>OX465601.1:30007500-32507500 GCA_950022295.1 Bromus sterilis | reverse complement strand
CCCTCTGGCCCCATGCTAAACGAGGCGCCTGTCGTGGGAAAGTCACGGCAGATGTCGGTAGAGTTGGACTTATCATGGCACCTTTGTTGCGAGGCGAATTCGAGGGGAAAGTCGACATAGACACGGGACTCGGCGTGTTACCCAGGTTCGGCCCCGACGGTGCGGTAAAGACCTACTCCTTCTTTATGACTATAGGGGGGTGGACTCCTCAATAGGAAGATTCGATCGTATCGATTACAGTGGTGATATTTCGCCGGCTTAGTCTCATTGAGATCTAGGCTCTGGAGCGAGTTGTCTAAACCTAGCTTGAGGTAAGTTCTGGCTCTGGCTCCTGTGTTCCTCGGCTTATAAAGGTGCCGGGTCCTAGGATCCCTAGAGTCTGACTCCTATACGATGTGGAGTTCTATTCTACTTTACAAGTTTTCTACGTGCTATACAAGGTAAGTGGAATTCCTTCTAGGGCTTCAATCTTCACGCTTGGCACGTCAGATTCCTCATCGGGTCTTCTTTATGGGCCTTCATATGTAAGTCGGACCGGAGGTTCTTAATGCCGGGTCTATGGGCCTGATCCATCCCCCCCGACATTAGCCCCTAGGATTGTTGTGATGCTTCGGTCTTCACAACAATCTTCTTTTATCTTCTTCATCGCCACCAGCTCTTCATGGATCAAGGGCCGACTTTATGCTTGACGTTGACTGGGAGTCGAGATAATCTCTCTTCAATCTTACTTTAATTCCTTGATCTTCATGGAGTCGGCTCTTCTAGTCGAGTCAACCAATATTCTCAGAGTCGTCTTTAGTCAACAACGAATCGGACCTTTCAAATGTTTCTTTGAAAGGACTTTAAACGGTCTGCCTCGATTCTGGCGGCGTAATCAATGTCGCCTAGGTTTTTTGCAAAAATCGAGGGATCCCCTACCATTTAGCTGACGGTTAGCGACGCCTCGGGTCTTGAGAAGAGGTCCTTTTATAAATACACCCCCGTACGCACCCATTCTCATTATCACATCTACATCTTCTCTTCTTCTTCTTCTTCTTCCTCGCGCACTTTCGTGAGAAAGTCACGGCAGATGTACGTAGAGTCGGACTTGATTATGGGGCCTTTGCTACGAGTGTACGAGGAAGAAGAACATCACAGAGAGAGAAAATACGATTTTATACAGCTTCAGGCCCCGGGAAACATCGTCCGGTAAATACCCTTCATGCTGTTTGTGGCCAGGTCTTATTCCTTTGCTCACGGGGAGTCGCCAGCATGTCGTCGACTCTCTTACAGTTGTATTCAGGAGAAAGCCTACTTTCATGGAGAAAGCCTACTCTGGTGGCGAAAGCCTACTCTCATATCGAGAGCTTACTTTGGCGGAAGCCTACTTTGGCGGAACTTGGCCTCTATGGGCGCCCTACCCCTCCTTATATAGGTGGAAGGGGGAGGCTTTACATGTAGAGTCCTAGTAGGATACAAACTAGTCTCTTATTCTATTACAAGTCGAATATCAATCCGAGTCCTACTCTAAGTCTTGTAGCTTTTCGTATCTTTCAATTTAGGTGGACTCCATATTTATTCCTTTGTCCGGCTGACTCCTGTGGAGGAGAGTCCCCTGTCTGGCCGACTCCTGTAGAGGAGAGTTCCCTGTCCGGCCGACTCCTGTAGAGGAGAGTCCCCTGTCTGGCCGACTCCTGTAGAGGAGAGTCCCCTGTCTGGCCGCCTCATGGAGGTGACTCATGTCAGCCAACTCATGGAGGTGACTCATGTCAGCCGACTCATGGAGGAGACTCATGTCAACCGACTCATGGAGGTGACTCATGTCAGTCGACTCTAGTCTCCAGGACCTGTCTTCTGGCTGAGTCTTCCTTTTGGGTGCTATCTTCTGGCCGGGTCTTAGCTGTGAGTAATCCCCCCGACAGTAGCCCCCAAGTTTAGCTTGGACGCAATCTTGGGGTCGGCTTCATTTTTCCTCTGCCTTTTCATGGCAATGAGATTGTCATAGAAGAGAACGCTGGATGCGCGTCCATGGTAAACTTCCAGTATAATGAATAGTTAGGATAAAGACCGGGTCTGGAGGCCAAACCATTAAGCCGTCTTGCTCCACTGATTCATGTCAATGAACCCGATATGATTCAATTTTGAACTCTTCCATGTTTGGGTTCAATGTTGCTTTTTCTCTTCTGTGTCTTGTCAAAAGGACTCGGGAAAAATTTTACGGGCAATTTTATGTCCATATCACTTGTAGCCCCCAAGCTCCGAGTTTATCATCTCGTGATGACTTGGGGTTTTGTATATAAAATAGCCTTGTTGGTGTAGCCCCAAGTGTCTGGTTGTCTTGTCTGCAGCAACCTGGGACTTGTTCTTGTGAAATTTGCTTCGAAGTAGTGTAGCCCCCAAGTGCCGGGTTGTCTTGCCTGCAGAAACCTGGGACTTACAATTTCTTGCTTGAAGTCGGCAAGTATTATATGCCAAAAGCCAGCAGTTTTTGTTGAAGCCGACAAATGTTTGCTTGCTGATAAAAACTGGTGAACGCGAATTTTCTGAATCCGGTAGATATGATATGATGGGTTGTGTTCCCAGATTCTAAATAGAGTGACCCTTCGAGTGCTGCAATATGTTTCCTTCAGCAACTCGGAATAATGTGTGCCAATTCTTAAGTCGGTATGACAGCTAGTTCGACGAGAGCCGGTGCGATGAAAGTTGACTTATATTTTATATGGCGAGAGCCAGTGCGACGAGGGCCACTTATACATATGGCGAGAGCCAGTGTGACGAGTGTCGACTTATACATATGGCGAGAGCCAGTGCGACAGAAGTCGACTTTATACATGGCGAGAGCCGTTGCGACCGAAGTCGACTTTTATGTATGGCGAGAGCCATTGCGACCGAGGTCGACTTTATATATGGCGAGATCCGTTGTGACCGAGGTCGACTTTATATATGGTGCGAGCCGTTGCGACCGAGGTCGACTTTATATATATGGCGAGAGCCGTTGCGACCGAGGTCAACTTTATATATGGCGAGAGCCGTTGCGACCGAGGTCGACTTATATATATGGCGAGAGCCGTTGCGACCGAAGTCGACTTTATATATGGCGATAGCCGTTGCGACCAAAGTCGACTTAAGAGTGCAGAAGATGCAATGCAGAAGGTATAGTCCCCATGAGTCGGCATGTGCGTGTTGGCACATTGCCGATTCACACAAGAATTTTTCAAGTTGTAGTCCCCATGAGTCGGCACGTGCGTGTTGACACATTGTCGAATCACATAGAGACTTTAACTTCTGTGTATAAAGAAAAACATGCTTATAATGATGTATGCAAAAAGGTGAATTTATGGGTTGCTCATATAGAATTCGGCTCTGGATTTATCTTTTCCTCATCTTCTCTTTTTTAAGAAAAAAATTGGGTTATTCATGAGTTGGAACTCCTCTGTATGCCGTCTCACATTGATCAGCGTTTTTTCCGTTTGCTTTAAAACTTCTTCTTGAGAATGTTTAGCCGGGTTTCGCGTATTTAGATCGTATGAGCATCAAACATACAGGCAGTTCTAAGGCGTGGATTGCCACATGTATATGCCGAGTTTTCTTAATTAAGACTCATGAGTACAATCGAGCCCCCAAGATTTCCCTGAAATAAGCTATATACACGTAATTACACATATGTGCCGGGTTTTCTCAGTTAAAGGTTGATGAGTGTCATCAAGCCCCCTGAACTTTCCCTGAAATAAACACACAAGTGCCCAGATAATAGTTGAGAGTTGATCAAGCCCCCAAGTTTCTGAGATAATAATAATGCAAATTATGATATGTATGATGCAAAGATCAGTAAGTAAATGTATGTAATGCATGTGATGTTTTGATTTTGAAGGAGTTTGTTGCGACCAAAGTCGGCTTTTTGGTTGTGTGGCGATAGCCCGGTGCGATGAAGATCGACTTATGGCGAAGGCCTCGTGCGATGAAGATCGACTTATGGACGCATAAGATGTAATGCACCATGATATGAAAAGCTGCAATGCATAAGGATACAATGCATAAGGTGACAAATTCTGGGTTTCAGAAGTGTCAAGTCTTACCGAGATTTCTCGTGAAGCCGGTAATTTGTAATGATTCTGGATCCGTAAAGAAGCCAGAATTTCCGATGAACCGGAACTCATCGAGGAGCCGGAATTTTTTGATGAACCGAAACTCATCGATGAGACGGGATTTTACCATCGAAATCAATAGACCAAAATTTGTGATGGTCAATTATAATCCATCGTTGAAATATAACTCAATCTCCGATGGATCCTATAGGAGGTGTAGCCCCCGAATCTTGAGTCGAATCGAGGAGTCGGCTGGGGAATCCATGTATCTGGCTTGATAAATAAACAAGTATTGATTTGATGACGCCCAGAAACCCGGAAAACCATGGAAGGAAACCGTGGTGAGGTTGTGGCTGAGCTTCGTAGGAGTCAGCGTTTGATAGTTCGGCCAATATGTCAAGCCGGCAATGGCGAGAGCCAAGCGGTTGAAAGCGACACATATGTGTCCATTAAACACGATGTTTGTAAGACGACATGTATGTTGACGTTGACTGTGGCGTTGTGAGCCGTCAGGAAACAAGGCAAAACGGCGTGGCCACAGAAAATAATATATATCCTGAACCTGCGTGCACAAGATTGTGCAAACAGATAATAAAATTCTTGATAGAATAAATTTGTAGAGCAATGGTGTAGGAGAGATATCACCTGATGACTTTCTCAAAAGGTAGTTGTCCAATGTTCGAAGTGCAGACCGGTCTTAAGTTGAGCCGAATTCACGATTTGGAATTCGCGATCTCGCGTAGATCAGAAAACGCGTTGTAGTGCGGGAGTCAGCCACGGAGATCTAATCGTTGGAATTTTCTGAAATTTTTTGTGGTAGTAAAGGAATATATCCCTCAACTTTCCACTAGAGGGATCTTCGACTTGATGTACGAGTCGACCTCGGGATTTGTTTTACTGAAGTCGTGCGGAGTTCCGCCAGATTTCGATAGTGCTTCAGTGTAGGAGTCGTCCAGGGAGATCTAACCGTTGTAATTGGATGAAATTTTAACAGATTGTAACCAACAGAATTTCCAATATTTTTACCGAAGGGATCTTCAATATGAGTTCCGAGTCGCCTCCTGGAGCGTCCTTAATGCAGATGTTTTTTTCTGTTCTACGAGCTGCGCGCGAGGGTCAATGCTGAACTCGAGTTTTGAGTCGCGCGCTCGAATTTTTTCTTGTTTTCTTCATGAGCTTGATGTAGATCTTGATGTAGACGTTTGAGAAAACCGAGGTTGCATTGCACCCGGGTCGCATCAAGTCCTGCCAGAGTCGGCAGATCATTGACTTGTTGATGTAGATTTGTTCGTGCCGGTTCTTCTTCGTCCGGCCGATCACGAGTTTCACGATCCCTGTGAGTACTTCCTCCAAGATGACAACAACCTTGTGCGTAGGCCCCACGGTGGGCGCCAACTGTCATGGGAAAGTCACTGCAGATGTCCGTAGAGTCGGACTTGATTATGGGGCCTTTGCTACGAGTGTACGAGGAAACATCGTCCGGTAAAGACCCTACATGCTGTTTGTGGCCAGGTCTTATTCCTTTGCTCACGGGGAGTCGCCGGCATGTCGTCGACTCTCTTACAGTTGTATTCAGGCGAAAGCCTACTTTCATGGTGAAAGCCTACTCTGGTGGCGAAATCCTACTCTCATATCGAGAGCCTACTCTCATATCGAGAGCCTACTTTGGCGGAAGCCTACTTTGGCGGAACTTAGCCTCTATGGGCGCCCTACCCCTCCTTATATAGGTGGAAGGGGGAGGCTTTACATGTAGAGTCCTAGTAGGATACAAACTAGTCTATTATTCTATTACAAGTCGGATATCAATCCGAGTCCTACTCTAAGTCTTGTCGCTTTTCGTATCTTCCAAGTTAGGTGGACTCCATATTGATTCCTTCGTCCGGCTGACTCCTGTGGAGGAGAGTCCCCTGTCTGGCCGACTCCTGTAGAGGAGAGTCCCCTGTCTGGCTGTCTCCTGTAGAGGAGAGTCCCCTGTCTGGCCAACTCCTGTAGAGGAGAGTCCCCTGTCTGGCCGACTCATGGAGGTGACTCATGTGAGCCAACTCATGGAGGTGACTCATGTCAGCCGACTCATGGAGGAGACTCATGCCAGCCGACTCATGGAGGTGACTCATGTCAGCCGACTCTAGTCTCCAGGACCTGTCTTCTGGCTGAGTCTTCCTTTTGGGTGCTATCTTCTGGCCGGGTCTTAGCTGTGAGTAATCCTCCCGACAGCGCCCTTGAATGTCGCGCCTGTGCACTCCTTCATGGCGAACTTCGCCGCCCATCTGCCCCGAGCTGCTGGTACTTCTTCCTATTCCTTCTTGCTTACTTGTATTGTTCGACTACTCTGTTGACTTGTACTTTTTGATATCAGGGCTGCTCATACTATTGTTGTGGTAGTACCCGGAGCTCCTCCGACTGCACGCCCCGTTGCTTCCGTTACCTCCTCCAAGCCCGCGGGTTCACGCAAGAGAGACGCTGGCGCCGAAACCTCCAAGGCCGAGCACACAAAGAAACAGAAGGCTGCTGCTGCTGTGAAGCAAGTGAAGCCCACTTCTCCCTCTCCGAGCTCTGTAGCCGCTACATGTCCGACTGCTGGCTTGCAATCGGCTACTCCTGCCGCGTCCGCCACTGCTAATGCTCCAATTCTGATCGATTAGTTATTGATTGTGCAGTCCAACGTGCCGATTGTGGATTTGACTAATGCATGTGCTGATTCGCCCAGGACTTCTCCAGTCCGGGCCACTATTACTGACGACGTACCTCCTGCAGCCAGATCGGCGAGCGCTGTTGTTGCCCCCACCAACCCGATTGCTTCTCGTCCTGAAGGCCCCCAAGTCACATACCCGATTTCCTCCCACATTCCTTCTCAGGTTAGTATTGATGTTCCCGAGTTTTCTAGTGCTGTTGTGTCCAAGCTGCCTACTACGGTCCGCAAACTCTCGCGGGCCGATCAATTTCGGTTAGCGTATACTGGGCAAGTTGATGCCGCGCCAGCTCCGCCTACTTCCGACTGCGAGACTCCTCCGCCTTCTAGATCCCAGGACCAAGTTCCTTCCCACATTCAACGCCGATTGGGTGGCCTTGCCACCCAAATCAAATATTTTTCTACCGGAGCTCTGTCCCAGGTCCTTGCCACTGAGCACTCCACCGTGGTAAGTTTGTATTCCTGTGGGGGCGCGTGATGTGCGAGAGATGATAATGTCTTCTCGACCTTCGTTGGTTACCCCAAGTGGAAGGTGAGATGTAGGATAGCAGCAAATTTCCCCTATGTAGAGGATATGGTTTGTCTCCCATAGGACTCAGAAGGCAACAAAGTAGGTGACAAAGGCGCTAGGAATTTAGCGGTTGACGTGGACCTGCACACAGGCACAAATAACTTTGCTCCAAACGAAGTTCAGAGAGGTTGGCAATCTCTCCGGTCTTGTTGTTTACAAAGGATCAAACACAAGGGATATTGATAATGATAATTGCAACTAAAAAGTAAAAGCAAGAAATAAATAATCGTGTAAACAGTGATGAGGATATGGACCAGGATCCCGTGATGTTCACTAGTGATGTCTCTCTCCCAAAGATGATAAGACTGCTAAGCGAGGTAAACAAATCATAGTTGGGCAATTGACAGGATTAAAAACGCACCGCAATGCTAACTATGCTACAAAGAATGGAAGAGGCTCAAAAGGATGGGTTGTACGCCAAAATAAGTAGACCGAAATCCAACTGCATCTACTACTAATCATCCACCTTGAGATATTTATCCAGAACATCTCGCTGGTATTAAGTTGCGAGCCCACCCAAAGTGTAAACCCAAAGCAACAGACAACTTCATTAAAAGAACTTTGCATAAGGTAAACAATCCTTGCAACCGCGGTTACAAGCACCTATGTTTCCACTTTGTGGGAACAACACATCCCCTAGACTCATGTTTCTGTCACTCAAGCGTGTCATCAAGGGGCATGAACCCACAATCAAGCATAACGTTCCCTCTTGGAGTTAGTACCTACTACTTGGCCAAAGCAATACACAACAACGGAGAACATGCAAGAATTACTTAGAAACAAAAATATAAATGATAAGAACCAAATATATTACTCTATCACAAACTGAACATAGTCTCATAGTCCATAAGATCCCAGCAAACTCAACATAGGAACAGCAGAAAGAATTACATATGTGCCTTCCAATTTTTGAAATGTTAATAAATAAATTATAATAATGATTGTTTGCTTGATATGATTGATTTTCACTGGGATCGGAAACTTTTTGAGTTTAAATGAATATTAAAAATGAGAGGGAATAAAAGGACTTTCCCTAATATTCATTTTTGGTGTGTTGGAATTTAATATCTAAAAACAAATCCAATAAATTAAAATGAGAGAAGGTAATATGACTCCTTCAATATAAAAAGAAAGTTGGAAATGTTCTAAATATATTTATATTTATTTTAATTGGAGTTATAAAAATAATTTTCCATTCAAAAATAATAATAACTTGAGAGAAGATAAAATGACTTCTTCAGAAAAATGGAGTGGAAATTATTTAAATAAATATTTGAGGTTTTCGTTGATTTTTAAAATATTTTATAACTAAATAAAGACATTGGAAAAATTTCATTATTTTTACTGATTATTTTGGAAAAATATGTTAATTGCATAATTTTCTTTAGATTATTTCATGAATTTAGAAATTTATTTCATATTTTTCTGATGTGTATTTATTTTTGTAATATTGTTTGAAGTTTCGGATTTAAAGAAAAAAATTGTACCCAGTCGGCCCAGCGGGCGCAATTTGAGGCCGAGACGGATTAAAAAAAAAGAAATTTTTGGGCTCGATTTCGAAATTTTTCTTTTTCATTTTTTTAGAAACCCTAAATCGTCCGCGCCTCGATTTCTGTGCCGCCGCCGACAAACCTCGGTTTCCGTGCCGCTGCCTTCTCGATTTCCGCGCCGGTGAACCTCGATTTCCGCGCCGCCGGCGAACCTCGATTTCCGTACCGTCGGTGAACCTCGAAGTCCGTGCCGCCGCCGCCTCGGTCTCCGGGCCATCGCCACGTCATCATCGGTGAGCTGCGGTTTCGTTCTGTAGCGAAAAGGACCTGTTCACGATAAAATTTATTTTCTGATGCATGATTCAGTACTATCTTTCACAGATTAGTCCCCAGTTTTGGATTAGTCATATCTTTTACACCGTTAGTCCGATTGAGGTGATTCAAAAGCCTAAATTTATCTTTTGAGCTTCTCTATCCAGTAAACATATCAAATCAACTTTTGAAACTATTTGAATTTGAATTTATTTGATTCAAATTCAACCTTCCGGAGGCCGTATCTTTTATACCGGTGATCCAATTCAATTGATTCTTTTTGCATAGGATCACTCATGTCATGTACTTTATGTCCACACCATTTATACACCACCTTCAAATACTTTTGATCTGTTTGAAATTAAATTCAATTCAAACCTTCCACCTGCTATGACTCGTGTTGTAGTATCCCGTTTCAGGTGATTCTTTTTGCATATTGGATCATTTGAAACATCATATCTGCAATACCCACACACCTTTTCATATACACATGATATTCACCTTGAATTCATAATGTCCTTGGTCATAATCTTTTATATCCACAATTATTTTTCTGTTGACTCTCTCGAGTTCACCTTCCACCTATCACCTTCGAGCACATCGACAGTAGTGCCGCGTCAAGCCTTTTTGTTTTTGTTTGTTGCCAAAAACTTTGTGTTTGATTTGTTAATCTTATGGTTCCTTTATGCCTGATTGGTTATGTGGTATCTTTCCTTTATGATAGATTGCTCGGAGTGTGACGAGTAGAGTTATCTGGATCACGAGAGCGAAGAACTTAATCGAATGTATAAGGCAAGTCATACTTTGACCATTTCACAACCTATATTTTTACTTATGCATGTAGCAAATATCACCCTATGAATGTGTAGGACTAGTATATATACTTATGCTGCAAACCTCGTAAGATAGCCACATGATCTGATCCTGTATTCTTTGTCTCCCTAGTTCGTGTTGGTTATATATTGCTATGCCTGTAGACGGGGATTGGTTCGAGATTTCATTGAGCGGTGTAAGGATTTTAATGACTTGACTAGAAAACCTTAAATAGAATACACCTCTGGACGGGAAGGGAGTGCTTCCTGGGGGCTCGTACCTTATCTAAGGCGAGACCAAAGTTGTACCCCTAACGGTTGTGAATGGTTTGGAGGGAAGGCATCGTGGGGTCGTGCACCTTATCTAAGGCAATGCGCCCATGAGAGTGCACCCTAAGTGGGCACCGTCCAGGCTCAAAAAGATCAGACATACTTGGTGACTAGGAGCTTCCATGTATAGCCGCTGGCCATATGGGATCTGGCTTAGTTGAGTACGATATAGGAAGCCTCTCCCGTGCAAAGCTAGCAGATGTAGATGTGATAGGTGGTACGGCTTGCCGTTGGGTGTAGGTGACCTCTTCTGAAAGACTTCGTCTCAATCTTCGGGTTGAGTCCAGCGGGGAAAGTGTACCAACCTCTGCAGAGTAAAAAAACTAAGCATGATTAGCCGTGTCCCCGGCTATGGACATCCTTGAGCTACTAGACATTACTGTTACTAGAGGATCTTGACAGATTAATTACCATAATAAACTTGAGTGGGCAAGATTTAATAAAGGGTGTGGATTGGAACTGGTGTGCCCAGTTCAATCTTAAGTAGTAAGTTAAACTAAAATTTTGACTAGGTAGATTGGGAAAAATCAGCTTTCTGCAAAATAAAACCATAAGCCTTTCCTTTGATTTACCTTGCATGTAGATGTAGGTTTGTTATATCCTTTTTCGTGTGACTTGCCGTACAAATCAGATGTACTGACCCGTTGTCGGGCTGTAACCTTCGGTGTTGCAGGATTTATATACGACGAGTAAGTGATGCGATGTAGGGTTACGATGTCTATACTCAACTTGCCGGTGGAGTTGATGGACGCCACAAAGCTTTTATTGTTTTACGTTGTATTCTATTTGTAAGCTTGCCTTGAGCTATGCAGGTATGATTTATTGTAATATTGGATCTTCGATATAATATTTATGACATGTGGTTTATTCTTGATATTACATCATGTACTGTGTGTGCTAGCTATTGATCGAAGGACTAGCACAGAATGCACAGAGACTTGGATTCTTAGTGAATCGGGTCGTTACAGATGGTATCAGAGCCCATGTTGACTGTAGGTCATGACCCTAGGAAATGGATAGGAAAATCCATGGGAACAAAAATATTGTATCACTCTGTGATTACTTACTCTCTCCTCTAGTATATCTCATCTATTATTCAGTTTCTAAACTCCTTGTGTTGTTTTAATGTAAATACCCCTCCGAGTTGCGTATGCCCCTGAAGACATGACTTTTGAGGAGTACATCATTAACCTCGTGGATCAATTATGGTCACGACATACGGAGGCTGAAGAAGTATCTTACACGATTCAAGAAGGACCTTAGCCAAGTTGAGTGTTACCGGTGCAGGAACAAGGGACACTACGCCAACATGTGTCCAGGATTGAAGAGAAAGAAGATGTGAACGTGGGATCAAAGATGTCAACATTTTGAAGCTTATGTTTTGCAACTGGAGGATAGACATTTGTAGGTGTGCTGTCGGGACCCGGGGTTAGCGTATGCAAGTCCAGTTAAGACATAGTCATATGGAGAGCCGAGAACCGCACCCACTTGTCTAAGCAGACAAGGCCAAGCACTGAACATTCTCGGAAAGCATCGTACGTGAGGGGCATCCCATACAGGCCGGATGATCAACTGAGATGGGTCCTCATCGTCCGCACACAAGTCTAAAGATATGGGTGGTGAACTCCCATATTCAAGACAAGTCGCCTCAACCATATTATCGACTATCTCGAAACTCTTACATAAACTTACTCCAGCCCGATCACTTAGTCGGGGTCTAGGGAGGGCTCGATCATACCACAAAGTGTGCACGAGACGGAGTCTCGAGCAATCGCATCGCGATGCCCCAAGCTGCGCACATCTAAGGGCCACTTGGTGTATGAAAGACCGCCAGCCAGAACACAACTAAGGTCTCGAAAACCCATACAAAGACATGCATGTTATAAACATACACGCAGCACACATGCCTTGTATGAACAGCAGGTACCATTGCAATTCTCTACAAAGTGTACATTTTATTTATAACTCTTATAGAGTACACACAGAGATCACATACATGTGATCCAACATTACAACACATAACGGAAGAAAATTATGTCTGAGTACAGACAAGTTTAACAAGTGGCTTAAGAAGCCTTATTTAAACACAAAGCCCTCCACGAGGGAACCAGTCTGCTGACTGGGATTAGACTAGTTGGTCTTCAGTCGTCCAGCTCGATGAAGAAGCCACCTTCGGGGTCAGTGGCATCATCTAAAACATATATTAAGCAAACATGAGTACAAATTCGTACTCAGCAAGACTTACATAGGAGCTATACTACTCATGCACATGTATCAAGGTAAAGGGAGGTGGGGTTCACTTGCAGAATGCCAGCTTTGACTTGGCTAATCCTGAACTACGAGTACCAGACTTTGAGGTAAGAAGCGTACACGAGTCCACTACTTTCTCCAATCAATTACACCACTATGGTGCCTTCCTCGACTTCCCCACGAGAAAGCACGCCATAGCAGTCACACTTATCTTGGTGTGTTTTAGAAGTATCCGGTTCAATTTATCTAATAATCAAGCTAAGCTTTCCAAGTAGTCCATAACCGCGGACGCGGCTATTCGAATAGTTTTGTTAACCTTGCAAGGGTGTACCGCTACACACACATGACCATCATTTACCGCCTTTGATCTCGACACCATTCAAGGGGTGCCAGCGAGGATGCTCACCACAACTGTTACCTCATAGCCTATCTAGTCCAAGAAAGCCGCCTACTTGGGTTGGCTACCACTATCGTGAACCCGGCCGGTTTACCGAAGTGGACCCAAGCGATGTGTGCGTGGTGCGTAAGCCGGTCTCGGGTGAGCCGTTCTCTCACTTCGCATCCAGGCCACAAGCCTACCAGAACTCCGAACTACTGCGACATCTGGACATCGAAAGGGATGAGTTAATAAGTTGAGAGGGGTCAGTGAGCCCAATGTGTGGTTGTACTCTTCATCTTGGATCACCACACAAGAACTCGGACTTAGGGCGGTGTTCAACGAGACAACCCACCGTGTACTCCTACACAGCCTCTCATCGTTCACCTTGTATTAGGGTCGATTCACCAACACTTTTCTACCATCATCAACATGATCACTACCATCCCGACTCACATCACAGTAACAACATGGTATCATACTAAGCATGCAATAAGAAGTAACATTGCAGGGGTTACATGATATCATTCAACTCCTACATTTGCTAGGATTGTGGTTTGCTTACTACTGTGACAAAAGATAGGTCATGCAAAGGAATGGGTTCATCTATACGGTAGAATCGTAACATGGTGATCATCCTATACAATGCATAAGCGAGACATGAGAGGGAAGTGGGATTTTATCGACATGATCAATGGGGTTTTGCTTGCCTTGCTGACGAGGTTCGGGTTCGGGGTCTTCAACGTAGGGGGTGACCTCGGGCTCCGGCTCCACGTCTATCAGCAACATGACAATCATAGGATCAACATAAAGTAAAATGCACAATCACATGAATGAATATTGACAGGGTGATGTTCATGGTACTGATGTGTTGAGCATTCCATTTAAATGGAGTATATTGCAATTTGAATTGCAAATTCAAACTCCATATTTGAATTCAACATTAACCAAGTTATATGTGATATAGTTTGATCATTTTGAATTATCTTCAAATGTGTATGATATGCCTCTGAAGTGTGGTTGAAATATAGCTTAAATCCATGGTCCAAGTTGCAAACTCAATTGATTTGAATTTGAAATAAATTCAAATAAACCAAATGACATATGCTACTGGTCCCATTTTAAATTCAACTCAAACATAGTTGAAAGTTGCATATTTTGAAAGATAATTTTCTCCTGATCATTTTTCATATATTATTTGTCCAATTTGGAGTTAATATGAATTTTCTATGAATTTCCAAAGTTTGGGGTATTTTCTGGAATTTCTGGAATTTTCTCTGTTTTATTAAATTCCTTTAATCTCTGGAAATTGGTTTACTGCGTCATGCTGATGCAAGCATGACCTCAACAAGGGCCTGACTGGTGGGCCAGCCATGTCAGTGGCAGAGGGATTTAATCCTCTCTGTTTAAATAACAGAGAGGGGTTAGGGTGCTGGGGCCCAGTAGTCAGTGGGTTAGGGGGGGCTTAGCTTAGTGGCCTCGGGCCCACGAGTCAGAGAGAGAGGGGAGGGTTAATGGCGGCGGCGGCCCTGGACTCGCCGGAGTCTTGCCGGAGTCGAGGGTTTGGGCACGGGGAGGGGTCTGGAGGGCACGAAACTGCTCCTCGTGGGATTCCGCATCGAGTGGCTTCGAAGGGGGCCAAAGACGAGCTCCAGGGCGACGGCTAGCTCAACCGCGGCGGCGGTCCGAGCTCGGGCTTCGCCGGAACCAAGCGGGAGGGCACGGGAAGAGGCGCGGCTAGGGGAAAAACGGAGCTCTGCTCACCGTGATGCTAATGGAGTGGACGGAGGGTCGCAGGGAGCTCGGTGGTGGCGCGATTTTGAGGTCTTCTCCTCGGCGGCCGGCGGTGGAACCTCGACGCGAGCGTCGTCCTTGGTGCAGCTCGGCTCGATTGCTTGCTCGTGAAGAAGTAGTCGACGCCGGAGAGTCTCCTGGACAAGGTGCGGCGGCGTGAGGAGCACGGTGGCCGCGTGCGGGCACGACGACGGCGAGGTCGAGCTCTCGGGCTTGCGCGGGATCCGCGAGGAAGAGGAACAGGGGCGACCCGTGGATGGGGAGGACGAACTCGAGGGGCTTCTGGCGTTTCGTGGCGGAAGGAGGGAGCCAGGGGAGGTCTAGGTGGCTCGGCGGCCGTGGGCATGCTCGCCACAACGCGAGCTGCCTGCTCTGGCGTCGGCGAGGAAGACGACAGACGGGTGGCTGGTGGGCTGGGCCAGCTGGGGAGTGGGCCTTCGCCCCTGGCGACTAGTAGGTCTCTGCTTTCTCTTTTTCTTTTATTATTTCTTTAATTTTGTTTTGCCTCAGTATTAAATACCTAGGCATTTTATAAAATACCCAAAACTTTTATGTGGTCTTAGAAAATAAATAGCTAGCCACTCATAACTTTTGGGCATTTTTGAAATTCAAATAATTTGAATTTCAAATCAAATAGGGTTTTATTTAATTTCCAAAGCCACTGTTTGAATATTAGAAAATTCCATGGGCATGGGAAAATACCCAAACCACTTTTAAAATGATCAACACCATTTATAGGAATTTTCCAAAAACTCAAATGAATTTTGGAAAAAGATTTTTATCTGGCCTTTTGAATTAATTCATCTGGGGGGTGTTCCTTCTCCCATTTTGATTTTGAATTTGATTTCCAAGATTTCTTGTTGAAAATTTGAAATGATGCAAAGTTACTTGAGCCTAGCACATTACCTAACAGAGGGTTCTGACAACTCGCCCCCACTCAAAAGAATCTCGTCCCGAGATTCAGAATTCTGCGGGAGGAAGGAGGGGTACTCGGCACTGAGACGGTCTTCTCTCTCCCACGTGGCTTCTCTTTCAGAGTGGTGTGACCATTGCACTTTCAGAAACCTAATCTTCTGACGACGAGTGACACGCTCTGCGGAATCAAGAATACGAACGGGGTATTCTCGATAAGAAAGGTCATCTTGCAGATCAAGCGTTTCCTGGTCGACTTCGCGGATGGGGTCCTTGAAGCAACGCCTGAGTTGGGACACATGGAATACATCGTGTACTCGGGAAAGGTGCGGGGGTAGTTCAAGTTGGTAGGCAACTTCTCCACGTTTAGCTAGAATGCGGAAAGGTCCGATGTAACGTGGGGCCAACTTGCCTTTGATACCGAAACGTTGGGTTCCCTTCAGAGGAGTAACCCGAAGGTAAGCCTTCTCATCCAGATTGTAGCTTTCTTGCCTATAATGACGATCATAGTAGCTTTTCTGACGAGACTGGGCTGCTTTCAATTGATCACGAACAATGCGAACTTGCTCTTCTGCTTCCTTGATCATATCCGGTCCAAAGAATTGTCTTTCACCGGTTTCAGACCAGTTTAGTGGTGTTCGACATCGTCGTCCATAAAGGAGTTCAAAAGGAGCCATGTTCAGACTAGATTGAAAACTATTGTTATAAGCAAATTCGGCATATGGAAGAGAATTCTCCCAATTCTTTCCGAATGAGATAACACAAGCTCTGAGCATGTCTTCAAGAATTTGGTTAACCCTTTCGACTTGACCGCTAGACTGAGGATGGAAAGATGTACTAAAGGAGAGATGAGTTCCCATAGCACGTTGGAAGCTTCCCCAAAATCTAGAGGTGAAAAGGCTACCACGATCAGAATTGATTTCCAAAGGAACACCGTGAAGGGATACAATTCTGGAGATGTACAAGTCCGCTAACTGGCTAGCAGTTATAGACTCGCAAAACGGAAGGAAGTGAGCAACTTTGGAAAGCCTATCTATGACAATGAAGATGGCATTGTTTCCTTTCTGGGTTCTTGGAAAGCCGGTGATGAAGTCCATACCGACTTTGTCCCATTTCCACTCGGGAATAGACAAAGGTTGAAGTGTACCAGCAGGTCTTTGATGTTCAGCCTTAATGCGACGACAAACATCACATTCGGCAACAAATTGAGCAATGTCTCTCTTCATCCTAGTCCACCAAAATCTCTGGCGTAGATCTCGGTACATTTTTGTGCTACCGGGATGAATTGAGAGGGGTGTGTCATGGGCTTCTTTGAGGATGAGTTGCCTTAGTTCCTTATTCTTAGGTACTACCAAACGATTTTCAAAGAATATCGTTCCTTTGCTATCTGTGGAGAAACATTTAGCAACTCCGCTAGCAATGTTCTCCTTGATCGGGCGAACACCTCGTGCACGCCTTTGGGCAACTATGATTTGATCCTCAAGAGTCGGTTTCGCCACCAAGGTTGAAAGATAGCCATGAGGAAGAATTTCAAGGTTGAGCTTGCGAAAGTCCTCATGAAGAAGTGGTTGATACTGCTGTAACATGAGGTTGTTACAGTACGACTTACGACTTAGTGCATCAGCCATGACATTGGCTTTGCCTGGGGTGTAAGAAATTCCTACGTCGTAATCTTTTATCAACTCAATCCAGCGTCTTTGCCTGAGATTAAGATCTGGCTGGGTGAAAATATATTTGAGGCTTTGGTGGTCGGAATAAATTTCACAACGATTACCAAGGAGGTAATGTCGCCAAGTTGTTAGAGCATGAACTACGGCAGCGAGTTCAAGGTCATGAGTAGGATAGTTCTCTTCATGTGGCCGCAACTGGCGTGAAGCATAAGCTACCACATGTCGATCTTGCAGAAGTATGCATCCTAACCCTTGCCGTGATGCATCACAATAGATTTCGAAATCCCTTTTGGTGTCTAGAGGTGCAAGTACAGGTGCAGAAGTCAATCTTCTTTTTAGCTCTTGAAAGCTTTCCTCGCACTTGGGAGTCCATAAGAATTTCTTATCTTTCTTGAGGAGTTCAGTTAGAGGCTTTGCAACTTTAGAAAAGTTCTCGACGAAGCGACGGCAATAGCTGGCTAGGCCAAGAAAACTTCTAACTTGCTTAACCGATTCAGGTGGAGTCCAGTCAAGGACGGCCTGAACTCTCTCGGGATTCACAGCAATGCCTTTTGCAGAAATTACGTGGCCTAAGTAGGTCACTTCTGGTAGCCAGAATTCACACTTGGAGAATTTAGCGTACAGGCGATGCTCTCTAAGTTTCATCAATACCAGCCTTAAGTGTTCGGCATGATCTCCTTCGTTCTTCGAGTAGATGAGAATGTCATCGAGATAAACCACAACAAATATATCTAGGTGCTCCATGAAGATCGAATTCATCAAGCGTGAGATTGTGGCGGGGGCATTGGTTAAACCAAAAGACATGACGGTGTACTCGTAAAGACCATAACGAGTAGTAAAAGCCGTTTTGGGAATGTCCTCGTTTTGGATTCTGATGTGATGATAACCTAATCTCAAATCCATCTTGGAAAAGACAGCGGATCCTGCAAGTTGATCATAAAGATCATTGATCCTGGGCAGTGGGTATTTGTTCTTTATCGTCGCTAAATTTAGCGGGCGATAGTCTACGCACATCCTTTTTGTTCCATCTTTCTTCTTCACGAACAGAACGGGGCAACCCCATGGCGATGAGCTAGGGCGGATGAAGCCTTTTGCCAACGAAGCATGAAGTTGGGTTTTTAGTTCAGCTAACTCATGTGGGGCCATTTTATATGGGCGTTTGGAAATTGGTGCGGTTCCTAGAACAAGATCCACTATAAATTCTACACATCTGTCGGGTGGCATGCCCGGCAGTTCTTCAGGAAAGACATCCGAGAAGTCACGAACCACCGGAATATCTTCAAGTTCGGGAAGGGGAAGTACATTCAAGGAATGCACTTGGGTTCTTGTTCTGGGTGAGGTATAGTTGACGGTTGTGCCTGAAGGGTGGGTGAGTTTCACGGATTTGCCTTTGCAATCCAGATAGGCATTCTGTCTTGATAGCCAATCCATGCCAAGGATGACATCAATATCTGAAGACTTGAGGGCTATGAGTGAAGCAAGGAATACTAAACCCTCAATTGCTATTTGATTACCATGGCTTACTCTATTAGTTTGCCATCTTGACCCTGGAGTTTGAATAACCATTGGGGTGGACAATTCAACAAAGGGTAACTCATGACGAAGTGCATAACTTTCCGACATGAATGAATGAGATGCTCCTGGGTCGAAAAGAACGGAAGTAGGAACAAAATTGACTGGGAGCGTACCAAGAATGACGTCAGTGGTGTCGTCAGTCTCTTCGGCGGCAATCTGGTTCAGGCGTCCACGAGTGGCGGGAGGAGCGGGTTTGGCGGTGTAGACCTTCTGGGGTGGCTTGCCACGACCATTGTTGTTGTTGTTGCCTCCGGCACGTGGTGGAGCATTCTGGTTCTGGACTTGGTTCTGGGGGCACTCGCGAGAGTAGTGGCCTTCCTGACCACACTTGTAGCAAGCTCCGAAAACAGTGCGTGGAGCTGGGTTGTTTGGTGGAGCTGGGTGGAACTGGGTGGGTGGACGAGGCGCCACATAGGATGGCCTCGGTGGGTTGTTCTGGCGGAACATGCTGTTTGGGATCCAGATCTTGCGTTTCTGGGAACCAGAACTGGATGAACCTTCCTCTCTAGGGTGTTTGCGGAAATCATTGGGGGTGTTCATGTCATCTGCCTTGATGGCCTTGTTGACAAGGACCTGGAAGGTGGCAAAGTCATGAAGGTTGAGCTCGCGACGGAGTCCACTGTTGAGGCCACGACGGAACCTCTCTTGCTTCTTGGAGTCGGTGGAGACTTCTTCGGTGGCATAACGAGCAAGTCGGTTGAACTCATGACTAAACTCGTCCACGGTCCTTCTGCCTTGAGTGAGGTTACAGAACTCCTCACGCTTGCGGTCCATGAGACCCTTGGGGATGTGGTGCTCGCGGAAAGAGGTGCAGAATTCCTCCCAAGATGCAGGTGGTCCAACGGGGCGCATATTCAGAAAGTTCTCCCACCAAGAGCTAGCTGCACCTTCAAGGTGATAGGTGGAATAATTGACCTTGTCGCCATCTGCAACATGGCCGGCTTGGAGCTTCCTCTCGATGCTGCGAAGCCAGTCATCGGCGTCAAGGGGCTCGGTGGAGTAACTGAAAACCGGGGGATGAAGCCGGATGAAGTCGTTCAGGGACACCAGCTCATTGCGCTGCTGAGTGGTGTTGCGTGCAATGACTTCCAGCAGGTGGTGAGAGTACGGCGGTTTCTCTCGACCTCCATCAGAACTTGGGCCATCGTGGGTGGGGGTGGAAGGTTGCCTTCCTCCTGGTCGTTCCCACGACCTTGGTTACGACCAACCTGGCCACGGGTTCCTTGAGACATCCTGAAGGTGAAAATCCAAAGTCAAACAGAGTTGATTTCAAGAGTATAATCAAGGTATTGAAGTACTGGAAGGATTACAGAGCAAAGGAAGTAATCATCTTGACAACATGGCGATAAAAGCATACAAGCCATATATTCACAAGCTGTCATACAAACCATACATCATTTTAGTACAAGCACTAAGCTAATACAAACGTGATGAATATGATACATCCTTCAGAGGCACTCTGACTTCCTATACATTATTTATCTAAGCCTCTGGAACTTAGACACCTTGCTTACAATATACTAGGATACTACTACATCCTCACTAAGTAAGACCACAGGCGGTCTCACTCATCTCCATGTCCATAGTAGTCCTCATAAAAGTTGCCCGCATATCCCGGTAGCTGGAGGTGACCATCGGAAAACACGGAGGCTTGTGGACCCTGATATCCATTTGGGCAAGGATGGGGCCTAGGTCCAGTGTAGGGTGGAAGCAAAGGACCACGGGGTGGAAAAATGCCTCCAATCTCGGGCCAAGCAACTCGAGAAGGCATCTGGGTCCTCACTGGATAGATCGCGTCATACTCAACTGATCCCACGCTCACAAAGGGTGCCAAGAGCGTCAGTGCTCGGTACAGACGAACTCGGGTGGCGTGGAGCTCAAAACGGAGAGCGCGTGCATCACGATCTCTGTCACTAGCAAACCTAGCAGTCACCTGAAGTGCTGGATCCTCTGCAGAGTGATCTGAGTAGAGTCCGGTGTAATATCCCTCTTATCCTGGAAGTGCAGCTGGGATATAGCGTAAATAAGTCTCTCTCAGTAGGGCGTGCTCCTCTCTTAGTAGTGTAATACATGAATATGCAGCATCCTGCACAGCCATGTTCTCGGTAACGCCGATGCCATGTCCAAAGAGGATAGGCTGGGTGACTCCAACATGGTGCGGGTAGATCCGGACAATGCAGTGGAACTGCGTCTGGTTGAAGTCGTGGAACTGCTCCTCGATGGTGTACTCAGGGTACCATCGATATCCCACATAGGACATCATCTCCTCGATGGTGTACTCAACGTGGCGGGATGGCCACGCACACCGAGGCACCTGGTCAAACGAACAATCTGCCGAGGGGAAAGATCTGCCATCTGAAACAGAAAGGAGTTTGCAAATGCATCAGATTATGAGATAAACCTGGAATGACTCGGACAGCATAACGGCTGTAATTGTAAGAAATGACAATTTCTTTCAATCATGAAAACAACACTTACATAATACGATGTAAGAAATCAGCATTACAACAATGCTAGGAAAACCTGGACACAACTTTCCTACGGCTATAAAGAAGCAAACAACGAGATGTGCTAATCAGACAGAGGAGAGCCTAGTCCTATCTTCCCGTAGAGTAAGATGAGGTGACTCAGAACTCAGAACGAAGGGGGTAAGGAGAAAAAGAAGCCTTACGTTATTCCCTTATATACCCAGAGTAACTATATAACTATAGCAAGCTAGACTCAACTTCGGCCAAGGCTACTAGTCCTACAGTCAGTCCTGCTCTGATACCAAGTCTGTCGGGACCCGGGGTTAGCGTATGCAAGTCCAGTTAAGACATAGTCATATGGAGAGCCGAGAACCGCACCCACTTGTCTAAGCAGACAAGGCCAAGCACTGAACATTCTCGGAAAGCATCGTACGTGAGGGGCATCCCATCCAGGCCGGATGATCAACTGAGATGGGTCCTCATCGTCCGCACACAAGTCTAAAGATATGGGTGGTGAACTCCCATATTCAAGACAAGTCGCCTCAACCATATTATCGACTATCTCGAAACTCTTACATAAACTTACTCCAGCCCGATCACTTAGTCGGGGTCTAGGGAGGGCTCAATCATACCACAAAGTGTGCACGAGACGGAGTCTCGAGAAATCGCATCGTGATGCCCCAAGCTGCGCACATCTAAGGGCCACTTGGTGTATGAAAGACCGCCAGCCAGAACACAACTAAGGTCTCGAAAACCCATACAAAGACATGCATGTTATAAACATACACGCAACACACATGCCTTGTATGAACAGCAGGTACCATTCCAATTCTCTACAAAGTGTACATTTTATTTATAACTCTTATAGAGTACACACAGAGATCACATACATGTGATCCAACATTACAACACATAACGGAAGCAAATTATGTCTGAGTATAGACAAGTTTAACAAGTGGCTTAAGAAGCCTTATTTAAACACAAGGCCCTCCATGAGGGAACCAGTCTGCTGACTGGGACTAGACTAGTTGGTCTTCAGTCGTCCAGCTCGATGAAGAAGCCACCTTCGGGGTCAGTGGCATCATCTAAAACATATATTAAGCAAACGTGAGTACAAAGTCGTACTCAACAAGACTTACATAGGAGCTATACTACTCATGCACATGTATCAAGGTAAAGGGAGGTGGGGTTCACTTGCAGAATGCCAGCTTTGACTTGGCTAATCCTGAACTACGAGTACCAGACTTTGAGGTAAGAAGCGTACACGAGTCCACTACTTTCTCCAATCAATTACACCACTATGGTGCCTTCCTCGACTTCCCCACGAGAAAGCACGCCATAGCAGTCACACTTATCTTGGTGTGTTTTAGAAGTATCCGGTTCAATTTATCTAATAATCAAGCTAAGCTTTCCAAGTAGTCCATAACCGCGGACGCGGCTATTCGAATAGTTTTGTTAACCTTGCAAGGGTGTACCGCTACACACACATGACCATCATTTACCGCCTTTGATCTCGACACCATTCAAGGGGTGCCAGCGAGGATTCTCACCACAACTGTTACCTCATAGCCTATCTAGTCCAAGAAAGCCGCCTACTTGGGTTGGCTACCACTATCGTGAACCCGGCCGGTTTACCGAAGTGGACCCAAGCGATGTGTGCGTGGTGCGTAAGCCGGTCTCGGGTGAGCCGTTCTCTCACTTCGCATCCAGGCCACAAGCCTACCAGAACTCCGAACTACTGCGACATCTGGACATCGAAAGGGATGAGTTAATAAGTTGAGAGGGGTCAGTGAGCCCAATGTGTGGTTGTACTCTTCATCTTGGATCACCACACAAGAACTCGGACTTAGGGCGGTGTTCAACGAGACAACCCACCGTGTACTCCTACACAGCCTCTCATCGTTCACCTTGTATTAGGGTCGATTCACCAACACTTTTCTACCATCATCAACATGATCACTACCATCCCGACTCACATCACAGTAACAACATGGTATCATACTAAGCATGCAATAAGAAGTAACATTGCAGGGGTTACATGATATCATTCAACTCCTACATTTGCTAGGATTGTGGTTTGCTTACTACTGTGACAAAAGATAGGTCATGCAAAGGAATGGGTTCATCTATACGGTAGAATCGTAACATGGTGATCATCCTATACAATGCATAAGCGAGACATGAGAGGGAAGTGGGATTTTATCGACATGATCAATGGGGTTTTGCTTGCCTTGCTGACGAGGTTCGGGTTCGGGGTCTTCAACGTAGGGGGTGACCTCGGGCTCCGGCTCCACGTCTATCAGCAACATGACAATCATAGGATCAACATAAAGTAAAATGCACAATCACATGAATGAATATTGACAGGGTGATGTTCATGGTACTGATGTGTTGAGCATTCCATTTAAATGGAGTATATTGCAATTTGAATTGCAAATTCAAACTCCATATTTGAATTCAACATTAACCAAGTTATATGTGATATAGTTTGATCATTTTGAATTATCTTCAAATGTGTATGATATGCCTCTGAAGTGTGGTTGAAATATAGCTTAAATCCATGGTCCAAGTTGCAAACTCAATTGATTTGAATTTGAAATAAATTCAAATAAACCAAATGACATATGCTACTGGTCCCATTTTAAATTCAACTCAAACATAGTTGAAAGTTGCATATTTTGAAAGATAATTTTCTCCTGATCATTTTTCATATATTATTTGTCCAATTTGGAGTTAATATGAATTTTCTATGAATTTCCAAACTTTGGGGTATTTTCTGGAATTTCTGGAATTTTCTCTGTTTTATTAAATTCCTTTAATCTCTGGAAATTGGTTTACTGCGTCATGCTGATGCAAGCATGACCTCAGAAGGGGCCTGACTGGTGGGCCAGCTATGTCAGTGGCAGAGGGATTTAATCCTCTCTGTTTAAATAACAGAGAGGGGTTAGGGTGCTGGGGCCCAGTAGTCAGTGGGTTAGGGGGGGGATTAGCTTAGTGGCCTCGGGCCCACGAGTCAGAGAGAGAGGGGAGGGTTAATGGCGACGGCGGCCCTGGACTCGCCGGAGTCTTGCCGGAGTCGAGGGTTTGGGCACGGGGAGGGGTCTAGAGGGCACGAAACTGCTCCTCGTGGGATTCCGCATCGAGTGGCTTCGAAGGGGGCCAAAGACGAGCTCCAGGGCGACGGCTAGCTCAACCGCGGCGGCGGTCCGAGCTCGGGCTTCGCCGGAACCAAGCGGGAGGGCACGGGAAGAGGCGCGGCTAGGGGCAAAACGGAGCTCTGCTCACCGTGATGCTAATGGAGTGGACGGAGGGTCGCAGGGAGCTCGGTGGTGGCGCGATTTTGAGGTCTTATCCTCGGCGGCCGGCGGTGGAACCTCGACGCGGGCGTCATCCTTGGTGCAGCTCGGCTCGATTGCTTGCTCGTGAAGAAGTAGTCGACGCCGGAGAGTCTCCTGGACAAGGTGCGGCGGCGTGAGGAGCACGGTGGCCGCGTGCGGGCACGACGGCGGCGAGGTCGAGCTCTCGGGCTTGCGCGGGATCCGCGAGGAAGAGGAACAGGGGCGACCCGTGGATGGGGAGGACGAACTCGAGGGGCTTCTGGCGTTTCGTGGCGGAAGGAGGGAGCCAGGGGAGGTCTAGGTGGCTCGGCGGCCGTGGGCATGCTCGCCACGACGCGAGCTGCCTGCTCTGGCGTCGGCGAGGAAGACGACAGACGGGTGGCTGGTGGGCTGGGCCGGCTGGGGAGTGGGCCTTCACCCCTGGCGACTAGTAGGTATCTGCTTTCTCTTTTTATTTTATTATTTCTGTAATTTTGTTTTGCCTCAGTATTAAATACCTAGGCATTTTATAAAATACCCAAAACTTTTATGTGGTCTTAGAAAATAAATAGCTAGCCACTCATAACTTTTGGGCATTTTTGAAATTCAAATAATTTGAATTTCAAATCAAATAGGGTTTTATTTAATTTCCAAAGCCACTGTTTGAATATTAGAAAATTCCATGGGCATGGGAAAATACCCAAACCACTTTTAAAATGATCAGCACCATTTATAGGAATTTTCCAAAAACTCAAATGAATTTTGGAAAAAGATTTTTATCTGGCCTTTTGAATTAATTCATCTGGGGGGTGTTCCTTCTCCCATTTTGATTTTGAATTTGATTTCCAAGATTTCTTGTTGAAAATTTGAAATGATGCAAAGTTACTTGAGCCTAGCACATTACCTAACAGAGGGTTCTGACATGTGCACTTAGTGTACGGTTTTACATTTTAATGTTAGTTGGAGGTGTGTATCGATGCATGTTTTGCTGTGGTTTAAATAGGTGTTTTATGTCATGATTTATTCGGTTAAGTTTTGTCTTGTGCCCTTTGACCTTGATATGTCTTTTATTGATATTGTGTGTGGTGCTTTGCGTTTCTTCTATGCGAGTAGAATAAGTTTACGTTTCATTAGACCCCTCATCTATTTAGTATGCTTCAAGACTGAAGAAGACACATCAACAAGGAGAATAACTCGACAAGTGACAAGAGTATATGAAGATTGCTCCGACAATGCAAAACTGAAACTACCATCATTGAAGACTTGAAGACCTGGAAGATTCAAGTTTCTATCGTTACATCGTTTTCGTGAGCTGTCATTTCTTGTTTTACCGACAGCTACACACCAAATCTTATTTTCAAACTAGTGTGATGTTTGTATGGGTATCTATTCCTATCTCTCTCTACCTCGCTATCTACATTCTATTCCCCCTCATCCTCATCCCTAAACTGAAGAAGCTACTACAATGGCTGCTAATGTCAAGGCTGGAATAAAGATGGATGCAACCGGTGCTGAGTTCAAGGATAACCCCGTGTGCCAGGATCTTACAACAAACAAGCACAATCTTGCTGAAGGAAGAACCCTGGAGGAAGTTGTAGTTCACCAGTGCACGTTTTATAGTAGTTTGCGCAAACCTGAGAGCGCTGAAGAAACGATAGATGTTTGTTTGGCTTGCAGAAGCATGGAAGTATCTGAACCCAGTTCATGAACAAGAGGAATTTCTGCAACGCTTGTGAGGATGACCGAGTGTTAGATTGCGAGATTCGCTAAACCATATACAAGGTAATGATTTGGGTGCGGAATGGATTGGCCCCCATGAAGACTACTCTTATTATTCGCTCTTGCTATGCGGGATAGTAGATCTTGAGTGACTTACCTATAGTAGAGACGCGACGATGTTAAGCCTAAACCATAGTATGGTACGATGTTTGACCCCTATATAAGATTATCGTTAATACTAGTAAGTTATACGGGGAGTATAGACCAAGACCATTTTCTGAAGGTATCCTATATAAGTATTCTTGATGACCACCATGAGAAAATCGATAGTTGCTTAGTATTGTCGCCTGACTTGTCAGCCATGAAGGTTCGGTATACGGAAGACTCCTCTTTTGCTAAGGATTCAAGACCTCAAGGGAGTGGGTGAAATCTCTATGAAGGATGTCATTGATGGAGCAAGACTCATCAAGACCACGTCCCATTCATTTTGAGGGTGGTAGCACCCTAGCTCATCGGAGAATCGGTGGACTGTCATGAAGACCCAACCCCTAACCTTTTCTTTCTAGCCTTTTCGAATCTCGAGGACGAGATTCATTTTAAGGGTGGTAGTCTGTAACATCCCAAAATTTTCCAAATTTTGGAATGTTAATAAATAAATTATAATAATGATTGTTTGCTTGATATGATTGATTTTTACTGGGATCTGAAACTTTTTGAGTTTAAATGAATATTAAAAACGAGAGGGAATAAAAGGACTTTCCCTAATATTCATTTTTGGTGTGTTGGAATTTAATATTTAAAACAAATCCAATAAATTAAAATGAGAGAAGGTAATTCGACTCCTTCAATATAAAAAGAAAGTTGAAAATGTTTTAAATATATTTATATTTATTTTAATTGGAGTTATAAAAATAATTTTCCATTCAAAAATAATAATAACTTGAGAGAAGATAAAATGACTTCTTCAGAAAATGGAGTGGAAATTATTTAAATAACTATTTGAGGTTTTTGTTGTTTTTAAAAATATTTCATAACTAAATAAAGACATTGGAAACTTTTCATTATTTTTATTGATTATTTTGGAAAATATGTTCATTACATAATTTTCTTTAGATTATTTCATGAATTTAGAAATTTATTTCATATTTTTTTGATGTTTATTTATTTTTGTAATATTGTTTGAAGTTTCGGATTTAAAGGAAAAAACTGTACCCAGTCGGCCCAGTAGCCCTTTCTCGCCGCGGGCGCAATTTGAGGCCGAGACGGATTTAAAACAAAATTCGGGCTATATAAGATTTCGAAATTTTTCTTTTTCGCTTTTTCTTTATAAACCCTAAATCGCCCGCGCCTCGGTTTCCATGCCGCCGCCGGCGAACCTCGGGATCCGGGTCGCCGATGAACCTCGGTTTCCGTGCCGCTGCCGTCTTGATTTCCTCGCCGGTGAACCTCGATTTCCATGCCGTCGATCTCGATTTCCACGCCGGAGAACCTCGATTTCTGTGCCGCCGGTGAACCTCGATTTCCGTACCGTCGGTGAACCTCGAAGTCCGTGCCGCCGCCGCCTTCTCGGTTTCCGTGCCGTTGCCACGTCATCATCGGTGAGCTGTAGTTTCTTTCTGTAGCGAAAAGGACATGTTAGCGATAAAGTTTATTTTCTGATGCACGATTCAGCACTATCTTTCACAGATTAGTCCCCAGTTTTGGATTAGTCGTATCTTTTACAACGTTAGTAGGATTTAGGTGATTGAAAAGCCTAAATTTATCTTTTGAGCTTCTCTATCCAGTAAACATATCAAATCAACTTTTGAAACTATTTGAATTTGAATTTATTTAGATTCAAATTCAACCTTCCGGAGGCCGTATCTTTTATACCGGTGATCCAATTCAATTGATTCTTTTTGCATAGGATCAGTCATGTCATGTACTTTATGTCCACATCATTTATACACCACCTTCAAATACTTTTTGATCTGTTTGAAATTAAATTCAATTCAAACCTTCCACCTGCTATGACTCGTGTTGTAGTATGTCGTTTCACGTGATTCTTTTTGCATATCGAATCATTTGAAACATCATTTCTGCAATACCCACACACCTTTTCAGATACGCATGATATTCACCTTGAATTCATAATGTCCTTGGTCATAATATTTTATATCCACTATTCTTTTTCTGTTGACTCTCTCGAGTTCACCTTCCACCTGTCACCTTCGAGCACATCGACACTAGTGCCGCGTCAAGCCTTTTTGTTTTTGTTTGTTGCCAAAACCTTTGTGTTTGATTTATTAATCTTTTGGTTCCTTTATGCCTGATTGCTTATGTGGTATCTTTCCTTTACGATAGATTTCTCGGAGTGTGACGAGTAGAGTTATCTGGATCGTGAGAGCGAAGAACTTCATCGAATGTATAAGGAAACTCATACTTTGACCATTTCACAACCTATATTTTTACTTATGCATGTAGCAAATATCACCCTATGAATGTGTAGGACTAGTATATATACTTATGCTGCAAACCTGGTAAGATAGCCACATGATCTGATCCTGTATTCTTTGTCGCCCTAGTTCGTGTTGGTTATATATTGCTATGCTTGTAGACGGGGATTGGTTCGAGATTTCATTGAGCGGTGTAAGGATTTTAATGACTTGACTAGAAAACCTTAAATAGAATACACCTCTGGACGGGTAGGGAGTGCTTCCTGGGGGCTCGTACCTTATCTAAGGCGAGACCAGGTTGTACCCCTCACGGTTGTGAATGGTTTGTAGGGAAGGCTTCTTGGGGTCGTGCACCTTAGCTAAGGCAATGCACCCACAAGAGTGCGCCCTAAGTGGGCGCTGTCTAGGCTCAAAAAGATCAGTCATACTTGGTGACTAGGAGCTTCCATGTACAGCCGCTGGCCATATGGGATCTGGCTTAGTTGAGTACGATGTAGGAAGCCTCTCCCGTGCAAAGCTAGCAGATGTAGATGTGATAGGTGGTACGGCTTGCCGTTGGGTGTAGGTGACCTCTTCTGAAAGACTTCGTCTCAATCTTCGGGTTTAGTCCAGCGGGGAAATTGTACTAACCTCTGCATAGTAAAAAAACTAAGCATGATTAGCCGTGTCCCCGGTTATGGATATCCTTGAGCTACTAGACATTACTGTTACTAGAGGATCATGACAGATTAATTACCATAATAAACTTGAGTGGGCAAGATTTAATAAAGGGTGTGGATTGGAACTGGTGTGCTGTCGGGGGACTGGTACCCGGGTAGGCTAACCCAAGCGGAAGTAACCTTTCAAGACAAGGATGGACCGATTGGGCCGCAGCTGGGCCGAGCTGGGCAGATGTACGACCGATTGCTCCAAGGAAATCAGCCGTATCAAATGCCAGCAGTCGGCCCAGGCGCAATCGGACCACCCTTTCCTTCACCAAGATGATCATCCGATTGGTCTGCAGCTGGGCCGAGGTTGATACCTAGCAGGCCGATTGCCCAGAGCAATCGACCTTGCTAGGAACCACCAGTCGGACCAGGCGCAATCGGAGCCACCTGATACCCAGTCGGGGGTATGATTACGAGGTCATAAATTCCATATCCCGAGATATCTGGGTGGCAGGGAGGCCAAGTCATGTCAGAGATCTGGGGGAGATACGGTGTCGACCTCCCCGCCGATTCCGCGGACAGGCCGACAAGACCGCACCCCCTAGATCCACTGTTCATCCCTACACCCTACAAGTCTACAGGATGGGCCGTCGCTCATAGGTTCCGGGTCACTCGGAGAGGAGCAGTCGGTGGGCCCAGGCCGATTAGAGGATGACAACTGGGCCCATTCAGCAATGAAGTTACCGAAGTACCCTGGGCTCACAATATAAGAGCCATGGTACCCCTCCTGCGTGAGGGACGATCCGCACTAGTAGCACCATTACTCATTTCCTCTCAGTTCATTCACTGCTAGTAGTTACTCCTTAGGGAAGCAGGAGAGAGCCTTGCCCACGGTGGCGGCGCTCACCTTCCCCTGAGAAGATAGAGAAGCAGTCATTGTAGCCAAATCATTGATATACAAGAGATAAGCAGGAGTAGGGGTGTTATCTCTCCGGAGAGCCCCGAACCTGGGTACATCGTGGTTTGTTCACCGTGCTTGTGCCCAACCCGTTTCCGGCACCATCGACATTCTCTCCCTCGGGTCTTCCCCCTCACTTTAGCCATCCCATGGCATCTGTTGTTAAATATCGACGACAGTTGGCGCCCACCGTGGGGTAGACCGAGGCGTCGACTGGAGTAAAGATCCGGACGGGATTTTCCTCTGTATCGGGCGGGAACCACGCCTCTGGCCTGATTCTAAGGCGTGGGGCAATTGACTATGTGGTGGACTACTCGGCGCGGTACAGGGCTGGAGCAGCCCTATCGCCCGGTGTGTCACTGCAGGTTGGCAGTCATCGCCTCTTCATCCGCAGCTTCCCCGAGGTGTATCCCAGAGATATTCGCATCTTCTCGTGTGCTATGGATCCGTTCCCGACCAGGGGCTGCAGTGCAGCACCTGGTAGAGAGGGAGGCCGAGTGCACGCGGCCGTCATGATGGCGGGAGCATCTTCATCGACCAACCGCAACCCAGCGAGCGCAGCGAGAAAAGCCAAGGAGGTAACTGATGCTGCAGAGCGAATCGGCACCAGTGCGTTGCGGGATGTGTTATACACACCCGTGAACAGGAATGGTGATCCGGAGCAGGTGCACACGGAGCTGGAAACAGCACGGCTCGCTCTGGCTCGCAGAGCTGAGCAAGTGTTGGCAGAAGAGCGCAGGCTGGGAGCCATCACAAGGGAGTACAACGCGGCACATGCAGGACCGCGTCGGCCGATTGAGCCCGCAGTCCTAGAAGATCTGAGAAGCCGAGGCAGGGCAGTCAATCAGCAGCTGTCGGGGGCCGAGCAGCCGGAGCGTCCGAGAAGGCCGGTGCAACCGGAGCAACCGGCGCAATCAGCATTCATCCAAAGGCCAACTTACAGCACACCAGACAAGAACCTGAGAGCAGCCGAGCAGATAGCGCTTGAGCTAGAAGACCTGGAAGGAGATGAGCGGCGTGAGCAGTCGCGCCGAATGCGTGAGCTGATAGCAGCCGCAAAGGAGCAGAGGCTCGTAGCAATGGGCAATCAAAATGCAGAACCAGAAGCGTCAAGAGGAACTGTGAGGCCAAATGCATCGCGCCAGAACAGGCACCAACCCGCGCCATCTCGGCACGAGAGCAAGGTTAGAAGAAATCGGCCACCCCCAGTAGCAAGCAGAAGGATGGAAGAGCCAGCGGTCAACAGCAGACGCAATGACATGCCACAGCAATCGGCACCAAGACCAGCGATCAGCACCCGACTCGGCCCTCGCCAAATCGGTCAGAATGACGCAAAACATCGCATTCAGCTCCTGGAGAAGGAGGCTCAGGAGGATGAGGAAGGAGAAGCTGGGCCATCATGTTTCGGTCATCGCATTCGGACGGAAAAGTTCCCCAAAGGCTTCACGCTGCCGAGAGACACTCCCAAGTACAATGGTTCTGTAAAGCCTGAAGACTGGTTATCTGATTACCTGATGGCAGTTCGCATTGCAGGGGGCAATCGGCGTGTGTCAGTCCGCTATGCGCCGTTGATGCTGCAGGGTTCAGCTCGCACTTGGTTGAACAGTTTGCCCAAGGACAGTTTGAACTGCTGGGAGGATTTCACGACTGCATTCATCCACAAATTCACAAGCACATATGAGAGGCCCAACCTCCCGCGGCAGTTAGCTTTGTGTGTGCAAGGCAAAGATGAACCCCTCCGAGATTACTTATCTCGGTGGATCAAGCTGAAGAATTCATGCGAAGGAGTCCATGAGATCCAGACTATTCAGTACTTTACTGATGGGTGCCTAGCTGATTCAATGTTGAAGCACAAGCTGCTCCGCAAAGACTTCACATCGCTCGCCGAGCTCATGAAGGTGGCAAATGCGTTCGCTATGTCCGATTCGGCAATGCGCCCTATCCAGCTCGGAGTTGGAGGTGTGATCCAGTCACCAGGGGCTCCGCAGTTGGACACAGGGAACCAAGGCCTCAGTCGGAAGGAAAGGAGGGAGAACAACCGTAACAACAACAACCACAACCAGCAGAGCAATGGCAAGCGCAAGGACGAACAGCCCGACACCCAGTATGGCAGTCGGCAGGTGGCCGCTGTCCAGAATGAAGAAGATCCAGCAGCTGCAAGAGGCAGTCGGAAGATGAGACCAAATGTGAGACCCCCGGGACAGATGAAACCCAAGTACACGTTCGAGGATATGCTGGACGCGACGTGTAAGTTTCACAACACGCCTGGCAGGCCGTCTGCGCACACTACTCGGCAGTGTGACTTTGTGAGAAGAATTGCGAAGGGAGAAGCTTTACCACCCCCACCCCCACCACCACCCCAGAACAGAGGACCACCTCAGCAGCAGAACCAGTTCCCGCAGCAAGATGCCGCCTACATGATTTTCACTAGTGAGTCCGCGGACAAGGGCAGTCGGAGAGCCCGAGCAGCGGAAGTTAATGCCACTATGCCACCGATTCCCCAGTTTGTGCATTGGTCTGAATGCCCTATATCCTGGGACAGAGCAGATCATCCCACCATTTTGCCGAATCCGGGCAACTATCCGCTGGTGGTGGACGCTCTGTTTACAGGACCAAGGTTTTCATGCAAATTCTCCCGAGTGCTTGTTGATGGAGGAAGCACAATCAACATTCTGTATAGAGATACAATGATCAAGCTAGGGCTCACAGAGAGAGATCTAGAGCGCAGTCGGACGACTTTCCATGGGATTGTCCCGGGATTATCTTGCACCCCCATGGGTCGCATTCGGCTGGACGTCATATTCGGCACGGAGGAGAATTTCAGAAGGGAGCCGATTTGGTTTGAGGTCGCCGACCTCAGCAGTCCTTACCATGCTCTGTTGGGGTTGCCGGCGTTTGCCAAGTTCATGATCAATGCACAACAGACATACCTGAAGATGAAGATCCCAGGGCCAAACGGTGTCATCACTGTCACCGGGGACTTCAGGAAGTCCCTCGAGTGCACATCCGCTGGCAGCAGTTTGGCTGATTCGTTAGTGGTCGAGACGGAGAAGCGTCATCTCAGCAAAGTAATTGCAATGGCGCAAGCACAAAGCAAGAATCCACTCCCAGTCGGCCCGGCAAAGAGAGTAGATGAGGAGTCGGATTTTCAGTCGGCCAAGGACAACAAGAAGATCGTTCTAGATCCCTCCGACTCAACCAAGTTTGTTGTAGTCGGAGCTGGACTTAGCGATAAATAGGAAAGCGAGCTCGTCGAGTTCCTCCGTGAGAATCGGGACATCTTTGCATGGTCTCCACAAGACATGCCTGGTGTTCCGAGAGAACTCGCCGAGCACAAGCTGCACATTCGGACAGGCTCGAAGCCAGTCAAGCAACCCCTGAGACGTTTTTCCGAAGACAAGAGAAGGACAATCGGCGAAGAGGTTGTGAAGCTGCAGGCTGCAGGTTTCATCATGGAAGTATTTTACCCCGAGTGGCTGGCGAATCCAGTCCTCGTCATGAAGAAGAACAAGACTTGGCGCATGTGTATAGATTACACCTGCCTGAACAAGGCATGCCCAAAAGATCCGTTTGCTCTGCCCCGTATTGATCAAGTGATTGATTCTACGGCCGGCTACGAGCTGTTATCCTTTCTGGATGCTACTGCTGGGTATCACCAGACCAAATTGGCTGTGGAAGATCAGATAAAAACGGCGTTTATAACCCCTTTCGGGGCCTATTGCTATATCACAATGCCGTTTGGTCTGAAGAATGGAGGTGCCACTTATCAGCGCACGATTCAGATATGCACACACTCTCAGCTTGGCAGAAATCTCCATGTTTACGTGGACGACTTAGTGGTGAAGACGGCAAAGGGAATCACGCTGTTGGATGACCTCAGAGAAACATTTGCAAACTTGAGAACTTATCAGATCAAGCTCAACCCGGAGAAGTGTGTATTTGGAGTTCAAGCCGGCAAGCTCTTGGGGTTTCTCGTTTCCGAGAGAGGAATCGAATGCAAACCTGAGAAGATAGCCGCAATAGAGCGCATGGAACAGCCCAAAACCCTGAAGCAAGTGCAGAAGTTCACCAGTTTCCTCGCATCCCTCAGCCGATTCCTCAGTCGGCTGGGTGAAAAAGCAATCCCTTTGTACCGGTTGATGAAGAAAACAGAGAAGTTCACCTGGACCCCTCAAGCAAATGAAGCATTCCGAGAGCTCAAGCGCATGCTCTCCACGGCACCAATTCTGGCTGCCCCGATTGAGAAGGAGCCAATGATGTTATACATTGCGACAACCAATCGGGTGATCAGCGCAGTTATGGTGGTGGAGCGGCCCGAGAAGGACAAGGCACACCAAATTCAGCGTCCAGTGTACTACATCAGCGAAGTGCTCTCGGCATCCAAGCAGAACTACCCTCACTATCAGAAGATGTGCTATGGAGTGTACATGGCAGCCAAGAGGTTGAAGCCATACTTTCAGGCTCAGCTGATCACCGTCGTCAGCTCGGCTCCATTGGCCGACATCATGGGAAGCAGAGATGCAACCGGAAGAGTGGCGAAATGGGCAATCGAAGTCGCTAGTCATGGCATCCAATATGAGCCGAGAACGGCAATCAAGTCACAAGCATTGGCCGATTTCCTAGTGGACTGGGCTGAAACTCAATACATGCCACAGCTCCCAGTGTCGGATTCCTGGCGAATGCATTTTGACGGCTCCAAGATGAAGAATGGCCTAGGGGCTGGTGTGGTGCTCACTTCACCAAGAGGAGATCAACTGCAATATGTGCTCCAGATTCACTTCACAGCATCAAACAACGTCGCCGAGTACGAAGCCCTTGTGCATGGTATCAAGCTGGCCAAGGAAATCGGTATTCGGAACATTGAGTGTTTTGGTGACTCCGACCTGGTTGTACAGCAATGCTCAGGCACCTGGGATGCAAAGGACGCAAACATGGCAAGCTATCGCTTCCTGGTGCAGCAGATCAGCGGATATTTTGAAGGATGCGAGTTTCATCATATACCAAGAGCAAACAACGAAGCAGCAGATGCATTGTCCAAGCTCGGCTCAATAAGGCAAGCAATCCCACCAGGCGTGTCGTTGGAACACATCAAGAAGCCATCCATCATGCCATCCCCACAGTCCGAGTCCATTTTCATCTCGGAGACTGATCTTGAGGCATTGAAAAAGGCAAAAGAAGGTCAACCGGCAAAACTTATAACCATGAAGAAGCAATCCAGCGCCCAAGGTATCTCGGCAACAGCACCACAAGCTGCCGAGGGCGAGCCAGGGGCCGCAGAAGGAGCTGAGAAGAGCCAAGTCAAAGGGAGGCAAGTAGAGGCTGCGCCAGAGGGCACAACCTCCGAAGAGCCGATATCGTCTGATATTGCCGACTGCAATGATGAAGCTCCAACTCCAGACGAGAAGTCGGCACCAGGGGCTGCCGAATGCGTGCCAGGCGCCGCAGTCGGCAGTTCAGAAGCAGAGATAGAAATGGCAGAAGTCCAAGCGTCCGAGATTCAGGAGGCCAGCGACCAAGGAACTGAGACACAAGAAGAGATCCCACCACAGCATGCAGCGGTAATGACAGTGGTCAGTGCACCATCATGGGCACAACCGATTAGAGATTTCCTAGCAGACGGAGTCCTCCCAGAAGCCCTAGCGGAGTCAAGGCAAATCAGCCGCCGATCTTGGGTATACACAATAATCAACAATGAGCTAGTGCGCAAGAGTGCAACTGGCATCCTTCAGAGATGTGTAGAAGAGGACAGAGGCTTAGAGCTGCTCAGAGACATTCATCAAAGTGAATGTGGTTATCACGCGTCTGCAAAGGCCATCGCCAGCAAAGCGTTCCGACATGGTTTCTACTGGCCGACTGCCCTGGCAGCAGCTGAAAATTTGGTGAAGTACTGCAAAGGGTGTCAGCGTTTCAAGGCGAGAAGTCATCAGCCAGCATCGGCACTAAAGACAATCCCAATAGCATGGCCGTTTGTAGTATGGGGTTTGGACATGGTTGGACCATTCAAGAGAGCTCGAAGTGGCATGACACATCTTCTGGTTGCAGTGGACAAATTTACCAAGTGGATTGAAGCTAGACCGATCAAGAAGCTGGATGGGTCGACTGCAGTTCGGTTTGTGGCCGACATTTTGTGCAGATATGGTGTGCCTAACAGCATCATCACCGACAACGGCACAAACTTTGCGAAGGGTGCACTGGCCCGATATGCATCTCAGCAGGGCATTCGGCTTGATCTCGTGTCTGTGGCGCACCCGCAATCAAACGGTCAAGTCGAAAGAGGAAATGGACTAATCCTATCGGGTATCAGGCCCAGATTGGTAGAGCCACTTGAGAGGGCACCCGGAGCATGGATTGAAGAGCTTCCCGCAGTACTGTTCAGCTTAAGGACCACACCAAATAGGTCGACTGGATTCACTCCTTTCTTCCTAGTGTATGGTTCAGAGGCAGTCATCCCGTCCGACATCGAGTTCGACTCACCTCGGCATGCCCTGTACACTGAAGAAGAAGCCAGATTGGCGCGAGAAGACGACGTCGACCTCAAAGAAAAAGCTTGTCTGTTGGCCTTGTCCAGGTCAGCAGTCTATCAGCAGAAGTTGCGGCACTACCACAGCAAGAAGATTCGTCCTCTCGCTTTCCGAGAAGGAGACATGGTGCTACGCCGAATCCAGAAGTCAGACGGGCAGCACAAGCTGTCCTCACCTTGGGAAGGGCCATTCGTTATCAGCAGAGCGCTCAAGAACAATTCCTATTATCTGATCGACTGTACCAAGGGCACTCGGCACAAGGACACGTCAGGAGCAGAGACGGAGCGGCCGTGGAACGCCGAGTTGTTATGTCCGTTCTATAGTTGAGCGGCAGAAACTTATGTAAGCCATTCGGCAAACAATCAGTAAAAGTTATCATGCCTCTGAAAATGAGCATTCGAGTATCTTTGTATAATTTCATTCGAAGAGCTAGCCACGATCGGCGACGCTCAGTCATACCCAAGATGTGTATAGCGCACCCGGGGACTGGCCGACCACGAGGTCAAGAAAATAAGCCATCGAGGCACGAGGACTGCAGACTGACACTCAATCTAAACACCTAGCTTGAGCGCAAATCACTAAGGGGTTTGTGGCATTGAGAAGGGTTGCGATTGGGGCAGTCGGCAGTACAAATCCTCGGGAAACAATCCAAAACATGCCACCAAGGGCACATTCGATAAGACAAAGTTACCGATTGCGCTGCAAACCAGGACATCGAGCCCTGTAGCGAGCAATCGGCGCTTGCTATCGCAGAATCCTTTGCGTTAAAATCTTGTCGTGTAAAAAATGAAACTTATCGAACCTTGGCTGGTAGTCTACCGTTGATCCGATTGCAGATCGCATGACGACAGCAAAGTCGACACGGTAGACATCCCCAAGTGCAGCCGATAAAGGAAACCGACAAAGACGCAAAGTTGATCGCACAAGTAAAAGCAAAAGCCAAGCAATCGGATTGCATCAGAATTAACAGGCCCAAGGCCGAATAAGTTCATTACATCCAAGTCACACACAGTGGGTGTCGACAGAGTTAAAATTGTATCTTACAAACGGATAGTCGGAGTACAAGATAGGATAAAACCGATCCAGTATCGACAAGCTGCAATAAGTAAAACAGTTGATAGCATGACTCAGGAAGTCGGAGGCACTGAGCTAGAAGACGGAGCAGTCGGATCCGATTGCGCTTCAGAAGCTGTGGCACCAGTCTGCTTGGATCGTGGAGATGTCTGAGATGAGCCGCTATCGGAGAACTCCTCGGCCAGGCCAGAGATTGTAGAGGCGGGGAGCGGGTTCCCTCCCTCGTCGAGATACGGAGTATACTCGTATGGAGAGAACCAGTTCACCATAGTGCTGGCTAGCCGATTGACTTCGGTGTAGGTCTTCTCAAGCAGATCGGAGGCGTTCTCTCGGAGGCTGTAAAGTTGGGAGATTTTCACCTGAGGTTACCAGCTCAGCACGGTCTGAAGGGCGGTTTCCGCGCTAGTCCGACCGGCAGAGTTCAGCAATACATCGATTCGACGTGGGATGGCCTTCAGGAGAGTCCGAGTCTGCTCAGTGGTAGCATTCGGAGATTCCCCCTTGTCAGAATCCTCTTCATCTTGTATTTCCCCCTTGTGGATCTCGGCAGAGGAGTCAGCAGCGTTCTTCATCTTCTGAAGTCCGACCTTAAGCTCAGTCGGCGACCATAGTGATTCAGCAATCTTCAGGATGCCGAGCTTGAAGGACAAGGCAACGCCCTTGATAACAGGAATGCGGGCTTCGGTGCCAATCAGATATTCATGCCGGGTCCAGACGTTATCTTCACGTTCGCAGGTCCCTCCGGCGGCAACGGTTTCCTCTCGAGACTTGGCGACGGCTGCATAGGCAGCTGCTTCGGACTCGGGCCAAGCTTCTGTGTCACGAAAAGGAAGTATGAGAAATAAGATAAGAGAGGAGAGAAATCGGAAAGCGCATAAGGTGCAAGAAACACTCACCGCTAAGGAGGACGTCCATCTCGGTCATTGTATCGCAGAAGCCTTTGGCTCGTCGGCGCTGTCGGGTGGTCTCTTCATAGCTGCGTTTCTCCAATTCTTCAAACTTGGCAACATGTTCATCGCGATCTCGCCGAATGGAGTCACGGGCAGCGACTGCTTCATCCCTTTCGGCTTGCAAGGCTTCTCGGGCGGCGACGGTAGCATCGCGCTCGGCAATAAGACCATCACCGGCAGCCGTCACGGCAGCTATGTCGGCCAGATGTTTTCTCTCGAGAGTAGCCATCTCAGAGCGAAGGCCTAGGATAGTCCGATTGAGATCATTTTCTACCCCCTGCAGTCGGGTCGCTTCTTCCTTGGCCCTGGCGAGTGCTGGACCATATTGGTCAAGTTCTGCAGTCAATTCAGCAATTCGGCCCTGAAGGTCATCTACCATGGGAATAGAAGCTAGAAGAGAGCATGAAGATATGAGAACAAAAGCAAGTGTTTAATCAGAGAGAAGACAGAGAGGGTAGAGAAGTTACCTTTCAGTTTAGCAATCTCAGCCGACTGGTTGTTGACCTGCAGCTGAGCCTGGGCAAGAGTTCGGAGGCTGGCAGTGTAAGAATCAAGGAGCTTCTCGAAGACCTCACGTTTTTCTTCCATAACAGCCTGAGAGGAACAGCAAGAGAGAGTTAGAAATACAGCAGTAAGCAAAAAGAGTTAAAGATCCGAACCGATTGCAAGAAATCGGCCCGAATCTCGGGGACTACACCCAGTGGGTGCGCTTGCGCGCACCCACCGGAAGAAAAGTCTCCCGATTGAGGAAGGCAAACGATAAAGCAAAAAGAGTTAAAGATCCGAACCGATTGCAGGCAATCGGCCCGAATCTCGGGGACTACACCCAGTGGGTGCGCTTGCGCGCACCCACCGGAAGAAAAGTCTCCCGATTGAGGAAGGCAAACGATAAAGCAAAATGAGTTAAAGATCCGAACCGATTGTAACCAATCGGCCTGAATCTCGGGGACTACACCCACCGGAAGAAAAGCTTCCCGAGCAAAGGAAAGACACAAAGAGAAAGTCAAAAGTTACCGTGTGATGAGAGGTGAGCTGTTGGAGGTCCCGGGCAAGGGCATCGGCAAAATCATTCACCCGGCTCAAGGCAGTCGTCGCAGGATCCTAAGGACGATGCGACGCATCGGGCTCGGTGCCGACGTGACGGGCGCGGGAGTACTCGGCCCGGAACTGGTCCACCGAGCGCATAAGAATTTCCGACGCAGAGGAGGTTGGCGTTGACGCTGAAGTTGGAGCAGCGGTGGAAGAAGCAACAGTAGGAGCTGATGGCATCGGCGTAACTTGAGGGCCAGAGGCACCCGATTGCGGCGGTGGCACAACCGGACGAGTTGGAGCGGAGGTGACAATGATGACTGGTGCTAAGGTGGTTGTCGTTGGTGGCGCGGATAAAACAACTGGCGGCACAGTTGTGGTAATCGGCGGGGCCGACACCACGATCGGCGACGGAGTCGTCACCATCGGCGGCTCGGACGTGGTAGATGCGGCAGGTGTAGTCGTGGCAGGGGAGGCCGAGGTGGAGCGGCGTGGCGGAGACGGGGCAATCGGATCGACCGATTGCGTTCCTCTGCCACCAGGAGCCACCCGGTCAGCGACATTCTTGGAGGTCTTGGAAGCAAGGGTGGAAGAGGAGGTCTTCTGAGTCGTCGCGAGGCGGGCCTTCTTGGCAGCGCGCTCGGCGTCCTTCGAGGAGCGATGAGAAGCAGTCGGCCGTTTGTGGACGGCGGCGGTAGAAGCGGCAGGCGAGATGACGGCGCTGGCGCGAACCGGAACGCCAGTGTCGACATCGTCAAGCCCAATCGGCTCCCTGAAAGAAGAAGGAAGAGGAGAATTAGTATAAGGAAAAGATAGTAAAGCACAAGGCGTGAAGGTTAAGTCATACCCGATTGTTCTCGGCGCGCCAGAGGGCATCCGACATCTCAGCGGGGCGACGTTCAGTGGCGCCTGCGCAGTCGGCCTCCGAGTGGTCGTCTCCTGAGGCTGTTTGCCTTTGCTGGCAGTCGGCGTGACCTTGGCAACCTTGCTGGGAGCCGTACCAGCGGAGGAGCTGGTGGTCGAGGTGCGCTTTGCTGGCACCTTCTGGGGTTTGGCATGAGGAGCTGCATCAGAACCATCAGCCTTTGAGACACTATCGTCGTCACTCCATTCGGCCAAAAATTGCTCAAAGGAAGGGTCGGGCGTACCCCCTTGAGCTGGCGGTCGGATGTCAGCCCTCGGTGGGTTGGCAGCTTGAACATCAGCGTCGTCGGCTTCCATTGAGTCGGAGGACTCTCCGGAAGACTCGTCGTCGTCTTCATCATTGTCACCGGACTCGGCGGCAGGAACCTCGCCGTTATACTCAAAGTCGGCGGGGTCATCCTCCGTGCGGTCAGGGGCGTACGCGCCAGCCTCCTGGCCATCTTCCATCAGGTCGGACTGAATAAAGTGCTGGAAAGAAGTTAAAAGTAGTCAGAAAAGATGACAGAGGAAGTAATCGGGAGAAAAAGCAATCGGAACATACCACAGGCGGTTTCTGCTGGCGAGTGAGGTAGTTAAGCCCGAAGCGTGCAGAGCCGAGTGGGGTCTCGAGTACCTGAGATGTCGCAGAGGCGGTGTACTCGGCGCTGCAGGGGGAGAATACGAGCTTGGAGCCAAGCGGCGACAAGGTCGGTTGGGAGAAGTCCCTCTTGCTCCAGCTCGGCGACTCTGTCAACCTGGGCGTCGTCGTCGCAATCTCCGACACCGTGCTTCAGCGACCACTGATGTTTTTCAGTCAGCCGGGCGAGGGAGAAATCAGACAGGTTCAGGAGGTCGGGGCTTTGGTCAGGTGACTTGACGTAGAAGAACGAGGTCTGCCAGTTCTTGCAGGACTGGACGATCTCGGGATTCTTATACCTCGGCTTGCCGGCTGCGACGAGGCAACTACCGCAGTCATTCATGTCAGTCGGGTACGTTGGCTCGCCGCCTTCGATGGTGGAGGGCACCACGGCACCTGTCCGGGCGTTGTGAGCTCGGAGGTTGAAGAATCGCTTCCAGAGAGCGATGCTTGGACGGAAGCTGAGGTACCCCTCGCAGAGTGTCACGAACCCGGAGAGGATCATGATGAAGTTGGCCGCGAGGTGATGAGGTTGCAACCGGTGGAAATCAAGAAACCCGCGGAAGAAGGAGCTGGCGGGAAGGCCGAATCCACGCTCGAAGTGAGCGAGGAACACGACCCTCTCCCTAGCGCGTGCGCTGGGCACGACCTCGGCGCCGGGAATACGCCACTCGACCTCCGCAGACATCTTCCGGGCGCGAATCAAGGACTGGACGGCGCCGGCGGTGGCGTGAGAGCCTTTCCAGCACCCGCGGCTCGCCTGGGAGGTGTCTCGCCACGGTGCGATGGCGGTCACGGGCGGAGAGAGCAAGAGAGAAAAGGAGGAAGGCGGAGCGCGAGAGCAGCGGTGTCGAGGTGCAAAGGAGGCGGCGGAGGCGGCGAAGAGCACGAGCTTGTGGTCGGAGCAGATCCAAGGTGCACAGGCCCGCGGCAGAGAGCCTCACGTGGAGCAACAATGGCGCAGAGGAAAGAGAGAGCTAGAGGTTGAAGATGGCGTTTGAGGAGAAGGAAGAGGCGAAGGCTCCCCCCCTGTGGCTTATATGGGCGGCGGGGGAGGGAAGTGGGATACGTCTGCGGCTGTGTGGCTCGGTGTGGCCTAGGGCACAGGAAGGGCAACCGGCAAACTAGCGCAAAGGATCCGGGCGCAATAGGCGAGGCGTGCGACGTGGGGGTCAGGCCCTGCAGTTATGTCAAGTCGCGCGTGGGTCGTGGGTCCCAGCTCATTGATCACATCCCGGAAGAATCGGAGGTAACCGTTGGAATGAAATCGGCAAAAGATGTTTCGCTAGAAAAGAGAAGGCACGAGCTGGGAGCAAAACAAACCCAATCGGACGAGAAACTTGGTCAGCCGAGTGTGATCTCCGAGCCGGTTGACGATCTCGGAACGACGCACCTGATGAGGCCATAGCAGTCGGAGGATATCAAGAGAGAGATTAAAAACTGCAAAGGCCCCGCGGTCAAGTGACCGTGGGACCTTTACAGCTTTAGGGGCTACTGTCGGGGGACTGGTACCCGGGTAGGCTAACCCAAGCGGAAGTAACCTTTCAAGACAAGGATGGACCGATTGGGCCGCAGCTGGGCCGAGCTGGGCAGATGTACGACCGATTGCTCCAAGGCAATCAGCCGTATCAAATGCCGGCAGTCGGCCCGGGCGCAATCGGACCACCCTTTCCTTCACCAAGACGATCATCCGATTGGTCTGCAGCTGGGCCGAGGTTGATACCTAGCAGGCCGATTGCCCAGAGCAATCGACCTTGCCAGGAACCACCAGTCGGACCAGGCGCAATCGGAGCCACCTGATACCCAGTCGGGGGTATGATTACGAGGTCATAAATGCCATATCCCGAGATATCTGGGTGGCAGGGAGGCCAAGTCATGTCAGAGATCTGGGGGAGATACGGTGTCGACCTCCCCGCCGATTCCGCGGACAGGCCGACAAGACCGCACCCCCTAGCTCCACTGTTCATCCCTACACCCTACAAGTCTATAGCATGGGCCGCCGCTCATAGGTTCCGGGTCACCCGGAGAGGAGCAGTCGGTGGGCCCATGCCGATTAGAGGATGAAAACTGGGCCCATTCAGCAATGAAGTTACCGAAGTACCCTGGGCTCACACTATAAGAGCCAGGGTACCCCTCCTGCGTAAGGGACGATCCGCACTAGTAGCACCATTACTCATTTCCTCTCAGTTCATTCACTGCTAGTAGTTACTCCTCAGGGAAGCAGGAGAGGGCCTTGCCCACGGCGGCGGCGCTCACCTTCCCCTGAGAAGATAGAGAAGCAGTCATTGTAGCCAAATCATTGATATACAAGAGATAAGCAGGAGTAGGGGTGTTATCTCTCCGGAGAGCCCCGAACCTGGGTACATCGTGGTGTCTTCAGCGTGCTTGTGCCCAACCCGTTTCCGGCACCATCGACATTCTCTCCCTCGGGTCTTCCCCCTCACTTTAGCCATCCCATGGCATCTGTTGTTAAATATCGACGACATGTGCCCAGTTCAATCTGAAGTAGTAAGTTAAACTAAAATTTTGACTAGGTAGATTGGGAAAAACCAGCTTTCTGCAAAATAAAACCATAAGCCTTTCCTTTGATTTACCTTGCATGTAGATGTAGGTCTGTTATATCCTTCTTCGTGTGAATTGCCATACAAATCAGATGCACTGACCCGTTGTCGGGCTGTAACCTTCGGTGTTGCAGGATTTATATACGACGAGTAAGTGATGCGATGTAGGGTTATAATGTCTATACTCAACTTGCCGGTGGATTTGATGGACGCCACAAAGCTTTTATTGTTTTCCGCTGTATGCTATTTGTAAGCTAGACTTGACCTATGCAGGTATGATTTATTGTAATACTGGATCTTCGATGTAATATTTATGACATGTGGTTTATTCTTGATATTACATCATGTACTGTGTGTGCTAGCTATTGATCCAGGGACTAGCACAGAATGCACAGAGACTTGGATTCTTAGTGAATCGGGTCGTTACATTAACGTGGACCTGCACACAGACACAAATAACTTTGCTCCCAACGAAGTTCAGAGAGGTTGTTAATCTCTCCGGTCTTGTTGTTTACAAAGGATCAAACACACGGGATATTGATAATGATAATTGCAACTAAAAAGTAAAAGCAAGAAATAAATAACCATGTAAACAGTGATTTGGATATGGACCGGGATCCCGTGATGTTCACTAGTGATGTCTCTCTCCCAAAGATGATAAGACTGCTAAGAGAGGTAAACAAATCACAGTTGGGAAATTGACTGATAAGATGCTACAAAGAAAGGAAGAGGCTCAAAAGCATGGGCTGTACGCCAAAATAAGTAGACCGAAATCCAACTGCATCTACTACTAATCATCCACCTTGAGATATCTATCCACAACATCGCGCTGGTATTAAGTTGCGAGCCCCACCCAAAGTGTAAACCCAAAGCAATAGACAACTGCATTAAAATAACTTTGCGTAAGGTAAACAATCCTTGCAACCGCGGTTACAAGCACTGTTGTTTCCCCCTTGTGGCAACAACACATCCCCTAGACTCATGTTTCTGTCACTCAAGCGTGTCATTATGGGGCATGAACCCACAATCGAGCATAACGTTCCCTCTTGGAGTCACTACCTACTACTTGGCCAAAGCAATAAACAACAACGGAGAACATGAAAGAATTACTTAGAAACAAAAATATAAATGATAAGAACAAATATATTAATCTATCACAAACTGAACATAATCTCATAATCCATAAGATCCCAGCAAACTCAGCATAGCAACAGCAGAAATAATTACATATGTGCCTTGATCATGTAGGGCAGCTCACAAGGTCTAATCCATGAAGAACAAAGAGGGGAGGATAACATCACATAGCTACTGATCACGGACCCATGGTCCAAGGTAGACTACTCACGGATCATCCGGGAAGTGTCCATGGTGGAGGGGAAGCTCCCGGAGGTCAATCCTCCCTCCGGCAGGGTGCCGGGAAGAGGTCTGCTGGCGGTCCCGATCTTGGAAGCGCGGCATCGGCAGAACAAAGGCGAGATCACGAAAAAGGGTTCTGTCTTCGGAAGAATCCTGTCACGAAGAATAAATAGGCGAAGGGGGCAGCAAGGGTGGCCACCAGGGGTCTAGGCGCCCCCTGGCGCGTCCAGCCCCTAGGGCGCGCCACCAGGGCGCCTGGGCCTCGGGTGGTAGCCCTCTGGCCCCATCCATGTGATTCCGGAAGGTTCCTTCGCGCTGATTTTTATCTGTTTTTTTCCAAATTTTTGGAGCACTTTTAATATGGGGGAAACCTGAAATAGAAAAACAGCAGAAACAGGAACTGGCATTGCGGTGCACTGAGTTAATAAGTTAGTCCAAATATGATCAAAAGTGTATGAAACTGTACCTAGATCATAGAAATATCACATAAAACATGCATGGAGCAAGCATAAATTATAGATACATTTGGGACGTATCAACATCCCCAAGCTTAATTCCTGCTCGTCCTCGAGTAGGTAAATGATAACAAGCATAATTTCTGTGGTGACATGCTACCAACCATATAAGAACTTTGAAAGTAAAGCAATCAAGGTATGTAATTCAATTCAAGTCATATTAAGCAAGAGTCTATATTAGCATTGAAACAAGCAACATAAGAACATAAAGGCGCAAGAGCTCTCGCTGTCCGTGACTCGAATGTCTCCAGATGGTGTTTGCGTGCAAGAAGGGGGATTGGGAATACAAGAGAAAAAATATATTTGTTGAGAACTCAATGTACTAAAGTTTCACACTCGGTCTTCTTTGGAATCTTATTTTGACTCGTCCCCAGACCACTAGCCAAGTACAAGTCAATTTGATCCACTCCTTTCCGATATTTTAAGCACTCATGAAATGGATGAGTGTAAGCACGAGAGTTGACACTTAGGATGGAAAAGAGAGAGATATGGTGGAGGAGGAAGACAAAAAAAGGTGTGAAAGGCTCACATCAATGAGGACAATCATAGGAGAGAGAGGCCAAATGATAGATATGATGTGAGGAGTAGGGATTGCCATGCAACGGATGCACATATGAGCTAAGTAAAGCTCTCCAATGTAACTAGTGGGGGTGCATCAAACTTGCTCGCTCAAGAAGACCTAGAGCTCTTTTGAGGAGGCTCATCCTTGGAATATGCAAGACAAGTTCTATAGTGTGAAGGTCCCCACATAGCTATATGCATATATGATCATCTCTATGGAGTATAAGATATAGAGGGAGTACGAGTGTGGATCTTTCAAAAGGAATAGTAGTGTTGCCCCTTTCTCTCTTTTTATTTCTTTTTCTCTTTTTTGTATTTTTTTGGTGGCATCAATGGCTCTTTATATTTAATTCTCATTTGTCCTCTTTAGTATCTTTTAATTTTGTCCTCTTTGGGATCTTTTCCTCACTTAAGGGCAACACTCTATTTTAAAAGAAGGTATAGAAGATCTTCACAATTTACAAGGTACTCGGCATAAAGAAGATGTAGCTATCATGATGTATGCAAATGTATGCCTCTGCCAGTGTAGCAGGAACATGTATGACATAAAAATCAAGTCATGAGAAGGTGGATGTTGCATGACAATATATCTCGGAAAGTCTATGGAAATGCCTTGATAGGTAGGTATGGTGGATGTTTTGAGGAAAGATATAGGGAGGTTTATGATGACAGAGCGTATCATGCCAAGGGTTTGGATGCGCCAGCGAGGTGGACGCAAACTTTCGGAGTGAGAAGAGGGAAATGCGCGGCACCGAAGAGGCTAGCAAATATGAGGAGGTGGAAGTGTCAACTTTCAATACTTACATTTGTCCGAAGAACTCATGCACTTATTACCGGTAAATCTCAATCTAATAAGGAGGTTCACAAAGAGACAAGTACCCCGAGGAGGAGTGTATGGGGGTTTGGTTATCCTTGCACATCCTCGACTCATGGTACCCAGAATGCGCCACCTATAAGCCCTTATTAGTGGCTTTTAGTTAGTGGCGCATCCATAATGCGCCACTAAACAGAAAAAAAGGACGCCACTAAAAGGGCATTCCTAAGTAGTGTACTCTAATATCCGATCCCTCCACAGATTAGTGATCCATCTAGTAGCTAGATTTCTCAGCTAGTTTTGTAGTTTTTGAAAATAAACACGGATTGCCCAAAATACAACACCTATCTCTAATAGGCTAGAGCTCTTGACACCAAAATTTCAAACATTACTCCCAACAATACCTCAAAACTATTGCAAGTTACTACTACAATTGAATAGCAACCTCAATTACCTACTTCAAGACAAGACACAACTCAGTGAAACAACCAAATCTCTTAACAAGATAAACATGAAAACTAAAGAGAGTTCCAGCAAAAAAACTAAACAAAAGCTAACGCTCTTGAAAAAGACGAACACGAAAACTAAAAGCTAAACATGACAGCAGCTACGAAAAGATAAAGAACACACAATAGAAGAAATATAGGCATGAAAATCGTATGATGTGTTCTACATTGAAGTGGAGCGTGTTTCTCTCCCACACAAAGTAAGTTGGGTTCTAACTTTTTATGACCAGCAAGCAAAGCTAAAGAAAACTAAAAACAAAACCTAAGAGAGAGACACTCGAAGCATAGCACATAACACATGAAGTGATAAAAATATAGAGAGACAGAGGACGAACTGATGATTGTTGATGGAGAAGGGCATGCACGGGGGCATCCCCAAGCTTAGATGCTTGATTATCCTTGAATATTTATTGGGGATGCATGGGGGCACCCCCAAGCTTGAGCGTTTGACACTCCCGGATCTTCTTTCATCATCTTTCCTCGCACACTTGAAAACTCCCTTCATACATAACTCATCATAAGCTGATTAGAGAGGTTAGTACCCTTAATAAAATAATTTTTCTCCACAGGAAATAAAGATATTCTTGAAGAGATACTTTTTCTCAAGATTGCCAAAAAAATTTTGGAAATAAAAAGCAAGCTTAAGGATTGCAAAAATGAGGAAAGGAAAAACGTGTCAGAATCTGTGAAAAACAAAACAACAGGTAGTAAATAATTTTTCGGGGTACTTCTGCAACTCAAATCAAAAAACTCAGAATAGACGCTCGAAATTCAATTGTATGGAGCACACTGTCAAAACAATTCAGATCAAAAAGATGATCTCGTGATTTTAGGGTAATTTTTTCGTCCAAGGACAAAATCTGTTTTCTGGACAGCATGTCACAACTGTTGAACTTTCTTGCAATCAGAGGCTAAACTTGGCACAAAGCTTGGAAATAAAGATACAGTGATGTTGCTATAGTAGTAACAATCATCAAGACCACTAAAAAAAAAAGTAAACTCATCTTGGGTTGCCTCCCAACAAGCGATTTCTTTTATGCCTTTAAGCTAGGCATAAAGCAAAAAAGAAGAGTCAAAGGTCCCCGAGATCATCGGAGTCATAAAAACCTTCAAATTTATTTTCAGTAAGTTCATTCTTCCTTTTCCTAGGGAAAAGGTACTTACCTGTCACCTTACCACGTAGGTGTATGTGCCCATTACCAATATCAATGAATATTTTCATAGATCGGAAGAAGTCCCTTCCAAGCACGATGTTACTTTGGTTTTGATCTGTCGTCGATATGTAACGGCAGATGCCATGGGGATGGCTAAAGAGGGGGACAAACGGAGGTGAGTGTCGCTGGTGCCGGAGGCGAGATTGGGAAGACTGCGATGTACCCAGGTTCAGGGCTCTCCTTAGAGATAAAACCCCTACTCCTGCATGTCTGCACTATATGGTGGAATACTGTACATGGTTGCTCCTTGAGCTGTATCTGCTAGCTACTTTGCTCCTGGCCGAGCTGACTTGCTACTTCTACCTAAGCCACTACTGCTCTACCTAGTCCTAGCCGTGAGAGGAGAGGAGAGCTCTTGCTCTCTCTACTTGTGAGAGGAGGGGGGGAATGAGGAAGGAACCCTCTCCACCGTGGGCACCCTTGCCCCTTATATAGTGGTGCCAAGGTGCTCATGAGGGTGGAGACAAGGGGAAGAAGACAAAATAGAGTACATGTGAGGTGATGGGGAGATGTGATGTAATGTGACACCTCCACTTTACACTATTCACCATGTCATGATGTGACTAGATGTCAGAACCCCAACTAGGGTAAGTGCTAGGGTTTGTTGTGCCCTTTGCATCATGCAAAAATTCAAATGAAATTAAAAAATGGGGAAGCAGAAAGCCCTGAGAAATTAATTCAAATGGCCAGATAAAAATCTTTTTCCAAAAATCATTTGAATATTTGGAAAATTCCTATAAATGATGCTGATCATTTTAAAAATGGTTTGGGTATTTTCCCATGCCCATGGAATATTCAACAATTCAAAAGTTTCCCTGGAAATTAAATTTGACCCCTATTTGATTTGAAATTCAAATTTTTTGAATTTCAAAAATGCTCAAAACCTAGGGGTGACTAGCTACTGGTCACCTAGGGTTTATAAAAGTATTTGGGAATTTTTATAAAATGCTTTGGTATCTTTACCAGAGAAAAACAAAAGGCAGAAAAAGAAAAACAGAAACAAAAATAGAAAAGAAAAACCCCAGCCCACCCCACAGGCCACAGGCCCAACTTAACCCCCCCGGCCCAAGCCCACCACAGGCTTGTCTTCTTCCCCAGCGCCAGGAGGCTGTCGCCGTGGAGCTCATGCCGGCGCCCCCCTTTCCACCTCCTGCTTGCCGAGCCCTCCCCCGTACTCTACACGTCGCCTGGAGACGCCTTGAGGCCGTCCTGATCTTTTCCCCCTCCTAGAGCCGTCTTCCCCTTCTTCCCTCTCTCGATTTTGCGCAATCCCGAGCGCCGGCCGGAGCGCGCCGTAGCACACAGCGTGGCCAGCCAGCTCAACCCGGCGAGCTGATCTGTCCAGGAGCCCCGCCGTAGACCTCTTCATCGAGCTGTGCAGTGAATCGATCGGGCAAGCCCTGGAGACGTCGCCCGCAACGAGCTCCCTCCGCCACAGCGCCGTACGGCGGCGACGATTCCGCCGCCACCACTTCCTCCCAGCCCACGCCGACGACCCCTTCAGCTTCACAGTGAGCTCACGCATCGAACCCCTCTATCTGCGCTTCTTTCCGTGCCCCCGCTGTCGTTTTCGCCATGGACGAGCCACGGTCGCCGCCGGCAAGGTCGCCGCCGTGCCTGCGTTGCTTCCCCGTGGTCGCCGTGTGCTCGGGGTGATGCACACGAGCAAGGGCTACGCCCCAGTGCCCGCAGCGCAGCCAACCGAGGCTGGGAGCCCAACTCCGGCAAGCCTCCGCCGTGCCCAGTGGCACCGGCGGCTAACCGCTGGCGGGCCCGAGTTAATTAGCGCTAAACCAAACTTAACCCCCCCCCCGAGTCCATGACAGGTGGGCCCTGGCCCCCCTAATGATCCAACTTAAATTAAACTAACAAAAACATAACCCAGACTCACTGACCTGCGGGTCCCACGCGTCAGGTTGACCAGTGAGCAGCCCTGACGTCAGCATGACACAATGCTGATGCAGAAAAGCCTTTTCCTGTTTAAAATAATTCCAGTAATTCCAGAAAATTGAATAAACTTTAGAAAATCATAACTAATTCATATTAACTCCAAATTAAACATATAATATATGAAAAATTATCAGAAAAATGCAAGGATTAAGAATATGCAATTTGTTTTCATGTTTGACCATTTTAAAATGGGGGAACAGTAGCAAATGTGCATATGGCTTAATTTGAATTCAAATTTGAAGTTTGAATTTGCATTTCAAATGCAATATACTTCAATTAAATTGAATATACTACCAACCAGTACCTTTCACATCATGGACAACCTTATCATGTGTATGTGCATTTTACTTTCGAAGTTGTTCCCCCTTGTTGATGATTGCCTCCGATGACAGACGTTCCGAGACGGTGATCACCCCGAAGAAGAAGACCACCGATAAGAACCGTGTATCGTCAGCAAGGCAAGCAAACCCCATTGATCATGTCTATAAAATCCCAATTCCCTCTCAGTCTCTCTTATGCATGTTTAGGGGATCACCGAGACACGTTCTTTCGCATAGTTGAACCCATTCCGATGCATGACCTATCATTTTGTCACCGTATTAAGCAAACCACAATCCTAGCAGATTTAGGAGTTGAATGATGAGCATGTGGCCCCTGCAACTGTTACTGCTTTTGCTGCTTAGTGATAAAATGAGGATGTTATGTTTGTGAGTCGGGATGGAATGAACACAGTGGTACCGATGATAAACGTGTTGGTGAATCCACTCTAAATAAAGGAGAACGATGAGAGGCTGTGTAGGAGTACACAGTGGGTTGTCTCGTTGAACACTGCCCTAGGCCCCGAGTTCCTGTTTTGTGATCCAAGACAAAGAGTATGACCACATGTAGGGTTTTATGGGAGCCCCGTTTGGCCTCTTTACGTACCCGATCCGGTCCAGGAGTCACACTAGATTCGGGTTTTCCATTTGACCTAACTATAGATATGTGGGTGGACCTGTGAGGCAGTGAAACCATCTGTCAAAGGTGGCGTCTCGGTCCCTTGCATTATCTGAGTCCGTTTCGTGGAACCGGCCGGACTCTCGAGCGGTGACAAACTCAGGTAGTTGACTCCTGGATTAGAGAAGGTGATGTGAGGGTAGTGCCTTGGTCTCATCCACGTCCGACATCCGCTTGAAGGGTGACAAGAACGAGACGATAAGTGATGACACGCGTGTGAAGATGTACACCCCTGCAGGGTTAATGAACTATTCGAATAGCCGTGTCCGTGGTTATGGACTACTTGGAAACCTCTACTTGATCATAGACAACTTGAATGGATACTTATAAAACTCGCAAGATAAGCGTGAGTGCTATGGCGTGCTTCCTCGTGGGGAAGTCGAGGAAGTATCCATAGTGGTGTATTGATTGGAGACTTGGTAGTGGACTCGTGTACGCTTCTTACCTCAAGTCTGGTACTCGTATTACAGGACTAGCCAAGTCAAAGCTGGCACTTCTGCATGTTGAACCCCACCTCCTTTACCTTGATACTTGAGCATGAGTAGTATAGGTCTGATGTATGTCTTGCTGAGTACGACTTTGTACTCACGTTTGCTTATTCTATGTTTTAGATGAGAACCCGGACCCCGATGGAGTCACCTTCGTGAAGCTCGACGTTGACTAAGTTAGCATAGTCCCAGACAGCAGTCTGGTCCCTCGTGGAAGGGCATGTTTGTTGTACAAGGCTTCTCTAAGCCATTTGTTAATCTTGTCTGTACTCAGACCTAATTTTCTTCCGTTGTATGATGTAATGTGATCACAGACATGTGATCTTTGTATGCTCTATGTGTATATCTATAAAGAGTACTTAGTAGAGTTATGTGATGATACCTGCTGTTCATACTAGGCATGTGTGCTGCGTGTATGTTTATAACATGCATGTCTTAGTATGGGTTTTCGAGACCTTAGTTGTGATCTGGCTAGCGGTCTTTTATACACCAAGTGGCCCTTAGATGTGCGCAGCTTGGGGCATCGCGATGCGATTGCTCGTGACTCTGTCACGTGCACACTTTGTTGTATGATCGAGCCCGCCCTAGACCCCGACTAAGTGATCGGGTTGTAGTAAGTCTATGTAAGAGTTAGGATCCAATCGAAAACATGGTTGAGGCGACTTGTCTATGAATATGGGATTCACCACCCATAAGAATTTAGACTTGTGAGCGGACGTTGAGGACCCATCTGGGTTGATCATCCGGCCTGGATGGGATGCCCCTCATGCTTTCCGAGAGCGTTCTGTGCTTGGCCTTGTCGGCTTAGACAAGTGGGTACGGCTCTCGGCTCTCCATGTGATTGTATCGTGACTGGAATTACATATGCTAACCCCGGGTCCCGACACTAGAGATGTCTATCACTTGTCTTGTCTTGGTTTATCTGGTCTTGTCGACGGTACACCTCGGTTGACTTCCGGGCAGCCGAGCTGCGGGAAATCGGCAGACGAGCAGTCGACCGAATGCGCGGGCTGTCGGCGGTCCGAGCTGGGGGCGCACTCGGCACACACCGAGCTGAGCTGAGGGCGCAATCGGCGCCCGATGCTTTCGAAGATTATTCCTTCTGCTTGACCCTACCGGGGGTATATTCCCCCGACAGTAGCCTCCGAGCCTCCGGGTGACTCGAAGAGTCATCCGGGGGCTTCTTCCTTGTTGGTGTAGACGTATGATGGCTGTACTTGAGGCGGCTTCTTTCCGGTGGGGGCGCGTGATACGTCCAAACAACATCACTATTTTATATCGTAATTTCATCCTATTCATTGATATATTCCACTTTAAAGCATTGTTCATGTTTTTTGGCTTGTTTTACACAGTTTACAACTTTCCGATGCCGAAGCAGTAGAACCAGGATTCAGCGGTGAAAAGTGGACACCAAGTTGCTGAATCAGATCAAGTCCAAATGTGATGAAAATTTACGGGGATTGTTTTTATGGGAATTGACTGGGGATCACCGAAGATGGAGGTGAGGGGACCCACCAGGCAGCCAGAAGGGTGCCTGGCGCGGCCCCCTCATGGATGCGCTAGGCACCCTCCTGGATGCCTGGTGGCCCCCCTCGGTGCCCCCTCTCGCCTATAAGACACCCCTGGGGTGAAAACCCTAAATAGAGAAGAGTTTTCGCGTTTCGCCGCCACCACGGGGAGGAAACCTAAAGAGGAGAAAAGCCATCTCCGGTGGTGTCACAACCCCAACTAGGGTAAGTGCTAGGGTTTGCTTGACTCCTTTGCATCATGTGAAAAATTCAAAAGAAATTCAAAAATAGGGAAAAGAAAAGCCCTAGAGAATTTAATTCAAAAGGCCAGATAAAAATTGCTTCCAAAAATTCCTCTGGTATTTTTTTAAAGTCTTATAAAATAAGCATGATCACATATAAAGTGAAGTGGGTCCCACTGCATGCTCCAAGATTTGTCAACAATTCATAAAAGGGCTTGGAAATTAAATAAAAACCCTATTTGAATTGAAATTGAAATAAGTTGAATTTAAAAAAAAAATCAAATCTTGGGATTGGCTAGTGTTGTGCCATGTAAGTCCATATAAATGATTTGGGGATTTTATAAAATGTTTTGGTATTTTTTTATATCAAAACAAAACAAATGTCAGAAGAAAAAAAAAGAAAAGAGAGAGAGAGAGTTACCTGGCCACTTACCTCAGGACCACCTAGCCTTGGCCGAGCCCAGCCCAGCCGCCCCCCTTGTCGTCTACCCCGGGCACGAGCACACAGTTGCGTGCCTGGCATGCCGACGACGGCGAGGTGTCTGCCTCCCTGCCTGGCACTCCCCCTCGCCTCCAAGGGCGCCACGACGACGCATAACAGGCCCTACATCTTCTTCCTCCTCTCGCCGCTCTCTCTTGCGCTTGGCCCACCGGAATCTCCTCAAGGACAGAGAGCGCCGCCGCTCCGCCTTCGTGCTCCGACGTGGCGAACATCGACGAGGCGCCACCCCATGTTGTCTAGAAGAACCGCGGTGACGCTCCGAACCTTCCAGCGGAAGAGGACGAGCTTCCTCGCCCTAGGGACGACGCCCGCGTCGCTTTTCTCCGCCACGGCCGCCACAGGTCTCGCCGGAATTCATCTTCCACGGTGCCTCCCCCCCTCAGACTTCAACGCCTTCGTCTCCAAGGTGAGGCCCCGATGGTTTTTCCCCAACCCGCGCTCCTTTTGCTGCCCTGTAGCCGCCGTTTCCCTGAGCCCTCCCCCGTCCGCCGCCCGAGCACGACGCCGACGAGGCTCCGGCCACTCCCGAGCCTCCCCGTGGGTGCTGGGTGAAGCGGGCGAGCACGGGCTACCCCCTGGTGCCCTCCACTGCCCTTCCCGTGTCCGAGAACCCTGTTCCGGCGTGCCACCGCCATGCCCAGTGGCACCGGCGACGAGCCGCCGGCGAGCAAGGGTGGTTAACCCACTAATCCCCCCCTAACAGCCTATGACAGGTGGGCCCTGCCCCGCTAGTTAATCCCTGTTAATTAAATGAAATCGGAGTTAATCCCTGTGTCCATGACAGATGGGGCCCCCATGTCAGTTGGACTAGGTCAAACCCCCTGATGTCATGTTGATGCAATGCTGACGCAGTAATTAGAATTTGAATTAAAAGAATTTAGAAAAATCCAGAAAAAGATATAAACTTTAGAAATTCATAGAAAATTCATATTAACTCCAAATTAAACATATAATATAGGGACAATTATCAGAAAAATGCAAGGATTATGAATATGCAACTTGTTTCTATGTTTGACCATTTTAAAATGGGGTAACAGTAGCAAACATGCATATGGCATAATTTGAATTTGAATTTGAAGTTTGAATTTTCACTCCAAATGCAATACACTTAAATTAAGATGAATTTGCCACAAACCAGTAGCATTCACATCATGGACAACTATATCATGTGCTTATGCATTTTATTTTGATGTTGCCCCCTTTGTTGATGATTGCTTCGGTAACAGTGTTTCCGAGACGGAGATAACCCCCGAAGCAGAAGACCGTTAAAACCCGTGAATAAAAAGTGCTACAAAAATTCGGGAAAATTCAGATAAAAAATCAGCGTGAAGGAAGCTTCGCGAAGAGTCCGAGAGGGGCCAGAGGGGAGCCAGGGGGCCCAGGCGGCCACCCGACGCGGCCCCACCCCTGGCCGCGCCAGGGGGGCGCCTGGGGCCCCTGGTCCACCTCTGGCTTCCCCCCTTCGCCTATTTATTCTCCGTCACGGGAAAACTCCAGGAGAAGAACCCTATTCCGCAAACTCTCCTCTGTTCCGCCGCCGCCGCGCTTCCGAGATCGGGAGCACCAGAAGACCTCTTTCCGGCACCCTGCCGGAGGGAGGATTGACCTCCGGGAGTCTCCTCTCCACCATGGATGCTCCCCGGATGTCTCGTGAGTAGTTTTCCTTGGACCATGGGTCCGTGATCAGTAGCTATGTGATGTTCTCCTCCCCTCTTTGATCTTCATTGTTTAAACCTCGTGAGCTGCCCTACATGATCGAGGCACATTTGTAATATTTCTGCTATTGCTATGCTGAGTTTGATGGGATCTGATGGATTATGAGATTATGTTCAGATTGTGATAGAGTAATATATTTGGTTTTTATCTCTTATATTTTTGTTCCTAAGTAATTCTTGCATGTTCTCCGTTGCTGTTTATTGCTTTGTCCAAGTAGTAGGTAGTGACTCCAAGAGGGAACGTTGTGCTAGATTGTGGGTTCATGCCCCCCGATGACAGGCTTGAGTGACAAAAACATGAGTCTAGGGGATGTGCTGTTGCCACAAGGGGGAAAACAACGGTGCTTGTAACCGCGGTTACAAGGATTGTTTACTTTACGCAGAGTTCTTTTTAATGCAGTGGTCTCTTGCTTTGGGTTTACACTTTGTGTGGGGCTCGCAACTTAATACCAGCGAGATGTTCTGGATAGATATCTCAAGGTAGATGATTAGTAGTATATGCAGTTGGATTACGGTCTACTTATTTTGGCGTACTGCCCGTGCTTTTGAGCCTCTTCCTTTCTTTTGTAGCATAGTTAGCATTGCGGTGCGTTTATAATCCTGTCAATTGTCCTTCTGTAATTTGTCTACCTCGCATAGCAGTTTTATCGTCTTTTGGGAGAGAGACATCACTAGTGAACATCACGTATCCCGGTCCATATCCTTATTATTATTTCCACGCTATATTTACCTTACTGCTTTTACTTGCTATCATTATCCCTATTGTTTTACCCTTTGTGAACAACAAGACTGGAGAGATTGACAACCTCTCTGAACTTCGTTGGGAACAAAGTTATCTGTGTCTGTGTGCAGGTCCACGTCAGTTGCGCCGCTGACACCTACTTATCATCTCCGGAGTCCTAGTGGAGACAAACCTTGGTATCTTCACCGAGGGAAACTTGCTGATGCGCTAAATCTCCACCTTCCACTTGGGGTAACCAACGAAGGGCGAGAAGCCATCAAGCAAATTTCTGGCGCCGTTGCCGGGGACTCCGAGTGCTAAGATAGGGGAGTATCACACTACCCTTTACCTTTGTTTTTTAGTCTTGTTAGTTTATCTTTCAGTTTTTATCTTTGTGTATTTTATCAAAATTTACAAAAAATATATTTATCTTGCTAGTTGTCATTATGTCTGGCCCTTTTTCCTTTGTTGAGACAGAGGTTCTCACCTTTAAACAAAAAGGTGGTGAAAGTTTAAAAGATGCTTGGTATAGAATTAATGATTCTCAAAAAAGAGCCACCAAGAAGCAATCCACTACTATCCTGCTTAGAAATTTTTATGTTGGGATTACTCCTTGGAATAGGTTCATATTAGATACTGCTATCAATGGGAATTTTCTAGAAGCACCGACTTGGGAGTCTCGTAATGTTATTGAAAATCTTGTTGGAAATCTCCCTATTGCTAGCATACAAGAAGATATAACTCTATCTCACATTATGAAGAAACTTGAAAAGACAGAGTTAGAAATACCAAGTATAACTAGGATAAATCAGTTGGATCACAAGATTCAAGGGAATTTGAATAGGCTTGAGCTCTCCATGCTTAAAATTATTAAAACTTTGGAGGTCATCAAATCCCGTGATACGGATCCTTCTAGGATTGATAAGATTGAGGAAATCATTAATACTCTAGGAACTACTTTTTCCTCTATCAAACCAAAAAAGGTTGAGACTTTGGCAAGAAGGGAACCTAAGTTCAATTATGCCCCTAAGGTTCCCCGACCTAAGAATAAACCACCTATTGCAAAAGAAGTTGAAACCGTGAAAAATTTGGAAGAAATACCTCTCTTTGATAATTTATTAATGAATCTTCCATTGATTTTCCTCCTTTTGGTTTTCTCCCTAGAAGTATCTTCATTAGGCCTTTATTTGAAAGACCTCATAAGACTAGTTGTACAATTGAAGAGCTTTTTTATGATCTTGATAATGATTCGATTGATACAACTTGATCTTTTGCATCATGCCTAGCTTAAAGGCATAAAAGAAAGCGCTTTCGGGAGGCAGCCCGCAACGAATTTAGGTTTTTTTTTCTTTTGTTGTGTCTTGATGATTTTTACTACTGTATCAACATCATTGTATCTTTATTTTTCAACTTTGTGCCAAGTTATAGCCTCTTACGGCAAGGGAAGTAAAAGTTGTGACATGCTGTCCAGAAAACAGATTCTGTCCTCGTGACCAGAAAAATTCCAGAAAAATCCCAGTTCATCTTTTTGAGCTAAAAGTTTTACAAAGTATGCTCTATACAATTATGAAACTTCCATCTGTTCAGAGTTTTTTTATTTGAGTTGCATAAGTGCCCCTAAAAAATTCTTTACTATCTGCTGTTCTGTTTTTCACAGATTCTGCCACGTTTTGTCTCTCCTAACTTTTGCAAACCTTAAGCTTGCTTTTTCTTTGCAAAATTTTTTTTTGGAACTCTTGAGAAACAGTAGCTCTTCAAGAATATCTTTATATCCAGTGGGGAAAAATTATTTTATTAAGGGTACTAACCTCTCTAATCAGCATATGGTGAGTTATGTATGAAGGGAGTTTTCAAGTGTGCGATAGAAGATGATGAAAGAAGATCCAGGAGTGTCAAGCGCTCAAGCTTGGGGATGCCCCCATGCATCCCCAATAAATATTCAAGGAGACTCAAGCGTCTAAGCTTGGGGATGCCCCCGTGCGTCCCCTTCTCCATCAACAATCATCAGTTCGTGTTTCGTCTCACTATATTTTTATCACTACATGCGTTATGTGCTATGCTTGGAGCGTCTCGCTCTTAGGTTTTGTTTTTAGTTTTATTTAGCTTTGCTTGCTGTTCATAACAAGTTAGATCCCTTATTACTTTGTGTGGGAGAGAAACATGCTCCACTTTCAAAATTTAGAACACATCATAGGATTTTTCATGCTTATCTTTTTGCTGTTGTGTGTTCTTTATCTTTTCATAGCTACTGCCATGTTTAGTCTTAGTCTTAGTTTGTCTTTAGCAAGAGCCTTGGCTTTTGTTTAGTTTGTTGCTGGAACTCTTTTTAGTTTTCATGTTTATCTTGTAAAAGAGAGTTGGTTGTTGCACTGAGTTGTGTCTTGTCTTGAAATTAGGTAATTGAGGTTGCTATTTAATTCTAGTAGTAACTTGCAATAGTTTTGAGGTATTGATGTGAGTAATGTTTGAACTTTTGGTGTCAAGAGCTCTAGCCTATTAGTGATAGGTGTCGTATTTTGGGCAATCTGTGTGTATTTTCAAAACCTACTAAACTAGTTGAGAACTCTAGCTACTAGATGGATCACTAATCTTTGGAGGAATCGAATATTCGAGAACACTCATGTACCATGAGTCGAGGATGCGCAAGGATAACAAAAACCCCATACACTCCTCCTCGGGGTACTTGTCTCTTTGTGAACCTCCTTATTAGATTGAGAGTTACCGATAATAAGTGCATGAGTTCTTCGGACTAATGTAAGTATTGAAAGTTGACACTTCCACCTTCCCATATTTTGCTAGCCTCTCCCGTGCCGTGCATTGCCTTCTTCTCACTCCGAGAGTTGGTGTCCACCTTCGCCGGTACATCCAAACCCTTGGCATGATACGCTCTGTCATCATAAACCTCCTTATATCTTTCCTCAAAACAGCCACCATACCTACCTATCAAGGCATTTCCATAGCCTTTCCGAGATATATTGCCATGCAACATCCACCTCTTCATGACTTGATCTTCATGTCATACATGTTCCTGCTACACTGGCAGCGACATACATTGTATACATCATGATAGTTACATATTCTTTATGATTTTTGAGTACCTTGTAAAGTGTGAAAGATCTCCGTTACCTTCTTGTAAAATAGAGTGTTGCCCTTAAGTGAGGAAAAGATCCCAAAGTGGACACATTAAAAGATCCCAAAGAGGACAAATGAGAGTTAAATATAAAGAGCCATTGAGGCCACAAAAAAAATCAAAAAAATAGAAAAAGAGAAAAAGAAATAAAAAGAGAGAAAGGGGCAACACTACTATCCTTTTGAGAAATCCACACTAGTACCCCCTTTATATCCTTGTACTCCATAGAGATGATCTTCATGCATATAGCTATGTGGGGACCTTCACACTATAGAACTTGGCTTGCATATTCCAAGGATGAGCCTCCTCAAACGAGCTCTAGGTCTTCATGAGCGAGCAAGTTAGATGCACCCCGACTAGTTCCATTGGAGAGCTTCTTAGCTCGTATGTGCATCCGTTGCATGGCAATCCCTACTCCTCACATCATATCTATCATTTGGCATCTCTTTCCTATGATTGTCCTGATTGCTGTGAGCCTTTCTCATCCTTTTTGTGTTCCTCCTCCACCATATTTCTCTCTTTGCCATCCTAAGTGTCAACTCTCGTGCTTACGCTCATCCATTGCATGAGTGCTCGAAATATCGAAAAGGAGTGGATCAAATTGACTTGTACCTGGCTAGTGGTCTGGGGACGAGTCAAGATAAGATTCCAAAGAAGACCAAGTGTGAAACTTTAGTAGATTGAGTTCTCAACACAAAAATACTTTTTTCTCGTATTCCCTATCCCCCTTCTTGCACGCAAACACCATTTGGAGACACTCGAGTCACGGACAGCGAGAGCTCTTGCACCTAATGTTTTTTTGTTACTTGCTTCAATGCTAATATAGACTCTTGCATGTTATGACTTGAATTGAATCCCTAACCTTGATTGCTTTACTTTTCAAAGTTCATTTATGGTTGCTAGCATGTCACCACAGAAATTATGTTGTTATCATTTACCTACTCGACGACGAGCAGGAATTAAGCTTGGGGATGTTGATACGTCGAAAACGTATCTATAATTTCTGCTTGCTCCATGCATGTTTTGTGTGATATTGCTATGATCTAGATACACTTTCATATATTTTTTTATCATATTTGGACTAACCTATTAACTCAGTGCACCCCAGTGCTTGTTCCTGTTTTCTTCTGTTTTTCTATTTCAGTTTTTTCCCATATAAAAAGTGCTAGAAAAATTAGGGAAAATTCAGATAAAAAATCAGCGTGAAGGAAGCTTCGCGAAGAGCCCGAGAGGGGCCAGAGGGGAGCCAGGGGGGCCCAGGCGGCCACCCGGCGCGGCCCCACCCCTGGCCGCGCCAGGGGGGCGCCTGGGGCCCCTGGTCCACCTCTGGCTTCCCCCCTTCGCCTATTTATTCTCCGTCACGGGAAAACTCCAGGAGAAGAACCCTATTATGCAAACTCGCCTCTGTTCCACCGCCGCCGCTCTTCCGAGATCGGGAGCACCAGAAGACCTCTTCCCGGTACCCTGCCGGAGGGAGGATTGACCTCCGGGAGTCTCCTCTCCACCATGGATGCTCCCCGGATGTCTCGTGAGTAGTTTTCCTTGGACCATGGGGCCGTGATCAGTAGCTATGTGATGTTCTCCTCCCCTCTTTGATCTTCATTGTTTAGACCTCGTGAGCTGCCCTACATGATCGAGGCACCTTTGTAATATTTCTGCTATTGCTATGCTGAGTTTGATGGGATCTGATGGATTATGAGATTATGTTCAGATTTTGATAGAGTAATATATTTGGTTTTTATCTCTTATATTTTTGTTCCTAAGTAATTCTTGCATGTTCTCCGTTGATGTTTATTGCTTCGTCCAAGTAGTAGGTAGTGACACCAAGAGGGAACGTTGTGCTAGATTGTGGGTTCATGCCCCCCGATGACATGCTTGAGTGACAAACATGAGTCTAGGGGATGTGTTGTTGCCACAAGGGGGGAAACAACGGTGCTTGTAACCACGGTTACAAGGATTGTTTACTTTACGTAGAGTTCTTTTTAATGCAGTTGTCTGTTGCTTTGGGTTTACACTTTGTGTGGGGCTCGCAACTTAATACCAGCGAGATGTTCTGGATAGATATATCAAGGTGGATGATTAGTAGTAGATGCAGTTGGATTACGGTCTACTTATTTTGGCGTACTGCCCGTGCTTTTGAGCCTCTTCCTTTCTTTTGTAGCATAGTTAGCATTGCGGTGCGTTTATAATCCTGTCAATTGTCCTTCTGTAATTTGTTTACCTCGCATAGAAGTTTTATCGTCTTTTGGGAGAGAGACATCACTAGTGAACATCACATATCCCGGTCCATATCCTTGTTATTATTTCCACGCTATATTTACCTTACTGCTTTTACTTGCTATCATTATCCCTATTGTTTTACCCTTTGTGAACAACAAGACCGGAGAGATTGACAACCTCTTTGAACTTCGTTGGGAACAAATTTATCTGTGTCTGTGTGCAGGTCCACGTCAGTTGCGCCGCTGACACCTACTTATCATCTCCGGAGTCCCACTGGAGACAAACCTTGGTATCTTCACCGAGGGAAACTTGCTGCTACGCTACATCTCCACCTTCCACTTGGGGTAACCAACGAAGGGAGAGAAGCCATCAACAACCATATGAGAACTTCTAATAGTAAAGCAATCAAGGTATGTGATTCAATTCAAGTCATAACATGCAAGAGTATATATTAGCATTGAAAAAAGTAACAAAAGAACATTAGGTGCACGAGCTCTCGCTGTCCGTGACTCGAATGTCTCCAAATGATGTTTGTGTGCAAGAAGAGGGATAGGGAATACGAGAAAAAATTATTTTTGTGTTGAGAACTCAATCTACTAAATTTTCACACTTGGTCTTCTTTTGAATCTTATCTTGACTCATCCCCAGACCACTAGCCAGGTAAAAGTCAATTTGATCCACTCCTTTTTCAATATTTTGAGCACTCATGCAATGGATGAGCGTAAGCACGAGAGTTGACACTTGGGATGGCAAAGAGAGAAATATGGTGGAGGAGGAAGAGAAAAAGGTGAGAAAGGCTCACATCAATGAGTACAATCATAGGAGAGAAGGCCAAATGATAGATATGATGTGAGGAGTAGGGATAGCCATGCAACGGATGCACAGATGAGCTAAAAAGCTCTCCAATGGAACTAGTGGGGTGCATCTAACTTGCTCGCTCATGAAGACCTAGAGCTCTTTTGAGGAGGCTAATCCTTGGAATATGCAAGCCAAGTTCTATAGTGTGAAGGTCCCCACATAGCTATATGCATGAATGATCATCTCTATGGAGTACAAGGATAAGAGGGAGTACTAGTGTGGATCTTTCAAAAGGATAGTAGTGTTTCCCCTTTCTCTATTTTTATTTCTTTTTCTCTTTCTTATATTTTTTGTATTTTTTTTGTGGCCTCAATGGCTCTTTCTATTTAACTCTCATTTGTCCTCTTTGGGATATTTTATTTTGTCCACTTTGGGATCTTTTCCTCACTTAAGGGAAACACTCTAATTTACAAGAGGGTATAGAAGATCTTTCACACTTTACAAGGTACTCAAATCATAAAGAAGATGTAGCTATCATGATGTATGCAATGTATGCCGCTACCAGTGTAGCAGGAACATGTATGACATGAAGATCAAGTCATGAAGAGGTGGAAGTTGCATGACAATATATCTCGGAAAGGCTATGGAAATGCCTTGATAGGTAGGTATGGTGGCTGTTTTGAGGAAATATATAAGGAGGTTTATGATGATAGAGCGTATCATGCCAAGGGTTTGGATGTACCGGCGAATGTGGACGCCAACTCTCGGAGTGAGAAGAAGGCAATGCACGGCACAGAAGAGGCTAGCAAATATGAGGAGGTGGAAGTGTCAACTTTAAATACTTACATTAGTCCGAACAACTCATGCAGTTATTATCGGTAACTCTCAATCTAATAAGGAGGTTCACAAAGAGACAAGTACCCCGAGGAGGAGTGTATGGGGGTTTGGTTATCCTTGCGCATCCTCGACTCATTGTACGTGAGTGTACTCTAATATCCGATCCCTCCAAAGATTAGCGATCCATCTAGTAGATAGAGTTGTCAACTAGTTTTGTAGGTTTTTGAAAATAAACACGGATTGCCCAAAATACGACACCTATCACTAATAGGCTAGAGCTCTTGACACCAAAATTTCAAACATTACTCACATCAATACCTCAAAACTATTGCAAGTTACTACTAAAATTAAATAGCAACTTCAATTACCTACTTTCAAGACAAGACACAATTCAGTGCAACAACCAACTCTATTAACAAGATAAACATGAAAACTAAAGAGAGTTCCAGCAACAAACTAAACAAAAGCCAAGGCTCTTTCTAAAGACAAACTAAAACTAAAACTAAAACTAAACATGGCAGTAGCTATGAAGAGATAAAGAACACACAACAGCAAAAAGATAGGCATGAAAAATCCTATGATGTGTTCTAGATTTTGAAAGTGGAGCGTGTTTCTATCCCACACAAAGTAAGGTGGGGTCTAACTTGTTATGACCAGCAAGCAAAGCTAAATAAAACTAAAAATAAAACCTAAGAGCAAGACGCTCCAAGCATAGAACATAACGCATGAAGTGGTAAAAATATAGTGACACGAAGGACGAACTGATGATTGTTGATGGAGAAGGGGATGCACGGGGGGGGGGGGGCATCCCCAATCTTAGATGCTTGAGTCTCCTTGAATATTTATTGGGGATGCATGGGGGCATCCCCAATCTTGAGCGCTTGACATTCCCGAATATTCTTTCATCGTCTTCCATCGCACACTTGAAAACTCCCTTCATACATAACTCATCATAAACTGATTAGAGACGTTAGTAACCTTAATAAAAATAATGTTCCCCACTGGGTATAAAGATATTCTTGAAGATCTACTGTTTATCAAGATTCAAATAAAAAAACTCAGAACATAAGAAAGTTCCGCGATTTTATAGAGCACGATGTGTAAAAAAATCAGCTAAAAAATATGAACTGGTGATTTGATCCATTTTTTCCCGTCACAATGACATAATCTGTTTTTTGGACAGCATGTCACAACTTTCGCTTCCCTTTTCATATGAGGCTATAACTTGGCACAAAGCTTGGAAATAAAAATACAATGATGTTGCTACAGTAGTAACAATAATCAAGACCACTAAAAACAGAAGTAAAAACATCTTGGGTTGCCTCCCAAGAAGCACTTTCTTTTACGCCATTAAGCTAGGCACGAAGATTATAAAAGATGCTCTCATAAAAATAAGGATTTGAAGCAAAAGAGAGCATCAAGAAGCAAACATGGATCATATTTAAGCCAAACCCACTTCCTATGCATAGGCATGTTGTAATAAAATAAATCAAAGGAGCACAAAGTGACATGCATAGGAAGGTGGAACGAGAACAACTTCAAAAGTTTCAACTTAGAGAGAGGTGTTTTTGTAACATGGAAGTTTCTATAACCAAACTTTCCTATCTCAAAATAATTCTCAGTAGTATCATGAACAACATCAAGAATATAACTATCACATAAATCATATTTTTCATGACCTACAAGCACACGTGTATTGTTTTCAACACGGTTTTTAGGATCATAAGATAAATGCAACCCATCACATTGAGCCTTGATAAGAGCAAAATTCTCCGGAATATGAGTTGGAGATTTCAAAAGGATAATAGGACAATCAAGTGTGGGTGCAATAGAAAAAATTTCATGCTTAACATGAGGAACTATAGCAAGTTCATCTCCGTAAGCATCATCCATAGTGGCATCATGGCCATAAGCATAGAAGTCATCAACTTCATCAAAAAGGGATATTTCAAAAGAATCCATGGGATCATAACACTCATATAAGGTAAGAGTCAAAGAGTTACTCTCATAAGAAGGTACATATGGATGGATCCATTCTTGCTCCTCGTGTTCGTCACTCTCCTCCTCTTTTTCATCCAAGGGGCTTTCAAGTTCCGCAATTTCTTCTTCCATAGAGTCCGCAATAAGCTTGTAAACAATGATGAGAATATGGATCGGGGTCCCATGATGTTCACTAGTGATTGTTGGGATACGGGGAAGAAAACACAAATATTTCATACCTATAGTACCCGAACCCAAGATCTATGCTATGGCGATGTAAAGTAACGGAGGGAATCGGTGTTCATACCTTTGAAGACCGAAAGAGGGAAACGTTCTTGCGAACGTGCCTGGCGTAGACTCGAAACTACGACCTCCCTGTCGTGTAGAAGACCACCACCGGCGAGGATGACTCCCGGTAAACCTCCAGCGAAGAAGTAGCACCACAGGTGTAGTGCCTCGAAGAGATTATACACGTACGGTACAATCGATGTTCCTCCCGGGCCCCGAACCAGGCGAGCAGCGGAAGAAAGACGGCTACGGATCCCGACTCCAGCAGAACGACGGCCGGCCTTATGGTGGAGAACTCCAATCCAGGTGCATACTCCAAACAAGGGGAGTCCACTTCCGGGAAGTAGAAGGAGGAAGAAGGAGATATTGGTGTGTTGGAAAAAGGGGGGTCTACCCCTCCTTATATAGGCCAAGGGGGGGGGAGTGCGCCGGCCAAGGGGGGTGGTGGCTTGGCGCCAAGCCCAAGGGAGGAGACCCCCTCCTCCCTTAATGGGCCCCATGGGCCCATTTAGCCTTTTCCCATTTTTTTAATTTTTTTAATATGTTTTTAAATATTTAATTCAGATAATTAAATAATAAAACATTATTAAAACAATTAAACTTTATTTTGAACTATTCAAAATGTCCGGAAACCATTCCGTCCTCCTCCGGAACTATTCCGGTGATTCCTCCTATTTCACAGATTGATCCCGTAACTGTCCTGTGCATCGATTGCCCTTAAGTGTAACACCCTAACGGTCCGGGAAACAACAGACATGGTCGAGACTCTTCTCATTGACCAATGACTAGTCAGTTGGACATGGTTACAATCCTTGACAGCCCCTGCGCTTCCATCGAATGAACTTCGATCGCTTTTGGAAACCGTTAACGATACGACGTAATCCCTTTGTGCTGCGGTACTTTCTTTGTCCGAGGTTTGATCGTCGGTATCCTACATACCGTGTTCACATCTCGTTCACAACAAACAACTTCTCTCGTCCATGATCATTGCATCTCTTGTGACCTAGTCACGTCCTTGCAAGGTGTTGATGCAATATCACCGAGTGGGCCCAGAGTACCTGTCCTGTCACAAGGACTGACAAATCCCGCTCTGATCTATTAACATACTCATCAACCATCTATTTCGGAATACCCAAAGTGCACCGTTATAGCCAGCATATTTCAGTCAGGCAGTGGGATACAAATCAAAGTCTCCTCATAGATGACAATTACGTATGATCATTACGGTCTAAGGACTAAGCCATATGCTACAAAGTCATAGCAACGCTGAACTATGTGACTCGATCACATTGCAATACTTTAGGTGGGTGTACGTCCATCACATCATTCCCCTTAACGATATGACCTCATTGTCAATGGACTTAAGTGTCACCATGATCAGGAAAGCTTGATCAATCAATTTCCCAATGAGATAGTTTACCCGAGTTAAACTATGGACCATGTTTTATACTACACCTGTATTAGTATTTCCAAGTAATACAGTTATAGCACAGTATAAAACGTATTATGAACAAAATGGATATGTGACAAATATCTTTATTAATTTGTCTCTAGGGCACATATCCAACAGTCTCCCACTTGCACTAGAGTACAAATTACACTAGTTTACATCACGTATGTATCTAACATCAATGGTCTCTCGGTGTTCTTCAAACTCGCCCTGTGGAAGAGGTTTAGTCATCGGGTCTGCTGTGTTCAGATCCGTATGTATCTTGTGAATCCTAGTGTGTCCATCCCTGACGTAGTCTTGCGTCACATGGAACTTTCGGAGGATGTGCTTGGCTGTAGAGTGAGTTCTTGGCTCCTTCGCGTTAGCAATGGCACCCGTGTTGTCGCAGAAGATTCCCACGGGGTCAGTGCAGCTGGGAAAGACTCCAAGCTCGATCACGAACTTCTTCTGCCACAGCGCATCGTTAGACGCTTCGAAAGCGGCAATATACTCCGACTCCATTGTAGATTGGGCGACGACTGACTCTTTGCCGCTCCTCCAGCTAATTGCGCCACCGTTCAACATGAAAACATATCCCGTCTGGGATTTCGAGTCATCTAGATCTAAGCCGAGGCTTCCGTCAACGTAACCCTTTGCGGTGAGCTCCTCATCAACTCCTCCATAAACGAGAAAGAGATCCTTGGTTCTTCTCAAGTACTTAAGGATGTTCTTTACTGCTGTCCAGTGAGCCATTCCCGGGTTACTCTAGTAGCGATTAGTCATACTAATGGCCAGCGCTAAATCCGGTCTGGTACATAACATAGCATACATGAGAGAACCTATGGCTGAGGCATAGTACTTTGAGGACATCTCCTCCTTCTCTTTTGCTGTGGTTGGGCATTGGTTCACGCTTAATTTGACACCTTTTATAACTGGCAAGAGGCCTCTCTTGGAGTTATCCATACTGAACCTTTTCAATATCTTGTCAATATAAGTGCTCTGAATCAAGGCCAACCGTCGATTAGGTCTATCTCTATAGATCTTAATCCCCAATATGTACGTAGCTTCACCTAGGTCCTTCATGGAAAATTGTCCATTCAGATATTCCTTCACTTCCTCTAAGAATTTCTTATCGTTCCCTATTAGTAATATGTCATCTACATATAACACAGGAATGCTACAGAGCTCCCACTCAGTTTCTTATAGACGCAGAACTCTTCGAAGTTTTGGAAAAATCCAAAAGCTTTAATGACCTCATCAAATCAAAGATTCCAGCTCTAAGATGCTTGCTTCAACCATAGATGGACCGTTGAAGCTTGCACACCTTACCAGCGTTCCTTGGATCGACAAACCCCTCTGGTTGCATCATATACAACTCTTCCTCAATGTTGCCATTTAGGAATGCAGTTTTCACATCCATCTGCCATATCTCGTAATCATGATATGCAGCTATTGCTACTAGGATCCGAATAGACTTTATCATCGCTATAGGAGAGAACGTCTCCTCGTAGTCAACTCCTTGAATTTTTCGGAACCCCTACGCGACAAGTCGAGCTTTGTAGACAGATATGTTTCCGTCTGCGTCAGTCTTTTTCTTGGAAATCCATTTATTCTCGACGGCCTTGCGGTCCTCGGGAATATCCACCAAAGTCCATACATTGTTGGTGTACATGGAGTCTATTTCGGATTTCATGGCTTCAAGAAATTTCTCGGACTCGGGTCCCTCCATTGCTTCTTTGTAACTTGTAGGTTCATCCGACTCATCAGCCGAGATTGCATTCACAAGCTGTCCGTAAAACTCAGTAGGTTGACGGACTCTTGATGACCTACGGGGCATAAAAGGTTCCTCTTCATTCTCATCATGATCATCATCAATGTCATGATCGTTATGAATGTCGTTCTGGCCATTCTCTTCAGCTCCCACTGTGGAAGATGGTTCCAGAACAATTTTTGTAGCCGTTTCTTCCAATTGGAGTGATTGGTCAGTCACTTCATCGAGGTCTATTTTCCTCCCACTCAACTCTTTCGCGAGAAACTCCTTCTCAAGAAAGTGTCCCTTCTTGGAAACAAACGTTTTGCTGTCAGACTTGTTGTAGAAGGTGTATCCACAAGTTTCCTTGGGATAGCCCACAAAGATGCACTTATCCGCCTTGGATTCAAGTTTGTCAGGTTGTAGTTTCCTAACATAAGCCTCACAACCGCAAATCTTCAGGTGAGACAACTTAGGTTTCGTGCCATGCCATTCTTCAAATGGTGTTGTCTTTACGGATTTGGATGGTGCCCTATTAAGAATATGAGCGGCAGTTTCTAATGCATACCCCCAGAATGACACAGGAAAATCGGTATGAGACGTCATCGATCGTACGCTATCCAATAGGGTTCGATTACGTCGCTCAGCCACACCGTTTCTCTGAGGTGTGCCTGCCGGCGTAAGCTCTGGTACTATGCCACAAGACTTCAGATGATTGCAAAACTCGTGACTCAAATACTCGCCACCTCGATCCGATCGAAGGTGCTTGATTTTCTTTCCAAGTTTATTTTCGACCTCATTCTGAAATTCCTTGAACTTTTCAAAGGTTTCAGACTTGTGCTTCATCAAGTAAATATACCCATATCTACTCAAGTCATCAGTAAAGGTCATGAAGTAACGAAGACCATTGCGAGTGGGGACGTTCATGTTTCCACATACATCTGTGTGTATGATCCCCAACAAGTCATTCGAACGCTCCATTATCCCATTGAATGGAGTCCTTGTCATTTTGCCCATGAGGCATGGTTCACATGTATCAAGGGATCCAAAATCCAATGACTCAAGAAGTCCATCCTTATGGAGCTTCTCCATGCGCTTTATACCAATATGACCAAGTCGGCAATGCCACATCTTCATGTGATCTTCATCATTCTTCAATCTTTTGGCCTCAATATTGTTAATGTGACACACGTCACCATCGAGATCAAGTGCGAATAAACCATGCAACTCCGGTGCGTGAACATAAAACATTTCATCCTTATAAATCGAACAACCAATTGTATCAGACTTAGAAGAATAGTGGTCTCGCTTCAAGCAAGAGCCACTAACGATGTTCACACTCAACGCGGGTACATAGTAGCAATTATTCAGAACTAAAACCAATCCCGAAGGGAGACTAAGATGCTTCGTGCCGACCGCCAAGACTTCAATTTGACAGCCATTCCCCACGCGCATCGTCACTTCATCCTTGAGCAAGCGTCTCCTATTCCTTAGTCCCTGAATGGAATTAGAAATATGAGCGACAGATCCTGTATCAAGTATCCAGGATGTGTTCCCGGCGCTTGTCAAGAGAAGATCAACAATATGTATATCAAATATACTTTCGTCTCTCTTGGCGACCTTGCCAGCCTTCTTGTCCTTTAGGTACTTGGGGCAGTTGCGTTTCCAGTGACTTTCATCCTTGCAGTAGAAGCGCGCCACTCCGGGTTTAGGCTTGGGTGCCTTGGGAGGAGCGGCAACTGACTTGCCATCCCTCTTGGGGCCACCTCTCTTGGCCTTCTCCCGCCTGCTTGACTTCTTGAAGTCAGTGGTCTTGTTGTCCATGAAGACGGCGCGCTCCTTCTTGATTTCAACCTCGGCGCTCTTCAGCATGGCGAACAACTCAGAAGGGGTTTTGGTCATCCCCTGCATGTTGTAGTTCAGCACAAAGCCTTTGTAGCTGGGGGGAAGCGACTGCAACACCCTATCAATAGCAAGTTCATCTGGAATATGGCATTCCAGAGCATTCAAGCGCTGAACGTAGCCAGACATTTTGACTACGTGCTCACTCACGCTGCCATGCTCGTCCATCTTTGCTGAGAAGAAGGCTTCAGAAGCCTCGTACCGTTCAGCCCTGGCTTGAGGTGCGAAGACCGCCTTGAGTTCGGTGATAATCTCATATGCACCCATCCTCTCAAAGCGTTTCTGCAGCTCGGCCTCCATGGAGTAGAGCATGCCACTCTGGACAAGGTTGTAATCATCAGTCCTGGAGAGATAGACATTCTTCTCGTCCTGACTGGCATCATCTGCTGGTGCGTCACCTAACGCGCCCTCTAGTACGTATGCCATCTTGAGGGGAACGAGGAGAATCCTCAGGGTGCGGAACCAGTTGGTGAAGTTTGTCCCATCTGTTTTTAGCTTATATTTCTCTAGGAATGATCCTAAGTTGAACGAGGGGCGAGGTGCTGCCATCTACAAGGTTGATTCACAAGGATACATATTTAGACTTTTGTTCATAATGTGGAGTTTCAATTTAATCTCACAATTCTAGAAAGCTCCCACTTAGATAAACACCTCTCAATTTAACTAAGTGATTACACAATCCCAGCCCCCATACCTCCCCCGATCGTCACGGCCATCAGCATGCGAACCAGGTAGGCCTCTAAGCCAATCACATCAGGCATGTGACTCGTGCTCGACCTTTCAGTCTCCTGTGTTTCAGGCCCGCATCTACATACGTCAAGCCTGCCAATCAAACCTTGATGTTAGATGTTCAGCAAGGCCATATCTGCATATGCCAGGCTTGCCGAACCCAACCTCATGCGAACTCCGTTGAATATGTAGGACAACTCCGGTATGTACGGAGCATCAAGCCATATGGGAGAACCTTCCAGGCGGTGCCCACCAAGGGAGAACACAATGTTGGTATTGTGAGAGATGGTTCTGTTTCGTGCTACCGTCGATATATCTAGCATACTAGCATAAAACAGGAAGTAAAACTGTAAATCATACAACCTATGATCCCCTTTCATGCAAAGCAAAGTTAAACGCCTTTCTACTTTAGCTTGTGCAAGTTTTACGTGGATGCTAGGGGTTTCGAGAGAGAGAACCGTTTCTATCCTGAGAAAAACATGCCACAACACCGTCTCCCATCCGTCTCTATTACACCCCTATCGGGACCCTCCGTTGCAAACATCTTCGCATCGCTAATGTAGAGAGACAGACACCCCCCCAGCCACTTTATATGGTACAAGCCATATGTCAAGCGTGGAACCAGTCTCGCGTAAACGCGTAAGGTCGGTCGGGGGCCGCTTCATCAAACATTGCCGCAACGCTAAATGAGTACACGTGGGAGGGTAACGAATGAAGATTTGATGCCCACATCCTAGATGTGTTCTACCCGTACAATACATCTACGCATAGCTAGCTCATGATACCACTGTTGGGATACGGGGCAGAAAACACAAATTTTTCCTACCTACGGTACCCGAACCCAAGATCTATGCTATGGAGATGTAAAGTAACGGAGGGAATCTGTGTTCATACATTTGAAGACCGAAAGAGGGAAACGTTCTTGCGAACATGGCTGGCGTAGACTCGGAACTACGACCTCCCTGTCGTGTAGAAGACCACCACCGGCGAGGATGACTCCCGGTAAACCTCCAGCGACGAAGTAGCACCACAGGTGTAGTGCCTCAAAGATATTATACACGTACGATACAATCGATGTTCCTCCCGGGCCCCGAACCAGGCGAGCAGTGGAAGAAAGACGGCTACGGATCCCGACTCCAGCAGAACGACGGCCTGCCTTATGGTGGAGAACTCCAATCCAGGTGCAGACTCCAAACAAGGGGAGTCCACTTCCGGGAAGGAGAAGGAGGAAGAAGGAGATATTGGTGTGTTGGAAAAAGGGGGGTCTACCCCTCCTTATATAGGCCAAGGGGGTGCCATCCTCCTCCCCTCCCCCATGTGGGACTAAACTCCCAAGGGGGTGGGGAGTGCGCCGGCCAAGGGGGGTGGTGGGCCCCACCCTTGGCGCCAAGCCCAAGGGGGGAGACCCCCTCCTCCCTTAATGGGCCCCATGGGCCCATTTAGCCTTTTTCCCATTTTTTAATTTATTAAATATGTTTTTAAATATTTAATTCAGATAATTAAATAATAATACATTATTAAAATAATTAAACTTTATTTTGAACTATTCAAAATGTCTGGAAACCATTCCGTCCTCCTCCGGAACTATTCCGGTGATTCCTATGCATCGATTGCCCTTAAGTGTAACACCCTAACGGTCCGGGAAACAGCAGGCATGGTCAAGACTCTTCTCATTGACCAATGACTAGTCAGTTGGATCTGGTTACAATCCTTGACAGCCCCTGCGCTTCCATCGAATGAACTTCGATCGCTTTTGGAAACCGTTAACGATACGACATAATCCCTTTGTGTTGCGGTACTTTGTTTGTCCGAGGTTTGATCGTCGGTATCCTACATACCGTGTTCACATCTCGTTCACAACAAACAACTTCTCCCGTCCATGATCATTGCATCTCTTGTGACCTAGTCACGTCCTTGCAAGGTGTTGATGCAATATCACCGAGTGGGCCCAGAGTACCTGTCATGTCACAAGGACTGACAAATCCCGCTCTGATCTATTAACATACTCATCAACCATCTATTTCGGAATACCCAAAGTGCACCGTTGATATCTACGCACGCTTCTATTCTTGTAGACTATGTTGGGCCTCCAAGCGCAGAGGTTTGTAGGACAGCAGCAATTTCCCTCAAGTGGATGACCTAAGGTTTATCGAACTCAGGGAAGTAGAGATTGAAGATGGTCTCTCTCAATTAACCCTCCAATTAAGATACAAGAAGTCTCTTGTATCCCCAACACACCTAATACAACTAGGAGTTGTATAGGTGCACTAGTTCGGCGAAGAGATGGTAAAATATGGGTGATAGGTGTAGCAAAACAAAGTAATATAAATCTGTAATAAAAAGTGCAGCAAGAAAACATGTAACAAAAGTGAGTGCAAACCGTGTAACAATGATGGAAACAAGGCCTAGGCTTCATACTTTCACTAGTGGAAACTCCCAACAACATTAACATAGTCTAGTCACATGATATTTCCCATAAAACATGCAATGGAGACGTACTCGGAGGTCATTCCTTTGTGGTCAAGAGAGGACGAGAATTGTGTAGGGCTACAAAAGCACACCTCAGAGTTCGTAGTTCTCAATCTATGGATTTCCCAATGTCACCGCGGCCATCCAAAGAGAGTATCACAATCACCACAACATATCTAAAGGATAGTCAAAGACAAGCACCAAAAGACTCTCAATCTTCAATCCACACACAAAAGAGGAAATCACTCATGATAATATTCTTCTAACCCATGTCCAATAGACCGCTGTCACCTTGGTCTCGGAGATTATACTAGATAAGATCAATTGAGTACATCAATCCAATACATAGAGGAAGGGGAAATATCATGGGATCATCCTAGATTAACATAGCCTATGATCACAACAAAGATCACATCATGGGAGAGAGAGAAACCACATAGATCAAGATACAAGCCTTAGCCCCGAGAGGGAACTACTCACACATGGACATGGTGAGTGAGAGAGAGTTGATCATGGAGAGGTGCAGCCCGGAGGAGATGAAGGAGACGGTGACGGCGGCGCCCACGGCCACGGCCACGACGGTGGCCACGGCCCTTGGGGGAAGCGGCCCTTGGCCCCTTCTTCTTCCTTGGAGATGGTGATGCTGTGGAGATTGATCTCCCCCTCAAGACGGCTGCCAAGGGGGCGGAAATTTCGTGGTGCCCTTTGACCTAGGTTTCCTTTCTCTATATAGACTCTCGGATTCCCGTTATACAGATTACGTCTTCTGTATTTTGGGGTTTCTGGAAGTATCCGAACTCCGATTGGGCCGAGTTTATCTCTAAATCCATCGGAAAAAAATTCCCTACAACTTTGTAGTTTTAAGTTTTTCCGTTTGAGGCCGTCTTCTAGCGTTTTCGAGGCGATCTTTAAAACCTGTCTGGTGGGGACAGATTTCGGGAAAGTTAGAGTCCAACTCCTACAAGGCTCTTTTTTGTGATTTTTCCTTTATCCAAGTAATTCCTACACATAAAGTACAAAAACAAGAACTTGTGCACTCTTGCAACCATTAATAGGTTAGTTCTAAAATATGTTATAAAAAGATATGAAAGTGTATCAAAAGCATAGCAATATCACACAAAACAAGCATGGAGCAAGCAGAAATTATAGATACGTTTTGGACGTACCAACCGTTATAGCCAGCATATTTCAGTCAGGCGGTGGGATACAAATAAAATTCTCCTCATAGATGAAAATTACGTATGATCATTATGGTCTAAGGACTAAGCCATATGTTACAAAGTCATAGCAACGCTGAACTATGTGACTCGATCACATTGCAATACTTTAGGTGGGTGTACGTCCATCACATCATTCCCCTTAACGATATGACCTCATTGTCAATGGACTTAAGTGTCGCCATGATCAGGAAAGCTTGATCAATCAATTGCCCAATGAGATAGTTTACCCGAGTTAAACTACGAACCATGTTTTATACTACACCTGTATTAGTATTTCCAAGTAATACAGTTATAGCACAGTATAAAACGTATTATGAACAAAACGGATATGTGACAAATATCTTTATTAATTTGTCTCTAGGGCACATATCCAACAATGATGTCTCTCTCCCAAAAGACGATAAGACTGCTATGCGAGGTAACCAAATTAAAGACGGGCAATTGACAGGATTATAAACGCACCGCAATGCTAACTATGCTACAAAGAAAGGAAGGGGCTCATAAGCATGGGAAGTACACCAAAATAAGTAGACCGAAATCCATCTGAATCTACTACTAATCCTTGCGTAAAGTAAAAAATCCTTGCACTGCGGTTACAAGCACCATTGCTTTCCCCCTTGTGGCCACAGCACATCCCCTAGACTCATGTTTCTGTCACTCAAGCGTGTCATCAGGGGGCATGTACCCACAATCGAGCATAATGTTCCCTCTTGGAGTCACTACCTACTACTTGGCCAAAGCAATAAACAACAATGGAGAACATGCAAGAATTACTTAGGAACAAAAATATAAGAGATACAAACCAAATATATTACTCTATCACAATCTGAACATAATCTCATAATCCATCAGATGCCATCAAACTCAGCATAGAAAAAGAAGAAAGATTACATATGTGCCTCGATCATGTAGGGCAGCTCACGAGGTCTAAACCATGAAGAACAAAGAGGGGAGTAGAACATCACATAGCTACTGATCACGGACCCATGGTCCAAAGAAAACTACTCACGGCACATCCGGGAAGCGTCCATGGTGGAGGAGAAGCTCCCGGGGGTCAACCCTCCGGCAAGGTGCCGGGAAGGGTCCTGACGGTGCTCCCGATCTTGGAAGCGCGGCGGAGAATAAATAGGTGAAGGGGGCAGCCAGGGGGTCCACCAGGGGTCTAGGCGCCCCCCCTGGCGCGGCCAGGCCCCTGGTGGGTCCACCTGCCCCCCCCCTTCGGGACTCCGAATGGTTCCTTCATGCTGATTTTTTATCTGATTTTTGCCGAATTTTTTGAGCACTTTTAATATGGGGGAAAAGTGAAATAGAAAAATAGCAAAAAACAGAAACTGGCACTAGGGTGCACTAAGTTAATAGGTTAGTCTAAATATGATCAAAAGTGTATGAAAGTGTATCTAGATCATAGCAATATCACACAAAACATGCATGGAGCAAGCAGAAATTATCGATACGTTTGGGACGTATCAGAGTGCTAAGGGACGATTGGAGGGGTGGTGAGGCGGGTGGTGCAGCAAGGCGAGCCTGGGGTGGCTTTTATAGGGGAGAAGAGGTGCTCGACCTCGGGCACCACCGGAAGGAAGCGGACAACGCCGGCGAGATGCTCGAGGACATGTGGCATGCTCGAGAGGGTTCTAGAGGCTACCGGGAAGGTGCACGCACGATCATGGGCATGCGTGGAGCAGGGGGCAAGGCATGGCGATGGCGACGGGTCACGGCCATGTGTGTGTCGGGTTCTTGCTGGAGGCGGCCTGCCGACGGGATTCCGGCGAGGCTGGGGTGCAGAGGGGGGGCACGCGTGCCGTCCAAAGCCTTGCGGCGCGGCTGGACACGGGGAAGAGTCCAAGGAGACGGTGTCGGGTCAAATGCCATTGTGCCCGTCGTGCTGCGCACGACGGTGAGGTGGCCGGCGCGATTCTAGAAAAATCAAGAGGGGGAAAGGGTGCACGCGTGACTGAGAAAGGCGTGTGGCGCGGGTTGACCAGACGAAGTGGCCAAGGGAGGCCTGCGGGGCGACGTGGACGCGTCGGGCGACCTCGGGGCACGGTCAGATCACGCCAAGTGCACGCCAAATGCATGCTCACCAAGGGGGTATGAGCACACAGTGAGTTTTCTTGTGGCCAAAGGTGTCTAGGATCTTCTCCTCTGACTGTTGAACACTACTGTGGGCTTGGATGATCAAGGGGAGGTAACGGTTGGCCTTATCTTCACTGAAAAGGTGGATGCAACAAGCTTGGAGGAGAATCCATGGTCAAAAGGTGAACAGGGGGTGCATGTGGTGTTGTCAACTGGCTTCAGGGTTAGAAGGACTAGCTGTCTATGGGGTTTCAGCCCAATTGATCAAAGGAACAATGTACTTCCTTTGCAAGTGTTAAAATGGATCAGAAACTTGTGTTGAAGCTGGCATCTCCATGGCTTTATGGATTTGGCTGAAATTTGGGGTAGTTGGGTTGTTTGGTGGTGTGCATATGTGTGCAAAGTTTCATGGCCAATGGAGGTGCTTAGCTAGTACTTCCTTCACAAGGCATTGTACTGGCCAGGAACTTGATCTTGAGGGTGTGCTCACATGGGTGGTTGGGTTTGGCTCAAACTTGGTTTAGGAGGGTCATTTGGGAGTAGGAATAGACACAAAAAGTTTCAAGGCAAAGGGGTTCCCTTATCTTGCACTTGCTTCACAATACCCCCTTGCTGCATACCAACTTTGGGAATTTTGGTATGGAGCTTGGCTTGTCCCCTAAGGATGAAATTTGGCATAGCCTCATGATATGACCACAAGAGTATGCAGAAAAAGTTTCACCAGCAATGGATAATGATAAATAACACTTGCTTCACAAAGTGCTATTCTGCCCCCACAGACAAATGAATTTCCCCAGAGGAAAAATCCACTTGGGCCATGCAATGTTTTTGGAGAATTTGGCTAGAAATGGCATCAAAGAGATTTGGAAATTATTTGGGGATTTATGGAGCAATATAAATAGGGGTTGCTTCACAATCCTCAGATAAAGGAAAATATTCCTTTTATTAGAAAAGGAATATATGGCTTGAAAAAAAATGTGGCTTGGATGGGTTGGATCAGGGGATGATCATTGGAAAGGGCTAGGGAATCATGGGCCACTTGAGCATTGAAAGAAAATATGCTCAAGTTCAAGTCCAAAGAGTTTCTTAAAATCAATTCAAATAGAAAATCCTGAAAGAGACCAGAAAAGTTTTTGGGAAAAAGAATGTTCCAAAATCCAGGGTTTCAAGCCCGAGGGAACTCGTTAAGAACCACCTAAATATCGACCAAAAACTGAAGCCGGTCAAGCAATTCCTCCGCCGTTTCAATGACGAAAGGATAAATGCCATTGGGGAAGAGATAGCCCGGCTCCTAGTGGTCGGGTTCATCATTGAAGTTTTTTATCCGGAGTGGCTCGCAAACCCGGTCCTCGTTTTGAAAAAGAACGAGACTTGGCGTATGTGTATTGACTACACTGAATTAAACAAGGCTTTCCCAAAGGATCCCTTTGCGCTACCTCGTATTGACCAGATCATAGACTCGACCGCGGGATGTGAGCTCATGTGTTTTCTTGATGCCTACTCTGGTTATCACCAAATCAAGATGGCTCTTGAGGACCAGGAGAAAATGGCTTTCATCACTCCTTTTGGGATTTACTGTTATACTTCTATTCCCTTTGGATTGAAGAATGCGGGAGCCACAAGTCAGCGAACAGTGTAGAGTTGCATCAAGGAGCAAATTGGGTGCAACGTACACGCTTATGTAGATGATATAGTGGTCAAATCCCAGATGGCCGACTCACTCATCAGTGACCTGCAGGAAACCTTAAAGAATCTGCGCAAGTACCAGATGAAGTTAAACCCGGCCAAATGCACCTTTGGGGTCCCCACAGGAAAGCTCCTCGGATACATAGTATCTGATAGAGGCATTGAGGCGAACCCGGAGAAAATCGATGCTATCATGGCCCTTCAGAAGCCGGCCACAGTAAAGGGAGTCTAATGACTCAGAGGGTGCGTAGCTTCCCTAAGTCGGTTTATAAGCCGACTTGGAGAAAGAAAAAAAGAGAAATATTTTTGTTGTTTTTGCGAATTAAGAAAGAACAAAGAAGAAAGGAAAAAACTTCAAAAAGATTTAAGCGAACAAATGGATGATACAATGAAAGGGGATAAGGGAACGTACTCCCCCAAGCTTAGGATTTTGGCCTAAGTCGAGCTCGGCTACTATGGGCCCTAGGAGCTCCCTTTGCCTCTAGGGTGGTACTGGTACATCCACCCCTCGTATGAGGTCTCGGGTGCGTAGACAGACGTCCTGCTATCCTCCCAAGATGAAGGCTCCCCACCCCAATAAGAAGGTCCCTCGCCCAAATGGACAGAAGGCTCCTCCTAGGGGTGTGGAATCTCCTCCGACTCCTCCTCGAGAGCAACCCCCTCCATGGGGTTGTGGAACTTTTGCTGGACAACGAACTCGTCTAGCTCGACCATAGTGAAAGACCATCCGTTCCTGCTAGTATAATCAAACAAAAGTGGTGCAGGTAGACGGATCTCGTGAGTGGTAGTCTCGCCAAATCTCATAACATAAACAAGGTTACCAAACTCAGAAGTCCTAGTTAAAAACTCATGCCTCTTCATAGCAGTAAGATCAAAGCGAAGAATGGAAAAGGCGCATCATCAGCACGTGCAGTGATCTTGAGCCGCTCAATAATAAGTGTGGCATAAACGCCACCAAAGTGAGGTCATTTGCCGTTGTTAGCGACAAGGCGGCGAGCAATCAAAGCACCAATATTATACTGGTTGTCTCCTAAGAGGGCGGATGCCAAGATAGCAATATCTGGGCCCGAAATGTTGCTCATGTTGTCACGATCTAACACCCCTCGGGAAATATAGTACGCGAGATACCTAATATGACGAAACAAAATGCTGGAAATCTTCCCCCGATGAACGTCCTTCGGATCCTTGCTGCAAAGAGAAGTGAACAGGGCCTTCAACTCCATGGGGTGAGTAGGTATCTTGGTATTCCCAGCATTCTGCACACCTAAATATCACAAAACTCTACCAACTGCATGATGATAACTTTCTCATATATTCTAAATTCAACCATGGAAGCTTTATCATTATATTTAAACCAGTTGACAAAATAATATGTGAGTTTTGGATACTGTGGCACCAGATGTGTCACAAGGTGAGTCAAACCTGCAGCTGCACAAAGGTTATCGAACTCATCCTTAATACATGCCACCGTAAGAAAATATGAACACGGGTACATCATGGCACGCGCCATGTCCATCTCGTAGAGCAACTCCGGTGGCACGATATCATCATTGTAACTCATCCTCGCAGAAGAGGATGAAGTTGCAGCTCTAGTTACTCTATCCGTAGGCTCGTGATGGCTTCTCGCCCCTCGTTGGTTACCCCAAGTGGAAGGTTTGAGATGCAGTGCAGCAGCAAGTTTCCCTCGGTGAAGATACCAACGTTTGTCTCCAGTAGGACTCCAGAGATGATAAGTATGTGTCAGCGGCGCAACTGACGCGGACCTGCACACAGACACAAATAACTTTGTTCCCAATGAAGTTCAGAGAGGTTGTCAATCTCTCTGGTCTTGTTGTTCACAAAGGATCAAACAAAAGGGATAATGATAGCACCTGAAAGTAAAAGCAGAAAAGTAAATGAGCGTGGAAACAGTAATGAGGACATGGACCGGGATACGTGATGTTCACTAGTGATGTCTCTCTCCCAAAAGACGATAAAACTGCTATGCGAGGTAAACAAATTACAGAAGGGCAATTGACAGGATTATGAACGCACCGCAATGCTAACTATGCTACAAAATAAAGGAAGAGGCTCAAAAGCACGGGCAGTACGCCAAAATAAGTAGACCGAAATCCAACTGCATCTACTACTAATCATCCACCTTGAGATATATATCCAGAACATCTCGCTGGTATTAAGTTGCGAGCCCCACCCAAAGTGTAAACCCAAAGCAACAGACAACTGCATTAAAAAGCACTCTGCGTAAAGTAAACAATCCTTGCAACCGCGGTTACAAGCACCGTTGTTTTCCCCCTTGTGGCAACAACACATCCCCTAGACTCATGTTTCTGTCACTCAAGCGTGTCATCGGGGGGCATGAACCCACAATCGATCATAACGTTCCCTCTTGGGGTTACTACCTACTACTTAGCCAAAGCAATAAACAGCAACAGAGAACATGCAAGAATTACTTAGGAACAAAAATATAAGAGATAAAAACCAAATATATTACTCAATCACAATCTAAACATAATCTCATAACCCATCAGATCCCATCAAACTCAGCATAGCAATAGCAGAAAGATTACAAAAGTGCCTCGATCATGTAGGGAAGCTCACGGGGTTTAAACCATGAAGAACAAAGAGGGGAGGAGAACATCACATAGCTACTAATCACGGACCCATGGTCCAAGGAAAACTACTCACGAGACATCCGGGAAGCATCCATGGTGGAGAGGAGACTCCCGGAGGTCGGCACTCCCTCCGGCAGGGTGCCGGGAAGAGGTCTTCTGGTGCTCCCGATCTCGGAAGCGCGGCGGCGGCGGAACAGAGGCGAGATCGCAAAAAAGGGTTATGTCCCCGAGGGTTTCACGTCACGGGGAATATATAGGAGAAGGGGGGCAGCCAGAGGTGGACCAGGGGCCCCAGGCGCCCCCCTGGCGCGGCCAGGGGTGGGGCCGCGCCGGGTGGCCGTCTGGGCCACCCCTGGCTCCCCTCTGGCCCCACTCGGGATCTTCGCGAAGCTTCCTGTACGCTGATTTTTCCTATATTTTTCCCGGAATTTTTCTGGCACTTTTTATATGGGGGAAAACTGAAATAGAAAAACAGCAGAAAACAGGAACTGGCACTTTGGTGCACTGAGTTAATAGGTTAGTCCAAAGATGATCAAAAGTGTATGAAAGTGTATCTAGAACATAGCAATATCACACAAAACATGCATGGAGCAAGCAGAAATTATAGATATGTTTTGGACGTATCAGCTCGGGCCTCTTCTTCCCAAGCCATTCCTTAGCCTTTCCAAATAAACTCATTTCTGAATCTTTTGACAAGTTACAAAAACGAAGATTAAAGAAAAATGAGTTGAGGCAAACTAATCTACTCACTTACCAAGGCATAAACTTGCATCAAAAATTCAAAAATAAATTTCTAAGACTGCATGCAAGCTCATATGAACAGCACCAAAAACTTCTAAATACTGACAAATGTGACTGCCATTCAAAATTCTAATTGGAGGGGTGGAGGAGTCACATACCAAGGAGCATATGCTCAAAATCTCAACTCAAATGGTGGGCTGAAGAGAGAGATCGAAATTCGCCTCCAAGAACAGCAAGGACATGGGTTCCAGCAGAAAAACGCGTGTTCTTAGAGTGAGAGAGAGAGAGAGAGGAAGAAGAAGAAGTACCTGGAAAGGGGGCCTGGTGGGCCCAGGCGCCCTGGTGGCGCGGCCAGGGGCCAGGTCGCGCCGCCTGGACCAGGGATGGACCCCCTGGTCAGCCCAGGTGCCCCTGTTCTTCCTTTTTCTGAAAATTTTTAATATAATTTTTCTAGAATTTTTCTGACAACTTCAAATTTTCCGAGGTAGCGAAAGATGCAAAAACTTCCGGAAGGCTCGAAACAGTGGTTAAACATATGAAGTTTCAAAAACATAAACTTTGGGACAACAAGATAGATGAAAGCTAAAATAAATGCAAATATAACAAGCTCCCCTTTTTACTTACATAAAATGTGTTTATTAGCAAGGTTTATCAAGTCTTACTACTAAACAAGCGATATAATAAGAAAAAAGTTTCACTTCTTATAAGGCATTCATAGTAACTTTATTTGGAGGGAGACTGTCCCTACCATGATTTTTGTATATTTGTAATCAACATGTAGAGGACAATCCCAATCTCCAACCTTCACGGTCTCAATATTCTTGATGGAGTTAAGGCCATGCCTTTTATCGATCTTCTTCGGAAAATAAACTGTGTGTTCTTTATCATTAACATTGAAAGTGACCTTTCCTTTATTGCAATAAATAATAGCACCTGCGGTGTTAAGAAAAATCCTATAGATAATAATAGACATACTCCCATCTTCGGGCATGTCGAGCACAAAAAAATCAGTAAGAATAAAACAATTAGCAATTTCAACAGGAACATCCTCACAACTACCAATGGGAACAGCTGTTAACTTATCAGCCATTTGAAGAGAGATATCTGTGGGGATCAGTTTATCTAAGCAAAGTCTTTTGTAAAGAGAGAAAGGCATAACACTCACTCCTGCACCAAGATCACATAAAGCAGTTCTAACATAATTATTCTTTATGGAGCAAGGAATGGTGGGTATACCTGGATCACCGAGCTTCTCAGGAAGCTTGCCACTGAAAGAGTAGTTACAAGCATAGTAGATATTGCCTCATTGGGAACTTTTCTTTTATTAGTCACAATACCTTTCATATACCTCGAATACGGAGGCAACTTAATAGCACAAGTCAAAGGAATTTGCAGAAAAAGAGGTTTCATCCATTCACAAAATTTATTGTAATGCTCTTCTTCTTTAGTTTTGAGAGACTTACCTGGGAAGGGCATTGGTTTTTGTACCCGTGGCTCTCGTTCCTTCCTGTGCTTCCTTTCAATGAAGTCTTCTCTAGTATATCTCTTGCGTTTATCTGGTGCTTCTTCTTCTCGTACTTCTGGAGGATCATTCTTCTCTTTATCTTTATCAGGTTCAGCACCATCTTCAGTTTCAGCATCGGAAGTAGATATACTATTAGGATCAACAATAGGTTCTTCATCAACTATGGAGTCATTTGAAATGTCAGCTTCCTTATGTTTCTTCTTCTTGTTGTTTTTCTTAGGGGAGCTGACAATGTCTTCTTCCTGCAATTGAGAATCTTGCTTGATTCTCTTAGGATGTCCCTCTGGATAAAGAGGATCTTGAGTGTGTGTGCCACCTCGGGTTTTAATCCCAAAAGCCTGCATGTTATCTTGTTTGGCGTTTTTAGCAAGTAAATCTTTTTGCACATTAGAAATTTTTTCAAGCTGAGTTTGAACCATATGAAAATGCTTAACTAGGCCTTTAACATCATTAACAGTTCTACCTAAGACAACAAGCAAACTTTTGATAGCAAGAGAATTCTCATGCAACTGACTTGGAATCCTCTCATTAAAGTGATTTTGCTTCATAATAAAATTATCAGGCTCATATAAACATTGATCAGGAGGCTTACCATGAAAGATATCACTTGCATGGAAATCTAAAAGAGAGTGTATCTCTACCATAGGAGGGTGAGTGGTAGGCTCACAACGTTTTTCAATTGGAGGTAGATTCTTCACATCTTCATCTTTAATACCTCTCTCTTTGATAGATTTCTTACCTTCTTTCATATCTTCGGGGTTCAAGACGAGCATTCCCGCTTCTTTGGTGGTGGAGGTGGTTCAGGGACGGACCAATCTTCATGATTTTTGGCTATCTTGCCCATTAGTTCTTCAGCATCATCCAGTGTTCTTTCCCTAAAAACACAACCAGCACAACTATCTAGATAGGTTATAGATTCATTGGTTAGACTAGCATAAAATATATCAAGCAATTCATTCTTAGGGACTCCATGTCCCGGTCTAGCCTTGAGAAAAGTGCAATACCTACCCAAGCTTTAGGGAGGTGCTCATCCTGCAATTGTTTAAAAATATAAATTCTTTGTAAAGTAGCATTTTGCATATGAGCAGGAAAATATTTAGCAACAAAAGATTGAGCTAATTCTTGAGGACTTTTAATAGAACCACATGGTAGTGCATCATACCATGCTTTAGCACCCTCATTCAAAGAAAAAGAAAGAAGCTTAGTAATGTAATAATTTCTCTTATTGTCCTCCGTAGCAAATAAACCACATAAATCAGTAAGTTTTGTAAGGTGTGCAATTGCATCATCATTTTCTCTGCCATAAAAGGGGTCAGCTTCAACTATAGATATAAATGAAAGATCAACAGAGAAATCAAAATCAGCATCTTCGATGCAAATAGGAGATGAAGCAAATTTAGGATCTAGAGTAAACGTGTTCTTCATAGAGTGCTTTTCAAGCAGCTTCCTAACATCACTAGGGTCAGAGTCAACATACTCTGTAAGTTCCCTACATAAATCATCATCAAGTTCAATATAATCATCATCAAGGATTCTTGACTTGAGTTCACTCAAGTCTGGGTAACCAAAGGGTCTGCAAGTAGGATAACGTGTAGCAGGAATTTCAATTCCGAACTGTTTTGCAGCCTTAACAATTTGAGATTCAACATAGCGACCAAGAAAACCAATATCATCAAGAGTAGTGGAAGCATCATCAAAAGTATCAGACATAGTAAGGACTCAGTAGAAGCAGCATGTGGTTGTGGTGAAATAAACTTACTCATAACGGAAGGTGAATCAAGCATAGCACTAGTGCTAAGAACGGTACATTTTCTTGTAGTGGATGGTAAAATCGGAACCTTGGGGTCTCCTTTCTTACCCATAGCAGATAAATTGCAGCAAGCAAAATAACTTCAAGTAGACTAGTAAATAGAGCTATGCTCCCCGACAACGGCGCCAGAAAACAGTCTTGATGACCCACAAGTGTAGGGGATCGCGATAATTTTCGCGGGTAAGATAACCCAATTATTGATTCGACACAAGGGGAGCCAAAGAATATTTATAAACTTTGACAGTTGAGTTGTCAATTCAACCGCACCTAAAAGATACTTGCTTGGCAACGAGATATTAGTGGTAACGGTGATATGGAAGTGATGGTGATAACGGATATAATGGTGGCAAATCAACGAAATTAAATACGGTAAGAGTAAAGTAACTTGTAACCAACAGAATTAAAACATTGTAGGCTAGGAGTACGGATGGTTGGGCGCTGCATGGATGAGAGATATCATGTATTTTACTTCGGGCAAGGCACACAGAAAAGTAATGTTCATCTAGGCATATATCAAAAATTAGGCATGTACCCCGAAGGTAGTAGTACGTGCTTGCAATAAGAACTTGCACAACATCTTTTGACCTACCACCCCTCTACAAACGGGGCCAAAAGGAACTTATGGAGATTAAGGTGCTCCTGTCAAAGAGCACCGGAACAAAGCATTAACAATCAATGGATACATGGAATCCTCAAATTATAATCCATCCCCTTTGGTGTCCCAAGCTGTCACCATTGGGATCGCCAGCTCCGGACTATAACAGGTACATACAACTCATAGATAGGATCAAGAAGACAAATATATTCATGCAAACACATAGGGTTCAGATCTGAAATCATGGCACTCGGGCCCAAAGTGACAAGCAATAAGAACAACAAGTTGTAGCAAAGATGATCACCATAGTAGATAATAGGGAACATTCCCCCAACAATCTGATGAACAATTACATGATCTAACTCATCCAATCCCTACCATCCCCTTTGCCTACAGCAGGGAATTACTCACACATGAAAGGAGAAGTCATCGAGGGATGATGGAGTGGCAAATGGTGATGACAATGGCGATGATTCCCCCTCACGGGAGGCCAAAGAAGCCTCCAGATTATCCCTCCCAAAGAAGAACAGAGGGTGGCGGCGGCTCCACGACGAGAATTGGCAAACGACTGCTGTTCTGGGATTTCCTCGCCGAGGGTAAAAATAGGAGTCCAGGTAGGGCACCAGAGGGGGTGCGACCCACCCAGGCACCCTGGTGGCGCGGCCAGGGGCTAGGCCGCGCCACCTGGCCGCCTGGGAAAGGGGCATCCCCCCTCTGCCCCTCTTCTGACAAGTGGTTCCTCCCGGTGCGTGGATTTTCTCTATTGTTTACTGGAATTTTCTGGGACATCTAAAATTCCATTTTCCTACACACAAGAAAACCATGCAGGCAACTCTGCTAAAAACAGCGTCAGTCCGGGTTAGTTCCATTCAAATCATGCAAGAATGAGGCTAAAACAATAGCAAAAGTGTTTGGAAAAGTCGATATGTTTGAGACGTGTCAGTTGATGACTTCTGCCATCAACCACAACGGCCACGAGACGCACGTCGCGGCGACGGTTGCCCGCGTCGGCACGTTTGCGCGCGGGGTGGCCAGCGGCGTCACGCCGAGTTCTTGAATCGTCGTATACAACCATCTGGATGTCAAGTAATTCGGGACGGACAAAGTATAACATAAAATAAGTGTATGGGCGCCATGCCCCCCCTCCTAAATTTTTAACATTTATATTTATTAAATGGTTATTTATGATTGAAGACATGTATGTTATAGTTATTAGTTATATCATATAATCACATATACATGATTTTTTAATATTTTATTTATTAATTAGCAGCTACCTCGTTCTGACCCATCCGCAACAAGGCTGAACCCTTTCCCCACTCAGCTCAAATGGTATGGATTCATGCTACCGCCTAGTGCCACACCCATCCTATACTCCTACAACACCTTGTTGCGCGGATTTTCCATCCTGTCCAACTGAACCAACACGAAGATCGTCTTGTGGCACCCATCCATGGCGTCGCCGCCGTCCATCATAGTCGTTTCTAAGCAAGCACATAACAAGGTCGTTGTCCTTCTTGAGCCTCCTCCCTAACGTGGGAGCGTGGCCAGAGGAAAAGTACGGCGACGGAATCGTCCTTGGAGTGGTGGACACCGGTATAGCGCCGGATCACCCAAGCTTCAACGCCACGGGGCTTGGCCCTGTCCGGCGGAGCTGGACCGGAAGGTGTCGCGTCGGCTTCAAGTGCACCCAAAAAATCGTAGGGTCCAGAAGCTTCGTTGCTAACGAACACGAAGAGGGGCTGATGACCTCCGCCATCGACCACAACGGTCATGACACTCATGTCGCGGCGACGGCTGCCGGCGTAGGCATGTTTTCACGCGGCGTGGCCAGCGGCGTCGCACCCAGTTCTCGGATCGCCGTATACAACCATCTGAATGTCAATTAATTCGGGATGGACAGAGTATAACGTAAAATAAGTGTATGGGGGCCATGCCGCCCCCCTCCTATTTTTTTATCATTTATATTTATTAAATGGTTATTTACGACTGGAGACGTGTATCTTATAGTTATTAGTTATATCATATAATCACATATACATGATTAATAATCTTTTATTTATTAATTAACAGCTACATCGTTCTAACCCATCCGCAACAAAGGTCGAACCCCTTCCCCACTTGGCTCAAATGGTATGGATCCATGCTACCACCTAGTGCCACGCCCATCCTATACTCCTACAACACCTTGTTGCACGGATTTGCCATCCTCGCCCAACTGACCCAAGATGAAGCTCGTCTTGTGGCCGCCGTCCACCAGAGCCGTTTTCTAAGCACGCACACAACAAGGTCTCCGTCCTTCTTAGGCCTCATCCCTAACGTGGGAGCGTGGCCGGAGGCCATGTACGGCGACGGAATCATCCTTGGAGTGGTGGACACCGATATAGCGCCGGATCACCCCATCTTCAATGCCACGGGGCTTTGCCCCATCCGGCGGAGCTGGACCGGAAGGTGTCGCGGTCGCGTCGGCTTCAAGTGCACCCAAAAAATTGTAGGGTCCAGAAGCTTTGTCGATGACGAACACAAAGAGGGGTTGATGATCTCCGCCATCGACCACGACGGCTGCCGGCGTCGGCACGTTTGCACGCGGCGTGGCCAGCGCCGTCACGCCCAGTTCTGAGATTGCCGCATACAAGGTGTGCGTCATGGACGACAAATGCGATGAAGCCACTGTGGTGGCCGAGATCGAAGCGGCGGTCAAGGATGAGGTCGACATCCTCTACATCGCCGTTGCCGCCAACAGGGCGATGCCATTGTACCAGGACCCCATCTCCGTTTCCACGTTCGGCGTCGAGTGCAGGGGTATCGCGATGGTGTCGTTTGCGCGCGGCGTGGCCAGCGGCGTCGCGCCGAGTTCTTTAATCGTCGTATAAAACCATCTGGATGTCAAGTAATTCGGGACGGACAAAGTATAACATAAAATAAGTGTATGGGGGCCATGCCCCCCCCCCTCCTAAATTTTTCACATTTATATTTATTAAATGGTTATTTATGATTGAAGACATGTATCTTATAGTTATTAGTTATATCATATAATCACATATACATGATTTTTTAATATTTTATTTATTAATTAACAGCTACCTCGTTCTGACCCATCCGCAACAGAGGTTGAACCCTTTCCCCACTCAGCTCAAATGGTATGGATTCATGCTACCGCCTAGTGCCACACCCATCCTATACTCCTACAACACCTTGTTGCGCGGATTTTCCATCCTGTCCAACTGAACCTAGACGAAGCTCGTATTGTGGCACCCGTCCATGGCGTCGCCGCCGTCCATCATAGCCGTTTCTAAGCAAGCACATAACAAGGTCGTTGTCCTTCTTGAGCCTCCTCCCTAACGTGGGAGCGTGGCCAGAGGACAAGTACGACGACGGAATCGTCCTTGGAGTGGTGGACACCGGTATAGCGCCGGATCACCCAAGCTTCAACGCCACGGGGCTTGGCCCTGTCCGGCGGTGCTGGACCGGAAGGTGTCGCGTTGGCTTCAAGTGCACCCAAAAAATCGTAGGGTCCAGAAGCTTCGTTGCTAACGAACACGAAGAGGGGCTGATGACCTCCGCCATCGACCACAACGGGCATGACACTCATGTCGCGGCGACGGCTGCCGGCGTAGGCATGTTTGCGCGCGGCGTGGCCAGCGGCGTCGCACCCAGTTCTCGGATCGCCGTATACAACCATCTGAATGTCAATTAATTTGGGACGGACAGAGTATAACGTAAAATAAGTGTATGGGGGGCATTCCCCCCTTTTTATCAATTATATTTATTAAATGGTTATTTACGACTGAAGACGTGTATTTTATAGTTATTAGTTATATCATATAATCACATATACATGATTTATTAATCTTTTATTTAATAATTAACAGCTACATCGTTCTAACCCATCCGCAACAAAGGTCGAACCCCTTCCCCACTTGGCTCAAATGGTATGGATCCATGCTACCGCCTAGTGCCACGCCCATCCTATACTCCTACGACACCTTGTTGCACGGATTTGCCATCCTCGCCCAACTGAACCAAGATGAAGCTCGTCTTGTGGCCGCCGTCCACCAGAGTCGTTTTCTAAGCACGCACACAACAAGGTCTCTATCGTTGATATGTAACGCCAGATGCCATGGGATGGATAAAGTGAGGGGGAAGACTCGAGGGAGAGGATGTCGATGGTGCCGGAATCGGGTTGGGCACAAGCACGGTGAAGACACCACGATGTACCCAGGTTCGGGGCTCTCCAGAGAGATAACACCCCTACTCCTGCTTGTCTCTTGTATATCAATGATCTGGCTACAATAACTGCTTCTCTATCTTCTCAGGGGAAGGTGAGCTCCGCCGCCGTGGGCAAGGTTCTCACCTGCTTCCCTGAGTAGTAACTACGAGCGGTGAATGAACTGGAGGGAAATGAGGTATGATGCTCTAGTGCGGATCGTCCCTCACGCATGAGGGGTACCCTGGCTCTTATAGTGTGAGCCCAGGGTACTTCGGTAACTTCATTGCCGAATGGGCCCAGATGTCATCCTCTAATCGGCCTGGGCCCACCGACTGCTCCTCTCCGGGTGATCCGGAACCTACGAGCGGCGGCCCATGTTGTAGGCTTGTAGGATGTAGGGATGAACAGTGGAGCTAGGGAGTATGGTCTTGTCGGCCTGTCCGCGGAATCGGCGGGGAGGTCGACACCGTATCTCCAGCAAATCCTCGACGTGACTTGGCCTTCCTGCCACCCAGATATCTCGGGATATGGTATTTATGACCTCGTAATCATACCCCCGACTGGGTGGTAGGTGGTTCCGATTGCGCCTGGTCCAACTGGTGGTTCCTGGCGAGGTCGATTGCTCTGGGCAATTGGCTTGCTAGGTATCAACCCCAGACCAGCTGCCGACCAATCGGATGATTGTCTTGGTGAAGGAAAGGGTGGGCCGATTGCGCCTGGGCCGACTGCTGGCATTTGATACGGCCGATTGCCTTGGAGCAATCGGTCGTACATCTGCCCAGCTCGGCCCAGCTGCGGTCCAATCGGCCCATCCTTGTCTTGAAAGGTTACTTCTGCTTGGGTTAGCCTACCCGGGTACCAGTCCCCCGACAGTAGCCCCAAAAGTTGTAAAGGTCCCACGGTCGCTTGACCGCGGGGTCTTTGCAGTTTTTAATCTCTCTCTTGACATCTTCCGACTGCTATGGCCTCATCGGGTGTGTCGTTCCGAGCTCGTCGGCCGACTCGGAGATCACACTCGGCTTACCAAGCTTCTCGTCCGATTGGGTTTGTTTTGTTCCCAGCTTGTGTCTTCTCTTTTCTGACGGAACATCCTTCGCCGATTTCATTCCAACGGTTACCTCCGATTCTTCCGGGATGTGATCAATGAGCTGGGACCCACGACCCACGCGCGACTTGACATAACTGCAGGGCCTGACCCCCACGTCGCACGCCTCGCCTTTTGCGCCCGGATCCTCTGCGCTGGTTTTCCGGTTGCCCTTCCTGTGCCCTAGGCCACACCGAGCCACACAGCGGCAGACGCATCCCACTTCCCCCCCCCCGCCGCCCATATAAGCCACAGGGGGGTGCCTTCGCCTCTTCCTTCTCCTCAGACGCCGTCTTCAACCTCAAGCTCCCTCTCCTCTGCTCCATTGCTACTCCACGCAAAACTCTCTACCGCAAACCTCTGTGCCCTGGACCCGCTCCGGCCACGGACACGTGCTCTTTAGCGCCTCCGCCGCCTCCGCAGTGACTCTTCACCGCCGCTTTCGCGCTCCACCTCCCTCTGTTTCTCTCCTTCTCTTCTCGTCTGTGAAAACCATGGCGCCCCGGCGAGATGTGTCACAGGCGAGCCGCGGGTGCTGGAAGGGTTCTCAGGCCACCGCCGACGCCGTCCAGTCCCTGATCCGCGCTCGTCAGATGCCCGCGGAGGTCGAGTGGGGCATCCCTGGCAAGGCCGAGGTCGTGCCCAGCGCACGCGCTGGCGAGAGGGTCGTGTTCCTTGCTCACTTCGAGCGTGGATTCAGCCTCCCCGCCAGCTCGTTTCTCCGCGGATTTCTTGACTTCCACCGACTGCAACCCCATCATCTCGCGACCAACTTCATCATGATCCTCTCGGGGTTCGTGACACTCTGCGAGGGGTACCTCGGCTGCCGTCCGAGCATCGCCCTCTGGAAACGCTTCTTCAACCTCCGAGCTCATAACGCCCGGACAGGAACTGTGGTGCCCTCCACCATCAAAGGCGGCGAGCCAACGTACCCGACTGACATGACCGATTGCGGTAGTTGTCTCGTCGCAGCCGGCAAGCAGAGGTATAAAAGTCCCGAGATCGTCCAGTCCTGCAAGAACTGGCAAACCTCGTTCTTCTACGTCAAGTCACCCGACCAAGGCCCCGATATTCTCAACCTGCCCGAGTTCTCCCTCGCCCGGCCGATTGAGAAGCATCAATGGTCACTGAAGTACGGCGTCGGAGACCTCGATGTCGATGATCAGGTTGCTAGGGTCACCCAGCTGGAGCAAGAGGGGCTCCTCCCAACCGACCTGGTAGCCGCTTGGCTTCAAGCTCGGATTCTCCCCCTGCAGCGCCGAGTGCACCGCCTCTGCGACATGTCAGGTCTCCGAGATCCCACTCGGCTCTGCACGTGGCGAGTGAAGACTGAAGATCTCTGCGCCCGAGTGAAAGCTATTACCTCTAGCCCATTGCCAGACCCCTTCCGCTTCGGGCTTGATTACCTCACCCGCCAGCAGAAGTCGCCTGTGGTATGCCCCGAATGCTTTTTCTCCGATTGCTCTTTCTTCCGATTGCTCTGATCACTTCCATTTTCTTTCCAGCATTTTATTCAGTCCGACCTAATGGAGGACGGCCAGGAAGCTGGCGTATACGCCCCCGACCGCGCGGAGGAAGACCCTGCCGACTTCGAATATAACGGCAAGATACCCTCCGCCGAGTCCGGTGACGATGACGAAGATGATGGCGAGTCTTCCGGAGGATCCTCCGACTCCATGGACGCCGAGAGCGATGATGCCGAGACCGCCAATCCTCCAAGGACCGACACCCGGCTGCCGGCTCAAGGGGGTACGCCTGACCCTTCCCTTGAGCAATTTTTGGCCGAATGGAGTGATGATGAAAGTGTCTCAAGTGCTGATGATTCTGATGCAGCTCCCCTTGCCAAACCTCCAAAGGTGCCGGTAAAGCGCACCTCGACCACTAGCTCCTCCGCTGGTATGGCTCCCAGCAAGGTTGCCAAGGCCGCGCCGACAGCTGGAAAAGGAAAACAGGCCCAGGAGGTGACCACTCGGAGGTCGATTGCTCAGGCAACGCTGAACGTCGCTCCCCTAAGATGTCGAATGCCCACTGGCGCGCCAAGAACAATCGGGTATGCCCTTGTCTTCTTGCTTAGCACTTCACTGTCTTTGCTTATACTGATTCTCCTCCTCTTTCTTCCTTCAGGGAGCCGATTGGGCTTGATGATGTCGACACTGGCATTCCGGTTCGTGCCAGCGCTATCATCTCGCCTGCCGCTTCTGCCGCCGCCGTTCATAAACGGCCGACTGCTTCTCATCGCTCCTCGAAGGACGCCGAGCACGCTGCCAAGAAGGCCCGCCTCGCGACTACTCCTAAAACCTCCTCTTCCACCCTTGCTTCCAAGACCTCCAAGAGTGCCGCTGACCGGGTGGCTCCTGGTGACAGAGGAACGCAATCGGTCGATCCGATTACTCTGTCTCCGCCACGCCGCTCCAACCCGGTCTCTCCTGCCGCAACTACATCTGCCCCAACTACCACGTCCGAGCCGCCGATGGTGATGACACCGTCGCCGATCGTGGTGTCAGCTCCACCGATTACCACGACCGTGCCGCCAGTTTCCACGACTGTGCCGCCAGTTGTCGTTGTCACTCCTGCTCCAACTCGCCCGGTTGCGCCGCCGCCACAATCGAGTGCCTCTGGCCCTCAGGTGACGCCGACGCCCCCGGCCCTTACTGCCGTTGCTTCCACCGCTACTCAGACTGCAGTGCCAACGCCGACCTCTTCTACCTCGGAAATTCTTATGCGCTCGGTGGATCAATTCCGGGCCGAGTACTCTCGAGCCCGTCACGTCGGCACCGAGCCTGACGCCTCGCATCGTCCTCAAGACCCTGTGACGACTGCTCTGAGCCGGGAGAATAATTTTGCCGCCGCCCTTTCCCGGGACCACCAACAGCTCACCTCTCATCACACGGTAACTCTTGGCTTTCTCTTTATGTCTTTCTTTTGCTCGTGAGGCTCTTCTTCCAGTGGGTGCGCGCAAGCGCACCCACTGGGTGTAGTCCCCGAGATTCGGGCCGATTGGTTGCAATCGGTTCGGATCTTTAACTGATTTTTCTTTATCGCTTGCCTTCCTCAATCGGGAAACTTCCCTTCCGGTGGGTGCGCGCAAGCGCACCCACTGGGTGTAGTCCCCGAGATTCGGGCCGATTGGTTGCAATCTGTTCGGATCTTTAACTGATTTTGCTTTATCGCTTGCCTTCCTCAATCGGGAAACTTCCCTTCCGGTGGGTGCGCGCAAGCGCACCCACTGGGTGTAGTCCCCGAGATTCGGGCCGATTGGTTTCAATCGGTTTGGATCTTTAACTGATTTTGCTTTATCGCTTGCCTTCCTCAATCGGGAAACTTTCCTTCCAGTGGGTGCGCGCAAGCGCACCCACTGGGTGTAGTCCCCATGATTCGGGCCGATTGGCTGCAATCGGTTCGGATCTTTAACTGATTTTGCTTTTATCGCTTGCCTTCCTCAATCGGGAAACTTCCCTTCCAGTGGGTGCGCGCAAGCGCACCCACTGGGTGTAGTCCCCGAGATTCGGGCCGATTGGTTGCAATCGGTTCGGATCTTTAACTGATTTAGCTTTATCGCTTGCCTTCCTCAATCGGGAAACTTTCCTTCCAGTGGGTGCGCGCAAGCGCACCCACTGGGTGTAGTCCCCGAGATTCGGGCCGATTGGCTGCAATCGGTTCGGATCTTTAACTGATTTTGCTGACTGCCGTGTCTGTAATCCCATCTTGCTGTTCCTCTCAGGCTGTTATGGAAGAAAAACGTGAGGTCTTCGAGAAGCTCCTTGATGCATACACTGCCAGCCTCCGAACTCTTGCCCAGGCTCAGCTGCAGGTCAACAACCAGTCGGCTGAGATTGCTAAACTGAAAGGTAACTTTTCTACCCTCTCCGCCTTCTCACCGATTAAACACTTGCTTTTGTTCTCATATCTTCATGCTCTCTACTAGCTTCTTCTCCCATGGTAGATGATCTTCAGGGCCGAATTGCTGAATTGACTGCAGAACTTGACCAGTATGGTACAGCACTCGCCAAAGCCAAGGAAGAAGCGACCCGACTGCAGGGAGTAGAAAATGATCTCAATCGGACTATCCAGGGTCTTCGCTCGGAAATGGCCGCCCTTGAGAGAAAACATTTGGCCGACATCGCTGCCGTGACGGCTGCCGGTGATGGCCTCATTGCCGAGAGAGATGCTGCTGTTGCCGCCCGAGAGGCCTTGCAAGCTGAAAGGGATGAAGCAGTCGCCGCCCGTGACTCCATTCGGCGAGATCGCGATGAACATGTTGCCAAGTTTGAAGAATTGGAGAAACGCAGCTATGAGGAGACCACCCGGCAGCGCCGCCGAGCTAAGGGCTTCTGCGATACAATGATCGAAATGGACGTCCTTCTTAGCGGTGAGTGTTTCTTGCACCTTATGCGCTTTCCGATTTCTCTCCTCTCCTATCTTATTGCTCATACTTCCTTTTCGTGATACAGAAGCTTGGCCCGAGTCTGAAGCAGCTGCCTATGCGGCCGTCGCCAAGTCCCGAGAGGACACCATTGCCGCCGGAGGGACCTGCGACCGTGAAGATAACGTCTGGACCCGGCATGAATATCTGATTGGTACCGAAGCCCGCATTCCTGTTATCAAGGGCATTGCCCTGTCCTTCAAGCTCGGCATCCTAAAGATTGCTGAATCATTGTGGTCGCCGACTGAGCTTAAGGTCAGACTTCAGAAGATGAGGAATGATGCTGACTCCTCTGCTGAGATCCACGAGGGGGAAATACAAGATGAAGAAGATTCTGATAAGGGGGAAGCTCCGAATGCTACCACTGAGCAGACTCGGACCCTCCTGAAGGCCATCCCACGGCGAGTCGATGTGCTGCTGAACTCTGCCGGTCGGACTGGCGCGGAAACCGCCCTTCAGACCGTGCTGAGCTGGTACCCTCAGGTGAAAACCTCCCAACTTTACAGCCTCCGAGAAAGCGCCTCCGATCTGCTTGAGAACACCTATGCCGAAGTCAATCGGCTAGCCAGCACTATGGTAAACTGGTTCTCTCCATACGAGTATACTCCATATCTCGACGAGGGAGGGAACCCGCTCCCCGCTCCTACATTTTCTGGCCTGGACGAAGAGCTCTCCGATAGCGGCTCATCTCAAACATCTCCACGATCCAAGCAGACTGGTGCCACAACTTCTGAAGCGCAATCGGATCCGACTGCTCCGTCTTCTAGCTCAGTGCCTCCGACTGCCTGAGTCATGCTATCAACTGTGTTACTTGCTGTAGCTTGCCGATACTAGATCGGTTTTATCTTATTTTGTAAGACACAATTTTAATTCTATCAACACCCACTGGGTGTTACTTCGATGTAATGCACTTATTCAGCCTTGGGCCTGCTATTTCTTATTCGATCCGATTGCTTGGCTTTTGCTTTTACTTGTGCGATCAACTTTGCGTCTTTGTCGGTTTCCTTTATCGGCTACACTTGGGGATGTCTACCGTGTCGACCCTGCTGCCGTCATGCGGTCTGCAATCGGATCAACGGTAGACTACCCGCCAAGGTTCGATAAGTTTTTATTTTTTACACAACAAGATTTTAACACAAAGGATTCTGCAATAGTAGGCGCCGATTGCGCGCTACCGGGCTCGATGTCCTGGTCCGCAGCGCAATCGGTAGCTTTGTCTCATCGAATGTGCCCTTGGTGGCCTGTTTCGGATTGTTTCCCGAGGATTCGCACTGCCGACTGCCCCAATCGCAACCCTTCTCAATGCCACAAACCTTTTAGTGATTTGTGCTCAAGCTAGGTGTCCGATTGAGTGTCAGCCTGCAGTCCCCGTGCCGCGATGGCTTATTTTCTTGACCTCGTGGTCGGCCAGTCCCCGGGTGTGTTATACACATCTCGGGTATGACTGAGCGTCGCCGATCGTGGCTAGCTTTTCGAATGAAATTATACAAAGACACTCGAATGCTCATTTTCAGAGGCATGATAACTTTTACTGATTCTTTGCCGAATGGCTTACATAAACTTCTGCCGCTCAACTATAGAACGGACATAACAACTCGGCGTTCCACGGACGCTCCGTCTCCGCTCCTGACGTGTCCTTGTGCCGAGTGCCCTTGGTACAGTCGATTAGATAATAGGAATTGTTCTTGAGCGCTCTGCTGATAACGAATGGCCCTTCCCAAGGTGAGGATAGCTTGTGCTGCCCATCTGACTTCTGGATTCGGCGTAGCACCATGTCTCCTTCTCGGAAAGCGAGAGGACGAATCTTCTTGCTGTGGTAGTGCCGCAACTTCTGCTGATAGACTGCTGACCTGGACAAGGCCAACAGGCAAGCTTCTTCTTTGAGGTCGATGTCGTCTTCTCGTGCCAATCTGGCTTCTTCTTCGGTGTTCAGGGCATGCGAGGTGAGTCGAACTCGATGTCGGACGGGATGACTGCCTCTGAACCATACACTAGGAAGAAAGGAGTGAATCCAGTCGACCTGTTTGGTGTGGTCCTTAAGCTAAACAGTACTGCGGGAAGCTCTTCAATCCATGCTCCGGGTGCCCTCTCGAGTGGCTCTACCAATCTGGGCCTGATACCCGACAGGATTAGTCCATTTGCTCTTTCGACTTGACCGTTTGATTGCGGGTGCGCCACAGACGCGAGATCAAGCCGAATGCCCTGCTAAGATGCATATCGGGCCAGTGCTCCCTTCGCAAAGTTTCTGCCGTTGTCGGTGATGATGTTGTTAGGCACACCATATCTGCATACAATGTCGGCCACAAACCTAACTGCAGTCGGCCCATCCAGCTTCTTGATCGGTCTAGCTTCAATCCACTTGGTAAATTTGTCCACTGCAACCATAAGATGTGTCATGCCACTTCGAGCTCTCTTGAACGGTCTGACCATGTCAAAACCCCACACTGCAAACGGCCATGCTATTGGGATTGTCTTCAGTGCCGATGCTGGCTGATGACTTTTTGCCTTGAAACGCTGACAACCCTTCCAGTACTTCACCAGATTTTCAGCCGCTGCAAGGACAGGCGGCCAGTAGAAACCATGTCGGAATGCTTTGCTGGCAATGGCCTTTGCAGACGCATGATGACCGCATTCACCTTGATGAATGTCTCTGAGCAGCTCCAAGCCTCTGTCCTCTTCCACACATCTCTGGAGGATGCCAGTCGCACTCTTGCGCATCAACTCATTGTTGATTATTGTGTATGCCCAAGATCGGCGGCTGATTTGCCTTGACTCTGCCAAATCTTCTGTGAGGACTCCGTCTGCTAGGAAATCTCTAATCGGCTGTGCCCATGATGGTGCACTGACCACTGCCATTACTACTGCATGCTGGGGTGGGACTTCTTCTTGGACCTCAGTTTCTTGACCACTGGCCTCCGAGATCTCAGCCTCTTGCACTTCTGCCATCTCTATCTCTGCTTCTGAACTGCCGACTGCGGCACCTGGCACGCATTCGGCAGCCCCTGGAGTCGGAGCTTCATCATTGCAATCGGCAATTTCTGATGTCATTGGTTCTTCGGAGGTTGTGCCCTCTAGCGCATCCTCTACTCGCTTCCCTCTGGCTTTGCTCTTCTCTTGTTCCTCTGCATCCCCTGGCCCGCAGTCGGCAGCCCCTGGTGCTGTTGCCGAGACACCCTAAGCGCCTGACTGCTTCTTCATGGTTACTGGCTTGGCCGGTTGAACCTCTTTTGCCTTTCTTAATGCTTCAAGATCAGTCTCCGAGATAAAGATGGACTCCGACTCTGGAGATGGTATGATGGACTGCTTCTTGATGTGCTCCAACGATACGCCTGGTGGGATTGCTTGTCTTGTTGAGCCGAGCTTGGACAATGCATCTGCTGCTTCGTTGTTTGCTCTTGGCACATGATGGAACTCGCAACCTTCAAAATACCCGCTGATCTGCTGCACCAGGAAGCGATAGCTTGCCATGTTAGCATCCTTTGCATCCCAAGTGCCCGAGCACTGCTGTACCACCAGGTCGGAATCACCAAAACACTCAATATTCTGAATACCGATTTCCTTGGCAAGCTTGATGCCATGCACAAGGGCTTCGTATTCGGCGACATTGTTTGATGCTGCGAAGTGAATCTGGAGCACATATTGCAGTTAATCTCCTCTTGGTGAAGTGAGCACCACACCAGCCCCTAGGCCATTCTTCATCTTGGAGCCGTCGAAATACATTCCCCAGGAATCCGACATTGGGAGTTGTGGCATGTACTGAGTTTCAGCCCAGTCCACTAGGAAATCGGCCAATGCTTGTGACTTGATTGCCGTTCTCGGCTCATATTGGATGCCATGACTAGCGACTTCGATTGCCCACTTCGCCACCCTTCCGGTTGCATCTCTGCTTCCCATGATGTCGGCCAAAGGAGCCGAACTGACGACGGTGATCAAGTGAGCTTGAAAGTATGGCTTCAACCTCTTGGCTGCCATGTATACTCCATAGCACATCTTCTGATAGTGAGGGTAGTTCTGCTTGGATGCCGAGAGCACTTCGCTGATGTAGTATACTGGACGCTGGATTTGCTGTGCCTTGTCCTTCTCGGGCCGCTCCACCACCATAACTGCACTGATCACCCGATTGGTTGCCGCAATGTATAACATCATTGGTTCCTTTTCAATCGGGGCAGCCAGAATCGGTGTCGTGGAAAGCATGCGCTTGAGCTCTCGGAATGCTTCATTTTCTTGAGGGGTCCAGGTGAACTTCTCCGTCTTCTTCATCAATTGGTACAACGGGATTGCTTTTTCACCCAGCCGACTGAGGAATCGGCTGAGGGATGCGAGACAACCGGTGAACTTCTGCACTTGCTTCAGGGTTTTGGGCTGCTCCATGCGCTCTATTGTGGCTATCTTCTCAGGGTTGCATTCGATTCCTCTCTCGGAAACGAGAAACCCCAAGAGTTTGCCGGCTTGAACTCAAAATACGCACTTCTCCGGGTTGAGCTTGATCTGATAAGTTCGCAGGTTTGCAAAAGTTTCCCTCAGATCATCTAACAGTGTGATTCCCTTTGCCGACTTCACCACTAAACCGTCCACGTAAACATGGATATTTCTGCCGAGCTGAGAGTGTGTGCATCTCTGAATTGTGCGCTGATAAGTGGCACCTCCATTCTTCAGACCAAACGGCATGGTGATATAGCAATAGGATACCAAGGGGGTTATGAATGCAGTTTTTATCTGATCTTCCACAGCCAATTTGATCTGGTGATACCCAGCAGTAGCATCCAGAAAGGATAACAGCTCGCAGCCGGCCGTAGAATCAATCACTTGATCAATACGGGGCAGAGCAAACGGATCTTTAGGGCATGCCTTGTTCAGGCAAGTGTAATCTATACACATGCGCCAAGTCTTGTTCTTCTTCATGACGAGGACTGGATTCGCCAGCCACTCGGGGTAAAATACTTCCATGATGAAACCTGCAGCCTGTAGCTTCGCAACTTCTTCGCCGATTGCCCTTCTCTTGTCCTCAGAAAAACGTCTCAAGGGCTGCTTGACCGGCTTCGAGCCTGGCCGAATGTGCAACTTGTGCTCGGCGAGTTCTCTCGGCACACCAGGCATGTCCTGTAGAGACCATGCGAAGATGTCCCGATTCTCACGGAGAAACTCGACGAGCGCGCTTTCCTATTTATCGCTGAGTCCTGCTCCGACTACAACAAACTTGGTTGAGTTGAGGGATCTAGAGTGATCTTCTTTTTGTCCTTGGCCGACTGAAAAGCCGATTCCTCGTCTACTCTCTTTGCCGGGCCGACTGGGAGTGGATTCTTGTTCTGTGCTTGCGCCATTGCGATCACTTTGCTGAGCTGACGCTTCTCCGCCTCGACCACTAACGAGTCAGCCAAACTGCTGCCAGCGGATGTGCACTCGAGGGACTTCCTGAAGTCCCCGGTGACCGTGGTGACCCCGTTTGGCCCTGGGATCTTCATCTTCAGGTATGTCTGTTGTGCATTGATCATGAACTTGGCGAAGGCCGGCAACCCCAACAGAGCATGGTAAGGGCTGCTGAGGTCGGCGACCTCAAACCAAATCGGCTCCCTTCTGAAATTCTTCTCCGTGCCGAATATGACGTCCAGCCAAATGCGGCCCATGGGGGTGCAAGACAATCCCGGGACAATCCCGTGGAAAGTCGTCCGACTGCGCTCTAGATCTCTCTCTGTGAGCCCTAGCTTGACCATTGTATCTCTATACAGAATGTTGATTGTGCTTCCTCCATCAACAAGCACTCGGGAAAATTTGCATGAAAACCTTGGTCCTACGAACAGAGCGTCTACCACCAGCGGATAGTTGCCCGGATTCGGCAAAATGGTGGGATGATCTGCTCTGTCCCAGGATATAGGACATTCGGACCAATGCATAAACTGGGGAATCGGTGGCATAGTGGCATTAACTTCCGCTGCTCGGGCTCTCCGACTGCCCTTGTCCGCGGACTCGCTGGTGAAGATCATGTAGGCGAAATCTTGTTGCGGGAACTGGTTCTGCTGCTGAGGTGGTCCTCTGTTCTAGGGTGGTGGTGGGGGTGGCGGTGGTAAAGCTTCTCCCTTCGCAATTCTTCTCACAAAGTCACACTGCCGAGTAGTGTGCGCAGACGGCCTGCCAGGCGTGTTGTGCAACTTACATGGCGCGTCCAGCATGTCCTCGAACGTGTACTTGGGTTTCATCTATCCCGGGGGTCTCACGTTTGGTCTCATCTTCCGACTGCCTCCTGCAGCTGCTGGATCTTCCTCATTCTGGACAACGGCCACCTGCCGACTGCCATACTGAGTATCGGGCTGCTCATCCTTGCGCTTGCCACTGTTCTGCTGGTTGTGGTTGTTGTTGTTGCGGTTGTTCTCCCTCCTTTCCTTCCGACTGAGGCCTTGGTTCCTTGTGTCCGACTGCGGAGCCCCTGGTGACTGGATCACACCTCCAACTCTGAGTTGGATAGGGCGCATCGCAGAATCGGACATAGCGAACGCATTTGCCACCTTCATGAGCTCGGCGAGCGATGTGAAGTCTTTGCGGAGCAGCTTGTGCTTCAGCATTGAATCACCTAGGCATCCATCAGTAAAATACTGAATGGCCTGAATCTCGTGGACTCCTTCGCATAAATTCTTCAGCTTGATCCACCGAGATAAGTAATCTCGGAGGGGTTCGTCCTTGCCTTGCACACACAGAGCTAACTGCCACGGGAGATTGGGCCTCTCGTATGTGCTCGTGAAGTTGTGGATGAATGCAGTCGTGAAATCCTCCCAGCAGTTCACACTATCCTTGGGCAAACTGTTCAACCACGTCCGAGCCGACCCCTACAGCATCAAAGGTGCATAGCGGACTGCTACACGCCGATTTCCTCCTGCAATGCGAACTGCTGTCAGGTAATCAGATAACCAGTCTTCAGGCTTCACAGAACCATTGTACTTGGGAGTGTCTCTCGGCAGCGTGAAGCCTTTGGGGAATTTCTCCGTCCGAATGCGATGACCGAAACATGGTGGGCCAGCTTATCCTTCTTCATCTTCCTGAGCCTCCTTCTCCAGGAGCTCAATGCGATGCCTTGCATCATTTTGGCCGATTTGGCGAGGGCCAAGTCGTGCGCTAATTGCTGGTCTTGGCGCCGATTGCTGTGGCATTTCATTGCACCTGCTGTTGACAGCTGGCTCTTCCATTCTTCTGCTTGCTGCTGGGGGTGGTCGATTGCTTCTAACCTTGCTCTCGTGCCGAGATGGCGCGGGTTGGTGCCTGTTCTGGCGCGATGCATTCGGTCGCTGACTAGCTCCCGCATTCGGCCTCACAGTTCCTCTTGATGCCTCTAGTTCTGCATTTTGATTGCCCATTGCTACGAGCCTCTGCTCCTTTGCGGCTGCTATCAGCTCCCGCATTCGGCGCGACTGCTCACGCCGCTCATCTCCTTCCAGGTCTTCTATCTCAAGCGCTATCTACTCGGCTGCTCTCAAGTTCTTGTCTGGTGTGCTGTAAGTTGTCCTTTGGATGAATGCCGATTGCGCCGGTTGCTCCGGTTGCACTGGCCTTCTCGGACGCTCCGGTTGCTCGGCTCCCGACAGCTGCTGGTTGACTGCCCTGCCTCGACTTCTCAGATCTTCCAGGAATGCGGGCTCAATCGGCCGACGCGGTCCTGCATGCGTTGCATTGTACTCCCTTGTAATGGCTCCCAACCTGCGCTCTTCTGCTAATACTTGCTCAGCTCTGCGAGCCAGGGCGAGCCGTGTTGTTTCCAGCTCCGTGTGCACCTGCTCCGTATCACCATTCCTGTTCATGGGTGTGTATAGCACTTCCCGCAACGCACTGGTGCCGATTCGCTCTGCGGTATCAGCTACCTCCTTGGCCTTTCTAGCCGCACTCGCTGGGTCTCGGTTAGTGGATGAAGATGCTCCCGCCATCATGACGGCAGCGTGCACTCGGCCTCTCTCTCTACCAGGTGCTGCGCTGCAGCCCCTGGCCGGGAGCGGATCCGTGGCACATGAGAAGATGCGAATATCTCTAGGATACGCCTCGGGGAAGCTGCCGATGAAGAGGCGATGACTGCCAACTTTCAGCGACACACCGGGCGGAAGGGGTGCTCCAGCCCTGTACCTCACCGAGTAGTCCACCACATAGTTGATTGCCCCATGCCTTATAATCAGGCCAGAGGCGTGGCTCCCACCCGATGCAGAGGAAAATCCCGTCCGGATCTTTACTCCAGTCGACGCCTCGGTCTGCCCCACGGTGGGCGCCAACTGTCGTCGATATGTAACGCCAGATGCCATGGGATGGCTAAAGTGAGGGGGAAGACTCGAGGGAGAGGATGTCGATGGTGCCGGAATCGGGTTGGGCACAAGCACAGTGAAGACACCACGATGTACCCAGGTTCGGGGCTCTCCGGAGAGATAATACCCCTACTCCTGCTTTTCTCTTGTATATCAATGATCTGGCTACAATAACTGCTTCTCTATCTTCTCAGGGGAAGGTGAGCTCCGCCGCCGTGGGCAAGGTTCTCACCTGCTTCCCTGAGGAGTAACTACGAGCGGTGAATGAACTGGGGGGAAATAAGTTATGATGCTCTAGTGCGGATCGTCCCTCACGCAGGAGGGGTACCCTGGCTCTTATAGTGTGAGCCCAGGGTAGTTCGGTAACTTCATTGCCGAATGGGCCCAGATGTCATCCTCTAATCGGCCTGGGCCCACCGACTGCTCCTCTCCGGGTGATCCGGAACCTACGAGCGGCGGCCCATGCTGTAGGCTTGTAGGATGTAGGGATGAACAGTGGAGCTAGGGAGTATGGTCTTGTCGGCCTGTCCGCGGAATCGGCGGGGAGGTCGACATCGTATCTCCAGCAAATCCTCGACGTGACTTGGCCTTCCTGCCACCCAGATATCTCGGGATAAGGTATTTATGACCTCGTAATCATACCCCCGACTGGGTGGTAGGTGGTTCCGATTGCGCCTGGTCCGACTGGTGGTTCCTGGCGAGGCCGATTGCTCTGGGCAATCGGCTTGCTAGGTATCAACCCCGGACCAGCTGCCGACCAATCGGATGATTGTCTTGGTGAAGGAAAGGGTGGGCCGATTGCGCCTGGGCCGACTGCTGGCATTTGATACGGCTGATTTCCTTGGAGCAATCGGTCGTACATCTGCCCAGCTCGGCCCAGCTGCGGTCCAATCGGCCCATCCTTGTCTTGAAAGGTTACTTCCGCTTGGGTTAGCCTACCCGGGTACCAGTCCCCCGACAGTCTCTGTCCTTCTTAGGCCTCATCCCTAACGTGGGAGCGTGGCCGGATGATACGTCCAAAACGTATCTATAATTTCTTCTTGCTCCATGCATGTTTTGTGTGATATTGCTATGATCTAGATGCACTTTCATACACTTTTGATAATATTTGGACTAACCTATTAACTCAGTGCACCCCAGTTCCTGTTTTCTGTTGTTTTTCTATTTCAGTTCTCCCCCATATAAAAAGTGGCAGAAAAATTCTAGGAAAAATATAGGAAACATCAGCAAGGAAGCTTCCAGAAGAGCCCGGGAGGGGCCAGAGGGGAGCAGGGGGGGCCCAGGCGGCCACCCGGCGCGGCCCCACCCCTGGCCGCGCCAGGGGTCCCCTGGGGCCCCTGGTCCACCTCTGGCTGCCCCCCCTTCTCCTATTTATTCTTTTTAATGCAGAACCCTATTTCGCAAATTCTCCTCTGTTCCGCCGCTGCCGCGCTTCCGAGATCGGGAGCACCAGAAGACCTCTTCCCGGCACCCTGACGGAGGGAGGATTGACCTCCGGGAGTCTCCTCTCCACCATGGATGATCCCCGGATGTCTCTTGAGTAGTTTTCCTTGGACCATGGGTCCGTGATCAGTAGCTATGTGATGTTCTCCTCCCCTCTTTGATCTTCATTGTTTAGACCTCGTGAGCTTCCCTACATGATCGAGGCACCTTTGTAATATTTCTGCTATTGCTATGTTGAGTTTGATAGGATCTGATGGATTATGAGATTATGTTCAGATTGTGATTGAGTAATATATTTTGTTCTTATCTCTTATATTTTTGTTCCTAAGTAATTCTTGCATGTTCTCCGTTGCTGTTTATTGCTTTGGCCAAGTAGTAGGTAGTGACTCCAAGAGGGAACGTTTTGCTCGATTGTGGGTTCATTCCCCCCGATGACACGCTTGAGTGACAGAAACATGAGTCTAGGGGATGTGATGTTGCCACAAGGGGGAAAATAAGGTGCTTGTAACCGCGGTTGCAAGGATTGTTTACTTTACGCAAGGTTCTTTTTAATGCAGTATTCTGTTGCTTTGGGTTTACACTTTGGGTGGGGCTCGCAACTTAATACCAGCGAGATGTTCTGGATAGATATCTCAAGGTGGATGATTAGTAGTAGATGCAGATGGATTTCGGTCTACTTATTTTGGCGTACTGCCCATGCTTGTGAACCTCGTCCTTTCTTTTGTAGCATAGTTAGCATTGCGGTGCGTTCATAATCCTGTCAATTGCCTTTCTGTAATTTGTTTACCTCGCATAGCATTTTTATCGTCTTTTGGGAGAGAGACATCACTAGTGAACTTCACGTATCCCGGTCCATACCCTCATCATTGTTTACACGCTCATTTACTTTTCTGCTTTTACTTTCAATTGCTATCATTATCCCTTCCGTTTTACCCTTTGTGAACAACAAGACCGGAGAGATTAACAACCTCTCTGAACTTCGTTGGGAACAAAGTTATCGTGTCTGTGTGCAGGTCCACGTCAGTTGCGCCGCTGACACCTACTTATCATCTCCGGAGTCCTACTGGAGACAAACCTTGGTATCTTCACCGAGGGAAATTTGCTGTTGTGCTACATCACGCCTTCCACTTGGGGCTCACCAACGAAGGGCGAGAAATCACTATCATTACCTCGCACATCAAGCCAAATTTCTGGCGCCGTTGCCGGGGACTCCGAGTGCTAAGATAGGGGAGTTGCACACTACCCTTTACCTTTGTTTTTTAGTCTTGTTAGTTTACCTTTCAGTTTTTATCTTTAGTGTCTTTTATCAAAAATCCAAAAATAATAATTAATAGTATGTCTAGTTCCTTACTTGCCAATCAATGTCTGACTTCTTTGAAACTAGATCTTATTGGCATGGAGGATTCACTGAGGATCAACAAAAGTGGTACAAGGAACACCGCTTGTCTCAAAAGGGGATACACTTATGGAAACAAATACATCAGTTGTATGAGTATGCTAGAAACTTGTGCTCAATATATAATATATCTTTCTGCAGGGATGAATCTTGTTGCTTTATGAGGCATAAACAACTTGCTTTCCAATGTGAGTACAATGATGATGAAACCTTAGCTTCTTATGCTAAGAGAAACTATGACTTTTATGATGCAGAGCCAATAGAAGAATTTGTTGCTTTTAAGGGTGCCTATGAAATTACTTCTTTTCTTGAAAATATTGATGACGCCCCTTAAAAATCTGAGAGTCTTGCTATACATAACTATTGTTTGGGAAATTATGATGCAAATTATTATATTACTGATCATCTTGAGAGAATCTCTCCTCAAAAGGAAGAGACTAATGTTTTGCAGGACTCTATGGAAGAAGAAATTACTGAACCTGAAAGCTCCTTGGATGAAAAAGAGGAGGAGAGTGACAAACAAGAGGAGGAAGAATGGAGCCATCCATGTCTACCTTCTAATGAGATTAACTCTTTGACTCTTACCTTATATGAGTGTTATGATCCTATGGATTCTTTTGAAATATCCCTTTTTGATGAAGTTGACGCCTTCTATGCTTATGGTCGTGATGCCACTATGGATGATGCTTACGGAGATGAACTTGCTATAGTTCCTCATGTTAAGCATGAAATTGTTTCTATTGCACCCACACTTGATTGTCCTATTATCCTTTTTAAATCTCCAATTCATATTCCGGAGAACTATGCTCTTATCAAGGCTCAATGTGATGGGTTGCATCTATCTTATCATCCTAAAAACCGTGTTGAAAACAATACACGTGTGCTTGTAGGTCATGAACAACATGATTTATGTGATAGTCATATTCTTGATGTTGTTCATGATGCTACTGAAAATTACTTTGAGAGAGGAAAGTTTGGTTGTAGAAACTTCCATGTTACAAAAACACCTCTCTTCATATTGAAAGTTTTGAAGTTGTTCTTGTTCTACCTTCCTATGCATGTCACTTTGTGCTTCTTTGATTTATTTTCTTACAATATTCCTATGCATAGGAAGTGGGTTAGTCTTAAATGCATTTCACGTTTTCTTCTTGATGCTCTCTTTTGCTTCAAAATTCTTATTCTTGTGAGAGCATCTTCTATAATCTTTAAGCCTAGCTAATGGCTTTAAAGAAGCGCTTTCGGGAGGCAGCCCGCAACGAATTTAGGTTTTTATTTTTGCTTTTTGTTGTGTCTTGATGTTTTTTACTACTGTATAAACATCATTGTATCTTTATTTTTCAAGCTTTGTGCCAAGTTTAGCCTCATACGGCAAGGGAAGTAAAAGTTGTGACATGCTGTCCAGAAAACAGATTCTGTCCTCGTGACTAGAAAAATTCCAGAAAAATCTCAGTTCATCTTTTTGAGATGAAATTTTTACACAGTGTGCTCTATACAATTACGAAACTTCCGTATATTCTGAGTTTTTTTATTTGAGTTGCAGAAGTGCCCCTAAAAAATTCTTTACTACCTGTTGTTCTGTTTTTCACAGATTCTGCCACGTTTTGTCTCTCCTAACTTTTGCAAACCTTAAACTTGCTTTTTCTTTGCAAAAACTTTTTGGAACTCTTGAGAAACAGTATCTCTTCAATAATATCTTTATATCCAGTGGGGAAAAATTATTTCTTAAGGGTACTAACCTCTCTAATCAGCTTATGATGAGTTACGTATGAAGGGAGTTTTCAAGTGTGCGATGGAAGATGATGGAAAAAGATCCAGGAGTGTCAAGAGCTCAAGCTTGGGGATGCCCCCATGCATCCCCAATAAATATTCAAGGAGACTCAAGCGTCTAAGCTTGGGGATGCCCCCGTGCATCCCCTTCTCCATCAACAATCATCAGTTCGTCCTTCGTCTCACTATATTTTTATCACTTCATGTGTTATGTGCTATGCTTGGAGCGTCTCGCTCTTAGGCTTTGTTTTTAGTTTGCTTTGCTTGCTGTTCCTAACAAGTTAGATCCCTTCTTACTTTGTGTGGGAGAGAAACATGCTCCACTTTCAAATTTAGAACACATCATAGGATTTTTCCTTCTTATCTTTTTGCTGTTGTGTGTTCTTTATCTTTCCATAGCTACTGCCTTGTTTAGTTTTAGCTTTAGTTTGTCTTTAGCAAGAGCCTTGGATTTTGTTTAGTTTGTTTCTTCAACTCTTTTTAGTTTTCATGTTTATCTTGTTAAAGAGAGTTGGTTGTTGCACTTAGTTGTGTCTTGTCTTGAGAGTAGGTATTTGAGGTTGCTATTTAATTTTAGTAGTAGCTTGCAATAGTTTTGAGGTATTGATGTGAGTAATGTTTGAACTTTTGGTGTCAAGAGCTCTAGCCTATTAGTGATAGGTGTCGTATTTTGGGCAATCCGTGTTTATTTTCAAAACCTACAAAACTAGTTGAGAACTCTAGCTACTAGATGGATCACTACTCTTCTGAGGAGTCGAATATCAGAGAACACTCACGTACCATGAGTCGAGGATGCGCAAGGATAACCAAACCCCCATACACTCCTCCTCGGGGTACTTGTCTCTTTGTGAACCTCCTTATTAGATTGAGAGTTACCGATAATACGTGCATGAGTTCTTCGGACTAATGTGAGTATTGAAAGTTGACACTTCCACCTTCCCATATTTTGCTAGCCTTTCCCGTGCCGTGCATTGCCTTCTTCTCACTCCGAGAGTTGGTGTCCACCTTCGCCGGTACATCCAAACCCTTGGCATGATACGCTCTGTCATCATAAGCCTCCTTATATCTTTCCTCAAAACAGCCACCATACCTACCTATCAAGGCATTTCCTTAGCCTTTCCGAGTTATATTGCCATGCAACATCCACCTCTTCATGACTTGATCTTCATGCCATACATGTTCCTGCTACACTGGCAGCGACATACCTTACATACATCATGTTAGTTACATCTTCTTTATGTTTTTAGTACCTTGTAAAGTGTGAAAGATTTCCTTTACCTTCTTTTAAAATAGAGTGCTTCCCTTAAGTGAGGAAAAGATCCCAAAGTGGACACAATTAAAAGATCCCAAAGAGGAAAAATGAGAGTTAAATAGAAAGAGCCATTGAGGCCACACAAAAATACAAAAAAATACAAAAAAGAGAAAAATAAATAAAAAGAGAGAAAGGGGCAACACTACTATCCTTTTGAGAGATCCACACTAGTACTCCCTTTATATCCTTGTACTCGATAGAGATGATCTTTATGCATATAGTTTGGAGAGCTTCTTAGCTCGTATGTGCATCCATTGCATGGCAATCCCTACTCCTCACATCATATCTATCATTTGACATCTCTTGCCTATGATTGTCCTCATTGATGTGAGCCTTTCTCATCCTTTTTGTCTTCCTCCTCCACCATATTTCTCTCTTTGCCATCCTAAGTGTCAACTCTCGTGCTTACGCTCATCCATTGGATGAGTGCTAAAAATATTGAAAAAAGGAGTGGATCAAATTGACTTGTACCTGGCTAGTGGTCTGGGGACGAGTCTAGATAAGATTCCAAAGAAGACCAAGTGTGAAGCTTTAGTAGATTGAGTTATCAACACAAAAATACTTTTTTCTCGTTTTCCCTATCCCCCTTCTTGCACGCAAACACCATTTGGAGACATTCGAGTCACGGACAGCGATAGCTCTTGCACCTAATGTTCTTTTGTTACTTGTTTCAATGCTAATATAGACTCTTGCATGCTATGACTTGATTTGAATCTCTAACCTTGATTGGTTTACTTTTCAAAGTTCTTTTATGGTTGCTAGCATGTCACCACATTAATTATGCTGTTATCATTTAACTACTCGAGGACGAGCAGGAATTAAGCTTGGGGATGTTGATACGTCCAAAACGTATCTATAATTTCTGCTTGCTCCATGCATGTTTTGTGTGATATTGATATGATCTAGATACACTTTCATACACTTTTGATCATATTTGGACTAACCTATTAACTCAGTGCACCCCAGTGCCAGTTCATGTTTTCTGCTGTATTTCTATTTCAGTTTTACCCCATATAAAAAGTGCCAGAAAAATTCCGGGAAAAATATAGGAAAAATCAGCGTACAGGAAGCTTCTAGAAGAGCCCGGGAGGGGCCAGAGGGGAGCCAGTGGGGCCCAGGCGGCCACCCGGCGCGGCCCCACCCCTGGCCGCGCCAGGGGGTGCCTGGGGCCCCTGGTCCACCTCTGGCTGCCCCCCTTCTCCTATTTATTCTCCGTCACGGGGAAACTCCGAAGACAGAACCCTATTTCGCAAATTCTCCTCTGTTCCGCCGCCGCCGCGCTTCCGAGATCGGGAGCACCAGAAGACCTCTTCCCGGCACCCTGCCGGAGGGAGGATTGACCTCCGGGATTCTCCTCTCCACCATGGATGCTCCCCGAATGTCTCGTGAGTAGTTTTCCTTGGACCATGGGTCCGTGATCAGTACCTATGTGATGTTCTCCTCCCCTCTTTGATCTTCATTGTTTAGACCTCGTGAGCTGCCCTACATGATCGAGGCACCTTTGTAATATTTCTGCTATTGCTATGTTGAGTTTGATAGGATCTGATGGATTATGAGATTATGTTCAGATTATGATTGAGTAATATATTTGGTTCTTATCTCTTATATTTTTGTTCCTAAGTAATTCTTGCATGTTCTCCGTTGCTGTTTATTGCTTTGGCCAAGTAGTAGGTAGTGACTCCAAGAGGGAACGGTTTGCTCGATTGTGGGTCCGTGCCCCCCGATGACACGCTTGAGTGACAGAAACATGAGTCTAGGGGATGTGTTGTTGCCACAAGGGGGAAAACAAGGGTGCTTGTAACCGCCGTTGCAAGGATTGTTTACTTTACGCAAGATTCTTTTTAATGCAGTTGTATGTTGCTCTGGGTTTACACTTTGGGTGGGTGATGAGGGGGTGACCCCACGGCTCCTACAGATGAGCCTACCTGGTGTCCATGAAGGCAGAAGGCCCATGAAGATAAGGCCTTGGCCCGCTAGTTGGCACCGACGTAGGAGTCCTCGACTCACAAGGAAGGTGCAAAGACCTGCCGTACGGAGCAAGCTAGGCTAGGAAAGTTTACCTGTACACGTAGATGAACTCCCCGAGACCTAGCCCGGTATATAAGGGCTAGGAGGGGCGACGCCAAAGACATCGAATCTCACCTGTAACCCTAGCCTTGAGCACTCCAGCCTTGGCCTCCATTGTAATCGCATCTCCCCAATCAATAATATCGAGCAGGAGCGAGCCTCCCTGTTTGCCGACGAGCTATCGTCCAACCTGTGCCTCTCATGACTAACACAGGGTCCCTGCCCATGGGATTTGCCGGGGTTGATCCCCGTCAATTGGCGCCGTCTGGGGAAACTACGCAGGTTGGGATCATGATCTCGGTGGTCCCATCTTCAGCAAGCTACGACTCGAGGGCAAGAACCCGACCCAGCCCACTCGAAGGATTCAAGATGACGGCGGACATCTTCGCCACCCCATCAAGACCATTCGAGCTGCAGTCACGCTAGGACCGATACTACGGTAACGGCCAAGTACAGCGCCAGCGCCGAAGGAGTTGACGACCCAGAAGAACGGCGAGGGGCCTTTACAAAGGAATTCCACTCGACGAACTGCGACGCGCAGCGGAGGACTCGCAAATCTTCCGACAACCCTCCACCGCCCGGGCACACGCCGCACATCAAGACGATGACTACGAGATCGAATCTAACGATCAGCAGAACCATCGCCAAAGCAGAAGGAATCAACGACCCAAAAGGCGCGCACGGGCAGCCACCGCCAACCAAGACAGCGACTCCGAGACACCTGTTGGCGAGTACTACGACCCGGATCGAAGGCCGGACGAATTTGCCAACCTCATCAAGCACCAAGACATGATTCGAGGAATCGAAACCGATCCTCGCTTCCACGAGCACCCGGAGGATCACGAGCAGATCTTTAGAATCTCAAGAAGGAAGAGGCACGCCGGATCTAGCAAACTCACGGCCAAAGAGCAGCTAGCAGGACCCTGCACGATCCACAGCTTCGAGGATGACTAGGAACGCGTCAGATCGAGTCACACTTTGAGAGACTGCTGTCTGTTCAACGAGCTAGCCGATGACCTCAAGAAGGAGAAGCAGAAAGAAGATAGACGCAACCAACGACCCGAGCAAGCGCCGACCTCAAGTCCGGAAGGACGTCACACCCCGTCACGAGCACAGGTGCTCATGATCCAAGAAGGAAGGATACCGCAAACACAACGCGACGCCCAAACCCTGTAGGCCAGAGCAGCTGAGAGCATAAACACAGTCGACGTCTACCTGCTACATGGAACGGAGACCAGCATCACGTTCTCACAGGACGACCATCCCCCCGCAGTCCCAACACCGAGGCATGCACCCTTAGTGTTAGATGCACAAATCGGAGGATACGACATGGACCGGATCTTCATGGACGGAGGCAGCAGCATGAACATCATCTTCGCCAACACCCTGCAAAAGATGCTGATCCCACGATCAGTATGGAGAAAATCAAGCACCGAATTGCACGGGGTAGTCCCAGGAGAAGCAGCCACATCGCTCGGAGTCATCGAACTCGAAGTCGTCTTTGGCAACCGTCGTAACTTCGCAAAGCACGTCCTCGAGTTCGAGATACTCGACTGGCAATCACAGTACCATGCCATATTGGGACGGCCAGCATTCGCGCAATTCATGGCGGTCCCACACTACGCCTACCTCAAGCTCAAGATGCCAGGATCATCAGGAGTCCTCACGATCAACGGAAGCTTCATCAAATCAGATCAATGTGATCGCGACTTCCACAGGATCTCCGACACATTCGGAGCTAGACAAGAACTCAAAGAAATAGCCATGGTGACGGACAAGAGCGCCTTCCCATTGGTGAACCGAAGCAAATCCAGGGAATACGGACGCGACTTCAGCATCGACAGTGACACAGTCACTTACCAAGTGCACCCGACGGACCCGGACAAAACAGTCCACGTGTACGCCCACCTACCAGAGGAGCAGGCAGCAGCCCTCGTCGCCTTCCTCCGACACGAGTGGGAAATATTCGCCTGGTGCCCAGCCGACATGACTGGGATACCACGCGAATTCGCGGAACACGCCCTACGCATCAAGCCAAACACGAGGCCAGTGAAGCAAGCGCTGAGACGATTCTCGGAGCCCAAGCGCAGAGCAATCGGGGAGGAAGTCAACCAGTTACTCGACGCCCAGTTTATCCAAGAAATCAAGAAAGCCACCTGGATAGCAAACCCAGTGCTGGTGCCAAAGAAAGACACGACCGTGCTACGCATGTGCGTCGACTACGGACCAGTCAACAAACATTGCCCGAAGGATCACTTCCCCCTGCCTAGAATCGATCAGATAATCGACTCAACAGCAGGGTGCGGCCTACTCTCCTTTCTGGACTCCCGAAACTGCAACGCAATAGCCGACAACATGGCGGCCTACCAAAAGCTCTACAACGAACTCGAAGGAAATTTCGACGGCTGCGAGCTCAACTACATCACCAGGGACAACAACACAGAAGCTGACGAGCTCGCGAACATCGGTCGACCCGGGCGCCTGTCCCACCTGGCATTTTTCTCGAAAGCATCAACCGAAGATCCATCAAGGCGCAGGCAGCAACACCTGAAGCGGTAGTGGACGGCGAAGACGCACCAGAAATAACACAGGTGGCAGCAGCGACACCATCAGAAGAAACAAGCACCAATGCATCCGACAGCACAGCCACGACAGAGTTCGAAGGACCTGTCTAGACAAAACCGTTCCTACGATTCCTAACCGAAGGCACGCTTCCACAAGACGCGGCCGAAGCACGACGCATCAGCCGACGATCCAAGGCATTCACTGTGATCAACAGACAACTATACAAACGCAGCATCACCCAGATACTCCAAAGGTGCATTGAAGAATAAGACGGCAAAGCCCTATTGCTAGAAATCCACGAAGGCACCTGCGGGCACCACGCGAGAAGTCGAGTGCTCGTGTCCAAAGCATTCCGAGCTGGATTCTACTGGCCCACAGCCATGAAAAACGCAAAGGAAATCGTGCGACGTTGCGTCGCCTATTAAAAATTCGCCAACAGGCCACACGCTCCCGCATCAGAGCTCAAGACCATACCACTATCCTGGCCGTTCTCCACCTGAGGACTCGACATGGTGGGCCCACTAAAGAAATCATCAAAGGGAGGAAGAACACACCTGCTCGTCGCAGTCGACAAGTTCACCAAGTGGATCTAAGCAGTGCCCATCACCAGCTCTACAGCTCTCACGGCTGTCAACTTCATCAAATCGATCTTCTTCAGATTCGGAGTGCCACACAACATCATCACGGACAACGGCACGAACTTCACGGCCGCAGAATTTCGGAACTTCTGTGAAGAACTGGGCATCAAAATCAATTATGCATCAGTCGCGCACCCGCAGTCCAACGACCAGGTGGAAAAAGCAAACGGCCTTGTCTGTGGAGGAATCAAGAAACGGCTCCTCGCACCACTCGAACAAGCCGCCGGTAACTGGGTAGAATAACTCCCCGCGGTCCTATGGAGCTTACGAACCACGCCAAACACTGCGACCCAATACACGCCCTTCTTCATGGTATACGGGGCAGAGGCAGTTCTACCACATGACCTCAAGTTCGGAGCACCTCAGGTCACCGGAAACGAGGAAGAAGAAGCAGAAGAAGCATTACGAGACGACAAAGATACGGCTGACGAAGCAAGAGACACATCCCATGCAAAATCAGAAGGGTACCAAGACAAACTGCGTACCTACCAAAGCAGTCGACTGCGCACCAGAACCTTCAACAAAGGTGACCTAGTCCTACGACTAATACAAGAGAAGGTCCACAAACTTCCCCCCAATGGGAAGGACCATTCATAATCTCAGAAGTCATTGGAGGCGGCGCCTAAAGACTGAAGAACCCAAAGACAGACGAGGACGTGGGCAACCCATAGAACTTAGCAAACTTGCGACTGTTCTATCCATAGCCCCTATCGGTCGGACATGACTAGCAACTCATGTAAATCGCTGGACAGCAATCAAATAAGTGTTGCCCAAATACTACCATCTCAAAGCACTCGGGGGCTGAAGAGGAAACTCCCCCCCGAGCAACTCTTATCGCATGCGCGATCTTAATCAAAGCACTCGGGGGCTAAAGAGGAAACTCCCCCCCCCCCGAGCAACTGTTATCGCACTCGCGATCTTAATCAAAGCACTCGGGGGCTGAAGAGGAAACTCCCCCCCCCCCCGAGCAACTGTTATCGCACTCGCGATCTTAATCAAAGCACTCGGGGGCTGAAGAGGAACCCCCCCCCCCCCGAGCAACTGTTATCGCACTCGCGATCTTAATCAAAGCACCCGGGGGCTGAAGAGGAAACTCCCCCCCGAGCAACTGTTATCGCACTCGCGATCTTAATCAAAGCACTCGGGGGCTGAAGAGGAAACTCCCCCCCCCCCCCCGAGCAACTGTTATCGCACTCGCGATCTTAATCAAAGCACTCGGGGGCTGAAGAGGAAACTCCCCCCCCCCCCCCCCGAGCAACTGCTATCGCACACGTGATCTTAAATCAACGCATTCGGGGGCTTCAGATCAACCCCCCCCCAAGCAACACTATCGCCTACGCGATATTCTTCATGAAGCACTCGGGGCCTCGAGTACAAACCCCACCCGAGAGACAACCATCAACACTCCAATGGCATCTAAACACTTTTGAAAAGACTTTGGAGGAAGCACAAGTTCTTTTAGTCTTCACCCGATCGCCAACGATCGCCTAAAGACTCGGGGGCTACTCCCATCGGGAGCGCTGCCGCGCACCCGATAAAAGACAACAAAGAAAACAAAATCTAGCCTACGCTTGACCCTTCGACTCAAAGCGCAGCCTCGGGGACTACTCCCATCGGGAGCGCTGTCACGCACCTGATAGAATCAACAGTTCAAAGTATCGGACGGACTCGAAGACAGTTCTCGGCCGCAAAAAACTCAAACTCAACTCTCAGTTTCAAAGGAAATCAAAGACAGCTCCTAATAATCAAGGACTTGAACACAGTTTTTTCGGTGGAAAAGAGGCTCAAACATAAACTCCATTGCAAAGGATAAAGCACAGTTTACATCATAAGGATCATCTTCAGTACAAAAGGACTCAACTACATTTGGATAGAAGGCAGCTCCTATTACAAGAGGAAATCACCCAAGGAACTATGACTTCTACATGTGTGCCCATGAGGGGTAATTTATTCTAGTACAAGAGCATCATCACAGACAAAGTAGGAGTCGAAGCAGCAGGCTCATGATGTCAATGACATAACAAAAGGTGAAGCTCGACTTATTTGCAGGAGTCATTGGAGACGCTGCTCCACCAGCTTCTTCTCCTGCTCCTCTAGCTTCTTCTCCAGCTCCACCCAAGCTGCCGGCGAAGATGACGCTGATGCCTCCAGTTCTACAAGGTCGCCTGCCGCGCTCGTTTAACCGGTGGCTTGACATCGAGGTCTTCTTCAGAGGCAGAGGAGGAAGCAGTTGAAGACGGCTCGCCACCACCACCAGAAGAACCCCCGGAGGATGAAGAAGTTGAAGACGCAGGCGAAGGACTCCTCGACTTCATGGAGCTATCGCTACTCGACTCCTGCACATGCGGATCCATGCTATTGCCACTCGGATCGAATGCGCGGACAATGACAGTGCTCTCACCGTCAAAGCGACAGCTGAGCATATCACCATCTCGCAAATTCAACCGCCGAGCAAACAAACCCCAACCAGAGCCAAGAAAAATCAAGCGAGAGCTATCGACCTCCAACTCAACATAAGAAGGAGATCGATAGCTCCCCTGAAGGTGCAGAAGCAGGCCATCCAAGCCACGTTCAGAGATAATGGCAGAAAAAGCAGAAGGAAGAAGGATGCGATTGGCACTTTGGCCACGAACGCGCAAAATAAAATCATAGCGCCAGAACCCCTCCTCCAAGGGAGAAGAGGAAGGCACTGGTGCCGTACCATGACGACCACCACGGCAGGAGCGTGGTGTGCGGCCACCACGGCCACGGCAACCACGGCCACGGCCAACGCCTCGCCTAGGAACCATGAGATGAAGGAGAGATGAAGAAAGAGGTGAAGCAGCGAGTTGGATAGAAGCATGGAAGACAAAGGCCTATTTATAGAACAAAAATCCTCGAAGCATAGAGAAGCCAAGACGACAGCAGCAATTAATTCAAAAGCCAAACGCCCCAGCCGTCTCGAACTCCAAGACGAAGATGATTTCCCACGGGACGCACTGTACGCAAGACGCGTCAATTCACGCGCGTTTCCAACGCGCGCATGGGAAACCCAACCGGCGCCTGCCGCACGCCACAACGGCCATCATTATGACTGGTCCAGAAGATGTGACGGTTCAATGGAAGAGCATCCCTGGCAGCCATCAAACAGAGGCATCGCTGCCTCTCACAAACAGCAAAGAAAAACCAAACAGACACCAAGGCTCTGATTTTCCATCTTTTAGATCTTTTCCCCAAAATAAGAAAAGCATCTTACTCCCATCGGGAGCATACATCATAAGAGTCCCGGGTGCTCACTCACCTAAAGGCCAACCACGTGCTCGAGTGAACACTCGCACCAAAGAGAGTCTCGGGTGCTCCCTCAACCCGACGTAAGACAAACAAGCACTCGCCAAGACCATACGGCGCTACGAGTCCCAGGTGCTCCCTCACCTCAGGAGCCAAAAAACGGCATTCGAGTGATTACTCGCAAAAACCCCCCGACGGAGCACTCAAAACAAAGCTCCTCGGGTGAATGAGTGAACAGCTCGCTTGATGTTTTGTTCCAAGCGTGTGCAATGCTAAAAGGCTCCGCGCCTCAAAAACACACATTCCTGGAACACGATACATTGTGCCCAGAAGCCACGCAAGATTAGCGTGTAGGTAAGACCCCGCTGCAAAGTACGGCCGGGCTGGGACTTGCCGAAGAGCGATTTCACTCCCAACCTTTCCCATGCGCAGAGCATGATAGATAAGCCGGGCGGACGCGCCTTAGGCTACACAAATTACTAGCAGCAAATGAACACCGTAAGACCTGAAGCGGCCGGACTTTTGCTCGACACCAGTGTTTCAAGATCACGTCGAGGGACGTGGGTTTGATTGGGCTACTGTGGTATTTTCTCTAGTGCAATTCACCAAGGCTCGATCCGTCGACTCCTTGGGCCCTTTCAGCTTAGCATCCCTCGAAACAGGTTTTGTACTGGCCACCAGACTGCCAGCGACCCACGGATGAACCGTGCATATCAATGAATGACAAATGAATGTACTCGAGTCCCTGCGCGACTCTTCGAGTCCCCCAGGCACTCGGGGGCTACTGACGAGGGGGTGACCCCACGGCTCCTACAGATGAGCCTACCTGGTGTCCATGAAGGCAGAAGGCCCATGAAGATACGGCCTCGGCCCGCTAGTTGGCACTGACGTAGGAGTCCTCGACTCACAAGGAAGGTGCAAAGACCTGCCGTACGGAGCAAGATAGGGTTAGGAAAGTTTACCTGTACACGTAGATGAACTCCCCGAGACCTAGCCCGGTATATAAGGGCTAGGAGGGGCGACGCTAAAGACATCGAATCTCACCTGTAACCCTAGCCTTGAGCGCTCTTGCCTTGGCCTCCATTGTAATCGCATCTCCCCAATCAATAATATCGAGCAGGAGCGAGCCTCCCTGTTTGCCGACGATCTATCGTCCAACCTGCTCCTCTCATGACTAACCCAGGGTCCCTGACCATGGGATTTGCCGGGGTTGATCCCCGTCAGTGGGGCTCGCAACTTAATACCAGCGAGATGTTCTGGATAGATATCTCAAGGTGGATGATTAGTAGTAGATGCAGATGGATTTCGGTCCACTTATTTTGGCATACTGCCCATGCTTTTGAACCTCGTCCTTTCTTTTGTAGCATAGTTAGCATTGCGGTGTGTTCATAATCCTGTCAATTGCCTTTCTATAATTTGTTTACCTCGCATAGCATTTTTATCGTCTTTTGGGAGAGAGACATCACTAGTGAACTTCACGTATCCCGGTCCATACCCTCATCATTGTTTACACGCTCATTTACTTTTCTGCTTTTACTTTCAATTGATATCATTATCCCTTGCATTTTACCCTTTGTGAACAACAAGACCGGAGAGATTGACAACCTCTCTGAACTTCGTTGGGAACAGAGTTATCGTGTCTGTGTGCAGGTCCGCGTCAGTTGCGCCGCTGACACCTACTTATCATCTCCGGAGTCCTACTGGAGACAAACCTTGGTATCTTCACCGAGGGAAATTTGCTGATGTGCTACATCACGCCGTCCACTTTGGGCTCGCCAACGAAGAGCGAGAAATCACTATCATTACCTCGCACATCACCGGAGGCCAAGTACGGCGACGGAATCATCCTTGGAGTGGTGGACACCGATATAGCGCCGGATCACCCCATATTCTATGCCACGGGGCTTTGCCCCGTCCGGCGGAGCTGGACCGGAAGGTGTCGCGGTCGCGTCGGCTTCAAGTGCACCCAAAAAATTGTGGGGTCCAGAAGCTTTGTCGATGACGAACACAAAGAGGGGTTGATGATCTCCGCCATCAACCACGACGGCTGCCGGCGTCGGCACGTTTGCACGCGGCGTGGCCAGCGGCGTCACGCCCAGTTCTGAGATTGCCGTATACAAGGTGTGCATCATGGACGACAAATGCGACGAAGCCACTGTGGTGGCCGAAATCGAAGCGGCGGTCAAGGATGGGGTCGACATCCTCTGCATCGCCGTTGGCGCCAACAGGGCGGTGCCATTGTACCAGGAACCCATCTCCGTCGCCACGTTCGGCGTCAAGTGCAGGGGTATCACGGTGGTGTCGTTTGCGCGCGGCGTGGCCAGCGGCGTCGCGCCGAGTTCTTGAATTGTCGTATACAACCATCTGGATGTCAAGTAATTCGGGACGGACAGAGTATAACATAAAATAAGTGTATGGGGGCCATGCCCCCCCCTCCTAAATTTTTTACATTTATATTTATTAAATGGTTATTTATGATTGAAGACATGTATCTTATAGTTATTAGTTATATCATATAATCACATATACATGATTTTTTGAATATTTTATTTATTAATTAACAGCTACCTCGTTCTGACCCATCCGCAACAGAGGTTGAACCCTTTCCCCACTCAGCTCAAATGGTATGGATTCATGCTACCGCCTAGTGCCACACCCATCCTATACTCCTACAACACCTTGTTGCGCGGATTTGCCATCCTGTCCAACTGAACCAAGACGAAGCTCGTCTTGTGGCACCCGTCCATGGCGTCGCCGCCGTCCATCATAGCCGTTTCTAAGCAAGCACATAAGAAGGTTGTTGTCCTTCTTGAGCCTCCTCCCTAACGTGGGAGCATGGCCAGAGGACAAGTATGGCGACGGAATCGTCCTTGGTGTGGTGGACACCGGTATAGCGCCGGATCACCCAAGCTTCAACGCCATGGGGCTTGGCCCTGTCCGGCGGAGCTGGACCAGAAGGTGTCGCGTCGGCTTCAAGTGCACCCAAAAAATCGTAGGGTCCAGAAGCTTCGTTGCTAACGAACACGAAGAGGGGCTGATGACCTCCGCCATCGACCACAACGGGCATGACACTCATGTCGCGGCGACGGCTGTCGGCGTAGGCATGTTTGCGCGCGGCGTGGCCAGCGGCGTCGCACCCAGTTCTCGGATCGCCGTATACAACCATCTGAATGTCAATTAATTTGGGACGGACAGAGTATAACGTAAAATAAGTGTATGGGGGGCATGCCCCCCCCTCCTATTTTTTTTATCATTTATATTTATTAAATTTTTATTTACGAGTGAAGACGTGTATCTTATAGTTATTAGTTATATCATATAATCACATATACATGATTTATTAATCTTTTATTTATTAATTAACAGCTACATCGTTCTAACCCATCCGCAACAAAGGTCGAACCCCTTCCCCACTTGGCTCAAATGGTATGGATCCATGCTACCGCCTAGTGCCATGCCCATCCTATACTCCTACGACACCTTGTTGCACGGATTTTCCATCCTCGCCCAACTGACCCAAGATGAAGCTCGTCTTGTGGCTGCCGTCCACCAGAGCCGTTTTCTAAGCACGATCACAACAAGGTCTCCGTCCTTCTTAGGCCTCATCCCTAACGTCGGAGCGTGGCCGGAGGCCAAGTACGGCGACTGTCGGGGGATTGATACCCGGGTAGGCTAACCCAAGCGGAAGTAACCTTTCAAGACAAGGATGGGCCGATTGGACCGCAGCTGGGCCGAGCTGGGCAGATGTACGACCGATTGCTCCAATGCAATCAGCCGTATCAAATGCCAGCAGTCGGCCCAGGCGCAATCGGCCCACCCTTTCCTTCACCAAGACAATCATCCGATTGGTTGGCAGCTGGTCCGGGGTTGATACCTAGAAAGCCGATTGCCCAGAGCAATCGACCTCGCCAGGAACCACCAGTCGGACCAGGCGCAATCGGAACTACCTACCACCCAGTCGGGGGTATGATTACGAGGTCATAAATGCCATATCCCGAGATATCTGGGTGGCAGGAAGGCCAAGTCACGTCGAGGATTTGCTGGAGATACGGTGTCGACCTCCCCGCCGATTCCGCGGACAGGCCGACAAGACCATACTCCCTAGCTCCACTATTCATCCCTACATCCTACAAGCATGGGCCGCCGCTCGTAGGCTCCGGTTCACCCGGAGAGGAGCAGTCGGAGGGCCCAGGCCGATTAGAGGATGACATCTGGGCCCATTCGGCAATGAAGTTATCGAAGTACTCTGGACTCACACTATAAGAGCCAGGGTACCCCTCCTGCGTGAGGGACAATCCGCACTAGAGCACCATAACTCATTTCCCCCCAGTTCATTCACTGCCCGTAGTTACTCCTCAGGGAAGCAGGTGAGAACCTTGCCCACGGCGGCGGAGCTCACCTTCCCCTGAGAAGATAGAGAAGCAGTTATTGTAGCCAGATCATTGATATACAAGAGACAAGCAGGAGTAGGGGTGTTATCTCTCCGGAGAGCCCCGAACCTGGGTACATCGTGGTGTCTTCACTGTGCTTGTGCCCAACCCGATTCCGGCACCATCGACATCCTCTCCCTCGAGTCTTCCCCCTCACTTTAGCCATCCCATGGCATCTGGCATTACATATCGACGACAGTTGGCGCCCACCGTGGGGCAGACCGAGGTGTCGACTGGAGTAAAGATCCGGACGGGATTTTCCTCTGCATCGGGCAGGAGCCACGCCTCTGGCCTGATTCTAAGGCGTGGGGCAATCGACCATGTGGTGGACTACTCGGCGCGGTACGGGGCTGGAGCACCCCTGCCGCCCGGCGTGTCGCTGCAAGTTGGCAGTCATCGCCTCTTCATCGGCAGCTTCCCCGAAGCGTATCCTAGATATATTCGCATCTTCTCGTGTGCCACGGATCCGCTCCCGGCCAGGGGCTGCAGCGCAGCGCCTGGCAGAGAGAGAGGTCGAGTGCACGCTTCCGTCATGATGGCGGGAGCATCTTCATCCACTAACCGAGATCCAGCGAGTGCGGCTAGAAGGGCCAAGGAGGTAGCTGATGCCGCAGAGCGAATCGGCACCAGTGCGTTGCGGGATGTGTTATACACACCCGTGAACAGGAATGGTGATCCGGAGCAGGTGCACACGGAGCTGGAAACAGCACGGCTCGCCCTGGCTCGCAGAGCTGAGCAAGTGTTAGCAGAAGAGCGCAGGTTGGGAGCCATCACAAGGGAGTACAATGCAGCGCATGCAGGACCGTGTCGGCCGATTGAGCCCGCGGTCCTGGAAGATCTGATAAGCCGAGGCAGGGCAGTCAACCAGCAGCTGTCGGGAGCCGAGCAACCGGAGCGTCCGAGAAGGCCGGTGCAACCGGAGCAACCGGCGCAATCGGCATTCATCCAAAGGCCAGCTTACAGCACACCAGACAAGAACTTGAGAGCAGCCGAGCAGATAGCGCTTGAGCTAGAGGACCTGGAAGGAGATGAGCGGCGTGAGAAGTCGCGCCGAATGCGTGAGCTGATAGCAGCCGCAAAGGAGCAGAGGCTCATAGCAATGGGCAATCAAAATGCAGAACCAGAGGCGTCAAGAGCAACTGTGAGGCCGAATGCGGGAGCTAGTTAGCGACCGAATGCATCGCGCCAGAACAGGCACCAACCCGCGCCATCTCGGCACGAGAGTAAGGTTAGAAGAAATCGGCCACCCCCAGCAGCAAGCAGAAGAATGGAAGAGCCAGCTGTCAACAGCAGGCGCAATGAAATGCCACAGCAATCGGCGCCAAGACCGGCAATTAGTGCTCGACTTGGCCCTCGCCAAATCGGCCAAAATGATGCAAGGCATCGCATTGAGCTCCTGGAGAAGGAGGCTCAGGAAGACGAAGAAGGAGAAGCTGGCCCGCCATGTTTCGGTCATCGCATTCGGACGGAAAAATTCCCCAAAGGCTTCACGCTGCCGAGAGACACTCCCAAGTACAATGGTTCTGTGAAGCCTGAAGACTGGCTATCTGATTACCTGACAGCAGTTCGCATTGCAGGAGGCAATCGGCGTGTAGCAGTCCGCTATGCACCTTTGATGCTGCAGGGGTCGGCTCGGACATGGTTGAACAGTTTGCCCAAGGACAGTGTGAATTGCTGGGAGGATTTCATGACTGCATTCATCCAAAACTTCACGAGCACATACGAGAGGCCCAATCTCCCGCGGCAGTTAGCTCTGTGTGTGCAAGGCAAGGACGAACCCCTCCGAGATTACTTATCTCGGTGGATCAAGCTGAAGAATTCATGCGAAGGAGTCCACGAGATTCAGGCCATTCAGTATTTTACTGATGGATGCCTAGCTGATTCAATGCTGAAGCACAAGCTGCTCCGCAAAGACTTAAAATCGCTCGCCGAGCTCATGAAGGTGGAAAATGCGTTCGCTATGTCCGATTCTGCGATGCGTCCTATCCAACTCGGAGTTGGAGGGGTGATCCAGTCACCAGGGGCTCCGCAGTCGGACACAGGGAACCAAGGCCTCAGTCGGAAGGAAAGGAGGGAGAACAACCGCAACAACAACAACCACAACCAGCAGAACAGTGGTAAGCGCAAGGATGAGCAGCCCGATACTCAGTATGGCAGTCGGCAGGTGGCCGCTGTCCAGAATGAGGAATATCCAGCAGCTGCAGGAGGCAGTCGGAAGATGAGACCAAACGTGAGACCCCCGGGACAGATGAAACCCAAGTACACGTTCGAGGACATGCTGGACGCGCCATGTAAGTTGCACAGCACGCCGTGCAGGCCGTCTGCGCAAACTACTCGGCAGTGTGACTTTGTGAGAAGAATTGCGAAGGGAGAAGGAAGAGAAGAGAAAAGCCAGAGGGAAGCGACTAGAGGCTGCCCCCGAAGGCACAACCTCCGAAGAACCAATAGCATCAGAAATGGCCGATTGCAATGATGAAGCTCCGACTCCAGGGGCTGCCGAAGCGTGCCAGGCGCCGCAGTCGGCAGTTCAGAAGCGGAGATAGAGATGGCAGAAGTACAAGAGGCCGAGATCATGGAGGCCAGTGGTCAAGAAACTGAGGTCCAAGAAGAAGTCCCACCCCAGCATGCAGTAGTAATGGCAGTGGTCAGTGCGCCATCATGGGCACAGCCGATTAGAGATTTCCTAGCAGACGGAGTCCTCACAGAAGATTTGGCAGAGTCAAGGCAAATCAGCCGCCGATCTTGGGCATACACAATAATCAACAATGAGTTGATGCGCAAGAGTGCGACTGGTTTCCTCCAGAGATGTGTGGAAGAGGACAGAGGCTTGGAACTGCTCAGAGACATTCATCAAGGTGAATGCGGTCATCATGCGTCTACAAAGGCCATTGCCAACAAAGCATTTCGACATGGTTTCTACTGGCCGACTGCCCTTGCAGCGGCTGAGAATCTGGTGAAGTACTGCAAGGGTTGTCAGTGTTTCAAGGCAAAAAGTCATCAGCCAGCATCGGCACTGAAGACAATCCCAGTAGCATGGCCGTTTGCAGTGTGGGGTTTGGACATGGTCGGACCGTTCAAGAGAGCTCGAAGTGGCATGACACATCTTCTGGTTGTAGTGGACAAATTTACCAAGTGGATTGAAGCTAGACCGATCAAGAAGCTGGATGGGCCGACTGCAGTTAGGTTTGTGGCCGACATTGTATGCAGATATGGTGTGCCCAACAGCATCATCACCGACAACGGCACAAACTCTGCGAAGGGTGCACTGGCCCGATATGCATCTCAGCAGGGCATTCGGCTTGATCTCGCGTCGGTGGCGCACCCGCAATCAAACGGTCAAGTCGAAAGAGCAAATGGACTAATCCTGTCGGGTATCAGGCCCAGATTGGTAGAGCCACTCGAGAGGGCACTCGGAGCATGGATTGAAGAGCTTCCCGCAGTACTGTTCAGCTTAAGGACCACACCAAACAGGTCGACTGGATTCACTCCTTTCTTCCTAGTGTATGGTTCAGAGGCAGTCATCCCGTCCGACATCGAGTTCGACTCACCTCGGCATGCCCTGTACACCGAAGAAGAAGCCAGAGTGGCACGAGAAGACGGCATCGACCTCAAAGAAGAAGCTTGCCTGTTGGCTCTGTCGAGGTCAGCAGTCTATCAGCAGAAGTTGCGGCACTACCACAGCAAGAAGATTCGTCCTCTCGCTTTCCGAGAAGGAGACATGGTGCTACGCCGAATCCAGAAGTCAGATGGGCAGAACAAGCTATCCTCACCTTGGGAAGGGCCATTCGTTATCAGCAGAGCGCTCAAGAACAATTCCTATTATCTGATCGACTGCACCAAGGGCACTCGGCACAAGGACACGTCAGGAGCAGAGACGGAGCGGCCGTGGAACGCCGAGTTGTTATGTCCGTTCTATAGTTGAGCGGCAGAAGTTTATGTAAGCCATTCGGCAAACAATCAGTAAAAGTTATCATGCCTCTGAAAATGAGCACTCGAGTGTCTTTGTATAATTTCATTCAAAAAGCTCGCCACGATCGGCGACGCTCAGTCATACCCGAGATGTGTATAACACACCCGGGGACTGGCCGACCACGAGGTCAATAAAATAAGCCATCGCGGCACGGGGACTGCAGGCTGACACTCAATCGGACACCTAGCTTGAGCACAAATCACTAAAAGGTTTGTGGCATTGAGAAGGGTCGCGATTGGGGCAGTCGGCAGTGCGAATCCTCGGGAAACAATCCGAAACAGGCCACCAAGGGCACGTTCGACGAGACAAAGCTACCGATTGCGCTGCGAACCAGGACATTGAGCCCGGTAGCGCGCAATCGGCGCCTACTATTGCAGAATCCTTTGCGTTAAAATCCTGTTGTGTAAAAACTAAAAACTTATCGAACCTTGGCTGGTAGTCTACCGTTGATCCGATTGCAGACCGCATGACGGCAGCAGGGTCGACACGGTAGACATCCCCAAGTGTAGCCGATAAAGGAAACCAACAAAGACGCAAAGTTGATCGCACAAGTAAAAGCAAAAGCCAAGCAATCGGATCGAATAAGAAATAGCAGGCCCAAGGCCGAATAAGTGCATTACATCGAAGTAACACCCAGTGGGTATCGACAGAATTAAAATTGTGTCTTACAAAATAAGATAAAACCGATCTAGTATCGGCAAGCTACAGCAAGTAACACAGTTGATAGCATGACTCAGGCAGTTGGAGGCACTGAGCTAGAAGACGGAGCAGTCGGATCCGATTGCGCTTCAGAAGTTGTGGCACCAGTCTGCTTGGATCGTGGAGATGTTTGAGATGAGCCGCTGTCGGAGAGCTCTTCGGCCAGGCCAGAGATTGTAGGAGCGGGGATTGGGTTCCCTCCCTCGTCGAGATACGGAGTATACTCGTATGGAGAGAACCAATTTACCATAGTGCTGGCTAGCCGATTGACTTCGGCATAGGTCTTCTCAAGCAGATCGGAGGCGCTTTCTCGGAGGCTGTAAAGTTGGGAGGTTTTCACCTGAGGGTACCAGCTCAGCACGGTCTGAAGGGCGGTTTCTGCGCCAGTCCGACCGGCAGAGTTCAGCAGCACATCGACTCGCCGTGGGATGGCCTTCAGGAGGGTCCGAGTCTGCTCAGTGGTAGCATTCGAAGCTTCCCCCTGGTCAGAATCTTCTTCATCTTGTATTTCCCCCTCGTTGATCTCGGCAGAGGAGTTAGCAGCATTCTTCATCTTCTGAAGTCCGACCTTAAGCTCAGTCGGCGACCACAATGATTCAGCAATCTTCAGGATGCCGAGCTTGAAGGACAGGGCAATGCGCTTGATAACAGGAATGCGGGCTTCGGTGCCAATCAGATATTCATGCCGGGTCCAGACGTTATCTTCACGGTCGCAGGTCCCTCCGGCGGCAATGGGGTCCTCTCGGGACTTGGCGACGGCCGCATAGGCAGGTGCTTCGGACTCGGGCCAAGCTTCTGTGTCACGAAAAGGAAGTATGAGCAATAAGATAAGAGAGGACAGCAATCGGAAAGCGCATAAGGTGCAAGAAACACTCACCGCTAAGAAGGACGTCCATTTCGATCATTGTATCACAGAAGCCCTGGGCTCGGCGGCGCTGCCGGGTGGTCTCCTCATAGCTGCGTCTCTCCAATTCTTCAAACTTGGCAACATGTTCATCGCGATCTCGCCGAATGGAGTCACGGGCGGCGACTGCTTCATCCCTTTCAGCTTGCAAGGCCTCTCGGGCGGCAACAGCAGCATCTCTCTCGGCAATGAGGCCATCACCGGCAGCCGTCACGGCAGCGATGTCGGCCAAATGTTTTCTCTCAAGGGCGGCCATTTCCGAGCGAAGACCCTGGATAGTCCGATTGAGATCGTTTTCTACTCCCTGCAGTCGGGTCGCTTCTTCCTTGGCTTTGGCGAGTGCTGGACCATACTGGTCAAGTTCTGCAGTCAATTTAGCAATTCGGCCCTGAAGATCATCTACCATGGGAGAAGAAGCTAGTAGAGAGCATGAAAATATGAGAACAAAAGCAAATGTTTAATCGGAGGGAAGGCGGAGAGGGTAGAGAAGTTACCTTTCAGTTTAGCAATCTCAGCCGACTGGTTGTTGACCTGCAGCTGGGCCTGGGAAAGAGTTCGGAGGCTGGCAGTGTATGCATCAAGGAGCTTCTCGAAGACCTCACGTTTTTTCCATAACAGCCTGAGAGGAACAGCAAGATGGGATTAGACACACGGCAGTCAGCAAAATCAGTTAAAGATCTGAACCGATTGCAACCAATCGGCCCGAATCTCGGGGACTACACCCAGTGGGTGCGCTTGCGCGCACCCACTGGAAGGAAAGTTTCCCGATTGAGGAAGGCAAGCGATAAAGCAAAATCAGTTAAAGATCTGAACCGATTGCAACCAATCGGCCCGAATCTCGGGGACTACACCCAGTGGGTGCGCTTGGGAGCACCCACCGGAAGGAAAGTTTCCCGATTGAGGAAGGCAAGCGATAAAGCAAAATCAGTTAAAGATCCGAACCGATTGCAACCAATCGGCCTGAATCTCAGGGACTACACCCAGTGGGTGCGCTTGCGCGCACCCACTGGAAGGAAAGTTTCCCGATTGAGGAAGGCAAGCGATAAAGCAAAATCAGTTAAAGATCCGAACCGATTGCAACCAATCGGCCCGAATCTCGGGGACTACACCCAGTGGGTGCGCTTGCGCGCACCCACCGGAAGGAAAGTTTCCCGATTGAGGAAGGCAAGCGATAAAGCAAAATCAGTTAAAGATCCGACCCGATTGCAACCAATCGGCCCGAATCTCGGGGACTACACCCAGTGGGTACGCTTGCGCGCACCCACCGGAAGAAAAGCCTCACGAGCAAAAGAAAGACATAAAGAGAAAGCCAAGGGTTACCGTGTGATGAGAGGTGAGCTGTTGGAGGTCCCGGGCAAGGGCGGCGGCAAAATTATTCACCCGGCTCAGAGCAGTCGTCACAGGGTCTTGAGGACGATGCGAGGCGTCAGGCTCGGTGCCGACGTGACGGGCTCGAGAGTACTCGGCCCGGAATTGATCCACCGAGCGCATAAGAATTTCCGAGGCAGAAGAGGTCGGCGTTGGCACTGCAGTCTGAGTAGCGGTGGGAGCAGCGGCAGTAAGGGCCGGGGGCGTCGGCGTCACCTGAGGGCCAGAGGAACCCGATTGTGGCGGCGGCGCAACCGGACGAGTTGGAGCAGGAGTGACAACGACAACTGGCGGCACAGTCGTGGCAACCGGCGGCACGGTCGTGGTAATCGGTGGAGCTGATACCACGATCGGCGACGGTGTCGTCACCATCGGTGGCTCGGACGTGGTAGTTGGGGCAGATGTAGCTGCGGCAGGAGAGACCGGGTTGGAGCAGCGTGGCGGAGATGGGGCAATCGGATCGACCGATTGCGTTCCTCTGTCACCAGGAGCCACCCGGTGAGCGGCATTCTTGGAGGTCTTGGAAGCAAGGGTGGAAGAGGAGGCTTTAGGAGTAGTCGCGAGGCGGGCCTTCTTGGCAGCGCGCTCGGCGTCCTTCGAGGAGCGATGAGAAACAGTCGGCCGTTTATGAACAGCGGCGGCAGAAGCGGCAGGCGAGATGATAGCGCTGGCACGAACCGGAATGCCAGTGTCGACATCGTCAAGCCCAATCGGCTCCCTGAAGGAAGAAAGAGGAGGAGAGTCAGTATAAGCAAAGACAGTGAAGTGCTAAGCAAGAAGACAAGGGCATACCCGATTGTTCTTGGCGCGCCAGTGGGCATTCGGCATCTTAGCGGAGCGACGTTCGGCGGCGCCTGAGCAATCGGCCTCCGAGTGGTCACCTCCTGGGCTTGTTTGCCTTTGCCAGCTATCGGCGCGACCTTGGCAACCTTGCTGGGAGCCATACCATCGGAGGAGCTAGTGGTCGAGGTGCGCTTTACCGGCACCTTTGGGGGTTTGGCACGAGGAGCTGCATCAGAATCGTTAGCCTTTGAGACACTTTCATCATCACTCCATTCGGCCAAAAATTGCTCAAGGGAAGGGTCAGGCGTACCCCCTTGAGCCGGCAGCCGGGTGTCGGTCCTTGGAGGATTGGCGGTCTCGGCATCATCGCCCTCGGCGTCCATGGAGTCGGAGGATCCTCCGGAAGACTCGCCATCATCTTCGTCATCGTCACCGGACTCGGCGGAGGGTATCTTGCCGTTATATTCAAAGTCGGCGGGGTCTTCCTCCGCGCGGTCGGGGGCGTATACACCAGCTTCCTGGCCATCCTCCATTAGGTCGGACTGGATAAAATGCTGGAAAGAAAATGGAAGCGATCAGAGCAATCGGAAGAAAGAGCAATCGGAGGAAAAAGCATTCGGAGCATACCACAGGTGACTTCTGCTGGCAGGTGAGGTAATCAAGCCCGAGGCGGAAGGGGTCTGGCAATGGGCTAGAGGTAATAGCTTTCACCCGGGCGCAGAGATCTTCAGTCTTCACTCGCCACGTGCAGAGCCGAGTGGGATCTCGGAGACCTGACATGTCGCAGAGGCGGTGCACTCGACGCTGCAGGGGGAGAATCCGAGCATGAAGCCAAGCGGCTACACGGTCGGTTGGGAGGAGCCCTTCTTGCTCCAGCTGGGTGACCCTAGCAACCTGATCATCGACATCGAGGTCTCCGACGCCGTACTTCAGTGACCACTGATGCTTCTCAATCGGCCGGGCAAGGGAGAACTCGGGCAGATTGAGAAGATCGGGGCCTTGGTCGGGCGACTTGACGTAGAAGAATGAGGTTTGCCAGTTCTTGCAGGACTGGACAATCTCGGGACTTTTATACCTCTGCTTGCCGGCTGCGACGAGACAACTACCGCAATCGGTCATGTCAGTCGGGTACGATGGCTCGCCGCCTTCGATGGTGGAGGGCACCACAGTTCCTGTCCGGGCGTTATGAGCTCGGAGGTTGAAGAAGCGTTTCCAGAGGGCGATGCTCGGACGGCAGCCGAGGTACCCCTCGCAGAGTGTCACGAACCCCGAGAGGATCATGATGAAGTTGGCCGCGAGATGATGGGGTTGCAGTCGGTGGAAGTCAAGAAATCCACGGAGAAACGAGCTGGCGGGGAGGCCGAATCCACGCTCGAAGTGAGCAAGGAACACGACCCTCTCGCCAGCGCGTGCACTGGGCACGACCTCGGCCTGGCCAGGGATGCGCCACTCGACCTCCGCGGGCATCTAACGGGCGCGGATCAGGGCCTGGACGGCGTCGGCGGTGGCCTGAGAACCCCTCCAGCACCCGCGGCTCGCCTGTGACACATCTCGCCGGGGCGCCTTGGTTTTCACAGACGAGAAGAGAAGGAGAGAAACAGAGGGAGGTGGAGCGCGAAAGCGGCGGTGGAGAGTCACTACGGAGGCGGCGGAGGCGCTAAAGAGCACGAGTCCGTGGCCGGAGCAGGTCCAGGGCACAGCGGTTCGCGGCAGAGAGTTTTGCGTGGAGTAGCAATGGAGCAGAGGAGAGGGAGCTCGAGGTTGAAGACGGCGTCTGAGGAGAAGGAAGAGGCGAAGGCACCCCCCTGCAGCTTATATGGGCGGCGGGGGGGGGGGGGAAGTGGGATGCGTCTGCGGCTGTGTGGCTCGGTGTGGCCTAGGGCAGGAAGGGCAACCGGCAAACCAGCGCAGAGGATCCGGGCGCAAGAGGCGAGGCGTGCGACATGGCGGTCAGGCCCTGCAGTTATTTCAAGTCGCGCGTGGGTCGTGGGTCCCAGCTCATTGATCACATCTCGGAAGAATCGAAGGTAACCGTTGGAACGAAATCGGCGAAGGATGTTCCGCCAGAAAAGAGAAGACACAAGCTGGGAACAAAACAAACCCAATCGGACGAGAAGCTTGGTCAGCCGAGTGTGATCTCCGAGTCGGCCGACGGGCTCGGAACGACACACCCGATGAGGCCATAGCAAACGGAGATTGTCAAGAGAGAGATTAAAAACTGCAAAGGCCCCGCGGTCGAGTGACCGTGGGACCTTTACAGCTTTAGGGGCTACTGTCGGGGATTGGTACCCGGGTAGGCTAACCCAAGAGGAAGTAACCTTTCAAGACAAGGATGGGCCGATTGGACCGCAGCTGGGCCGAGCTGGGCAGATGTACGACCGATTGCTCCAAGGCAATCAGCCGTATCAAATGCCAGCAGTCGGCCCAGGCGCAATCGGCCCACCCTTTCCTTCACCAAGACAATCATCCGATTGGTCGGCAGCTGGTCCGGGGTTGATACCTAGCAAGCCGATTGCCCAGAGCAATCGACCTCGCCAGGAACCACCAGTCGGACCAGGCGCAATTGGAACTACCTACCACCCAGTCGGGGGTATGATTACGAGGTCATAAATGCCATATCCCGAGATATCTGGGTGGCAGGAAGGCCAAGTCACGTCGAGGATTTGCTGGAGATACGGTGTCGACCTCCCCGCCGATTCCGCGGACAGGCCGACAAGACCATACTCCCTAGCTCCACTATTCATCCCTACATCCTACAAGCCTACAGCATGGGCCGCCGCTTAGGCTCCGGATCACCCGGAGAGGAGCAGTCGGTGGGCCCAGGCCGATTAGAGGATGACATCTGGGCCCATTCGGCAATGAAGTTACCAAAGTACCCTGGGCTCACACTATAAGAGCCAGGGTACCCCTCCTGCGTGAGGGACGATCCGCACTAGAGCACCATAACTCATTTCCCCCTAGTTCATTCACTGCCCGTAGTTACTCCTCAGGGAAGCAGGTGAGAACCTTGCCCACGGCGGCGGAGCTCAACTTCCCCTGAGAAGATAGAGAAGCAGTTATTGTAGCCAGATCATTGATATACAAGAGACAAGCAGGAGTAGGGGTGTTATCTCTCCGGAGAGCCCCGAACCTGGGTACATCGTGGTGTCTTCACCGTGCTTGTGCCCAACCCGATTCCGGCACCATCGACATCCTCTCCCTCGAGTCTTCCCCCTCACTTTAGCCATCCCATGGCATCTGGCGTTACATATCGACGACAGCGACGGAATCATCCTTGTGGCACCCGTCCATGGCGTCGCCGCCATCCATCATAGCCGTTTCTAAGCAAGCACATAACAAGGTCGTTGTCCTTCTTGAGCCTCCTCCCTAACGTGGGAGCGTGGCCAGAGGACAAGTACGGCGACGGAATCGTCCTTGGAGTGGTGGACACCGGTATAGCACCGGATCACCCAAGCTTCAACGCCACGGGGCTTGGCCCTGTCCGGCGGAGCTGGACCGGAAGGTGTCGCGTCAGCTTCAAGTGCACCCAAAAAATTGTAGGGTCCAGAAGCTTCGTTGCTAATGAACACGAAGAGGGGCTGATGACCTCCGCCATCGACCACAACGGGCATGACACTCATGTCGCGGCGACGGCTGCCGGCGTAGGCATGTTTGCGGGCGGCGTGGCCAACAGCGTCGCACCCAGTTCTCGGATCGCCATATACAACCATCTGAATGTCAATTAGTAAAATAAGTGTATGGGGGGGCATGCCCCCCCCCTCCTATTTTTTTTATAATTTATATTTATTTAATGGTTATTTACGATTGAAGACGTGTATATTATAGTTATTAGTTATATCATATAATCACATATACATGATTTATTAATCTTTTATTTATTAATTAACCGCTACATCGTTCTAACCCATCCACAACAAAGGTCGAACCCCTTCCCCACTTGGCTCAAATGGTATGGATCCATGCTACCGCCTAGTGCCACGCCCATCCTATACTCCTACGACACCTTGTTGCACGGATTTGCCATCCTCGCCCAACTGACCCAAGATGAAGCTCGTCTTTTGGCGCTGTCCATGGCATCGCCGCCGTCCACCAGAGTCGTTTTCTAAGCACGCACACAACAAGGACTCACTAGTGGACAGACCCCCCCTATTGTCCCAGTTCGTGGGGGCCTTCAGTCCCGGTTCCTCAACCGGGACCAATGACTCGGGACTAAAGCTGGTCCCGGTTGGCCCACGAACCGGGACCGAAGAGGCTCCACGTGGCCAGGCGCGCAGCGAGGGGGGGAGGTGTCATTGGTCCCGGTTGATAGGAAGAACCGGGACCAAAGAGGCCACTGTTTTTGATTTTTTTTATTTTTTTTTATTTTGTGTTTTGTATTCAATTAAATGGTACCATATACATATAATTAAAAGCAACAATGAAGGAACCACAATATATATTACACATTATCATCACGAATATATCATATATATACACCATCTCATTCCTCGTGCTTGATCGAACATGTATTACACAAACGGTACTTCCTACACGAGTTCGATCTAATTTACATTGGTCCTTGATCACCGCTGGTCTTCCAAAAAATGAGGGTAAAAGAACTCTCCGCTCGGATTTATGACATGGTCTAATAAGAATCCGGCGATTTCCTCTTGAATTGCTCGCACGCGTTCTCGTGGTAGAAGACCGTCCCGCATTCGTTCAATCTAATTAAAAGAAAGGGATCAATATATATATGAATGAAACTAAACACAATTTAATGCAGTAAATTAAAGTATTGAATGTTGTTTATCGTACTTCAATTTTCCTTAAGTTTCGGGTTGCGGCCGTCTCTTTCGTCGTCTGGCGAATGAACTCGCAGACATAATATCCACATAAGTTATTCCCGGGTCCCTGTCTCAAACACTTTACGAGAACGGATATCAATGAATATTATAATCAGCATGATAATTATACTGAAACTAGAATCAAAAAGATGCAATTAAGTAGTACTTACATTCAGTGATTCAAATGTAAGCTCTGCCGGAAGACCCGGTGTTTTGGCGGTGAACCGTTTCCAAGCCCTCTGGAGGCATGCCTGCATGTCCTCCCATGATTTCATAGATTTGCGTCCTGGGTCCATGACTTTTACTACTCCTTCGTCCGGAACAATGATCAACAGGATAAAGTGGAAGCTGCACACGCATAAAGAGTCAATTCTACGCTTAACACCGAGCAAGCAAAATAGAATGTGTGCGAGACAGTAACACTCACTCGAAGTTGTAAGGAAATAGTATTTCCCTTCTTGTGCCGAAATATGTCAACGATTGCAACAAGTTGTTCTCTGTCTGGTTGGGCCTATCTTTGAGAGTTCTTTCATGAACGAACTGGCAGTCAATGAACCCAATGTCATAGATTTGTCCTTTCTTGCATTCGAGAATCTTCATTCTGCATATATAATTAGTTTAGTGATGAGTGTAAGATTGTACATGAAACGAATGAGCTGAGCTAGAAAGGCTTGATCACTGAAATTAATGGTACTTACAGACAATATGCATTGACGATAGATTTGTCGATGGCGTCTCCATTGTAAAACTGAAATAATTCTGAGAATTCAATCAGATCGAAGCCTTGTCCATGCCCGTAATGCTCGTTCTGAAATTTAGCGTAGATCCAATTTTCGGAATTAGCAGATTTTTCCATGTACCAGTCATGCAATTTTCGCATCTTTGTTGGTAGATCCTTGACTAACTCGGGTCTGACGAGAGGACACCCGTGTCGGTATTGGTATGCCGGTACGAATTCCTCGTCGTTCCCGGTCTCGAACTCTTCCAGACGGCTCATGTACTCAGTAATAGACAGTCCTACTGCGTGGGCTTTTTCTCCGTACTGTCTTATAAACTCCGGATCTTTGTTTGGATCATACGCATCGACCTGATGCTGCTGGGGCCAAGTGTACACTTTGAGCGGTTCGATCGATTGCTCTTTCTGTAGTCCGAGCTGGGCAATCTCTTTTCCGAATCTCCGCTCTTTTGCCTCAGCCGACTTTGTAATAGAGCGTTCATAGTCTGATGTGAGCGGTATGGGGTTGTGAAGCTTCTTCTTCAGTATCGCGCACGCGGCGTGATCTTCTGGGGTGCGCGGGAACAATGGCTCTATCGGCTTCTTCTTGTTGGCCACATCAGTCTTCCATTTTTCATAAGACATTTTTGTGGACACTTCCAGTTCCTCAGGTGTCATCTCTCCGGGTAGCTTCTTCATATTCTGATGAGGAACTTTTGGGAGGGGTGATCGCTTACGTTTCGGTGATTTCTTGCTTCCCCTCCTAGTATAGGTACGCTTCCGCTTCTGGCTCTGAGACTCAGGAGATGGACACGGCTGAGGCGACGGTTGAGATGCATGAGGCGACGGTGGAGACGGCTGAGCCGGAGAGTGGTGAGGCGGTGAAGGCGATGGTTGCGGTGAAGAATGGTCACGTGGCGGCGAAGGTGGATTGCTCTTCTGAAGAGTGGGTGACCTTGGCGGCACATAATTTGGAAGCACGATGTGCTCCTTTCGCCATAGAACACTCCCCTTTCTTGCTTCTCCTAGTTTTTCCAGCTCCCCATCTTCACCTGCAGGGTGGTCCAGCTTCAGCTCCTCATACTCCTCCATCACATCATCCACCATGACGACAGCGTACCCTTCTGGAGTCGGGTTGCAATGATAAGTAGGTTTCTCCGGGATTGATAGGGCCATGCCGACCGTCACCGTCAACTTTAAGTTCATCACTTGCACCTTAAGCTCACAACATGTGCTCTCCGTGATATAATCCACTGGGTAGCGTTTAGGAGCAGCAGCCGTTGTCGGTGCATCATCATCATCCTGCTGGAGCTGCGTGGAAGCTTGGGAGCTTTTCCGATTCGATGGGGCACCGGCAGCATCGAATCCAGTTTCTAACATCATTTGTTGAGATTGGCCGCCACTTTGCTGGCTAAGTCTGCCGATCAGCTCCTCCGCCCGCTTTAAGCCTTCTTCTACATTACGCAGCCGATGTATGGTAGCCGTTTTCTCTGCCTCAGCCTCCGCTTTCTCAGCTTCCTCCCTTTCCTTCCTCCTCTTATGGCTTTTATCTGGATATTTCCTGCTTTCCGAAGGGAATGCAAGTTTCCAACACTTGGAGCCTGGCGTGCCTCGTACTCGTCCTGGGTGTTCTTTATTTTTTAGGGCACGTGTGAGCTCGTCGTCCTCTCTATCGGGAATGAACCGTCCCTCTTCGATATCACGTACTGCATCTTTAATATCTCCGATGGGTAGCAGGGGATCATCTATGTGTGCCTGGTTATATACTGCCTTCCCATCTTCGTCGAACGTGCCCCCATGGCCGTAAAACCAGTTTCTTGTCTGTTCATTCCATGTTGTAGGCTCTGGAGTGATCCCGATAGCAAAATACTTGGCCTCAGTTGCCTCCCACCTAGCATGCAACCGGAGTAGCCAGCGGGCCCCATTTTATGGTGGTATATCTTCTTAGCGGCATTAACCTGATTTGTTTCAGACCTTTGCTTCGCATGCTCCGATTTCTTGTACACCACAAAGTCAGCCCACTGCTCTCTGATCTTACCATAGCCGTGTTCGAAATCTGGAGTCTTGTTTAGCTTGACAAATTTGTGGTACAAGCCTTTCTTCCAATTCTTGAATTGATCGGCCATCTTGCTGAGAGCAAACTTCTTGACTCTAGCCTCTAGCTCCAGTCTAGCTGCCGACTCCTGAGCTGGATTATCCACCTTTGGCATCCGCAGGAGGAAATTATGCATGAGCATGTTCCAAAGCCTGTCTTTCATGGTGTCGCACACAAATGAGATTGTAGGGTCCTTTAGCTGCGTCCATTCTCGAATGGTGATCGGGATGTTGTCCCTCACGAGAGTTCCGCATGACTTCACAAATTTTTTCTTGACATCGGCCGGAGCTAACGGTTCGCCGTCTGGACTGACCTCTTCGATCCTATACCTCACATTGTCAGGCAACTTTTTGGTTGGGCCTCGTTTCAGTCTTGTGGAGGAATGGCCGGATCCGGATCCGGAGGGCTAAAAGAAGAAAGAGTGTTAATATATGCATGTACATATACAGCTGCATTTTAATTAACAGTAATTTACATATATATCAACCTCGCCGGTGTTTTCGAGATTAAAGGTTCCGCCGGAGGCGGAGCCGGCTTGTCTCCCGTCCGATGCTTCTTCTCGGTGGAGAGACTCGTCTCCCTCACCGGAATCGTTCAAAAACCGGGTGACATCTTGACCTTCATTGTCGTTGATCATATCGTGAAGCAAGTTTTCCTCATTTTCATCTCTATGAAATATTGGATCCATAGTATCTGCAAATTAAGAATTGCAGGCTATTATAATGCAAATAATCAAAGTTTTAATCAATTTAAATCATTTAATAATCATTTAATAATGTGGGCATAGTATGATGGACTCATAAACCTTAAGGTGTCAGCGACAAAGGATTTTATGAAGGCAAAATCAATCAATCTTTCCTAACCACTAGGTCTTGTCTATATGCAAAAAAATAGACTAAAGTTATCCACCTATATACACTAAAGTTATCCACCTATACTAAAGTTATCCACCTATATACACTAAAGTTATCCACCTATATACACTAATGTTATCCACCTATACTAAAGTTATCCACCTATATACACTAAAGTTATCCACCTATACTAAAGTTATCCACCTATATACACTAAAGTTATCCACCTAAACTGAATCAAGACTTGGTTGTCTGTAATGCAGCAAGCAGCACAAGGAAATTAACAAAGGAGCAAGAGTGAAAAATATGATCAAAGGGGGGTTGCTTGCCTTGCTGCCGAGGTTCAGTATCGGGGTCTTCAACGAAGGGGGTGGCCTCCTGTTCCGGTTCCACTTCTATGAACAACCTGGCAATCATAGGATCCAAGATATTAGTTTTATAAGTTTAAATAATCACATGTATAAGGTTGCAATGATGATGTTCATGGTGACAATGTGGGTACAATTCCATTTAAAAGAAGTGGAAGGCAAAGTCATTTGCAAATTCACTTCAAATTTGAATTCAAATTAAATGCATATGGATTTTACCGGCAATCATAGCAAACAATACAAGGCATGACAAATGAAATGCAATCGGTGTGATCTAACGTAAAACGATGCAATAAGCTCGGCGCTAATGGCGACCTCGCCGGTGATTACCGGACAGTGTGTCCGGAGGGGGGGATCAAGCCGGAGGTGTCGTGGGTACCGGACAAACATAAGGGGGGTGTATCCGCGCTAGTTGATCTGTTCTGAGAAACATTCGTGTTCGGAATAAATTGATCCGGGTACTGTAGCAGTACCGGACAATTCATCAGACAAACGGTCCGGAGGGGGGCGGTTCGATGTTCAGTATGTTAGAGGGGTGCGGTAGACCAACGGATAGCGTAGTTGTATTCGTTGAATTTTTCTAAGCAATTTTCATATATATATTATTTTAATCCGAGTTACGGATTAAAAGATATTAAATAAACAAGTTTTATTCAATTTAAAATAATTAAATCAATTTTATATTTAATAATTCTTTTTATTAATTATTAAATCAATTAATAATCATTTTTAATTAACTGACCAGTGGGTCCCACTGGTCAGTGACTATTAAAAAAAATTAATTTAATTTAAATTAATCTAAGGGGGTGGCCCACATGTAAGTGACAATTAGTCTAATTAAATTAGTTTAATTAATTTAACAGGGGCAGGGCCCACTTGTCAGCCTCACTGGGGGTTAATTAGCTGCTGATTTAAATTAACCAATTTGATTAGGGGCTCTGGGCCCAGTTGCCAGTGAGAGAAGGGGGGATTAGCAGAGGGGTTAGGCTGGCCATTAGGGCACTAATGGCGCGGGTCGCCGGAGCTCACTGGAGCTCACCGGAGCTCTCGCCGCAGAGGGGAAAACGGCACGGGAGAGGGGAAGGAAGGCACTTGGGGGACGCTCTCGACGTCGCGAAGCTCTTTTCACCTGAACTCGAAGGCGAGCTCGATCGGGGCGGCCGGGGAGGAGCTCGGGGAGGTCGGGCGGCCGGGGAGGAGCACGGATGGCGGAGAAGAGGTCTTCGAGGCGGCGGCTCCGGGGAGGAGCTCGGGGATGAGCTCGGGGAGGAGCGGGGGGAGGAGCCTGCCGGAATTTGGGTAGCCTGCCGGCGTCTCCGTAGGATTCCGCGCGATTTGGAAGGAGAAATGGAGGAGTTAGGGGAGGAAGAAGAAAGGGGCGCGTATATAGGGAGGGCCATTGGTCCCGGTTGGTAGCATCAACCGGGACCAAAGACACAAAGGTCCCGGTTGGTGCTCCTAACCGGGACCAATGGCCTGGGCGGGGAGGGGCGTGGGGCTGCCACGTAGCACCAGGGTCACTGGTCCCGGTTGGTAGTACCAACCGGGACCTTTGTGTCTTTGGTCCCGGTTGATACTACCAACCGGGAGCAATGGCCCTTTTATGCAATGTTTCGGCTTCCCGCCATTTTCAAAATTGTTTTCTTTCTTAATTAGTTAGTTGTTTCAATTTAAAATGATTTTTTGTTTGGAATTTGAAAAAACTTTTAACATCAAAAGTGCTTCAATTCAATTAACTAATCCAAAACCATTTTTTGTTTTTAAAAATATTTTTTACTATACAATTTTACAATTTTCAATTAAAAATGCATTTTTCATTTTCCGAGTGCCGAAAGTAGGGTCTTTTTGTGAAGGATCTACCAAATATTTGATGTCAATTTGAACCAACCCATTTTTGTATTATACTAGACCATCTTTTATTAACAAATCACAAAATTTTCCATGTGAAATGTTTCTTATGCACCTCTGCTGAAAAAGACAAATTGCCGCCAATTCAGGTGGAACGGGGTGAAATTTGAACTACAAGTGCTTCATAGTTTGCTCTTTATTTTAAAAAAAAATCATTTCCAAGTGCACAAGTACTCATTTCATCAGAGATCTACAAAGAGTTTTGCAAGATTCCACACCTAGCTATCACCGGCCATGCCCCCCCTCCCCCGTTTTGACCGCATTTTGAAATCGGTGCTTAAACAATTCAAAAAAAATCAAAAAAATATAAAACCTTCGCGTTGCATCCTAATTTATGTCCTAGTAACCATACAAACCAACAAACTTGGAATAATGCAAATCTATTAAAAAAGTCTTCTCAAAATGGGCTATCGAGTATGAAGGTTCATGGCTTTCAAGCCAAATGGCCAAAGTTACAGCTAATTTCAAATGATAGTTTCCCCAAGTGATCTCATATTTTGCATATGTTTGTATATTTGAATGGCCAACAAGTTTGCCAAAGGAAGTTTTCATTTTCGTTGCACGAAAAATGCATTTTTCATTTTCCGAGTGCCGAAAATACGTGTTTTTGTGAAGGATCTACCAAATATTTGATGTCAATTTGAACCAACCCATTTTTGTATTATACTAGACCATCTTTTATTAACAAATCACAAAATTTTCCATGTGAAATGTTTCTTATGCACCTCTGCTGAAAAAGACAAATTGCCGCCAATTCAGCTGGAACGGGGTGAAATTTGAACTACAAGTGCTTCATAGTTTGCTCTTTATTTTAAAAAAAAATCATTTCCAAGTGCACAAGTACTCATTTCATCAGAGATCTACAAAGAGTTTTGCAAGATTCCACACCTAGCTATCACCGGCCATGCCCCCCCTCCCCCGTTTTGACCGCATTTTGAAATCGGTGCTTAAACAATTCAAAAAAAATCAAAAAAATCATTTCCAAGTGCACAAGTACTCATTTCAAATATTTGATGTCAATTTGAACCAACCCATTTTTGTATTATACTAGACCATCTTTTAAACTTGGCTAATTGCAAACATCACAAAAAAATCACCAATGGTTCAATACATTATTACACATCACTTTTTTCCTACATTGCTTATAATCGCTTCTTGGGCCGTAACCACGGAGCATCTTCATTGCTTAATGGGATAGTTGGGTCAGTTTTCCCTCTGAATGGAGGAATTTCATGAAACTTATCGTAATCTTCGGACATGTCTGTCTTGTCCTCGACTCCCACGATGTTTCTTTTTCCTGAAAGAACTATGTGACGCCTGGGCTCATTGTCTGATGTATTCGTATAATTGTTTTTCCTTTTTTCGGTCTAGAAGACATGTCCTTCACATAGAAAACCTGAGCCACATCTTTGGCTAGGACGAATGGGTCGTTTGTGTGACCAAGATTCTTGAGATCCACTGTTGTCATTCCGTACAGCTGGTCGACCTTTACCCCATCTACATTCATGTTGACCCAACTACACCGAAACAAAGGGACCTTAAAAGTAGGTCCATAGTCAAGTTCCCATATCTCATCTATGTAACCATAGTATGTGTCCTTTGTACCATCCTCGTTTGTTGCATCAAATCGGACACCACTGTTTTGGTTGGTGCTCTTCTTATCTTGGGCGACCGTGTAAAATGTATTCCCATTTATCTCGTACCCTTGGAAAGTCAATACAGTCTCAGACGGTGTCACGGCCAGCAACTAGAGTTGATTTCCAATAGTGGTGTCATGCATGAGACGTAATTGCAACCAACTGCCGAAAGACTCCATGTGTTTGACTTGAATCCATTGGTCATCCTCCCCCGGGAACTTGGAGCGTAGAACATTCTTGTGTTCCTCGATATACGGTTGGACGAAGATAGAACTTTGTAGAACTGTGTAGTGTGCTTGAGTCAAAGAATGCCCGTCCTGAAATATCTTTGCTTTCTTTCCTAGCGTTCCTTTTCCACTCAGTCTCCCCTCATACCGCGATTCAGGAACACCAATCGGCTTAAGGTCAGGAATAAAGTCAACACAGAACTCAATGACCTCCTCTGTTCCATAGCCCTTGGAGATGCTTCCTTCTGGCCTTGCACGGTTACGAACATATTTCTTTAAAACTCCCATGAACCTCTCGAAGGGGAACATATTGTGTAGAAATACAGGACCTAGAATGGCAATCTCGTCGACCAGGTGAACCAGCAGATGCGTCATAATATTGAAGAAGGACGGGGGGAACACCAACTCAAAACTGACGAGACATTGGACCACATCCTTCTGTAGCCTTTCCAGACTTGCATGATCGATTACCTTCTGAGATATTGCATTGAGAAATGCACATAGCTTCACAATGGGTACTCGAACATTTTCTGGTAGAAGCCCCCGCAATGCAACCGGAAGCAACTGCGTCATAATCACGTGGCAATCATGAGACTTGAGGTTCTGGAATTTTTTCTCTGCCATATTTATTATTCCCTTTATATTTGACGAGAAGCCTGCCGGGACCTTGATACTTCTAAGGCATTCAAAAAAGATTTCCTTCTCTGCTTTGGTAAGAGCGTAGCTGCTTAGACGCCCTTTATCAATATGCCTGTGGTATGGGTCTTTCATACGTTGCTGGTCCTCCCGTGCTTCTGGTGTATCTTTTGACTTCCCATACACGCCCAGGAACCCTAGCAGGTTCACGCAAAGATTCTTCGTCACGTGCATCACATCGATTGAAGAACGGACCTCTAGGTCTACCCAATAGGGTAGCTCCCAAAATATAGATTTCTTCTTCCACATGGTCGTGTGTCCGGTAACGGTGTCTTTCAGAACAGATTGACTGCCAGGACCCTTTCCAAAGATTACTTCTAGGTCATTCACCATACCAAATACATCAGCACCTTTAGGGAGCTTAGGCTTTTTCCGGTGATCTGCCTCACCGTTGAAATGCTTGCCTTTCTTTCTCACGATATGATTGGGCGGCAGAAATTGACGACACCCTAGGTACACAACCTTCTTACATTTATCCAAATATATACCTTTAGTCTTATCTAAACAGTGCGTGCATGCATTGTATCCCTTGTTTGACTGTCCTGAAATGTTACTAAGAGCGGGCCAATCATTGATGGTTACGAAAAGCAACGCTCGCAGGTCAAATTCCTCCTGTTTGTCCTCATCCCACACGTGTACACCTGATTTGGCCCACAGCTCCAAAAGTTCATCGACTAATGGTCTTAGGTACACATCAATGTCGTTGCCAGGTTGCCTCGGTCCTTGGATGAGCACTGGCATCATGATGAACTTCCGCTTCATGCACAACCAAGGAGGAAAGTTGTAGATACATAGAGTCACAGGCCAGGTGTTGTGACTGCAGCTCTGCTCTCCAAAAGGGTTCATGCCATCTGTACTTAGACCAAACCATAAGTTTCTTGCTTCATTTGTAAAGTCTGAGTGGCCTCTCTCGATTTTTCTCCACTGCGACCCATCAGCGGGGTGTCTCAACTTCCCGTCTTTCTTACGGTCTTCTTTGTGCCATCGCAGCAACCTGGCATGCTCCTTGTTTCTGAACAGACGTTTCAACCGTGGTATTATAGGAGCATACCACATAACCTTAGCAGGAACCCTCTTCCTCGGGGGCTCGTCATCTCCCTCAGCATCACCAGGGTCATCTTGTCTGATCTTGTACCGACTCACAGTGCATACCGGGAATTTATCAATACTCTCGTACTTTTCACCGCGGTACAGGATGCAGTCATTAATGCATGCATGTATCTTCTGCACATCTAATCCTAGAGGGCAGATAACCTTCTTTGCTTCGTGTGTTGTCGTGGGAAATTCGTTATCCGGTGGAAGCTTCGACTTTATTATTTGCAGTAACTTCTCAAATCCGGTGTCAGAACAACCAAAATCTGCCCTCCATTTCAACAGTTCCAGTGTGGTACCGAGCTTTGTGCTGCCATCTTCGCAATTTGGGTACAAGGGCTTTTTGTGATCCTCTAGCATGGTCTCCAACTTCTCCTTCTCTTTTCCTGTTTCACAGTCTCGCTTTGCATCAGAGATGACCCGACCAAGACCATCAGCGGTCTCATCCGATTCTCGTTGTTCTTCTTCATTGTCACCTCGAGGAGCTCCATCTTCTTCATTGTCTTCCATTGCAGTGTCACCGAATTGTTCAGGGGACATAGGATAGCTATCATCATCCTCCTCTTCTTCATTGTCTTCCTGCCTAACCCCTCTTTCTCCGTGCTTGGACCAACAATAATATCCGGGAATGAAACCTCTCCGAAGCAGGTGGCCTTGAAGTATTCTCGAGGAAGAGTACTCCGCCACGTTCCGACAGTCAATACAGGGACAAGGCATAAAATTATCCAATTTGTTTGCATTAGCCACATTGAGAAATGTATGCAGGTTTGTAATAAACTCGGACCCGCGTCGATCACTGTACATCCATCGCATCCGTGCTTCGATCTGCGTCATATAATTAACCATTAAAATAACTTCGTGAATAGTGAAAAGACCACTATATATGCACACGTGCAGTATTTTTGTATCAGTCACAGATGAAGAAGATAAGGTTGCTAACCTCGGCCGAGGATACGGTGTTCTGAGGACCTAAGTGTGGCTTGGACATTTCGTCGAACACCTCGTGTGCAATGAAAGAAAAAATTCTAGCACCCACCCCACCCAAACACAAATCCTGGATTTTTTGAGCAAAGTGCTGGCTGGGGGGCTTATATAGCCAGGGCAAAGGTCCCGGTTGTTGCCACAAACCGGGACCAATGCCTCGCAGTGCGCCACGTATTGGTCGCCAGAGCATTGGTCCCGGTTGGTGGCAACAACCGGGACTGTTGTCCCACATGAACCGGGAACATTGCTCTTTCCAGATGAACCGGGACCGTTGCCTGGACGGTGAAGGCATTGGTCCCGGTTCTGAAATGAACCGGGACTGATGGCTGGACCAAAGAGGGGTCTGTCTACTAGTGACTCCGTCCTTCTTAGGCCTCATCCCTAATGTGGGAGCGTGGCCGGAGGCCAAGTACGGCGACGGAATCATCCTTGGAGTGGTGGACACCGATATAGCGCCGGATCACCCCAGCTTCAATGCCACGGGGCTTTGCCCCGTCCGGCGGAGCTGGACCGGAAGGTGTCGCCGTCGCGTCGGCTTCAAGTGCACCCAAAAAATTGTAGGGTCCAGAAGCTTTGTCGATGACGAACACAAAGAGGGGTTGATGATCTCCGCCATCGACCACGACGGCTGCCGGCGTTGGCACGTTTGCACGCGGCGTGGCCAGCGGCGTCGCGCCCAGTTCTGAGATTGCCGTATACAAGGTGTGCGTCATGGACGACAAATGCGATGAAGCCACTATGGTGGCCGAAATCGAAGCGGCGGTCAAGGATGGGGTCGACATCCTCTGCATCGCCGTTGGCGCCAACAGGGCGGTGCCATTGTACCAGGACCCCATCTCCGTCGCCACGTTCGGCGTCGAGTGCAGGGGTATCGCGGTGGTGATGTCGGCAGAAAACCTGGGTCCGAAGCAAGGAACGATCAGCAACAACGCTAAAGCTCCCGGCAGAACACCGTTGATGCGACCAACGATCAGAGAACCTGGGTCGGCAGAACACCGTTGATGCGACCAACCAAGACAGGAAGTTCCCGGCGACACTAAAGCTCGGAAATGGCTGTTGGGACTAACTCTAGCTAGCTCTCTCTAAGCAACTGAACGAAGGTGGAAGAAGGAGAGGTTGGCACTATATTTTCCCAGGCGCTCAACACCTTGCCGCTTGTACGGCTTTTCTTTTCTACTCCCTCTGTTTATAAATATAAGATGTTTTAGGTCACTTAAATAGGGATCTAAAACATCTTATATATATTACTCCATCTATAAACTAATATAAAATATTTTAGATAACTAAACTAGTGATCTAAAACATCTTATATTAGTGTACATAGGGAGTAGCTTACAGAGAAAGTATTAACCCACTGACTGGCGCTCTACTAACAACCATCAAAGTCCATGGAGTTTTTTTTAACATCAAGACCTTACTTTATTCAAACTAGTGGAATGTCATCAGAAATACAAGCAAGGATACAATCTGGTGGCATGTCATGCCAGCAGAAACATATTTCATTTGATAAAGCAAATCTAGCATGAGTGTGAGCAGCACCGTTGGCAGTCCTCCTGACCCAGCTCACCTTCACATCCTCAAACTGTAAGGGTGGATTTTTAATATCCTCCACCACAGATCCAAAGGCAGACAAGTCCCTTCCCGCTGCATTGATCATCAACACAAAATTTTGTATGAGAAGGTTGGGATCCTTCGGGTCCTTTCCCTCTTTGTGGGGCTTGGTAAGGGAGAGGATCCAGGGATCCCCCTGGATCCTCTCCCTTTCGTGCAGCCAGTCCTAGGGCTTGCCACCATCCAAAACCGCACCCCCTTTGCCTCTTATAAGTAGAAGGGACAGCGGCCCACGAACCCCCAAGGACACACTAGTTTCTAAAAAGGTTGCGCCCCCTTGTGTTATCTCTCTCTCCGCGACAAGGATGTTTCACCTTTCTTGTGCTTCGATAGCTATTCATCCTTGACGATGCCGATGTGTCCATCAGTTGCGTGTGCATCAGCGACGGCGTGTATACCTGTTGTGTGTCCATCAATGATGGTGTGATCCACCTAACCGGGGAAAAGGAGCATCCGCACACGCAATGTCACACACATCGCTAAACCTAGGCATATGTCGGGTTGGCTGGGTAGCTCCAAATCTTAAGCATGGGCCCGACCTGAAGCCCAAATCGATTAACAATGCAGGCCCGAGGCCCTACATTAATGCCCAAAAACGTTGTGCATGGGTGTGTAACGTACAAGTTACAAATTAACAAGCACTAGGATATAGTTATCAATCTTACTAGACAGCAAGAAGAAACATGTAATCAACAATCCTTGTACAGACTACAGAGTTGAACAACTCAACAACATGTATAATATCATAGCAACAACTGACAACATACATTTGCAAGACAAATATATGATAGTATCTCTGCTTGGAGTGCATCCTCGTGGCAAAGACCAAATGTACGCATTGCGGGAGCCGATGAGGTCGGACATATCTTCCATCTATGTGAACTCCTCGTGTGAGGGGCAAGTGTTGGGCCCGTCCTCGTGTGCAACATGTTATGGTCGAGGAAGGGTGGGGAGGAAAGGGGCAAGCCGAGGGTCATTTTTGGTCGAGGAGCAGAGGAAGTCCATTGCGGTGATGCCATCCACCAGTCAGTGGTTCGTGGCAATCAAGAGAACGAAGCCCCCACACGTTGGAGGCGTACTGCAGCGAATTTTTGAGGGCACGACCATGGTATGGGAAAGGGAAGCGGGGTTGGCTGGTGGCCTTGATACGTTCCAAACGTATCTATAATTTCTGTTTGTTCCATGCATGTTTTGTGTGATATTGCGATGTTTTTTGTTACACTTTCGTACAATTTTGATCATATTTGGACTCACCTATTAACTCAGTGCACCCCAGTGTCAGTTCTTGTTTTCTGCTGTCTTTTTATTTCAGGTTTCCCCTGTATTAAAAATGCTCCAAAAATTTCAGAAAATCCAATAAAAAATCAGCATACGGGAACCTTCCAGAGTCCCGAAGGGGGGCCGGAGGGACCCACCAGGGCCCTAGGCACCCTCCCGGCGCGCCCTAGGGTGGGGTCGCGCCAGGGGGGCGCCTGGACCCCTAGTGCCCCCCCTGGTTGCCCCCCTTCGCCTATATTTACATCGTCCTCCGAAACCCTCGAGGACAGAACCTTTTTTTCGCGATCTCGCCTCTATTCCGCCGCCGCCGCGCTCATGTATACGCACGCTTCTATTCTTGTAGACTATGTTGGACCTCCAAGCGCAGAGGTTTGTAGGACAGCAGCAATTTCCCTCAAGTGGATGACCTAAGGTTTATCGAACTCAGGGAAGTAGAGGTTGAAGATGGTCTCTCTCAAGCAACCCTGCAATTAAGATATAAGAAGTCTCTTGTGTCCCCAACACACCTAATACAACTAGGAGTTGTATAGGTGGACTAGTTCGGCGAAGAGATTGTAAAATATGGGTGATAGGTGTAGCAAAGCAAGGTAATATAAATATGTAATAAAAAGTGCAGCAAGCAAACAAGTAGTAAACGTGAGCGCAAACGGTATTGCAATGGTGGAAACAAGGCCTAGGCTTCATACTTTCACTAGTGGCAACTCCCAACAACATTAACATAGTCTAATCACATGATATTTCCCATAAAACATGCAACGGAGACGTACTCGGAGGTCATTCCTTTGTGGTCAAGAGAGGACGAGAATTGTGTAGGGCTACAAAAGCACATCTCAGAGTTCGTAGTTCTCATCTATGGATTTCCCAATGTCACCGCGGCCATCCAAAGAGAGTACCACAATCACCACATCATATCTAAAAGATAGTCAAAGACAAGCACCAAGAGACTCTCAATCTTCAATCCACACACAAAAGAGGAAATCACTCATGAAAATATTCTTCTAACCCATGTCCAATAGACCGCTGTCACCATGGTCTCGGGGATTATACTAGATAAGATCAAGTGAGTACATCAATCCAATACATAGAAGAAGGGAAAACATCATGAGATCACCCTAGATTAACATAGTCAATGATCACAACAAAGATCACATCATGGGAGAGAGAGAAACCACATAGATCAAGATACAAGCCTTAGCCCCGAGGGGGAACTACTCACACATGGACATGGTGAGTGAGAGAGAGTTGTTGATGGAGAGGTGCAGCCCGGAGAAGATGAAGGATACGGCCACGGCGGCGGCCATGGCGGCGGCGGCGCCCACGACCACGGCGGTGGCCATGGCCCTTGGGGGCAGCGGCCCTTGGCCCCTTCTTCTTCCTTGGAGATGGTGCTGCTGTGGAGATTGATCTCCCCCTCAAGACGGCTGCCTAGGCTGCCAAGGGGTAGAAAGTTTACACCTAAAAGGCGAAACAGAAAGAAGGTGGAGGAGGAAGACAAAAAGGTGTGAAAGGCTCACATCAATGAGGACAATCATAGGCGAGGGAAGGCCATATGATAGATATGATGTGAGGACTAGGGATTTCCATGCAACGGATGCACATAAAAAGCTCTCCAAGGAAACTAGTGGGGTGCATCTAACTTGCTTGCTCAAGAAGACCTAGAGCTCGTTTGAGGAGGCTCATCATTGGAATATACAAGCCAAGTTCTATAGTGTGAAGGTCCCCACATAGCTATATGCATGATGATGATCTCTATGGAGTACAAGGGATATAGGATGAAGTACTAGTGTGGATCTCTCAAAAGGAATAGTAGTGTGCTCCATTCTCTCTTTTTATTTTTCTTTCTTTTTTCTTTTTTCTATTTTTTTGAATTTTTTTGGTGGCCTCAATGGCTCTTTCTATTTAACTCTCATTTGTCCTCTTTGGGATCTTTTGATTTTGTCCTCTTTGGGATCTTTTTCTCACTTTAGGGGCAACACTCTATATTTTACAAGAATATAGGAGATCTTTCACACTTTACAAAGATACTCTCATAAAGAAGATATAACTATCATGATGTATGCAATGTATGCCTCTGCCAGGATAGCAGGAACATGTATCATGAATATCAAGTCATGAAGAGGTGGATGTTGCATGGCAATGTATCTCGGAAAGGCTATGGAAATGTCTTGATAGGTAGGTATGGTGGTTGTTTTGAGGAAAGATATAAGGATGTTTATGATGACAGAGCGTATCATGCCAAGGGTTTGGATGTACCGGCGAAGGTGGACGCCAACTCTCGGAGTGAGAAGAAGGCAATGCACGGCACAGGAGAGGCTAGCAAATATGAGGAGGTGGAAGTGTCAACTTTCAATACTTACATTAGTCCGAAGAACTCATGCACTTATTATCGGTAACTCTCAATCTTATAAGGAGGTTCACAAAGAGACAAGTACCCCGAGGAGGAGTGTATGGGGGTTTGGTTATCCTTGCGCATCCTCGACTCATGGTACGTGAGTGTACTCTAATATCCGACCCCTCAGAAGAGTAGTGATCCATCTAGTAGCTAGAGTTCTCAACTAATTTTGTAGGTTTTGAAAATAAACACGGATTGCCAAAAATACGACACCTATCACTAATAGGCTAGAGCTCTTTACACCAAAAGTTCAAACATTACTCACATCAATGCCTCAAAACTATTGCAAGTTACTACTGAAATTAAATAGCAACCTCAATCACCTACTTATCAAAACAAGACACAACTCAGTGCAACAACCAACTCTCTTAACAAGATAAACATGAAAACTAAAGAGAGTTCCAACGAAAAACTAAACAAAAGCCAAGGCTCTTGCTAAGACAAACTCAGATTAAAACTAGAAATGGCAGTAGCTACGAAAAGATAAAGAACACACAACAGCAAAAGATAGGCAAGAAGAATCCTATTATGTGTTCTAGATTTTGAAAGTGGAGCGTGTTTCTCTCCCACACAAAGTAAGACGGGTTCTAACTTGTTATGAGAAGAAATCAAAGCTAAAGAAAACTAAAAATAAAACCTAAGAGCGAGACGCTCCAAGCATAGCACATAACGCATGAAGTGATAAAAATATAGTGAGACGAAGGACAAACTGATGATTGTTGATGGAGAAGGGGATGCACGGGGGCATCCCCAAGCTTAGACGCTTGAGTCTCCTTGAATATTTTTTGGGATGCATGGGGGCATCCCCAAGCTTGAGCGCTTGACACTCCCGAATCTTCTTTCATCATTTTCCATCGCACACTTGAAAATTCCCTTCATACATAAGTCATCATAAGGTGATTAGAGAGGTTAGTACCCTTAATAAATAAATAAAATTCCCACTGGATATAAATAAATTCTTGAAGAGCTACTGTTTATCAATATTTCCAAAAGGTTTTTGCAAAGAAAAAGAAAGCTTAAGGTTTGCAAAAGTTAGGAGAGACAAAACGTGGAAGAATATGTGAAAAACAGAACAGCAGGTAGAAAGAATTTTTTAGGGGCACTTCTGCAACTCAAATCAAAAAACTCATAACATAAAAAAGTTCCGTGATTGTATAGAGCACGCTGTGTAAAAAATTCAGCTTAAAAAGATGAAATAGTGATTTATTCTGATTTTTCCCGTCACGAGGACAGAATCTGTTTTCTGGACAGCATGTCACAACTTTCACTTCCCTTGTCATATGAGGCTATACTTGGCACAAAGCTTGAAAAATAAAGATACAATGATGTTGCTACAGTAGTAACAATCATCAAGACCACTAAAAACTGAAAGTAAAAAACTCAAACCAAAGATAACAAGGGTTGTCTCCCTAGAGCTCTTTCTTTGTAGCCATAAAGATAGGCTTAAGATTTTAATGATGCTCTCATAGGAATAAGGAATAAGAGTTGAAGAACAAAAGAGAGCATCAAGAAGCAAATAACAAACACATTTAAGTCTAACATGCTTCCTATGCAAAGGGATATTTTAGAGAAATAACTCACGGAAGCATAAAAATATTAGCATAGGAAGCCAAAATAAGTGCAACTTCAAAACCTTCAACATAAAGAGAGGGAACTATTGAAGATGATTTCAATAGTGCCTACAGACTTATCTTCAAGATAATAATGAATGCAATCAAGCTCACCATCCTCCATAAATTTCTGTCCGTTAGGATAAAAATCGATGCGAGGAATATGCTCAGGCCAGGTTGTTACCCATTCTTCTTCCTTCTTGCTCCTCTTCCTCTTCCTCTTCTTTTTCTTCTTCTTCACCTTAGGAAGGAGTGGTTGGAGAGAAAGCTTCTCCACATATCCTGGTTTATCATTAGAAACAATAGGGGAAACTTGGGAGAAACTCTCCTTTTTATTAGTAGAAACATAAGAGACATTTTTATACTTTGGTAAAGTTCCCTCCTTTCTAATATTTTTTATGTAATCATTATCATGGCAATTAACAACACAATAGAGATGGCAATTCTGCAAAGTGTTATTTATTCCCAAAGCATGAACATCTAGCCAAGAAGTCTTTTATGATAACTCTTCACACATCAAAAATAACATAAGCTCGTCATAAAGATCAGGGGTGATCATGTCATCACATAACTGGCTAACAGTTATGTTTTGAAAGTACATGCACTGAAAATTGAAGTGGCCCTTTATGCAGCAAGTTCACAAGTAAAAGGATAAAGGTCACACAATTCTCTAGCAATTTCAATTAAATCTCTAACCCAAGTGATTGTTCTTTCATGCTTATGTTGCTTACAATACTTCTCTTCTTCAATCATATGCCTTTCACAAGGTCTATCCACTCCACAAAAATTAACATGCTTATATAAAACTTCATTTTCAGGAATTGGATCATGCATGTTGCAATCATCATGAACAATCTCATTTTCTTTGCAAATCTCTTTAAAAGGTTCATGATGCTTGATCCAATTCTCCTTAGGCATATTAAGATGTGAAGCAAAAGATTTGAGGAAATCAACAAGGAGTTGAGAATCAAGCCCAAACTTAGCACTAAACTTATTAAAACTTGCAGTTTCAACAAAGGACTTAATGCAATCATACTCATAAATTATACCTTACTCTTTACCTTTGTCGATCTCCCAATCTTCAGTATTGTGTTGGATTCTTTCAAGGAGTTCCCATTTAGCATCAATCTTTTCGTTTGTGAAAGAACCCATCGAGGAAGCATCGAGCAAGTCTTTATCCTGTCGAGATACCCTTGCATAGAAATTAGTAATAATCATATCTTTGGGGAGCCCATGGTTAGGACATTTTAGCATCAAAGTTTTCAGTCTCCCCCAAGCTTGAGCTATGCTCTCTCCGTCATGAGGATAGAAATTATAAACATAATTCCTATTCTCATGGACTTCATGAAGAGGATAAAACTTCGAGTAAAAGAGAGACTGGATCTCTTCCCAATCCAGCAGGTGAGAATCATGTAGTAACCTATACCATTCCAATGCTTTTGCTTTCAGTGACAAGGCAAATAATTTCCTCATGACTTCATCTCTTGTCAAAACTGAAATCTTAAATAACTCACAAAGTTCTGTAAGTTTCAACAGATGAACACTACGATGGACTGTTCCCTCCCCTGCATAATGATCATTCATAACCTTTTCAATTATCCCAAGTGGTATTTTGAATGGGATACATTCATTAGGTGGAGGAGACTTCTCTACCACGGGTGCGGTAAAGCGGCCTCCCCGAAGCAGCGAACTAAGATTGCAGTTTTCCATAAGCCTAACTAGTGAAAATAAAAATAAGAAACGAAAAGATTTAATTGCAGAATCTAAAGATATACCTTCAAGCACTCACCTCCCCGGCAACGGCGCCAGAAATAGCTTGATGTCTACGCACGCTTCTATTCTTGTAGACTATGTTGGGCCTCCAAGCGCAGAGGTTTGTAGGACAGCAGCAATTTCCCTCAAGTGGATGACCTAAGGTTTATCGAACTCAGGGAAGTAGAGGTTGAAGATTGTCTCTCTCAAGCAACCCTGCAATTAAGATATAAGAAGTCTCTTGTGTCCCCAACACACCTAATACAACTAGGAGTTGTATAGGTGCACTAGTTCGGCGAAGAGATGTAAAATATGGGTGATAGGTGTAGCAAAGCAAGGTAATATAAATCTGTAATAAAAAGTGCAGCAAGCAAACAAGTAGTAAACGTGAGCGCAAACGGTATTGCAATGGTGGAAACAAGGCCTAGGCTTCATACTTTCACTAGTGGCAACTCACAACAACATTAACATAGTCTAATCACATGATATTTCCCATAAAACATGCAACGGAGACGTACTCGGAGGTCATTCCTTTGTGGTCAAGAGAGGACGAGAATTGTGTAGGGCTACAAAAGCACACCTCAGAGTTCGTAGTTCTCATCTATGGATTTCCCAATGTCACCGCGGCCATCCAAAGAGAGTACCACAATCACCATAACATATCTAAAGGATAGTCAAAGACAAGCACCAAAAGACTCTCAATCTTCAATCCACACACAAAAGAGAAAATCACTCATGAAAATATTCTTATAACCCATGTCCAATAGAACGCTGTCACCATGGTCTCGGGGATTATACTAGATAAGATCAAGTGAGTAAATCAATCCAATACATAGAAGAAGAGAAAACATCATGAGATCACCCTAGATTAACATAGCCAATGATCACAACAAAGATCACATCATGGGAGAGAGAGAAACCACATAGATCAAGATACAAGCCTTAGCCCCGAGGGGTAACTACTCACACATGGACATGGTCAGTGAGAGAGAGTTGTTGATGGAGAGGTGCAGCCCGGAGAAGATGAAGGAGACGGCGATGGCGGCGGCCACGGCGGCGGCGGCGCCCACGACCACGGCGATGGCCACGGCCCTTGGGGGCAGCGGCCCTTGGCCCCTTCTTTTTCCTTGAATATGGTGCTTCTGTGGAGATTGATCTCCCCCTCAAGACGGCTGCCAAGGGGGAGGAATTTTCGTGGTGCCCTTTGACCTAGGTTCCCTCTCGGCTCTCGGATTCCCGTAATCCAGATTACGTCTTCTGTATTTCGGGCCTGGAGGGAGCATCCGAACTCCGATTGGGCCGAATTTTATGTCCACATCCACCGGAAAAAAATTCCCTACAACTTTGTAGTTTTAAGTTTTTCCGGTTGAGGCCGTCTTCTAGTGTTTCCGAGGCGATCTTTAAAACCTGTCTGGTGGGGACAGATTTCGGGAGAGTTAAAGTCCAACTCCTACAAGGCTCCTTTTTGTGATTTTTCCTTTATCCAAGTAATTCCTACACATAAAGTACAAAAACAAGAACTTGTGCACTCTTGCAACCATTAATAGGTTAGTTCCAAAATATGTTATAAAAAGATATGAAAGTGTAAGCAAAACATGGCAAAGTCACACAAATCATGCATGGAGCAAGCAGAAATTGTAGATACGTTTGGGACATATCACGCGCTTCCAAGATCGGGAGTGCGAGGAGACCTCTTCCCGGCACCCTGCCGGAGGGAGGATTGACCTCCACGAGTTTCTCCACCACCATGGACGCTTCCCGGATGATCCATGAGTAGTCCACCTTGGACCATGGGTCCATGATCAGTAGCTATGTGATGTTCTCCTCCCCTCTTTGTTCTTCATGGATTAGACCTTGTGAGCTTCCCTACATGATCAAGGAACATATGTAATTCTTCTGCTGTTGCTATGTTGAGTTTGCTGGGATCTGATGGATTATGAGATTATGTTCAGATTGTGATGAGTAATATATTTGGTTCTCTACCTATCAAGGCATTTCCATAGCCTTTCTGAGATACATTGTCATGCAACATCCATCTTCTCATGACTTGATTTTCATGTCATACATGTTCCTGCTACACTGGCAGAGGCATACATTTGCATACATCATAATAGCTACATCTTCTTTATGCTGAGTACTTTTGTAAAGTGTGAAAGATCTTATTTACTTCTTGTAAAATAAAGTGTTGCCCCTAAGTGAGGAAAAGATCCCAAAGAGGACAATTTAAAAGATCCCAAAGAGGACAAATGAGAGAAATAGAAAGAGCCATTGGGGCCACACAAAAATACAAAAAAGAGAAAAAAATAAAAAGAGAGAAAGGGGCACACTACTATTCTTTTTGAGAGATTCACACTCGTACTCCCTCTTATACCTTGTACTCCATAGAGATGATCATATATGGATATAGCTATGTGGGGACCTTCACACTATAGAACTTGGCTTGTATATTCCAATTAGCCCCGGGCATTCGGTTACCGAACCGATGAACCAAACCGAAATTAACCGAACTGAAACCGAGTCGCTGGTTATTACGGTTAACGGTTATCGGTATGGTTAGCAAATCACTAACCATTTAAACTACGGTTTCTTTGGTACAAAACTGAGATAGTTCGGTTATTACCGAACTAACCAAATCCCAGTATTCTAATTGCAGCATGTCTGTCGTGATGTATGATTATACTAGTACGCATCAGTTTAGTAGAGAGCAGCTAGTGTGCTACTGCAATACCTAGTCTAGTCTAGCCAGTACAGTAGTGGATGCAAGTATTTCTCTAGACCAGTCCATATAAATGTAATCGCTAAGTGCATGCATGACTGCATGTGAGCTATTCTACAACATAATTAGTACATGAGCGTTCATGGTGCTACTTATTAGTTTAAAAAATTATCATTTGCTTAGATTCATCTATGTTAGGGTTATCTCATCTTTTGGTAGTATATCTGTGTGGAGAACTTTAGTAGGCTTGTTGGTGATCTTGGTCGAGATGTGGCCTTATTCATGTAAGACTTTGTCGTTATAGGTTAAAATGAGCCAAACTCTATTGGGTTTTTGCCCCATGACTTTGTCGTTTACGGATCTTTAGGTCATGGGTTTCCCAATAGGGTGGCTGCATTTTAACCTTTCCCTCCCATTTCTTCCTCTCTTCTGGACTAGTTGTGGAACTCTTGTATTTTCGTTGTTTTCAATGGAAAGGGGTATGTATCCGGGTCAAAAAAAGATTCATCTATGTTTATTTGATATAGAGTCGGCGCATCATTTTAAATTCGCGTCAAATTTGGTTTATATGGTATTTACCGAAACCGTACCGAAATAGTATGGTATTTACCAAAACCGAACCGTATTCATAATTCATACCGTATTTACCAAAATATGAAAATTGTATTTACCAAATAACTGTATTTATCGAACCATATTTACCAAATTAACCAAACGCCCAGGGCTAATTCCAATGATGAGCCTCCTCAAATGAGCTATATGTCTTCTTGAGCAAGCAAGTTGGATGCACCCCCACTAGTTCCATGGGAGAGCTTTTCTTAGCTCATATGTGCATCTGTTGCATTGCAATCCCTACTCCTCACATTATATCTATCATTTGGCTTTCTTGCCTGTGATTGTCCTCATTGATGTGAGCCTTTCACACCTTTTTTTGTCTTCCTCCTCCACTCTATCTCTCTCTTTTCCATCCTAAGTGTCAACTCTCGTGCTTACGCTCATCCATTGCATGAGTGCTCAAAATATCGAAAGGGCGTGGATCAAATTGAATTGTATAGTGGTCTGGGGATGAGTCAAGATAAGATTCCAAAGAAGACTAAGTGTGAAACTTTAGTAGATTGAGTTCTCAACAAATAAATATTTTTCTCTCTCGTATTCCCATCCCCAACTTCTTGCACGCAAACACCATTTGGAGACATTCGAGTCACGGACAGCGAGAGCTCTTGCACCTTTATGTTCTTATTTTACTTGTTTCAATGCTAATATAGACCCGTGCTTGTTATGAGTTGAATTGAATTACATGCCTTGATTGTTTTACTTAAAAAGTTCTTATATGGTTAGTAGCATGTCACCACATAAATTATGCTTGTTATCATTTACCTACTCAAGGACGAGCAGGAATTAAGCTTGGGATGTTGATACGTCCCAAACGTATCTATAAATTATGCTTGCTCCATGCATGTTTTGTGTGATATTGCTATGCTTTTGTTACACTTTCATACACTTTTGATCATATTTTGACTAACCTATTAACTCAGTGCACCCAGTGCCAGTTCCTGTTTTCTGTTGTCTTTTTATTTCACGTTTCCCCCGTATTAAAAATGCTCCAAAAATTCTAGAAAAATCCAATAAAAAATCAGCGTACGGGAACCTTCCAGAGTCCCGAAGGGGGGCCGGAGGCGACCCACCAGGGGCCCAGGCGCCCTCCCGGCGAGCCCTATGGGGGGGCCACGCCAGGGGGGCGCTTGGACCCCTGGTGGGGGCCCTGTCTGCCCCCCTTCGCCTATATTTACATCGCCCTCCGAAACCCTCGAGGACAGAACCTTTTTTCGTGATATCGCCTCTGTTCCGCCGCCGCCGCGCTTCCAAGATCGGGAGCGCCAGGAGACCTCTTCCCGCACCCTGCCGGAGGGAGGATTGACCTCCGGGAGCTTCTCCACCACCATGGACGCTTCCCGGATGATCCGTGAGTAGTCCACCTTGGACCATGGGTCCATGATTAGTAGCTATGTGATGTTATCCTCCCCTCTTTGTTTTTCATGGATTAGACCTTGTGACCTGCCCTACATGATCAAGGCACATATGTAATTCTTCTACTGTTGCTATGTTGAGTTTGCTAGGATATGATGAATTATGAGATTATGTTCAGATTGTGATGAGTAATATATTTGGTTCTCTTTTATATTTTAGTTCTTGAATAATTCTTGCATGTTCTCCGTTGTTGTTTATTCCTTTGGCCAAGTAGTAGGTAGTGACTCCAAGAGGGAGCGGTATGCTTGATTGTGGGTTCATGCCCCCTGATGACTCGCATTGTCATTCCATCGATGTCCACCACTCAACGATGGGTTAGGCTTCCAATGAAGTTTTTCTCAATGACGGGATGGAGGCCTGATGTGCGAGATATGATAATGACTTCTCGCCCTTCGTTGGTTACCCCAAGTGGAAGGTGAGATGTAGAATAGCAGCAAATTTACCTCAGTGAAGATATTAAGGTTTACGTCTCCAGTAGGACTCCGACAACGACAAGTAGGTGTCTTCTGCTCTGGCGCTTACAGAAGACGTGGACCTGCACACAAATACAAATAACTTTGCTCCCAACGAAGTTCAAAGAGGTTGTCAATCTCTCCGGCCTTGTTGTTTATAAAGGATCAACGCAACAGATAATAGGTAGTGATAATTGCAACTAGAAAGTATAAGCGAGAAGTAAATTGAGGGTGTAAACAGTGGTGAAGATATGGACCGGGGTCCCATGATGTTCACTAGTAATGTCTCTCTCCCAAAAGACGATAAAAACTGTTGTGCAAGGTAAACAAATAACAGCTGGGCAATTGACAAGATTATGGGCGCAAACCAATGCTAATTATGCTACAAAAGAAAGGAAGAGGTTCTAAAGCATGGGCGGTACGCCAAGATAAGTAGACCGAAATACATCTGCATCTACTACTAATCATCCACCTTGAGATATCTATCTAGAACATCTCGTTGGTATTAAGTTGCGAGCCCCACCCAAAGTGTAAACCCAAAGCAACAGACAATTGCATTAAAAGAACTTCGCGTAAAGTAATCAATACTTGCAACCGCGGTTACAAGCACTGTTGTTTTCCACCTTGTGGCAACAACACATCCCCTAGACTCATGTTTCTGTCACTCAAGGGGAAGGCTTAGTGAGACGTGTATGATCGCGCCTTTGATGGCATGGATGCTATGGAAGCACCGGAACAACGTGGTATTCAATGATGCCTCGTCCTCGTCCACCATCGTTTTCAGACATACATAATTTGAGGGGTCGGGCTGGAGGGTTGTGAATCTCATGTGTATTGTTGTAATACTCCCGATTATGGTAGAGGGGTTGAAAAATAGTGAGTAGTCCGCATGCGGTGAATTGGTTCTAGGAGCCTTGGGTGTCTTGTACAAACTACCTTTTGTCATCTTGGCACCACCTTTCTATGATCTTGACGGTCTTTTTTGACGTATCCTCACCACAACATTCCTTTGAAAAAAAACATGGGCTCATTGTTGCTATGTTGGGGGGAGGGCGGTGGATCTTGTTGAATTCGATTACACTCGAGGTGGTAGGTAGGTGGGGTGCGCCTAGGGAGGGCGACATTGTGTGGCTGGTGAGGAGCACAACGACTCGTCGAGGGTAGATGGGTGCAAAGCGGCGAAGCGAGGGATTGGAGAGAGTACTCGAGAGAAGGGGGAAAAAGGGCGGGCAAAGGAGGCAGGGGCAGCTAGCGGCGGAGCAAGGGATCTGGAAGAGATGGGTGGATGGAGGAAAGAGAGACCAATGACAATGCACCATGTCGCTCCTTTTTTTACAGTTTCGTAGTTGCTGGAACTATGTAGTATGGGTCAGCAATGACCCCAATTGAATTATTTGGGCCTACTCGTTATTGTTACTAGGTGATACCCCACGCCTTGCTGCGGGAATTGTTCGCTCTATATTTCAAAAAAATTAATTATGTAAATTTAAATATTTAGATTAGTAAAAAATGAACCAAAAATTTAAAAACGCATACAATTTATTATATTTAATTATGTTTATTTATTGATTTTTTTAATATAAGTATAATAAGAGAATGAAAAATATTTTTCCATGCATCGTTGTATGTTGAGGTGGTCCTTGTCCCATCAGTAATTGTGTGATGATGTGACATGCTTGTATGTTGAGATAAATAAGTTAGTGGGATCACGAAAATTGGTCGTCTCATATTTCAACAAAATTTAATTACGTGAATTTTAAATATTTAGATTGATAACAAATGAACTAAAAAATTAAAAACACACACAACTTACTATATTTGATTGTGTATATTTATAAATTATTTTTTGAATATAAGTATATTAAGGGAATGAAAAATATTTTTCCATGCATGCTTGATTGCATGTTGTGGTGGGTCTTGTGGCATGCATGGTTGCATGTTGAGGTGGACCTTATTCCAATTATAATTGTGTGATGATGTGGCATGCTTGCATGTTGAGATAGATAAAATAGTGGGGATGATCTATTATAGTATTATAGATTAGTGGGATCAAGGAAACTTTCAGCAAGAAATATATCAACCTCATGGGATATGGGATAAGCAATCTCAAAAAGAAAAACAAGACATATATCAAAGAGTTAGCGATGGTTTAGTCAAAAATCTTAGTTTATCAAAAGCTTGATCAAAAATTCCCGATAAGTTAGCCTTTTGTGATTATATTGGTAATAACCCCGTAAAAGGAGGATTATTCAGAGCAGGGACAATGGGATGAAATAGATGTTGGATGGTTAGAACATCCCGTCTTTAGAGATAAAGGGCATGTGCTTTTTGTACGCAGTATGAGTTGTTTTGGTACATGATCATATAGAACGGCGGTCACTCCAACTTTAGGCGCTAGAATTGATCCAGATTTGGATGCTCAAGTGAAATTTAGAACAGTTAACTAATGGTCAACACGACCTCTATCAATTTTAACGGTCAAACAAAAACAGTGCTTACCTACAGGCCATATCTGTCATAATCATAATTAAAATTAACTGCATCATTAGTCTATTTTTGCTAAATTTTGCCAAATATCCGTAGGTCAGATATAAAACTGATTGGGTTTTTGAAATCCTAACACCGATTGTGATGGTTTTTTGCTATTTCTTCTAATCACAAACCCTAGCAGATTTGCTTTTCCACGCCTTCTTAATTAACAGTAGCAATAGATCGACTGAAACTTAGTACCAGCAGCAAGTACAAATAAATAAACCAAGAATATCCACCAGTGAATACGTAGCGATACGTTGAACCAATCATTTCTTCATCACATGACCCCATACTTTCTACAAAAGGATGAGCTTAATTACTGTCTTGCAAACCAAGAACATAGACTAGATTGAGTACTTATATGCTGGAATGTTCGAGCAGGAACTTGAAGTCTGAACCAACTCCCAGATTCTTCCCAAAACGACTTCATGAGCAAACTGCGAAAAATACCCAAACTTGTTCAGATTTCCCGCAAACTCCCACCATATCAGCTACTACTTGATTGTTAGTCTTAAGAAACCTGGAAATGAAAACTATAAACATTAGACAAGTCTGGATATAAACATATAAAGAGAATGGGTACCAGAGAAAAGAAAAGAAAAGGACAAAAATCAGAGTAAACAGAAATGCTACTATAGTCCATCTACATGTCCCTCTTAAAATGCAGTGAAAAGTCATTTTGATAATAATCCATGTGCTGATTGCAGGAGAAATTCAGTGTGTATAATCACTTTCATGAAGTAGCAAGTTTCAGTTTCAAGATTTGATGAGCTGGTGATAATTTTGAATGAAAAGGAAAAAAAAACAATCCTTATTGGACATCACGGTGACAAGGCTAGGCATCTTTCAGGTTCTTACTAATGGTTTATGGCGCAGTTTGTAGTTCTGCACTTGATAGTACTCATGCCTGCTAGTTCAGAAATACTCCTTTAGATAATCAAACCTAGTTTAGGAAACACTAATGGTCCTGGATGAAGTGTCCATGCTATAGACATCCATAGTTTTCAGCAGCATTACATGTTGCTGCCACAAGACCCTATAACTGGAAGAACAAGTTCACCTAGCAGTTCAGTACTATGCCTAGCATAGCATTCTACAAAACGGTCCGCGATTAATAAACATTTGAGCATGTGTATAATAAATGACAACGCTTAGCATAGACACGATGAATGACTGAAAATATAATTCTGTAACTAGTACACGCGCCAAACATATTACAAGTGCCAACAAAACAAGAATTAAAAGATAAACAACTCGACAGGTTGGTATTAATGATGACAATAGATTAAGTTATTAAGCACTGCTCTTCCAAACAATGAACTGCATGGATTAAGTAGAGACATGTGTAAGAAGAAACCAAACTCCTAATCATGTGAATGGATGACACACAACCATTGATGGATAAATATAGAAGCATGAGCTAAGAGATATATAGTAGCCAGAGATACATTGACCGGTAACTTGGCACACTTTTTCTTCTTAGACAGGACTGAAGACCATCCATCAACACAGAGCTACAATGTAAAACGCCCACATCTCCCCACAAGAACAGGTGGAGCTGCCAACAGCACCAACCGTGAAAACTAAAAATGCACCCACACGCATCCAATCGGACCAATCCCCAACTACAACACGACACACCAATTAAGAAAGAAAGGCCCAATACAGGTGCACACAAAGCAGAAAGAGCAAGACAAACCCCTAACCAGGTAGGCCTGCCGCCGGCGGGAGGAAGCGAAAACCATAACAGGCTAGACAGAGCAACGATGAACTATCCCCAAACGCAGCCTCACGATCTCCTCGAAAACGGCATCTCTGAAGTGAAAATGGAAATCCTCACGACCTTACTAAAGTTCCGTCCTCGCAAGCCACCGCCTATTCCTAATCGCCTCTCCTTTCCATAAAGGCAGAGGAGAAAAAAGGAACGGCACAAAGGCACCCAAGTAGCAGCGAAGCGACATGCAGCGCTCAGAGTTTGACCAGCGTGAGACCACCGGCTGCATACCCTGACCTGCGAACAAACAGTGTCCCCAACCAAGAAGAATACCGGGCTCCCACAAGCCCCACTGCCACGCGCCCAGAAGAGACTGGACCTCCCTCGCCGACAGTCCCGGCCTACACCCTCAGCCGCTGAACAAAACCGCCCAGCAATCGCTCAACGCACACAGAGCAGGATGCGGTCAAAATCAAGCGCAGCCAGGCAAATCAATCGACTCCCACCCACATGGAGCTTAGTGATTGAAGAGATTAATAAAACGAAGCTCTGTCTTTATTACATGGTAGCGCCTCACCAGCAATCGACGTGCAAAATAAGTCATATCACAGCAAGCATACTTAATCCAACCGGCTATCACTGAATAGATTATCGATGCCAAAATCCTAAAACCTGACCTTGAATCAAATTCTACCTCTACAACACAATTGTTACATACACTTTGATGTGCACTCAGAACCATAAATAATAGCGAGAAATTAAGAAGACGTGCGTACCATCACATGCGTGGCTGTGGGCGAAGGATCATGATGAGGATGTCGATGGCCATGAAGGCAACGAGCGGGCTGAGATCGAGCTTGCGGCCGAAGACGGGCGGCATGACCTCGCGGCAGAGGGCGAGGAAAGGGTCGCAGAGGTCTCGCAGGGCGGAGAAGGGCTGGCGGTCCCAGGGGATGTTGGGGAACCAGGAGAAGAGCACCCCGACGAGCAGCACCTCCCGGTAGACCCCCAGCCACCGCACGGCCGCCGACATCGCAGCCGCAACCGGCGGCCGCAGCGGCGCGAGGTTGATGCTGCGCAGACAACCCTCGAGCGCTGAGAGTGGCGCCAGAAGCCCTCCCACGGCAGCAGCCGAGGCCTGTGCGGCGACGGCGCGCGAGGTAGGCGGGGACGCGCGGGGGAGGCGGAGCGGGCGAAAAGCTAGAGTTTTGGCGGGGCCGAGACGGGTGGCCGGACTCGGGAAGGGGCGGAGCAGGGGCGTCCTGCAGCACGGCGACGCGAGGAGGCCGTTCATCTTGCCCGGACGGCCGCCGGCGCAGATTCTGGAAGGTTATACAGAGATTGGGGGAAGAAGAGGAGGCAGAAGGGGTGGGGGTTGAGGCCGGAGGGAAAGGATAGGTTTTTTCTTTTCCAGTTTGAGAAAAAGGAAAGGATGTTTTTTTTTGGAGAGGCTAGGTGCCACCGTGCCGGTCGCCTGAAAATTGCCAGGATCAGTCGATTTCTCCTTACTAACAGGTTAAAACCACTTATCCCTCTCCTCGTACCCGAAGACCAAACAGGATTCATTACCGGGAGAAATATTCTGAAACTTCGTTCTCGCATCTGATATCCTTAAGGTTTTCCACCTGAAACAAAAAACCTACCATGGTCCTCAAGCTGGACTTCCGCAAAGCCTTCGACTCGGTTGCTTGGTCCCCTCTCAACACCATCTTAAGAACACGTGGCCTCCCTGCTCGCTTCTGCGACTGAATCGCTAACATCCTAACCACTGGCAAGACGACCATCCTCCTAAATGGCGTTCCGAGGAGCTGGATTACTTGTAAAAACGGGCTCCGCCAGGGAGATCCTCTCTCGCCTTACCTCTTTATCATCGTCGCTGACCTGTTTCAACAGCTTATTCGACAAAAAAATGAACCTCTCGTCCTTCACCACCCCGTTTTCTCGCATCTCCCCCCAGCGACGCTGCAATACGCCGACGACACCCTTATATTCGTTGTTGCCCAAGCCATCTTCGACATCCTTCAATGCCCCATTGTTGCCTTCCCACAAATCTACCTTGGCCTCCTACTCGCCCCATATAGGCTGCCCTCAAGCGCCTTCCACCCAATCTTGCAGAACTGTCGCGCATACCTCGCTGGTTGGAAAGCCAAACTTCTAGATAAAGGAGACAGACTGGTTCTTATCTCTGCGATTCTCGACTCCCTGGCCACATACTTCATGTCCGTCTTTGCCATCCCCTGCAATCCTAAAACAAATTGACGCGTTGCGCCGTGCTTTCTTCTGGGCCGCCGAAGACACATGCTCGGGCGCTCAATGCCTAATAGCTTGGGACAATGTATGCAAACCTAAAGCTCATGGCGGTCTTGGGCTAAAAAATCATCGCTCACAAAAAAAATTGATTGCTAATGAAATTCGCCTCCAAAGCACTTGATCCACAAACCACCCCATGGCTAGACTGGATGAACCTTCAACACCCAAACACATTAATCAACCCTAACTACACCACCTCCTTCATAGGGAAAACTATCTTCCTGCAGCTACCCACACTCCTGCAAATTTCATTCGTTATCACCTCTAATGGTCAATACACCTACTTCTGGCTTGACACTTGGCTACACCACCACCTCCTTGCAACCGCATTCCCAAACCTATTCTCACACTCCACCCAGAAAAACGTTCGAGTGGCTGCTATTTTCCGGGATGGTTTGGAATCTAACCTGCAGGATCGCCTTACCTCTGTGGCTTCGCAAGAGCTGGTTTCTCTGTCGATGATTTTGCAGGATTTCATGCCCTTGGACGACCAGGACAACCGGTTCCTCCATGGTGGGAAGCCCTTCTCAACAAGGAACGCCTATGCCGCCCTTGCATGCGGGGCCGAAGAGGACCTCAACGGCAAGCTCATCTGGGAAACTCGCGTCCCCACCAAGGTCAAGATCTTCGCTTGTCTCCTATTCAAAGGAAGACTCAATTGTAGGGCTAACCTCTACCACAAGAACATCACCGACAGCTCCACCTTCCCTAGATGCAACGCTCCCCTGGAAGATACGGCACACATCTTCCTGGAGTGCCCCTTGGCGTCTAGGATTTGGGATAGGCTTGGACTTCCAAAACCGCCATCCATCGCCACGGTCTGGGATACGACGGCCACGGGGATCCCGCAACAGCTACACCGCTTCGTCATCCTGCTCATCCTTTGGAAGATCTAGGCGTCCAGGAACGCCCTGACCTTCCACAGCATCGACACCCACTCCTGATCCACATTTCGACTAATGATCGCCGACCTCGACCTCTGGATACATCGTCTTACCAAGGCCGGCGACAAGGAATGTGCCCTCCTGTGGCGGACATTCCTCTTCTCACGCACCAAGATCCCCATGTAACCCCTCCCCCCCATATGTACCTCTAATCCCTGTAATCGTCCACGGCTGCGTTACGCTTTGAGAAATATATTCAGGTGGGGGAGCTCCCCCCCCCCCCCCGGTGAGTTACTTAAAAAATATCATCCGCAAAAAAAATGACAGACTGATATCAGCCGACACCACGACAGTATATAGTAGTGATGGGCAAAATGTGCACAAGATTGCTCTTCCAAATCATCAACTGCGTGGATTGAGTAAGAGCTACAATATATGTCAAAAAAGAAAGCAAATTCCTAAACATTCATGGGAATGTATTACATAAAGACAAATGATGGATCACATTCAATATATAGAAGCATGAGCTAAGAGATAAATATATAGTAACCCGTGTTCATTTTGTGTGGTGTCTATCTGAACGAACTAGAACATCTGCCAGAGTCTTGCTTTCCATGTGAGATACTGCATCAACTTGAACATTCAGAGCATACCTGTGGTATATTGATACGTCTCAAACTTATCCATAATTTTTGCTTGTTCCATGCTCTTTTTGTGTCATTGCTACATCTTTTTGCGATGATTTTGAATCATTTATTGGACTAACCTACTAATATAGAGCCATGTGCCGGTTCCTGTCCTGTTTTGTCTTTGCATTGTAGAAAAAGTCCAAAAATGAAGTTGCTCAGAAAATTCCCAAAAAATTACCAAGAATGTTTTACTCTAGAAGAATCCATACACCCGAAGGAGAGCCGGAGGGGGCCCACCAGTCGCCCAGATGGCCACCCGGTGCGGCCAGGGGGGACCCGCGCCCGCAGGCCGCCTCGGCGACTGGGACCACCCCTCGGTCTCCCCTTTGGCCTATATATTTACCCGTGACGCAAAAACCCGAGATATCAAACTCCTTTTTCCATAAGCGCTCCCGATCTCCGCCGCCATCGAAACCTAGCTTCGGGGGTCACCAGGATCCTGCTCCGGCACCCTCCCGGAGAGGGCCTTGGCCCCCTGAGCCATCTTCATCAACTCTTCTTCACCCTATGATGGATCGTGAGTAGTTCCTCCTTGGACTACGGGTTCTTGGCAGTAGCTTGTTGGTATCTTCTCCCCCTAGATCCTCAATACAAAGTTCTCATGAGCTGCCCTACATGATTGAGATCCATATGATGTAATTGGTGTTGTGTTTGTTGGGATCCGATGAATTGTTACCTTGTTTAGTCCAAAGAGGTTTATGGATTATTATTGCTGCAATTTTGTTGTTCTTAATGCTTGTTACTAGCGCACGAGTAGCATGATTTCAGATCTGAGCACGTTATGGTTGCATGATTATAATTGTTGTTCTAGATCTTATCTACGGTTGTATGCACATATTATAGTCCGGAACCGGCGATCCCAATGGTGACAGCGTGGGACACCAAAGGGGATGGGCTATAATTTGAGGATTACATGTGTTAATAGAGTGTTAATGCTTTGTTCTGGTGCTCTTTGACAGGAGCACCTTAATCTCCGTAAGTTCCTTTTGGCCCCGTTTGTAGAGGGACGGTAGGAAAAAAGATGTTGTGCAAGTTCTTATTGCAAGCACGTACAACTACATACGGAACACATGCCTACGTTTGGTTCTTAGACTAGGATGCTCTAGTTTGTTCTTTGGCTAGAGTTAGTGCAATTTTGTCAATTGCCCAACTGTCTTTGTTCACCCAACACTTGTTCTTTTTGCTTGGAGAGTTACCACTAGTGAAACCTTGAACCCCGGTCCATCTTTCATCTTCATTGCCTTCGTTGTTACTATTGCTCTCGTTACTGCTGCTACTATTTTCTTACTACTTTGTGGTGTTTGTGATTGGGGAATTCTTAAAGGCTACACCTGTCAACACACCGTTTCCACTGAATATCTTGTCTAGTGTTTTCTCAGGTGTGGTTGAATTGACAACTCAACTGCTAAGGCTTAAAGTATTCTTTGGCTCCCCTTGTGTCGAATCTATAAATTGGGTTATACCTACCCGCGAAGACTATTGCGATCCCCTACACTTGTGGGTCATCATATATGTCTAAGAGCATCTCCAACAAAGGCGCTATATGTGTCCCCGCGCGCTAAAAACGGTCATATAGAACGCGCGGGGAAAATCTAGCACTCCAGCAGACGTTGTATAGCTCAACGCGCTAAAAAATCATCCAGCGCGTGGGCAAAAGATGCATCTCGCGCGGTACGTCTAGTGCGCCGCGTACAGCGCGTTGGACGGTTCAAAATCTTTGCGCGCGAAGAAAACCGCTAGGAAGTTCATCACACGAAGGAAGCTTCCTACCCTGGCTCTCTCATCCGCCGCCGCCTGTGCCCGCGCACCGCCGTTCCTCGCGTTGTTCGCCATTGGGCAGCCCGAGAAGCGTCGCCGCCGGAGTCCTCCATCGGACAACCCGAGCAGTGCCGCCGCCTGAGCCTGCCCTGACGCGTGTTGGGGTTCGGGGCAGAAAACAATAATTTTTCATAACTTACGATACCCAATCCCAAGACCTATGTTATGCTGATGCAAGTAACAGATGGAGATAGATCAAATACCAGTATGTAGTCCGTTAAGCGGGAAACGTTCCCGTGTGAACGTGGTTGATGTAGTCGTACCGGCAATCTCGATGCCGCGCACATCCATGATGACTCCAGTAGCCACCCGGTCCTTGTAGACCGATGAAGGGATTTCGTCCCGTTGAAACGTTGTCGGTGAAGACCTCACGATACGGCCACGATGATGAAGTAGCACCACAAGTGTAGCGCCTCGCGGGATTACACACATACGGTGTACCCGACGTCCCTCCGGGCTCCGAACCAGAAGAGCAGCGGAAAGAAGATGGATTCGGATACCGGTTCCAGCAGCACGATGATGGCTTCTCGTCCCTTGTTGTTTACCCAGAGTAGAAGGTTGAGATGTAGACAGCAGCAAATTTCTCTCTGTGAAGATACCAAGGTTTGTCTCCAGTAGGACTCCGACAACGACAGGAAGGTGACAACGGCGCCAACAATTAGGCGGTTGACGTGGACCTGCATACACAACAGATAACTTCGCTCCCAACGAGTTCAGAGAGGTTGTCAATCCCTCTGGTCTTGTTGTTTACAAAGGATCAAACGTACGGGATAATAATGATAGTGATAGCAACAAAAAAGGAAATTAAGCAGAAAATAAATAGTGGTTGTAAACAGTGTTGGAAATATGGACCGGGGTCCTACGATGTTCACTAGTGATGTCTCTCTCCCAAAAGACGATAAAATAGCCATGCGAGGTAAACAAATTACAGCTGGGCAATTGACAGGATTATGTGCGCAAACCAATGCTAACTATGCTATAAAGAAAGGAAGAGGCTCAAAAGCATGGGCGGTACGCCAAGACAAGTAGACTGAAATCCATCTTCATCTACCTACTAATCATCCACCTTGAGATATCTATCCAGACCATCTCGCTGGTATTAAGTTGCGAATCCCATCCAAAGTGTAAACTCAAAGCAACAGACAACTGCATTAAAGAACTTTGCATAAAGTAAACAATCCTTGCACCCGCAAGTACAAGCACCATTGTTTTCTCCCTTGTGGCAACAACACATCCCCTAGACTCATGTTTCTGTCACTCAAGCTAGTCACAGGAGGCATGAACCCACAATCATGCATAACGCTCCCTCTTGGAGTCACTACCTACTACTTGGCCAAAGAAATAAACAGCAACGGAGAACATGCAAGAATTACTCAAGAACATAAATATAAAAGAGGAGAATCAAATATATTACTCAATCACAATCTGAACATAGTCTCATAATCCATCAGATCCCAGCAAACTCAACATTGCAACAGCAGAAAGATTACATATGTGCCTCGATCATGTAGGGCAGCTCACGAGGTCTCAACCATGAAGAACAAAGAGGGGATGAGAACGTCACATAGCTACTGATCATGGACCCATGGTCCAAGGTGGACTACTCACAGTTCATCCGGGAAGAATCCATGGTGGTGGAGAAGCTCCCGGAGGTGGTTCCTCCCTCCGGCAGGGTGCCGGGAAGAGGGCTCCTGGTGCTCCCGACCTTAGAAGCGCAGCGGCGGCGGAACAAAGGAGAGATCGCGAAAAAGGGTTCTGTCCTCGAGGGTTTCGGGATGAGATAGATATATAGGCGAAGGGGGGCAGCCAGAGGTGGACCAGGGTCCCCAGGTGCCCCGCCTGTCGCGGCCTAGGAGGTGGCCGCGCCAGGTGGCCGCCTGGGCCACCCCTGGCTCCCCTCTGGCCCCACTTGGGATCTTCCCGAAGCTTTATGTACGCTGATTTTTCCTATATTTTTCTCGGCCTTTTTCTGGCACTTTAAGTAATGGGAAAACCTGAAATACAAAATAGCAGAAAACAGGAACTGGCACTGGGGTGCACTGATTTAATAGGTTAGTCCAAATATGATCAAAAGTGTATGGAAGTGCATCAATACCATAGCAATATCACACAAAAGATGCATGGAGAAAGCAAAATTTATAAATATGTTTTGGACGTATCAACATCCCCAAACTTAATTCATGCTCGTCCTCGAGTAGGTAAATGATAACAAGCATAATTTCTGTGGTGACATGCTACCAACCATATACGAACTTTTAAGTAAAACAATCAAGGCATGTAATTCAATTCAAGTCATAACAGGCAAGAGTCTATATTAGCATTGAAACAAGCAACATAAGAACATAAAGGTGCAAGAGCTCTCGCTGTCCGTGAATCGAATGTCTCCAAATGGTGTTTGCGTGCAAGAAAGGGGATATGGATATACGAGAGAGTAAAACATAGTTTTTATTGTTGAGAACTTAATCTACTAAAGTTTCACACTTGGTCTTCTTTGGAATCTTATCTTGACTCGTCCCCAGACCACTATCCAGGTACAAGTCAAAATGATCCACTCCTTTTCGATATTTTGAGCACTCATGCAATGGATGAGCGTAAGCAAGAAAGTTGACACTTAGGATGGCAAAGAGAGAAAAATGATATGGGAGGAAGACAAAAAAGGTGTGAAAGGCTCATATCAATGAGGACAATCATAGGCGAGAGAAAGCCAAATGATAGATATGATGTGAGGAGTAGGGATTGCCATGCAACGGATGCACATATGAGCTAAGGTAAGCTCTCCAATGGAACTAGTGGGGGTGCATCCAACTTGCTTGCTCAAGAAGACCTAGAGCTCATTTGAGGAGGCTCATCATTGGAATATACTCCCTCCGTTCCATAATAGATGACTTCCAAATAGATGAATCTAGACTACATTTAGTTCAAGATACATCTATTTGCAAGTCATCTAATATGGAACGGAGGGAGTACAAGCCAAGTTCTATAGTGTGAAGGTCCCCACATAGCTATATGCATGAATGATAATCTCTTTGGAGTACAAGATATAAGATGGAGTACGAGTGTGGATCTCTCAAAAGGAATAGTAGTGTGCCCCCTTCTCTCTTTTTATTTCTTTTTCTCTTTTTTCAATTTTTTTGTATTTTTTGGTGGCCTCAATGGCTCTTTCTATTTCTCTCATTTGTCCTCTTTGGGATCTTTTGATTTTGTCCTCTTTGGGATCTTTTGATTTTGTCCTCTTTGGGATCTTTTCCTCACTTTAGGGGCAATACTCTATATATTACAAGAAGTATAGAAGATCTTTCACACTTTACAAAAGTACTCAATATAAAGAAAATGAAACTATCATGAAGTATGCAAATGTATGCCTCTGCCGGTGTAGCAGGATATGCAATCATACTAGCGCGTCATGTAGCAATGATTAGGGAAAGGCCCAACTAGCATGCGGCTCATCGATCAAGCAAAAGCATGTATGCCATGAAGATCAAGTCATGAGAAGGTGGATGTTTCATGGCAATGTATGATGTATCTCGGAAAGGCTATGGAAATGCCTTGATAGGTAGGTATGGTGGCTGTTTTGAGGAAGGATATAATGAGGCTTATGATGACAGAGCGTATCGTGCCAACGGTTTGGATGAACCTGCGAAGTATGCGCCAACCCTCGAGGTGAGAAAGGGCAATGCACGATACCCAAGAGGCTAGAAAAATATGGGTAGGTGGAAGTGTCAACTTTCGAATACTCACATTAGTCCGAAGAACTCATGCACTTATTATCGGTAACTCTCAATCTAATTAGGAGGTTCTCAAAGAGATAAGTATCCCGAGGAGGAGTGTATGGGGGTTTGGTTATCCTTGCGCATCCTCGACTCATGGTACGTGAGCGTACTCTAATATTCGACCCCTCCAAAGATTAGTGATCCATCTAGTAGCTAAAGTTCTGAACTAATTTTGTAGGTTTTTCGAAAATAAACACGGATTGCCCAAAATACGACATCTATCACTAATAGGCTAAAGATCTTGACAGCAAAAGTTCAAACATTACTCATGGAAATACCTGAAAACTATTGCAAGTTACTACTACAATTGAATAGCAACCTCAATTACCTACTTCAAGTCAAGACACAAAACTCAGTGCAACAGGAAAACTCTCTAAACAAGATAAACATGGAAACTCAAGAGAGTTCCAGCAACAAACTAAACAAAAGCTCTTAAAAAGATAAGCATGAAAACTAAGAGATAAACATGACAGCAGCTACGAAAAAGATAAAGAACACACACAGCAAAGATAAGCATGAAAATCCTATGTTGTGTTCTAGGGTGAAGTGGAGCGTGTTTCTCTCCCACACAAAGAAAGCTGGGTTCTAACTTGTTATGAACAACAAGCAAAGCTAAAGAAAACTAAAAAGGAAATAAAGAGCAAGACTGACTGGGATTAACCCCGGCAAATCCCATGGTTAGGGACCCTGGGTTAGTCATAGAGAAGGCACAGGTTGGACGATACTCGTCGGCTAACAGGAGAAGCACTTCCTGCTCGATATTATTATGTGAGGAGGCGATTACAGTGGAGGCCAATGCGAGTTCTCGCAAGGCTAGGATGAGTAGATGCGTATTGTGTTATCTGGGCGTCTCCTCTCCCAGCCTTTATATAATAGGCTAGGTCTCAGGGAGTCCGTACTAGGTTATAAAGATAGTTTCCTAGCTCTAGTCTTTTCCTTGTACGCCAAGTTGGGTCTTCCATAATAGTCGCGGACTCCTACGTCGGTGCCTGGTTGGGCCAATCGTGGGCTTGTCGTAGCTTCCCAGCGGGCCTTCTATCTTCATATGCACCCGTTAGCCTTACGTGGAGGAGTCGTGGGGTCACCCCCTCATCAGTAGCCCCCGAGTGCCTGGGGGACTCGAGGAGTCGCGCAGGAACTCGAATTCATCCATGCTTTATCGTTTGTAAGCGCGGCATCGCCACGGGTCGCTGGCAGTTTTGAGCCATGACCATATCTGTTTCGAGGGATTGCTAAGCTGAAAGGGCCCAAGGAGTCGACTGGTCGAGCCTTGGTGAATTGCGCTAGTGGCAAATACCGCAGTAGCCCAATCAAGCTCACGTCCCTCGACATGAACTTGGAACGACCGGTGCCAAGCAAAGTCATGCCGCTACAGGTCTTATAGGATCAATTGCTGCCAGTCTAAGCACACATCCTGAGTGCGTCCGCTCGGCTCTTTCTATCATGCGAGCGCATGGAAAAGGTCGGGAGTGAAATCGCTCTGCGGCAAGTCCCGGCCCGGCCGTTCTGCGCAGCGGGGTCTTACCTACACTCTAAGCTTGCATGGCATCTGGGTACAGTGTGTCGTAGCCCAGGCATAATTGTTTTTGTAGAGGCAGAGAGCCTGGTTAGCGATGCACCCACTTGGGATAAACAATCAAGTGAGTTGTTTAATCGTCACTCGCGGAGTTTTTAGTGAACTTAGGCGAGGAAAATAAGAAAGCACCCACTCGGAATGTCGTCGAGTGCGCGAGTAAGTCATGTTTGCTGAATTGCTAAGTCTTTTTTGCGAGTAATCACTCGGATGCTTTTCTGCTTTCGGGGTGAGGGAGCACCCTAACTCTGAGAGTATGTTGTTTCTGCTAGTGCGAGTGATCACTCGAGCACATCTTTTCCTTCTGGGCGAGGGAGCACCAGAACTCGAATAAAGGTACTCCCGATGGGAGTAAGAATTTTTTAGAGTCAGAAAATATGGAAATATAGCTGGCTCTTGGAATCTTTTGTTTTTTGTCCAGCTGCTTTTATCTTGATCTGTCCCTCTTTTAGATGTTGTGCTGATATGCATTGTCATGTTGTTTGATGACCTATGATGATGCTTGATTTTTTGATCCATCGCGTCTTATGGACCGTCATAATGATGATTTGGACGTCGTGCTGCCTGTTGCCTGTTGGGTTCCTGAGGCTTGTATGGGAAACAAACGAGATTTGACGCGTCCTGTAAATAATGTTGACCGTGTGAAGGCATATTTTCCTTGAAATTCGTAACGCCCGACCCGTTTGATCTTTGATGCAATGATGGCGCCGCCTGAGCTTCCGCGTGTTTTTCCTGGTTTGCCCTTGGATTGCGCTATAAATACTTCCTGTGGTTGCCCGCCCTTGGCATCCATTCTTCACATCTTTCCCTTCTATACTTCTTCTTCATATGGCACCCAAACGTGGTAGTGGTGTGGCTGGGCGAGGCCGTGGCCGCCGTGGTCGTGGTGGCAGCACGCCTCGTTCTTTGCGCGGTGGCCGTCATGGTACCGCGTTGGTGCCTTCTTTTTCTTCCTCCATGGAAGAGGGATTTTGGCGCTATGATTTACTTTTGCGTGTTGTTTGCCGGAATGCTGCCCGGATTCCTCTTCCTGCCTCATTTGCCTCCATTGCTTCTGAGCGTAACTTGAAGGGATTCTGGCTCCGTCTTCACGGATGCGCTCGTTCTTCTTCTTGGGTGGAGCTGGAAATTGATAATTCATCCTTGATCTTCCTTGGGTCTGGATGGAGGGTGTTTTCTCGTCAGTTGAATCTGCGCGGCGGAGATAGCCTTTGCTGTCGTTTTGACGGCGAGGATACTATTATTATCCGTGCATTTGATGCTGGTGGTAACCGTCTGGATCCATACTGTGAGGAAACAAGCAGCAGCGATTCCGATGGCTCGAGTGGTGGTTCGCCTGCTTCTCCCGTGTCTTCGTCTTCGGCTGATCCCTCGGGCGATGGTGTTTCCTCTTCTAGTTCTAAGGATGAACTGGACGTCAAGCCAGTCGTCAAGCTGCAGCGGCAGTAGGCGATGCACCTTGTAGAACTGGAGGACGGTGACCTTCTTCTTCACGGGCTGGGTTTCTACTTTGTCTGTGGTGATGCCCGTCGGGTTGTGGCACGAAAGTGCCAATTATCTCAGCATGAGCACACATGTAGAAGTTGAATGTAGCCTATCTTGTAGTTCCACAGGTCCTTCTGTAGCGGCAACTGTCGTTTCGACTTCTTTGTAATGAAATGACTGTCTTTGACTCCTTTGTAATGAAATTGTCTTCGATTCCTTTGTAATGAAAATGTCTTCGACTCCTTTGTAATGAAAATCTCTTCGACTCCTTTGTAATGAAAATGTCTTCGACTCCTTTGTAATGAAAATGTCTTTGAATCCTTTGTAATGAAAATCTCTTCGACTCCTTTGTAATGAAAATGTCTTCGACTCCTTTGTAATGAAAATGTCTTCGTCTTCATGGGTGTGCGTCAGCGCTCCCGATGGGAGTAGCCCCCGAGGCTGCGTTTGATTTGCAGAATCAAGCGTAGGCTTTATGAATTTTTGTCTCACTGGTTTGTATCTGTTCTTGAATTTTTCTAGGTTTGGATCGGGTGCGCGACAACGCTCCCGATGGGAGTAGCCCCCTAGTCTTTAGGCGATCGCTTGCGATCGGGTGAAGACTAGAGAACCGTGCGCTTTTTGATGCAACTTTCTTTGCCTGAGCTTTTGTTGTTGGCGAGGGTCTTGTGTTCTGGCTTCCCGATGGTTGTAGATAAGGTCGCGTTTTTTAGCGAGGATAGCGCATCTCGGGGGGAGTTCTAGGCTCGAGCCCCCGAGTGCTTTTAAGTAAAGGTCACGTTTAGTGAAGATAGCGTCTCTTGGGGGAGTTCTGGGCTCGAGCCCCCGAGTGATTTTAAGTAAAGGTCGCGTTTAGCGAAGATAGCATCTCTCGGGGGAAGTTCTGGGCTCGAGCCCCCGAGTGCTTTTAAGTAAAGGTCGCGTTAGCAAAGATAGCGTCTCTCGGGGGGAGTTCTGGGCTCGAGCCCCCGAGTGCTTTTAAGTAAAGGTCGCGTTAGCGAAGCTAGCGTCTCTCGGGGGGAGTTCTTGGATCGAGCCCCCGAGTGCTTTTAAGTAGAGGTTGCGTTTAGCGAAGATAGTGTCTCTCGGGGGGAGTTCTTGGCTCGAGCCCCCGAGTGCTTTTAAGTAGAGGTCGCGTTTAGCGAAGATAACGTCTCTCGGGGGGAGTTTAGACTCGAGCCCCCGAGCGCTTTTAAGTAGAGGTCGAGTTTAGCGAAGATAGCGTCTCTCGAGGGGAGTTTAGACTCGAGCCCCCGAGCGCTTTTGAGTGAGATGCTTTGGGCAACATTGTTTTATTCCTTCGAATTTTACATGGGTTGCCGATCGGTGCTGCTGCCGATGTCTTGATAATGTCTAGAGGACTATGGGTAGAACAGGCGTAGGTTCGCTACGTTCCATGGATTTCCCACGTCCTCATTGGTCTTTGGATTCTTCAATTTGTATGCTCCTCCTCCTATGACTTCTGAGATGATGAACGGTCCTTCCCATTGTGGGGCAAGTTTGTGCACTTTTCCTGTATTAGTCATAGCACAAGGTCTCCCTTGTTGAACGTTCTGGTCCGCAAGCGACTGCTTTGATATGTGCGTGGTTTGTACTGGTATCCTTCAGATCTTGTGATAGCTGTGTCCCGAGCTTCATCTGCTATGTCCTTGTCATTCTGCAGTGCCTCTTCTGCCTCTTCCTCTTTGTACCCTGAGATTCTGGGGGCTCCGAATTTTAAGTCGTGCGGCAGCACTGCTTCTGCCCCGTATACCAAGAAGAAAGGTGTATACTGGGTCGAGTTGTTTGGGGTGGTGCGCAGACTCCATAGTACTGCCGGGAGCTCCTCTACCCAGTTGCCTGCGGCTTGCTCTAGTGGTGCTAGGAGTCGCTTCTTTATTCCTCCGCATACTAGGCTGTTTGCTTTCTCCACTTGGCCATTGGACTGCGGGTGTGCGACTGATGCTTAGTTGATTTTGATGCCCAGCTCTTAACAGAAGTTCTGGAATTCTGCTGCTGTGAAATTTGTGCCATTGTCTGTGATGATGTTGTGTGGTACTCCAAACCTGAAGATGATTGATTTGATGAAGTTGTCTGCTGTGAGGGCCGTTGAGCTGGTGATTGGTACTGCCTCAATCCATTTGGTGAACTTGTCGACTGCGACCAGTAGTTGTGTTCTTCCTCCTTTTGAGGATTTCTTGAGTGGACCTACCATGTCGAGTCCCCATGTGGCGAATGGCCACGACAATGGTATGGTTTTGAGTTCCAATGTTGGGGCGTCTGGCCTGCTGGCGAATTTTTGGCAGGCGATGCAACGCCGTACGATATCCTCTGCGTTTCTCATGGCAGTCGGCCAGTAGAATCCTGCCTGAAAGGCTTTTGCCACGAGTGCTCGACTGCTGGCATGATGCCCGCAGGTTCCTTCGTGAATCTCGAGTAGTAGAGCTTTGCCGTCTTCTTTGTCTATACACTTTTGGAGGACCGGAGAAATGTTGCGCTTGTAGAGCTTTCTGTTGATTACTGTGAATTCTTTAGATCGCCGACTAATGCGTCGAGCTTCTGCGACGTCTTGTGGTAGGGTGCCTTCGACTAGGAATCGAAGGAAGGGTCTTGCCCAGGTCGGGTCCTTGAGTGCTGCTGGTTCTTCGACTTCGATTGCTTGGCTGTTTGTGCCGTCATCTACGCTCGTTGCTGCCACCTGTACTGGCTCATTTGTGTCGTCTTCTCCTGCGACTACTTTGGGCTCCGCTGGCTTTGCTTTTATTGATTTCTGATTGATGCTCTCGAGGAAAACGCCTGGCGGTATTAGTCCTCGAGTCGATCCGATGTTCGCGAGTTCGTCAGCTTCTATATTATTTGCTTTGGGGATGTAGTTGAGTTCACAGCCGTCGAATCCTCCCTCTAGCGCGTTATAGAGTTTCTGGTAGGCTGCCATGTTGTCTGCGACTGCGTTACAGTCTCTCATCGCCTGCTGGACGACGAGGTTGGAGTCGTCGTAGATTGATAGGAGAGTGGCACCGCAAGTTTTTTCCATGCGCATGCCGTGAATTAGTGCCTCTTATTCTGCTTCGTTGTTGGAGGCGTTGCTGAAGTTGATCTGGAGGATGTATTTGAGCTTCGTTCCTTTGGGGAGACTAGGACGGCGCCTGCTCCAGCTCCTTGCCGTCTTTTAGATTCGTCGAAGTACATCGTCCATGAGTTGGATAGGTCTGGGGGACCTGGTGTTTGGAATTCTGCTCACTCGACCAGGAAATCTGGGAGTACTTGGGCTTTGATTGCTGTCGGGTGTTTGAACTGCATGTCTCGCGGGCTGAGCTCCATGTTGCACTCGGCGACTCGACCGGTCGCTCCGGGATTGTTGAGGATGTCCGCGAGTGGTGCACTGCTCACGATTGTGATGGAGTGTTCGTCGAAGTAGTGCGATACTTTCCTGGAGTTCATGATAATGGAGAGCAGGAGCTTCTGGTAGTGTGGGTACCGCTGTTGTGGCTTTGTGAGTAGCGTGCTGAGGTAGTAAATTGGTCTTTGGATGCTCTGGATTTTGCCTTCTTCTGCACGCTCGACGACAAGCACTGTGCTCACGACACTGCTGCGTGCTGCTATGTAGAGATACATCTTTTCCCTCTCTTTAGGCACCGCCAAGATTGGTGGGGTTGAGAGGGTCTTCTTTAAGTCTGGAAATGCATTGCTGGCTTCCTCGGTCCACTCAAATTTTTCTCCTTTTCTTAGCAGTTTGTAGAACGGTAAGGTCCTTTCGCCTAACATGCTGATGAAGCGGCTCAATGCTGCGAGCTTTCCTATGAGCTGCTGTACTCCTCTGATGTTGGTTGGACTTTGCATCTTGGCGATTGCCTGAACCTTTTAGGGGTTTTCTTCGATTCCTCGGGCAAAGACCATGTACCCGAGTAATTTTTCGGCTGGGACGCCGAACACACATTTTTTGGGGTTGAGCTTGATCCTGTACTTGTAGAGGGTCGCGAAATGTCTCGCGGAGGTCGTCGGGTAGTGTGTTTGTGCTGTAGGTTTTGATGACAATGTCGTCTACATAGACATGGACGTTCCTGCCGATCTGGTCTCTCAAACATGCTTGCATCATCCGATGGTACGTGGCTCCGGCATTTTTTAGTCTGAAGGGCATTGTTTGGTAGCAGAATACTCCGTAGGGGGTGATGAACGAGGTGTGATCTTCTTCTTCTTCCTTCATCCTGATCTGATTGTACCCTGAGTATGCGTCGAGGAAGGAGAGGAGGTTGCACCCTGCTGTGGAGTCGATTATTTGATCGATTCGTGGTAGGGGGAAGTGGTCTTTTGGGTAGTGCTTGTTGATAGGCCCATAGTCGACGCACATCCTCAGTACCTCGGTGTCCTTCTTAGGGACTAGGACTGGGTTTGCTATCCATGTTGCTTTCTTCGTCTCTCGGATGAACTGTGCGTCGAGTAGTCGGTTGGCTTCTTCTCCGATTGCTCTGCGTTTGGGTTCTGAGAATCGTCGCAGTGCCTGCTTTACTGGTTTGGTGTTTGGTTTGATGTGGAGCGCGTGTTCTGCGAAATCTCGTGGTATCCCGGGCATGTCGGCTGGGCACCATGCGAAAAAATTTCCACTCTTCGCGAAGGAAGGCTATGAGGGCGGTTGCTTGATCTTCTGGAAGGTGGGAATATACGTGAACTTTCTTCTCTAGGTCTGTTGGGTGGACTTGGTGTGTGATTGTGTCGCTGTCTATGCTGAAGTCACAGCCAAATTATTTTGCCTCGCTTCGGTTTTCCAGCGGAAATATGCTTTTTTCCGTCACCAAGGATATTTCTTTGAGCTGTTGTTGGGCTCCAAATGTGTCGGAGACTTTGTGGAAGTCGCGATCGCACTGGTCCGATTTGGTGAATCTTCCCTTGACTATGATGATTCCTGCGGGTCCTGGCATCTTGAGTTTGAGATATGCGTAGCGTGGAACCGCCATGAACTGTGCGAACGCTGGTCATCCGAGTATGGCATGATACTGCGACTGCCAGTCGAGCAATTCGAGCTCGAGCGCTTGCTTTGCGAAGTTGCGCTTGCTGCCGAAGATCACATCAAGTTGTATTGTTCCGATGGAGGTGGCTGCTTCGCCCGTAACTACGCCGTATATTGTGGTGCCTGACTTCTTCCCAACTGATCGTGGGATTAACATCTTGTGTAGGGTGCTGGCGAAGATTATGTTTAGACTGCTGCCTCCGTCCATGTCGTATCCTCCGATCTGGGCTTCGAGGACCAAGGGTGCATGCCCAGGCCTTGGGACTGCGGGAGGATGGTCGCTCTGTGAGAAAGTGATGCTGGTCTCAGCGCCACTCAATTGGTAGGTTTCAGTTATCTTTAGGCCTTCGCCTGCTTCGTCCTGCAAGGTGTAGGCATCTTGCTTTGCTTTCGAGGGTCTTCCTTCTCGGATCATGCAGATTCGTCCATGGGACGTGGGGTATTGCCCCTCTATACTTGGTGCAGGCGACTACGCGCTTCTTCGAGTGCGTTTGGCTTCACGCTGCTTCTCCTCCTTGAGGCTGTTAGATAATTCGGCGAATAGGCGGCAATCTCCTAGGGTGTGACTTGCTCTGAGATGTCCCCGACTGTCTTCAAAACAGTGGATCGCGCAAGGTCCTTCCAGTTGCTCTTTTGCTGTGAGTTTGCTGGAGCCGGCGTGCCTTCTTCTTCTTGAGATTTGGAAGATCTGTGAGGGGTCTTCTGCTCGGCTGTGGAATCTTGGGTCGAGTTCTATCCCGTCGCTGAGTGATTGGTTCCGGATGAAGTTGGCGAATTCGTCTGGCCTTCGATCCGGGTCGTAGTACTCTCTGGTCTGGGTTTCGGAGTCGCTGTCCTGGCGTGTGGTGGGAGTCCGGGCGGCGACGGGCCGTCGACTGGTGGGCGAGTCTTCCGCCACACACCGTGACTCTTCGAGTGGGGTTCCCGAGTAGAGTCCTCGTGCTTGTCTTCTGTGTCGTCGAGTTCTTTTCCGTCGGCGATGGATCTGACAGTCGTCGAGGTGCTGGACTTGGCTCGGCTGCATGCTGGGTGATGCTGACGGGGCGACGGAGATGCTTGCGGTGAACCTGAATTTCTCGAGCGGGCTAGATCTGGTTCTAGTCCTCGAGTCTTGATTTGCTGAGGGCGGGACCGCCGAGATCGTGATTCCAACCTGTGTAGTTCCCACAGACGGTGCCAATTGACGGGGATCAACCCCGGAAAATCCCATGGTTAGGGACCATGGGTTACTCATAGAGAAGGCACAGGTTGGACGATACGCGTCGGCTAACAGAAGAAGCACTTCATGCTCGATATTATTACGTGAGGAGGCGATGACAGTGGAGGCCAAGGCGAGTTCTCACAAGGCTAGGATGAGTAGATGCGTATTGTGTTGATCTGGGCGTCTCCCCTCCCAACCTTTATATAATAGGCTAGGTCCGAGGGAGTCCATACTAGGTTACAAAGATAGTTTCCTAGTTCTAGTCTTTGCCTTGTACGCCAAGTTGCGTCTTCCATAATAGTCGCGGACTCCTACGTCGGTGCCTGGTTGGGCCAATCGTGGGCTTGTCGTAGCTTCCCAGCGGGCCTTCTATCTTCATACGCACCAGGTAGCCTTACATGCAGGAGTCGTGGGGTCACCCCCTCGTCAAAGACGCTCCAAGCATAGCACATAACGCATGAAGTGATAAAAATATAGTGGAACGAAAGACGAACTGATAATTGTTGATGAGAAGGGGATGCATGGGGGCATCCCCAAGCTTAGACGCTTGAGTATCCTTGAATATTTATTGGGGATGCATGGGGGCATCCCCAAGCTTGAGAGTTTGACACTCCTGAATCTTCTTTTATCATCTTCCCTCGCACACTTGAAAACTCCCTTCATACATAGCTCATCATAATCTGATTAGTGAGGTTAGTACCCATAATAAAATAATTTTTCTCTACTGGAAATAAGGATATTATTGAAGATCTACTGTTTCTCAAGATCACCAAAAAGTTTTTGCAAAGAAAAAGGAAGCTTAAGGTTTGCAAAACGAAGAAAAGGCAAAACATGACAGAATCTGTGAAAAACAGACCAGCAGGTAGTAAAGAATTTTTTAGGGATACTTCTGCAACTCAAATCAAAAAACTCAGAACATACGAAAGTTCCGTGATTGTATAGAGAACGTTGTGTAAAACATTCAGCTCAAAAATATGAACTGGGATTTTTCTATGATTTTTCCCGTCACGAGGACAGAATCTGTTTTCTGGACAGCATGTCACAACTTTCACTTCCCTTGTCATATGAAGCTATAAATGGCACAAAGCTTGAAAAGTAAAGATACAATGATGTTGCTATAGTAGAACAATCATCAAGACCACTAAAAACAGAAGAAAAATAAAAAATAAACCTAAATTCGTTGCGGGCTGCCTCCCGAAAGCGCTTTCTTTTATGCCTTTAAGCTAGGCATGACGCAAGAAGGAGGAATCAAAAGTCATCATAATAACCGGAGTTGTAAATTGCTTGAAATGGCTCCTCAACAAGTTCATCCTTGTTTCTTTTAGGAAAGGGGTACATACCTTTTGCCTTCCCGCGTAGGCGTATTTGTCCCTTACCTATATCAATGAAGCCCTTTACGGCCCGGAGGAAATCCCTTCCAAGCACTATGTTTCCTTGGTTGGGCTTCATGACGAAGAAATCAACCATTGCAATCCCTTTAAGGAATGTAACTGGTACATCTTTTATCCTTCCCTGGATTTTAGAAATATCTCCATTAGCATGTTCATGATAGGATGAAAATTTGTCCATGTTAAATCTTAAAGAATCATAAACGACTTTTGGCATAGTAGAAACCATGGATCCAATGTCAAAAAAAGCAAGGAAGTCTTGATTAGAGATGCTAATTCTAACAAAGGGTTCCCAGTCACCATCTAACTCATAAACATCTTTCTTATTTGGCTTTGGTTTCTTTACTTCTCTCAAGTCTAGAGCATCCATTCTCTTTTCAAAAGTAACAAGTCTATCTATAACAGTATCAAAACTATGATCATAAACAAAATAACTAGATAGACCATGTATAATTTCAAGAGCTCTAGCTTCATCACAATCTAAGAAATCTCCTTCGGCTATAATATCAAGAGAGTGTTTGCACCATCTAAAAAGACCATGGTAAAAATTTCTAAGCACAATTTTTATAGGTATCCAAGGCATAATTCTCCTATGTGCATAAGAAATTATGTCCCATGCCTTCTTCATATTTTCTCCATTCCTTTGATGGAAATCTAGGACCTCCGATTCTCTCAAGGCACCAAATCCTAACATGCTTGGCTAAACAGAAAGGATAAATAAAAGCAAGGTAACTGTTTTTTTGATTTTTGATAAAGGACACTAAAGCAAAAACTGAAAGGTAAACTAACAAGACTAAAAAGCAAAGATAAAAGATAGTGTGCAACTCCCCTATCTTTAAGAGTGGAGTCCCCGGCAACGGCGCCAGAAATTAGCTTTGAGAGCTTCTCGCCTCTCGTTGGTTACCCAAAGTGGAAGGTTGAGATGTAGACATCAGCAAATTTCCCTCGGTGAAGATACCAAGGTTTGTCTCCAGTAGGGCTCCGACAACGACAGGAAGGTGACAACGGCGCCAACAATTAGGCGGTTGACGTGGACCTGCACACACAACAAATAACTTCACTCCCAACGAGTTCAGAGAGGTTGTCAATCCCTCCGGCCTTGTTGTTTACAAAAGGATCAAACACACGGGATAATAATGATAGTGATAGCAACAGAAAATGAAATTAAGCAGAAAATAAATAGTGGGTGTAAACAGTGTTGGAAATATGGACCGGGGTCCAACGATGTTCACTAGTGATGTCTCTCTCAAAAAAGACGGTAAAATAGCCATGCGAGGTAAATAAATTACAGCTGGGCAATTGACAGGATTATGTGCGCAAACCAATGCTAACTATGCTATAAAGAAAGGAAGAGGCTCAAAAGCATGGGTGGTACGCCAAGAGAAGTAGACCGAAATCCATCTGTATCTACCTACTAATCATCCACCTTGAGATATCTATCCAGAACATCTCGCTGGTATTAAGTTTCGAATCCCACCCAAAGTGTAAACTCAAAGAAACAGACAACCGCATTAAAGAACTTTGCGTAAAGTAAACAATCCTTGCACCCGCAAGTACAAGCACCGTTGTTTTCTCCCTTGTGGCAACAGCACATCCCCTAGACTCATGTTTCTGTCACTCAAGCTAGTCATCAGGGGCCATGAACCCACAATAATGCATAACGCTCCCTCTTGGAGTCACTACCTACTACTTGGCCAAAGCAATAAACAGCAACGGAGAACATGCAAGAATTACTCAAGAACATAAATATAAAAGAGGAGAATCAAATATATTACTCAATCACAATATGAACATAGTCTCATAATCCATCAGATCCCAGCAAACTCAACATAGCAACAGCAAAAAGATTACATATGTGCCTCGATCATGTAGGGCAGCTCACGAGGTCTCAACCATGAAGAACAAAGAGGGAGGAGAACATCACATAGCTACTGATCATGGACCCATGGTCCAAGGTGGACTACTCACGGTTCATTCGGGAAGCATCCATGGTGGTGGAGAAGCTACCGGAGGTGGTTCCTCCCTCCGGCAGGGTGCCGGGAAGAGGGCTCCTGGTGCTCCCGATCTGGGAAGCGCGGCGGCGGCGGAGGAACAGAGGAGAGATCGCGAAAAAGGCTTCTGTCCTCAAGGGTTTCGGGACAAGAGAGATATATAGGCGAAGGGGGAAGCTAGAGGTGGACCAGGGGCCCCAGGCGCCCCACTGGCGCGGCCTAGGGGGTGGCCGCGCCAGGTGGCCGCTGATGGCTTCTGGCCCCTTGTTGGTTACCCCAATTGGAAGGTTTGAGATGCAGTGCAGCAGAAAGTTTCCCTCGGTGAAGATACCAAGGTTATCGAACCAGTAGGACTCAGGAGATACAAGTAGGTGGCAACATCGCCAGAAATTACTTCTTGACTAGGGTGTTGTCGTGGACCTGCACACAGCAACAAATAACTTTGCTCCCAACGAGTACAGAGGAGTTGTCAATTCCTCCGGCCTTGTTGTTTACAAAGGATCAACGCAAGAGATAAAAGGTGCAAAGGAAAGTAAAAGCTGAAAGTAAATTGAGGGTGTGAACAATAATGTGAAGATGGACCGGGGTCCCGTGATTTTCACTAGTGATGTCTCTCTCCCAAAAGACGATAAAAGTGCTAGCAAGGTAAACAAATCACAGTTGGGCAATTGGCAGGATTATGAAGGCACCGCAATGCTCACTATGTTGCAAAGAAAGGAAGGGCTCAAAAGAAATGGGCAGTACGCCAAGGTAAGTAGACCGAAATCCATCTGCATCTACTACGAATCATCCACCTTGAGATATCTATCCAGAACATCTCGCTGGTACTAAGTTGAGAATCCCACCCAAAGTGTAAACTCAAAGCAACAGACAACTGCATTAAAAGAACTTTGCGTAAAGTAAACAATCCTTGCACCCGCAGGTACAAGCACCGTTGTTTTATCCCTGGTGGCAATAGCACATCCCCTAGTCTCATGTTGCTGTCACTCAAGCTAGACATCAGGGGGCTGAACCCACAATCAAGCATAACGCTCTCTCTTGGAGTTGCAAATAAAATACTTGGCCAAAGCAAATACCGCAACGGAGAACATGCAAGAATTTACTCAAGAACAAAATATAAAAGAGAAGAACCAAATATATTACTCATCACAATATGAACATAGTCTCATAATCCATCAGATCCCAACAAACTCAGCATAGCAACAGCAGAAATTACATAGATGCCTCGATCATGTGAGGCAGCTCACGAGGACTCGAAAGTGGAAGCACAAAGGGGGAAGAGATTCATCACATAGCTACTGGTCACGGACCCATGGTCCAAGGGGGACTACTCACGGCACATCTGGGAGGCGTCCATGGCTATGGATGGTCTCCAAGAGGGGGTTCCTCCTTCCAGCAGGGTGCTGGGGCAGCTTCTCCAGGCAGCCCCGATCTTGAAACGGCGGCGGCTACAGAGGGGAGTTCGCGAGAAAGAGATCGATCTTAGGGTTTTCCACCCCGAGGGGTAAATATAGGCGAAGGGGGGCATCGAGGGGACCCACGAGGCAGTCAAGAGGGTCCCTGGCGCGGCCCAGGGTGGGGCCGCGCCACCTTCCCTCCTGGCTTCCTGGTGGTGGCCCCCCTTCCCTCTCTTGGTGATTCCGGAAGCTTCTGTTGCGCTGATTTTTTATATATTTTTCCCGGAATTTTTGGAGCACTTTTAATGGCCGGAAAACCTGAAATACAAAAACAGCAGAAAACAGAAACTGGCAACTGGGTGCACTAAGTTAATAGGTTAGTCCAAATAGGTTCAAAAGTGTATGAAAGTTCAAGCAAAACATGGCAAAGTCACACAAAACATGCATGGAGTAAGCAGAAATTATAGATACGTTTGGGACGTATCAACATCCCCAAGCTTAATTCCTGCTCGTCCTCGAGTAGGTAAATGATAACAAGCATAATTTCTGTGGTGACATGCCACACAACCAAATAAGGACTTTTAAGTAAAGCAATCAAAGCATGCAATTCAATTCAAGTCTTAACAAGCAAGAGTCTATATTAGCATTGACACAAGCAACAAAAGAACAAAAGGTGCAAGAGCTCTTGCTGTTCGTGACTCGAATGTCTCCAAATGGTGTTTGCGTGCAAGCAAGGGACTGGGAAGAAAGAGAAAAAGGTTGTTGAGAACAACTATCTACTAAAGTTTCACACTTGGTCTCCTTTGGATTCTTATTTGGACTCGTCCCCAGACCACTAGCCAGGTACAAGTCAAACTGATCCACTCCCTTTCGACATTTTGAGCACTCATGCAATGAATGAGTGTGAGCAAGAAAGTTGACACCTAAAAGGCGAAAGAGAAAGAAGGTGGAGGAGGAAGACAAAAAGGTGTGAAAGACTCACATCAATGAGGACAATCATAGGCGAGAGAAGGCCATATGATAGATATGATGTGAGGAGTAGGGATTTCCATACAACAGATGCACATGTGAGCTAAAAGCTCTCCAAGGGAACTAGTGGGGGTGCATCTAACTTGCTTGCTCAAGAAGACCTAGAGCTCGTTTGAGGAGGCTCACCATTGGAATATACAAGCCAAGTTTTATAGTGTGAAGGGTCCCCACATAGCTATATGCATGATGATGATCTCTATGGAGTACAAGGGATAGAAGATGAAGTACTAGTGTGTATCTCTCAAAAGGAATAGTAGTATGCCCCCTTCTCTCTTTTTATTTTTCTTTTATCTTTTTCTCTTTTTTTTATTTTTTGTGGCCTCAATGGCTCTTTCTATTTAACTCTCATTTGTCCTCTTTGGGATCTTTTGATTTTGTCCTCTTTGGGATCTTTTCCTCACCTTAGGGGCAATACTCTATATTTTACAAGAATATAGGAGATCTTTCACACTTTACAAAGGTACTCACATAAAGAAAATGTAACTATCATGATGCAAATGTATGCCTCTGCCAGGGTAGCAGGATATGCAATGATACTAGCGCGTCATATAGCAATGATTAGGGCAAGGCCTAACTAGCATGCGGCTCATTGATGTGCGAGATGATGATGGTGATTTCTCGCCCTTCGTCGGTAAACCCCAAGTGGAAGGCGTGATGTAGCACAACAGCAAATTTCCCTCGGTGAAGATACCAAGGTTTGTCTCCAGTAGGACTCCGGAGATGATAAGTAGGTGTCAGCGGCGCAACTGATGCGGACCTGCACACAGACACGATAACTTTGTTCCCAACGAAGTTCAGAGAGGTTGTCAATCTCTCCGGTCTTGTTGTTCACAAAGGATCAAACACAAGGGATAATGATAGTAATTGAAAGTAAAAGCAGAAAAGTAAATGAGCGTGTAAACAGTGATGAGGATATGGACCGGGATACGTGATGTTCACTAGTGATGTCTCTCTCCCAAAAGACGATAAAATTGCTATGCGAGGTAAACAAATTACAGAAAGGAAATTGACAGGATTATGAACGCACCGCAATGCTAACTATGCTACAAAAGAAAGGACGAGGATCAAAAGCATGGGCAGTACGCCAAACTAAGTAGACCGAAATCCAACTGCATCTACTACTAATCATCCACCTTGAGATATCTATCCAGAACATCTCGCTGGTATTAAGTTGCGAGCCCCACCCAAAGTGTAAACCCAAAGCAACAGACAAGTGCATTAAAAAGAACTTTGCGTAAAGTAAACAATCCTCGTAACCGCGGTTACAAGCACCGTTGTTTTCCCCCTTGTGGCAACAGCACATCCCCTAGACTCATGTTTCTGTCACTCAAGCATGTCATCGGGGGGCATGAACCCACAATCGAGCAAAACATTCCCTCTTGGAGTCACTACCTACTACTTGGCCAAAGCAAAAAACAGCAACGGAGAACATGCAAGAATTACTTAGGAACAAAAATATAAGAGATAAGAACCAAATATATTACTCAATCACAATCTGAACATAATCTCATAATCCATCAGATCCTATCAAACTCAACATAGCAATAGCAGAAATATTACAAAAGTGCCTCGATCATGTAGGGCAGCTCACGAGGTCGAAACCATGAAGATCAAAGAGGGGAGGAGAACATCACATAGCTACTGATCACGGACCCATGGTCCAAGGACAACTACTCACGAGACATCCGGGGAGCATCCATGGTGGAGAGGAGACTCTTGGAGGTCAGCCCTCCCTCCGGCAGGGTGCCGGGAAGAGGTCTTCTGGTGCTCCCGATCTCGGAAGCGCGGCGGCGGCGGAACAGAGGCGAGTTTGCGAAATAGGGTTCTGTCTTCGGAGTTTCCCCGTGACGGAGAATAAATAGGCGAAGGGGGAAACCAGAGGTGGACCAGGGCCCCCAAGCGCCCCCCTGGCGCGACCAAGGGTGGGGCCGCGCCGGGTGGCTGCCTGGGCCCCCTGGCTCCCCTCTGTCCCCACTCGGCCTCTTCGCGAAGCTTCCTGTACGCTGATTTTTCCTGTATTTTCCCGGAATTTTTCTGGCACTTTTTATATGGGGGAAAACTGAAATAGAAAAAACAGCAGAAAACAGGAACTGGCACTAGGGTGCACTGAGTTAATAGGTTAGTCCAAATATGATCAAAAGTGTATGAAAGTGTATCTAGATCATAGCAATATCACACAAAACATGCATGGAGCAAGAAGAAATTATTGATACGTTTTGGACGTATCACTCATCGATCAAGCAAGTAGCATGTATGACATGAAGATCAAGTCATGAGAAGGTGGATGTTGCATGGCAATGTATCTCGGAAAAGCTATGGAAATGCCTTGTAGGTAGGTATGGTGGCTGTTTTGAGGAAAGATATAAGGAGGCTTATGATGACAGAGCGTATGATGCCAAGGGTTTGGATGCACCAACGAAGTATGCGCCAACTCTCGAGGTGAGAAAGGGCAATGCACGGTACCGAAGAGGCTAGAAAAAGTATAGGTGGGTGGAAGTGTCAACTTTCGAATACTCATATTAGTCTGAAGAACTCATGCACTTATTATCGGTAACTCTCAATCTAATCAGGAGGTTCACAAAGAGACAGGTACCCAGAGGAGGAGTGTATGGGGGTTTGGTTATCCTTGCGCACCCTCGACTCATGGTACGTGAGTGTACTCTAATATTCAAACCCTCCAGAGGTTAGTGATCCATCTAGTAGCTAGAGTTCTCAACAGGGGTTTTTTTTGGTTTTTGAAAAACACACGGATTGACCAAAATACGACATCTATCACTAATAGGAAAGAGCTCTTGACACCATAAGTTCAAACATTACTCTAGTCAATACCTCAAAACTATTGCAAGTTACTACTACAAAGAGAATAGCAACTTTAACTACCTACTTTCAGTCAAGACACAGAACTCGGTGCAACAGGCAAACTCTCTAACAAGATAAAACATGCAACCTATAAAAAGTTCAACCTAAGACAAAAGAAAAGCTCTAGAAAAACTAAAGCACTACAGCTAAACAGAACAGCAGCTAAGAAAAGAAAAAGAACAGCTCACAGCTAAAAGAATAAGCATGCAAATCCTATGAGGAGTTCTATTTCAAGTAGAGCGTGAATCTCTCCCACAAAAAAGAGTAAGTTGGGGTATAACTTGTTACTACAGCAAAGAAAGCAAAACAAACCTAAAAAAGTAAAGAGCGAGACGCTCCAAGCAAAGCACATAACGCATGAAGTGATAAAAATATAGTGCAACGAGGGACAAACTGATGATTGTTGATGAAGAAGGGATGCATCGGGGGCATCCCCAAGCTTAGACGCTTGAGTCTTCTTGAATATTTATTGGGGGTGCACATGGGCATCCCCAAGCTTGAGCGTTTGACACTCCTGAATCTTCTTTCATCATCCTCCATCGCGCACTTGAAAACTCCCTTCATACATAACTCATTGTAGGCTGATTAGAGAGGTTAGTATCCTAATAAAATAATTTTCCTCTACTGCAAATAAAGATTTCCAGGAAGAGCTACTGTTTCTCCTGCCTGCCCAAAAAAGTTTGCAAAGAAAAAGAAAGCTTAAGGATTGCAAAACTACGAAAAGAAAAACCGGGGCAGAAGCTGAGAAAAACAGAACAATAGAGAAAGGACAATTTTTTCGAGGTACTTCTGCAACTCAAATCAAAAAACTTTGAACAGACACCTGAAAGGTAACTGTATGGAGCATGCTGTCAAATAAATTCAGATAAAAAAGATGATCTTCTGATTTATTGAGAATTTTTCCGTCAAGCAGACAGAATCTGTTTCTCGACAGCAAGCACCAACTTTTGACCTTTCTTGCAATCTGAGGCTAAACTTGGCACAAAGCTTGAAAAGTAAAGATACAATGATGTTGCTATAGTAGTAAAAATCATCAAGAGCACTAAGAACAGAACTAAAGAAAAAAATAAAAACCTAAATTCGTTAGAGCCATTAGCTAGGCTTGATGATTATAAAAGGTGCTCTCATAAGAATAAGAATTTGAAGCAAAATAGAGCATCAAGAAGCAAATATGAAACACATTTAAGCCTAACCCACTTCCTATGCATAGGCATCTTATAAGAAAATAGATCAAAGGAGCACGAAGAAACCAGCATTGGAAGGTGGAACAAGAACATCTTCAAAAATTTCAACATAAAGAGAGGAGTTTTTGTTACAAAGTTTCTACAACCAATCTTTCCTCTCTCAAAATAATTTTCAGTAGTATCATGAAAAACATCAAGAATATAACTATCACATAAATCATGTTGTTCATGACTTACAAGTACACGTGTATAGTTTTCAACACGGTCTTTAGGAACATAAGATAAATGCAACCCATCACATTGAGTTTTGATAAGAGAAAAATTCTCCGGAGTTGGAGATTTCAAAAGGATAATGGAACACTCAAGTGTGGGTGCAATAGCAAAAAATTCATGCTTAACATGAGGAACTATAGCAAGTTCATCTCCGTAAGCATCATCCATAGTGGCATCACGGCCATAAGCATAGAAGGCATCAACTTCATCAAAAAGGGACATTTCAAAAGAATCCATAGGATCATAACACTCATATAAGGTAAGATTCAAAGGGTTACTCTCATTAGAAGGTAGACATGGATGGATCCATTCTTCCTCCTTTTGTTCTTCACTCTCCTTCTATTTTTCATCCAAGGAGCTTTCAGTTTCAGCAATTTCTTCTTCCATAGAGTCCTGCAAATCATTAGTCTCTTCCTTTGGGGGAGAGATCCTCTCAAGATGATCAGTAATATAATAATTTGCATCATAATTTTCCAAACAATAGTTAAGTATAGCAAGACTCTCAAGTTTGTAAGGGGCATCATCAATATTTTTAAGAAGAGAAGTAATTTCATAAGCACCTTTATAAGCAACAAACTCTTCTATTTCCTCTGCATCATAAAAATCATAGTTTCTCTTAGCATAAGAAGCTAAGGTTTCATCATCATTGTACTCACATTGGAAAGCAAGGTGTTTGTGCCTCATAAAGCAACAAGATTCATCCATGCAGAAAGATATATTATATATTGAGCACAAGTTTCTAGCATAGTCATACAACTCGTGTATTTGTTTCCATAAGTGTATCCCCTTTCGAGACAGGCGGTGTTCCTTGTACCACTTTTGTTGATCCTCGGTAAATCCTCCATGCCAATAAGATCTGGTTTCACAGAAGTCAGACATTGATTGACAGGTAAAGAACTAGACATACTATTGTTTTTTGGATTTTTGATAAAGGACACGAAGATAAAAACTGAAAGGTAAACTAACAAGACTAAAAAGCAAAGGTAAAAGATAGTGTGCAACTCCCCTATCTTGTAGACTTGAGTCCCCGGCAACGGCGCAAGAAATTTTCTTGATGGCTTCTCGCCCCTCGTTGGTTACCCCAAGTGGAAGGTTTGAGATGCAGTGCAGCAGCAAGTTTCCCTCGGTGAAGATACCAAGGTTATCGAACCAGTAGAACTCAGGAGATACAAGTAGGTGGCAACGTCGCCAGAAATTACTTCCTGACTAGGGTGTTGTCGTGGACCTGCACACAGCAACAAATAACTTTGCTCCCAACGAGTACATAGGAGTTGTCAATTCCTCCGGCCTTGTTGTTTACAAAGGATCAACGCAAGAGATAAAAGGTGCAAAGGAAAGTAAAAGCTGAAAGTAAATTGAGGGTGTGAACAATAATGTGAAGATGGACCGGGGTCCCGTGATTTTCACTAGTGATGTCTCTCTCCCAAAAGACGATAAAAGTGCTAGCAAGGTAAACAAATCACAGTTGGGAAATTGGCAGGATTATGAAGGCACCGCAATGCTAACTATGCTGCAAAGAAAGGAAGGGCTTAAAAGCAATGGGCAGTACGCGAAGGTAAGTAGACCGAAATCCATCTACATCTACTACGAATCATCCACCTTGAGATATCTATCCAGAACATCTCGCTGGTATTAAGTTGCGAATCCCACCCAAAGTGTAAACTCAAAGCAACAGACAACTTCATTAAAAGAACTTTGCGTAAAGTAAACAATCCTTGCACCCGCAGGTACAAGCACCGTTGTTTTATCCCTGGTGGCAACAGCACATCCCCTAGTCTCATGTTTCTGTCACTCAAGCTAGACATCAGGGGGCTGAACCCACAATCAAGCATAACGCTCTCTCTTGGAGTTGCAAATAAAAGGCTTGGCCAAAGCAAATACCGCAACGGAGAACATGCAAGAATTTACTCAAGCACAAAATATAAAAGAGAAGAACCAAATATATTACTCATCACAATCTGAACATAGTCTCATAATCCATCAGATCCCAACAAACTCAGCATAGCAACAACAAAAATTACATAGATGCCTCGATCATGTGAGGCAGCTCACGGGGACTCGAAAGTAGAAGCACAAAGGGGGAAGAGATTCATCACATAGCTACTGGTCACGGACCCATGGTCCAAGGGGGACTACTCACGGCACATCCGGGAGGCGTCCATGGCTATGGATGGTCTCCCGGAGGGGGTTCCTCCTTCCGGCAGGGTGCCGGGGCAGCTTCTCAAGGCAGCCCCGATCTTGAAACGGCGGCGACGGCGGTACAGAGGGGAGTTTGAAAGAGAAAGAGATCGATCTTAGGGGTTTCCACCCCGAGGGGTAAATATAGGCGAAGGGGGGCATCGAGGGGACCCACGAGGCAGTCAGGAGGGTCCCTGGCGCGGCCCAGGGTGGGGCCGCGTCAGCTGCCCTCCTGGCTGCCTGGTGGTGGCCCCCTTCCCTCTCTTTGTGATTTCGGAAGCTTCTGTCGCGCTGATTTTTTATATATTTTTCCCAGAATTTTTGGAGCACTTTTAATGGCCGGAAAACCTGAAATACAAAAACAGCAGAAAACAGAAACTGGCAACTGGGTGCACTGAGTTAATAGGTTAGTCCAAATAGGTTCAAAAGTGTATGAAAGTTCAAGCAAAACATGGCAAAGTCACACAAAACATGCATGGAGCAAGCAGAAATTATAGATACGTTTGGGACGTATCAGCCGCCTGGGCCACCCCTGGCTCCCCTCTGGCCCCACTTGGGCTCTTCCCGAAGCTTTCTGTACGCTGATTTTTCCTATATTTTTCCCGGAATTTTTCTGGCACTTTACGTAATGGGAAAACCTGAAATATAAAAATAGCAGAAAACAGGAACTGGCACTGGGGTGCACTGAGTTAATAGGTTAGTCCAAATATGATCAAAAGTGTATGGAAGTGCATCAATATCATAGCAATATCACACAAAAGATGCATGGAGCAAGCAGAAATTATAGATACGCTTTGGACGTATCACACGACGGCGTGCGTATGGTGGAGAAACCCCCAACCAAGTGTAGACTCCAAACAAGGGGATTGCACTCAAGGAAGGAGAAAGAGAGAGAGAGAGAAACTACGATACTCTTTTCTCAAGTCTAGAGCATCCATCCTCTTTTCAATAGTGACAAGTCTATCTATAACAGTATCAAAACTACGATCATAAACAAAATAACTAGATAGGCCATGCAAAATGTCAAGAGCTCTAGCTTCATCACACTCTAAAAAGTCTCCTTCAGCCATAATATCAAGAGAGTGTTTACACCTCTTAAAAATACCATGGTAAAAATTTCTAAGAACAATTTTTATAGGTATCCAAGGCATAATTCTCCAATGTGCTTCAGAAATTCTGTCCTATGCCTTCTTCATATTTTCTCCCTCCCTTTGATGGAAATCTAGAACTTCTGATTCCCTCAAAGCACCAAGACCTGACATGCTTAACTAAAAAAGAAGGACTACCAAAAGCAAGGTAAATATTTTTTTGTGGTTTTTGATAAAGGACACTAAGATAAAAAACTGAAAGATAAACTAACAAGACTAAAAAGCAAAGGTAAAACATAATGTGCAACTCCCCTATCTTGTAGATTGGAGTCCCAGGCAACGGCGCCAGAAATTTTCTTGATGTGCGAGAGATGATAATGGCTACTCACCCTTCGTTGGTTACCCCAAGTGGAAGGTGAGATGTAGGATAGCAGCAAATTTCCCCTAATGTAGAGGATAGGGTTTGTTGATACGTCCCAAACGTATCTATAATTTCTGCTTGCTCCATACATGTTTTCTGTGATATTGCTATGATCTAGATACACTTTCATACAATTTTGATCATATTTGGACTAACTTATTAACTCAGTGCACCACAGTGCGAGTTCCTATTTTCTTCTGTTTTTCTATTCCACGTTTCCCCCACATTACAAATGCTCCAAAAATTCGGGAAAATGTATAAAAAATCAGCGCAACGGAACTTTCCGGAATCACCAAAGTGGGGCCAAAGGGCCACCACCAGGGACCTAGGCGGCCACTTGGCGCGACCTAGGGCTTGGTCGCGCCAGGGGGGCGCCTGGACCTCTGGTGGCCCCCTGGCTTCCCCCCTTCGCCTATTTATTCTCCGTGTCACGAAACCCCCGATGATAGAACCATTTTTCACGATCTCGCCTTTGTTCCGCCGTCGCCGTACTTCCAAGATCGGGAGTGCCAACAGACCTCTTCTCGGCACCCTGCCGGAGGGAGGATTGACCTCTGGGAGCTTCCCCTCCACCATGGACGCTTCCCGGATGTGTCGTGAGTTGTTTCCCTTGGACCATGGGTCCGTGATCAGTAGCTATGTGATGTTCTCCTCCCCTCTTTGTTCTTCATGGTTTAGACCTCGTGAGATGCCCTACATGATCGAGGCACATATGTAATTTTTTGCTGTTGCTATGCTGAGTTTGATGGGATCTGATGGATTATGAGATTATGTTCAGATTGTGATTGAGTAATATATTTGGTTCTTATCTTTTATATTTTTGTTACTAAGTAATTCTTGCATGTTCTCCGTTGCTATTTATTGCTTTGTCCAAGTAGTAGGTAGTGACTCCAAGAGGGAACGTTATGCTCGATTGTGGGCTCATGCCCCCCGATGACACGCTTGAGTGACAGAAACATGAGTCTAGGGGATGTGATGTTGCCACAAGGGGGAAAACAACGGTGCTTGTAACCACGGTTGCAAAGATTTTTTACTTTACGCAAAGTGCTTTTTAATGTAGTTGTCTGTTGCTTTGGGTTTACACTTTGGGTGGGGCTTGCAACTTAATACCAGCGATATGTTCTGGATAGATATCTCAAGGTGGATGATTAGTAGTAGATGCAGTTGGATTTCGGTCTACTTATTTTGGCGTACCGCCCATTCTTTTGAGCCTCGTCCTTTCTTTGTAGCATAGTTAGCATTGCGGTGCGTTTTTAATCCTGTCAATTGCCCAACTGTAATTTGTTTACCTCACATAGCAGTTTTATCGTCTTTTGGGAGAGAGACATCACGGGACCCCGGTCCATATTCTCATCACTGTTTACACGCTCTTTTATTTTCCTGCTTTTACTTTCTAGTTGCTATCACCATTATCATTATTATTTGTTGTGTTGATCCTTTGTGAATAGCAAGGCCGGAGAGATTGACAACCTCTCTGTACGCGTTGGGAAGCAAAGTTATTTTTGTTGTGTGCAGTTCCACGTCAGTTGCGTTGTTGACACCTACTTATCATCTCCGGAGTCCTACTAGAGACAAACCTTGGTATCTTCACCGAGGGAAATTTTCCGCTATCCTACCTCTCACCTTCCACTTGGGGTAACCAACGAGGAGAGAGTATCAAGCAAATTTCTGGCGCCGTTGCCGGGGACTTAGAGTGCTAAGATAGGGGAGTTGCACACTATCTTTTGTCTTTGCTTTTTAGTCTTGTTAGTTTACTTTTCAGTTTTTGCCTTTCTGTCTTATACCAAAAAACCCCCAAAAATAGTATGTCTAGTTCCTTACTTGCCAATCAATGTCTTAATTCTTTGAAACCATATCTTATTGGCATGGAGGATTCACTGAGGATCAAAAAAAGTGGTACAAGGAAAACACCACTTGTCTCAAAAGGGGATACACTTATGGAAACAAATACATCAGTTGTATGAGTATGCTCGAAACTTGTGCTCAATATATAATATATCTTTCTGCAGGGATGAATCTTGTTGCTTTATGAGGCATAAACACCTTGCTTTCCAATGTGAGTACAATGATGATGAAACCTTAGCTTCTTATGCTAAGAGAAACTATGATTATTATGATGCAGAGCAAATAGAAGAATTTGTTGCTTATAAGGGTGCCTATGAAATTACTTCTCTTCTTAAAAATAGTGATGATGCCCCTTACAAATATGAGATTCTTGCCATACTTAACTATTGTTTGGAAAATTACGATGCAAATTATTATATTACCGATCATCTTGAGAGAATCTCTCCCCAAAGGAAGAGACTAATGTTTTGCAGGACTCTATGGAAGAAGAAATTGATGAACCAGAAAGCTCCTTGGATGAAAAGGAGGAGGAGAGTGACGAACAAAAGGAGGAAGAATGGAGCCATCCATGTCTACCTTCTGATGAGACTAACTCTTTGACTCTTACCTTATATGAGTGTTATGATCCTATGGATTCTTTTGAAATACCCCTTTTTGATGAAGTTGATGCCTTCTATACTTGTGGCCATGATGCCATTATGAATGATGCTTACGGAGATGAACTTGCTATAGTTCCTCATGTTAAGCATGAAATTGTTGCTATTGCATCCACACTTGATTGTCCTATTATCCTTTTGAAATCTCCAACTCATATTCCGGAGAATTTTGCTCTTATCAAGGCTCAATGTGATGGGTTGCATTTATCTTATAATCCTAAAGACCGTGTTGAAAACTATACACGTGTGCTTGTAGGTCTTGAATAACATGATTTCTGTGATAGTTATATTCTTGATGTTGTTCATGATACTACTGAAAATTATTTTGAGAGAGGGAAGTTTGGTTCTAGAAAATTCCATATTACTAAAACTCCTCTCTTTATGTTGAAAGTTTTGAAGATGTTCTTGTTCCACCTTCCTATGCTGGTTTCTTTGTGCTTCTTTGATTTATTTTCTTATAAGATGCCTATGCATAGGAAGTGGGTTAGGCTTAAATGTGTTTCATATTTGCTTCTTGATGCTCTCTTTTGCTTCAAATCCTTATTCTTATGAGAGCATATCTTTTATAACCTCCGTGCCTAGCATAAAGGCGTAAAAGAAAGAGCTTGTTGGGAGGCAACCCAAGATGTTTTTACTTCTGTTTTTAGTGGTCTTGATGATTGTTACTACTGTAGCAACATCATTGTATCTTTATTTTCAAGCTTTGTGCCAAGTTATAGCCTCTTATGATAAGGTAAGCAAAAGTCGTGACATGCTGTCTAGAAAACAGATTATGTCTGCTTGACGGAAAAAATCAGAACAAATCACCTGTTCATCTTTTTGAGCTGAATTTTTTTACACAGCATGCTCTATACAATTGTGAAACTTTCTTATGTTCTAAGGTTTTTTATTTCAGTTGCAGAAGTGCCCCAAAAAAATTCTCTACTACATGTTGTTCTGTTTTTCACAGATTCTGCCACGGTTTGTCTCTCTTCACTTTTTCAAACCTTAAGCTTGCTTTTTCTTTGCAAAAACCTTTTGTAAATCTTGAGAAACATTAGCTCTTCAGGAATATCTTTATATCCAGTGGGTAAAGATTATTTTATTAAGGGTACTAACCTCTCTAATCAGCTTATGATGAGTTATGTATGAAGGGAGTTTTCAAGTGTGCGATGGAAGATGATGAAAGAAGATCCGGGAGTGTCAAACGCTCAAGCTTGGGGATGCCCCCGTGCATCCCCAATAAATATTCAAGGAGACTCAAGCGTCTAAGCTTGGGGATGCTGATGCGTCCCAAACGTATCGATAATTTCTGCTTTCTCCATGCATGTTTTGTGTGATACTGCTATGATCTAGATGCACTTTCATACACCTTTGATCATATTTGGACTAACCTATTAACTCAGTGCACCCCAGTGCCAGTTTCTGTTTCCTGCTGTTTTTCTATTCCAGTTTTCCCCCATATTAAAAGTGCTCCAAAAATCAGGGAAAAATCAGATAAAAAATCAGCGTAACGGAAGCTTCCAGAGTCCCAAAGGAGGGTCGGAGGGGCCCCACTTGGTGCCCAGGCGGCCAGGTGACGCGGCCTAGGGTGGATCCGCGCCGGGTGGCCGCCTGGACACCTGGTGCCCCCTGGCTGCCCCCTTCGCCTATTTATTCCCCATGACGCGAAACCCCCGTAGACAGAACCCTTTTTCGCGATCTCGCCTCTATTCCGCCGCCGCCGCACTTCCAAGATCTGGAGCACCATCAGATTTCTTCCTGGCACCCTGCCGGAGGGAGGATCGACCTCCGGGAGCTTCCCCTCCACCATGGACGCTTCCCGAATGTGCCGTGAGTAGTTTCCTTTGGACCATGGGTCCGTGATCAGTAGCTATGTGATGTTCTCCTCCCCTCTTTGTTCTTCATGGTTTAGACCTCGTAAGCTGCCCTACATGATCGAGGCACACATGTAATCTTTCTGCTGTTGCTATGCTGAGTTTGATGGGATCTGATGGATTATGAGATTATTTTCATATTGTGATAGTGTAATATATTTGGTTCTTATCTTTTATATTTTTGTTCCTAAGTAATTCTTGCATGTTCTCCATTGTTGTTTATTGCTTTGGCCATGTAGTAGGTAGTAACTCCAAGAGGGAACGTTATGCTCGATTGTCGGTTCATACCCCCTGATGACACGCTTGAGTGACAGAAACATGAGTCTAGGGGATGTGTTATTTCCACAAGGGGGAAAACAACGGTGCTTGTATCCGTGGTTGCAAGGATTGTTTACTTTACGCAAAGTGCTTTTTAATGCAGTTGTCTGTTGCTTTGGGTTTACACTTTGGGTGGGGCTCGCAACTTAATACCAGCGAGATGTTCTGGATATATATCTCAAGGTGGATGATTAGTCGTAGATGCAGTTGGATTTCGGTCTACTTATTTTGGCGTACTGCCCATGCTTTTGAGCCTCTTCCTTTCCTTGTAGCATAGTTAGCATTGCGGTGCGTTTATAATCCTGTCAATTGCCCATCTGTAATTTGTTTACCTCGCATAGCAGTTTTATCGTCTTTTGGGGGAGATACATCACTAGTGAACATCACGGGACCCCGGTCCATATTCTCATCACTGTTTAAACGCTTATTTACTTTTCTTCTTTTACTTTCAGTTTCTATCATTATCATTATCCCTTGTGTTTTGATCCTTTGTAAACAACAAGACCGGAGAGATTGACAATCTCTCTGAACTTCGTTGGGAGCAAAGTTATTTGTGTCTGTGTGCAGGTCTAGGAGAAGCAAGTGATTATCATAAACGGCACGTCACTTGACGAACCACCTACTTATCATCTCCGGAGTCCCACTGGAGACAAACCTCGGTATCTTCACCGAGGGAAACTTGTCGCTACGCTGCATCTCACCTTCCACTTGGGGTAACCAATGAAGGGCGAGAAGCAATTATCATCTCTCGCGTATCAAGCAAATTTCTGGCACCGTTGCCGGGGACTCTGAGTGCTAAGATAGGGGAGTTGCCCACTACCTTTTACCTTTGCTTTTTAGTCTTGTTAGTTTACCTTTCATTTTTTATTTTTGTGTCTTATATCAAAAATTACAAAAAAATCTACCACACTTGCTGCTACTATGGGTTCCACTAAAAACACCAAGTTGTGTGACTTCACTAGTCACAACAACAAAGACTTTATCTGCACTCCTATTGCCACACCTGCCACTTCAGCTACCTCTTATGAAATTAAACCTTCTTTGCTAAACCTTGTTATGAGAGATCAATTCTTTGGTGTTGGAGATGATGCTGCTTTACACTTAAATAATTTTGTTGAGTTATGTGATATGCAAAAGTATAAAGAAGTAGAAGGTGATGTTGTTAAGCTCAAGCTTTTTCCTTTCTCTTTGAGAGGAGAAGCTAAAATCTGGTTTCAATCTTTGGCTAGGAATATCATAGATTCTTGCGATAAGTGCAAAGATGCTTTTATTGGGAAGTACTACCCACCTACTAAAATTATCCAATTAAGAAGTAATATTATAAATTTTAAGCAATTGGATAATGAACACGTTGCCCAAGCTTGGGAACGTATGAATCTCTTGTTAATAAATGCCCTACACATGGTTTGACTACCTGGATGGTTATCCAGACTTTTTATGCAGGCTTGAACTTTACCTCGCGGAACCTGTTAGATTCGGCCGCGGGAGGAACCTTTATGTCAACTACACTTGGTGCTGCCACAAAGCTTCTCGATGAGATGATGACCAACTATTCCCAATGGCACACCGAACGCGCTCCAACGGGTAGGAAGGTAAACTCTGTCGAGGAGATTACCTCCCTAAATGAAAAAGTTGAGTTAATTATGTCTCTACTTACCAAGCAACCCTCTATTGATCCTCATGATGTTCCTTTAAATTCTTTGGTTGCTCAGGAACAAGTAGATGTGAACTTTATTGCTAGAAACAACTTTAACAACAATGCTTATAGGGGAAATTTTGTTAGTAATCCTAGACCGTTTCCATCCAACTATGGGAAAAACAACACTTACCCTAGCAACAAGAACCCCACTTCTGAACTAGAAAACATGCTTAGAGACTTTATCATTACCCAAAAATCCCGCAACAAGAATGTAGAAGAGGAATTAGCTAAGTTAGATAATCTCTCTTTGAATGTAGATAGCCTAGGCCGTGATGTTGAGATGCTAAAAATTAAAACCTCTCCCCTTGAGTAGAGGAAGGCCACCCCTATTAATGCTATCCAATTACAAATCAATGAAAATATTAGGATGATGGATAAACTTGAAGAAATATGGGCTAGAGAAAAAGAGGAAGAGGATAGAATTAAGAGCCTTCCTACACACCACACAGTTTCCACTATCCAAATTGTTGAGGATGCCGAAACTATTAGCACCCAATGCACTCCTGGTCCCATTGGACCTATTAATGGTGATGCTAATACCTCAACCGTAGAAGAAGAAACTCCTATGAACATCGAGGGTTTCAAAAAAGTGAGCCTAGATGACACTACTACCACCTTTGATAGTAGTGATATTGATTTTGATAGTTGCACCCTCTCGGGAGTTATTACCTTGTTACAAAAAATGTCTAGAGACCCCACAATAGAACACTCAATCTTGCCTTCACAGAGCATATCACAAATGCTCTCATCAAATCTAGGAAGGAGAAGCTTAGAATAGAAGCCTCCATACCTAGGAAGCTAGATGATGGTTGGGACCCTCTGATAAAAATTAAATTAAATAACTTCTCTTGCTATGCTTTATGTCACGATGGAGATAGTACCTCCGTCATGCCCAAAAGAATGTATGATATGTTTGAATTGAAACCTTTTGATTCTTGTTCTTTTGGTGTTCGTCTTGTTGATTCTTCCGTAAAGAAACCTTTGGGGAAGATCGACCATGTTCTTGTCATTGTCAATGACAATTATGTTCCCATTGATTTTATTATTATGGATATAGAGTGTGAACCTTTATGTCCAATTATTTTGGGACGTCCTTTTCTTCGCACCGTTGGTGTCGTTATTGACATGAAAGAGGGGAATATAAAATTTCAATTCCCTCTCAAAAAGGGGATGGAACACTACCATAGAAAGAAAATCAAGTTACCATTTTAGTCCGTTACACGGGCTAGCTATTCTCTTTCTCTTGATAAAACTTGATTCTTTTTTGCCTTATGCCTAGCTTAAAGGCGTAAAAGAAAGCGCTTGTTGGGAGGCAACCCAAGATGTTTTTACTTATGTTCTTAGTGGTCTTGATGATTGTTACTACTTTAGCAACATCATTGTATCTTTATTTTCAAGATTTTTGCCAAGTTATAGCCTCTTATGATAAGGTAAGAAAAAGTTGTCACATGCTGTCCAGAAAACAGATTTTGTCTTTTTGACGGAAAAAGGAACAAATCACCAGTTCATCTTTTTGAGCTGAATTTTTTAAACAACATGCTCTATACAATTGTGAAACTTTCGTAAGTTCTGAGTTTTTTTATTTGAGTTGCAGAAGTACCCCGAAAAAATTCTCTACTACCTGATGTTCTGTTTTTCACAGATTCTGCCACGTTTTGCCTTTCCTGACTTTTGCAAACCTTAAGCTTGGTTTTTCTTTGCAAAAACCTTTTGGAAATCTTTAGAAATAGTAGCTCTTCAAGAATATCTTTATATCCAGTGGGGAAAAAATATTTTATTAAGGGTACTAACCTCTCTAATTAGCTTATGATGAGTTATGTATGAAGGGAGTTTTCAAGTGTGCAATGGAAGATGATGAAAGAAGATCCGGGAGTGTCAAGCGCTCAAGCTTGGGGATGACCCCATGCATCACCAATAAATATTCAAGGAGACTCAAGCGTCTAAGCTTGGGGATGCCCCCGTGCATCCCCTTCTCCATAAACAATCATCAGTTCGTCCTTCGCCTCACTATATTTTTATCACTTAATGCGTTATGTGCTATGCTTGGAGCGTCCCGCTCTTAGGTTTTATTTTTAGTTTTCTTTAGCTTTTCTTGTTGTTCATAACAAGTTAGACCCCAGCTTACTTTGTGTGGGAGAGGAAAACGCTCCACTACAATCTAGAACACATTATAGGATTTTGCATGCCTATCTTTTTACTGTTGTGTGTTCTTTATCTTTTCGTAGCTACTTCCATGATTAGGTTTAGTCTTAGTTTGTCTTTAGCAAGAGACTTGGCTTTTGTTTAGTTTGTTGCTGGAACTCTCTTTAGTTTTCATGTTTATCTTGTTAAGAGAGTTGGTTGTTGCACTGAGTTGTGTCTTGTCTTGAAAGTAGGTAATTGAGATTGCTATTTAATTTTAGTAGTAACTTGCAATAGTTTTGAGGTATTGTTATGAGTAATGTTTGAACTTTTTGGTGTCAAGAGCTCTAGCCTATTAGTGATAGGTGTCGTATTTTGGGCAATCCGTGTGTATTTTCAAAACCTACTAGTTGAGAACTCTATCTACTAGATGGATCGCTAATCTTTGGAGGAATCGGATATTAGAGTACACTCACGTACCATGAGTCGAGGATGCGCAAGGATAACCAAACCCCCATACACTCCTCCTCGGGTTACTTGTCTCTTTGTGAACCTCCTTATTAGATTGAGAGTTACCGATAATAAGTGCATGAGTTCTTCGGACTAATATAAGTATTGAAAGTTGACACTTCTACCTCCTCATATTTGCTAGCCTCTCTCGTGCCGTGCATTTCCTTCTTCTCACTCCGAGAGTTGGCGTCCACCTTCGCCGGTACATCCAAACCCTTGGCATGATACGCTCTGTCATCATAAACCTCCTTATATCTTTCATCAAAACAGCCACCATACCTACCTATCAAGGCATTTACATAGCCTTTCCAAGATATATTGCCATGCAACATCCACCTCTTCATGAATTGATCTTCATGTCATACATGTTCGTGCTACACTGGCAGCAGCATACATTGCATACAGCATGACAGCTACATCTTCTTTATGATTTGAGTACCTTGTAAAGTGTGAAAGATCTTCTATACCCTCTTGTAAATTAGAGTGTCGCCCTTAAGTGAGGAAAAGATCCCAAAGTGGACAAAATAAAAGATCCCAAAGAGGACAAATGAGAGTTAAATAGAAAGAGCCATTGAGGCCACCAAAAAATACAAAAAAATAGAAAAAAAGAGAGGAAAGAAATAAAAAGAGAGAAAGGGGCAACACTACTATCCTTTTGACAGATCCACACTAGTACACCCTCTTATCCTTGTACTCCATAGAGATGATCATTCATGCATATAGCTATGTGGGGACCTTCACACTATAGAACTTTTCTTGCATATTCCAAGGATGAGCCTCCTCAAAAGAGCTCTGGGTCTTCATGAGAGAGCAAGTTAGATGCACCCCCACTAGTTCCATTGGAGATCTTTCTAGATCTTATGTGCATTCCTTGCATGGCAATCCCTACTCCTCACATCATATCTATCATTTGGCCTTCTTGCCTATGATTGTCCTCAATGATGTGAGCCTTTCTCACCTTTTTTTCTTCCTCCTCCACCATATTTCTCTCTTTTCCATCCTAAGTGTTAACTCTCGTGCTTATGATACGTCTCATACGTATCTACTTTTCCAAACACTTTTGCTATTGTTTTGCCCTCATTCTTCCATGATTTGGACGAAACTAACCCGGACTAACGATGTTTTCAGCAGAGCTGCCTGTATGGTTTTATTGTGTGCAGGAAAATGGATTTTTAGACGTTCCAGAAAATTCCCAGAAAAATACCAGAAAATCCACGCACCCGATGGAGCCAGATGCCAGAAGTGGGACCAGAGGGAAGTCCTGGGGGGCCCAGGCGCCACCCTGGCGAGGCCAGGGGTGGGTCCATGCCCTCTGGCCGCCTGGGCGCCTGCCCCCTCCTCTGGTGCCCTACCGAGACTCCTATTTATCCCCGTGACGAGAAAACCCCAGAACAGAAGTCGTTTTCCCAGTTTCCGTCGCGGAGCCGCCGCCACCCTCTGTTCTTCTTCGGGAGGGATAATCTGGAGGCTGATTTGGCCTCCGGATAGGGGAGATCGTCGCCATCGTCATCACCATCACCAATCCATCCATCCTTCATGACTTCTCTTCACATGTGTGAGTAATTCCCTGCTGTAGGCAAAGGGGATGGTAGGGATTGGATGAGTTTGATCATGTAATAGTTCGTCAGATTGTTGGGGGCATGTTGCCTATCATCTAGATTGGTGTTTATCTTCTTTGCTTCAACTTGTTGTTCTTAATGCTTGTCACTTTGGGCCCGAGTGCCATGTTTTCAGATCTGAACCCTATGTGTTTTCATGAATATATTTGTGTTCTAGATCCTATCTATGAGTTGTATGCACCTATTATGGTCCGGAACCGGCGATCGCAAAGGTGACAGCTTGGGACACCAAAGGGGATGGTCCATAATTTGAGGATTCATGTATCCATTGAGTTTATTGCTTTGTTCCGGTGCTATTTGACAGGAGCACCTTAATCTCCATAAGTTACTTTTGGCCCCGTTCGTAGCGGGATGGTAGGACAAAAGATGTTGTGCAAGTTCTTATTGCAAGCACGCACAACTACCTACGGGATACATGCCTAATGTTTGATATATGCCTAGATGATCATTGCTTTTCTGTGTGCCTTGCCCCATGTTAGAATCTATTATATGTTCACTCTCATCCATGCAACTCCCAACCATCCATCTCCCTAGCCTACAGTGTTTTCAATCCTGCTGGTCATTAGTTATTACTTTTGTTGTTACTTTTGTTGTTGCCACTATCACTATCATATTACCATTACCACTTATCTATTGTTGCAAGCAAGTATATTTCAGGTGCGGTTGAATTGACAACTCAACTGTCAAAGCTTATAAATACTCTTTGGCTCCCCGTGTGTCGAATCAATAAATTGGGTTAACTTACCCGCGAAGACTATCTCGATCCCTTACGCCTATGGGGCATCAAGCAGCGTTTTCTGGCGCCGTTTCCGGGGAGCATAGCAATATTTACAAGTCTACTTGAAGTATCCTTCCTGCTGCACATCATCCGCTATGGGTAAGAAAGGAGACCCCAAGGTTCCGATCTTACCATCCCGTACAAGAAAAGGTACTGTTCTGAACACTAGTGCTACACTTGATTCACCTTCTGTTATGAGTAAGTTTACTTCACCACCACTACATGATGCTTCTATTGAGTCTGTCACTATGTCCGACACTTTTGATGATGCTTCCACTACTCTTGATGATGCTACTTTTCTTGGTCACTATATTGAAACTCAAACTGCTAAGGCTGCAGCAGAATCCAAGACCGAGACCCCTGCTACCTATATTCCTACCTGCAAAACCTTTGGTTACCCGTGCTTAGATGACCTCAAGGAGAGAATCCTTGATGATGATTATGTTACTCTTGATGATGATTTTTGAAGGGAAATCATAGAGTGTGTCGACTCTGACCCTGGTGTTGTTAAGGAGTTTCTCAAAAGGCACTCCATGAAGAACAAAGTTATTCCTGATCCTCAATTTGCCACGTCTCCTATATGCATCACTCATCCTGATTATGATTTCTCTGTTGATCTTTCACTTATATCTACAGTCGAGGCTGACCCCTTTTATGGCAGAGAAAATGATGATGCTATAGCACACTTGACCAAACTCGCTGAGCTAGGTAACCTATTCACTACTGATGAGAAGATACGAAACTTCTATGTGGCCAAGCTTTTTCCTTTTTCTTTGAAGGAAGACGCTAAATCATGGTATGATGCACTACCCTATGGTTCCATGAAGAGTCCTCAGGACTTAGTCCAATTATTTGTTGATAAATATTTCCCAGATCATCTGCAACATGCTACTTTGCAAAGAATCTATAACTTTAAACAATTGCAGGATGAGCACCTCCCTAAAGCTTGGGGGAGGTTTTGTGATTTACTTAAGGTTATGCCGGGACATGTAGTCCCCAAGAATGAACTTCTTGATATATTTTACGCTTGTTTAACCGATGAATCCAAATCCTATCTAGATAGTTGTGCTATTTGTGTTTTCAGGGAAAGAACACCGGACGATGCAGAGGAATTAATGTGCAAAATCGCCAAAAACTATGAAGATTGGTCGATTCCTGAACCACTTCTACCACCTAAAAAGAGGGGCATGCTTGTTCTGAACCCCGAAGATATGCAAGAATCAAACAAAGTCTATAAAGGAGAAAGGTATTAAAGCCGAAGACGTGAAGAATTTACCGCCTATCAAGAAGTTGTGTGAGCCTACTACTCGCCCTCCTTTGGTAGAGGTACACTCTCTATTAGACTTTACTGAAAGTGACATCCCTACAGGTAAGCCTCCCGACCAATGCTTAGATGAGCTTGATAATTTTATTGTTAAGCAAGACCATTTTAATAGCAGGTTACAAAGTCAGTTGCATAATAACTCTCTTGATATCAAAAGTTTGTATGATGTTCTAGAAAGAACAGTTAATGATGTTAAATGTCTTGTTAAGCATTTTCATATGGTTCAAACTTAGCTTGAACAAATTTCTAATGTGCAAAAAGATTTGCTTGCTAATAATGCCAAACAGGACATACAAGCTTATGGCATCAAAACTAGAGGTGGAACACACACCCAGGACTCGCTCTATCCTGAGGGGCATCCAAAGAAGATCGAGCAAGATTCTCAAGTACAAGAAGAAGACGAGACTGTTAGCTCTCCGAAGAAAAAAAAGAAGAAGAAACACAAGGAGGCTGACAATCCCAATGATCCTATCACAAGTGAAAAGCCGGCTGTTGATCCTAACAGCCTACCTACCTCCGATGCTGAAACAGAAGACGGTGCCGAGCCTGAAGAAAAGGACGCGGAGAAGGATGATTCTCCTAAGGTAAGAGAAGAAGAAGCACCCGATAAACGCAAGAGGTACTCTAGAGAAGACTTCATCGCAAGAAGACATGGGAAGGAAAGAGAACCATGGATACAGAAACCCATGCCCTTTCCAGGAAAGTCCCTCAAATCTAAAGAAGAAGAGCATTATAATAAATTTTGTGAATGGATGAAACCTCTTTTTCTTCAAATTCCTTTGACTGATGCTATTAAGTTACCTCCCTATTCGAAATATATGAAAGATATTGTCACAAATAAAAGAAAAGTTCCTAATGAGGCAATATCTACTATGCTTGCTAACTACTCTTTCAGTGGCAAGATTCCTAAGAAGCTCGGTGATCCAGGTATACCCACCATTCCTTGCTCCATAAAGAATAATTACTTCAGAACTTCTTTATGTGATCTTGGTGCAGGAGTGAGTGTTATGCCTTTCTCTATTTACAAGAGGCTTTGTTTAGAGAAACTAATCCCTACAGATATCTCCCTTCAGATGGCTGACAAATCAACAGCTGTCCCAATAGGTATTTGTGAGGATGTACCCGTTGAAGTTGCTAACTGTTTGATCCTTATAGATTTTGTTGTGCTTGACATGCCCGAGGATGGGAGCATGCCCATTATTCTTGGTAGACCTTTTCTTAACACCGCAGGTGCTATCATTGATTGCAATAAAGGAAAGGTCACTTTCAACGTTGATGATAAAGAACACACGGTGTATTTTCCAAAGAAGATTGAAAAAAGGCATGGCCTTAACTCTATAGAGAATATCGAGACCGCGAAGATTGGAGAATGGGACTGTCCACTACATGTGCACCACAAATACAAAACCATTATGGTGGGGACAATGTCCATCAAAGTAAAGGTGCAATGATCACTTCATCAGAGGGGAAACTTCTTGTTCTATATATCGCCGGTTTGTTGGTAAGACTTGATCAACCTTGCTAGTGAGCTTGTTTTATATAGGTAAAAAGTTAAACTTGTTATGTTTTCATTTGCTTTAGCTTTCATTCTCTTTGCTGTACCAAGTTTTTTATGTTTTTGAAGCTTCAAAATACTAATCACCGCTTTAAGTTTTCAGAAAGTTATGCAGCTTTTTGAGCTCCGAGAAATTTTCAACAGTGAAGTTTTCAGAGAAATTCCAGAAAAATAAAAATAAAAATTTCCATGCCGGGAGTGACCCAGAGGCACCTGGGGCTGACCAGGGGGGGCCACCAGTGGCCCAGGAGGCCAGCTGGCGCGGCCTGCCCCCTGGCCGCGCCCACAGGGCGCCTGGGGCCCACAGGCCCCACTTCCAGGTATGTCTTCTTCCTCCTCCTTCTTCTCTCTCCAAAAACACGAGTTCTGCACTTTGTTCTTGCATTCTTGCTGTTCTTGGACGCGATTTTCGATCTCTCTCTACAGCCCACCATTCGAGCTGAAATTTTGAGCAAATACTCCCTGGTATGTAACTCCTTCACCCCTCCAATTAGATTTTTGATTGGTGGCCTCATTTGTGAGTATTTAGTAGCTCTTGGTGTTGTTTTTATGAGCTTGCATGCATGTGTAGAATTTTATTTTCCAAGTTTTGATGCAAGTTTATGCCTTAGGTAAGTGAGTTGAGTAGTTTTCCTTAACTCACTTTGTTTAAATCCTTGTTTTTGTAATTTGTCAAAAATTTCAGAAATGAGTTTGCCAGGAAGAGCAAAGGGGTGGCTTGGGAAGAAAAGGCCCGAGCGCTCCGATCAAGTTACAAGAGTTGTAGCTTCACCCTCGACTGCTAGGGTGAGCTACAACGAAGATCATGTGCCCTTGGAGTTGTTTGAGGACACAAATCCAGCACGTGCAATGACTTTCCCGTGCGATGAATTCCTTGAAGCTGCAGGAATTAAGGAGGAGTTCTATAATCTTTGTGCTAATGCAGGTCTGACGCGGCTCGCAACGTGCCGTGTTGCTCAGTATCAAAAACTCACCTCCTGTTTCATTAACAGTTTTAGATATAACCTTGATGCTGGTTCTGTTGAATTTAAAATTTACAATGATCTTTTGACCATGCCCTTGGAACAGTTTTGTGAAATAATAGGTGTGCCGAACGTTGGATTGACGGCGAAGATGACCTCTCAGCCCTCCGAGCTGAGAACCGTCTCCAACTCTCTCTGTAGCATGGATACAAGGGATATTCATCGGTCAAAGATCTCCAGGATCTTATTTTCACACCTCAGGTATTTTGCGTATTTTATTGCTAGAGGGGTGTTAGCTCGTGACAACATGAGCAACATATCTACGCCGGATATTGCTATCCTGGCAACCGCCCTCTCAGGGAGGTTTGATTATAATGTGGGTGCCTTAATTGCTCGATGCCTTGCTATGAACGGTAACAAGGGAGATTTATTTGGTGGCGCTTACGCCACACTTATCCTAGAGTCTCTTAATGGCACCCCACACCCCGATGATAAGCCTTTTACTTATTTAAGTTTTGATCTTGCTGCTATGAAAAGGAATAAGTTTGTTACCATGACTTCCGAGTTTGGTAACCTTGATTATATGTTGCGTTTCAGAGCCACCACGGAACGCAAGATCCGTCTACCTGCACCTCTTTTGTTTGATTTTTCTCGCAGAAACGGATGGTCCTTTGATGCTACCCAGTTCGATGAGTTCGTGGTCCAGCATCAGTTTCATAACCCCGTGGAGGGGGTTGTGCCCGACGAGGAGGAGCATGGTGAGTTCCCACCTTTCCAGGGGGAGACCGTCACCCAGTTTGGTGAAGGGTCTTCCTCTTCTTGGAGCGCGGATCCTTCTTCGTGGGAGGATCCGAGGACTTCGGTGTACGCACCGGAAGCCTCATACGACCCTTGGACTCACCAGTACTACCCTGGAGCAGGAGGCTCCTGGGGACATTAGCTACTACCAACTTAGGCCAAAAGCCTAAGCTTGGGGGAGTACGTGCCCTTCTCACTTTTCCATTGTATTATCCATTTTATTCGCTTTGATCTTTTCGAAGCTTTTGCCCGTTTTTTTTCTTTCTTTCTTTCTTTGCAAATAACCCAAAAAGATTTTCTCTTTTCTCTTTAGTTTGCTTTGTATTCAGAGTTCAGCTCCAGTCCGTGGTGGCATTTGATTATATTTCCTACGTTCGATCGTGCAAGTGACTGATACGTCTCAAACGTATCTACTTTTCCAAACACTTTTGCTATTGTTTTGCCCTCATTATTCCATGATTTGGACAAAACTAACCCGGACTAACGTTGTTTTCAGCAGAGCTGCCTGTATGGTTTATTTGTGCGCAGGAAAATGGATTTTTAGACGTCCCAGAAAATTCCCAGAAAATTACCTGAAAATTCACGCACCCGAAGGAGCCAGGAGCCAGATGTGGGACCAGAGGGGAGCCCTAGAGGCCCCGGGCGCCCCCCCTGGCGCGACCAGGGGTGGGGCCGCGCCCTCTGGCCGCCTGGGCTGCTCCCCACTCCTCTGGTGCCCTACCGAGGCTCCTATTTATCCCCGTGACGAGAAAACCCTAGAACAGAAGTCGTTTTCCCAGTTTCCGTCGCGGAGCCGCCGCCACCCTCTGTTCTTCTTCGGGAGGGCTAATCTGGAGGCTGATTTGGCCTCCGGAGAGGGGAGATCGTCGCCATTGTCATCACCATCGCCACTCCATCCATCCTCCATGACTTCTCTTCATATGTGTGAGTAATTCCCTGCTGTAGGCAAAGGGATGGTAGGGATTGGATGAGTTTAATCATGTAATAGTTCGTCAGATTGTTGGGGGCATGTTTCCTATCATCTACTTTGGTGTTTATCATCTTTGCTACAATTCGTTGTTCTTAATGCTTGTCACTTTGGGCCCGAGTGCCATGTTTTCAGATCTGAACCCTATGTGTTTTCATGAATATATTTGTGTTCTATATCCTATCTATGAGTTGTATGCACCTATTATGGTCCGGAACCGGCGATCCCAAAGGTGACAGCTTGGGACACCAAAGGGGATGGTCCATAATTTGAGGATTCCTTGTATCCATTGAGTTTATTGCTTTGTTCCGGTGCTCTTTGACAGGAGCACCTTAATCTCCATAAGTTACTTTTGGCCCCGTTCGTAGCGGGATGGTAGGACAAAATATGTTGTGCAAGTTCTTATTGCAAGCACGCACAACTACCTACGGGATACATGCCTAGTGTTTGATATTTGCCTAGATGATCATTGTTTTTCTGTGTGCCTTGCCCCGTGTTAGAATCTATTATATGTTTACTCTCATCCATGCAGCGCCCAACCATCCATCTCCCTAGCCTACAGTGTTTTCAATCCTGCTGGTCTTTAGTTGTTACTTTTTGCTATTTACTTTTGCTGTTGCTATCATCACTATCATATCATTGTTACCACTTATATATTGTTGCAAGCAAGTATATTTCAGGTGCGGTTGAATTGACAACTCAACTGCCAAAGCTTATAAATACTCTTTGGCTCCCCGTGTGTCGAATCAATAAATTGGGTTAACTTACCCGCGAAGACTATCTCGATCCCTTACGCCTATGGGGCATCAAGCAGCGTTTTCTGGCGTCGTTGCCGGGGAGCATAGAAATATTTACAAGTCTACTCGAAGTATCCTGCCTGCTGCATATCATCCGCTATGGGTAAGAAAGGAGACCCCAAGGTTTCGATCTTACCATCCCGTGAAAGAAAAGGTACTGTTCTGAACACTAGTGCTACATTTGATTCACCTTCTGTTATGAGTAAGTTTACTTCACCACCACTACATGATGCTTCTATTGAGTCTGTTACTATGTCCGATACTTTTGATGATGCTTCCACTACTTTGATGATGCTTCTTTTCTTGGTCACCATATTGAAACTCAGCCTGCTAAGGCTGCAGAAAAATCCAAGACCAAGACCCCTGCTACCTATATTCCTACCTGCAAAACCTTTGGTTACCCGAGCTTAGATGAACTCAGGGAGAAAATCCTTGATGATGATTATGTTACTCTTGATGATGATTTTTGCAGAGAACTCAGAGAGTGTGTCGACTCTGACCCTGGTGCTGTTAAAGAGTTGCTCAAAAGGCATGCCATGAAGAACAAAGTTATTCCTGATCCTCAATTTGCCACATCTCCTATATGCATCACTGATCCTGATTATGATTTCTCTGTTGATCTTTCACTTATATCTACAGTCGAGGCTGACCCCTTTTATGGCAGAGAAAATGATGATGCTATAGCACACTTGACCAAACTCGCTGAGTTAAGCAACATGTTCACTACTGATGAGAAGATACGAAACTTCTATGTGGCCAAGCTTTTTCCTTTTTCTTTGAAGGAAGACGCTAAATCATGGTACGATGCACTACCTTATGGTTCCGTTAAAAGTCCTCAGGACTTAGTCAAATTATTTGTTGATAAATATTTCCCAGCTCATCTGCAACATGCTACTTTGCAAAGAATCTATAACTTTAAACAATTGCAGGATGAGCAACTCCCTAAAGCTTGGGGGAGGTTTGTGATTTACTTAAGGTTATGCCAGGACATGGAATCCCCAAGAATGAACTACTTGATATATTTTATGCTGGTTTAACCGATGAATCCAGAACCTATCTGGATAGTTGTGCTAGTTGTGTTTTCAGGGAAAGAACACCGGACGATGCAGAAGAATTAATGTGCAAAATTGCCAAGAACAATGAAGACTGGTCCGTCCCTGAACCACTTCTGCCACCGAAAAAGAGGGGCATGGCTGTTATGAACCCCGAAGATATGCAAGAAGCAAAGAAGTCTATAAAGGAGAAAGGTATTAAAGCCGAAGACGTGAAGAATTTACCCATTATTGAGAAGTTGTGTGAGCCTACTACTCACCCTCTGTCAGAAACCCAACTAGGGTAAGTGCTAGGATTGTTTGATCCCTTTGCATCATGCAAAAATTCAAATGAAATTCAAAAATGGGGAAGCAGAAAGCCCTGAGAATTTAATTCAAATGGCCAGATAAAAATATTTTTCCTAGAAATGTTGCTGATCATTTTAAAAGTGGTTTGGGATCAATCCCATGCACATGGAATTTTCTAATATTCAAACAGTGGCTTTGGAAATTAAATAAACCCCTATTTGAATTAAAATTCAAATGTTTTGAATTTTAATAATATCCAAATTTTATGAGTGGCTAGCTATTTGTATCCTAAGCCCACATAAAAGATTTGGGTATTTTATAAAATGCTTTGCTATTTTTATTTGGGGCAAAACAAACAACAGAAAAGGAAAAACAAAAAGAATTAGAAAAGGGAAAGAACCCCAGGCTTTCAGCCCAACTCATCCCCCCGAGCCCACCAGCCTGGCCCAGCCCGCCGACTCCTCTGTCGTCTTCCTCCACCTGCTCGCTGTCGAGCATGCCGAGCCCCGCCGAGGACACCGCGACGGCCAGGCCGTCCACGCCTCCTCCCCGAGCCTATCTCCTCGCCAGGGGAACCCCCTCGAAGCTCCGCGCCAGTTTCCCCTCTCTCTGGACCTCCTCCCCCTCTCCCTCTTTCGTTCCCGCGCGCGACCGAAGCCACGCCGGAGCACCGCCACCGCGTACTCGTGTCCGCCGTGATCCCCTCGCTGCCCTGCTGTGTCCCGTGGACTCCCCGTGGTCGACTTCATCGCGCTGCAGATCGAATCGAAGCCGAGGACGACTCCAGGCGACCCCTGCTTCGAATCCTCACCGCAGGCCGCCTTCGACTCCGGCGAGCAATTCGCCTACTCCGAGCTCCCTCAAGCCTCGCCATGCCCGTCATTGGTTTCTGGTGAGCTCTGCGGTCCTTTTCCCCCTCCCCTTCCTTCCTCCCGAGCCGTGCAGCGCCATCTCGGCCAAGGTCAGTGGTCGGCCGCCGCAGACGTCGTCGTAGCCGTGGCCCTGAAGCTCCCCGTGAACCCCTAATGGCACCAAGAGATGCGGACGAGCACGAGGCTTCTTCTCGTGCAAACGGCGCACGATTTGGTGGCCAATATCGCCACCCAGTGCCGCTCCGCCGTGCTCAACGTCTCCGGCGTTGAGCCGCCGGTGAGTTGGGTTAGGTTAACCCTAAAACCCCCTAACCCCCCCCCCTAATCACTCACTGACAGTGGGCCCTGCCCACTAATTAAACCCACTGTTTAGTTTAAACCACGGGTTTAATCACAGAGAGACTGACAGGGATGGCCCACCAGTCAGACCCCCCCACGTCATGCTGATGTCAGCATGACGCAATAAATCTTTTTCTGTTTTAAAACAATTCCAGTGAATTAAAGAAATTCCAGAAAAATCCAGAAAATCATTTAAACTTTGGAAATTCATAACTAATTCATTTTAACTCCAAATTAAACAAATAATATATGAAAAATTATCAGAAAAATACAAGGATTAAGAATATGCAATTTGTTTTTATGTTTGACCATTTTAAAATGGGGGAACAGAAGCAAATGTGTATATGACTTAATTTGAAATTGAATTTGGAGTTTGAATTTGCATTTCAAATGCAATATACTTCAATTAAATTGAAATTTCCACAAATCAGTACCATGTACATCATGTTTCCACAACTTATCATGTGCTTGAGCATTGCATTTATATTTATTCTTTGTTTGGTTGTTTGCTCGATAGACGTGCAACGGGAACCGGAGGCCACGCCCTTCGTTGAAGACCCCGATATCGAACCTCGTCAGCAAGGCAAGCAAACCCCATTGATCATGTCTATAAAATCCTATTTCCCTCTCAGTCTCGCTTATGCATGTTTAGGAGATCACTGAGACACGTTCTTTCGCATAGTTGAACCCATTCTGATGCATGACCTATCATTTATCCACCGTATTAAGCAAACCACAATCCTAGCAGATTTAGGAGTTGAATGATGAGCATGTAGCCCCTGCAACTGTTACTGCTTTTGCTGCTTAGTGGTACAATGAGGATGTTATGATTGTGAGTCGGGATGGGATGAACACAGTGATACTGATGATAAACGTGTTGGTGAATCCACCCTAAACAAAGGTGAACGATGAGAGGCTGTGTAGGAGTACACAATGGGTTGTCTCGTTGAACACTGCCCTAGGCCCCGAGTTCCTGTTTTGTGATCCAAGACAAAGAGTATTACCACATGTAGGGTTTTATGGGAGCCCCGTTTGGCCTCTTTACATACCCGATCCGGTCCAGGAGTCACAATAGATTCGGGCTTTCCATTTGGCATATGCATAGAAAAAGTATGAAGAAAAGGTTGCATCATCCTAGATATGTGGGTGGACTTGTGAGGCAGTGAAACCATCTGGCAGAGGTGGCGTCTCGGTCCCTTACATTATCTGAGTCCGTTTCGTGGAACCGGCCGGACTCTCGAGCGGTGCCAAACTCAGGTAGTCGACTCCTGGATTAGAGAAGGTGACGTGAGGTTAGTGCCTTGGTTTCATCCACGTCCGACATCCGCTTGAAGGATGCCAAGAACGAGGCGATAAGTGATGACACGCGTGTGAAGATGTACACCCCTGCAGGGTTAATGAACTATTCGAATAGCCGTGTCCGCGGTTATGGACTACTCGGAAACCTCTACTTGATCATAGACAACTTGAATGGATACTTATAAAACTCGCAAGATAAGCGTGAGTGCTATGGTGTGCCTCCTCGTGGGGAAGTCGAGGAAGTAACCATAGTGGTGTATTGGTTGGAGATGTAGTGGACTCGTGTACGCTTCTTACCTCAAAGTCTGGTACTCGTAGTACAGGATTAGCCAAGTCAAAGCTGGCACTTCTGCATTTGAACCCCACCTCCTTTACCTTGATACTTGAGCATGAGTAGTATAGTTCTGATGTAAGTTTTGCAGAGTACGACTTTGTACTCACGTTTGCTTATTCTATGTTTTAGATAAGAACCGGACCCTGATGGAGTCAACTTCGTGAAGCTCGACGTTGACTAAGTTAGCATAGTCCCAGACAGCAGTCTGGTCCCTCGTGGAAGGGCATGTTTGTTTACAAGGCTTCTCTAAGCCATTTGTTAAAATTGTCTGTACTCAGACCTAATTTGCTTCCGTTGTATGATGTAATGTTGATCACAGATATGTGATCTTTATATGATCTATGTGTATATCAATAAAGAGTACTTTGTAGAGTTATGTGATGATACCTGCTGTTCATACTAGACATGTGTGCTGCGTGTATGTTTATAACATGCATGTCTTAGTATGGGTTTTCGAGACCTTAGTTGTGATCTGGCTGGCGGTCTTTTATACACCAAGTGGCCCTTAGATGTGCGCAGCTTGGGGCATCGCGATGCGATTGTTCGTGACGCTGTCACGTGCACACTTTGTTGTATGATCGAGCCCGCCCTAGACCCCGACTAAGTGATCGGGCTGGAGTAAGTTTATGTAAGAGTTAGGATCCAATCGATAACATGGTTGAGGCGACTTGTCTATGAGTATGGGATTCACCACCCATAAGCATTTAGACTTGTGAGCGGACGTTGAGGACCCATCTCAGTTGATCATCCGGCCTGAATGGGATGCCCCTCACGTTCGATGCTTACCGAGAACGTTCTGTGCTTGGCCTTGTCTGCTTAGACAAGTGGGTACGGTTCTCGGCTCTCCATGTGATTGTATCGTGACTGGAATTACATACGCTAACCCCGGGTCCCGACAGACTTGGTATCAGAGCAGGACTGTCTGTAGGCTTATCAAACCCTTGGTCGAAGTCGAGTCTAGCATTCTATAGTTATATAGTTACTTGGGTATAAAGGGAACAACGTAAGGCTTCTTTTTCTCCTTACCCTCATCGATCTGAGTTCTGGGTCACCCTTATCTTTTCTATGGGATGATAGGACTAGGCTCATCTATGTCTGACTAGAACATCTCGCTGAGTGCTTCCTTGTAGCCTTAGGACAGTCGTGGTCGTCCAGAGTCTTCATGTTTTGAGTTCCTTGAGGAAGTTTTGTCCAATCTCCTCGAGGTTGTCGTGTTTTCCATCCCGGTGTAGCCGTTATGCTGCCGGATTTGTTCCAAGTTTCTGTGGATCTTTGCGTTCGCATTATAATCTTTTCCGCCTTCATCATGTCTTGTTATCCTTGAATCCATCATTCAACCTGTTCTGATTGTTGATTTTTATCACACAGGATGTCAGGTGGAACTCGTAGTGCTGTTCGTCGGAATCGAGACCGTGTTCGGAATCGGAATGATGATGAACCTCTACCACCGCCTTCTGCGGCGGAAATCATGATGGAAGCTGAGAAGAATCAACGTGACCAAACACGTCTTCTGGAGCTCATCGAGCAGAATACCTCACGTCATTGCAATGTGGTTGTGAGCATCCAGGACTTCATCCTCCTCAAGCCACCGGTATTCCGATGTTCTTCTGAGCCCCTTGAAGCTGATGATTGGCTCCGTTCCATCGAGCGTAAGCTTGATACTGCACATGTTGCTCCCGATGATCGAGTTATATTCGCGGCATACTTTCTGGAAGGTGCTGCTGCTGAATGGTGGGAGAACTATGTTGCTATGCAGCCTGATGGTCACCTAGTGACTTGGCAGGAGTTCTGTGTTTCCTTTCGAGGGTACCACCTTCTGGATGAGTTGATGGAGCGCAAGAAGGAAGAGTTTTGCAATCTCACTCAAGGAGAGATGTCCATTCACGAGTATGTGAGAGAATTCAACCGTCTTGCCCGGTATGCCCAAGATGAGATCACCACCGATGCCAGAAAGCAGGCAAGGTTCCGTAAAGGACTTAGCCCCATCCTTCGTCATGATCTCAACCTCATCGAATTTGCCACCTTTGAGGATTTAGTCAACAGATCCTTCAGAGCTGAGCATGGCAATGAAATTTTTGAGGAGTCCCGCAAGCATGCTCTTGAGCATGCCCCTTCTTCAAGTTCAGCCCCTCAGAAACGCAGAATTTGGATTCCAAACCGTGTCATACCTCAAAACCTTATTCAGAGACCACCACCGGATATATGCCATCCACCTCAACACATTGTTCCTCCCAGGAATGATGTTGTGCAATCAAGTAATCCTGCTCCCAGTAATTCAGGCAGGGTATGTTTCACGTGTGGTCTGGCAGGCCATTACTTCCGACAGTGCCCTACAGCGTTTGTGGCACCCCGTCGACCTAGTCACAAGCCTCCAAAGAAACCAACCACCAAAGCCTTCCCAGCAAAGCCTTCATCCACAAGTAGTGGTTGTGTGAACCAAATCTCAGTTGAGGAAACCACTGATGCTTCTGACGTCATTCTTGGTACACTCCCAGTCAATCATGTTCCCGCCTCCGTTCTTTTCGACCCAGGAGCTTCTCATTCATTCATGTCGGAGAGTTATGCACTTCGTCGTGGATTTTCTTTTGAAGAAATGTTTTCTCCAATGATCATTCAAACTCCTGGTTCAAAGTGGCAAACTAATAGAGTAAGCCATGGCAATCGAATTGCAATTGAGGGTTTAGTATTCCTTGCTTCTCTTATAGCCCTCAAATCTTCGGACATCGATGTCATCCTAGGAATGGATTGGTTATCAAGGCAGAATGCTTTCCTTGATTGTAAATCCAAGTCAGTCAAACTCACCCATCCTTTAGGACAGATTATTGACTACACATCACCCAGCTCTAAAAACCAGATGCATACTTTGAATGTGCTTCCCCTTCCTAACCTTGAAGATGTTCCGGTGGTTCGTGACTTCTCGGATGTCTTTCCTGAAGAGCTGCCGGGAATGCCACCCGAAAGGTCTGTAGAATTCATAGTTGATCTTATACCAGGCACAGCCCCAATTTCCACACGCCCATATAGAATGTCCCCACATGAGTTAGCTGAGCTAAAAACCCAACTTGATGCTTCGTTGGCAAAAGGCTTCATCTGCCCTAGCTCATCGCCATGGGGTTGCCCCGTTCTGTTCGTAACGAAGAAAGATGGAACAGAAAGGATGTGCGTAGACTATCGCCCGCTAAATCTAGCGACGATAAAGAACAAGTACCCACTGCCCAGGATCAATGATCTTTATGATCAACTTGCAGGATCCTCCGTCTTCTCCAAGATGGATTTGAGATTAGACTATCATCAAATCAAAATCCGAAATGAGGACATTCCAAAAACGGCTTTCACTACTCGGTATGGTCTTTACGAGTACACCGTCATGTACTTCGGTTTGACCAATGCCCCCGCCACATTCTCGCGCTTAATGAATTCGATCTTCATGGAGTACCTAGATAAATTTGTTGTGGTTTATCTTGATGACATTCTCATCTACTCGAAGAACGAACAACAGCACGCAGAACATCTTAGGCTGGTATTGATGAAACTTAGAGAGCACCGCCTTTATGCCAAGTTCTCCAAGTGTGAATTTTGGCTACCAGAAGTGACCTACTTAGGCCACGTGATTTCTGCGAAAGGTGTTGCAGTCAATCCCGAGAGAGTTCAGGCCGTCCTTGACTGGACTCCACCTGAATCGGTTAAGCAAGTTAGGAGTTTTCTTGGCCTAGCCAGCTATTGCCGCCGCTTCGTCGAGAACTTTTCTAAAGTTGCAAAGCCTCTTACTGAACTCCTCAAGAAAGATAAGAAATTCCAATGGACTCCCAAGTGCGAGGAAAGCTTTCAAGAGCTAAAAAGAAGATTGACTTCTGTACCCGTACTTGCACCTCCAGACACAAAAAGGGCTTTCGAAATCTATTGTGATGCTTCACGGCAAGGGTTAGGATGCATACTTATGCAAGATCGACACGTGGTAGCTTATGCTTCACGCCAGTTGCGGCCACATGAAGAGAACTATCCTACCCATGATCTTGAACTCGCTGCCGTAGTTCATGCCCTGAAGACTTGGCGACATTACCTCCTTGGTAATCGCTATGAGATCTATTTCGATCACCAAAGCCTCAAATACATATTCACCCAGCCAGATCTTAATCTCAGGCAAAGACGCTGGATAGAGTTGATAAAAGATTATGACTTAGGAATTTCTTACACCCCAGGCAAGGCCAATGTCATGGCTGATGCCCTAAGTCGTAAGTCGTATTGTAACAACCTCATGTTACAACAGTATCAACCACTTCTTCATGAGGAATTTCGAAAGCTCAATCTCGAGATTGTTCCTCGTGGATTTCTTTTCAACTTGGTGGCGAAACCAACCCTTGAGGATCAAATCATAGCCGCCCAGAAACAAGATAGTAGTATTCAAGAGATCAAGCAGAACATTGATAGCGGAGTTGCTAAATGTTTCTCTGCAAATGATCAAGGAACGATATTCTTTGAAAATCGTTTAGTAGTTCCTGAGAATGAAGACCTAAAGCAGCTGATCCTTAGGGAAGCTCATGACACTCCCCTCTCAATTCATCCCGGTAGCACAAAAATGTACCGAGATCTACGCCAGAGATTTTGGTGGACCCGGATGAAGAGAGACATTGCACAATTTGTTGCTGAATGTGATGTTTGTCGTCGCATTAAGGCAGAACACCAAAGACCTGCTGGTACTCTTCAACCATTGTCTATTCCCGAGTGGAAATGGGACAAAGTCGGTATGGACTTCATCACCGGCTTTCCAAAAACCCAGAAAGGAAATGATGCCATCTTCGTGGTCATTGATAGACTTTCCAAAGTTTCTCACTTTCTTCCTGTTCGCGAGTCTATAACTGCTAGTCAGTTGGCGGACTTGTATGTCTCTAGAATTGTGTCTCTTCACGGTGTTCCTTTGGTGATCAATTCTGATCGTGGTAGCCTTTTCACCTCTAGATTTTGGGAAAGTTTTCAAAATGCTATGGGAACTCATCTATCCTTTAGTACAGCTTTCCACCCTCAATCTAACGGTCAAGTTGAAAGGGTTAATCAAATCTTGGAAGACATGATCAGAGCTTGTGTTATCTCATTCGGAAAGAATTGGGAGAAATCTCTTCCATTTGCCGAATTTGCTTATAACAATAGCTATCAATCTAGTCTGAACATGGCTCCCTTTGAATTCCTCTACGGACGACGATGTCGAACACCCCTTAACTGGTCAGAAACCGGTGAAAGACAACTCTTTGGACCGGATATGATCAAGGAAGCAGAAGAACAAGTTCGCATTGTTCATGATCGATTGAAAGCCGCTCAGTCTCGTCAAAAGAGCTACTATGATCGTCATCATAGAGAGGAGAGCTACAATATTGATGAGAAGGCTTACCTCCGGGTTACTCCTCTGAAGGGAACCAAAAGATTCGGTATCAAAGGCAAGTTGGCCCCACGTTACATCGGACCTTTCCGCATTCTCGCTAAACGTGGAGAAGTTGCCTACCAACTTGAACTACCTCCGCACCTTTCCCGAGTACATGATGTATTCCATGTGTCACAACTCACGCGTTGCTTCAAGGATCCCATCCGCAAAGTCGACCATGAAACGCTTGATCTCCAAGATGACCTTTCTTATCGAGAGTACCCTGTTCGTATTCTTGATTCAGCAGAGCGTGTCACTCGTCGTCAGAAGATCAAGTTCCTCAAAGTTCGGTGGTCACATCATTCCGAGAAAGAAGCAACATGGGAAAGAGAAGACCGTCTCCGTGCCGAGTACCCCACCTTCCTCCCGACGACTTCTGAATCTCGGGACGAGATTCTTTTGAGTGGGGGCGAGTTGTCAGAACCCCAACTAGGGTAAGTGCTAGGATTGTTTGATCCCTTTGCATCATGCAAAAATTCAAATGAAATTCAAAAATGGGGAAGCAGAAAGCCCTGAGAATTTAATTCAAATGGCAAGATAAAAATATTTTTCCAAAAATCATTTGAATGATTGGAAAATTCCTAGAAATGTTGCTGATCATTTTAAAAGTGGTTTGGGATCAATCCCATGCACATGGAATTTTCTAATATTCAAACAGTGGCTTTGGAAATTAAATAAACCCCTATTTGAATTAAAATTCAAATGTTTTGAATTTTAATAATATCCAAATTTTATGAGTGGCTAGCTATTTGTATCCTAAGCCCATATAAAAGATTTGGGTATTTTATAAAATGCTCTGCTATTTATATTTTGGGCAAAACAAACAACAGAAAAGGAAAAACATAAAGAATTAGAAAAGGGAAAGAACCCTAGGCTTTCAGCCCAACTCATCCCCCCGAGCCCACCAGCCTGGCCCAGCCCGCCGACTCCTCTGTCGTCTTCCTCCACCTGCTCGCTGTCGAGCATGCTGAGCCCCGCCGAGTACACCGCGACGGCCAGGCTGTCCACGCCTCCTCCCCGAGCCTATCTCCTCGCCAGGGGAACCCCCTCGAAGCTCCGCGCCAGTTTCCCCTCTCTCTGGACCTCCTCCCCCTCTCCCTCTTCCGTTTCTGCGCGCGACCAAAGCCACGCCGGAGCACCGCCACCGCGTACTCGTGGCCGCCGTGATCCCCTCGCTGCCCTGCCGTGTCCCGTGGACTCCCCGTGGTCGACTTCATCGCGCTGCAGATCGAATCGAAGCCGAGGACGACTCCAGGCGACCCCTGCTTCGAATCCTCACCGCAGGCCGCCTTCGACTCCGGCGAGCAATTCGCCTACTCCGAGCTCCCTCAAGCCTCGCCGTGCCCGTCGTTGGTTTCTGGTGAGCTCTGCGGTCCTTTTCCCCCTCCCCTTCCTTCCTCCCAAGCCGTGCAGCGCCATCTCAGCCAAGGTCAGTGGCCGGCCGCCGCAGACGTCGTCGTAGCCGTGGCCCTGAAGCTCCCCGTGAACCCCTAATGGCACTAAGAGATGCGGACGAGCACGAGGCTTCTTCTCGTGCAAACGGCGCACGATTTGGTGGCCAAAATCGCCACCCAGTGCCGCTCCGCCGTGCTCGACGTCGCCGGCGTTGAGCCGCCGGCGAGTTGGGTTAGGTTAACCCTAAAACCCCCTAACCCCCCCCCCCTAATCACTCACTGACAGTGGGCCCTGCCCACTAATTAAACCCACTGTTTAGTTTAAACCACGGGTTTAATCACAGAGAGGCTGACAGGGATGGCCCACCAGTCAGACCCCCCCACGTCATGCTGATGTCAGCATGACGCAATAAATCTTTTTCTGTTTTAAAACAATTTCAGTGAATTAAAGAAATTCCAGAAAAATCCAGAAAATCATTTAAACTTTGGAAATTCATAACTAATTCATTTTAACTCCAAATTAAACAAATAATATATGAAAAATTATCAGAAAAATACAAGGATTAAGAATATGCAATTTGTTTTTATGTTTGACCATTTTAAAATGGGGGAACAGAAGCAAATGTGTATAGACTTAATTTGAAATTGAATTTGGTGTTTGAATTTGCATTTCAAATGCAATATACTTCAATTAAATTGAAATTGCCACAAATCAGTACCATGTACATCATGTTTCCACAACTTATCATGTGCTTGAGCATTGCATTTATATTTATTCTTTGTTTGGTTGTTTGCTCGATAGACGTGCAACGGGAACCGGAGGCCACCCCCTTCGTGGAAGACCCCGATATCGAACCTCGTCAGCAAGGCAAGCAAACCCCATTGATCATGTCTATAAAATCCTATTTCCCTCTCAGTCTCGCTTATGCATGTTTAGGAGATCACCGAGACACGTTCTTTCGCATAGTTGAACCCATTCCGATGCATGACCTATCATTTTGCCACCGTATTAAGCAAACCACAATCCTAGCAGATTTAGGAGTTGAATGATGAGCATGTAGCCCCTGCAACTGTTACTGCTTTTGCTGCTTAGTGGTACAATGAGGATGTTATGATTGTGAGTCGGGATGGGATGAACACAGTGATACTGATGATAAACGTGTTGGTGAATCCACCCTAAACAAAGGTGAACGATGAGAGGCTGTGTAGGAGTACACAGTGGGTTGTCTCGTTGAACACTGCCCTAGGCCCCGAGTTCCTGTTTTGTGATCCAAGACAAAGAGTATGACCACATGTAGGGTTTTATGGGAGCCCCGTTTGGCCTCTTTACATACCCGATCCGGTCCAGGAGTCACAATAGATTCGGTCTTTCCATTTGGCATATGCATAGAAAAAGTATGAAGAAAAGGTTGCATCATCCTAGATATGTGGGTGGACTTGTGAGGCAGTGAAACCATCTGGTAGAGGTGGCGTCTCGGTCCCTTACATTATCTGAGTCCGTTTCGTGGAACCGGCCGGACTCTCGAGCGGTGCCAAACTTAGGTAGTCGACTCCTGGATTAGAGAAGGTGATGTGAGGTTAGTGCCTTGGTTTCATCCACGTCCAACATCCTCTTGAAGGATGCCAAGAACGAGGCGATAAGTGATGACACGCGTGTGAAGATGTACACCCCTGCAGGGTTAATGAACTATTCGAATAGCCGTGTCCGCGGTTATGGAATACTTGGAAACCTCTACTTGATCATAGACAACTTGAATGGATACTTATAAAACTCGCAAGATAAGCGTGAGTGCTATGGTGTGCCTCCTCGTGGGGAAGTCGAGGAAGTAACCATAGTGGTGTATTGGTTGGAGATGTAGTGGACTCGTGTACGCTTCTTACCTCAAAGTCTGGTACTCGTAGTACAGGATTAGCCAAGTCAAAGCTGGCACTTCTGCATTTGAACCCCACCTCCTTTACCTTGATACTTGAGCATGAGTAGTATAGTTCTGATGTAAGTCCTGCTGAGTACGACTTTGTACTCACGTTTGCTTATTCTATGTTTTAGATAAGAACCGGACCCTGATAGAGTCACCTTCGTGAAGCTCGACGTTGACTAAGTTAGCATAGTCCTAGACAGCAGTCTGGTCCCTCGTGGAAGGGCATGTTTGTTTACAAGGCTTCTCTAAGCCATTTGTTAAAATTGTCTGTACTCAGACCTAATTTGCTTCCGTTGTATGATGTAATGTTGATCACAGATATGTGATCTTTATATGATCTATGTGTATATCAATAAAGAGTACTTTGCAGAGTTATGTGATGATACCTGCTGTTCATACTAGGCATGTGTGCTGCGTGTATGTTTATAACATGCATGTCTTAGTATGGGTTTTCGAGACCTTAGTTGTGATCTGGCTGGCGGTCTTTTATACACCAAGTGGCCCTTAGATGTGCGCAGCTTGGGGCATCGCGATGCGATTGTTCGTGACGCTGTCACGTGCACACTTTGTTGTATGATCGAGCCCGCCCTAGACCCCGACTAAGTGATCGGGCTGGAGTAAGTTTATGTAAGAGTTAGGATCCAATCGATAACATGGTTGAGGCGACTTTTCTATGAGTATGGGATTCACCACCCATAAGCAGTTAGACTTGTGAGCGAACGTTGAGGACCCATCTCAGTTGATCATCCGGCCTGAATGGGATGCCCCTCATGTTCGATGCTTACCGAGAACGTTCTGTGCTTGGCCTTGTCTGCTTAGACAAGTGGGTACGGTTCTCGGCTCTCCATGTGATTGTATCGTGACTGGAATTACATACGCTAACCCCGGGTCCCGACACCCTCCCTTGGTAGAGGTACACACTCTATTAGAATTTACTGAAAGTGACATCCCTAAAGGTAAGCCTCCTGACCAATGTTTAGATGAGCTTGATAATTTTATTGTCAAGCAAGACCATTTTAATAGGAAGTTACAAAGTCAGTTGCATGATAATTCTCGTGCTATCAAAAGTTTATGCGATGTTCTAGAAAGAACAGTTAATGATGTTAAATGTCCTGTTAAGCATTTTCATATGGTTCAAACTCAGCTTGAACAAATTTCTAATGTGCAAAAAGATTTGCTTGCTAATAATGTCAAACAGGACATACAAGCTTATGGAATCAAAACTAGGGGTGGAACACACACCCAGGACCCACTCTATCCTGAGGGTCATCCAAAGAGGATCGAGCAAGATTCTCAAGTACAAGAAGAAGACGAGACTGTTAGCTCTCCGAAGAAAAATAAGAAGAAGAAACACAAGGAGGCTGACAATCCCGGTGATCCTATTACAAGTGAAAAGCCAGTTGTTGATTCTAACAGCATATCTACCTCCGATGCTGAAACAGAAGACGGTGCTGAGCCACAAGAAAAAGACGCGGAGAAGGATGATTCTCCCCAGGTAAGAGAAGAAGAAGCACCCGATAAACGCAAGAGGTACTCTAAAGAAGACTTCATCGCAAGGAGACATGGGAAGGAATGAGAACCATGGATACAAAAACCCATGCCCTTTCCAGGTAAGTCCCTCAAATCTAAAGAAGAAGAACATTATAATAAATTTTGTGAATGGATGAAACCTCTTTTTCTTCAAATTCCTTTGACTGATGCTATTAAGTTACCTCCTTATTCGAAATATATGAAAGATATTGTTACTAATAAAAGAAAAGTTCCTAATGAGGCAATATCTACTATGCTTGCTAACTACTCTTTCAGTGGCAAGATTCCTAAGAAGCTCGGCGATCCAGGTATACCCACCATTCCTTGCTGCATAAAAAATAATTACGTCAGAACTGCTTTATGTGATCTTGGTGCAGGAGTGAGTGTTATGCCCTTCTCTCTTTACAAAAGGCTTTGTTTAGAGAAACTAATCCCTACAGATATCTCCCTTCAGATGGCTGACAAGTCAACAGCTGTCCCAATAGGTATTTGTGAGGATGTACCCATTGAAGTTGCTAACTGTTTGATCCTTACAGATTTTGTTGTGCTTGACATGCCCGAGGATGGGAGCATGTCCATTATTCTTGGTAGACCTTTTTTTAACACCGCAGGTGCTATCATTGATTGGAATAAAGGAAAGGTCACTTTCAACGTTGATGATAAAGAACACATGGTGTATTTTCCAAAGAAGATCGACAAGAGGCATGGCCTTAACTCTATAGAGAATATCGAGACCGTGAAGATTGGAGAATGGGACTGTCCACTACATGTGCACCACAAATACAAAACAATTATAATGGGGACAATGTCCATTAAAGTAAAGGTGCAATGATCATTTCATAAGAGGGGAGACTTTTTGTTCTATATATCACCGGTTTGTTGGTAAGACTTGATCAACCTTGCTAGTGGGCTTGTTTTATATAGGTAAAAAGTTAAGCTTGTTATGTTTTCATTTGCTTTAGCTTTCATTCTCTTTGTTGTACCAAGTTTTTTATGTTTTTGAAGCTTCACAATACTAATCACTCATTTAAGTTTTCAGAAAGTTTTGCAGCTTTTTGAACTCCGAGAAATTTTCAACAGTGAAGTTTTCAGAAAAATTCCAGAAAAATTAAAATAAAAATTTCCATGTCGGGAGTGACCCAGAGGCACCTGGGGCTGACCTGGGGGGGCCACCAGTGGCCCAGGCGGTCAGCTGGCGCGGCCTGCCCCCTGGCCGCGCCCACAGGGCGCCTGGGCCCCCCAGGGCAGCCATCCATGTATGTCTTCTTCCTCCTCCTTCCTCTCTCTCCAAAAACACGAGTTCTGCTCCAGTTCTTGCGTTCTTGCTGTTCTTGGAGGCGATTTTCGATCTCTCTCTACAGCCCACCATTCGAGCTGAAATTTTGAGCAAACACTCCCTGGTATGTAACTCCTTCACCCCTCCAATTAGATTTTTGATTGGTGGCTTCATTTGTGAGTATTTAGTAGTTTTTGGTGTTGTTTATATGAGCTTGCATGCATGTCTAGAATTTTATTTTCCAAGTTTTGATGCGAGTTTATGCCTTAGGTAAGTGAGTTGAGTAGTTTTCCTTAACTCACTTTGTTTAAATCCTTGTTTTTGTAATTTGTCAAAAATTTCAGAAATGAGTTTGCTAGGAAGAGCAAAGGGGTGGCTTGGGAATAAAAGGCCCGAGCGCTCCGATCGAGTTACAAGAGCTTCAGCTTCACCCTCTACTGCTAGGGTGAGCTACAACGAAGATCATGTGCCCTTGGAGTTGTTGGAGGACACAAATCAAGCACGTGCAATGAATTTCCCGTGCGATGAATTCCTTGAAGCTGCAGGAATCAGGGAGGAGTTTTATAATCTTTGTGCTAATGCAGGTTTGACGCGGCTCGCAACGTGCCGTGTTACCCAGTATCAAAAACTCACCTCCTGTTTCATTAACATTTTTAGATATAACCTTGATGCTGGTTCTGTTGAGTTTAAAATTTATAATGATCTTTTGGCCATGCCTTTGGAAAGGTTTTGTGAAATAATAGGTGTGCCGAATGTGGGACAGACAGCGAAGATGAGCTCTCAGCCCTCCGAGCTGAGAACCGTCTTCAACTCGCTCTGTAGCATGGATACGAGGGATATTCATCGGTCAAAGATTTCCGGGATCTTATTTCCACACCTCAGGTATTTTGCGTATTATATCGCTACAGGGGTGTTAGCTCGTGACAACACGAGCAACATATCTGCGCCGGATATTGCTATCCTGGCAACCGCCCTTTCAGGGAGGTTTGATTATAATGTGGGTGCCTTAATTGCTCGACGCCTTGCTATGAACGGTAAATGGGGAGACTTATTTGGTGGCGTTTACGCCACACTTATCCTAAAGTCTATTAATGGCACCCCACACTCTGATGATAATCCTTTTACTTATTTAAGTTTTGATCTTGCTGCTATGAAAAGGCATAAGTTTGTTACCATGACTTACGAGTTTGGTAACCTTGATTATATCTTACGTTTCGGAGCTACCACGGAACGCAAGATCCGTCTACCTGCACCTCTTTTGTTTGATTTTTCTCGCAGGAACGGATGGTCCTTTGATGTTATCCAGTTCGATGAGTTCGTGGTCCAGCATCAATTTCATAACCCCATGGAGGGGGTTGTGCCCGACGAGGAGGAGCATGGTGATTTCCCACCTTTCCAGGGAGAGACCGTCGCCCAGCTTGGTGAAGCGTCTTCCTCTGCTTGGAGCGCGGATCCTTCTTCGTGGGAGGATCCGAGGACTTCGGTGTACGCGCCGGAAGCCTCATTCGATCCTTGGACTCACCCGTACTACCCTGGAGCAGGAGGCTCCTGGGGACATTAGCCGCTACCAACTTATGCCAAAAGCCTAAGCTTGGGGGAGTACGTGCCCTTCTCACTTTTCCATTGTATTATCCATTTGATTCGCTTTAATCCTTTCGAAGTTTTTTCCCGTTTTCTCTTTCTTTCTTACTTTTCAAAAACAACAAAAAGATTTTCTCTTTTCTTTTGTTTTCTTTTAACCTTTGAAAAACCCAAAAAGATTTCCTTTCTCTCTTTAGTTTGCTTTGTTTTCAGAGATCAGCTCGAGTCCGTGATGGCATTTGATTATATTTCCTACGTTCGATCGTGCAAGTGACAAGGCAGTAATGACGAAGTTCGACGAAAGGGAAGCAACAAGGAAAACCGGTATGAACTCTTCTTGTTTCTACTTTTGTACATATGCCTGTACTTATGAGTTATGATCTAGAGACCAGCTTGTAGCGACATAGTGCTATGTTTACAATGCTTTCCTAGTGTTCATGCTTTCCTTGTGGCTAGTCTCAAATAGCTAGAGTACATAATGTGTTGTTGAAATGATTTACATGCATTGCATTGTTCATGGTTTGGCATACTGGAGTGGTATTTCCCTTCGGAGAATTTTTGGATTGACTTGGCACATGTTCACACATGCTTATGACTAAAAAGTCTACTCTTTCCTTGATGATCTTTTTGTTTCAGAATAGTTATATCACTTTCATGCCCGATTCAATGTTGCTTTGTCGCTCTGCATGATTATGGCAGTTATTGCTCTCTAGTTGGTCGCTTCCCAGTCTTTTGCTAGCCTTCGCTCGCACCAAGCGGAATTCTGCTTGTGCTTCCAAACTCCTTTTCAAACCCAGTTGTTCCATTTGAGTCCACCATACCTACCTATATGTGGTATTTACCAGCCACTCCTAACTTAGACTTTCTTGTGCCATCTCGAAATTCATTCAAAATTTTCCCTTCTGTAATCGTACAAGCTCATGGTGCGGTGAGGGGAAATCAGTATCTTTCATGCCAAAAATATTTTGACGGAAGTTTTAACTAGTCAAAACAGAAAAAGAAAAAAATATGAGAGTTACACCTCCCCCATACTTGATGATGGAGTGAAATGGACCAAATGTTGCTTATGATAGGTGGAACGATACCCTCCTTCCATCCTTGAGGCAAAATAAAAGGTTCCATAGACCATCGAAGATTAATGGATAAGGTAATATGTGTAAGCAAAAAGCATTATATATGGTTGGCATGGGAGATATTGAGAGACCTTTACCGTTCACCGTTGACTGGAAAGTTGCACTTCTCAAAAATATTTTATCTCTGTTTTCAAAACCAAGAGCTCTGGCACATGTTTAGTCTTTGAATCCTTTCACGGGTTTTCAACCTTGCCATCAAAAGCCACGGTTCGAGAGTCTCCCCTTGAAAGCACAAGAATGATCAGAGGGGGAGGGGGTGAATGATCACTTCTAAAAATTCTAAGGAACTTAGAAGGAATTCATGCAAACTGCGAAGGACTAAGGCATCTCGAAGGAAATACAGTATCGAAAGTAATGCATGGCTCGAAAGGATTTGGAGTGAAGGAAAAGATAAACATACAACGAGTAAATACTTAATGTAACTACTAGAAGGAAAATCGATCCTGACACAATGATGTTTGGTAAACCAGTTCACACTCTGCAAAGTGTTACGTCTGGTTGGAGGGACTGGTGATTGAACACCTGGAGCAAAACTCTCTCCGTCCTATTCTCCACTGCAACAAACTCCTCGAGCTTGTCCAGTTTTCACTCGTGGTAGATGATTCAGGACATCTCCGAGACCTTTACAAACTTCCTTCAGCAGTGACAATTTCTCTTCGACTGCTTGACAGGCGACGCCTAACCGTCTAGGAGACTTCAGTTCTCCAAGATAAAAAGATCGGCTAATCTCAACCTAAGTCTCTGTGAATTGCTCAACTCAGTTCAGACTTGGGTTTTGGTTTTCCCTCGATGAATCTCTCTTGGGATGCTCACAGACTTCTGTCTTAGAATCTTCAGTGGAGCAGCCAACCCGAAATGGCGGGTATGTGCGGGGTATTTATAGTTGGCGATACCGATGGGTAAAATGACTGAAGTGACCCGATGCAACCGCTTGACGCGTGTCCACAACGGTCGGATTCCAATCACTGCGCAACTTTACTTGAGGAGCAAGTAAGCTGACTTACCGAGCGAGTTTTCTCTCGAAGGCACGAAGTGCGATGACTTTGCCTTCGAGCTATTTACTCGACTCAGTAAGATTTCTCTCGGTAGGCTTTTGTGGGTTTAGATTGAGTAGAGCAAATTCACTTCAACTAAGATCTCAACTAGAAAACCCCTCTTAATAGTACGGTTTTTCCTACGACTCAAGAAAATAAAGAGAAACTAGTAAAAAAGACTAAGTCTTCGACCAGCTTCAGCTTTCTCCTCGTTGCGCTTTTACTCGAGAGAGACATTTTCTTCGATTACATTTTTAGGGGTCGTCTTCCTTCAAAGGTTTCGGTAGATGACTGTCGCCTTGTTGCAGTGACTTGTCCTTCGACCTTCAACTTGCAAACTCCATTCTTTCGGAACCTAATTATCTGTTTATACTCGAAAACAATATTAGTTCCACTTCTGCTTTGTCCAACAATGTCCAAAACCTTTGGAGGCAAAACTTGCTCTTACAATCTCCCCCTTTTTGGACGATTGTTGACAAAACAGGCATCGACAAATAATTGAAAAAGTTTTGAATTTTCGATGATAAACTAGTGCTAAGATTGATGAAATACTCCCCCTTGATGTATGCACAGAAGATGAGAGTTTCCTGTGACGTGCATATTTGACAAGTAGAGTCGAGGGAAAAACATCACTAATCTTAGCGAGAGAAATTGCATTCCAGATAATATCCAATGAGAAATATGCAATCTCCTCGAATAACCTGTGAACTTATATGAAAGATAGTTTCTTGCAAAAAGGTTAAGTATCGCAAGCAGCAGATAGATATCTTACGAAAAGGAGTAGCAGTTCACAGTCCTACTTAGAGTTAGTTACAACCAGATCGAATATGAATCGAAAGTTTGTTGAAACTACTCAGAAAACCTCAAAGATCAAAAGTTTATCGAATGAAAAGCAAAGCCCTTAACCCCGTAGGCAAACTAATTTCTTCGATGCCACTACATCTCCCCATTTTTGTCACAACGTACAAAAAGTCGATAGAATAGGGTCGAAAGAAATTCCTACTCACTGTGGCGGTTCCGGCGACGTCGAGAATATTCGGCGAGCGTTGGAGCACGACGAATGGGGCGAGCGCCTGGAGGAGTGATCTTCGTGCGGAAGGAGTGATGATCTCCAGAAGATTCCAGCTGCGATTCCGGCGGGGTCCTGGGGCTTCGAGGGAGTGGAGAGTAAACTCTCGCTTGACATTGAGGGGCTTCATCTTTCTCGGAGTCGGAGGAGAAGGTGTTCACAGTGATATGATAATAGTCATCGACACTGAGTACATCTCTGTTCTTCGGTAGCCGAGGGATATTGGGATCCGGGCGATCTACTCGATCATCATAAGTCCAATTTCTGTTCAGATGGGGAGGATATTCTTCGAAGCCACATCGTTGAAGTTGACCGAGGGAATTGAATTTCCGCAGTCCTTTCCAATCTCGGCGAAGGCATTCACGCAGCATCTGATTGTTGTTCATGGTAATATTGCGCAAATGATTAAGCTCGTCCATCAAAGCTTGCTTCTGAATGAAATCTTGGTCGATGTGATGTTGAAGCATTTGCTGGGACCGAAGGGAAACTTCCATCTGATGCACTGGCTTGATAAACTTCGAGCGAACATTACGCTCAGTTAAGTGGGCGCGGATGCCAGTGTGCTCAGCATATTGATCGTTGGGTCGAGCAACAATCTGCAATACTTCCCTAACTGGTGGAGTGAAAATCTTCGGGAAAACTGACACGGGGAATGGCACGTCCCGAGAGTAATTGCAGATAGCCATCAGCCATGGTGCATACGGCTTGTGGGAATTGTGATCATCAGCACAAGACACCAAAGTTCTGATGAAGTAGTCTTCAAATCCGAAAGGATGACCATGGACTAACTTCAACAGAGCAAGTTGTACGTCATTGGGAATGGGAAAATCATCGTGCACATCGAGCATTGGAATCAAAGTCTTCGAAAGAATATAAAACCATGCCTTTGCTTCAAAAACCAAGTGTCTTGGCTTGGGCTCAGCCGGGTAGTTATCTCCTACGACATCTGGATTCATGATCGTAGAAAATTCAGCAGGAGTTGGAGCAGGTAAGTCATGAAGCTTTTGTGGTAATCCTTCGAACCGAGGTAAATTAATGATGGCCAGAAATTGGTCGATAGTCATATGAAATACTTGACCTTAGATCATGTAATCAAATTTCCACGTCTTCGAGTTCTCGGGATCACCAGTGACATAGAGCGTTGCATAAAATTGCTTGATAAGCTCGGGATTGTAGCCACAATCGAAAGCAAACATCTTGTGAGAATGAAGACCATCAATTGCCTCGGCAACATTTTAGAAACATGAAGTGGAGTACACCGAAGGCATATCAAGGTATTGATGTTGGAAAACTCTAGCTTTGTTGTACAGCACACGAGTATAATAGATGGCTTGCTCTTGGGTCCAAAACCGAAGAGAATATGCACTTCTGGGCTTCTCGTAGGGATTGGTTCCGAAGAAAAATGGCTTGTGTTCACGCCTTTTGAAGATGGGGCCTCCTCGAGGAACATCTGAGCGAAACAGAGGCAGCATTTCTCTCGGATGAGCAGAATGGAGAAACTCATCAACAGGAAAAACTTCGGCAACATTATCCGGAATCTGAAAAACTGGGTCAGCAGGGCGAGGAATTGAAGATGGAACGTTTACAATGTCCTGAGCTGGGATGGCTGCAGGAGCATTCTCCTCGGCCTGCGCTTCGACGGCAACTCCTTCGTCGGCATTAGCAATCTGAGTGGCCTCTTCATTCTCCATGGCCTCCAAATCTTCGTCTAGTTGTGCGAAAGCATCAACCATTTCTTCGTTCGAGGAACTTGATGAGGAGGAGGAAGAATTGTCACTAGAACCGTCATCTCCAGAACTGTGTCCTTCGGCAACATCTTGACGAGAAGAAACTGTCGTGATATCAACATCAGCGTCTTCTCCTTCATGCAGAGTGTGTGCAGAGGAATAATCTTTCTGATCAGAGGATATGGGGGCTTGAGGTTCTAGCTCGACCTGAGCAAGTTGCTCGGTCTCTGCTTGGGCTTGGGTCTCGATGGCTGGGGTGGTTGATGGAATAATGTTCGGTGGTGATGATGGTTTTGGTGGTGGCGACGAGGCTTTTGGTGGTGATGGTTGGCGAGGTGGAGGTGTGGCTTGGCGAGGTGGAGTTTTCTCACGAGGAGGAGTTGGTTGCTTGGTGGGGGTTGGTGCAGTTTCTTGTCGTGCTGATGCAGCAACGACCTCGGTAGACTTGGCCTTCTTGGCATTCTTCTCGGCCTCCTTGGTGGCCTTGGCAGCAACAATGGGTTTTGTTACGGCACTAGGGGCCGCAGCTTTATCCTTCGAGGCGCTAGGGGCCTCAGCATTTTTCTTCGCAACACTTGTGGCTGCAACCTTTTCCTTCGTGACTGTGGGAGTTACAACTTTCTCGGTGGCGCTAGGGGCCACAACCTTTTCCTTCGGAGCACTTGGAATTGTGCCTTCAGTAATCTGTCGTCGATACTTTTCACTGACCAAATGTAAAATGCCTAGTTGTTGAGCAACCTGGGCCTTTTTATGTTCGGGCTGGCTATGAAAGTTCAGGAGCTTGGAATTTGTCAAGTCCTTTTCTTCTTGTTCGTTTTGTTTTGCCAGCCTTTCTCTACGTTGAACAAGTGTTTCATCATCCTCAGTAACTTGAGCTTTCTTTCCCTTCGATTTGGCCGAAGGTTTTGGTTGGCGAGCTTGAACTGGTGGAGCAGAAGAAATGGGCGGATCAGTGACCAAGTTGGTCAAGTCAATGTTTGCTCGATGAGCCTGTACAGCTGGCTCCTGGATCCTAATGCCTTTACTGCTAGGTTTCTTCTTCAGAGAAATGTCCTCGACATCAGCCTCTGTACCAGGGTCTTGATCATCTGAATTTGCTTCTTCATTTGAGCTTACATCTGGTGGCAAGACAATTACCACCCTTTTCTTTCGCTTGGCTGATTTCTTGCCAGCCTTCGATTTGGCACTTGGGCCAACATCCACGGTACCCTCAGCAGCAGCAGCCTCCTTTTTAGCTTTGGCTTCTTTTCTTTTCTGTGCTCATGCTTCCCGAGCATCAACCAGCTCTTGAAAATCGGCAGGGGTTTTCAGAGAGGATGGATGAGCATCAGCTGGAGGAGGTGGTCGATTATCTTTCGTCCACTTTGGCCTTAAAGCTTTGACATCAGACCAAGGATTTTTCATTGCAAACAGCCTCTCCCAGAGTGGCATAAGAGACTTGTACTCATACCAACGAAGCGCTTGAAGTCTTCGAATCTCTTGCAGACGGTTTTCTCTCGTACGTTCATCCTCAGAACCTTCAGGCGTTCTTAACTTCTTTTTGATGATCAACTCCTCTGATAATCCTTCAGAGTTGTTGTTGATTCTTGTTCGGCCTCCCACATGCTTGGGTGCTCTAACATTTCCTTCGATCCCAGACATTTTCCTGCGAAAAAGATAGGTACGAGGGAATATAGGAAAGTTGTGAACAAGTACCAGCGGTTTTCGAGGAAAATCGTTTTGAATGCAGTAACTTATCGATAAGCATGTCTTGCAGCAAGTTTTTCAAGCAAGTGTTAGGCTAGATTTCCATCGGGTGCAAATCTATCGAAGAACTTGTATGAACGAATTGCATAACCAAGTCTATCGATACGTTTCTGAGGAAATTGCTTAAGTGAGAGAATCCGAGGGATTTCTTACCTAGCTCAGATGGGAATCGACAGAAAACGCTAGAAACAGATTTCCCAAGAATCAATGATCCAAACGGATCAAACAAACCTAAGAAAAAGAGAGAAAAACATGAACAAATCTGGATACAATGAACATAAGAGATTGGAATCGTGTCCAGAGCCACACATACCCTAACTTGGCGATGTGCGGCGACTACGGCGACGTGGATGAAGTTCCTCGTCGACGGGAAGATCTCCGGCGGCTTCTTTCCGGCAGCAAAGCGGCGAGGGACTCGACGGCGACGAGCAGCACGGCGGCGCGCGAGAGAGAACTTCGGGAGCAGAGAGAAGAAGTCGAGGAAATTGCGATGGCTGAGCCGGTTGGGTGGATCAGTATTTATAGGGGAGGGGGTCTGACATAACTGTCAGATCTGATCCAACGGCACAGATTTCGCGTCTCTCCGCATTCAACGGACGGATTTTATGGCGGTAATCGCGGGAAAATCCCAATGAACCGAAAGAAAGTTGCTCCACGTCCGAGACCAAACTCATCGAACATCGAGTATAAAAGTAGATAAACGTTCGATAGATTACCTTCGGAATCAATGACATTCGAAGGGAATCTGGATCGAGTACATATATACATGTTCACGAGAGAAAAGCACAGATGGGGTAGGGATAGAATAGAGGGAAAACAGGGTCTGATGCTTAATCAATCCGAGGGGAAAACAGTGATAAAACTCGGAGTGGTAAGTGTAAAGGACAACACCAAACGAACAAAAACAAACGAAAATAAAACACGATAGAAAGTGAACGTAAGTAAACAACATAGAAAGAAAACATATATTACACGAGAAAAAACTTCGGCAGCATTATCCGGAATCTGAAAAACTGGGTCAGCAGGGCGAGGAATTGAAGATGGAACGTTTACAATGTCCTGAGCTGGGATGGCTGCAGGAGCATTCTCCTCGGCCTGCGCTTCGACGGCAACTCCTTCGTCGGCATTAGAAATCTGAGCGGCCTCTTCATTCTCCATGGCCTCCAAATCTTCGTCTAGTTGTGCGAAAGCATCAACCATTTCTTCGTTCGAGGAACTTGATGAGGAGGAGGAAGAATTGTCACTAGAACCGTCATCTCCAGAACTGTGTCCTTCGACAGCATCTTGACGAGAAGAAACTGTCGTGATATCAACATCAGCGTCTTCTCCTTCATGCAGAGTGTGTGCAGAGGAATAATCTTTCTGAGCAGAGGAGATGGGGGCTTGAGGTTCTAGCTCGACCTGAGCAAGTTGCTCGGTCTCTGCTTGCGCTTGGGTCTCGATGGCTGGGGTGGTTGATGGAATAATGTTCGGTGGTGATGATGGTTTTGGTGGTGGCGACGAGGCTTTTGGTGGTGATGGTTGGCGAGGTGGAGGTGTGGCTTGGCGAGGTGGAGTTTTCTCACGAGGAGGAGTTGGTTGCTTGGTGGGGGTTGGTGCAGTTTCTTGTCGTGCTGATGCAGCAACGACCTCGGTAGACTTGGCCTTCTTGGCATTCTTCTCGGCCTCCTTGGTGGCCTTAGCAGCAACAATGGGTTTTTTTACGGCACTAGGGGCCGCAACTTTATCCTTCGAGGCGCTAGGGGCCTCAGCATTTTTCTTCGCAACACTTGTGGCTGCAACATTTTCCTTCGTGACTGTGGGAGTTACAACTTTCTCGGTGGCGCTAGGGGCCACAACCTTTTCCTTCAGAGCACTTGGAATTGTGCCTTCAGTAATCTGTCGTCGATACTTTTCACTGACCAAATGTAAAATGCCTAGTTGTTGAGCAACCTGGGCCTTTTTATGTTCGGGCTGGCTATGAAAGTTCAGGAGCTTGGAATTTGTCAAGTCCTTTTCTTCTTGTTCTTTTTGTTTTGCCAGCCTTTCTCTACGTTGAACAAATGTTTCTTCATCCTCAGCAACTTGAGCTTGCTTTCCCTTCGATTTGGCCGAAGGTTTTGGTTGGCGAGCTTGAACTGGTGGAGCAGAAGAAATGGGCGGATCGGTGACCAAGTTGGTCAAGTCAATGTTTGCTCGAGGAGCCTGTACAGCTGGCTCCTGGATCCTAATGCCTTTACTGCTAGGTTTCTTCTTCAGAGGAATGTCCTCGACATCAGCCTCTGTACCAGGGTCTTGATCATCTGAATTTGCTTCTTCATTTGAGCTTACATCTGGTGGTGAGACAATTACCACCCTTTTATTTCGCTTGGCTGATTTCTTTCCAGCCTTCGATTTGGCACTTGGGCCAACATCCACGGTACCCTCAGCAGCAGCAGCCTCCTTTTTAGCTTTGGCTTCTTTTCTTTTCTGTGCTCGTGCTTCCCGAGCATCAACCAGCTCTTGAAAATCGGCAGGGGTTTTCAGAGAGGATGGATGAGCATCAGCTGGAGGAGGTGGTCGATTATCTTTCGTCCACTTTGGCCTTAAAGCTTTGACATCAGACCAAGGATTTTTCATTGCAAACAGCCTCTCCCAGCGTGGCATAAGAGACTTGTACTCATACCAACGAAGCGCTTGAAGTCTTCGAATCTCTTGCAGACGGTTTTCTCTCGTACGTTCATCCTCAGAACCTTCAGGCGTTCTTAACTTCTTTTCGATGATCAACTCCTCTGATAATCCTTCAGAGTTGTTGCTGATTCTTGTTCGGCCTCCCACACGCTTGGGTGCTCTGACATTTCCTTCGATCCCAGACATTTTCCTGTGAAAAAGATAGGTACGAGGGAATATAGGAAAGTTGTGAACAAGTACCAGCGGTTTTCGAGGAAAATCGTTTTGAATGCAGTAAACTTATCGATAAGCATGTCTTGCAGCAAGTTTTTCAAGCAAGTGCTAGGCTAGATTTCCATCGGGTGCAAATCTATCGAAGAACTTGTATGAACGAATTGCACAACCAAGTCTATCAATACGTTTCTGAGGAAATTGCTTAAGTGAGAGAATCCGAGGGATTTCTTACCTAGCTCAGATGGGAATCGACAGAAAACGCTAGAAACAGATTTCCCAAGAATCAATGATCCAAACGGATCAAACAGACATAAGAAAAAGAGAGAAAAACATGAACAAATCTGGATACGATGAACAGAAGAGATTGGAATCGTGTCCAAAGCCACACATACCCCAAACTTGGCGATGTGCGGCGACTACGGCGACGCGGATGAAGTTCCTCGTCGACGGGAAGGTCTTCGGCGGCTTCCTTCCGGCAGCAAAGCGGTGAGGGAGTCGACGGCGACGAGCAGCACGGCGGCGCGCGAGAGAGAACTTCGGGAGCAGAGAGAAGAAGTCGAGGAAATTGCGATGGCTGAGCCGGTGGGGTGGATCAGTATTTATAGGGGAGGGGGTCTGACATAACTGTCAAATCTGATCCAACGGTGCAGATTTCGCGTCTCTCCGCATTCAACGGACGGATTTTGTGGCGGTAATCGCGGGAAAATCCCAACGAACCGAAAGAAAGTTGCTCCACGTCCGAGACCAAACTCATCGAACATCGAGTATAAAAGTAGATAAACGTTCAATAGATTACCTTCGGAATCAATGACATTCGAAGGGAATCTGGATCGAGTACATATATACATGTTCACGAGAAAAAAGCACAGATGGGGTAGGGATAGAATAGAGGGAAAACAGGGTCCGATGCTTAATCAATCCGAGGGGAAAACAGTGAGAAAACTCGGAGTGGTAAGTGTATAGGACAACACCAAACGAACAAAAACAAACGAAAATTAAACACGATAGAATGTGAACGTAAGTAAACAACATAGAAAGAAAACATATATTACATAGTACCGATAGTTATGATCTTACTGCACATTGCGTGAGTCCAATATGTTTAACTCACATCATAGTGCACAGAACCTTTTCTCATCCAAGGGCTTCGTAAAGATATCAGCCAATTGATCTTCGGTGCGTACATGGCTGATAACAATATCTTCTCGCTGAACGTGATCTCGAAGAAAATGATGACGAATGTCAATATGCTTCGTTCGAGAGTGTTGCACAGGGTTATGGGAAATCTTGATAGCACTCTCGTTATCACAAAGCAATGGAATTTTCTTCACAAGAATACCATAATCTTTCAGCGTTTGCTTGAGCCACAGAATCTGAGTGCAGCATGAACCGGCAGCAATATACTCGGCTTCAGCCGTAGAAATAGATACGCAATTCTGTTTCTTCGAAGCCCAACAGACAAGAGATCTACCGAGAAAATGACATGTGCCTGAGGTAGATTTCCTGTCGACTCGATCACCAGCCCAGTCAGAATCAGAATATCCAACGAGATCAAACTGGGCACCCTTGGGATACCAAAGTCCCAATGATGGTGTGTGAGCCAGATATCGAAGAATTCGCTTGACAGCAATATGATGTGATTCTTTCGGGTTTGCCTGAAAACGAGCACACATACAAACTGATAGCATAATGTCGGGTCTAGATGCACAAAGGTAAAGAAGCCAACCGATCATCGAGCGATATTTCTTCTGATCGAAAGGTTTGCCCTTCTCATCTGCATCTAGATGAACATTCGTAGGCATTGGAGTCTTGATAGTTTTGCCACTGACAAGATCAAAATTCTTCAGGCAATCTCTGAGATACTTCTCTTGAGAGATGAAAGTCCCATTCTTCTGTTGACGGATTTGAAGCCTGAGAAAGAACTTCAATTCACCCATCATAGACATTTCATATTTCTTCGACATCATACGGGCAAATTCTTCGCTGATATTAGGGTTAGTGCAGCCAAACATAATATCATCGACATAAATTTGACACACAAAAAGATCATTTTTGTATGCACGAGTAAAAAGAGTCGGATCAGTTGTTCCTGGTTTGAAGCCCTTCTTAAGAAGAAAATCCTTCAGTGTTTCATACCAAGCACGAGGTGCTTGCTTTAACCCATATAGGGCCTTGTGCAATCTGTACACCTTATCAAGATTCTTCGGGTCTTCAAAACCTGGTGGCTGCATAAAATATACTTCTTCTTCGATTTCACCGTTAAGAAATGCACTTTTGACATCCATTTGATATAGCAATATACCATTGTAATTGGCAAAAGCAAGCATGACACGAATGGATTCAAGTCGAGCAACTGGAGCATAAGTCTCACCGAAATCAATACCTTCGATTTGGGTGTAGCCTTGAGCAACCAGTCGAGCTTTATTCCTTACCACAATGCCATCTTCATCTTGCTTGTTGCGAAAGATCCACTTCGTACCAATGATATTATGCTTCTTGGGATCAGGTCTATCGACAAGAGACCAGACTTTGTTTCTCTCGAACTGATTAAGTTCTTCGAGCATTGCAGTCATCCAGTCTGAGTCCTTCATGGCTTCATCAAATTTCGATGGTTCTAGCATGGATACAAACGAGAAATTTCCACAGAAGTTAGCTAATCGAGTACGAGAACGAGTGGTGGGACGACCTAGTAAACGAATCTCTTCGAGAATTGAGTCGACGTTCACTCTTCTTTGAACACGAGGTAAAACTCCTTCATCGTCTTGTGGATCCGGTTGTTCTTCGGGATCAGCTTGACCTTCGGGATCAGCTTGTCCTTCGGGATCATTTCCTTCGGGTTCAACTTCTCCTTCGGGTTGGACATTTTCTTCGATTACGCGTTCTCCTTCGACCTGTACATCATTTGCTTCAGGATGTTGATCTCCAACGCCCCGGGCTATGTGTGGGAACATTGGACCATCATCATCCTTGTTGACTTGACGTGCATTTCCTTCGACAGGTCGAATATCTCCAATATCCATGTACCTGATAACTTCATCCATTGGTGGTTCATCCAGGTTAAGAGGTAATTGCTCTTTTTGAGAGCCGTTAGTTTCATCAAATCGAACATTTACAGTTTCTACAACTTTGCCAAGATGTGAGTTGTAGACTCTGTAAGTGTGAGAATTCGAACCATAACCTAGGAGAAAACCTTCGTGAGCCTTTGGGGCAAACTTGGAGCTGTGATTCATATCTCTGATATAACAGGGAGCACCAAAAACCCTGAGATATGAAACATTTGGCTTTTTACCAGTGATGAGTTCATGTGAAGTTTTCTTCAGAAATTTGTGCAGATAAACCTTGTTGATGATATGACATGCAGTATTGATTGCTTCGGCCCAGAACCTGATAGGAGTCTTGTATTCAGCAAGCATTGTTCTGGCCATTTCAATAAGTGTGCGATTCTTTCTATCGACCACACCATTTTGTTGCGGTGTATAAGCAGCCGAGAATTCATGAGTAAAGCCATATTCATCAAGAAATTCTTCGATATGAGTGTTTTTGAATTCTGTACCATTATCACTTCTGATATGCTTGAGAGATAATTCATATTCAGTCTGAGCTCTCTTTGCGAAGGTTTTGAAGATTTCAACAACCTTGCTTTTGTCATCTAGAAAGAAAACCCAAGTATATCGAGAGAAATCATCAACAATAACCAGACCATACTTGTTACCTCCAAAACTAGCATAATTTTGAGGACCGAATAAATCCATATGAAGTAATTCAAGAGGACGAGTAGTAGTCATTATAGTTTTTGCTGAGTGATGTTTCTTGGCAATCTTTCCTGCTTCACAGGCACTGCATAGACGATCTTTATCGAATTTAACATTATCAATTCCAAAGATGTTCTTCTTCGAGATAAGAGTTTGAAGATTTTTCATTCCTGCATGACCAAGTCTTCGGTGCCATAACCAGCCAGAAGTGGCTTTGGCCATTAAACATGTGGACACTGCAGGTCCCGAAGAAAAATCAACGACATAAAGATCACCTTTGCGATATCCTTCGAACACGAAGGAATAATCATCCTGTGAAAAGACAACACAACGAGAAGCAGAAAACAGTACAAGCATACCCATATCACAAAGTTTTGAGATAGACATAAGATTATATCCAAGTGATTGAACAAGCATAACCTTATCAATATGCTTATCCTTCGATATAGCAACCTTACCCAAACCAAGTACTTTTCCTTTGTTGTTGTCACCGAAGGTAATGTATCTCTGTGAAGATTTAGTGAGTTTGTCTTCGGTGAACAAATCTTTGTCTCCGGTCATATGATTTGTACATCCACTATCCATGACCCATTCGGATCCACCGGAGACATAGCCCTGCAGAAGAATTAGTTCTTCTTAACCACCCACAAACGAGCAGGTGACTTAGAAGGCATGGTAGAGGTAGATGGGGCAGCAATATTATAGCGAACAGGATTGCATTGTCTATCTGGACCATCAAGCACACCATAAATATAATTCCTCGACGAGGGGTTAGAGTACTCATGGGTAACAGCAACTTTGGTGTTATTGTTACGATGACGATAAACATTTCTATCGACACGATAGTATTCCTTCTGGGGAACATTTGAAGCAGGCACCAAGGGTTCATTTCTATCCTCGAGAGAATAGTAGTGATTTGGTGGTACCGAGGATTTTCCCTGCATAGAATGGTTAGGGGCAGTTTTTCTACGAGAGATTTGCGAACCCAAATCTGTCGCTTATAGAAACCATTCTTTGGAGGAGTACCAACGAATTCAGCCGACACCTTTCCTTCCTGATCTTTGACAAGCTTGTAGTCAGAATCAAGTGATTCATCAACAATGGCTTTATCAATTTTGCAACTGAAACCTGAAAGGCTAGCAATATCAATGGGCTTTTCTTTCGCAAGAACCCAGACAGTTTTAGGATACTGCTCGGGTTCCCAGTAGGTTCCATCAGGATTGATTTTCCTTTCGAAGCCAACTCCTTCGTTTCGTGGATTCCTGTGAAGAAGAGCCTTTCGTAGGATATCACATAGGTACTGGTGTCCCTGCACACTTTTGAACATGCCTGTTTCAAATAAAATTTTCAACCTGAGGAGTTCCTCGGTAATGGTTTCCTCGTTCGAGGGGTTAGCATCATCAATAACAATAGGTTGCTTTCCTTTCGATCTCTCGGAAATAGACTCAATTTTACTTCGTTCCAAACAAGTTAAGCAAGGTGAAGTAGATTCATTTTTAGCTTCTGAGCCTTGTTGAGCCATGAGCGTGAGATTGACACTTTCCAACTCTTCATTCGCCTCTCTCGGTTTCTCGAGAGCCATTTTCCTTTGAAGGAATTCATAGTTTAGCTTCTCGTAGTCCACTGAGAGAAGATCATGACGAGAGGAAAGTTCATCATACTTTTCCTTTAGAGCAGCATGCTCATTCGTCAAAGTTTGACCCTTCTCAATCTCATCGATCAACAAAGTCTCAGATTTTTGAATAGTTTCACTTAGAGAATCTAGCTCATCTTGTTGGATAGAAGCAATTTTGGCAAGTTTGGCATAGCTTATCCTAGAGTTACTTTCATAAGCAGATCCATCAGAAGTATTGTAGGAATTCTTTGATGAGGATACCTTAGCCTTGGCCATGAAGCAGTAAGCTGGAGATTCATCTTCGCTACTTTGGTTGGTGAAGAATGAACTTGAAGTTTTGCACGAAGCAAATGCTAAACCAGCAACACCATCAGATTCAGAACCAGAACCAGAACCAGATCTTGGGTTTGATTCAGCTTCGGAACCGGATGCTTTATCTTCAGAGTTCATCTCTTTACCCAGATAGGCTTTGGCACGGTGGGAATTCTTTCGTCGAGAGGAATGTGATTTCGAGGAAGAACCCTCTCGATGCTTGTGATACTTCTTGTTGTCATCATCAGAACCGTCTTTCTTTTCTTTTCTGGACTTTGAATCATATCTCTTCGACTCATAGTTTTTGCTCGATCTGTGAGACTTGCTCGAAGAATTGCTGTGAGAATTCTTTGATCTATGTTCAATTTCCCAGAGAGGACAATCAGCAATGAAGTGACCTGGCTTCTTCCACTTGTAGCAACAGTTATCTTTCGCTGATGAGTTTCTGGATGATGATTGATGCTGTGATGAATTGCTTGAATGTCTTGAAGAGTAGTTTTTCTTCGGTGAAGAGGAGTTCCTTCTCTGAAAGCGATTGAATCTTATCATTATCAGTGCCAGATCTTTTCCAATGTTCTCGGGGTCATCTGAGGCACAACCCGATTCAGAACTAGCTTCAGGAGAGGAGTGATGTGAAGCTCTGGCCTTCAGTGCATGAGATTTTCTTCGTGTCCCATTAACATCTCGTTTTTCATCTTCTTCCATCTCGAAGGTATTAAGTCTCTCGAGAATATCAGCGGCAACTAGATCCTTGAAATCAGTCCTTTCCTTAATCATCAGCACAATGTGATCGAAGGAATCATCAAGGTAACGGAGCAAAGTTCTGACAATAATCCGATTGGTAATGTCTTTGGCACCGAGGGAAATCAGTTCATTTGACAGCGCAGTGAGTCTGCTGTATATGGAGCTAACTTTTTCTCCCTCGTGCCTCTTGAAACGATAGAACTTGCTTCGAAGGGTGTCAATACGAGCATCTTTCTGAGTAGAGACACCTTCACCAATCTTCTCGAGATAGTCCCAAACACCTTTGGCCGAAGAAATATTCTTGACCTCATGATATTTCTCTGGAATCAGATGATTTGTAATGAAGACCCAGACTTCAGCATCTAGCTCTATCTTCTTTGCCTCTTCAGGAGTGATGGCATTTGTGTCTTTGACAGTTACACCATTTTTGACAACTTCCCAAGCGGCAGAGTTGATAGCCATGATATTCCTCTTCATTTTGTCCTTCCAATAGGGATAGTCCTTCCCATTGAAGATAGGGATTGGTTCCCCCGAGCGAACAGCTGCAAACGACATTCTTGACAACACTCCAGGTTGTTAGACCAAAATACGCAGAGCGTAGGGAGTGCCTAGCTCTGATACCAATTGAAAGCTCAAGAATGATCAGAGGGGGAGGGGGTGAATGATCACTTCTAAAAATTCTAAGGAACTTAGAAGGAATTCATGCAAACTGTGAAGGACTAAGGCATCTCGAAGGAAATACAGTATCGAAAGTAATGCATGGCTCGAAAGGATTTGGAGTGAAGGAAAACATCGAAGATAAACAGACAACGAGTAAATACTTAATGTAACTGCTAGAAGGAAAAACGAGCCTGACACAACGATGTTTGGTAAACCAGTTCACACTCTGCAAAGTGCTACGTCTGGTTGGAGGGACTGGTGATTGAACACCTGGAGCAAAACTCTCTCCGTCCTATTCTCCACTGCAACAAACTCCTCGAGCTTGTCCAGTTTTCACTCGTGGTAGATGATTCAGGACATCTCCGAGACCTTTACAAACTTCCTTCAGCAGTGACAATTTCTCTTCGACTGCTTGACAGGCGACGCCTAACCGTCTAGGAGACTTGCAGTTCTCCAAGATAAAAAGATCGGCTAATCTCAACCTAAGTCTCTGTGAATTGCTCAACTCAGTTCAGACTTGGGTTTTGGTTTTCTCTCGATGAATCTCTCTTGGGATGCTCACAGACTTCTGTCTTAGAATCTTCAGTGGAGCAGCCAACCCGAAATGGCGGGTAGGTGCGGGGTATTTATAGTTGGCGATCCCGATGGGTAAAATGACTGAAGTGACCCGATGCAACCGCTTGACGCGTGTCCACAACGGTCGGATTCCAATCACTGCGCAACTTTACTTGAGGAGCAAGTAAGCTGACTTACCGAGCGAGTTCTCTCTCGAAGGCACGAAGTGCGATGACTTTGCCTTCGAGCTATTTACTCGACTCAGTAAGATTTCTCTCGGTAGGCTTTTGTGGGTTTAGATTGAGCAGAGCAAATTCACTTCGACTAAGATCTCAACTAGCAAACCCCTCTTAATAGTACGGTTTTTCCTACGACTCAAGAAAATAAAGAGAAACTAGTAAAAAGACTAAGTCTTCGACCAGCTTCAGCTTTCTCCTCGTTGCGCTTTTACTCGAGAGAGAGACTTTTTCTTTGACTACATTTTTAGGGGTAGTCTTCCTTCAAAGGTTTCGGTAGATGACTGCAGCCTTGCTGCAGTGAGTTGTCCTTCGACCTTCAACTTGCAAACTCCATTCTTTCGGAACCTAATTATCTGTTTATACTCGAAAATAATATTAGTTCCACTTCTGCTTTGTCCAACAATGTCCAAAACCTTTGGAGGCAAAACTTTCTCTTACACCCCTTCTTTCTTCAAAGCACCGACTATGAGAGCATAATTGTCATTCTTAGTGTAACATGCATTGTCCCAAAGTATTACATTGTCTTCTGCATGCTTGTGTTATTGCTAGTCTGAAATACTGAGTTCTAGTCACCTTTAAAACTCCGGAGGAGTTTCTGCATTTATGTTTTGCTTCACTCATGGAGGCTAGCGAAATGCCACTCAAGTATGTTCAAGCTATGTGCATTGTGATCCTGTTTTGATTTTCAGTAGCTTATTATTTACTTTTAGTTGTTTGTGACTGATCACATGAAAGAGAATTTCTTCGTGCATTGTCCTTGTAGCATTGTTTCAATACTTGCTAAACTCTTTTCGCAGTACATGCTTATATACATCTGTTGAAGCAAAAGAGTTTGTCAAAGTTTTCTTTGTCACGTCCAGTTCGTTGAACTGAATTGCTTGAGGACAAGCAATATGCTAAGCTTGGGGGAGTTGATACGTCTCAAACGTATCTACTTTTCCAAACACTTTTGCTATTGCTTTGCCCTCATTCTTGCATGATTTGGACAAAACTAACCCGGACTAACGCTGTTTTCAGCAGAGCTGCCTGTATGGTTTATTTGTGCGCAGGAAAATGGATTTTTAGACGTCCCAGAAAATTTCCAGAAAATTACCTGAAAATCCACGCACCCGAAGGAGCCAGGAGCCAGAAGTGGGACCAGAGGGGAGCCCTGGGGGGCCCAGGCGCCCCCCCTGGCGTGGCCAGGGGTGGGGCCGCGCCCTCAGGCCGCCTGGGCTGCTCGCCCCTCCTCTGGTGCCCTACCGAGGCTCCTATTTATCCCCGTGACGAGAAAACCCCAGAACAGAAGTCGTTTTCCCAGTTTCCGTCGCGGAGCCGCCGCCACCCTCTGTTCTTCTTCGGGAGGGCTAATCTAGAGGCTGATTTGGCCTCCGGAGAGGGGAGATCGTCGCCATCGTCATCACCATCGCCACTCCATCCATCCTCCATGACTTCTCTTCATATGTGTGAGTAATTCCCTGCTGTAGGCAAAGGGGATGGTAGGGATTGGATGAGTTTAATCATGTAATAGTTCGTCAGATTGTTGGGGGCATGTTGCCTATCATCTACTTTGGTGTTTATCATCTTTGCTACAATTCGTTGTTCTTAATGCTTGTCACTTTGGGCCCGAGTGCCATGTTTTCATATCTGAACCCTATGTGTTTTCATGAATATATTTGTGTTCTAGATCCTATCTATGAGTTGTATGCACCTATTATGGTCCGGAACCGGCGATCCCAAAGGTGACAGCTTGGGACACCAAAGGGGATGATCCATAATTTGAGGATTCCTTGTATCCATTGAGTTTATTGCTTTGTTCCGGTGCTCTTTGACAGGAGCACCTTAATCTCCATAAGTTCCTTTTGGCCCCGTTCGTAGCGGGATGGTAGGACAAAAGATGTTGTGCAAGTTCTTATTGCAAGCACGCACAACTACCTACGGGATACATGCCTAGTGTTTGATATTTTCCTAGATGATCATTGTTTTTCTGTGTGCCTTGCCCCGTGTTAGAATCTATTATATGTTTACTCTCATCCATGCAGCGCCCAACCATCCATCTCCCTAGCCTACAGTGTTTTCAATCCTGCTGGTCTTTAGTTGTTAGTTTTTGCTATTTACTTTTGCTGTTGCTATCGTCACTATCATATCATTGTTACCACTTATCTATTGTTGCAAGCAAGTATATTTCAGGTGCGGTTGAATTGACAACTCAACTGTCAAAGCTTATAAATACTCTTTGGCTCCCCGTGTGTCGAATCAATAAATTGGGTTAACTTACCCGCGAAGACTATCTCGATCCCTTACGCCTGTGGGGCATCAGTGACTAGGAAGTAATGACGAAGATCGACGGAAGGGAAGCAGCAAGGAAAACCGGTATGAACTCTTCTTGTTTCTACTTTTGTACATATGCCTGTGCTTAGGATCTAGAGATCAGCTTGTAGCGACATAGTGCTATGTTTACAATGCTTTCCCAGTGTTCATGCTTTCCTTGTGGCTAGTCTCAAATAGCTAGAGTGCATAATGTGTTGTTGAAATGATTTACATGCATTGCATTGTTCATGGTTTGGCATACTGAAGTGGTATTTCCCTTCGGAGAATTTTTGGATTGACTTGGCACATGTTCACACATGCTGATGACTAAAAAGTCTATTTTTGCCTTGATGATCTTTTTGTTTCAGAATAGTTATATCACTTTCATGCCCGATTCAATGTTGCTTTGTCTCTCTGCATGATTATGACAGTTATTGCTCTCTAGTTGATCGCTTCCCAGTCTTTTGCTAGCCTTCGCTCGCACCAAGCGGAATTCTGCTTGTGCTTCCAAACTCCTTTTCAAACCCAGTTGTTCCATTTGAGTCCACCATACCTACCTATATGTGGTATTTACCGGCCACTCCTAACTTAGACTTTCTTGTGCCATCTCGAAATTTATTCAAAAGCTTCTCTTTTGTAACCGTACAAGCTCATGGTGCGGTGAGGGGAAATCAATATCTTTCATGCCAAAAATATTTTGACGGAAGTTTTAACTAGTCAAACAAAAAAATGAGAATTACACCTCCCCCATACTTGATGATGGAGTGAAATGGACCAAATGCTGCTTATGATAGGTGGAACGATACCCTCCTTCCATCCTTGAGGCAAAATAAAAGGTTCCGTAGACCATCAAAGGATTTATGGATAAGGGAATATGTGTAAGCAGAAAGCATTATATATGGTTGGCATGGGAGATATTGAGAGACCTTTACCATTCACCGTTGACTAGAAAGTTACACCTCTCAAAAGAGTTTTATCTCTGTTTTCAAAACCAAGAGCTCTGGTACATGTTTAGTCTTTGCTTCCTTTCACGGGTTTTCAACCTTGCCATCAAAAGCCACGGTTCGAGAGTCTCCCCTTCTTTATTCAAAGCACCGACTATGAGAGCATAATTGTCATTCTTAGTGTAACATGCATTGTCCCAAAGTATTACATTGTCTTCTGCATGCTTGTGTTATTGCTAGTCTGAAATACTGAGTTCTAGTCACCTTTAAAACTCCGGAGGCGTTTATGCATTTATGTTTTGCTTCACTCATGGAGGCTAGCGAAATGCCACTCAAGTATGTTCAAGCTATGTGCATTGTGATCCTGTCTTGATTTTCAGTAGCTTATTATTTACTTTTAGTTGTTTGTGACTGATCACATGAAAGAAGAATTGCTTCGTGCATTGTCCTTATAGCATTGTTTCAATACCTGCTAAACTCTTTTCGTAGTACATGCTTATATACATCTATTGAAGCAAAAGAGTTTGTCAAATTTTTCTTTGTCGCGTCCAGTTCGTTGAACTGAATTGCTTAAGGACAAGCAATATGCTAAGCTTGGGGGAGTTGATACGTCTCATACGTATCTACTTTTCCAAACACTTTTGCTATTGTTTTTCCCTCATTCTTGCATGATTTGGACGAAACTAACCCGGACTAACACTATTTTCAGCAGAGCTGCCTGTATGGTTTTATTGTGTGCAGGAAAATGGATTTTTAGACGTTCCAGAAAATTCCCAGAAAAATACCAGAAAATCCACGCACCCGATGGAGCCAGAAGCCAGAAGTGGGACCAGAGGGGAGTCCTGGGGGGCCCAGGCGCCCCCCCTGGCGCGGCCAGGGGTGGGGCCGCGCCCTCTGGCCGCCTGGGCGCCTCCCCCCTCCTCTGGTGCCCTACCTAGACTCCTATTTATCCCCGTGACGAGAAAACCCCAGAACAGAAGTCGTTTTCCCAGTTTCCGTCGCGGAGCCGCCGCCACCCTCTGTTCTTCTTCGGGAGGGATAATCTGGAGGCTGATTTGGCCTCCGGAGAGGGGAGATCGTCGCCATCGTCATCACCATCACCAATCCATCCATCCTTCATGACTTCTCTTCACATGTGTGAGTAATTCCCTGCTGTAGGCAAAGGGGATGGTAGGGATTGGATGAGTTTGATCATGTAATAGTTCGTCAGATTGTTGGGGGCATGTTGCCTATCATCTAGATTGGTGTTTATCTTCTTTGCTTCAACTTGTTGTTCTTAATGCTTATCACTTTGGGCCCGAGTGCCATGTTTTCATATCTGAACCCTATGTGTTTTCATGAATATATTTGTGTTCTAGATCCTATCTATGAGTTGTATGCACCTATTATGGTACGGAACCGGCGATCCCAAAGGTGACAGCTTGGGACACCAACGGGGATGGTCCATAATTTGAGGATTCCATGTATCCATTGAGTTTATTGCTTTGTTCCGGTGCTCTTTGACAGGAGCACCTTAATCTCCATAAGTTCCTTTTGGCCCCGTTCGTAGCGGGATGGTAGGACAAAAGATGTTGTGCAAGTTCTTATTGCAAGCACGCACAACTACCTACGGGATACATGCCTAATGTTTGATATATGCCTAGATGATCATTGCTTTTCTGTGTGCCTTGCCCCGTGTTAGAATCTATTATATGTTCACTCTCATCCATGCAGCGCCCAACCATCCATCTTCCTAGCCTACAGTGTTTTCAATCCTGCTGGTCATTAGTTGTTACTTTTGTTGTTACTTTTGATGTTGCCACTATCACTATCATATTACCATTACCACTTATCTATTGTTGCAAGCCAAGTATATTTCAGGTGCGGTTGAATTGACAACTCAACTGTCAAAGCTTATAAATACTCTTTGGCTCCCCGTGTGTCGAATCAATAAATTGGGTTAACTTACCCGCGAAGACTATCTCAATCCCTTACGCCTATGGGGCATCAGCTTACACTCATCCATTGCATGAGTGCTCAAAATATCGAAAAGGAGTGGATCAAATTGTCTTGTACCTGGCTAGTGGTCTAGGGACGAGTCAAGATAAGATTCCAAAGAAGACCAAGTGTGAAACTTTAGTAGATTGAGTTCTCAACAAAAAATACTTTTTCTCGTATTCCCTGTCCCTCTTCTTGCACGCAAACACCATTTGGAGACATTCTAGTCACGAACAGCGAGGGCTCTTGCACCTAATGTTCTTTTGTTACTTGTTTCAATGCTAATATAGACTCTTGCATGTTATGACTTGAATTGAATCACATACCTTGATTGCTTTACTTTTCAAAGTTCTTATATGGTTGCTAGCATGTCACCACATAAATTATGCTTTTTATCATTTACCTACTGGAGGACGAGCAGGAATTAAGCTTGGGGATGTTGATACGTCCCAAACGTATCTATAATTTCTGCTTGCTCCATGCATGTTTTGTGTGATATTGCTATGATCTAGATACACTTTCATACACTTTTGATCATATTTGGACTAACTTATTAACTCACTGCACCCCAGTGTCAGTTCCTGTTTTCTGCTATTTTTCTATTTCAGGTTTCCCCCATATTAAAAGTGCTCCAAAAATTCGGGAAAATCAGATAAAAAATCAGCGTTCCGGAAGCTTCCGGATTCACCGAAGAAGGGCCAGCGGGCGCGACCCAGGGCTTGGCCGCGCCGGGTGGCCTCGTGGGCGACTGGTCCCCCCCCCCCCCCCCCGGTGCCCCCCTTTGGCTCTTATTTATACACCCGTCTCAAAAACCCTGATTCCAGACCCCTTTTCTCCAGAAGCAATTCCGATCTCCGCCGCCATCGCCAACAAGCTTCGGGTGACCAGAATTCCTGTGTCAGCATCTTGCCGGGACGGGGAAGTGCCCCCGGATTCATCTCCATCGACGTTGCTTCCTCCCTCCATGATGCGGGGGTAGTCCCTCATCGGGGCTGAGGTTTCTACCAGTAGCTATGTGGTCAATTCTCTCTCCCATGATGTGATCTTCGTTGTGATCATAGGCTATGTTAATCTAGGGTGATCCCATGATATTTACCCTTCCACTATGTATTGGATTGATGTACTCACTTGATCTTATCTAGTATAATCCCCGAGACCAAGGTGACAGCGGTCTATTGGACATGGATTAGAAGAATATTTTCATGAGTGATTTCCTTTTTTGTATGTTGATTAAAGATTGAGAGTCTCTTGGTGCTTGTCTTTGACTATCCTTGATATATGTTGTGGTGATTGTGTTACTCTCTTTGGATGGCCGCGGTGACATTGGGAAATCCATAGATTGAGAACTACGAACTTTGAGGTGTGCTTTTGTAGCCCTACATAATTCTCGTCCTCTCTTGACCGCAAAGGAATGACCTCCGAGTGCGTCTCCATTGCATGTTTTATGGGAAATATCATGTGATTAGACTATGTTAATGTTGTTGAGAGTTGCCACTAGTGAAAGTATGAAGCCTAGGCCCTGTTTCCACCTTTGTTACACCGTTTGTGCTCACTTTTGTCACATGTTTTCTTGCTGCACTTTTTATTACAGATTTATATTACCTTGCTTTGCCACATCTATCACCCATATTTTACTATCTCTTCGCCGAACTAGTGCACTTATACAACTCCTAGTTGTATTAGGTGTGTTGGGGACACAAGAGACTTCTTGTATCTTAATTGCAGGGTTTCTTGAGAGAGACCATCTTCAACCTCTACTTCCCTAAGTTCGATAAACCTTAGATCATCCACTTGAGGGAAATTGCTGCTGTCCTACAAACCTCTGCGCTTAGAGGCCCAACATAGTCTACAAGAATAGAAGCGTGCGTAGACATCAGCCTCTATCATACATCTCACCTTCCACTTGGGGTAACCAACTAGGACAGAGTATCATTTATCTCCCGTAGGGCTCCGAAAGCGACAAGTAGGTGACAACGGCACTAGAAATTAGGCAGTTGACGTGGACCTGCACACAGACACAAATAACTTTGCTACCGACGAAGTTAAGAGAGGTTGTCAATCTCTTCGGCCTTGTTGTTTACAAAGGATCAAACGCAAGGGATAAAGGATAATAGTAACTACAACTGGAAAGTAAAAACAGGAAATAAATTGAGCGTGTAAACAGTGATGAGAATATGGACCGGGGTCCCATGATGTTCACCAGTGATGTCTCTCTCCCAAAAGACGATAAAACTTCTATGCGAGGTAAACAAATCACAGCTGGGCAATCGACAGGATTAAAAATACACTGCAATGCTAACTATGCTACGAAGAAAGGAAGAGACTCAAAAGCATGGGCGGTACGCCAAAATAAATAGACCGAAATCCAACTGCATCTACTACTAATCATCCACCTTGAGATATCTATCCAGAACATCTCACTGGTATTAAGTTGCGAGCCCCACCCAAAGTGTAAACCCAAAGCAACATACAACTGCATTAAAAGAACTTTGCGTAAAGTAAACAATCCTTGCAACCGCGGTTACAAGCACCGTTGTTTTCCCCCTTGTGGCAACAGCACATCCCCTAGACTCATGTTTCTGTCACTCAAGCTAGTCATCAGGGGGCATGAACCCACAATCGAGCATAACGTTCCCTCTTGGAGTCACTACCTATTACTTGGCCAAAACAATAAACAACAACGGAGAACATGCAAGAATTACTCAAGAACAAAAATATAAAAGATAAGAACCAAATATAGTACTCTATCACAAACTGAACATAGTCTTATAATCCATGATATCCCAGCAAACTCAGCATAGCAACAGCAGAAAGAATAACATATGTGCATTGATCATGTAGGTAAGCTCACAAGGCCTAATCCATAAGAACAAAGAGGGGAGGAGAACATCACATAGCTACTGATCATGGACCCATGGTCCAAGGTAGACTACTCCCATATCATCCGGGAAGCGTCCATGGTGGAGGAGAAGCTCCCAGAGGTCAATCCTCCCTCCGACAGGGTGCCAGGAAGAGGTCTTCTGGCACGCCCGATCTTGGAAGCGTGGCGGCGACAGAACAAAGGCAAGATCGCGAAAAAGGGTTCTTTCTTCGGAGTTTTCCCATCACGGAGAATATATAGGCGAAGGGGCAGCCAGGAGGGCCACCAGGGGTCCACGCGCCCCCCTTGGCGCGGCCCAACCCTTGGGCGTGCCGGAAGGGCGCCTGGGCACCTGGTGGTGGCCCTCTGGCCCCACTTTGGTTCTTCCGGAAGCTTTTGGTACGCTGATTTTTTATTATATTTTTTCAAAAAAATTGGAGCAATTTTAATACGGGGGAAACCTGAAATAGAAAAACAGCAGAAAAAAGGAATTGGCACTGGGGTGCACTGAGTTAATAGGTTAGTCCAAATATGATCAAGTGTATGAAAGTGTATCTAAAACATAGCAATATCACACAAAACATGCATGGAGCAAGAAGAAATTATAGATACGTTTGGAACGTATCAGTTGTGTAAGGGAATTTCTCGCTTTAAGTGATTTTGATATTGATGACAATGCATTTCGGAGTAATTGTGTGCTTGAGCTACAAATATACTCCCTCCCTTACAATATATAGGGATCAATTCAAAAATCTCATCAACCAAAGTAGATGGTGAGTGGTACTACGTAGAATAATTCGTGTACTTTGTAAAAATACTTAATTAATACGGTCGTTGTTCTTAAAAAATTTGTTTATCAATGCATTAATTGCAATGCATGGATATGTGATAAATAAATAATCAAGAGCTTTTACATGAATTGGTGAGTTTTATCTATTTTTTCGCATGCAGTGATTTAATACACCTCAAAATATGAACATGTTATGGAGAATAATAAAACAGAGTCTTATAAAACAAAAAAATGTGTTTTTAAAGATAAGCCCTGTAATCCGAAAAAGATAGTATATTCACAAGTGGAACAAAACGATTAGATACACCTCTAAAAGGAAAAGAGCAAAGATTCGTTTACGAGTATTACAACCTTTCTTGCATTAATGGAAATCATATATCTGTGTTCTCACTAATTTCACTACCCAATAGTACCAAGGTAGAGAGCGGTAATAGCGCTCCCCTCAAGGGAGCAGTATGGCCACTAACTACCCAATGTTGGTAGTACCACGCTGTGGTGAGGTATTGATGCTCCTTTGTGGAGCGACACTAACGGACTAAGTGTTAGGCTAACTACTGCAGTGGGATCAATCCCTAATATATAGACAGTGGTACTTGAGCGACACTGCTATGGCAGTACCGACTATTTTAAAATAGCCGGTACTACCGGTGTTCATTGTGGTACTACCGTATGGGAATTTGGAGTGTAGCTCAGTACATATGTTGTCCGCTAAGGCAGTAGTACCGCGCTCTTTGCCGATAGTACCGCTCCCCTGTTGGGGCGGCACTACTAGGCCAAAGTGTTGGTTTAACTATCTTCGGGGGCCCAATGTGTATTGTATTGTCCCCGGTACTAGGGAGGCACCGCTACGGTAGTACCGACTATTTTTCAGTAGTCGGTACTATAGGGGTCTCAGGCGGTAGTATTGCATAGGCACTGCAGTTCAACTCGTATGGAATTGCGGTAGTATCATTATTCACATGGTAATATCACCTAGTGTAAAACTATGAGTAATAATTAGAATTGATAGGGGGCTATAAAATGGAGGTCATCTTCCCAACTTGATCGGCCTCTTGGATCTCTCTCCTCCATTAATGCCCGGAGCTTCAAAGTCCTAGACCTCTTTCCCAAGTCACTCAAACTCCTTGATCTATCGGTATTTGGGAGAGAAGACCTGGGTCTACCACTCCACTAAAAGAAACTCGATTCCTCCATGCAACCCCTAGTGTATCTTGTTACTCTTGGGTGTTTGGGCATCCTAGACAGAAGAGGTCACCTCAAAGCTCAATCGTTGTGGTATAAATATTTTTGGTGGTGTTGTGACTTGTGAGCCTTCGATTAAGTTGTGACGATTGCTCGACCTTGTTTGTGAAGGTCCAATCGTCGCATCTAAGGGCACCGCTTAGTGGATCGAGGCATCTTGCGTTATGCGAGGGCACGAGGAGAATAAGGTGAGCCTTTGTGACAGTTGATGAGCTTTGTGTCGCCACACCTCTCCAAATGGAGATGTACCTTCGCCAAAGGGGGGAACTCCGAGAACTACATCTTCTTCTCCACTTGCGGCCATTCCTAGCATTATTGTTTATCTTATCTAGCTTGTTGTTTATTGTGACCTTTTTCATATAGATTGCTCATCCGGTTGCATATCTAGACAAACTATATTCTTGTAGTATCCCTGAAATTGAAAAAGATAATAACAATGTTTGTCACCTATTCATCCTTCCTCTAGTCGGTCAAACCGATCATTACAATTGGTATCAAAGCTTCGTCAATATATTAAGGGTTGTACCGCCTAAAGAGTATGGCCACAAAGAGGGACATGCATGAATCCATTTGGTGTAGATGTCACGAACGAGGCTAATGCTTATATCAGTAGAATTGAATTAAGTGAAGCAATGGTAACATTCAAAGTAACCATGCTTGATGAAGTACAAAGGTTATTTGATAAGTACCTCAGACCTTCTAGTGTCACAAATCAGGAGTGATGCTAGTGTTGCCTCTCAACTAGGCAATTTTTTTCCATCAAGTGCAAGGGTTTATAGAATAGCATAAATTTTCTCTTAAGAGTACAACATGAATTCACATGGAAGAAAAAAATCATGAGTACTTGCGCACACAAGTAAAACACTACCATGGCCCCGAATAGTACTAATGAGGTTATAAATCTCACTAGCATTGCTAGGTACAAAGGAATCAAATGCAAGTGTGGTAAATAGACATATTTGATAGATAAAAGTAATTGCAAAGAAGTAAATGACCTTTTATGATTTATATGATGAAGATGGATTGTGATCCATGGTTGTTCATAACTGAATCCTAGAATGAGGTCTTGATGAGTATGTACAGGAAGAAGATGATGCCACGACTGATGATGATGATGAGTCATCGGTAGAGCGGTGTTTCATGTCACGCATCAAAGACGTGGAGTCATGGCGGCATGGTGCAACACGATCTCGGCGACGGATGCGTGATGATGAACGCGCGAAGGGAGGTTGTGTCATCTGGCGCTATGGTGGCATCGACGTCAACCTGGCAAGGTCGATGCATCAGTTCTGCTCTGAAGATGGACCGATGGAAGATGGTGGCGACGACATCTGCAAGGGAGTGCCGGACCGGCGTGTGACCCAGACCAGGCAATGCGGCTTGATTGGGGCATTCGGCTTTAGATGTTGGATTTTGGTGTGAGGTCTGGGCATGCGGCTCCGACAATCTACACCTCTTCATCAAGAGGATAGGGGTAACGACATTTATTGTATAGTTGGTGGCTTCAGACTTATTGATGTATTATTTTGTAAGGTTTCAATGAATAATTAATAAAATGACCACATGCATCACTCTGATGCAGAGGCCGGGGGTCATCCTCCATTTCCAAAAAAAAATGGTGTGAAGGCACAAGACAATTAAACTTGGGAGACCAAATGGTCAAAATGACCTGATGCAATGTGGGCTAACAAAGGTAACACAAGGATCTAAAAGATGAAGATTAAGAATAAGAAAAGGAAGAAGAGGATGATGAAGAATTAATTTCATACTGCCATTTGTTAGTAGCTGGGACATACTGTCATTTCTTTAGTTGCTAGGACTAAAATATGTTAAGTTGGCATTGTCCATGTAGTATACTATGCGATAAAGTCACCAACAATGAAAAAGAGTGACCATAATATTAGGCCCGAGGCAACCAAACACCATCTTAGCATCTTCACAATCATAACCCTCAAGTGTTGTCAACCAAACGCCATCTATTAAATGATGATGTGATGCAATGCAGGCAACCAAAAATTTTATAGAACATGGTTTAGAGTCTGTATTACCTCAGTCAGGCTCAACTGGGCCACAAGTGCAAGGAGGCCAAAACGTATTACCCCAGCCAAGCTCAACTGAGCCACAAGAGCAAGGGGGGCAAAATGGTTGCATGTAACCAAACACACATCCTGTGAATTTGCAGAAACTCCAATTGGAACCTTTTCAGAAAAACAGTTTGTGAAATTTGAATGAAAACAAAATGTCAAAATGGAGTTTTCAAATAAGCAACGACTTATGAACAGAAAGCCTGCAAAATGGACACATATGACAGTGAAATAAGATCAGCAGCTTACTACCTTTTCATCTCACACTCACGGCAAACTTACTGGTACATGGTTTTAACTTACAAAATGCATACATCAAGAGCCAAGTCTCCAATAGACAGGTTTTTCTTGACACGTCAATGCCGAGGGTGAACTAATCTTCAGATTCCATAACAATGTAAGAACACAACGATTTAAGCTTACAGGCCCATCCAGTTCAAAGCAAGCATTCTTAAGTGAAAATAAGATTTCAGATTTCATAATGGTACGCAATAATCGACAATAACAAATTCCAGAACAGTCTAGGCTACATTATAATTCATTCATACTTCCAACCATTAAAAGATATTGATCCATCCAAAGTCAAAGAGGACATAACGGTGTGGCATGTTGTCGTTGGTTGCCGTTCCATGCTCAATTATAGATGGAATCAAGCCATTCTAGAAACTCAACAGGTCAGCAAGCAAAGTAAAATGAAACAGAACATTCACCAGTTTTTTTGCCAAAACTGTGATTGAGGAAGTGCATCAGCAGACAGAGACTGATAAACCCAAACTTCTAACAGCATTCCCCCAAAAAGAGAGTCCAGGAAAGCAAACTACCACTTTAGAATTCCTAGTCCTCCAAAACAACTGCAAAGCGAACAATATATGAGCGTTGCCACATTTTTCTAAATAAAAAATAAGCGTTATCATTGTCTTTAAAATAATTGCGGAAAGAAGTAAACATTATGAATATTAGAATACTAATATGCAGAGGATGGGTGACATGAGCAAGAGATGCATTTTTTTTCTCCTTTTCATCTTGAGCTCAGTAGCTCATACAAGTAACAGAAACATGAATTCAGAAGTAACGAACAGTACAAGAAGATTCCCATTTTACCATATATATAGCTTTAGAAGAAATTGCAAAAATAAGATGCCATATAAACATTGCGACATGCTATATTTATTTATGTTGCAAGAAGAATTATGGCATGGTCATGTTACGGAGTAGCAACTAGAGCATGGTTCAGTTTAGGCAAGATCAGTTTGTCATACATTTCAGGCATAATGAAAAACAACAGCTCATCATAACGCAAAATGCTAGGCATCTGCCAAGCTCTATTAACCGTATGATGTTTCACACTCCAAATTTTCAATTTGTAATACAAACCCTGCCTGGTGAATCAAATAAGTGTTCCTAAATAGAAATTGGCAGCCAGCAGACATATGCACCAAATAGTACTTATTTTCCAAGTAACGCAATGCAGACATTGTAAGAGAAACGGGGCTGTGATAAAAAAAATAGATGAAACAAGCGGAGATAGTTATGAGCGAGTACCACAATAAGAATTAGCTTCCACACTTCATTTCACCGGTCATATTTCTACACGAAACATTGTGTCAGGCAAAGTCTCCCTTTTGAAAGTGTCTTGCAAAGCCTCCCTTTTGACAGTGGACTTCTTGCTCCGACCTTCAGTCATGCAAGCAAGAACAAAAACAATCATGACATGGTATATACATTTCTCTTCATAGTATAGATGATTTGAAATGACAAATGAGATTGAGACATTGAACAGGAGCATTGAGTTTATATACCTTTAATAATTAGAAGAATGAAATGTATATAGACATTCAGATATCCACTAAAAGCAACAAGAAAAGATACCACGTTCCCCAGGTTACCATGATAAGCGACAATGAATGCACTGAGATTAAAATTCCAGAAACAACGAAACAACAATCCAAAGGTACATAACTACATATAACTAAAAAAATATCAAAATATAGAAACTCTAATCAAATGGGGATACAGGGCAGCAGACAAGCTCCAAGGAGCAGCATTAGCAGGGAGGGAAGATACCATCTAGCTTCCAGCAGAAATGGTTAAGGAGGCACATTGAAGTTATGTGTACGTGGGATAAAGATACATACATATTGGAAGTATATTTCAATTATTTAAGTACGGGCATAATTTCAATACTCGGATATATAATGTAGAGGTGTTAGTATAGAGTGCAGCAGGTGTGACAACTCAAAGAAGTATCAAGGTTAATCTTTACCTGTACCAATATAAAGTTCAAATGCTGACATTTAGCCCATTACCTCACATATATAAATCCGATATAGGCAAAAAAAAAATAGGCAGTCACAAGACATGCCCCGTGGCGGCCACTAGGATGGGGCATGGCCTATTCCGATGAGGTAAAGGACATTAGAACAAGAAGATCAAGTGAATAGACTACAACCAACTCCGTGTTTCACATAGCTCTACTCCTTGTACAGCCTATTCTTCCTACCTTGGCTGCACTTCTCCTATTGTATCTAGTGGTGGAGGACAACAACTGCAAGCACCCTTTACCCAAATTCACCTCATTTTCCCCTCAATTTACTCCAAATTCTAGCACAGTCTGTATACAGACTTGTAGGGGCCCTAAAATCCTACATAAGCCTGGAAGCGCATAATTTCAGAAGGCATGTTGAAATCAAATATGTCCAATCTAACAATTGAGACATGCTAACATCAACTGTATCAAATCTAACAATTGTAAAATTCACTTCTGTTCAGACCACTTGCATAACTGAAACAAGCAACTGAAACGAATGTGAATGTTACCTGCAGATGGAATATGGCTTGATTCCAGCCACGCTGGGAACACGCATGGCAGCAAGGGCACATCTGGATCGGGTATACCCAGACGACATCTGTCAGTAACCTTCTCCTTGACCATGTCCACAACGAGAAGTTCGCCGCCGCAGATGAGGTACACGATGTTGGCATTCAGTGGATCAATGGCCGCAATGGCTGGCATGCTCTGCGACCGGTGGTGTTCATCCCCAAAGATTGGGGTAAATGCCACCTCTTGGTCCAGCGTCCAGGAGCCGCCGCCGTGTTCGAGCGAGAACGAGCTAACGACGTGCGGCTTCTCCTTGGACACCTCGACGTAGCGCAGCTTCCCCTCGCTGACCCCCACACGCCGGTACCTGTGCAACGTGCTCTCCAACACCATGCCCTCCAGGTCCGGCAGCACGCTCCCTCTGGGCAGCTCGACGAACCGGAGCTCCGGCCGCTCGCTGAGCGGATCCACCGAGACCGCGCCCCAGCTCTCGTCGACCCACCAGAGCCGGTCGCCGAAGGGCACCACGGCGCCGGTGATGTGCATCCGCCGCCCGGCCGGCACCGGGGACGGCATGCCCCCCACCTTGTCCCACCCCCTGTCTCGGAGAGGAACTTTCTTTTTTTAGCCGCGACTTAAGACTTACCTTTAGCCGACTACCGACATACCGCCGTGTGTGTTGTTTATTTTTCTCTAACCTTTTTTGTTAAGAGCATCTCCAACAAGCGCGCTAAATAACTGCAGTATAGCGCGCGCTTCGTGTGACCGACGAGTAGGCCAGGCGAGGACAAAGGCGAGCGCTCGCGCGCATCCGCGCCGACGCAAACCAACCCCAATTTTGGGTCGGGAATGGGTCAGAACGGACAGGCGTCCGTTTGCGCCGGCGCGTTGGACTGGGATTTATGTCCGCGCCGACGCAAACAGACTAAAACGGACAAATTGTGGACTAAAATATGTTAAGTTGGCATTGTCCATGTAGTATACTATGCGATAAAGTCACCAACAATGAAAAAAATGACCATAATATTAGGCCCGAGGCAACCAAACACCATCTTAGCATCTTCACAACCTTAACCCTCAAGTGTTGTCAACCAAACGCCATAGGTGTTCTCAGGAGGGTCTTTATGTTTGATTAGGGATGGCTTGGCGGTGGCGCTTTTCCAATTTAGGAATAATGTCTTTCAGCCTAATCCTTGTTCTGTTGGTGTGTTTATCATCCGCGGAGGGCGTGTGGCTTGTGTCTTCGATATTTATTATGGGTAACGATCGATATAGGTTTTTGGCGGATTTTTTTGGATTCGGTCGAATTTCATGATCTTTAGACTTTTTGCAGGTCTTTATCGGTGTACTCTTTTCTGAGGTTGCAATTTGCTTCACAGACCGTGACCACGGTGTCTCCTAATCTATATCGACAACTTCCCGGCCACTGCTTCTACAAGGTTCTGAGTTTCAAATAGTTTGCTCCACCAAAGCGGAGGCCCGGAGGCAGTATCGAGCTTTGCTCACGGTACGTCGCCGATGGATGCAAGAGGAAGAAGACTACAGGATCACCAAAGCTTTGTTTGCAATTTTACTTTTCTATTTGGGTGTGCTTGTAAGGTCATGTAATTCTTAATATATGGTCTTAGGCCTTTTCACAAAACAGAAAGAACTGAGAGAGATAATTATGATAGAAATGGTGGTCTAGACTAGTGGGTTCTATAGCACGTATCGATGTCAAGTTAACATTTAATCCATGAAACAATAGATTTTCATAGGAATGAAAAAAATGAGAAACATAGAGTATTTTCCAAGCAACATAATCTGGTCAGGTAGAGTCTTCTAATAAGATTTAGAGTACTCAAAGATTTGCAAACGCTCACAAATACCATTTTTCTTTAAACGAAGGCAAAGGTTTTGCCTCATCCACAAATACCTTTGCATCAGCATGCAAATGACTAAGTGCCAAAACAATTCGTTGAAACACATCCACAAACACTGACTCCACGACGGCGCCTCCAAGGAGGTGAAACGACGTCGTCGGCTCGCAAGAGCCCGACAAGCTTTCGCCCAGAGCAACCCAACACCACGAACACCCTCACGCATAGCACCTCCACTAGCTCATCCACCTCTCCTCAAGCCATCGCGTCGGTAGCATCGAAGAGCCGCCAAAAAGCACACCTCCTCGGCGATCAGACACCGGCGAGCCAGACCCCGCCAGATCTGGCATTCCCCTCACCATTGTGCAACCAAGGCAAGAGCACCAGTGGCTCGCACCCCATAGAACAGGAAATAGGCGGATCACGCCCACCCCTTCTCGATGGAGAAGCCGACCGAAGACCGACAGCCAGCCAACGAAGCCGTCGTGGCTGCCACCTGTGAGGGACACTACTGGGAAGCCGCCACGCCGAAGAGGGGTAGCTGGGATGAAGCCGAGAGGCCCGCCAACGACACATCTGACCCACCTGGATCCCTCGCGCGACGCGGAGATAAGGGGACCAAGGCTCCCCCAATCGAGCTCCCACAACCAGATGAGAGGAAGACGACCCCGCCGTCGTCGTCCGCCTCACGAGCTTAGCTCGGAGGCCTCCTCCAACGCCAACGATGGAAGGAAGGGGGGCGGGTGGGCGGCCCGATGGTGCGGGCTAGGTTTCCATCCATGCCGTCAAATTTGCCAAATAAGAGATATCATGTCCAACAAAAGCTACTCAACTTTGTTGGCCGTCGAATTTAATGAACCTACAAGGTGAGAGGGTAAAAACTAAATACACCAATATCCCGAGCAGGGGTACTTTTTTTAGTCTCTCTCACATACTATTGGTGATGGCAAACTTGGTAGAGTAACATTTCAAATTTGGTGATACATATCAGTTCAGAGCACGCTCACTTTTTTTTGAATGGAAAGAGCACGTTCACTTGGAGGTGGGGTGGGCCAGCAGAGAAGAGAGCACAAAGGATTTTCGATGGTACAAGGCTCGGTGCACACAACTTTTATTTGAGAGAGAAAACTGTGCGCACAGCTGGGATATCAGGGGGTGTGACAGGCTGAAAGTTGCGTGGGGTCGTTCCACGCGTACTTGGCCGTTAGAACCCCCTCGGGCCCATGGGTCTGTGGCGTTGGTCTACCGGGGCTGGTCTATGCAACGAATTACATACAAGAACGTATCGTGAAGCCACGTCGCCCTGTGCGGCCTCTGTACTGGGCATACGTCATCCTTTTTCCCGCCAAAACTTCATCGGTTTTAGCTCTACCTTACCCTCCTACTTTTTTTCCAATTTTCTCTTTTTGACCCAGCCAACTGTCTATTTGAATTCCCTGCGTGGGAGCTATGGTCGATCCTTAAAACTGATTTCTGATGAATATTTCGATTCAAAATGGCATTGGAGGCTTTGCATACGAAATCCCTCTTCTATGAACCATGATTTATTAGAACCGAGAGATATAACGAGAGAGCTTCCGGGCGTTCGTTAAAACCTAGACGCCTAACACCAGGGCGTGCCGCCGGGCAAAGCTTGCATGACAGCGGGAAGGACCTATCGAGGGATGACTTGCTGGTGAAGTTTTGAAGAACTTAGAGGGCCGTCGCCGTCGAATGGACTTGACGTACACGGTACATCGGTGTGGCAAATTCGTCATAGGTGTTCTCGGGAGGGTCTTCATGTTTGATTAGGGATGGCTTGGCGGTGGCGCTTTTCCAATTTAGGAATACTGTCTTTCGGCCATATCCTCATTCTGTTGGTGTGTTTATCATCTGCGAAGGGCGTGTAGATTGTGTCTTCGATATTTGTTATGGGTATCGATCGATATAGGTTTTCGATGGATTTGTTTTGGATTCGGTCGACTTTCATGATCTTTAGACTTTTTACAGGTCTTTATCGGCGTACTCTTTTCTAAGGTGGCAATTTGCTTCATAAACCATGACCATCAGTGTCTCCTGATCTACATCGACGACTTCCCGGCCACTGCTTCTACAAGCTTTTGAGTTTTAAATAGTTTGCTCCATCAAAGCGGAGGCCCGGAGGCAGTATTGAGCTTTGCTCATGGCACGTCGCCAATGGATGCTGGAGGAAGAAATCCTCAGGGTCACCAAAGCTTTGTTTGTAATTTTTATTTACTATTTGGATGTGCTTGTAAGGTCATGTAATTCTTAATATATGGTCTTAGGCCTTTTCACAAAACTGAAAGAACTAAGAGAGATAATTATGATAGAAATGGTGGTCTAGACTAGTGGGTTCTATAGCACGTATCGATGTCAAGTTAACATTTAATCCATGAAACAATATATTTTCATATGAATGAAAAATATATGAAACATAGAGTATTTTTCGAGAATATAATCTGGTCAGGTAGAGTTTTCTAATAAGATTTAGAGTACTCAAAGATTTGCAAACGCTCACAAATACCATTTTTCTTTAAACGGAGGCAAAGGTTTTGCCTCATCCACAAATACCTTTTCATCAGCATGCAAATGACTAAGTGCCAAAACAATTCGTTGAAACACATCCTACATGATGTCAAGATAAGCATGTGCCTTGCAAGTAACATGCATTTATGAGATTTGCTAAAGTAAAAAATGCACCTCTAAGATGGTTCCATCTAACTTGCCGATGGAATGTAGATCCAACTGGTTTGTGTTTAAAAAAGATCTAAAAATATGGCAAAAGGTCCGCTCGTTTCAAACAGGGCATCAGCCAAAAGGAAAAAACGCCCAAAATTGTCCCAGAATATTCCAAAAAGAGAGAGTTCATGTCCTTCAGGTGCTAGCATCAACTCTGGTGGCAACCAATTTTTAAGGAACCTGAAAGGCCAAAGAGTAAACAGTAAAAAGAAATGCTCTAACATCTCACGGATACTTTTGGTTATGAGGTACTTGATAGTATTTCAAATTTCGTGATAACAATCAATTTACAACAAGCTCACTTGGTAAGAATTAGCAACATACTTCAGTTCAGTCTTCATTAGGTGATAATATTTCAAATTTCGCGACATATCAATTTACAACATGCTTGTTTGGTAAGAATTAGCAACATACTTCAGTTCAGTCTATATTAGGTGCTAATATTTCAAATTTCGCGATAAATCAATTTACAACATGCTCACTTGGTAAGAATTTCCAACATACTTCAGTTCAGTCTTCATTAGGTGATAATATTTCAAAATTTGCGATAACAATCAATTAACAACATGCTGACTTGGTAAGAAATAGCAACATACTTCAGTTCAATCTTCATAAGGTCATAAAAATTCAGGATAGTAATCAATTAAAGATAGAAGTTTATCATGATGAAAAGGGAAGCCAATTAGTTGAGCAGATCAGACAATCTAGTACCCCTATACCAAAAACTGAAGATAGTACCAAAAAGGACATATTCAAGCAGCATTATTTATTCCACTTAAAAAATGTATCATGCTTGAAGAAAAGGAACAATTGGATGATGTGATCTGCAATAATATATACAATCCAAAACTGAAAGACCATCATATTCTCACAGCCATCATATTAAACTAAAAATGATACAATCAAATGAGTTCGAATTAAGGATGACAATAGTATTGTAGTATAAGTCGAACAATTAAGGTAAATACTTCAGAATAGAAACTTGGAAACATTGTTCAGAGCTACTTGTTTCTTCATGTAACATACATCTCACAGCCATCATATTAAACTAAAAATGATACAATCAAATGAGTTCGAATTAAGGATAACAATAGTATTGTAGTATAAGTCGGACAATTAAGGTAAATACTTCAGAATAGAAACCTGGAAACATTGTTCAGAGCTACTTGTTTCTTCATGTAACATACATAATCATCAATACAGGAAAGAATAAGACATGTCCAATATTGTAGGAAACAACAAGAGTACAGAGACAAGATAGAGTTAAGAGAAAGTACCACAGATAAGTAAGCTGGGCACATTTCAAATTTCCTGCCCACTGTTTGCACGAACCAGTGTGTCTGCCAAAGTGTTCCTTTTAGAATTGGTCTTCTTGCTCGAAAGGGTTCCTTGAATCATGTTTGAACACACAAGAACTTAGCAAAAATGGCAAAGAACAAAGAGAGTGGTATATGCTCCTTAATCACAGTAAGATTGGAAATGAAAACACACAGCTTAGAGATTTAACAGGACAATTGCATAGGTATACGTTGACAATACAGGGGCAAGACACTTTTTAAATCATACAAAGATATCATACGAATACAATAGAAAAATTAACAAATTTTCTAGCAATTCCAAATTCCACCTTCAGTGCTAGCCGCAATATATACTGCTAAAAACGGTCAATTTAATTGAGTGATCTACGAGTGTATGGGCAATGAAACTGTGGACAACATTTACGTTGCCACTGATGGATGATAAATGACTCACTGGTTTCAGAATCTTCAGTACAAATAGTTGGTTTGTATGGACAAAACGATATGCAGTGCACAAGAGATTTCAAAGCAATGTTAAACAAAGATATGCAACCTGACAATTATATAGTATAGAGTAGACATCAGCTAGCAGTTTGACATTGAATGATGAAACAATCATGTTAATGAAGCATGAATGTACCTGCACAAGGGATGTCGGTCGACTCTAGGCATGGTGGGAGCATGCAGGGCACAAATAAACCGGAGGGGCGCAGGGTCTGAATTTGACGGACGACTGTTTCCGGAAGATAACGCCCCCCTAAGCTTTCCCCCTTAGCCATGTCCACAACAAGAAGCAGGTGACCATAGACGAGGAACAGATAGTTGGCATGAAATGGAGCGATGGCAGCAATGCGCGGTATTGTGTCTTCCACCAGCTTGAAGCTTTCAGGCAAGATCGGGCTGAACGCCACCCTGTGCTCCAGCGTCCACGAGCAGCCATTGTCGTCGTCGAGGGAGAAGGAGCTGCACACGAATGGCTTCCTGGTGTTGGACACCTCCGTGTAGCGCAGCTTCCCCTCGCTCACCCCCAGGCGACGGTGCCTGCCCAGCACCGGAGTCCCCGCCAGGCCGGACAGGTCAGGCAGCACGCTGCCCGGCGGCAGCTCCGCGAAGCGATGCTCCGGCTGGTCGCTGAACGGGTCGACGGAGCAGACGCCCCAGGCCGGATCGAGCCACCACAGCCGGTCGCCGAACGCCACCACCTCGTGAGTCGGGTCTATGCGCATCAGCCGCCCGGCCGGCACCGTGGACGGGCCGACCAGCTGCCGCTCGTCCCACTCCCCTGTTTCCGACAGGAACCGGCGCACGACGGGGCGGTCCCGGTCGGCTCCCCCGCGGCGGCTGCGGGTGAGCTGCGCGACCGCGTACCTGTCGGGCGGGCCGCCGGAGGATTCGGACGACTGGGTGAGCAGGCCGAAGCCCGTGAAGCAGCAGCCTGCGGCGGTGGACGTCCTCGTGGCCTCCTCCACGCCCGGGGCAGGGAGGAGGACCAGCTGGCCGCTGAGAGGGTTGCAGACGAAGCGCGCGACGACGTCGCCGCGGAGCCCGGCTCCGGCCCCGCTGAGCTCGGCCAGCCAGCTGTGGCGGAAGGCGCCGTCGACCGGGGCGCGGCGGCGGGTGTCGGAGAAGTCGAGGAGGAGGAGGCCGTCGGGGGTCGCGGCGCGGACGGCGCCGGTGGCGTCGGGGGCGACGAGGTGGGCGGGGACGGAGAGCTGGGCCCACAGGTCCTCGTGGCGGGCGAGTGACGCGCGCGCGTCCGGCGACGGCGGCCCCGACGCGTCCAGCGCCGGCTCCTTGTAGAGCATGGACCACGGAGGGAGAGTGGGCGGGGAGGCCGCCGCGGCCGTGCAGAGGGAGCGGCGGAGAGGCGCCGCGACGGCGCCGGCGAGGCGTCGGAGCAGGAGGGGCATTTCGGTTGTGGGGAGAGGGGGAGAGAGGGTTTTGCGAGTTTGCTTTGCCTGTGGTGGGGAAAGAAGGAAGGGGGGTTTGGTTGGTTGGTGCACATGGACTCGGTCCAGGCGGCTCTGACAGCTTCTGGCGAAAGGTTGCGTTCCATGGAGCGTTCTTCGGGTGAAGCAGAGGAAGACGACAGAGTGATGAAGGAAAGTGTGTTCGAACTTCGAAGACGATGCCTACTTTTCCTTAACTCCTGTTTCAGATTTTTAGAGTAACGCTGCATTCATTTGTGGAGTTGATTATTCGATCCTAGTTGTGAATATTTTAAATAAATTTAAGCAGATTTGTACAAATTTATACACCAAATTAAAGAATCTCCTACAGATTTAAGCGCGGATGGATGGCCGCTCGCTGAGACCTCTGCCGCTGTCGAGTCGCTGGCCTGTGGGCCAATACTGGCGTTGGTCGGTTCATATTTTAAAAAGGAACTGAAATCTCTCACGTCCTGTGCGCACAGGTCCATACCAAGCGCACGGTGAATTCCTCCATCTGACCCAGCAGCAGCCGACACATCCTCTCCACTGTTGTGTTTCCCTAAAAAAAGGTAGGAGTGTGCATGCCTCATGGCAAACCTGAACGTGATGTTCTTGCCGGATATGGGAAGCATTGCATCTTTCTGCGCTTCATGATCATGAAAATCCAATGGCGCGACACCTGACTAATAAAGGTTTCTGATAAGACGATGAAACTATATCCTTCCCTAAAATTAATCACGTTGCCTTATCTTTCTGGTCATTTCTTAAAATTATTTCATTAAAATTTAAATAAATTAGTAGTATGTACTAAATATTTTGTACATATATTTGTACAATTCATTTGTCATGATGATATCAATTTTGTTTCCGTCGAGAAGTAAGGTAAGTTATTTTGACGACTGTAGGCAATTTCAAAGTTTTAGACCGAATAAAGATCTCTTAAGTATTATTTTCCAAAAAGGAAATTTAATAATATCGTGAAGGTACCAATTACACTCAGTCTATGTACCAACTAGATGTTTCAAAAACATCCATGATGCACTCAACCCGAAAAGAAAAGAAAAGAAATGGCTCGCCACAGTGATCAACTCCTCTCAAAGCCAATACACAAACCACCACAAAAAACAACACCCAAAAAAAGATAAAATATCTTTAAAAGAGACGTCTCCAAGAAGGAAACATAGCACAAGTGTCATCTTCGACCGAACCAAGATCTTAGGTTTTCACCCTGAAGAAAGTTAAAGCTCTTAAAACAATACCATTAGCAAGGCAATTGCCATGCACAATCAGTGAAGGCCAGACCTTATGTTTTCACCGTAAAAATCATGACTCGACACTCGGGTGTCAATTCATGATTTTTAGGGTGAAAACATAAGGTCTGACCTTCACTGATTGTGCATGGAAATTGTCTTGCTAGAGGTATTGTGCGGTGGGATTCCATTTTCGGTGTCAGTCCCGAGTGTTGCCAGTTTCCACTGTGAGGATCCACCACCGTGACCCTCTCCATCACCACGTCCCAACCGGGCCGCCCCGCCCCATGGTGGAGGCCCTGCGCGAAGAGGCGAAATGCCCCGCCGCCACCGACTAGGCTTTACCCGGCCGCATCCTCTAGCGGTGGCGAGGGAGGACGACTGGAGACGACGGGCTTGCGGCGGCGGCGGGAGCACCCTTCACTAGCCTACATTAGCGACACGGGAGGGTTAGATCTGTTTTCCTTTCGTGATCATCCTTAAATGTAGCCTAAGAGCTTTCATTCCCTACAAACTAAAAGCGATAAAACAGACCATCATACTAACACCATGTAGGAAAGGGATTTATTGTGCAAACACATCAAGATACATGATTATCTACATTACGTACTTTCCAAAAAATGTATGCTTGTTGATTAGCAAAATTCAACATAAACCCAAAAGAGAACCACCATAATCGTTGGAGCTTTTTCGAGCAGTTTTTTAGGTGAGAATCAAGATTGAAAATGGCAATTAACTTATTCGAGCTAGAAGCCATGATTTTTACGTTTAAGATTATTTTTTTATCTTGTATGCCATGCTCAACCAACTATTGCGGGCGCGGCGGCCGTACTATCTAGTTTCATTTAAATTAGGACTCAGTCCACCCGGCTTTGACAGCTTCTGGCAAAGGGCTAGGAAAGGTTGCGTTCCATGGAGGGAGCGTTCTTGGGGTGAAGCAGAGGAAGACGACAAAGTGAAGGGAGGAAGGTGTGTTCCAACTTCGAAGACGATGCCTACTTTCCGGTAACTCCTGTTTCAGATTTTACAGTGTATCTTCAAAGGGTTGCGCTAGCCGTCGGTCGACCTGCCAGTGTTGGGCCGGTCAACGCGGTACCGTTCGATCCTAGAAAAAAACCAATTTTTCGGCCGGTTTATATTGAAACCGGGCTGAATCGAAATGGGCGAAATTCAGCCGAAATTTGTCCTTTTAGACGAAATAGGTCTCAGTTATCCTACCCATAGCATGGCACGCCAGGATTCCAAGTCCCCAAGATCAGCAGCACCTCAAGCAGTTTCAACCTCTCAACATTACAATGCCAACGTTTAAGCTAAACTTCAGATTCCGCAGTGGCATATAATAGCTGATGACAACAAGATCCCAGAACAATCTAGGACAGGACATTCATAGTTCTAACTTTATCTTCTACAAGATACTGATCCATACTAAGTTATAAGGACACAACATTGTGCCATGTAAAACAAAGCCAAAATATGTAAGACATCTGTCAGATTTTCCCCAAACTGTGATTGAGCAAGTGCATCATCAAAGCCTGACAAAACCCAAACCTCTTACAGCATTCCCCCAAAAAGAGATTTCAGGAAGCTACCATCCTAGGCATCCAAAACAACTCTTATCTGCAATTTAGAGTAACCTGCAAATTGAATTGTAAACATGAGTCCCGCCAATCCCTTTGTAATAATATTTGAAAATGGAAGTAGACACTAGGGACATCTGAATACTCCTATGGAGAGAATGAATGAGTGACATGAAAACAACTGTTTTTCCTTCCTTTTCTTCTTGAGCTCCTTATAAGTACAATCAAGCGAACATGAGTTCAGACATAAATAACAGCACAAGCACATTTGCATTTGTTTTGGATCAGTTACAAAAATGAGATGCTATATGAACACTGAAATATTGTTTGTTTTCTGTTGCGACAATAAATACAGCATGCTGATCATGTCACAAAGTAGCAAGAGGGTTCAGTTTAGGAAAGATCAATTGCTGATAACATTTCAGCATAATGAATGAAGATGGCTCATCAATCATCATAATAAAAAATCTCGGTATCTGCTACCCTCTAATACCCTTATCACCAGGTTTCACACTGCTAATCTTTTTACTTTGTAATAAATAAGTCTCTCATGGTCATTGGTGAATCAAAAAATAGTGTTACTCGATAGAATTGGCAGCTGGCAAAAATATGCACCAAAAGTACTTACTTTTTCAAATAACACAATGTGGTCATTGCAAGAGAAATGGACTGTGATGGGTAATACACGAAGCAAGGAGAGATAGTTATGCGAAAGTACCATGATAGGAAGTAGCTGGTACACTTCACTTCATCAGCCCTATTTCTACAGGCAAAGTCTCCTTCTTGACAGTGTCAGGCGATGTCTCCCTCTTGACAGCGGTTTTCTTGCTCCAATCTATAACCATGCAAGCAAGGATTAAAACAATCAATAACACGTTATACATTTCTCTGAATAGTATACATGGCTTGAAAATGGCAAATGAGAATGAGACATTGAACAAGTTACAATAATTAGATGAATGAAATGCATGAAACCCATCAGAATGGCTTATGTTGTGGCCTGGGAATCAACTACAGTACTATAGTAGTATTTGAGGAACCCCATCAGTACTATAGTGGCAGACACACAATGAAATGCACCAAGAGTATATCTCAATTTACCCCCAAATTCTAGCACAATTCGTATACAGAGTACCCCGAGCACATAATTTTCAGAAGATACGGTGAAATGCACCTAATTTAACAATTCCACAGTATATTTATCTTCACAACTTCCATATATCTCAAACAGACAACTCAAAGAGATGAGAATATTACCTGCAGAGGGAATCCGGCTTGATTCCAGCCACGTCGGGAGCACACATGGAAGGATGGGGACATGAGGTATAGTCAGGGCAGAGCTTGCTGTTACCTTCTCCTTCACCATGTCCACGGCAAGAAGCCGCTTACCGCAGACAATGTACACGACATGGGCGTTCAGTGGGTCAATGGCACCAATCGCCGGCATCTCCTTCAAGGGTGCCCCTTGGCGTTCATCCTCCCAGATTGGAGCGAACGCCGCCTCGTGGTCCAGCGTCCAGGAGCTGCCACCGTCGTGGTCGAGGGAGAAGGAGCTGATGACATAGGGCTTCTCTTTGGACACCTCGACGTAGCGCATCTTCCCCTCGCTTTCCCCCATGCGGCGGTAGCAACGAAGCTCCCCCATTAACGCCACGCCCTTGAGGTCAGGCAGCACGCTGCCTCTGGGCAGCTGGACGAACCGGGGCTTCGGACGGTCGCTGAGCGCGTCCACCGAGATGGCGCCCCAGCTCTCGTCGATCCACCACAGGCGGTCGCCGAAGGCCACCACGGCGCTTTTGATGTCCATCCGCCGGCCGGCAGGCAATGGGGACGGCAAGCCCACCAGCTTCTCCCACTTCCCCGTCTCCGAGAGAAACCGCCGCAAGACCAAGCCCTCATCCTGCTCCACCCTGCCTCCGATGGTAAACATCTCAGCCACCGCGTACCTGTCAGGCGGGCCGTGCCCGGCGTCGGACTGGGTGAGGAGGCCCAGGTGCTGGTACATGTTGGTCCGCTTGGTGCCGTCGAGGTCCGGGAGGCGGTACAGCTCGCCGCTGAGCGGGTTGCAGACGAAGCGCGTGACCTCCGGGTTGGCGTCCATGCCGGTGAAGATGGAGAGGTTGAGGATCGCAGATGCCACGGACTGGAGAGGGTCGGCGCCGGCGGCGGGGACGTCGAACTGGAAGCGGGACTCCCAGAAGCGCAGGAGGAGGAAGCCGTGGCTGCTGGTGGCGGCGACGTGGCCCGGGAGGGAGCCGTACACGCCGGTTGCGGGGTCGGGGAGAGGGCGCGGTTGGATGAAGTGGGCGGGGACGGTGAGGTTGGTGAGGAACGGGGGCTCGTCGAGGTGGAAGGACGCGCCCGGCGCCGGCGCCCCCGACTTGTCGACGTCCGTCAGCTGGATGAGGGCCCACGGGGGCCGGGAGGCGGCCGAGGAGAGGGAGCGGCGGAGCCCGCCTGAGGCGGCGCTGGAGAGGCGGCGGAGCATTGTGTGCGGTGGCGGATTGGGCCGGCGATTTGGTGCGGTGCGCCTAGAAAAAGGAGGATGCTTTTCCCAGGTCCGGTGGGGTGCGGCTGCGGTGGGTTCACGCGAGGACTGCCGTGCACTGGTTCCAGAGAATACCCTGTGGACTGGCCGGTTTCCTTTGCTTTTGAGTTTCGACTTTCGAGTGACCCAGCTGTGTGTTCGAATTCCCTCCGCGGGAAACCAGCGATGATCGGCAGATGAGCTCTCATTTCATCCTTATTTCTTTTTACATTCTCCTTTCATCCTTTGGATATAAACCTGAGCCCTACTCCTCCCCTCTCTTCACACACACACACACACACTTAATTAGGGCAACTCCAACGAGAAAACCCAAACTTATGCGACTTTTGTTTGTTTTTGTCCATTTAGATCGTCAAAATGGACCGTGGATACGAACGAATAGCCGAACAAAATCGCTACACTTAACAGTATCAAGAAGAACCAAATCTGCCTTCGGCACCTCGCTCTGCTCCCGCGGCTTTGGGCCGGGTGACCGCGCATTTGTCGCCGCCACCCTTCGTGCAGGCCACATGCCGCAGAGTACGCCGGCTACAATGCCGCCAGTTGCCCCGCGCCGTCCGGTGCGTGCTCGCGAGGGCCGGCCAGCCTGCAGTTGCAGAGTTGGCCCTAGAGGAGCACTATCTGGTGCTGGAGGGCGAGGATGGTGTGGACGCACCCTTAGACGGGTTCTGCGACGGACGCCTGCCACTCGTAACAGACGAGACACATCGTGTCCCACCGCAGCACCGCCGGCACGCGCGACAGCAATTTGGCCACATTGTTGGCCCCGAACACACGATGCACGACTGCGAACTGCGTCGCTCCGCGCTCCCTCCCTCTGCCGAGGGGCATCAACACACACCGCTTTCTATTGACGCCTTGTCATTGTCTTAAAAACTTGTTTTTAACTAATTTGGATAATGTAATTTCAAATACATTTGAATCACTATCAAATTGATTTGAAATCCATCCATATTGAATCTTGGGGATAAAATCTCGAACTCTTGAGGAAAGCTTGGGGAAGCGAAGTGAAATAGGTGGGCCATAGGCGGAGTTTAGGCAAAGATTTAGAAATCATAGAGAAATTGACAAAGATGGCAATTGAATAATCAGATCCAAATAAATATAAATACAAGGATGGCCTAAAAAATTATCATGAGTTTGTCCCTGCACACAAATTATGTCTGATTACATCATGGATGAGTCTCAAATATAGGTGATGAAAGAAAATTTGCAACTATGAAAGATGAATAGAATGGGGTTTTTACGGATGGGCTGTTACATGATTCCTCTTTAGTCGATTAGGACTCTTGTACCCTTGAGCCTCCGGCATCTTTATAGGCACCTCAATACCCATTCCTTCGATTGTATCATGTGCTTTGCACGCCCCATACGCCTAGATAACTCCGTCTCCTTTTACCATCAGATCTAATCACCTCGTCGAGACAGCCTATCGAGGAATTCATCAGATTTACCTTCGAAAAACATCATTTTTTGTACTTCTATTTTTTTACTCTACTCTCTCCGATCCATAATAAGTGTCGTTCATTTTATACTAAGCTAGTACAAATTTTGTACTAGATGAGCGACACTTATTATGGATAAGAAGGAGTACATATTAAGTCTCTTTAGGACATGCATTTGACAAACAATTACAATGCTAATATACAATTTTATGATAAGAAATCATAATCATAAAGTACTTCGAAATAAATAAAAGTAATGACATTAATTTATGTCATTTAAGGTATACATTAACAAAGTAATTTTGGTGATCAAAGACTTAACTTATACTTTCTCCGTTCGAAATTTTTGAAGTAAAACAATGTCACTTATTTTGAAACGGAGAAAGTATAATATATATCGATAGAAAAAGATGGAGCAATTCGTGGGCAACATGGGAAATGGATTCACGTTTCCTGATTTTCATGATGCAAAGCCTTATTTTCTGATTGCATAAGCGATGCATACTACTAATACAGTGGAGTGCACATGTTTTGTTGGATCTGTTAGTACACGTCCCACACACACACACACAAAAAGGATCAGCCGTATTTTTTTAGGCGGCAAGGGCGGGTGGAGGGACTTCCTCATTACGAGAGAAGGTGGTCGCCCTTGTCTCGCATGGTTGGGGCTGCGTCCATATTGCTACACCACGGGCAGGGCCGAGGTAAAGCAGGTAAGTCCCATGTGAGCTCTCTGCTTATTCTCAATCCTTTCACTTTTAATTAAAGACAAAAAAAAGGAAAAAAGAAAGGCTTGGAAAAATAGACGAAGCAAAATATGGTTTGGCATCTACATGATTTATAGAACTTAAAAAAACTTGTTTTTAAACAATTTGGATAAGGTAATTTCAAATACATTTGAATCACTATCAAATTGATTTGAAATCCATGCGTATTGAATCTTGGGGGTAAAACCCCGAACTCCTGATGAAAAAGCTTGGGGAAGTGAAATGAAAAAGGGTGGGCCATAGGTGGAGTTTAGGCAAAGATTGAACAATCATAGAGAAATTGACAAAGATGGCAATTGAATAACCATGATGCAATTAAATATAAATACAAGGACGGCCTAGAAAATTATTATGAGTTTTTCCCTGCACATAAGCTATGTCTCATTACATCATGGATGAGTCTCACATATAGGTGACAAGTCTCACATTACAGTGCACCGTCCCACAAGAAGTGAAAAGGATTTGTCAGTAGACGATCATGAGTGGGCTCCTGACCGTGTGCGTCATGGACTCCCAGATCAAGAAGCCTTCTAAAACCGTGGACCCATCGTTGCTCCCTCCCACCAGGAGAGAGAAGTCGAGCTCCTCAAAGGTCTTGGTGAAGTTGAGCTCATGTGGGTACAACATCACCGCCACGTCCCCATGGTACATGGACACCCTGCCGGAATACGTCTCCGGCGGACCCACGTTCATGAGCCTCCGCTTCACCGTCCTCCTCGCCGGCAGCACGATGCTCGGGTAGTTGAGGTCCAAGGCCGTAATCTCGGGCAAGGTCTTGCAATCCACGTCCAGGTCCCCGATGATGTCCTTCAAGTCGTCTTCCTCCACGCCCCCCTTCTTGGCGAAGAGATGGCAAACGTACGCCGCGTAGTCTCTGGGAATCATGTCGTAGACCAAGCCCGGGTCGGCGGCCCGCGTGGCGTTCACGCGCCCCGCGCCCACCGCGTAGTTGCTCGCCGTATGGAGCTGCTCGTCCAGGATCTTGGTGCCGTTGTTGTCCAGGTCATCCGCCGTCGTCATTATGGCCGACCGGATGGCCGCCGTCGACCACTCCGGGTGCGTGATCATGAGAAGGGCGACCACGCCGCTGATGTGCGGCGTCGCCATCGACGTCCCCGACATGAACACGAAGGGCCCCCTCGCCGTCCTCGCCGCCGCGGCGGCCAGGATGTTGATCCCGGGCGCCAGGATGTCGGGCTTGAGGATGTCGGGGTTGTTGCGGCTCGGGCCTCGGCTGGAGAAGTAGGCCACCAAGGGCGACGGAGGGTGGCCGATCTCCGTGGCCTTGAAGAAGAGCTGCGCCTTGGAGTCCGGGTACTGGCTGTAGTCCTTGAGCTTCTGGCCGACGGCGGCCGGCACCTCCATGGTGGAGTAGCCGTAGTCTTTGTAGACTAAGGTGACACCATACTTCTCCCTACCGATCATAACCACATAACCCGCGCCATTACGGTAGGCGTCTCTGACCTCACGCCAGCTGGCCTCATCGTCGTAATCCTCGCACATCACGATGTGGCCACCCGCTTGCTCGGCGCTCACGTTGCTGCACTGCCCGCCGTAATGGAGGGGATGGTAATCCGTGTTCCCAAACCCCGCTTGGACTAGCGACTCGGCTTCCACCATGTCGCCCGACTCCAGCACGAGGCCGGCGACGAGCCTCCGGTCCACCGACCCGGCGCCCACCGTGAGCAGCCACGGCGCGTCGTTGGCGACGGTGGACCGGCCGGGGCCCTCGTTGCCGGCAGCGGCCACGACGATTACGCCCTTGGTCACCGCGCGGAACGACCCGATGGCCGCGGCGTCCTGGTCGAACGGCTCTCCGGCTTCAAGGCCCAGGGAGAGGTTGATGATGTCCACCCCGTCGTGCAGCGCCGCGTCGATCCCCTGGAGTATGGCCGAATAGGAGCAGTTTTGGGACGTGCACACCTTGTAGCTCGCCACGTACGCGCCGGGAGCGATCCCGCAGGCCGTCCCGGGGGCCATTCCGCCCGACGAGGCCTCGTCGACGGGGTTGCCCGCCGCCGTCGACGCCACGTGCGTGCCGTGCCCGATCCTGTCGCCGCCCTTGTCGCCCACCATGGACCGCACGCATGAGCTTGTTGTTGCACCGGGCGCCGCGCATGCACTCCCCCTTCCACTTCAACGGCGGCGGCGCCATGTCCGTGTCGTCGAACGACGAATGCCGCGAGTCGATCCCGGTGTCCAGCACCCCGATGATGATCCCTTTGCCGCGCGCCGTCTGCTTCCACAGGCCGTCGTCCCACGTCAGCCCCAGGAAGTGCGGCGAGTGGGTCGTCGCCGGGCGCATCACCTTGTCCGGGAACCACCGCCCGAAGCCCGGCTTCCTCGACGCCGCCTCCAGCTCCTCCGCCGTCAGCCGCGCCGCGAATCCGTCAAACACCGTCTTGTACGACCGCACCAGACGCGGGTGGCCGCCGTGGGCGCCGGCCACGTGGACGTCCCCATTGTCGGGGAGGTAGGACTCGTACCACCGCTGCCGGGCTTCGTCGTCCATGGCGCCTTCTTGCACGTCCGCTCGAGGCTTCTTCAGCAGGATGATGTACGTATTGTACTCCGACGACGACGACCCTACGGGTGGTGGAGCAGCGGACACGGAGACGGAGACGAGGATGGTGGTGCACAAACACACTACAAGTGCTGCTACGACGGCCGCCATTGTTGCCATTAATTGAGCACCACCTCGTCTCGTCGTCTAGCTAGACCACGGGCAGAAGAACAAAGGTGAAGTGAGGATGAGCTACAGTGACAGGCTTACTTATATAGCTATAGACACAAACATTAGTTATAGAAGATTATTATGTAGTGTTAATATGGACCGAGGAAGTAAATTATAGCATCATATATAAAACCACACACAAAAAAGTCATAATAATGTACTATTCACTACGTAGTATTTTATGTGCTTCTTATTTTGGTTTCGTTATACTATGCATGGAGTTATTTGGTTTCATGACAATTACACATGCTCGTTATTATTAAGTATTACTAACTTCCCAATCTTATAAGAGTACGTATAAACATTCCATTTGCTAGAATGCATGCATGAAGGTATCATATAGTATTAGTGTTTTGTGTAATAAGTGTATGGACTATTTTTTACACAATGTACATTAAATACTAATTTCAAACGGAATTGGGAAAAAAATATTTATACCTTAAAAACAAATACATACTATACGATATCGCATGCATCTATTTAGGATTAACAAAATACATTCATACTCAAATGTTTGTTAAAATAGTTTAGTTGGGACATTCCGTGTGATACAAATATCACTAGTGCGGATTGGATAACTGCACACGGTGAATTTCTTCTTTCATTTATTTTTATTAACCATTGCATTTTTTAATTGGTAAACCATGGCATTTTTATTTTCACCATGCAATTTTATTTTTGGACCATGAAAAAATTAGCTTATCTAGCATGGAGCATTTATTTTTGGACATGAAAATTGTACTAGTTTCTTTAGCATGGTAAATTTATACTTAAAAATGGATGGTAAATTAAAAAAATAGCATGGGAAATTTATTATTTGATGGTGTAATTTTCAAAAAAATGTGTTTTTCTTAACAAAAAAATTCATGTCAAATTTGCCACTATTTTTTCGTTTTAATAACATAGCAAATGTATTTTTCCTTAATCACATAGCTATGCATATTTCCCATAGTAAACCTTTTACAAGGAAAATTTTGTTTTACTTTTTACAAAAAATATATTTTTTCCATCAGTACAGAAAATATTTTCCTTCAAAATCCTATTTTTACAATATTCTATGTAATTTTTAATGGAAAAGAAAATGATATTGGGTGGGTTTGCGCAGGGCGTTTGTCGTAACCAATTGAATCGTTCGCGTTGCGGGGAAGCTCTCCTGACGATACAATGGTTCGCTCCTAGCTGGCTTCCGAATGACAGTGGATTGAGGTCCAACAGAAAAAAACAGGGTTTTCAGCCTAAAGGATGTAAAGTCACCATGTATATCCCGGTAGGTATCCTAACTGAAGAGGAAGAAACTGGCATGCACCATGAGTCCAGATCTCCAAGACCAACCACAGTTCACAACATCTTAAACCACTCCAAAATACACGTTCTTCTCGACATGTCAATGCCCACGACAGATTCCAATCATTGCACAACAATGCAAGAATGCAATGATTTAAGCTTACAAGCTCATTCAGCTCCAAGTCAGCATTTTCAAGTTAAAAATAAGATTTCAGATTCCAGATCAATCCAGGCATAATGATCCGCAATTCTAACTTCTACAAGATATTAATCCATTCATAGTCAAGGGCGCGCAACATTATGTCATGTTATTGTTGACGATTGTTACATGCTGAATTGCTGAAGGTACCGATCCATAGTATTGAAATTCAGCAGTGCACAAGTAAAGCCAAAATATAAGAAACTTCTCGCCAGAAGTTTTGCCGAAACTGTGATCAAGGAAGGCCGTATCAGTAAAGCCTAATGTACCCAAGCTTCTCAAGGAATTCCCCGCAAAATGAAAATTCAGGAAAATGCCACCATCAGTTTCCTAGTCCTCCAAAACAACTCTAAATTTTGAGTAACCTGCAAACCAGAATATAAACATGAGTCCCCTCGACATCTTTATCATGTTTCAGAGAAAGGAGTACACACTACAAACATCATAGTAGTGGCATGGAGAGAACAACTGGCACAAACATCATAGTAGTGGCTAGAATGCATGAAGGTATCATATATTAGCGATTTGTGTAATAATAATGGGCTATTTTTTACACAATGTACATTAAATACTAATTTCAACCGGAATGGGGAAAATATATTTATACCTTTAAAACAAATAATTATATGATATCACATGCATCTAGGATTAAAATAATAAGTACATTCTCAAATGTTTTTTAAAATAGTTTAGTTCGGACATTCTGTGATAAAAATAACACTAGTTCGGATTGGATCACCGCACACGATGAATTTATTATTTATTTATTTTTATTAAATAATATATTTTTAATTGGTAGACCTTGGTATTTTTATTTTGAGCATGAAAATTTTATTTTTGGACCATGGCGAAATTAGCTTATGTAGCATGGAACATTTATTTTTGGACATGAAATTTTACTAGTTTCTTTAGCATGGTAAGTTTATACTTTCAAAACAAAGCATGGTAAATTTATTTTTGGACCATGGTAAATTACTATTTTTAGCATGGGAAATTTATTATTTGATGATGGCAATTTAAAAAAAATGTGTTTTTCTTAACAAAAAATGTGATGGCAAAATTGCCATTATTTTTCCCTATTAATAACATATTGCATTTTCCTTAATCACATAGCTATGCATATTTCCGATAGCTATGCTCACTATTATTCAGTATTACTAACTTCCCAATCTTATAAGAGTAGTATAATAGATTTGCTAAGGCATATCTAGATGTGCCTTAAGGTAGGGCACATCTAAGTTAAATCAAACTAGAAGGAAAAAAAATATTAAAAATATATCTAAACAATTTTTCATATAAAATCAATAGTATAAAATTTAGATGTGCTCTATTTTGTAGTGTGCTATCAGTATATAAAATATTTTCCTTCAAAATCCCTTTATTACAATATTCTATGTATTTTTTTACTTTCTTTAATGCAAAATAAAATGATATTGGGTTGTAAAACCTAACAAATGGCCTAGCACTCTGCGTTCGGTTGCGTTGGGGAAGCTCCCCAATCGAACTAATGGTTAGCTTGTAGCTGGCCTCCGAATGACAGATCGCAAAGGATTGAGGTCCAATGCAAAAAGGCCAGCGCTCTGCGCCGGTCGACCGGCAGAATGCCTGCGCCGGTCGGCTGTGAGCCGTCCGATTTCGGCGATTGAACGGATTAGATCGCTACGTACCTCTTCGCATCATTGTAACATTTGCGGAACTTCTGTAACATTTGCGGTACTTTTGCAACATTTGTGGTACACTGATGTAACATTTTTATTTTTGACGCTTTTTACAGAAAAAAATGGTGGTAGCAAATTTTAATTGCTGTGATAGCATTTTTTTATTATCGATTGCAACAAAAAATCATAATTCGCCGTCGCTAATCACTTTATAATATTTTTCGTTGTAGCAAAAACTCTTAACGGTAGTAGCAAAAACGCAAAACAGTGGAAGCAAAAATTTAAATTATGCGTAACAAAAAATATACAACGACAGTAGCAAAAACATACAACGATAGTAGCAAAAACATACAACGGTTGTAGCAGAAAAAGTAATTGTTGCAACAAAATCCATCGTCACCGCCGTCGAGGTCGTAACTCCGCAGTGGTGATGTAGCAAAAATCTTGGCCGGTAGTAGCAAAAACATAAAACAGTGGAAACAAAATGGTTCACTGGTTGCAACGTTACATACTCAGATATTCCCTGTACATTGTGCGTTGTAGCAAAAAACACCAGTTTACTCCTTTGTAGCAAAAATATGGTATGCTTGTAGCAAAAATATGATATGGTTGTAGCAAAATAATAATAACGACAGTGCACGAGGCTGCTCATGGCCATGGCGGCCATGGCCGGCGACGTGGTGCAGGGGAAGGTGCGGGCTCCCCGGAGGAGGACCAAGGAGGGCGCGGCTGGTCTGGAAAGGGCCGGATCTGGACAGAGGGACGACGCCGGCGAGGTCCCGGAGCACGGCGGCGAGCTCCTCGAGCTTCACGCGGGCGGCATCCATGGCGCCGACAGCGACTCGCGGCGGCGGCGCACAACGGCGGAACGAAAACAACGGCAATGGTGAGGGGCGGCGGCTGGCGGTGGCTGACGGTGGCCATGGCGCAAGTGACGGCATGCGGGATCATGCAAAGTCGCGAAAGAACTTTTTCGCGGCCGAGCTCGATCGTTTCCCTCACGTCCACTTTTTTTTAGGGATTCCCTTACGCAAAAATGCTAAACGTACGGATTTATACACGGTTGTTACGGAGCTTTTTTCTGCTACCAATTCATCCCCCCTGAATTTCATCGGGGTGGGGCCAAGTCTCTCCCTTAAACCAATCAAAGCCATTTAATTAAACTGAACCTCCAGTAAAACCGTACGTGTAGCGTTGTTGTTTGCTCACGTCAACTTGGTATTCTCTCCCCCCCTGATTTCCATAATCTCTCTCCCCCCTCTGATTTGAACGTGGGCCTCTCCTCTAATCTCCCCCCCCCCCCCCCCCCCCCCGATTTCCAGGTGGGCCTTCCTTTAATCCCTCTTCATTCGGTTTAAGTCTTTCCTGATTTTAAGGACGGTTTTACAGGATCGAATCTAAAAACGGAAGCCAACCATCTGATCGGAAACTGCAAAGTCGTCATGTAGTATCCCGGCAGGTATATCCTAACTGAAGAGGAAAAAACTGGCATGCACCAAGAGTCCAGGTCTCCAAGACCAGCCACAACCCACAACGTCTTGAACCACTCCAAAATACACGTTCTTCTCAACATGTCAATGCCCAGGACAGATTCCAATCATTGCACAACAATGCAAGAATGCAATGATTTAAGCTTACAAGCTCATTCAGCTCCAAGTCAGCATTTTCAAGTTAAAAATAAGATTTCAGATTCCAGATCACTCCAGGCATAATGATCCGTAATTCTAAATTCTAAAATGTATTAATCCATTCATAGTTAAGAGGGCACAGGGCACAACATTGCGTCATGTTGTTGTTGACGATTGTTACATGCTGAATTACTGAAGGAATCAAGCCGTTGTATTGGAATTCAATAGTGCACGAGTAAAGACAAAATATGAGAAATTTCTCGCCAGAAATTTTGCCGAAACTGTGATCGAGGAACCACATCAGCAAAGCATGAAATACTTAAAACTTCTCAAGGCATTCCCCCCAAAATGAGAATTAATGAGATTATCACCATCAGTTTCCTAGTCCTCCAAAACAACTCTTATCCGACAATTCTGAGTAACCTGCAAACCAAAATGTAAACATGAGCCTCGCCGACATCTTTGTCATGATTATGAAAAAGTACATACTAGAGAACACCTGACATAAACAAGAGACTTATTTCCCTTTAATTACTTCTTGGGTTCAATATATAAACACAACTAAATAGAAACATGAGTTAATAAGTACTACATAACAGCGAAAACTATTCCAATTCATACTGCTTTAGAGCAACTACAAAATGAGATGCCATCTGCACACTGCAGACATGCTTTGTTTATTTACTTCTGCAACCAAAATTATGACATGGTCTTATAACAAAATAGCTACGTACTAAGTTTCATGCACCAACCAGCAGGCCAAAAATCCAAACTGAGAGGGAATATTGGACAATCTACATATACTTCAACACCCCATCCCACCTGTGGCTCGATAAGTCCTAAACACGGATAGAAAGAGGTGAAGATTTTTTTATTAAAATTGCGGAAGCCAAGACTTAAAACCAAGAGTAGTAGAGCCAAAAGGTCCGAACTCATGGAGAAGGTTGGGCAATTCACATATACTTCAACAGTAGCAAGAGCAAACATCAAGTTTAGGAAAGATAATAAGATCAGTAGGTGTTGATATATCAATGATGAAAAGCAATGGATCGATATGTGACGTCAGATGCCATGGGGATGGCTAAAGTGAGGGGAAGACGCGAGGAAGAGGATGTCGATGGTGCCGGAATCGGGTTGGGCACAAACACGGTGACGGACACCACGATGTACCCAGGTTCGGGGCTCTCCGAAGAGATAACACCCCTACTCCTGCTTGTCTTTTCTATATCAATGAACTGGACTACAATAACTGCTCATCTATCTTCTCAGGGGAAGGTGAGCGCCGCCGTAGGCAAGGCTCTCTCCTGCTTCCCTGAGGAGTAACTGCTAGCAGTGAATGAACTGAGGAGAATATGAGTACTAGTGCTAGAATGAGCGGATCGTCCCCAACGCAGGAGGGGTACCCCGGGCTCTTATAGCATGAGCCCGGGGTAAATCGGTAACTTCACTGCCGATTGGGCCCAGCCGTCATCCTCTAATCGGCTGGGTCCCACCGACTGCTCTTCTCCGGCTGATCCGGACCCTACGAGCGGCGGCCCATGCTGTAGACTTGTAGGTCATGATGATGAACAGTGGCGCTAGGAGGTGCGGTCTTGTCGTCCTGTCCGCGGAATCGGCGGAGAGGTCGACACCGTATCTCTGCCAGATCTTCGATGTGACTTGGCTTCTCTGCCACCCCGATCTCTCGGGATTGCGCATTTATGACCCCGTACATGGACCTCCGACTGGTCTCGGGGTCAACTTCTCCAGGGGTGGTAGGTTATACCGATTGCGCCTGGGCCGATTGGTGGTCCTCGGCAGAGTTGATTGCTCTAGGCAATCGGCCGTGCTAATGCCCACCTCGGCCCAGATGCGGGTCTTGATGACAACAGGGTGGACCGGTTGCGCCTGGGCCGACTGCTGGCATTCGGTACGGCTGATTGCCTTGGAGCAATCGGCCGTACGCCTGCCCAGCTCGGCCCAGCTGCAGCCCAATCGGTCCATCCTTGTCCTGAAAGCTTGCTTTCGCCTGGGTGAGCCTACCCGGGTACCAATCCCCCGACAGTAGCCCCTAAAGCTGTAGAGGTCCCACGGTCATTTGACCGCGGGGCCTTTGCAGTTTTCAATCTTTCTCCAATATCTTCCGAATGCTCTGGTCTCATCAAGTGCGTCATTCCGAGTTCGTCGGCCGACTCGGAGCTCACACTCGACTGGCCAAGATTTCGTCCGATCTGCTTTGAATTATTTCTGATTTCTGCCTTTACTTTTTGAGAGTAGCATCCCTCACCGATTACCTTCCAACGGTTACTTCCGATTTCTCCGGGATGGAATCAATGGAGCGGGGCCCACGACCCACGTGCGACATGACATAACTGCAGGCCTCGACCCCCACGTCGCACGCCTCGCTTCCCCCGTTGGGATCTCTTGCGCCGGCCTGCCGGTTGGTCTTCCTGTGGGCTAGGCCACACCAGGCCACACGGCCGCAACCGGATCCCACTCCCCTCCCCCGCCGCCCATATAAGCCACAGGGGAGGGCCTGTGCCGCTTCCTTCTCCCATACGTCGTCTTCCTCCTCCATCTCCTGCTTCTCACGCGCGCCATTGCCGCTCCAGTTGAAGCTCTCCGTCGCGCTTGTCTCTCCACCTCCGCTCACGGGACTTGCTCCGGTCGTGCGCTAGCGTGCCGCTCCACCGACGCGGTACTCTCTCGCCGCTAGCATCTCGTCCCTCTTCTCACGCCGCCCGCGAGCTCCATGGCTCCCCGGCGGGACACCTCTCAGGCCAGCCGCGGGTGCTGGAAAGGAGCCAAGATCACCGCGGACGACATCCAGGCTCTGGTTCGCGCCCGCAAGATGCCGGCTGAGGTCCAGTGGCGCATCCCCGGCGCTGAGATCGTGCCCACCGCGCGCGCTGGCGAGAGGGTCGTCTTCCTCGCTCACTTTGAGCGTGGATTCGGACTCCCCGCCAGCACCTTCTTCCGCAACTTCCTTGACTTCCACCGACTGCAGCCACATCACCTCGCGGCGAACTTCATTATGATCCTCTCCGGCTTCGTCACGCTATGTGAAGGATACCTCGGCTGCCGCCCGAGCGTGGCTCTTTGGAAACGATTCTTCAATCTCCAAGCTCACAATGCTCGGACAGGAGCAGTGGTGCCGTCTGCTACGGAAGGTGGAGAGCCAACGTATCCGACTGACATGACCGACTGCGGCAGCTGCCTTGTCGCAGCCGGCAAACCGAGGTACAAGAGTCCTGAGATCGTCCAGTCCTGCAAGAACTGGCAGACCACCTTCTTTTACGTCAAGTCACCCGATCAAGGCCCCGACCTCCTGAATCTGCCCGAGTTCTCCCTCGCCCGGCCGACTGAAAAACATCAATGGTCGTTGAAATATGGCGTCGGAGATCTTGACGTGGATGCTCAAGTTGCCCGAGTTGCTCAGCTGGAGCAAGAAGGGCTCCTATCAACTGATCTTGTTGCTGCTTGGCTTCAAGCCCGAGTGCTTCCTCTGCAGCGCCGAGTGCACCGCATGTGCGACATGTCGGGGCCCCGAGATCCCACTCGGCTTTGCACGTGGCGGGTGAAGCTCGAGGACCTTTGCTCCAGGGTGAAGGCTATCACATCCAGCGCCTTGCCTGATCCTTTCCGCTTCGGCCTCGAGTACCTACACCGCCGACAGAAACCATCCGTGGTATGTCCCGATTTACACTTCTCCGATTGCTTTTGCCCCGTACCCGATTTCTCTGACAATTTTCTTCTTTTGCTTAGCATTTCCTTCAATCCAATGTGATGGAAGATGGCCAAGTGGCTGGCATGTACGCTCCCGACCGCGAGGAAGATGACCCCGCGGACTTCGAGTACAACGGCGAGGCTCCTTCCGAATCCGATGATGATGATGCTGACGACGGCGAATCCTCCGGGGAATCCTCCGACTTCGAAGATCTCGCTGACAATGCCGACGTCGAGGTCGCCGACCCCAAGAACGCCGACACCCGAACTGCGGCTCAAGGGGGTACGCCTGACCCTTCCCTTGAGCAATTTCTGGCCGAATGGAGCGATGACGATAGTGTCTCAAAGGTCGATAATTCTGATGCAGCTCCTCGCGCCAAGCCACCGAAGGTGCCGACTAGACGCGCCTCAGCGACTAGCTCCTCTTCTGGTGCTGCCTCCAGCAAGGCCGCAAAGGCGATGCCGACTGCTTCCAAGGGCAAACAACCCCAAACAACGGCCACTCGGGTGCCGATTGGCCAGGCGCCTCTGAACGTCGCCCCCCTGAGATGTCGGATGCCCACGGGAGCACCGAGAACAGTCGGGTATGCCCTTGTCTTCATGCCTTGAACTTCATTGTTTTCCCTTGTACTGATTCACCTCTTTTTCTTCTTTCAGGGAGCCGATTGGCCTTGATGATATCGACGCCGACATTCCTGCCCATGTCGGCGCAGTCACCTCCCCTGCTGCGTCTGCTGCTACAACTCAAAAACGGCCTCCCGCTCCACATCGAACCTCCAAGGACGCCGAGCGCGCCGCCAAGAAAGCCCGCCTCGCTGCAACCAAGACCACTACTACTTCCGCCACCGCCTCCAAGACCTCCGAGAAGACAGCTGACCGGGGAGTTACTGGTGGCGAAGGAGCGCAATCGACCAATCCGATTGCTCCATCTCCGCCGCGATGCTCCGACCCAGTCTCTGCCACCGTCATTTCTACCACCTTGCCCGTCCTGACAACCACTTCGCCTATCATAACGACAAATCCGCCGATTGCGGCAACCACCTCATTGATCATGATGACTACCTCGCCTATCATGACAATCACTCCGCCGATTGTGGCCACCACCTTGACCTCATCTCGCCCGATTGCGCCACGACCACGACCGAATGCCTCCGACTCTTTGGCGGCGGCAGCGCCATCGTTCTCTACCATCATCACCTCTGCTGCCACGATTCAAACTTCATCGCCACAGCCGACCTCTTCCGCGTCGGAGATTCTGATGCGCTCGGTGGACCAATTCCGGGCCGAGTATTCTCGCACCCACCATATTGGCACCGAGCCTGATGCTCCATATCGCACTCAAGACCCTCTGACGGCCGCCTTTAGTCGAGTAAACGACTTCGCCGCCGCCCTTGCTCGGGACCTCCAACAGCTCGACCGCCATCATGTGGTAAGCTCTTGAATTTTCCTTTATGATTTTCCTTCAATCGGGAGACTTTTCTTCCGGTGGGTGCGCGCAAGCGCACCCACTGTGTGTAGTCCCCGAGATTCGGGCCGATTGCTTGCAATCGGTTCGGATCTTTTATGCCCTTTGCTTTCTCTCCTGCCTTCCTCCAATCGGGAGACTTTTCTTCCGGTGGGTGCGCGCAAGCGCACCCACTGGGTGTAGTCCCCGAGATTCGGGCCGATTGCAAGCAATCGGTTCGGATCTTTTATGCCCTTTGCTCTCTCTCCTACCTTCCTCCAATCAGGAGACTTTTCTTCCGGTGGGTGCGCGCGCACTGGGTGTAGTCCCCGAGATTCGGGCCGATTGCTTGCAATCGGTTCGGATCTTTTATGCCCTTTGCTCTTTCTCCTGCCTTCCTCCAATCGGGAGACTTTTCATCCGGTGGGTGCGCGCAAGCGCACCCACTGGGTGTAGTTCCCGAGATTCGGGCCGATTGCTTGCAATCGAATCGGATCTTCTTTTAGCTGTTGTATCTCTAAATTTCATCTTGTTGTTCTTCTCAGGCTGTTATGGAAGAAAAACACGAGATCTTCGAAAAACTCCTCGACGCTTATACCGCCAGCCTCCGAACTCTCGCCCAAGCCCAGCTCGAGGTCAACAACCAATCGGCCGAGATCAATAGGCTGAAAGGTAACTTCTGCATCATTTCTATCTTCCCTCCGATTTGACAATTTCTCTTGTACTAATATCTTCATGTCTTCTTCTAGTTTCTGTTCCCATGGTAGATGATCTTCAGAGTCGTATCGCTGAACTGACTGCAGAACTCAATCAGCAAGGGCCAGCGCTTTCCGCAGCCAAGGAAGAGGCGACCCGACTGCAGGGGGTGGAAGTCGACTTGACTCGGACTATCAAAGGCCTCCACTCCGAGATGGCTGCCCTTGAAAAGAAACATCTGGCTGACATAACTGCCGTGACTGCTGCTGGTGACGGGCTTCTTGCTGAGCGAGATGCAGCTGTTGCCGCCCGAGAAGCGTTGCAAGCCGAGAGGGACGAAGCGATTGCTGCGCGAGATTCTATCCGAAAGGATCGTGATGACCATATCGCCAAATATGAAGAGCTGGAGAAGCGCAACCATGAAGACAAAACAAAAATGCGCCGCCGGGCCAAGGGCCTCTGCGACACGATGAGCGAGATGGATGCCCTTCTCAGCGGTAAGTGCTTCTTTCCTCCGAGTGCGTTTCTGACTGTTTCCTTCTTTTGCGCTATTACTCATTCTTTTCTTCATGATGCAGAGGCTTGGCCTGAATCTGAAGCAGCTGCTTATGCAGCCGTGGCCAAATCTCGGGCGGAGACCATCGCAGCCGGGGGGTCCTGCCAGCATGATGATGACGTCTGGACTCGGCACGAGTATCTGATTGGCACAGCGGCTCGCATTCCCGTCATCAAGGGAATTGCCTTATCTTTCAAACTTGGCATTCTGAAGATTGCCGAGTTGCTGTGGTCGCCGACTGAGCTCAAAATTGGACTTCAGAGGATGAAGCATGCTGCCAGCTCCTCTGCCGAGGTCCACACGTCGGCTCCTCTGGACGAAGAAGACTCTGACAAGGGAGATGCTCCGAATGCTACCACCGAGTAGACTCGGACTCTTCTGAAGGCCATTCCTCGTCGGATCGACGTCTTGCTTAACTCTGCTGGTCGGACTGGCGTTGAGACTGCTCTTAAAACTGTGTTGAGCTGGTACCCGCAAGTGAAACTCTCCAAGCTCCACAGCCTCAGAGAGAACGCTGCCGACGTGCTCGAGAAGACCTATGCTGAAGTGAATCGGCTCGCCAGCGCTATGGTGAACTGGTTTTCTCCTTATGAATATACTCCATATCTCGACGAGGGAGGGAACCCGCTGGCTGCAACTTCTATCTCTGGCTTGTCCGAAGAGCTTTCCGACAGCGGCTCGTCCCATACCTCTCCAAGGTCCAAGCGTGCTGGGGCCATGTCTTCTGATGCACAGTCGGAGCCAGATGCTGCTGCCGCGCACGCCGATCCGACTGCTCCGACTGCCAGCTCTACGCCCTCGACTGCCCCAACTTCCTGAGCCGAGCCGCCGATGACGTCACCTACTGTAGCTTGCCGACATTGGGTCGGCCTTATCTTGTTTTTCCTTTCCGACTAGTTGCTTGTAAGACATAATTTTAATTCTGTCGACACCCACTGGGTGTGACTTCGATGTAACGAGCTCATTCAGCCTTAGGCCTGCTATTTCTTATGCAATCCGATTGCTCATTGCCGGTTTTTATTTGTGCGATCGACTTTGTGTCTTTGTCGGTTTCTTTTATCGGTCTGTACTTGGGGGTGTCTACCTTGTCTGTATTGCTGCCGACATGCGGTCTGCAATCGGATCAAAGGTAGATTTCCAGCCAAGGTTCGATAAGCTTTTCACATTTACACGACAAGGTTTAACGCAAAGGATTCTGCAACGTTAGGAACCGATTGCCCGCTACCGAGCTCGATGCATTGGTTCGCGGCACAATCGGTAACTTGATTTATCGACTATGCCCTTTGTAGAGCGTTTCGGGTTGTTTCTCGGGAACTTGTACTGCTGACTGCCCCAACCGCTGCCCTTCTCAATGCCACAAACACTTTTGTGATTTGCACTTGAGTTAGGTGCTGAGTTGAGTACCAGCCCGCAGTCCCCGTGCCTCGATGGCCTATTCGTCTGACCTCGTGGTCGGTCAGTCCCCGAGTGCGTTACGCACGTCTCGGGTATGACTAAGCGTTGTCGACTTGGGCTAGCTTTTCGAATGAAATTATGCAAAGGTAATCGAATGCTCTTTTTCAGAGGCATGATAGCTTTACTGATCGTTTGCCGAATGGCGTACATAAATTTCTGCCGCTCAACTATAGAACGGACATAACAGCTCAGCGTTCCATGGCCGCTCCGTTTCTACTCCTGACGTGTCCTTGTGCCGAGTGCCCTTGGTGCAGTCGATCAAATAATAGGAGTTGTTCTTGAGTGCACGGCTGATGACGAATGGTCCTTCCCAGGGTGAGGATAGCTTGTGCTGCCCGTCTGACTTCTGAATTCGGCGTAGCACCATGTTGCCCTCTCGGAAGGCGAGAGGACGAATCTTCTTGCTGTGGTAGCGCCGCAACTTCTGCTGATAGACTGCCGATCTGGACAAGGCTAGCAGACAGGCTTCTTCCTTGAGGTCGATCCCGTCCTCTCGTGCTAACCTGGCTTCTTCAGTGTACAAGGCATGCCGGGGCGAATCAAACTCGATGTCGGATGGGATGATTGCTTATGAACCATATACCAGGAAGAAAGGATGAATCCAGTCGACCTGTTTGGTGTGGTCCTTAAACTGAACAGTACTGCGGGGAGTTCTTCAATCCATGCTCCGGGTGCCCTCTCAAGTGGTTCCACCAATCGGGGTCTGATACCCGAGAGGATGAGGCCATTTGCTCTTTCTACTTGACCATTCGACTGTGGATGCGCCACAGATGCAAGATCAAGCCGAATGCCCTGCTGAGATGCATATCGAGCCAGTGCACCCTTTGCAAAATTTGTGCCGTTGTCGGTGATGATGCTGTGAGGTACACCATATCTGCACACGATGTCGGCCACGAATCGGACCGCAGTCGGGCCATCAAGCTTCTTGATCGAGCGAGCTTCAATCCATTTGGTAAACTTGTCCACTGCAACCAGGAGATGTGTCATGCCACTCCGGGCCCTCTTGAATGGACCAACCATATCCAAACCCCATACTGCAAATGGCCATGCTATTGGGATTGTTTTCAATGCTGATGCTGGCTGATGACTTCTTGCCTTAAACCGCTGGCAACCCATGCAATATTTCACCAAATTCTCAGCTGCTGCAAGCGCAGTCGGCCAGTAGAAACCATGTCGGAAATCTTTGCTGGCGATGGCTTTTGCAGATGCATGATGACCGCATTCACCCTGATGAATGTCTCTGAGCAATTCCAAGCCTCTGTCCTCTTCTACACATCTCTGAAAGACACTAGTCGCACTTTTGCGCACTAGCTCGTTGTTGATTATCGTGTATGCCCAAGATCTGCGGCTGATTTGTCTTGACTCTGCTTCGTCTTCTGGGAGGACTCCGTCTGCTAGGAAATCTCTAATCGGTTGTGCCCATGATGGCGCACTGACAACTACCATTACTGCTGCATGCTGGGGTGGGACTTCTTCTTGGATCTCGATTCCTTGGCCACTGGCCTCTTGGATCTCGGCCTCTTGAACTTCTGTCATCTCGACTTCTGCCTCTGAACTGCCGATTGCAGCGTCTAGCACGCATTCGGCAGCCCCTGGTGGCGACTGCTCGTCTGGAGCTGGAACTTTTTCACTGCAACCGGCGATTTCTGTCATCATTGGTTCTTCTGAGGCTGTGCCACCTGGCATTGCCTCTACTTTCTTTCCTTTGGCCTTGCTCTCCTTACCGCGCTCGGCAGCCCCTGACTTGCAATCGGCAGCCCCTGGTTTATAATCGGCAGCCCCTTGTGCTGTCGGCTCTGCTGTTGCTGAAGCACCCTGGGCGCTGAACTGCTTCTTCAGGGTTGGAATTTTTTCCGGTTGAGCTTCTTTTGCCTTCTTCAACGCTTCAAGGTCGGTCTCCGAGATGAAGATGGACTCAGACTCTGGGGATGGCGTGATGGATGGCTTCTTGATGTGCTCAAGCGACACACCTGGTGGGATAGCTTGCCTTGTTGAGCCGAGCTTGGACAGCGCATCTGCTGCTTCGTTGTTTGCTCTCGGCACATGGTGGAACTCGCATCCCTCAAAGTACCCACTGATCTGCTGCACCAGGAAACGATAGCTTGCCATATTCGCGTCCTTTGCATCCTAGGTGTTTGTGCACTGTTGTATTACTAGGTCGGAGTCACCAAAGCACTCAATATTCCGAATGCCGATTTCCTTGGCAAGCTTGATACCATGCACAAGGGCTTTGTACTCGGCGACGTTGTTTGATGCTGCAAAGTGAATCTGGAGCACATATTGCAGTTGATCTCCTCTTGGTGAAGTAAGTACTACGCCAGCCCCTAGGCCGCTCTTCATCTTGGAGCCGTCGAAGTGCATTCGCCAGAAATCCGATCTTGGGAGCTGCGGCATATATTGAGTTTCAACCCAGTCCACCAGGAAATCGGCCAATGCTTGCGACTTGATTGCAGTTCTCGGCTCATACTGGATGCCATGGTTGGCGATCTCGATTGCCCACTTCGCCACTCTTCCGGTTGCATCTCTGCTTCCTATGATGTCGGCCAATGGAGCCGAGCTGACGACGGTGACCAAGTGGGCTTGAAAATATGGCTTCAATCTCTTGGCTGCCATGTATACTCCATAGCACATCTTCTGGTAGTGAGGGTAGTTCTGCTTGGATGTCGAGAGCACTTTACTAATGTAATATACAGGTCGTTGAATCTGCTGTGCCTTGTCCTTCTCGGGCCGCTCCACCACCATAACTGCACTGATCACCTGATTGGTTGCCGCAATGTACAACATCATTGGCTCCTTTACAATCGGGGCAGCCAGAATCGGCGCGGTGGAGAGCATGCGCTTAAGCTCTCGGAATGCTTCGCTTGCTTGGGGGGTCCAGGTGAACTTCTCCGTCTTCTTCATTAGTTGGTACAATGGGGTTGCTTTTTCACCTAGCCGACTGAGTAATCGGCTGAGTGACGCGAGGCAACCGGTGAACTTCTGTACTTGCTTCAGGTTCTTGGGTTGTTCCATGCGCTCTATCGCGGCTATCTTCTCAGGATTGCATTCGATTCCTTTCTCGGAAACGAGAAATCCCAAGAGCTTGCCGGCCTGAACTCCAAAAACACATTTCTCCGGATTGAGCTTGATCTGATAAGTTCTCAAATTTGCAAATGTCTCTCGGAGGTCGTCTAGAAGTGTGATTCCCTTTGCCGACTTCACCACCAAATCGTCCACGTAAACATGGAGATTTCTGCCGAGTTGGGAGTGTGTACACCTCTGAATTGTACGCTGATAAGTGGCACCTCCGTTTTTCAAACCAAAAGGCATGGTGATATAACAATAAGCCCCGAAAGGGGTTATAAATGCAGTTTTTATTTGATCTTCCACAGCAAGTTTAATCTGGTGATAGCCAGCTATGGCATCCAGAAAAGACAAAAGCTCGCAGCCGGCCGTAGAATCAATCACTTGATCGATGCGGGGCAGAGCAAACGGATCCTTTGGGCACGCCTTGTTCAAGCACGTGTAGTCGATACACATGCGCCAGGTCTTGTTCTTCTTCATGACGAGAACTGGGTTCGCCAGCCACTCTGGGTAAAACACTTCCATGATGAAACCTGCAGCTTGCAGCTTCGCAATCTCTTCGCCGATTGCCCTTCTCTTGTCTTCAGAAAAACGTCTCAGGGGTTGCTTGACCGGCTTCGAGCCTGGCCGAATGTGCAGCTTGTTCTCGGCGAGTTCTCTCGGCACACCAGGCATGTCTTGTGGAGACCATGCGAAGATGTCCCGATTCTCACGGAGAAACTCGACGAGCTCGCTTTTCTATTTGTCGCTAAGTCCAGCTCCGACTACAACGAACTTGGTTGAGTCGGAGGGATCTAGAGCGATCTTCTTGCTGTCCTTGGCCGACTGAAAAGCCGACTCCTCATCTGCTCTCTTGGTTGGGCCGACTGGGAGTGGATTCTTGTTCTGCGCCTGCGCCATCGCAATTACCTTGCCGAGCTGACGCTTCTCCGTTTCGACCACCTGAGAATCAGCCAAACTGCTGCCAGCCGACGTGCACTCGAGGGATTTCCTGAAGTCCCCGGTGACTGTGATGACGCCGTTTGGCCCTGGGATCTTCATCTTGAGGTAAGTCTGCTGTGCGTTGAACATGAACTTGGCAAATGCAGGTAGTCCCAATAGAGCATGATAGGGACTGCTGAGGTCGGCGACCTCGAACCAAATCGGCTCCCTCCTGAAGTTTTCCTCTGTGCCAAATATAACATCCAGCCGAATGCGACCCATGGGGTGCAAGACAACCCAGGGACAATCCCGTGGAAAGTCGTCCGACTACGCTCCAGATCCTTCTCTGTGAGCCCTAGCTTGATCAATGTGTCCCTGTACAGAATGTTGATTGTGCTTCCTCCATCGACGAGCACTCGGGAGAACTTGCATGAGAACCTTGGTCTTGCGAACAGAGCGTCAACCACGAGCGGATAATTGCCCGGATTCGGTAAGATGGTGGGGTGATCTGCTCTGTCCCAGGATATAGGACACTCGGACCAATGCATGAACTGAGGAATCGGTGGCATAGTGGCGTTGACCTCCTGACCTCGGGCCCTCCGACTGCCCTTATCCGTGGACTCACTGGTGAAAATCATGTAGGCGGCGTCTTGCCGCGGGAACTGGTTCTGCTGCTGAGGCGTTCCTCTGTTGTGGGGTGGTGGAGGGGGTGGAGGTGGTAAAGCTTCTCCCTTCGCGATCCTTCTCACGAAATCACACTGCCGAGTGGTGTGCGCAGATGGCCTGTCGGGCGTGCTGTGCAACTTGCACGGTGCATCCAACATATCATCAAACGTGTACTTGGGCTTCATCTGCCCCGGGGGCCTCACATTTGGTCTCATCTTCCGACTGCCTCCTGCAGCCGCTGGATCTTCTTCGTTCTGGACAGCGGCCACCTGCCGACTGCCATACTGAGTATCAGGCTGCTCATCCTTGCGCTTGCCATTGCTCTACTGGTTGTTGTTGTTGTTGTTGTTGCGGTTGTTCTCTCTCCTTTCCTTCCGACTGAGGCCTTGGTTCCCTGTGTCCGACTGCGGAGCCCCTGGTGACTGGATTACACCTCCAACACCAAGCTGGATAGGGCGCATCGCAGAATCGGACATAGCAAACGCGTTGGCCACCTTCATGAGCTCGGCGAGCGATGTGAAATCCTTGCGGAGCAACTTGTGCTTCAGCATTGAATCGGACAGGCATCCATCTGTGAAGTACTGAATGGCCTGGATCTCATGGACTCCTTCACATGAGTTCTTCAGCTTGATCCACCGAGATAAATAATCTCGGAGGGGTTCATCTTTGCCTTGCACACAAAGAGCTAACTGTCGCGGGAGGTTGGGCCGCTCATATGTGCTCGTGAAGTTGTGAATAAATGCACTCGTGAAATCTTCCCAACAATTTACACTATCCTTGGGCAAACTATTCAACCACGTACGAGCTGATCCCTGCAGCATCAAAGGTGCATAGCGGACTGCTACGTGCCGATTGCCTCCTGCGATGCGAACCGCGGTCAGGTAATCGGACAACCAATCTTCTGGCTTCACAGAACCATTGTACTTGGGCGTGTCTCTCGGCAGCGTGAAGCCTTTGGAAAACTTCTCGGTCCGAATGCGATGACCGAAGGACGACGGGCCAGCCTCTCCTTCTTCATCCTCTTGAGCCTCCTTCTCTAGGAGCTCAATGCGATGCCTTGCATCATTTTGACCGATTTGGCGAGGGCCAAGTCGGGCGCTGATTGCCGGTCTTGGTGCCGACTGCTGAGGCATGTCGTTGCGCCTGCTGTTAACAGCCGGCTCTTCAATTCTTCTGCTTGCTGCTGGAGGTGGCCGATTGCTTCTGACCCTACTCTCATGCCGAGATGGAGCGGGCTGCTGCCTGTTCTGGCGCGATGCATTCGGTCGCTGGCTAGCTCCCGGATTCGGCCTCACAGTTCCTCTTGACGCTTCAGGTCCTGCATCTTGATTCTCCATTGCTGCGAGCCTCTGCTCCTTTGCGGCTGCCAGCAGCTCACGCATTCGGCGCGACTGCTCTCGCCGCTCATCTCCCTCCAGGTCTTCTAGCTCGAGTGCTATCTGCTCAGCTGCTCTCAGGTTTTTGTCCGGTGTGCTGTATGTCGGCCTTTGGATGAATGCCGATTGCGCCGGTTGTTCCGGTTGCACCGGCCTCCTTGGTCGCTCCGGCTGCTCGGCCCCCGACAGCTGCTGATTGACTGCCCTGCCTCGGCTTCTCAAATCTTCCAGGACCGCGGGCTCAATCGGCCGGCGCGGTCCCGCATGCGCTGCATTGTACTCTCTGGTGATGGCTCCCAGCCTGCGCTCTTCTGCTAGCACCTGCTCGGCCCTGCGAGCCAGAGCAAGCCTTGTCGTTTCCAGCTTGGTGTGCACTTGATCGGGATCACCATTCCTGTTCACGGGTGTGTACAACACATCCCGCAACGCACTGGTGCCGACTCTCTCCGCAGCCTCCGCTGCCTCCCTGGCTCTCCTAGCCACATTCGCTGCATCGCGGTTGCTCGATGAAGACGCCCCCGCCATCATGACAGCAGCGTGCACTCGTCCATCCTCTCTGCCAGGTGCTGCGCTGCAGCCCCTGGTCGAGAGCGGATCTGTAACGCACGAGAAGACACAAATCTCCCTGGGATAGGCCTCGGGAAAGCTGCCGATGAAGAGGCGATGACTGCCGACCTGCAGTGACACACCAGGCGGCAGGGGCGCGCCGGCCCCATACCGCGCCGAGTAATCCACCACATAATCAATTGCCCCACGCCTAAGAATCAGGCCAGAGGCGTGGCTACCGCCTGATGCAGAGGAAAATCCCGTCCGGATCCTTACTCAAGTCGACGCCTCGGTCTGCCCCACGGTGGGCGCCAACTGTCGTCGATATGTGACGTCAGATGCCATGGGGATGGCTAAAGTGAGGGGAAGACGCGAGGAAGAGGATGTCGATAGTGCCGGAATCGGGTTGGGCACAAACACGGTGACGAACACCACGATGTACCCAGGTTCGGGGCTCTCCGAAGAGATAACACCCCTACTCCTGCTTGTCTCTTCTATATCAATGAACTGGACTACAATAACTGCTCCTCTATCTTCTCAGGGGAAGGTGAGCGCCGCCGTAGGCAAGGCTCTCTCCTGCTTCCCTGAGGAGTAACTGCTAGCAGTGAATGAACTGAGGAGAATATGAGTACTAGTGCTAGAATGAGCGGATCGTCCCCCACGCAGGAGGGGTACCCCGGGCTCTTATAGCATGAGCCCGGGGTAAATTGGTAACTTCACTGCCGATTGGGCCCAGCCGTCATCCTCTAATCGGCTGGGTCCCACCGACTGCTCTTCTCCGGCTGATCCGGATCGTACGAGCGGCGGGTCATGCTGTAGACTTGTAGGTCATGATGATGAACAGTGGCGCTAGGAGGTGCGGTCTTGTCGTCCTGTCCGCGGAATTGGCGGAGAGGTCGACACCGTATCTCTGCCAGATCTTCGATGTGACTTGGCTTCTCTGCCACCCCGATCTCTCGGGATTGCGCATTTATGACCCCGTACATGGACCTCCGACTGGTCTCGGGTCAACTTCTCCAGGGGTGGTAGGTTATACCGATTGCGCGTGGGCCGATTGGTGGTCCTCGGCAGAGTTGATTGCTCTAGGCAATCGGCCGTGCTAATGCCCACCTCGGCCCAGATGCGGGCCAATCGGATGATGGTCTTGATGACAACAGGGTGGACCGGTTGCGCCTGGGCCGACTGCTGGCATTCGGTACGGCTGATTGCCTTGGAGCAATCGGCTGTACGCCTGCCCAGCTCGGCCCAGCTGCAGCCCAATCGGTCCATCCTTGTCCTGAAAGGTTGCTTTCGCCTGGGTGAGCCTACCCGGGTACCAATCCCCCGACAATGATGTTTCATACTCCAAGTTTTAACTTTGTAATATTAAGTCATGCGTGCTGAATCAGAAAAGTGATGTCTTTTTTTTTGGCGAGAATTCAGAAAAGTGTTGTCAAACTAGAATATGGGTTGTGATGAATAATACATGAAACAAGGAGAGCTAGTTATGAGAAATTACCACAAGACGAATTAGCTGGGGCACTTCATTTCAACAGTTCTACTTCTACACGCAAAGTCTCCCTTTTGACAGTTTCTCGCGATTGCAGACTTTTGAGGGTGTTTGTCTTGCTCCAATCTTCAACAAAGCAAGCAAGAACTTAAACAATTATAACAAAGTATACATTTCTATGCATAGCATAAGTGACTTGAAATGGTAAACGAGAATGAGACATTGGACAGGCTACAGTAATTAGATGAATGACATGCATATAGACATACAAATATCCAATCAAAGCAATAAGTACAAAAGCATGTCCCCTAGGCTGCCCTGATACGCAATATGGGTGCAGTGACATGAAAATTTCGGAAACAAGGATACGAAGAACAATGTAGTGGTATAGAAATATAGAAACAACAATGAAATGATAATACAATGCGACACACAAGCTCCAAGGAGCGGCATTGAGAGGAAAGGTGCGTCATCTAGCTACCAGCAGCGATTGTTGGGGAAGCCCGTCTGGGTTGTGCTTGAGAGGAAGGCACATACATATTAAAAGTAAGTTTTACATATTTTAGTATAGACAATCATACATGATTTCAATAGTAACATCTTGTACAGCCTGATATTTCTCCATAAGTATAAATGCAACAAAAGTAACAAAAAATGGTAGTCACAAGGGCCATGTGCCATAGCTGTGACTACGATAACTTGATAAGAAGTGCACATTCTATCACAAAGGCAGCAGAACGGGAAGAACAGACTAGAACAGACTTTTAGCTATATCCCACCTACAGCCTATTCTTCCTATCGTGGCTGCACTTCTCCTTTTGTTTCTACTATACTGCTGGATCACAACAACAACAACAAAAGACTCCAAGGACTACTCTGCTCCAAATTCTCCTAAATTTCCCCCCATGTTTCTCAAATTCTAGCACAATATGTGTATAGAGGACCCTGCATAAGCCTCCAAAGCTCCAAGCACATAATTTCACAGGACAAGTTCAAATAAGAATGTGCCAATCAAACAGTTCTAGAGTACTCCTACTAAACTTAAACAGATTTAAATGTTACCTGCAGAAGGAATTTGGCTTGATGCCAGCCACGTTGGGAGCACACATGGTAGTAGGGGGGCATCGGGCAAAGCTACAGCTAGACCAGAAATCCCAGTTATCTTCTTAGCAACCACATCCACGCCAAGAATTTGGTCGCTGCAGGCAAGGTACACCATGTTGGCTTTCAGTGGGTCAATGGCGTCAATTGCAAACATCTTCTCCAAGGGTGCCGAACAGAGGAGTGCATCGTCCCAAATTGGAGCGAACGCCACCTCGTGATCCAGAGTCCAGGAGCTGCCCCCGTCGTCGAGCGAGAACATGCTCATCACATAGGGCTTCTCCATGGACGCCTCAATGTAGCGCATCTTCCCCTCGCTGACCCCCATGCGCCGGTAGCCGCCCAAGGTCCTCGTCGACGCCGGGCCTTGCAGGTCAGGGAGCTCCACGAACCGGAGCTCCGGACAGTCGCTGAGCGGGTCCACCGAGACGGCGCCGCAGCTCTCGTCGATCCACCAGAGGCGGTCGCGGAAGGCCACCACGGGATTGCCGATGTCCATGCTCCGCCCGGCAGGCAGCGGGGACGGCAAGCCGGCGACTTTGTCCCACTTCCCCGTCTCCGAGAGGAACCGGCGCATGACGAAGCCCCCCTCCCCCTCCTCCTCCTCCCTGCCTCCGGCAGTAAACATCTCGGCCACCGCGAACCTGTCAGGCGGGCCGTGTCCGGCATCGGACTGAGTGAGGAGGCCGAGGTGGTGGTAGATGGAGGTCTTCTTGGTGCCGTCGAGGTCCGGGAGGCGGTACAGCTCGCCGCTGAGCGGGTTGCAGACGAAGCGGACCACCTCCGGGTCCGGGTCCGTGCCGGCCCAGGAGAGGCTGCGCGTCTGGGACGGCAGGGAGTGGGCGTGGCAGAAGCGCACGAGGAGGAGGCCGTCGGAGCTGGCGGCGGCGACTTGGCCCGAGACGAAGCCTTCGTCGCCGGGGCGGCGCGGGTGGACGAGGTGGGCCGGGAAGGTGAGGCTGGCGACGGAGGGGGGCTCGCCGGCGCGGAAGGACACGCCCGGCGCCGGCGCCCCGGACTCGTCCACCGACGCGCGCTGGATGAGCGCCCACGGCGGGCGCGCCGTGCTTAGGGAGCGCCGGAGGGCCCCCGCGGCGACGGCGACGGCCCCGGGTAGGCGGCGGAGCATTTTTTGGCGGGTGGGGCGATTCGGGGCGGAGCCTGGAGAGTAGGGTAGAGTGGAAGAGGGTTTTTGGAGGGCGAGCGCGCGGAACCGCCGGAGTGGGGTGGGTGGGTTCGGGGTTTGGTTCACGGGAGCACTGGTGTGGACTTGTTCCAGCGAGCGAGCGAACGCCCCGTGCTGCTGGCTGGCTGGCTGACGTTTTCGGCATGTCACTGCTATCCTTTCTTTGAGTTTTTTTTAGTGAGCTGTTCGAAATTCGAATTCGCTCCATGACCGGTCCATCAGTTTAATTTGTCACGCGCCACCCCATGTGGTTCTGCAGATTAGCAACGGTCTGTTTGAAATCGCTCCATCATTGGAAAGGGACTAGCTAAATTTGTTCCTCACAAAACCCCTGCATACTAAATAAATTTCGATAAGTTGATTTTTTTTTTGAATTATTAGATTATGATCCAACGGTCATTCTTTCTTTTCCTTCATCTTTCTTTCTTCTCCATTCATTTTGTTCCTCACAAAACCGATTTTTTACTCCGATTGGTTGCTTGTTTTTTTTCCCTTTTTGAATTTCTTTCTTCAAACTCCAATTGGGTCACAATAGCACCATGATGTTATCGGGCTAGTTCATCATATCTCTTACAAAAAGCGTTGACGGTGTTGAAAATCAAAATCGTGCAATTAAAAAAATCCAATGCAGAGAAAACAACACATGGGGACAACAACAACCACTCACTAATTGTAACTAATCTCTACCTAATAATACAGGGAGGTACGTTTCTTCCTTTTTTTCGTACGTCGCTGACGTCATTACGATTTTCGTACGTATACTGCTGACGTCATCCTTTTTAGCGCGTGCAAAAAAATAAAAGTCAACCCTAGGTTTTGAACGAAGCGTGTCTCGCTTCAAACTCAATTGACAAACCAGTCCATCCAAAATGCTTCACGTGAGAAATTCAAGAAGACAACTCTTATATTGTTGCTCTACGGACCAAACCCAAGCCCACTCTATGGGCCGGCCCAAACAGGCTGCAAACCGCAGAATTCACGGTTTGTAGCTTTTTCTACACTTCAATATTTTATTGTTCTTTTTTTCTCAGGTTTAAAAATCAAGAATTAGAAAATATGTATTAGTATGGTTTTAAACATGTTTATGTGATATGGAAAATATTAATTTTACTAAAAAAAATCATGCACATTTGAAAAATGTCCTTGCTTTTTAAAATGTAAATTATAAATATATTCTAATTAATTTTTACAAAAATGTGAATTACCATTCTATATATATGGGTGATGCAGCTAGATTTTTTACACTTTAATTTTTTACATATTTTGTTCATTGTTTTCATAGATTTAAAAATCATGCATTAGAAAATATATATTTGTATGTATTTACAATATTTCTATGTGATAATAGAAATATTATTTTTTCTAAAATCATTTTGATGCATTTTTTATAAAATATCCTTGCATTTTAAAATATAAATTAAAAATATATCCTAATAAGTTCATCTTGCGTTCCATAAATAACTGCGTCAACACAATGGTATGGCACAAATGCATCGACGACAAGGCGCGATCCAACACCTGAGCTGCAGCGAGGAGTGCGGAAGCCGCACTAGCGCGTCACCATTGTGGACATTGATGGGAAGGGGCGAACGAGAGGGATCCCAATCATGACAGTTGATATCGGATGGGATGACACAACAAAGAATGCAACCAGTTTCGACGGTAGTTGGAACACATGAGGGTCATATAGAAAGGACACTGATTATACATGCACAATGCGATCTAAGAGCACTTCTCATAAGCTTCACCTTTATCCACTAAATTTTTTATCGTACACCCTCTTCCTCATGTCTTCTCCCACGAGGCCCCAAATAATTTTAGCTTAAATGACAATATTATGAAAGGTTGACTATATTGCATCTAATGCAACATTCCTCAACACATACAATATTATTGACCGTAGTGCATTCGTATTTTTCTCCCGTTGCAATTCACGGGCATAATAATAAAGGAAGGTGTGTTTCTCCTTCCGTCATAGAATTATGCTAAAACACCCCTCACCTTTATGCAAATAAATCTGCAGTCCATCATAGAATCATGCGTTACTCTCAGGTCGCTCGATTGCTTCAGCCCATCAAATCTAGCCGGCCTGGCTGCAGTCACGACCTACTAATCTACACGGTGGTTGGTCCTCATCTTAAATAATACCACCTTGCTCTTGTACAAACAACACCCCCAGTTTATATACATCAACCATCAACTCAATGAACAGGTTCAGAAAAGAATAGGAACACGATGAAAAGAGGATTGGACTGAACACAAAGAAAAAAGCGAATCGAACCCTCAGGCTGAGATATGGGATGAAGGAATTAAATTAAAGTTGGATTAAACAAGATTTGATTGATCTTTCTGTGCAATACCAGATGTTGCTGCCTCGCTATATAGCAACTACCCAGCCGTGAGATCCCGGTATCGCCGGACTACAAGTAGCTTCGCAACGTGTACACCAGCTGGCTGGAAGTACAAGCGCAGCTCCCGTACGCCTGTTTGCCCATTATCGTGTTGTGTTTATTCCTCATACCATCAATCCATCATCATGCATGTACGAGGCTACTCTCTAATTAATTTGGTCAGATAGCTAACGTTGGAAGGGGTAGCTTTTTTTTAACATAAAAGGGTTAAATTATGATTTTGTTTTTTCTCAACTATTTTCAAGTTAACATATCAGAATGCTTTTTCTCAATGTTAAATTGTAGCCGGTAGTAATGATTCAAGTGCTTACCATGCATCCTAGAGCAAGAGCACTAAATATTATCTGTGGAAAAAAGGGACATGCCAATATCAAGTGGTAGATCACTATGTGAAGTACATGACTTTTCATGTTTTTGTGGATTTGTTCTTTTCCTGTCCATTGGCATATGTTATATGAACCAACATGAATGTCTTAGTAGCATCAAGCAAGTAGCACTTCAGGTCCTCATCAAACATGTTATCTGAAGAAAAAAAATAGGAGGGTTTTTTTGTTGTTGGAAAAAATAGGTATTGGCTGGTAGATGCAAGTGCGACATCTCAAGGTAAATATAAAACCAACATGCCATGGATCAAGAGAGATGAGAAGGACATGCGATATTTTTTTACTTTGACTCCTCTAAAATTGAAGAATTGGCAACAAGATACGTAGTGTGTGTGGTGGTGATGCTCATGGCCTTGGGATTGGCCATATCCAGAAGTCTAAAAGATCAAATGGATAGTGTGACCACCATCACCGAGGACGGGAAAAAGTATAATTAACAATAGGGGTGAGACGATATGTTGAAAGAGACAATATGAAAAAGCATAATTAATAATACGGGTGAGACAGTATGTTGAGAGAGACAATATGGACAAGCTATGTTTATCATGTTAAGGGTGATGATATTTTTTAACACCCGTTGCAACGCACGGACCCTTTTCCTAGTAATAATAAAGGGAGGTGGCTTTCTTAGTCCGTTTTTGTAACTTTTCGAAGAAAAAAAAACCCCTTTTTAACTATTCAACCCGCAGTCCAGTGTTCAAAAAAAAGAAAAACGATTCGCTGCTCGTTAGGCTTGTTGGGCCTGTTTTTCTGGGCCAAAAAATTTCGCACAGAGGCAAATAAACCACACTTTTCGCTCCATGTTAGTTCGGCTTTGTTGGGCCTCTTTTGCTCAGGACGCAGCCGCTAAAATCTTTATTATTATTTAATAATATTTCTCCAAATATCACAAACAAATGTTCACAGAATTTAATTTTTTTATGCCATGCATTCCAGAATTCTACATGTAGCTAACTAATGAAAAAGTGTACCCACAAAAAAATTCCGAAAAGTGTTCACACATTTTAAATTTTTGTTTTAAATGCGTTTGAGCCTTTTTAAAATATATAAAATATTTTAACGTATATCATAGGTATTTTATCATAATCTTAAATTTTGTCCCGTTGTTTTAAGCAATCTTATTTTTTATCAAATAATATTTCTCCAAATATCACAAAACAAATGTTCACACAATATTTTTTGGTGTCATTCGTTTCAAAATCCTACATGCAGCTCACTAATGAAAACTGTACATAGAAACAAATGACGAAAAGTTTTCGCAACTTTTAAGTTTTTGTTTTAAATGCATTTGCGCCTTTTTAAAATATTTAAAGTTAATTTTACGTACATCATAGGTATTTTATCATCACTTTAATTTTTTCTTCTGTTGTTTTAGGCAATCTTATTTTTATTAAATAATATTTCTCCAAATATCACAAAACAAATGTTCATAGAATTTAATTTTTTTGTGTCAATCATTCGAAAATCCTACATGTAGCTAACTAATGAAAAAGTGTACCCACAAAGAATCACGAAAAGTGTTCACACGTTTTAAAATTTTCTTTTAAATGCGTTTGCGCCTTTTTAAAATATATAAAGTTAATTTTACGTACATCATAGGTATTTTATCATAAGCTTAAAATTTTCTCCCACTGTTTTAAGCACCATTTACTTTTATTAAATAATATTTCTCCAAATATCACAAAATAAATGTTCACACAATTTTAATTTTTTGTGTTATGCATTTCAAATCCTACATGTAGGTCACTAATGAAAAAGTGTACCCACAAAAAAATCACGAATTTTTTCACAAGTAATAAATGAGTTTGCGCCTTTTTAAAATATAAAGTTATTTTTACGTGTACATCATAAGCTTACATTTTTCTCCCGTTGTTTTATGCAATACTTATTTTTATTAAATAATATTGCTTGATATATCACAAAAAAAATGTTCGCACAATTTTAAATCTTTTGTGTCATTCATTCCAAAATTCTACATGTAGCTAATTAATGAAAAAGTGTACCAAAATAAAACTCACGAAAAGTGTTCACAAATTTCAAATTTTTATTTTAAATGCATTTGCACGTCTTTAAAATATATAAAGTTAATTTTACGTGTACATCATAGGTATTTTATCAAAAAATAAAATTTTATCTTGTTCTTATATGCAATCTATATTTTTATTAAATAATATTGCTCCAAATATCACACATAAAGTGTTCATAAGATTTTAATTTTTTGTGTCATTCATTCCAAAACCATACATGTAGTTAACTCACGAAAAATGTTCACACGTTTTGATTTTTTATGTTATTTTAAATGCGTTTGCATCTTTTTAAAAATATAAAGTTAATTTTATGTGTATATCATAAATATTTTATAAGAAACTTAATTATTTTTTCCCGTTGCAACGCACGGGCATTGTCCTAGTTGTAACTAATGGGCAAAGCAATGAATATAGAACGCATACATATTTTTATGTAGTATATTAACTTTTGCAACCCACAAAATTGCCCTCTAATGTTAGAAGCTCCATCATACCCTTGCCCTTCTAGCTTAGATATACTCCCTTCGTTTCTTTTTAATCCGCGTATAAGATCTATCCGAAGTTAAACTTCATAAAGTTTGACCAAATTTATATTAAAGGAAATCAACATCTACAATATCAATGTTATACAATATATGAAAGTTTATTTCATCATGCATCTAATGATATTGGTTTTGTATTGGTAATGTTCATAGTTTTTCTACAAAGTTGGCCAAACTTTCTAAAAAAGAAACGGAGGGAGTACCATGTTTAAGAAATGTACCATCCATTGATGCCTTTAGAGAAGTTTCTCTTGTGTCACCAACATACTTAATCCCAATAAATCTCTCAATTATATACCCATGTTCGTTGACATGCCTACATGAGACAAAGAAACACACATGCAACTAACAATTAGATAGCTGTTAAGCAAACAACAAAAATACAATTAACATAAATGATAATAAGTTACTAACGTTAAAATCGTATCCATTTTCTCCTTTATAGATTCATCTCTGGACTCATCAAGAAGTAAAGATAATCTTTTGTCTCCAATATCAGCAATAACGGCTTTTGTGGTCTCTTCGACACAACTGTGACACAATTGCAATTGCATCTCATGTGAAGTCATCAAATGGTTCCCACCCGAACTATCAAGCAAAGTCCTAGCATTTGGGTCCTTCTTCTTGTACCAACTCATCAACTCCAAAAAGTTTCCCCTATTATTGGAGATCTTAATAGAAGAAATCTTATAACACCCAAAATAATTATAAGACGAGCTTGATATTCCTCTTCACTCTTTCTAGTAGCATGGTCCATCACATGTGCCACAAATTGCCTTTGATTTTTAAAATCCTCACAATGTAGTCTAGCTTTGTTGTGAGCACTATCCTGTTTACCAACACATATATTTATTGAAAACACTAATTGCATCTTTCCAATTTCTAAATCCTACCACTGTGAATGCCTCAATACCAAACTTTTCTTCTCTATGTTGCTTAAACAAAATGCAATAGAAACAAAAGGACGAGTCTTTATGAACACTATATTCGAACCAACAGAGATGTCTCTTGAACCAACCAGATTGAAAGCTTCTTTCTTTAGAAGAATTTCCTCGTTTAAAATTTTCAAATTTACGATCGGTTGGTTGGCAGCATATTTATATACTTCCTTCTAGCAACATCTCGAAGGTTTGGGTCTAAGCTTTCAATAGGTTTCCTCTTACCAGGATCAGGTTGAATATCATCTTCATTCAATTGAGCATGAGAAAAAGCAGTAATATCAAATATGTTACTTTTCGGAGTAGAGATTGAAGGCGGATTGCCTAAAGTCAAAGGTTGTAGTCCCATTTCTGCAATTATTTTAGTTTGTGGTGTTGATTCAATCCTCTCGGCCCCTTGATTCCCTAGAGCTGAAACCCCCGATATAAACCCTTCCATTGCCAACAATGATGAAAAACATCTCTTCATTTTGTATTTCTACAACATGAGATAAAGTGGTGGCTAGAATGCTTCTGTTACGAGTGGTTGTACACCGCGACAGGGCTTTTGTTTTCTCTCTTTTTTATTTTGTTCTTGGTTGTGTGCATCCTGGATGTCTTCGGACATCTTGTTGGTGAAGAGGTTAGGTATAATTGGTATACTTGCGATATTAATATATTTCCTTTTTTTAAAAAATGTCATTGGCCACCTATTGTTCGCGCGCTCGTTGGATCATTGAGCAGACCTACCCAAAAAAAACTAACATACCTCATCACCCTTAAGCGCATAAAAAATGAAAAATATCTACTTCCTCCGTTCCTAAATATAAGTTTTTGTAGATATTGCACTATGAACTACATACGGATGTATATAGATGTATTTTAGAGTGTAGATTCATTCATTTTTCTTCGTATGTAGTCCATAATGGAATCTAATTAGTTTTTGTGTTGCATACGCAGTATGTGTTTTTCTCAATGATTTGTTACCGCCAATAGGGGCTTGGTGTATAGACATGATTTTTTTGCTGCACGTTGCTTGTAAATGTTGCAATGTTCTTCACGTGGTTTTGACATCCTACTAGAAAATATCGTGACAATGGATCTTTTTCTTGTTTGTAGGATTCGTGACAATGGTTCTAGAATCTAGATAACTTGATTGCGATCGATGTGCCGTGAGCACGTGGATTTGGAGTGCCCCCTTTATTAACATCTTGCCGTTCAAGAACGAGATAGACCTCCATCGGTTTCTAGATTCCGGCCATGCAAACCAACTCTTCAAATCAAACAATGAGATATATATCCCCAACTCCTTAAGCCCTCGCCCTATGAATTTGAATTCGCAGGAAAGATAAGATAAACTTTGAACGGCAATTCGTTGCACGTACGTTCGCCGGACTCCTCCACGTAGCAACCTCTCCGCCTATAAAAGACGTTCCCGGCCGCTCATACGCCTCCTCCCTCCACCACGACAAACTACCATCAATCTAGGCGTAGGTGCAATGGAGACGTCGCTCCTCGTCGCCGGCGCCCTCCTCTTCCTCGTCCCGCTCGTCGCCCTGCTCCGCAACGCGCGCCGCCGCCTCCCGCCGGGCCCTCCGGCGGTGCCGCTGTTCGGCAACCTGCTCTGGCTGCGCAACTCGGCGTCCGACGTCGAGCCCCTCCTCCTGTCCCTCTTCAAGAAGTACGGGCCCATCGTGACGCTCCGGATCGGGTCGCGCCTCTCCGTCTTCGTGGCCGACCGCGACCTCGCCCACGAGGCCCTCGTCGGCGCCGGCGTGGCGCTGGCCGACCGTCCGCGGGCCGCCACCAGCTCCCTCCTCGGCGTCACCGACAACATCATCACCCGCGCCAACTACGGGCCCGTCTGGCGCCTCCTCCGCCGCAACCTCGTCTCCGAGACGCTCCACCCGACCCGCGTCAGGCTCTTCGCGCCGGCGCGCGCATGGGTGCGCCGCGTGCTCATGGAGAAGCTCCGGGAGGAGGACGCGCCGGACGTCATGGAGGCGTTCCAGTACACCATGTTCTGCCTGCTCGTCCTCATGTGCTTCGGCGAGCGCCTCGACGAGCCCGCCGTGCGCGCCATCGAGCGCGCCGAGCGCGCATGGCTGCTCTACATCTCCAGGAAGCTCACCGTCTTCTTCTTCCTCCCGTCCCTCACCAGGCACCTCTTCCGCGACCGCCTCCGCGTCGCCCACGCGCTGCGGATGCGCCAGAGGGAGCTCTTCGTGCCGCTCATCCAGGCGCGCCGGGAGTACAAGCGGCTCGCCGGCGAGGGCAGGGCGCCGGCCAGGGAGACCACGTTCCAGCACTCGTACGTGGACACGCTGCTCGACGTCAAGCTGCCCGAGGAGGGCGACCGGAACCTCACCGACGACGAGATCGTGGCGCTCTGCTCCGAGTTCCTCAACGCCGGCACCGACACCACCTCCACGGGGCTGCAGTGGATCATGGCCGAGCTGGTCAAGAACCCGGCCGTGCAGGACAGGCTCTACGCCGAGATCAAGGCCACCACCGGCGAGAACGCTGACGAGGTCTCGGAGGAGAAGATCGACGCGGCCACCATGCCGTACCTGAAGGCGGTGGTGCTGGAGGGGCTGCGCAAGCACCCGCCGGGCCACTTCGTGCTGCCGCACAAGGCGGCGCAGGACATGGACGTGGGCGGCTACCTCATCCCCAAGGGCACCACGGTCAACTTCATGGTGGCGGAGATGGGCAGGGACGAAGGGACGTGGGAGAAAGCCATGGAGTTCGCCCCCGAGCGGTTCCTGGAGGAGGACGGCGACAAGCTGGCGGCGGTGGACCTGCACGGCGGCAAGGGGATCAAGATGATGCCGTTCGGAGTCGGCCGGAGGATCTGCGCCGGGCTCAGCATCGCCATGCTGCACCTCGAGTACTTCGTCGCCAACATGGTCATGGAGTTCGAGTGGAAGGAGGTGGCCGGACACGAGGTGGACTTCGCCGAGAAGCGCGAGTTCACCACCGTCATGGCCAAGCCGCTGCGACCGCGCCTTGTGCCCAGGAGGAACTGAAAGCCCGGGTCTCTCTTTCTTTTTGCTACTAGTTTAATTTAGTTTTTGATAAGATGTTTAGTGTGTGATTAGATCATCATGATGAACATTTGTCTAGCTAGTTTAAGAAAAGAGTGATGTTTTTGTCAGAGAAAATTGTTTAGAGCTAGAAAGGAACATTGTTGGGAATATCAGTTTATAATGCAGTGTCTAGGGTTTGCCAATTGTGATGCGTTTTTCTTCCTGTTCTTAATTCCTTGTGAGGTGTTGAGTCACTGTTTATTTTTCCTGAATCTCTTCATGGTTGATACGTGGCTTGTCTAGGCCGACCCTCAGGCCATCACGAGTTTCACTCACGCTGGCATGTGGGCCTGTTCGTATCAGATTTAAATAATTTTTATTTCTAATTTCTATTAAATAAAAATTAGATAATATGAACTAAAACCATGACATTCTTTTTGGGACGGAGGGAGTATAAGATATTTTTGCTGCAATAAATTGTTATTTGATTTGATACATTGTGATCCTTAAACGTTGATGAATTAAGAAAAACGGAAAGAGAGGGATTCGAACCCTCGGTAAACAAAAGTCTACATAGCAGTTCCAATGCTACGCCTTGAACCGCTCGGCCATCTTTCCTACATAACTTATTATGGAAAATAAACTGAGTGAATAGCGAATTTTCTTATTCCTGCAGTACAGGTACAACCGCTCATTGACTGGGTGGTTGTTTAGTACGGAGTACCTCTGTATGACGTGTGGGCCTATTGATGGATTGTGCTGGCCCTCAAGTCGGTTTAGATTGCCCGGTTGCTTGGACGGTGCAACGACAGTCTCGTGGGAGTGCGCCATTCACCTCTATGATTTCTGGGGTCATTGGATGGAGCATCGCTGTGCAATGTGCGGTCATTGGGTTTAGATGAAGCTGCTGGTGTGTGACATTCTTTACTGTTTTCAAATCATACAAAACAGTATGCAGACATCAGCCTCAAATGTATTCACAACTCAAACCATGTACCGGTACCAAATCAAATACGATCCATTTGTTCGTTTTAAATTTGTTTGGTCCATGTGTCCAAAAATAGCAGCCCAACAACACAACGCAAACGGACCGCTATTTGTTTCGGTCTGCTTTTTGGTTCACTAGGACCCAAATGTTGCTTAAATTTCAGGCACATTTGCGATCCAGCGGGCAGAAGGCAGACTGTCCACGCATTTGCGTTTGTCCGCTTACATCCGTCTTGAGCACGCGTGACAGCCACACGACAACCGATGACCTTCCCCACATGGGTTGACTACCCCCCCCCCCAAACTCGAAGTCACTCTCACCGACGCCACCTCGCTCCCCAAACACAAACATCGCCGCCGGCCCCAATGTCAAACAACAATGAGGATGGGAGCTCGGCGCGCGACCGCTGCTCCTAGGAGCGGTCGAACCACGTCTCCATCCTCACGCACATGGCCATGTGGTACTGGAGAAATGGCGTGTCGGTGCCACAAATCGACGTGAAGCTACCGCATGACTGGAACCTCCGTCCTGTGAGGGTGCCAGTCCCTCCCTCGCACGTTGCAACTGCCTACTACCCCCTCTGCATCTGGTGGGATGTCGAGGACTGCATTGGGTCCTCCTTTGCGGTCCTACCCCCCCCCTCGCCACTCTACGTCCCGACATGCTACGACGAGGAGGAAGCCTTCAGAAAGGCCCTCGAAGAGTCAGAGCATGAGGAGCACAAGAAGTGGCCCAAGCTCACGGACATTCTCGACCTGACGTCCTGCGGAGCCCGACGTCGCATTCTAAGCGACTATGGCGCCTCCATCGCCACCTCCCCTGCCACCACTGCGCCCGTGGTACGAGGACATGCCACCACCCTCGCCGTATTCATCGCCCGCCAACGGCAACGAGGCACGGGTCTGCAACCTCGTGTGGACGCACTGGACCTTCGGAGCACAGTCGTTCACGTTCTGGCCTCTAAAGACACCGACACCTCCTCCACCCCCACCGCCACTGCTCCCGTAGGGCTATTGGCCCCAAGGCGTGCCGTGGTCACCACCCCCGTTCATCGACATCAACGGGGACGGCGGCGGGAACATCAATGACGAGTAGAACCTCTTAATAGGACCATGACTAGCTAGGCGATTTTCTCCGTTTTTAATGTATAATTAAGTTTTATTGACTTTTGATATTAAAAAATATATTATCTAAATTTGCGTCCTTTCTTCACCGTTAGGCACCGTGCGACCCAAACTGACGAGGTGTAGCCATTGGGTCCGCCAGATCAACCTACAAGGACAAAATCAAACTAATCGTTGGTCCATTTGGATCGCACCGTTGAAGTTGCCCTTAGCCACAAGTCTCATGTAAACCATCTATCCACAAAAGAAATAAAAGGTGAAAGTACGAGCTCATAGAGTCACATGCACCTAGCTAAATGGTATTCCCTCTTTGATGACTTAATCTAGATACCTTCATAATCTATATAAATTTCCGACAAATAATTTGAGGAGGAAATAAATTTTGAAATATATATAGTTATTTTTAAAAAAAAATTAGATAACAACCATTCTTTAATATTTCATTGGGGCTCAATTTTTTGTGATGCAATGATATTTTTGGAGGTCTAGAAGAAAAACTCAATGCTTTCAAAATTAATATTTTTAAGTATTGATTATATGTTTTTTTGTCTAAACCTTTACGAATGTCATTCTTTCACAAAAGTTTGCACGTAGGTGAAACATTCACCACTGTTTATCACAAACAAAATTATGATCTTTTTAGTTTTTCTACTTTTTTTAGTTTTTCTACTTTTTTTTAGTTTTATATTCACATGGATGCATGTGTACTCAGGATCCGAAACTCTGTATCAAAAAAATAGACATTACACATACTCAGCAACAACCCTGCAAAGTCAGCCACTACTAAAATCATCATTAGACTAGATGTCTATCGTTGGGCGCGGCGGCGGAGCGCGTCAACCCTCCTAGTACAGTAGAATCGCAGCAACTTTGGATTCACATTTTCTGATGAATATATCGGTCATCCAATATAAAACAAATCCTACGATAGTTCTAACATGATGTGCTTTTATATTGGATATGGCAGATAACTACAACAAAAATGATATGCTCTACCACACTTGCCGTGGTAACCGATATCAAATTAACATATATAGAGGTTTATTTTCTAGTTATGCAGAAGCATCTCATAAGATAAAAGAGCTCAACCATTTCTCATCATCAGCATGCAAATATCCATTCAAGCATATCCCAGATTTGATGAAACAAAGCGAAACACGCCAGAACTAAACACTTAAGGGAATAACATTTTACAAAAAACATAAGCATGATCTCTCAGAACTCGCAAGTAACATTGGATTCCTGGTATGTGTGCAGAATTACATCAGCCAAAAGAACAAGCCCAAAATTGTCACAGAATTTCCCTAAAATAAGAGCTCTTGCCTTACAGGTGCCACCTTCCACTCTGGTTTTTGTCAAATTCAAGGAATCTGCTATTCCTTACCAAGTGACAATACTGTATATTGACTTATCATGGTGAAAAGGCAAGCATCTTTTAGCCTTGTCCTAATTTTATGTCTGGGATAAGTCAGACTAGGCAATGAAAGTAATTCAGACAAGGTAATACTACTCTGTGTAGCAGTCCAGCACTGAAGACAGTACCACCGATTAAAAGTGCAGCATGATTGGATTTAAGGTTAACAATGGTGGAGTATAACTATTGAACAATTAAGGTAACCAGTTCAAAAATATGATCACGCCAATTACTCAGTGTGTGATTAGATTATCATGATGAACATTTGTCTAGCTAGTTTAAGAAAGGAGTGCTTTTTTTGTCAGAGAAAATTGTTTAGAGCTAGAAAGGAACATTGTTGGGAATATCACTTTAAAATGCAACGTCTAGGGTTTGCCAATTGTGAGAGTTTTTTTTCTTCCTGTTCTTAATTCCTTTGTGAGGGGAGTCACTGTTTATTTTTCCTGAATACAGTAGAATTGCAGAAACTTTGGATTCACATTTTCTCATGAATATATCAGTCATTCAATGTAAAACACATCCTACAATAGTTCTAACAGTTTTGCTAGATGTGCTCTAAGTATTGCACATCTAAATCATATGTCATTGATTTTATGCTAAGAATCGTGTAAGCATTTTCTTTTCTTTCTAGTTTGATTGAGTCTCTTAGATGTGCCATAACTAGGGGCTAGGGCACATCTAGATGTGTAATAACTAGGGGCTAGGGCACATCTAGATGTGCAATAACTAGTTCTAACATGTTGTGCTTTTATATTGGATATGACAGATAACTACAACTAAAATGATACGCTCTACAACACATACCGTGATTACCGATATCAAATTAACATATATGCCAGTGAGAGGTTTCGTTTTCAGTTATGCAGAAGCATCTAATAATAAGATAAAGAGAACTCCATACATTTCTCATCATCAGCATGCAAATATCCAATCAAGCATATCCCAGATTTGATTAATACAAAGCGAAACATGTCAGAACTAAACACTTAAGGGCATTAACATTTTACAAAAACTATAAGCATGATCTCTCAGAACTCGCAAGTAAATGTTTGATTTCTGATAAGTGTGCACCTACACTTGTCCGGAATATGCAAGAACATCGGTCCTTTTCAAAGAGAATTGCATCATCCAAAAGAACAAGCAAAAAATTGTCACAGAATTTCCCTAAAATACGAGCTCTTGTCTTAAAGGTGCCACCTTCAGCTCTGTTGTTGGTCAAATTCAAGGAATCTGCAAAGCAAAGTATAACGGTATAACAGAAATAGGTTTAGTGATGGCATATACTTGGGGAACTTCTGTTGAAGGACTACTGGATAGCATTGCAATTTTGGTGATAAGTCAACATACAGTATGGTCACTTGGCAAGAAATAGCTAGCATCATGCTTCAGTTCAGTCATGATTTGTTGATAACCTTACAGGATACTGACTAGTGAAAGACAAATCCTTATCAAGTTTACAAGGCAGGCATCTTTTAGCCTTGTCCTAATTTTATTTCTGGGATAAGTCAGACCGTTCACTGGAAGTAATTCAGACAAGATAATACTCTGTACTAGTTTGGGTAGCAGTCCAACACTGAAGTATGGTTTCGTTGAATAGTCGCAAAATATTTAAGCATCACATTTTTATTCGTCTAAAAGTGCAGCATGATTGGGAAAAAGGAAGTTCCTGTCATGTAATCAGCCACAATTTATGCATACAATCCTGACAAATTGGATTTAAGGATAACAATGGTGAAGTATAACTATTGAACAATTAAGATAACCAGTTCAACATAGTAATTTGGAAATATGACCGGTACTTTGTTGTTTGTGCACGTAACACATTTTATGGGCAGTGTAGGAGAAATGCAGAATCATGCCAAAAGAAAGAACAAGATATGACAAAATATCAATTGAAACAACAAAGAGTTGTTAAGAGACAGTACCAGAGATAAGTTAGCTGACACAATTTCAATTCTTATGGCATTTGTCCACACGAACCAGCATATCTGCCAAAGTCTTCCCTTTGTAATCGGTCTTGTTGCTTGAAAGGGTTCCTTCAATTAACAAATATAAGAACTTAAATTAAAATGACACAAGGCAACAAGAGCAGTATATATATGTTTCATCGTTATATCAAGACATGAATTGGAAAACAACATTTAGGCATTTAACAGGACAATTGCATATCTACAGAATTGGAAAACAACATTTAGGCATTTATCAGGACAATTGCTTGTCTACATGCTGGGACTAATTAGATCGTGAAAACCAGTTTTTTACATGATTAAACCACAATGTGTAAGATATCGTCACACCCTTCAGAAATTTCGATGCAAATGCAACTGGTGTACATTAACAAACTAAATCCTGTGCGATCTAACATTTATAGGACAGCAAATTTCTCTTTTGAAGTAGTAAACAGTTTATAGATGATTCAACATCAATTGTATGAAACAAGCATGCTCAAGAAGGAAGCTTATATGTACCTGAAGAAGGGATATGGCTTGTGGCGAGCCATGTCGGGAGCACGCAGGGAACCAGAGAACTACCGCTGAGCAACTTTTCAAAGACGAATTCGTTCGGAAGGGAACTCCTCCAGATCTCCTTCTTCTTGGCCAGGTCGATGGCGATAACGTCGTTGCCATGTTGGAGGTACACGAGGTTGGCCTTGAATGGATCAATGGCGGCAACCTGAACCAGGCAACGCTCGCGCGTGTCTTTGATTTCAGCTGCGTGATCCATTTCCCAGGTGTAGGTCTCGTCGTCCAGCGAGAACGAGATGATCACGCACGACTTGTCTCCGTTGCACGCCTGGACGTACCGCAGCTTGCCGTCGCAGACCCCCATGCGCCGGTACCGGCTCAGCATCGGGAAATCGGACGCCGGCAGCACGCTGCAGGGCGGCAGCTCGGCGAAGCGGCGCTCCGGGCGGTCGCTGAAGGGGTCGACGGAGCAGGCGCCCCAGGCCACGTCCACCCACCACAGCCGGTCGCCCAGCGCCAGCGCCTCCTGGCTGATCAGCATGCTCCGCTCGGGATCCATCTCGAGCTCCGCGATGCCGGCCAGCGGCCGCTCGTCCCACTCCGCGGTCTCCGACAGGAACCGGCGCACGACCCTCCGCCACTTCCCTCCGTCGCGGCTGCTCTTGCTGAGATGGGCGACGGCGTACCTGTCGGGCGGGCCGTCGGGGGATCCCGAGGAGGACTGGGTGAGGATGCCGAAGGAGGTGCTCATCTTGGGGACGTCCATGCCGGGGGGCGGGAGGCGGAGCAGCTCGCCGCTGAGGGGGTTGCAGACGAAGACCCTGGCGGTCGGCTCCACGCCGCCGCGGTCCGCGTCGAGCTCGTGCACGAACATGGGGCGGTGGCGTTTGTCGACGAAGTCGAGGAGGAGGAGGCCGTGGCGGCTCGCGCAGCGGACGACGCCCGTGAGGAAGCCCGCGTCGTGGTCGACGAGGCGGGCGGGGACGGAGAGGTGGGAGACGCAGGGCGTCGTGTCGAGGTCGAGGTCGAGCAGCACGCGCGCGCCCGGCGACCGCGCCGCTGACGACGCGTCCAGGTCCAGCGTTGTCTGGCTGTTCACCATGGCCCAGGGAGCGCGCGAGGCCGCCGTGCAGAGGGGGCGGCGGAGGGGGGCCGTGGCGATGGCGAGGCGGCCGAGCAGGAGCGGCGGCATTTTGGTTCTGGAGGAGCCGGTGGCGCTGCTGTGTGGCAGACTGGCGGTACGGTGGGGAGCGAGAAGGGGAGGGCTTTGTGCTTTTGGCTCGTGAGCCACCTAGGGATGGAGTATGGACTATGGACTCGGTCCAGGTCCAGGCGGCTCTGACAGCTTCTGGCAAAGGGAAAGGTCCCATCGAGCTTTCTTCTTCTCGAATGGTCTCGTGGAGAAGAGGACGAGACGGGGTGAAGTCCTGTTTCAGATAGCGCTGCGTTCAAATAACGGGAAATATTGGATTCAATTGTAACCTCCTATCGAAAGTAAGATTGAGGAGCATTGGTTTGTTTCCCGCCAAGTTGTTCTACACTAGACCGGTAGCGCGCTCTGCCGCGCGTTGCTGGGTCAAAAGCAATGTTTTCAAAGATTAGTGCCGCTTAATCAGTTAGCAGGGCAAAAGTAGACAGCCGGACAGAGTATTTCATTTGTACAGGAGCTAGATGTTTAAAGGAAAAGCCTATCTAAATGGCTAAGTAGATGGCATGGATCATAGTTTTCAGAGCGGAGGGGGCGGCGCCAAGCCGCCAAAGAGGTGGGCACGAGATCAGAAACGGCGGCTAGGGTTCATCACATCTCCCACAAAACTGGAAGCACCGGCTCTCAGGGCCTCACGGCGACGGCGCCAAATAGCAAAGGAGGGGGGCACGACCGCACGAGACAAAACGTGGCGGCTAGGGTTCTCTGTGTATCCCCCAATCAGGCGCCGTCCTCACAGCCATCGACCCCGCAGCCATACACACGGCGGCTAGGACGTGAAATCCCTCGATTACCCTCGGTGGAACACAGGAATCGCAGGCGGCGGCACGTATTTGCAACGGAAGGACAACCTCACCGGACGAATGACCTGAGACGGCCGATGACAAGGATGGCCCACGAGAACCTGCCCCACAAATCAGCGGTAGGAATCAAATTATATGGAGTGACGAAAAAAAGAACTGTTCCCGCGCCGTGTCCAGGCCGATAACCGCACCGCGCTTCAGCCCAGAAACGGACCATGACAGGGATGGCCCATGGGAACCGGACCCCACAAATCAGCGAGACGGATAAAGCGGACGCAAGTGAGAAAAGTACGAACTATTCACAGGCTCTATCCCAGTTTTTATCCAACGGCTCACATCAAACTTGGGCCGGATCCGACGTCCCAGAACGCATCAAGATGGCGATCGGACGGCCCAGAATAGCTGAGCCCTGAGGAGGCTCCATTTCAGCCACGGTTCTAACTAGGAGATTTGGGTTGCCCGCGAGGGTAATATAGCCCATGGGTTGTATACACTCAATCGTGAGCATCTAAACAAAATAATCATGATGTATTTGGTTCTTATCTATCTTTTTGCCTGTATTGCATAGTTTTTTCCATATGATTTGATTTAGCAAATGCAAGCATACTTTTATTCGCTAAAATTCATGACGTGAACTAACTAAAAAAAACACGCGGTATGTCGGTAGTCAGCTATAAAGGTCTAGACGTGAACTAACTAAAAAAAACACGCGGTATGTCGGTAGTCAGCTATAAAGGTCTAAAGTCTTAAGTCGCCGCTATATAGAAGTGTGTGGTGTACATGTAACATGGCATCTCTTTTTTACCATCTCATCCAAGTGGATAGGAGATGCTCCCTTATAAAGAAACTTGCCCAGCAGCGAGGTGGTACTATTCTTACAGAGCCTCACGCCTTCCTCGTCTACTCTTTGTATTTGCAAGACATTAGCTGGATCAAGGCTCACTGCTGAACAGCTAGTCTTTCAATGTGATAAATGTGACCCATCTGTACTCTGTGTGTATGTGAGTGGTTGGTTTCCACCGAACATTGTCATAGGCGTCAAAATAAAATATTACTCTCAGCATACAAGTATATTCTGATCGCTGGTTTATTGTTCAAATCTTACTCACTCTTAGTCTATAAATACACTTAATAATTATTAAAATAAGTATCATTCCTTAATTAATTAGCTTCCCCCTTGTCATCATCGGTTGCTTATCGGCGGAGACGGTTTGAAACTAAGGTGTACATGGACGACAAGTACTAAAGATTTAAATGGGTTTGGACCTTGACAATTGCTAACCTGAGCCAGAAGCAAGCCTTGAAAAAAGATATAAACAAGAAGACAAGAATATACACAAAACATAGTAAATTCAATCTATATAACCAAGGAAACGAAGAAAGGCTTCTTTAGCAGCACAACATATCACTCTGTATCGCTCAAGATTTCATTGCATTGTAAAATTCCAAAACAAAGCAAGGAGCTAAGGTGTACATGAATGGCAAGTACCAAAGGTTTAAATGGTTTGGACCTTGGCTCTCCTGTTAACCTTCGCTCTCTCGCACTGAATTACCACTAGATACCCTTATGTAGTGATTAACTAGTGATTTTGTGAGGATGGCTAGCGAAATGGTAAGTGTACGGAGCGGACGCTCTCGCGACACCAGGGGCGATTTTCAATTGCTCGGCGACGGCGGGGCTCATGTGAGCGCTCCGTGGGTGCCGGTGGCTGGCGATCCTCGTGGGAACGTGCGGCCGGGCGTGGGCTCGCCGGCGGGCGCGCTCGCGCGCCCTAATCGTTTCTGGGCGCTTGCCGGAGAAGCCTCTGAGTCGGAGGACGATGGGGAGCCGGAGGCGAGGCGATCCGGGGCGGAGCTCGAGCAGGGGTCCCCCGGCTCGCCGGAGAGCGGGGTGGTGACCATGGGTGACTACCTTCAAGCGGCGCGCCGCACCGCTCGGGAGCGGGCCGGACGGCAGCAGGGATTTTCCCCTGGCGGCAGATCTCAGGAGCAAAGGCTCCAGATCTGCGGTGCGGAGCGGTGGAGCAGAGCTCTGGCTGGCAGGCAGGCCTTGCAGGCGACGGCGCGGCCGACCACGGCTTCCCGGGAGCTGGGGAGCTCAGTCCGAGAGGCTCCGACGGGGGCGGTGCAAACCGCGGCGGCGGGCGAGGTCGCCGTCGTCTTCGAGGCGTCGTGTCAGTCGCCGGGCCCAAGATGTGTCTCCGTGGAGGCTCTGGAGTTCGCGGTCGTGGCGACGGCCCATGACCCAGGCCCATCTGTGGTGGAGGCCCAAGTTCCTGGCGGGGACGCTCCGGTCTCCCCACCGCTTGACCTGTCGCTTGAAGAGGCAAGTGGCCTTTCCATCACTGTGCGGCCCAGGCCCATCTGTCGTGCCTATTTATGGGTACCCAAGGGATGCTCCGATCCGGCTCTAGGGTTTCCTGCCACTCAGAGAGAGAGGCGGCGTTGGGCTCGCTTCGCTCGTCACCTCCACCAGATCTCAGATCCACCGCTCTTTCGCAGAGGTGGTGAAGATGGGTTCAAGGGAAGACCGTGGCAAGGGCAAGATGAAGATGGAGGCGGGGCCGTCGAAGGCGGATCGACGCCTCGAGCGTGAGATCCGGGAGCGCGTTCGGCGGGAGTTGAAGATCAACAAGGACAAGGAGAAGGCACTGCGTGAGGAGGAATGGGTCCTGCCTCCGCCGTGGTGGGTTCGGCAGGAGGAGAAGAAGAAGACCAAGAAGCGAGGAGCTCAGAAACATGGCAAAGGAAGCGGCGGCGGTGCACATGGTAGGGACCATGGCCACGACCTTGCCAATAAGCAGAAGCGCGACTCCAAGGGTGCAGGTGGCGGCGAGCTTGCGTTGCGGCCTTCTGGAGCCAAGGGCTCGCCAACACTCCCATTGCGGTGGACGAGAGCTCGGGGCTGGAGTGCTTCCGCTGGGGCCGTGTCGGACATTTCCAATCTCAGTGTGAGTTCGATCCTATGTGCATCCTCTGCAAGGGGGGAGGCCATGCCTCGGCCTACTGTCCGACCCGTGGCCAAGCCATCAAGATGAAAACCATGGGCCACAACATCGTGGGCGAAGGCTTTTTCTGCATGAAGTTCGCAGAGGAGGAATCGGAGGGGGAGGACATGCTGATGGATGACAACAGTGCGGTCATCTCCGCGGAACCGGGTCAGCTCTCCAACGCGTCTCTGGAGGAGGAGCTCTCTCACCTGGTGCAGGGGCCATGGGACTGGCAGGTCTCCCAGCTCTTGGAGCGCGATTTCTCGGTGGTTTTCCCCAACGCTGACATGCTTCGGATGGCCACCCGCAGCGGCAAGTTGTTCCTCTCGCTGCGGAACATCATTGCAAGCATCCGGGACTCAGTCTGGGAACTGATCCAACCCACGTTTCTCCCCGAGACATGGGTGAAATTGCACGGGATCCCGAAGAAATACCGCCGGGAGGATCTTCTGATGGTGACCTTCATCATGCTAGGCCAACCCATAGTGGTGGAGGAGCTCTCACTTATCAAGCCGGAGGCGGTGAGGATGAAGTTCGCTTGCAAGTCCCCTAGCAAGCTCAAGGGCAAGTTGCAAGTTTTATTCAACAAGGAGGGCTACACGATTCGAGTGGATCACGAGCCCCCGATGCGCCGCCTGGGTGGCAGCGCGCCTCCGCCCGCGGATCACTCGAATGGCAAGAAAGACAACGGCGACAAGGGTGGCCCCAATCAGGGCAAACCTGGCCCTGGCGACGACAAGGACGATAGCCTGTACGATACCTCGATCGACACCAAGTCCTGGGTGCGAAGGGGGGAGGCGCGGGTGGCCATGGGAACTCAAGCGCGGGAGGCCGGTGAAGAGCAACATGTGGGGGCGGCGACCAAGGACACTGCTATATCTACGCCAAGGCTGATGCGCGCTCTGGAGGGATCTTTCGATCAGTACGGGTCCAACCTGCCCTCTCCCCTGGGCGCGTGGCTCTTAAAGTGATCTCACCGGGCGCCCAACCCCTTTCTCTTCGTTCCAGTGGGGAGGGCGGCTCGGGCTCGAGCCTGGATTCAACGCCGGTGACGGAGGGCACCAAGCGTAGGTGCAAGAAGACCACGAAGTGTACCCCGACGGCCGGCTCCACGGGCATCTCCTCTTCCCCCAGCATCACGCAGCCTGCTAGGGGTGCTCATGGCCTTGGCGTCTCCTCTCCAACCATTGGTGGGGGGGAGAGATGTGGGCGGCGCTTCCAACACCAGGGGCCAAGGGCAAGCGTTCGGTGGCGACGATGGCTCCACCTGTGACCCGCTCCAGCGCCAGGCCGAAAGGGGCCCTTGGGGACCACTCCTCGCTGCAGCGCGCGCAACTTAGGACGGCAGACAAGAACCTCGACACTGCAGGTAATCCAAAACCCCAGTTTGCTATTTTGAGTGCGTTCTCCGATGAGCAGTTGGTAGACGTTATGGTCGACGTTGGGGTGGAAATCCCCGGTTCTCAGGGTACGGTGGTCTCGCTGATTCGGGCCCGGGAGGATACCCAGGCGGCGCTTGCCGAGGCGGCGCTACGCGCGGCCACTGCTAAGCAGACCGTGGTGGCGGTCGAGCCAGTGGTTCCCTGTCCAGAAGTTGGGGCTCCAGGAACAGGGGCTCCCTCAGCGGAGGGGGCATTGCCCGATGAGGAATCTGAGGAACAAGATTCCCTTGTTCCAGCTCTCCTTCCTGGTCCCTCTCGCAGGTCTAGGCGCGGGGTGGGTGGGGCGCAATCCAAAGAGATGCGCCTCCGTAAGCGTATTTGCTAATGCAATTTATTTTCTGGAATATCCGGGGGTTTGGGCATGCGGGTCGTAGGCTTTTGTTACGCGATTACATTTTTAAGGAAAGCCTTGATTTCGTTGCGATTCAGGAGACGATTAAATCTCAATTTTCTCACCGCGATTTGCTTAACATTGACACTCGGGGGGAATCCTGCTAGGGTGTAGGTCCGAGTGTTGAGGTGCTTAGCTGGAAGCTAGGTACCTTTCTTGTCGATGCCACGGTGCGACACAAGGTCTCCCTCGCAGTTTGGGTGATAGTGGCAGTGTACGGTCCGACCGATCATTCTCGATCGGCTGATTTTCTTGCGGAGCTCGCTGAGTTGGTGGCTCGGTATGACTCTGGGAACCTGCCCGTCGTTGTGGGCGGGGATTTTAACCTTATTCGCTCGGGGGCGGATAAAAACAATCTGACGGGGATCAACCCCGGAAAACCCCATGGTCAGGGACCCTGGGTTAGTCATGAGAGGCACAGGTTGGACGATAGCTCGTCGGCAAACAGGAAGGCACGCTCCTGCTCGATATTATTGATGGGGGAGATGCGATTATAGTGGATGCTAAGGCTGGAGCGCTCAAGGCTAGGGTTAAAGATGATATTGGTCGCTCTTTTCGTCGCCCCTCCTAGCCCTTATATACTGGGCTAGGTCTCGGGGAGTTCACCTATGTTTACAGGTAAGCTTTCCTAACCCTAGCTTGCTCCATACGGTAGGTTCTCGCACCTTCCTTGTGAGTCGCAGACTCCTACGTCGGTGCCAATTAGCGGGCCGAGGCTGTATCTTCATGGGCCTTCTGTCTTCAGGGACACCAGGTAGGTTTATCCATAGGAGTCGTGGGGTCACCCCCTCGTCAGTAGCCCCCGAGTGCCTGGGGGACTCGAAGAGTCGCGCAGGGACTCGAGTACATTCATTTGTCGGTTATTGGTATGCGCGGTACATCCGTGGGTCGCTGGCAGTCTGGTGGCCATGACAAAACATGTTTCGAGGGATGCTAAGCTGAAAGGCCCAAGGAGTCGACTGGTTGAGCCTTGGTGAATTGCACTAGGGAAAAATACCGCAGTAGCCCAATCAAACCCACGTCCCTCGACATGAGCTTGGAACACTGGTGTCGAGCAAAAGTCCTGCCGCTTCAGGCCTTACGGTGTTTATTTGCCGCCAGTAATGTGCGTAGCCTAAGGCGCGTCCGCCCGCCTTTTTCTATCATGCGCAGCGCATGGAAAAGGTTGGGAGTGAAATCGCTCTTCGGCAAGTCTCAGCCCGGCCGAACTTTGCAGCGGGGTCTTAGCTACACGCTAATCTTGCATGGCATCTGGGCATAGTTTATCGTGTTCCAGGAATGTGTTTTTTTGAGGCGCGGAGCCTTATAGCATTGCACCCGCTTGGAACAAAACATCAAGCAAGCTGTTCACTCATTCACCCGTGGAGCTTGTTTTGAGTGCTCAGCGGGGTTTTTTTCGCGAGTAGTTACTCGAATGCCATTTTGGTTCTTGAGGTGAGGGAGCACCTGAGACTCTTAGCGCCGTATGATCTTGGCGAATGCATGTTTGTCTTGCGTCGGGTTGAGGGAGCACCCGAGACTCTCGTGAGTGCGAGTGGTCACTCGAGCACATTGCTGACCTTTAGGTGAGGGAGCACCCGAGACTCTCGTGAGTGCGAGTGGTCACTCGAGCACATTGTTGACCTTTAGGTGAGGGAGCACCCGAGACTCTTATGATGTACTCTCCCGATGGGAGTAAGATGTTTTTCTTCATCGGGAAAAAGATCTGAAAGATGGAATCTCTGAGCCTTGATGTCTGTTGGTTTTCTTCGCCGCTTGTCAGGATAACGATGCCTCTGTTTGATGGTTGTCAAGGATGCCTCGCCAGTGAGCCGTCACGTCTTCATTACCGGTCATAATGATGACCGCTGTGGCGTGCGGCAGGCGCTGGTTGAGTTTCCGATACGCGCGTTGGAAACACGCGTGAATTGACGCGTCTCACTCACAGTGCGTCCCGTGGGAAAGCATCTTGGTCTTGGAATCTGAGACGTCTGCGACGTTTGGTCTTTGAATTAATTGCTGCTGTCGTCTCGGCTTCTCTGTGCTGGGAGATTTTTGTTCTATAAATAAGCCTTTATTTTCCACAGCGTTTCACCTCCATCCGGCTTGCTGCTTTGCCTCTTCTTTCTTCTCTTGTTCCTCTCATGGCTCCCAAGAGGGGTGTTGGCCATGGCCGTGTTCGTCGTGGCCGTGGTGGCCGTACACCACACTCATGCCGTGGTGGTCGCCATGGTACGGCGCCAGTGCCTTCCTCTTCTCCCTTGGAGGAGGGATTCTGGCGCTATGAATTTCTTTTACGTGTTCGTGGCCAGAGTGCCAATCGCGTTCTTCTTCCCTCTGCTTTTTCCGCCATTGTCTCTGAACGTGGCTTGGATGGCTTGCTTCTGCATCTTCTAGGGAGTTGTCGATCTCCTTCTTATGTTGCCTTGTAGGTTGATAGCTCCCGCTTGATTTTTCTTGGCTTTGGTTGGAGTTTGTTTGCTCGGCGGTTGAATCTGCGAGATGGCGATATGCTCAGCTATCGTTTTGATGGCGAAAGCACTGTGACTGTCCGCGCGTTCGATCCGAGCGGAAATAGCATGGATCCACACTGGCAGGAGTCGAGCAGCGACAGCTTCACAAGGTCGAGGAGTCCTATGCCTGCATCTTCTACAGCTCCGTCTTCTGGCGACTCGTCAGGTGGTGGTGCCGTCTCCATCATCTCCGAAGAGGACATCGACGTCAAGCCATCGATCAAGCGGGCGCGCCAAGCGACCTTGTAGAACTGGAGGCGACCTCATCTTCGCTGGCAACTCGGGGAAGAGGCTGTGCATCCGGAGAAGAAGGCGTGCAGTTGCAGCTGGAGAAGAAGCTAGTGGAGCAGGAGAAGAAGATGGTGGAGCATCGTCTTCAACTGCTCTGCAAATAAGTCGAGTTTCACCTTTTGTTATGTCATTGATATCATGAGCCTGTTGCTTTGACTCCTCCTTTGTCTGTGATGATGCTTGCTGTCTTAGTGCCAATCATCCCAGCATGGGCGCATATGTAGAAGTCATAATTCTTTGGGTGATTCCCTCTTGTAACAGGAGCTGCCTTCTATCCAAATGTAGTTGAGTCCTTTTTGTACTGAAAATGATCCTTATGATGTAAACTATGCTTGAGCCTTTGCAATGGAGTTTATCTTTGGGCCTTCTGCAGCCGAGAACTATGTTCGAGTCCTTGGCGATCAGGAACTGTCGTCGAGTTCTTTGCAACCGGGAGCTATGTTCGAGTCCTTTGCGATCGAGAGCTGTTCTCGAGTCCGTCCAAACTTTGCACTGTGGGTTGTATCGGGTGCGCGATAGCGCTCCCGATGGGAGTATCCCCCGAGGCTACGCTTGAGTCGGAGGGTCGAGCGTAGGCCGAGATTGGTTTCCCTTGACGTTCTTCCGTTAATTTCTGTCTTTTATCGGGTGCGCGACAGCGCTCCCGATGGGAGTAGCCCCCGAGTCTTTAGGTGATCGTTGGCGATCGGATGAAGACTAAATGAGTCTGTGTCTTGTGCTTCCTCCAACGTTTCTTTAGAGTGCTTGGTGCTCCATCTGATTGTGGCCGTGTCTTTCGAGCCTTGCTCTCAGCAGGTGGGGCTGGCCGGGTATTTTTGCTTGGGCTTTTTAAGCTTCAGACTGCGCGAGCGGTCTTCGGGAGGAGGTGGTGCTCGAGCCCCTGAGTGCTTGGATGTAGAGGTCGCGTGAGCGACGATAGCGTCTTTCGGGGGGAGTTTTTGTGCTCAAGCCCCCGAGTGTTTGGGTTTAAGATCGCTTGAGTGGCGATAGCGTCTCTGGGGGGATTTTATTCTTAAGCCCCCGAGTGTTGTGGTTAAGATCGCGTAGGCGATAGCGTCTCTCGGGGGGATTTTATGTTTAAGCCTCCGAGTGCTGTGGTAAAGATCGCGTAGGCGATAGCGTCTCTCGGGGGGATTTTATGCTTAAGCCCCCGAGTGCTGTGGTTAAGATCGCGTAGGCGATAGCGTCTCTCGGGGGGATTTTATGCTTAAGCCCCCGAGTGCTTTGAGATGGCAGTATTTGGGCACCATTTTTTTTATTGCGGTCGAGCGGCTACATGAGTTGCCAGTCATGTCTGACCGATGGGGACTATGGATAGAACAGTCGCAAGTTTGCTACGTTCCATGGGTTGCCCATGTCCTCGTCTTTCTTCGGGTTCTTCAGCCTGTAGGCGCCACCTCCGATGACTTCTGAGACTATGAATGGTCCTTCCCATTGGGGGGCAAGTTTATGGACCTTCTCTTGTATCAGCCGTAGGACTAGGTCACCTTTGTTGAAGGTTCTAGTGCGCAAGCGACTGCTTTGGTAGGTGCGTAGCTTGTCCTGGTACCCCTCTGATTTTGCCAGGGCTGTATCTCTTGCTTCGTCAGCCGTATCTTTGTCATCTTGCAGTGCTTCTTCTGCTTCTGCTTCTTCGTATCCGGTGACCCGAGGTGCTCCGAACTCGAGGTCATGTGGTAGGACTGCCTCTGCCCCGTACACCATGAAGAAGGGTGTGTACTGGATCACGGTGTTTGGTGTAGTTCGTAGGCTCCATAATACCGCGGGGAGTTTTTCTACCCAGTTGCCGGCGGCTTGCTCGAGTGGTGCGAGGAGCCGTTTCTTGATTCCCCCGCACACAAGGCCGTTTTCTTTTTCCACCTGGCCGTTGGACTGCGGGTGCGCGACTGATGCATAATTGATTTTGATGCCCAGTTCTTCATGGCTGTGGGCCAATAGAACCCGGCTCGGAATGCTTTGGACACGAGTACTCGACTACTCGCATGGTGCCCGCAGGTGCCTTCGTGGATTTCGAGCAGTAGGGCTTTGCCGTCCTCTTCGTCGATGCACCTTTGGAGTATCTGGGTGATGCTGCGCTTGTATAGTTGTTTGTTGATCACTGTGAACGCCTTGGATCATCGGCTGATGCGTCGTGCGTCGTCCACGTCTTGTGGTAGCGTACCTTGATACGTCCAAAACGTATCTATAATTTATGCTTGCTCCATGCATGTTTTGTGTGATATTTCTATGATCTAGATACACTTTCATACACTTTTGATCATATTTGGACTAACATATTAACTCAGTGCACCCCAGTGCCAGTTCCTATTTTCTGCTGTTTTTCTATTTCAGTTTTCCCCCATATAAAAAGTGCCAGAAAAATTCCGGGAAAAATACAGGAAAATCAGCGTACAGGAAGCTTCGAGAAAAGCCCGGGAGGGGCCAGAAGGGAGCCAGGGGGGCCCAGGCGGCCACCCGGCGCGGCCCCACCCCTGGTCGCGCCTGGGGCCCCTGGTCCACCTCTGGCTGCCCCCCTTCGCCTATTTATTCTCCGTCACGGGGAAACTCCGAAGACAGAACCCTATTTCGCAAACTCGCCTCTGTTCCGCCGCCGCCGCGCTTCCGAGATCGGGAGCACCAGAAGACCTCTTACCGGCACCCTGCCGGAGGGAGGATTGACCTCCGGGAGTCTCCTCTCCACCATGGATGCTCTCCGGATGTCTCGTGAGTAGTTTTCCTTGGACCATGGGTCCGTGATCAGTAGCTATGTGATGTTCTCCTCCCCTCTTTGATCTTCATTGTTTAGACCTCGTGAGCTGCCCTACATGATCGAGGCACCTTTGTAATATTTCTTCTATTGCTATGTTGAGTTTGATGGGATCTGATGGATTATGAGATTATGTTCAGATTGTGTTAGAGTAATATATTTGGTTTTTATCTCTTATATTTTTGTTCCTAAGTAATTCTTGCATGTTCTCCGTTGTTGTTTATTGCTTTCGCCAAGTAGTAGGTAGTGACTTCAAGAGGGAACGTTGTGCTAGATTGTGGGTTCATGCCCCCCGATGACACGCTGGAGTGACAGAAACATGAGTCTAGGGGATGTGCTGTTTCCACAAGGGGGAAAACAACGGTGCTTGTAACCGCGGTTACAAGGATTGTTTTCTTTATGCAAAGTTCTTTTTATTGCAGTTGTCTGTTGCTTTGGGTTTACACTTTGGGTGGGGCTCGCAAGTTAATACCAGCGAGATGTTCTGGATAGATATCTCAAGGTGGATGATTAGTAGTAGATGCAGTTGGATTACGATCTACTTATTTTGGCGTAGTGCCCGTGCTTTTGAGCCTCTTCCTTTCTTTTGTAGCATAGTTAGCATTGCGGTGCATTTATAATCCTGTCAATTGCCCTTCTGTAATTTTTTTACCTCGCATAGCAGTTTTATCGTGTTTTGGGAGAGAGACATCACTAGTGAACATCACGTATCCCGGTCCATATCCTTATTATTATTTCCACGCTATATTTACCTTACTGCTTTTACTTGCTATCATTATCCCTTGCGTTTTATCCTTTGTGAACAACAAGACCGGAGAGATTGACAACCTCTCTGAACTTCGTTGGGAACAAAGTTATCTGTGTCTGTGTGTAGGTCCACGTCAGTTGCGCAGCTGACACCTACTTATCATCTCCGGAGTCCTACTGGAGACAAACCTTGGTATCTTCACCGAGGGAAACTTGCTGCTGCGCTACATCTCCACCTTCCACTTGGGGTAACCAACGAAGGGCGAGAAGCCATCAAGCGAATTTCTGGCGCCGTTGCCGGGGACTCCGAGTGCTAAGATAGGGGAGTTGCACACTACCCTTTACCTTTGTTTTTTTAGTCTTGTTAGTTTACCTTTCAGTTTTTATCTTTGTGTCCTTTATCAAAAATCAAAAAAATATATAGTATGTCTAGTTCCTTACTTGCCAATCAATGTCTAACTTCTTTGAAACTAGATCTTATTGGCATGGAGGATTCACCGAGGATCAACAAGAATATTACAAGGAATACCGCTTGTCTCAAAAAGGGATACTCTTATGGAGACTCATACATCAATCGTATGAGTATGCTAAAAACTTGTGCTCAATATATAATATATCTTTCTGCAGGGATGAATCTTGTTGCTTTATGAGGCACAAACACCTTGCTTTCCAATGTGAGTACAATGAGGATGAAACCTTAGCTTCTTATGCTAAGGGAAATTATGATTTTTATGATGCAGAACTAATAGAAGAATTTGTTGCTTTTAAGGGTGCCTTTGAAATTACTTCTTTTATTGAAAATATTGATGATGCCCCTTACAGATCTGAGAGTCTTGCTATACTTAACTATTGTTTGGAAAATTATGATGCAAATTATTATATTACTGATCATCTTGAGAGAATCTCTCCCCCAAAGGAAGAGACTAATGTTTTGCAGAACTCTATAGAAGAAGAAATTACTGAACCTGAAAGCTCTTTGGATGAAGAAGAGGAGGAGAGTGACGAATAAAAGGAGGAAAAATGGAGCCATCCATGTCTACCTTCTAATGAGAGTAACTCTTTGACTCTTACCTTATATGAGTATTATGATCCTATGGATTCTTTTGAAATATCCCTTTTTGATGAAGTTGATGCCTTCTATGCTTATGGCCTTGATGCCACTATGGATGATGCTTACGGAGATGAACTTGCTATAGTTCCTCATGTTAAGCATGAAATTTTTGCTATCACACCCACACTTGAGTGCCCTATTATCCTTTTGAAATCTCCAACTATTCCGGAGAATTTTTCTCTTATCAAGGCTCAATGTGATGGGTTGCATCTATCTTATCGTCCTAAAAACCGTGTTGAAAACAATACACTTGTGCTTGTAGGTCATGAACAACATGATTTATGTGATAGTTATATTCGTGATGTTGTCTATGATGCTACTGAAAATTACTTTGAGAGGGGAAAGTTTGGTTGTAGAAACTTCCATGTTACAAAAACACCTCTCTTCATGTTGAAAGTTTTGAAGTTGTTCTTGTTCTACCTTCCTATGCATGTCGCTTTGTGCTTCTTTGATTTATTTTCTTACAAGATGCCTATGCATAGGAAGTGGGTTAGGCTTAAATGTGTTTCATATTTGCTTCTTGATGCTCTCTTTTGCTTCAAATTCTTATTCTTATTAGAGCACCTTTTATAATCTTTATGCCTAGCTTAAAGGCATAAAAGAAAGCGCTTTCGGGAGGCAGCCCGCAACGAATTTAGGTTTTTCTTTTTGCTTTTGTTGAGTCTTGATGATTTTTACTACTTTAGCAACATCATTGTATCTTTATTTTTCAGCTTTGTGCCAAGTTATAGCCTCTTACGGCAAGGGAAGTAAAAGTTGTGACATGCTGTCCAGAAAACAGATTCTGTCCTCGTGACCATAAAAATTCCAGAAAAATCCCATTTCATCTTTTTGAGCTGAAATTTTTACACAGTATGCTCTATACAATTAAGAAACTTCCGTATGTTCTGAGTTTTTTTATTTGAGTTGCATAAGTACCCCTAAAAAATTCTTTACTATCTGCTGTTCTGTTTTTCACAGATTCTGCCACGTTTTGTCTCTCCTAACTTTTGCAAACCTTAATCTTGCTTTTTCTTTGCAAAAACTTTTTGGCACTCTTTAGAAACAGTAGCTATTCAAGAATAGCTTTATATCCAGTGGGGAAAAATTATTTTATTAAGGGTACTAACCTCTCTAATCAGCTTATGATGAGTTATGTATGATGTGAGTTTTCAAGTGTGCGATAGAAGATGATGAAAGAAGATCCAGGAGTGTCAAGCGCTCAAGCTTGGGGATGCCCCCATGCATCCCCAATAAATATTCAAGGAGACTCAATAGTCTAAGCTTGGGGATGCCCCCGTGCACCCCCTTCTCCATCAACAATCATCAGTTCGTCCTTCGTCTCACTATATTTTTATCACTTCATGCGTTATGTGCTATGCTTGGAGCGTCTCGCTCTTAGGTTTTGTTTTTAGTTTTCTTTAGCTTTGCTTGCTGTTCATAACAAGTTATATCCCATCTTACTTTGTGTGGGAGAGAAACACGCTCCACTTTCAAAATTTAGAACACATCATAGGATTTTTCCTGCTTATCTTTTTGCTGCTGTGTGTTCTCTATCTTTTCATAGCTACTGCCATGTTTAGTTTTAGTCTTAGTTTGTCTTTAGCAAGAGCCTTGGCATTTGTTTAAGTTTGTTGCTGGAACTCTTTTTAGTTTTCATGTTTATCTTGTTAAAGAGAGTTGGTTGTTGCACTGAGTTGTGTCTTGTCTTGAAAGTAGGTAATTGAGGTTACTATTTAATTTTAGTAGTAGCTTGCAATGGTTTTGAGGTATTGATGTGAGTAATGTTTGAACTTTTGGTGTCAAGAGCTCTAGCCTATTAGTAATAGGTGTCGTATTTTGGGCAATCCGTGTTTATTTTCAAAACCTACAAAACTAGTTGAGAACTCTAGCTACTAGATGGATCACTACTCTTTGGAGGGATCGAATATTAGAGTACACTCACGTACCATGAGTCGAGGATGCGCAAGGATAACCAAACCCCCATACACTCCTCCTCGGGGTAGTTGTCTCTTTGTGAACCTTCTTATTAGATTGAGAGTTACCGATAATAAGTGCATGAGTTCTTCGGACTAATGTAAGTATTGAAAGTTGACACTTCCACCTTCCCATATTTTGCTAGCCTCTCCCGTGCCGTGCATTGCCTTCTTCTCACTCCGAGAGTTGGTGTCCACCTTCCCCGGTACTTCCAAACCCTTGGCATGATATGCTCTGTCATCATAAGCCTCCTTATATCTTTCCTCAAAACAGCCACCATACCTACCTATCAAGGCATTTCCATAGCCTTTCTGAGTTACATTGCCATGCAACTTCCACCTCTTCATGACTTGATCTTCATGTCATACATGTTCCTGCTACACTGGCAGCGACATACATTGCATACTTCATGTTAGTTACATCTTATTTATGATTTTGAGTACCTTGTAAAGTGTGAAAGATCTCCTTTACCTTCTTGTAAAATAGAGTGTTTCCCTTAAGTGAGGAAAAGATCCCAAAGTGGACACAATAAAAGATCCCAAACAGGAAAAATGAGAGTTAAATAGAAAGAGCCATTGAGACCACAAAAAAATACAAAAAAATAGAAAAAAGAGAAAAATAAATAAAAAGAGAGAAAGGGGCAACACTACTATCCTTTTGAGAGATCCACACTAGTACTCCCTTTATATCCTTGTACTCCATAGAGATGATCATTATGCATATAGAGAGCTTCTTAGCTCGTGTGTGCACCCGTTGCATGGCAATCCCTACTCCTCACATCATATCTATCATTTGGCATCTCTTGCCTATGATTGTCCTCATCGATGTGAGCCTTTCTTATCCTTTTTGTCTTCCTCCTCCACCATATTTCTCTCTTTGCCATCCTAAGTGTCAACTCTCGTGCTTACGCTCATCCATTGCATGAGTGCTCAAAATATCGAAAAGGAATTCTTTGAAGCTGCAGGAATCAGGGAGGAATTTTATAATCTTTGTGCTAATGCAGGTCTGACGCGGCTCGCAACGTGTCGTGTTGCCCAGTATCAAAAACTCACCTCCTGTTTCATTAACAGTTTTAGATATAACCTTGATGTTGGTTCTGTTGAGTTTAAAATTTACAATGATCTTTTGACCATGCCTTTGGAAAAGCTTTGTGAAATAATAGGTGTGCCGAACATTGGACTGACGGCGAAGATGAGCTCTCAGCCCTCCGAGCTGAGAACCGTCTTCAACTCTCTCTGTAGCATGGATACGAGGGATATTCATCGGTCAAAAATCTCCAGCATCTTATTCCCACACCTCAGGTATTTTGCGTATTTTATTGCTAGAGGGGTGTTAGCTCGTGACAACACGAGCAACATATCTGCGCCGGATATTGCTATCCTGGCAACCGCACTCTCAGGGAGGTTTGGTTATAATGTGGGTGCCTTAATTGCTCGACGCCTTGCTATGAACGGTAACAAGGGAGATTTATTTGGTGGAGTTTACGCCACGCTTATCCTAGAGTCTCTTAATGGCACCCCACACCCCGATGATAAGCCTTTTACTTATTTAAGTTTTGATCTTACTGCTATGAAAAGGCATAAGTTTGTTACCATGACTTCCGAGTTTGGTAACCTTGATTATATCTTGTGTTTCGGAGCCACCACGGAATGCAAGGTCCGTCTACCTGCACCTCTTTTGTTCGATTTTTCTCGCATGAATGGATGGTCCTTTGATGTTATCCAGTTCGATGAGTTCGTAGTCCAGCATCAGTTTCATAACCCCATGGAGGGGGTTGTGCCCGACGAGGAGGAGCATGGTGAGTTCCCACCTTTCCAAGGGGAGACCGTCACCCAGTGTGGTGAAGGGTCTTCCTCTGCTTGGAGCGCGGATCCTTCTTCGTGGGAGGATCCGAGGACTTCGGTGTACGCACCGGAAGCATCGTACGACCCTTGGACTCACCAGTACCACCCTGGAGCAGGAGGCTCCTGGGGACATTAGCTACTACCAACTTAGGCCAAAAGCCTAAGCTTGGGGGAGTACGTGCCCTTCTCACCTTTCCATTGTATTATCCGTTTTATTTTTGTTCGCTTTGATCTTTTCGAAGCTTTTGCTTGTTCTTCTCTGATTCTTTCTTTGCAGAAACAACAAAAAGATTTTCTCTTTTCTTTTGCTCTCATTTAAACCTTTAGAAAACCCAAAAAGATTTCCTTTCTCTCTTTAGTTTGCTTTGTTTTCAGAGTTCAGCTCGAGTCCGTGATGGCATTTGATAATATTTCCCACGTTCGATCGTGCGAGTGACCAGGCAGTAATGACGAAGATCGACGGAAGGGAAGCAACAAGGAAAACCGGTATGAACTCTTCTTGTTTCTACTTTTGTACATATGCCTGTACTTATGATCTAGAGACCAGCTTGTAGCGACATAGTGCTATGTTTACAAGGCTTTCCCAGTGTTCATGCTTTCCTTGTGGCAAGTCTCAAATAGCTAGAGTACATAATGTGTTGTTGAAATGATTTACATGCATTGCATTGTTCATGGTTTGGCATAATGAAGTGGTATTTCCCTTCGGAGAATTTTTGGATTGACTTGGCACATGTTCGCACATGTTTATGACTAAAAAGTCTATTATGCCTTGATGATCTTTTTGTTTCAGAATAGTTATATCACTTTCATGCCCGATTCAATGTTGCTTTGTCGCTCTGCATGATTATGACAGTTATTGCTCTCTAGTTGGTCGCTTCCCAGTCTTTTGCTAGCCTTCGCTCGCACTAAGCGGAATTCTGCTTGTGCTTCCAAACTCATTTTCAAACCCAGTTGTTCCATTTGAGTCCACCATACCTACCTATATGTGGTATTTACCGGCCACTCCTAACTTAGGCTTTCATGTGCTATCTCGAAATTTATTCAAAATCTTCCCTTTTGTAACCGTACAAGCTCATGGTGCGGTGAGGGGAAATCAGTATCTTTCATGCCAATATTTTGACGGAAGTTTTAACTAGTCAAAAAAAATGAGAGTTACACCTCCCCCATACTTGATGATGGAGTGAAATGGACCAAATGCTGCTTATGATAGATGGAACGATACCCTCCTTCCATCCTTGAGGCAAAATAAAAGGTTCCGTAGACCATCAAAGGATTTATGGATAAGGGAATATGTGTAAGCAAAAGGCATTAATATGGTTGGCATGGGAGATATTGAGAGACCTTTACCGTTCACCGTTGACTGGAAAGTTGCACTTCTCGAAAGAGATTTATCTCTGTTTTCAAAACCAAGAGCTCCGGCACATGTTTAGTCTTTGCTTCCTTTCACGGGTTTTCAACCTTGCCATCAAAAGCCACGGTCCGAGAGTCTCCCTTTCTTTCTTCAAAGCACCAACTATGAGAGCATAATTGTCATTCTTAGTGTAACATGCATTGTCCCAAAGTATTACATTGTCTTCTGCATGCTTGTGTTATTGCTAGTCTGAAATACTGAGTTCTGGTCACCTTTAAAACTCCGGAGGAGTTTCTGCATTTATGTTTTGCTTCACTCATGGAGGCTAGCGAAATGCCACTCAAGTATGTTCAAGGTTTGTGCATTGTGATCTTGTTTTGATTTTCAGTAGCATATTATTTACTTTTAGTTGGTTGTGACTGACCACATGAAAGAAGAATTGCTTCGTGCATTGTCCTTATAGCATTGTTTCAATACTTGCTAAACTCTTTTCGTAGTACATGCTTATATACATCTAATGAAGCAAAAGAGTTTGTCAAAGTTTTCTTTGTCGCGTCCAGTTCATTGAACTGAATTGCTTGAGGACAAGCAATATGCTAAGCTTGGGGGAGTTGATACGTCCCAAACGTATCTACTTTTTCCAAACACTTTTGCTATTGTTTTTCCCTCATTCTTGCATGATTTGGACGAAACTAACCCGGACTAACGCTGTTTTCAGCAGAGCCGCCTGTATGGTTTTATTGTGTGCAGGAAAATGGATTTTTAAACGTTCCAGAAAATTCCCAGAAAAATACCAGAAAATCCACGCACCCGAAGGAGCCAGAAGCCAGAAGTGGGACCAGAGGGGAGCCCTGGGGGCCCCAGGCGCCCCCCCTGGCGCGGCCAGGGGTGGGGCCGCGCCCTCTGGCCGCCTTGGTGCCTCCCCCCTCCTCTGGTGCCCTACCGAGACTCCTATTTATCCCCGTGACGGGAAAACCCCAGAACAAAAGTTGTATTCCCAGTTTCCGTTGCGGAGCCGACGCCACCCTCTGTTCTTCTTCGGGAGGGCTAATCTGGAGGCTGATTTGGCCTCCGAAGAGGGGAGATCGTCGCCATCGTCATCACCATCACCAATCCATCCCACCTCCATGACTTCTCTTCACATGTGTGAGTAATTCCCTGCTGTAGGCAAAGGGGATGGTAGGGATTGGATGAGTTTGATCATGTAATAGTTCGTCAGATTGTTGGGGGCATGTTGCCTATCATCTAGATTGGTGTTTATCTTCTTTGCTTCAACTTGTTGCTCTTAATGCTTTTCACTTTGGGCCCGAGTGCCATATTTTCAGATCTGAACCCTATGTGTTTTCATGAATATATTTGTGTTCTAGATCCTATCTATGAGTTGTATGCACCTATTATGGTCCGGAACTGGCGATCCCAAAGGTGACAGCTTGGGACACCAAAGGGGATGTTCCATAATTTGAGGATTCCATGTATCCATTGAGTTTATTGCTTTGTTCCGGTGCTCTTTGACAGGAGCACCTTAATCTCCATAAGTTCCTTTTGGCCCCGTTCGTAGCGGGATGGTAGGACAAAATATGTTGTGCAAGTTCTTATTGCAAGCACGCACAACTACCTACGGGATACATGCCTATTGTTTGATATTTTCCTAGATGATCATTGCTTTTTTGTGTGCCTTTCCCCGTGTTAGAATCTATTACATGTTCCCTCTCATCCATGCAGCGCCCAACCATCCATCTCCCTAGCCTACAGTGTTTTCAATCCTGCTGGTTAATAGTTTTTACTTTAGTCGTTTACTTTTTGCTGTCGTCACCATCACTATCATATCACCGTTACCATTTATCTTTTGTTGCACGCAAGTATATTTCAGGTGCGGTTGAATTGACAACTCAACTTTCAGAGCTTATAAATACTCTTTGGCTCCCCGTGTGTCGAATCAATAAATTGGGTTAACTTACCCGCGAAGACTATCTCGATCCCTTACGCCTGTGGGGCATCAATCGTGCAGTGTCCTGTTAGCTGCTCTCTAGCCGTGAGTTTGCTAGATCCGGTGTGCCTCTTCCTTCTTGAGATTCTGAAGATTTGCTCGTGATCCTCCGGGTGTTCGTGGAAGCGAGGGTCGGTTTCGATTCCTCGGCTCATGTCTTGGTTCTTGATGAGGTTGGCGAATTCATCCGGCCTTCGATCTGGGTCATAGTACTCGCCCACAGGTGTCTCGGAGTCGCTGTCCTGGTTGGCGGCAGGTGCTCGTGCGACGGCATGTCGTCGAGTGGTCGTCGATTGTACGGCTGCGTGACGTGGCGCGTTCGTTGGAGCCTCGCCGTAGATCTCCCGTGCGCGCCTTTTGGGTCGTCGATTCCTTCTTCCTTGGTGATGGTTCTGCTGATCGCTGGTTTCGATCTCGTAGTCGTCGTCTTGATGTGCGGCGGGTGCCCGGGCGGCGGTGGGTTGTCGAAAGATTTGCGAGTCCTCCGCTGCGTGTCGCGGTTCATCGAGTGGAATTCCTTCGTAGAGGCCCCTCGCCGTTCTTCTGGGTCGTCGATTCCTTCGGCGTTGACGCTGCACTTGGCCGTTACCGTAGTGTCGGTCCTGGCACAGCTGTAACCCGAGCGGTCTTGATGGGGTGGCAGAGATGTCCGCCGTGATCTTGAATCCTTCGAGTGGGCTAGATCTGGTTCTTGCCCTTGAGTTGTAGCTTGCTGAAGACGGGACCGCCGAGATCGTGATCCCAACCTGTGTAGTTCCCACAGACGGCGCCAATTGACGGGGATCAACCCCGGCAAACCCCATGGTCAGGGACCCTGGGTTAGTCATGAGAGGCACAGGTTGGACGATAGCTCATCGGCAAACAGGAAGGCACGCTCCTGCTCGATATTATTGATGGGGGAGATGCGATTACAGTGGATGCCAAGGCTGGAGCGCTCAAGGCTAGGGTTACAGATGATATTGGTCGCTCTTTTCGTCACCCCTCCTAGCCCTTATATACTGGGCTAGGTCTCGGGGAGTTCACCTACGTTTACAGGTAAGCTTTACTAACCCTAGCTTGCTCCATACGGCAGGTTCTCGCACCTTCCTTGTGAGTCGCAGACTCCTATGTCGGTGCCAATTAGCGGGCCGAGGCTGTATCTTCATGGGCCTTCTGTCTTCAGGGACACCAGGTAGGTTTATCCGTAGGAGTCGTGGGGTCACCCCCTCGTCACAATCCCAATATCGATTGGCCCAGGGTGAATTTATTTAATGATGCCATTGCGTCTATGGCCTTACGCGAAGTAGATCGGGTGGGGGCCCAATACACTTGGACGAACAAACAACTTTGGCCGGTGCGTAGCGTGCTTGATCGGGTGTTCATGTCACCATCTTGGGAGATTCTTTTTCCGCTGACCTCGCTCCTTGCTGAGACCAGGATTGGATCGGATCACGTGCCACTCATCCTCTCCACGGGGGAAGGCACGGCTAGACGTAGCCCCCGCTTTTTCTTTGAGACGTGTTGGTTCGAATGCGAGGGTTTCGACGTTATGGTCCAGAACCAATGGATTCGTGCAGTCGAGGGTGGCAGGCCCCATCGTGCCCCCCTCGAGTTGTGGGTACCAGTTGCGGCGGCGTTGCGATCTCACCTACGGGGCTGGGGGGCCAACCGTGGGCGTGAAGCCAAGGCGGAGAAAGATTCCCTTCTCCTCGAGATTGCGGCTCTCGATGTGAGGGCGGACGCCAGTGACCTTTCTGAGCAGGATTGGGCGCGCCGCTATCACTTAGAGAACCAAGTGCTCGCTATTCTTTGTGCCGAGGAAGAATATTGGCGCCGTCGGGGCGGTGTGAACTGGATCACCAAAGGGGACGCTAATACCAAGTACTTCCACGCGTATGCGAATGGTCATCGTAGAAAGTGCTCGATCCCTCGCCTTCAGTCGGATCAGGGGCTCCTGTTGAGGTAGGCAGATATCGTGGAGCACATCTACTTGTTCTACAATAGTCTGATGGGGACCCACGAGCCAATGTGTACGCCACCCTGGAGATCCATGTGTGTAGTGTAACACAAGTGCACCCCTGCAGGGAAGATTAATCTATTCGAATAGACGTGTCCACGGTAACAGGACGCTTTATGCTGAAGCCAGATCCTACTACTACAAACTCTTATTACTAAACTGTATGGTTCCGGGTTTTCTTCCTCGCAGGGAAATCGAGGAAGGGATCTCGGAGGCATTGCTAATTATTACAACTTACTATTATACAATGTTGCAGCAACTTCTGCTGCATTGTTACTTTATGCTTTATATAAACTGTTGGCTATTCTCTTCTCATGCCGCAAGACATTGTCGGACGATGCTAGTCTTCGATAGGCCTAGCTTCTCTTCCTTATTCTGGTTTTCTGACTTTCAGTCCACTACATATAGCATCCCCTTTCCGTTTGATACAAATGCATAAATGCTTAGTAGCGGACGTAAGACTCGCGGGTATGCTAGATACTCACCCTTGCTTTATTTCCCCCTTTTTGTTTTGCCTGATCGGCCGCTGCAGTCGACAGGAGCCTTGGAGTCCAGGAGTAGGAGATCCCCGATGCCGACCACCGCAACATGAAGATCCCCGATGCCTTCTACGACGTCGAGTTCCCCGTTGACCACGAGTAGTTTGGAGGTTCCCAGGTGATGGCTTCTTGCCCCTTGTTGGTTACCCCAAGTGGAAGGTTTGAGATGCAGTGCAGCAGCAAGTTTCCCTCGGTGAAGATACCAAGGTTATCGAACCAGTAGGACTCAGGAGATACAAGTAGGTGGCAACGTCGCCAGAAATTGCTTCCTGACTAGGGTGTTGTCGTGGACCTGCACACAGCAACAAATAACTTTGCTCCCAACGAGTACAGAGGAGTTGTCAATTCCTCCGGCCTTGTCGTTTACAAAGGATCAGCGCAAGAGATAAAAGGTGCAAAGGAAAGTAAAAGCTGAAAGTAAATTGAGGGTGTGAACAATAATGTGAAGATGGACCGGGGTCCCGCGATTTTCACTAGTGATGTCTCTCTCCCAAAAGATGATAAAAGTGCTAGCGAGGTAAACAAATCACAGTTGGGAAATGGACAGGATTATGAAGGCACCGCAATGCTAACTATGTTGCAAAGAAAGGAAGGGCTCAAAAGCAATGGGCAGTACGCCAAGGTAAGTAGACCGAAATCCATCTGCATCTACTACGAATCATCCACCTTGAGATATCTATCCAGAACATCTCGCTGGTATTAAGTTGCGAATCCCACCCAAAGTGTAAACTCAAAGCAACAGACAACTGCATTAAAAGAACTTTGCGTAAAGTAAACAATCCTTGCACCCGCAGGTACAAGCACCGTTGTTTTATCCCTGGTGGAAAAAGCACATCCCCTAGTCTCATGTTTCTGTCACTCAAGCTAGACATCAAGGGGCTGAACCCACAATCGAGCATAACACTCTCTCTTGGAGTTGCAAATAAAATACTTGGCCAAAGCAAATACCGCAACGGATAACATGCAAGAATTTACTCAAGAACAAAATATAAAAGAGAAGAACCAAATATATTACTCATCACAATCTGAACATAGTCTCATAATCCATCAGATCCCAACAAACTCAGCATAGCAACATCAGAAATTACATAGATGCCTCGATCATGTGAGGCAGCTCACGAGGACCCGAAAGTGGAAGCACTAAGGGGGAGAGATTCATCACATAGCTACTGGTCACGGACCCATGGTCCAAGGGGGACTACTCACGGCATATCCGGGAGGCGTCCATGGCTATGGATGGTCTCCCGGAGGGGGTTCCTCCTTTCGGCAGGGTGCCAGGGAAGCTTCTCGAGGCATCCCCGATCTTGAAACGGCGGCGGCGGTACAAAGGGGAGTTCGCGAGAAAGAGATCGATATTAGGGGTTTCCACCCCGAGGGGTAAATACAGGCGAAGGCGGGCGTCGAGGAGACCCACATGGCAGTCAGGAGGGTCCCTGGCGCGGCCCAGGGTGGGGTCGCGCCACCTGCCCTCCTGGCTGCCTGGTGGTGGCCACCCTTCCCTCTCTTGGTGATTCCGTAAGCTTCTATTGCGCTGATTTTTTATATATTTTTCCCGGAATTTTTGGAGCACTTTTAATGGCCGGAAAACCTGAAATAGAAAAACAGCAGAAAACAGAAACTGGCAACTGGGTGCACTGAGTTAATAGGTTAGTCCAAATAGGTTCAAAAGTGTATGAAAGTTCAAGAAAAACATGGCAAAGTCACACAAAACATGCCTGGAGCAAGCAGAAATTATAGATACGTTTGGGACGTATCACCAGGCAGGAGGCCTCGCCTTTTCGATCGTTGTTATTTTTGTGCTAGCCTTCTTAAGGCAGATCATGTGTACCTTGTGTCTGTACTCAGATACTTTTGCTTCCGCTAACTTTGTGTTTTCGAGCTGTTGTATTCGAGCCCTCGTGGCCCCTGGCTTGTATTAAACAACTTGTATTGTTTTATTTGTAGAGTTGTGTTGTGATATTTCACCGTGAGTCACTGATCTCGATCGTGTACCTTGTGTATATGATTATTGTACACGGTCTGATTTTGGGGCGTCACACATCCTAAGTGTCAACTCTCATGCTTACGCTCATCCATTGCATGAGTGCTCAAAATATCGAAAAGGAGTGGATCAAATTGACTTGTACCTGGCTAGTGGTCTGGGGACGAGTCAAGATATGATTCCAAAGAAGACCAAGTGTGAAACTTTAGTAGATTGAGTTCTCAACAAATATATTTTTTCTCTCGTATTCCCTGATGTCTACGCACACTTCTATTCTTGTAGACTATGTTGGGCCTCCAAGCGCAGAGGTTTTTAGGACAACAGCAATTTCCCTACAGTGGATGACCTAAGGTTTATCGAACTCAGGGAAGTAGAGGTTGAAGATGGTCTCTCTCAAGCAACCCTGCAATTAAGATACAAGAAGTCTCTTGTGTCCCCAACACACCTAATACAACTAGGAGTTGCATAGGTGCACTAGTTCGGCGAAGAGATGGTAAAATATGGGTGATAGGTGTAGCAAAGAAAGGTAATATAAATCTGTAATAAAAAGTGCAGAAAGAAAACAAGTAGTAAACGTGAGCGCAAACGGTATTGCAATGGTGGAAAGAAGGCCTAGGCTTCATACTTTCACTAGTGGCAACTCCCAACAACATTAACATAGTCTAATCACATGATATTTCCCATAAAACATGCAACGGAGACGTACTCGGAGGTCATTCCTTTGTGTTCAAGAGAGGACGAGAATTGTGTAGGGCTACAAAAGCACACCTCAGAGTTCGTAGTTCGCATCTATGGATTTCCCAATGTCACCGCGGCCATCCAAAAAGAGTACCACAATCACCACAACATATCTAAAGGATAGTCAAAGACAAGCACCAAGAGACTCTCAATCTTCAATCCACACACAAAAGAGGAAATCACTCATGAAAATATTCTTCTAACCCATGTCCAATAGACCGCTGTCATCATGGTCTCGGGGATTATACTAGATAAGATCAAGTGAGTACATCAATCCAATACATAGAAGAAGGGGAAACATCATGGGATCATCCTAGATTAACATAGCCTATGATCACAGTCAAGACCTCATCATGGGAGAGAGAGAAGACCACAAAGCTACTGGTAGAAACCTCAGCCCCGAGGAGGAACTACTCCCGCATCATGGAAGGAGGAAGCAACGTCGATGGAGATGAATCCGGGGGCACTTCCCCGTCCCGGCAGGGTGCCGGCACAGGAATTCTGGTCCCCCGAAACTTGGTGGCGATGGCGGCAGAGATCGGAATTGCTTCTGGAGAAAAGGGTTCTGGAATCAGGGTTTTCGCGACGCGAGTAAAAACAAGGGCCAAGGTGGAGTCTGAGGCGGTGCCCAGGGGGTCCAGGCGGGTACCCGGCGCGGCCTACCCCTAGGCCGCGCCCACAGGCGGCCTCGACCACTGGTGGGGCCCCTCTGGCTCTCCTTCGGGCGTAAGGAAGCTTCTGGAACGCTGATTTTATATATATTTTTTCCGGAATTTTTCTGGCACTTTAAGTAATGGGAAAACCTGAAATACAAAAACAACATAAAACAGAAATTGGCACTGTGGTGCACTGAGTTAATAGGTTAGTCCAAATATGACCAAAACTGTATGAAAGTGTATCAATATCATAGGAATATCAGACAAAACATGCATGGAGCAAGCAGAAATTATAGATACGTTTGGGACGTATCATTACCATATCCCTCTTCTTGCACGCAAACACCATTTGGAGACATTCGAGTCACGGACAGCTAAGAGCTCTTGCACCTAATGTTCTTTCGTTGCTAGTTTCAATGCTAATATAGACTCTTTCCTGTTATGACTTGAATTGAATCACATATCTTGATTGCTTTACTTCCAAAGTTCTTATAGGGTTGCTAGCATGTCACCACAGAAATTATGTTGGTTATCATTACCTACTCGAGTACGAGCTGGAATTAAGCTTGGGGATGTTGATAAGTGTCAGAACCCCAATTAGGGTAAGTGATAGGGCTTGTTTGACCCTTTTGCATCATGAAAAATTCAAAAAGAAATTCAAAAATGGGGAAGCAGAAAGCCCTGAGAATTTATTTGAAATGGCCAGATAAAAATATTTTTCCAAAAATCATTTGAATGCTTGGAAAATTCCTAGAAATGTTGCTGATCGTTTTAAAAGTGGTTTGGGATCAATCCCATGCACATGGAATTTTCTAATATTCAAACAGTGGCTTTGGAAATTAAATAAACCCCTATTTGATTTGAAATTCAAATTTGTTGAATTTCAATAATGCCCAAAAGTAATAAGTGGTTTGCTACTGACCACCTAGTATTTATAAAAGTATTTGGGCATTTTTATTAAATGCTTTGGTATTTTTACCAGGGCAACACAAAAGGCAGAAAAACAAAAACAGAGAAGAAAAAGAAAAAGGAAGAAACTCTGGCTTTCAGCCCAACTTGTTCCCCCCCCCAGCCCACCAGGCGGCCCAGCCCACCTCCACCTGCTTGTCTCCTTCCCCACCGACGGAAGCAGCTCGGTGGCGGCCTGGGAGCGCGCCGCCGGCCACCTCGACGTGGAGGAGACGTCTAGGCCTCCCCTGCCTCTCTCCTTCCGCCACGCCACGCCCAGAGCACGCCCCGCTCTCCTCCCCCTCTCTCTGGACCTCCTCCCCCTCTTCCTTCGTCGTCCCTCTCGCCAACCGAAGCACACGCCGGAGCGCGCCACCGCACCTGCGTGGCCACCGGCTGAGATAGCTCGAGCCGCCGTGTCCAGGCGACGGCCCGTGCTCGACTTCGTCACCCCGAAGCGGATCGAGAGCCCGGGGGCCTTCAACGCCGCGCAATCGTCGTCGTTTCCATCGCCGGCCGCCGTGGACCCCGTCGGAAAATTAGTCGTCACCACGCCCTCGAAGCCCGCGCCGTCGACTCCGTTGGAACCAGGGTGAGCTCCTCACCATTTCCCCCACCTCGCGCTCTCTCCCGTGCACCGTATCCCCACCTCCACCTCACCAGTAGCCGGCCGCCGCACACGTCGACGCCTTCGTCGCCATGAAGCTTCCCGATGAATGCTGCGTGCTCCACTGGATGCGGACGACGATGGAGCACCTCCCAGTGCCTTCCCCTCCTTCTCCCGTGGCCAAATCCTTACTCCGGCGAGCCCTCCGCCGTGTCTGTGGCTGCCGCCGGTTAGCCGCCGGCCATATAACCAAACCCACCCCCCTAATCTAAACCCCACCCACTGACAAGTGGGCCCCAGGCCACCCCTAACCACTGTTAGTTTAAACTAACAGAGGGGTTAACCCCCCTGAGGCTGACAGAGGGGCCCCACCGGTCAGGAGCCCCCACACATCATGCTGAGGTCAGCATGACGCAATAAACCAAATTCCAGTTTTTAAAAGAATTAAATAAAACAGAGAAAAATCCAGAAAATGAGTTAAACTTTGGAAATTCATAACTAATTCATTTTAACTCCAAATATAACAAATAATATGTCTAAAATTATCAGAAAATCCAAGGATTATGAATATGGGCTCTGTTTTCATGTTTGACCATTTTAAAATGGGTGAATAGTGCAAAACATCCATATGTCTTGAATTCAAATTCAAATTTGAAGCACATTTGCAAATGACTTTGCATTTGACTTCTTTTAAATGGAATTGTACCCACATTGTGATCAAGAACATCACCTTTCCAATATTGATCATGTGTTTGAGCATTGCAAATAAATGTATACCTTGTTTGATTGTTTGCTCGATAGACGTGCAACCGGAACCGGAGGCCACCCCCTTCGTTGAAGACCCCGATATCGAACCTCGTCAGCAAGGCAAGCAAACCCCATTGATCATATCTATAAAATCCCATTTCCCTCTTAGTCTCGCTTATGCATGTTTAGGAGATCACTTTGTATCGATTCTACCGCATAGTTGAACCCATATCCGATGCATGACCTATCATCCTGTCACAGTAGTAAGCAAACCACAATCCTAGCTGACATAGGAGTTGATTGATATCATGAAGCCCCTGCAACTGTTAAATCTTATTGCATGCTTAGTGTTACATGAGGTTGCTTTTGATGTGAGTCGGGATGATGGTGAACATGGTGTTGGTGAAAGTGAAACTGTGTCGGTGAATCCACCCTAATACAAGGTGAACGATGAGAGGCTGTGTAGGAGTACACAGTGGGTTGTCTCGTTGAACACTGCCTTAGGAATCGAGTTCTTGTATGGTAATCCAAGACAAAGAGTACAACCACACATTGGGCTCACTGACCCCTCTCGGCCTAGTACCTTGATCCGTGTCGACGTCCAGGAGTCACATTAGTTCGGGCTTTCCATTTGACATGTGCATAGAAAAAGAACGAAGGAACTGGTTGCATCATATAGATATGTGGGTGCACCTGTGAGGCAGGAAAACCATCTGCCAGAGGTGGCGTCTCGGTCACCTACATTGTTTGAGTCCGTTTCGTTGATCCGGCCGGGCTCTCGAGCGGAGGCAAACTCAGATAGTCGACTCCTGGAATAGACCGGTTGTGAGCGAAGTGTCGTGGTGAACATCCTCGCTGTCACCTCTTGAACGGTGGCGAGACCTGGCGGTAACCGATGGTCATGTGTGTGTAGTTTACACCCTTGCAAGGTTAACAAAACTATTCGAATAGCCGCGTCCGCGGTTAAGGACTACTTGGAACCTGTACCTGATTATTAGACAACTTGAATGGATACTTATAAAACTCGCAAGATAAGCGTGAGTGCTATGGTGTGCCTCCTCGTGGGGAAGTCGAGGAAGTAACCATAGTGGTGTATTGGTTGGAGATGTAGTGGACTCGTGTACGCTTCTTACCTCAAGTCTGGTATTCGTAGTTCAGTAATAGCCAAGTCAAAGCTGGCACTTCTGCATGATGAAACCCCACCTCCTTCACCTTGATACTTGAGCATGAGTAGTTTAGTTCTGATGTAAGTCTTGTTGAGTACAACTTTGTACTCACGTTTGCTTATTCTATGTTTTAGATAAGAAACGGACCCCGATGGAGTCACCTTCGTGAAGCTCGACGTTGACCTTGGTAGTATAGTTCCAGACAGCAGTCTGGTCCCTCGTGGAAGGGCATGTTTGTTGTACAAGGCTTCTCTAAGCCATTTGTTAAACTTGTCTGTACTCAGACCTAATTTGCTTCCGTTGTATTGATGTAATGTTGATCACAGACATGTGATTTTGTATGCTCTATGTGTATATCAATAAAGAGTACTTTGTAGAGTTATGTGATGATACCTGCTGTTCATACTAGGCATGTGTGCTGCGTGTATGTTTATAACATGCATGTCTTAGTATGGGTTTTCGAGACCTTAGTTGTGATCTGGCTGACGGTCTTTTATACACCAAGTGGCCCTTAGATGTGCGCAGCTTGGGGCATCGCGATGCGATTGCTCGTGACTCAGTCACGTGCACACTTTGTTGTATGATCGAGCCCGCCCTAGACCCCGACTAAGTGATCGGGCTGGAGTAAGTTTATGTAAGAGTTAGGATCCAATCGATAACATGGTTGAGGCGACTTGTCTATGAGTATGGGATTCACCACCCATAAGCATTTAGACTTGTGAGCGGACGTTGAGGACCCATCTCAGTTGATCATCCGGCCTGAATGGGATGCCCCTCACGTTTGATGCTTACCGAGAACGTTCTGTGCTTGGCCTTGTCTGCTTAGACAAGTGGGTACGGTTCTCGGCTCTCCATGTGATTGTATCGTGACTGGAATTACATACGCTAACCCCGGGTCCCGACAATAAGTCCCAAACGTATCTATAATTTCTGCTTGCTCCATGCATGTTTTGGTGATATTGCTTTGATTTAGATACACTTTCATACACTTTTGATCATATTTGGACTAAGTTATTAACTCAATGCACCACAGTGCCAGTTCCTGTTTTCTGTTGTTTTTATATTTCAGTTTTCCCCCATATTAAAAGTGCTCCAAAAATTCGGGAAAAATCAAATAGAAAATCAGCGCAACGGAACCTTCCGGAGTCCCGAAGGAGGACCGGGTGGGACCCACCCGGGCCCCAGGCGGCCACTTGGCGTGGCCTAGGGCTTGGCCGCGCCAGGGGGATCCTGGACCCCTGGCTTCCCCCCTTCGCCTATTTATTCCCCGTGATGCGAAACCTCCGAAGGCATAACCCTTTTTTGCGATCTCGCCTCTGTTCTGCCGCCCTCGCGCTTCCAAGATCGGGAGCGCCATCAGACCTCTTCCCGGATCCCTGCCGGAGGGAGCATTGACCTCCGGGAGCTTCCCCTCCACCATGGACGCTTCCCGGATGTGTCGTGAGTACTTTCCCTTGGACCATGGGTCCATGATCAGTAGCTATGTGATGTTGTCCTTCCCTCTTTGATCTTCATGGTTTAGACCTCGCGAGCTGCCCTACATGATCGAGGCACATATGTAATTTTCTTCTGTTCTATGCTGAGTTTGCTGGGATCTGATGGATTATGAGATTATGTTCAGATTGTGATCGAGTAATATATTTGGTTCTTATCTTTTATATTTTTGTTCCTAAGTAATTCTTGCATTTTCTCCGTTGTTGTTTATTGCTTTGGCCAATTAGTAGGCAGTGACTCCAAGAGATAACGTTATGCTCGATTGTGGGTTCATGCCCCCCGACGACACGCTTGAGTGATAGAAACATGAGTCTAGGGGATGTGCTATTGCCACAAGGGGGAAAACAACGGTGCTTGTAACCGTGGTTGCAAGGATTGTTTACTTTACGCGAAGTGATTTTTAATGCAGTTGTCTGTTGCTTTGGGTTTACACTTTGGGTGGGGCTCGCAACTTAATACGAGCGAAATGTTCTGGATAGGCATCTCAAGGTGGATGATTAGTAGTAGATGCAGTTGGATTTCAGTCTAATTATTTTGGCGTACCGCCCATGCTTTTGATCACAAAAGAAAGGAAGAGGCTCATAAGCATGGGCAGTACGCCAAAATAAGTAGACCGAAATCCAACTGCATCTACTACTAATCATCCATCTTGAGATATCTATCCAGAACATCTCGCTAGTATTAAGTTGCGAGTCCCACCCAAAGTGTAAACCCAAATCAACAGACAACTGCATTAAAAAGAACTTTGCGTAAAGTAAACAATCCTTGCAACCACAGTTACAAGCACCGTTGTTTCCCCCCTTGTGGCCACAGCACACCCCTTAGACTCATGTTTCTGTCACTCAAGAGTGTCATGAGGGGGCATGTACCCACAATCGAGCATAACGTTCCCTCATTGAGTTACTACCTACCACTTGGCCAAATCAATAAACAGGAACGGAGAACATGCAAGAATTACTTAGGAACAAAAATACAAAAGATAAGAACCAATTATATTACTCTATCACAATCTGAACATAATCTCATAATCCATCAGATCCCATCAAACTCAGCATAGCAACAGCAGAATGATTACATATGTGCCTCGATCATGTAGGGCAGCTCACGAGGTCTAAACCATGAAGAACAAAGAGGGGAGGAGAACATCACATAGCTACTGATCACGGACCCATGGTCCAAAGGAAACTACTCACGGCACATCCGGGTAGCGTCCATGGTGGACGGGAGGCTTCCAGAGGTCGATCCTCCCTCCAGCAGGGTGCCGGGAAGGGTCCTGCTGGTGCTCCCGATCTTGGAAGCGCAGCGGCGGCGGAACAGAGGCGACATCGCGAAAAAGGGTTGTCTTCGGAAGTTTCACGTCACGGGAGATATATAGGCGAACGGGGGCAGCCAGGGGGGCACCAGGGGTCCAGGCGCCCCCATGGCGCGGCCAGACCCTAGGTCGCGCCAGGTGGCCGCCTGGGTCCCTGGTGGTGGCCCCCCGGCCCTCCTTCTGGGCTTTCGAACCTTCTGGTACGCTGATTTTTTATCTGGGTTTTCCCGGATATTTGGAGCACTTTTTATGTTGGGAAAATCTGAAATAGAAAAACAGTAGAAAACAGAAACTGGCACTGGGATGCACTAAGTTAATAGGTTAGTCCAAATATGATCAAAAGTGTATGAAAGTGTATCTAGATCATAGCAATATCACACAAAACATGCTTGGAACAAGCAGAAATTATCGATACGTTTGGGACGTATCAACATCCCCAAGATTAATTCCTGCTCGTCCTCGAGTAGGTAAATGATAACAAGCATAATTTCTGTGGTGACATTCTAGCAGCCATATAAGAACTTTGAAAAGTAAAGCAATCAAGGTATGTGATTCAATTCAATTCTTAACATGCAAGAGTCTATATTAGCATTGAAATAAGTAACAAAAGAACATTAGGTGCAAGATCTCTCGCTGTCCGCGACTCGAATGTCTCCAAATGGTGTTTGCGTGCAAGAAGAGGGATAGGGAATACGAGATTTTTTTTTTGTTGAGAACTCAATCTACTAAAGTTTCACACTTGGTCTTCTTTGGAATCTTATCTTGACTCGTCCCCAGACCACTAGCCAGGTACAAGTCAATTTGATCCACTCCTCTTCGATATTTTGAGCACTCATGCAATGGATGAGCGTAAGCACGAAAGTTGACACTTAGGATGGCAAAGAGAGAAATATGGTGGAGGAGGAAGACAAAAAGGTGAGAAAGGCTCACATCAATGAGGAAAATCATAGGCGAGAAGGCCAAATGATAGATATGATGTGAGGAGTAGGGATTGCCATGCAACGGATGCACATATGAGCTAGAAAGCTCTCCAATGGAACTAGCGGGGGTGCATCTAACTTGCTCGCTCATGAAGACCTGGAGCTCTTTTGAGGAGGCTCATCCTTGGAATATGCAAGCCAAGTTCTATAGTGTGAAGGTCCCCACATAGCTATATGCATCAATGATCATCTCTATGGAGTACAAGGATAACAGGGAGTACTAGTGTGGATCTTTCAAAAGGATAGTAGTGTTGCCCCTTTATCTCTTTTTATTTTTATTTTTCGCTTTTTTTTGTATTTTTTTGGTGGCCTCCATGGCTCTTTCTATTTAACTCTCATTTTTCCTCTTTGGGATCTTTTATTTTGTCCGCTTTGGGGTCTTTTCCTCACTTAAGGGCAACACTCTAATTTACAAGAGGGTATAGAAGATCTTTCGCACTTTACAAGGTACTCAAAAACATAAAGAAGATGTAGCTATCATGATGTATGCAATGTATGCCTCTTCCAGTGTACCAGGAACATGTATGACATGAAGATCAAGTCATGAAGAGGTGGATGTTGCATGGCAATATATCTCAGAAAGGCTATGGAAATGCCTTGATAGGTAGGTGTGGTGGCTGTTTTAAGGAAATATATAGGGAGGTTTATGATGACAGAGTGTATCATGCCAAGGGTTTGGATGTACCGGCGAAGGTGGACGCCAACTCTCGGAGTGAGAAGAGGGCAATGCACGACACAGGAGAGGCTAGCAAATATGAGGAGGTGGAAGTGTCAACTTTCAATACTTACATTAGTCCGAAGAACTCATGCACTTATTATCGGTAACTCTCAATCTAATAAGAAGGTTTCACAAAGAGACAAGTACCCCGAGGAGGAGTGTATGGGGGTTTGGTTATCCTTGCGCATCCTCGACTCATGGTACGTGAGTGTACTCTAATATTCGATCCCTCCAAAGATTAGCGATCCATCTAGTAGCTAGAGTTCTCAACTAGTTTTGTAGGTTTTGAAAATAAACACAGATTGCCCAAAATATGACACCTATCACTAATAGGATAGAGCTCTTGACACCAAAAGTTCAAACATTACTCACACCAATGCCTCAAAACTATTGCAAGTTACTACTAAAATTAAATAGCAACCTCAAATACCTACTTTCAAGACAAGACACAACTCAGTGCAACAACCAACTCTCTTAATAAGATAAACATGAAAACTAAAGAGAGTTCCAACAACAAACTAAACAAAAGCCAAGGCTGTTGCTAAAGACAAACTAAGACTAAAACTAAACATGGAAGTAGCTACGAAAAGATAAAGAACACACAACAGCAAAAAAATAGGCATGAAGAATCCTATGATGTGTTATAGATTTTGAAAGTGGAGCGTGTTTCTCTCCCACACAAAGTAAGATGGGTTCTAACTTGTTATGAACATCAAGCAAAGCAGAAGAAAACTAAAAATAAAACCTAAGAGCGAGACGCTCCAAGCATAGCACATAACGCATGAAGTGATAAAAATATAGTGAGTCGAAGGACGAACTGATGATTGTTGATGGAGAATGCGATGCACGGGGGCATCCCCAAGATTAGACGCTTGACTCTCCTTGAATATTTATTGGGGATGCATGGAGGCATCCCCAAGCTTGAGCGCTTGACACTCCTAAATCTTCTTTCATCATCTTCCATCGCACACTTGAAAACTCCCTTCATACATAACTCATCATAAGCTGATTAGAGAGGTTAGTACCCTTAATAAAATAATTTCCCCCCACTGAATATAAAGATATTCTTGAAGATCTACTGTTTCTCAAGATTTCCAAAAGGTTTTTGCAAAGAAAAGGCAAGCTTAAGGTTTGCAAAAGTAAGTAGAGACAAAACGTGGAAGAATCTGTGAAAAACAGAACAACAAGTAGTAGAGAATTTTTTCGGGGCACTTATTAAACTCAAATCAAAAAACTCAGAACATACAAAAGTTCCGTAATTGTATAGAGCACACTGTGTAAAAACTTTTACTTCCCTTGTCATATGAGGCTATAACTTGGCACAAAGATACAATGATGTTGCTACAGTAGTAACAATCATCAAGACCACTAAAAATAGAAGTAAAAACATCTTGGGTTGCCTCTCAATAAGCGCTTTCTTTTACGCCTTTAAGCTAGGCATAAAGCAAAAAGAAGAATCAAAGGTCTCCAAGATCGTCGGATTCATAAAAACCTTCAAATTTATTTTCAATAAGCTCATTCTTCTTCTTCCTAGGAAAAAGGTACTTACCTTTCGCCTTACCGCGTAAGCGCATGAACCCGTTACCGATACCAATGAAGCCTTTCATAGCTCGGAGGAAGTTCCTTCCAAGAACGATGTTACTTTGGTTTGGCTCCATGATTAAGAAATCCATCGGTGCAATCCTATGAAGGAATGCAACTTGGACTTCTTTTACCTTTCCTTTAACCTCTGAAATATCTCCATTAGCATGTTCATGATAAGATGACAATTTATCCATATCTAGTTTCAAAGAATCATAAACTAATTTGGCATAGTAGAAACCATGGATCCAATGTCACAAAAAGCAAGAAAGTCTTGGTTAGAGATGCTAATCCTAACAAAGGGCTCCCAATCGTCATCTATCTCCAACATTTCTTTCTTGTTGAATTTAAGCTCTTCTACCTTCCTCAAGTCTAGAGCATCCATCCTCTTTTCAATAGTGGCAAGTCTATCTATTCCAATATCAATACTACGGTCATAAACAAAATAACTAGATACACTGTGCAAAATATCAAGAGCTCTAGCTTCATCACACTCTAAAAATTCTCCTTCGGCTATAGTAAAAATTTCTAAGCACAGTTTTTATAGGTATCCAAGGCATAATTATTTTGCGTGCTTCAGAAATTCTGTCCCATGCCTTCTTCATGTTTTCTCCATCCCTTTGACGGAAATCGAGAACTTCCGATTCCCGTAAAGCACCAAGTCCTAACATGTTCATCTAAACAAGGAGGACTACTAACAACAAGATAAAAAAAAATTAATTTTTGATAAAGGACACAAAGGTAAAAACTGAAAGGTAACTAACAAGACTAAAAATTAAAGGTAAAAGGTAGTGGGCAACTCCTCTATCTTATCACTCGGAGTCCCCGACAACGGCGCCAGAAATTTGATTACCATGGCTTACTCTATTAGTTTGCCATCTTGACCCTGGAGTTTGAATAATCATTGGGGTGGACAATTCAACAAAAGATAACTCATGACGAAGTGCATAACTTTCCGACATGAATGAATGAGATGCTCCTGGGTCGAAAAGAACGGAAGTAGGAACAAAATTGACTGGGAGCGTACCAAGAATGACGTCAGTGGTGTCGTCAGTCTCTTCGGTGGAAATTTGATTCACACGTCCACGAGTGGCGAGAGGAGCGGGTTTGGTGGTGTAGACCTTCGTGGGTGGCTTGCCACGACCATTGTTGTTACCTACGGCACGGGGTGGAGCATTCTGATTCTGGAGTTGGTTCTGGGGACACTCGTGGGAGTAGTGGCCTGCCTAACCACACTTGTAATAGGCTCCAAAGATAGTGCGGGGAGCTGGGTTGTTTGGTGGAGCTGATGGACGAGGCGCCACAAAGGATGGCCTCGGTGGGTTGTTCTGGCGGAACATGCTATTGGGGATCCAGATCTTGCGTTTCTGAGGGCCTGAACTAGATGAACCATCATCTCTAGGGTGGTTGCGGGAATCCTCGGGAGTGATCATATCCTCCGCCTTGATGGCCTTGTTGATAAGGATCTGGAATGTGGCGAAGTCATGAAGATTGAGCTCGCGACGAAGTCCAGAATTGAGTCTGCGGCGGAGCCTCTCTTGCTTCTTGGAGTCGGTGGAGACCTCCTCAGGAGCATAGCGGGCAAGACGATTGAACTCCCGACTAAACTCATCAACGGACCTTCTTCCTTGGTTGAGATTGCAAAAATCCTCTCTCTTGCGGTCCATGAGTCCCTTAGGAATGTGATGCTCGCGAAAAGCGTCACAGAACTCATTCCACGAAGTCAATTGTCCAGCTGGACGCATGTTCAGAAAGTTCTCCCACCAAGAGTTGGTTGCACCCTCGAGGTGGTAGGTGGCATAGTTGACTCTGTCACCATCTGCAACATGTCCAGAATGGAGCTTTCTCTCGATTCTGCGAAGCCAGTCATCGGCGTCAAGGGGCTCAGTGGAATAGCTGAAAACTGGGGGATGAAGCTGGATGAAGTCATTCAACGACACAAGCTCATTCCACTGCTGGGCAGTGTTCCGGGCAATGACTCCCAACAACTCATGAGAGTCCCTTCGGTTTCTTTCAACCTCCATGAGAACTTGAGCCATCATGGGTGAGGGTGGAAGATTGGCTTCCTCCGTATCATTCCCACGAGCTTGGGCACGACCAAGGTGTCCACGGGTTCCTTGAGACATCCTAAAGGATAAGATCAATGTCAAAAGATGTTGAATGATTTTGCAAATGCATCAGATTATGAAGATAACTGGAATGACTCGGACAGCATAACGGCTGTAATTGCAAGAGAAGACGATTTTCTTACAACATAGAAACAACACTTACATACAATGTTAGAAATCAGGAAGCATAACAACTATAGCAAACCGAACACAACTTTCCTACGGCTACAAGGAAGCAAACAACGAGATGTTCTAGTAAGACATAGATGAGCCTAGTCCTATCTTCCCGTAGAACAAGATGAGGGTGACTCAGAACTCAGAACGATGAGGGTAAGGAGAAAAAAAGAAGCCTTACGTTGTTCCCTTATATACCCAGTGTAACTATATAACTATAGAAGGATAGACTCAACTTCGGCCAAGGCTGATAATCCTACAGTCATTCCTGCTCTGATACCAAGTCTGTCGGTACCCGGGGTTAGCGTATGCAAGAATCACTACAACACAATCATATGGAGAGCCGAGAATCGTACCCACTTGTCTAAGCAGACAAGGCCAAGCACAGAACGTTCTCGGAAAGCATCGAACATGAGGGGTATCCCATTCAGGCCGGATGATCAACTGAGATGGGTCCTCATCGTCCGCACACAAGTCTAAATGATATGGGTGGTGAACTCCCATACTCATAGACAAGTCGCCTCAACCATACTATCGATTGTATTATAACCCTTACATAGACTTACTCCAGCCCGATCACTTAGTCGGGGTCTAGGGCGGGCTCGATCATACATCAAAGTGTGCATGTGACGGAGTCACGAGCAATCGCATCGCAATGCCCCAAGCTGCGACATCTAAGGTCCACTTGGTGTATAAAAGACCGCCAGCCAGATCACAACTAAGGTCTCGAAAACCCATACCAAGACATGCATGTTATAATCATACACGCAGCACACATGTCCAGTATGAACAGCAGGTATCATTGCAATTCTCTACAAAGTTTACATCTTTATTGATAACTCTTACAGAGTGCACACAGAGATCACAAGTCTGTGATCCAACATTACATCAAACATGCGGAAGCAAAGTAGGTCTGAGTACATACAAGTTTAACAAATGGCTTAGAGAAGCCTTATCTATAAACAAGCCCTTCCACGAGGGACCAGTCGTCTGACTGGGACTACACTAGCTTGGTCTTCAGTCGTCGAGCTCGAGGAAGAATCCACCTTCGAGGTCAGTGGGTTCATATAAAACATAGAATAAGCAAACGTGAGTACAAAGTCGTACTCGGCAAGACTTACGTAGGATCTATACTACTCATGCACATGTATCAAGATAAAGGGAGGTGGGGTTTCAATGCAGAAGTGCCAGCTTTGACTTGGCTAGTCCTGAACTACGAGTACCAGACTTGAGGTAAGAAGCGTACACGAGTTCACTACATGTCTCCAACCAATTACACCACTATGGTTCCTTCCTCGACTTCCCCATGAGAAAGCACACCATAGCACTCACGCTTATCTTGGCAAGTTTTATAAGTATCCAATTCAAGTTGTCTAATAATCAAGCTAAGCTTTCCAAGCAGTCCTTTACCGCGGACGCGGCTATTCGAATAGTTTTGTTAACCCTGCAGGGGTGTACCGCTACACAAACATGACCTTCAGTTACCGCCTTTGATCTCGACACCATTCAAGGAGTGTCAGCGAGGATGCTCACCACAACTGTTACCTCATAGCCGATCTAGTCCAAGAAAGCCGCCTACCTGGGTTGGATACCACTATCGTGAACCCGGCCGGTTTACCAAAGTGGACCCAGATGATGTGTGCGTGGTGCATAAGCCGGTCTTGGTTGATCCGTTCTCTCACTTAGCATCCAGGCCACAAACCTACCAGAATTCCGAACTACTGCGACATCTGGACATCGAAAGGGATGAGTTAATAGGTTGAGAGGGGCCAGTGAGCCCAATGTGTGGTTGTACTCTTCATCTTGGATCACCACACAAGAACTCGGACTTAGGGCGGTGTTCAACGAGACAACCCACCGTGTACTCCTACACAGCCTCTCATCGTTCACCTTGTATTAGGGTAGATTCACCAACACATTTCCACCATTATCCACATGATCACTACCATCCCGACTCACATAACAGTAACAACATTGTATCACTCTAAGCATGCAATAAGCAGTAACAATTGCAGGGGCCACATGATAACAACCAACTCCTACATTTGCTAGGATTGTGGTTTGCTTACTACTGTGACAAATGATAGGTCATGCAAAGGAATGGGTTCATCTATGCGGTAGAAACGTAGCATGGTAATCATCCTATACAATGCATAAGCGAGACATGAGAGGGAAGTGAGATTTTATCGACATGATCAATGGGGGTTGCTTGCCTTGCTGACGAGGTTCAGTCTCAGAATCTTCAACGAAGGGGGCTGCCTCCTGTTCCGGTTCCACTTCTACTCGACAAACAACAAACAAGGAAGTAATATAAATACAATGCACAATCACATGGTTGAAGGTTGAAACTTGATGTATATGCTTCTGATGTGTGAGGCAATTCCATTTAAATGGAGTATATTGCAATTGAAATTGCAAATTCAAACTCCAATTTGAATTCAATTTAGCCAAGTTACAAATGTTAGTGTTTGATCAATGTAATTCATCTTAACATGTGTATGATATGCCTCTGATGTTCAAGTGAAATGTGGCATGTTGCTAAGGTTCAAATTGCAACAGCATTTGAATTTAATTTGATTAAATTCCAATTAAACCAAACAGAAAATGCTACTGGTCCCATTTTAAATTCAACTCAAACATAGTTGAAAGTTGTATATTTGGATAGATTATTTTCTCCTGGTCATTTTTCATATATTATATGTTAAATTTGGAGTTAATATGAATTTTCTATGAATTTTCAAAGTTTAATTCATTTTTGGAATTTTATGAATAGTTTTAATTCAAATAAACATTTACTGCGTCATTGTGAGGTCATGCTGGCATCAGGGGTTTGACTCTGGTCAAATTGACCTGTGGGCCAGGGTTGTCAGCCTCTCAGTGTTAACTCCCGATTTGTTTTAATTAACAGTGGGTTAATTAGGGGCTAGGGCCCACGTGTAACTGTCTCTGAGGGGGGGGATTAGCACTTAAACTCGTCGGACACATCAGCCTCGCCGGCGGCTCAACGCCGGCGACCAACCGAGGCGGCGGCGACACAGGGGAGGGGGTCTCCGGCCACCATTTGGTGCGCTGAGGCCACCAAACAGAAGCCCGAGCATGCACGCATCACCCAGAGCACAGCAGCGTCACCGGGGGGCACCGGAGTGATGCCGGCGACGAGCTCTAGCGGCAGCCGTGGCTCGGCTTTGAAGCAGTCGACGCCACAGTGTACTAAAAAGGGCGTGGCCTAGCGCGTTGTGGAGCTGCGGGGATGGGGAACGTCGTGCGCACGCTAGACGAGACGGAGGGGAACTTGAGCGGAGTCGCTGTCGTCCATGGCGACGGAGCTCGTCGGCTTCTGTGGCGGATCCGGCTAAAGGACGATATCGAGGGGGAAAAGTTAGGGGTTTTGATCCCGCGCTCACCAGGAACTCAGCAGAGCAGGCGGCGAGGCAAACGGCAGCGTGATGGCGACGAATTCGACGGCGAGGTCTTGCGGGTCCGGTGACGGCGCGATGGCGATTCAGGTGGCTATGGGGGCTCCGGGCTCTTGATCTGCTGCATGGCGACGGAGTCGAAGGCATGGAAGCTTCTGGACAAGCTCTCAGGAGCTCTAGCTCGCAGTGGCCGCGTCTTCTACGGCGGGGTGCTCCGGTGAAGCTTCGGGCGGCGACGAAATCGAGCACGGGAGGAAGGGGCAGAAGCTATGGAGGGGGGGAATGGATCCGGGAGTGAGCTGGGCGTCTCCAGGCGAGAAGATAAGGCTTGGGGGGGCGCCAGGCAGGCTAGCAGGTGCCGCCGGCGTCGGCATGCCCTCCAGCGAGGTGCTTGCCGCGCTGGGGGAAGACGACAAGGGTCCAGGTGGGCTTGGGCCAGGGGGCGTTGAGTTGGGCCAGATGCAAGGTAAGCCTTTTTTCCTTTTTCTGTTTCTTTTTCTTTTCTGTAATTTGTTTTGTATTAGCTAAATAATTAGCTAGACATTTCTATAAATGCTCAAATCTTTTATGTGGCATTAAATGACCAGTAGCTAGTCATATCCACAGTTTGAACATTTTTGAAATTCAAAATATTTGAATTCAAATTCAAATAGGGGTTTTTGATTAATTCCAAGGTCCTGTTTGAATATTTGAAAAATCCATGAGCATGGGGTTGTTCCCACATCACTTGATATGTGATCACACTCATTTATAAGACTTTTCAAAAATCAAACATGAATTTTTGGAGAAGATTTATTTCTGGCCTTTTGAATTAATTTATCTGGGGTGTGTTCCTTCTCCCATTTGAGTTTGAATTTGATTTCAATTGATTTCTTTTGAATTTTTTTAACATGATGCAAGGTGACTTTGATCCTAGCACATTACCTAACAGAGGGTTCTGAAAACTCGCCCCCACTCAACAGAATCTCGTCCCGAGATTCAGAAGTCTGCAGAAGGAAGGAGGGGTACTCGGCACGGAGACGGTCTTCTCTTTCCCACGTGGCTTCTCTCTCAGAGTGGTGTGACCATTGCACTTTCAGAAACTTAATCTTCTGACGATGAGTGACACGCTCTGCGGAATCAAGAATACGAACGGGGTATTCTCGATAAGAAAGGTCATCTTGGAGATCAAGCGTTTGATGGTCGACTTCGCGGATGGGGTCCTTGAAGCAACGTCTGAGTTGTGACACATGGAATACATCATGTACTCGGGAAAGGTGCGGGGGTAGTTCAAGTTGGTAGACAACTTCTCCACGTTTAGCAAGAATGCGGAAAGGTCCGATGTAACGTGGGGCCAACTTGCCTTTGATACCGAATCGTTGGGTTCCCTTCAAAGGAGTAACCCGAAGGTAATCCTTCTCATCCAGATTGTAGCTCTCTTGCCTATGATGACGATCATAGTAGCTTTTCTGACGAGACTGGGCTGCTTTCAATTGATCACGAACAATGCGAACTTGCTCTTCTGCTTCCTTGATCATATCCGGCCCAAAGAATTGTCTTTCACCGGTTTCTGACCAGTTTAGGGGTGTTCGACATCGTCGTCCATATAGGAGTTCAAAAGGAGCCATGATCAGACTAGATTGGAAACTATTGTTACAAGCAAATTCGGAGAATGGAAGAGACTTCTCCCAATTCTTTCCGAATGAGATAACACAAGCTCTGAGCATGTCTTCAAGAATTTGGTTAACCCTTTCGACTTGACCGCTAGACTGAGGATGGAAAGCTGTACTAAAGGATAGATGAGTTCCCATAGCATTCTGGAAGCTTCCCCAAAATCTAGAGGTGAAAAGGCTACCATGATCAGAATTGATTTCCAAAGGAACACCGTGAAGGGACACAATTCTAGAGACGTACAAGTCCGCTAATTGGCTAGTAGTTATAGACTCGCGAACTGGAAGGAAGTGAGCAACTTTGGAAAGCCTATCTATGACAACGAAGATGGCATCATTTCCTTTCTGGGTTTTTGGAAAGCCAGTGATGAAATCCATAGTGACTGTGTCCCATTTCCACTCTGGAATAGGCATAGGTTGAAGTGTACCAGCAGGTCTTTGGTGTTCTGCCTTAATGCGACGACAAACATCACATTCGGCAACAAATCGAGCAATGTCTCTCTTCATCCTAGTCCACCAAAATCTCTGGCGTAGATCTCGGTACATTTTTGTGCTACCGGGATGAATCGAGAGGGGTGTGTCATGGGCTTCTTTGAGGATGAGTTGCCTTAGTTCACTATTCTTAGGTACTACTAAACGATTTCCAAAGAATACCGTTCCTTTACTATCTGTGGAGAAACATTTAGCAACTCCGCTAGCAATGTTCTCCTTGATCCGGCGAACACCTCGTGCACGCCTTTGGGAAACTATGATTTGATCCTCAAGTGCTGGTTTTGCCACCAAGTTGAAAGGAGATCCACGAGGAATAATCTCTAGATTGAGTTTTCGAAATTCCTCATGAAGAAGTGGTTGATACTGTTGTAACATGAGGTTGTTACAATACGACTTACGACTTAGTGCATCAGCCATGACATTGGCTTTGCCTGGGGTGTAAGAATTCCTAAGTCATAATATTTTATCAACTCTATCCAGCGTATTTTCCTGAGATTAAGATCTGGCTGGGTGAATATGTATTTGAGGCTTTGGTGGTCGGAGTAGATCTCACAACGATTACCAAGGCGGTAATGTCGCCAAGTTGTCAGGGAATGAACTTTGGCAGCGAGTTCAAGATCATGGGTAAGATAGTTCTCTTCATGTGGACGCAACTGTCATGAAGCATAAGCTACCACATGTCTATCTTGCATAAGTATGCATCCTAACCCTTGTCGTCAGGCGTCACAAAAGATCTCGAAATCCTTTTTGGTGTCGGGAGGCGCAAGTACGGGTGCAGAAGTCAATCTTCTTTTTAGCTCTTGAAAGCTTTCCTCGCACTTGGGAGTCCATTGGAATTTCTTATCTTATCTTTCTTGAGGAGTTCAGTTAGAGGCTTTGCAACTTTAGAAAAGTTCTCGACGAAGCGACGGCAATAGCTGGCTAGGTGATACGTCCAAAACGTATCGATAATTTCTGCTTGCTCCATGCATGTTTTGTGTGATATTGCTATGATCTAGATACACTTCCATACATTTTTGATCATATTTGGACTAACCTATTAACTCAGTGCACCCCAGTGCTAGTTCCTGTTTTCTGCTGTTTTTCTATTTCAGTTTTCCCCCATATAAAAAGTGCCAAAAAATTCGGGAAAATTCAGATAAAAAATCAGCGTGACGGAATCTTCGAGAAAAGACCGGGAGGGGCCAGAGGGGGGCCAGGGGGGCCCAGGCGGCCACCCGGCGCGGCCCCACCCCTGGCCGCGCTAGGGGGGTGCCTGGGGCCCCTGGTCCACCTCTGGCTGCCCCCCTTCGCCTATTTATCCCCCGTCACGGGAAAACTCCAGAGGAGGAACCCTATTCCGCGAACTCGCCTCTGTTCCGCCGCCGCCGCGCTTCCAAGACCGGGAGCACCAGAAGACCTCTTCCCGGCACCCTGCCGGAGGGAGGATTGACCTCCGGGAGTCTCCTCTCCACCATGGATGCTCCCTGGATGTATCGTGAGTAGATTTCCTTGGACCATGGATCCGTGATCAGTAGCTATGTGATGTTCTCCACCCCTCTTTGATCTTCATTGTTTAGACCTCGTGAGCTGCCCTACATGATCAAGGCACCTTTGTAATATTTCTGCTATTGCTATGTTGAGTTTGATCGGATCTGATGGATTATGAGATTATGTTCAGATTGTGATAGAGTAATATATTTGGTTTTTATCTCTTGTATTTTTGTTCCTAAGTAATTCTTGCATGCTCTCCGTTTTTGTTTATTGCTTTGGCCAAGTAGTAGGTAGTGACTCCAAGAGGGAGCGTTGTGCTAGATTGTGGGTTCATGCCTCCCCGATGACATGCTTGAGTGACAAAAACATGAGTCTAGGGGATGTGATGTTGCCACAAGGAGGAAAACAACGATGCTTGTAACCGCGGTTGCAAGGATTGATTACTTTACGCAAAGTTCTTTTTAATGCAGTTGTCTGTTGCTTTGGGTTTACACTTTGGGTGGTGCTCGCAACTTAATACCAGCGAGATGTTCTGGATAGATATCTCAAGGTGGATGATTAGTAGTAGATGCAGATGGATTTTTGTCTACTTACTTTGGCGTACTGCCCATTCTTTTGAACCTCTTCCTTTCTTTTGTAGCATAGTTAGCATTGCGGTGCGTTCATAATCCTGTCAATTGCCTTTCTGTAATTTTTTTACCTCGCATAGCATTTTTATCGTCTTTTGGGAGAGAGACATCACTAGCGAACATCACGTATCCCGGTCCATATCCTCATTATTGGTTCCAAGCTTTATTTACTTTTCTACATTTACTTTCAAGTTGCTATCATTATCCCTTTGCGTTTTATCATTTGTGAACAACAAGACCGGAGAGATTGACAACCTCTCTAAACTTCGTTGGGAGCAAAGTTATCTGTGTCTGTGTGCAGGTCCGCGTCAGGTGCGCCGCTGACACCTACTTATCATCTCTGGAGTCCTACTGGAGACAAACCTTGGTATCTTTACTGAGGGAAAACTCGTTGCTGTACAGCATCACGCCTTCCACTTGGGGCCTACCAACGAAGGGCGAGAAGCTGTCATCACTAGGCCAAGAAAACTCCTAACTTGCTTAACCGATTCAGGTGGAGTCCAGTCAAGGACGGCCTGAACTCTCTCGGGATTCACAGCAATGCCTTTTGCAGAAATCACGTGGCCTAAGTAGGTCACTTCTGGTAGCCAAAATTCACACTTGGAGAATTTAGCATATAGGCGATGCTCTCTAAGTTTCATCAATACCAGCCTTAGATGTTCGGCATGTTCTTCTTCGTTCTTCGAGTAGATGAGAATGTCATCAAGATAAACTACAACAAATTTATCTAGGTACTCCATGAAGATCAAATTCATCATCCGCGAGAAAGTGGCGGGGGCATTGGTTAAACCAAAGGACATGACGGTGTACTCGTAAAGACCATAACGAGTAGTGAAAGCCGTTTTGGGAATGTCCTGTTGGATATATGCTCTAGAGGCAAATAATATATGATTATTCCAATATATCTAAGCAAGTTCATAACCAGTTTCATACCGTGCTAGAACTGTGTCAGTGAAACAATGATGCAGGTGTGGTATAGAAACCCCCAGAGTTCCTAGTTAGCCTCTACATCGATAACTAGTTCATGGTCAACATGATGGTCGTGGTTTCGCGATCATGGACAATTAAGTCTCTTGACTATGAAGTCACCTCACTGGTTAAGTGACGTGATGAACATTACCCAAAGTAAGCATTACAGCATGATCAAATCTTTTGAAGGTTCAGTGTTGTAATTACAGAACGTGGTAGACCGTTCCTTTGACCGTGAGTACGTGCATAATTGCTATCTTCCCGGATGCTTTGACCTACATCCCACCACCTGACTGAAATATGCGGGTCATAACAGTTGTATCTTGGGTATTCCGTGGAGATATGTTGTGGAGTATTGTTTACAAGAGCGGGATTTGTCAATCCATATGATGGATAGATACTCGGGGCCCACTCGGTGAGATTCCATCCATAAAGCTGCGCAGCGTGTGACTAGGTCACGGGAATGAATATCACGGGAACGAGTGAATAAGGATTTGTTCAGAACGAGGTTGAACCAGACATAGGATGTCATTGATCGAATCTCGGAACAATCCAGTATCGCTGACAAAGGGAATGCTATACGGCGTAAGGTCCAATCGGTGTTGATATCCGGAATGCACACGGGTCATTATGGGCATCCAAGTCCCGCTGATGATCATTGGCCGTAGCCTTTGTCTCGGTATTGACTGGAGTGTTCTCGAACCGTAGGGTAACACACTTAAGGGCTCGATGAAATCGGAGACCTTTTCGGAACTATCGGAGTTACCGGAGAATAAGAGAGAACTCCGAAATCGGTTCGGAGGGGAGACGGAAAAGTTTCGTGGTTCCGAATTGTTCGGAAAGTTATTTAGATATGTTTTATTATTTAATTAATGAATTAAATATTAAAATATAATTTAAATAATTAATGGAATAATATTCTTTTTGAGTTTTGTTTTTTCTTTAAGAAATAAGAAAGAAAAAAAAGAAAAAAAGGGGGGGAGTGGCGCCATGGGCCTTTGCCCACTTGGGCCACTTGGCCATGTGGGTGGCCGGCGGCCACTAGCATGCATGCGTGCGTGCCCTAGCCACCACGCACGCATGGGGCATGTGGGATTAGTCCCACATCGCCTGCGGATGCTACCGCGTACCCCCTTTGCCCCTATATATAGATGTGGTGGGTAGCCCTTTTTCAACATAGAAAATTCCATAAAAATACAGATAAAATCTGTAGATCTCCCTCTCCCTATTTCTCCCTCCTATGAGTGTCCCCTTGTTTGGAGTCTGCACTGGGTTGGGGATGTCTCCACTATACGCACGCTGTCGTGCTGCTGAAACTCTGGTTCCGGAGGTCTGCTTCCGCCACCTTCGCTGGATCGGAGAACGGAGGTCGTCATCGAGTCTCGTACGTGTGCGAGTACTACGAGGTGCTACACGTGTGGCACTACACCCATCCGGGTGCTCAACACAGCCAGGGGGCTGTCAAACTTGATCGGCTACATCAACCATGTTTGCGGGAACGTTTCCCGCGCAACGGACTACACCCCGAGGTATGTTATTTCCGCACTCCTTTTTGTTACGGTAATACGGCTAGCTAGATCTTGGGTTATGGGAACGCTAGTTAGAAAATTTTGTGTTTTCTGCTGCGAACCCCAACAGTGGTATGATGAGCTAGGTCTATGCTTAGTATTACTGTACGAATAGAACACATCGGGGATGTGGGCGTTGATTGTATGATTGTTACCCTCCCACGTGTACTTGTTCACATCTGCGGCATTGTTTGATGAAGCGGCCCCGACCGACCTTACGCGTACGCTTATACGAGACTGGTTCCACGCTTGACATGCGGCTTGTACCGTATAAAGTGGCTGGGGGGGTGTCTGTCTCTCTACTTTAGTGGATGTGGCATTTGCAACGGAGGGCCCCGTGCGGGGTGTAATAGAGACAATCGTATGGTTGACGTTGTGGTTGACTCGTAGGTTAAAACCTGTTTAACTATGAAAGCCCTAGCAACCACGTAAAACTTGCAATTTACAACTAGACCGTCTAAACCTTGTATTGCTAAGTGGGGGCTATCATTCGTTTGTTTGTGATGTAGCGATAGCTTTGCTATGTGTTACTAGTAAGTAGTAATCGTCATCATAAAACAAACTAAAATGGAGACACTGTAGACTTAGTGTTGCCATAGCTCAGACATCTTAAAACTTGCTAGTATAGGATACACGACGGTAGAATGTGATAAGATGATCCCTTAACAAAGCCAAACCCAAGTATTCTACCAAAGTGTGCACCGCCTGGAAGGTTCTCCCATATGGCTTGATGCTCCGTACATACCGGAGTTGTCCTACATATTCAATGGAGTTCGCATGAGGTTGGGTTCGGCAAGCCTAGCATATGCACATATGACCTTGCTGAGCAGCATATAACATGGAGGTTAATTTGTCGAGCCTAGCATATGCAGATATGGCCTCGGAATACTAGAGATCGAAAGATCGAGCATGAGTCACAGTACATATAAGATAATGTGATCGCACAAGTTGTTGTCTACCTTTGAAACTGACCCGTCGGCCGTGTGATATTCGAGGTCGGGCAGTGAATCTGGATCATGTAATCACTAAAACTTCCTAGGGATGAATTGTTTTAGTGCGAGCTCATTTATAATATGATTATATGAACTCATTGTTGTGAACTAGTCTTAATTGTGTTCCTTGCAATTATGTTTGTAGAAAATGAGTAGTACCCAGTACCTTGAAATGGTTTCCTTCTTACATGGTGAAAGACTTAAAGAAAATGGGTCAAACTTCATTAGTTGGTACTTACGCCTTAGAGCCGTGCTCAAGAGAATCAACCTTTCATTCTTAACTAAAGAGCATGTGGGAAACCCTCCAGCAAACGACATGGATGCACAAGCGGCGATTGATTATCAGTATCGTCGAAGGACATATGCCATAGCTAAGGGTATCATAGAAACCAGCATTCCGCAACCTTTGTGTGAGGAGTATGCTGATTTGGATACATATGATATGATCGATGAGCTGAAGTCATCAAACTTGCATCGGTTTAGAGTTGCCAGATTTGAGTTAGAAAGTGAGTTTCTCTCTACAAAGATGGAAGAAGGCTCTTGCCTGAAGGCACACTTGGCCAAGTTGCATGAGATACATCTGAGCCTCGTAGATGACTTTGACTATGGAACCACACATGAGTCTGCGATATACACGGTGTTACACTCGCTTCCACCAAGCTATACAGACCATGTCCATGGCTATGTCGGCAGAGGTGAAAGCCTCGAGTTCTCTGACTTCATGGATAGACTTCAGTACCTGGAGGTTGAACCCATTGAAGGAGAAGTTGTTGATGGAGAAGGTATATACTTGATATACTTTATAAATGTTTATTCCCTTATACAACATTTGCAGTAAATGAGTATCTGATACTTATTCTGTTTTATGAAAACAGGACCTGCCGTTGCATGGACGGGAAGAGGTGAAATCGAGGATTGATGGATATCAAGTCAGTTGATGGCCAGCATGGATTCCGCCGAGACATCTATCATAGGAGATACTTAGAGTATTAGATAAATCTTATGTAATCATTATAGTATGAACACTTAGTTGTGTGTCTTGCATCTCGCGAGACAAAGTTATTCATGTAATGAGACAAGTCAGTTGTTCCATCTTTATGAATAAAATGTGCTTATACTTTGATTACGTCTTGATTTATGATATGATAGAAAGCATTTATAATACTGCTATTATTGTCAGGAAATATTCAATGTTTAGTGATAAAGTTGTCTTGATTATAACAAATCAAAGATTTGATTGCATGAGGTGACTTCATAACTGATGAATTCATTAAATGTATGATCTATTAACTTGTGAGTTCATTATCGAATGAAAGTCATAACTTGATTGCATGAGATGGATTAGATACACGATCTATGAACCTCTGCAATAAATATAACCATGACAAGGTTCTAGCAAGTAGAACTTGTGCCAATCATTATACATAAATGATGTACTAAATGGGCACGTGAGTTATCATTAAAGACTTCATATGATTAATTGAAAGTTGTATTCAATTGAGATCATAAAACTGAGATTCAGGAATCACAGTGAGGAGTGAGAATACAAGGATACATATCACTACGCTACGATCCGAAGTGATAAGTATTGATATTGACATAATGGGAGACTTGTGGAAGTTGTACCACAAACTACGATGGAAGTTGAAAGTGCTAGACTACTTGAACCATTCGTAGTCATACTAAACCGTAGTATGGTCTAAACGGTCTTTCCCCTAGCACTATAGTTATTGTCTAATAAGGTTGTTTAATTCATTAAGTTAAAACACCCACTTCATGAATAGGAAACCATCCTGAATCTAACGAGACATGATAGCTCCATAACTGATGGTGTTATAAGGTTTCTTAAAAGAAAGAATTTTTTTGTAATAAAACTACAAGCAATTGAAATTACATATTCTCCCCGAATAGCAAAATGTGTGTTGCTTGATTGGTAATGCGAGAAGAAGTCTCTCGACACGGATCCAATGGGAGATAATGGAAACTTTGACCGGGGTATTGGACCTTGCCTTTCAGAATATCAGAGTATTGCAACGGAAGCATGTTCCGCTGTAATGACACTGTATAAAGAAGGATATGCCATAGATGATTGATCTTGGTATATGAATTGAAGCCATTGTTGAATTTAGAAGGTTGTCATGAATACGTTCTTTACAGAACAATAATCATGAGTCTTCTTAATAAAACAATAAAGAATAACATTGCTTGAGACACAAAGGAATGATGGTAGCCTAGAACACGAGGAGAAATGAAATAATATTGAGTTACTATAGGATGGCTCACGTCCCGTGAAATAAATCGGTTATTTCATATTATCGACAAACTGGAGAGTTATTGAGAATAATGTAATGGGCATAAGGCATTATTTGGTTATGACCAAAGTTCAATGGTGATTGACTACGGAAACGTAGGAATGCTTTAATCAATAAAATATTTCATTTACACTACGATGGACCATAGCCTGAAATTGCATCTCAGTCAAATTTGGGATTTGAAAGAGAATTGCAATGGGCATGACAAAGGTTATTTCGTTAAAAGGATGGACTATAGTACCTCAGGACATGAACCCTCAATCTTGAATTGATCAAGTGATTTTGTGATGACCAAAATATTGAGTGGGCCTGCAGTTTCATGAAACTGAGTGGGAGCTTTGAAGACTTCCCGGAAACTTGGAATGCAGAGGGCATTTTATGAGTGGGAGCTTTGGAAGCATTGTCATTATGTGAGACATAGTGAACAATAAAATGACTTGATGAAAGCTGAACCACAAATATATGAGTATATGATGGATATATTTGAGTGGGAGCATGATCATTGTCTCAAACATATATGCATTGATATGTGTGAAGAATGATCTCATATGTATATATATGGATATGCATTGATTGTGTATATAGAGAATCGTCTTATATACATATGTGCATTATGATATATATAGAGCATAAGGCAAATAAAATACAAGATTGCAAGAATCTTCTTTTATGTGAAATACCAACACATTACACGTTGAAATCTATATGAGTAGATTAAGATACGGATAATGAAACGAAGTGAAGGTTGGAATAATCTTCTAAGACAAGAAACAGGTTCTTGTGGCTAGAAATTATATAATGGATGAAATCCAAATATCACAAGCAATGTTTTGATGGAAGAATAGAGATGCACCATGTACTGGACATGTGATCTTATATGTTCTTGACATATGATTCTACCATATAACATGCATTGTGAATCCAACATCAGAATGACTCAAAAGTTCTTGGAAGAAGAACAGATTCCGATGTGCTTTAGGAGTAAAACACAGAATCTGAATAAAGTCCATGATTTCAGTATATGAGGAATACTAAGGACTATACTCTAAAATATAGAAAGGATAATAGACTTGAATGTAATGCAAGATTACAATTGCAAGCCATATTATGGGTCTATATGGAATTAGAGACATCACCAAAGACATGAAAGAAATGTGAGCAAAATTCACGGCACTACAAACATAATACTACTTAAGAAAGTAGACGTATGGATAAAAGTTTAGCGTTATAAGTATTGGACTTCTGGTTGAGTGTATTTCCCAGTATATATGACTAAGGATGAGTCTTCTAAAGACTGAACCAAGAGATCATTGGACGATACTGTGAAATAATAGTCTCACTCTCCCATGAAACTTATATCCAACCATTATATGATAATGAGTGGTATGTCAAAAGAGCTTTTGACCTGTACCAATTGCAAAGGAAACATACGAATCTGAATTGGTGCAATTCGTTGACGAAACCTCTTCCATGAGCATGCATGATCAATGAACACTTATGTGATAAGATGATTATGATCGGAAAAATGCGGCTAGATTATTAGCACTCTAGTGCAAGTGGGAGACTGTTGGATATATGCTCTAGAGGCAAATACTATATGATTATTCCAATATATCTAAGCAAGTTCATAACCAGTTTCATACCGTGCTAGAACTGTGTCAGTGAAACAATGATGTAGGTGTGGTATAGAAACCCCCAGAGTTCCTAGTTAGCCTCTACATCGATAACTAGTTCATGGTCAACATGATGGTCGTGGTTTCGCGATCATGGACAATTAAGTCTCTTGACTATGAGGTCACCTCACTTGTTAAGTGACGTGATGAACATTACCCAAAGTAAGCATTACAGCATGATCAAATCTTTTGAAGGTTCAGTGTTGTAATTACAGAACGTGGTAGACCGTTCCTTTGACCGTGAGTACGTGCATAATTGCTATATTCCCGGATGCTTTGACCTACATCCCACCACCTGACTGAAATATGCGGGTCATAACGGTTGTATCTTGGGTATTCCGTGGAGATATGTTGAGGAGTATTGTTTACAAGAGCGGGACTTGTCAATCCATATAATGGATAGATACTCGGGGCCCACTCGGTGAGATTCCATCCATAAAGCTGCGCAGCGTGTGACTAGGTCACGGGGATGAATATCACGGGAACGAGTGAATAAGGATTTGTTCAGAACGAGGTTGAACCAGACATAGGATGTCATTAATCGAATCTCGGAACAATCCAGTATCGCTGACAAAGGGAATGCTATACGGCGTAAGGTCCAATCGGTGTTGATATCCGGAATGCACACGGGTCATTATGGGCATCCAGGCCCCGCTGATGATCATTGACCGTAGCCTCATCTCGGTCATGACTGGAGTGTTCTCAGACCGTAGGGTAACACACTTAAGGGCTCGATGAAATCGGAGACCTTTTCGGAACTATCGGAGTTACCGGAGAATAAGAGAGAACTCCGAAATTGGTCCGGAGGGGTGACGGAAAAGTTCCGTGGTTCCGAATTGTTCGGAAAGTTATTTAAATATGTTTTATTATTTAATTAATGAATTAAATATTAAAATATAATTTAAATAATTAATGGAATAATATTCTTTTTGAGTTTTGTTTTTTCTTTAAGAAAGAAGAAAGAAAGAAAAGAAAAAAAGAAAAAAAAGGGGGGAAGTGGCGCCATGGGCCTTGGCCCACTTGGGCCACTTGGCCATGTGGGTGGCCGGCGGCCACTAGCATGCATGCATGCGTGCCCTAGCCACCACGCACGCATGGGGCATGTGGGATTAGTCCCACATCGCCTGCGGAGGCTACCGCGTACCCCCTTTGCCCCTATATATAGATGTGGTGGGTAGCCCTTTTTCAACATAGAAAATTCCATAAAAATACAGATAAATTCTGTAGATCTCTCTCTCTCCCTATTTCTCCCTCCTATGAGTGGACTCCCCTTGTTTGGAGTCCGCACTGGGTTGGGGATGTCTCCACTATACGCACGCCGTCGTGCTGCTGAAACTCTGGTTCCGGAGGTCTGCTTCCGCCACCATCGTTGGATCGGAGAACGGAGGTCGTCATCGAGTCTCGTATGTGTGTGAGTACTACGAGGTGCTACACGTGTGGCACTGCACCCATCCGGGTGCTCAACACAGCCAGGGGGCTGTCAAACTTGATCGGCTACATCAACCACGTTTGCGGGAACGTTTCCCGCGCAACGGACTACACCCCGAGGTATGTTATTTCCGCACTCCTTTCCGTTACGGTAATACGGCTAGCTAGATCTTGGGTTATGGGAACGCTAGTTAGAAAAATTTGTGTTTTCTATTGCGAACCCCAACATGTCCTCGTTTCGTATTTTGATTTGATGATAGCCTAATCTCAAATCCATCTTGGAGAAGACAGAGGATCCAGCAAGTTGATCATAAAGATCATTGATCCTGGGCAATGGGTACTTGTTCTTTATCGTCGCTAGATTTAGAGGGCAATAGTCTACGCACATCCGTTCTGTTCCATCTTTCTTCGTTACGAACAGAACGGGGCAACCCCATGGCGATGAGCTAGGGCGGATGAAGTCTTTTGCCAACAAAGCTTCAAGTTGGATTTTAAGCTCAGCTAACTCACGTGGGGCCATTTTGTATGGGCATCTGGAAATTGGTGCGGTTCCTGGGATAAGATCCACTATGAACTCTACACATCTGTTGGGTGGCATTCCCGGCAGCTCTTCAGGAAAGACATCCGGGAAGTCACGAACCACCGGAATATCTTCAAGGTCGGGAAGGGGAAGTACATTCAAAGAATGCACTTGGGTTCTTGTTCTGGGTGAGGTGTAATTGACTGTCTTGCCTGAAGGGTGGGTTAGTTTCACTGATTTTCCTTTGCAATCCAGGTAGGCATTCTGCCCTGATAGCCATTACATGCCAAGGATTACATCGATGTCTGAAGACTTGAGGGCTATGAGTGAAGCAAGGAATACTAAACCCTCAATTGCAATTTGATTACCATGGCTTACTCTATTAGTTTGCCATCTTTACCCTGGAGTTTGAATAATCATTGGGGTGGACAATTCAACAAAAGATAACTCATGACGAAGTGCCTAACTTTCCGACATGAATGAATGAGATGCTCCTGGGTCGAAAAGAACGGAAGTAGGAACAAAATTGACTGGGAGCGTACCAAGAATGACGTCAGTGGTGTCGTCGGTCTCTTCGGCGGCAATCTGATTCACACGTCCACGAGTGGCGGGAGGAGCGGGTTTGGTGGTGTAGACCGTCGGGGGTGGCTTGCCACGACCATTGTTGTTACCTCTGTCACGGGGTGGAGCATTCTGATTCTGGAGTTGGTTCTGGGGACACTCGTGGGAGTAGTGGCCTGCCTGACCACACTTGTAATAGGCTCCAAAGATAGTGCGGGGAGCTGGGTTGTTTGGTGGAGCTGATGGACGAGGCGCCACAAAGGATGGCCTCGGTGGGTTGTTCTGGCGGAACATGCTATTGGGGATCCAGATCTTGCGCTTCTGAGGGCCTGAACTGGATGAACCATCATCTCTAGGGTGCTTGCGGGAATCCTCAGGAGTGATCATATCCTCCGCCTTGATGGCCTTGTTGACAAGGATCTGGAATGTGGCGAAGTCATGAAGATTGAGCTCGCGACGAAGTCCAGAATTGAGTCCACCGCGGAACCTCTCTTGCCTCTTGGAGTCGGTGGAGACCTCCTCGGGAGCATAGCGGGCAAGACGATTGAACTCCCGACTAAACTCATCAACGAACCTTCTTCCTTGGTTGAGATTGCAAAACTCCTCTCTCTTGCGGTCCATGAGTCCCTTAGGAATGTGATGCTCGCGAAAAGCGTCACAAAACTCATTCCACGAAGTCAATTGTCCAGCTGGACGCATGTTCAGAAAGTTCTCCCACCAAGAGTTGGCTGGACCCTCGAGGTGGTAGGTGGCATAGTTGACTCTGTCACCATCTGCAACATGTCCAGAATGGAGCTTTATCTCGATGCTGCGAAGCCAGTTATCGGCGTCAAGGGGCTCAGTGGAATAGCTGAAAACTGGGGGATGAAGCTGGATGAAGTCATTCAACGACACAAGCTCATTCCGCTGTTGGGAAGTGTTCCGGGCAATGACTCCCAACAACTCATGAGAGTCCCTATCGTGAACCCGGCCGGTTTACCGAAGTGGACCCAGATGATGTATGTGTGGTGCATAAGCCGGTCTCGGTTGAGCCGTTCTCTCACTTAGCAGCCAGGCCACAAACCTACCAGAATTCCGAACTACTGCGACATCTAGACATCGAAAGGGACGAGTTAATAGGTTGAGAGGGGTCAGTGAGCCCAATGTGTGGTTGTACTCTTCATCTTGGACCACCACACAAGAACTCGGACTTAGGGCGGTGTTCAACGAGACAACCCACCATGTACTCCTACACAGCCTCTCATCGTTCACCTTGTATTAGGGTAGATTCACCAACACATTTCCACCATTATCCACATGATCACTACCATCCCGACTCACATAACGGTAACAACATTGTATCACTCTAAGCATGCAATAAGCAGTAACAATTGCAGGGGCCACATGATAACAACCAACTCCTACATTTGCTAGGATTGTGGTTTGCTTACTACAGTGACAAATGATAGGTCATGCAAAGGAATGGGTTCATCTATGCGGTAGAAACGTAGCATGGTAATCATCCTATACAATGCATAAGCGAGACATGAGAGGGAAGTGGGATTTTATCGACATGATCAATGGGGGTTTGCTTGCCTTGCTGACGAGGTTCAGTCTCGGAATCTTCAACGAAGGGGGATGCCTCCTGTTCCGGTTCCACTTCTACTCGACAAACAACAAACAAGGAAGCAATATAAATACAATGCACAATCACATGGTTGAAGGTTGAAACTTGATGTATATGCTTCTGATGTGTGAGGCAATTCCATTTAAATGGAGTATATTGCAAATGAAATTGCACATTCAAACTCCAATTTGAATTCAGTTTAGCCAAGTTACAAATGTTAGTGTTTGATCAATGTAATTCATCTTGACATGTGTATGATATGCCTCTAATGTTCAAGTGAAATGTGGCATGTTGCTAAGGTTCAAATTGCAAAAGCATTTGAATTTAATTTGATTACATTCCAATTAAACCAAATAGCAAATGCTACTGGTCCCATTTTAAATTCAACACAAACATAGTTGAAAGTTGTATATTTGGATAGATTATTTTCTCCTGATCATTTTTCATATATTATATGTTAAATTTGGAGTTAATATGAATTTTCTATGAATTTTCAAAGTTTAATTCATTTTCTGGAATTTCTGGAATAGTTTTAATTCAAATAAACATTTACTGCGTCACTGTGAGGTCATGCTGGCGTCAGGGGTTTGACTCTGGTCAAACTGACCTGTTGGCCAGGGCTGTCAGCCTCTCAGTGTTAACTCCCGATTTGTTTTAATTAACAGTGGGTTAATTAGGGGCTAGGGCCCACGTGTAAGTGTCTCTGAGGGGGGGGGGGGAATAGCACTTAAACTCGCCGGACCATCAGCCTCGCCGGCGGCTCAACGCCGGCGACCAACCGAGGCGGCGACAACACAGGGGAGAGCGTCTCCGGCCACCATTTGGTGCGCTGAGGCCACCAAACAGAAGCCCGAGCATGCACACATCACCCAGAGCACAGCAGCGTCATCGAGGGGCACCGGAGTGATGCCGGCGACGAGCTCTTGCGGCAGCCGGGGCTCGGCTTTGAAGCAGTCGACGCCACAGTGTACTAAAAAGGGCGTGGCCTAGCGCGTTGTGGAGCTGCGGGGATGGGGAACGTGTTGCGCACGCTAGACGAGACGGAGGGGAACTGGAGCGGAGTCGCCGTCGTCCATGGCGACGGAGCTCGTCGGCTTCCATGGCGGATCCGGCTAGAGGACGAAATCGAGTGGGAAAAGTTAGGGGTTTTGATCCCGCTCTCAGCAGGAACTCAGCAGAGCAGGCGACGAGGCAAACGGCAGCGTGATGGCGACGAATTCGACGGCGAGGTCTTGCGGGTCCGGTGAAGGCGCGATCGCGATTCAGGTGGCTACGGGGGCTCTGGGGTCTTGATCTGCTGCATGGCGACGGAGTCGAAGGCGTGGAAGCTTCTAGACAAGCTCTCAGGAGCTCTAGCTCGCAGTGGCCGCGTCTTCTATGGCAGGGTGCTCCGGTGAAGCTTCGGGCGGCGACGAAATCGAGCACGGGAGGAAGGGGCAGGAGCTATGGAGGGGGGAATGGATCCGGGAGTGAGCTGGGCGTCTCCAGGCGAGAAGATAAGGCGTGGGGGCGCCAGGCAGGCTAGCTGCTGCCGCCGGCGTCGGCATGCCCTCAAGCGAGGTGCTTGCCGCGCTGGGGGAAGACGACAAGGGTCCAGGTGGGCTTGGGCCAGGGGGCGTTGAGTTGGGCCAAATGCGAGGTAAGCCTTTTTCCTTTTTCTGTTTCTTTTTCTTTTCTGTAATTTGTTTTGTCTTAGCTAAATAATTAGCTAGACATTTTTATAAATGCTCAAATCTTTTATATGGCATTACATGACCAGTAGCTAGTCATATCCAGAGTTTGAACATTTTTTAAATTCAAAATATTTGAATTCAAATTCAAATAGGGTTTTTTAATTAATTCCAAGGTCCTGTTTGAATATTTGAAAAATCCATGAGCATGGGGTTGGTCCCACATCACGTGATATGTGATCACACTCATTTATAAGACTTTTCAAAAATCAATCATGAATTTTTGGAGAAGATTTATTTCTGGCCTTTTGAATTAATTTATCTGGGGGGTGTTCCTTCTCCCATTTGAGTTTGAATTTGATTTAAATTGATTTCTTTTGAATTTTTTTAACATGATGCAAGGTGACTTTGATCCTACCACATTACCTAACAGAGGGTTCTGACAACTCGCCCCCACTCAACAGAATCTCGTCCCGAGATTCAGAAGTCTGCGGAAGGAAGGAGGGGTACTCGGCACGGAGACGGTCTTCTCTTTCCCACGTGGCTTCTCTCTCAGAGTGGTGTGACCATTGCACTTTCAGAAACTTAATCTTCTGACGACGAGTGACACCCTCTGCGGAATCAAGAATACGAACGGGGTATGCTCGATAAGAAAGGTCATCTTGGAGATCAAGCGTTTCATGGTCGACTTCGCGGATGGGGTCCTTGAAGCAACGCCTGAGTTGTGACACATGGAATACATCATGTACTCAGGAAAGGTGCGGGGGTAGTTCAAGTTGGTAGACAACTTCTCCACGTTTAGCAAGAATGCGGAAAGGTCCGATGTAACGTGGGGCCAACTTGCCTTTGATACCGAATCGTTGGGTTCCCTTCAAAGGAGTAACCCGAAGGTAAGCCTTCTCATCCAGATTGTAGCTCTCTTGCCTATGATGACGATCATAGTAGCTTTTCTGACGAGACTGGGCTACTTTCAATTGATCACGAACAATGCGAACTTGCTCTTATGCTTCCTTGAGCATATCCAGCCCAAAGAATTGTCTTTCACCGGTTTCTAACCAGTTTAGGGGTGTTCGACATCATCGTCCATATAGGAGTTCAAAAGGAGCCATGATCAGACTAGATTGGAAACTATTGTTATAAGCAAATTCGGCGAATGGAAGAGACTTCTCCCAATTCTTTCCGAATGAGATAACACAAGCTCTGAGCATGTCTTCAAGAATTTGGTTAACCCTTTCGACTTGACCGCTAGACTGAGGATGGAAAGCTGTACTAAAGGATAGATGAGTTCCCGTAGCATTCTGGAAGCTTCCCCAAAATCTAGAGGTGAAAAGGCTACCACGATCAGAATTGATTTCCAAAGGAACACCGTGAAGGGACACAATTCTAGAGACGTACAAGTCCACTAACTGGATAGCAGTTATAGACTCGCGAACTGGAAGGAAGCGAGCAACTTTGGAAAGCCTATCTATGACAACGAAGATGGCATCATTTCCTTTCTGGGTTTTTGGAAAGCCAGTGATGAAATCCATAGTGACTTTGTCCCATTTCCACTCTGGAATAGGCAAAGGTTGAAGTGTACCAGCAGGTCTTTGGTGTTCTGCCTTAATGCGACGACAAACATCACATTCGGCAACAAATCGAGAAATGTATCTCTTCATCCTAGACCACCAAAATCTCTGGCGTAGATCTCGGTACATTTTTGTGCTACCGGGATGAATCGAGAGGGGTGTGTCATGGGCTTCTTTGAGGATGAGTTGCCTTAGTTCCCTATTCTTAGGTACTACTAAACGATTTCCAAAGAATACCGTTCCTTTACTATCTGTGGAGAAACATTTAGCAACTCCGCTAGCAATGTTCTCCTTGATCCGGCGAACACCTCGTGCACGCCTTTGGGCAACTATGATTTGATCCTCAAGTGTTGGTTTCGCCACCAAGTTGAAAGGAGATCCACGAGGAACAATCTCTAGATTGAGTTTTCGAAATTCCTCATGAAGAAGTGGTTGATACTGTTGAAACATGAGGTTGTTACAATACGACTTACGACTTAGTGCATCAGCCATGACATTGGCTTTGCCTGGGGTGTAAGAAATTCCTAAGTCATAATCTTTTATCAACTCTATCCAGCGTCTTTGCCTGAGATTAAGATCTGGCTGGGTGAATATGTATTTGAGGCTTTGGTGGTCGGAGTAGTGAAAGCCGTTTTGGGAATGTCCTCGTTTCGGATTTTGATTTGATGATAGCCTAATCTCAAATCCATCTTGGAGAAGACAGAGGATCCATCAAGTTGATCATAAAGATCATTGATCCTGGGCAATGGGTACTTGTTCTTTATCGTCGCTAGATTTAGCGGGCGATAGTCTACGCACATCCGTTCTGTTCCATCTTTCTTCGTTACGAACAGAACGGGGCAACCCCATGGCGATGAGCTAGGGCGGATGAAGCCTTTTGCCAACAAAGCTTCAAGTTGGATTTTAAGCTCAGCTAACTCACGTGGGGCCATTTTGTATGGGCATCTGGAAATTGGTGCGGTTCCTGGGATAAGATCCACTATGAACTCTACACATCTGTCGGGTGGCATTCCCGGTAGCTCTTCAGGAAAGACATCCGGGAAGTCACGAACCACCGGAATATCTTCAAGGTCGGGAAGGGGAAGTACATTGAAAGAATGCACTTGGGTTCTTGTTCTGGGTGAGGTGTAGTTGACTGTCTTGCCTGAAGGGTGGGTTAGTTTCACTGATTTGCCTTTGCAATCCAGGTAGGCATTCTGCCCTGATAGCCAATCCATGCCAAGGATTACATCGATGTTTGAAGACTTGAGGGCTATGAGTGAAGCAAGGAATACTAAACCCTCAATTGCAATTTGATTACCATGGCTTACTCTATTAGTTTGCCATCTTGACCCTGGAGTACTAATAATCATTGGGGTGGACAATTCAACAAAAGATAACTCATGACGAAGTGCATAACTTTCCGACATGAATGAATGAGATGCTCCTGGGTCGAAAAGAACGGAAGTAGGAACAAAATTGACTGGGAGCGTACCAAGAATGACGTCAGTGGTGTCGTCAGTCTCTTCGGCGCCAATCTGATTCAAACGTCCACGAGTGGCGGGAGGAGCGGGTTTGGTGGTGTAGACCTTCGGGGGTGGCTTGCCACGACCATTGTTGTTACCTCCGGCACGGGGTGGAGCATTCTGATTCTGGAGCTGGTTCTGGGGACACTCGCAGGAGTAGTGGCCTGCCTGACCACACTTGTAACAGGCTCCAAAGATAGTGCGGGGAGTTGGGTTGTTTGGTGGAGCTAATGGACGAGGCGCCACAAAGGATGGCCTCGGTGGGTTGTTCTGGCGGAACATGCTATTGGGGATCCAGATCTTGCGCTTCTGAGGGCCTGAACTGGATGAACCAACATCTCTAGGGTGCTTGCGGGAATCCTCGGGAGTGATCATATCCTCCGCCTTGATGGCCTTGTTGACAAGGATCTGGAATGTGGCGAAGTCACGAAGATTGAGCTCGCGACGAAGTCCAGAATTGAGTCCACCGCGGAACCTCTCTTGCTTCTTGGAGTCGGTGGAGACCTCCTCAGGAGCATAGCGGGCAAGACAATTGAACTCCCGACTAAACTCATCAACGGACCTTCTTCCTTGGTTGAGATTGCAAACTCCTCTCTCTTGCGGTCCATGAGTCCCTTAGGAATGTGATGCTCGCGAAAAGCGTCACAGAACTCATTCCACGAAGTCAATTGTCCAGCTGGACGCATGTTCAGAAAGTTCTCCCACCAAGAGCTGGTTGCACCCTCGAGGTGGTAGGTGGCATAGTTGACTCTGTCACCATCTGCAACATGTCCAGAATGGAGCTTTCTCTCGATTCTGCGAAGCCAGTCATCGGCGTCAAGGGGCTCAGTGGAATTGCTGAAAACTGGGGGATGAAGCTCGATGAAGTCATTCAACGACACAAGCTCATTCCGCTGCTGGGCAGTGTTCCGGGCAATGACTCCCAACAACTCATGAGAGTCCCTTCGGTTTCTTTCAACCTCCATGAGAACTTGAGCCATCATGGGTGAGGGTGGAAGATTGGCTTCCTCCGTATCATTCCCACGAGCTTGGGCACGACCAAGGTGGCCACGGGTTCCTTGAGACATCCTGAAGGATAAGATCAATGTCAAAAGATGTTGAATGATTTTGCAAATGCATCAGATTATGAAGATAACTGGAATGACTCGGACAGCATAACGGCTGTAATTGCAAGAGAAAACGATTTTCTTACAACATAGAAACGGCACTTACATACGATGTAAGAAATCAGGAAGCATAACAGCTATAGCAAACCGAACACAAATTTCCTACGGCTACAAGGAAGCAAACAACGAGATGTTCTAGTAAGACATAGATGAGCCTAGTCCTATCTTCCCGTAGAACAAGATGAGGGTGACTCAGAACTCAGAACGATGAGGGTAAGGAGAAAAAAAGAAGCCTTACGTTGTTCCCTTATATACCCAGTGTAACTATATAACTATAGAAGGCTAGACTCAACTTCGGCCAAGGCTGATAATCCTACAGTCAGTCCTGCTCTGATACCAAGTCTGTCGGTACCCGGGGTTACCGTATGCAAGACTCGCTACAACACAATCATATGGAGAGCCGAGAACCGTACCCACTTGTCTAAGCAGACAAGGCCAAGCACAGAACGTTCTCGGAAAGCATCGAACGTGAGGGGTATCCCATTCAGGCCGGATGATCAACTAAGATGGGTCCTCATCGTCCGCACACAAGTCTAAATGATATGGGTGGTGAACTCCCATACTCATAGACAAGTCACCTCAACCATACTATCGATTGTATTATAACCCTTACATAGACTTACTCCAGCCCGATCACTTAGTCGGGGTCTAGGGCGGGCTCGATCATACATCAAAGTGTGCATGTGACGGAGTCACGAGCAATCGCATCGCGATGCCCCAAGCTGCAACATCTAAGGTCCACTTGGTGTATAAAAGACCGCCAGCCAGATCACAACTAAGGTCTCGAAAACCCATACCAAGACATGCATGTCATAATCATACACGCAACACACATGTCCAGTATGAACAGCAGGTATCATTGCAATTCTCTACAAAGTTTACATCTTTATTGATAACTCTTACAGAGTGCACACAGAGATCACAAGTCTGTGATCCAACATTACATCAAACATGCGGAAGCAAAGTAGGTCTGAGTACAGACAAGTTTAACAAATGGCTTAGAGAAGCCTTATCTATAAACAAGCCCTTCCACGAGGGACCAGTCGTCTGACTGGGACTACACTAGCTTGGTCTTCAGTCGTCGAGCTCGAGGAAGAATACACCTTCGAGGTCAGTGGGTTCATCTAAAACATATAATAAGCAAACGTGAGTACAAAATCGTACTCAGCAAGACTTACGTAGGAGCTATACTACTCATGCACATGTATCAAGATAAAGGGAGGTGGGGTTTCAAGACATACGTAGGAGCTATACTACTCATGAACTACGAGTACCAGACTTGAGGTAAGAAGCGTACACGAGTCCACTACATGTCTCCAACCAATTACACCACTATGGTGCCTTCCTCGACTTCCCCACGAGAAAGCACGCCATAGCACTCACGCTTATCTTGGCAAGTTTTATAAGTATCCAGTTCAAGTTGTCTAATAATCAAGCTAAGCTTTCCAAGCAGTCCTTTACCGCAGACGCGGCTATTCGAATAGTTTTGTTAACCCTGCAGGGGTGTACCGCTACACACACATGACCATCAGTTACGGCCTTTGATCTCGACATCATTCAAGGAGTGTCAGCGAGGATGCTCACCACAACTGTTACCTCATAGCCGATCTAGTACAAGAAAGCCGCCTACCTGGGTTGGCTACCACTATCGTGAACCCGGCCGGTTTACCGAAGTGGACCCAGATGATGTGTGTGTGGTGCATAAGCCGGTCTCGGTTGAGCCGTTCTCTCACTTAGCAGCCAGGCCACAAACCTACCAGAATTCCGAACTACTGTGACATCTAGACATCGAAAGGGACGAGTTAATAGGTTGAGAGGGGTCAGTGAGCCCGATGTGTGGTTGTACTCTTCATCTTGGATCACCACACAAGAACTCGGACTTAGGGCGGTGTTCAACGAGACAACCCACCGTGTACTCCTACACAGCCTCTCATCGTTCACCTTGTATTAGGGTAGATTCACCAACACATTTCCACCATTATCCACATGATCACTACCATCCCGACTCACATAACGGTAACAACATTGTATCACTCTAAGCATGCAATAAGCAATAACAATTGCAGGGGCCACATGATAACAACCAACTCCTACATTTGCTAGGATTGTGGTTTGCTTACTACTGTGAAAAATGATAGGTCATGCAAAGGAATGGGTTCATCTATGCGGTAGAAACGTAGCATGGTAATCATCCTATACAATGCATAAGCGAGACATGAGAGGGAAGTGAGATTTTATCGACATGATCAATGGGGGTTTGCTTGCCTTGCTGACGAGGTTCAGTCTCGGAATCTTCAACGAAGGGGGCTGCCTCCTGTTCCGGTTCCACTTCTACTCGACAAACAACAAACAAGGAAGCAATATAAATACAATGCACAATCACATGGTTGAAGGTTGAAACTTGATGTATATGCTTCTGATGTGTGAGGCAATTCCATTTAAATGGAGTATATTGCAATTGAAATTGCAAATTCAAACTCCAATTTGAATTCAGTTTAGCCAAGTTACAAATGTTAGTGTTTGATCAATGTAATTCATCTTGACATGTGTATGATATGCCTCTGATGTTCAAGTGAAATGTGGCATGTTGCTAAGGTTCAAATTGCAAAAGCATTTGAATTTAATTTGATTAAATTCCAATTAAACCAAATAGCAAATGCTACTGGTACCATTTTTAATTCAACTCAAACATAGTTTAAAGTTGTATATTTGGATAGGTTATTTTCTCCTGGTCATTTTTCATATATTATATGTTAAATTTGGAGTTAATATGAATTTTCTATGAATTTTCAAAGTTTAATTCATTTTCGGGAATTTTTGGAATAGTTTTAATTCAAATAAACATTTACTATGTCATTGTGAGGTTATGTTGGCGTCAGGGGTTTGACTCTGGTCAAACTGACCTGTGGGCCACGGATGTCAGCCTCTCACTGTTAACTCCCGATTTGTTTTAATTAACAGTGGGTTAATTAGGGGCTAGGGCCCACGTGTAAGTGTCTCTGAGGGGGGGTTAGCACTTAAACTCGTCGGACACATCAGCCTCGCCGGCGGCTCAACGCCGGCGACCAACCGAGGCGGCGGCGACACAGGGGAGGGCGTCTCCGGGCACCATTTGGTGCGCTGAAGCCACTAAACAGAAGCCCGAGCATGCACGCATCACCCAGAGCACAGCAGCATCACCGGGGGGCACTGGAGTGATGCCGGCGACGAGCTCTTGCGGCAGCCGTGGCTCGGCTTTGAAGCAGTCGACGCCACAGTGTACTAAAAAGGGTGTGGCCTAGCGCGTTGTGGAGCTGCGGGGATGGGGAACGTGGTGCGCGCGCTAGACGAGACGGAGGGGAACTGGAGCGGTGTCGCCGTCGTCCATGGCGACGGAGCTCGTCGGCTTCCATGGCGGATCCGGCTAGAGGACGAAATCGAGGGGGAAAAGTTAGGGGTTTTGATCCCGCGCTCACCAGGAACTCAGCAGAGCAGGCGGCGAGGCAAACGGCAGCGTGATGGCGACGAATTCGACGGCGAGGTCTTGCGGGTCCGGTGACGGCGCGATCGCGATTCAGGTGGCTACGGGGGCTCCGGGGTCTTGATCTGCTGCATGGCGACGGAGTCGAAGGCGTGGAAGCTTCTGGACAAGCTCTCAGGAGCTCTAGCTCGCAGTGGCCGTGTTTTCTATGGCGGGGTGCTCCGGTGAAGCTTCGGGCGGCGACGAAATCGAGCACGGGAGGAAGGGGCAGAAGCTATGGAGGGGGGGAATGGATCCTGGAGTGAGATGGGCGTCTCCAGGCGAGAAGATAAGGCTTGGGGGCGCCGGGCAGGCTAGCAGCTGTCGCCGACGTCGGCATGCCCTCCAGCGAGGTGCTTGCCGCGCTGGGGGAAGACGACAAGGGTCCGGGTGGGCTTGGGCCAGGGGGCGTTGAGTTGGGCCAGATGCGAGGTAAGCCTTTTTCCTTTTTCTGTTTCTTTTTCTTTTCTGTAATTTGTTTTGTCTTAGCTAAATAATTAGCTAGATATTTTTATAAATGCTCAAATCTTTTATATGGCATTACATGACCAGTAGCTAGTCATATCCACAGTTTGAACATTTTTGAAATTCAAAATATTTGAATTCAAATTCACATAGGGGGTTTTGATTAATTCCAAGGTCCTGTTTGAATATTTGAAAAATCCATGAGCATGGGGTTGGTCCCAAATCACTTGATATGTGATCACACTCATTTATAAGACTTTTCAAAAATCAAACATGAATTTTTGGAGAAGATTTATTTCTGGCCTTTTGAATTAATTTATCTGGGGGGTGTTCCTTCTCCCATTTGAGTTTGAATTTGATTTCAATTGATTTCTTTTGAAATTTTTTAACATGATGCAAGGTGACTTTGATCCTAGCACATTACCTAACAGAGGGTTCTGACAAAATAGGCTTGTAAACAATGATGAGAATATGGACCGAGGTCCCGTGATGTTCACTAGTGATGTCTCTTTCCCAAAAGATGATAAAACTGCTATGCGAGGTAAACACCTTACAGATGGGCAATGAATAGGATTATAAATGCACCGCAATGCTAACTATGCTACAAAAGAAAGAAAGAGGCTCATAAGCATGGGCGGTACGCCAAAATAAGTAGAACGAAATCCAACTGCATCTACTACTAATCATCCACCTTGAGATATCTATCCAGAACATCTCGCTGGTATTAAGTTGCGAGTCCCACCCAAAGTGTAAACTCAAAGCAACAGACAACTGCATTAAAAAGAACTTTGCGTAAAGTAAACAATCCTTGCAACCACGGTTACAAGCACCGTTTTTTCCCCCTTGTGGCCACATCACATCCCCTAGACTCATGTTTATGTCACTCAAGTGTGTCATCAGGGGGCATGTACCCACAATCGAGCATAACGTTCCCTCTTGGAGTTACTACCTACCACTTGGCCAAAGCAATAAACAGCAACGTAGAACATGCAAGAATTACTTAGGAACAAAATTACAAAAGATAAGAACCAATTATATTACTCTATCACAATCTGAACATAATCTCATAATCCATCAGATCCCATCAAACTCAACATAGCAACAGCAGAAAGATTACATATGTGCCTCGATCATGTAGGGCAACTCACGAGGTCTAAACCATGAAGAACAAAGAGGGGAGGAGAACATCACATAGCTACTGATCACGGACCCATGGTCCAAAGTAAACTACTCGCAACACATCTGGGAAGTGTCCATGGTGGAGGGGAGGCTTCCGGATGTCGATCCTCCCTCCGGCAGGGTGCCGGGAAGGGTCCTGCTGGTGCTCCCGATCTTGTAAGCGCGGCGGTGGCGGAACAGAGGTGATATCGCGAAAAAGGGTTTTGTCTTCGGAAGTTTCACGCCACGGGTGATATATAGGCGAAGGGGGGCAGCTAGGGGGGCACCAGGGTTCCAGGCGCCCCTTGGCGCAGCCAGACCCTAGGTCGCGCCAGGTGGCCGCCTGGGTCCCTGGTGGTGGCCCCTCGGCCCTCCTTAGGGGCTATGGAACCTTCCGGTACGCTCATTTTTATCTGATTTTTCGCGGATTTTTGGAGCACTTTTTATATTTGGAAAAACTGAAATAGAAAAACAGCAGAAAACAGAAACTAGCGCTGGGGTGCACTGAGTTAATAGGTTAGTCCAAATATGATCAAAAGTGTACGAAAGTGTATCTAGATCATAGCAATATCACACAAAACATGCATGGAGCAAGAAGAAATTATAGATACGTTTGGGACGTATCAGTGGACAAGGCGAAGATTGAAGCTATTGAAAGGATGCCCTAGCCAAGGGACATCAAAGGTATTCGTAGTTTTCTCCGTCATGCTGGTTTCTATAACATATTTATTAAAGAATTTTCTAAGACTTCGAGACCCCTCACTAATCTTCTCCAGAAGGATGTTCCTTTTGTATTCGATGAAGATTGTAAGGAAGCCTTCGAAGTTCTTAAGAAAGCTTTAATACCGCTCCTATAGTACAACCACCTGATTGGAAATTGCCCTTTGAAATTATGTGTGATGCTAATGATTTTGCTGTTGGAGCTGTTTTAGGACAAAGGGTTGATAAGAAATTGAATGTTATACATTATGCTAGCAAAACCCTTGATAGTGCTCAAAAGAATTATGCTACTACCGAGAAGGAATTCTTAGCAGTAGTGTTTGCTTGTGATAAGTTTAGTATATTGTTGATTCAAAAGTCATTATTCATACTGACCATGCTGCCCTTAAGTATCTTATGGCAAAAAAGGATGTCAAACCAAGACTCATCAGGTGGGTACTCCTTCAAGAATTTGATTTACAAATTGTTGATAGAAAAGGAGCAGACAATCCGGTGGCGGATCGTCCCGGCACCGTATCTTGCGATTTTGTGTGTTTTCTTTTCGAGCTGTTTCTACCAGGAAATCTTTTAGCTAGACCTAGGTGCCATGGCTTCCCCAAGTTCCCCCAAGGACAAGTTCGTCGTCAACGTCATCAACCCTTACCTCGCTGAGGTGAAGAAGCACCCTCAAACCGTTCGGTTGGAGGATGGTGTTCTCACCAAGAAGATCTAAATGAACCTGTCAAGGAGGGGAGCATCGAGGCCAGGCTAGAAGAAGTGGAACATGAAGTCTTCAAGTACAAGAAGATGGTCGAGCGTGGTGTTGAGGCCAACTTCGACATCATCAACGAGCTGAATACCTACTTCTTGAAGGAGATGAAGGGGATGTGGGCAAGCATCACCGCATCAGAAGAAAGAATTATTGAGCTTCAAGGGTAGATTTATGATCTACACAACCAGAACTGTGAGTATGAACTAAAGTTTCTGCGCATGGGTTTAGGTGCTGAGTGCAGGATCCCGGAGACCGACTTCTCTTTTGAGACTGGAGAACCTCTTCCATGGAAGCGCTTCGCCAAGGATTACGTATGCAATATGAACAAGAATGAGGAGTGAATATCCTTGGGTAATGGCATCCCCTTGGTTTGTTCCAAGCTTGGGGGAGTGTCCGATATCTTTATCTTTATCTTAGTCTCTTAGAATCAAGTAGAGTCGTATCATGTCTAGGGAAGTTATCTTATAAAATAGGTGTTTGCATTGAGGTCTATCACTCCTTTGTGGAGAGTCTTGTATCCGTGAGTGTGGAGTCGTCTATGATGGAATATTAATGAGAAGTCTATTGGTTCCTTCGCTGCACTAGGTATTCTCTTCACGCAATCAACCTTATATGATGATTCTTATGGGGAGTATTGACCTTATATCAGGTATGGCTTTGAAAACTTTATTTAAATTTTGGCAAACATAGCTTTGGTCATGACAACATGCATGTTTTCTCAAGTAGCGACATAGCCAAAACCCTTTTGTTATTATGCTTGAGGTGTTATGTTGACAAGGAAGACAACTTGATGTGTTATGCTTACCTTAATGTTTATGCTTTGTATGTTTTGCATCTAAGTCACCATCAATTGTCTGTTCTCTCAAAGCCTTTGCTCTTTGTGTTGGATATATGCTCTAGAGGCAAATAATATATGATTATTCCAATATATCTAAATAAGTTCATGACCAGTTTCATACTGTGCTGGAACTGTATCAGTGAAACAATGATACAAGTGTGGTATAGAAACAACCAGATTTCCTAGTCAGCCTCTCATGATGACTAGTTTATCGTCAACTGATGATTGTGGTTTCACGATCATGGACAATCAAGTCAATTGACGGTAAGGTCACCTCATTGAATGAATGACGTGATGAACATTACGCAATGCAAGCATTGCAACATGATCAAATCGTAAAAGTTCAGTGTTGTAATTACAGAACGTAGTAGCCTGTTCCTTTGACCGTGAGATCATGCATAATTGCTATCTTCTGAGGATGCTTTGAGTGCATTAACCGTCACACTAAAACATGGTGACCATAAAGGTGTATCTTGGGCTATCCGATGGGATATGTTGAGGAGTGTTGATTCAAGATCGGGATTTGTCAATCCATATAATGGAAAGATACTTCATGGCCAACTCGGTGAGATTGCATCCATAAAGTTGCGCAGCATGTGACTAGGTCACAAGGATGAATATCACAGAACGAGTGAATAAAGATTTGTCAGTAACAAGATAGAACTAATGCATTGGATGCAGTTGATCAAATCTTGGACTAATCTAGTATCGCATGACAAAGGGAATGGTATACAACGTGAACGGTCCAATCGGTTACTTCCGGAATACACAGGGGTCATTATGGGCATCCAGGTCCCGCTATTGATCATTGGCCGTAGCCTTTGTCTCGGTCATGACTGGAGTGTTCTCGGACCATAGGGTAACACACTTAAGGGCTCGATGAATATCGGAGACCTATTCGGAACTATTGGAGTTACTGGAGAAGAGAGAAAGACGTACCGGAAAAGTTCTGTGTTAGTCCGAAGGTTGTTCGGAGTGAGCTGGAAGGAGTTCCGGATCATCGGGAGATGAAATAATATGTATTATTTATTAATTAAGTGAATTAATAATTAATAACATTTTATTTATAATTAATAAGTGCAATGGGCCAGCTTTGGGAAAGAAGCCCATTAGGGGAATAAAGGAAAAAAAGAAAAAAGAGAGAGAGGGAGGCGCCATGGGCCCTAGGGCCCATGAGGGGTGCGCCCTAGGGCCCATGAGGGGTGCGCCCCCCCCCCCCTCCTCCCTTGGCCGGCCACCTCCCCCTAGCAAGGGACTTTAGTCCCACCTTGCTAGGGGGGAGGGGTTGACTCCCTCCCCTCTGCCTATATATAGATGGGCAGGGTGCACATATTTAATACACAGAAATTCGTGAGAAAATAAATATTACTCCGAATTGAGATCGGTTTTCACCGGTCTTCTCCCCTCTATCGTCTCTCTAAAGCCGAGGTCCCCTTGTCTGGAACCTGTGCTGGGATTGAGGCTTCTCCACTATACGCACGCCGTCGTGCTGCTGCAACTCTGGTTCCGGGAGGTCTACTTCCGCCACCTTCGCTGGATCGGAGAACGGAGGTCGTCATCGAGTCCGTACGTGTGCGAGTACTACGAGGTGCTGCGCGTGCGGCACTACCACCCAACATGGTGCTAACACGGCCAGGGGGCTGTGAAAGGTTTACGGCTTCATCAACCACGTTTGCGGGAACGTTTCCCGCTCAACGGACTACACCCCGAGGTATGTTTCCGCAAGTCTTTCCGTTACGGCATTACAGCTAGATAGATCTTGGGTTAAGGGCGACGCTAGTTAGAAAAATTATTGTTTTATGCTGCGAGACCCAACAGTGGTATCATGAACTAGATCTATGCTTCGTTTTGTTGTGTGGATAGAACACATCGGGGATGTGGGCGTTGATTCTACGATTGTTACCCTCTCACCTGTACTTGTTATATATGTGGCATTGTTTGATGAAGCGGCCCCCGACCGACCTTACGCGTACGCTTACGCGAGACTGGTTCCACGCTTGACATACGGCTTGTACCGTATAAAGTGGCTCTGGGGGGTGTCTGTCTCTCTTACTTTAGCGGATATGGCATTTGCAACGGAGGGCCCGTACGGGGTGTAATAGAGACAATCTATAATCAGCGTTGTGGTTCAATGTTCGTAGAAACGGTTGATCTATGAAAAGCCCTAGCAGCCACGTAAAACATGCAATATACAAATATAGAGGCGTCTAACTTTATATTGCAGAGGGGGCTATTGTTGTTTGCTTGATCTTTATGTAGTGATAGCTTTGCTATGTATTACTAGAAAGTAGTAAACGTTCATCATGATGAAACCAACTTAAATGGAGACATTGTAGACTTAGTGCCACCATGATCATACATCTTAAAACTTTCTAGTATAGGATACACGACGGTAGCATTAAATAAGATGATCCCTTATAAAATGCCAAACAGAAGTATTCTACCGAAGTGTGCACCACCTGGAAGGTTCTCTTTATGATAGGCAGGCCGTGACGATCGGGTGTCATACATACATTAGAGTTCGCATAAGGTTGGGCCTGGCAAGCCTGGCATATGTCGATATGGCCTTGTTAAGCAGCATATAACACTAAGGTCAATTTGGCGAGTCTAGCATATGCAGATATGGCCTCGGAATACTAGAGATCGAAAGATCAAGCATGAGTTACATATAGGATGTGATCGCACAAACTAGTTGTCTACCTTTGAAACTAATCCGTCGGCCGTTGTGATATTCGAGGACGGATAGTGAATCTGGATCATGTAATCACTAAAACTTCTTAGGGATGATTGTTTTAGTGTGAGCTCATCTATAATATGATTATTATGAACTCATTGTTATGAACTAGTCTTAATTGTGTTCCTTGCAAATATTTTGTAGAAAATTAAAATGGACATGAATCAGTATCATGGATTGGTTACTTTCTTACGTGGTGAAAGACTTAACGATGATGGGTCAAATTTCGTTGATTGGTACTTATACCTTAGGACTGTGCTCAAGAGAGCTAACCTCTTGTTCGTGATACAAGAGCGTATGGGAGACCCTCTAGTAAACAACATGGATGAAAAAGTAATGCTTGATTACCATAATCGTCGAAGGACTTACGCCATGGTTAAAAGTGTCATAGAAACTAGCTTCCCGCAAGATTTACGTGAACAATATGCGGATATGGACACGTTTGACACAATCGACATGATGAAGTCATTGTTTATACATCAGTTCAGAGTGGCCAGATTTGAGTTAGAAAATGAGTTTCTTACTACAAAGATGGAAGAGAACACTTGTCTGAAAACTAACGTAGCCAAGATGCATGGGATACATCTGAAACTCGTGGAGGACTTTAACTATTGGACCACAGAGGAGTCTGCTATAAACACGGTGCTACACTCGCTTCCACCGAGTTACACAGACTTTGTCCATGACTATGTCGGAAGAGGTGAAAGCCTTCAGTTCTTTGAGTTCATGGTCAACCTCCGAGATTTAGAGGTTGAACCCATTGAAGGAGAAATTGTTGATGGAGAAGGTATATATTTGATATACTCGTTATAAATGTTTGTTCCCTTATATAACATTTGCAGTTTAATAAGTATTTGATACTTGTTCTGTTTTGTGAAAACAGGGCCTGCCGTTGCATGGACGGGAAGAGGTGTGATCCAGGATTGATGGCAAACAAGACAGTTGATGGCCACCAAGATTTCACCAAGACATCTATCATAGAATTATACTTAGAGTATTAGATAAATCTTTTGTAATCAATCGAATATGAACACTTAGTGGTATGTCTTGCATCTAGCGAGACAAAGTTATTCATGTTTTGAGACAAGTCAGTTGTTCCAGTTTGATGAATAAAGTGTGCTTATACTATGATTGCAATTGAGTTTATAATATGATAGAAGCATTTATAAAACACCATAATTGTCAATGTTTAATGATTAAGTTATTATAAATAACAATAAGGTCAAAAGTCATAACTATATGCATGAGATGAATTCATAAATGATGAAGTCATTAGATACTCGATCTATTAACTCATGAATTAATTCTCAACCAAGATGACTAATGACGGAATTCTAGCGAAGTAGAACTTGCGCCAAACATTGTACATAAATGATGTATTAACCAAGCGCATGAATAATCATTAAAGATGCTTCGCATGATTAATTGAACAAGACATTCAATTAAGATCATAAATCTGAGATTACGGAATCACAGTGAAGTTGGATATAAGAATACAAATCACCATGATGTGATCAAAGTGATGAGTATTATAGTTGACATAATGGGAGACTTGTGGAAATAATGCCACAAATTACGATGGAAGTTTAAAGTGCTCAAGCACCTAAAACCATTCGTAGTCATGCTAAAATGTAGTGTGGTCTAAATACATTCCCCTTACGCTAATGCTACTGAATGAACAAAGTTTTTATAATTTATTAAGTTAAAACACCCACTTCATGAAATAAGGAAACCATTCTGAATTTAATGAAGCTGATGACTCCTTATGATGATGGTGTTAGAAAGTTTCTAGAAGTTTTATATGATATAACTTTCTAGGTATTAGAGTTGTGAGCAATTGTAAAACACACCTTCTCAAATAGCAAAACTTGTATTGCTTAATTGGTAAATGAGAAGATGGTTCTCAAAGGAATAAACCAATGGGAGAAAAGTGAATTCTTTGACCAGGGTGATTGACCCTGCCTCCAGATAACAGAGTAACGCAACGGAAAACGTTCCGCTGCAATGAATCCATGAAAAGAGGAAATATGCTATTGATGATGATCATGGTATATAAGTTAAAGCCCTAGTTTAAAAATAAGAAGATTGTCATGAATACGTTCTGTACAGAACAATAATCATGAGTCTTCTTAAGTGAAACAAAAGGGACACTGCTCATAAATTACGAAGGATTGATAGTTACCTAGGAAACGAGGAGAAATGAAATCATATTGAGTTGCATATGGGATGGCTCACATCCTATGAAATAAAGTAGTTATTTCACATTCCGAATAACCAGGAAGTTATTAAGAATGATGTAACACATAAAGGCATGATTTGGCACATAAAAGATGTTATGGCTAAATTCAATAATGATTGACTACGAGAGCGTAGTAATGCTAAATCAATATGGGTATTTCATTCACGAACACTATGAAGGGACCATAGCCTGAAATTGCATCACATTCAAGTTGAGGAATTTGAAGAGAAGTAGAATTGGCATAAACGAAAGAATGTTTCAATAAGATGGACCATAGTACCTCAAGGCAGAAACTCTCAAAACTTCATTTGATCAAGTGATTTTGAAGTAATCAAAATATTGAGATGGACTGCAATTTCATGAAATTGAGTGGGAGCTTTGGAGACTTCCTGAAAACTTGGAATGCAGAGAGCATTTTCTGAGTGGGAGCTTTGGGAGCAATATTATTATGTCTGACATAATTAGAATAGAAACTTAATAAAAGCTTACTTACAGATATATGTCGGATATATTTGAGTGGGAGCACAATGTCAATTTCATATATATACGATGATATATGTGAAAACAATCTCATATATATACGTTGATATACATGGAGATTAAGGCTAATAAGATGAAAGGATTACAAGAATCTTATATGAACGAAATACAGATGTGTCACACACTAAAATCTATAAGGATAGATTAGGACACGTGTAATAAACATCAAAAGGATTGGAATGATATTCTAAACAAGAAAAGGTTCTTATGGCTAGGAATTATATAAAGGATTAAAACCTTAATATCACAAAATAATGTTTTAATGGAAGAATAGGGATGCACTTTGTCTCAAGACATGTGATCCTATATGATCTTTGACATATGATTCTACCATAAAACGGAAGTTGTGAATCCAATAACAGAATGACTCAAAAGTTCTTAGAAGAAGAACAAGTTCCGATGTGCTTGGTTGGCAAAACACAGAACCTGAGCAAAGTCCAAGCATTCAGTATCTGAAGAGAAACTGAGGACAATACTCTAAATGATAGAAAAGATAATATACTTGAATGTAATACTGGATTACGATTGCAAGCCTTATTATGGGTCTATATGAATTAGAGATATCACCAAAAGGAATAGAAAGGAAATGTGAGCTATAATTTCACGAACCAAAACTCTACAAAATATAAATATCTACTTAAGGAAGTAGAAGGTTGAATAAAGTTTAGCGTAAGAAGTTTAGACTTCTGGCTGAGTGTATTTTTCAGTATACATGACTATGGGAGTCCTAGGGACTAAAACCATTTTTGTCATTAGAGAATACTGTAAAATAAGAAGTCTCACTCTCCCTCCAAACTTATAATTCAAGCATTATTAGATAATGAAGGGTATATCAAGCAAGTTGACCAATACCTGTTGCAAAGGAACATACGAATCTGAACGGGTACAGATCGTTGACGAAACCTCTTCCATGAGCAAGCATGATCAATAAACACTTATATGATAAGATGATTATGATCGAGAAAATATGCAGCTAGATTATTTGCTATCTAGTGCAAGTGGGAGACTGTTGGATATATGCTCTAGAGGCAAATAATATATGATTATTCCAATATATCTAAATAAGTTCATGACCAGTTTCATACTGTGCTGGAACTGTATCAGTGAAACAATGATACAGGTGTGGTATAGAAACAACCAGAGTTCCTAGTCAGCCTCTCATGATGACTAGTTTATCGTCAACTCATGATTGTGGTTTCACGATCATGGACAATCAAGTCAATTGACGGTAAGGTCACCTCATTGAATGAATGACGTGATGAACATTACCCAATGCAATCATTGCAACATGATCAAATCGTAAAAGTTCAGTGTTGTAATTACAGAACGTAGTAGCCTGTTCCTTTGACCGTGAGATCACGCATAATTGCTATCTTCTGAGGATGCTTTGAGTGCATTAACCGTCACACTGAAACATGGTGACCATAAAAGGTGTATCTTGGGCTATCCGACGGGATATGTTGAGGAGTGTTGATTCAAGAGCGGGATTTTTCAATCCATATAATGGAAAGATACTTCATGGCCAACTCGGTGAGATTGCATCCATAAAGCTGCGCGGCATGTGACTAGGTCACAAGGATGAATATCACGGAACGAGTGAATAAAGATTTGTCGGTAACAAGATAGAACTAATGCATTGGATGCAGTTGATCAAATCTTGGACTAATCTAGTATCGCATGACAAAGGGAATGGTATACAACGTGAACGGTCCAATCGGTTACTTCCGGAATACACAGGGGTCATTATGGGCATCCAGGTCCCGCTATTGATCATTGGCCGTAGCCTTTGTCTCGGTCATGACTGGAGTGTTCTCGGACCGTAGGGTAACACGCTTAAGGGCTCGATGAATGTCAGAGACCTATTCGAAACTATTGGAGTTACCGGAGAAGAGAGAAAGACATACCGGAAAAGTTCCGTGTTAGTCCGAAGGTTGTTCGGAGTGAGCTGGAAGGAGTTCCGGATAATCGGGAGATGAAATAATATGTATTATTTATTAATTAAGTGAATTAATAATTAATAACATTTTATTTATAATTAAAAAGTGCAATGGGCCAGCTTTGGGAAGGAAGCCCATTAGGGGGAAAAAGAAAAGAGAGAGAGAGAGGGAGGCGCCATGGGCCCTAGGGCCCATGAGGGGTGCGCCCCCCCCCTCCTCCCTTGGCCGGCCACCTCCCCCTAGCAAGGGACTTTAGTCCCACCTTGCTAGGGGAGAGGGGTTGACTCCCTCCCCTCTGCCTATATATAGATGGGTCGGGTGCACATATTTAATACACAGAAATTCGTGAGAAAATAAATATTACTCCGAATTGAGATCGGTTTTCACCGGTCTTCTCCCCTCTCTCATCTCTCTCAAGCCGGGGTCCCCTTGTCTGGAACCTGTGCTGGGATTGAGGCTTCTCCACTATACGCACGCCGTCGTGCTGCTGCAACTCTGGTTCCGGGAGGTCTACTTCCGCCACCTTCGCTGGATCGGATAACGGAGGTCGTCATCGAGTCCGTACGTGTGCGAGTACTACGAGGTGCTGCACGTGCGGCACTACCACCCAACAAGGTGCTAACACAGCCAAGGGGCTGTGAAACGTTTACGGCTTCATCAACCATGTTTGCGGGAACGTTTCCCGCGCAACGGACTACACCCCGAGGTATGTTTCCGCAAGTCTTTCCGTTACGGCATTACAGCTAGATAGATCTTGGGTTAAGGGCGACGCTAGTTCGAAAATTTATTGTTTTCTGCTGCGAGACCCAACACTTTGCCTAGCAGATCTCTTCTTGTGCATCCACACCCTGAAACCAATATCTTCCTTATGAGTCCACCATACCTTCCCATTCGTGGTATTTCCCTACCACTCCTAAAATTATAGAATTTATGTGCTATCCTTGAATGTTCAAAATCTTCTTTTTTGTGCCTCTTGTTTAGCTCATGAGGAAGTATTAGGTAATTCATGATCTTCTTAAGTTGGACAAGTTTTACCCCGGGATTGCATGTCTAATCTGCAAACCTCTAATACGAGGAGGAACTGGCATGAGTGCGCCCAACTCGTAAGATAATACAACAAACAAACCCTCCTTCACGCTTGGTCTATGAGAAATCAGAAACTTTGGCAGTGATAAACAAAGGAGATTAAGGGTATGTGATCGTCCCCACTTGGGAGCCGTTCCTCGAAACTTGTCCAACTTGAGAAGTAATTGAGCTATCTATTAGCATTCGTTGACAAACTATGCACCTCCCAAAATTTGTTTTTATTCTGTTTGATCTAAGGAAAGCACATGAGTTTTCCCTGCTTGCCTATAACAAGGCCTATCTTTTACTTTTATGTTGAGTCAGTTTTCCCTACTTCTTTCTATTTCTTAAAGAGAACAGACATTTGATGTTGATGATAATTCATTCATATAATGTTGCATTAAGTTTTGCCATGCCACATCCTTGTTGACATTATCTCTTGATAAGTAAGTTGTTTGCGAAAGCTTATGCCAAGCAAGCATCTTCATTTGTGTTAGCACTTTCACTTCATGACTAATAACATGCTCTTTCAAAGCCTCCAAATTGTCTCATTATAAAGTGAAAGAGCAAAAGTGAAAGTTATTAGTTGTCCTTTGACCAAGGATATGTTTGCCATAATTTGATGAGTTTTCTCAGCCCTACTTTGTTGGAAATATGCCCTAGAGGCAATAATAAAATTGTTATTATCATATTTCCGTGTTCATGATATATGTTTATTTTCCATGCTATAATTGTATTAACCGGAAACATAATGCATGTGTGGTTGCATAAACAACACCGCGTCCCTAGTAAGCCTCTACTATACTAGCTCATTAATTAATGATGGTTATGGTTTCCTAACCATGAACATGAGTTGTGTATTAATTAATGGGATCATGTCATTAGAAGAATGACGTGATGGACAGACCCAATTAAGCATAACAATATTGATCGTTTCATTAAGTTTATATTGTCATGCCTTTTATTGTCAAGTATCATGTTTCTTAGACCATGAGATTATGTTATTCCCGGGTACCGGAAGAATACTTTGGGGACATCAACCATCACATCGTGACAGGGTGATCATAAAAATGTCTTACGGGTATCTCCGAAAGTACTTGTTGAATTACATGAATCAAGACTGGGATTTGTCCCTCCGTGTGACGGTGAGATATACTCTGGGCCTACTCGGTAATGCACATTCGGTAACGCTTGCAAGCACGTGACTAATGAGTTAGTCACAGATAATGTTGTATTACAGAACGAGTAAAGAGTACTTACCGGTAACGAGATTGAACTAGGTATAGCGATACCGACGATCGAATCACGGGTAAGTAAAATATCGTGTGACAAAGGAAATTGTGTACGGATTATAGTAGTCCACGACATAGTGGTTCAATCGATAAAGATATTCGTTGAATGTGTGGGGGTCATTACGGATATCCTGGTCCCTCTAATGGTTATTGATCAGAGAGATGTATCGATCATGTCTGCACGTTCTCGAACCCGTAGGGTCACACACTTAACGCTCGGTAACGCTAGAATAGCTCTGGGATAATTTTATTAATGGTGTTCGAATATTGTTCGGAGTCTCGGATGAGATCCTAGACATCACGAGGAGCTCCGGAAGAGTTCGGAGGTAAAGATTTATATAAGGCAAGTTGATTTCAGGGTTCCGGAAAAGTTCGGGATTTTTTCGGCAGTGTCGGAATGTTCTAGAAGGTTCCGGAGGGTCCCACTATGGGCCCCACCTGTTTTGGACGACCAAGGGTGGTCCAATAGTCCATGTGACCAGCCCTCCTTGGTTTATTATGCCAATAAATGGGAAGCCCTTCAATGGGAGGGTTACCACTCTTAAAAGAAAGGTGTTACCATCTTTTTAATGAGAGAGGGGTTTTCACTTGGGAATTGAAGTGGCTACAACCTCCTTGCCTATATAAGAGAGGGGAGAGGCTCACCAACAAGACCCCAAGTCCTTCCACACCTCCTCCTCCCTCACGTGCATCGCTTGGCGAAGCCCTGCCCGCGGGAAACTCTTCACCATATCCACCACCACGCCGTTGTGCTGCTGGAATCGATCCCATCTATTTCTCCCTCTTGCTTGCTGGATCAAGAAGAAGGAGACGTCATCGAGCTGTACGTGTGCAAGCCTCCGGAGGTACTACTCATTTGCAGTGCTGATCGGATCGAACTTCACCAACAACTTCACCAAGCTGCGTTGAAATAAACGTTCAACGCGCGTGTTCTTTGAGGGTATGATGACCTACTCTCCCCGTTACTAGCATCTTCTAGATTGGATCTTGGATGTTGCTTCCGCATGTGAGAGAATTTTTTTGTTTTCTATCGCGCAATCTGCTACAGTGGTATCAGAGCTAGTTCTATGCATAGATGCTTTGTACGGTTAGAACACAATGAGTTGTGGGCATTGATCTTCTTGTTGCTACCCTTCCATGTGTATTTTGGTTTTGCGGTATGGTTTGATGCAGCGGCCCGGACCAACTTTACAATCTTCGGATTGAGACCGGTTCCGCACTTGACGTGCAACTTGTATTGCACATGCGGCATGCGGGTATCAGTCGCTCTTACCATAGTATTAACCACATTTACAAAGGAGGGCTATTATGAGATTAAGAAGCAATTTGTTATATCAATGTTGTGTTTTTTTTCGAGGGTAAGAACAGTTCTTATGCAAAACCCTAGAAGCCACGTAAAATTGAAAATAATAAGGGAGAGGCGTCTAACTTGTTTTTGCAGGGGTGCTTGTGATGTGGTATAGCCCAAACTGTTCATATGATATATTTGTAATGTATGAGATGATCATGTTTTGTAATGTTTCACGACTTGCATGTCGATGAGTACGGCAACTGGCAGGAGCCATATGGTTGTCTTAATTATTTATTGTATGGCCTACGTGTCAACTTCAAACGCCATGTAATTGCATTACTTTATCGCTATGAGTTAGCAATAGTTGTAGATGCAACGTGGTGTAGACAAGCAACATGCCATAAGGTGGAGACAAAGATGATGCCATAATGGAGATCTTGTCGGTGCGTTCAAGATGGAGATCAAGGCGCAATAAAAGGGATATACCATGTCACATATTTTATGCATGTGATGTTTATCCTTTTATGCATCTTATTTTGCGTGTGCACAACGGTAGCATTATAAGATGATCCCTCACACTAAATATCAAGATAAACGTGTTCTCCCTAAGTATGCACTGTCGCAAAAGTTCATCGTTTTAAAGCATCTCGTGATGATCGGATGTGGTAAACTCTACGTTCACATACGACGGGTGTAAGCCAGTTTTACACATGCAAAAATACTTTGGTTAACTTGACGAGCCTAGCATGTACAGACATGGCCTCGGAACGCAACGAACCGAAAAGTTAAACACGAGTCATATGAATGATATGATCAACATTTTGATGTTCACCATTGAAACTACATCTTCTCTCGTGAAGATCGGACTTGGTGTAGTGGATTTGGATCGTGTACCACTAGACAACTATGAGGGATGTTCATTTAAGTGGGAGTTCGTTAGTAATTTGATTAAACTGAACTCATTATCATGAACATAGTCTAAAATTTTATTTTGCTAAAATGTTGTAGATCATGGCCCGCATAGCTCAGTTCAACTTCAGCGCATTCCTTGAGAAAGAAAAACTAAAATCATCTGGTTCAAACTTCACTGACTGGCACCGCAACCTGAGGATTATCCTCACTGGGTGTAAGAAGCAATATGTGCTCGATGCTGCGCTAGGTGACCCACCTGCAGACGATGCTCCAGAAGCAGAACATAACGTCTTTGAGACACGCAAAGATGACCACATTATAGTTTCTTGTGCCATCCTTACATCTTTGGATACTGATCTCCAGAAACGTTTTTAACATCACGGCGCCTATGAGATGGTTGAAGAGCTGAAAACCATGTTTCAGACTCAGACCCGCGCTGAGAGATATGAGATCTCTGATAAGTTCTATAAATGTAAGATGGAGGAGAACAGCTCTGTCAGTGAACATGTTGTAACAATGGGAGGCTATATCCAGCGCCAAATTCAGCTGGGATGTGTGATCCCAGATGAGTTAATCACTGATAGGGTGCTGCAGTCGCTCCCTCCGAGCTACAAAGGCTTTGTGCTGAACTATAACATGCAAGGCATGAATAAGAATCTCAATGAGCTTTTCGCAATGCTGAAATCTGCGGAAGTGGACATCAAGAAAGAACATCAAGTGTTGATGGTCAATAAGACCACAAGTTTCAAGAAGGCTAAAGCCAAAAAGGGACACTTCAAGAAGAGTGACAAGTCAGCTGCCGCTCGGGGCGGCAAGCCTGTTGTCGCTCCTGTGAAGCCCAAGGCTGGTCCTAAGCCGGTCACTGTGTGTTTCTACTACAAGGGAGAAGGTCATTGGAAGCGCAACTGCCCCAAGTACTTGGCGGATAAGAAGGCTGGCAATGTCAAAGGTATATTTGATATACATGTTATTGATGTGTACCTTACTAGTTCTCGTAGTAGTGCCTGGGTATTTGATACTGGTTCGGTTGCTCATATTTGCAATTCGAAACAGGAGCTTCAGAATAAACGGAGACTGGCGAGGGTTGAGGTGACGATGCGCGTCGGGAATGGATCGAAGGTCGATGTCATCGCCGTCGGGATGTTACCTCTTCATCTAACTTCGGGATTAGTTTTAAACCTTAATAATTGTTATTTGGTGCCTGCGTTAAGCATGAACATTATATCTGGATCTTGTTTATTGCGAGACGGTTACTCGTTTAAATCACAGAATAAAGGTTGTTCTATTTTTATGAGTAATATCTTTTATGGTCATGCACCCGAAGTAAATGGTTTATTCTTGTTGGATCTCGATAGTAGTACTTCACACATCCATAACATTGATGCTAAAAGATGCAAAATGAATAATGATAATTCCACATACTTGTGGCACTGCCGTTTAGGTCATATTGGTTTAAAACGCATGAAGAAACTCCATTCTGATGGACTTTTCCAGTCACTTGACTTTGAATCATTTGACACATGTGAACCATGCCTCATGGGTAAGATGACTAAGACCCCGTTTTCTGGTACGATGGAACGGGCGAGTGACTTGTTGGAAATCATACATACTGATGTGTGTGGACCAATGAGCATTTCAACACGTGGTGGATATCGTTACTTCCTAACTTTCACTGATGATTTAAGTAGATATGGGTATATTTACTTAATGAAACACAAGTCTGAAACATTTGAAAAGTTCAAAGAATTTCAGAGTGAAGTAGAAAATCATCGTAACAAGAAGATCAAATTTCTACGATCTGATCGTGGAGGGGAATATCTGAGTTACGAGTTTGGCATTCACTTGAAAAACTGTGGAATTGTTTCCCAACTCACGCCACCTGGAACACCACAACGTAATGGTGTGTCTGAGCATCGTAATTGTACTTTATTAGATATGGTGCGCTCTATGATGTCTCTATCCGATCTACCAATGTCATTTTGGGGCTATGCATTAGAGACAGCTGCGTTCACTTTAAATAGGGCACCATCTAAATCCGTTGAGACGACACCATATGAGTTGTGGTTTGGCAAGAAGCCTAAATTATCGTTTCTTAAAATTTGGGGGTGTGAGGCTTATGTCAAACGGTTACAACCTGATAAGCTCGAACCCAAATCGGAAAAATGCGTCTTCATAGGATACCCTAAGGAAACTATAGGGTATACCTTCTATCACAGATCCGAAGGCAAAGTCTTTGTTGCTAAGAACGGATCCTTTCTTGAGAAGGAGTTTCTTTCGAAACGAGTGAGTGGGAGGAAAATAGAACTAGACGAGGTTATTGAACCTTCTCCCGAATTGGAGAGTAGCGCAGCGCAAGAAGATTTGGATTTTTTTGGTGCCGCCTTCACCAGCTAGAGAGGAAGAAGCTGATGATAATGATCATGAAGCTTCGGTCGAAGTTCCCGTTCGTAGGTCGACTAGGTTACGTACTACTCCTGAGTGGTACGGTAATCCTGTCATGAATGTTTTATTGTTAGACAATGATGAACCTACGAACTATGAGGAAGCGATGATGAGCCCAGACTCTGGAAAATGGCAAGACGCCATGAACTCTGAAATGGAATCCATGAAATAAAACCAAGTGTGGACTTTGGTTGACCTTCCTGATAGCCGCAAGGCTGTTGAATGTAAATGGATTTTCAAGAAGAAAACAGGCGTTGACGGTAATGTTACTGTACATAAAGCTCGACTTGTCGCAAAAGGTTTTCGACAAATTCAAGGAGTTGACTACGATGACACCTTCTCACTCGTAGAGATGCTTAAGTCTGTTAGGGTTCTGCTAGCATTTGCTGCTTATTTCGATTATGAAATTTGGCAGATGGATGTCAAAACTGCATTCCTCAATGGAAACATTGAAGAAGAGTTGTACATGGTACAACCCTAAGGTTTTGTCAATCCTAAGGATGCTGGTAAAGTGTGCAAGCTTCAGCGTTCCATCTATGGACTAAAGCAAGCATCCCGGAGTTGGAATCTTCGATTTGATGAGGTTATCAAAGTTTTTGGATTTGTCCAAAATTATAAAGAAGCTTGTGTTTACAAGAAAGTGAGTGGGAGCTCGGTTGCATTTCTGATTTTATATGTAGATGACATATTACTAATTGGGAATGACGTGGAGCTGCTTAACAGTGTGAAAGATTATTTGAATAATAGTTTTTCAATGAAAGATCTTGGTGAAACTGCATACATATTAGGCATTAAGATCTATAGAGATAGATCGAGACGCTTAATAGCACTTAGTCAAAGTACATACCTTGAGAATACAGTGAAGAAATTCAATATGCAGGATGCAAAGAAAGGTTCAGGGTGACGCTAGATAGATCTTGGGTTAAGAGCGACGCTAGTTCGAAAAATTATTGTTTTCTGCTGCGAGACCCAACACTTTGCCTAGCAGATCTCTTCTTGTGCATCCACACCCTGAAACCAATATCTTCCTTATGAGTCCACCATACCTTCCCATTCGTGGTATTTCCCTACCACTCCTAAAATTATAGAATTTATGTGCTATCCTTGAATGTTCAAAATCTTCTTTTTTTTGGACAGAATGTCACAACTTTTACTTCCCTTGCCGTAAGAGGCTATAACTTGGCACAAAGCTAAAAAATAAAGATACAATGATGTTGCTACAGTAGTAGCAATCATCAAGACTCAACAAAAGAAAAAATAAAAACCTAAATTCGTTGCGGGCTGCCTCCCGAAAGCGCTTTCTTTAGAGCCATTAGCTAGGCTTAAAGATTATAAAAGGTGCTCTCATAAGAATAAGAATTTGAAGCAAAAGAGAGCATCAAGAAGCAAATATGAAACACATTTAAGCCTAACCCACTTCCTATGCATAGGCATCTTGCAAGAAAATAAATAAAAGAAGCACAAAGTGACATGCATAGGAAGGTAGAACAAGAACAACTTTAAAACTTTCAACATGAAGAGAGGTGTTTTTGTAACATGGAAGTTTCTACAACCAAACTTTCCTCTCTCAAAGTAATTTTCAATAGCATCATGAACAACATCAAGAATATAACTATCACATAAATCATGTTGTTCATGACCTACAAGCACACGTGTATTGCTTTCAACACGGTTTTTAGGATGATAAGATAGATGCAACCCATCACATTGAGCCTTGATAAGAGCAAAATTCTCCGGAATAGTTGGGATTTCAAAAGGATAATAGGGCAATCAAGTGTGGGTGCAACAACAATAATTTCATGCTTAACATAAGGAACTATAGAAAGTTCATCTCCGTAAGCATCATCCATAGTGGCATCAAGGCCATAAGCATAGAAGGCATCAACTTCATCAAAAGAGATATTTCAAAAGAATCCATATGATCATAATACTCATATAAGGTAAGAGTCAAAGAGTTACTCTCATTAGAAGGTAGACATGGATGTCTCCATTCTTCCTCCTTTTGTTCGTCACTCTCCTCCTCTTCTTCATCAAAAGAGCTTTCAGGTTCAGTAATTTCTTCTTCTCTAGAGTCCTGCAAAACATTAGTCTCTTCCTTTGGGGGAGAGATTCTCTCAAGATGATCAGTAATATAATAATTGGCATCATAATTTTCCAAACAATAGTTAAGTATAGCAAGACTCCCAGATCTGTAAGGGGCGTCATCAATATTTTCAAGAAAAGAAGTAATTTCATAGGCACCCTTAAAAGCAATAAATTCTTCTATTTGTTCTGCATCATAAAAATCATAATTTCCCTTAGCATAAGAAGCTAAGATTTCATCCTCATTGTACTCACATTGGAAAGCAAGGTGTTTGTGCCTCATAAAGCAACAAGATTCATCCCTGCAGAAAGATATATTATATATTGAGCACAAGTTTTTAGCATACTCATACGATTGATGTATGAGTCTCCATAAGTGTATCCCTTTTTGAGACAAGCGGTATTCCTTGTAATATTCTTGTTGATCCTCGGTGAATCCTCCATGCCAATAAGATCTAGTTTCAAAGAAGTTAGACATTGATTGGCAAGTAAGGAACTAGACATACTATATTATTTTTTTGATTTTTGATAAAGGACACAAAGATAAAAACTGAAAGATAAACTAACAAGACTAAAAAACAAAGGTAAATGGTAGTGTGCAACTCCCCTATCTTAGCACTCGGAGTCCCCGGCAACAGCGCCAGAAATTCGCTTGATGGCTTCTCGCCCTTCGTTGGTTACCCCAAGTGGAAGGTGGAGATGTAGCGTAGCAGCAAGTTTCCCTCGGTGAAGATACCAAGGTTTGTCTCCAGTAGGACTCCGGAGATGATAAGTAGGTGTCAGCGACGCAACTGATGTGGACCTGCACACAGACACAAATAACTTTGTTCCCAACGAAGTTCAGAGAGGTTGTCAATCTCTCCGGTCTTGTTGTTCACAAAGGATAAAACTCAAGGGATAATGATAGCAATTGGAAAGTAAATGCAGAAAAGTAAATATAGCGTGGAAATAATAATAATAATAAGGATATGGACCGGGATACGTGATGTTCACTCGTGATGTCTCTCTCCCAAAAGTCGATAAAGCTGCTATGCGAGGTAAACAAATTACAGAAGGGCAATTGACAGGATTATGAACGCACCGCAATGCTAACTATGCTACAAAAAAAGGAAGAGGCTCAAAAGCACGGGCACTACGCCAAAATAAGTAGACCGTAATCCAACTGCATCTACTACTAATCATCCACCTTGAGATATCTATCCAGAACATCTCACTGGTATTAAGTTGCGAGCCCCACCCAAAGTGTAAACCCAAATCAACAGACAACTGCAATAAAAAGAACTTTGCGTAAAGTAAACAATCCTTGTAACCGCGGTTACAAGCACCGTTGTTTTCCCCCTTGTGGCAACAGCACATCCCCTAGACTCATGTTTCTGTCACTCAAGCGTGTCATCGGGGGGCATGAACCCACAATCTAGCACAACGTTCCCTCTTGGAGTCACTACCTACTACTTGGCCAAAGCAATAAACAACAACGGAGAACATGCAAGAATTACTTAGGAACAAAAATATAAGAGATAAAAACCAAATATATTACTCTATCACAATCTGAACGTAATCTCATAATCCATCAGATCCCGTCAAACTCAACATAGCAATAGCAGAAATATTACAAAGGTGCCTCGATCATGTAGGGCGGCTCACGAGGTCTAAACAATGAAGATCAAAGAGGGGAGGAGAACATCACATAGCTACTGATCACGGACCCATGGTCCAAGGAAAACTACTCACGAGACATCCGGGGAGCATCCATGGAGGAGAGGAGACTCCCGGAGGTCAATCCTCCCTCCGGCAGGGTGCCGGGAAGAGGTCTTCTGGTGCTCCCGATCTCGGAAGCGCGGCGGCGGCGGAACAGAGGCGAGTTTGCGAAATAGGGTTCTGTCTTCGGAGTTTCCCCGTGACGAAGAATAAATAGGAGAAGGGGGCAGCCAGAGGTGGACCAGGGGCCCCAGGCGCCCCCCTGGCGCGGCCAGGGGTGGGGCAGCGCCGGGTGGCCGCCTGGCTCCCCTCTGGCCCCTCCCGGGCTCTTCTCGAAGCTTCCTGTACGCTGATTTTACCTGTATTTCTCCCGGAATTTTTCTGGCACTTTTTATATGGGGGAAAACTGAAATAGAAAAACAACAGAAAACAGGAACTGGCACTGGGGTGTACTGAGTTAATAGGTTAGTCCAAATATGATCAAAAGTGTATGAAAGTGTATCTAGAGCATAGCAATATCACACAAAACATGCATGGAGCAAGCAGAAATTATAGATACGTTTTGGACGTATCACTAATACAATGGCAAATTGTATAGGTGCACTAGTTCGGCGAAGAGATGGTAAAATATGGGTGATGGGGGTGGCAAAGCAAGGTAATATAAATATGTAATAAAAGTGCAGCAAGCAAACATGTGACAAAAGTGAGCACAAACGGTGTAACAATGGTGGAAACAAGGCCTAGTCTTCATACTTTCACTAGTGGCAACTCCCAACAACATTATCATAGCCTGATCAAATGATATTTCCACTAAAACATGCATTGGAGACGTACTCGGAGGTCATTCCTTTGTGGTCAAGAGAGGACGAGAATTATGTAGGCTACAAAAGCACACCTCAGAGTTCGTAGTTCTCAATCTATGGATTTCCCAATGTCACCGCCGACATCCAAAGAGAGTACCACAATCACCACAACATATCTCAAGGATAATCAAAGACAAGCACCAAGAGACTCTCAATTTTCAATCAACACACAAAACAGGAAATCACTCATGATAATATTCTTCTAACCCATGTCCAATAGACCGCTATCACCATGGTCTCGGGGATTATACTAGATAAGATCAAGTGAGTACATCAATCTAATACATAGAGGAAGGGGAAATATCATGGGATCACCCTAGATTAACATAGCCTATGATCACAACGAAGATCACATCATGGGAAAGATAGAAGAACACATAGCTACTGGTAGAAACCTCAGCCCCAAGTAGGGACTACTCCCGCATCATGGAGGGAGGCAACAACGTCGATGGAGATGAATCCGGGGGCACTTCCCCGTCCCGGCAGGGTGTCGGCACAGGAATTCTGTCCCCCCCCCCCGAAACTTGATGGCGATGGCGGCGGAGATCGGAATTGCTTCTGGAGAAAAGGGGTCTGGATTAGGGGTTTCCACCCCGAGGGCTAAATATAGGCGGAGGGGGCATCGAGGGGACACACAGAGCAGCCAGGAGGGTGCCCGACGCGGCCTAGGGTGGGGCCGCGCCAGGGACCCTTCTGGAGTCCCTTTAGTGGCCCCCCTCCGCTGTCTTGGTGATTCCGGAAGCTTATGTGTCGCTAATTATTTATATAATTTTTACAGAATTTTTGGAGCACTTTTAATGGCCGGAAAACCTGAAATACAAAAACAGCAGAAAACAACAACTGGCAGCTGGGTGCACTGGGTTAATAGATTAGTCCAAATAAGCTCAAAAGTGTATGAAAGTTCAAGCAAAACATGGCAAAGTCACACAAAACATGCATGGAGCAAGCAGAAATTATAGATACGTCTGGGACATATCAGCAGTAGATGAACCCGCCCGTTCACGCCCGTAGGAATGCACTCGAACGCCCTCGCCGTCGTTGCAAGTTTTGGGCCGCCGCCCCATTCATCGCTGTCAGCGACATGATCGCCCCCAGCGCCAACCGTCACCACCAGTCGAACGAGCGCGAGTATAGGGGCGGGTAGCAACAAACCCCGCTCGATTTGGTGCCCTGTGGCGAGCGCATAGACGACCTCGCCGGAGCTCTATCGCCGGCGAGGCTCCGGTGAGACTGCCATGCGGGGCCCATACGTCAGAATGGTCATTAGCACTAATCACTAATCCCCTGGCCACTGTGTATATTACAGGTGGGCCAGCCCCCGTTAAATATCACTGTTTGAAATTAACCGGAAAATAACTTTTGAGTCCATGAGATGTGGGCCCAGGCCCTTAACCTAACACTAGATTAGATTAGTTTAATTAAACTTTCAGTGTCTCACTGACTGTTGGGCCCCCACTGTCAGTTTAATAATTAAAATGAATTTAGTTTAATAACAGTGTATGACAGTCGGGTCCCACGTCATGGCTAGGGTCCAAAGCCCTACGTACATAGGATTTAGTCCTACGGATGGCCTCTCTGTTGAGTTTGAAGGATGGGTGATGGCAAGAGAGTGTTAATACTCTTCAATCCCTCGTTGATTACCCAAGTGCAGGGTTAGATATAGTGTAGCGGCAAGTTTTCCCTTGGCAAAGATACCAAGGTTTGTCTCCCGTAGGACTCCGAAGGATACAAGAAGGTCGTAAAGTGAACAATGGCGCCGAGGTTGCTACTTCACCTGGACCTGCACACAGATACAAATAACTTTGCTCCCAACGAGTACAGAGGAGTTGTCAATTCCTCCGACCTTGCCGTTTACAAAGGATCAACGCAAGAGATAATGATAGTGGCAACTGAAAGTAAATTGAGGGTGCAAACAATGATATGGAGATGGACCAAGGTCGCGTGATTTTCACTAGTGATGTCTCTCTCCCAAAATACGATAAAAGTGCTAGCGAGGTAAACGAATCACAGTTGGGCAATTGACAGGATTATGAAGGCACCGCAATGCTAACTATGCTGCAAAGAAAGGAAGGGCTCAAAAGCAATGGGCAATACGCCAAGGTAAGTAGACCGAAATCCATCTGCATCTACTACGAATCATCCACCTTGAGATATCTATCCAGAACATCTCGCTGGTATTAAGTTGCGAATACCACCCAAAGTGTAAACTCAAAGCAACAGACAACTGCATTAAAAGAACTTTGCATAAAGTAAACAATCCTTGCACCCGCGGATACAAGCGCCGTTGTTTTATCCCTGGTGGCAACAACACATCCCCTAGTCTCATGTTTCTGTCACTCAAGCTAGACATCAAGGGGTTGAAGCCACAATCAAGCATAACGCTCCCTCTTGGAGTTGCAATAAATCACTTGGCCAAAGTAGAATACGGCAACGGAGAACATGCAAGAATTTACTCAAGAACAAAATACAAAATATAAGAACCAAATATATTACTCATCACAATCTGAACATAGTCTCATAATCCATCAGATCCCAACAAACTCAGCATAGCAACAGCAGAAAATTACAAAGGTGCCTCGATCATGTGAGGCAGCTCACGAGGTCTCGAAAGTGGAAGCACAAAGAAGGGAGAGATAGATCGCATAGCTACTGGTCACGGACCCATCGTCCAAGGGAAACTACTCACGGTACATACGGGAGGCGTCCATGGCTATCGATGGTCTCCCGGAGGGGGTAGCTTATCCCGGCAGGGTGCCGGAGCAGCTTCTCCAGGCAGCCCCGATCTTGAAATGGCGGCGGCGGCGGTACAGAGGCGAGATCGCGAAAGAGGAGTCCGTATTAGGGGTTTCCACCCCGAGGGGTAAATATAGGCGAAGGGGGGGTGTCGAGGGGACCCACCAGGCAGCCAGGAGGCCTCATGGCGCGACCTAGGATGGGGCCGCGCCAGGGACCCTCCTGGCCTCCTGGTGGTGGCCCCCCCTTCGCTCCTTTTGTGTTTCCGGAAGCTTCCGTGACGCTGATTTTTTATCTGATTTTTCCGGATTTTTTGGAGCACTTTTAATGGCCAGAAAACCGGAAATACAAAAACAGCAGAAAACAGCAACTGGCAGCTGGGTGCACTGGGTTAATAGATTAGTCCAAATATGCTCAAAAGTGTATGAAAGTTCAAGCAAAACATGGAAAAGTCACACAAAACATGGATGGAGCAAGCAGGAATTATAGATACGTTTTGGACGTATCAATGGGCTACGGAGTGTCGGATAGCCTTGATGTGCGAGATGATGATAGTGATTTCTTGCCCTTCGTTGGTAAACCCCAAGTGGAAGGTGTGATGTAGCACAGCAGCAAATTTCCCTCGGTGAAGATACCAAGGTTTGTCTCCAGTAGGACTCCGGAGATGATAAGTAGGTGTCAGCGGCGCAACTGACGTGGACCTGCACACAGACACGATAACTTTGTTCCCAATGAAGTTCAGAGAGGTTGTCAATCTCCCCGGTCTTGTTGTTCACAAAGGATCAAACACAAGGGATAATGATAGTAATTGAAAGTAAAAGCAGAAAAGTAAATGAGCGTGTAAACAGTGATGAGGATATGGACCGGGATACGTGATGTTCACTAGTGATGTCTCTCTCCCAAAAGACGATAAAATTGCTATGCGAGGTAAACGAATTACAGAAAGGCAATTGACAGGATTATGAACGCACCGCAATGCTAACTATGCTACAAAAGAAAGGACGAGGCTCAAAAGCATGGGCAGTACGCCAAAATAAGTAGACCGAAATCCAACTGCATCTACTACTAATCATCCACCTTGAGATATTTATCCAGAACATCTCGTTGGTATTAAGTTGTGAGCCCCACCCAAAGTGTAAACCCAAAGCAACAGACAACTGCATTAAAAAGAACTTTGCGTAAAGTAAACAATCCATGCAATCGCGGTTACAAGCACCGTTGTTTCCCCCTTGTGGCAACAACACATCACCTAGACTCATGTTTCTGTCACTCAAGCGTGTCATCGGGGGGCATGAACCCACAATCAAGCAGAACGATCCCTCTTGGAGTCACTACCTACTACTTGGCCAAAGCAATAAACAGCAACGGAGAACATGCAAGAATTACTTAGGAACAAAAATATAAGAGATAAGAACCAAATATATTACTCAATCACAATCTGAACATAATCTCATAATTCATCGGATCCTATCAAACTCAACATACCAATAGCAGAAATATTACAAAAGTGCCTCGATCATGTAGGGCATCTCACGAGGTCTAAACCATGAAGATCAAAGAGGGGAGGAGAACATCACATAGCTACTGATCACGGACCCATGGTCCAAGGAAAACTACTCACAAGACATCCGAGGAGCATCCATGGTGGAGAGGAGACTCCCGGAGGTCAATCCTCCCTCCGGCAGGGTGCCGGGAAGAGGTCTTCTGGTGCTCCCGATCTCGGAAGCGCGGCGGCGGCGGAACAGAGGCGAGTTTGCGAAATAGGGTTTTGTCTTCAGAGTTTCCCCGTGACGGAGAATAAATAGGAGAAGGGGGGCAGCCAGAGGTGGACCAGGGGCCCCAGACGCCCCCCTGGCGCGGCCAGGGGTGGGGCCGCGCCGGGTGGCCGCCTGGCCCCCCTGGCTCCCCTCTGGCCCCTCCAAGGCTCTTCTCGAAGCTTCCTATACGCTGATTTTTCCTGTATTTTTCCCGGAATTTTTCTGGCACTTTTTATATGGGGGAAAACTAAAATAGAAAAACAGCAGAAAACAGGAACTGGCACTGGGGTGCACTGAGTTAATAGGTTAGTCCAAATATGATCAAAAGTGTATGAAAGTGTATCTAGATCATAGCGATATCACACAAAACATGCATGGAGCAAGCAGAAATTATAGATACGTTTTGGACGTATCAACATCCCCAAGCTTAATTCCTGCTCGTCCTCGAGTAGGTAAATGATAACAACATAATTTTTGTGGTGACATGCTAGCAACCATAAAAGAACTTTGAAAAGTAAAGCAATCAAGGTTAGAGATTCAATTCAAGTCATAACATGCAAGAGTCTATATTAGCATTGAAACAAGTAACAAAAGAACATTAGGTGCAAGAGCTCTCGCTGTCCGTGAATCGAATGTCTCCAAATGGTGTTTGCGTGCAAGAAAGGAGATAGGGAATACGAGAAAAAGTATTTTTGTGTTGAGAACTCAATCTACTAAATTTTCACACTTGGTCTTCTTTGGAATCTTATCTTGACTCGTCCCCAGACCACTAGCCAGGTACAAGTCAATTTGATCCACTCCTTTTCGATATTTCGAGCACTCATGCAATGGATGAGCGTAAGCATGAGAGTTGACACTTAGGATGGCAAAGAGAGAAATATGGTGGAGGAGGAAGACAGAAAGGATGAGAAAGGCTCACATCAATGAGGACAATCATAGGCAAGAGACGCCAAATGATAGATATGATGTGAGGAGTAGGGATTGCCATGCAACGGATGCACATACGAGCTAAGAAGCTCTCCAATGGAACTAGTGGGGGTGCATCTAACTTGCTCGCTCATGAAGACCTAGAGCTCGTTTGAGGAGGCTCATCCTTGGAATATGCAAGCCAAGTTCTAAAGTGTGAAGGTCCCCACATAGCTATGTGCATGAAGATCATCTCTATGGAGTACAAGGATATAGAGGGAGTACTAGTGTGGATCTCTCAAAAGGATAGTAGTGTTTCCCCTTTCTCTCTTTTTATTTCTTTTTTCTCTTTTTTCTATTTTTTTTGTATTTTTTTGTGGCCTCAATGGCTCTTTCTATTTAACTCTCATTTGTCCTCTTTGGGATCTTTTAATGTGTCCACTTTGGGATCTTTTCCTCACTTAAGGGCAACACTCTATTTTACAAGAAGGTAAAGGAGATCTTTCACACTTTACAAGGTACTCAAAATCATAAAGAAGATGTAACTATCATGATGTATGCAATGTATGTCGCTGCCAGTGTAGCAGGAACATGTATGACATGAAGATCAAGTCATGAAGAGGTGGAAGTTGCATGGCAATATAACTCGGAAAGGCTATGGAAATGCCTTGATAGGTAGGTATGGTGGCTGTTTTGAGAAAAGATATAAGGAGGCTTATGATGACAGAGCGTATCATGCCAAGGGTTTGGATGTACCCGCGAAGGTGGACACCAACTCTCGGAGTGAGAAGAAGGCAATGCACGGCACAGGAGAGGCTAGCAAAATATGGGAAGGTGAAAGTATCAACTTTCAATACTTACATTAGTCCGAAGAACTCATGCACATTTTATCGGTAACTCTCAATCTAATAAGGAAGTTCCCAAAGAGACAAGTACCCCGAGGAGGAGTGTATGGGGGTTTGGTTATCCTTGCGCATCCTCGACTCATGGTACGTGAGTGTTCTCTGATATTCGATCCCTCCAAAGATTAGTGATCCATCTAGTAGATAGAGTTCTCAACTAGTTTTGTAGGTTTTGAAAATAAACACGGATTGCCCAAAATACGACACCTATCACTAATAGGCAAGAGCTCTTGGCACCAAAAGTTCAAACATTACTCACATCAATACCTCAAAACTATTGCAAACTACTACTAAAATTAAATAGCAACCTCAATTACCTACTTTCAAGACAAGACACAACTTAGTGCAACAACCAACTCTCTTTAACAAGATAAACATGAAAACTAAAAATAGTTCCAGCAACAAACTAAACAAATCCAAGGCTCTTACTAAGGACAAACTAAGACTAAAACTAAACATGGCAGTAGCTATGAAAAGATAAAGAACACACAACAGCAAAAAGATAAGCAGGAAAAATCCTATGATGTGTTCTAAATTTTGAAAGTGGAGCGTGTTTCTCTCCCACACAAAGTAAGACGGGATCTAACTTGTTATGAACAGCAAGCAAAGCTAAAGAAAACTAAAAATAAAACCTAAGAGCGAGACGCTCCAAGCATAGCACATAACGCATGAAGTGATAAAAATATAGTGAGACGAAGGACAAACTGATGATTGTTGATGGAGAAGGGGATGCACGGGGGCATCCCCAAGCTTAGACGCTTGAGTCTCCTTGAATATTTATTGGGGATTCATGGGGGCATCCCCAAGCTTGAGCGCTTGACACTCCTGGATCTTCTTTCATCATCTTCCATCGCACACTTGAAAACTCCCTTCATACATAACTCATCATAAGCTGATTAGAGAGGTTAGTACCCTTAATAAATAATATTTTTTTCACTGGATATAAAGATATTTTTGAAGATCTACTGTTTCTCAAGAGTTCCAAAAAGTTTTTGCAAAGAAAAAGCAAGCTTAAGGTTTGCAAAAGTTAGGAGAGACAAAACGTGGCAGAATCTGTGAAAAACAGAACAACAGATAGTAAAGAATTTTTTAGGGGCACTTCTGCAACTCAAATCAAAAAAATCATAACATACGGAAGTTTCATAATTGTATAGAGCATACTGTGTAACAATTTCAGCTCAAAACGATGAACTGGGATTTTTCTGGAATTTTTCTGGTCACGAGGACAGAATCTGTTTTCTGGACAGCATGTCACAACTTTTACTTGCCTTGCCGTAAGAGGCTATAACTTGGCACAAAGTTGAAAATAAAGATACAATGATGTTTCTACAGTAATAACAAACATCAAGACAGAACAAAAGCAAAAAGAAACCTAATTCGTTGTGGGCTGCCTCCCAAAAGCGCTTCTTTAGAGCCATTAGCTAGGCTTAAAGATTATAAAAGGTGCTCTCATAAGAATAAGAATTTGAAGCAAAAGAGAGCATCAAGAAGAAAATATGAAACACATTTAAGCCTAAACCACTTCCTATGCATAGGAATCTTGTAAGAAAATAAATCAAAGAAGAACAAAGTGACATGCATAGGAAGGTAGAACAAAAACAACTTCAAAACTTTCAACATGAAGAGAGGCGTTTTTGTAACATGGAAGTTTCTACAACCAAACTTTCCCCTCTCAAAGTAATTTTCAGTAGCATCATGGAAAACATCAAGAATATAACTATCACATAAATCATGTTGTTCATGACCTACGAGCACACGTGTATTGTTTTCAACACGGTTTTTAGGACGATAAGATAGATGCAACCCATCACATTGAGCCTTGATAAGAGCAAAATTCTCCGGAATAGTTGGAGATTTCAAAAGGATAATAGGGCACTCAAGTGTGGGTGCGATAGAAAAAATTTCATGCTTAACATGAGGAACTATAGCAAGTTCATCTTCGTAAGCATCATCCATAGTGGCATCAAGGCCATAAGCATAGAAGGCATCAACTTCATCAAAAAGGGATATTTCAAAAGAATCCATAGGATCATAATACTCATATAAGGTAAGAGTCAAAGAGTTACTCTCATTAGAAGGTAGACATGGATGGCTCCATTCTTACTCCTTTTGTTCGTCACTCTCCTCCTCTTCTTCATCCAAAGAGCTTTCAGGTTCAGTAATTTCTTCTTCTATAGAGTCCTGCAGAACATTAGTCTCTTCCTTTGGGGGAGAGATTCTCTCAAGATGATCAGTAATATAATAATTTGCATCATAATTTTCCAAACAATAGTTAAGTATAGCAAGACTCTCAGATCTGTAAGGGGCTTCATCAATATTTTCAAGAAAAGAAGTAATTTCATAGGCACCCTTAAAAGCAACAAATTCTTATATTTGTTCTGCATCATAAAAATCATAATTTCCCTTAGCATAAGAAGCTAAGGTTTCATCCTCATTGTACTCACATTGGAAAGCAAGGTGTTTGTGCCTCATAAAGCAACAAGATTCATCCTTGCAGAAAGATATATTATATATTGAGCACAAGTTTTTAGCATACTCATACGATTGATGTATGAGTCTCCATAAGTGTATCCCTTTTTGAGACAAGCGGTATTCCTTGTAATATTCTTTTTGATCCTCGGTGAATCCTCCATGCCAATAAGATCTAGTTTCAAAGAAGTTAGACATTGACTGGCAAGTAAGGAACTAGACATACTATATATATATTTTTATTTTATTTTTGATAAAGGACACAAAGATAAAAATTGATAGATAAACTAACAAGACTAAAAAGCAAAGGTAAAGGGTAGTGTGCAACTCCCCTATCTTAGCACTCGGAGTCCCCGGCAACGGCGCAAGAAATTTGGCTTGATGTGCGAGATGATGATAGTGATTTCTCGCCCTTCGTTGGTAAACCTCAAGTGGAAGGCATGATGTAGCACAGCAATAAATTTTACTCGGTGAAGATACCAAGGTTTGTCTCCAGTAGTGTAGGGTTCGTAGCAAGGAAAACAAAAAAAATTCCTACGCATAAACAACCAACAAGCCAAGATCTAATCTAGGAGATGTAAGCAACGAGTAGTATGTCATAGAAGAACTCACCCTCGAAGACTTAAAACGTTACGAGATCAAATCTCGTGGATGATGTAGTGGTTCACTTGCCGATCTCAAGATCGCGATGATGTACGCTGAGCGTCTCCGTGCTCGGTCACACGTACAGCTTGATGGCGACCTCCGTTCCCTCGATCCAGCGGGGCAGCGGAAGTAGAGGATCCCCGGAAATCCAGCAGCACAACAACGTGATGCGGTGAAGAATCCCACGGTCAGGGCTTCGCCAAGCGAAAGACCATGGTATGGAGCAGCGGGTGGAGAGGAAGGGAGGTGAGGCTAGTGTATGGGAGGGGAAGCCCTCACCCTTCTTTTATAGGGGAGGAGTGGGCGGCCCAAGGGGGGTGCGACCAACTCATGGTGCCTCCACCTCTTCCCCTCTTGATGTGAGTGGAAGCCACACTCACACCCACCCATGCTCCCTTAATTGTCCACTTGGAAAATCCAAAGGTTTTCTTTAATAAATAAATAAAACATTTCTATTTCTTTATTTAATATTTGTTAATCCTATTAACAAACATTTGCACATTGCACCTCGAATCATTTGTTAATTCTATTAACAACCATCCGACAAAAACCCATTGAACTATTTCAATTTTACCCGAAACAATTTCGGTGTTGTCCAAAACATTCTTCAATATTCCTTATCCTCTCAAAATGCATCATCAAACCTTAAGTGTGTCACCCTACGGTTCGCGAATAATACAGACATGATTGAGACACCTCTCCGATCAATAATCAACAGCGGGATCTGGAGATCCGTGATGACTCCTATATATTCAACGATGAATCTTGTGATCGTGTGAACCATCAACGTCGTAACTAATTCCCTTTGTCTCGCGATATTTTACTTGTCCGAGATCCGATCATCGGTATCAACCATACCTTGTTCGATCTCGTTTCCAACAAGTACTCTTTTACTCGTTATGTGATATGACATTCTTGCGACCTAGTCACGTGCTTGCAAGCGGTGTCAATGTGATATCACCGAGAGGGCCCAGAGTATATCTCTCCGTCATTTTGGATGGACAAATCCCATTCTTGATCCATGAGCCTCAACTAATACTTTCCGAATACCTAACACCACCTTTATAGTCACCCTGTTACAGTGTGACGTTTGATGTCATTAAAGTATTCTTTCAGTATTAGTGATTGACATGATCTCATGGTCTAAGGAATAAGATTACTTCGAATGCAAGATATAACAATATAAACTAAATGACTTGATCGTATTGTTATACTTAGTTTGGGTATATATTCATCACATCGTTCTCCTAATGATATGATCCCGTTATTAACAACATCCAATGTTCATGATCAGGAAACCTTGATCATCTGTTAATCGACGAGCTAGTTAAAAGAGAGGCTTTACTAGGAACCATTGTTTGTTTATTAAACACACATGTATCAACGTTTCCGGTTAATACAATTCTAGCATGAGAAATAAACGTTTATCATAAACAAGGAATAATATAATAAACACTTTATTATTGCCTCTCGGGCATATTCCCTTCAAGTAGGACTCCGGAGATGATAAGTAGGTGTCAGCGGCGCAATTGACGCGGACCGGCACACAGACACGATAACTTTGTTCCCAATGAAGTTCAGAGAGGTTGTCAATCTCTCCGGTCTTGTTGTTCACAAAGGATCAAACACAAGGGATAATGATAGTAATTGAAAGTAAAAGCAGAAAATTAAATGAGCGTGTAAACAGTGATGAGGATATGGACCGGGATACGTGATGTTCACTAGTGATGTCTCTCTCCCAAAAGACGATAAAATTGCTATGCGAGGTAAACGAATTACAGAAAGGCAATTGACAGGATTATGAACGCACCGCAATGCTAACTATGCTACAAAAGAAAGGACGAGGCTCAAAAGCATGGGCAGTACGCCAAAATAAGTAGACCGAAATCCAACTGCATCTACTACTAATCATCCACCTTGAGATATCTATCCAGAACATCTCGCTGGTATTAAGTTGCGAGGCCCACCCAAAGTGTAAACCCAAAGCAACAGACAACTGCATTAAAAAGAACTTTGCGTAAAGTAAACAATCCTTGCAACCACGGTTACAAGCACCGTTGTTTTCCCCCTTGTGGCAACAACACATCCCCTAGACTCATGTTTCTGTCACTCAAGCGTGTCATCGGGGGGCATGAACCCACAATCGAGCAGAACGTTCCCTCTTGGAGTCACTACCTACTACTTGGCCAAAGAAATAAACAGCAACGGAGAACATGCAAGAATTACTTAGGAACAAAAATATAAGAGATAAGAACCAAATATATTACTCAATCACAATCTGAACATAATCTCATAATCCATCAGATCCTATCAAACTCAACATAGCAATAGCAGAAATATTACAAAAGTGCCTCGATCATGTAGGGCAGCTCACGAGGTATAAACCATGAAGATCAAAGAGGGGAGGAGAACATCACATAGCTACTGATCACGGACCCATGGTCCAAGTAAAACTACTCACAAGACATCCGGGGAGCATCCATGGTGGAGAGGAGACTCCCGGAGGTCAATCCTCCCTCCAACAGGGTGCCGGGAAGAGGTCTTCTGGTGCTCCCGATCTCGGAAGCGCGGCGGCGGCGGAACAGAGGCGAGTTTGCGAAATAGGGTTCTGTCTTTGGAGTTTCCCCGTGACGGAGAATAAATAGGAGAAGGGGGGCAGCCAGAGGTGGAACAGGGGCCCCAGGCGCTCCCCTGGCGCGGCCAGGGGTGGGGCCGCGCCGGGTGGCCGCCTGGGCCCCCCTGGCTCCCCTCTGGCCCCTCCAGAGCTCTTCTCGAAGCTTCCTGTACGCTGATTTTTCCTGTATTTTTCCCAGAATTTTTCTGGCACTTTTTATATGGGGGAAAACTGAAATAAAAAAACAGCAGAAAACAGGAACTGTCACTGGGGTGCACTGAGTTAATAGGTTAGTCCAAATATGATCAAAAGTGTATGAAATTGTATCTAGATCATAGCGATATCACACAAAACATGCATGGAGCAAACAGAAATTATAGATACGTTTTGGACGTATCAAGCCTCGGTGGGGAATTCCCTAACAAGGTGTACGCCACCTTGGAGATCTGTGCTTGTAGTGTAACAGAAGTGCACTCCTAAGGGAAGATTAATCTATTCGAATAGCCGTGTCCACGGTAACAAGACGCTTTATGCTGAAGCCAGATCTTACAACTACAAACTACTACATTACTAAACTGTTGGTTCCGGGTTTTCTTCCTAGCAGGGAAGTCGAGGAAGTGATCTCGGAGGCTTTGATAATTATTACAACTTACTATTATACAATGTTGCAACAACTTCTGCTGCATTGTTACTTTATGCTTTATATAAACTGTTGGCTATTGGATATTCTCTTCTCATGCTGCAAGAACCATCGGAAGATGCTAGTCTTTGATAGGCCTAGCTTCTCTTCCTTATTCCGATTTTCTGTCCTTCAGTCCACTAAATATAGTCTCCCCTTTCCATTTGATACAAATGCATAAATGCTTAGTAGCAGACATAAGACTAGCGGGTATGCTAGATACTCACATTTGCTTTATTTCCTCACTTTTGTCTTATATAACTGGATTGCTGCGATCAAACGCCGACGCCCAGGAGGAGGAGTGCCCCGGAGGCGCCTACTACGACGTTGAGTTCCTCGTTGACCAGGAGTAGTTCAGAGGTTCCCAGGCAGGAGGCCTTGCCTTTTCGATCTGTATCTCTGATGTTATTTGTGCTAGCCTTCTTAAGGCAAAACTTGACTAACTATGTTTGTACTCAGATATTATGGTTTGTATAACTTATGTATTCGGATCCTCGTGATCCCTGGTTTGCAACTTAAAGATTTATCTTCTTATGTATTCGGATCCTCGTGATCCCTGGTTTGCAACTTAAAGATTTATCTTATTTGTGTCTAGTTTTGTGCTGTGATATTTTCTTTGTGGCACCCCGATTTCGGTCGTGTATCCTGCGTGTATTATTACTATACACGGCTTGATTTTGAGGGCATCACATCCTCCTAGGGTAGCGGGGACAACATGCTTCCAGCTCTCGGGAGAGCTCCTCCGGATCCCGACGGTACGGCGCCATGATCCATGGCGAGGGGGTAGGGTCCCTCTTCGGTGACAAAGACGAAATATGTTGTGCTCCCTACCCCCTTCGACGCTTCTGGGCCACGCTCATCCTCGACAGCCGGCTATGTCCTACATCGTTGCTCTGGCCCTGTTTCTTTGCTTCTAGTGTGGAGTGCTCGCCACTTCCAAGTTGTAGTCTTCAATTTCTTATTCTTTAGCAGCTTGTGGTAGTGGCAATTTGGATTAGCTTTTCCAGTTGTTTTCCTCTTTGTATCAGTCCTACCGTTGTAAGTGTGGTTGTAATCTTGTGGCCGTTTGTTGGCTTCGTTAATTCAAAGCCGGGCTCTTCGCAAGCCTTCGTTCTAAAAAGATGTACTTGTAAATAGTACACCTTCATAAAAATTTACAGTGTTTCCAAGCACGGCCCAATGATTTTAATGCATTTTTTTCAAGGCAGTGTATTTGTAAAGAACTCGAAAAGAATCTTACATTATTTGGTTAATAAACACGAGTTTTTACAAAAGAGAAACCAAAACAATTTTGGGGAAAAATATATTGTTTGTTTGTTTTGCTTGAAGACAATGACTCTTTAAAATGCAAAACAATTCAAGATATGAAAGCAGTTTTTTTGTAAAAAAAATGCAAGGATTTTTTTTCTAAGACAAAAATGCAAAGATACCCCTTATCGCGGGGGTGTCGTCAAGGCCTCGCGGTGTTCTGTACAGCCCAACTCGTGCCAGCCCAGTTTGCGTTGCACCTAGGGTAAGCCCAATGCGGCGTCGATACCCCCAGTCGACTCCACGATATAAAGGCCTCGCACGCGAGGCCGCTAGGGTTCCTCAGCCGTCGTCTTCGCCTCGCCTCGCGCACCCCTGGAAGGTAAGGTAAGCCGCCCGCCGCCACCTCTCCATGCCGCCCCTTCCCCGCCGCAGCGCTCATTCTCCGCTCTTCCTCGCCTCGGGTAGCAGGCGTCGACGCCCTGCGACCCCCTCTTCTCGTATGAGATGCCGGATCCGCTCAATACGCGCGAAATCCACTGTAGTGCTCGCGTTGCTTTCTGCGGTGATTTGTTCCATGTTTAGTGTGCCGATCCGTTAGTAGTCCAGATGTGTAGGAGATCTTTATTTTTTGTGCGAGTTAATCATGGTTGCTTGGTAGATTTGGACGCGGAATTAGAAGCTTGCTTGGGCTTATCGGTTCTCCCTGTTAAGAGCTTATGACGGACCAATCGGTTTGTGTTTAGTTTATAGCTGTTGCAGGTGCTGTTACAATCCTATGCTTTACTGAAACACTATGACCGGGAAATGTTGTTTTTTGGATATTTAGATTTACCCTTCGTAGTTGTAGACGAGCGTGACTTGCTCTAGCTTTGAACATAAATAGTTTCCTTTGCGAACATTTAGCACTTGCTTTTTGTACCTTCACTGTGTTCTCTTATGTTACATCATCGATCTGAAATTGCTGCTCATTTGTGTGTGCAGTTCAAGAGGTTGCCCTGAGAAGCTCAAATGGCTCCCAAAGGTAAGCTCATGATATTGCCGAATTATGTGCCCTTTTTATTGAGAATGCCAATGCCAGTGTCTAGTTCCAAGTTTGCTCTGCATCTTACAGTATTGTGGGTTCAATTTTTGATTGATCAGTCAATGTTATTCAATTCAGTTCTCATTATTTGGTTCTCCTTGTAAAATATTTGTTGTTAGTGATATGCTCTGATCATGCTTACATGTTTAACACTGACAATTTTGTATGCACTGCAAATATTAGCAAGATCCTGCACTTGTTACTGGCATGCTAGAAACTGGACTCAAATACTTGACTGAAGTGTCCCTTCAGAATCCATGAGCTTACTCCAGTGTGTTCTTATGTATGCCTAGCTGCCAAAGCCCTTAGCTGATTACTGTTTCCATATGTTGCCAGTTGCTGTTGCGAAGAAGGGTGATGCCAAGGCCCAAGCCGCCAAGGTTGCCAAGGCTGTGAAGTCTGGGTCAATCAAGAAGACCGCCAAGAAGATCCGGACATCTGTGACATTTCACCGCCCCAAGACCCTGTCAAAGCCCAGGGACCCCAAGTACCCTAGGATCAGCACGCCTGGGAGGAACAAGCTTGACCAGTACCAGATCCTCAAGTACCCTCTTACCACTGAGTCTGCCATGAAGAAGATCGAGGACAACAACACCCTCGTCTTCATCGTCGACCTCAAGGCAGACAAGAAGAAGATCAAGGCTGCGGTGAAGAAGATGTACGACATCCAGGCCAAGAAGGTCAACACTCTGATCAGGTTAGTGTTTTGCTCCCATGTTCCTGCACTGTGCTGCTTGCTTGATCTGCCGTTATGTGTGTGCAGCCAAATGACCAAACTTGTAATTTTGCAGGCCTGATGGCAAGAAGAAGGCCTACGTGAAGCTGACACCTGACTACGATGCCCTTGATGTTGCCAACAAGATCGGCATCATTTAAGTCAAGAGAGGTTCCTGCAGTAGGCGCTTGTGTCGTGGTTATGTTATCAGATTTTTGTAGTTGTTACTCAGTTGCCCACCACATCGTTGCATACTTTGATGAACTTAACGCAATCCAAGTGACTCATGTTAAGCTGATTTGAGCTTTTGCGTCTTGCTCATTTCATGTTGGTTTGTTGCTTCACCATCTGTCTACTATTGTATTTTCTTGTGTGCTGCAAAGTTTTCACTGTGCGACAAAATTTGGTAAGTCTTTGCTGCTAGGCTTGATGAGACAGTATCGTTTGTAGCTGAATCTAATGATTAAACATACAAATGGACTGTTTTCAGTCTTCTTGTGAAATGATCAGCTGGACTTTGTACATATGAGTCTGTCCAAATCTCATTGTTATAAGGGCGTTGATTAGCTGGCGTATAAGGACTTGCAAAGTTCCAGACTAATGGTCTGGATCTGCGTTGATTAGCTGGCAAGTATCAGGACTTGCAAAGTTCATGACTAATGGTCTGGATCCACAAGGCGGATCCGGAGGCTGATGAAGAACGTCTCCCAGGTTGATAATAAGATTTGCCATGCTGGTAAGGGAGGCCGTTTGCCTACATCCCCTCCAACCTGCAGCCAGGAACCATTCAGCAGAGAAGGAGCATTTTAGTTGCGGTGTAGTGGTGTGGTCGCATACATTCGCAAAGCCCGTTGTGCTCGCATTTGCCCTCGATCTTGCATCCCCATAGCTTCGCAAAATTGGTTGTGCAATACGAGGCGCTGATAGGCTGACCGTGCAGAGTAATTCAGAGCGTCGAAGGGAGGGCCTGCTGTCCAAATAAAATTGTAGGGGTGTCGGGCACTAGGGAAAACTTTGCATCACACTGATTGACATCTCTGAACAAAAGATAACTGAAATGTAAGAAAGTTTAGATTTGTAATATTTTGACGGTCTACTTGTGACTGCTGCACATGAATTTTAACTCAGAACTGGAGTCCTGATAAAAATCTGAAATCCCATGAATTCACAAGAAAATCTTATCATAGGTAAAAAACTGAGCAAGTGAGCACATATATGTGGAAATGTAAATGTTTAGATGGCAAATCCCTCTGATATTCCAGGGAAGGAAAATTTCAAATCAATAAAGAAATTTTCTTACATATTCTTTTAACCATCGGCATGTACGAATTAGTCTGACATATGGAATAAGTGGATCGTAGAAGTTTAAGGGCCTGTTCGGTAGTTGCCTAACTCCACAAAATCCTCAAATCCCGCTTTGTTCAGGACGTCTGCTCCAGGTTTCTTTATCGCCAGGCATGGGCTCACAACCTTTTCGATCAGTGGGATTCAATTCAACCCTAGTGAAGGTGAGGAGAGGCCCAATTGAGCCCAAGTGAGATTATATGTGAGGGAAAGGGGGATCGAGATGTTCTGGAGAGCAACTAGTTAGCGGACACCCTCCCGCGTGGTCCCGTGGATGTCACCTTTTGCGCACTTTGGAGCCGCCATATGTCGCGCTTTGACTGCGTCCCGCGCGAAGCAAAAACTGTGGCTGCACGCGTGACTGTAGCTATGGCTGAATACTGTGGCTGAAAATTGTGGTTGTGGCTCGGATGTGGCTGAAAATTATGGTTGTGGTAGGGGCCGTGGCAGAAAACTGTGGCTGTTACTCGTACTATGGCTGCGCGTGTGGCTGTGGCCGTGTGTCCGGAAGGCGTCATGTGCTAAACGCGAAAGGGCTAAGGAAAAATCTCGAAACGCATCAAAACGTGACACTTGGCGCGTTTGAAGTGCGCACGAGTGACCTTCGCAAGGGGTACTCCTCAACTAGTGATTGACGATGTTCTAAGCCTCTCCATCGAACCGGTACGTGAATTCGTGGTGGAAGGTGGTCGTAAATATTGCCAACTCCAGATTTCACATTTTCTGAGATCGCCAAAGCAACCGGTCCATGTTTTAGCACGTAAAGCCTCCTCAGCTCTCGGAAGCCAGCTTCGAGAAGCCAGGCCGTTCGGCCCAGTTCCGTTCGCGGATTTAGCGAATCTGGAAGCTGGGAAGCTATCGAACAGAACCTTAAGTTGGATTGTCAAAGACACGACACTGACCACCGAGAAATTTCCTAGAAACCATGCAATAAATTTATAAATGGAATAGCTTGTTATATTTGGTCTGTTTAAGACATATTCATACGATACTGAAACCCTGATGACGAAGTATGCATCGAGAATGATATTCATGTCTACATCTGAAGATACATGCATGGCTACACGTTTTAGATTGTGGCAAAAAATATCATGTTCCCAAGACTGAAAACAAAAGGTTAAACTTTCAAGAAGCCAGATAAATATATTTTTTCTATAATAAAAAGGTCAATATCATTGGTTTGTCTAGAACTCGAGAACATCAAACATATGAGCTTCGCCTATTGCACGAAAGAGTGAGAAACTGTTGGTGCCTGCGCACACGACCACAATATAGGTTTGTGCGGGTCTTGTAGACCTGAGCAACTTCGAGGAGACAGGTTTTTTGTAACACGCAGAAGCTCTTGTGTCCAACTAAGTGCTCGTCCGACCGCTGAAAAGATCTACATGTGATATTCTTGAATCTTGATGCAAGATGCATTAATCGATCTAGCATACCTTCCTACCATTTTTTTGAACATTTACCTCCCTACCATAAGTTTGTGCATCTGGTGTGAATCGTTCTTGTTAGATACATGCATATTTGTTCTTCCTAGTGTTCTAAACAAATAACGGAAACAAGACAATACATCACCGCTGGACATCTACACAAACCAAACTATATAACACAAAAAAGGAAAAAATGAATCAAAATGCCAGGAACAAGGGTGCACCAGCGACCTTCGCCTCATCTTCCACCCATGCAGTACCTAGACGACACCATCGTCCCCTCCGCTCATGCCCTCCTGGGCGCTCGATCACCGACTGTAGGTGGCGATGATGTGACACACTGGTGGGGGTGCTCCCCATGGGTAAGCGATAGTAAGTCGGTGGTGGAAATTGGCCACTTCCGTCGTAGCTGGACGCATTGTCTACCCGATGGGCAAGTGCGACCATGAGGCTTCTTTTTTCTATTGATAACAAATGATAGAAAATCAAAAATCTCAAATGATAGCAGACTGAGAAGATTGTGGGAGGCCAGCGGTGTCGACAGTCGCCTCTCACTCCGAGTCGTCGTTCCTAATACGGGGCGACATCTCCTCCTCATCTCGGGTCACCGTTCTTCCCACATGTCGACACCACCTCAACCACGCGAAGGGAGAAGGGACCGGCAGGGGGGGGGGCTCCAGCCTCCAAAGGTGTGACGCCCCCAAAATCAATCCATGTACAGTAATCATACACGCAGGGTACACGGTTGAGATTAGGGTGCCACGGTGAGAATATCACAGCACAACACTAAACAGAAAAGGATAAACCAATATGTTACAATACCAGGGATCACGAGGATCCGAATACATAAGTCATACAAGCCATAATATCTGAGTACAGACATAGTTAGTCAAGTTTTGCCTTAAGAAGACTAGCACAAATGACATCAGAGATACAGATCGAAAAGGCGAGGCCTCCTGCCTGGCCTCCACGGAACTACTCCTGGTCAACGGGGAACTCGACGTCGTAGTAGTCGCCTCCGGGGTACTCCTGCTCCTGGGCTTCAACGTCGACTGCAGCGGCCGATCAGGCAAAACAAAAAGGGGTAAATAAAGCAAAGGTGAGTATCTAGCATACCCGCGAGTCTTACGTCCGCTACTAAGCATTTATGCATTTGTATTAATGGAAAGGGGAGGCTATATATAGTGGACTGAGTTGCAGAAATCCAGAATAAGGAAGAGAAGCTAGGCCTAACGAAGACTAGCATCTTCCGACGGGTCTTGCAGCATGAGAAGAGAATAGCCAACAATTTATATAAAGCATAAAGTAACAATGCAACAGAAGTAGCTGCAACATTGTATAATAGTAAGTTGTATTAGATAATAATATTCAAAGCCGCCGAGAATCCTTCCTCGACTTCCCCGCGAGGAAGAAAACCCGGAACCAACAGTTTAGTAATAGTAGTTTGTAGTAGTAGAGTCTGGCTTCAGCATAAAGCCTCCTGTTACCGTGGCCACGGCTATTCGAATAGATTATCTTCCCTGCAGGGGATGCACTAGTGTTACCCTACACGCTCGGATCTCCAGGATAGCGTACACCTTGTTAGGAATGCCCAACCGAGGCTATCCGATACGCCGAAGTCCATCCTTCGAGCTCAACAGAGAGGCCATCCGCCGGTCTAAATCCAAAGCACAAAGGAACTTTGGACCCCTGTCCTTTGTACTCCTGCACGGTACGCGACTGACCGGTGAATCAAACCCACTTCCCACTACCGGAGTAAGCATTCCAAGCCCGGCAATCAGCCCGAGGTAAAGCTGACGTCTGAAGAGCCCTCGAACGAGGCTACAACGCAGAGGGCCCACACCGTAATCCCACGTGGAGGTAGTGCGTAAAGGGCACGGCGACCCACTCAAGTCATCCACCTGACCGATTAAGCATTTTTTATTATTATCTATCGGAACAACCGTTATCGTTGTCCTTATTTAGGCGAGCCGCGGACAATGACATCAGTCAGGTCCACCCCCATTACCAGAGCCAGTGGCCGCCTGCCCCTGTCGTCCCACCAACTCGTGCGGCTACCAACAAGGTAAACCGTCTCCTTACCTTGTCTCGCGTTTGCTCTGAAGAGATCGACTTTCGTACAACAGAGTATCTCTCGGCCATCGAGCAAGTACCAGGCCCGCCGCACACCGGTGGAATACACCTATACTGTCGGTCCGATACGATACCCTGCGCGGGCACCGTTGGGTCACCCGACTCCTTACCTTTAAGGACACCCGTGGATTAGTAACCTAGGCCGGCTATACAAAGTCATCCTCGAGTGGAGTACAAGGATTACTCCTCGATAGCTCACACTTGAGGTGGCTCGGCAGAGCCGGAGTAGGGGCCTGTATCAATGTCTGCTCTGAGCCGTACATGTAGCATTTTATAATGTATCGTTTCCACGATCACTCCCAGAGTGATCACGGCCCGCTATCTAATCCTATTGACTAACAAGGCGCAGGGATAACTGCTGATTATAAGACATATATATATATATATATATATATATATATATATATATAGGGCAACATAGGATAGCGGAAAGGTAATCAAGTGGCGACAATGATAAGCTATGCAGTTGAATAGGATTGTAACGTAGCAGTAGCAGCAATGCCTAGTGCAAGAAATGTACGGAAAGATAGGCGATATCTGGGGAAGAGAATGGCTCTGCTTGCCTGGAATCTCGACGGTAGGGGTAGGGTCGTCGACGTAGTAGTCGTACTCAGCGGCGGTGTAGTCGGCGGCAACAACTGGGTCTACCGGAGAATAAAGGGGGGGGAGAAACAGTAAATATAAAGAAAACATATGCAAACAGATACATGACATGACAGATGAAATGTTAACGGTGCTCTAACGTAGTACGAAGCAATATGCTCGAAGCGGGAATTCATCCGTGGATGAACTGCCAGCTCCGGGTCATTACCGGACAGGGTGTTCGGAGGGGGAAGGTAGCATGCCGGAGGTGTCGTGGACATCGGACAAACACACGGAGGGTGTATCCGTGTTAGTTGATCTATCCGATACGCCGAAGTCCATCCTTCGAGCTCAACAGAGAGGCCATCCGCCGGTCTAAATCCAAAGCACAAAGGAACTTTGGACCCCTGTCCTTTGTACTCCTGCACGGTACGCGACTGACCGGTGAATCAAACCCACTTCCCACTACCGGAGTAAGCATTCCAAGCCCGGCAATCAGCCCGAGGTAAAGCTGACGTCTGAAGAGCCCTCGAACGAGGCTACAACGCAGAGGGCCCACACCGTAATCCCACGTGGAGGTAGTGCGTAAAGGGCACGGCGACCCACTCAAGTCATCCACCTGACCGATTAAGCATTTTTTATTATTATCTATCGGAACAACCGTTATCGTTGTCCTTATTTAGGCGAGCCGCGGACAATGACATCAGTCAGGTCCACCCCCATTACCAGAGCCAGTGGCCGCCTGCCCCTGTCGTCCCACCAACTCGTGCGGCTACCAACAAGGTAAACCGTCTCCTTACCTTGTCTCGCGTTTGCTCTGAAGAGATCGACTTTCGTACAACAGAGTATCTCTCGGCCATCGAGCAAGTACCAGGCCCGCCGCACACCGGTGGAATACACCTATACTGTCGGTCCGATACGATACCCTGCGCGGGCACCGTTGGGTCACCCGACTCCTTACCTTTAAGGACACCCGTGGATTAGTAACCTAGGCCGGCTATACAAAGTCATCCTCGAGTGGAGTACAAGGATTACTCCTCGATAGCTCACACTTGAGGTGGCTCGGCAGAGCCGGAGTAGGGGCCTGTATCAATGTCTGCTCTGAGCCGTACATGTAGCATTTTATAATGTATCGTTTCCACGATCACTCCCAGAGTGATCACGGCCCGCTATCTAATCCTATTGACTAACAAGGCGCAGGGATAACTGCTGATTATAAGACATATATATATATATATATATATATATATATAGGGCAACATAGGATAGCGGAAAGGTAATCAAGTGGCGACAATGATAAGCTATGCAGTTGAATAGGATTGTAACGTAGCAGTAGCAGCAATGCCTAGTGCAAGAAATGTACGGAAAGATAGGCGATATCTGGGGAAGAGAATGGCTCTGCTTGCCTGGAATCTCGACGGTAGGGGTAGGGTCGTCGACGTAGTAGTCGTACTCAGCGGCGGTGTAGTCGGCGGCAACAACTGGGTCTACCGGAGAATAAAGGGGGGGGAGAAACAGTAAATATAAAGAAAACATATGCAAACAGATACATGACATGACAGATGAAATGTTAACGGTGCTCTAACGTAGTACGAAGCAATATGCTCGAAGCGGGAATTCATCCGTGGATGAACTGCCAGCTCCGGGTCATTACCGGACAGGGTGTTCGGAGGGGGAAGGTAGCATGCCGGAGGTGTCGTGGACATCGGACAAACACACGGAGGGTGTATCCGTGTTAGTTGATCCATTCTGAACAACTTTCGTGTTCGGAATAAATTCATCCGGAGAGTTTTATGGTATCGGACAATCATCGGACAGTCGGTCCGGAGGGGGACGGTTCGATGTTCGTTGTGTTAGAGGGGGGTGGTTGACATACGGCTAACGTATTCGTATTTGTTGTATTTTTCTGATCAATTTTCATGTATAAAGTTTTTCGATCCGAGTTACGGTTTAAAAGATATTTATTATTAAAGTTTAAATCAATTTTAATTCATTTTCTAATTTCTTTTATTATTTAATTAGACATTATCCACAACCTTATCCGGAGCAGTAATATGACAAGGAGGACCCAAATGTCAGCCACTAAGGTTTTATTAATTCATTTTTATTAATTAAAACAGTGGGGTGGCCCACATGTCATACACTCAATTTATAATTGCATTTTTAATTTAAACAAATAATCAGAGGGGCTCATGTGTCATGCTCACATGATAATTAATCAATTAAATTAATTTAAATGGCTGGGGCCCGGTTGTCATTGACTAGGGGCGTTATTTGCTTTAATCATTTTAACAGGCAATTTAGGGGGATGGCCCCACTGGTGAGCCACTTACCAAGGGGGGGGGGGGTTAGGCTAACAGTGGGGGTTAGTGGGGGTGGGGCCCCAAGGTCAGTGGGTGGGGTTATCCCCACGGCTTAAGAAGTGCTCGCCGGCGGCGAGACATTGACCACGGCGGCTGTCGTGGTCATGCCAAGGGGATACCCTTAAGGGACATAAACCATGGGGTACCCTTGATACACGGGGTTATGTAATGAAATAACTTAACCTGATCCTGAGCAAAGAGTTAACCCAGAATGATAAATCAGAACCATACTTCCGAGTAGCACCTAGCTCGGGAGTACGCGTTACTCGGAAAGGAAGCTACCAAGTCAACTGTTACTCGGAAGGAAGGAAATCAACCGCCAGGACGAGCAATGAAGCCCAAGGCGTTACCTCCCATTTAAAGAGCAGTAATAGGTAGATTAATGAGTAGTCGTTTCCTGTATTTATGATAGGGCATTACTTGTAACATTAAACATCATCAATGTGCCATGACCAGCCTTTACAACTCCCATGACACACTCTATATAAGCCATGGGAGGACATTGGGTTGGAGGCACGCACACACTTATTCTTCCTCCTTTCTCACGGGATCTTATCCCATGTAATTTCATGTTCTTCGTGTTCTTACACAGATAAAGGAAAAACTCCTCCGGGGGCACGAGACGTAGGGATTTTATCTCCTCCGCGAGAGTCCCGAACTCGATAAAATCGCCTGCGTCCACCCGTTTGCATCTCGATAGATCATGCTCCGTTCATACCCCCTCTCTATTGTCAGGATCATATCCACGACAGTTAGCGCCCACCGTGGGGCTGATGTCTATCGATCCATGATGCGGACGGTTTGTTTTCTTTTTTGGCATCTATTATTCGTTCGCTTTTGATCTGCTTTATTTTTCCAAAAGCAGGATTATCTCGAACGATTTACTTTGATCCCCGAAGCTGAACAGTCGTCATGGACGGGCGCCCGTTCCTGTCATGGTGATTTCGATCGACTGCAGGGCTCACGCCCAACAACTTCTCTTTCCTGGTGGATCACATTCTCGAACTGCATCAGCCGCCGACCGCCGTGCTCGCTGCGATCTCCCTCCACGCCAAGATGAACCGGCTCGGCCTCTTCGTCGGCGCCCCAGACTTGGCTGGTGCTGCGGCCTCCTCTTCACGGACTCGACGCGGCACGGATTTTGGCAACCGCTGCGACTCGGACGCCGGTTACTCTCCGGCTCTGTCCTCGGATTCCCTGAATAACTCGGCAGCGGCCGGCTTCGCCTCCTGCTGCGACTCGGACACCGGGTCCACGTCCCTGCTCACGGCAACCCGGGCTTACTCGGCCTATACCTTAGACGCCGGGGCAGCAGCAACTCAGCGGCCTCCACCAGTACTCGGTCTTCACTCAGCTCGGCATCGCCTCTGCTCCAACTCGGAAGCACCCAGGTCCTGCTATGGCTCTCTGCCTCGATGCGAAGACGTCTCCAACCAGCAACGATTCAACAACCCTGGATGAACCATGCGGTTTTGGTTTGGTTTTCTCTGTGAAAATCCCATTCCACTTACATATTTATATGTATGCATGCGTACGATTGGTGTAGGTGCTCTGGCCTCTGGTTGCAAGGACGAGCCAGCTACACACACAGATCAGAACAGAATTGCATACAACTCAGCCGCGGTGGTTAGCCAAGCTCCTGCACGGCAAGGACGCGGCCGCCCGCTCCAACTCGAAGTTGTTCTCTTCGAACGTGACCGCCTGCTACATCCTCACCGACAATCTCCGCGATGAAACCGCCAGCGCCGACTCAGGCGCCCCGCACGCCTCCGACCTGCCGCACCCTACCTACTCCAACTCGGAGATGACTCATGCAGACGATGGCTCCTGCTCCAACTCGAAGCACGGCCTTGACTCAACTCGGACCTCCTCCGTTGCTCGGCCTCAACTTGACGATGACCAGGACAAGCTACGCGCTTCGTCCGTAACTCCGCGCTGCAACGATTCAACTGTGACTCAACCGCAACTCTGCGCTGCATCGACTCGACATCGACTATTCGGACGAGCTACGCACTCTTTCTGCGACATTTCATCTACGATGACCCGAACGAGCTACGCGCTTCTTCGGCGATGATCCAGACGAGCTACACACTCCTTCCGCGACTCCGTGCTGCTTCGACTCGGCCGCGACTCGGATGTGCTCCACACTCCTTCGATGACGGCATCCGTCATGACTCGGCCTACGCTTCGACTCGGCCTCAACTTGACGATGACCTGGACAAGCTACGCGCTTCGTCCGTAACTCCACACTCCTTCGACGACGGCATCCGTCATGACTCGACCTGCGCCACGACCTAGTGTTGCTCCGACTCGACGGCCACTCGAAGCTATGCGCTCCTTCCACGACGCTTCTTTCGTGATGACATTTGCGATGACTCGAATGAGGTATGCATTGACCGTGCTCGTTTTCTTTCCGCAATGACATGTGCTCCGACTTGGACGAGCTACATGTTCCAACCGCACTTCCGCACTGCAACGAACTCGATCGCGACTCAACCACAACTCCGCGCTGCATCGACTTGATATCGATGACCCGGACGAGTACGCTGCAACGATTCAAACAAGAATGTTTCTTCGTTGTGTCACGGCTTCATCGACTCCGACTACGTCCTCAACTCAGGAACAACTAAGTTCTCATATATCCAGACTTTATACTTTACTATTTAGCAAGTTGGTCTCTCCTGAGCATCACCCGGGAACCACTTCTCGCCTTTACCCGAGTCCACCTCGATGAAACACAAATTATATTCCCTATATTCCGACAGGTCCGCCGTCGAAGGTTGTAACACACTCGGGGGCTTAGCAACACCCGGGGGCTACAACTTAGATTAGAATCAGATTTATCTTTGTTGGTGGCTCTTTGCTCCACCCATTAGTTGCGGCGCCAGTCGGCAAGTTGTTTACTTGGTTTTCTCCTGTTCTTCGTGAAACGCCTATACATGTTCGGTACCAAAACGCCTACTCTTCGTCTCCAACCCGGTCGCAACCTCACTGTCTAGTTGGCAATAGCAATAGCTACTGGTCTGCCGACTCGCTAAATGGCTAAACACGAGAGAACAATCAACCAAGTTAGACATATTATTATCTGCAAAGTTTAAGTTCTACACTTTATTTCTGCAAAGTTTAAAGTCCCGCGTTTTCACCCAGCTTTTTGGGTATGAATACTATAATACTTTCATTCTCTATCTTTTTGCATTTTCTTTCAGGTCAATGAAGGAAATATCTTTGGTTTCATTCCGCGCCCGTGCACAACGAGATTCCAAATTCATTCAAGAAACAACACTCAAGAAAATGTTCCGTGTCCACGCACGATGAAACAATTTTGTATAGCTTCAGCAAAAGACTCCAACTAACTACCAGTAGTTAGTCGGAGCCTTGGGGGCTACACCCAGTGGGTGCACTGATCGTGCTCCCACTGGAAGGAAAATTAACCCGAGTAGATCTTCACTCGGAAGAATGAAATGTCGAGTAAGGCATCACTCGGATACACCCAATGGGTAGCCAATAAAAACCGAGTAATTTACCACTCGATTACTCAACAAAACCGAGTAAGTCGTCACTCGGAGTATTTTTGAGAGAAGCTATTCCTCAAGCATGAAACAGTTTCGAACCCGATAATATTCGGGACTAAGTGACATGCATGAATGCAGCCATATTTCAAAATACGCAGCAAATGGAAAATCTTGTATTCATTAGTTATTTGAGAAAAGTTCTGAGTAGCTAATTCATTAATAGTCCGTCTCTGACGAAGATTGCCAGATTATTAGTAAGATAAGGTGCAAGGGGTAAAGAACCGATATCCTATGTGGTATTGATCTAAGGACCATAATAAGGCCTTAGAATATCGACTTTACAAATTTGGATAAATGAAATCTATAAGGCCTTAGATTTTCATGACACGCCTCCTGTGGGCCTCAGTCTACCTCTTCCTAGAGCAGCTTGAGTGTCGCCAAATTTTTCCTTTAACTTGCCCGACCCATATACAAGGGAAAAGTATACAACTTTAATAAAGTCCTTCCGGGCCTCTTATTGAGTTAAAACTTCATGAACCTTATGAAAACATCATCAGAAGAAAGAATGCTCTTCTGATAATTTGATAGCTTCAGTTAAAGACTCCAACTAACTACAAGTAGTTAGTCGGAGCCTTGGGGGCTACACCCAATGGGTGCACTGATCGTGCCCCCACTGGAAGAAAAATTTCCCGAGTAGATCTTCACTCGAAAGAACAACATGTCGAGTAACTCATGACTCGGAATAGCCCATCCCGAGTAGATCTTCACTCGGAAGAACAACATACCGGGTAAGTTGTCATTCGGAAACCTTAAACGAAGCCGAATAAGTCATCACTCGGAAATCTAGAGGAAACCATGTAAGTCATCACTTGGAGTATTTTTGGAGAAACTACTTCTCAAGCATGGAGCAGTCCCGAATGTTACGATACTTGGGGTTAAGTGACACGCATGAATGCAGCTGCATTCATGCTACATAGCGAATGGAAATATAAACTTGCCCGACCCGTGTACAAGGGAAAAGTATAAAACTTTAATAAAGTCCTTCTGGGCCTCTTATTGAGTTAAAACTTTGAAACCTTACGAAAATATAAACACCGACAAAATAAATGACGTTCTTCTGAAAATCTGGTTACTCAATCTCGAGAACCCAAAAGCACTTGGGGGCTACTGTCGTGGTCATGCCAAGGGGATACCCTTAAGGGACATAAACCATGGGGTACCCTTGATACACGGGGTTATGTAATGAAATAACTTAACCTGATCCTGAGCAAAGAGTTAACCCAGAATGATAAATCAGAACCATACTTCCGAGTAGCACCTAGCTCGGGAGTACGCGTTACTCGGAAAGGAAGCTACCAAGTCAACTGTTACTCGGAAGGAAGGAAATCAACCGCCAGGACGAGCAATGAAGCCCAAGGCGTTACCTCCCATTTAAAGAGCAGTAATAGGTAGATTAATGAGTAGCCGTTTCCTGTATTTATGATAAGGCATTACTTGTAACATTAAACATCATCAATGTGCCATGACCAGCCTTTACAACTCCCATGACGCACTCTATATAAGCCATGGGAGGACATTGGGTTGGAGGCACGCACACACTTCTTCTTCCTCCTTTCTCACGGGATCTTATCCCATGTAATTCCATGTTCTTCGTGTTCTTACACAGATAAAGGAAAAGCTCCTTCGGAGACACGAGACGTAGGGATTTTATCTCCTCCGCGAGAGTCCCGAACTCGATAAAATCGCCTGCGTCCACCCGTTTGCATTTCGATAGATCATGCTCCGTTCATACCCCCTTTCTATTGTCATATTAGCATCCCAATCAATCAAACACATTGAATAAACTGATTTGACTACAAAAGACTGTATTGTCCTTTTTCTTATTAAACCGACAACTTCTAATCTCTCTACATTTGAAAACTTTGCAAAGGTGTATCGAAGCAAAGTTTCACAAGAACAAAAAATTGGCATTTCGTCTTGTACACCGGTTGCTGTTAATGTGTTCACTGTGCGAAATGCACCAACAGATCTTGATCAGGAGCTTCTCAACTCGTCCGAGCGCGTTCTAATCTTCTCCGGCGGCGAGCGGTACCGGCCGTCGTATGTCCCGACAACGGCCGGGCTCTCCGGCCGGAGAGCGTGGTACCTGGCCGCCTCCCGCCTCACGGATGCGCCCAAGTCGCTCTTGGACCTCGCCAGCTGAGCCCCCGCCTCCGGTCTCGGCGCGGAGGGCGGCGCCGCCGCCGCCTCCCCGCCGCGCGCACGGCGGGCGTGCAAGTCCACGGCCGTCACGCTCCTCAGCGGCGTCCGCTCGCACGACGACAGCGGCGTGCTCTCACAGGAGCTGTCTCCGGCGAGCGCGTCGTGGCTGCCGGAGGACAACCACAGCGACCGCATCGCCTTCCCCAGCTCGTCGTCCGCGGCGGCCTTCTTGCTGCTCTTCCGGTCGTGGCCGTGGCCGTTGCTCCTTCTGCTGCTGGCTAGCAGCTTCTTGATGTTCCTGAGAAACTTGTGCTGCTTGCCATGCCCGGCCCGATTCTCGGCCGGCGACGGCATGGCCGGGCTCCGGCCTGGCTCATCGTGGTCTCCAGCGCGCCGCCGCTGGTGGTTTCCTCCGTCGCCGTACAGCGACTCGTTGAGCGGCGAGAACATCACGGGGTCGTAGCCGTAGAGGCCGAGGCTGCCGTAGTGGAGCATGAGCTCATTGGCCTTGTCGCTGAGCGGCAGGTCAAGTTCTTGATCAGATGATCCATGGCCGACGGCATGACGCTCGTCAGCAACGTCGTCCTAAATTCAGATAGAAAAAGCAAGATTAATCAGCATGTTTAGCAACATAGAGGAAGATTGCCGATATTGAAATCCTGTGACAGTTACAGAGAGATTAGCATATGACAGTTTTTTCTAAGCAAAATGCACATGGGAAAATTCAAGGGGACTTTGCACTCTCTTTTTTTTTTGCGAAATAAGGGGACTTTGCACTCGTGGGGAGGGAATTTCTCAAAAGATAGTGGCATATGTCTTGTAAAAAAAAGATGTGCGAAAACGTGTGGCAACTTGCAAAAAGTTTCAACCTATAAAATAGTAGCACATCATAAAAGAGAAGATGATAAAATGTGGCTGTTTGGGGTCATCATGGCCAAGCTTTGACCATAAGATAAACTAATTGGTCACCTCATGTTCAATTGCACCACGCAACAGTCTACTCTGACCACAACAACAACCAATAATTCAGAAGGTTCTCAACATGACCTTAGCGTCAAATTTAAACAGTGACATATAACAAAAGCAACTAGGCAGGCATGAGGCATCAAATTAAAGCTGTGACAAGTGACATATAACAAAGAGCAACTTGGCAGAATTTCAGCCGCCATTTTGTTCCAAACCAATGAACAAGATGAAAAGGTCATTTGCGTTTTTGCCAATAGAACAGCAAGCCAGCATCATAAAGTAAGCTATCTTACAATCATTCAGTCGTATGGTCAGATGATCCAGACATCCAAAGAATTGGTTTCAAACTAAACTACTTTTTTGGATTTGCTATTTCAAACCATCATCGGCTTAGAAAGAAATGTTTTTTTTAATTGAACAATCGGCACAAAAATCTGCAGAAACTGAGATGTACTCACTGGTTTTCCCAAATTTGATCGAATTGACAGAAAATGTTGCATTGAAATCAAGAATTAGGAATTCAGTTACCTCATGAACCAGAGTGATAACCTGCTCCGCATCCTGCAGCCTCCGAGCAAGCTCCCCGTTCTCCTCCTCCAGCCCGGCCATGGCCTTCTCCAGCTCCGTAACCTTGTCCCGGAGCGCCGCCGCCTCGCTCCGGGCCTCCTCCCGCTCGGCCTGCACCCGCTCGGTGAGCGCCCACAGCTTCTCCTTGGCGCGGCCCAGCTGGACCCGGACGGCCTCCAGCTCCGCCGCCTGGGCCTTGAGCTGCTCGTTCTCCTCGCGCAGCGACAAGACTTTGAGCTCCAGCAGCCGCGCCTCCACGGCGGCGACGCCCACGCGGTTCTCCAGCTCTTTCATGGTGACCTCCTGACGCTCTCTGAGGCCGTCCAGGTCCATCTCCCGGAGCTCCAGCCTCTGCTCCCGCTCCTCCAGCGACAGCCACAGCTCCTTGTCCTCCTCCTCCTTCTCCGGCTGATCGTGCTCCGTTTCGGTTGCTCCCGCCACGCCGGGCGGCATGGTCTGAACTCTCGCCACCGCATCTGGCTCGTCGTCCCCGGCACCGACGGACGCGCCGTGGATCACGTTCTCCAGATTCTCATCCTTTGACACGAAGGGCAAGAAATCAGTTCGATCGCATGAATTCGCCATGACCGAGAAACGGGAGCTCGATCCAGCCAAGGATCGATCAATCAAGACTTACATTCGACGACAGAATTCTTCTGAGCCCGTCGTCCGGCGCGGGCAGAGCACGAGGTCTGGTTGCTGCAGGCAAATCGATGCAAGTCAAATCACAAATGATAGGAAATTGAGCATGAGAAACAAGCTGCTTACCAGAAGTTGCCAGACGCGGACGTCGCCGGCGAGGCTGCTGATCTGAAACGAAGAGCGCCGCCACGTAGAGAGCAACGGCGGCGGCGGCGACCATCACGGACCCCTGCGGCCTCCCTTGGCTACCGCCGTTCTTGCCCCATCCAAGAAGGCGGCTGATCAGCGCGGAGGAAGCAGGGAAGCTGACCAGAGCACGATCGAAGCCCGCCCTCATGGGATCAAACCGGAGGGAGAACATGAGGCCAGCTCCTCCCTCCTGCTCGTCCATGGCGTCAAGCGAACGCCATGCCCAGGGGGCACCGAAGGTGCGACCTTGACGAGGCCCCATGGGGCATTTATGCCAAGCCAAGACCAATCTTGGTCAGAGAAATGGAAAAAGGGAATGGTGGCGCGTGGAAAATAAAAAAGTTAAGATTTTGATTCCTAGTTGCACGGATGGAAGATGGCTAGAGAGAATTGTTTGAAAGCATCAAAGCGGCCCACGGGAACGGGCAAAAAGCAGAGGCCGGTGTCCGTCCGTTGAGCATCGATCTCTTCTTCTACTCCATTGAGAATTTTTTGAGATCGAGCACGCCGAAGAAAGAAGAAATGGAGGTTTAGTTGGTGCTTGGAATCGGTTTGGAGGTGTGATGTATGTGGAATTTGGAATTGCTTCTACAAAAATAAAGAGGATTTTTCGTCGTCTAGGAATAGGACGGATAGTGTAGGTAGGTGTTGTAGATATGCACTTTTTGTACAACAAACACGATTGAAGATATGTATGAGCGCGTCATGATGTATATCATCATCGGTGGCAAAACCATGGTCCGCATACCATACCATGGGTGCATGCATACCGTGGTTGATAGCAGAACCATGTATCTCCGCGATAGGCATGACAAGTCGCTAGAGAAGCTTCGTCAGGAGTGTGATATGTGATGGATATATTAGCGATTTTTCTACCGTATTAATTTAATCCATTTATAAGTTAGCAAGTTTTCTATTGTATTAGTTTAGTCCATATATAAATCATGAATGTATTGATCCCTAACCATGTATACCGAAACTATTGAATGCGTGATAGATAACTACAATAAAAATGGTATGCTATACAACATATACCATTTTTGGATAAAGATATACCACTTTTGGATAAAGATACAACATATACCATGATAACAAATTGACATATATGCCAGTGAAAAGTTTGTTTTCTATGTTCATCCATTATAGTTTTTGTAAGATAAAGAGAGCTCATCCATTTCTCACCATCAGCATGCAAATACCTTATGTGCCAAAACAAACCAATCAAGCACATCCCAGATTTCATGAACTAAACACTCAAGGGCATACACGTTTTACAAAGAGTATAATACACCAAAGGTCCTAAACCTATTTGAGGTGTGTCAATTTAATCACAAAACTTCAAAACTGCATATTTATGTCCCAAAAGTTTGTAAGAGGTTCATCTTCGGTCCTAGGCAGACTAGATAATGTTTGACCCGCTAGCGTGACATGTTGACCATTGCCACATCGTAAAAGATACCACCAAGGACAATCGAATAGAAGAACAGTTTGCATTAACACCATTGATAGTACTCTACTTCTCACTTGTGGTCCATCGCGCGCTCGTTGGTGAAGCTCCACCACTGTTGTGCGGTGATGGTCTTTCCCGACGTTTCGGGACCACATCTTTGACTTCCCTGATGACTTCCGCATCACCGTGGACTATGAAAATCTTGAGCCAATGCTTGATGCCGGCGTCAGTGAGCGCGACTTTGTGGTGGATGAGTGCTTCGTCTGATGCACGTTCCTCTTCTCCCTCCCACACCGGAGCATCATTGGTCGATGTCGTTGGACACAGATGATGTAGATTGCCTGGACATGATTGATAATCTTTTCAGTTCGGTCATGCCTAGAAGGGGACCCTGCTAGCATCCCATGGACAACTCATGGTGGCATGGCACCGACCACTCAATCATGCATCGCCTGACTTGTTGTTGCATCACGTCTCACCGGGACATCCACTGCGTTGTGACTTTATGCTAGAGTGCAACAAGGTCCTTCTAACCGACCACACCGTTGATCTCTCCATCACGCACGAATGACCTCAACCATGGTGCGATGCTTGTCGATGTGGTGGACGATCATGGCCTCAGAATTAGATGTGGAGGTTGCATGAGCAAAAGGGGACCGAGATGTGCCCAGGTGGGTGCACCGAAATTTAGAGAATTTGTGTTTGGGGAAAAGATGAGACGGGTCACTAGTGAAAAGGAGAGATCTAGTAGGGTTGTTTGTGCAAAATTTTCTTCTGTTCGGTTGTTACTAGTGGGACCCATATAGATGTGGCAACGATCAACACGCGATCTCGGTTGCTTAGGACCAAAGATGAACCACTTAAAAACTTTTGAGAGAAAAATATGCATTTTTTTAGTTTTGGGATTAAATTGACACACCTCAAATTGTTTTAGTACCTTTGGTGTATTTTAGTCTTTTACAAAGAACAAAAGCATGATCTCACGCAAGTACATTGCATTTCGGAGAATGATGTGTCAAAGTTGGCAATGTAATGTAGTCATCATATTCAAGAGGTGTGCACCTACACTAGTCAAAATATGTAAGAACACCCGTCTGTTTCAAAGAGAATCACATCAGCCAAAAGAACAAGCCCAAAATTGTCACAGAATTTTCCTCAAATAAGGGCTCCCGTCTTACAGGTGCCACCTTCAACTTAGTTGTTCGTCAAATTTAAGGGGCCTGCAAGGCAAAAATAGTAACATAAATGCATTGGTGATGACATACTTAGAGCCTGTTCGGAAGTCCTCTTGTCCGCTCCGCTCCAGAAAATTTGGGAGTCCGGTTTCTGCCGCTCCGTAGAATTAGGCAGTAAATCCTCCCGCTCCGCTCCATAGGCTCCAGGAGCAGAGGGGATCCGAACAGGGCTTTAGGTAAATGTTCTGTTGAAGGACTACTGCATAGCATTTCAATTTTGGTGATAAGCCAATATACTTTTGGTGATAAGTCAATGTACCAAAAAAAACTTGACCGCCCACACGTTGCTCCAACAACGACCAGTGTAGTGCAAGAACCACATCAGGCCAACCCATTGATGGGCCTGATCGCCCTTATGTACTTCTTGAGAACAACAACGTTCCCAGGAGGCCAGGAATAACTAAACAGTGGACACAAGCTTCTGGATCATGTGTACCATTAACCCAAAATACAAAGGTTATTCGATGGATTATGTGTTTATTAGGTTCAGAAAGTAAATTGTAGTAGGAATGAAGGAGAGCGGATTTATGTAGGCCGGGCTACTAGTGCCATTGAATCCTCACCGTGCATGTACACCTCGGGATTCTACGATGTCAGTCTGTTGTCGGCTGTAGCATGCAGCTATAGCTAGCGTGTGGGGGTTATAGGCGTAGTCGTCTTGCACACATGTTCCAGATTTCTCACACGTTGTGAGTTATGTGCAGTGCAAGCCTCATGTACCGATACACCAAGGCTCGTGGGATAATTCAAAATGTAACATTTTCTAAGCACGTGGGAGGTGGGGTTTTCCTGACGCGATGTTTCACTGTTTGCATTAAGACCACCTTTGTTTGAGCTACAGCTACAGAATCACAGATTCTAGACATTAGAAAATCAGAATCCAAAACAAACATTCAAATTTTGTACTTAGCTTTTTAGAATCGCTTCAGAAAACTCGCCTAGCATACAGGTCTAACTGGAAGCTGCAAAATAGACAATTCCTGCAGATTTCCGAGCTGCCACTTACTTCAATAATAGTATGCCTAGACTCCCTCCCCGTTATTACAGAAAAACTGCCATTCCATCCCCACGTCTATCTCCCTGTCCGTTTCATCCTCATCCTCTGTTTCTTTTCAAGGGCATGCGTAAGAGACACAACCATATCCATGGAGAACTAGGTTTCAGCCTCTCCACCTGCGTCGCCCCTGTCACCGCCGTCGGGGTGGATCCGACTGCCCCACCCCGCCCTCATCTCCGACCACGGTCTTCCGCCTCCGGATCCTCTTCGGCAGTCGCCCCGCCGACCTGGAGCTCTGCGTGCGCCGGCTCCAAGATCCATCTCCTCGACGAACGGCGGCGAACTAAAGCAGGCGCATCCCTCCCATAATTCTGCCACTATCCTCTGAGAGGCCGCCTCGTTCCCCAAGCTCCAGCGGCGGCGCTCCTTGGTTGGCTACGTCACGCGTTCTTCCCCAAAGTTCCAGCCGTGTCACTCCCAAGTTGCAGCTTGTCGTCCGGCGCGCCATATTGTTTGCTTCACTAGAGGAGAGACCCCCCTTTCGTCCAGCCCAAAAACGGCATCGCTCCCGGCTCATTTCAGAACCGGGACCGATGCCACGCAACAGTCCCGGTTCGTTTGTACAGGGCAACGGTCCCGGTTCATGTGGGGCAACGGTCCCGGTTGTTGCCACAAACCGGGACCAATGCTCTGACGACCAACACGTGGCGCACTGCGAGGCATTGGTCCCGGTTGTTGGCAAAAACTGGGACCGTTGCCCTGGCTATATAAGCCCCCAACCAGCACTTTGCCATTTTGCCTCAAAAAATTTCAGGATTGTGTTGGGGTGGGGTGGGTGCTAGAATTTTTTTCCTTTGATTGCACACCAGGTGTTCGACGAAATGTCCGAGCCACACTTAGGTCCTCAGAACACCGTATCCTCGGTCGAGGTTAGCAACATTATCTTCTCCATCTGTAACTGATACAAAAATACTGCACGTGTGCATATATAGTGGTCTTTTCACTATTCACGAAGTTATTGTAATGGTTAATTATATGACACAGATCGAAGCACGGATGCGATGGATGTACAGCGATCAACGCGGGTCCGAGTTTATTACAAACCTGCATACATTTCTCGATGTGGCTAATGCAAACAAAGTGGATAATTTTATGCCTTGTCCCTGTATTGACTGTCGGAACGTGGCGGAGTACTCTTCCTCGAGAACACTTCAAGGCCACCTGCTTCGGAGAGGTTTCATTCCCGGATATTATTGTTGGTCCAAGCACGGAGAAAGAGGGGTTAGGCAGGAAGACAATGAAGAAGAGGAGGATGATGATAGCTATCCTATGTCCCCTGAAGAATTCGGTGACACTGCAATGGAAGACAATGAAGAAGATGGAGCTCCTCGAGGTGACAATGAAGAAGAAGAACGGGAATCGGATGAGACCGCTGATGGTCTTGGTCGGGTCATCTCTGATGCAAAGCGAGACTGTGAAACAGGAAAAGAGAAGGAGAAGTTGGAGACCATGCTAGAGGATCACAAAAAGCCCTTGTACCCAAATTGCGAAGATGGCAGCACAAAGCTCGGTACCACACTGGAACTGTTGAAATGGAAGGTAGATTTTGGTTGTTCTGACACCGGATTTGAGAAGTTACTGCAAATAATGAAGTCGAAGCTTCCACCGGATAACGAATTGCCCGCGACAACACACGAAGCAAAGAAGGTTATCTGCCCTCTAGAATTAGATGTGCAGAAGATACATGCATGCATTAATGACTGCATCCTGTACCGCGGTGAAAAGTACGAGAGTATGGATAAATGCCCGGTATGCACTACGAGTCGGTACAAGATCAGACAAGATGAACCTGGTGATGCTGAGGGAGAGGACGAGCCCCCGAGGAAGAGGGTTCCTGCTAAGGTTATGTGGTATGCTCCTATAATACCACGGTTGAAACGTCTGTTCAGAAACAAGGAGCATGCCAGGTTGATGCGATGGCACAAAGAAGACCGTAAGAAAGACGGGAAGTTGAGACACCCCGCTGATGGGTCGCAGTGGAGAAAAATCGAGAGAGGCCACTCAGACTTTACAGATGAAGCAAGAAACTTATGGTTTGGTCTAAGTACATATGGCATGAACCCTTTTGGAGAGCAGAGCTGCAGTCACAGCACCTGGCCTGTGACTCTATGTATCTACAACCTTCCTCCTTGGGTGTGCATGAAGCGGAAGTTCATCATGATGCCAGCGCTCATCCAAGGACCGAGGCAACCCGGCAACGACATTGATGTGTACCTAAGGCCATTAGTCGATGAACTTTTGGAGCTGTGGGCCAAACCAGGTGTACGCGTGTGGGATGAGGACAAACAGGAGGAATTTGACCTGCGAGCGTTGCTTTTCGTAACCATCAATGATTGGCCCGCTCTTAGTAACATTTCAGGACAGTCAAACAAGGGATACAATGCATGCACACACTGTTTAGATAAGACTAAAGGTATATATTTGGATAAATGTAAGAAGGTTGTGTACCTGGGGTGTCGTCAATTTCTGTCGCACAATCATATCGTGAGAAAGAAAGGCAAGCATTTCAACGGTGAGGCAGATCACCGGAAAAATCCTAAGCTCCCTAAAGGTGCTGATGTATTTGGTATGGTGAATGACCTAGAAGTAATCTTTGGAAAGGGTCCTGGCAGTCAATCTGTTCCGAAAGACGCCGTTACCGGACACGCGGCCATGTGGAAGAAGAAATCTGTATTTTGGGAGCTACCCTATTGGGTAGACCTAGAGGTCCGTTCTTCAATCGACGTGATGCACGTGACGAAGAATCTTTGCGTGAACCTGCTAGGATTCCTGGGCGTGTATGGGAAGTCAAAAGATACACCAGAAGCACGGGAGGACCAGCAACGTATGAAAGACCCATACCACAGGCATACTGATAAAGGGCGTCTAAGCAGCTACGCTCTTACCAAAGCAGAGAAGGAAATCTTTTTTGAATGCCTTAGAAGTATCAAGGTCCCGGCAGGCTTCTCGTCAAATATAAAGGGAATAATAAATATGGCAGAGAAAAAATTCCAAAACCTCAAGTCTCATGATTGCCACGTGATTATGACGCGGTTGCTTCCGATTGCATTGCGGGGGCTTCTACCAAAAAATGTTCGAGTACCCATTGTGAAGCTATGTGCATTTCTCAATGCAATATCTCAGAAGTTAATCGATCATGCAAGTCTGGAAAGGCTACAGAAGGATGTGGTCCAATGTCTCGTCAGTTTTGAGTTGGTGTTCCCCCCGTCCTTCTTCAATATTATGACGCATCTGCTGGTTCACCTGGTCGACGAGATTGCCATTATAGGTCCTGTATTTCTACACAATATGTTCCCCTTCGAGAGGTTCATGGGAGTTTTAAAGAAATATGTTCGTAACCGTGCAAGGCCAAAAGGAAGCATCTCCAAGGGCTATGGAACAGAGGAGGTCATTGAGTTCTGTGTTGACTTTATTCCCGACCTTAAGCCGATTGGTGTTCCTGAATCGCGGTATGAGGGGAGACTGAGTGGAAAAGAAATGCTAGGAAAGAAACCAAAGATATTTCAGGACGGACATTCTTTGACTCAAGCACACTACACAGTTCTACAAAGTTCTACCTTCGTCCAACCGTATATCGAGGAACACAAGAATGTTCTACGCTCCAAGTTCCCGGGGGAGGATGACCAATGGTTTCAAGTCAAACACATGGAGACTTTCGGCACTTGGTTGCAATTACGTCTCATGCATGACACCACTATTGGAAATCAACTCTACTTGCTGGCCGCGACACCGTCTGAGACTGTATTGACTTTCCAAGGGTACGAGATAAATGGGAATACATTTTACACGGTCGCCCAAGATAAGAAGAGCACCAACCAAAACAGTGGTGTCCACTTTGATGCAACAAACGAGGATGGTACAAAGGACACATACTATGGTTACATAGATGAGATATGGGAACTTGACTATGGACCTACTTTTAAGGTCCCTTTGTTTCGGTGCAGTTGGGTCAACATGAATGGAGATGGGGTAAAGTTCAACCAGCTGTACGGAATGACAACAGTGGATCTCAAGAATCTTGGTCACACAGACGACCCATTCGTCCTAGCCAAAGATGTGGCTCAGGACATGTCTTCTAGACCGAAAAAAAGGAAAAACAAGGATACGAATACATCAGACAATGAGCCCAGGCGTCACATAGTTCTTTCAAGAAAAAGAAACATCGTGGGAGTCGAGGACAAGACAGACATGTCCGAAGATTACGATAAGTTTCATGAAATTCCTCCATTCACAGTGAAAACTGACCCAACTATCCCATTAAGCAATGAAGATGCTCCGTGGTTACGGCCCAAGAAGCGATCATAAGCAATGTAGGAAACAAGTGATGTGTAATAATGTATTGAACCTTTTATGTATTGAACCATTGGTGGTTTTTTGTGATGTTTGCAATTATCCAAGTTTGAACATGATGTGACACCACTGTTAGCAAATGAAAAATAGCATGATGTCATTTAGCTCAAAATAAATCATTAAATGCATGAAAAATAGCGAATGAAGTCAGAAAGGTTTGAAATTTTAGTATGTGGCTTTGAATGGTGCATGTTGAATGCAAACAAAAGTCTTGAGTTGAAATAAGTTTAGAAAAATGAAATGCCTTTGAAACAGATGAGTTTTCGTCTGAAACCCTCTTACTTTGAAAGAGATGGTCCAGTTTGTACACGAAGTGCATCCAGTTTTTGTCGTAATCCTCTCAACTTTTGCACACATGCTATGTGGATCAAATTATGATACCATGCCAAGTTTCAACCTTTTCTGAGTTCAGTTGTAGTGTTTTCCAATTACAGGGTCATTTAGCTCAAAATATATCATTAAATGCATGAAAAATAGCAAATGAAGTCAGAAAGGTTTGAAATTTTAGTATGTGGATTTGAATGGTGCATGTTGAATGCAAACAAAAGTCTTGAGTTAAAATAAGTTTGGAAAAATGAAATGTCTTTGAAACAGATGAGTTTTCGTCTGAAACCCTCTTACTTTGAAAGAGATGGTCCAGTTTGTACACGAAGTGCATCCAGTTTTTGTCGTAATCCTCTCAACTTTTGCACACATGCTATGTGGATCAAATGATGATACCATGCCAAGTTTCAACCTTTTCTGAGTTCAGTTGTAGTGCTTTCCAATTACAGGGTCATTTAGCTCAAAATAAATCATTAAATGCATGAAAAATAGCAAATGAAGTGAGAAAGGTTTGAAATTTTAGTATGTGGCTTTGAATGGTGCATGTTGAATGCAAACAAAAGTCTTGAGTTAAAATAAGTTTGGAAAAATGAAATGCCTTTGAAACAGATGAGTTTTCGTCTGAAACCCTCTTACTTTGAAAGAGATGGTCCAGTTTGTACACAAAGTGCATCCAGTTTTTGTCGTAATCCTCTCAACTTTTTCACACATGCTATGTGGATCAAATGATGATACCATGCCAAGTTTCAACCTTTTCTGAGTTCAGTTGTAGTGCTTTCCAATTACAGGGTCATTTAGCTCAAAATAAATCATTAAATGCATGAAAAATAGCAAATGAAGTCAGAAAGGTTTGAAATTTTAGTACGTGGCTTTGAATGGTGCATGTTGAATGCAAACAAAAGTCTTGAGTTTAAATAAGTTTAGAAAAATGAAATGCCTTTGAAACAGATGAGTTTTCGTCTGAAACCTCTTACTTTGAAAGAGATGGTCCAGTTTGTACACGAAGTGCATCCAATTTTTGTCGTAATCCTCTCAACTTTTGCACACATGCTATGTGGATCAAATGATGATACCATGCCAAGTTTCAACCTTTTCTGAGTTCAGTTGTAGTGTTTTCCAATTACAGGGTCATTTAGCTCAAAATAAATCATTAAATGCATGAAAAATAGCAAATAAAGTGAGAAATGTTTGAAATTTTAGTATGTGGCTTTGAATGGTGCATGTTGAATGCAAACAAAAGTCTTGAGTTGAAATAAGTTTAGAAAAATGAAATGCAATAAATATTTGAAAATGCATTTTTAATTGAAAATAGTAAAATTGTATAGTTAAAAAAATATTTTTCAAAACAAAAAATGGTTTTGGATTAGTTAATTAAATTGAAGCACTTTTGCTGTTAAAAGTTTTTTCAAATCCCAAACAAAAAATCATTTTAAATTGAAACACCTAACTAATTAAAAAAGAAAATAAATTTGAAAAGGGCGGGAAGACGAAAAGATTGCATAAAAATGGTCAACGATCCCGGTTGGTAGCACCAACCGAGACCAAAGACTCAACGGTCCCGGTTGGAGCTACGACCCGGGACCGATGACCCTGGTGCGACGTGGCAGCACCACGTCCATCCCCGCCCAGGCCAACGATCCCAGGTCGTAGCACCAACCGGGACCGTTGAGTCTTTGGTCCCGGTTGGTGCTACCAACCGGGACCGATGGCCCTTACTATATACGCGCGCATCTCTTCTTCCTCCCCCAACTCCACGAAATCTCGTCGACGCGCGGAATTCCTCTACGGACGCCGGCAGGCTGCCCGATTCGCCGTCGTTCGCCTCGCCGCCCCGTGCCCCGCCGCAAGAGGAGAGGAGCCCGGGAGCCACCACACGCGCGGATCGACACCGTCATCTTTCTCGGCCCCGGCAACGTCGACGAGAAATTCGCCGCCGTTCGCCTCGCCGCCCCGTGCCCCTGCCTCCTCGACGTGCTCCACGGTGAGCGTGGCTTCGATTGGCCTCCTTCCCCGCTCGTTTCTGTACACCGAACGGCCGCCCTCGTTGTCCTGTGCTCCGGCGCCGCCTAGCTCAACACCGCCGCCGTCACCGCCGCCTCGCACGACGCCGGCGTGCTTCCGGCCACTCCCCGGCGGCCCCACCCCCACCACTCGACGCGCGCTGGCCCCCTCCGTCGAATCAGCCCAACAGTGCCTCCTCCCGTCCCTCACAGCGAGAACGGCGACCTCGCCGGAGCCGCTGTCGTCGCCGGCGAGACCATGGGTCTCTGCCCGGCGGGCCCGCCCTGTCAGCGGTTTAATTATGGCCTAATTGAACCCCCCCTAAGCCTATGACTAGTGGGTCCAGTGCCCCCTAATGGCCTATTAAAAATAAACAGGAATAGAAAACCCCCTCAGCCCCTGACTAGTGGGCCCCTGCCCATTTAGATTAATTTTGGTTAATTAGTCTAACTATTGTGTAGATGACATGTGGGCCAGAGCCCACTTAACTTAATTAAAAATGTTTAATTAACATAGGTTAGACTTACATGTGGGGCCACCCCTGTTTAATTAACTCTAATTAAATTAGTTTAATTATAAGCCATTGACCAGTGGGACCCACTTGTCAGTTAATTTAAATTTGATTATTAATTATTTTGGTTAATTATTAAATGAAATAGAAAATGATTTAAAAATTGAATTAAACTTGTTTAATTAATATCTTTTAATCCGTAACTCGGATTAAAATAATTTATATATCAATTTTGCTCAGAAAAATGTGTAGAATAATAATACGCTATTCGTATGTCTACCACACCCCCCTAACGCACCGAACACCGACACCCCCCCTTCCGGTCCGTCTGCCGATAATTTCCAGTACCGATAAAGGTTGCCCGGATCGAAAAACTTTGTATACGAAAGTTCCTCAGAACAGACCAACGATTACAGATATGATACCCATACCCCCACCACACCCTTCTAACATGCCGAGCATCGAACCGTCCCCCTCCGGACCGTCTGTCCGATGATTTGTCTGGTACTGTTAAAGTACCCAAATCAATTTATTCCGAACACGAAAGTTGTTCGGAATAGATCAACTAACCCGGATACACCAACCACACGTGTGTCGGATGTCCACGACACCTCCGGCATCATCCCCCCCCCCCTCCGGACACCCTGTCCGATAATCACTTGTTGTACCTTTCCTATATCCTATGCAGCCTATTATAAATATTATATACAGCAGTGGAACCTGCGCCTTGTTAGCTAATAGGATTAGATAGCGGGCCGTGGTCACTCTGAGTGTGTCGTGATAGTGAAAGCCTTCATAAAATCCTTTGTCGCTGACACCTTAAGGTTTATGAGTCCATCATACTATGCCCACATTATCTGGTGAATTCTACATGTAGCCTTCTCCTAAGAGGGATGATTATTAAATGATTTAAATTGATTAAAACTTTGATTATTTGCATTATAATAGCCTGCAATTCTTAATTTGCAGATACTATGGATCCAATATTTCGTAGAGATGAAAATGAGGAAAACTTGCTTCACGATATGATCAACGAAAATGAAGGTCAAGATGTCACCCGCCGGTTTCTGAACGATTCCGGTGAGGGAGACGAGTCTCTCCACCGAGAAGAAGCATCGGACGGGAGACAAGCCGGCTCCGGCTCCGCCTCCGGCGGAACCTTTAATCTCAAAAACACCGGCGAGGTTTATTAAAATGTTGTTAATTAAAATGCAGCTGTATATGTACATGCATATATTAACACTCTTTCTTCTTTTAGCCCTCCGGATCCGGATCCGGCCATTCCTCCGCAAGACCGAAACGAGGCCCAACCAAAAAGTTGGCTGACAATGTGAGGTATAGGATCGAAGAGGTCGGTCCAGACGGCGAACCGTTAGCTCCGGACGATGTCAAGAAAAAATTTGTGAAGGCATGCGGAACTCTCGTGAGGGACAACATCCCGGTCACCATTCAAGAATGGATGCAGCCAAAGGACCCTACAATCTCGTTTGTGTGCGACACCATGAAAGACAGGCTTTGGAACACGCTCATGCATAATTTCCTCCTGCGGATGCCAGAGGTGGATAATCCAGCTCAGGAGGCGGCAGCTAGACTGGAGCTAGAGGCTAGAGTCAAGAAGTTTACTCTCAGCAAGATGGCCGAGCAATTCAAGAATTGGAAGAAAAACTTGTACCTAAAATTTGTCAAGTTAGACAAGACTCCAGATTTCGAACACGGCTATGGTAAGATAAGAGAGCAGTGGGATGATTTTGTGGCGTACAAGAAATCGGAGTACGCGCAGCAAAGGTCTGAAATAAATCAGACGAATGCCGCTAAGAAGATTTACCACCATAAAATGGGGCCTGCTGGCTACGCCGGTTGCATGCCTAAGTGGGAGGCAATTGAGGCCAAGTATTTTGATGCTGGGATCACTCCAGAGCCTACAACATGGAACGAACGGACAAGAAACTGGTTTTACGGCCTTGGGGGCACGTTGGACAAAGATGGGATGGCAATATATAACCAGTCACACATAGATGATCCCCTGCTGCCCATCGAAGATATTAGAGATGCAGTACGTGATATTGAAGAGGGACGGTTCATTCCCGATAGAGAGGACGACGAGCTCACACGCTCCCTAAAAAATAAAGAACACCAGGACGAGCACGAGGCACGCCAGGCTCCAAGTGTTGGAAAGTTTCCTTCCCTTCGGAAAGCAAGAAATATCCAGATAAAAGCCATCAGAGGAGGAAGGAAAGGGAGGCAGCTGAGAAAGCGGCGGCTGAGACAGAGAAAGCGGCGAATGAGGCTGAGAAAACGGCTACCAAAGAGCGGCTGCGTAATGTAGAAGAAGGCTTAAAGCGGGCGGAGGAGCTGATCAACAGACTTAGCCAGCAAAGTGGCGGCCAACCTCAACAGCTCTTGTTAGAAACTGCATTCGATGCTACCGGCGCCCCATCGAATCGGAAAAGCTCCCAAGCTTCCACGCAGCTGCAGCAGGATGATGATGATGCACTTACAACGGCTGCTCCTAAACGCTACCCAGTGGATTATATCACGGAGAGCACACGTTGTGAGCTTAAGGTGCAAGTGCTGAACTTAAAGGTGACGGTGGCGGTCGGCATGGCCCTATCAATCCCGGAGAAACCAACTTATCATTGCAACCCGACTCCAGAAGGGTACGCTGTCGTCATGGTGGATGATGTGATGGATGATTATAAGGAGCTGAAGCTGGACCACCCTGCAGGTGAAGATAGGGAGCTGACTGAACTAGGAGAAGCCAAAAAGGGGAGTGTTCTATGGCGAAAGGAGCACATCGTGCTTCCAAATTATGTGTCGCCAAGGTCACCCACTCTTCAGAAGAGCAATCCACCTTCGCCGCCACGTGACCATTCTTCACCGCAACCATCGCCTTCACCGACTCACCACTCTCCGGATCAGCCGTCTCCACCATCGCCTCAGGCATCTCCACCGTCGCCTCAGCCATCTCCTGAGCCTCAGAGCCAGAAGCGGAAGCGTACCTATACTAGGAGGGGCAGCAGCAGCATCAGCAGAAAGAAATCACCGAAACGTAAGCGATCACCCCTCCCAAAAGTTCCTCATCAGAATATGAAGAAGCTACCCGGAGAGATGACACCTGAGGAACTGGAAGTGTCCGCAAAAATGTCATATGAAAAGTGGAAGATTGTTGTGGCCAACAAGAAGAAGTCGATAGAGCCATTGTTCCCGCGCACCCCAGAAGATCACGCCGCGTGCGTGGAACTGAAGAATAAGCTTCACAACCCCATACCGCTCACATCAGACTATGAACGCTCTATTACAAAGTCGGCTGAGGCAAAAGAGCGGAGAGTCGGAAAAGAGATTGCCCAGCTCGGACTACAGAAAGAACAATCGATCGAACCGCTCAAAGTGCACACTTGGCCGCGCCCCCAGCAGCATCAGGTCGATGCGTATGATCCGAACAAAGATCCGGATTTTATAAGACAGTACGGAGCAAAAGCCCAGGCAGTAGGATTGTCTATTACTGATTACCTGAGCCGTCTGAATGAGTTCGGGAACGACGAGGAATTCGTACCGGCATACCAATACCAACACGGGTATCCTCTCGTCAAACCCGAGTTAGTCAACGATCTACCAACAAATATGCGAAAATTGCATGACTGGTACATGGAAAAATCTGCTAAATAAGAAAACTGGATCAACGCTAAATTTCAGAACGAGCATTACGGGCATGGACAAGGCTTCGATCTGATTGAATTCTCATAATTATTTCAGTTTTACAATGGAGACGCCATCGACAAATCTATCGTCAGTGCATATTGTTTGTAAGTACCATTAATTTCAGTGATCAAGCCTTTCTAGCTCAGTTCATTCGTTTCATGTACAATCTTACACTCATCACTAAACTAATTATATATGCAGAATGAAGATTCTCGAATGCAAGAAAGGACAAATCTATGACATTGGGTTCGTTGACTGCCAGTTCGTTCATGAAAGAACTCCCAAAGAGAAGCCCAACCAGACAGAGAACAACTTGTTGCAATCGTTGACGTATTTCGGCACAAGAAGGGAAATACTATTTCCTTACAACTTCGAGTGAGTGTTACTGTCCCGCACACATTCTATTTTGCTTGCTCGGTGTTAAGCGTATAATTGACTCTTTATGCGTGTGCAGCTTCCACTTTATTCTGTTGATCATTGTTCCGGACGAAGGAGTAGTAAAAGTCATGGACCCGGGACGCAGATCTATGAAATCATGGGAGGACATGCAAGCATGCCTCCAGAGGGCTTGGAAACGGTTCACCGCCAAAACACCGGGTCTTCCGGCAGAGCTTACATTTGAATCACTGAATGTAAGTACTACTTGCTAGATCCGTGCATCTTTTTGATTCTAGTTTCAGTATAATTATCATGCTGATTATAATATTAATTGATCTCCGTTCTCGTAAAGTGTTTGAGACAGGGACCCGGGAATAACTTATGTGGATATTATGTCTGCGAGTTCATTCGCCAGACGACCAACGAGACGGCCGCAACCCGAAACATAAGGAAAATTGAAGTACGATAAACAACATTCAATACTTTAATTTATTGCGTTAAATTATGTTTAGTTTCATTCATATATATTGATTCCTTTCTTTTAATTAGACCGAACGAATGCGGGACGGTCTTCTACCACGAGAACGCGTGCGAGCAATTCAAGAGGAAATCGTCGGATTCTTATTAGACCATGTCATAGCTCCGACCGGAGAGTTCTTTCACCCTCATTTTTTGGAAGACAAGCGGCCAAGGACCGATGTAAATTAGATCGAACTCGTGTGAGTACCATTTGTGTAATACATGTTCGACCAAGCACGAGGAATGAGATGGTGTATATGATATATTCGTGATGATAATGTGTAATATATATTGTGGTTCATTGTTGCTTTATATATATATATGGTACCATTTAATTGAATACAAAACACAAAATAAATAAATGGAAAAAATCAGAAAATCCTGCCGCGGTAGAAAAAGAGGGCAGTGGAGCCTCTTCGGTCCCGGTTCTTCCTATCAACCGGGACCGATGACCCCTCCCCCCTCGCTGCGCGCCTGGCCACGTGGAGCCTTTTCGGTCCCGGTTCGTGGGCCAACCGGGACCATCATTGGTCCCGAATTATTGGTCCCGGGTGTGGAACCGGGACCGAAGGCCCATATGAACCGGGATTGTATGGGGGTCTGTCCACTAGTGCTTGTTTTTCAGTCTTCTCTAGTGAATATTTTTCCTCATATCATATGTGTGCTCCGAGCTGAATGTGCATGTATGTATGTGTGGATAAAAGATCTACGAGTTGTTGTATGAATAAGATCAGTTCTACAAGTTTTGTGATTGAAAATTAATGCATTCTGGGCGTTGTAGACTTTTCACAAAAATCTGTTTTTCTAAAACTGGGTAAACAAACTGTCAACTTCTGATTTTCAGAATCGGCGGCTATAGCTGATTTTAGGAATCCAAGTCGTAGCTGATTCTTGAGAATTCGTAGCCCAAACAAAGGGGGGCCTAACTAACCATCGAACCTGCGCTGGTCTTCTCACATGCTCCAGATTCCAATCTGGTTTTGTCACGTCAAGATGTGACAAAAGGTTCCAGGAGCTCTAATCCATTTATCAACTCATCGACGGCTAGTCCTATCCAGAGAAATGTGTAATGATTAAGATTGGATAATAAGAGAATATTAATCTAATTGTTTGGTCGTGTGCGGAGCAGATAAAAGTGCGAAATCAAAAAATTAAGTTAATTCTAAAATAAATAAAATATATACAATTTTCTTCTTTGGTCAATTATGAAGCATGATTATATCATTATCAACAATGTTAAGTTTATTTTTGAGAAACAATGCTAAAGTAAGTATGGCTAAACGAACAATATTAAGGTGTGCGTCGCACTTCCTCATTGCCCAGCTGGTAAGAATGGCCAATCAAAGCCAAGAGAAAAAGACTAGCCAAACAATATTAAAGTATATTTTTATGAGTAATTTTTTTTCGGTGAGAAATATAAAATCTTTGACTTAGAAAAAAAAGATAAAAGTACACTTATTCGTAGATGGAGGGAGTATGTGTTTGTTTGGTACCAACTGTCATTATACTCCCTCCTTAAAGAAAGGCATATAAATTTGTTCAAAGTCAATCAATGTAAGAGTTTAACAAAATTTATACCCAAAAAATATCAACCGGTATGTTATTAAATTAGTATTATTAAATACACATTTTCTTTCTTCATATTATACCAATTTTGTATTATGATTGTTATCTTTTAAAATAAATTGGCCAATTTTTGTATTGTTTTATTTTGACCAAAATATATACATATTATTTATAAAATGGAGATAGTAGTATTTATTAATTGGATTTTGTCGTATTATCATCATTAATGGTGTTCATTTGATAACTCACAGAAAAATGTTGAACATTCTTTGATTGCAATTTAGTTATGATAGGTCAGGTGATTAGTGATTGTTGTACATTACACATTGATGACTATGGAAAAATTAACTCAGAGAAAAACTTTCCGTTAGGTTTAGCATGAACTGCATACACTGTTGTGATACCGGTGTCACTTGGACCGTTCTGAACCATTAGTGATGACTCAAAGGCCGCAACCGTCCAAGTGAAAAAGGACGAATTGCATCACAGCATAATTATCTGATTTTAGATTACTTAACCATGAAAAGGATTATCAAGATGCATGTTGTTGCCATCAACCGAATTAGTGTTTCAGTGTTAAGGGACCATGCTTAACACTACACCTATCTTCTGGAATGGAGCTCATACTCATGTATCTTGTATGAATAACAATCTGCGTAACAATTAGTTCTCTGAAAATTCATTTCCATGTAGACATGAACTAATTGTCTGCAAGCATTATATATGGCCGTATTACAGAATTAACTTATCCTTACAGATAATATACCTAGTTCTATTAAGCAAAAGAAAAATGTAGCATAGCCTACAAAAAAATAAAATAGGAATGTGAGTCATGATCTAAACAGGTTGCAAACTCTATTCTCCGCTTATTGCAAGTACCTCGTGATCTTGACAAAAACTCGACCAATAGTTTCCATCTCTGAAAAAACAGGTCTTCACATAGTTGGGAAAACATCCAACCATTGGAAAGGCTAGAACTCCATATTTCCGCAGTCACAGTGACAGTAGGCACCTATCAACCAGTTGTACGTCATTCGATTGGCTCCACTTCTCCCGCAGCCAGCATTTCGTCGAACACCTTGGTTGCTTCCTCGACCTTGCCGACCATATAGCACCACGAGATCACAGTGGCATAGGTGTACTTCTCAGGGTTAATACCTCCGCGCCCCCCCATCTCTCGCATAATATCCAGCACCGCCTGGACGCGGCCGCGGGCGCAAAACCCGGCGATGACGGTTTTGTAGGTGACGGCGTTGGGGCGGGGGTAGCTGTCGGTGGAGCTTTAGCGCACGGACGGGCTTGCCGGTAGACAGAGGTGGCTCAACATGATGTCTAAGATGGTGGTGTAGAGGGGGAGGCGGAGGCGGAAGATGTTGGCGAAGGTTGGGGCGGAGAGGAATGGGTGGAGCGTGGCGGTGGGGATGGGGAGGGCGAGGGATTGTATCCGCGACTAGGGGCTGAGCGAGACGGTGTGCCGGCAGCCGGCGATGGAAGCGGAGAGGAGCAGGTGGGTCAGCAAAGGGGTGGCCGCCAGGTGCGGCAGCATGGCGAGCGGGGAGAGCGCCGGGTCGGCGGACAGCGCTGACTTGAGGAACGACGCATCAGACCATCAAACCGACCAAGAGGAAGATTGACGAGTGGCGAATGAAAATCCTGGAGCCGCCATGCTGCACCTCGCTCTTGCCCAGGAAGCCACCCGAGCGGCCGAGCGCAATACCTCTCCACATGTTCAAAGAGTGGACCAAGTCAAAATTAAGACTTCAATTGATTATGAGGCTCTCAAACTTAGGGAGCATAGTAAATTTAAAGATATAACTAACCTGTGCACGTCTTAATCTAGCTGGTTCAAAAATAATTTGTTTTAGCATATATTTTTTATATGACGATTTATCATGTGTCCTCTCTTCCCCCTCATGGTGCACCACGTGAGCCGTGGTCCTTTTGCCAGTTCGCCTGGTGACAGCTACTGACCTGGTAGCCTAGTCCTAGATGCTGCTGGTACTACTTTCTGCCACGATACATGGCTCGGTCAGGCTCTACGAGGGACAGGCATGCATGAATACCGGGGGCGCTCTTATCCCCATGCACACTGGACGGGCTGGATACCATAGCACTAGCAGCTCGGCCTACATTGGTATTTTTCGTGTCAATAGCACCAGACTAACATTTAGAACAGGGAACATATCGTTCTCCATATGCGCCGGAAAAAAATGCCTGCATTCCACTGGAAAGAGTATTTTAAGGTCATTGTGTTCCAGATTAAAGAGACTGAATGCATTTCTTATCATCATTAGCACGTAAATGACCTATGCACCAAAACAATCCGATCAACCATATTCTTCGATAAGTGCAAATAACATTCTGCGGAGAAGATAAGCATCCTGTCTTGCAAGTAACAATGCATTTGTTAGACTGTTCCACCAAAATTGCTGATGGAATGCAGCCATCCTAGTCAACGGGTGTGCCAAGAAGATAGTTCAGGGAGCGTATCAGCAAAATGGAACATGCCAAGATTGTCTCAGAATTTCCCCAAAATGAGAGTTCATGTCTTCCAGTACCACCATCAGCTCAGTTGTCAGTCGATTGTAAGGACTCTGCGAGGCAAAAGTGTAAACGGTAAAACAGAAATACCAAAATATTCTCTTGGATACTTTTCTGAAAAATAACATGGTATGCTCATACCAGAATACAACACTGTGTGTCTGTTTTTAAATCTCAATACTATAAGGTTACTACTCCCTCCATTCCAAATTAGATGACTTCCATTTGTTCATATGTATAGCTACACATGAATAAATGGAAGTCATCTAATTTGGAACGGAGGGAGTACTTTGTAAAAGATACTAGCAAGCAACATACTTCAGTTCAGTCTTGATTTGGTATAACATAGTATCACATATCAGGATTAGTGGCTAGTGAAAGAATAAAGCTGATCAAGGTGAGAAGTCAAGAAAACTTTTAGCCTTTTCCTCGTCTGAATTATGTCTGGGACTACACTAGTTCACACAATACTCCTGTATAAAGCACTGAAGACTGTACCAGTGAAAAAATATTGAAGCAGCATTCTTTTCCCCACTATAATGTAGTATGCTTAAGAAAAATATATATCAAATTATGTAAGCTGCCACAGTTGTGTAAAAATTCAAGTTCAGAAAGTAGTAGCCACATCGTATGTTAGAGTTACTAGTGACAAACGCCTTATTCTGAATGTGAGTAAAGTCACATAACACAGCTACCCAGTGCACAGCGTAGATATTCAATATTCACTGATAGCTAAATAGGTGTCTTCCCTAAAGGAAGGTCACACATATCATGCCTGCTGTTGCTGGTGTGGCCAGAAGAATCCACCAACCAGGTCATCTTAGACCCTCCAATCCCTCCATGAACCTAAGTAAAGGGGGTACTTCCAGCATCCACACGTCATTTTTCCAAGAGACTGGCTACTTACAACAGTTGAAGCAGGCTACAACTTGTGTCCCCTCATTTCTACAACCTCGCAGTGGGATGGCCAGGAGTCAAGGACAGTGTAACTAAATGAAGGAAATGTGGTGATAGGCTGACAGCAAGAATTTGGAAAGGTTGGGTTGCTGAACTTGTGATTGCGGAATATAAAAGTGAATAGAATAAAGGGAAACAATGGGAAAATGGCATTGTTATCTTAAAGTTGGTAAACCCTTTCTGAGTTTCTTTAATGCTCATACTAACTACATTGTTATGTATTCTGCAAACACTGGACACACATGCCGAAGAAAACAAACCAAAGTAATAGTGACATTTTTAGAACGTCTTAATACTTTCACAGAATGACACTAAAGTAGAATTTTTGGAGTGCTATCTACATACTTCTCAAACTCTGCAGCAACATGGGCCCAATCTTCCTATAAAATAAATATAATCTGCGTAGTGCGTACCTACCATTCTGTTTGTGTATTCCTAAAATTATAATTAATAAGTGGAAAGCATACAAAACCAGTAAGGGCGTTGAAACTTGGAAAATCGATAGTCTATAGAACATGCTGCCACAGGAATTTTAAAGATGAAACATGTAGTTCACATAAAACGTGCTTAACACCAAGGTAAAGGGTTAAGAACAATACAGCAAGCCCTAATGACCTACAACCAGAGAAGATGTCGCGTTGTTCATTATCACTTGCTAGAGACAGAGAAGCTAAAACATGAACTGGTTACTGCTACCCAATCATTGCAAGTTAAATATCAGCTGACGTGAAGCTAGAAACATTTTAAGCCAATGAATATGCTTACTGTCAGCTTATATAAAATGAATAATGCATGCTCTCAAAATTGGCATCTACAGCTGAACTCAACCTGAACTGTGCAAACCAGATGGAAGCAAGGATATTGCACCATGCTTACAATGTTACATCTAAATAGTTTAGACTAAAGAAAGACTAGTAGAACCAAAATACAACACGTTATGTCTGTTTTGTAAATCTCAAACACTACAAGGTTATTACTTTGTAACAGATACTAACAAGCAAACATAATTCAGTTTAGTCTTGATTTGGTAATAACATATCAGGATTAGTGACTAGTGAAGGAATAAAAGTGATCAAAGTGAGAAGGCAAGACAACTTTTAGCCTTTTCCTCATTTTAATTATGTCTGGCGTATTGGTATAAGTCAGACCAGCCTGGTACTAGAGTCGTTTAGACAATTACTTCTGTACAAACCACTGAAGACAGTACCAGTGAAAAAACTATTGAAGCAGCATGCTTCCCCCTCCCTCCTTAAATGTAGAATTGTTGAGAAAAATATATAGGGTTTGTCTAGGGCATATCTAGATGTGCTCTAAGATAGAGCACATCTAAGTTCTATACTATTGATTTTGCATGAAGATTTGTATAGATATTTTTTTAATTTTTTCCTTTTTTTTTCTAGTTTAATTGAACTTAGATGTGCTCTATCTTAGGGCACATCTAGATGTGCTCTAGCAAATCTGAAATATATATTCAATTGCGTAATCTTCCATAACTTGAGTCTATAATCCCACAATCCGCGTATCCAATCCAGAACTAAGACATCATCATATTCTCAGAGACATATGTAACTGAATATGATTCAATAAAAAGAGTTGGAATTAAGGATGACAATATTATTGTAGTATAAGGATTGGAAATTAAGATAGCAGTTCGACACGGTGACTTGACCAAACTACTTGCTCCAGCAAGTAACACATTGAACGTGCAGTATAGAAGATATGCATAATTGTGAACATAAGAATAAAAAGATATGCCTAAATATCAAGCGAAGATTAGAAAGGGTACCCAAACAAGAAAGATTGTTCAAGAGAAAGTACCAAAGATAAGTTAGCTGGCGTGCTTCAATTTTTCTGGTCCTTGTCAACTCGAACCAGCATGTCTGCCAAAGTCTTCCTTGTGCCATTGGTGGTCTTGCTCGAAAGTGTTCCTTCAGTTACACCCACAGATACAAGAACTTAAACACAAATGATACTGAATAATGAGAATTGTAAATATTTGTTCAGTACAGCAAGAATTGGATCAGAAAATAGCGCTTAGGCATTTAACATGAAAGTTGCATACATACATGTTGACATTAAACAGAGAAGAAATACATTTTTTACTCTACATGATATACAGCCGCATTTCAATATCCAAATAAATCAAACAAGCATGTCAAAGAAGTACCTGCGCACGGGATTTTGGATGATTCAAGGTATGTTGGGAGCATTACGGTGACAAAGCGGTGGTGCCGTGAAGTGATGTTGTCCGGAAAAGAACTCCTCGCAGTCTCGCCCCTCTCAGACATATCGAGTTCATAAAGAAGCTCGCCATTTTGGAAGTACAATTTGTTGGAATCGAATGGATCAATGGCAGAAAGCCACGGCAATTGGTCTTCCGGTGGTGTAGACTTGTCACGCAAAACTAGGTTCAACCTAATCTCACGTTCTAGCTTCCAGGAGGATCCCTCGTCGTCGAGCGAGAAGGAGTAGACTTTAAACGGCTCCTTGATGGTCATCTCGACATAGCGCAGCTTCCCCTCGCTGACACCCAAGAGCCGGTGCAGAATCGCACGCTCCCCCGTGTCAAAGTTGGGCAGCGGGAGCGGCAGCGCGACGAAGCCATGCTCCGGCCGGTCGCTGAAGGGGTCGAAAGAGAAGACGCCGAAGTAAGGCTCGAGCCACCACAGCCGGTCGCCGAACGCCACCACCCCGTGGTGCGGCAATGCGCGCCAACCCGGGGCCGCGTGCCTGACGAGCAGCGGCGGCTCGTCCCACTCCCCTGTCTCGGACAGGAAGCGGCGCACGACCCTTTGGCCGTCCCTTGGCCGGAGGCAGAGCTGAGCGACGGCGTACCTGTCGGGCGGGCCGTGGGGGGCGTCGGACTGGGTGAGCAGGCCGAAGGGCGTGGTGATCTTGGCGGCGTCCATGCCGCCGGGTGCCGGGAGGCGGAGCAGCTGGCCGCTGAGAGGGTTGCACACGAAGCGCCTGGTGCCCGGATCGATGGCGGCTGCAAAAGCGGCCACTGCCGGGTCGTCGAAGTCGCGGATGGTCTCGGCGAAGTCGAGGAGGAGCAGTCCGTCGCAGCTCGCGGCCTGGACGCTCACGGCGCCCAAGTCCATGCCGTCGTCCAGGTCGGCGGGGACGGAGATCTGGGAGAGGCAGGGGGGCTCGCGGAGGTCCAAGGACGCGCGCGCGCCCGGCCGCGGCGGCCCTGGCGCGCCCACCGCCGCCATCCGGTAGGTCAGGGCCCAGGGAGGGCGCGAGGGCGCCGTGCAGAGGGAGCGCCGGAGGGGCGCGGCGACGGCGCCGGCGAGGCGCCGGAGGAGGAGGGGCATTTCGCCGCCTCCGGAGGCGGAGTGGGGGAGGGTTTTGCGCGGCTTGTCCTTCCGGTGACGTGAGCGATCTCTGTGGTGCCTTGCTTGGTTGGGGAAAAGAGGGGTTTGGTGCACATGGACCTGGTCCATGCGTCGTCTCTTACAGCAGGAAGGGCCCCACCTAGCCCATGGTCTCGCAGGCAGAGAAGACCACAAAGAAGAAGGGAGTTCGAACTGCGGAGTCCAAATTTACAGAGGGAGTATTTTTTTTTTCTATTTTTCAGTGAACTCCTATTTCAGGTCAGGTGTGAGGAAGCAGCAAATTTTTCAATTAACGTTTTAATTAAGAAACCATAGAATTGGGCAGGTTAAAGCATCTTCAATAGTCAATGTAGATGTAAAAATGATAGACTTTTATATCATGAAGTTTTTAAATTAGTGCTTCAACATGTGATGTAGATGCAAAAAAAGTATCTTGAGATTTGCGCTAGATGTAGAATGGCCACTTGGTGATGTAAATTTGCATCACGTGCCTCCACCCGAGCAAAAACACAATCGTCCCGTAAACGCTCAACTGCCGCCTTGAAACTTCCCGCCTCCCGCCGCCGACAACCGATGGATGGTTCCTGCGACCCCACAACCGCCACCGCCGTGCCTTGCGATGGTCGCCTCCGCATCTCCCACCGTCGTCATCGACGCCATGCCTCCCTCAAACCAGAACGATTGATTTGCAGCTTCGTGTCCCGCGATCGCTGCCAAAATGAAAGCACCGACGAAGAAGAAGATTGTCGCAGCCAAACCACATGATGACGGCTCCAAGCGGTTGCAGCGACCCCACCGCGACTTTGTCCCAATCGAAGAAGGCGGTCGCGGCTAATACTGCTTCGACGTTGTCTTCGGTCGCAGATGTTGTTGTTGTCGATGGCGCGCCTCCTCCACCACCACATCGTGCCCTGGCGCCGATCGTGCAGGATGATCCATCGACGCCCGCAACCATCATCTCCAACATGGTCAATGAAACTTCTTTTTTATTGTTCTTATATTATGTTCATAAAAATAGAATGTGAGATTGTGTGTATGTGTATTTCTAGTGTTGATGATGACACATTTTTGCACATAATAAATGTTGTGATCAAAGGATGTTTTTCTCTCTCAAGATTTTTCATCACAAGAATGTGATACGCAATCTGATGATAAGAATCTTGACATGGAAGAGGAAGGTTATTTTGAGAATGTGAAGGGTAGAACCACAAACTATTCGAACACCGAAGATGTGTCGATTTGTACCGCTTGGAAGTTGGATTATGTGCGTGATGATCTTCAAATTGTTGTGTTGTTGTTGGCTTTTTTTACATCATCCGTTGGAGTGGCTGCCAATCTTTTTGATGGTGTAAAAACCTTTTTTTGGTGATATAAATTTTATTACTCCAACCACTTTCTGGTGATGTATTTTACTTTATCTATTAGAGATGCTCTTAGTTTCCCGCCAAAACTGTTGTACACCTGGGCATTCTACGAGTGCAAAGTAGCCATGGGCTGTATGTCAATCCGGATGACACCGAATGCCAATCCTGATTTGAATCGGATTTTAGAACCTCCACCGGATAGAAACTGCATCATGAATGTAAGACGCAACATACAAAGCTCACAGCGAAAATAAGTTCTAACAAAATTGCTTCAGAAAATAAACAGGACTCAAGCTTCCGTGAAAAGATTTTCAAACTTTTGCGAGTGTCATAGCAGTATCAGGCAATCAAGACAATACAGTGTTGAGGTGTTCATACAGTAGTGTCACACTGTCAGTCATTGTCTCGTGCCAAGTTATTTTTTAGTACCTTTACAAACCACACACACATGTTCGGAAGGTAGTGTTTACTAGCTGCGGAGTTTCGAAAGGATCCACATCAGATAGCTAACCATAAAATAGTGAGATATAACGACACAGTCTGCGATCATCAACTAAGACAAGGCGTTTCCCATGTTTTTCCCAAATGGAGAAGGTGGCAGTCTGCTGCCGATGAGATCGCGCAGCTCAAACTCGCTTGGGAACCTCTGTTCGGCTAATTTCGAGAAAACCTGGAAAGGTGGAAGCAAGTTTCAGTACACAATATACACATGTATTACTGCTCAAGTCATGTTGGTGAAGCAAGCCATTTCCATGCAGCATTTTTTCTAGGAAGAGAGACGGAATTTCATGAAAAAAAGAGGAACATCTCTGTGATAACCCAACAAGGCAAAAGGGTGTTTTTTGTTTGTGGAAGTAATATTTTAATATAATAATGAACTTGTAGTCAAAAGAAGTGGGTCAAAAGGCAATTTATGTGTTAACAAAAGAGAAAGCGAAAGGGCGCGCACTAGAATCTCACATATCCAAATTTATGATGCAAGCATGCAGGAAAGCAATTTATGTGTTAAAAAAAGTGAAAGAGAAGGGTGTGTCTGATATAGGAAACATACCAAATCACCGTTGCAGTAAACTTCAAAGGCCCCAGAACTTTGTAGGAAAGACTGGGCAAAATTGCCAAATAGCCAAATGGTCGCCATGGTTCCAAATCTATTGGCACGCAACGAGTGAAACAATGGTGGTGGAGTAATGCCAAGTCTGGGGAAAATCTGGTCACCAGCCATTATTGTTGCAATGGCTCCAACTTGAATAACAGGCATGATTTTTCCCAGTACCCGCTTGGGGAAGGCTGGCGGATAATTATGCAAGAAAACGGTAATGCCAGGAAATGATGTCTCCAGCATGCGCTTCATGGTCACTGCATTTCCCCTGCAAAATGGAAGTCAAAGTTTTCAGTCTAACCTGTACGTGCAAAGCAAAACATATAATTTATAGGATATAGGATGAAATGTGCTGGCATCGCATACTAACTTAGCCCTATGTCATTCGATGTCCTTTTCAAGTAAAAGGTCAGGAACTCAAGATAAGGAAAAAATGTTCAAGCAAAGGCCACAGATTGAAAAGGTAAATAAAAAATACAGTTACTATTGTTTCTTTCTGTTAACTGCAATAAAAATAAAATTGTTAAACTGATATTAGGAATTACTCAAGATTCATTTTCAGAAGTCCTAGATCCATACCACGATTTAGTAATTGCTAATTAGAGCTAGTAGTTTCATATTTCACTTTACTTGACACTGTAAGGAAGAAGAGAAATGAAACTCCTTCCCATTTTATACTTGTTATGTCATAGTGGTGCTCACAACTGCGGGTCATATAATGAAGGCCAAAAGAGTCTAAAAGAGAGCAGAGCAAGCTCAGTTGTGCCAACAATGCTCTGGTACACTGACACAGGTGTGCTAATGCAGAGCCAGCTCAGTTGTGTTGTGTCAAATTTCAAGTTCAGACAGTAGTAGCCACATCGCATGTCAAAAGTTACTAGTGATAAACGCCTTACTCAAGTGTGAGTATAAAGTCACTATAACTCAGCTACCCAGTGCACAACGCAGACATTCAATATTCACTGATACATAAATAGGTATCTTCCCTAAAGGAAGGTCACACATATTATGCCTCCTGTTGCTGGTGTGGCCAGAAGAATCCACCAACTAGGTCATCCCAGACCCTCCAATCCCTCCACGAACCTCTAAGGGGGCGCTTCCAGCATCCACACGTCATTTGCAAGAGACTGGCCACTTACGAGTTACGACAGTTGAAGCAGGCTACAACATGTGCCTCCTCGTTACTACAACCTCGTAATGGGATGGCCAACGAGTCAAGGATGGTGTAACTAGATGGGAAAAAAGGTCATAGGCTGGTAGCTAGAATTTGGGAAGGATAGGTTGCTGTAAACTTGTGATTGCGAGAAACGAAGCAAAAGAAAATATAGAAGTGAATGGAATTAAGGGAAACAAGGGGGAAATGGCACAGCAGTCAACATGGCATTGTTCTCTTAAAGTTGGTCAACCCTTGCTGAGTTTCTTTAATGCTCATACTAACTACATTGTTATGTATTCCGAAAAAATTGGGCACACAGGCCAAACAAAACAGACCAAAGTAATAATCACATTTTTATAACGTCTTAGTACTTTGTCACAGAATGACACTAGAGTGGAATTTTCTGAGTGCAATTTCTATACTTAGCAAACTCTTCAGCAGCATGGGCCAAATCTTCCAATAAAGCAAATATGATCTGCGTACCTACCATTCTAATTGTGCATTTATAACATTATAGTAAATAATAAGTGGCAGCATACAAAATCAGTAGAGGGTGTTGGAACTTGGAAAATCGATAGTCTATAGAACTTGCTGCCACAAGAATCTCCAAGAAGGAACATGTAGTTTACGTAAAACATGTTTAACACCAAGGTGAAGAGGTAAGAACAATACAACAAGCCCTACCAAACTACGACCGGAGAAGATGTCGTGTTGTTCATTATCACTTGCTAGAGACAGAGAAGCTAGAACAGGAACCGCCTGTGAGGGATAGTATCCGACAATCATGAAGTCTCACTAGAGAACTGGTTACTTACTGCTACACAATCAATTCCAGTTAAATCTCAGCAGACCTGAAGCTAGAAACATTTTAAGCCAAGGAATATGCTTACTGGCAGCATATATTAAATGAATAAAGTGTGCTCTCAAAGTTGCCATTTATAGATGAACTCAACCTGAACTGTGCTGAAAGCAAGGATATTGCATCATTCTTACAATGTTATCATCGTTAATATTTTAGACTAAAGAAATACTAAAATAGAACCCTAGCAAGTTATACAAAACAGATAGCCAGCTGGTGTGGGGCAGATTAAGAAGCGGAAGGGTCCAGCGAAATGCAGCTTATGTGGTTTGGAAGAGGAAGTTAGCCCCGTCTTGTTTAACCTTTTGCTTGCCAACTAAATGTGGATCAGCATCAAAGTGGCTCTGTCCAGGCACAGGTCCCCAAACAACATTGGAGACTTCTTTAGACACTAGTTTATGGGGTGCAACAGGTCAAAAAGAAAGGTGACGATCTTCTGCTTTTCAGCAGTAGCCTCAGAGATTTGGAATGTGCGTGACAAGATGGCAATGGAGGCGAAGATGCCAAAGCAACAAAAGATGTATTTTACAAGTATTCTACGTTTCGTACAGCATTGGAGGCCATTGCTAAAGAACCGGGAGAAGGAGAAGCTGTTGGAACCGATGGATAAGATTTGTCAACAGATGCCTGTGAACTGTGGACTGCATTAAGGGGTATTTTCGTTTTTTGTGGCTATCTTTGACGCCAAAGTTGATTATGTATTTTCTTCTTTTCAAGACTCTGGCACGTCAGTTCTTTTGTTGGTTAGTAATTATGAGCTGGTAACCCCAGCACATCTTCGCTATGCCTGTACACAGTCAGCTTTATAACCAAGCCAGCAAAAAGCGTTTGCCCAAATAGAACAAATATGCTAGTTCGTAATAAACTACGTAACTACACGTAGGAGATTAGGGACTAGAGCCTAGGTTGGGACTCAGGAGGACAAACCAGGGAGATAACAGATTTATAAAATATAAACTCACAAGAACCATCAAGTTGTCATTTAGGAGTTTTCTCTCTTTTTACTTCTTGACATCAGAAAGACATACGCTTATCTCCTCACCAACACCTACATATCGGTCTCTCAAACCACACCCGGAATATAGTTAACTATTCCACCCTTACTTGTGTACTCCATAAGCAAGATTGTGAGGCGTCCCTACAACACAGTGCTGAGATCCTCATAGCTTTAGTTGTTGAAGAGTGAAAAAGATCTCAAGTACTCCATACATCAATTTCTATTCCTAGATCAGCCCTTAGGGCACTCTCAATGCTTGTATCTTACTTGACCCCTGAGTAATTAACCAAATGATAGTAACTCGGCCTCTAATTCTAATCCAATCTCTTTCCTATTTAAATAATATTCCATATTTATTCCAATAGGAGCTCTTATTGATCCATGTACATAACAGTGTCTGACACTCTGACTTCTAATGTTTAACAAAGCATTAACACTGTCACAGGAGCAATTGCTATTTAACAACCACCAGTGACACTAGTTTCACTGGAGTACCAAATAATCCACCTCCTAAATCATTTTGCATGATGAATTGGTCCGTGCATCGGTGTATGGGCGTCTGGTCAACTGAGGCAGCCACATGGCAATTCCAAAACACTCAGTATCCGCTACCCTAGGCATATGTTAACTTGATCCACACAGGCAAACTAACAAAACCAGTTGAGCAAGCAAGCAAGTAACCAACAGTCGGCGGAGACTCACTTGTACGAGCAGGAGGCGCAGAACTGCAGCTCCACGGTGGTGCCGAACCCAGATCCTCCTTCCAGAATGGGCTGCTGCTGTTTCACCACCAAAATAACAACATCAGCTCTGCCGCCCAGATCGGAGCGGCATGACCCCGGGCTAGGGTCGTACGACAAGGGAAAGGGGAATTTCGGGCTAGGGTTTACGAGTGCGACCCACCTGTATGGCAGCGGCGGCGGGGTCCGGGTGGTGGTGGTGCGGCGGGTGGTGGTGGTGGGGCGGGTGCGGGTGGTGCGGCGGGTGGGGGTGGTGTGGCGGATGGGGGTGGGGGTGGCGGAGGTGGGGAGGCGGCGGCGCGAAGATGTGGGAGAGGTCGGAGATGAAGAGGAGCGCGGGGAGGCCGACGAGGAGGAGCTGCACGCGGTCCATGGCCATCGCCGTCTTCTTCCGGTCTCCCACTCTCCCTCCTCCCTTCTTCTTTTCTGTCTGGGGAACGAAAAGAGGCGGAGCCGGGCCGGTGCTGAAGGCGACGAAGCACCTTCTTCTCTTCCTTCGTCAAGCTGCCAGGTGGGCTCCGGTGACGTGGGCCACTATTGTCAGTGGGAGATCTAATCGTGCGGAAAAGGCCGGGAATCTTTGGGGGAATCTTTCTCTTTTTTCTGGCATAAGGGCCGGGAATCTTCGGTGTTTGGTGGGCTCGGGCTCTGGGCCTGGGGTTACGACGGCCCACGAAGGCCGAGCCACATACTAGTTTTTTTTTCACTCAAAACGTACCGCGATGGGGAACTCTGAAAACACTGCGTTCAAATAAAAAAGAGCTCTGAAACACTCGACAGCTACTTGAGTTGAGCTGCAGTTCACTCTCACGGAAGAAAAACAAAACTTGTATTAGTTCTGTCAACGGAAAGAGAGATGAGCTACTTGCAGGTTAAGGGAAACGTCCCATGATGACCGGGCAGACACAAACTGAGCTATCCTTCCTGGTGTCAATGTCAATCAAAGTTTGGTCGAAATCAGGTTGGTAAGCCACCTCTGGAAATCTTGGGTTAGAAGCTCACCGGGTTTTACTTACCGGCAAAGACAAGAGCGGACGCATATTCTAATCCAGACTCCCAAGCTGCGTGGTGTTGCTTCAGAACCGAGCTTTCACCTCGATTTTGTTTTCATACTACAAAACGATACGTTGTCTCCCGTAAAAATAAAGATATGTCGTCACATTGCTACAGAAATTGGATTTTTTAACAAAAGAGACCGCCTACGAATACAAATACTAAACAAAAATACACTGATAACATATCCGTCAAACGGCTGGCCCGGCTGCTCGTCTCATCGTTTGCGTCCGTGAAAATGTGAAATGGTAAAAAAAAAGATAGTTTCCATCTTTTTTTTTGAGAAAACACAGTACAATGTACACGCTCGTATACATAAGTATACATTCATCCATATGAACATACGCGTACAATCTTTCTCTATGAGCATCTTCGTATTACTGAGCCGGCACATTATCTTGAAATTAACAAAGTCACCGTCTCATTTTCAACGGAACGTTTCCTTCCACTGAAAGCGCATCGCCGAAAAGCCTGGAATAAATCCAAAAAAATGCAACACCAATATCAAATCTAGAATTTAAACTCTAGTGAACTCGGATACCACTATCCCTTTCACCGACTCAACAGGTTGATTCGCAAAGACCATTCCCATCGATCAGCGGCTCGATCATTATTCCATCGCGCAAGCTGTAGCTGGCAAAATGCTAGTAATCTTTAACCAGGAGCAGTACCAACTACCAACAATCTCGACGCGTTTTAGCGACAAAAATTAACGCCTGTTTGAAATACTGGAAGAGGCCGTCTGAAGAAACACGTGGGTGTTTCATTAGGTTCCGCCAGCACACGGAATCGTCCGTTTCCGGAGGAACATTGTAGTGTAGACGCAGGCAGGCGTAGAACAAAACCGGCCGTAGACCGCGGTGCAGTGCTACGTTTGGCGTTAGTCTTGTCACCTTTGTCCTCGTGTCTTCTTGGAGAGTTGGCCTCGGCATCTCAATTTGTCGTTCCCCAACGTTGTTGTTCATCATATGGATAACATTTTATAGCGCTGCAACGGCAGCGAATGTGCATACTTTTAACTTTCACACATGAACTATGGTGACATACGAATACAAATGCTCCATAGAAAAAGCTTGAGGCAGCTGTTTTCATATTTTTCTACCAACAAAAGCGACCGGTGCTTAGCTTCATCTAAAATAAAAACTAAAGATGTTTGTACACATGCAGCACGCCATGCATGTCTTCCTTTTACACAGAACCATCCCGAAACGCTATCTCACTCCCTCCGTCCGGTTCGCTCCGTAACTTTCGGATCGCCAGGCGATCTAGCGCGGCTCCCTTGCGTGCCGCCGGTTCTCTCTCTCTCCGTCGGCCGCTTCGGCGGTGGGAGGGAGGGGGAACCTCGGGTCTGTTCGTTTGGCGGGTGCGTGGTAGGGTTAGGGTTCTAGGAGACGCTACCGAGGCTGTTGCGGTGGTGTCGCGTCGGAATAAATCTCTCCGGGCTCCGTTCGCGGTCAGGCGAGGCTTTGGCCTTCGTCTAGGAGCCAGATGAGTGGTGGATCCCTGGATCTCGTTGAGATCGCGGGCTATGGTGTCTGGAGGTCCATCGGCTCTGGCTGGTTGGGTCCTCAGTTGGGCGATGGATGCATGGAGACGAAGACCCTTCTTCTCCCATGTCGGTATGATTTGCTGCTGCCGTTCTTCTCTTTCCTCTGCACTGATGCTGGTTGGAGATCCTGCTTTGTCTGGGCGGATGGCCCGGCCGCGGTGCTGGACCGGTCGGATGACTCGAGTTCTCTTCCTTCTGGAAGGGACACTTTTCGCGGTACTCAAAGCCAAAGATGGCGACGACTGTTGCAGGAGTGTTGGATTGGTATCCATGCCTTCTCAGCGATGGTGTCAAGGAAAGAGGACGCTGCGTGGCGGCAATTGCACCGTGGTTGAAGATGATGACCTACTTGTGTCTGGTTGCAGATTTTTCTGTTGCAGGGGTCTTCTCTCAAGGTTCTGGCATGATGACACAGGGCTGCGGAGATCTTTATGTGTTATGGTTGTCATATGGCGTTCTAGGTGGTCATGGTCCTCTATGTCTGTGTTTCTGTGTGCTTGTAAGGGTCTACAACTTTGTATATTTTCGTGATTTGAATACAGAAAACTTCAAAAAAAACACAGAACCATCCCTTTTTCTTGGTGAAGAACACACAGCTTGCAGAGGTGCCCCTGACACCATTTGAGGCAACCCCTCCTGACATCCGAGCCTACATGGCACTTGGGGCAGCAGGTTCAAGCTACGCATTGACCATGCCCTAAGAATCCTCCGGTCTCGCCAACCGCTTTAGAACAGTGAACCCAAATATGCACATAAACATAAAGATGTAGGGGCCGACATTGTTTAAAAAGGAGTAATAAAAGCATTTACAATCGGATACATCAAATTTTGTTTTCCGAATTTTCGCGGAAGCGACCGCATCAGGGGAATCGAATCTCAAATTTTTGTTTCCATAACAGAATCTCTGAATTAACATAACTCAAATCCATACAATTATGTGTAACATAGAACCTAATATAAATTTTTGGCGAAGACACTCCGGCGTCGCCGTCATGTCCATGTCCAGCGGCCGGTTGAGCCCCTAGGAATGTCATGTCCGGTCTCTGGTGAGTTAGAGTATGATATGGGACGCGCACATTTGCATTCCCTACCATTCCTCGCCGGAGCCTATAGACTACATATTGTCGATCGTTGTAAGGTCCACATGGATCTGTTGTGGTTGGAGTCGGACACCTCCACTACGATGCGGTTGTGGCGATCGTGGTTGATAGCACACTTTGTGGCACCATGTTGTCTGGGTCGTAGGTGTGGGCTTCCTACTTCGTGCACTAAAAAAGCGTCAGCGCCTCCACCACTGCATGCAGACACTAGGCGGACCACAACGCCTTTGACGAGTGTTGGTGTCGTGAATATTGAGTCTCCTGAGGAGCCAAGTTAGTCCTTATTATGCCGACCTTGGGCCCTATGGATGACTAAGTTGATAGACAACTTGATGATGTCCGGACCCAGAGATGGAAGGTGCATAACCAACTTAGAGGACAAGATGGCAAAGTTGTAGAAGGTTTCGGTCTCCCTAGCGGTGCCGACATGGGACTCGTGTTACCCTCGTACCCCCTGATCCTATATATAAGTCGAGTGTGCGAGACACCTAAGGACGGTTCATTATATCTCACAGTTTCATGCAAGATGAACAATCATAGGCCAGGTTAGATCTAGGTGAAACATCCCTTGATTATTGTACCCAGGTTTATACCTCGTCATAATAAAGAAATAGCAGGAGTAGGGTTTTATCTCCGTTAAGGGAGCCCGAATTTGGTTAAAATCGAGTGCATTGTGTCTGATGTTACCATCATCACCCATCGCATAGCTAGGACACCCTACCAAGCGGATTGCCGGAATCATCTCCGACATTGGTGGCCCATGCAGGTCATGCGAATAGATGAACCGATTTTTGTGGGCATCTACGTCAACTCTAGGATCAGTTCCGACGTGGTAGTCCCATCGAGACAGACGATCACCTTCGGCAAGATCGACTTCATCAACAACTCTTCCACTCGTATATAACAGATAAAAAACGCTCTAATACAGGTCGTCGTGGCCAAGAGGCATGACCTCTCTATGGACCTTTAGGATATCAACGACGCTCCTGGAAGAGAACAGGAGAAAGGCTATACTCCCGTTACTAGCTCAGAGATCGCGCCAGTCAAGACCCGGCACGGGGGGAAAACCTCGGACCCGATGTTAGATCAGACCGACAATCAGCGCCTCCCTGGGAAACCATTATCGGAACCAAGGAAAAGCGTAATTTAGGCGTTTCAAAAGCGACTAGGTCGCGCTATGAAAGAGCATTATCCAGATCTGATGTTGCTCGCCCCAATAAGTATGTCACCCGAAAAACATAAGCAGGAAGCTAACACTAAGAGAAAGGAGCGGCCCCACCAACTGAAGCAAGTTTCAGGAGCGAAAAGGATTCATTTTTAGTCTCTTGAAGACAAATAAGATCAATGTTGTACGCACGAACAAGGTCACTGATCTGGTTACAATGCCCCTTAGTGCCAAAACCACAAAAGGTCGAAAAAATGTCTCTCATTTGGATGATAAGTTCTTAATGCGGAGGCTCGAACCGTGGGGCATCGTGCACCAAAGTTAGGGGCCTCCTGATCAACCATTTCTTCGACCAAATCCTTCTCAAGGTTGTGGAATAAGCCTATCACGATAGTTTGGAAGCAGAAGCCACTTTGGTATTAGCCTTGGTAGAGGTCTTGCGCATGGCAATTTACCTCCTCTAAGCTTATAACACATCATCTCATCATTGTTATACTTGCAGGATGGGAATCCACAATGCCAGACAGAGAGGAGGAAACAAGTCTAGCCGACATTTTCAAGGAGACGACCAACACTGGAGATTTGCCCCGAGGTAGCGAGGAGGGCTCCTCAATCAGAATTTCAACAAGGACGGTGGGGTCACCTAACTTCTACTTTTGTTTGGAACCGTCATCGCCTTTAGGGGCTCTGTTGGGTTAGAGCTTCTGAATGTTGGGGCCGATGGAGTCCCACTCCTCGGCCATGAAAGGCAGACCGCTACCCCCTTGGCTCTCAGTAATTGACGGATTGCCACACGATGGATCATCAGAAGAGGGGGCACGGATTTATAGGGGGAGGGCGCACCCTCGATGCAAACCTTGATCTGATACGCCTTGTTGCTAGTGAAGATCTCGACAAAACCATGCACCATGAACGAGTTCCCAACACTCACTAGCATCTGAATATAATCACGACGGGGTAGGAAGAAGCACCAACATATATTGGCTTTTCGATCAACTCACCAAAAAACATAATGATAGGGCATATTTCCCCTTGAGTGGTTTTAGTGATTGATGACAATACGTTTGCGGATTAACCGTGTGCAATGAGCATTTCAGATAATATATTGCATGTCACAAGACCCTTGTTTTCCCCTCGATGGTTGGAGCGTGAGGACGGTATTTTTCCTTACGGTTCTTTTTGGTGAATTGAGTCGTACGAAAACAGTACTATTAAGAGGGGATCTGGTGTGGAATGGTGGGTGAAATCATCACACACACACACTTTCTGCACCCACATATTCCTCTCTGTGTTTTGGAAGTCATCTGCTATGTGCTAAGGGCTCCGTGGTTTTACGAGGACGGTAGTACCACGACCATCGCGGTAGTACCACGCCAACGGTACTTCAGGAAGTTAACTACCACTTAGGGTTTTGCTCTCTATAACCCGAGCGGTTGTAGCACGGTACTTAATATTCGATAGTACCGCTGGGGCGGTATTACCGTGTTGAGCACGGTAGTACCGCGCCAGCGATACTTCCGGATGTTGACTATCGCGCCACTATTGCGTGGGAATTGCTCTCTGTAACACGCGCGATAGTAGAGAGGTACTGAATATTCGGCACTACCGCTCACAGAGCGGTAGTACCGTGGTTGGTGAGACTGCACAAGTCGTTGATATGTAACGGCAGATGCCATGGGGATGGATAAAGAGGGGGACAAACCGAGGTTGGTGTCACTCGTGTCGGAGGCGAGATTGGGAACACTGCGATGTACCCAGGTTCGGGGCTCTCCGTAGAGATAAAACCCCTACTCCTGCATGTCTGCACTATATGTGGAATAATGTACATGGTTGCTCCTTGAGCTATATCTTCTAACTACTTTGCTCCTGGCCGAGCTGACTTGCTACTGCTAGCTAAGCTACTGCTACTCTACTACTCTTGCTCTTCCTCTTCTCCTCCTAGCCGTGAGTGAGGGAGAGAGGTGTGTGTGAAGGAGGGAAATGAGAGGTAGCCCTCTCCACCGTGGGCACCCTTGCCCCTTATATAGGTGGTGGCAAGATGCTCATGAGGGTGGAGACAAGGGGAAGAAGACAAAAGAGAGTACATGTGAGGTGATGGGGTGATGTGATGTAATGTGACACCTCCACTTTACACTATTCACCATGTCATGATGTGACTATAGATGTCTTTTACTTGTCTTGTCTTGCTTTATCTGGTCTTGTCGACGGACACCTTGGTTGACTTTCGGGCAGCCGAGCTGCGGGCGACCGGCAGACGAGCAGTCGGCCGGGTGCGCGAGCAGTCGGCGATCCGAGCTAGGGGCGCACTCGGAAGACGCCGAGTTGAGCTGAGGGCGCAATCGGCGCCCGATGCTTTCGAAGATTATTCCTTCTGCTCTACCCTACCGGGGGTATATTCCCCTGACAGTAGCCTCCGAGCCTCCGGGTAACTCAGAGAGTCATCCGGGGGCTTCTTCCTTGTCGGTGTAGATGGATGGTGATTGCCCTTGGGGCAGCTTCTTTCCGGTGGGGGCGCGTCAGCGCACCCATTGGGTGTAACCTCCGAGATTCGGGCCGACTGCGTGCAGTCGGCTCGGATCTTCTCTTGCTTCTTTCAGGTGGGGGCGCGTCAGCGCACCCACTGGGTGTAGCCTCCGAGATTCGGGCCGACTGCGTGCAGTCGGCTCGGATCTTCTCTTGCTTCTGTTGCAGTCGATGCCGTCAAGGCTCTCAGCAGTTTCCCCCGGAAACGATCATGCATACGATGAAGTTAGTCAATGCAGATATATAAAATTTTCACTATCTTTCTGAAGTATGGATTGTGCAGCGCGAGGCCGACTCGGCTTAGCTCGAGCCCTTCAGACATTTTTCTGTTCATTCCACCCGTTGGCTATTGCTCTCGCCAGCATTACAGCCGACATGCGGTCTGCATGTGGATCGAAGAGTGGGCCGCGAGATAGAGTATACAATACTTAGACTTTGGGGAGCAAACTCCACCGAGCCAACTTCTAAAAAGGAAAGTGATCGGGTCGCCCAAGTTGTTTTCTCTTCGGACGTTGTTCATGCGCGGTGACCTTCAGGTTTTGCTCTTACCGGCATTACAGTCGACCTGCGGTCTGCAGCTAGCTCGAAGAGCGAGCCTTTCGTATCCTACACATTACTAATCCATCTGTGGGAAATAACGATTTGGGTTATCCAGTCTGCCCGGAGGCAGCCGGTCCCGGGCCGAGCATGCGGCCGACTGGACATAACACGGAGATAACCCCCGAAGACTACTCAGGTTTATCCGGCATACTTTCTATGAAAAGCGCTACTGAGTGAAAACTCACATTGAATTTTTTGGCGCAGCTGGAGCACCCACTGGGTGTAGCCTCCGGGTGACTTGGCGAGTCATCCGGAGAGTCTTCTGTTGTTGTAGCAGGCGGGGCACTCGACAGGCTCGTCTTCCGAGCCTCCGGGTGACTTGACGAGTATCCGATAAGTGCAATCTCTGAGCCTCCGGGTGACTTGACGAGTCATCCGGGGGGTCCTCTGATGTTGTAGCAGACGGGGCACTTGGAAGGTTCGTCCTCCGAGCCTCCGGGTGACTCGATGAGTCGGGCAAATTATCTCTTGCGGGCGCAGCCGACCACTTTTTTTTCGCATCCGAATGACCGACAGGCGCAAACGGATGCAACTGCAGACTGGCAGGCGCAATCGGCCTGGCACCAGCCAAACTACTGAGCAATCGGCTCACACTTTTCTTTTGTCGCCGCTTAACGGGGATCAGCCCCGGCAAATCCCATGGTCAGGGACCCTGGGTTAGTCATGAGAGGCACAGGTTGGACGATAGCTCGTCGGCAAACAAGGAGGTTCGCTCCTGCTCGATATTATTGATTGGGGAGATGCGATTACAGTGGAGGCCAAGGCTGGAGTGCTCAAGGCTAGGGTTACAAGTAAGATTCGATGTCTTTTGCGTCACCCCTCCTAGCCCTTATATACCAGGCTAGGTCTCGGGGAGTCCCTCTACGTGTACAAGTATGCTTTCCTAACCCTAGCTTGCTCCGCACGGCAGGTCTTCGCACCTTCCTTGCGAGTTGCAGACTCCTACGTCGGTACCAACTAGTGGGATGAGGCTGTATCTTCATGGGCCTTCTGCCTTCATGGACACCAGGTAGGCTCATCCGTAGGAGTCGTGGGGTCACCCCCTCGTCAGTAGCCCCCGAGTGCCTGGGGGACACGAAGAGTCGCGCAGGGCTCGAGTACATTCATTTGTCGTTTATTGATATGCACGGTTCATCCGTGGGTCGCTGGCAGTCTGGTGGCCATGACAAAACCTGTTTCAAGGGATGCTAAGCTGAAAGGGCCCAAGGAGTCGACGGGTCGAGCCTTGGTGAATTGCACTAGGGCAAATACCACAGTAGCCCAATCAAACCCACGTCCCTCGACGTGAGCTTGGAACACTGGTGTCGAGCAAAAGTCCGGCCGCTTCAGGTCTTACGGTGTTCATTTTCCGCCGGCAACGTGTGTAGCCTAAGGCGCGTCCGCCCGGCTTATCTATCATGCTCTGCGCATGGGAAAGGTTGGGAGTGAAATCGCTCTTCGGCAAGTCCTAGCCCGGCCGTACTTCGCAGCGGGATCTTACCTACACGCTAATCTTGCGTGGCTTCTGGGCACAGTGTATCGTGTTCCAGGAATGTGTGTTTTTGAGGCGCGGAGCCTTTTAGCATTGCACCCGCTTGGAACAGAACATCAAGCGAGCTGTTTCATTCACCCGAGGAGTTCTGTCTCGAGTGCTCAGTCGGAGAGTTTTTGCGAGTAATCACTCGAATGCCGTTTTTCGGCTCCTGAGGTGAGGGAGCACCTGGGACTCGTAGCGCCGTATGGTCCTGGCGAGTGTTTTGTTTGGCTTTGCGTCGGGTTGAGGGAGCACCCGAGACTCTCATTGGTGCGAGTGTTCACTCGAGCACATGGTTGGCCTTTAGGTGAGGGAGCCCCCGGGACTCTTATGATGTACGCTCCCGATGGGAGTAAGATGTTTTTCTTCCCTGGGGAAAAGATCTGAAAAGATAGAATCTCTGGGCCTTGATGGCGTACTAAGTGTGCCTTGCTATTTGGTTTTCTTCGCCATTTCTCAGGGATAGTGATGTCTCTGTTTTGATGGCTGTCAGTGATGCGCTGCCAGTGAACCGTCACATCTCATGGACCGGTCATAATTATGGCCGTTTGTGGCGTGCGGCGGGCGCCGGTTGGGTTTCCCATGCGTGCGTTGGAAACGCGCGCGAATTGACGCCCCTGCGTACAGTGCTTCCCGTGGGAAAGCATCTTCGTCTTGGAGTTCGAGACGGCTGGGTCGTTTTGTCTTTGAATTAGTTGTTGCTGTCGTCTTGGCTTCTCTGTGCTTCGAGGATTTTTGTTCTATAAATAAGCCTTTCTCTTGTACGCTTCTATCCAACTCGCTGCTTCACCTCTTTCTTCATCTCTCCTTCCGCTTATGGTTCCTAGGCGAGGCATTGGCCGTGGCCGCGGTCGTCGTGGCCGTGGTGGCCGCACACCACGCTCATGTCGTGGAGGTCGTCATGGTGCGGTGCAAGTGCCTTCCTCCTCTCCCTTGGAGGAGGGGTTCTGGCGCTATGATTTTATTTTGCGCGTTCGTGGCCAAAGTGCCAATCGCATCCTTCTTCCTTCTGCTTTCTCTGCCATTGTCTCTGAACGTGGCTTGGATGGTCTGCTTCTGCACCTTCAGGGGAGCTGTCGATCTCCTTCTTGTGTTGAGTTGGAGGTTGATAGCTCTTGCTTGATTTTTCTTGGCTCTGGTTGGGGTTTGTTTGCTCGGCGTTTGAATTTGCGAGATGGTGATATGCTCAGCTGTCGCTTTGACGGTGAGAGCACTGTCATTGTCCGCGCGTTCGATCCGAGTGGCAATAGCATGGATCCGCATGGGCAGGAGTCGAGCAGGGACAGCTCCCTGAAGTCGAAGAGTCCTTCACCTGCGTCTTTGACTGCTTCTTCCTCCAGGGACTCTTCTGGTGGTGGTGAGCCATCTTCAACTGCTTCCTCTTCTGCCTCTGAAGACCTCGACGTCAAGCCACTGGTTAAACGAGCGCGGCAGGCAACCTTGTAGAACCGGAGGCGGCAGCGTCATCTTCGCCGGCAGTTGGGGCGGGGCTGGAGAAGAAGCTAGAGGAGCAGGAGAAGAAGCTGGTGGAGCAGCTTCCCAAGTGGCTCCCCCAAATAAGTCGAGCTTCACCTTTTGTTATGTCATTGACATCATGAACCTGCTGCTTCCATCCCTACTTTGTCTATGATGATGCTCTTGTACTAGGGTTGATTACCCCTCATGGGCACACATGTAGAAGTCATAGTTCCTTGGGTGATTTCCACTTGTAACAGGAGCTGCCTTCTATCCAAATGTAGTTGAGTCCTTTTTGTATCTATGATGTAAACCATGCTTTATCCTTTGTGTATATTTGAGCTTTTATGCCACCGAGAACTGTGTCTTCGCCATCAGGAGTTGTCATTGAATCCTTTTTGGGACTGAGAGTTACGTTCGAGTCTTTCACGGCTAGGAGCTTCCTTCGGGTCCATCTTGTACTTGGTGTTGTAGGTTTTTATCGGGTGCGCGACAGCGCTCCCGATGGGAGTAGCCCCCGAGGCTACGCTTGAGCCGAAGGGTCAGGCGTAGGCTAGAGTTTTGTTTCCTTTGTTGTTGTTTTTTTATCGGGTGCGCGGCAGCGCTCCCGATGGGAGTAGCCCCCGAGTCTTTGGGTGATCGTTGGCGATCGGGTGAAGACTAAAAGAACTTGTGCTTCCTCCAAAGTCTTTTCAAAAGTGTTTGGACGCCATTGGAGTGTTGATAATTGTCTCTCGGGGGGGGGAGTTTCCTCTTCATCCCCCGAGTGCTTTGATTAAGATCGCGAGTGCGATAGCGGTTGCTCAGGGGGGGGATTCCTCTTCTGCCCCCGAGTGCTTTGATTCAAATCGTGGGTAAGCACTCGGGGGTTGCTCGGGGGGGGGGAGTTTCCTCTTCAACCCCCGATTGCTTTGATTAAGATCGCGAGTGCGATAGCAGTTGCTCGGGGGGGAGTTTCCTCTTCAGCCCCCGAGTGCTTTGATTAAGATCGCGAGTGCGATAGCAGTTGCTCGGGGGGGAGTTTCCTCTTCAGCCCCCGAGTGCTTTGATTAAGATAGCGAGTGCGATAGCAGTTGCTCGGGGGGGAATTTACTCTTCAACCCCCGAGTGCTTTGAGGTGACAGTATTTGGGCAACACTTATTTTATTGCTGTCGAGTGATTTACATGAGTTGCCATTCATGTTCGACCGATAGGGGCTATGGATAGAATAGTCGTAAGTTTGCTACGTTCCATGGGTTGCCCACGTCCTCGTCTGTCTTTGGATTCTTCAGTCTGTAGGCGCCGCCTCCGATGACTTCTGAGATTATGAATGGTCCTTCCCATTGTGGGGCAAGTTTGTGGACCTTCTCTTGTATTAGTCGTAGGACTAGGTCACCTTTGTTGAATGTTCTGGTGCGCAGTCGACTGCTTTGGTAGGTACGCAATTTGTCTTGGTACCCTTCTGATTTTGCCAGGGCTGTGTCTCTTGCTTCGTCAGCCGTATCTTTGTCGTCTTGTAATGCTTCTTCTGCTTCTTGTTCCTCGTATCCGGTGACCCGGGGTGCTCTGAACTTGAGGTCATGCGGTAGGACTGCCTCTGCCCCGTACACCATGAAGAAGGGTGTGTATTGGGTCGCAGTGTTTGGCGTGGTTCGTAAGCTCCATAGCACCGCGGGGAGTTCTTCTATCCAGTTACCGGCGGCTTGCTCGAGTGGTGCGAGGAGCCGTTTCTTGATTCCTCCACAGACAAGGTCGTTTGCTTTTTCCACCTGGTCGTTGGACTGCGGGTGCGCGACTGATGCATAGTTGATTTTGATGCCTAGTTCTTCGCAGAAGTTCTGAAATTCTGCGGCTGTGAAGTTCATGCCGTTGTCCGTGATGATGTTGTGTGGCACTCCGAATCTGAAGATGATCGATTTGATGAAGTTGACAACCGTGAGAGCTGTAGAGCTGGTGATGGGCACTGCTTCGATCCACTTAGTGAACTTGTCGACTGCAACAAGCAGGTGTGTTCTTCCGCCCCTTGATGATTTCTTTAGTGGGCCCACCATGTCGAGTCCCCAGGTGGCGAACGGCCAGGATAGCGGTATGGTCTTGAGCTCTGATGCGGGAGCGTGTGGCCTGTTGGCGAATTTTTGACAGGCGACGCAGCGTCGCACGATTTCCTCTGTGTTCTTCATGGCTGTGGGCCAGTAGAATCCAGCTCGGAATGCTTTGGACACGAGCACTCGACTGCTCGCGTGGTGCCCGCAGGTGCCTTCGTGGATTTCTAGCAATAGGGCTTTGTCGTCCTCTTCGTCAATGCATCTTTGGAGTATCTGGGTGATACTGCGTTTGTATAGTTGTCTGTTGATCACAGTGAATGCCTTGGATCGTCGGCTGATGCGTCGTGCTTCGGCCACGTCTTGTGGTAGCGTGCCTTCGATTAGGAATCAGAGGAACGGTTTAGTCCAGACAGGTCCTTCGAATTCCGTCGGGGCTGTGCTGTTGGATGCACTGGTGCTTGTTTCTTCTGATGATGTTGCTGCTGCCACCTGTGTTATTTCTGGTGCGTCTTCGTCATCCACTACCGCTTCGGGTGTTGCTGCCTGCGCCTTGATGGATCTTCGGTTGATGCTTTCGAGAAAAACGCCAGGTGGGACAGGCGCCCGGGTCGAACCGATGTTCGCGAGCTCGTCAGCTTCTGTATTGTTGTCCCTGGTGATGTAGTTGAGCTCGCAACCGTCGAAATTTCCTTCGAGTTCGTTGTAGAGCTTTTGGTAGGCTGCCATGTTGTCGGCTATTGCGTTGCAGTTTCTCATCGTCTGCTGGACGACGAGATTGGAGTCCCCGTAAATTATGAGGCGAGTGGCTCCGCATGTTTTGGCCATGCGCATGCCATGTAGGAGTGCTTCGTATTCCGCTTCGTTGTTGGAGGCGTGACTGAAATTAATCTGGAGGACGTATTTTAGTTTTGTTCCTTTGGGGGAAATGAGTACAACTCCTGCTCCCGCTCCCTATTGTCTCTTGGACCCATCGAAGAACATTGACCATGAGCTTGATAGGTCTGGGGGGCCTGGTGTTTGAACCTCCGTCCACTCAACAAGAAAAACTGGGAGTACTTGGGCTTTGATGGCTGTTGGGTGCTTGTACTGCAGGTCTCGTGGGCTGAGCTCGATGTTCCACTCGGCGACTCGCCCGGTTGCTCCAGGGTTGTTTAGTATGTCAGCGAGTGGTGCGCTGCTCACGATTGTTATGGGGTGCTCGTCGAAGTATTGGGACACCTTTCTTGAAGTTATGACGATGGCTAGTAGTAGCTTCTGATAGTGCGGGTACCGCTGCTGGGATTTGGTCAGGAGCATGTTGAGGTAGTAGATTGGTCTCTGAATGCTCTGGACCTTGCCTTCTTCTGCGCGTTCGACAACGAGTGCCGTGCTTACTACACTGCTGCGTGCTGCCACGTAGAGGTATAGCTTCTCTCGTTCCTTGGGTACCGCCAGGATTGGTGGAGTTGAGTGTCTTTTTCAGGTCCGCGAATGCTTGGCGGGCTTCCTCTGTTCACTCGAATTTCTTTCCTTTCCTGAGCAGTTGATAGAAAGGCAGCGTGCGTTCTCCAAGCCTGCTGATGAAGCGGCTGAGGGCTGCGGGTTTTCCAGTGAGCTGCTGCACTCCTTTGACGTCAGTTGGTTCTTGCATGCGGGTGATGGCTTGGACTTTCTCGGGATTTGCCTCGATTCCGCGGGCGGAGACCATGTAGCCCAGCAGTTTTCCCGCTGGTACGTCGAATGCGCACTTCTTTGGGTTGAGTTTGATTCTGTATTTGTTGAGCGCTGCGAAGGTTTCGCGCGGGTCGTCGAGTAGTGTGGCTGATTTGTATGTCTTGATGACGATGTCGTCCACGTAGACTTGTACGTTTCTTCCTATTTGCTCCTTTAGGCAGGCCTGCATCATTCGTTGGTAAGTGGCGCCTGCGTTTTTGAGCCCGAAGGGCATGGTCCTGTAGCAAAATACTCCATAGGGGGTGATGAACGATGTGTGCTCTTCGTCTTCCTCCTTCATCCTGATCTGGTTGTATCCTGAGTAAGCGTCCAGAAAGGAGAGTAGGTCGCACCCTGCTGTTGAGTCGATTATCTGATCGATTCTAGGCAGGGGGAACTGATCCTTCGGGCAATGTTTGTTGACTGGTCCGTAGTCGACGCACATGCGCAGCACGGTCGTGTCTTTCTTTGGCACCAACATTGGGTTTGCTATCCAGGTGGCCTTCTTCGTTTCTCGGATGAACTGAGCGTCGAGTAACCGGTTGACTTCCTCTCCGATTGCTCTGCGCTTGGGCTCCGAGAATCGTCTCAGTGCTTGCTTCACTGGCCTCGTGTTTGGCTTGATGCGTAGGGCGTGTTTCGCAAATTCGCGTGGTATCCCGGGCATGTCGGCTGGGCACCAGGCGAATATTTCCCACTCGTCTCGGAGGAAGGCGACGAGAGCTGCTGCCTGCTCCTCTGGGAGGTGGGCGTACACGCGGACTGTTTTGTCCGGGTCCGTCGGGTGCACTTGGTAAGTGACTGTGTCGCTGTCGATGCTGAAGTCGCGTCCGTACTCCCTGGATTCGCTTCGGTTCACCAATGGGAAGGTACTCTTGTCTGTCACCATGGCTATTTCTCTGAGTTCTTGTTTGGCTCCGAATGTGTCGGAGATCCTGTGGAAGTCACGATCACATTGGTCTGATTTGATGAAGCTTCCGTTGATCGTGAGGACTCCCGATGATCCTGGCATCTTGAGCTTGAGGTAGGCGTAGTGTGGAACCGCCATGAATTGCGCGAATGCTGGCCGTCCCAATATGGCGTGATACTGTGATTGCCAGTCGAGTACCTCAAACTCGAGGACGTGCTTTGCGAAGTTACGACGGTTGCCAAAGACGACTTCGAGTTCGATGACTCCGAGGGATGTGGCTGCTTCTCCTGGGACTACCCCGTGCAACTCGGTGCTTGATTTTCTCCATACTGATCGTGGGATCAGCATCTTTTGCAGGGTGTTGGCGAAGATGATGTTCATGCTGCTGCCTCCGTCCATGAAGATCCGATCCATGTCGTATCCTCCGATTTGTGCGTCTAGCACTAAGGGTGCATGCCACGGTCTTGGGACTGCGGGTGGATGGTCGTCCTGTGAGAACGTGATGCTGGTCTCCGTTCCATGTAGCAGGTAGACGTCGACTGTGTTTATGCTCTCAGCTGCTCTGGCCTGCAGGGTTTGGGCGTCGCGTTGTGTTTCCGGTATCCTTCCTTCTTGGATCATGAGCACCTGTGCTCGTGATGGGCTGTGACGTTCTCCCGGACTTGAGGTCGGCGCTTTCTCGGGTCGTTGGTTTTGTCTGTCTTCTTTCTGTTTCTCCTTCTTGAGGTCGTCGGCTAGCTCGTTGAACAGACGGCAATCTCTTAAAGTGTGACTTGACCTGACGTGTCCCCAGTCATCCTCGAAGTTGTGGATCGTGCAGGGTCCTGCTAGCTGTTCTCTGGCCGTGAGTTTGCTAGATCCGGCGTGCCTCTTCCTTCTTGAGATTCTGAAGATCTGCTCGTGATCCTCCGGGTGCTCGTGGAAGCGAGGATCGGTTTCGATTCCTCGACTCATGTCTTGGTTCTTGATGAGGTTGGAAAATTCATCCGGCCTTCGATCTGGGTCATAGTATTCGCCAACAGGTGTCTCGGAGTCGTTGTCTTGGTTGGCGGTGGGTGCCCGAGCGTGCCTTTTGGGTCGTCGATTCCTTCTGCCTTGGCGGTGGTTCTGCTGATCGTTGGATTCAATATCGTAGTCGTTGTCTTGATATGCGGCGGGTGCCTGGGCGGTGGAGGGTTGTCGAAAGATTTGCGAGTCCTCCGCTGCGCGTCGTAGTTTGTCGAGTGGGACTCCTTCGTAAAGGTCCCTCGCCTTTCTTCTGGGTCGTCGACTCCTTCAGTGCTGGCGTTGTGCTTGTCCGTTACCGTAGTATCGGTCCCGGCGTGACTGCGGCTCGAGTGGTCTTGAAGGGGTGGCGAAGAAGTCCGCCGTGATCTTGAATCCCTCGAGTGGGCTAGGTCGGGTTCTTGCCCTCGAGTTATGGCTTGCTAAAGACGGGACCGCCGAGATCGTGATCCCAACCTGCGTAGTTCCCACAGACGGCGCCAATTGACGGGGATCAGCCCCGGCAAATCCCATGGTCAGGGACCCTGGGTTAGTCATGAGAGGCACAGGTTGGACGATAGCTCGTCAGCAAACAAGGAGGTTCGCTCCTGCTCGATATTATTGATTGGGGAGATGCGATTACAGTGGAGGCCAAGGCTGGAGTGCTCAAGGCTAGGGTTACAAGTAAGATTCGATGTCTTTGGCGTCACCCCTCCTAGCCCTTATATACCAGGCTAGGTATCGGGGAATCCCTCTACGTGTACAAGTATGCTTTCCTAACCCTAGCTTGCTCCGCACGGCAGGTCTTCGCACCTTCCTTGCGAGTTGCAGACTCCTACGTCGGTACCAACTAGTGGGCTGAGGATGTATCTTCATGGGCCTTCTGCCTTCATGGACACCAGGTAGGCTCATCCGTACGAGTCGTGGGGTCACCCCCTCGTCACCTCTGGTCCAACAGATCACAACCGACCACTTTTTTTCGCATCTGAATGACCGACAGGCGCAAACGGATGCAACTGCAGACTGGCGGGCGCAATCGGCCTGGCACCAGCCGAACTACTGAGCAATCGGCTCACACTTTTCTTTTGTCGCCGCTGGTCCAACAGATCACATCCGACCACTTTTTTTTCGCATCCGAATGACCGACATGCGCAAACGGATGCAACTGTAGACTGGCGGGCGCAATCGGCCTGGCACCAGTCGAACTACTGAGCAATCGGCTCACACTTTTCTTTTGTCATCGCTGGTCCAACAGATCACAGCCGACCACTTTTTTTTCGCATCTGAATGACCGACAGGCGCAAACGGATGCAACTGCAGACTGGCGGGCGCAATCGGCTCACACTTTTCTTTTGTCGCCGTTGGTCCAACAGATCACAACCGACCACTTTTTTTTGAACTGGGGCAATCGACTGGCCGAGATGACGCAATTGACTTGATGCACAATCGGCCCAGCCTTACTAACACTGCCAACGATCGGGGAGCAATCGACCTCTAAAGCAACAACAACAACTTGACCTGGCTTTTTTTTGTCTCTGAATTTTGCCTCTTATTTCTTCGCTGAACCTGACGCAATCGGCGTCCGACTCGGGGAGGAGAGCAACCGACGGCGGGCTCAGGACTGAGCGGCGAGCTCAGAGGGAGAGCGGGGCAGGAGCGCAGATCGGGCCGCGGGGCGGAGCAGGGGAGCCCGGGCCATTGCGCGGAGCAGTCTGGAGGGGAGCTCGGGCCGCGGGCACTCGGCTCGGAGGAAGGGGCTCTGCAGAGGGGAGCCCGGGGGAGGAACGCTCGGGGCCAGGGGCTCGGGGCCGCAAGATGCTCGGAGGAGGGGGCCGCCGCTTGGAGGAGACTCGGGCGCGGGAGCTCGGGCGCAGGCGACGGCTCGTGGAAGGAGAGCTCGGAGGCGCGCGGGGGGGGGGGGGGGGCTCGGGCGCAGGCGACAGCTCCGGGAGGGAGAGCTCGGAGGCGGCGAGGAGCTCGGACGGGGATGAGGCGCGCTCGGGGCCAGGGGCTCGGGGCCGCGAGATGTCGGAGGAGGGGGCCGCCGCTTGGAGGAGACTCGGACGCGGGAGCTCGGGCGCAGGCGACGGCTCGGGGAGGGAGAGCTCGGAGGCAGGGGGGCTAGGGCTAGGGCGACAGCTCGGGGAGGGAGAGTTCAGAGGCGGCGAGTAGCTCGGACGGGGATGAGGCGCGCTCGGGCAGAACTGCTCGGAGGCGCGAGGGGCTCGGGCCGCGGCTTGGGGGAGATTCGGGCGCAGGGAGCGCGCAACTCGGGGCCGACTGCGTGCCGCAATCGGAGACGAGCCGAGCACTCGGGGGACAGCTCGGGGAAGACCTTTTGCCAGGAGAAGAGACCTGCCCGGATTTTTTTCTGCTCGGATTTTTTTCTTCTGCTCGGGCACCTTTTTTCCGAGCTCGGCGATGAAATCCGATCTAGCAACCGAACCAAGGGCACTCGGGGCGAAAAACTTGCTCGGAGAAGGAATACGACCCGACGGCCGAACTGGGCAACTCCGGAACCGGTTGTGCAGCTGGCGATGCCCGGACGCGAAATGCAGCCTCCGGACATCCAGCCTGCTGGATCCAGATCCGAAACTTGGCGCTGATGAAAATTGCTGATGACGAAGAAACCGTCGATGAAGAGGATGGTCCCGTCCGGATCAATACTCTAGTCGACGCCTCGGCCTGCCCCACGGTGGGCGCCAACTGTCGTTGATATGTAACGGCAGATGCCATGGGGATGGCTAAAGAGAGGGACAGACCGAGGTTGGTGTCATTGGTGCCGGAGGCGAGATTGGGAACACTGCGATGTACCCAGGTTCGGGGCTCTCCGTAGAGATAAACCCCTACTCATGCATGTGTGCACTATATGTGGAATAATGTACATGGTTTCTCCTTGAGCTGTATCTGCTAACTACTTTGCTCCTGGCCGAGCTGACTTGCTACTGCTAGCTAAGCTACTGCTACTCTACTACTCTTGCTCCTCCTCTTCTCCTCCTAGCCGTGAGTGAGGGAGAGAGGTGTGTGTGAAGGGGGGAAATGAGAGGGAGCCCTCTCCACCGTGGGCACCCTTGCCCTTATATAGGTGGTGGCAAGATGCTCATGAGGGTGGATACAAGGGGAAGAAGACAAAAGAAAGTACATATGAGGTGATGGGGTGATGTGATGTAATGTAACACCTCCAGTTTACACTATTCACCATGTCATGATGTGACTAGAGATGTCTTTCACTTGTCTTGTCTTGCTTTATCTGGTCTTGTCGACGGGACACCTTGGTTGACTTCCGGGAAGCCGAGCTGCGGGCGACCGGCAGACGAGCAGTCGGCCGGGTGCGGGGCAGTCGGCGATCCGAGCTGGGGGCGCACTCGGCAGACGCCGAACTGAGCTGAGGGCGCAATCGGCGCACGATGCTTTCGAAGATTATTCCTTCTGCTTGACCCTACCGGGGGTATATTCCCCCGACAGCACATAACAACTGGGTTTGATCCCACCTATAAAAGGGGGTCTTCTTCCCCAAGTTGACTCACCTCTTGCCTTTCTCTCTCATCCATTAATGCCCAAGCTTCATTCCTGCCCGATCTCCTTGCCTAACCTTCAAAACTTGTTGTTGCTCTAGAGATTAGTAGAGAAGGCCCCGATCTACACTTCCACCAAAGGATATTAGATCCCCCCCATTAATCCCTTGTGCATCTTGTTACTCTTGGGTGCATTGGTGTCCTAGACGGAAGAGGCCGCCCCAAAGCCATACTCCATTGTGGTGAAGCTTTGTGGTTCTGTTGGGAGCCTTCGATTAAGTTATGGAGATTGCCCCAACCTTGTTTGTAAAGGTTTGGTCGTCGCCTTCAAGGGCACCGTGTAGTGGATCACGACATCTTGCATTGGTGAGAGCGTGAGGAGAATAGGGTGGTCTGCGTTGGCTTCGTGTGAGAATTGTGTTCCACACCCTCTCCAAACGGAGACGTACTTCTCACAAGATAAGGAACTTCGGCAACATATCCTTGTCTCCCGTGTTTCCTTTATCGGTTATTTACCTGTACTTTGTGCAAGCTTATTTCCTTGCTTATCTTGTGCTTGCTCATATAGTGTTGCATTCATTGTCATATAGGTTGCTTGCCTAGTTGCACATCTAGACAACCTCTTTATTTGTTAAGCCTTAATTTGTTAAGAAAAGGTTAAAAATTGTTAGTCGCCTATTCACCCCCCTCTAGTCTACATTCCTATCCTTTCACATAAGCATCGCCTCATTGCGCGTCTCCGGGGGGGACATCCTCGAGAAAAACACACGCATCAACTAGAGAACCAAACGACCAATCCACTTCCACTACTTCCTTGACAGAGATCACAAACTGGTAAAGGGGGAGGGTGAAGCTAGCGCTCTTAAAAACCATCCTCAAGCTCTCAAGGGAAAGAAATACAAATCCAAAGTCTGAAGCAGACAACTGTTCCACCTAGCAGTTCCAGTCCTCAGCTGCCCACTCCAAGAGCTCCTCGGGCAGCTTCCCCGGAGATGCATCCCCGTTGAGGACAAAGATGATCGCGGCATTGAGGACCATGGGAGTGGCCACCACCACTTCCCTGCCGCCCACCATATCCCAAAGAGCCCACATCCAGGGAAGCCCAAACCAAACTGCTTAATCACTGGCGGCGGCGAATGCAACAATTAGTCAACAGTAAGATGCCCTCGATAGATCAAGCAAAAAGGAGGAGCTTTGCATTTAGATAGAAAGTGTTCCGGACGGTGGTACACAGAGCAGGTGAGGGATGGATGAGCACCTTTGGAAGCATCATCATCATGCGCGGGAGGGGTCTGACCATGAGGAGGAGGAGAGAGAATGCCATCACCGGTACCAGATCCAGAGGGTGCGTTACTCGATATGAAAGAGGTGAAGAAATGTGTCAAAGAGAAAGACATCAAAGACGAATAAGTTAAGAACCTACCACCTATTGAGTCTTTATGTGATCCTATTACTACAAGTCCTATGCCTGGGGCACATTCTCTTTAAAGTTTTGATGAAGGTGATATCCCTTGTAACAAACTTCTTGGTCAATGAATTGCTGAAATTGATAATTTTCTTGTTAAACAACATTGCTTTAACATAGACATATAAATTCAGTTAAACAATAATGTTGCTTCCATCAAATATTCACAAGAGATTTTAGAAACAAGTGTTAGGGATGTTAAGGGTATTATTAAACATTGTCATATGATCCAGGTTCAGCTAAAACAAGTGATGAATGTTCAATATGATTTGCTACGTGACATGAATAAACTTGTTAATCAACTTGATGCTTATGTTTGCACTAGAAGCACACAAATACGAAATTTATATAGTACACAATAAATCGACATAAGATTCACGACAAGTTGTAGTTAACAAGTTGCACATAAGGTTCACAACAAGTCTCAAGTGATAAGGTGGATAGAAGGTGCACAACAAATCGACATAAGACATGCAAGGCTCATATCACTATCAAAAGCAAAAGTTTGGGCCGGTGATGGCTTTATTTATAAAGTCGGGTAATAGCCTTTTATTTTTAAAAAGCAAAAGGGTGGTTAGGTATACCCGAATTTCTAAACTGCATGCATTAAAAATTGAAAGAACCCACCCTATGTCAAAACAAAACAATACGAAGGTCCTTGTAAGGAGTTCATCGTCATTTTTGAAGTAGTTAAACACATAATCTCTAAATTTTCCAATGAAAAAGATAAGAAAGAGTTAGAAAATTTGTCGAGAGGGCGATTGGAGTGACTCAAGTCTATTTTATGGTTGTTCGGAGACCATAAAAATTATGAGTTGAAGAGATATGGTGGAAGATGATGACACTTTATGGATCATGCATAATATAATTATGAAGAATGATGATGACAAAGTTCATCAAGGTCTTGGGTTTGAGCACACGAGCGTCCCTATCCAACTTGCAAAGTAGAATCAGATGATGTTTGAGAATTTTATTCAAACACATTAATAAATTGACGATCGAGCATGAGCAGCTTCGGAACAATCCGATTCGACAATTATGAGCGAAAAAACTAAAATATACTCCCTTCTTTAGTTTTATATGTCGTTGTAGCTAATTAAGTTTGAGTTGTAGTGGGTCAGTGTCTGAAATGCCTACAATAACCTATAATAAGGAACAGAGGTACTACTACCTCCATCACAGTTTATAAGGCCTGCGCGTACCCCTAGGCCATCAATTTAACCAACAAAACATAAGAATTTTACCATATGAAAATATAACATTTGAAGTTTCTAATGCTATGATTTTTGTAATATTTATCTTATGCTATGTTGGTTAAATTGGCAACCTATGGATACGCGCAGGCCTTCTAAACTGTGACGAAGATAGTAGTATGTTTGGACAAGTTGAACTCAAATTTTAACTGTTTTATCGTAAAACTTAATGCTTGCGACATTTATACTTCGGCATTAAGATTGCGGTAATCAAGCATCTCTTTCTTCAAACACTTCCCCTTAAATGAACTCCCACTGGCAGATCATATCCCGATTCCTCATTACACTGGCTGCTGCAATCGCGTACAAAAACTTTCTGACAGCATCTTTCGGATTAAGAGCAACTAAACAATGGCCAATCGGACCAGGTTTGATCTCGCCAGATTCCTCCGTCGTCGACGGCCGTCGAAACGCAGCTCAAAGCTCCGGTCGCGGAATCCGGTCAAACTGCCGACGACCGCGGGTCCCACCACCTCCGAACTCCCCGCAGAAGCCCAGCCCCACCCTCCGGGCCCATCCCTCAGCGACCCACCCTCCGGGCCCATCCCTCAGCGACCCCATCGGGCTCACCAAACCATCACATGTGGGAATGTTCCCACCACCCTCGCGGCTACGCGTCCCCTGGAACCCGTCCCCCACCACCCCTCCATACTGTTATACCCGACACAGGTCTCGTCTCTCTCTCTCTCTACTCTACCTCCAACTCCAAGGACTACTCTCTCTCTCTAGCTAGCCCCCATTCTCTCTCCCTGGGCACAGCCAGCCAGCAGCCACTTCCTCTCTCTCTCTCTTCCTCCCCCACCCGCGCGGCCAATGCCGTACGAACCCTAGCGGGCCCACCCCCGATCTCGCGCGGCCATGGGCAACTGCTGCCGCTCGCCGGCGGCCGCGGCGCGGGAGGACGTCTCCTCCTCGCACTTCCCCGCCTCCGCCGGGGGGAAGAAGAAGCCCCACCAGCCCCGCAACGGCGCCACCGCGGGAGGCGCCGCCGCCGGCGCCGGCGCCGGGGCCGCCGCGGGGGAGAAGAAGCGGCTGTCGGTGCTCGGGGAGGAAGGCCGCGACGCGGGCAGCGGCGGGATCGACGACAAGTACGCTCTAGACAGGGAGCTGGGGCGCGGCGAGTTCGGGGTCACCTACCTCTGCATGGACCGGGGCTCCAAGGAGCTGCTCGCCTGCAAGTCCATCTCCAAGCGCAAGCTGCGCACCCCCGTCGACGTGGAGGACGTGCGCCGCGAGGTGGCCATCATGCGCCACCTGCCCCGCAGCGCCAGCATCGTCACGCTGCGGGAGGCCTGCGAGGACGAGCGCGCCGTGCACCTCGTCATGGAGCTCTGCGAGGGCGGCGAGCTCTTCGACCGCATCGTCGCCAGGGGCCACTACACCGAGCGCGCCGCCGCCGCCGTCACCCGCACCATCGTCGAGGTCGTGCAGCTCTGCCACCACCACGGCGTCATCCACCGCGACCTCAAGCCCGAGAACTTCCTCTTCGCCAACAACAAGGAGAACTCCCCGCTCAAGGCCATCGACTTCGGCCTCTCCATCTTCTTCAAGCCCGGTGAGCAGGCGCCGAGATCCACATCCACCCCTGATTTGGACGAACTGGTCGCGCTGTGCACTTTTTGGACCCTTTTTTTCTTTGCCTGAGCGCGTGATCCGTGGGTTGGTGGCCATTTCTATTTTCTGGGTGGAGTTTTCGGTAGTGCTCGTTACTGTAGCTGAGTGCTATTTTCGTGCTTGCGTAATCTGACTAGAAATCGGTGCTTCTCTTTTGGTAGGACTTTTTAGATGCATTTCTTTCTTCCGTAACAAGTTGGTGGTGTTCTTAGAACATGCCAGTACTCGGTAGTAGTATGTTTCTTGATATATGCTACTAGTTGCCTCTTGCAGATTGGGATGCTAGTCCAGATATTGGAATCTTAGGTGACTTGCTGGTTCTGGGTGACTGCTATTTTTAGGATTTGGGAATCATTAGTGGGAGCAGATGTCACATAGCTTTAGCCAAAAATAGTGTAATGTTCTTTCCAAAATGTAGTCCATATTCCATACCAACTCTTGGTACCTTGTATGCTGATCCCATGTTCAACCTCAGTTCAGTTATCTTGCAAAATAAGGTTTAGGGAAACAATTATTGGGCATCAGGTGATTGGATATATGTTTCAGCATTCAAGCAACTGTTAGCAGACTTGCCATCTTCTATAAGCAGACCATTTGGCAACAGTAGTATTGGAGTATTATTTAAAAGAAGTCAATACTGATAACAGTCGCTCCTTGATGTTGCCTTGCTCCATAGGCACAATTCATCCATTTTGGTTCCATACCTCTTATCTGTTGAATCAAATGTTTTGAACTACTTGAATCTATGTTCGGTTCTATACCATATTTTTTTCTTGATTCTTTGTTAGTATGAAACATTTCACATCATGCAGCATGAACCTTATCGAGTTTATTGTGGAATTCTCACCCTTGCTCGTGTACCTACTGGCTTTCATGCCACCCATACAAGCATCTAGCCATACTGGTCTTGCTTACTTTGCTGGTTTGTTTCTCTTCATCACTAAGAATTGGCTCCAATTAATTTTAATGTGTGCGGGGAGCAACCAAACAATTGTAAATTGTGGACTTCTATCTTGTCACAGCTTCACATCGCTTCACAAAAAGAAAGTGAACTGTATGTTTCTTGTTGATTTGTTCACTCTTGATTGTAGGCCTCCCAATTTTTTTATTCAACACATCTTATTGCCAAATCCGGCCTATGGTATTAAACAAGATAACATCATTATAGGATTGAAAATCAGGTGTCCTTGCAGCAGTGGACTTTAGGAAGAATGTAACAGATAAACCGTCTGAAAATATTTAACGTCCTTTTCCTTATATGATGCTGTTGGATTTGTAATGCCCCTATATGTCAGGAAGCCCTAAAAAACCACTTTCTAATTTTGTACAATTCATTATTCGAGTCATTTGGACCTTCGATAGTTTGATGATCTACTTTGCTTTCTATCGCACGCCTTCAAATATTCTGTGAGATATATATTTAAACACTGTGCATCGTACATAATATAATGACATTATGCGATTGTTTAGGTGAGAAGTTCTCTGAAATTGTCGGAAGTCCCTACTATATGGCTCCTGAAGTGCTGAAGAGAAACTATGGACCTGAAATAGACATTTGGAGTGCTGGTGTTATCTTGTATATATTATTATGCGGCGTTCCTCCATTTTGGGCTGGTACTTTACCTGTTTTCTCTTTGAGAATTTTTAATTCTTCAGCTTTGCTCTCGTGCAAACATCTTACCAGGCTATATTGCAGAGACTGAACAAGGAGTGGCACAAGCTATCCTTCGGGGAAATATAGATTTTAAGAGAGAACCCTGGCCCCATGTTTCTGATCATGCTAAAGATCTAGTTCGGCAGATGCTTCAGCCTGACCCAAAAGCCAGGCTAACAGCAAAGCAAGTTCTTGGTAAGATACTAGGATGTACACAGTGGTAGTGCCTTCAAAACTGGCACTGTGTTACGTTACTTTCAAACTTCCAATATCCTCAAAGTTTATGAAACAGCATAGTTTCCTGAGTCCATACTTACTGGTGCTGCTTCAAACTTCAGCGTGTCCCCTCATTTTTGTTTCTCAATTGGCAATGTGTAATCTGATAGCTAGAAGATCACTGGGCCAGTCTGCCTTCCATTTACATAAGTACCAGTATCTATCAACCATATCCTGATGTCATGTTTTGTAATTTATTTTTGGCTAAGTGGTAAATGTGTTGTGGCATTGGATATTTGGATCCAATAAAGTAATACTCAAATCAATTTGAAGGACCTGCCACTTATAGTAAAAGTTATGTAGGATTCAGTTTGAAACCTCACCGTAGAAGTTGTCTAGCTATGCTTTCTGGTAGTATATTATTGACGTCTGTAAGCTGGATGTAGTATACTGAGCAATGCAGAAGCCAAAAATAAAAATGAGTGGAAATCTGATGGACGAAGGTGCTGAGAGTAAAATGAGGATTGAGGAAGTAGATTTTAAATGTTGCTGCAAACTCGAGACACATTGTTGTGGTCTGGCATGGAACACAGTTACAAGCACCAGATGGCAATTACATGGAGCGTGTGTTAATTCTAAAAAAATTAATTAAAAAGAAGCTTGTTGATTATCAAGACATTGACAGCATAATATTGGTTTTGCACTGTATTGAGTTAGAATGTGCCTAGTACTTATAGCAAATTAGACAAAGCCTAGTTTCTTCATTTGCTGCTTCATGTTCTAATATTTAAGCTACACTTATTTTTGAACAATCTTGGGATGCCTATTGACCTGAACATCCAAATTTCCCATACTGTCCACCAGTCATCCACACAATTAATTGACTATATGTTACTACTTTGCATCTCGTTTTTATTACTTCCTTTTTCAGATAGTTCGGTATTCATATATATTCTTGATTTCTGTTCTCACAGAGCATACATGGCTTCAAAATGCCAAGAAAGCTCCAAATGTTCCTCTTGGGGACATTGTAAAGTCAAGGCTGAAACAGTTTTCAAGGATGAACAGATTCAAAAGAAGAGCTCTAAGGGTTTGAATTTCGTTTTCTCGTAAATAGGATTCTGTGTCCTTTCATACTAATATATTTACTGACGAAAATTATTTTACTAGGTTATTGCTGACCACTTGTCGGCAGAAGAAGTTGAGGACATAAAGGAGATGTTCAAGGTGATGGATACTGATAATGACGGTATAGTCTCATATGAAGAGTTGAAGAGCGGGATTGCAAAATTTGGTTCTCACCTTGCAGAATCTGAAGTGCAAATGTTAATAGAAGCTGTAAGTCATATGAAGGATTTCACTTGCTTGTTAAAATGTTCAGTTAGATTAATATTGCTAGAATCTGAACCCCTATCTTTGATCACAGTGCACACCGAATCACATTATTTCTGCTAAAATTTATGTCTGATACGTAGTTCCTCTGTTCTATAAATAGGCAATGCAGTAAATATATTGGCATGCTTTTTGTACCAAACGGTGGAAAGTACTGTAAATCTGGGTCCCTCTCTGTGCTGTAGCTTAGTTCTTGACTTCTTGGGACCTTGAAAAGTACTCCCTCCGTTCCAAAAATAACTGTCTCAACTTTGTACTATCTCTAGTACAAAGTTGTACTAAGGCTAAGACGGTTATTTTGGAACGGAGGGAGTAGTAATAATGGATAAAGGATATAATCAACTTTTACTTTCATCTCCACTGAGGGCATTTCTATTCTACCCATTTCATATGTTGTTTATGACAGATAAGATCTCGAGCCTCATGGCTAACATTTGTCTGAAGTTTTGGTTTGTACAGGTTATCACTGAGCATGGTAATTCTTTATCATTAGGTCTTTTTTTTGTTGCTGTAAGGTCCATAAGAAGAGGCTACTGTATGTAACGTGAGAGTCAACTTGAGAATTAAGTTGTCCAAATGACTTGATTTTGCAATGTTCTTTACTATTAATGAGAACACAGTGTTGAAAATTTGTGTATCTGATCTTATCTGGTTGGATATTAGGTGGATACAAACGGCAGAGGAGCACTAGATTATGGTGAATTTTTGGCGGTCTCACTTCATTTACAAAGGATGGCAAATGATGAGCACCTTCGGCGGGCCTTCCTGTTTTTTGACAAGGATGGCGATGGTTTTATTGAGCCCGGGGAGCTTCAGGATGCCCTGGCGGAGGATGGGACGGTTGATATCACAGAAGTGGTGAAGGACATATTGCAAGAAGTTGACACCGACAAGGTGGAGGCTCATTTGCACTAGTGCCAAAAAGAAGGTGTTAACCTTCAGATTGTGTCCCTGTCTATACTAAACATCTACTTTGATTGTTTCTGCAGGATGGTAAAATTAGCTTCGAAGAGTTTGTAGCCATGATGAAAACCGGCACAGACTGGCGAAAGGCATCGCGGCATTATTCGAGAGGACGTTTCAACAGCCTAAGCATAAGGCTCATCAAGGATGGATCTGTAAAGATGGGAAATGAGTGAGAAATTCACAGACTCGTAGCTGGCGCTCTTGTTCCGGTCATGTAAGTCCGGCTCTCGGCCCACTAAGCATAGACCCTCCTCCCTTCCTTCTCTAATGATTATTTTTGCCAGAAATTTAGATAGGCCCCCCACCCACCCTGATTGGCTTACTCGTGTAAGTAGCTTTCCCATTCCCGGTATCACCGAGCGAGGAGCAACGCAGCGAATGATGCACCAACCGCTCCTGCCTGATGATATCCCCTTTTGCTGTACCTGATGCTAAGTGTTGTACAATATTTTGTTGTTTCCCCCTCAGATACACTTTGTTGGCTTGATTAATTCGTCTTGTATCGGTGGTTAAGAACTAGATATGCCCTAGTATTGGTAGAGGCCAGGCAGTGACTGCTAGTGCAGCCTTGCTTTCAACTGTACCGAAAACAGCATATTGCCAAGAGAAAAGAACAGGAGGTTGCCATCCATGTAGTAGCTACAACCTTTGGCATAGTGCTGCACTATGTTCTATTTTCAGTATTGCACTAGATTGTCTGAGGAGGCCGCTGCTGTGTCGCTGTCTGATACTGAAAGTTTCAGCTACATACATGCAAAACTGGATCAGGGTAGCCTGGAGCTTGTCACAGTAGGATTTTCAGATTTTCATAGTTTGCCTGATCTAATGTATAGTAGTACTTGTTTGTAGTGATGACCCATTGTTGGTTGGTTAATAAACCCCACTCCTCTCAGGCCCATTGATGGATTGCGAAATCATTCGGACATTGTGTGCCCATTTAGCTGACTAATTAACCATGTGTTGCTTCACAATTAAGCTTCAGCTACCACTGTTTGGACAGCGCATTTGGCCTTATCATTCCATTCCAAACTAATAAAGACCAAAGAGAATTTGATCAAAAAGCGGGCTGGACCGCTGGAGGTGTAGTAGGTGACACAGTTTAGGCGAGCTTGAAAATACGGAGTATGATTCTCCAAACTTTAACTGCCAGTTAAGCTTTGCTCCCCTTTTACTAGTAGGAGTAAAGATAAAGAGGAGCATATATAAAGGAGGCCGGCATATTTACTCGGGCTATCACCAAACGTTGAACAGGAGATGAACTGCTCGCTGGGACGGTGATCTTTGTTTCACTAAATCGCTTTCCAAGAGGTCCGTCACTAACTAATCATTAAGCGTACAAACTACAAACAACCTGTGGTTGAGTTGGTTAGGTTGCGCTTTCAGTGGAAGAAGACGGGTAAAGTGTGCGCGTATGTGTTCATAGGAATGAGTGTATATGTGAGTGTTTAAAAAAAAAAACCCGTACAAACAACACGAACGCAATCTTTCCCTTTTACTACGAGCTAGTACCAGTACTACAAATTTGAGTGCTTTTCTTCTCTGTTTTTACACTGCAGTCAGTCATTCCGTCCCACGAACTACCATGACAAGGAAATCTCCCTCCAGTGCGACGTCGTTTTTACAGGACGGTACGCCTAACCACTAACCAGACGAGATTAAAAAACGAGCGAGCACACCCGACATGTTTTTTCGGGTGGTAAACAAACAAGTCCGTCGCAGAGCGGTAATTCATTCATCCAGCGACCCGTTTGGCACTCGCTCGTCCTGTAGCCCTTTTCTCCCCCACACGCCCCACTGTGAGCTAGCTAGCCCGTAATGCTCATCTACCAAACCAGAAGAACTCGAGAGCATCGCGCAATCATGCATGCACCAGCATCATTCATTGATGAACCAGGCCAGTGCGCGATTGCACGGCGGCTCCGCTCCGGCGCGGCGAGAGGAGAGGACGCAATTATGCGCTCTCAGCTGCTCGCTAAAGCCGGAGCAGGCGAGGGTAGGCCCGGCGGGAGGCTCGGAAAAGGTGCGTGGGGAAGGAAGGAAGGAGGGCCAACCCAACCTGCCCTCCCTGCCACGCCAGGCAGATAGATAGATCTGACGTCGCTGCCTGCCGCTGGTGGATCGATCCGGCGTGGCCGTCACGAGCGCGCGCAGAGGATCCGGATGCCCCGGGCCCGGCGTCCAGCGCAACAGCGACTGACAATAATGACGGCCCGCCTCCCTCCACGTCGGATCCCGGCCACTCCATCCCATCGTCCTCTCCTCTCCTTGCCCCGCCGACCACACCCGAGGCCACCCACCGCGGCGCCCCAGCGACAGCAACTCCGGGCCGACGCCGACATCGACACGCTGGCCCGCGGGCCCCGCGCGTCAGCCGCACGCCCCGCCCCGCCAAGCCGCTGTCGTCGTGTGCGGGCGCGTTGGTTGGATCCCGTGCGCCCCGTCCTCTCCTGCTGCTGCTCTCGCTTCGCTCTCGTCGCGTACCGCCGCACCCTCCTCCCGCTCGCCTCGCCTCGCTTCAAATGGCGGCCGTGGCGGCGCGGGGTCAGCGGCGTGCGCACGTGTGACTGTCTGAGTGAGCGGGCGAGTGAGTTCGTTGGCTATGGCGCGCGGCGCGGAGGAGGCCGTCGGCGTCGTGGGACTGGGGCTCCCCCACGGCCTCGCGCTGCGGAACGGCGTCCTTGCGGCCAGCCGCGGCGACGAATCCGCCGACTCCGACGACCCGCGCCTCCCGCCGCTGCGGCTCGGGGCCTCCTACTCCGCCTCCGACGGGGCCGGGGCCGCGCTCGCCAGCCCTGGCTCCACCTCCTCCTCCTCCTCCGACGCCTTCCTCAGCACCAGCTCCACGCCATCAGGTACCGCGTGCTTGCGCCAGCGACACACACTTCATTACCAGCTAGTATTCCCCCCAGTCTCGTTGAACTGAACCCTCCTCGGCTTCTGAGAGCGGGGCGTGCGACTGACCGACGCTGCGAATCTCGATCTCCGCGCGTCGCCGAGTGACCCACGCTTCAAGCTCGCGTGTCTGCTTCGCTCGAATTCTGATCCGATTTTTTTGTCTGTGTGCTTCTGTTTCGGTTTTGCTTGGGGATCAGGGCTGCTGAATCCGTACGGGCTGTGGCCGTCGTCGCCGCGGGCGCCGTCCGAGGCATCGGAGTTCGGCTCGGCGCGCGAGTACGACACCGCCGACCTCTTCTTCGGCGAGAACTGGCTCTACGACGACCACCTGTTCCACCGCGAGCCGGAGAGCGGTGACGGCGACGAGGAGGACAAGTTCATTGTTGACCCCGACGTCAGCGAGATCGGCGACGGCAGCAGCAGGCTCCACTTGCGCAGCAGCAAGGGCAATGCGGACTCCGGAGGGTGCGCGGAGGTGTACACATCACCGCCCTGCAGCTGCTGCCACGGGGAAATGGAGCATACGAATGGTCGGGATTTCGTGAGGGATTCCTGGTCTGCTGTGTACGGGAGGTATCAGATCATGGACGACCTGACGGAGGTGCTGGATGAGTGCGGTGCAGACGCGGTACAGTTCAGGCGAAATGCGGAAGGAGATGCCACGCTCAAGGCTGGTCCATTGATTGATTCCAGGAGTGGAGATGACCAGGATTTTGATCTGAGTGCGCTGGAGAAGGAGCTTCAGATGCTCAGTCCTTACTTGTCTGAAGAAGCGGATGCTGCTAACAGTGAGTGCTTCTGCCCCCTTTTCATATTCCTCGGCATCATTTGTCATGTTTCGCAAAGTTCTTTAACAAGATTGAAAGGATTCACTCTGTGACGTTGCAATAGAATTGTTTTCTGAAAAGATTAATATTTTGTACTAGCACCTGACTGTCACAATTCTAGAAAATCGGTATATGCTTGAATCATGAACCCAGAGAAAAACTTCAATTATGATATAATGTTGCTGGTTAATCTGATGACATTGTTCTGGTTGATCCAGATTTCCATACCTTCGTAGTTCCAACATTCGTTATTCTCATATGAAGTGAATTTATTTATTTTTGCTTGTGGACTTGTTGGTGCCATTCTGACTTCATTTATCTCTTTCAGACCTTAGGTTTAACCATGACCTCAGAGTAAACGATGAACTAAATATTGAACTTATAACAGATGACAAAATCATCGATGACAAAGAATTTCTAAAGGATAGTTACAGCGTGCATCCTTTTCCTGAGATCGGTAATCCTGAAGATATCTATGGGATGGAGGACTTCGTGCCAGCAGATACAAATGTTCAGGATACTAATAATATTGATGAAAGTCCAAAAACGGATATTGATCGTGCAAGCTCTATTTTTCATCAAGAATATGAGGAATTTGAGCTGAAGATTTTCCACCGGAAGAACAGGTTCACTACCCACTACCTTTTTCTACTTACTATTGCCAAATAATTATGAATATACTAGTATGCTCATGTGATAGGCTTCTCCTGCAGGACTGGCTTTGAGGAAAACAAAGACTTTCCTATTGTGGTAGATTCAGTTGTTGCTGGAAGATATCGCATCACTGAATATCTTGGTTCCGCTGCATTCAGCAGGGTCGTTCAGGCATATGATCTTCGCACGGGAATGGATGTCTGCCTTAAAATAATTAAAAACGACAAGGATTTCTTTGATCAGAGTCTGGATGAGATAAAGCTCCTTAAGTATGTAAATAAACATGATCCGGCAGATGCACATCATATATTGCGCCTGTATGATTTTTTCTACTATCAGGTATTGATAGGGGGATACATACCGTTACACCATACTTTACAATGAAGAGTCAAATTGCTTTCAAGAAAAGGAAAAAAAAACATATTCTTCCAGGTCTTAACTCTTAAGGTTCATTGATCACATGACTTCAGTTATTGGCATGTTAAATATTAATCCCAGCATTTTATTTTTCATTTTTGACGTTGCATAATACTGAAAGCTGAAACAATCAACAGGAACATCTTTTCATTGTCACCGAATTACTACGGGCAAACCTATATGAATTTCAAAAGTATAACCAGGAGTCTGGTGATGAGGTCTACTTTTCATTGCCCAGAATACAGGTATCCGATTGTAACTTCTTTTTTCCCGAGAGTATCTCCGTCTGTTCTGCTACCAAAGCACTCACTGTAACCTTATTGTATTCCGATTTTATTAATGATCTCATCACTTGAAATTGGCACCATATCAAAGCATTTACAACAGACCTTGTATGCTGTAGCTTAAAAGGAAGATATTTTTATGTTTTGGTCCTTTTGTTCCACTTTTCTCTGTTTGGGATATTTTTAGGAAGTCTGGAATGTACTTTAAGCACAGTTAAATTTATTCATTGAAAATGTAAAAATATCTACTGAAACAGGAGACCTTCCCTTCACTTTCAGGCTATAGCTCGACAGTGCTTAGAAGCTTTGGTGTATTTGCATCATTTAAATATAGTTCACTGTGACCTGAAACCAGAGAACATCCTTATGAAGAGCTACAGCCGATGTGAAGTCAAGGTTATTGATCTTGGAAGCAGTTGCTTCTTGACAGACAACTTAAGCCTGTATGTTCAGTCACGTTCTTATCGTGCTCCTGAGATTATTCTGGGTCTTCCGTATGACCAGAGGATTGACATTTGGTCTCTTGGATGCATCTTCGCTGAGCTGTACAGTGGTGAAGTAAGTTTACTTATTGAATTACTAATCTCCAGTTTTGTTTGGTTTACATGACATCTGTGAGACACATTGACACACATTTTATCTACAAAGGTTTAAGCCAATCACAATCAAAGATACACCAGAGTTTATTTACAGCTATTTGAATATTTGTCCGGTTGGGGCTAGTGTTTGCTGCTTGTTTAACCACTCACTTCATCCTAAGAAGATTGCAACATGCTTCAATGCTATAAGCTCTTCCACCCTTCACAGGTTGAGTAGGACCTGCTTTGTGGTCTTAAGTTGAACTAGGAGAATGAATCCAAAAGCTTATGATTATATTTCTGCAAAATACTGCAACTTTAGCAGAGAAGAACCTTCTAGTAACATTGCATATACGGCAGAACTATCTATTGATCTGGTATTAATTGAAGATAATGTGTCTAGAATCTTTGTTTAAAACACTTGAAAAATAAAATCAGAGCATTAGCGCACCCTCAAATTGAGGAGGTCATGTTATGTCTGGTACTGGTAGAATCACATCTATCTGTTTCTAATAGCCATGTTCTTCTATTTCTAAAGGAAGTAGAACACAGTGTGACTGAGGATGCTGCCACATTTTACAGGTGCTCTTTCCCAATGAATCAGTGTCAACGATTCTTGCTCGGATGATTGGAACAGTTGGCCCAATTGACACGCAGATGCTTGCGCTGGGACAGGAAACTGAGAAGTACTTTACAGAAGAGTATGACCTTTTCCACAAGAACGAGGTACATGCTCGTTTACATTTTTTGTTTTGTGCCTGTCTCTTCAAACATCACAAGTTCCATCGCACACACTCCCAAATGTATTTAAGAAAAACAATATTATTTTGTTACTTTTTAATCCAATCTTTGTTTGATGGTGATGTGCATGACATAATATCAACTTAGCTTTGTTTGCATGCACACTTCGGTTGAAGCAAAATTATGTGATGTTTTTATTTGTAATTCTTGGATTTCTGCATGTCATTTGGAAAAAACTAGTCTCTGTCTTAGGGACCTCTCTGTGTCCCACATGCTTGGCAGGGTAAATGCAACTGACAGTATTGCGCACAAGTATGCTGCCTTTTTAGATCAGTTACGGTGAATTTTTTATTCTAAATTTTGTTGTGTCGTAGATTTTTTTTATGCCATATACTCCGTACAACATTTTGAGTTGTGAAGGATGAAGTCAACAACTGAAATGATTTCCATAAGTAACATTACCAATAACAGTAAGACACTAGTAGGAAGAACTGTTGCCTTCTGTTCTTTTTGGATAACCCCACTGTTGCCTTCTGTTACTGGGGGAATTGTGTTTAAGTAGTTGCCTGAGGTGTTGTTCGCAAACGATATGGTTTGCAGTTGTTCAATTAAGTAGTTTCATGTGGTGCCCACGTTGGTTTATACTGTCTTTTGTATGCCAATTTTGTGAACGCCATCCTTGAACATAATCTTGAGAAACAAACTTCTTTGTCATCACTGTAAAGATCTTTCCACAAGGGTTCCAATTGTTCCATGGCACTTCCACTGGTACTGGTATCACCACACAAGTGTTATTTAGAAAACGGGATTAATTTTTCCAACTCCATTTCTCTTCCTATTCCAGGAGACGGGTCAGCTGGAGTATTTGATACCAGAGAAATCCTCCTTGCGGCGCCACTTGCGATGCTCCGACTCCAAGTTTGTTGATTTCCTATCTTGCCTGCTGCAAATCAATCCCAGAAAGAGACCAACGGCCAGGGAAGCGTTGCGGCATCGATGGTTTTCACACAAATATCGTTGAGCTGCCAATCAAAGACCATTCTTCACATGGAGGGGACATTTTCGAAGTTCCTCAACTCACGAAACAACACTTTTTCCCCCTTTTGCAACTGGGTTTTTGTTCGTGTGCCTTTTTTTCCCCAGGCCATCCTTTAGCCTGCTTTGCTAGGTGAATACATACCTGCTCATGCTTGTAAATATGAGAAAAGGTTCCTACCTGTACAGCTAGCGTTTGCTCTGATGGACCTTTTTAAAACACTACGCTGATGTACTTCTAATTCATAATATAGCAAATCAAGTTTGGCTTGAGCATTCCTGAGTATATTAGCACTAAGAGCTTGTTTGGATGTTTTTTTTTTGTCTTTGGAGGGTTTTGATATTTAGTTCAAATTTGAATTAGATATGGAAGCTCCGGAAAAGTATCCTTCACCTAATTCATGGAAATGTAAACCTAATGATCAAGCTCAAGTTTCAATAGGCGAGCTTAGTTGCCATGTTACTGATTCTTTGTCGTGGCGCCACTAATCTCCTGAAAGAATACAGAAGCCAGATAAAATAACTGAACCCAACTACTTAGCATACAGACCAAGGATGTTTTGCCATGAATTAAAAGTTACTCCCAAAATGACGAACCATGTAAAAGTGGAACAAGCCGCAATGTAGTTTCAACACGGAAGTCACTGATGTGAAACCGTCAGTTATATTATCCTAACTATCAATTCAGTTTTTTTAATTCGTTTGCAATTTTTTTTTGCTTTTACTAGTTAGTGGGTGCATACGCTCCCGTGAGGGAGCCGTTTGAGATTTCCGGAAGTCACTGATGTGAAACCGTCAGTTAGATTATCTGAGCTGTCAACAACAACAAAAAGTGATATACAGGGATAAATTAAGGATCATGACATAAAAATTGTCTGTCAATGTATTACATTTTCCTTCTTTTCTTTGGGCACGGTTACTCCATGTTGAACAATGGCTCGTATGGAGGGACCTATCGAATATAAATGTACAAGTATACTCCCAAGAAAGAGCTGCTAGCTTTTGAGCTTTCACCTAACAATCCAATTCAGTTGCTGCAAAACCTACATTGCCTGATCAATTTGTGGGATCCCATTTCTTTGGAACCACTCTGGCATGTGAAACGTATCATGGAGTGCCGGTCTAACATCGTTTTGAAGAGAAAGGTGCTTGAGAAGCGGAAAGATCACCTTCATAAGCTAAAATTGTAGGAACATAATTGGATCAATGACACTGGAGATTTTAAGTTTAGAACCAAAGAATATTTTTATCTACAGTACCACTTTACCTGATCATCCATGGGTTGTCCAGCTGAAAATGTAAGGCATGGTATCCCGTTTAATGGCTGTAGTAGGAAACTATATGGATTGTTGTCGACAAGTACAATCTTACGGAAATCTTTGGACAAACAAGAAAGATCTTTGACATGGTCCTTGTATTCCCTGAAATTGAGAGCATGCTTAGAAAACTGAATCAGCTCAACTAATGGAGCATGATCAGACTATGATCAACAGCATACACAAGTTGACATAAAGTGGATATAAACGAGATAACATCAGGCAAAGGTAATGTAAAATAAAATCATTATCATGAATGCTTATGTTCGCAAACAGTCCAGTGCAAATGTGCCCCCATAGATCTGGTTTCTAAAAAAAGATATGGTTTCCAGTGATTCTGAAAAAAAAAGACATGGTTTAAATCTTGGATATGCACATACTGATGGTGTACCTCAAATTTGCACAACATAATAATAAAGATGGATTGGAAGTAGTACTTGGCACCAAATCAAAAAGAAATACGAAAATTCCATGAGCATGAATGGAATGCCACCACGTTATGGTGTACAAGCACTAAAATCAGTCAGGGCCACATTTCATTAATTCAGCAAGCAAGACAATTATCCGGTAGTATAAGACTAATGAATCATGAAAACCAAGACAATCATTTAGAGCTTATAGAGATATTAATGGAAACTTACGTAGTAACAGTTGATGGTCTGTAGAGACGGTGACGGAACCTGTTGTGAGCATCTATCCTGTCTACCAAAGGTTTTGCATATCCTGTGGGAAGCGCAGATCAGTTAGATACAGTAAAATCATCCGGGCTCTTGACGGAGAGCAATATGAATATTCAGCAGGATAAACCTTCCAAACCAGCGGTGAAGAGTACAAGATCCGCGAATTCACTAGTCTTCTGCAAGAACTCGTGCAAACCAGGACGCTCAAAGACAGTTACATGATTCACCCTCTGTCTGCCTTTGGCATCCTTCACACCAAGAAATAGAAATCTCCGTAAGTACCATGATGAGAAAGTGAGAACTAAACAGCAATATTGTAGGGAAAATGGGGAAAGATGGCTGCCTGCTTGCCTTGTCAGATGATTCACACTCCATGTCAAAGCAATGCAACCCTGCTTCGACCGCCTGCCTGCGCACAATGGCAGGAAGGCTCGATGACTCATACGAACAGACCAATGTTTCATCCAAGTCCAGCACTACCTGATGATACAACCCCAAAATAATTTTATGAGTATTATGCAGTCAGAAAGAAAGCTCGCTGAAGAAGACTTGATATGTACTGTAAAACAACAAATCGATACGCATTTGTAGCCTACCATTCTGCTTAATTAAGTTAAAATAGATATAGTGCTAATCTGTTAACCATGACTAATAAATCATACAGTACTCAGAATGAACCTTGCTCAACACTCCTGCCTGCACACAGCAATCCAGTTCTAGAACCATAAATGGTTTAGCTGCAGTTAACCACTGACCCCATAAACCCCAACCACCCAGGTGATAAATTAACATGCCAAAGCCCAAGGGCACCATCCTTTTTCGCGGCGACCAGACACATGGGTCCGTACCGTGAGCCGACCAGGCGGCGGAGACGGGCGCGGCAACTCGTCGGCGGGGGCCTGGGAGGGGAGCTGCACGAAGGCCACCGCGGGGGCGGCGGGGAGGAGGGGGTGGCGGAGGCCGAGGGACCTGAGGAGCTTCGACAGGGAGGAGGGCGTGCCGCGGATGGTCCGGAGAAGGACCTGGAGGAGGAGCCCGAGCCACCCCACCACCGCCCGCCACGCCGCCCGCCCCCGGTGCTGCGCCGCCGGCGCCGGCGAGAAGACCTCGCCCGCCGCCATGTACTCGGTCGCCGGAGAGACGGGGCTACGAGATAATGCTGGGGTGGGGGTGGAGGCGGAGGCGGAGGCGAAGACCGGGCGGGAGGAGCGAAGTGGAGGAAGCAATCATAGGGCGCGCCGGTCTTCGGTCTTCGTTCTTGGGGAGGAGGAGGAAATTGCAGTTTCCACCGGCCTCTTCTTCATCGGTTGCACAAACCACCGTACCTACGTATTTTTTGCATTCTTCACCACATTTACGCATAATTCGTTGCAACCCCAACTAATCAACTTTAACTAGTAAACTGATGGCTGGGTCCCACATGAAAATGGTTCATGCTTAGGAGTGCGAGGAGGGTATAAAGACACCGGGTTGTATTCTTACTTTACTCTTGGTCTGAACTACCAAGCACAGAATTCCCAGCAAGAATGATTTTGATAATGGCAATATGGCAGACTTGGATGTTATAATTTGCATCTATATTTTGGTGGCTGCATCTATATTTTGGTGTTTCAGAATGATGTTTGTAATGGCTATATTATGGCATAACATTGGATGCAAAACATGATGGATAGCTACAATTCAACATATGCTAGTCATCGTTTTTGGTCTTATCTTTTATATAACATGTACCGGAGGCTCTCATGTATTGTGATGTTGTTAATTAATTAAAATTTAATGTCTATTGTCTGCTCAATTATCATTGTAAGGCTGCACCACGCTCAGCTTATTATGTGAGACCTAGCTGTCAGTTTTGTTGTCAAAGTTGATAATGGGCTATTTAGAATGAGTAGTAACAGATTACTGGTATACATGGTGAAGAGTGCAAAAGATATGAAAACCTGATGGTTTGCGCAACGAATGGAGAAGAGCATGGTGAAAACTGCAATTCCCTCTGGGGAGGAGCAACGGTGACAGGGCAGCCCAAATAGTGCTAGACCATCTCCAAGAGCATACCATAATTTGATTTTAGAGATGGAGAGAAAAGGGGTTTTGATCTCTTGAAAAATTTCTGCTTTTTCACCAAAATAATTATGCTGATTTTTTTGGCATTCTTCTCTACTCCCTGATTGTATACATCACAACACACATAATCAACAATATTTCAAGGGGTCATGGTCATCCCTTCTTCGGGTGCTGGAACTCGGGAGATCGAAGGCTGAAGGTCACGCTGGGCGTTCGGGTTGACCCGAAAATTCGGGTCGGGTAATTCGGGTAAAAAATAATTCGGGTTTTGAAAAATGAAACCCGAAATGTGCGAAGAAATGTTGTAACCCGAAAATTCGGGTTCGGGTTCGGGTAATCCCTGAAAACCCGAAATACAAAACATCATAAGGAGGGCGTGGGGGCTGGGGCGAATTTCTCGTCATGGAATGGTCACTAATCGAAGGGGCCGGAGCGGAACGAGGTCGCGGGGGGCGGCCTCCTCTTCGGTCGTCACGCCCGCGCGACTTCGTCATCACGGCGGCGTAGCTTCCTCGTCATGGGGCGCAGACACAAATCCGGCGTGGGGGCGTGCCGGCGTAGGGAGGCACCTAGGGCGGTGATACATCTCAAACGTATCTACTTTTGCTATTGTTTGGCCCTCATTCTTGCATGATATGGACGAAACTAACCCGGACTAACGTTGTTTTCAGCAGAGCTGCCTGTATAGTTTTATTGTGAGCAGGAAAATGGATTTTTGGACGTATCAGAAAATTCCCAGAAAAATACCAGAAAATCCACGCACCCGAAGGAGCCAGAAGCCAGAAGTGGGACTAGAGGGGGGCCAAGGGGGCCCCAGGCGCCCCCCTGGCGCGGCCAGGGGTGGGACCACGCCCTCTGGCCGCCTGGGGGCCTCCCCCTCCTCTGGTGCCCTACCGACGCTCCTATTTATTCCCGTGACGAAAAAAACCCAGAACAGAAGTCGTTTTCCCAATTCTCGTCGCGGAGCCGCCGCCACCATCTGTTCTTCTCTGGGAGGGCTAATCTGGAGGCTGTTTTGGCCTCTAGAGAGGGGAGATCATCGCCATTCCATCCTCCCTCCATGACTTATCCATCCATGTGTGAGTAATTCCCTGCTGTAGGCAAAGGGGATGGTAGGGATTGGATGAGTTAGATCATGTAATAGTTTATCAGATTGTTGGGGGCATGTTGCTTATCATCTAGATTGTTGTTTATCATCTTTGCTTCAACTTGTTGCTCTTAATGCTTGTCACTTTGGGCCCGAGTGCCATGATTTCAGATCTGAACCCTTTGTGTTTTCATGAATATATTTGTGTTCTTGATCCTATCTATGAGTTGTATGCACCTATTATAGTCCGGAACCGACGATCCCAAAGGTGACATCCTGGGACACCAAAGGGGATGGACTATAATTTGAGGATTCCGTGTATCCATTGATTGTTAATGCTTTGTTTCGGTGCTCTTTGATAGGAGCACCTTAATCTCCATAAGTTCCTTTTGGCCCCGTTCGTAGCGGGATGGTAGGACAAAAGATGTTGTGCAAGTTCTTATTGCAAGCACGTACAACTACCTGTGGGATACATGCCTGATGTTTGATTTATGCCTAGATGATCATTGCTTTTATGTGTGCCTTGGCCCAAGTTAAATACATGATGTGTCTTATCCATGCAGCGCCCAACCATCCATCTCCCTAGCCTACAATGTTTTAATTCTGCCGGTTACTAGTTGTTTACTTTCGCTGTTTTACTATTACCGTTGCTATCATCACCTCCATATCGCAGTTACTACTAATATCTTGTTGCAAGTAAGTGTATCTCAGGTGCGGTGGAATTGACAACTCCACTATCAAAGCTTGTGGATATTCTTTGGCTCCCCTTGAGTCGAATCTATAAATTGGGTTATTCTTACCCGCGAAGACTATTTCGATCCCCTGCAGTTGTGGGTTATCAAGCCTGTTTTCTGGCGCCGTTGCCGGGGAGCATAACTTTATTCACGAGTCTACTTGAAGTATTTTATCTGCTGCAATTTATCCGCTATGGGTAAGAAAGAAGACCCCAAGGTCCCGATCTTACCATCCCGTACAAGAAAAGGTATTGTTCTCAACACTAGTGCTACACTTGATTCACCTTCAGTTATGAGTAAGTTTGCTTCACCTCCACCACATGATGCCTCTACTGAATCTGTTACTATGTCTGATACTTTTGATGATGCTTCTACTACTCTTGATGATATTGGTTCGCTTAGTCACGCTCTTGAGAAACAGATCGCTGCTGCAAAAAAAATCTAGAATTGAAATTCCTGACACTTGCTATCCTTTTGATGGAACTTACACTTATCCCGATTTGAGTAAACTCAAGGAGAGACTCCTTGATGATGATTATATTATACTTGATGATGATTTATGCAGGGAGCTAATAGAGTTTGACGACTCTGACCCTGATGCTATTAAGAAGCTTCTCGGAAAACATTCCCTGAAGAACAAGACCGTTCCTGATCCTAAATTTGCTACGTCTCCTATATGCATCAATGATCCTGATTATAATTTCTCTGTTGATCTTTCACTTATATCTATTGTTGAAGCTGACCCCTTTTATGGCAGAGAAAATGATGATGCTATTGCACACCTAACCAAACTCACTAAGTTAGGTGGCTTGTTTACTACAGATGAGAAGATACGAAATTTCTATGTTACTAACCTTTTTCCTTTCTCTTTAAAGGAAGGTGCTAAAGCGTGGTACGATGCACTACCATGTGGTTCCATTAGGAGTCCTCAAGACTTAGCTCACTCTTTTGTTGATAAGTATGTTCCTGCTCATATGCAACATCCTGCTTTACGAAGAATTTATAACTTTAAACAGTTACAGGATGAGAACCTCCCTAAAGCTTGGGGGGTATTGCAGTCTGATCCAGGCTAGACCGGGACATGGAGTCCCTAAGAATGAATTAATTGATATATTTTATGCTGGTCTAACTGATGAGTCTAGATCCTATTTGGACAGTTGTGCTGGGTGTGTTTTCAGGAAAAGAACACCGGACGATGCAGAAGAATTAATGGGCAAGATTGCCAAGAACCACGAAGATTGGTCCGTCCCTGTACCACCTCCACCACCAAAGAAAAGGGGCAAGCTTGTCCTAAGCCCCGAAGATATGCAGGAAGCTAAGAAGTCTATTAAAGAGAAGGGTATTAAAACTAAAGACGTGAAGAATCTACCCCCACATTGAGAAGTTGTGTGAGCCTACCACTCACCCTCCTATGGAAGAGGTACACTCCCTTTTAGATTTCAATGCAAGTGACATTCCTCATGGTAAGCCTCCTGATCAATGTTTAGATGAGCTTGATAATTTCATTATGAAGCAAAATCACTTTAATGAGAGGATACAAAGTCAGTTGCATGATAATTCCCTTGCTATCAAAAGTTTGCTTGATGGTCTAGGTAGAACAGTAATGATGTTAAATGTCTTGTGAAGCATTTTCATATGGTTCAAACTCAGCTTGATCAAATTTCTAATGTGCAAAAAGATTTGCTTGCTAATAATGCCAAACAGGATATACAGGCCTTCGGGATTAAAACCCGAGGAGGAACTAGCACTCAAGATCCTCTCTATCCGGAAGGGCATCCGAAGAGGATCGAGCAAGATTCTCAAATACAGGAAGAAGAAATTGTTAGCTCTCCGAAGAAGAAGAAGAAGCACAAAGAAGCTGACAATTCCAATGATCCAAATAGTATATCTACCTCCGATGCTGAGACTGAAGACGGTGCTGAGCCCGAAAAGGATATTGAAAAGAATGATCCACCCGAAGTTCGAGAAGAAGAAGCACTCGACAAACGCAAGAAATACACTAGAGAAGATTTTATCGCAAGAAGACATGGGAAGGAAAGAGAACCATGGGTACACAAATCCATGCCCTTTCCAGGTAAGTCTCTCAAAACTAAAGAAGAAGAGCATTACAATAAGTTTTGTGAGTGGATGAAACCTCTTTTTCTGCAAATTCCTTTGACTGATGCTATTAAGTTACCTCCTTATTCGAGATATATGAAAGATATTGTTACTAATAAAAGAAAAGTTCCTAATGAAGCAATATCTACTATGCTTGCTAACCACTCTTTTAGTGGCAAGATTCCTGAGAAGCTTGGTGATCTAGGTATACCCACCATTCCTTGCTCCATAAAGAATAATTATGTCAGGACTGCTTTATGTGATCTTGGAGCAGGAGTGAGTGTTATGCCCTTTTCTCTTTACAAGAGATTATGTTTAGAAAAACTAATACCTACAGATATCTCTCTTCAGATGGCTGACAAGTCAACAGCCGTTCCCATAGGTATTTGTGAGGATGTTCCCGTTGAAGTTGCTAATTGTTTAATCCTTACTGATTTTGTTGTGCTTGACATGCCCGAGGATGGGAGCATGTCTATTATTCTTGGTAGACCTTTTCTTAACACCGTAGGTGTCATTATTGGTTGCAATAAAGGAAAGGTTACTTTCAATGTGAATGACAAAGAACACATGGTGTATTTTCCGAAGAAGATTGACAAAAGGCATGGCCTCAACTCTATAGAGAATATCGAGACCATGAAGATTGGAGAATGGGATTGTCCTCTACACGTACACCACAAATACAAAACCATCATGGTGGGGACAATGTCCGTTAAAGTAAAGGTGCAATGATCACTTCATGAGAGGTGAGACTTTTTGCTCTATGTATCGCCGGTTTGTTGGTAAGACTTGATCAACCTTGCTAGTAAGCATGTTTTATATAGGTAGAAAGTGGAGCTTGTTATGTTTTCATTTGCCTTAGCTTTATTTTTCCTTGTTGTACCAAGTTTATATGTTTTTGAAACTTCACAACTCTAATCACTGCTTCAAGTTTTCAGAAAGTTTTGCAGCTTTTTGAACTTCGAAATTGTTTCAACAGTGAAGTTGTCAGAAAAATTCCAGAAAAATTATAATAAAAATTTCCATGCCGGGAGTGACCCAGAAGCACCTGGGCTGACCAGGGGGCCAGCTGGCGCGGCCTGGCCCCTGGCCGCGCCCACAGGGCGCCTGGGGCCCACAGGCCCCACCTCCAGGTATGTCTTCTTCCTCCTCCTTCCTCTCTCTCCAAAAACATGAGTTCTGCACTTTGTTCTTGCGTTCTTGCCGTTCTTGGAGGCGATTTTCGATCTCTCTCTACAACCCATCATTCGAGCTGAAATTTTGAGCAAATACTCCCTGGTATGTGACTCCTTCACCCCTCCAATTAGATTTTTGATTGGTGGCCTCATTTGTGAGTATTTAGTAGCTCTTGGTGCTGTTCATATGAGCTTGCATGCATGTGTAGAATTTTATTTTCCAAGTTTTGATGCAAGTTTATGCCTTAGGCAAGCGAGTAGAGTAGTTAGCCTCAACTCACTTTGTTTAAATCCTTGTTTTTGTGAATTGTTAAAAATGTCAGAAATGAGTTTCTTTGGAAAAGCAAAGGGGTGGCTTGGAAAGAAGAAGCCTGAGCGCTCCGATCAAGTTACTAGAGCTGCGGCTTCACCCTCAGCAGTTAGGGTGAGCTACAATGAAGATCATGTGCCCCTTGAGTTGTTGGAAGAAAAAAATTCAACATGCACAATGATGTATCCATGCGATGATTTTCTTACAGCTGCAGGAATTAAGGAGGAATTTTATGGCCTTTGTGCCAATGCAGGTTTGACACGGCTAGCTTTATGCCATGTGGTGCAATACAAAAAGCTTACCTCCTGCTTTGTTATCAGTTTTTGTTATAACCATGATGCTGGAACCGTCGAGTTCAAACTTTATAATGATCTCATAACCATGTCTTTGGCACAGTTTTGTGACATAATAGGTGTGCCGAATGTTGGTCAGACAGCTAAGATGACCATGCAGCCTTCCGGGTTGAGGACCCTCTTCAAATCTCTTTGCTGACAGGAGGAGACCGACATTTGGCGCACGAAGATTTCCAGCATCTTGTTTCCACACCTCAGGTATTTTGCGTATTTTGTAGCTAGAGGGGTGTTAGCTCGTGACAACACGAGCAATGGTTCTGCACCAGACTTTGCTATTTATGTGAATGCCCGTTCTGGTAAGAATGAGTATAATTTGGGTGCCTTGATTGCTCGGCGCCTTGTTACGAACAGTAACAAAGGCGATTTATATGGTGGCGTTTACGCCACACTTATCCTTGAGTCTCTTGAGCGCACTCGCATCCTGATGATGTTCCCTTTTCATACGCAAGTCTCGATCTTGCGGCTATGAAGAGGCATAAGTTTGTTACCATGACTTCTCAGTTTGGTAACCTTGATTATATTTTGTGGTTTGAAAGGACCATTACTCGTGAGATCCATCTACCTACACCACTTTTGTTTGATAACACTCGCAGGAACGGATGGTCCTTCAAAAAAATTCAGTTCGATGAGTTCATGGCTAATTACCAGCCGCATAACCCCATGGAGGGGGTTGTGCCCGATGAGGAGGAGCATGGTGAGTTCCCACCTTTTTAGGGAGATACCTTCACCGAGCATGGCGAGGGGTCGTCTTCCACTTGGAGCGCAGGACCTTCCTCATGGGAGGACCCGAGGACTTCGGTGTACGCACCGGAGGGCTCATACGACCCCTGGACTTACCCTTACCCCGGAGCAGGAGGCTCCTGGGGGCAGTAGCTGCTACCAACTTAGGCCAAAAGCCTAAGCTTGGGGGAGTACGTGCCCTTCTCACCTTTCCATTGTATTATCCGTTTTTATTTTATTCTCTTTGATCTTTTCGAAGTTTTTGCCCGTTCTTCTTTGTTCTTTTATTTTGCAAAAACAACAAAAAGATTTCTCTTTTCTTTTTCTTTCGCTAAATCTTTGAAAAATCCAAAAAATATTTTCTTTTCTCTCTTTAGTTTGCTTTGTTGCAGAGTTCAGCTCGAGTCCATGATGGCATTTGCACTTGATTATATTTTCCTACGTTCAACCGTGCAAGTGACAAGGCAGTAATGACGAAGATCGACGAAAGGGATGCAACAAGGAAAACCGGTATGAACTCTCTTCGTTTCTACTCTTGTACATATACTTGTACTTATGATTTAGAGACCAGCTTGTAGCGACATAGTGCTATGTTTACAATGCTTTCCCAGTGTTCATGCTTTCCTTGTGGCTGATCCCAAATAGCTAGAGTACATAATGTGTTGTTGAAATGATTTACATGCATTGCATTGTTCATGGTTTGGCTTACTGAAGTGGTATTTCCCTTTGGAGAATTCTTGGATTGACTTGGCACATGCTTACACATGTTTATGACTGAAAGGTCTACCTTGCCTTGATGATCTTTGAATTTCAGAATAGTCATATCATTTTTATGCTCAATTCAATGTTACTTTGTCGCTCTGCATGATTATGACTTTTATTGCTCTCTAGTTGGTCACTTCTCAGTCTTTTGCTAGCCTTCGCTCACACTAAGCGGATTTCTGCTTGTGCATCCAAAATCCTTGAAACCAGTTTTTTCCATATGAGTCCACCATACCTTCCTATGTGGTATTTACCGGCCATCCTAACGAAGACTTTCTTGTACCATCTCGAAATTATTCAAAAACACTCATGTGTTGTGCCTCTGTTTTAGCTCATGAGGAAGTAGTAGGTAATTCATGACCGTCTTATGTTAGACATGTTTTATTCCGGGATTGCATGTCTAATCTGCAAACCCCTAATACGAGGAGGGACTGGAATGAGTGCGCCCGGCTCACAAAAGATAATCACAACCAACAAACCCTCCTTCACGCTTTGTCTATGAGAAATCAGAAAACTTTGGCAGTGATAAACAAAGGAGATTAAGGGGATGTGATCGTCTCCATCTTGGGAGCCGTTCCTCGAAACATGTCTAGCGTAAGAGGTGATTGAGTTGTCTATTAGCATTCGTTGACGAAGCATGCACCTCCCAAAACACATTTTTTATCTCTGTTTTCAAAACCAAGAGCTCTGGTACAAGTTTAGTCTTTGCTTCCAACCACGGGTTTTCAACCTTTCCATCAAACTCCACGGTTCGAGAGTCTCCACCTTCTTTCTTCAAAGCACCAACTAGGAGAGCATAATTGTCATTCTGAGTGTAATGTGCATTGTCCCAAAGTACTACATTGTCTTTTGCATGATTGTGGTATTATTTATTCTAAAGTTCTTAGTTCTAGTCTCCTTTAAAGCTCCGGAGGAGTTTCTGCATTTATGTTTTGCTTCACTCATGGAGGCTAGCGAAATACCACTCTAGTATGTTCAAGCTTTGTGCATTGTAGTCTTGTCTTGATTTTCAGAAGCATATTATTTACTTTTAGTTGTTTGTAATTGATCACTTGAAAGAAGGATTGCTTCGTGCATTGTCCTCATAGCATTGTTTTGATACTTGCTAAATTCTTTTTGTAGTACATGCTTATATACATCTATTGAAGCAAAAGAGTTTGTCAAAGTTTTCTTTGTCGCGTTCAGTTCGTTGTACTGAATTGCTTGAGGACAAGCAATATGCTAAGCTTGGGGGAGTTGATACATCTCAAACGTATCTACTTTTCCAAACACTTCTGCTATTGTTTGGCCCTCATTCTTGCATGATTTGGAAGAAACTAACCCGGACTAACGCTGTTTTCAGCAGAGCTGCCTATATGGTTTATTGTGCGCAGGAAAATGGATTTTTGGACGTATCAGAAAATTCCCAGAAAAATACCAGAAAATCCACGCACCAGAAGGAGCCAGAAGCCAGAAATGGGACCATAGGGGAGCCAAGGGGGGGCCCAGGCGCCCCCTGGCGCGGCCAGGGGTGGGGCAGCGTCCTCTGGCTGCCTGGGGGCCTCCCCCTTCTCTGGTTCCCTACCGACGCTCCTATTTATTCCCGTGATGGAAAACCCCAGAACATAAGTCGTTTTCCCAATTCTCGTCGCGGAGACGCCGCCACCCTCTGTTCTTCTCCGGGAGGGCTAATTTGGAGGCTGTTTTGGCCTCCGGAGAGGGGAGATCATCGCCATCGTCATCATCATCGCCATTCCATCCTCCCTCCATGACTTCTCCATCCATGTGTGAGTAATTCCCTATTATAGGCAAAGGGGATGGTGATACGTCCTAAACGTATCTATAATTTCTGCTTGCTCCATGCATGTTTTGTGTGACTTTGCCATGATTTGCTTGAACTTTCATACACTTTTGAGCATATTTGGACTAATCTATTAACCCAGTGCACCCAGCTGCCAGTTGTTGTTTTCTGCTGTTTTTGTATTTCAGGTTTTCCGGCCATTAAAAGTGCTCCAAAAAATCCGGAAAAATCAGATAAAAAATCAGCGGCACGGAAGCTTCCGGAAACACCAAAGGAGGGAAGGGGGGGCACCACAGGGACTCCAGAAGGGTCCCTGGCGCGGCCCCACCCTAGGCCGCGTCAGGGAGACTCATGGCTGCCCTGTGGCCCCTCTCGGTGCCCCCCTTCGCCTATATTTACCCCCCGTGACAGAAACCCCTAAGACGAATCCCTCTTTCGCGATCTCGCCTCTGTACCGCCGCCACCGCCGTTTCTAGATCGGGGCTGCGTGGAGAAGCTACTCCGGCACCCTGCCTGGAGAAGCTACCCCCTCCGGGAGACCACCCATAGCCATGGACGCTTCCCGTATGTACCGTGAGTAGTTTTCCTTGGACCATGGGTCCGTGACCAGTAGCTATGTGATCTATCTCCCTTCTTTGTGCCTCCACTTTCGAGACCTCGTGAGCTGCCTCACATGATCGAGGCACCTTTGTAATTTTCTGCTGTTGCTATGCTGAGTTTGTTGGGATCTGATGGATTATGAGACTATGTTCAGATTGTGATGAGTAATATATTTGGTTCTTCTCTTTTATATTTTGTTCTTGAGTAAATTCTTGCATGTTCTCCGTTGCCGTATTTTACTTTGGCCAAGTGATTTGTTGCAACTCCAAGAGGGAGCGTTATGCTTGATTGTGGGTTCAACCCCTTGATGTCTAGCTTGAGTGACAGAAAAATGAGACTAGGGGATGTGTTGTTGCCACCAGGGATAAAACAACGGTGCTTGTATCCGCGGATGCAAGGATTGTTTACTTTACGCAAAGTTCTTTTAATGCAGTTGTCTGTTGCTTTGGATTTACACTTTGGGTGGGATTCACAACTTAATACCAGCGAGATGTTCTGGATAGATATCTCAAGGTGGATGATTCGTAGTAGATGCAGATGGATTTCGGTCTACTTACCTTGGCGTACTGCCCATTGCTTTTGAGCCCTTCCTTTCTTTGCAGCACAGTTAGAATTGCGGTGCCTTCATAATCCTGTCAATTGCCCAACTGTGATTTGTTTACCTCGCTAGCACTTTTATCGTCTTTTGGGAGAGAGACATCACTAGTGAAAATCACGGGACCCCGGTCCATCTTCATATCATTGTTTACATCCTTAGTTTACTTTTCAGTTGCTATCACTATCATTATCTTTTGCGTTAATCCTTTCTAAACAGCAAGGCCGGAGGAATTGACAACTCCTCTGTACTCGTTGGCAGCAAAGTTATCTGTATCTGTGTGCAGGTCCACGTCAAGCGCCGTGACACCTTCTTGTATCTCTTGGAGTCCTACTGGTTCGATAACCTTGGTATCTTTACCGAGGGAAATTTGCTGCTACGCTACATCTCACCTTCCACTTGGGGTAACCAACGAGGAGTGAGAGATCCTCACCGTATCAAGCCAATTTCTGGCGCCGTTGCCGGGGACTCAAGTCTACAAGATAGGGGAGTTGCACACTATCTTTTATCTTTGCTTTTTAGTCTTGTTAGTTTACCTTTCAGTTTTTATCTTCGTGTCCTTTATAAAAAAATATAAAAAAATATAGTATGTCTAGGTCCTTACTTGCCAATCAATGTCTGACTTCTTTGAAACCAGCTCTTATTGGCATGGAGGATTCACCGAGGATCAACAAAAGTGGTACAAGGAACACCGCTTGTCTCAAAAGGCGATACACTTATGGAAACAAATACATCAGTTGTATGAGTATGCTAGAAACTTGTGCTCAATATATAATATATCTTTCTGCAGGGATGAATCTTGTTGCTTTATGAGGCACAAACACCTTGCTTTCCAATGTGAGTACAATGATGATGAAACCTTAGCTTCTTATGCTAAGAGAAACTATGATTTTTATGATGCAGAGGAAATAGAAGAATTTGTTGCTTATAAGGGTGCCTATGAAATTACTTCTCTTCTTAAAAATATTGATGATGCCCCTTAAAAATCTGAGAGTCTTGCTATACTTAACTATTGTTTGGAAAATTATGATGCAAATTATTATATTACTGATCATCTTGAGAGAATCTCTCCCCCAAAGGAAGAGACTAATGTTTTGCAGGACTCTATGAAAGAAGAAATTGATGAAACCGAAAGCTCCTTGGATGAAAAAGAGGAGGAGAGTGACGAACAAAAGGAGGAAGAATGGAGCCATCCATGTCTACCTTCTAATGAGAGTAACTCTTTGAATCTTACCTTATATGAGTGTTATGATCCTATGGATTCTTTTGAAATATCCCTTTTTGATTAACTTGATGCCTTCTATGCTTATGGCCATGATGCCACTATGGATGATGCTTACGGAGATGAACTTTCTATAGTTCCTCATGTTAAGCATGAAATTGTTGCTATTGCACACACACTTGATTTTCCTATTATCCTTTTGAAATCTCCAAATATTCCGGAGAATTTTGCTCTTATAAAGGCTCAATGTGATGGGTTGCATCTATCTTATCATCCTAAAAACCGTGTTGAAAACTATACACGTGTGCTTGTAGGTCATGAACAACATGATTTATGTGATAGTTATATTCTTGATGTTGTTCATGATACTACTGAAAATTATTTTGGGAGAGGGAAGTTTGGTTGTAGAAACTTCCATATTACTAAAACTCCTCTCTTTATGTTGAAAGTTTTGAAGATGTTCTTGTTCCACCTTCCTATGCTGGTTTCTTTTTGCTTCTTTGATTTATTTTATTACAAGATGCCTATGCATAGGAAGTGGGTTAGGCTTAAAAGTGTTTCACATTTGCTTCTTGATGCTCTCCTTTGCTTCAACTCTTATTCTCTTGTGAGAGCATCTTCTATGATCTTTAAGCCTAGCTAATGGCTTTAAAGAAGCGCTTTCGGGAGGCAGCCCGCAACGAATTTAGGTTTTTCTTTTTGCTTTTCTTCTGTTCTTAGTGGTCTTGATGATTGTTAATACTGTAGCAACATCAATGTATCTTTACTTTTCAAGCTTTGTGCCTTTTATAGCCTCATACGACAAGGGAAGTGAAAGTTGTGACATGCTGTCCAGAAAACAGATTCTGTCCTCGTGACTAGAAAAATCATGAAAAAAATCCCAGTTCATCTTTTTGATCTGAATTTTTTTACACAGCGTGCTCTATACAATTACGAAACTTGCGTATGTTCTGAGTTTTTTGATTGGAGTTGCAGAAGTACCCCTAAAAAATTCGTTTCTACCTGCTGTACTGTTTTTCACAGATTCTACCACGTTTTGTCTCTCTTCACTTTTGCAAACCTTAAGCTTGCTTTTTCTTTGCAAAAACTTTTTGGCAATCTTGGGAAACAGTAGGTCTTCAAAATTATCTTTATTTCCAGTAAGAGAAAAATTATTTTATTAGGGTACTAAGCTCTCTAACCAGTCTACAATGAGTTATGTATGAAGGGAGTTTTCAAGTGTGCGATGGAAGATGATGAAAGAAGATCTTGCAGTGTCAAACGCTCAAGCTTGGGGATGCCCATGTGCACCCCCAATAAATATTCAAGGAGACTCAAGCGTCTAAGCTTGGGGATGCCCCCGTGCATCCCTTCTTCATCAACAATTATCAGTTCGTATCTCGTTGCACTATATTTTTATCACTTCATGCGTTATGTGCTATTCTTGGAGCGTGTCGCTCTTAGGTTTTGTCTTTAGTTTTCTTTTGCTTTGTTTTCTGTAGTAACAAGTTAGATCCCAGCTTAATTTCTTTTCTGTGGGAGAGTTACACGCTCCGCTTGAACTAGAACTCCTCATAGGATTTGCATGCTTATTCTTTTAGCTGTGAGTTGTTCTTTTTTCTTTTCTTAGCTGCTGCTCTCTTTAGTTGTAGTGCTTTAGTTTTTCTAGAACTTTTATTTTGTTTTAGGTTGAACTTTCTATAGGTTGCATGTTTTATCTTGTTAGAGAGTTTTCCTGTTGCACTGAGTTTTGTGTCTTGACTAGAAGTAGGTAGTTGAAGTTGCTTTTCTCTTTGTAGTAGTAACTTGCAATAGTTTTGAGGTATTGACTAGAGTAATGTTTGAACTTTTGGTGTCGAGAGCTCGAGCCTATTAGTGATAGATGTCGTATTTTGGGCAATCCGTGTGTTTTTAGAAAACCAAAAACCCCTGTTGAGAACTCTAGCTACTAGATGGATCACTAACCTCTGGAGGGTTCGAATATTAGAGTACTCCCACGTACCATGAGTCGAGGATGCGCAAGGATAACCAAACCCCCATACACTCCTCCTCGGGGTACTTGTCTCTTTGTGAACCTCTTGATTAGATTGAGAGTTACCGATAATAAGTGCATGAGTTCTTCGGACTAATGTGAGTATTCGAAAGTTGACACTTCCACCCACCTATACTTTTTCTAGCCTCTTCGGTACCGTGCTGTCGGGACCCGGGGTTAGCGTATGCAAGTCCAATTAAGACATAGTCATATGGAGAGTCGAGAACCGTACCCACTTGTCTAAGCAGACAAGGCCAAGCACAGAACGTTCTTGGAGAGCATCGTACGTGAGGGGCATCCCATGCAGGCCGGATGATCAACTGAGATGGGTCCTCATCGTCCGCACACAAGTCTAATGATATGGGTGGTGAACTCCCATATTCAAAGACAAGTCGCCTCAACCATACTATCGGCTATCTCATAACTCTTACATAAACTTACTCCAGCCCGATCACTTAGTCGGGGTCTAGGGCGGGCTCGATCATACCACAAAGTGTGTACGAGACAGAGTCTCGAACAATCGCATCGCGATGCCCCAAGCTGCGCACATCTAAGGGCCACTTGGTGTATGAAAGACCGCCAGCCAGATCACAACTAAGGTCTCGAAAACCCATACAAAGACATGCATGTTATAAACATACACGCAACACACATGCCTTGTATGAACAATAGGTATCATTGCAATTCTCTACAAATTATACATTTTTATTGATAACTCTTATAGAGTGCACACAGAGATCACAAACATGTGATCCAACATTACAACACAAGCGGAAGCAAATTATGTCTGAGTACAGACAAGTTTAACAAATGGCTTAAGAAGCCTTATTTAAACACAGGCCCTCCACGAGGGAACCAGTCGTCTGACTGGGACTAGACTAGCTTGATCTTCAGTCATCCAGCTCGATGAAGAAGCCACCTTCGGGGTCAGTGGTTTCATCTAAAACATAGATTAAGCAAACGTGAGTACAAAGTCGTACTCAGCAAGACTTACATAGGAGCTATACTACTCATGCACATGTATCAAGGTAAAGGGAGGTGGGGTTTCACTTGCAGAAGTGCCAGCTTTGACTTGGCTAATCCTGAACTACGAGTACCAGACTTGAGGTAAGAAGCGTACACGAGTCCACTACTTTCTCCAACCAATTACACCACTATGGTGCCTTTCTCGACTTCCCCACGAGAAAGCACGCCACATCACTCACACTTATCTTGGTGTGTTTTAGAAGTATCCGATTCAAGTTGTCTAATAATCAAGCTAAGCTTTCCAAGCAGTCCATAACCGCGGGCGCGGCTATTCGAATAGTTTTGTTAACCCTGCAGGGGTGTACCGCTACACACACATGATCATCATTTACCGCCTTTGTACTCGACACCGTTCAAGAAGTGTCGACGAGGATGCTCACCACAACTGTTACCTCATAGCCGATCTAGTCCGAGAAAGCCGCCTACTTGGGTTGGTTACCACTATCGTGAACCCGGCCGGTTTACCGAAGTGGACCCAAGTGATGTGTGCGTGGTGCATAAGCCGGTCTCGGATGAGCCGTTCTCTCACTTAGCATCCAGGCCACAGACCTACCAGAACTCCGAACTATTGCGACATCTGGACATCGAAAGGGATGAGTTAATAAGTTGAGAGGGGTCAGTGAGCCTAATGTGTGGTTGTACTCTTCATCTTGGATCACCACACAAGAACTCGGACTTAAGGCGGTGTTCAACGAGACAACCCACCGTGTACTCCTACACAGCCTCTCATCGTTCACCTTGTATTAGGGTAGATTCACCAACACTTTTCTACCATCATCATCATGATCACTACCATCCCGACTCACATAACAGTATCATCAAGGTATCACTCTAAGCATGCAATAAGTAGTAACATTTGCAGGGGCCACATGATATCAATCAACTCCTACATTTGCTAGGATTGTGGTTTTGCCTACTACTGTGACAAATGATAGGTCATGCAAAGGAATGGGTTCATCTATGCGGTAGAAACGTAGCATGGTAATCGTCCTAAACAATGCATAAGCGAGACATGAGAGGGAAGTGGGATTTTATCGACATGATCAATGGGGGTTTGCTTGCCTTGCTGACGAGGTTCGGGTTCGGGGTCTTCAACAAAGGGGGCAGCCTCCTGCTCCGGTTCCACCTCTACTCGACAAACAACAAGCAAAGTAGCAAAGTAAATACAATGCACAATCACATGATGTAAGGTTGAAACTTGATGTAAATGCTTTGATGTGTGAAGCAATTCCATTTAAATGGAGTATATTGCAAAATGAATTGCAAATTCAAACTCCAATTTGAATTCAATCTTAGTCAAGTTATAAGTGACATTGTTTGATCATTTTGAATCATCTTCAATTGTGTATGATATGCCCCTGATGTGTGGTTGAAATGTAGCATAAATCCATGGTCCAAGTTGCAAAATCATTTGAATTGAATTTGAATAAATTCCAAATAAATCAAATGACATATGCTACTGGTCCCATTTTAAAATCAACTCAAAGATGGTTGAAAGTTGGATTTTTGGATAGCTTATTTTCTCCTGATCATTTTTCATATATTATTTGTCCAATTTGGAGTTAATATGAATTTTCTATGAATTTCCAAAGTTTGGGCTATTTTCTGGATTTTTTGGAATTTCTTTAAAACAATTTAATTTCTGGAAATTCATTATTGCGTCACTGTTGCGTCAGGCTGGCGTGGGGGGGGGATGACATGTGGGCCAGGGTTGCCAGCCTCTGGGTTAATTAACCCGGCTGGGTTAACTTAACCAGTGGCTTAATTAAGCCACTCGGCCCACTTGTCATCGGCTCTGGGGGGTCATTAGGGGGTGGATTAGCGAGGGGGTTAGGCTAACCCACCGGCGGCTAAACACCGGCGGCCTGGCCACGGCGGCGCTGCACGGATCCACTGCTCCCGGCCACCATTCGATGTGCTGAGACCACGGGAACGTAGCCCGTGCTCTCTCGCGTCGTCTGGTGCACGCGGGCGACCTCGGAGGTGACTAGGGCGACGGCGTCTTCAAGGGTGGCGGCGGCAGAAACACGGCTACGACGGAGACGATGTTGCAGTGCACGAAAACGAGCGTGGCCTAGCGCGTTGTGAAGCTGTGGCGAAGGGAAACACGATGCGCGCTTGAACCAGGGTGTAGAGGCACGGGGACGAGCTCGGGGTCAGCCATGGCGGCGACGGAGCTCGGCTCCCATGGTGGAATGGCACAGAGGGTGCGAGGGGCCGCGATAACTTGGGGAAAACGGGGAGAGGCTCACCCTGAGCTCAACGGTGCAGACGGCGGGGCGATTGGAGGCGCGACGGTGACGAATTCGTCGGCGGGGGCTTGCGGGTCCGGCGACGTCTCGGTGAAGCGTGCATCGTCCACGGGCTCGATTAAGGGGTCATCTTCTCTAGATCGGGGTAGTTGACGGTGCTGCGCAGGATGGACAAGGTCTCCGGGATCCTCTTCGTCGTTGGCCGCGAGATCTTGCGACGGCGAACGGCGGCACTCTCGGGGAAGAAGGGGGGAAACGCGTGCAGAGCTCAAGAGGAGGCGGCGATGGGGGAAAGTGAGAGAGGGCGAAGCGGACGTCTCCTTGGCGCTCTTTGGTGAGCTGGGGAGGCCTGGAACCCTTCGGGCGTCGCGGTGGCGTCCACGGCGTCGGTGCCTCGCCACCGAGCTGCTTGGGCGCGCGGGGAGGAAGACGACAGGGGAGCCCCCTGGTGGGCTGGGCCGGCTGGAAAGGTGGGCCTCGCCCCTGGGCAACAGGTAAGCTCTCCCCTTTTTCTTAAATCTTTTCTGTTTTGTTTTCTGTACTATGTTGGCCATGCTAAATTAAATAGCTAGGCATTTTATTAAATGCTGAATTTTTTTATATGGCTTCATAATAAAATAGACTAGCCACTTATAAAGTTTCAACATTTTTAAAATTCGAATAATTTGAATCTTAACTCAAATAGGGGTTTTTAATTAATTCCAAGGCACTGTTTGAATATTTGAAAAATCCATGAGTATGGGGTGGGTCCCACATCACTTGATATGTGATCACACTCATTTATAAGACTTTTCAAAAATCTAACATGAATTTTTGGAGAAGATCTTTATCTGGCCTTTTGAATTAATTCAACTGGGGGGGGGGGGTTCCTTCTCCCATTTTGCTTTTGATTTTGATTTCAAAGATTTCTTTTGAAAATTTAACATGATGCAATTGACTTACTAACCCTAGCACATTACTTAACAGAGGGTTCTGACAACTCGCCCCCACTCAACAGAATCTCGTCCCGAGATTCAGAAGTTTGCGGGAGGAAGGAGGGATACTCAGCACTGAGATGGTCTTCTCTTTCCCACGTAGCTTCTTTCTCAGAGTGGTGTGACCATTGCACTTTCAGAAACCTAATCTTCTGACGACGAGTGACACGCTCTGCGGAATCAAGAATACAAACGGGGTATTCTCGATAAGAAAGGTCATCTTGGAGATCAAGCGTTTCATGGTCGACTTCGCGGATGGGGTCCTTGAAGCAACGCCTGAGTTGGGACACATGGAATACATCATGTACTCGGGAAAGGTGCAGGGGTAGTTCAAGTTGGTTGGCAACTTCTCCACGTTTAGCAATAATGCGGAAAGGTCCGATGTAACGTGGGGCCAACTTGCCTTTGATACCGAAACGTTGGGTTCCCTTCATAGGAGTAACCGAAGGTAAGCCTTCTCATCCAGATTGTAGCTCTCTTGCCTATGATGACGATCATAGTTGCTTTTCTGACGAGACTGGGCTGCTTTCAATTGACCACGAACAATGCGAACTTTCTCTTCTGCTTCCTTGATCATGTCTGGTCCAAAGAATTGTCTTTCACCGGTTTCTGACCAGTTTAGTGGTTTCGACATCGTCGTCCATAAAGGAGTTCAAAAGGAGCCATGTTCAGACTAGATTTAAAACTATTGTTATAAGCAAATTCGGCGAATGGCAGAGATTTCTCCCAATTCTTTCCGAATGAGATAACACAAGCTCTGAGCATGTCTTCAAGAATCTGGTTAACCCTTTCGACTTGACCGCTAGACTGAGGATGGAAAGCCGTAATAAAGGAGAGATGAGTTCCCATAGCATTCTGAAAGCTTCCCCAAAATCTAGAGGTGAAAAGGCTACCGCGATCAGAATTGATTTCCAAAGGAACACCGTGAAGGGATACAATTCTAGAGACGTACAAGTCCGCTAACTGGCTAGCAGTTATAGACTCGCGAACCGGAAGGAAGTGAGCAACTTTGGAAAGCCTATCTATGACAACGAAGATGGCATTGTTTCCTTTCTGGGTTTTTGGAAAACCGGTGATGAAGTCCATACCGACTTTGTCCCATTTCCACTCGGGAATAGACAAAGGTTGAAGTGTACCAACAGGTCTTTGATGTTCTGCCTTAATGCGACGACAAACATCACATTCGGCAACAAATTGAGCAATGTCTCTCTTCATCCTAGTCCACCAAAATCTCTGGCGTAGATCTCGGTACATTTTTGTGCTACCGGGATGAATTGAGAGGGGTGTGTCATGGGCTTCTTTGAGGATGAGTTGCCTTAGTTCCCTATTCTTAGGTACTACCAAACGATTTTCAAAGAATACCGTTCCCTTGCTATATGTGGAGAAACATTTAGCAACTCCGCTAGCAATGTTCTCCTTGATCCGGCGAACACCTCGTGCACGCCTTTGGGCAACTATGATTTGATCCTCAAGAGTTGGTTTCGCCACCAAGGTAGAAAGATAGCCATGAGGAACAATCTCAAGATTGAGCTTGCGAAAGTCCTCATGAAGAAATGGTTGGTACTGTTGTAACATGAGGTTGTTACAATACGACTTACGACTTAGTGCATCAGCCATGACATTGGCTTTGCCTGGGGTGTAAGAAATTACTACGTCGTAATCTTTTATCAACTCAATCCAGCGTCTTTGCCTGAGATTAAGATTTGGCTGGGTGAAAATGTATTTGAGGCTTTGGTGGTCGGAATAGATCTCGCAACGGTTACCAAGGAGGTAATGTCGCCAAGTTGTTAGGGCATGAACTACGGCAGCGAGTTCAAGGTCATGGGTAGGATAGTTCTCTTCATGTGGCCGCAACTGGCGTGAAGCATAAGCTACCACATGTCGATCTTGCAGAAGTATGCATGCCGTGATGCGTCACAATAGATTTCGAAATCCTTTTTAGTGTCTGGAGGTGCAAGTACGGGTGCAGAAGTTAATCTTCTTTTTAGCTCTTGAAAGCTTTCCTCGCACTTGGGAGTCCATAGGAATTTCTTATCTTTCTTGAGGAGTTCAGTTAGAGGCTTTGCAACTTTAGAAAAGTTCTCGACGAAGCGACGGCAATAGCTGGCTAGGCCAAGAAAACTCCTAACTTGCTTAACCGATTCAGGTGGAGTCCAGTCAAGGACGGCCTGAACTCTCTCGGGATTCACAACAATGCCTTTTGCAGAAATCACGTGGCCTAAGTAGGTCACTTCTGGTAGCCAAATTTCACACTTGGAGAATTTAGCATACATGCGATGCTCTCTAAGTTTCATCAATACCAGCCTTAGGTGTTCGGCATGTTCTTCTTCGTTCTTCGAGTAGATGAGAATGTCATCGAGATAAACCACAACAAATTTATCTAAGTACTCCATGAAGATCGAATTCATCATGCGTGAGAAAGTGGCGGGGGCATTGGTTAAACCAAATGACATGACGGTGTACTCGTAAAGACCATAACGAGTAGTAAAAGCCGTTTTGGGAATGTCCTCGCTTCGGATTTTGATTTGATGATAACCTAATCTCAAATCCATCTTGGAGAAGACAGAGGATCCTGCAAGTTGATCATAAAGATCATTGATCCTGGGAAGTGGGTACTTGTTCTTTATCGTCGCTAAATTTAGCGGGCGATAGTCTACGCACATCCTTTCTGTTCCATCTTTCTTCGTTACGAAAAGAACGGGGCAACCCCATGGCGATGAGCTAGGGCGGATGAAGCCTTTCTCCAACAAAGCTTCCAGTTGGGTTTTAAGCTCAGCTAACTCACGTGGGGCCATTTTGTATGGGCGTCTAGAAATTGGTGCGGTTCCTGGGGCAAGATCCACTATAAACTCTACACATCTGTCGGGTGGCATGCCCGGCAGCTCTTAAGGAAAGACATCCGGGAAGTCACGAACCACCGGAATATCTTCAAGTTCGGGAAGGGGAAGTACATTCAAGGAATGCACTTGGGTTCTTGTTCTGGGTGAGGTATAGTTGACGGTCTTGCCTGAAGGGTGGGTGAGTTTCACGGATTTGCCTTTGCAATCCAGGTAGGCATTTTGTCTTGATAGCCAATCCATGCCAAGGATGACATCAATATCTGAAGACTTGAGGGCTATGAGTGAAGCAAGGAATACTAAACCCTCAATTGCAATTTGATTACCGTGGCTTACTCTATTAGTTTGCCATCTTGACCCTGGAGTTTGAATAATCATTGGGGTGGACAATTCAACAAAGGATAACTCATGACGAAGTGCATAACTTTCCGACATGAATGAATGAGATGCTCCAGGGTAAAAAAGAACGGAAGTAGGAACATAATTGACTGGGAGCGTACCAAGAATGACGTCAGTGGTGTCGTCAGTCTCTTCGGCGGAAACCTGGTTCACACGTCCACGAGTGGCGGGAGGAGCGGGTTTGGCGGTGTAGACCTTCTGGGGTGGCTTGCCACGACCATTGTTGTTGCCTCCGGCACGGGGTGGAGCATTCTGATTCTGGATCTGGTTCTGGGGACACTCGCGAGAGTAATGGCCTGCCTGACCACACTTGTAACAGGCTCCGAAAACAGTGCGGGAAGCTGGGTTGTTTGGTGGAGCTGGGTGGAACTGAGTTGGTGGACGAGGCGCCACATAGGATGGCCTCGGTGGGTTGTTCTGGCGGAACATACTGTTTGGTATCCAGATCTTGCGCTTCTGGGAGCCAGAACTGGATGAACTGTCGTCTCTAGGGTGTTTGCGGAAATCGTTGGGGGTGTTCATGTCCTCTGCCTTGATGGCCTTGTTGACAAGGACCTGGAACGTAGCAAATTCATGTAGGTTGAGCTCACGACGGAGTCCAGAGTTGAGTCCGCGACGGAACCTCTCTTGCTTCTTTGCGTCGGTGGAGACTTCTTCGGTAGCATAACGAGCAAGTCGGTTGAACTCATGACTAAACTCGTCAACAGTCCTTCTGCCTTGAGTGAGGTTGCAGAACTCCTCACGCTTGCGGTCCATAAGACCCTTGGGGATGTGGTGCTCGCGGAAGGAAGTGCAGAATTCATCCCATGATGCGGGCGGTCCAACGGGACGCATATTCAGGAAGTTCTCCCACCAAGAGCTAGCTGCACCTTCGAGGTGATAGGTGGCATAGCTGACCTTGTCGCCATTTTCAACATGGCCTGCTTGGAGCTTCCTCTCGATGCTGCGAAGCCAGTCATCAGCGTCAAGGGGCTCGGTGGAGTAACTGAAAACCGGGGGATGAAGTCGGAGGAAGTCGTTCAGGGACACCAACTCGTTGCGCTGCTGAGTGGTGTTGCGAGCAATGACTTCCAGCAGGTGATGAGAGTCTCGGCGGTTCCTCTCGACCTCCATCAGAACTTGAGCCATCGTGGGTGGGGGTGGAAGATTGCCTTCCTCCTGGTCATTCACACGACCCTGGTTACGACCAATCTGGCCACGAGTTCCTTGAGACATCCTGAAGGTGAAAACCAAAGTCAAACAGAGTTGATTGGAAGAATCTAAACAAGGTATTGAAGTACTGGAAGGATTACAGAGCAAAGGAAGTAATCATCTTTGACAACATGGTGATAAAAGCATACAAGCCATATATTCACAAGTTGTCATACAAACCATACATCGTTTTAGTACAAGCACCAAGATAATACAAACGTGATGAAGATGATACATCCTTCAGAGGCACTCTGACTTCCTATACATTATTTATCTAAGCCTCTGGAACTTAGACCCTTGCGTACAATACACTAAGATACTACTACATCAACACTAAGTAAGACCACAGGAGGTCTCACTCATCTCCATCTCCATAGTAGTCCTCATAAAAGTTACCCGCGTATCCCGGTAGCTGAAGGTGACCATCGGAAAACACGGAGGCCTGTGGACCCTGATATCCATTTGGGAAAGGATGGGGCCTAGGTCCAGCGTAGGGTGGAAGCAAAGGACCACGGGGTGGAAAAATGCCTCCAATCTCGGGCCAAGCAACTCGAGAAGGCATCTGAGTCCTCAATGGGTAGATAGCGTCATGCTCAACTGATCCAACGCTCACAAAGGGTGCCAAAAGGGTCAGTGCTCGATACAGACGAACACGGGTGGCGTGAAGCTCGAAACGGAGAGCGCGTGCATCACGATCTCGATCACTAGCAAACCTAGCAGTCATCTGAAGTGCTGGATCTTCTGCAGAGTGATCTGAGTAGAGTCCGGTGTAATATCCCTCTTCTCCTGGAAGTGCAGCAGGGATATAGCGGAATGAGGTCTCTCTCAGCATAGTGTGCTCCTCTCTCAGCAGGGTAATACATAAATATGCAGCATCCTGCACAGCCATGTTCTCTGTCATGCCAATGCCATGTCCAAAGTGGATAGGCTGAGTGACTCCAACGTGGTGCGGGTAGATCCTGACAATGCAGTGGAACTGGGTCTGGTTGAAGTCGAGGAACTGCTCCTCAACGGTGTAATCAGGATACCATCGATATCCCACATAGGACATCATCTCGATCAACGTGGCGGGATGGCCACGCACACCGAGGCAGCTGGTCAAACAAACAATCTGCCGAGGGGGAAGATCTGCCATCTGAAACAGAAAGGAGTTTGCAAATGCATCAGATTATGAGATAAACCTGGAATGACTCGGACAGCATAACGGCTGTAATTGTAAGAAATGACAATTTCTTCCAACATAGAAACATCACTTACATACGATGTAAGAAATCAGGAAGCATAACCACTCTACCAAACCGGTCACAACTTTCCTACGGCTACAAGGAAGCAAACAACGAGATGTTCTAATCAGACAGAGGAGAGCCTAGTCCTATCTTCCCGTAGAATAAGATGAGGGTGACTAAGAACTCAGAACGAAGGGGTAAGGAGAAAAAAGAAGCCTTATGTTGTTCCCTTATATACCTAGAGTAACTATATAACTATAGCAAGCTAGACTCGACTTCGGCCAAGGCTACTAGTCCTACAGTCAGTCCTGCTCTGATACCAAGTCTGTCGGGACCCGGGGTTAGCGTATGCAAGTCCAATTAAGACATAGTCATATGGAGAGCCGAGAACCGAACCCTCTTGTCTAAGCAGACAAGGCCAAGCACAGAACGTTCTCGGAGAGCATCGTACGTGAGGGGCATCCCATCCAGGCCGGATGATCAACTGAGATGGGTCCTCATCATCCGCACACAAGTCTAATGATATGGGTGGTGAACTCCCATATTCAAAGACAAGTCGCCTCAACCATACTATCGACTATCTCATAACTCTTACATAAACTTACTCCAGCCCGATCACTTAGTCGGGGTCTAGGGCGGGCTCGATCATACCACAAAGTGTGTACGAGACAGAGTCTCGAACAATCGCATCGCGATGCCCCAAGCTGCGCACATCTAAGGGCCACTTGGTGTATGAAAGACCGCCAGCCAGATCACAACTAAGGTCTCGAAAACCCATACAAAGACATGCATGTTATAAACATACACGCATCACACATGCCTTGTATGAACAGTAGGTATCATTGCAATTCTCTACAAAGTATACATTTTTATTGATAACTCTTATAGAGTGCACATAGAGATCACAAACATGTGATCCAACATTACAACACAAGCGGAAGCAAATTATGTCTGAGTACAGACAAGTTTAACAAATGGCTTAAGAAGCCTTATTTAAACACAAGCCCTCCACGAGGGAACCAGTCGTCTGACTGGGACTAGACTAGCTTGATCTTCAGTCGTCCAGCTCGATGAAGAAGCCACCTTCGGGGTCAGTGGTTTCATCTAAAACATAGATTAAGCAAACGTGAGTACAAAGTCGTACTCAGCAAGACTTACATAGGAGCTATACTACTCATGCACATGTATCAAGGTAAAGGGAGGTGGGGTTTCACTTGCAGAAGTGCCAGCTTTAACTTGGCTAATCCTGAACTACGAGTACCAGACTTGAGGTAAGAAGCGTACACGAGTCCACTACTTTCTCCAACCAATTACACCACTATGGTGCCTTTCTCGACTTCCCCACGAGAAAGCACGCCACATCACTCACACTTATCTTGGTGTGTTTTAGAAGTATCCGATTCAAGTTGTCTAATAATCAAGCTAAGCTTTCCAAGCAGTCCATAACCGCGGACGCGGCTATTCGAATAGTTTTGTTAACCCTGCAGGGGTGTACCGCTACACACACATGATCATCATTTACCGCCTTTGTACTCGACGCCGTTCAAGAAGTGTCGGCGAGGATGCTCACCACAACTGTTACCTCATAGCCGATCTAGTCCGAGAAAGCCGCCTACTTGGGTTGGTTACCACTATCGTGAACCTGGCCGGTTTACCGAAGTGGACCCAAGTGATGTGTGCGTGGTGCATAAGCCGGTCTCGGATGAGCCGTTCTCTCACTTAGCATCCAGGCCACAGACCTACCAGAACTCCGAACTATTGCGACATCTGGACATCGAAAGGGATGAGTTAATAAGTTGAGAGGGGTCAGTGAGCCCAATGTGTGGTTGTACTCTTCATCTTGGATCACCACACAAGAACTCGGACTTAAGGCGGTGTTCAACGAGACAACCCACCGTGTACTCCTACACAGCCTCTCATCGTTCACCTTGTATTAGGGTAGATTCACCAACACTTTTCTACCATCATCATCATGATCACTACCATCCCGACTCACATAACAATATCATCAAGGTATCACTCTAAGCATGCAATAAGCAGTAACATTTGCAGGGGCCACATGATATCAATCAACTCCTACATTTGCTAGGATTGTGGTTTTGCCTACTACTGTGACAAATGATAGGTCATGCAAATGAATGGGTTCATCTATGCGGTAGAAACGTAGCATGATAATCATCCTAAACAATGCATAAGCGAGACATGAGAGGGAAGTGGGATTTTATCGACATGATCAATGGGGGTTTGCTTGCCTTGCTGACGAGGTTCGGGTTCGGGGTCTTCAACAAAGGGGGCAGCCTCCTGCTCCGGTTCCACCTCTACTCGACAAACAACAAGCAAAGTAGCAAAGTAAATACAATGCACAATCACATGATGTAAGGTTGAAACTTGATGTAAATGCTTTGATGTGTGAAGCAATTCCATTTAAATGGAGTATATTGCAAAATGAATTGCAAATTCAAACTCCAATTTGAATTCAATCTTAGTCAAGTTATAAGTGACATTGTTTGATCATTTTGAATCATCTTCAATTGTGTATGATATGCCCCTGATGTGTGGTTGAAATTTAGCATAAATCCATGGTCCAAGTTGCAAAATCATTTGAATTGAATTTGAATAAATTCCAAATAAATCAAATGACATATGCTACTGGTCCCATTTTAAAATCAACTCAAACATAGTTGAAAGTTGGATTTTTGGATAGATTATTTTCTCCTGATCATTTTTCATATATTATTTGTCCAATTTGGAGTTAATATGAATTTTCTATGAATTTCCAAAGTTTGGGCTATTTTCTGGATTTTCTGGAATTTCTTTAAAACAATTTAATTTCTGGAAATTCATTATTGCGTCACTGTTGCGTCAGGCTGACGTGGGGGGGGGGGGGCTGATGTCGTCAATATTTAACAACAGATGCCATGGGATGGCTAAAGTGAGGGGGAAGACTCGAGGGAGAGAATGTCGATGGTGCCGGAAACGGGTTGGGCACAAGCACGGTGAAGACACCACGATGTACCCAGGTTCGGGGCTCTCCGGAGAGATAACACCCCTACTCCTGCTTATCTCTTGTATATCAATGATTTGACTACAATGACTGCTTCTCTATCTTCTCAGGGGAAGGTGAGCGCCGCCGCCGTTGGCAAGGCTCTCTCCTGCTTCCCTAAGGAGTAACTACTAGCAGTGAATGAACTGAGAGGAAATGAGTAATGGTGCTACTAGTGCGGATCTTCCCTCACGCAGGAGGGGTACCCTGGCTCTTATAGTGTGAGCCCAGGGTACTTCGGTAACTTCATTGCCGAATGGGCCCAGTTGTCATCCTCTAATCGGCCTGGGCCCACCGACTGCTCCTCTCCGGGTGACCCGGAACCTACGAGCGGCGGCCCATGCTGTAGACTTGTAGGGTGTAGGGATGAACAGTGGAGCTAGGGGGTGCGGTCTTGTCGGCCTGTCCGTGGAATCGGCGGGGAGGTCGACACCGTATCTCCCCCAGATCTTTGACATGACTTGGCCTCCCTGCCACCCAGATATCTCGGGATATGGCATTTATGACCTCGTAATCATACCCCCGACTGGGTATCAGGTGGTTCCGATTGCGCCTGGTCCGACTGGTGGTTCCTGGCAAGGTCGATTGCTCTGGGCAATCGGCCTGCTAGGTATCAACCTCGGCCCAGCTGCAGACCAATCGGATGATCGTCTTGGTGAAGGAAAGGGTGGTCCGATTGCGCCTGGGCCGACTGCTGGCATTTGATACGGCTGATTGCCTTGGAGCAATCGATCGTACATCTGCCCAGCTCGGCCCAGCTGCGGCCCAATCGGTCCATCCTTGTCTTGAAAGGTTACTTCCGCTTGGGTTAGCCTACCCGGGTACCAGTCCCCCGACAGTAGCCCCTAAAGCTGTAAAGGTCCCACGGTCACTTGACCGCGGGGCCTTTGCAGTTTTTAATCTCTCTCTTGATATCCTCCGACTGCTATGGCCTCATCAGGTGCGTCGTTCCGAGCTCGTCAACCGGCTCGGAGATCACACTCGGCTGACCAAGTTTCTCGTCCGATTGGGTTTGTTTTTCTCCCAGCTCGTGCCTTCTCTTTTATAGTGAAACATCTTTTGCCGATTTCATTCCAACGGTTACCTCCGATTATTCCGGGATGTGATCAATGAGCTGGGACCCACGACCCACGCGCGACTTGACATAACTGCAGGGCCTGACCCCCACGTCGCACGCCTCGCCTATTGCGCCCGGATCCTTTGCGCTGGTTTGCCGGTTGCCCTTCCTGTGCCCTAGGCCACACCGAGCCACACAGCCGCAGACGTATCCCACTTCCCTCCCCCGCCGCCCATATAAGCCACAGGGGGGGAGCCTTCGCCTCTTCCTTCTCCTCAAACGCCATCTTCAACCTCTAGCTCTCTCTTTCCTCTGCGCCATTGTTGCTCCACGCGAGGCTCTCTGCCGCGGGCCTGTGCACCTTGGATCTGCTCCGACCACAAGCTTGTGCTCTTCGCCGCCTCCGCCGCCTCCGCAGCACCTCGACTCCGCTGCTCTCGCGCTCCGCCTTCCTCCTTTTCTCTCTTGCTCTCTCCGCCCGTGACCGCCATGGCACCGCGGCGAGACACCTCCCAGGCGAGCCGCGGGTGCTGGAAAGGCTCTCAGGCCACCGCCGGCGCCGTCCAGTCCTTGATTCACGCCCGGAAGATGCCTGCGGAGGTCGAGTGACGTATTCCCGGCACCGAGGTCGTGCCCAGCGCACGCGCTGGCGAGAGGGTCGTGTTCCTCGCTCACTTCGAGCGTGGATTCGGCCTTCCCGCCAGCTCCTTCTTCCGCGGGTTTCTTGATTTCCACCGACTGCAACCTCATCACCTCGCGGCCAACTTCATCATGATCCTCTCCGGGTTCGTGACACTCTGCGAGGGGTACCTCGGCTGCCGTCCAAGCATCGCTCTCTGGAAGCGATTCTTCAACCTCCGAGCTCACAACGCCCGGACAGGAGCCGTGGTGCCCTCCACCATCGAAGGCGGCGAGCCAACGTACCCGACTGACATGACCGACTGCGGTAGTTGACTCGTCGCAGCCGGCAAGCCGAGGTATAAGAGTCCCGAGATCGTCCAGTCCTGCAAGAACTGGCAGACCTCGTTCTTCTACGTCAAGTCACCTGACCAAGGCCCCGACCTCCTGAACCTGCCCGATTTCTCCCTCGCCCGGCCGACTGAAAAACATCAGTGGTCACTGAAGCACGGTGTCGGAGATTGCGACGTCGACGCCCAGGTTGCCAGAGTTGCCGAGCTGGAGCAAGAGGGACTTCTCCCAACCGACCTTGTCGCCGCTTGGCTCCAAGCTCGGATTCTCCCCCTGCAGCGCCGAGTACACCGCCTCTGCGACATCTCAGGTCCTCGAGACCCCACTCGGCTCTGCACGTGGCGGGTGAAGAAGGAAGACCTCTGCGCCAGAGTGAAGGCCATCACCTCCAGCCCTTTGCCTGATCCCTTCCGCTTTGGGCTTGACTACCTCACTCGCCAGCAGAAACCGCCTGTGGTATGCTCCGATTGCTTTTTCTTCCGATTACTTCCTCTGTCAGCTTTTCTGACTACTTTTAACTTCTTTCCAGCACTTTATTCAGTCCGACCTGACGGAAGATGGCCAGGAGGCTGACGCGTACGCCCCCGACCGCACGGAGGATGACCCCGCCGACTTTGAGTATAACGGCGAGGTTCCTGCCGCCGAGTCCGGTGACAATGATGAAGACGACGACGAGTCTTCCGGAGAGTCCTCCGACTCAATGGAAACCGACGACGCTGATGCTGAAGCTGCCAACCCTCCGAGGGACGACATCCGACCGCCAGCTCAAGGGGGTACGCCCGACCCTTCCCTTGAGCAATTTTTGGCCGAATGGAGTGACGACGATAGTGTCTCAAAGGTTCATGGTTCTGATGCAGCTCCTCGTGCCAAACCCCCGAAGGTGCCGGCTAAGCGCACCTCGACCACCAGCTCCTCTGCTGGTACGGCTCCCAGCAAGGTTGCCAAGGTCACGCCGACAGCCAGCAAAGGCAAACAACCTCAGGAGACGACCACTCGGAGGCCGACTGCGCAGGCGCCACTGAACGTCGCCCCGCTGAGATGTCGGATGCCCTCTGGCGCGCCGAGAACAATCGGGTATGACTTTACCTTCACGCCTTGTATTTTACTATCTTTTCCTTATACTAATTCTCCTCTTCCTTCTTCTTTCAGGGAGCCGATTGGGCTTGACGATGTCGACACTGGCGTTCCGGTTCGCACCAGCGCCTTCATCTCGCCTGCCGCTTCCGCCGCCGCCGTCCACAAACGGCCGACTGCTTCTCATCGCTCCTCGAAGGACGCCGAGCGCGCTGCCAAGAAGGCCCGCCTCGCGACGACTCAGAAGACCTCCTCTTCCACCCTTGCTTCCAAGACCTCCAAGAATGCCGCTGACCGGGTGGCTCCTGGTGGCAGAGGAACGCAATCGGTCGATCCGATTGCCCCGTCTCCGCCACGCCGCTCCACCTCGGCCTCCCCTGCCACGACTACACCTGCCGCACCTACCACGTCCGAGCCGCCGATGGTGACGACCCCGTCGCCCCATCGTGGTGCCGGCCCCGCCGATTACCACAACTGTGCCGCCAGTTGTTTTATCCGCGCCACCAATGACAACCACCTTACCACCAGTCATCATTATCACCTCCGCTCCAACTCGTCCGGTTGCGCCGCCGCCGCAATCGGGTGCCTCTGGCCCTCAAGTTACGCCGATGCAATCAGCTCTTACTGTTGCTGCTTCCACCGCTGCTCCAACTTCAGCGTCAACACCGACCTCCTCTGCGTCAGAAATTCTTATGCGCTCGGTGGACCAATTCCGGGCCGAGTACTCCCGCGCCCGTCACGTCGGCACCAAGCCCGATGCGTCGCATCGTCCTGAGGGTCCTGTGACGACTGCCTTGAGCCGGGTGAATGATTTTGCCGATGCCCTTTCCCGGGACCTCCAACAGCTCACCTCTCATCACATGGTAACTTTTGACTTTCTCTTTATGTCTTTCCTTTGCTCGGGAAGCTTTTCTTCCGGTGGGTGCGCGCAAGCGCACCCACTGGGTGTAGTCCCCGAGATTCGGGCCGATTGGTTGCAATCGGTTCGGATCTTTAACTCTTTTTCCTTTATCGTTTGCCTTCCTCAATCGGGAGACTTTTCTTCCGGTGGGTGCGCGCAAGCGCACCCACTGGGTGTAGTCCCCGAGATTCGGGCCGATTGCTTGCAATTGGTTCGGATCTTTAACATTTTTTGCTAACTGCTGTATTTCTAACTCTATCTTGCTGTTCCTCTCAGGCTGTTATGGAAGAAAAACGTGAGGTCTTCGAGAAGCTCCTTGATGCTTACACTGCCAGCCTCCGAACTCTTGCCCAGGCTCAGCTGCAGGTCAACAACCAGTCGGCTGAGATTGCTAAACTGAAAGGTAACTTGTCTACCCTCTCTGTCTTCTCTCCGATTAAACACTTGCTTTTCTTCTCATATCTTCATGCTCTCTTCTAGCTTCTATTCCCATGGTAGATGACCTTCAGGGCCGAATTGCTGAATTGACTGCAGAACTTGACCAATATGGTCCAGCACTCGCCAGAGCCAAGGAAGAAGCGACCCGACTGCAGGGGGTAGAAAATGATCTCAATCGGACTATCCTAGGCCTTCGCTCTGAGATGGCTGCTCTTGAGAGAAAACATCTGGCCGACATAGCTGCCGTGACGGCTGCCGGTGATGGTCTTATTGCCGAGCGCGATGCTGCCGTCGCCGCCCGAGAATCCTTGCAAGTCGAAAGGGATGAAGCAGTCGCTGCCCGTGACTCCATTCGGCGAGATCGCGATGAACATGTTGCCAAGTTTGAAGAATTGGAGAAACGCAGCTATGAAGAGACCACCCGACAGCGCCGCCGAGCCAAAGGCTTCTGCGATACAATGACCGAGATGGACGTCCTCCTTAGCGGTGAGTGTTTATTGCACCTTATGCGCTTTCTGATTGCTCTCCTCTCTTATCTTATTGCTCATACTTCCTTTTCGTGACACAGAAGCTTGGCCCGAGTCCGAAGCAGCTGCCTATGCAGCCGTCGCCAAGTCCCGAGAGGAAACCGTTGCCGCCGGAGGGACCTGCGAACGTGAAGATAACGTCTGGACCCGGCATGAATATCTGATTGGCACCGAAGCCCGCATTCCTGTTATCAAGGGCATTGCCCTGTCCTTCAAGCTCGGCATCCTGAAGATTGCTGAATCACTGTGGTCGCCGACTAAGCTTAAGGTCGGACTTCAGAAGATGAAGAACGCTGCTGACTCCTCTGCCGAGATCCACAAGGGGGAAATACAAGATGAAGAGGATTCTGACAAGGGGGAAGCTCCGAATGCTACCACTGAGCAGACTCGGACTCTCCTGAAGGCCATCCCACGTCGAATTGATGTATTGCTGAACTCTACCGGTCGGACTGGCGCGGAAACCGCCCTTCAGACCGTGCTGAGCTGGTACCCTCAGGTGAAAATCTCCCAACTTTACAGCCTCCGAGAGAACGCCTCTGATCTGCTTGAGAAGACCTACACCGAAGTCAATCGGCTAGCCAGCACTATGGTGAACTGGTTCTCTCCATACGAGTATACTCCGATAGCGGCTCATCTCATACATCTCCACGATCCAAGCAGACTGGTGCCACAGCTTCTGAAGCGCAATCGGATCCGACTGCTCCGTCTTCTAGCTCAGTGCCTCCGACTTCCTGAGTCATGCTATCAACTGTTTTACTTATTGCAGCTTGCCGATACTGGATCGGTTTTATCCTATCTTGTCCTCCGACTATCCGTTTGTAAGATACAATTTTAACTCTGTCGACACCCACTGGGTGTGACTTGGATGTAATGAACTTATTCGGCCTTGGGCCTGTTACTTCTGATGCAATCCGATTGCTTGGCTTTTGCTTTTACTTGTGCGATCAACTTTGCGTCTTTGTCGGTTTCCTTTATCGGTTGCACTTGGGGATGTCTACCGTGTCGACTTTGCTGTCGTCATGCGATCTGCAATCGGATCAACGGTAGACTACCAGCCAAGGTTCGATAAGTTTCATTTTTTACACGACAAGATTTTAACGCAAAGGATTCTGCGATAGCAAGCGCCGATTGCTCGCTACCGGGCTCGATGTCCTGGTTTGCAGCGCAATCGGTAACTTTGTCTTATCGAATGTGCCCTTGGTGGCATGTTTCGGATTGTTTCCCGAGGATTTGTACTGCCGACTGCCCCAATCGCAACCCTTCTCAATGCCACAAACCTCTTAGTGATTTGCGCTCAAGCTAGGTGTTTAGATTGAGTGTCAGCCTGCAGTCCTCGTGCCTCGATGGCTTATTTTCTTGACCTCGTGGTCGGCCAGTCCCCGGGTGTGCTATACACATCTCGGGTATGACTGAGCGTCGCCGATCGTGGCTAGCTCTTCGAATGAAATTATAGAAAGATACTCGAATGCTCATTTTCAGAGGCATGATAACTTTTACTTGTGCGCCTTGAAACGCTGACACCCTTTGCAGTACTTCACCAGATTCTCAGCCGCTGCAAGGGCAGTCGGCCAGTAGAAACCATGTCGGAATGCTTTGCTGGCAATGGCCTTTGCAGACGCATGATGACCACATTCACCTTGATGAATGTCTCTGAGCAGCTCCAAGCCTCTGTCCTCTTCTACACATCTCTGAAGGATGCCAGTTGCACTCTTGCGCACTAGCTCATTGTTGATTATTGTATATGCCCAAGATCGGCGGCTGATTTTCCTTGACTCTGCTAAATCTTCTGGGAGGACTCCGTCTGCTAGGAAATCTCTAATCGGCTGTGCCCATGATGGCGCACTGACCACTGCCATTACCACTGCGTGCTGTGGTGGGATCTCTTCTTGTGTCTCAGGTCCTTGGTCGCTGGCCTCCTGAATCTCGGCCGCTTGGACGTCTGCCATTTCTATCTCTGCTTCTGAACTGCCGACTGCGGTGCCTGGCACGCATTCGGCAGCCCCTAGTGCCGACTTCTCATATGGAGTTGGAGCTTCCTCATTGCAGTCGGCAATTTCTGACGATATCGGCTCTTCGGAGGTTGTGCCCTCTGGCGCAGCCTCTGCTTGCCTCCCTTTGACTTGGCTCTTCTCAGGTCCTTCTGCAGCCCCTGGCTTGCCCTCGGCAGCTTGTGGTGCTGTTGCCGAGATACCTTGGGCGCTGGATTGCTTCTTCATGGTTGCAAGTTTTGCCGGTTGAACTTCTTTTGCCTTTTTCAATGCCGGTTGAAAATGGACTCGGACTCTGGGGATGGCATGATGGATGGCTTCTTGATGTGTTCCAACGACACGCCTGGTGGGATTGCTTGCCTTGTTGAGCCGAGCTTGGACAATGCATCTGCTGCTTCGTTGTTTGCTCTTGGTATATGATGAAACTCACATCCTTCAAAATATCCGCTGATCTGCTGCACCAGCAAGCGATAGCTTGTCATGTTTGCGTCCTTTGCATCCCAGGTGCCTGAGCATTGCTGTACAACCAGGTCGGAGTCACCAAAGCATTCAATGTTCCGAATACCGATTTCCTTGGCCAGCTTGATACCATGCACAAGGGCTTCGTACTCGGCGACGTTGTTTGATGCTGCGAAGTGAATCTGGAGCACATATTGCAGTTGATCTCCTGTTGGTGAAGTGAGCACCACACCAGCCCCTAGGCCATTCTTCATCTTGGAGCCGTCAAAATGCATTCACCAGGAATCCGACACTGGGAGCTGCGGCATGTATTGAGTTTCATCCCAGTCCACTAGGAAATCGGCCAATGCTTGTGACTTGATTGCCGTTCTCGGCTCATATTGGATGCCATGACTAGCGACTTCGATTGACCATTTCACCACTCTTCCAGTTGCATCTCTGCTTCCCATGATGTCGGCCAATGGAGCCGAGCTGACGACGGTGATCAGGTGAGCCTGAAAGTATGGCTTCAACCTCTTGGCTGCCATGTACACTCCATAGCACATCTTCTGATAGTGAGGGTAGTTCTGCTTGGATGCCGAGAGCACTTCGCTGATGTAGTACACTGGACGCTGAATTTGCTGTGCCTTGTCCTTCTCGGGCCGCTCCACCACCATAACTGCGCTGATCACCCGATTGGTTGCCGCAATGTATAACATCATTGGCTCCTTCTCAATCGGGGCAGCCAGAATTGGTGCCGTGGAGAGCATGCGCTTGAGCTCTCGGAATGCTTCATTTGCTTGAGGGGTCCAAGTGAACTTCTCTGTTTTCTTCATCAACTGGTACAACGGGATTGCTTTTTCACCCAGCCGACTGAGGAATCGGCTGAGGGATGCGAGGCAACCAGTGAACTTTTGTACTTGCTTCAGGGTTTTGGGCTGTTCCATGCGCTCTATTGCAGCTATCTTCTCAGGGTTGCATTCGATTCCCCTCTCGAAAACGAGAAACCCCAAGAGCTTGCCGGCTTGAACTCCAAATACACACTTCTCTGGGTTGAGCTTGATCTGATAAGTTCTCAAGTTTGCAAATGTTTCTCTGAGGTCATCCAACAGCGTGATTCCCTTTGCCGTTTTCACCACTAAGTCGTCCACGTAAACATGGAGATTTCTGCCAAGATGAGAGTGTGTGCATCTCTGAATCGTGCGCTGATAAGTGGCACCTCCATTCTTCAGACCAAACGGCATTGTGATATAGCAATAGGCCCCGAAAGGGGTTATAAACGCCATTTTTATCTGATCTTCCACAACCAATTTGATCTGGTGATACCCAGCAGTAGCATCCAGAAAGGACAACAGCTCGCAGCCGGCCGTAGAATCAATCACTTGATCAATACGGGGCAGAGCAAACGGATCTTTTGGGCATGCCTTGTTCAGGCAGGTGTAATCTATACACATGCGCCAAGTCTTGTTCTTCTTCATGAAGAGGACTGGATTCGCCAGCCACTCGGGGTAAAATACTTCCATGATAAAACCTGTAGCCTGCAGCTTCGCAACCTCTTCGCCGATTGCCCTTCTCTTGTCTTCGGAGAAACGTCTCAGGGGTTGCTTGACTGGCTTCGAGCCTGGCCGAATATGCAGCTTGTGCTCAGCGAGTTCTCTCGGAACACCAGGCATGTCTTGTGGAGACCATGCGAAGATGTCCCGGTTCTCACGGAGGAACTCGACGAGCTCGCTTTCCTATTTATCGCTAAGTCCAGCTCCGACTACAACGAACTTGGTTGAGTCGGAGGGATCTAGAGCGATCTTCTTGCTGTCCTTGGCCGACTGAAAAGCCGACTCCTCATCTACTCTCTTTGCCGAGCCGACTGGGAGTGGATTCTTGCTCTGTGCTTGCGCCATTGCAATTACTTTGCTGAGCTGACGCTTCTCCGTCTCGATCACTAACGAATCAGCCAAACTGCTGCCAGCGGATGTGCACTCGAGGGACTTCCTGAAGTCCCCGGTGACAGTGATGACACCGTTTGGCCCTGGGATCTTCATCTTCAGGTATGTCTATTGTGCATTGATCATGAACTTGGGAAACGCCGGCAACCCCAACAGAGCGTGGTAAGGACTGCTGAGGTCGGCGACCTCAAACCAAATCGGCTCCCTTCTGAAATTCTGCTCCGTGCCGAATATGACGTCCAGCCGAATGCGACCCATGGGGGTGCAAGACAATCCCGGGACAATCCCATGGAAAGTCGTCCGACTGCGCTCTAGATCTCTCTCTGTGAGCCCTAGCTTGATCATTGTATCTCTATACAGAATGTTGATTGTGCTTCCTCCATCAACAAGCACTCGGGAGAATTTGCATGAAAACCTTGGTCCTGCGAACAGAGCGTCCAACACCAGCGGATAGTTGCCCGGATTCGGCAAAATGGTGGGATGATCTGCTCTGTCCCAGGATATAGGGCATTCGGACCAATGCACAAACTGGGGAATCGGTGGCATAGTGGCATTAACTTCCGCTGCTCGGGCTCTCCGACTGCCCTTGTCCGCGGACTCGCTAGTGAAAATCATGTAGGCGGCATCTTGCTGCGGGAACTGGTTCTGCTGCTGAGGTGGTCCTCTGTTCTGGGGTGGTGGTGGGGGTGGAGGTGGTAAAGCTTCTCCCTTCGCAATTCTTCTCACAAAGTCACACTGCCGAGTAGTGTGCGCAGACGGCCTGCCAGGCGTGCTGTGCAACTTACACGGCGCGTCCAGCATATCCTCGAACGTGTACTTGGGTTTCATCTGTCCCGGGGGTCTCACATTTGGTCTCATCTTCCGACTGCCTCCTGCAGCTGCTGGATCTTCTTCATTCTGGACAGCGGCCACCTGCCGACTGCCATACTGGGTGTCGGGCTGTTCGTCCTTGGCTTGTGTAAGAGCAAAGTTATAACCCCATGAGTTTTGGATATTGTTGGTCAAAACAATAGAGGAACTAACAAGTTTTCTAGTGTGAAACAGATGGTTAGGTTCCTGAAGTTATAGGTTGGTGATAAAGCTTCAACAAAGATTTATACTTTTACTGAAGCATATCCTCTGGAGTGAAACTCTTCACGAACGTCGACCCCTAAAAAGATAAGGAATCCTGAAACACGTCTCATCGAAGAAGATGACCAAGATGGCGCAAGACTTAGTTGTTTTTGCGTAGTTCTTTTTCACTTCTTTGAGTCGTAGGAAAAACCGTACTATCAAGAGGGGTTTAGTAAATGTACTCTGAAGGTTTTGATGAAAAGATTCAGATCGAATCCAAACCAGTGAGAAACCAGAGATGAGAAATCTCATGTGCGCTAGGTAATGCTTCACCAGCGAAGACTTAGTTCTTTCGGCTCCTGAAGCAGAACCAAGTCTGTGAGTCAACTTTACTTGGACCGCAAGTAAAGTTGCTCTTTGATTGGAAATATGACCGTTGGGGACAGGTGTCAAGCTGTCACATCGGGTCACTTCAGTCATTTCGCACCTAGGGATTGCCATCTATAAATACGCCACCCCCGCCCTCATTGGCTGGCGGCTGCTCCAAGAATAATTCCCTGCAGAGGAGAGAGAGAGAGTAACCCCACCGAAGCAAACCAAAACCCATCCACCGAAGCATAAGTCCTATTGATCTGAGTTGATTCATTATGACTTAGGAAGAAGTTTGCTAGCCTTTTTATCTTGGAGAACTTCAATTCTCCTAGACGGGTAGAGAGTTGTTCTTCAGAGAGCGAAGAGTTATTGTCGCCTCGAAGTCCAGTTTGTCAAAGGTTTCGGTGATTTCCTCAATAATCAACCACGAGTGAAGAACTGACCAAGCTCAAGGAGATTGGTGCAGTGGAGATACGGACGGAGAGAGGTTAGCTCCTGTGTTCAATCACAAGTCCCTCCAACCAGACGTAGCACTTTGCAGAGTGTGAACTGGTCGAACAAACATCGCCGAGTCAAGAGTTCGTTTTACTTTCCACACTTACTTTCAGTTTATCAATTGATTCAGTGATATGCTTCAATGCAATTGATTCGATGCTTTTGATTCGCTATGTTATGCTTCAATCATGTTCTACTTCGATGTTTACCTTTCTGTTGAAACTCTTCTGCTGTTAAGTTATGCTTCACTTCATAGTTTCATGCAAAAATTTGAAGTGATCATTCACCCCCTCCCCCTCTGATCACATACTTGAACTTACAATTGGTATCAGAGCTGGGCACTCTTTATTTGGATTAACCTCCTGGAGTGTTTTCAAGTATGTCTTCTAGTATGTCTTTCGCAGCTATTCGCTCTGGCGAACCCATTCCTATATTCAATGGGAAGGACTACCCGTACTGGAAGGACAAGATGAAAAGGAATATCATGGCTATCAATTCAACTGCCTGGCAAGTTGTCTTGTATGGAGTCACTGTTGCCAATGAGAAGGAGATCACCCCTGAAGAAGCAACACTGATTGATCTTGATTCTGTAGTTTGGGTTTTTATCACCAATCACTTGGCACCTGAAAAGTATCATGAAGTGAAGAATATTCCAACTGCCAAAGGTGTCTGGGACTATCTTGAGAAGATTGGTGAAGGTGTTTCTACCCAGAAAGATGCCAGAATTGACACTCTCTGAAGCAAATTCTATCGCTTCAAGAGAAACGAGGGTGAAAAAGTCAGTTCCATTTACAGCAGACTCACAACTCTTGCTAATGAATTGATTTCCCTCGGTGCTGATGACATTACACCTCACTCTGTTGTAAGAACTTTGCTTCGCTCATTGGATGATTCGTTTGATCACATAGTGCTGATGATCAAGGAAAGGACTGATTTCAGACGTCTTGTTGCTGCTGATGTTCTTGAGAGACTCACTACCTTTGAAATGGAAGAAGAAGAGAAACGTGACATAAATGGTTCTCGAAGGAGATCCCATGACCTGAAAGAAAAAGCTTCGCGTCATTCTTCACCCGAAGTCAGTTCTGCTTCAGGTGTCGAATCAGATGATCCCTCAAGTATTGGAAAAGATTTAGCACTGATCATGAGACGCTTCAATCGCTTTCAAAGAAAAGGTTTTTCTTCACCCAAGAAGAGTTATCCTTCAAGAAGCTCAAGTCATTCCTCCTACCGTTCATCCTCTAGAAGCTCTCCATCAAAGGACAATTGCTGCTACAAGTGCAAGAAACCAGGTCACTACATTGCTGATTGCCCTCTGTGGGAAGCTGAGAACAAATCGAAGCATTCACTCAGAGACTCTTCATCGAAGTCTCACAGATCGTCCAGAAGTCATGAGTCGAAGAGACATGATTCCAGTTCAAGAAGAGAAAAGAAGAAAGATTCTGATGATGATAAGAAGAAGTATCATAAGAAACGTGAGAGTTCTTCATCGAAGACTTACTCGTCTCGTTGAAGTAGCTCTCACCGTGCCAAGGCCTATCTGGGAAAGGAGATGAACTCTGAAGACGAAGCCTCTGGTTCCGAAGCTGAACAAGATTCAAGGTCTGCGTCTGGGTCCGAATCAGATGGTGTTGCTGGTTTGGCCTTCGCTTCGGCAGATGCTTCAATCAATGCTTCGAGCTCATTCTTCACCAACAACAGTAGTGAAGATGAAACTCCTGCATATTACATCATGGCCAAGGCAAAGGTATCTTCATCCAAGTCAAACTATGATACGTCTGATTGTTCTTCATATGAAAGTGACTCAAAGATAAGCTATGCTAAACTTGCTAAAATTGCTTCAATCCAACAAGATGAACTTGATTCACTAAGCAAAACCATTAAGAAATCAGAAACGTTGTTGATCGATGAGATTGAGAAAGGTCAAACTTTAACTAATGAGCATGCTGCTCTGAAGGAGAAGTTTGAAGAATTATCCTCTCGGCATGATCTTCTTTCAGTTGATTATGAGAAGCTCACCTATGAAGTTCTTCAGAGGAAAATGGCTCTCGAAAAACTGAAAGAGGCTCATGAAGAATTGGAAAATGTCAATCTTTCTCTCATGGCTCAACAAGGTTCTGAAGCAAATCATAAAACTGAATCACCTTGTTTGGACTGCTTGGAACGAAGCAAAACTGATTCCAAAGGGAAAGCTCCTATTATTTTTGATGATACTAATGCCTCCGATAAGGAAAATCCTGCTGTTACCGAGGAACTCCTCAGGTTGAAAAACTTATTTGAATCAGGCATGTTCAAAAGTGTGCAAGGACATCAATATCTCTGTGATACCCTGAGGAAGGCTCTCCTTCACAGGAATCCCAGAAATGAAGGTGTTGGTTTCGAAAGGAAGATAAATCCTGATGGCACATACTGGGAGCCTGAACAGTATCCTAAGACTGTTTGGGTTCTAGCGAAGGAGAAACCCATTGATATTGCTAACCTTTCAGGTTTCGACTGAAAATGAACAAAGTCATTGTGGATGAATCACTTGATTCAGACTACAAACTCATGAAAGATGAACAGGGAAAAGTTTCAGCTGAGTATGTAGGTACTCCACCAAAGAATGGATTCTATAAGAGGCAGATATGGGTACAGAAAGCACTTGTGGAAAAACTGCCTGCTAACCATTCTATGCAGGGAAAGTCTTCGGTACCACTGAATCATTTCTACTCTCTTGAGACGAGAAATGATCCATTGGTGAACGAATCAAATGTTCCGCAGAAGCAATACTATCGTACTGGTCGCCACACGTATCGTCCTCATAATAATCATACTAAGATTGCATATGCTCATACCTATGCTAACCGTTCGCAGAGGACTTACATTTATGGTGTGCTTGATGGTTCACCAAAGCAATACACTCCTGTTCGATTTAATATTGCTTCGACCAGTGCTTCAACGTCTTCTCAGTCACCTGCTCGTTTGTGGGTGGTTAAGAAGAACTAATTCTTCTGCAGGGCTATGTCTCCGGTGGATCCGAATGGGTCATGGATAGTGGTTGTACAAATCATATGACCGGAGACAAGGAGTTATTCACCGAAGAAAAACTATCTCAATCTTCTTTGAAGTACATTACCTTCGGTGATAACAACAAAGGTAAAGTGTTAGGTTTGGGTAAGATTGCCATATCGAAGGATAAGCACATTGACAAGGTTATGCTAGTCCAATCTCTTGGATATAATCTTATGTCTATCTCAAAGTTATGCGATATGGGTATGCTTGTTCTGTTTTCTGCTTCGCGTTGTGTTGTCTTTTCACAGGATGACTATACGTTTGTCTTCGAGGGTTACCGAAAGGGAGATCTATACATTGTTGATTTTTCTTCGGGCCCTGCTGTATCCACTTGCTTAATGGCACAAGCTTCATCTGGATGGTTATGGCATCGAAGACTTGGTCATGCAGGGATGAGAAATCTTCATAACTTAGTGAAGAAGAATCATGTTATCGGCCTTAGCGAAGTGAAATTCGATAAGGATCGTCTCTGTAGTGCTTGCGAAGCTGGTAAAATTACGAAGAAACATCATTCAGCGAAGACCATCATGACTACCACTCGTCCTCTTGAATTGCTTCATATGGATCTTTTTGGTCCTCAAAATTATGCAAGCCTGGGAGGAAACAAATATGGTCTAGTTATTGTTGATGACTTTTCTCGTTATACTTGGGTTTTCTTTTTGGATGACAAGAGCAAAGTGGTTGAAATCTTCAAGTCATTCGCAAAGAGAGCTCAAATAGAATATGAATTATCTCTGAAGCATATCCGAAGTGATAATGGAACTGAGTTCAAAAATACTCATATTGAAGATTTTCTTGATGATCATGGTTTTACTCATGAGTTCTCTGCTGCTTATACACCTCAACAGAATGGTGTAGTTGAAAGGAAGAATAGAACTCTTATTGAGATGGCCAGAACTATGCTTGCTGAATACAAGACTCCTATCAGGTTCTGGGCCGAAGCAATCAATACTGCATGTCACATCATCAACAAGGTTTACCTTCACAAATTCTTGAAGAAAACTTCACATGAGCTGATCACTGGTATCAAACAAAATGTCTCATATCTTAGGGTATTTGGTGCTCCATGCTTTATTAGAGATATGAATCATAGCTCCAAATTTGCCCCTAAGGCACATGAAGGTTTTCTTTTAGGTTATGGCTCAAACTCTCACACTTACAGAGTCTATAACTCTCACTTTGGGAAAGTTATGGAAACTTTGAATGTAAGGTTTGACGAAACTAATGGCTCTCAAAAGGAGCATTTGCCTCATGATCTAGATGAACCTCCACTTGATGAAGTAATAAGGTCCATGGCTATTGGTGAGATTCGCCCTGTTGAAGCCAATCAACGTCAAGCTGTTAGGGATGATGATGGTCCAATGTTCCCACACATAGCTCGGGGCGCTGGAGATCAACATCCTGAAGCTAATGATGAACAGGACGAAGAAGGTCAAAGGAACGAAGGAAATGCTAATCCTGAAGGAAATGCTGAAGCTGAAGGTGAAGCTAATCCCGAAGCTGATGCAGACCCTGAAGCAGAAGCTGAGCCTGAAGCAAATGATACTACGTTATCCCGAGTTCGAAGAAGAGTTGATGTGGATTCGATCCTTGAAGATATAAATCAACCAGGTCGTCCCACTACTCGATCTCGTACTCGTTTGGCTAACTTCTGTGGAAACTTTTCTTTTGTCTCCATGCTAGAGCCTTCAAAATATGATGAAGCCATGAAGGACCCTGATTGGTTATTGGCTATGATGGAAGAACTTCACCAATTTGAAAGAAACAAGGTCTGGTCACTTGTTGAAAGGCCAGATCCTACGAAGCACAACGTTATTGGCACAAAGTGGATATTTTGCAACAAGCAAGATGAAGATGGTATTTTGGTAAGAAATAAGGCTAGATTGGTAGCACAAGGTTACACTCAAATCGAAGGCATTGACTTTGGTGAAACCTATGCTCCAGTAGCCCGTCTCGAATCCATTCGAGTCATGCGTGCTTTTTCCAACCACAAAAATATATTGCTGTATCAAATGGATGTCAAGAGTGCTTTTCTTAATGGTGAAATCGAAGAAGAAGTGTATGTTATGCAGCCTCCAGGTTTTGAAGACTCGAAGAATCCTGATATGGTGTACAGGCTTGACAAAGCTTTGTATGGACTGAAGCAAGCACCTCGTGCTTGGTATGAAACATTGAAGGATTTCCTCCTGAAGAAAGGCTTCAAACCAGGAACCACTGACCCCACACTTTTCACTCGATCATATAACAATGATCTATTTGTGTGTCAGATTTATGTAGATGATATTATTTTTGGCTGTACTAACACTGAAATCAGCGAAGAATTTGCAAGAATGATGTCGAAGAAATATGAGATGTCTATGATGGGTGAATTGAAGTTTTTCCTTGGACTTCAGATTCGACAACAGAAGAATGGCACCTTTATTTCACAAGAGAAATACTTGAAGGATTGCCTGAAGAAGTTTGATCTTGCTGAATGCAAGACCATTAGAACGCCCATGCCTACTAATGGTTTTCTTGATGCAGATGAGAAAGGGAAACCCTTCGATCAGAAGAAATTTTGGTCTATGATAGGTTCACTCTTATACTTATGTGCATCTAGACCTGACATTATGCTATCAGTTTGTATTTGTGCTCGTTTTCACGCAAATCCGAAGGAATCGCATCATATTGCTGTGAAGCGAATTCTTCGATATCTAGCACATACTCCTTCTTTGGGACTTTGGTATCCCAAGGGTACGCAGTTTGATTTGATTGGATATTCTGATTCAGACTGGGCTGGTGATAGGGTTGACAGGAAATCTACCTCAGGCACTTGTCATTTTCTTGGTAGATCTCTTGTGTGTTGGGCTTCAAAGAAACAGAACTGTGTCTCAATATCTACTGCTGAAGCTGAATACATTGCTGCTGGCTCAAGCTGCACTCAAATACTTTGGATTAAGCAGACGCTGAAAGATTATGGTATATTTGTGAAGAAAATCCCTCTGCTTTGTGACAATGAGAGCGCTATCAAGATCGCTCACAATCCTGTGCAACACTCTCGAACGAAGCATATTGATATTCGTCATCATTTTCTTCGAGATCATGTTCAGCGCGAAGACATTGAGATTAGCCATGTAAGAACTGAAGATCAATTGGCAGATATATTCACGAAGCCATTGGACGAGAAAAGGTTTTGTACATTGAGATGTGAGCTAAACATCTTAGACTCACACAATGTTCAGTAAGATCGAAACTTTTCATTGTATATATTCACCTTCGATTGTGTATTTATGTGTTTAGTTTCGATTGAGTTTTTTTTCTTCGTCTTAATTTAGTTTCGTTTGCCATTTGCTTTTTGTTCTGTGTGTTCTTTATTTGTTCGTTTCTTTTGTCCCCTATGCTTGTCACTTTTAGCTTCGTTGTTGTTATTCGAAGTGATAAGTTTCGGACCCTATCTCTCTTTTCAGATTCGCTCCCAATCTTCTCTATCTTGAATGATAAGCACAATTGAAACGACAAGCATATTGCTTCGAACATCATTGAGTTCCGAATCAAATGCTTCCAACTTTATCGAAGTTTTTGCTCTCGGTCAAGACTTATTCTTCGGTCGTTGAGTCCCCGTCTTGTTCGGGTCGTTGAGATTCGCTCGCGATACACCACCTCATCTGAGCCGTTGAATCGGAAGAGTCACTCGCTGAGAACCGTTCGATCTGATCTGGTAACCGCTCCAGATCGGGCCTATTTAAGGCGTTCCCCCAGCGAAACGGTTCCCCACGATTCATTCTCTCCGAGTTCCCCCGTCTTCCACCTCGAGCTATCTGCAGAGCTCCCGTCCCCGACGTCGCCGTCGCCGCTTCACTGCCGGACCGCCGCCGCCGTGGAAATTCCCCGTCGACGAAGAGCACGTCTCCGCACTCCGTCGCCGTAGCCGCTTCGCGTCACCAAGTTAGGGTACGCAAAGCTACTTGGATCCAATCGGTTCTCTGTGTTCTTCATCTAGGGTTTGGATCTAAGTGTGTTAGGGTTTTTGTTTCTGTTTATAGGACTGTTTGATCCGTGCTGATCTTTGCTCCTTGGGAAATCTGTTCTTAGAATCAAGTGATCCCATCTCCTCAGGTCAGTGTGTGAGATACGATCTATTCTGTGATTTGGATTAGGTTAGGTCTTGTTCTTGAACGGGTTCTAGCTAAATTCATTAACAGAGTTACATCTGATCTTAGATTGATCTGGGTTCCTGTCAAAAATCTTTTGGTTTTGGTCGAAACCTTTGCCTGTGCTTATTCATTCCCTCTCCTTGTTTCCCTCTTGTCTATATTCTTTTCACAGGATGTCTGACGAAGAGGCTGCTATGGGGAATGAGTCTCCCATTGTTGAAGGGCTCGAAAACTATCCAGAGCCACCGAAGCAAAAAGGCAAAGGAGGCAAAATGAAGGAAGTCAACAATGCCCGAGGCATACCCGAAGCCATTCGCCTCAAGATGGGCTATGACACTCCTCCAGAAGAAACAAATCATGACCGAAAGATTCGACTGCAAAGGATTCGACGATATTGGGCTATCAGGTGGTACAAGTACAAGAGTATTCCAACTTGGAAGTGGGCAATGCAATTTGCCTTCAGCCCACCTTATCGGTACACCACCGCTATGTGCGCTCAGTACACTGCAGCCAACCGGAAGAAGTACTACCCGAAGCCTCCGGCTGTCCCGCACCCAAATTCACTCAAGACCCCGGATGATTATCCTGATGAGCAAGAGAGGCTTGCTCTTTTGGCTGAGAAGAAGAGGATTAGAGAAGAGAAGAAGGCTAAAGCTCTTGCTGCAGCAGGGCTTGATGAAGCTGAAGCATCGAAGCCAAAGAAGAGGCGAAAGCTTCGCAAATTGAGTGCTTCACCCCCTCCTGCTTCAGAAGAAGAGGGTGAAAATGAAGCTGATGATGAAGCTGATGCTGCTGCACAGCTGGAAGATTCAATTGATGAAGATCCTGCTGACGAAGCAGATGATGAGTCCGAGCACTCTCCCATTCCCCCAAGTCCTAAGAAGAAACTGATTCGGAATCCACTGAAGAAGAAGGCTGGAGAGAAACCTTCTGCTCCTAAAGGTGTTAAGTTTCAAGATCCCACTGATCCTCCTGCTCCCAAGACAAACATAGACTTGACGAACTTGGTGGTTGAGGCTCCCCTGTCTTCCAAGCCTCCTCGCCATCCAGTTCCCACTGAACAAAGGACCAAGGAAAGGCATGACCCAAAGGCTAAGCCTGCTGCTTGGCCCGAAGCGAAAGCTCCTGAGCATGCTAAAGCTCCGAAGCCAAAGACAACTGTGGCCAAGCCTGGCCATACTTATGCCCAGGTCGGCACAAAGAAGCTCTCTGAAGCTGAATTGTGTAAGAGAGACCGTGCCGAAGCTGCACGTCTGCATGCTGAAGCACTAGCCCAAGCTAAGGCTCATAAAGAAGCTAAAGAGAAAGAGAGAACAGATAGAGAGGCTGCTGAGCTGGAGAAACAGAGGAAAGAGCTGGCTGAATCCAACCAGAAAGCTGAAGCGAAGCGCAAACTAGCTGAAGCTAAAACTCTAGAGGCTAAGGCTGCCGCCAAAGCCAAACATCTCAGTGAAGCTGAAGCCAAACGCCAAGCTCAGCTAGATGTTCTTCGCACGAAGAAAGCTGAAAAGATTGCCAGAGCCGCTCAAAAGGAAGCCGCTGTTGACATGGCACCGAAGGACATTCCCCCGAAGCCAGTCACAGCTCCTGTCCCCGAAGCTCATATTGAAGCTGAGCATAGTGAACATAACTTCCCAGATGCTAGAGAAGGTGAACTCTGGGACTGTTTGAGGCTGAATCAGGTATATTGCAAACTTGCTGAAGCTGTTAATCCCCAGGCTGTGGATATTGGGAATATCTACATTTCACCAAATCTTTCAGCTATGCTCGAAACATTATACAATCAGCTGAGGGATTTACATGCCAGAGACGGATCAGAAACTGCTAAGATTCTGAAATTCAAGAAGAAAGCAGATGATGAATCAGATGAGGATTTCAAGAGCGAAGCCATAACTGCTTCGAAGAAGATTGCTGTTGTAAATGAGGAAACGAAGAAAAATTTACAAGTCTATCAAGACAAGATAAAGTCTGCCATTGAAGAATGTTGCAAGACTCACAATGCTTCAGTCATGGCTCTTGACTCAAAGAAGCGCGAAGCCATGCTCAAGGAATTAGCTTCACCTCTCCCCAAATTGCAACAAAGAAAGAGATGTTTTATTGCTGACACTGAAGAAGTTGATGAGGTGAGATCTCATCCGGCCAAGAAGGCCCCAAGAAAGGCATCGCCCCCTCGATGCAAAATCATCAAGCTTGGTAAACCTATTTCAAAGCCACCCGCCCCCGAAGTCGCTCCACTCCGTGCTCCAACTCCTCCTCCACCTCAACCCGCTCCTCAACCGTCTGCTCAAGACAACTTTGTGCCAGAACCTTCTCCTCCTCCTCAAGACATTCCTGAAAAGGATTATTCTTCAGCTCACTCTGCTGAGGAGTCTGAAGACAAAGAAGGCAAAGCCAAAGATCCAAATGCTGAAGCCGATGCAAATGCAGAAGCCGAAGCCGAGGCCGAAGCGAATGAGTTGGCCATCGTCACTCAACCGCAAAAGCGAATCACAGATGCACGAAGGCACTGTGTTCCTGCTCAAGACACTCAGCTGAACTCCATCTACCCCAGAGAAACATTTCCTATATTCCTGGGAGAAGGATCATCTTCAAGACATGGTCCTGAGTTTGATCTTGAAGTTCATCGCCAGAAGCTTCGCTTCTTTGGCTCTAGTCCATATGATTCCCCAAGGACTGCTGATGACCTTCGATTCTGGACTGCTGAACAACAAATTCTATACACGAAGCTATACTGCCAGAAAGGTGTTCTGTTCAGACACAAGTATTTGGATATGCACAGTCTATCTTCTGCAACATGCTTCCAAAACATTATGGAAACCATCGAAGCACAGAATTTGACTGGCATGTTTGCTATGGAAACTCCTTTCAATTCCGAGCTAGTGAAGCAATTCTATGCCACTCTCTATGTCTCTGGAAACCCTGATGATACAAGCACATGGATTTATGAATGGATGATTCAAGGGAAGGTGTTTCGGATGCATACTGATGAATTCATGGAAATAGTGAACATCCCAAGGCACACTGGAGAACTAGCTAAGGTTCATATGTTGCCTGATCCAACTGAAGCCGAATTCGCATCACTCCTGGATCCCGAAGTCACTGGAGATCACATGCCTGAGAACATTCGCCCGAAGCATTTGGTATTCATTTCAAAGACTTGGTTTTACATCTTGTCAAATTCTTTGATGCCTCTCAGCACTGCGAATGAAGAATCCAACATCCACTATCACACTCGACATGCTCTAATGAAGCTCACTCATGGTCATGTATTTGACTTTGAGGATTGTTTTCTTCGATATATGGTACAAGCTGCAGAATTAGTCAATCAACTGAAGCCATATGCCCCTTGGATGCAAGCCATTTGCAACCATGGACGCAGCGAAGATTATGTTGCGAAGCATCACCCGAAGCTGTACTGCCCTCCTGTCCGCGACACCATGAATATCTTCAGAAGGCCAAATGATCCATTTGCCACATATGTCGGAGTCAGACAGCATGTAAATGAACGCAACATGTCGAAGAAGTTTCAGAAAGAGGTTTATCATTTTGAAGTTGCCATTCGTAACCAGCAACTGCTTGAAAATTTTATTGAACGAAATCAACGCCAGATGCAACACTTATCAAATGAGATCAATAGAGTTGGCAACATTGCCTTGAACAACAACCAGTACTTGAAGGTGTTGAAGCGTCATTCTTGGAAAGGTTTACAAAAATTCAACTCTGTGAAGAAACTTGAAGCCGATCGGATTTTCAAGGAGTATCCACATCTTCAACGTCACTTCTCCCGAAATGATATGGTTGACCGCCCCAACCCCAAGATCCCTTCGCTGGACAAGATTGATGAAGTCCTCTTTGTCAATCCCGCTGAACAGATTCGCCCAGATACCCTCTCGGATGAAGACTCCCATACCTCGAAGCACGAAGATGATCCTCTCGACGACAGCGACCTTGAACTGCTTCAAGCGCCGATGGACTTCGACGAGGAAGAGTCACCTGCTTCGACCGAAGGCGATACTTCAGGCGATGCATCTTCCTCAGGCGAAGACTATCTGCAGGGTCCCAGGATTGCAGCTGACGCATAGATACTCTTGATCTACCTCTCAACCTTTTGTCCAATTATTGACAAAAAGGGGGAGAAAGTAGCATCGATTGAGTTTAGATTCGCTGCGGGGTTTAGGGTTTTGATTCGATCTTTTGCATGTTAAGTTACGACAAACATTCCATTCTCTTCGATTGGGTTGTAACTTAAGTATTACTTCGGTTGTGAACTGTTTCATCTTATATGTCAATAACCCCCGTGCTTGCAAGTTGCTCTCCTATCTTTTATCTTGCAGGTGGTTATTATCTTTAAGTTCACAGGTCATTGGATGATTGCATATTCTTCAAGTCATACTCTCTATATGCAATTGATTCACTAAGATATGTGTTTGGCTTCCCATTGATGATATTATTCAACAAGCATTCTCTTCGATTATACAAATCTTCAATGCTTGCATTCAGGGGGAGTCATAAGCTTCATATCTTAGAGTTTGCTCTCAACTCAACTCAAAATTCCATATCTTTTATCGATGCCTGTTTTGTCAACAATAGTCCAAAAAGGGGGAGATTGTAAGAGCAAAGTTATAACCCCATGAGTTTTGGATATTGTTGGTCAAAACAATAGAGGAACTAACAAGTTTTCTAGTGTGAAACAGATGGTTAGGTTCCTGAAGTTATAGGTTGGTGATAAAGCTTCAACGAAGATTTATACTTTTACTGAAGCATATCCTCTGGAGTGAAGCTCTTCACGAATGTCGACCCCTAAAAAGATAAGGAATCCTGAAACATGTCTCATCGAAGAAGATGACCAAGATGGCGCAAGACTTAGTTGTTTTTGCGTAGTTCTTTTTCACTTCTTTGAGTCGTAGGAAAAACCGTACTATCAAGAGGGGTTTAGTAAATGTACTCCGAAGGTTTTGATGAAAAGACTCAGATCGAATCCAAACTAGTGAGAAACCAGAGATGAGAAATCTCATGTGCGCTAGGTAATGCTTCACCAGCGAAGACTTAGTTCTTTCGGCTCCTGAAGTAGAACCAAGTCCGTTGGTCAACTTTACTTGGACCGCAAGTAAATTTGCGCTTTGATTGGAAATATGACCGTTGGGGACAGGTGTCAAGCTGTCACATCGGGTCACTTCAGTCATTTCGCACCTAGGGATTGCCACCTATAAATACGCCACCCCCGCCCTCATTGGCTGGTGGCTGCTCCAAGAATAATTCCCTGCAGAGGAGAGAGAGTAACCCCACCGAAGAAAACCAAAACCCATCCACCGAAGCATAAGTCCTATTGATCTGAGTTGATTCATTATGACTTAGGAAGAAGTTTGCTAGCCTTTTTATCTTGGAGAACTGCAATTCTCCTAGACGGTTAGAGAGTTGTTCTTCAGAGAGCGAAGAGTTATTGTCGCCTCGAAGTCCAGTTTGTCAAAGGTTTCGGTGATTTACTCAATAATCAACCATGAGTGAAGAACTGACCAAGCTCAAGGAGATTGGTGCAGTGGAGATACGGACGGAGAGAGGTTAGCTCCTGTGTTCAATCACAAGTCCCTCCAACCAGACGTAGCACTTTGCAGAGTGTGAACTGGTCGAACAAACATCCCCGAGTCAAGAGTTCGTTTTACTTTCCGCACTTACTTTCAGTTTATCAATTGCTTCAGTGATATGCTTCAATGCAATTGATTCGATGCTTTTGATTCGCTATGTTATGCTTCAATCATGTTCTACTTCGATGTTTACCTTTCTGTTGAAACTCTTCTGCTGTTAAGTTATGCTTCACTTCATAGTTTCATGCAAAAATTTGAAGTGATCATTCACCCCCTCCCCCTCTGATCACATACTTGAACTTACAGCTTGCCATTGCTCTGCTGGTTGTGGTTGTTGTTGTTACGGTTGTTCTCCCTCCTTTCCTTCCGACTGAGGCCTTGGTTCCCTGTGTCCGACTGCGGAGCCCCTGGTGACTGGATCACACCTCCAACTCCGAGCTGGATAGGGCGCATCGCAGAATCGGACATAGAGAAAGCGTTTGCCACCTTCATGAGCTCGGCGAGCGATGTGAAGTCTTTGAGGAGCAGCTTGTGCTTCAACATTGAATCAGCCAGGCACCCATCAGTAAAGTACTGAATAGCCTGGATCTCATGGACTCCTTCGCATGAATTCTTCATCTTGATCCACCGAGATAAGTAATCTCGGAGGGGTTCATCTTTGCCTTGCACACACAAAGCTAATTGCCGCGGGAGGTTGGGCCTCTCATATGTGCTTGTGAAGTTGTGGATGAATGCAGTTGTGAAATCCTCCCAGCAGTTCACACTGTCCTTGGGCAAACTGTTCAACCAAGTGTGAGCTGAACCCTGCAGCATCAAAGGCGCATAGCGGACTGCCACACGCCGATTGCCCCCTGCAATGCGAACCGCTATCAGGTAATCAGATAACCAGTCTTCAGGCTTTACAGAACCATTGTACTTGGGAGTGTCTCTCGGCAGCGTGAAGCCTTTGGGGAACTTTTCCGTCCGAATGCGATGACCAAAACATGATGGCCCATCTTCTCCTTCCTCATCCTCCTGAGCCTCCTTCTCCAGGAGGTCAATGCGATGTCTTGCGTCATTCTGACCGATTTGGCGAGGGCCGAGTCGGGTGCTGATCGCTGGTCTTGGTGCCGATTGCTGTGGCATGTCATTGCGCCTGCTGTTGATCGCTGGCTCTTCCATTCTTCTGCTGGCTGCTGGGGGTGGACGATTGCTTCTAACCTTGCTCTCGTGCCGAGATGGCGCGGGTTGATGCCTGTTCTGGCGCGATGCATTTGGTCGCTGACTAGCTCCCGCATTCGGCCTCACAGTTCCTCTTGACGCTTCTGGTTCTGCATTTTGATTGCCCATTGCTACAAGCCTCTGCTCCTTTGCGGCTGCTATCAGCTCACGCATTCGGCGCGACTGCTCACGCCGCTCATCTCCTTCCAGGTCTTCTAGCTCAAGCGCTATCTGCTCGGCTGCTCTCAGATTCTTGTCTGGTGTGCTGTAAGTTGGCCTTTGGATGAATGGCGATTGCGCCGGCTGCTCTGGTTGCACCGGCCTTCTCGGACGCTCCAACTGCTCGGCCCCCGACAGCTGCTGGTTGACTGCCCTGCCTCGGCTTCTCAGATCTTCCAGGACTTCGGGCTCAATCGGCCGACGCGGTCCTGCATGTGCCGCATTGTACTCCCTTGTGATGGCTCCCAGCCTGCGCTCTTCTGCCAACACTTGCTCAGCTCTGCGAGCCAGAGCGAGCCGTGCTGTTTCCAGCTCAGTGTGCACCTGCTCCGGATCACCATTCCTGTTCACGGGTGTGTATAACACATCCCGCAACGCACTGGTGCCGATTCGCTCTGCAGCATCAGCTACCTCCTTGGCTTTTCTCGCCGCGCTCGCTGGGTCGCGGTTGGTTGATGAAGATGCTCCCGCCATCATGACGGCCGCGTGCACTCGGCCTCCCTCTCTACCAGGTGCTGCACTGCAGCCCCTGGTCGGGAGCGGATCCGTAGCACACGAGAAGATGCGAATATCTCTGGGATACACCTCGGGGAAGCTACCGATGAAGAGGCGATGACTGCCAACCTGCAGCGACACACCGGGCGGCAGGGTTGCTCCAGCCCTGTACCGCGCCGAGTAGTCCACCACATAGTCAATTTCCCCACGCCTTAGAATCAGGCCAGAGGCGTGGCTCCAGCCCGATGCAGAGGAAAATCCCGTCCGGATCTTTACTCCAGTCGACGCCTCGGTCTGCCCCATGGTGGGCGCCAACTGTCGTCGATATTTAACAACAGATGCCATGGGATGGCTAAAGTGAGGGGGAAGACTCGAGGGAGAGAATGTCGATGGTGCCGGAAACGGGTTGGGCACAAGCACGGTGAAGACACCACGATGTACCCAGGTCCGGGGCTCTCCGGAGAGATAACACCCCTACTCCTGCTTATCTCTTGTATATCAATGATTTGGCTACAATGACTGCTTCTCTATCTTCTAAGGGGAAGGTGAGCGCCGCCGCCGTGGGCAAGGCTCTCTCCTGCTTCCCTGAGGAGTAACTACTAGCAGTGAATGAACTGAGAGGAAATGAGTAATGGTGCTACTAGTGCGGATCGTCCCTCACGCAGGAGGGGTACCCTGGCTCTTATAGTGTGAGCCCAGGGTACTTCGGTAACTTCATTGCCGAATGGGCCCAGTTGTCATCCTCTAATCGGCCTGGGCCCACCGAATGCTCCTCTCCGGGTGACCCGGAACCTACGAGCGGCGACCCATGCTGTAGATTTGTAGGGTGTAGGGATGAACAGTGGAGCTAGGGGGTGCGGTCTTGTCGGCCTGTCCGCGGAATCGGCGGGGAGGTCGACACCGTATCTCCCCTAGATCTTTGACATGACTTGGCCTCCCTGCCACCCAGATATCTCGGGATATGGCATTTATGACCTCGTAATCATACCCCCGACTGGGTATCAGGTGGTTCCGATTGTGCCTGGTCCGACTGGTGGTTCCTGGCAAGGTCGATTGCTCTGGGCAATCGGCCTGCTAGATATCAACCTCGGCCCAGCTGCAGACCAATCGGATGATCGTCTTGGTGAAGGAAAGGGTGGTCCGATTGCGCCTGGGCCGACTGCTGGCATTTGATACGGCTGATTGCCTTGGAGCAATCGGTCGTACATCTGTCCAGCTCGGCCCAGCTGCGGCCCAATCGGTCCATCCTTGTCTTGAAAGGTTACTTCCGCTTGGGTTAGCCTACCCGGGTACCAGTCCCCCGACAGCTGACATGTGGGCCAGGGTTGTCAGCCTCTGGGTTAATTAACCTGGCTGGGTTAACTTAACCAGTGGCTTAATTAAGCCATTGGGCCCACTTGTCATCGGCTCTGGGGGGTCATTAGGGGGTGGATTAGCGAGGGGGTTAGGCTAACCCACCGGCGGCTAAACGCCGGCGGCCTGGCCACGGCGGCGCTGCACGGATCCACTGCTCCCGGCCACCATTCGATGTGCTGAGACCACGGGAACGTAGCCCGTGCTCTCGCGCGTCGTCTGGTGCACGCGGGCGACCTCGGGGGTGACTAGGGCGACGACGTCTTCAAGGGTGGCGGCGGCAGAAACACGGCTACGACGGAGACGACGTTGCAGTGCACGAAAACGAGCGTGGCCTAGCGCGTTGTGAAGCTGTGGCGAAAGGAAACACGATGCGCGCTTGAACCAGGGTGTAGAGGCACGAGGACAAGCTCGGGGTCAGCCATGGCGGCGACGGAGCTCGGCTCCCATGGTGGAATGGCACAGAGGGTGCGAGGGGACGCGATAACTTGGGGAAAACGGGGAGAGGCTCACCCTGAGCTCAACGGTGCAGACGGCGGGGCGATTGGAGGCGCGATGGTGACGAATTCGTCGGCGGGGGCTTGCGGGTCCGGCGACGTCTTGGTGAAGCGTGCGTCGTCCACGGGCTCGATTAAGGGGTCATCTTCTCCAGATCGGGGTAGTCGACGGTGCTGCGCAGGATGGACAAGGTCTCCGGGCTCCTCTTCGTCGTTGGCCGCGAGATCTTGCGACGGCGAGCGGCGGCACTCTCGGGGAAGAAGGGGGGAAACGCGTACAGAGCTCAAGAGGAGGCGGCGATGGGGGAAAGTGAGAGAGGGTGAAGCGGACGTCTCCTTGGCGCTCTTTGGTGAGCTCGGGAGGCCTGGAACCCTTCGGGCGTCGCGGTGGCGTCCACGGCGTCGGCGCCTCGCCACCGAGCTGCTTGGGCGCGCGGGGAGGAAGACGACAGGGGAGCCCCCTGGTGGGCTGGGCCGGCTGGAAAGGTGGGCCTTGCCCCTGGGCAATAGGTAAGCTCTCCCCTTTTTCTTAAATCTTTTCTTTTTTGTTTTCTGTACTATGTTGGCCATGCTAAATTAAATAGCTAGGCATTTTATTAAATGCTGAAATTTTTTATATGGCTTCATAATAAAATAGACTAGCCACTTATAAAGTTTCAACATTTTTAAAATTCAAATAATTTGAATCTTAACTCAAATAGGGGTTTTTAATTAATTCCAAGGCACTGTTTGAATATTTGAAAAATCCATGAGTATGGGGTGGGTCCCACATCACTTGATATGTGATCACACTCATTTATAAGACTTTTCAAAAATCTAACATGAATTTTTGGAGAAGATCTTTATCTGGCCTTTTGAATTAATTCAACTGGGGGGGGGGTTCCTTCTCCCATTTTGCTTTTGATTTTGATTTCAAAGATTTCTTTTGAAAATTTAACATGATGCAATTGACTTACTAACCCTAGCACATTACCTAACAGAGGGTTCTGACACGTGCATTGTCCATTCTCACCTTGAGAGTTGGCGCATACTTCGCCGGTGCATCCAAACCCTTGGCACGATACGCTCTGTCATAATAAGCCTCCTTATATCTTTCCTCAAAACAGCCACCATACCTACCTACAAGGCATTTCCATAGCCTTTCTGAGATACATTGCCATGCAACATCCATCTTCTCATGACTTGATCCTCATGTCATACCTTTGCATCATGATAGTTATATCTTCTTTATGTGAGTACCTTTGGAAAGTGTGAAAGATCTCCTATATTCTTGTAAAATATAGAGTGTTGCCCCTAAGTGAGGAAAAGATCCCAAAGAGGACAAAATCAAAAGATCCCAAAGAGGACAAATGAGAGTTAAATAGAAAGAGCCATTGAGGCCACCAAAAAATACAAAAAAGAGAAAAAAGAGAAAAAGAAAAATAAAAAGAGAGAAGGGGGCACACTACTATTCCTTTTGAGAGATCCACACTAGTACTTCATCCTCTATCCCTTGTACTCCATAGAGATCATCATCATGCATATAGCTATGTGGGTACCTTCACACTATAGAACTTGGCTTGTATATTCCAATGATGAGCCTCCTCAAACGAGCTCTAGGTCTTCTTGAGCAAGCAAGTTAGATGCACCCCCACTAGTTCCATTGGAGAGCTTTTAGCTCATATGTGCATCCGTTGCATGGAAATCCCTACTCCTCACATCGTATCTATCATATGGCCTTATCTCGCCTATGATTGTCCTCATTGATGTGAGCCTTTCACACCTTTTTGTCTTCCTCCTACACCTTCTTTCTGTTTTGCCTTTTAGGTGTCAACTTTCTTTCTCACGCTCATCCATTGCATGAGTGCTCAAAATATCGAAAGGGAGTGGATCAGTTTGACTTGTACCTGGATAGTGGTCTGGGGACGAGTCAAGATAAGAAACCAAAGGAGACTAAGTGTGAAACTTTAGTAGATAGTTGTTCTCAACAACCTTACCTTTTTTTAATCTCGTATTTCCCTATCCCCTGCTTGCACGCAAACACCATCTGGAGACATTCGAGTCACGGACAGCGAGAGCTCTTGCACCTTTTGTTCTTTTGTTGCTTGTGTCAATGCTAATATAGACTCTTGCTTGTTAAGACTTGAATTGAATTGCATGCTTTGATTGCTTTACTTAAAAGTTCTTATATGGTTGTGTGGCATGTCACCACAGAAATTATGCTTGTTATCATTTACCTACTCGAGGACGAGCAGGAATTAAGATTGGGGATGTTGATACGTCCCAAACGTATCTATAATTTCTGCTTGCTCCATACATGTTTTGTGTGACTTTGCCATGATTTTCTTGAACTTTCATACACTTTTGAGCATATTTGGACTAATCTATTAACCCAGTGCACCCAGCTGCCAGTTGCTGTTTTATGCTGTTTTGTATTTCAGGTTTTCCGGCCATTAAAAGTGCTCCAAAAAATCGGGAAAAATCAGATAAAAAATCAGCGACACGGAAGCTTCCGGAAACACCAAAAGAGGGAAGGGGGCGCCACCACAGGGACTCTAGAAGGGTCCCTGGCGCGGCCCCACCCTAGGCCTCGCCAGGGAGCATCCTGGCTGCCCTGTGGCCCCTCTCGGTGCCCCCTTCGCCTATATTTACCCCCCGTGACGGAAACCCCTAAGACGAATCCCTCTTTCGCGATCTCGCCTCTGTACCGCCGCCACCGCCGTTTATAGATCGGGGCTGCGTGGAGAAGCTGCTCCGGCACCCTGCCGGGAGAATCTACCCCCTCCGGGAGACCATCCATAGCCATGGACGCCTCCCATATGTACCGTGAGTAGTTTTCCTTGGACCATGGGTCCGTGACCAGTAGCTATGTGATCTATCTCTCCCTTCTTTGTGCCTCCACTTTCGAGACCTCGTGAGCTGCCTCACATGATCGAGGCACCTTTGTAATTTTCTGCTGTTGCTATGTTGAGTTTGTTGGGATCTGATGGATTATGATACTATGTTCAGATTGTGATGAGTAATATATTTGGTTTTTCTCTTTTATATTTTGTTCTTGAGTAAATTCTTGCATGTTCTCCGTTTCCGTAGTTTACTTTGGCCAAGTGATTTGTTGCAACTCCAAGAGGGAGCGTTATGCTTGATTGTGGGTTCAGCCCCTTGATGTCTAGCTTGAGTGACAGAAACATGAGACTAGGGGATGTGCTGTTGCCACCAGGGATAAAAGAACGGTGCTTGTATCCACGGATGCAAGGATTGTTTACTTTACGCAAAGTTCTTTTAATGTAGTTGTCTGTTGCTTTGGATTTACACTTTGGGTGGGATTCGCAACTTAATACCAGCGAGATGTTCTGGATAGATATCTCAAGGTGGATGATTCGTAGTATATGATGATGGATTTCGGTCTACTTACCTTGGAGTACTGCCCATTGCTTTTGAGCCCTTCCTTTCCTTGCAGCATAGTTAGCATTGCGGTGCCTTCATAATCCTATCAATTGCCCAACTGTGATTTGTTTGCCTCGCTAGCACTTTTATCGTCTTTTGGGAGAGAGACATCACTAGTGAAAATCACGGGACCCCGGTCCATCTTCATATCATTGTTTACATCCTTAGTTTACTTTTCAGTTGCTATCACTATCATTATCTTTTGCGTTAATCCTTTGTAAACAGCAAGGCCGGAGGAATTAACAACTCCTCTGTACTCGTTGGGAGCAAAGTTATCTGTATCTGTGTGCAGGTCCACGTCAAGCGCCGTGACACCTTCTTGTATCTCTTGGAGTCCTACTGGTTCGATAACCTTGGTATCTTTACCGAGGGAAATTTGCTGCTACGCTACATCTCACCTTCCACTTGGGGTAACCAACGAGGAGTGCGAGATCCTCACCGTATCAGATGGTAGGGATTGGATGAGTTAGATCATGTAATAGTTTATCAGATTGTTAGGGGCATGTTGCCTATCATCTAGATTGTTGTTTATCATCTTTGCTTCAACTTGTTGTTCTTAATGCTTGTCACTTTGGGCCCGAGTTCCATGATTTCAGATCTGAACCCTTTGTGTTTTCATGAATATATTTGTGTTCTTGATCCTATCTATGAGTTGTATGCACCTGTTATAGTCCGGAACCGGCGATCCCAAAGGTGACAGCTTGGGACACCAAAGGGGATGGACTATAATTTGAGGATTCCGTGTATCCATTGATTGTTAATGCTTTGTTCCGGTGCTCTTTGACAGGAGCACCTTAATCTCCATAAGTTCCTTTTGGCCCCGTTCGTAGCAGGATGGTAGGACAAAAGATGTTGTGCAAGTTCTTATTGCAAGCACGTACAACTACCTGCGGGATACATGCCTGATGTTTGACTTATGCCTAGATGATCATTGCTTTTCTGTGTGCCTTGCCCCAAGTTAAAGACATGATGTGTCTTATCCATGCAGCGCCCAACCATCCATCTCCCTAGCCTACAGTGTTTTAATTCTGCTGGTTACTAGGTGTTTACTTTCGTTGTTTTACTATTACCGTTGCTATCATCACCTCCATATCGCAGTTACTACTAATATCTTTTTGCAAGTAAGTGTATCTCAGGTGCGGTGGAATTGACAACTCCACTGTCAAAGCTTGTGGATATTCTTTGGCTCCCCTTGAGTCGAATCTATAAATTGGGTTATTCTTACCCGCGAAGACTATCTCGATCCCTTGCAGTTGTGGGTTATCAGGCGGGGGCGTGCCAGCGTGGGCCGTGCCGGCGTGGGGCGACGCCTGGGACGGGGGCGCGCCGGTGCGTGGTGGCGGCTGCTCTGGTGGCGTAGGGTTTGGGGATGGTGGAGTTAGGGACGTGTGTGAGTGGGAATGGGTTGTCCAGGACTCCAGGTTCACGCTGATACGTCCCAAACGTATCTATGATTTCTGCTTGCTCCATGCATGTTTTGTGTGACTTTGCCATGTTTTAGTTGAACTTTATTACACTTTTAAACCAATTTGGACTAACCTACTAACTCAGTGCACCCAGTTGCCAGCTTCTGGTTTTCTGTTGTTTTTGTTTTTCAGGTTTTCCGGCTGATTAAAGTGCCCAAAAAATTCCGCAAAAATTATATTAAAAATCAGCGGGCAGGAAGCTTCCGGAATAACCAAGGGAGAGAGCCGGGACCACCACCAGGGAGCCAGAAGGGTCCCTGGCGCGGCCCCAACCCTAGGGCGCGCCAGGCACCCTCCTGGCTGCCCTGGGTGGCCCCTCGACGCCCCCCTTCACCTATATAACCCCCTCGGGGTAGAAACCCCAAAACAAGAAATCTTTTTCGCGGAAACCTCTCTGTTCCGCCGCCGCCGCCGTTTTCAGATCGGGGCTGCCTGGAGAAGCTGCCCCGGCACCCTGTCGGAAGGAGATCACCCCTCCGGGAGACCATCCATAGCCACGGACGCCTCCCGTATGTACCGTGAGTAGTCCCCCTTGGACCATGGGTCCGTGATCAGTAGCTATGTGATGTCCTCTCCCTCTTTTGTGCTTCCACTTTCGAGACCTCGTGAGTTGCCTCACATGATCGAGGCACCTATGTAATTTTCTGCTGTTGCTATGCTGAGTTTGTTGGGATCTGATGGATTATGAGACTATGTTCAGATTGTGATGAGTAATATATTTGGTTTGCCCTTTTATATTTTGTTCTTGAGTAAATTCTTGCATGTTCTCCGTTGCAGTATTTTCTTTGGCCAAGTTATTTGCTTGCAACTCCAAGAGAGAGCGTTATGCTCGATTGTGGGTTCAGCCCCCTGATGTCTAGCTTGAGTGACAAAAACATGAGACTAGGGGATGTGCTGTTGCCACCAGGGATAAAACAACGGTGATTGTGCCTATTGGTGCAAGAATTGTTTACTTTGCGCAAAGTTCTTTTAATGCAGTTGTCTGTTGCTTTGAGTTTACACTTTGGGTGGGATTCGCAACTTAATACCAGCGAGATGTTCTGGATAGATATCTCAAGGTGGATGATTCGTAGTAGATGCAGATGGATTTCGGTCTACTTACCTTGGCATACTGCCCATTGCTTTTGAGCCCTTCCTTTCTTTGCAGCATAGTTAGCATTGCGGTGCCTTCATAATCCAGTCAATTGCCCAACTGTGATTTGTTTACCTCGCTAGCATTTTTATCGTCTTTTGGGAGAGAGACATCACTAGTGAAAATCACGGGACTCCGGTCCATCTTCATACCATTGTTCACACCCACTATTTACCTTTCTGTTTTACTTTTACTAGTACCTTTTTATCTCTTGGGTTTGATCCTTTGTAAACGACAAGGCCGGAGGAATTGACAACTCCTCTGAACTCGTTGGGAGCAAAGTTATTTGTTTTGTGCAGGTCCACGACAACTCCACGCATCAGAATAATTTCTGGCGCCGTTGCCACCTATCGTACTTATCGTTCAGTCCTACTGGAGACAAACCTTGGTATCTTTACTGAGGGAAATTACCGCTACGCTTCATCTCAACATTCCACTTGGGGTAACCAACGAGGGGCGAGAAGCCATCAAGCTAATTTCTGGCGCCGTTGCCGGGGACTCAAAGGAAGTACAAATACGCGAGTCCTGATAACCGCCAATTTCTGGCGCCGTTGTCGGACTCCTGTATCAAAAATAGGGGAGTTACACGCTATCTTTTACCTTTGCTTTTTAGTCTTGTTAGTTTACCTTTCAGTTTTTACTTTTGTGTCCCTAATCAAAAATACCAAAAATACCTGCTGCTACTATGGGTTCCAATGAAAACACTAAGTTGTGTGACTTCACCAGTCACAACAACAGTGACTTTATCTGCACTCCTATTGCTCCACCTGCCACTTCAGCACCTTCTTATGAGATTAAACCTGCTCTGCTTAACCTTGTCATGAAAGATCAATTTTCAGGAGCAAGAGAAGATGCTGCTTTGCACCTAAACAACTTTATCGAGCTCTGTGACATGCAGAAATACAAGGAGGTGGACGGAGACATCGTCAAGCTGAAGCTTTTCCCTTTCTCCTTGAGAGGGAGAGCCAAGGAGTGGCTACAGTCTCTACCCAAGAATAGTATTTATTCTTGGAGTAAATGCAAGGATGCTTTTATAGGGAAGTATTATCCCCCTGCTAAAATTATTCAATTGCGGAGTAACATTATGAATTTCAGGCAATTGGATAACGAACACGTTGCCCAGGCTTGGGAACGTATGAAGACGCTCGTCAAGAACTTCCCTACACATGGACTGACTACCTGGATGGTTATCCAGACTTTTTATGCAGGCTTGAACTTCACCTCGCGGAACCTGTTGGATTCGGCCGCGGGAGGTACCTTTATGTCAACCACACTTGGTGCTGCTACAAAACTACTAGATGAGATGATGCTAAATTATTCGCAATGGCACACCGAGAGAGCTCCAACTGGTAAGAAGGTAAACTCTGTCGAGGAGATTTCCTCTTTAAATGAAAAGGTTGACCTTATCATGTCTCTACTTACCAAGCAACCCTCTATTGATCCTCAAGATGTTCCTTTAAATTCTTTGGTTGCTCAGGAGCAAGTAGATGTCAATTTTGTCTCTAGGAACAACTTCAACAATAATGCTTATAGGAGTAACTTTGGTAGCAACAATCCTAGGCCTTTCCCATCCAACAACTATGGGAACAACACTTATCCTACCACTAGGAAATCCACTTTAGAACTAGAGACTATGCTCAAAGACTTTATCACTACCCAGAAGGCCTTCAACAAGAGTGTGGAAGAAAAATTAGATAAATTAGATATCCTCTCTTCGAAGGTAGACAATATAGCCCACGACGTAGAGATGCTGAAGATTAGAACCTCTCCCCCTGAGGAGAGGCTGGTCACTCCTATGAATTCCATCCAGGTCCAAATTAATGAAAACATTAGGATGCTGGGAAAACTTAAAGAGAGATGGGCTAGAGAGAAGGAGGAAGAAGATAGAATTAAGATCCTTCCTACCTACCACACAGTAGCCACTATCCAAGTAGTTGAGGAGATCCAAACTGCTAGCACCCATCACACCCCTAGTCCCACTGGACCTATCAATGGTGATGCTACACCCTCAACCATAGAAGAGGAAACCTCTATGAACATAGAGGCTTTCAAACAAGTGAGCTTAAATGATATCACTACTTCCCTTATATATAGTAGTGAACTAGACTTTGATAACTGCACTTTACCAGAACTTATTGGTTTCCTACACAAGATGTCTAGAGACCCCCACACTAGCACACTAAATCTTGCCTTCACGGAGCATATCACCAATGCTCTAATTAAAGTTAGGGAGGAGAAGCTTAGGCTAGAAGCCTCCATACCTAGGAAGCTAGAAGATGGTTGGGATCCTATGATTAAAATTAAATTGAATAACTTCTCTTGTTTTGCTCTTTGTGATGTTGGAGCAAGTACCTCTGTTATGCCCAAAAGAATGTATGATATGCTTGATTTGAAACCTTTTGATCCATGTTCTTTTGGTGTTCATCTTGTTGATTCTTCCGTAAAGAAGCCTTTGGGGAAGATCGACGATGTTCTTATCGTTGTCAATGACAATTATGTTCCCGTTGATTTCACTATTATGGACATTGAGTGTGAACCCTCTTGTCCAATTATTTTGGGACGTCCTTTTCTTCGCACAGTTGGTGCCATCATTGACATGAAAGAGGGAACTATCAAGTTCCAATTCCCTCTCAAGAAAGGGATGGAACATTTCCCTAGGAAAAATATTAAGTTACCTTTTGAGTCCGTCACACGGGCTAGTTATTCTCTTGAAAAAACTTGATCTTCTGCTTTAAGCCTAGCTAATGGCTCTAAAGAAGTGCTTTCGGGAGGCAGCCTGCAACGAATTAGGTTTCTTTTTGCTTTTGTTGTGTCTTGATGTTTGTTACTACTGTAGCAACATCATTTTATCTTTACTTTTCAAGCTTTGTGCCAAGTTTAGCCTCATACGGCAAGGGAAGTAAAAGTTGTGACATGCTGTCCAGAAAACAGATTCTGTCCTCGTGACCAGAAAAATTCCAGAAAAATCCCAGTTCATCTTTTTGAGCTGAAATTTTTACACAGTATGATCTATACAATTAAGAAACTTCTGTATGTTCTGAGTTTTTTTATTTGAGTTGCAGAAGTACCTCGAAAAAATTCCCCTTTCTCTGCTGTTCTGTTTTTCTCAGCTTCTGCCCCAGTTTTTCTTTTCGCAGTTTTGCAATTCTTAAGCTTGCTTTTTCTTTGAAAACTTTTTTGGGAAGGCAAGAGAAACAGTAGCTATTCCTGGAAATCTTTATTTGCAGTAGAGGAAAATTATTTTATTAGGGTACTAACCTCTCTAATCAGCCTACAATGAGTTATGTATGAAGGGAGTTTTCAAGTGCGCGATGGAAGGTGATGAAAGAAGATCCAGGAGTGTCAAGCGCTCAAGCTTGGGGATGCCCAAGTGCACCCCCAATAAATATTCAAGGAGACTCAAGAGTCTAAGCTTGGGGATGCCCCCGGTGCATCCCCTTCTTCATCAACAATCATCGGTCTGTCTTTCGTTGCACTATATTTTTACCACTTCATGCGTTATGTGCTTTGCTTGGAGCGTCTCGCTCTTTACTTTTCTAGGTTTGTTTTGCTTTCTTTGCTGTAGTAACAAGTTAGACGCCAACCTACTCTTTTGTGTGGGAGAGAAACACGCTCCACTTGAACTAGAACTCCTCATAGGATTTGCATGCTTATTTCTTTTAGCTGTGAGTTGTTCTTTTTCTTTTCTTAGCTGCTGGTCTGTTTAGCTGTAGTGCTTTAGTTTTTCTAGAGATTTTCTTTTCAGGTTGAACTTTCTATAGGTTGCATGTTTTATCTTGTTAGAGAGTTTGCCTGTTGCACTGAGTTCTGTGTCTTGACTAGAAAGTAGGTAGTTAAAGTTGCTTTTCTCTTTGAAGTAGTAACTTGCAATAGTTTTGAGGTATTGACTAGAGTAATGTTTGAACTTTTGGTGTCAAGGGCTCTTGCCTATTAGTGATAGATGTCGTATTTTGGGCAATCCGTGTGTTTTTCGAAAACCAAAAAACCCCTGTTGAGAACTCTAGCTACTAGATGGATCACTAACCTCTGGAGGGTTCGAATATTAGAGTACATTCACGTACCATGAGTCGAGGATGCGCAAGGATAACCAAACCCCCATACACTCCTCCTCGGGGTACCTGTCTCTTTGTGAACCTCCTATTAGTATTGAGAGTTACCGATAATAAGTGCATGAGTTCTTCGGACTAATGTGAGTATTCGAAAGTTGACACTTCCACCTACCCATACTTTTTCTAGCCTCTTCGGTACCGTGCATTGCCCTTTTCTCACCTCGAGAGTTGGCGCATACTTCGCCGGTGCATCCAAACCCTTGGCATGATACGCTCTGTCATCATAAGCCTCCTTATATCTTTCCTTAAAACAGCCACCATACCTACCTACAAGGAATTTCCATAGCCTTTCCGAGATACATTGCCATGCAACATCCACCCTCTCATGACTTGATCTTCATTTCATACATGCTACTTGCTTGATCGATGAGCCGCATGGTAGTTGGGCCTTGCCCTAATCATTGCTACATGACGCGCTAGTATCATTGCATATCCTGCTATCCTGGCAGAGGCATACATTTGCATCATGATTAGTTACATTTTCTTTTTGTGAGTACCTTTGTAAAGTGTGAAAGATCTCCTATATTCTTGTAAAATATAGAGTATTGCCCCTAAAGTGAGGAAAAGATCCCAAAGAGGACAAAATCAAAAGATCCCAAAGAGGACAAATGAGAGTTAAATAGAAAGAGCCATTGAGGCCACCATAAAAAAAAGAAAAAAAAGAGAAAAAGAAAAATAAAAAGAGAGAAGGGGGCATACTACTATTCCTTTTGAGAGATCCACACTAGTACTTCATCTTCTATCCCTTGTACTCCATAGAGATCATCATCATGCATATAACTATGTGGGGACCTTCACACTATAGAACTGGGCTTGTATATTCCAATGATGAGCCTCCTCAAACGAGCTCTAGGTCTTCTTGAGCAAGCAAGTTAGATGCACCCCCACTAGTTCCATTGGAGAGCTTTTAGCTCACATGTGCATCCGTTGTATGGCAATCCCTACTCCTCACATCATATCTATCATATGGCCTTCTCTCGCCTATGATTGTCCTCATTGATGTGAGCCCTTTCACACACCTTTTTGTCTTCCTCCTCCACCCTTTTTCTGTTTCGCCTTTTAGGTGTCAACTTTCTTTCTCACGCTCATCCATTGCATGAGTGCTCAAAATATCGAAAGGGAGTGGATCAGTTTGACTTGTACCTGGCTAGTGGTCTGGGGACGAGTCCAGATAAGAATCCAAAGGAGACTAAGTGTGAAACTTTAGTAGATAGTTGTTCTCAACAACCTTTTTTCTCTTTCTTCCCAGTCCCTTGCTTGCACGCAAACACCATCTGGAGACATTCGAGTCACGGACAGCAAGAGCTCTTGCACCTTTTGTTCTTTTGTTGCTTGTGTTAATGCCAATATAGACTCTTGCCTGTTAATACTTGAATTGAATGGCATGCTTTGATTGCTTTACTTAACAGTCCTTATTTGGTTGTGTGGCATGTCACCACAATAATTATGTTTGTTATCATTTACCTACTCGAGGAAGAGCAGGAATTAAGCTTGGGGATGTTGATACGTCCCAAACGTATCTATAATTTCTGCTTGCTCCATGCATGTTTTGTGTGACTTTGCCATGTTTTAGTTGAACTTTATTACACTTCTAAACCAATTTGGACTAACCTACTAACTCAGTGCACCCAGTTGCCAGCTTCTGGTTTTCTGCTGTTTTTGTTTTTCAGGTTTTCCGGCTGATTACAGTGCCCAAAAAATTCCGCAAAAATTATATTAAAAATCAGCGGGCAGGAAGCTTCCGGAATAACCAAGGGAGAGAGACGGGACCACCACCAGGGAGCCAGAAGGGTCCCTGGCGCGGCCCCAACCCTAGGGCGCGCCAGGCACCCTCCTGGCTGCCCTGGGTGGCCCCTCGACGCCCCCCTTCGCCTATATAACCCCCTCGGGGTAGAAACCCCAAAACAAGAACTCTTTTTCGCGGAAACCTCTCTTTTCCGCCGCCCCCGCCGTTTTCAGATCGGGGCTGCCTGGAGAAGCTGCCCCGGCACCCTGCCGGAAGGAGATCACCCCTTCGGGAGACCATCCATAGCCATGGACGCCTCCCGTATGTACCGTGAGTAGTCCCCCTTGGACCATGGGTCCGTGATCAGTAGCTATGTGATGTCCTCTCCCTCTTTTGTGCTTCCACTTTCGAGACCTCGTGAGCTGCCTCACATGATCGAGACACCTATGTAATTTTCTGCTGTTGCTATGCTGAGTTTGTTGGGATCTTATGGATTATGAGACTATGTTCAGATTGTGATGATTAATATATTTGGTTTGCCCTTTTATATTTTGTTCTTGAGTAAATTCTTGCATGTTCTCCGTTGCAGTATTTGCTTTGGCCAAGTTATTTGCTTGCAACTCCAAGAGAGAGCGTTATGCTCGATTGTGAGTTCAGCCCCCTGATGTCTAGCTTGACTGACAGAAACATGAGACTAGGGGATGTGTTGTTGCTACCAGGGATAAAACAACAGTGATTGTGCCTATTGGTGCAAGAATTGTTTACTTTACGCAAAGTTCTTTTAATGCAGTTGTCTGTTGCTTTGAGTTTACACTTTGGGTGGGATTCGCAACTTAATACCAGCGAGATGTTCTGGATAGATATCTCAAGGTGGATGATTCGTAGTAGATGCAGATGGATTTCGTTCTACTTACCTTGGCGTACTGCCCATTGCTTTTGAGCCCTTCCTTTCTTTGTAGCATAGTTAGCATTGCGGTGCCTTCATAATCCTGTCAATTTCCCAACTGTGATTTCTTTATCTCGCTAGCATTTTTATCGTCTTTTGGGAGAGAGACATCACTAGTGAAAATCACGGGACTCCGGTCCATCTTCATACCATTGTTCACACCCACTATTTACCTTTCTGTTTTACTTTTACTAGTACCTTTTTATCTCTTGCGTTTGATCCTTTGTAAACGACAAGGCCGGAGGAATTGACAACTCCTCTGAACTCGTTGGGAGCAAAGTTATTTGTTTTGTGCAGGTCCACGACAACTCCACGCATCAGAATAATTTCTGGCGCCGTTGCCACCTATCGTACTTATCGTTGAGTCCTACTGGAGACAAACCTTGGTATCTTTACTGAGGGAAATTACCGCTACGCTTCATCTCAACCTTCCACTTGGGGTAACCAACGAGGGGCGAGAAGCCATCACACGCCTACGTGGTTGGGGGAGTGGGAAGGAGTTGGGTTGGGCTTGGCTACAACATGTCGTATTTTTGGGTTGTATACTTAATTTCAGGTTAATCGGGATATTCGGGTACCGGGCTTATAAACCTGAATTACCCATATTATTTTCGGGTTTTCATTTTTACTACCCGATTTAGCATTCGGGTTTTTCGGTTCGGGGTTCGGGTTTCGAGTTTTATGCCCAGCGTGAGCTGAAGGGTCAAGAGGGATTCTTGTGTTACGGGGACAAGGGAACTCACTCCCGCCCCTCCCCCTGGTTTGATCACAGCTCCTTGATATCAAAAATCGGGAGCACGTTTAGTCATTTCCTCCCTCACAGTAACTAGAGAGGGGAGGGAAGTCACTGGCCCCTCTATCATCGGAAGTTCGATCCTTCCTTAGACCAAACCTCCGACAACCTCCTCCATCGCCGGCTCCACAATAACATTGGGAAAGTCAGTGAGGGTGGAGCTTGGGAGATGTGTGTGATCCTCACTACATCCACACTTGATGGAGTAGGCACCGCCGGTTAATCCTCACTTCCGGCGACGAAGGATCGCGCTGGACTATCACAAAGACAAAAGGGAATTAGTAAGTAATTTATTCTACCCAAAATAGTGGGCACATGAAGGAAAGCCACTTACACAGAGCCAGCGGGCTTCTGCCGAGTTTTCGTGGCGGGGAGCAACGTTGTTGCGGCAATAGGAGGTCGGGCACAAAGAAGGGTTCGGTGGCGGCATGGTCAAAGTTGGGTCCTTGGATGTCTTCTGGCGCTCAGGGGGGGATGTAAAGGTCCTTGTGAGGAAGAAGTACCTTCCTCAAAGCGACGACGAACCAACAAAAATCACCAACTCCAACCTCGTGATCCTCACTAGTGGCACTATTCTTCATCGGAGCGGCAGCGATTTGGTTTGTCGCCACATGGCAACTCATATCTGCCCTTTCCCATGATTAAATCATTGATAGCGTGCGGGGATCTAGGAATCAGTTAATGTTTCCCTAAGATCGAGGTGCACGTCCCTTTATTGATGGGACCGTGGTGGAGCCATGACTCGCCTCTACCCGTTATTTTTATCAGTAACAACTGATGACCCATAAATGTAGGGGATCTATAGTAGTCCTTTCAATAAGTAAGATTGTCGAACCCAATGAGAAGCAGAAGGTGTTGACAAGTGGTTTTGAGCAAGGTTTTATTGTAAATACCGCAAGGTAACTTTGATAGATATATAATCAACAAGTAAATAGCAATAAAGTGCAGCAAGTGGCCAAATCCTTTTAGCACAAAGGACAAGCCGAGAGTGTTAATTATAAAGAGTACAACGTTCTTAAGGACACACGGGAAGTTTTTTCAAGTCACTTTCACCATATACCGTTGACTAACATTCATTGTTTTGATAAGTGTTGTGTGGGTGAACCTATGCTAGTGCACCACCCTATCCAATACAAATGCACACTTACGATTAAACTTCTTGCAAGCATCCGCAATTATAAGAAAGAAGTTAAGATAAATCTAACTATAGTCATATACTCTAGGATCCTACACTCCCTTATGTAAAACTGTGCAAACTGGGGTTTCTGGCACTCCGGCAACCCACCATTAGCCAACTTAAGACATAATGCATTCATCTAGGCCCATAAAAGGTGAAGTACCATGTAGTTGAAGTTCACATAGCACCACTACAAGAATAGCACCACAACTTAAATATCAAACTAACAAATATTACTCAACATAATATGACTACTTGCAACAAGACTTTTCCCATGTCCTCAAGAACTAAATGAAATACTCACAAGACATAAAAGAGATCATGATCAGAGGTGATAAATATATGATGAACAATTTGGTCATGACAAGAACTCAATGATAAAACTCAATAGCATCAACTACTAAGAGGTAATCAATACTGGTAAAGTGATCTCAATGAATATCATAAGATGCAACCCTAATTGCAATGATGTGATGAGATGAGATGAGATGAAAGGGGTGATGGTGCTGATGTTGGGTAAGATGTTAATGATGATCCCGATGATGTTCATGGTGATGACAGTGACGATCTCCCCTCGGGGAGGGAGTTTTCCCCTGCAGGATCTGCCTGCCAGAGAGGTCTTCTTCTATCTGTTGGTTTCTGATGGCTTATCGCCCCTCGTTGGTTACCCCAAGTGGAAGGTTGAGATGTAGATAGTGAAAATTTCCCTTGGTGAAGAAACCAAGGTTTATCGATCCAGCAGGACTCCAAGAGATACAAGTAGGTGGCAAGAAAACAATGGCGTCGTTTACAACCTAGAGGTTGCTTACTTGACCTGGACCTGCACACAACAACAAATAACATTGCTCACAATGAGTACAGAGAGGTTTTCAATCTCTCCGGTCTTGTTGTTTACAAAGGATCAAAACACAAGGGGAATAGTGGCGGTGATTGCAATGGAAAGAAAATAAGCGCAGTAAAGATGAACGGTGTAAACTATGGTGGAAATATGGACCGGGATCCCATGACTTTCACTAGTGATGTCTCTCTCCCAAAAGTCGATAAACAACTATGTTGGGTGAACAAATTACAGCTTGGCAATTGACAGAATTATAAACGCACCACAATGCTAATTATGCTACAAAAAAGCTAGAGGCTCAATCGTATGTGCAGTACGCCAAGACGAGGAGACTGTTTATTCATCAGCATCTACTCACTAATCATCCACTTTGAGATATCTATCCAGAACGAACCCCAGCCAAACTGTAGGATCATGGTGATTGAGAATCCTTCAGAGGTCAATCCTCCCATCGGCAGCGTGCCGGGACAAGTTCTTCAGGTGATCTCGAGATCGGAATCGTCGCGGCGGCGGAACAGTAGATGAAATTGCATGACGGGGGGCTTTCTGAGGGTTTTCGGAGTAGGGGCTAAATATAGGCCAAAGGGCAGCCTGAGGGGTGCCCCCCGGCCCAGGCGGCCACCCCCTAGCTGCGCCAGGGAGGCGCCTGGACAAGGTGTGGGCCCCCTCAGGGCCTCCTTCGGGCTTCTGAAGTCTTCTACTTGGATATTTTTTTTAGTATTTTTTTCTGCAATGCACGGACAAAACAGACAGAAACTGGCACTGGACACTGAATTAGTAGGTTAGTCCAAAATATGTTGTAAATGATATGAAAGTGCATAAAAACATATAGCAATATCACCAAAAGAAGCATGGAGCAAACAAAAAATATAGATACATTTGGGACGTATCAGCCCGGGACCTCACGCAGCCGTGGCGTAGAATACCGATTGTACGCTAGCAGTACTAGAAATACCGCTACCATACAACTGGCTTCGTCCGCCATCAATAGTACCATTGGCGTACGACATTTCTAGTTGCCAGTGATAGTGTTGCGGCTTTACCCTATTTCCTACTAGTGCCCATGCCAGGTCTTTGGCGTGTTAGGGACAAGCACATTATGGATGCATGTCAAAAGATAAAGCTCGCCTAACACGAGTAAATAACGAACTACCTACGACTTCCTCATGAACTAAAAGCAAAGGCACAAATAAGGAGTAATACTATTTCGAAAGTTTAAAGGTAGCACAAGAGTGATGTACTTGGAGTGCTTGTGAAATACCACATATAGCAAGGTATGATGGACTCTTATGGAAGGATTTGGCTCAACATTTGGATGCACGAGCAGTATTCTCACTCAGTACAGGGATTTGGCTAGCAAAGGCTTTCAAAGCAAGCACACAGTGTTGAGATATATGAAACAATATAAAATCTAAGCAATAAGACAAATCATTCAGTATCAGGTCGTCTTCCTTGTCAGCATAACACTTCAATCATAAGAATGTAAGACTTTTGAAAGCTAACAAGCATAAAAGATGTCAAAGATAGTATAACTGCATGTGAATCTCTTCTTTGTTCTAGATATCCAAGGATAATTGCTATGACTAATGCTATGTTTGTCAAGATTCAATAAAAATTGCATAGCCATACCTGATATAAATCTATTACTCCTCATAAAATCAACATATAAGATTGATTGCAACTGATAGAATACGAAGTGCAAAAAAGTAAATAGAAGACTTCCCATTAATATTCCATCATAAAATACCTCACACCAATGGATACAAGCTCACTCATGAAGGAGTGACATACCTTATTGCAAGCAACTATCCTACATGATAACTACCCTAATCATGATACGTCGCACGAATCTAAGAATAAAAGATAAAAGATAAAGATACCGAGAAACTCCCCCAAGCTTGGAACAAGCCAAGGGAGTGCCATTATCCATGATGATTAAGCTTGGTCCTTGGAAGATTTATTTTCTTCTCCATTAGCAACTAACTTCCGTTGCATGGGCTTTCCATCGGTGAAGGACACCTCGGTCTCCAAGATCATGTAACTTTCAGCAACGCTCATGCGCTTAAATCTTATTGCATACTCACAGATTTGGTTTTGCAGATCATAGATTTGTGCTTGCAACTCCGAAGTTTTATCTTCAAGGTGGAAGAGCCTCTCCCACAGTTCTTTGCTCTCTCTCTCTCTCTTTATTGAACAGAAGTTCTAAGATTATGTCATGATTTGCCTCAACTCCGCACTCTATCTTCTTCTTGAAATTGAAAACTTCTTGTTCCACTTCTTCCAGCCTCGTCTTCACACTTCCCTCCTTCTTGGGTCCCTTAAGATCTTCCTTATGGAGAACACAATCCTCCACCCAAAGGGTTTGGGGATGCCTCTTCACCTCTGCAAGATAAGGGTTGATGACGTTGTGGAAGAACTTGTCCTTGGGTGAACTCGGAGAAGCCATGGTGACTAGGGTTTAGTGGAATTTTCCTGAAAGAAATAGATCAAAAACAAAACACCACAGAATTGCAAGATACGGTGCCGGGACAATCCAGAAAAATATATAGGAAAAAGTTTTGCGGCGAAAGGAGGGTAACAGGACGAAGTAGATTCGGAGACGACCTCCGGGTGGCCCAGGCGGGTCCAGAGCGCGGCCAGGGACTTGAATTGCTAGTAGCATCACGCCTCGCAGTTGATTTGTTCGCTAGCTACATAAGAGGTCAACACAATAGTAGGCTCCAACTAAAACGCACGCGTATTATGGTATCCCGCGACTATCATCTTCTCTAGTCTCTGCCTATTGTTGCCGCGCCGCTAGCCTGTTAGGGAAAATTTTCCGCAACATCCAAGCGAAGAAGATAAGGAATTAATCGAGTTCGGAAAGGTTCCGTTGGAGATCTCTACTGGGCACTTGATGCCCGTAGATTGCTGGATCAGATAGGATTCGGTCATGTGCGTCCTATTTCAACCTGTGCGGCTTCAGGAGGGGGGACTGATACGTCCAAAACGTATCTATAATTTCTGCTTGATCCATTCTTCTTTTATGTGATATTGTTATGGTATTGATGCACTTCCATACAATTTTGATCATATTTGGACTAACCTATTAACTCAGTGCACCCCAGTGTCAGTTCCTGTTTTCTGCTGTTTTTGTATTTCAGGTTTTCCCATTATTTAAAGTGCCAGAAAAATTCTGGGAAAAATATAGGAAAAATCAGCGTACGGGAACCTTCCAGAAGAGCCAAAGTGGGACCCAAGGGGGCCAGGGGTGGCCCAGGCGGCCACCTGGCGCGGCCACCCCCTAGGTCGCGCCAGGGGGGCGCCTGGAGCCCCTGGTCCACCGCTGGCCGCCCCCCTTCGCCTATTGATTCCCCGTGACGTGAAACCCTCGGGGACGGAACCCTTTTTCGCGATCTCTCCTCTGTTCCTCCGCCGCCGCGCTTCCAAGATCGGGAGCACCAGGAGGCCTCTTCCCGGCACCCTGCCGGAGGGAGGAACCACCTCCGGGAGCTTCTCCACCCCCATGGATGCTTCCCGGATGAACCGTGAGTTGTCCACCTTGGACCATGGGTCCATGATCAGTAGCTATGTGATGTTCTCCTCCCCTCTTTGTTCTTCATGGATTAGACCTCGTGAGCTGCCCTACATGATCGAGGCACATATGTAATATTTCTGTTGTTGCTATGTTGAGTTTGCTGGGATCCGATGGATTATGAGACTATGTTCAGATTGTGTTTGAGTAATATATCTGATTCTCCTCTTTTATATTTGTGTTCTTGAGTAATTCTTGCATGTTCTCCGTTGTTGTTTATTGCTTTGGCCAAGTAGTTGGTAGTGACTCCAAGAGGGAGCGTTATGCATGATTGTGGGTTCATGCCCCCCGATGACTAGCTTGAGTGACAGAAACATGAGTCTAGGGGATGTGTTGTTTCCACAAGGGAGAAAACAACGGTGCTTGTACTTGCAGGTGCAAGGATTGTTTACTTTACGCAAAGTTCTTTAATGCAGTTGTCTGTTGCTTTGAGTTTACACTTTGGGTGGGATTCGCACCTTAATACCAGCGAGATGTTCTGGATAGATATCTCAAGGTGGATGATTAGTAGGTAGATGCAGATGGATTTCGGTATACTTGTCTTGGCGTACCGCCCATGCTTTTGAGCCTCTTCCTTTCTTTATAGAATAGTTAGCATTGGTTTGCGCACATAATCCTATCAATTGCCCAGCTGTAATTTGTTTACCTCGCATGGCTATTTTATCGTCTTTTGGGAGAGAGACATCACTAGTGAACATCATGGGACCCCGGTCCATATTTCCAACACTGTTTACACCCACTATTTCTTTACTGCTTTATTTACTTTTCTGTTGCTATCACTATCATTATTATCCCGTGCGTTTGATCCTTTGTGAACAACAAGGCCGGAGAGATTGACAACCTCTCTGAACTCGTTGGGAGCGAAGTTATCTGTTGTGTGTGCAGGTTCACGTCAACCGCCTAACTGCTGGCGCCGTTGTCACCTTCCTGTCGTTGCTGGAGTCCTGCTGGAGACAAACCTTGGTATCTTCACCGAGGGGAATTGTTGTTATCTACATCTCAACCTTCCACTTTGGGTAACTGATGGCGCGAGAGTTGACGGGTGTAGTCTTCTCGCCCTTCGTTGGTGAGCCCCAAGTGGAAGGCGTGATGCAGCACAGCAGCAAATTTCCCTCAGTAAAGATACCAAGGTTTATCTCCAGTAGGACTCCAGAGATGATAAGTAGGTGTCAGCGGCGCAACTGACGCGGACCTGCACACAGACACAAATAACTTTGTTCCCAATGAAGTTCAGAGAGGTTGTCAATCTCTCCGGTCTTGTTGTTCACAAAGGATCAAACACAAGGGATAATGATAGCAACTGAAAGTAAAAGCAGAAAAGTAAATGAGCGTGGAAACAGTAATGAGGATATGGACCGGGATACGTGATGTTCACTAGTGATGTCTCTCTCCCAAAAGACGATAAAACTGCTATGCGAGGTAAACAAATTACAGAAGGGCAATTGACAGGATTATGAACGCACCGCAATGCTAACTATGCTACAAAAGAAAGGAAGAGGCTCAAAAGCACGGGCAGTACGCCAAACTAAGTAGACCAAAATCCAACTGCATCTACTACTAATCATCCACCTTGAGATATCTATCCAAAACATCTCGCTGGTATTAAGTTGCGAGCCCCACCCAAAGTGTAAACCCAAAGCAACAGACAACTGCATTAAAAAAGCACTTTGCGTAAAGTAAACAATCCTTGCAACCGCGGTTACAAGCACCGTTGTTTTCCCCCTTGTGGCAACAGCACATCCCCTAGACTCATGTTTCTGTCACTCAAGCGTGTCATCGGGGGGCATGAACCCACAATCGAGCATAACGTTCCCTCTTGGGGTTACTACCTACTACTTTGCCAAAGCAATAAACAGCAACGGAGAACATGCAATAATTACTTAGGAACAAAAATATAAGAGATAAAAACCAAATATATTACTCAATCACAATCTGAACATAATCTCATAATCCATCAGATCCCATCAAACTCAGCATAGCAACAGCAGAAAGATTACAAAAGTGCCTCGATCATGTAGGGCAGCTCACGAGGTCTAAACCATGAAGAACAAAGAGGGGAGGAGAACATCACATAGCTACTGATCACGGACCCATGGTCCAAGGAAAACTACTCACGAGACATCCGGGGAGCATTCATGGTGGAGAGGAAACTCCCGGAGGTCGGTCCTTCCTCCGGCAGGGTGCCGGGAAGAGGTCTTCTGGTGCTCCCGATCTCGGAAGCGCGGCGGCGGCGGAACAGAGGAGAGATTGCGAAAAAGGGTTCTCTTTTCGGAAGTTTCCTGTGACGGAGAATATATAGGAGAAGGGGGAAGCCAGAGGTGGACCAGGGGCCCCAGGCGCCCCCCTGGCGCGGCCAGGGGTGGGGCCGCGCCGGGTGGCCGCCTGGGCCACCCCTGGTTCCGCTCTGGCCCCACTCGGGCTCTTCGCGAAGCTTCCTGTACGCTGATTTTCCTATATTTTTCCCGGAATTTTTCTGGCACTTTTTATATGGGGGAAAACTGAAATAGAAAAACAGTAGAAAACAGCAACTGGCACTGTGGTGCACTGAGTTAATAGGTTAGTCCAAATATGATCAAAAGTGTATGAAAGTGTATCTAGATCATAGCAATATCACACAAAACATGCATGGAGCAAGAAGAAATTATAGATACGTTTTGGACGTATCAACATCCCCAAGCTTAATTCCTGCTCGTCCTCGAGTAGGTAAATGATAACGGCATAATTTCTGTGGTGACATGCTGGCAACCATATAAGAACTTTGAAAAGTAAAGCAATCAAGGTTAGAAACTCAATTCAAGTCATAACAAGCAAGAGTCTATATTAGCATTGAAACAAGTAACAAAAGAACATTAGGTGCAAGAGCTCTCGATGTCCGTGACTCGAATGTCTCCAAATGGTGTTTGCGTGCAAGAAGGGGGATAGGGAATATGAGAAAAACAATTTATTTGTTGAGAACTCAATCTACTAAAGTTTCACACTCGGTCTTTTTCTGGAATCTTATCTTGACTCGTCCCCAGACCACTAGTCAGGCACAAGTCAATTTGATCCACTCCTTTTTCAATATTTTGAGCACTCATGCAATGGATGAGCATAAGCACGAGAGTTGACACTTAGGATCGCAAAGAGAGAAGTGCGGAGGAGGAAGACAAAAAGGATGAGAAAGGCTCACATCAATGAGGACAATCATAGGCAAGAGATGCCAAATGATAGATATGATGTGAGGAGTAGGGATTGCCATGCAACGGATGCACATACGAGCTAGGAAGCTCTCCAATGGAACTAGTGGGGGTGCATCTAACTTGCTCGCTCATGAAGACCTAGAGCTCGTTTGAGTAGGCTCATCCTTGGAATATGCAAGCCAAGTTCTATAGTGCGAAGGTCCCCACATAGCTATATGCATAATGATCATCTCTATGGAGTACAAGTTTATAAAGGGAGTACTAGTGTGGATCTCTCAAAAGGATAGTAGTGTTGCCCCTTTCTCTCTTTTTATTTCTTTTTCTCTTTTTTTCTATTTTTTTGTATTTGTTTTGTGGCCTCAATGGCTCTTTCTATTTAACTCTCATTTGTCCTCTTTGGGATCTTTTATTGTGTCCACTTTGGGATCTTTTCCTCACTTAAGGGCAACACTCTATTTTACAAGAAGGTAAAGGGGATCTTTCACACTTTACAAGGTACTCAAATCATAAAGAAGATGTAACTGTCATGATGTATGCAATGTATGTCCGCTTCCAGTGTAGCAGGAACATGTATGACATGAAGATCAAGTCATGAAGAGGTGGATGTTGCATGGCAATATATCTCGGAAAGGCTATGGAAATTCCTTGATAGGTAGGTATGGTGGCTATTTTGAGGAAAGATATAAGAAGGTTTATGATGACAGAGCGTATCATGCCAAGGGTTTCGATGTACCGGCGAAGGTGGACACCAACTCTCAGAGTGAGAAGAAGGCAATGCACGGCACGGGAGAGGCTAGCAAAATATGGGAAGGTGGAAGTGTCTACTTTCAATACTTACATTAGTCCGAAGAACTCATGCACTTATTATCGGTAACTCTCAATCTAAAAAGGAGGTTCACAAAGAGACAAGTACCCCGAGGAGGAGTGTATGGGGGTTTGGTTATCCTTGCGCATCCTCGACTCATGGTACGTGAGTGTTCTCTAATATTCGATCCCTCCAAAGATTAGTGATCCATCTAGTAGCTAGAGTTCTCAACTAATTTTGTAGGTTTTGAAAATACACACGGATTGCCCAAAATACGACACCTATCACTAATAGGCTAGAGCGCTTGACACCAAAATTTCAAAAATTACTCACAACAATACCTCAAAACTATTGCAAGTTACTACTAGAATTAAATAGCAACCTCAATTACCTACTTTCAAGACAAGACACAACTCAGTGAAACAACCAACTCTATTTAACAAGATAAACATGAAAACTAAAAAGAGTTCCAGAAACAAACTAAACAAAAGCCAAGGCTCTTGCTAAAGACAAACTAAGACTAAAACTAAACATGGCAGTAGCTACAAAAAGATAAAGAACACACAACAGCAAAAAGATAGGCAGGAAAAATCCTATGATGTGTTCTAGATTTTGAAAGTGGAGCGTGTTTCTCTCCCACACAAAGTAAGATGGGATCTAACTTGTTATGAACAGCAGGAAAAGCTAAAGAAAACTAAAAATAAAACATAAGAGCGAGACGCTCCAAGCATAGCACATAACGCATGAAGTGATAAAAATATAGTGAGACGAAGGACGAACTGATGATTGTTGATGGAGAAGGGGATGCACGGGGGCATCCCCAAGCTTAGACGCTTGAGTATCCTTGAATATTTATTGGGGATGCATGGGGGCATCCCCAAGCTTGAGCGCTTGACACTCCTAGATCTTCTTTCATCATCTTCCATCGCACACTTGAAAATTCCCTTCATACATAACTCATCATAAGCCGATTAGAGAGGTTAGTACCCTTAATAAAATAATTTTTCCCCACTGAATATAAAGATATTCTTGAAGAGCTACTGTTTCTCAAGAGTGCCAAAAAGTTTTTGCAAAGAAAAAGCAAGCTTAAGGTTTGCAAAAGTTAGGAGAGACAAAACGTGGCAGAATCTGTGAAAAACAGAACAGCAGGTAGTAAAGAATTTTTTAGGGGCACTTCTGCAACTCAAATCAAAAAACTCAGAACATACGAAACTTTCAAAATTGTATAGAGCACTCTGTCAAAAAAATTCAGATCGAAAAGATGATCTGGTGATTTGATTCGAATTTTTCTGTCAAGGGACAGAATCTGTTTTCTGGACAGCATGTCACAACTTTTGCTTCCCTTATCATAAGAGGCTATAACTTGGCACAAAGCTGAAAAATAAAGATAAAATGATGTTGCTACAATAGTAACAAACATCAAGACACAAAAAAAGCAAAAATAAAAACCTAAATTCGTTGCGGGCTGCCTCCCGAAAGCGCTTCTTTAGAGCCATTAGCTAGGCTTAAAGATTATGAAAGATGCTCACAAGAGAATAAGAATTGAAGCAAAAGAGAGCATCAAGAAGCAAATGTGAAACACATTTAAGCCTAACCCACTTCCTATGCATAGGCATATTGTAATAAAATAAATCAAAGAAGCACAAAGTGACATGCATAGGAAGGTAGAACAAGAACAAGTTCAAAATTTTCAACATGAAGAGAGGTGTTTTTGTAACATGGAAGTTTCTACAACAAAACTTTCCTCTCTCAAAGTAATTTTCAGTAGCATCATGAACAACATGAAGAATATAACTATCACATAAATCATGTTGTTCATGACCTACAAGCACACGTGTATTGTTTTCAACACGGTTTTTAGGATGATAAGATAGATGCAACCCATCACATAGAGCCTTGATAAGAGCAAAATTCTCCGGAATAGTTGGAGATTTCAAAAGGATAATGGGGCAATCAATTGTGGGTGCAACAGAAATAATTTCATGCTTAACATAAGGAACTATAGCAAGTTCATCTTTGTAGGCATCATCCATAGTGGCATCATGGCCATCAACAAAGCAAGTATCAAAATCATCAGAAAGGGAAGTATCAAGTGAGTCCTCGGAATCATAAGATTCCTCTTCATACCAATCATTAGCCTCTTCTTAGTAAGCAAGCATTCTATTTTTTAAATCCTCAATATAAGCATTGGAAGTATAATTCTCAAAGCAATAAGCAAGAACAACAAAGTTTTCAGACTTGTGAATAGTATCGTAATACTTTTCAATCAAAGAAGCAATCTCATAAGCACCTTCAAAAGCAACAAACTCTTCAATCTTTTCAACATCAAAGTAATCATAAACACCTTTGGCATAAGAAGATAGGATCTCATTTTCATTAAACTCGCATTGGAAAGGAAGGTGTTTATGCTCTATATTAGAGCAGCAAGTAAAATCATAAATGTGGCATAAACACTCAGCATAGCAATAAGAAACTTGTATTTGATCCCATAAGTGTTTCCCTTTCTGAGATAGGCGGTGCCGCGTATAATGAGCATGCTCATCCAATGATTTTCCCTCAACCAAGTCGGTTGGGTTTTAGTGCGAGCACAAATTGATCGAAGACGAGCCAAGTGAAACATGTCCATCCTACCATATTTGGGTGGTTCAACACCCATGGTAAAGATAGCATCAGCAAGCAAGGTAACAGGTATTTTTGGTATTTTTGTTAAAAGACACAAAAGTAAAAACTGATAGGTAAACTAACAAGACTAAAAAACAAAGGTAAAGGGTAGTGTGCAACTACCCTATCTTAGCACTCGGAGTCCCCGGCAACGGCGCCAGAAATTTGCTTGATGGCGCGAGAGTTGACGGGTGTAGTCTTCTCGCCCTTCGTTGGTGAGCCCCAAGTGGAAGGCGTGATGCAGCACAGCAGCAAATTTCCCTCAGTAAAGATACCAAGGTTTGTCTCCAGTAGGACTCCAGAGATGATAAGTAGGTGTCAGTGGCGCAACTGACGCGGACCTGCACACAGACACAAATAACTTTGTTCCCAACGAAGTTCAGAGAGGTTGTCAATCTCTCCGGTCTTGTTGTTCACAAAGGATCAAACACAAGGGATAATGATAGCAACTGAAAGTAAAAGCAGAAAAGTAAATGAGCGTGGAAACAGTAATGAGGATATGGACCGGGATACGTGATGTTCACTAGTGATGTCTCTCTCCCAAAAGACGATAAAACTGCTATGCGAGGTAAACAAATTACAGAAGGGCAATTGACAGGATTATGAACGCACCACAATGCTAACTATGCTACAAAAGAAAGGAAGAGGCTCAAAAGCACGGGAAGTACACCAAAATAAGTAGACCGAAATCCAACTGAATCTACTACTAATCATCCACCTTGAGATATCTATCCAAAACATCTCGCTGGTATTAAGTTGCGAGCCCCACCCAAAGTGTAAACCCAAAGCAACAGACAACTGCATTAAAAAAGCACTTTGCGTAAAGTAAACAATCCTTGCAACCGCAGTTACAAGCACCGTTGTTTTCCCCCTTGTGGCAATAACACATCCCCTAGACTCATGTTTCTGTCACTCAAGCGTGTCATCGGGGGGCATGAACCCACAATTGAGCATAACGTTCCCTCTTGGGGTTACTACCTACTACTTGGCCAAAGCAATAAACAGCAACGGAGAACATGCAAGAATTACTTAGGAACAAAAATATAAGAGATAAAAACCAAATATATTACTCAATCACAATCTTAACATAATCTCATAATCCATCAGATCCCATCAAACTCAGCATAGCAACAGCAGAAAGATTACAAAAGTGCCTCGATCATGTAGGGCAGCTCACGAGGTCTAAACCATGAAGAACAAAGAGGGGAGGAGAACATCACATATCTACTGATCACGGACCCATGGTCCAAGGAAAACTACTCACGAGACATCCGGGGAGCATCCATGGTGGAGAGGAGACTCCCGGAGGTCGGTCCTCCCTCCGGCAGGGTGCCGGGAAGAGGTCTTCTGGTGCTCCCGATCTCGGAAGCGCGGCGGCAGCGGAACAGAGGAGAGATCGCGAAAAAGGGTTCTCTTTTCGGAAGTTTCCCGTGATGGAGAATATATAGGCGAAGGGGGCAGCCAGAGGTGGACCAGGGGCCCCAGGCGCCCGCCAGGTGCCACAAGGGGGAAAACAACGGTGCTTGTAACCGCGGTTGCAAGGATTGTTTACTTTATGCAAAGTTCTTTTTAAAGCAGTTGTCTATTGCTTTGGGTGGGGCTCGCAACTTAATACCAGCGAGATGTTCTGGATAGATATCTCAAGGTGGATGATTAGTAGTAGATGCAGTTGGATTTCGGTCTACTTATTTTGGCGTTCTGCCCATGCTTTTGAGCCTCTTCCTTTCTTTTGTAGCATAGTTAGCATTGCGGTGCGTTCATAATCCTGTCAATTGCCCTTCTGTAATTTGTTCACCTCGCATAGCAGTTTTATCGTCTTTTGGGAGAGAGACATCACTAGTGAACATCACGTATCCCGGTCTGTATCCTTATTACTGTTTCCACACTCATTTACTTTTCTGCTTTTACTTTCAGTTGCTATCATTATCCCTTGTGTTTGATCCTTTGTGAACAACAAGACCGGAGAGATTGACAACCTCTCTGAACTTCGTTGGGAACAAAGTTATTTGTGTCTGTGTGCAGGTCCGCGTCAGTTGCGCCGCTGACACCTACTTATCATCTCCGGAGTCCTACTGGAGACAAACCTTGGTATCTTTACTGAGGGAAATTTTCTGTTGTGCTACATCACACCTTCCTCTTGGGGTTTACCAACGAAGGGCGAGAAATCATCATCACCTCGCACGCAAGCAAAGAATTTCTGGCGCCGTTGCCGGGGACTCCGAGTGCTAAGATAGGGGAGTTGCACACTACCCTTTACCTTTGTTTTTTTAGTCTTGTTAGTTTACCTTTCAGTTTTTATCTTTGTGTCTTATATCAAAAATCACAATTTTTTTTATCTTGTTGTTAGTAGTCTTCCTTGTTTAGATGAACATGTTAGGGCTAGGTGCTTTGCGGGAATTGGAAGTTCTCGATTTCCGTCAAAGGGACGGAGAAAATATGAAGAAGGCATGGGACAGAATCTCTGAAGGACATAAAAGAATTATGCCTTGGATACCTATAAAAATTGTGCTTAGAAATTTTTACCATGGTCTTTTTAAGTGGTGTAAACACTCTCTTGATATTATAGCTGAAGGAGATTTTCTAGAGTGTGATGAAGTTAGGGCTCTTGATATTTTGCATAGTCTATCTAGTTATTTTGTTTATGGTCATAGTATTGATACTGTCATAGATAGACTTGCCACTATTGAAAAAAGATTGGATGCTCTAGACTTGACGAAAATAGAGGAACTTCAGTCCAACAAGAAAGAAATTTTGGAGATAGATGATGATTGGGAGCCCTTTGTTAGGATTAGCATCTCTAACCAAGGCTTCCTTGCTCTTTGTGATATTGGATCCACAGTTTATACTATGCCAAAAATAGTTTTTGATTCTTTAAAGCTAGATATGGATAAATTATCTTCTTATCATGAACATTCTAATGGAGATATTTCAGAGATTAAAGAAAAGGTAAAAGAAGTCCAAGTTGCATTCCTTCATAGGACTGCACCAATGGATTTCTTCATCATGGAGCCAAACCAAAGTGACATTGTGCTCGGAAGAGACTTCCTTCGTGCTATGAAAGGCTTCATTGATATTGGTAACGGGCACATACGCTTACGCGGTATGGCGAAAGGTAACTACCTCTTTCCTAGGAAGAAGAAGAATGAGCTTATTGAAAATCAATTTGAAGGTTTTTATGATTCTGATCTTGGAGACCCTTGATTCTTCTTTTGCATCATGCCTAGCTTAAAGGCATAAAAGAAAGCGCTTTCGGGAGGCAGCCCGCAACGAATTTAGGTTTTTCTTTTTGCTTTTGTTGTGTCTTGATGTTTTTTACTACTGTAGCAACATCATTGTATCTTTATTTTTCAGCTTTGTGCCATGTTATAGCCTCTTATGATAAGGGAAGCAAAAGTTGTGACATGTTGTCCAGAAAACAGATTTTGTCCCTGGACAGAAAAATTCGACAAAAATCACCAAATCATCTTTTTGATCTGAATTTTTTTGACAGCATGCTCTATACAATTGTGAAACTTTTGTATGTTCTGAGTTTTTTTATTTGAGTTGCAGAAGTGCCCCGAAAAAAATTCTCTACTACCTGCTGTTCTGTTTTTCACAGATTCTGCCACGTTTTGCCTCTCTTCACTTTTGCAAACCTTAAGCTTGCTTTTTCTTTGCAATTTTTTTTGGCACTCTTGAGAAACGGTAGCTCTTCAAGAATATCTTTATATCCAGTGGGGAAAAATATTTTATTAAGGGTACTAACCTCTCTAATCAGCTTATGATGAGTTATGTATGAAGGGAGTTTTCAAGTGTGCAATGGAAGATGATGAAAGAAGATCCAGGAGTGTCAAGCGCTCAAGCTTGGGGATGCCCCCATGCATCCCCAATAAATATTCAAGGGGACTCAAGCGTCTAAGCTTGGGGATTCCCCCGTGCATCCCCTTCTCCATCAACAATCATCAGTTCGTCCTTCGTCTCACTATATTTTTATCACTTCATGCGTTATGTGCTATGCTTGGAGCGTCTCGCTCTTAGGTTTTGTTTTTAGTTTTCTTTAGCTTTGCTTGTTGTTAATAACAAGTTAGATCCCTTCTTACTTTGTGTGGGAGAGAAACACGCTCCACTTTCAAAATCTAGAACATATCATAGAATTTTCCTGCTTATCTTTTTGCTGTTGTGTGTTCTTTATCTTTTCATAGCTACTGTCATGTTTAGTTTTAGTCTTAGTTTGTCTTTAGCAAGAGCCTTGGCTTTTGTTTAGTTTGTTGCTGGAACTCTTTTTAGTTTTCATGTTTATCTTGTTAAGAGAGTTGGTTGTTGCACTGAGTTGTGTCTTGTTTTGAAAGTAGGTATTTGAGGTTGCTATTTAATTTTAGTAGTAACTTGCAATAGTTTTGAGGTATTGATGTGAGTAATGTTTGAACTTTTGGTGTCAATAGCTCTTGCCTATTAGTGATAGGTGTCGTATTTTGGGCAATTCGTGTGTATTTTCAAAACCTACAAAATTATTTGAGAACTCTAGCTACTAGATGGATCACTACTCTTCTAAGGAGTCGAATATCAGAGAACACTCACGTACCATGAGTCGAGGATGCGCAAAGATAACCAAACCCCCATACAAAATTATTTACTATCTGTTGTTCTGTTTTTCACAGATTATGCCACGTTTTGTCTCTCCTAACTTTTGCAAACCTTAAGCTTGCTTTTTCTTTGCAAAAACTTTTTGGCACTCTTGATAAACAGTAGCTCTTCAAGAATATATTTATATCCAGTGGGAAAAATTATTTATTAAGGGTACTAACCTCTCTAATCAGCTTATGATGAGTTATGTATGAAGGGAGTTTTCAAGTGTTGTATGGAAGATGATGAAAGAAGATCCAGGAGTGTCAAGCGCTCAAGCCTGGGGATGCCCCCATGCATCCCCAACAAATATTCAAGGAGACTCAAGCGTCTAAGCTTGGGGATGCCCCTGTGCATCCCCTTCTCCATCAACAATCATCAGTTCGTCCTTCGTCTCACTATATTTTTATCACTTCATGCGTTATGTGCTATGCTTGGAGCGTCTCACTCTTAGGTTTTAATTTTTAGTTTTCTTTAGTTTTTCTTGCTGGTCATAACAAGTTAGACCCCATCTTACTTTGTGTGGGAGAGAAACACGCTCCACTCCAATCTAGAATACATCATAGGATTTTTTCTGCTTATCTTTTTGTTGTTGTGTGTTCTTTATCTTTTCGTAGCTTCTGCCATGTTTAGTTTTAGTCTTAGTTTGTCTTTAGCAAGAGCCTTGGCTTTTGTTTAGTTTGTTGCTGGAACTCTCTTTAGTTTTCATGTTTATCTTGTTAAGAGAGTTGGTTGTTGCACTGAGTTGTGTTTTGTCTTGCAAGTAGGTAATTGAGGTTGCTATTTAATTCTAGTAGTAACTTGCAATAGTTTTGAGGTATTGATGTGAGTAATGTCTGAACTTTTGGTGTCAAGAGCTTTAGCCTATTAGTGATAGGTGTCGTATTTTGTGCAATCCGTGTGTTATTTCAAAACCTACAAAAACTAGTTGAGAACTCTAACTACTAGATGGATCACTAATCTTTGGAGGGATCGAATATTAGAGTACACTCACGTACCATGAGTCGAGGATGCGCAAGGATAACCAAACCCCCATACACTCCTCCTCGGGGTACTTGTCCTTTGTGAACCTCCTTATTAGATTGAGAGTTACCGATAATAAGTGCATGAGTTCTTCGGGCTAATGTAAGTATTGAAAGTTGACACTTCCACCTTCCCATATTTTTCTAGCCTCTCCCGTGCCGTGCATTGACTTCTTCTCACTCCGAGAGTTGGTGTCCACCTTCGCCGGTACATCCAAACCCTTGGCATGATACGCTCTGTCATCATAAGCCTCCTTATATCTTTCCTCAAAACATCCACCATACCTACCTATCAAGGCATTTCCATAGCCTTTCCGAGATATATTGCCATGCAACTTCCACCTCTTCATGACTTCATCTTCATGTCATACATGTTCATGCTACCCTGGCAGCGACATACATTGCATACATCATGATAGCTACATCTTCTTTATGATTTTGAGTACCTTGTAAAGTGTGAAAGATTTCCTATACCTCCTTGTAAAATAGAGTGTTGCCCTTAAGTGAGGAAAATATCCCAAAGTGGACACAATAAAAGATCCCAAAGAGGAAAATTGAGAGTTAAATAGAAAGAGCCATTGAGGCCACAAAACAAATACAAAAAAATAGAAAAAGGAGAAAAAAGAAATAAAAAGAGAGAAAGGGGCAACACTACTATCCTTTTGAGAGATCCACACTAGTACTCCCTTTATATCCTTGTACTCCATAGAGATGATCATTATGCATATAGCTATGTGGGGACCTTCACACTATAGAACTTGGCTTGCATATTCCAAGGATGAGCCTCCTCAAACGAGCTCTAGGTCTTCATGAGCGAGCAAGTTAGATGCACCCCCACTAGTTTCATTGTAGAGCTTCCTAGCTCATATGTGCATCCGTTGCATGGCAATCCCTACTCCTCACATCATATCTATCATTTGGCATCTCTTGCCTATGATTGTCCTCATTAATGTGAGCCTTTCTTTTCTTTTTTTGTCTTCCTCCTCCTCTGTACTTCTCTCTTTGCCATCCTAAGTGTCAACTCTCGTGCTTACACTCATCCATTGCATGAGTGCTCAAAATATTGAAAAAGGAGTGGATCAAATTGACTTGTACCTGGCTAGTGGTCTAGGGACGAGTCAAAATAAGATTCCAGAAAAAAACCAAGTGTGAAACTTTAGTAGATTGAGTTCTCAACAAATAAATATTTTTCTCGTATTCCCTATCCCCCTTCTTACACGCAAACACCATTTGGAGACATTCGAGTCACGGACAGCGAGAGTTCTTGCACCTAATGTTCTTTTGTTACTTGTTTCAATGCTAATATAGACTCTTGCATGTTATGACTTGAATTGAATCTCTAACCTTGATTGCTTTACTTTTCAAAGTTCTTATATGGTTGCTAGCATGTCACCACAGAAATTATGCTGTTATCATTTACCTACTCGAGGACGAGCAGGAATTAAGCTTGGGGATGTTGATACGTCCAAAACGTATCTATAATTTCTGCTTGCTCCATGCATGTTTTGTGTGATATTGCTATGATCTAGATACACTTTCATACACTTTTGATCATATTTGGACTAACCTATTAACTCAGTGCACCACAGTGCCAGTTCCTGTTTTCTGCTGTTTTTCTATTTCAGTTTTCCCCCATATAAAAAGTGCTCCAAAAATTCGGGAAAAATCAGATAAAAAATCAGCGCAGAAGAACCTTCCAGAAGAACCTGAGTGGGGCCAGAGGGCCACCACCAGGGGCCCAGGCGCCCTGGTGGCGCGCCCTAGGGGCTTTCCGCGCCAGGGGTCCGCCTGGACCCCTGGTGGCCCCCATGGCTGCCCCCTTCGCCTATATATTCTCCGTGACGAGAAATCCTTAGAAGAAGAACCCTTTTTCGCAATCTCGCCTCTGTTCCTCCGCCGCCGCGCTTCCGAGATCGGGAGCACCAGCAGACCTCTTGCCGGCACCCTGCCGGAGGAAGGGCCGACCTCCGGGAGTCTCCTCTCCACCATGGATGCTTCCCGGATGTGACGTGAGTAGTTTCCTTTGGACCATGGGTCCGTGATCAGTAGCTATGTGATGTTCTCCTCCCCTCTTTGTTCTTCATGGTTTAGACCTCGTGAGCTGCCCTACATCATCGAGGCACTTTTGTAATCTTTCAGCTATTGCTATGCTGAGTTTGATGGGATCTGATGGATTATGAGATTATGTTCAGATTGTGATAGAGTAATATATTTGTTTCTTATCTTTTATATTTTTGTTCTTAAGTAATTCTTGCATGTTCTATGTTGCTGTTTATTGCTTTGGCCAAGTAGTAGGTAGTGACCCCAAGAGGGAACGTTATGCTCGATTGTGGGTTCATGCCCCCTGATGACACGCTTGAGTGACAGAAACATGAGTCTAGGGGATGTGCTGTTGCCACAAGGGGGAAAACAACGGTGCTTGTAACCGCGGTTGCAAGGATTGTTTACTTTATGCAAAGTGATTTTTAATGCAGTTGTCTGTTGCTTTGGGTTTACACTTTGGGTGGGGCTCGCAACTTAATACCAGCGAGATGTTCTGGATAGATATCTCAAGGTGGATGATTAGTAGTAGATGCAGTTGGATTTCGGTCTACTTATTTTGGCGTTCTGCCCATGCTTTTGTGCCTCTTCCTTTCTTTTGTAGCATAGTTAGCATTGCGGTGCGTTCATAATCCTGTCAATTGCCCTTCTGTAATTTGTTCACCTCGCATAGCAGTTTTATCGTCTTTTGGGAGAGAGACATCACTAGTGAACATCACGTATCCCGGTCCATATCCTTATTACTGTTTCCACACTCATTTACTTTTCTGATTTTACTTTCAGTTGCTATCATTATCCCTTGTGTTTGATCCTTTGTTAACAACAAGACCGGAGAGATTGACAACCTCTCTGAACTTCGTTGGGAACAAAGTTATTTGTGTCTGTGTGCAGGTCCGCGTCAGTTGCGCCGCTGACACCTACTTATCATCTTCGGAGTCCTACTAGAGACAAACCTTGGTATCTTTACTGAGGGAAATTTTCCGCTGTGCTACATCACACCTTCCTCTTGGGGTTTACCAACGAAGGGCGAGAAATCATCATCACCTCGCACGCAAGCAGTGTGGTTCAGACACAAGGGGCTGCGCAAGCGGCAGAGGCAGGAAACCAAGGGCTCAGTTGGCGAGAGCGCAGAGATATCAATCGGAACAACAACCAGCAAAACAACGGAAAGAGGAAAGATGAGTAGCCAGACGCTCAATACGGCAGTCGGCAGGTGGCCGCTGTCCAAGATCAGGAGGAACAAGGGGCTGCAGGAGGCAGTCGGAAGATGAAGCCAAATGCGAAGCCGCAGTGGACAATGAAGCCCAAGTACACATTCGAGGATATGCTAGATCAGCCATGCAAGATGCACAGTAGTCCAGGCAAGCCAGCGGCGCATACCACTCGATAATGCGATTTCGCCAAGCGCATAGCAAAGGGAGAAGCATTACCACCTCCACCCCCACCACCACCTCAGAACAGAGCACCACCTCAGGCGCAGAACTAGTTCTCGCGGAAAGATGCCGCATATATGATCTTTACCAGCGAGTCAAGTGACAAGGGCAGTCGGAGAGCCCGAGCTCAGGAGGTCAATGCCACCATGCCCCCGATTCCCCAGTACATGCACTGGTCCGATTGCAAGATTACCTGGGGCAGGGAGGATCACCCAAGCATCATGCCGAATCTAGGCACCTATCCGCTTGTGGTGGATGCCCTGTTTGCGACACCAAAGTTTTCATGTCTGTTTTCTCGAGTGCTCATTGATCCAGGAAGCACAATCAACATTCTGTACAGGGACACAATGATCAAGTTGGGACTCACGGAGAGAGACCTGGAGTGCAGTCGGACGACGTTCCATGGGATTGTTCCTGGTTTGTCATGCACTCCTATGGGTCGCATTCGGCTGGATGTGATCTTCGGGACAGAGGAGAATTTCAGGAGAGAGCCGATCTGGTTCAAGGTCTCCGACCTCAGCAGCCCGTACCATGTCCTATTGGGATTGCCCGCAATCGCCAAGTTCATGCTTAACTCATATATGCCTTACCTGAAGATGAAGCTGCCAGGTCCAAACGGCATCATCACTGTCGCCGGGGACTTCAGGAAGTTTCTCGAGTGCTCATCCGCCGGGGCAAATCTGGCCGACTCCCTGGTGGTGGTTGAAGAGAAGCGTCAGCTCGACAAGGTGGTGGCAATGGCCCAGGCTCAAAGCAAGGCTCCCATTCCGGTCGGCCCAGCCAAGCAAGCAGATGAGGAGACGGCATTTCATGCGTCCAAGGACAGCAAGAAGGTTGCTCTAGATCCCTCCGACCCAGACAAGTTCGTGGTGGTCGGAGCAGGACTTAACAACAAATAGGAACGCGAGCTCGTCGAGTTCCTCCGTGAGAACCGGGACATCTTTGCATGGTCTCCACAAGACATGCCTGGAGTGCCGAGGGAACTCGCCGAGCACAAGCTCCACATTCGGCCAGGTTCTAAACCGGTCAAGCAACCCCTTCGACGTTTTTCTGAAGACAAGAGAAGAGCAATCGGCGAGGATGTCGCCAAGCTCAAAGCTGCAGGCTTCATCATGGAGGTGTTCTACCCCGAGTGGCTGGAGAACCCAGTCCTCGTGATGAAGAAGAACAAGACTTGGCGCATGTGTATCGATTACACTTGCCTGAACAAGGCATGCCCCAAAGATCCGTTTGCTCTGCCCCGTATAGATCAAGTCATTGACTCTACGGCCGGTTGCGAGCAGTTGTCATTTCTGGATGCCACCGCTGGCTATCACCAGATCAAACTTGTTGTGGAAGATCAAATAAAAACTGCCTTTATAACCCCCTTTGGGGCTTATTGCTATATCACCATGCCTTTTGGTCTGAAGAATGGAGGTGCTACTTATCAGCGCACCATCCAGCGTTGCACGCATTCTCAGCTCGGCAGAAACTTGCATGTGTATGTAGATGATTTGGTGGTGAAGACGGTCAAAGGAGTCACACTCCTGGACGATCTCAAGGAAACATTCGCCAATTTGCGCGTCTACCAGATCAAGCTGAATCCAGAGAAGTGTGCGTTTGGCGTTCCAGCCGGCAAACTCTTGGGATTTATCGTTTCTGAAAGAGGAATCGAATGCAACCCCGAGAATATAGCCGCAATCGAACGAATGGATCGACCCAAGAATTTGAAGCAAGTACAGAAGTTCACCGGTTGCTTGGCATCACTCAGCCGATTTCTCAGTCGGCTGGGTGAGAAGGCAATCCCATTGTATCAACTCATGAAGAAGATGGAGAAGTTCACCTAGACTCCACAAGCAGATGAGGCATTCAAGGAGCTGAAACATACGCTCTCCACCGCACCGATTCTGGCCGCACCGATTGAGAAGGAGCCGATGATGTTGTATATCGCGGCAACCAATCGGGTGATCAGTGCAGTGATGGTGGTAGAGCGTCCCGAGAAGGACAAAGCGCAACCGATTCAGCGGCCAGTATATTACATCAACGAGGTGCTATCAACATCCAAGAAAAATTATCCCCACTACCAGAAGATGTGCTACGGAGTCTACATGGCGGCCCAGAGATTGAAGCCATATTTTCAAGCTCATCCGATTGTGGTGGTCAGTTCGGCTCCACTAGCCGACATCATTGGCAGTAGAGATGCAACTGGCAGAGTGGCCAAATGGGCAATTGAGATCGCCAACCATGGCATCCAGTATGAGCCAAGAACAGCAATCAAGTCCCAAGCGTTGGCCGATTTCCTGGTGGACTGGGCTGAAACTCAGTACATGCCACCCGTCCCAGGATCGGATTTCTGGAGAATGCATTTTGATGGGTCCAAGATGAAGAATGGTCTAGGGGCCGGCATTGTTCTCACATCACCAAAAGGAGACCGACTGCACTATGTATTGCAAATCCATTTCGCAACATCAAACAATGTTGCCGAATACGAGGCCCTTGTGCATGGCATCAAGCTAGCCAAGGAGATCGGCATTCGAAACATAGAGTGTTTTGGCGACTCCAGCCTGGTGGTGCAGTAGTGTACATGCAATTGGGACGCCAAAGATGCAAATATGGCGAGCTACCGTTTCCTGGTACAGCAGCTAAGTGGATATTTTGAGGGCTGCGAATTTCATCATGTGCCCAGAGCAAACAATGAAGCAGCAGACGCCCTGCCCAAGCTTGGCTCCACCAGGCAAAGCATTCCACCGGGGGTATTGTTGGAGCACATCAAGAAGCCCTCTATCACGCCTTCGCCAGAGTCCGAGTCCATTTTCATATCAGAAACCGACCTGGAGGCATTAAGGTAAGCAAAGTTTGTTCAACCAATGAAGATTCCGATTCTGAAGAAGCAGACAAACACCCATGAAGCTGCGGCCTCAGCAAATCCGGAAAATCCAGGGGCTGATAGTTGCGGTCCAGGGGCTGACGATCTCGGCAAGAAGAAGAAGTCAAAGGAAAAAGCAGCAGCAGCACCAGGTGTCGGGAACTCATCCGAGCTATCGACACCAGGGGCTGCTGATACGTCCCAAACGTATCTATAATTTCTTCTTGCTCCATGCATGTTTTGTGTGACTTTGCCATGTTTTGCTTGAACTTTCATACACTTTTGAACATATTTGGACTAATCTATTAACCCAGTGCACCCAGCTGCCAGTTGCTGTTTTCTGCTGTTTTTGTATTTCAGGTTTTCCGGCCATTAAAAGTGCTCCAAAACATCCAGGAAAATCAAATAAAAAATCAGCGTCGCGGAAGCTTCCGGAAACACCAAAGCAGCGAAGGGGGGCCACCACCAGGGAGTCAGGAGGGTCCCTGGCGCGGCCCCACCCTAGGCCGCGCTAGGAGGCCTCCTGGCTGCCTGGTGGGTCCCCTCGACGCCCCCCTTCGCCTATATTTACCCCCCGTAACGGAAACCCCTGAGAAGAACTCCTTTTTCGCGATCTCGCCTCTGTTCCGCCGCCGCCGCCGTTTCAAGATCGGGGCTGCCTGGAGAAGCTGCTCCGGCACCCTGCCGGGAGAAGCTACCCCCTCCGGGAGACCATCCATAGCCATGGACGCCTCCCGTATGTACCGTGAGTAGTTCCCCTTGGACCATGGGTCCGTGACCAGTAGCTATGTGATCTATCTCTCCCTCTTTTGTGCTTCCACTTTCGAGTCCTCGTGAGCTGCCTCACATGATCGAGGCATCTCTGTAATTCCTGTTGTTGCTATGCTGAGTTTGTTGGGATCTGATGGATTATGAGACTATGTTCAGATTGTGATGAGTAATATATTTGGTTCTTCTCTTTTATATTTTGTGCTTGAGTAAATTCTTGCATGTTCTCCGTTGCGGTATTTTCTTTGGCCAAGTATTTTATTTGCAACTCCAAGAGAGAGCGTTATGCTCGATTGTGGGTTCAGCCCCTTGATGTCTAGCTTGAGTGACAGAAACATGAGACTAGAGGATGTGCTGTTGCCACCAGGGATAAAACAACGGTGCTTGTACTTGCGAGTGCAAGGATTGTTTACTTTACGCAAAGTTCTTTTAATGCAGTTATCTGTTGCTTTGAGTTTACACTTTGGGTGGGATTCGCAACTTAATACGAGCGAGATGTTCTGGATGGATATCTCAAGGTGGATGATTCGTAGTAGATGCAGATGGATTTCGGTCTACTTACCTTGGCGTACTGCCCATTGCTTTTGAGCCCTTCCTTTCTTTGCAGCATAGTTAGCATTGCGGTGCCTTCATAATCCTGTCAATTTCCCAACTGTGATTTGTTTACCTCGCTAGCACTTTTATCGTCTTTTGGGAGAGAGACGTCACTAGTGAAAATCACGGGACCCCGGTCCATCTTCACATTATTGTTCACACTACCAATTTACTTTCAGTATTTACTTTTCCGTTGCTATCACTATCATTATTATCTCTTGCGTTAAACCTTTTTAAACAGAAAGGCCGGAGGAATTGACAACTCCTCTGAACTCGTTTGGAGCAAAGTTATTTGTATCTGTGTGCAGGGCCAGGTGAAGTTAGCAACCTAGGTTGTGAACGGCGCCATTGTTCACTTTACCACCTACTTGTATCTCTTGAGTCCTACTGGAGAGAATCTAAACCTTAGCATCTTCGCTAAGGGAAACTTGCCATTGTGCTACATCAAACCTTCCACTTGGGGTAACCAACGAGGGGCGAGAAGCCATCAAGCAAATTTCTGGCGCCGTTGCCGGGGACTCAAGTCTACAAGATAGGGGAGTTGCACACTATCTTTTACCTTTGCTTTTTAGTCTTGTTAGTTTACCTTTTAGTTTTTACTTTAGTGTCCTTTATCAAAAATCCAAAAAATATATAATGTCTAGTTCCTTACTTGCCAATCAATGTCTGACTTCTTTGAAACTAGATCTTATTGGCATGGAGGATTCACCGAGGATCAACAAAAGTGGTACAAGGAACACCGCTTGTCTCAAAAGGGGATACACTTATGGAAACAAATACACCAGTTGTATGACTATCCTAGAAACGTGTGCTCAATATATAATATATCTTTCTGCAGGGATGAATCTTGTTGCTTTATGAGGCACAAACACCTTGCTTTCCAATGTGAGTACAATGATGATGAAACCTTAGCTTCTTATGCTAAGAGAAACTATGATTTTTATGATGCAGAGGAAATAGAAGAATTTGTTGCTTATAAGGGTGCCTATGAAATTACTTCTCTTCTTAAAAATATTGATGATGCCCCTTACAAATCTGAGAGTCTTGTTATACTTAACAATTGTTTGGAAAATTATGATGCAAATTATTACATTACTGATCATCTTGAGAGAATCTCTCCCCCAAAGGAAGAGACTAATGATTTGCAGGACTCTATGGAAGAAGAAATTTATGAACTGTAACATCCCAAAATTCTCCGAATTTTGGAATGTTAATAAATTTAAATAGATAATGATTGTTTGCCTGATGTGTTTGATTTTCTCTGGGATTTAAAACTTTTGGAGTTTGTTGAATATTAAAAAGAGAGGGAATAAAAGGACTTTCCCTAATATTCATAATTGATGTTTTGAAATTTATTATTTAAAACAAAACCAACAAAACAAAATGAGAGAAGGTAAGATGACTCCTTCAATATATTCAAAAGGTTGGAAAATGTTTAAATCATTATTGGAATTCTTCTGAATATTCAAAACATTTTTCAACTCAAGGAAATTCATTTGAGAGGATATAAAATGTCTTATCCCCTTTTTAATAAAGTTGGCAAATATTTAGAATATTACTTTAAAAGGTATTAAATTTTATTATGAGTATTATAAATAACTCTAAGATTATTTTAAGGATTTTATAATGTTAGGAGAGTTTTTATTTCATTGAAATGATTTATTAAATATTTTAAAAGAGTTGAAAAAGTATTCCAATGGGATATTTTTTATTTTACCAAATTATTTATTGGTGAAACAATTTTAAAATTTGTATTTTATTATTTAGAAATGGTTTGTCAATGCTTTTGACCAAATAAAAAATTAAATAATTTATTGGATTTTATTTAATTTATGAAAAGTATTTTATATTGAAATAAAGTATTAAGAAAATGTTTTTATTTTTATTTTCCTTTTTGGAAAATATATTCATTAAATAATTTTCTTTAGATTATTTGAAGAATTTAGAATTTTATTTCATATTTTTCGGACTTGCGGTTGATTTTATTTAATTGTTTGAAGTTTCGATTTTTAAATATAAAGAAAAATCCGTAGCCGGCCTAGTAGTTTGTTTCCGCCGCGAGTGCAATTAGAGCCCGAAACGGATCCAAAATCTGTTTTTTTTTCTTTTGATTTCTCTGTCTATATAAGCTTTTTCCAAAAATTCTTTTTGTTCTTTTTTTTAAACCCTAAAAACTGCCACGCGGGTCCCGCGCCGCCGCTTTCGCCGGAGTCGCGCCGCCGCTTCGCAGGACTCCGCCGCCCGCCCCCGGATGACGTCGCACTCGCCCGAGCCCGCGCCACGCCGCCGCAGGTCACGCGTCCCGCGCCGCCACCGCTACCGGACGGAGCCGCCGTCGCCGGCCATCGCGACGCGCCCCGGAGCCGTGCGCCGCGCGCTGCCCCGCCCGCGCCCGAGGCCGCGCCTCGCCTCCCACGCCACCGTCGGCTGCCCCAACCTCGCCGGCCGCCTCCCACTCGCCGGAGCCGAGCTCCTCCTCCACGCCGGCCGCCTACGAGTTCGCCGGAGTTCAGATCCGCCGCCAGGGACCCGATCGCGTTTTTGGGAAGAATTTTAATTGCGGATCAGTCCTTTTGGCAAAAAAAAACCCGTTCTCGCGCCCGCAATATCTCCCACACCGTGCGTCGGATCGACGTGAAACTTTTTCCTACGCGCTTGTGTTGTTCTGTACTTTAGCATAGAATCAACTTTCAAAACTTTTGCACACTTTTGAATTTGAATTTAATTCAAATTCAAATTCAAATTCCGGTGGCCGTATCTTTTAAACCGTTGATCCAAATCGATTCTTTTTGCGTTGGATCACTCGTTCCATGTACTTTCTGTTCCTAGCATGTGTACACAAAAATTCAAATGTTTCTTGATTTGTTTAAATTCAAATTCAATTCAATTTTGCACTTGTTATGACCTGTGTTGTAGTGTTTCGTTTCACTTGATTCTTTTTGCATATCGGATCATTTGAGACATGTTATCGATAAGGTTCACACACTTTTCATGTGGGCATGATATTCACCTTGAATTCATAAATGTCCATGATCACAATTCCTTACCGATGAATCTTTATCTGTGGACTCTCTCGAGTTCACGTTCCACCTATCACCTTCGCGCACATCGCCACCTTTACTGTATCGAGCTTTTTGTTTTGTTTCTAAAACATTTGTGTTTGTGTTATTGATCTTTTGTTTGTCTCGTTGAGATGTGATTGCTTATTCGAGTTCATTCGTTTGCGATAGATTTGCTCGGAGTGTGACGAGTAGAGTTGACTGGAACGTGAGAGCGAAGATCTTCATCGAATGTATAAGGCAAGTCATATCTTTGATCATACTCCCTATTACCTATGTTTTTAATGCATTAGTTCTTCTTCTTAAGATTGCATGATAGGTTATGCTATGTTTTTTTACACCCAGTAGTTCATGGAGGTAGGTCTGATCCTTACATCATTGTCACCATCGTATGCTGTGATATTGCTATGCTAAGTAGACGTGGATTGGGAAGTGAATCATTATGAGGTATGAGTGATGATGTAGTAATCAGGACCAAGAAAAAGTTAATGAACTACCTGGGTGGGATGGTTGCGAGTATCTTGGAGATGGCCAATGATGACTGCGGAAAGCCACCCAGGCTCAAAGGGACTAATTGTGTTGTCATACCTAGAAGCTTACGTGTGCAGCCACAAGCTATTATGGGCTCTGGCTTAGTTGAGTAGGTTGTGTGACCCCTTTTCGGGATAACTAGCAGATGTAGATTTTTTTATAGGTGTACCGGTTATCCAGCGATTAAGGGGAAACACTTCTGAAATACCATGTCTCGATCTTCCAGTTGTCATACACCATGCAGTGTGACGAACTACAAAGGAGGCGATCGAGTCTTCTAGGGAAAAGTGCACAAACCTCTGCAAAGTGTAAAACTAATCGATTAGCCATGTCCCCGGTTATGGACAATTTGAGTGACTAGATGTGGTAATATTGATTTGTCTCATCATCTTTAAATAACTGTTCGGTTTAATCACTTTGGGTTAGATTGAGTGGGGGTTCCCATCTCAATCGTATGCTATTGTAGACTTGGTTACTATTATTCTATAAGGAAAATTTAGCTTTTTGCAAAAAATAAATGTAGAAGCTCCACCAACCAAATTGCATGTATTGTAGGAAATTTTACTTCTTTCTGGGATATGATTTGCCGTACATTCAAATGTACTGACCCGTTGTCGGGCTGTAACCTTTGGTGTTGCAGGATTTTATACGATGAGTAAGTGATGCGTTGTAGGGTTGCGATGTCTATACTCAACTTGCCGGTGGAGTTGATGGACACCATGAAGCTTTTATTGTTTTCCGCTGTATTTTATTTGTCAGCTAGCCTTGAGCTAAGCAGGTATGCTATATTGTAATACTGGATCTTCGATTTAATATTTATGATATGTGGTTTATTCTTGATATTACATGTTGTACTGTGTGTGCTAGCTATTGATCCAGGGACTAGCACAGAATGCACAGAGACTTGGATTCTTAGTGAATCGGGTCGTTACAGATGGTATCAGAGCCCATGTTGACTGTAGGTCGTGACCCTAGAAAATGGATAGAAAAAGCCATAGGAACAAAAATTATTTTATCATTCTTTGATAACTTACTCTCTTCACTAGTATTTCTCATCTATTATTCATCTTCTAAAACTCCTCATCTTGTTTTAATATAAATACCTCTCTGAGTTGCCTACCCCTGAAGACGAGACATTTGAGAAGTACATCATCAACCTCGTGGATCAATTGAAGTTATGATCACAAGAACCAGAAGAATACCCTATGGTGATCAATAAGTTCTGGAACTACGAGAGGAATCTTTAAGATCAGCTTGGCTGAGAAGGATGAAGCTTAGAATCAGACCACCACCTTTTAGGTGAAGCTAGATGAACGAATTTCGCGTAGTATGATGAGATCGTATGTCTTGCACATATGACCTTATTCTAGGTGTTGTTTGTGTGTTTTGACTTTTGTGACTGTATTATTTGCAGTTATGTGTTACTGTCAAACGTAGGTGTTTTTGCCTCTTTCTTGTTTGAGTGCATATGTTTGGTGTTATCTTCAGTTGTTGTCTTGTCGGTGTTATAGTTTTGCCCTAACCCCTTGTCGTATGGGCTTAATAGATGGAGTACGAAGTAGGACTCGCCTTTTCCGGGGCGATGTCGAGACTGAAGGTGGAGCAATGGATTCGTAATATGGAGGAGCACATGAAGATAAACAAGGTTGAAAGTGAGGACATGGTCCCCTATGTTGTTAAGTACTTGGTAGAAGAGGCTGCTACTTGGTGGAGAATGCATCAAGCGATTGACGAATCACAAAGGAAGATTACTTGGAAGGAATTTACAAAGATTTTGTTGGGATCCCGCCTCGTCACCCCGGTGCAAAGGAAGATAACCCGTAAGAGGCCTCGTGCCTGCAAAATTTTTGGGGAAGTAGGACACTCCTATGAAGGACACCAAGATGGATGTCCCTATTGTGAGGAAATTCACTTGGGTGAAGAATGTCCCACTGCTCAAGTCACATGTTTTGTGTGTGTAGGAACTGATCATTATCCCGTTCAGTGTCACCTTTACACCATGACACAACAAGTGATTCAACAACAAACAGAATGGATGAAGAAGATTATCCAGGAGTTCAAGGAAGCACCTATGAAGAAGGAAAGGAAAAATCTTAGCGAAATTCTGTGTTATCGGTGCAGGAATATGGGACATTACGCCAACATGTGTCCAGAATTAAAGGAAGCACCCGTGAGGAAGAATAAACAAAAGGACCTTAGCCAAATTGAGTGCTATCGGTGCAGGAACATGGGACACTACAGCAATATGTGTCCAGAATTGAAGGGGAAGGAGAAGTTGTGAACGTGTAAGCAAGGATGCTGTCTTGAAGAAGCTTATGTTTTGCAATTGGAGAATAGAATATTCGTGGTGTGCACTAAGTGTATGGTGGTACCTTTTAATGTTAGTTGGAGATGTGGATCGATGCATGTTTTGCTATTGATTAACTAGATGTGTTATGTCATGTTTTGTTTTGTGAAGTTTTGTCTTGTACCCTGTGACCCTGATATGTCGTTGATTGATGTTGTGTGTCATGCCTTGCATTTCCTTTATGTGAGTAGAATAATTTATGTTTCCTTAGACCCCTCATCTATTTAGTATTCTTCAAGACTAAAGGAGACACAACAACAAGAATAAATTAGCAAGTGACTCAACGATACGAAGATTGCTTCGACAATGCAAAACTAAAGCTACCGTCATTGAAGACGTGAAGACTTGAAGACCTGGAAGATTCAAGTTTCTATCGTTAGATAGTTTTGTGAGCTGTCATTCCTTGTTTTACCGACAGCTGCACATTAAAACTTATTTACAAAACTAGTGTGATGTTTGTATGGGTATATCTCTCTATCTCTCTCTCTCTCTACCTCGATATCTACATTCTATTCCCTCTCATCCTGAAGGAGCTACTACAATAGCTTCTAATGCCAAGATTTGGAATAAAGATGGATGCACCTTAATGCCGAGTTCAAAGTCAACCCCATGTGCAAGGATCTTACGAAAAGGAAGCACAAACTTGCCGAAGGTGGAACCCCGGTGAAGTTGGAGATCACAAGTGTACGTTTGTCAGTAGTTCTCGTAAACCTGAGAGTGGTGATGGAACGATAGATGATGTTTGCCTTGCAGAACCAATGGATTATCTGAACCCAGTTCACGAGCAAGAGGAACTTTCTGCAATGCTTGTGAGGATGACCAAGTGTTAGATTGCGAGATTCGCTAAACCATATACAAGGTAATGATTTGGGTGCGGAATGGATTGATCACCATGACGACTACCCTTATTATTCGCTCTTGCTATGCGGGATAGTAAATCTTGAGTGACTTACCTATAGCTGAGAGACGACGATGTTGAACCTGAGCCATAGAATGGTACGATGTGTGGCCCCTGTAGGAGATTACCGTTTGTGTTATACGGTGAGTATGGACCAAGACCATTTGCTGCAGGTATCCCGTAGAAGTATTCGTGATGACCACCAAGAGAGAAATCGATAGTTGTTTAGTAGTGGCGTCTGACCTGTCAGCCATGAAGTCTCAGTACTTGGAAGACCACTCTCTGGCTAAGGAATGGAAACCTCAAAGGAGGAATTCGTGAAACCTCGAAGACCGAAGGTGAAATATTTACGAAGAATGTCATCGATGGATTAAGATACTGGAAGCCCACACTTGAAGCCCACACTTGTGATGAAGAATTCAATGCCCCAACGGAGTATGAAGATTATGTGTGAGGAGCTCGCTGAGGGAGCAAGCTTTTGAAGACCATGTCGCTTTCCTTTTAAGGGTGGTAGTACCCTAGATCTTCGGGAGATCAAAGGATGGCCGTGAAGACCCGAATCCTAGCCTTTCTTTCTAGCCTTCTCGAATCTCGAGGACGAGATTCCTTTTAAGGGTGGTAGTGTGTAACATCCCAAAATTCTCCGAATTTTGGAATGTTAATAAAATTAAATAGATAATGATTGTTTGTTTGATGTGTTTGATTTTCTCTAGGATTTAAAACTTTTGGAGTTTATTGAATATTAAAAAGAGAGGGAATAAAAGGACTTTCCCTAATATTCATAATTGATGTTTTGAAATTTATTATTTAAAACAAAACCAACAAAACAAAATGAGAGAAGGTAAGATGACTCCTTCAATATATTCAAAAGGTTGGAAAATGTTTAAATCATTATTGGAATTCTTCCGAATATTCAAAACATTTTTCAACTCAAGGAAATTCATTCGAGAGGATATAAAATGACTTATCCCCTCTTTAATAAAGTTGGGAAATATTTAGAATATTACTTTAAAAGTCTAATGATATGGGTGGTGAATCCCATATTCACAGACAAGTCGCCTCAACCATGTTATCGATTGAATCATAACCCTTAAATAGACTTACTCCAGCCCGATCACTTAGTCGGGATCTCGGGCGGGCTCGATCATACAACAAAGTGTGCCACGTGACAGAGTCACGAGCAATCGCATCGCGATGCCCCAAGCTGCGCACATCTAAGGGCCACTTGGTGTATGAAAGACCGCCGGCAAGAACACAACTAAGCTATCGAACCCCACACTAAGACATGCATGTTATAAACATACACGCAGCATACATGTCCAGTGTAAACAGCAGGTAATCACAACATGAACTCTACAAACTCATAGTCTTTATAACTTCTGCTAAACAGAGCAGACATAGTAGTTGTATTACAAGCAGAGATCACATGGATGTGATCCAACATTACATCAAACATCAACGGAAGCAAATTATGTCTTAGTAAAGACAAGTTTAACAAATGGCTTAAGAAGCCTGAAAGAAAAGTACAACGACCCTCCAAAGGGCACAGGCTGCTGCCTGGAACTATACGACATTGGTCCACGTCGAGCTCGAGGTAGAGGCCACCATCAGGGTCAGTGGTCTCGTCTCTAAAACATAGAATAAGCAAACGTGAGTACAAAGTCGTACTCAGCAAGACTTACATAGGAACTATACTACTCATGCACATGTATCAAGGCAAAGGGAGGTGGGGTTTCACTTGCAGAAGTGCCAGCTTTGACTTGGCTAATCCTGAACTACGAGTACCAGAGAGAGGTAAGAACGTACACGAGTCCAAGTAACAGTCTCCAACCAATACTCCACTATGGTGCCTTCCTCGACTTCCCCACGAGGAAGCACGCCATAGCACTCACACTTATCTTGGTGTGTTTTAGAAGTATCCGGTTCAAGTTATCTATGATCAAGTAAAGGTCTCCAAGTAGTCCATAACCGCGGACACGGCTATTCGAATAGTTCATTAACCCTGCAGGGGTGTACTGCTACACACACGCCTCATCATTTACCGCCTGGGGGTGGACCCTTCAAGTGAGTACCGGCGAGGATGCTGCCACGACACTTCACTCACGGCACCATCTCTAGTCCTAGGGAGTCGCCTATTTGAGTTGGGACCACAGTCGGAATCCGGCCGATTGTTCCGATGCGGACTCAAACGTTGTGTGACCGCCATCAAGCTCAACTCGATCATGATCACTTGATTCAACGTGCCCACAACCTACGCCAACCACTTACCTTGGTTCCACCTGCTTGAGATCGTTAAAGGGCGAACTACTTGCGACTCCTGGACTGGTCCGGGGTGAGGTACTAGGCCGAGAGGGGTCAGTGAGCCCAATGTGTGGTCGTACTCTTGGTCTTGGATAACAACACAAGAACTCGGGCCTAAGGCAGTGTTCAACGAGACAACCCACTGTGTACTCCTACACAGCCTCTCATCGTTCACCTTTGTTTAAGGTATATTCACCAACACGTTACCACCAGCATTCACATGATCACTACCATCCCGACTCACATCAAAGTAGCCTCAGGTAACAACTCTAAGCATGCAATAAGCTGTAACAGTTGCAGGGGGCACATGATATCAACCAACTCCTACATCTTCTAGGATTGTGGTTTGCTTACTACTGTGACAAAATGATAGGTCATGCAAAGGAATAGGTTCAACTAGCGGTAGAACGTATCATGGTGACATCCTAAACATGCATTTGCGAGAATGAGAGGGAACTGGGATTTTATAGACATGATCAAAGAGGGGGCTGCTTGCCTTGCTGACGATCACGAGGTAACACTCTTCTGACGTGAGGTTGAACTCGTCTCCGAGATCAACTCTACCGAGAAGATGCAATCACCGAAGCGCTGGAAGTAAAGCACAATCAAAATAATACAATGCACATTCAATATGCAAAACAAAGCATGGCAGTGTGCTGATGTGACCTATGTTTGAATTGCCACATTTTAATTAAAGTTGATTTGAAAAGTAAATTCAAATTCAAACTCCAAATGTTATTCAAATTTGGTCAACTTGCATTTGCTAAAGTTTGTTCATTGTAAACCAAAGTATCATATGGGTGAAATGCTTCTGAAGTACAAGTGATGTGTGGTGCATTTCAAAGTTTGAAGTTGGAATAGCAATTGAATTGAATTTGAAATAATTCCATTTAAATCAAATAGCAAAAGCTACTGATCCCTTTTTAAGATCAACTCCAACATAGCTGAAAGTTGGAAATTTGGATAGAGGATTTTCTCCTGATAATTTTTCATATATTATATGTTGAATTTGGAGTTAAATGAATTTTCTATGATTTTTCAAAGTTTCAGCCATTTTCTGGAATTTCTGTATTAAATTAAATGATTTCTATTGACTGCATCAGCAACACGTCAGCATGACGTGGGGGAGGGGCTGACCAGTGGGGTCCCTTTGTCAGAGAGAGAGGGGGTTATTATCCCTCTGTTTATATTTAACCCGGTTTAATTAAAGGGTTGGGCCCACTGTCATAGAGAGAGGGGAGGGTGATTAGTGCCCAGGGTTAAGCCCTAATGGCTGACGTCGCCGGAGGCCACTGGAGCTCGTCGGAGCTCTCGCCGGAGAGGGAAAACGGGCTTGGGGGAGAAGAGGAAGAGCACGGGGAGGTTGCTCACGACGCCGCGCGTCTGTTGGAGCTAGGGGGGTCAAACGGGCGCTCGGGGCCACGGCTACGACGACGAGAGGCGGCGGCCGGCTACTGACTCCGGCGAACTCGTGCTGCAGAACACGGGGGAGAGAGCTAGGAGGGGTAAAACGGGCAGGAGCTCACGTTGAAGTCGATGGTGCACTCGAGGAAGCCGGAGAGGAGCTGAGGGCGCCGGATTTCTCGCCGGGGTTCCTCGCGGCTGGCGGCGGTTCTTGAGTCTAACGTCGCTCCTGTTGCTCCTCGTCCCAAATTGAAGCGACGGCTCGAACTGGTGGTCTCCGGGGAACCTCCTGGACAAGGTGGGATGGCTTGGGGAGCTCGGTGGCCGTGCTAATCGTCGTCGGCGCTCCGGTAGGGTTTCGGCTGCGCTACGGTTTCGTGCGAGGGAGACGAAGGAGAGGTTCAGAGGAGGGGGAAAGGGAAGCTGGGGCTTCCAGGCGTCCACGGGGGCAAGGAGATGAGGACGGGGGCCTCTGCGCTGGCCGGAAGCAGGAGGTGGCGCGCATGCCGTGAGAGCACGGCGCGGCTGTCTCTCCTTCTGGCGAGGAGGAAGAAGACAAGGGCGAATGGGCCGGGCCAGGTAAGTGGGCCTCGCCCTGTGCGAAAGGTAAGATTTCTTCTCTGTTTTTCTTTTTAATCCTTCTGTTATTTGTTTTGCCCATTTAAAAAAATAGCTAGGGCATTTATAAAAAATCCCCAAACAATTTTATAAAACCTAGGTGACTATATAGAAGTCAACCCCAAGTTTTGGGAATTATTGAAATTCAATTTATTTGAATTTCAATTCAAATAGGCAGTTGATTTAATTTCCAAGCCACTATTTGAATTATTGAAAAATCTATGAGCATGGGATTAATCCCAAATCACTTTTAAAATGATCACACTCATTTTTAGGATTTTTCAATACATCCAAAAGAATTTTGGAAAAAGATTTATTTCTGGCCTTTTTATTTAATTCATTTAGGGCTTTTCTTTTCCCCAATTCCTTTTCTTTTGCAAAAAAAAAATTCATGAAGCAAAAATGCAAGCTAGGTTAAACACAAACCTACTTTGGGGTTCTGACAACTCGCCCCCACTCAAAAGAATCTCGTCCTGAGATTCAGAAGTCGTCGGGAAGAGGGTGGGGTACTCAGCTCGTAGACGATCCTCTCGTTCCCAGGTGGCTTCTTGCTCTGAATGATGTGACCACTGCACCTTGAGGAATCTGATCTTCTGACGTCTGGTGCTACGCTCGGCTTCATCAAGAATACGAACAGGGTACTCTCGATATGAAAGGTTATCTTGGAGATCAAGCGTTTCGTGGTCTACTTCGCGGATGGGGTCCTTGAAGCAACGCCTGAGTTGAGAGACGTGGAAGACATCATGAACCTGGGAGAGGTGAGGGGGTAGTTCCAATTGGTAGGAAACTTCTCCACGTTTAGCGAGAATGCGAAAGGGACCGATATAACGTGAGGCCAACTTGCCTTTGATACCGAAGCGATGGGTACCCTTCAGAGGAGTAACCCGAAGGTAAGCCTTCTCATCCAGATTATAGCTTTCTTCCCTATGATGACGATCATAATAGCTTTTCTGACGAGACTGGGCTGTTTTCAATTTCTCGCGAACAATGCGAACCTGCTCTTCTGCATCCTGAATCAAATCCGGTCCAAAGAATTGTCTCTCACCGGTTTCTGACCAGTTTAGGAGTGTTCGACATTTCCGTCCATAGAGAAATTCAAAAGGAGTCATGCCCAAACTAGATTGGAAACTATTGTTATACGCAAATTCGGCAAAAGGAAGAGAATTCTCCCATTTCTTTCCGAAAGAGATAACACAAGCTCTGAGCATGTCTTCGAGAATTTGATTGACCCTTTCTACTTGACCACTGGACTGTGGGTGATAAGCGGTGCTAAAGGAGAGGTGGGTTCCCATAGCATTCTGGAAACTTTCCCAAAATCGAGAAGTGAAAAGACTACCACGGTCTGAATTGATTTCCAAAGGAACACCGTGAAGTGACACGATTCGGGAGACATACAAGTCCGCTAACTGGCTAGCAGTTATAGACTCGCGGACCGGAAGGAAGTGAGCAACTTTGGAAAGTCTATCTATGACAACGAAGATGTCATCATTTCCTTTCTGGGTTTTTGGAAAGCCAGTGATGAAGTCCATACTGACTTTATCCCATTTCCACTTGGGGATAGGCAAAGGTCTAAGAGTACCAGCAGGTCTTTGATGTTCTGCCTTAACGCGACGACAAACATCACATTCAGCAATGAACTGAGAAATTTCTCTCTTCATCCTAGTCCACCAAAATCTCTGGCGTAGATCTCGGTACATTTTTGTGCTACCGGGATGAATGGAGAGGGGTGTGTCATGGGCTTCTTTGAGGATGAGTTGCCTTAGTTCCCTATTCTTAGGTACTACCAAACGATTTTCAAAGAATACCGTTCCTTTACTATCTGTGGAGAAACATTTAGCAACTCCGCTAGCAATGTTCTCCTTGATCCGGCGAACACCTCGTGCACGTCTTTGGGCAACTATGACTTGATCCTCAAGGGTTGGTTTCGCCACCAAGTTGAAAAGAGATCCACGAGGAACAATCTCGAGGTTGAGCTTTCGAAATTCCTCATGAAGAAGTGGTTGATACTATTGTAACATGAGGTTGTTACAATACGACTTACGACTTAGTGCATCAGCCATGACATTGGCTTTGCCTGGGGTGTAAGAAATTCCTAAGTCATAATCTTTTATCAACTCAATCCAGCGTCTTTGCCTGAGATTAAGATCTGGCTGGGTGAAAATGTATTTGAGGCTTTGGTGGTCGGAATAGATCTCACAACAATTACCAAGGAGGTAATGTCGCCAAGTTGTTAGGGCATGAACTACGGCAGCGAGTTCAAGATCATGGGTAGGATAGTTCTCTTCATGTGGCCGCAACTGGCGTGAAGCATAAGCTACCACATGTCGATCTTGCATAAGTATGCATCCTAACCCTTGCCGTGAAGCATCACAATAGATCTCGAAATCCTTTTTGGTGTCTGGAGGCGCAAGTACGGGTGCAGAAGTCAATCTTCTTTTTAGCTCTTGAAAGCTTTCCTCGCACTTGGGAGTCCATAGGAATTTCTTCTCTTTCTTGAGGAGTTCAGTAAGAGGCTTTGCAACTTCAGAAAAGTTCTCGACGAAGCGGCGACAATAGCTTGCTAAGCCAAGAAAACTCCTAACTTGCTTAACCGATTCAGGTGGAGTCCAGTCAAGGACGGCCTGAACTCTCTCAGGATTGACAGCAATGCCTTTTGCAGAAATCACGTGGCCTAAGTAGGTCACTTCTGGTAGCCAGAATTCACACTTGGAGAATTTAGCATACAGGCGATGCTCTCTAAGTTTCATCAATACCAGCCTAAGATGTTCTGCGTGATCTTCTTCGTTCTTCGAGTAGATGAGAATGTCATCAAGATAAACTACAACAAATTTATCTAAGTACTCCATGAAGATCGAATTCATCAAACGCGAGAATGTGGCGGGGGCATTGGTCAAACCGAAGGACATGACGGTGTACTCGTAAAGACCATAACGAGTAGTGAAAGCCGTTTTGGGAATGTCCCCGTTTCTGATTTTGATTTGATGATAACCTAATCTCAAATCCATCTTGGAAAAGACAGAGGATCCAGCAAGTTGATCATAAAGATCATTGATCCTGGGCAGTGGGTACTTGTTCTTTATCGTCGCTAGATTTAGCGGGCGATAGTCTACGCACATCCTCTCTGTTCCATCTTTCTTCGTTACGAACAGAACGGGGCAACCCCATGGCGATGAGCTAGGGCGGATGAAGCCTTTTGCCATGGAAGCTTCAAGTTGGATTTTAAGCTCAGCTAACTCACGTGGGGCCATTCTATATGGGCGTCTGGATATTGGGGCGGTTCCTGGGATAAGATCTACCACAAACTCTACAGATCTGTCAGGTGGTATTCCTGGCAGCTCTTCTGGAAAGACATCCGGGAAGTCACGAACCACCAGAATATCTTCAAGGTCTGGAAGAGGAAGGACATTTAAAGAATGCACCTGGGTTTTAGAGCTTGGTGAGGTGTACTTGACTGTCTGGCCTGATGGATGGGTTAGTTTCACTGACTTGGCTTTACAATCAAGGACAGCATTCTGTCTTGATAACCAATCCATTCCTAGGATGACATCAATGTCTGAAAACTTGAGGGCTATAAGTGAGGCAAGGAATACTAAACCCTCAATAGCAATTTCATTCTCATGACTCACCATGGTGGTGTGCCATCTGGATCCAGGGGCTTGCACAACTAAAGGGGTGGATAACATCGAAAAAGAGATGTCATGTGACAGTGCAAAGTCCTGGGATATGAATGAGTGAGATGCTCCTGGGTCAAACAGAACCGAAGCTGGGGTGGAATTGACAGGAAGGGTTCCGAGTACAACATCGGTTGACTTGTGGGAATCTAGAATGGATACATGATTCACATAACCATGTTCATAAACAGGAGGCTTGACATTGGAAGTCTTGGGTAGTGACTTACCACGACGAAAGGTTTGCTTTGGTTTAGGTGTGGTGGCTACATGATTTTGGGGACACTCTCGAACATTGTGGCCTGATTGTCCACATTGGAAACAAACACCACGTGGAATGAAAGGAACTTGAGTACTTGATTGTCCAAAAAAATTCCAAGGAGGAAGATTGGGTTGAGGTGGACGATATATGGTGGTTGATGGTCTAGAAGCACTTACAGCACGACTGACGTCACTGAAGGGAATCCAAACACGGCGTTTCCGAGAAACTGGGCCAGAAGATTGGGCAAACTCACGATCACGCTTGCGAGACTCTTCATACAACTCATTTCCATACTCGGCCTTGAAGGATTTGTCGACCAAGTCCCTGAAGTTGACGAACTCGTGAAGATTCAGGTCATGACAAAGGACGGGGCTAAGTCCCTTGCGGAACCTTTCTTGTTTCTTGGCGTCGGTGGATACTTCTTCTTGGGCATAACGTGCTAGACGAGTGAACTCAGTCCTATACTCATGAACAGTCATCTTTCCTTGGGTCAGATTGCAAAATTCTTCTCTCTTGCGCTCCATCAGCTGATCCGGAATATGATACCCTCGGAAGTCATCACAGAACTCTTGCCAATTCACCATGTGACCAACTGGTTGCATTTCCACGAAGTTCTCCCACCATTGAAGAGTAGCACCTTCCAGAAAGTATGCCGCAAATAGCACACGATCACCTGGAGCAACATGGGCTGTCTCAAGCTTACGTTCGAGGGAACGAAGCCAATCATCGGCATCAAGGGGCTCGGAAGGACATCGGAATACTGGCGGGTTGAGGAGAATGAAGTCCTGGATGGTGAAAACACTATGATGCTGACGAGAAGTGTTCTGCTCAATACGCTCGAGAAGACGTGTCTGATCACGACGATTCTGTTCAGCCTCCAACATGATTTCTGCCGTTGAGGTTGGTGGTGGAGGTTCTTCATCGTCTATATAACTGGAACTGGCATCAACACCTTGATTTGCACCTGACATTCTGTGTGATAAGAATCAACAATCAGAATAGGATTTAGGACACAATTCTATGCTAAGATAGAAGACTAAAATGCAATAGCATCAAAGCCACAAATGGACAGCATAACGGCTGTGCCGGGATGGAAATTGAGACAACCTACAGGAAAATGGACATCACTTCCACAGAAACACTATGGAAAGATGGCTCAGAAAGACCACAACAATCCTACAGCTACAAAGAAGCAATCAACGAGATGTCCTAGTAAAGACATAGATGAGCCTAGTCCTATCTTCCCGTAGAACAAGATGAGGTTGACTCAGAACTCAGATCGATGAGGATAAGGAGAAAAAGAAGTCTTACGTTGTTCCCTTATACCCAAAGTAACTATATAACTATAGAATGCTAGACTCGACATCGGCCAATGGTTTGATAAACCTACAGGCAGTCCTCCTCTGATACCAAGTCTGTCGGGACCCGGGGTTAGCGTATGTAATTCCGGTCACAATGCAATCACATGGAGAGCCGAGAGCCGTACCCACTTGTCTAAGCAGACAAGGCCAAGCACAGATCACTCTCGGTAAGCATCGAACGTGAGGGGCATCCCATTCAGGCCGGATGATCAACTGAGATGGGTCCTCATCGTCCGCACACAAGTCTAATGATATGGGTGGTGAATCCCATATTCACAGACAAGTCGCCTCAACCATGTTATCGATTGAATCATAACCCTTACATAGACTTACTCCAGCCCGATCACTTAGTCGGGATCTCGGGCGGGCTCGATCATACAACAAAGTGTGCCACGTGACAGAGTCACGAGCAATCGCATCGCGATGCCCCAAGCTGCGCACATCTAAGGGCCACTTGGTGTATGAAAGACCGCCGGCAAGAACACAACTAAGCTATCGAACCCCACACTAAGACATGCATGTTATAAACATACACGCAGCATACATGTCCAGTGTAAACAGCAGGTAATCACAACATGAACTCTACAAACTCATAGTCTTTATAACTTCTGCTAAACAGAGCAGACATAGTAGTTGTATTACAAGCAGAGATCACATGGATGTGATCCAACATTACATCAAACATCAACGGAAGCAAATTATGTCTTAGTAAAGACAAGTTTAACAAATGGCTTAAGAAGCCTGAAAGAAAAGTACAACGACCCTCCAAAGGGCACAGGCTGCTGCCTGGAACTATACGACATTGGTCCACGTCGAGCTCGAGGTAGAGGCCACCATCAGGGTCAGTGGTCTCGTCTCTAAAACATAGAATAAGCAAACGTGAGTACAAAGTCGTACTCAGCAAGACTTACATAGGAACTATACTACTCATGCACATGTATCAAGGCAAAGGGAGGTGGGGTTTCACTTGCAGAAGTGCCAGCTTTGACTTGGCTAATCCTGAACTACGAGTACCAGAGAGAGGTAAGAACGTACACGAGTCCAAGTAACAGTCTCCAACCAATACTCCACTATGGTGCCTTCCTCGACTTCCCCACGAGGAAGCACGCCATAGCACTCACACTTATCTTGGTGTGTTTTAGAAGTATCCGGTTCAAGTTATCTATGATCAAGTAAAGGTCTCCAAGTAGTCCATAACCGCGGACACGGCTATTCGAATAGTTCATTAACCCTGCAGGGGTGTACTGCTACACACACGCCTCATCATTTACCGCCTGGGTATGGACCCTTCAAGTGAGTACCGGCGAGGATGCTGCCACGACACTTCACTCACGGCACCATCTCTAGTCCTAGGGAGTCGCCTATTTGAGTTGGGACCACAGTCGAAATCCGGCCGATTGTTCCGATGCGGACTCAAACGTTGTGTGACCGCCATCAAGCTCAACTCGATCATAATCACTTGATTCAACGTGCCCACAACCTACGCCAACCACTTACCTTGGTTCCACCTGCTTGAGATCGTTAAAGGGCGAACTACTTGCGACTCCTGGGCTGGTCCGGGGTGAGGTACTAGGCCGAGAGGGGTCAGTGAGCCCAATGTGTGGTCGTACTCTTGGTCTTGGATAACAACACAAGAACTCGGGCCTAAGGCAGTGTCCAACGAGACAACCCACTGTGTACTCCTACACAGCCTCTCATCGTTCACCTTTGTTTAGGGTATATTCACCAACACGTTACCACCAGCATTCACATGATCACTACCATCCCGACTCACATCAAAGTAGCCTCAGGTAACAACTCTAAGCATGCAATAAGCTGTAACAGTTGCAGGGGCCACATGATATCAACCAACTCCTACATCTGCTAGGATTGTGGTTTGCTTACTACTGTGACAAAATGATAGGTCATGCAAAGGAATAGGTTCAACTAGCGGTAGAACGTATCATGGTGACATCCTAAACATGCATTTGCGAGAATGAGAGGGAACTGGGATTTTATAGACATGATCAAAGAGGGGGCTGCTTGCCTTGCTGACGATCACGAGGTAACACTCTTCTGACGTGAGGTTGAACTCGTCTCCGAGATCAACTCTACCGAGAAGATGCAATCACCGAAGCGCTGGAAGTAAAGCACAATCAAAATAATACAATGCACATTCAATATGCAAAACAAAGCATGGCAGTGTGCTGATGTGACCTATGTTTGAATTGCCACATTTTAATTGAAGTTGATTTGAAAAGTAAATTCAAATTCAAACTCCAAATGTTATTCAAATTTGGTCAACTTGCATTTGCTAAAGTTTGTTCATTGTAAACCAAAGTATCATATGGGTGAAATGCTTCTGAAGTACAAGTGATGTGTGGTGCATTTCAAAGTTTGAAGTTGGAATAGCAATTGAATTGAATTTGAAATAATTCCATTTAAATCAAATAGCAAAAGCTACTGATCCCTTTTTAAGATCAACTCCAACATAGCTGAAAGTTGGAAATTTGGATAGAGGATTTTCTCCTGATAATTTTTCATATATTATATGTTGAATTTGGAGTTAAAATAAATTTTCTATGATTTTTCAAAGTTTCAGCCATTTTCTGGAATTTCTGTATTAAATTAAATGATTTCTATTTACTGCATCAGCAACACGTCAGCATGACGTGGGGGAGGGGCTGACCAGTGGGGTCCCTTTGTCAGAGAGAGAGGGGGTTATTATCCCTCTGTTTAAATTTAACCCGGTTTAATTAAGGGGCTGGGCCCACTGTCATAGAGAGAGGGGAGGGTGATTAGTGCCCAGGGTTAAGCCCTAATGGCTGACGTCGCCGGAGGCCACTGGAGCTCGTCGGAGCTCTCGCCGGAGAGGGAAAACGGGCTCGGGGGAGAAGAGGAAGAGCACGGGGAGGTTGCTCACGACGCCGCGCATCTGTTGGAGCTAGGGGGGGTCAAACGGGCGCTCGGGGCCACGGCTACGACGACGAGAGGCGGCGGCCGGCTACTGACTCCGGCGAACTCGTGCTGCAGAACACGGGGGAGAGAGCTAGGAGGGGTAAAACGGGCGGGATCTCACGTTGAAGTCGATGGTGCACTCGAGGAAGCCGGAGAGGAGCTGAGGGCGCCGGATTTCTCGCTCGGGTTCCTCGCGGCTGGCGGCGGTTCTTGAGTTAACGTCGCTCCTGTTGCTCCTCGTCCCAAATTGAAGCGACGGCTCGAACTGGTGGTCGCCGGGGAACCTCCTGGACAAGGTGGGATGGCTTGGGGAGCTCGGTGGCGGTGCTAATCGTCGTCAGCGCTCCGGTAGGGTTTCGGCTGCGCTACGGTTTCGTGCGAGGGAGACGAAGGAGAGGTTCAGAGGAGAGGGAAAGGGAAGCTGGGGCTTCCAGGCGTCCACGGGGGAAGGAGATGAGGACGGGGGCCTCTGCGCTGGCCGGAAGCAGGAGGTGGCGCGCATGTCGTGAGAGCACGGCGCGGCCGTCTCTCCTTCTGCAAGGAGGAAGAAGACAAGGGCGAATGGGCCGGGCCAGGTAAGTGGGCCTCGCCCTGTGCGATAGGTAAGATTTCTTCTCTGTTTTTCTTTTTAATCCTTTTGTTATTTGTTTTGCCCATTTAAAAAAAATAGCTAGGGCATTTATAAAAAATACCCAAACCATTTTATAAAACCTAGGTGACTATATAGAAGTCAACCCCAAGTTTTGGGAATTTTTGAAATTCAATTTATTTGAATTTCAATTCAAATAGGCAATTGATTTAATTTCCAAGCCACTATTTGAATTATTGAAAAATCTATGAGCATGGGATTAATCCAAAATCACTTTTAAAATGATCACACTCATTTTTAGGATTTTTCCATACATCCAAAAGAATTTTGGAAAAAGATTTATTTCTGGCCTTTTTATTTAATTCATTTAGGGCTTTTCTTTTCCTCAATTCCTTTTCTTTTGCAAAAAAAAATTTCATGAAGCAAAAATGCAAGCTAAGTTAAACACAAACCTACTTTGGGGTTCTGACACCGCCGCGCCGCGCAATTCCCCGCCAGCGCCCGAGGCCGCGTCGCGCCTCCCACGCCACCGCCGGCTGCCCCAGCCTCGCCGGCCGCCTCCCACTCGCCGGAGCCGAGCTGCTCCTCCATGTCGGCCGCCTACAGGTTCGCCGGAGTTCAGATCCGCCGCCAGGGACCCGATCGCGTTTTTGGGAAGAATTTTAATTGCGGATCAGTCCTTTTGGCAGAAAACCCCCCGTTCTCGCGCCCGCAATATCTCCCACACCGTGCGTCGGATCGAGGTGAAACTTTTTCCTACGCGCTTGTGTTGTTCTGTACGTTAGCATAGAATCAACTGTCAAAACTTTTGCACACTTTTGAATTTTAATTTAATTCAAATTCAAAATCAAATTCCGGTGGTCGTATCTTTTAAACCGTTGATCCAAATCGAGTGATTCTTTTTGCGTTGGATCACTCGTTCCATGTACTTTTTGTTCCTACCATGTGTACAAAAAAATTCAAATGTTTCTTGATCTGTTTAAATTCAAATTCAATTCAATTTTTCACTTGGTATGACCTGTGTTGTAGTATTCCGTTTCACGTGATTCTTTTTGCATATCGGATCATTTGAGACATGTTATCGGTAAGGTTCACACACTTTTCATGTGGGCATGATATTCACCTTGAATTCATAAATGTCCATGATCACAATTCCTTACCGATGAATCTTTATCTGTGGACTCTCTCGAGTTCACGTTCCACCTATCACCTTCGCGCACATCGCCACCTTTACTGTATCGAGCTTTTTGTTTTGTTTCTAAAACATTTGTGTTTGTGTTATTGATCTTTTGTTTGTCTCGTTGAGATGTGATTGCTTATTCGAGTTCATTCGTTTGCGATAGATTTGCTCGGAGTGTGACGAGTAGAGTTGACTGGAACGTGAGAGCGAAGATCTTCATCGAATGTATAAGGCAAGTCATATCTTTGATCATACTCCCTATTACCTATGTTTTTAATGCATTAGTTCTTCTTCTTAAGATTGCATGATAGGTTATGCTATGTTTTTTACACCCAGTAGTTCATGGAGGTAGGTCTGATCTTTACATCATTGTCACCATCGTATGCTATGATATTGCTATGCTAAGTAGACGTGGATTGGGAAGTGAATCATTATGAGGTATGAGTGATGATGTAGTAATCAGGACCAAGAAAAAGTTAATGAACTACCTGGGTGGGATGGTTGCGACTATCTTGGAGATGGCCAATGATGACTGCGGAAAGCCACCCAGGCTCAAAGGGACTAATTGTGTTGTCATACCTAGAAGCTTACGTGTGCAGCCACAAGCTATTATGGGCTCTGGCTTAGTTGAGTAGGTTGTGTGACCCCTTTTCGGGATAACTAGCAGATGTAGATTTTTTTATAGGTGTACCGGTTATCCAGCGGTTAAGGGGAAACACTTCTGAAATACCATGTCTCGATCTTCCAGTTGTCATACACCATGCAGTGTGACGAACTACAAAGGAGGCGATCGAGTCTTGTGGGGAAAAGTGCACAAACCTCTGCAAAGTGTAAAACTAATTGATTAGCCGTGTCCCCGGTTATTGACAATTTGAGCGACTAGATGTGGTAATATTGATTTGTCTCATCATCTTTAAATAATTGTTCGGTTTAATCACTTTGGGTTAGATTGAGTGGGGGTTCCCATCTCAATCGTATGCTATTGTAGGCTTGGTTACTATTATTCTATAAGGAAAATTTAGCTTTTTTCAAAAAATAAATGTAGAAGCTCCACCAGCCAAATTGCATGTATTGTAGGAAATTTTACTTCTTTCTGGGATATGATTTGCCGTACATTCAAATGTACTGACCCGTTGTCGGGCTGTAACCTTCGGTGTTGCAGGATTTTATACGATGAGTAAGTGATGCGTTGTAGGGTTGCGATGTATATACTCAACTTGTCGGTGGAGTTGATGGACGCCACGAAGCTTTTATTGTTTTCGGTTGTATTTTATTTGTTAGCTAGCCTTGAGATATGCAGGTATGCTATATTGTAATACTGGATCTTCGATGTAATATTTATGACATGTGGTTTATTCTTGATATTACATCATGTACTGTGTGTGCTAGCTATTGATCCAGGGACTAGCACAGAATACACAGAGACTTGGATTCTTAGTGAATCGGGTCGTTACATGAACCTGAAAGCTCCTTGGATGAAAAAGAGGAGGAGAGTGACGAACAAAAGTTGGAAGAATGGAGCCATCCATGTCTACCTTCTGATGAGAGTAACTCTTTGAATCTTACCTTATATGAGTATTATGATCCTATGGATTCTTTTGAAATATCCCTTTTTGATGAAGTTGATGCCTTCTATGCTTATGGCCGTGATGCCACTATGGATGATGCTTACGGAGATGAACTTTCTATAGTTCCTCATGTTAAGCATGAAATTTTTGCTATCGCACCCACACTTGAGTGTCCTATTATCCTTTTAAAATCTCCAACTCCGGAGAATTTTCCTCTTATCAAGGCTCAATGTGATGGGTTGCATCTATCTTATCATCCTAAAAACCGTGTTGAAAACAATACACGTGTGCTTGTAGGTCATGAACAACATGATTTATGTGATAGTTATATTCTTGATGTTGTTCATGATGCTACTGAAAATTACTTTGAGAGAGGAAAGTTTGGTTATAGAAACTTCCATGTGACAAAAACACCTCTCTCTAAACTGAAACTTTCGAAGTTGTTCTTGTTCCACCTTCCTATGCATGTCACTTTGTGCTTCTTTGATTTATTTTATTACAAGATGCCTATGCATAGGAAGTGGGTTAGGCTTAAATGTGTTTCACATTTTCTTCTTGATGCTCTCTTTTGCTTCTATTCTTATTCTTATGAGAGCACCTTTTATAATCTTTAAGCCTAGCTAATGGCTCTAAAGAAGCGCTTTCGGGAGGCAGCCCACAACGAATTTAGGTTTTATTTTTGCTTTTGTTGTGTCTTGATGTTTGTTACTACTGTAGCAACATCATTGTATCTTTATTTTTCAGCTTTGTGCCAAGTTATAGCCTCTTATGATAAGGGAAACAAAAGTTGTGGCATGCTGTCCAGAAAACAGATTATGTCCCTTGACAGAAAAATTCGAATCAAATCACCGGATCATCTTTTTGATCTGAATTTTTTTGACAGCGTGCTCTATACAATTTTGAAACTTTCGTATGTTCTGATTTTTTTTATTTGAGTTGCAGAAGTGCCCCAAAAAAATCTTTACTACCTGCTGTTCTGTTTTTCACAGATTCTGCCACGTTTTGTCTCTCCTAACTTTTGCAAACCTTAAGCTTGCTTTTTCTTTGCAAAAACTTTTTGGCACTCTTGAGAAACAGTAGCTCTTAAAGAATATCTTTATATCCAGTGGGGAAAAATTATTTTTTTAAGGGTACTAAACTCTCTAATCAGCTTATGATAAGTTATGTATGAAGGGAGTTTTCAAGTGTGCGATGGAAGATGATGAAAGAAGATCCAGGAGTGTCAAGCGCTCAAGCTTGGGGATGCCCCCATGCATCCCCAATAAATATTCAAGGAGACTCAAGCGTCTAAGCTTGGGGATTCCCCCGTGCATCCCCTTCTCCATCAACAATCATCAGTTCGTCCTTCGTCTCACTATATTTTTATCACTTCATGCGTTATGTGCTATGCTTGGAGCGTCTCACTCTTAGGTTTTATTTTTAGTTTTCTTTAGCTTTGCTTTCTGGTCATAACAAGTTAGACCCCATCTTACTTTGTGTGGGAGAGAAACACGCTCCACTCCAATCTAGAACACATCATAGGATTTTTCCTGCTTATTTTTTTGTTGTTGTGTGTTCTTTATCTTTTCATAGCTGCTGCCATGTTTAGTTTTAGTCTTAGTTTGTCTTTAGCAAGATCCTTGGCTTTTGTTTAGTTTGTTGCTGGAACTCTCTTTAGTTTTCAGGTTTATCTTGTTAAAGAGAGTTGGTTGTTGCACTGAGTTGTGTTTTGTCTTGGAAGTAGGTAATTGAGGTTGCTATTTAATTCTAGTAGTAACTTGCAATAGTTTTGAAGTTTTGATGTGATTAATGTTTGAACTTTTGGTGTCAAGAGCTCTAGCCTATTAGTGATAGGTGTCGTATTTTGGGCAATCCGTGTTTATTTTCAAAACCTACAAAACTAGTTGAGAACTCTAGCTACTAGATGGATCACTAATCTTTGGAGGGATCGAATATTAGAGAATGCTCACGTACCATGAGTCGAGGATGCGCAAGGATAACCAAACCCCCATACACTACTCCTCGGGGTACTTGTCTCTTTGTGAACCTCCTTATTAGATTGAGTTACCGATAATAAGTGCATGAGTTCTTCGGACTAATGTAAGTATTGAAAGTTGACACTTCCACCTTCCCATATTTTGCTAGCCTCTCCCGTGCCGTGCATTGCCTTCTTCTCACTCCGAGAGTTGGTGTCCACCTTCGCCGGTACATCCAAACCCTTGGCATGATACGCTCTGTCATCATAAACCTCTTTATATCTTTCCTCAAAACAGCCACCATACCTACCTATCAAGGCATTTCCGTAGCCTTTCCGAGATATATTGCCATGCAACTTCCACCTCTTCATGACTTGATCTTCATGCCATACATGTTCCTGCTACACTGGCAGCGACATACATTGCATACATCATGATAGCTACATCTTCTTTATGATTTTGAGTACCTTGTAAAGTGTGAAAGATTTCCTATACCTTTTTGTAAAATAGAGTGTTGCCCTTAAGTGAGGAAAAGATCCACAAGTGGACACAATAAAAGATCCCAAAGAGGACAAATGAGAGTTAAATAGAAAGAGCCATTGAGGCCACAAAAAAATACAAAAAAATAGAAAAAAGAGAAAAAGAAATAAAAAGAGAGAAAGGGGGCAACACTACTATCCTTTTGAGAGATCCACACTAGTACTCCCTTTATATCCTTGTACTCCATAGAGATGATCATTATGCATATAGCTATGTGGGGACCTTCATAGTATAGAACTTGGCTTGCATATTACAAGGATGAGCCTCCTCAAACGAGCTCTAGGTCTTCAAGAGCGAGCAAGTTAGATGCACCCCCACTAGTTCCATTGGAGAGCTTCCTAGCTCGTATGTGCATCCGTTGCATGGCAATCCCTACTCCTCACATCATATCTATCATTTGGCATCTCTTGCCTATGATTGTCCTCATTGATGTGAGCCTTTCTCACCCTTTTTTTCTTCCTCCTCCACACTATTTCGCGCTTTGCCATCCAAAGTGTCAACTCTCGTGCTTACGCTGATCCATTGCATGAGTGCTCAAAATATTGAAAAAGGAGTGGATCAAATTGACTTGTACCTGGCTAGTGGTCTGGGGACGAGTCAAGATAAGATTCCAGAAAAAGACCAAGTGTGAAACTTTAGTAGATTGAGTTCTCAACAAATAAATATTTTTTCTCGTATTCCATATCCCCCTTCTTTCACACAAACACCATTTGGAGACATTCGAGTCACGGACAGCGAGAGCTCTTGCACCTAATGTTCTTTTGTTACTTGTTTCAATGCTAATATAGACTCTTGCATGTTATGACTTGAATTGAATCTCTAACCTTGATTGCTTTACTTTTCAAAGTTCTTATATGGTTGCTAGCATGTCACCACAGAAATTATGCCGTTATAGTTTACCTACTCGAGGACGAGCAGGGATTAAGCTTGGGGATGCTGATACGTCCAAAACGTATCTATAATTTCTGCTTGCTCCATGCATGTTTTGTGTGATATTGCTATGATCTAGATACACTTTCATACACTTTTGATCATATTTGGACTAACCTATTAACTCAGTGCACCACAGTGCCAGTTCCTGTTTTATGCTATTTTTCTATTTCAGTTTTCCCCCATATAAAAAGTGCCAGAAAAATTCCGGGAAAAATATAGGAAAAATCAGCGTACAGGAAGCTTCGCGAAGAGCCCGAGTGGGGCCAGAGGGGAGCCAGGGGTGGGCCAGGCGGCCACCCGGCGCGGACACCCTCTGGGCTGCGCCAGGGGGGCGCCTGGGGCCCCTGGTCCACCTCTGGCTGCCCCCCTTCACCTATATATTCCCCGTGACGTGAAACCCTCAGGGACAGAACCCTTTTTCGCGATCTCGCCTCTGTTCCGCCGCCGCCGCGCTTCCGAGATTGGGAGCACCATAAGACCTCTTCCCGGCACCCTGCCGGAGGGAGGGTTGACCTCCGGGAGTCTCCTCTCAACCATGGATGCTTGCCGGATGTCTTGTGAGTAGTTTTACTTGGACCATGGGTCCGTGATCAGTAGCTATGTGATGTTCTCCTCCCCTCTTTGTTCTTCATGGTTTAGACCTCGTGAGTTTCCCTACATGATCGAGGCACTTTTGTAATCTTTCTGCTGTTGCTATGCGGAGTTTGATGGGATCTGATGGATTATGAGATTATGTTCAGATTGTGATTGAGTAATATATTTGGTTCTTATCTCTTATATTTTTGTTCCTAAGTAATTCTTGCATGTTCTCCGTTGTTGTTTATTGCTTTGGCCAAGTAGTAGGTAGTAACCCCAAGAGGGAACGTTTTGCTCGGTTGTGGGTTCATGCCCCCCGATGACACGCTTGAGTGACAGAAACATGAGTCTAGGGGATGTGCTGTTGCCACAAGGGGAAAAACAACGTTGCTTGTAACCGCGGTTGCAAGGATTGTTTACTTTACGCAAAGTGCTTTTTAATGCAGTTGTCTGTTGCTTTGGGTTTACACTTTGGGTGGGGCTCGCAACTTAATACCAGTGAGATGTTCTGGATAGATATCTCAAGGTGGATGATTAGTAGTAGATGCAATTGGATTTCGGTCTACTTATTTTGGCGTACTGCCCATGCTTTTGAGCCTCTTCCTTTCTTTTGTAACATAGTTAGCATTGCGGTGCGTTCATAATCCTGTCAATTGCCCTTCTGTAATTTGTTCACCTCGCATAGCAGTTTTATCGTCTTTTGGGAGAGAGACATCACTAGTGAACATCACGTATCCCGGTCCATATCCTCATTACTGTTTACACGCTCATTTACTTTTCTGCTTTTACTTTCAGTTCCTATCATTATCCCTTGCGTTTGATCCTTTGTGAACAACAAGACCAGAGAGATTGACAACCTCTCTGAACTTCATTGGGAACAAAGTTATTTGTGTCTGTGTGCAGGTCCGCGTCAGTTGCGCCGCTGACGCCTACTTATCATCTCTGGAGTCCTACTGGAGACAAACCTTGGTATCTTTACTGAGGGAAATTTTCTGCTGTACTACATCACGCCTTCCACTTGGGGTTTACCAATGAAGGGCGAGAAATCACTATCATTACCTCGCACATCAGCCCTATGCACTGAAGCAGAAGCCAAGGAAGCACGAGAAGACGGTGTTGATCTGAAGGAAGAAGCTTGCCTGTTGGCTCTGTCCAGGTCGGCAATTTACCAGCAGAGGCTGAGGCACTACCACAGCAAGAAGATCCGCCCCCTCGCTTTCCGCGAAGGCGATTTGGTGCTCCACCGAATCCAGAAATCAGATGGTCAGCACAAGTTATCGTCACCTTGGGAGGGTCCTTTCATCGTCACCCGAGCACTCAAGAACAATGCATATTACCTCATCGATTGCAGGCAAGGCACTCGGCACAAAGATACTTCAGGAGCTGAGACACAGCGTCCCTGGAACGCCGAGCTATTATGCCCGTTTTACAGTTGAGTCATGCGAGTGTATTTATGATATCAAGCATTCAATCAGTAAAGTTGTCATGCGTCTAAGAGATGGCATTCGATTGTCTTTATATGAGCTTTTCGTTTTTGGGCAAGACTCGGTGGGCAAAGCCTTGTCATTCCCGAGATGTGTGAAAAATCTCACTCGAGGACAGGCCGACCGCGCGGTCGCAAGTGTAAAATAAAGAAAAACATGAGAATTGCAGGTTCGAAGCCAAGCTAGCATGCGACATGAGCACAGATCATAAATTGACTATGGCATCGATGAAGCAACAGCTGGTCGGACCTGCAGTACCGCATCTCAAGCGCAAAAACACTCTGAAAGAGGATCATGGCCGACGGCACCATCCGCCGATTGCGTCCCCGATCGATGCACCGAGCCATCGGCAGGGAGCAATCAGCTGACTAAGTCTATGCAGAATCCTTCCGCGCTAACGCCAGAACAGTTCAGCCTCAATGACCAAATCCCAGCGGTGCATGATCCTGTGAGGCAATACCAGACCGCACGTCGGCTGTTGGCAAACATGGAATCATGCCACCAAGCGAAAATGGCAAAGAGCAAAAACGATAAAGCGAAAAGCAGGAAGTTGATCACAGAAGAAAGTTGCGCAATAAGCAAAGATAAGAGGCTCAAGGCCGAATGAATTCATTACATCAGAACATCCCCAGTGGGTGTCCTTGAAATTTATCAAAGTCTTGCGAAAAGTCGCGGTAAAAGACATAAAGTTTGCTCGCTAGGCGTCGGGAAAGGCAGAGGTCAGCGGCACGGTCGAAGCAGTCGGAGCAGTGGATGGCGTTTGTGTAACGGTCGGAACTGTTTGCTCCAACACAGTCGGACCCTCTGGCAGAGTAGCCACCTCCGATTTCTTAGGCTCTGTCAATTCTTCCCGCGCCTTGGAGGGCTCGACATCAGCTGGCTTGGCACTTGTCCGTCCTGAGGTGGCCTTGGGTGAAGTATGAGACGAGCTGTTGTCGGATAAGTCATCGTGATAAAGATGAGAGCTTGAAGAGCGCGCAGGTTGACTGCCTTGACCTCCTCGGGCACGTCCGCCAGCAGAAGGGTTGTCATCGGCCAGGGCAGTGATAGGAAGTGGAGCAATCGGCATCCCGGCGTCGTCAAGAACAGGGGTGTATTCAGTATGAGGGAACCACCCGACCATGGTCGTGGCTAGACAGTTCACCTGGGTATAGGCCGTCTCAAGAAGGTCGGCCGCCCCGTCTTGCATAGTGTAAATCCGAGCCAGGCTCAGCTTGGGATACCAGCTCAGCACGGTCTGAAGCGCCATCTCGACGCCAGTCCGGGCAGCTGAGTCAAGCAAAGCCTCGACTCGGCGGGGAGCGGCCTTCAGCAGCATCAGCACCTGGTCATGAGTGGCAGTCGGGGCATCCCCTTGCTCTGAATCCTCGTCACCGGAGTCATGTGTGCCTGCTGAGGATCCTTCACCATGGCGCAGGCGTCCGAGTGCTTGCTTCAGTTCGGCAGGCCCCCAAAGCAGCTCGGCGAGTTTCTGAACGCCCAGTTTGAATGCGAAGACGCTGCCAAGGATGACGGGGATGCAAGCTTCGGTGGCAATGATGAATTCCCGGGGACTCCACCCTTCAGCCTCAGCCCTCACAGGCCAGCCTTCTTCGGCTCGAATTCGTTTCTCCTCAGAAACTGCGTGCTGAGCGGCGGGCTCAGAGGCAGGCCAATGCTCTGTATCGGGAAGATAGGTGTGAGAAGATGCAAAAGAGAAGAAACCGACAGGAGAACCGAGAGAAGAGAGATGGCTCACCAGAAAGAAGGGAATCCATCTCACAAAGCCCCTCGAGATTAACCCGGGCCTCGCGTCGGGCCTTGGTTAGCTCGTCATTGTGGCGCAGCGTCATAGCCTCCAGCTTGGCCACTGCATCATCTCGTTCAGCTTGCATAGCAGTCCGAGCTGTCACCGCGGCATCGCGCTCCGAGCGCAAGACCTTGGCAGTCGTGGCATGGGCCGAGATCACCGCCTCCAGTTCGGCTTTGTGACTGGATCTGAGCGCAGCCATATCACTTCGCAGCCGCTCGGCAGTGCGAGATAAATCAGTTTCAGCGGCTCGAAGGCGTTCAAGCTCCTGCTGAGCAGCGGTAAGCTCGGGGCCTTAACGGCCGAGCTGCTCCACCAGCTCGGCCACACGTCCCTGAAGAGCGGTGATAGTGGGCAAAGATGCAGCAGCAGCTGCAACGTGGATCAGAGGAAAAAGTTAGAATCGGAAAATGAAGTCGATCGGTTGGGAATCAGTCGAATTACCTGTCAGCTCGGCGACCTTGGCGGTCTGCTGGTTCACCTGAAGCTGAGCGGAGGCAAGGAGTCGCAAGCTGGCGGCATAAGACTCGAGCAAGGTCTCAAAAACCTTGCGTTTCTCCTCAGCGGCAGCCTGTGCATTGAAAGAGAGTCAGTAAGAAAGTTGACGACATCAAATTTCGAAAGAAGATCCGAGCTAATTGCACGCAATCGGCCCGAATCTCGGGGACTACACCCACTCAAGGGCAGATCCACCGATCTGAGGACGGCTCAGGAAAGCAAAAGTAAGACGAAGATCCGAGCTGATTGCACGTGATCGGCCCGAATCTCGGGGACTACACCCAGTGGGTGCGCTTGCGCGCCCCCTACTGGAAAAGAGGACTTACAGCGTAATGGCGGTCGACGAGCTCGAGCTCCTGAAGCACGCCGGTGGAGAGTGCCTTCACTCGGTCATAAGTCGAAGCCATATTGCCATGGGAGGCCAGGGGAAAGCGACGCGAGGCATCGGGCTCGGAGTCGGCAGGATTGGTGCGGGAGTAGGCCATGCGGAAGTGCTCCATCGAATGCATCTGCGATTCGGGAGCGGCAGAGGAGATAGTCATCAACGTCGGCTGAAGGATTATAGCCTTGGAGGCAGCAGTAGTCGAGGGCGGCGCCGAGGTGGTGATGTGCGAGGTAATGATAGTGATTTCTCGCCCTTCGTTGGTGAGCCCCAAGTGGAAGGCGTGATGTAGCACAGCAGCAAATTTCCCTCAGTAAAGATACCAAGGTTTGTCTCCAGTAGGACTCCAGAGATGATAAGTAGGTGTCAGCGGCGCTACTGACGCGGACCTGCACACAGACACAAATAACTTTGTTCCCAACGAAGTTCAGAGAGGTTGTCAATCTCTCCGGTCTTGTTGTTCACAAAGGATCAAACACAAAGGATAATGATAGCAACTGAAAGTAAAAACAAAAAAGTAAATGAGCGTGTAAACAGTGATGAGGATATGGACCGGGATACGTGATGTTCACTAGTGATGTCTCTCTCCCAAAAGACGATAAAACTGCTATGCGAGGTGAACAAATTACAGAAGGGCAATTGACAGGATTATGAACGCACCGCAATGCTAACTATGCTACAAAAGAAAGGAAGAGGCTCAAAAGCACGGGCAGTACGCCAAAATAAGCAGACCGAAATCCAACTGCATCTACTACTAATCATCCACCTTGAGATATCTATCCAGAACATCTCGCTGGTATTAAGTTGCGAGCCCCGCCCAAAGTGTAAACCCAAAGCAACAGACAACTGCATTAAAAAGCACTTTGCGTAAAGTAAACAATCCTTGCAACCGCGGTTACAAGCATCGTTGTTTTCTCCCTTGTGGAAACAGCACATCCCCTAGACTCATGTTTCTGTCACTGAAGCGTGTCATCAGGGGGCATGAACCCATAATCGAGCATAACGTTCCCTCTTGGGGTTACTACCTACTACTTGGCCGAAGCAATAAACAGCAACGGAGAACATGCAAGAATTACTTAGGAACAAAAATATAAGAGATAAGAACCAAATATATTACTCAATCACAATCTGAACATAATCTCATAATTCATCAGATCCCATCAAACTCAGCATAGCAATAGCAGAAAGATTACAAAAGTGCCTCGATCATGTAGGGTAGCTCACGAGGTCTAAACCATGAAGAACAAAGAGGGGAGGAGAACATCACATGGCTACTGATCATGGACCCATGGTCCAAGGAAAACTACTCACGAGACATCCGGGAAGCATCCATGGTGGAGAGGAGACTCCCGGAGGTCGGCCCTCCCTCCGGCAGGGTGCCGGGAAGAGGTCTTCTGGTGCTCCCGATCTCGGAAGCGCGGCGGCGGCGGAACAGAGGAGAGATCGCGAAAAAGGGTTCTCGTCTCGGAAGTTTCCTGTGACGGAGAATATATAGGCGAAAGGGGGCAGCCAGGGGGGCCACCAGGGGTCCAGACACCCCCCTGGCGCGGACAAGCCCTAGGGCACGCCACCAGGGCGCCTGGGCCCCTGGTGGTGGCCCTCTGGCCCCACCCAGGTTCTTCCGGAAGGTTCCTTCACGCTGATTTTTTATCTGAATTTTCCCGAATTTTTGGAGCACTTTTTATATGGGGGAAAATTGAAATAGAAAAACAGCAGAAAACAGGAACTGGCACTGTGGTGCACTGAGTTAATAGGTTAGTCCAAATATGATCAAAAGTGTATGAAAGTGTATCTAGATCATAGCAGTATCACACAAAACATGCATGGAGCAAGCAAAAATTATAGATACGTTTTGGACGTATCAGGTGGCTGGCGGGGCAGTAGCACTCGGTGTCGGAGCAGTTGTTGAAGGAGGAGACACCGTCACTATCGGCGGGGTGGTCGTGACGATGCCAGTCGGGATCTGACCGGAGGACCGCGGCTGGGAAGGAGAAATCGGAGGGTCCGGTTGCAATCCCTCGGCGTCGGCGGACTCCAGGTCGACGTCGTCCTTGGGAGCCACGGAAACTTTGGGCAGAGGCTTGCTCGGGGGTTTGCTCGGAGGTTTGGCGAGGTCGGCACGAAGTTTCTTAGCCTTGCGCTCAGCATCCTTGGTCGAGAGAGGAGCAATCGGCGGCCGTTTTCTAGTATTGTCAGCATGAATGGAGGTGGCAAAAGGAGCCGGGCCGGTGAAGGCAGGGATGTCTCGGTCAATATCGTCCAGATCAATAGCAGCCTGATACGTCCAAAACGTATCTATAATTTCTGCTTGCTCCATGCATGTTTTGTGTGATATTGCTATGATCTAGATACATTTTCATACACTTTTGATCATATTTGTACTAACCTACTAACTCAGTGCACCCCAGTGCCAGTTCCTGTTTTCTGCTCATTTTCTATTTCAGTTTTCCCCCATATAAAAAGTGCCAGAAAAATTCTGGAAAAAATACATGAAAAAACAGCGTACAGGAAGCTTCGAGAAGAGCCCGGGAGGGGCCAGAGGGGAGCCAGGGGGGCCCAGGCGGCCACCCGGCGCGGCCCCACCCCTGGCCGCGCCAGGGGGGGCCCTCAACCACCTCTGGCTGCCCCCTTCGCCTATTTATTCTCCGTCACGGGAAAACTCCAGAAGAAGAACCCTATTCCGCAAACTCGCCTCTGTTCCGCCGCCGCCGCGCTTCCGAGATTGGGAGCACCAGAAGACCTCTTCCCGACACCCTGCCGGAGGGAGGATTGATCTCCGAGAGTCTCCTCTCCACCATGGATGCTCCCCGGATGTCTCTTGAGTAGTTTTCCTTGGACCATGGGTCCGTGATCATTAGCTATGTGATGTTCTCCTCCCCTCTTTGATCTTCATTGTTTAGACCTCGTGAGCTGCCCTACATGATCGAGGCACCTTTGTAATATTTCTGTTGTTGCTATGTTGAGTTTGGAGGGATCTGATGGATTATAAGATTATGTTCAGATTGTGATAGAGTAATATATTTGGTTTTTATCTGTTATATTTTTGTTCCTAAGTAATTCTTGCATGTTCTCCGTTGCTGTTTATAGCTTTGGCCAAGTAGTAGGTAGTGACTCCAAGAGGGAGCGTTGTGCTAGATTGTGGGTTCATGCCCCGCGATGACACGCTTGAGTGACAGAAACATGAGTCTAGGGGATGTGTTGTTGCCACAAGGGGGAAAACAACGGTGCTTGTAACCGCGGTTACAAGGATTGTTTACTTTACGCAAAGTTCTTTTTATTGCAGTTGTCTGTTGCTTTGGGTTTACACTTTGGGTGGGGCTCGCAACTTAATACCAGCGAGATGTTCTGGATAGATATCTCAAGGTGGATGATTAGTAGTAGATGCAAATGGATTTCGGTCCACTTATTTTGGCGTACTGCCTGTGCTTTTGAGCCTCTTCCTTTCTTTTGTAGCATAGTTAGCATTGCGGTGCGTTCATAATCCTGTCAATTGCCCTTCTGTAATTTGTTTACCTCGCATAGCAGTTTTATCGTCTTTTGGGAGAGAGACGTCACTAGTGAACATCACGTATCCCGGTCCATATCCTCATTATTATTTCCAAGCTATATTTACTTTACTGCTTTTACTTGCTATCATTATCCCTTGCGTTTTATCCTTTGTGAACAACAAGACCGAAGAGATTGACAACCTCTCTGAACTTAGTTGGGAACAAAGTTATCTGTGTTTGTGTGCAGGTCCACGTCAGTTGCGCCGCTGACACCTACTTATCATCTCTGGAGTCCTACTGGAGACAAACCTTGGTATCTTCACCGAGGGAAAACTGTTGTTGTACTACATCTCAAACCTTCCACTTGGGGTAACCAACGAAGGGCGAGAAGCCATCAAGCAAGTTTTCTGGCGCCGTTGCCGGGGACTCCGAGTGCTAAGATAGGGGAGTTGCACACTACCCTTTACCTTTGTTTTTTTTAGTCTTGTTAGTTTACGTTTCAGTTTTTATCTTTGTGTCTTTTATCAAAATTTACAAAAAAATCTGCCACACTTGCTGCTACTATGGGTTCCACTAAAAACACCAAGTTGTGTGACTTCACTAGTCACAACAACCAAGACTTTATCTGCACTCCCATTGCCACACCTGCCACTTCAGCTACCTCTTATGAAATTAAACCTGCTTTGCTAAACCTTGTTATGAGAGATCAATTCTCTGGTGCTGGAGATGATGCTGCTTTACACTTGAATAATTTTGTTAAATTATGTGATATGCAAAAATATAAAGAAGTAGAAGGTGATGTTGTTAAGCTCAAGCTCTTTCCTTTCTCTTTAAGGGGAGATGCTAAAATCTGGTTTCAATCTTTGCCTAGAAATAGCATAGATTCATGGGATAAGTGCAAAGATGCTTTTATAGGGAAGTACTACCCTCCTGCTAAGATTATCCAATTGAGGAGTAATATTATGAATTTTAAGCAATTGGATAATGAACACGTTGCCCAAGCTTGGGAACGAATGAAATCTCTTGTTAAGAAATGTCCTACACATGGTTTGACTACCTGGATGGTTATCCAGATTTTTTATGCAGGCTTGAACTTTACCTCGCGGAACCTGTTAGATTCGGCCGCGGGAGGAACCTTTATGTCAACTACACTTGGTGTTGCCATGAAGATTCTCGATGAAATGATGCCCAATTATTCCCAATGGCACACCGAACGCGCTCCAACAGGTAGGAAGGTAAACTCTGTCGAGGAAATTACCTCCCTCAATGAAAAAGTTGACTTAATTATGTCTCTACTTACCAAGCAACCCTCTATTGATCCTCATGATGTTCCTTTAAATTATTTGGTTGCTCAAGAACAAGTAGATGTGAACTTTATTGCTAGAAACAACTTCAACAACAATGCTTATAGGGGAAATTTTGCTAGCAATCCTAGACCGTTTCCATCCAACTATGGGAACAACAACACTTACCCTAGCAACAAGAACCCCTCTTCTGAATTGGAAAGCATGCTTAGAGACTTTATCACTACCCAAAAATCTTTCAACAAAAATGTAGAGGAGAAATTAGCTAAAATAGATAATCTCTCTTTGAAGGTAGAAAGCTTAGCCCTTGATATTGAGATGCTTAAAATTAGAACCTCTCCCCTTGAGGAGAATAAGGCCACTCCTATTAATGCTATCCAGTTACAAATCAATGAAAATATTAGGATGATGGCTAAACTTAAAGAAAGATGGGCTAGAGAAAAAGAGGAAGAGGATAGAATTAAGAGCCTTCCTACACACCACACAGTTGCCACTATCCAAATTGTTGAGGACACCCAAACTATTAGCACCCAATGCACTCCTAGTCCCGTTGGACCTATTAATGGTGATGCTAATACCTCAACCATAGAAAAAGAAACTCCTATGAACATAGAGGGTTTCAAACAAGTGATCCTAGATGACACTACTACCACCTTTGATAGTAGTGATATTGATTTTGATAGTTGTACCCTCTCAGAAGTTATCAGTTTGCTACACAAAATGTCTAGAGACCCCCACACTAGCACACTTAATCTTGCCTTCACGGAGCATATCACAAATGCTCTCATCAAAGCTAGGGAGGAGAAGCTTAGAGTAGAAGCCTCCATACCTAGGAAGCTAGATGATGGTTGGGACCCTATGATCAAAATTAAATTAAATAACTTCTCTTGCTATGCTTTATGTGATGTTGGAGCTAGTACCTCTGTTATGCCCAAAAGAATATTTGATATGTTTGAATTGAAGCCCTTTGAGCCTTGTTCTTTTGGTGTTCGTCTTGTTGATTCTTCCATAAAGAAACCTTTGGGGAAGATCGACGATGTTCTTATCATTGTCAATGACAACTATGTTCCCGTTGATTTTATTGTTATGGATATAGAGTGTGAACCTTTGTGTCCAATTATTTTGGGACGTCCTTTTCTTCGCACCGTTGGTGCGGTTATTGACATGAAAGAGGGGAATATAAAAGTCCAATTCCCATTCAAAAAGGGGATGGAACACTTCCCTAGAAAGAAAATCAAGTTACCTTTTGAGTCCGTTACACGGGCTAGTTATTCTCTTTCTCTTGATAAAACTTGATTCTTCTTTTGCATTAAGCCTAGCTAATGGCTTTAAAGGAGCGCTTTCGGGAGGCAGCCCGCAACGAATTTAGATTTTATTTTTTGCTTTTGTTGTGTCTTGATGATTGTTACTACTGTATCAACATCATTTTATCTTTATTTTTCAGCTTTGTGCCAAGTTATAGCCTCTTACGGAAGGGAAGTAAAAGTTGTGACATGCTGTCCAGAAAACAGATTCTGTCCTCGTGACCAGAAAAATTCCAGAAAAATTCCAGTTCATCTTTTTGAGCTGAAATATTTACACAGTATGCTCTATACAATTACGAAACTTCCGTATGTTCTGAGTTTTCTGATTCGAGTTGCAGAAGTGCCCCTAAAAAATTATTTACTATCTGTTGTTCTGTTTTTCACAGATTATGCCACGTTTTGTCTCTCCTAACTTTTGCAAACCTTAAGCTTGCTTTTTCTTTGCAAAAACTTTTTGGCACTCTTGAGAAACAGTAGCTCTTCAAGAATATATTTATATCCAGTGGGAAAAATTATTTATTAAGGGTACTAACCTCTCTAATCAGCTTATGATGAGTTATGTATGAAGGGAGTTTTCAAGTGTTGTATGGAAGATGATGAAAGAAGATCCAGGAGTGTCAAGCGCTCAAGCCTGGGGATGCCCCCATGCATCCCCAACAAATATTCAAGGAGACTCAAGCGTCTAAGCTTGGGGATGCCCCTGTGCATCCCCTTCTCCATCAACAATCATCAGTTCGTCCTTCGTCTCACTATATTTTTATCACTTCATGCGTTATGTGCTATGCTTGGAGCGTCTCGCTCTTAGGTTTTGTTTTTAGTTTTCTTTAGCTTTGCTTGTTGTTAATAACAAGTTAGATCCCTTCTTACTTTGTGTGGGAGAGAAACACGCTCCACTTTCAAAATCTAGAACATATCATAGAATTTTCCTGCTTATCTTTTTGCTGTTGTGTGTTCTTTATCTTTTCATAGCTACTGTCATGTTTAGTTTTAGTCTTAGTTTGTCTTTAGCAAGAGCCTTGGCTTTTGTTTAGTTTGTTGCTGGAACTCTTTTTAGTTTTCATGTTTATCTTGTTAAGAGAGTTGGTTGTTGCACTGAGTTGTGTCTTGTTTTGAAAGTAGGTATTTGAGGTTGCTATTTAATTTTAGTAGTAACTTGCAATAGTTTTGAGGTATTGATGTGAGTAATGTTTGAACTTTTGGTGTCAATAGCTCTTGCCTATTAGTGATAGGTGTCGTATTTTGGGCAATTCGTGTGTATTTTCAAAACCTACAAAATTATTTGAGAACTCTAGCTACTAGATGGATCACTACTCTTCTAAGGAGTCGAATATCAGAGAACACTCACGTACCATGAGTCGAGGATGCGCAAAGATAACCAAACCCCCATACACTCCTCCTCGGGGTACTTGTCTCTTTGTGAACCTCCTTATTAGATTGCGAGTTACCGATAATAAGTGCATGAGTTCTTCGGACTAATGTAAGTATTGAAAGTTGACACTTCCACCTTCCCATATTTTGCTACCCTCTCCCGTGCCGTGCAATTCTTTATTCTCACTCCGAGAGTTGGTGTCCACCTTCGCCGGTACATCCAAACCCTTGGCATGATACGCTCTGTCATCATAAACCTTCTTATATCTTTCCTCAAAACAGCCACCATACCTACCTATCAAGGCATTTCCATAGCCTTTCCGAGTTATATTGCCATGCAACTTCCACCTCTTCATGACTTGATCTTCATGTCATACATGTTCTTGCTACACTGGCAGCGACATACCTTGCATACTTCATGATAGTTACATCTTCTTTATGTTTTAAGTACCTTGTAAAGTGTGAAAGATCTCCTTTACCTTCTTGTAAAATAGAGTGTTGCCCTTAAGTGAGGAAAAGATCCCAAAGTGGACACATTAAAAGATCCCCAAGAGGACAAATGAGAGTTAAATAGAAAGAGCCATTGAGGCCACAAAAAAATAGAAAAAAGAGAAAAATAAATAAAAAGAGAGAAAGGGGCAACACTACTATCCATTTGAGAGATCCACACTAGTACTCCCTTTATATCCTTGTACTCCATAGAGATGATCATTATGCATATAGCTATGTGGGGACCTTCACACCAGAACTTGGCTTGCATATTCCAAGGATAAGTCTCCTCAAACGAGCTCTAGGTCTTCATGAGCGAGCAAGTTAGATGCACCCCCACTAGTTCCTTTGGAGAGCTTCTTAGCTCGTATGTGCATCTGTTGCATGGCAATCCCTACTCCTCACATCATATCTATCATTTGGCATTTCTTGCCTATGATTGTCCTCATTGATGTGATCCTTTCTCATCATTTTTGTCTTCCTCCTCCACCATATTTCTCTCTTTGCCATATTAAGTGTCAACTCTCGTGCTTACGCTCATCCATTGCATGAGTGCTCAATATATCGAAAAGGAGTGGATCAAATTGACTTGTACCTGGCTAGTGGTCTGGGGACGAGTCAAGATAAGAATCCAGAAGAAGACCAAGTGTGAAACTTTAGTAGATTGAGTTCTCAACACAAAAATTACTTTTTCTCGTATTCCCTATCCCCCTTCTTGCACGCAAACACCATTTGGTGACATTCGAGTCACGAACAGCGAGAGCTCTTGCACCTATTGTTCTTTTGTTACTTTTTTCAATGTTAATATAGACTCCTGCATGTTATGACTTGAATTGAATCTCTTACCTTGATTGCTTTACTTTTCAAAGTTCTTTTATGGTTGCTAGCATGTCACCACAGAAATTATGTTGTTATCATTTACCTACTCGAGGACGAGCAGGAATTAAGCTTGGGGATGTTGATACGTCCAAAACGTATATATAATTTCTGCTTGCTCCATGCATGTTTTGTGTGATATTGCTATGATCTATATACACTTTCATACACTTCTGATCATATTTGGACTAACCTATTAACTCAGTGCACCCCAGTGCTAGTTCCTGTTTTCTGCTGTTTTTCTATTTCAGTTTTCCCCATATAAAAAGTGCCAGAAAAATTCCGGGAAAAATACAGGAAAAATCAGCGTAGAGGAAGCTTCGAGAAGAGCCAGGGAGGGGCCAGAGGGGAGCCAGAGGGGCCAGGCGGCCACCCGGCGCGGCCCCACCCCTGGCCGCGCCAGGGGGCGCCTGGGGCCCCTGGTCCACCTCTGGCTGCCCCCCTTCGCCTATTTATTCTCCTTCACGGGAAAACTCCAGAAGAAGAACCCTATTCCGCAAACTCGACTCTGTTCCGACGCCGCCGCGCTTCTGAGATCGGGAGCACCAGAAGACCTCTTCACGGCACCCTGTCGGAGGGAGGATTGACCTCCGGGAGTCTCCTCTCCACCATGGATGCTCCCCGGATGTCTCATGAGTAGTTTTCCTTGGACCATGGGTGCGTGATCAGTAGCTATGTGATGTTCTCCTCCCCTCTTTGATCTTCATTGTTTAGACCTCGTGAGCTGCCCTACATGATCGAGGCACCTTTGTAATATTTCTGTTGTTTCTATGCTGAGTTTGATGGGATCTGATGGATTATGAGATTATGTTCAGATTGTGATAGAGTAATATATTTGGTTTTTATCTCTTATATTTTTGTTCCTAAGTAATTCTTGCATGTTCTCCGTTGCTGTTTATTTCTTTGGCCAAGTAGTAGGTAGTGACTCCAAGAGGGAACATTTTGCTAGATTGTGGGTTCATGCCCCCCGATGACACACTTGAGTGACAGAAACATGAGTCTAGGGGATGTGATGTTGCCACAAGGGGGAAAACAACGGTCCTTGTAACCGCGGTTGCAAGGATTGTTTACTTTACGCACAGTTCTTTTTATTGCAATTGTCTGTTGCTTTGGGTTTACACTTTGGGTGGGGCTCGCAACTTAATACCAGCGAGATGTTCTGGATAGATATCTCAAGGTGGATGATTAGTAGTAGATGCAGATGGATTTCGGTCTACTTATTTTGGCGTACTGCCCGTGCTTTTGAGCTTCTTCCTTTCTTTTGTAGCATAGTTAGCATTGCGGTGCGTTCATAATCCTGTCAATTGCCCTTCTGTAATTTGTTTACCTCGCATAGCAGTTTTATCGTCTTTTGGGAGAGAGACATCACTAGTGAACATCACGTATCCCGGTCCATATCCTCATTATTATTTCCAAGCTATATTTACTTTACTGCTTTTACTTGCTATCATTATCCCTTGCGTTTTATCCTTTGTGAACAACAAGACCGGAGAGATTGACAACCTCTCTGAACTTCGTTGGGAACAAAGTTATCTGTGTATGTGTGCAGGTCCACGTCAGTTGCGCCGCTGACACTTACTTATCATCTCTGGAGTCCTACTGGAGACAAACCTTGGTATCTTCACCGAGGGAAAACTGTTGCTGCACTACATCTCAAACCTTCCACTTAGGGTAACCAACGAAGGGCGAGAAGCCATCAATTAGTAGGTAGATGCAGATGGATTTCGGTCTACTTGTCTTGGCGTACCGCCCATGCTTTTGAGCCTCTTCCTTTCTTTATAGCATAGTTAGCATTGGTTTGCGCACATAATCCTGTCAATTGCCCCGCTGTAATTTGTTTACCTCGCATGGATATTTTATCGTATTTTGAGAGAGAGACATCACTAGTGAACATCATGGGACCCCGGTCCATATTTCCAACACTGTTTACACCCACTATTTATTTACTGCTTTATTTACTTTTCTGTTGCTATCACTATCATTATTATCCCGTGCGTTTGATCCTTTGTGAACAACAAGGCCGGAGAGATTGACAACCTCTCTAAACTCGTTGGGAGCGAAGTTATCTGTTGTGTGTGCAGGTTCACGTCAACCACCTAACTGTTGGCGTCGTTGTCACCTTCCTGTCGTTGCTGGAGTCCTGCTGGAGACAAAACTTGGTATCTTCACCGAGGGGAATTGCTGCTATCTACATCTCAACCTTCCACTTTGGGTAACCAGCGAGGGGGCGAGAACTCGTACCATCAGGGACCCAAAGCTTCGTTGTTAGTTGACATTGTGGGACATGTCGGTATTTTGATTTCCATGGTGAAGACAATGGCAGAGAATGACATGGTGATTAAGGTCTGGGGCCTAGTAATGGTGGATCGATTCTTCGAGACGATGAGGAACTTGCTTGGTGATTCGGGACTCATAGCATCGGCATCGGCATCAGCAAGTGAAGGCGGCAACACAAGAGGAGGATAAAGTCTTATCTTTCAGGGTGAAATTCAAGGTCTAGCCTTTGAAGGTATTGTTTTGAGATTGCGGATTTCTCCAATGTGAAAACCTAAGATTGACGGCGCTTTTGCACCGTTTTCTTCTTGGAGGCGTCTCTTTTGAAAAAATTGAATTTCAGGTGTTGTCTTGGTGGTGGATGTGCTGCAGCTACAAGAAATGCATCACCATAGCAGAATCTTTCTTTTTTGTTCTTTATATTTTAACTGTGTGCATCCGTACGTAATATCTTTAGAGTATTACGTTGTTACAGAGACTCGGAGACTAGACACAATTAATATCTTCACAGAATTGATATATACCTTTTATCGGAAAAAGTGAAGTAACCAAACCAAACCATGAAGGAACTTAAACAACATGTACCTTATCTGGATGGGCGGAGCCACGTGTCCTTCATCATTGATGATTGGAGTAGTAATCAGTCTTGATGCTGACTAGCACCACCATGCCTGCTGGGCTATCCGTCCTGAACTAGAACATCATCAACTCTGATTGATTTTATGGAGTAGCTCAAATCGGCGCCTAGTCCCTCTCAACCATTATCAATACAAAAACACGCCGTTTGGCAACACGCAAATCTTCCCGTCAATCTTCACACAATCCCATCACAGAGACGCGGCAGCAATCACGACGGCGTCGCCCACGACGTTTGCTTGCTGGCACGGCCGCAACAGCGACGCGAGAGAAACGCCCCCATCCCATCATCACCACACCATCCACCACGCCCGACGACGTGCGAAAAAGGGCTTTTCTCTCGGCGCCAGCGGAGACCGTTGCCCCAATCAAAAGCGTATCGCCCATGCTTTTGAGCGTACCGCCCATGCAGATGGATTTCGGTCTACTTGTCTTGGCGTACCGCCCATGCTTTTGAGCCTCTTCCTTTCTTTATAGCATAGTTAGCATTGGTTTGCGCACATAATCCTGTCAATTGCTCAGCTGTAATTTGTTTACCTCACATGGCTATTTTATCATCTTTTGAAAGAGAGACATCACTAGTGAACATCATGGGACCCCGGTCCATATTTCCAACACTGTTTACACCCACTATTTATTTACTGCTTTATTTACTTTTATGTTGCTATCACTATCATTATTATCCCGTGTGTTTGATCCTTTGTGAACAACAAGGCCGGAGAGGTTGACAACCTCTCTGAACTTGTTGGGAGCGAAGTTATCTGTTGTGTGTGCAGGTTCACGTCAACCACCTAACTGCTGGCGCCGTTGTCACCTTCCTGTCGTTGCTAGAGTCCTGGTGGAGACAAACCTTGGTATCTTCACCGAGGGGAATTGCTGCTATCTACATCTCAACTTTCCATTTTTGGTAACCAACGAGGGGGCGAGAACTCGTACCATCAGGGACCCAAAGCTTCGTTGTTAGTTGACATTGTGGGAGATGTCGGTATTTTGATTTCCATGGTGAAGACAATGGCAGAGAATGACATGGTGATTAAGGTCTGGGGCCTAGTAATGGTGGATCGATTCTTCAAGATGTGAGGAACTTTCTTGGTGATTCGGGACTCATAGCATCCGCATCGGCATCAGCAAGTGAAGGCGGCAACACAAGAGGAGGATAAAGTCTTATCTTTCAGGGTGAAATTCAAGGTCTAGCCTTTGAAGGTATTGTTTTGAGATTGCGGATTTCTCCAATGTGAAAACCTAAGATTGACGGCGCTTTTGCACCGTTTTCTTCTTGGAGGCGTCGCTTTTGAAAAATTTGAATTTCAGGTGTTGTCTTGGTGGTGGATGTGCCGCAGCTACAAGAAATGCATCACCATAGCAGAATCTTTCTTTTTTGTTCTTTATATTTTAACTGTGTGCATCCGTACGTAATATCTTTAGAGTATTACGTTGTTACAGAGACTCGGAGACTAGACACGATTAATATCTTCACAGAATTGATATATACCTTTATCGGAAAAAGTGAAGTAACCAAACCAAACCATGAAGGAAATTAAACAACATGTACCTTATCTGGATGGGCGGAGCCACGTGTCCTTAATCATTGATGATTGGAGTAGTAATCAGTCTTGATGCTGACTAGCACCACCATGCCTGCTGGGCTATCCGTCCTGAACTAGAACATCATCAGCTCTGATTGATTTTATGGAGTAGCTCAAATCGGCGCCTAGTCCCTCTCAACCATTATCAATACAAAAACACGCCGTTTGGCAACACACAAATCTTCCCGTCAATTTCACACAATCCCATCACAGAGACGCGGCAGCAATCACGACGGCGTCGCCCACGACGTTTGCTTGCTAGCACGGCCGCAACAGCGACGCGAGAGCAACGCCCCCATCCCATCATCACCACACCATCCACCACGCCCCAAGACGTGCGAAAAAGGGCTTTTCTCTCGGCGCCAGCGGAGACCGTTGCCCCAATCAAAAGCGTACCACCCATGCTTTTGAGCGTACCGCCCATGCAGATGGATTTCGGTCTACTTGTCTTGGCGTACCGCCCATGCTTTTGAGCCTCTTCCTTTCTTTATAGCATAGTTAGCATTGGTTTGCGCACATAATCCTGTCAATTGCTCAGCTGTAATTTGTTTACCTCGCATGGCTATTTTATTGTCTTTTGAGAGAGAGACATCACTAGTGAACATCATGGGACCCCGGTCCATATTTCCAACACTGTTTACACCCACTATTTATTTACTGCTTTATTTACTTTCATGTTGCTATCACTATCATTATTATCTCGTGCGTTTGGTCCTTTGTGAACAACAAGGCCGGAGAGATTGACAACCTCTCTGAACTCGTTGGGAGCGAAGTTATCTGTTGTGTGTGCAGGTTCACGTCAACCACCTAACTGCTGGCGCCGTTGTCACCTTCCTGTCGTTGCTGGAGTCCTGCTGGAGACAAACCTTGGTATCTTCACCGAAGGGAATTGCTGCTATCTACGTCTCAACCTTCCACTTTGGGTAACCAACGAGGGGGCGAGAACTCGTACCATCAGGGACCCAAAGCTTCGTTGTTAGTTGAAATTGTGGGACATGTCGGTATTTTGATTTCCATGGTGAAGACAATGGCAGAGAATGACATGGTGATTAAGGTCTGGGGCCTAGTAATGGTGGATCGAGTCTTCGAGACGATGAGGAACCTGCTTGGTGATTCGGGACTCATAGCATCCGCATCGGCATCGGCATCAGCAAGTGAAGGAGGCAACACAAGAGGAGGATAAAGTCTTATCTTTCAGGGTGAAATTCAATGTCTAGCCTTTGAAGGTATTGTTTTGAGATTGCGGATTTCTCCAATGTGAAAACCTAAGTTTGACGGCGCTTTTGCACCGTTTTCTTCTTGGAGGCGTCGCTTTTGAAAAAATTGAATTTCAAGTGTTGTCTTGGTGGTGGATGTGCCGCAGCTACAAGAAATGCATCACCATAGCAGAATCTTTCTTTTTTGTTCTTTATTATTTTTTAACTGTGTACATCTGTAATATCTTTAGAGTATTACGTTTTTGCAGAGACTCGGAGACTAGACGCAATTAATATCTCCACGGAATTGATATATTACCTTTATCGAAAAAGTGAAGTAACCAAACCAAGCCAGGAAGAAAAACAACATGTACCTTATCTGGATGGGCGGAGCCACGTGTCCTTAATCATTGATGATTGGAGCAATGATCAATCTTTGATGCTGACTAGCACCACCATGCCTGCTGGGCTATCCGTCCTGAACTAGAACATCATCAGCTCTGATTGATTTTATGGAGTATAGCTCAAATCGGCGCCTAGTCTCTCTCAACCATTCTCAAATCTCAATACAAAAACACAGGACGGTACGACGAATCTGCCGAAGACATTGAGCCGAGGCAGGCACAACAAACCGTTTGGCAATCACGGCGTCGCCCACGACGTTTTGCTGGCGCGGCCGCAACAGCGACGCGAGAGCAACGCCCCCATTCCCATTCCAATCCATCATCACCACACCATCCACCACGCACGACGACGTGCGAAAAAGGGCTTTTCTCTCGGCGCCAGCGGAGACCGTTGCCCCAATCAAAAGCGCCCCCCTTTCCCTTCTCCCTCCCTCCCTCCTCGGTGCTGGCCGGCGGCACTTTCCCAAATCGACCGGGATTTGGCGCCGGGAGAAGGCATGGCGAGGGCCCTCGACGGCTGCTGCTACTCCGCCAAAGACGTCTCCTACAGGTTCGCCCGCTCCCAACTCCCTTCTTCACGCGGGGCCGCGGCTCGCTCTTCCCGCTGCTTTATTACATCGGGCCAGCAACCAACCAAACAACCAGCAGTTGAACCCTAGCTAGGATCGACGACAATCTGGTTTGATCTTTGACCTGTACTGTACCAGGACTTACAGTTACAGTACTCCTTGCAGTGCCAAAATTCTCTGCTACTTACTGTCTGCTAAGATCAATTTTAGTACTAGTAGTAGCAGAGAATGACACTGTTACTGGACGGAGTTGCTGGGTTCAGAACTTCCGATGCTACTGGACGGATACTGAACTTTTGCTTTTAATTACGTAGTTCTTTTTTGTTCGATATATGACGCTATTATTAACTCAATATGTAGCATCAAGGGAATGATAAATATGATGAGCAACACACGCCATGTAACTAAGACGCACACTACCAAAACAACAAAAGTATGACCAAAGGAGAAAAAAAACGACATATCGGCAACACTAGGATCATAGAAACTGCAGTGAAGTGGATCATGCGTTCGACCTCTGTTTCTTCCAAGCGATCAGGATCTCTGTGAGAAATACTAGAACTAGATAGGATGGACTCGATTGTGAAGTTTCGTGCAGACGAACATTGCCTACATTGTGATACCTCATACCTGAATGATTTGACACGAATAAGATAAATACTGTAGGACGTGATTTGAACTTTGTGAAGGCGAGGAATTGCCGTCCATGCAAATACGATGTTCTGGTGGAAACAGTAGGATGGCAGTTTCAGGTTTGCAATTTGTAAAGCGTCCATGTCCAGTTTGATGATGATGTGATGTTTGCTTCTTCCTGGCAGCTGTGGTTACTGTGGCTACGCATTGAACTTGAGCTCCTCGACAAGGAACACGGCCAACATTGGATCAAAGTACGGAAAGCAGATCAGGAAAGGCGTCGTCTCCTTCTTCGCGGTCGACGAGAGCCGGTTCACGCAGACCGACGAGGTGAGCTGCACGCCATACTTCCGCTCCAGCCGTTCCTGGGGTTTCTTCAGAAAGAGGACACGACTGCTCTGCCGCAAGTGCGGTGCTCATATCGGCAACGCTTATGACGACGACGAGGAGGACTCTGCCTTGTATGATACTACCTTAGATGACACACTCGCGGGCTCGGAGGTCAGCATAGTGTCGTCGAGTCGGAAGAAGTATGTTATCAAGATCAATGCGCTGCAGCCCTCATCCGATGACTCCGGTGTTCCCTTGGCTCAATGACAGACAGCAACCTGAACTGTTGTATTGTGTGCCTTGAAAATCATGGTATGGTAGCTCTACTCTGTACCAGACCGGGATACCGCGAATCCGAGCTTTTCAGGGGAATTTGACATCTTTTGGTTGCTTCAGTCATCATCTAGCTTCCCATACTTGATAGTAATTTTTCATTTCTTTTCTATACCGGTGTACATGTATAAATTTTTAACAGGAGTGCCAAATTGTGGCTGTGTTAATACTAGTACATAACTAGAGGGGGTTTTTGTTGAGTGGTCAGTATTTTGTGTGTCTATCTCTTCAGAGTGTTTGCAACAAACATGTTAGCCATATTCAGTCGCCTCCCTGTATAGCTGTATCAGGCGTTCAGTCTCACGAAGTCGTTCCTGAAGTCGATCGTGTCTTTCAAAAAGAAGATGATCATGTGCCAAAGCTGTAGGCGTCAAAGAAAAAATGTACTGAAATAGTGTGATCTCTCTACTGAATTTTGGGGGGCTTTCCCCCCGTTCTCTGTGCCTCACCTGCCAACCGATTTCCTCGCTTCTCCGCCCGGGTGAACGGCTTGCTCGTGCGATTCCGGTGGACCTCCGCCGCGACTATGAGTCCAGGGCTTTGCTCGTTTGCATTTATGCATCCAGAATTCAAGCTGTGAAGTACGGAGTACTCGTACCGTGTAGCGAGAACTGAACCCTGGCAGCACTAATGAAACTGGAGGGAAAGAGTCAGTAGAGCAAATGATGCTCTCTGTAGAAAGAAAGGTTGCTTATGAGTTATGACCACACTGAGCAAATCCACATGATTTTCATGATACAGAAAATGGACGAAGCCGGGCACCTCCAAGAGAGGCCGTCGTCGTCCTCCTAACAAGGTGGGTTCTGAACTTCTGAGATTGCGGTTCTTTTTAATGGTTATTACTTAGTTGGCCAAGATTAGTATTGTGCTGACAGGTGAGTTCTTGTTTATGGGCTCAAGTCTGGAATCTCAAGTCTCCATAAACATGTTCTAAAAGCACAGGGGAGGGCAATCCAACGGAAATAACACATCAAAATTGCAAGTCAAGATACTAAATGGGCAGTGTCTTTTGTATGTTGTTAATTTGTGACTTACAGCTTTGTCACCTAAGACCTCGACTTTTTCTTCCGAGACTTGTTGGACCCCTTCGGTGGTTCTGGAGCTTTGGCCGAGGTGGTGGCTTTCGAAGAGGCAGCACCGGCATTGGCAGCAGACGCGTCATGTTTTTCTCTACTCACAGAACCTTGAGCACCTCTGACCTGAGCCCTCTTATCCTTCCTCTTCGGGCGGTAGGTCGACCTATCCTTCTTGGGCAGCCATCTCTCAGGATCTGGGGGTGGCCCTGGGTTCGCCGGATCATATCCTTTTGGATATTTAGGCTTCCTCTTCCTCTTCTTGGCCTTTTGCTTCTTCACATCCTCAGGAGCATCCACCTTCATGGCTTGTGGTACATGTCTTGCACCGGATGTCTTCTCCAGGCTCTCTACATTAATTCCCTTCAGACCCGGCAAAGGTTTCAGCTGCTTCTCGTATTGCTCAGCTTTCTCAAGGTCAGTGCGTGCTGATGTTGCTACTAACCCAGCCAACGCTTCGGTGCTTCCATAGCTCTTCACAAGTTCCTCATACAGTTGACAGGCCTCCTCATCACGCCCATGATTGAGCTTAAATGAAGCAGCCTCACGCATGAACACATCCAACTTGTTATCTTCTGTCATGGCATTTTTCCACCATTTGATAGCAGAATCAAGCACAGAGGCAGCGCCATTAGAGTCATTTAGACGCTCTTTTAGAGCTACTAGTGTAGCAACTGTAGCAGGCATGTGCTGGATGTCAGATATCTTTGATAGTGAATCAGCAGCAATCTGAAAGTGGTTGGCATTGGCAGCTATTTGGGCAAGTGCAAGAAGGACTCCTTTAGAATTATCAGGATGCTTCTCAGCATAGCAACTTAGAACTTCTTCAGCTTTCGGGACCTTCTTTTCCCTCACATGAACGGCAGCTTGAAGTAAAACAGGGAATACACTGTTTCGAAACATACCAAGCAGTCCACTGACCAACTCTTGTGCCTGAAATATACAACATACACTCACTGTATGTCAGTATGTACAACGCAATAAAAAACAAGTAATAGGTCAAGGCTAGGATCAGAAATAGTAGTGACTAAAGCATGATCCTGCCAATGAAATTAGCCACAATATAATATCAAATGATTGTAGGAGAAATCTATAATATGAAATAAAAATGACAACTCGATATAATTAGTGTAAAAAATTGGCAAGCTATACAAAATAAAAAATGGCAACTCGGCACAATTAAAACTGACAACCAGAGTGTACGCTTTTTTAGCAAGCTATATAAAATAAAAATGACAACTCAAAACTGACAACTAAATTGTACAATAATTTGAGAAGCTATCTGGAAAAAAAAATGATAACTCAGTGTACAAGAATTTGAAAGGCTATCTGGAATAAAAATGACACTCATTACAATTAAAACTGATAACTAACGTGTACAAAAATTTGGCAAGCTATTTAAAATAAAAATGACAACTAGGCATAATTACAAATAAGAACTATAACAAATCATCATAACAACTATGTATAAATACCATGAAAAAATATAAATATAGGTTTAAATAACAGCATCAGTTTAATATAAATAAAAAAATCAATATAGATTGTACTTTTTGTGAATACGCATGGAAAGCAGCTTGAGAGAGTGGTTGTTACATAGTACTCCCTCCGTTCCTAAATAAAAATCTTTTTAGAGATTTCAATATAGACTACATACGAAGCAAAATGAGTGTATCTACACTCTAAACTATATTTATAAACATTTGTATGTAGCATCTATTGAAATCTCTACAAAGACTTATATTTAGGAACGGAGGGAGTACATGCATATGCATGTGATTACTAGTGAGAAAAAAGATGAAACCAAACAACAACAAAAAGGACGTAGCATATGGTGCTCTTTTTTTAATCAGGAATATAGCGAGACTTGCATTGAACGCATGCAACTTTTGTGGAAATCGCTGGCTCATGCAGGTTTTCTGTGGGAACTGTGAGCCCAACAAGACGACACTGAGGAGGCATGGGAGTTTGGGCTTTTATGCTTTAAATACGCTGCGTGTTCACAGAACTCGGTTAACCGATTATGCATTAAATTCTTGATTAAGAAAAATTAGTTAGCATGGCCGCCACACAGGAAATCCTGTGTGTGGTGCCGCTACGTAGCAAAGTCCATGATTGTATGCGTCCAAATACGGGTGACTGAAAGGAGCCTGTCATAAGATGAGAATTTTCTATTAAATGGATTGATCATTTTGTTAACTGAATCGATACCCTTTGTAAGCCAATCGCGTGAATAAATGCTAACATATGCAGTTACTAAGCACACTGAAACATTGTATGAATTATCATTGCTAAAAGGTTAGTGAAGACCATGATTGCTATGTAAAAAATCAAGCAGACTTTTCCAGCAGTTTTCAGTCAAAAGATTACTCCTCACGTTGTCCAACTACCAATCGATGTGACTCAAGCCACTACTAGCTAAAATTCAACATAAGCTTACTAAAAGATTATATAAATATATCACAAGTATGGCAAATAAAAGTTCAGAATAACGCCAGATGAATAATAGATCAAAACAAACATTTGATTAAATACAGAAATAGGCAAACGGGAGATAGATCAAATATGTAAGCCGAACCTGATCGATTTTATTTGCATGGAGGAGCAAAAGAACACGAGCAGAATACAGGGCTTCTTTTTGCCTTGGAGATAACTTGAATTCAAGGGTCTCGATCAGTTGCAACTGGTTTGAAGTTGCAGACTTCTCACCAAGCCGGTCAAGCTTCCTCAAGCCATCAGCAACATCCTTTGTACCTTTTAATGAAATAAGGTTGGTTGTTGCCACAGCAAGTGATGAGGGGTCTCCTGATTTCTTGTTTATCATATTGGCATAGGTTTCCATAGCTTCTTGAGTCTGTCCTTGTTGCTGAAAAAAAAAAAGCAAAAAAGTTTTTAAGTCCTTGTAACTCAAAATACAGATATAGACGTTAATAGGGTTTGATAAAGTTTGGCATACAAGAGAAGTGAACCAGATTTAAGTACCTGCTGTACATAAGCAAGCTGAGCAGAAACAGGAGCTAATTCATATTCAATCTCATCTTCTGCGTAATCTTCCACCATAAGCTCCTCTTTCCCAATTCTGCAAGCAGAGTAAGAAATTAAAGTATAGCTAATTGTAGGAGCATAATAGACTGGCCAACGGTGTGAGTAATGTTGTAAAACTTTCCTAGTTGAGTGGACTATCCATAAACAGAAGACCTAAGACTGCGGGAAAGAGTGAAACAACTGAAATTATGAACTAATCAGAATTTTATTTAATGATTACCGAGCTTCTAATATTACGACAGAAGTGGTGCGGATTGGATGATCAGTTCAATGAGCGAATAGTTCACCGAAAAATTTACCTTTTCGCCAAGTCCAGCTGCTCTTTAGCCTCTGAATACTTCTTATTTTCTATCAAGGTGCAAGCCGAATTATATGCAAGCTCGAAGCTCCTAGCATCTCTGAGTGCTCTAGTGGTAAGATCAACCTTTTGTGATTTCATGGCTGCCGGTACTTCAGAAGCCCTTCCAGAAGCAACTAGAGCAGCGATGATATTTATCTTTAGATCTATTGAGTCGACGTTAAACTTTTTAAGCTTCTCATAGCTATTCATGCAATCATTCATTCTTCCTAATCTGTAATAGATCTGAGATTCCAGCTGGAGAACAGCGGCTGTTTCTTCTTGACCATTCAATATCTCCAGAGCTTCTTGCAATTTGTTTTGCCTATAGTAGCAGTATGCCTGAATATAGATACAAGTAGTACTTAGCACATTTGCACATATTCTTATTTTATTACCAGTTAATATATTGAGCTAAGTCTTAGAAATTTATTGAACAATTCAAATAAGAAGGAAAAAAGCTATAGGAAACTACGGATCGTAATGTCAAAGATCAGCCCTTCATAGAGAAACGAGTTCAATCTTAGTTCATCACCCATCATGTTGCTATCTGAAAGGAATGTAGTCCTGACTATGTTTTAGTATTAGCTATCGACTAGGCTGCCTGCTTTGGTAAATAAAACCTCGTCACCTTATGCTTCACACAAGTATGGTGGGTCATAAAGGCTTGCAACGAATTTAAAGAGATGACCATGTCAAGGTTTGTAAACTAGATGGAAATTATCAAAGTCAAAGGCCATGTTATCATAACAGTGAATAGTTGCAGCTGCTCAATAGATGGACGCTTTGTAATTGCATTCATTGGGACTCGAATTCTAAACTTAAGTAACAGAAGCATAATGAAACAAATTCTTCACCACACATATTTAGCTTGCAGAGCCACAGGTTCTTGCCAGATCGCAAACAACCAGTCACAAAACTTTGCCTTCCCTCCAGTAATATGCATAACAAGTTTAGAAGCGCGACTGAAATTTATCGGTATGCAACAAGCCAACAATAATGTCAAATTACATATCTCAATGGCAAATTTTCCCTTCCCTCCCCTCCCCTGGATAGCATGCATTGCAGGTTAAGAAGTGCACGTGGGTTCGATCAGTATTCAGCGAGTGAACAATCATGCTGAATTACAAATCTCGATGGCAAGCTTTGCTAAGCAATGCTGTTCTTGAAGAAAATACTTTATATTGTAGTGTCCCCAGCTTCGTGGCCAGCAATCCATTGGTTAAAGTATATTTTGACACTCGAAGCTTCAAAAGGCCAAATGCTTCACAAACTTTCCGTGTCGTCGTCACACAGATCGCCAAGTTTTACCTACGGGCGTAAGCACGAACAGATGTGGCCACTACTAATCCTAAAACCACAGCCTACTACTGATCCACGCAGCAACGAAAACAAGTTCACATGTGCAGATCAAGCGCAACTACGAGGGGGAAAAGGACCAACTCACGTCACCTTGTAGTAACTGAGATCGATGGGGAGGCGCTCTGCAGCGCGGATGGCCGCGAGCGCCTTGTCCGTGGCGTTGGACTTGATGTGCGCCACCACCTTGCATCGCACCGCGTCCTCGTCGCCCGGACACGCCTTTAGGACTGCAGAAGAATTAGACGCCCGTGTCAGTGCTGGGTAGGGCAGGGAACCGGAGGCGAGTAAGGGAGGAGGTTGGGTGCTTGACCTTGGTCGGCGACCTTGACGGCCTGGGAGAACTCGCCGGCCTCGATGTGGCGGTGTAGCACCGTGAAGAGATCCTCCACGGAGACCGGCTCCGCGGCGGCGGCGGCGGCCGCCGCGGCCTTAGATTTGGGCGGCATCGAGAGGAGTTGCTCCCAGCCCCCCACGATCAGCCCCTCGCTGGTAGGCGTGCGCAACACGAGATTCGTACGGTCGTCGCGGGCGGCGATCGGCGAAGGGCCGCGCGGCGGAATCCGGTGGGCGGGATCGGCGGCGGAAGCCGTGGGCAAAGGGGAAACAACAATAGTCTGGGGTTTTTTTTTTTTTGGCCGGGAACAATAGCCTGGTTGAAGAAGGAGAGACGTCAGTCGGATAGTGGACGAGCTCCAGGGGTGCCCTTTTTGAAAATCAAATTTCGACTTGTCCATAAAATTTGAAACTTTTTGTGTGAACAAACATACACACATATAAAACATATATGTACAATTTTTAAAACATTACCATTTCACACGTGGCGTATAAAAAAGACAAATGTGACTTTTAAAGTGGGCCTACTTTTTACATTGTTGGCCCAGAATTTTGGTTGTTTTTGCACAGCCTACAAATCATAATATTTTCAAATGCAAATTTACACTATAGTGTGAAACACATATAAGAATCCATGGATTTTCTTTCAGAATATTCTGAATCGTTTAAATATATTTTTTATATTTTTTCAAATAAGGTCCTCCTTGAGGACGAGCTCCAAAAGTCATGTCCTAAACGTCAGTCGATGTCTTTTTTACTGAGCGTAATTAGCGATAGAACTAGAGTTGCGGCCATCGTGTTGTGCCGCTAAACACGGTTGTATGGATGGATGTGATACATTATTTTAGCACCTCTCGTGCTTTCTATATTAAGTGGTAGATATATGTGCTTAATTTCAGCGATAGTACTAATTTTGGATTATAGTAATTTTACACGATTAGAGGGTCTTCTTATTGTGCACTTCAACACTTCTGTGTGTATCCTGCCTTCAGTTTTTATTGAGTCATATCCTTGTACGTATCAAGTGTTCAGTTTCATAATAGGTGTTCCTGAAATTGTTCATGTGGGATGATGTCCGAACTACCGAATCTGTAGGTATCAAAGGAGTAATGTATTGAAACTAGCAGGAAGAGGCGCAGCGGCACGCTGCGCCCGTCAAGAAGCATATGCATACGTCTATGTTGTTTTTAAATAAGAGAAAATGCATCAACGGGTATGAGAGTAGGCTGGCAAACATAAAATGCATGATAACATATCCATTTATCGTGCAAATTCAGCCAAACATGAAAGGAAATACCAAAGTAACTTTTATTAAGAAAGCACATCATGCCTAGAAACCTAAATTTGGTGTCTCTGTTCAGTACTTCAGTCTTTGGCAACCTTCAGTTATGCTGATAAAAAAAACAAATGGTGAGTAAGGAAAGGTACAGTCCATCCAGGTTTTCATCCTCTCTTCTCCCGGCTAGCAAAACATCAAGCATTTGAAGGGATTTTTATGCCATTTCTGTATTTTTAACAGTTCTTGTACTTCAATGGTGGACTTGTTCCAATACGCAGAACCTTTAGGACTTATAAGCAGATCTCAACCCAGCACGTTGATCATTTAGATGGATAATAAAAAGGTGAACCATGAATAACCATGGATGCATTGTGAATGAAAATGTGGTCATAAACAGTAATAATTGAGAATTTAAAGCCGACGAAATTGTGAAAATTATTGAATCAGACAACTTAAAACGTGCAAATGTGAGTATGTCGGCTTCATCGTACCACATATTTACAAACATAAAGTGATCACTATCTCATATTGCATATTCCATCTAGGAAAGACATAATTGAATTTAGCATATGATGCTTTGATCCTATCACCAATTGAAGCTAAAGGATCTACAAAAGATGAATTGCACGTTAATCTGAATAAGAAAATAAAAATATACATCTTCACTACTGCTATTTTGGTGCTTCAGTTTAGAACTGCATTGCCTAATGGAAGCTTTTAGTTTATCGCCAATATTGTTGATTATCTTCGGAAGTACACAGGTTTTTGGTAACCTACTAAGGCATCTCTGTTATTCTCCGCACTTCGTCTCTATCTCAGTTTGGATGTTGGTTACCCGTGTTAGTATATGGTTATTCCCAATTTCTATTACAAATGCATTTTTTTCACTGATTTAAAAATAAGATAAGCCATGTTATTGTTTAGGAAAATATTCTATCAATTCCAAGTATTCCATTTTGATTATTAAATAAGACAATATAGAAAGTAAAGAGGAGACGGCACAGCCAAAAGCATTGTGAGCATCATATGAGATTAGCAAAATGAAGATGGAGACTTGAGCTGGTATGCTGCCTAATAAAAACCGAAGGATCAAGTTGTTTCCTGCCACTGCCACTGGCATGACCTGTGACTCCTGAAGAAGTGAACTCAAGGAATGCAAAATCGTTCATATAACGTGTTAGCCAGCAGGTAGAATCCAATCTATGAAATGCAGAGATTCTTGTTTAAAACGTCGAAATTCAAACATTCTTGCGAAACAGGATGAATAACATTCTTGCAACAATCATACTTAACACAATTTCAGAGGCCCAATGTATAGCCACAACAGAAGCACATAATTTGAACTGAAACAAGTTCGATTCGATTTCCAGATGCGAACAACTCTGTTTCACGACACAGGTCAAGCTCCTAAGGAAACAGCAGCGGAAATAAACAGGGTGATTTCATTTCATCCGGATGCAAACATCTTCGTTTCACAATTTCATGATTCAGCTAAACATACAGAGGAAATGGCGAAACAAGGCAGGTCCCATCTAACACTTCTTGAACGCAAGACTCCTGAGTAAGCACAGGTGAACGAACACATCGGGGTCTGCAGGCGCAGACGGAGACTAGCGGCCGTCGGGCCGGCCTTAGCCGCCGAATCCGTAGAGGGTGCGGCCCTGGCGCTTGAGGGCGTAGACGACGTCCATGGCGGTGACGGTCTTGCGGCGGGCGTGCTCGGTGTAGGTAACGGCGTCGCGGATGACGTTCTCGAGGAAGATCTTGAGCACGCCGCGGGTCTCCTCGTAGATGAGCCCCGAGATGCGCTTCACGCCGCCCCTCCTCGCCAGGCGGCGGATGGCCGGCTTGGTGATGCCCTGGATGTTGTCGCGGAGCACCTTCCGGTGGCGCTTGGCGCCGCCCTTGCCGAGACCCTTGCCTCCCTTGCCGCGGCCGGACATGGCTGACGATTCTCCTTTCGGCCGGAGCTGCGAGCGATTGGGGGATTGGGGAAGCGGTGGGGATTGGTGTGCCGATTCGAGGAAGGGGAGTGGGCTTTTGAAGGGGACGAGAGGTGGGAGAAGCCGTGCGCCTGCCGTTCGATGCGGATGGGGTGGACGGTCCAGATGGCGATCCGGGGGACAGATGCCGCGGATCCGTGACGTGGCGGAAAGCTTGGTCTGTGGATTGGCGGGCTGGGTCGGGTGTGTGGCGCAAGACTGAAATTTTTGGGGGTGTGAAGAATAGAAGCAATTGATCTAAACTTATGTTTATTGCTTGTGGGCAAAGCCCTATTTATACAAGGATTTGTGATGCCAATGGCACCTGTTACAAGAGACATGACTGTTCGAAGAGATACAACTGTTGAGAGAGAGAGAGAGATTGAAGAGGTGTCTATGCATAAGGGACATAACTCTACGAAAGGATGCTTTGGGCATAAACTATTCCTAACACTCCCCCTTGCATAAAGCTTCTTCTTGGTATATCTTATATTCCTTGTATAATCTTGAAAATGTTGGTCTTGATCACAAGCGTATATGATCTTGTATAACTCCTCCAAAAACCCTGTGGGAAAAATATGAGGAGAATAGTGTAGATATGTTGCTAGAACTCCTTTAAACCCAGTGGGAAAAATAAGGAGAAAATGATGCAACATATAATGATTATTGTCTTCTTGATAACTCATATGAGAAAAACCTTCGAAGAAGGAGAAAAACTCGTTGATGAGTTTGGAGAACAATATATATGCTTGGTATACTTTCATTTAAAATCCCTATTGGGGAATGTTGAAAGTATTGCATATAACACCTCACTAAAACCTTTTATGAGAGACTTCGAGAGTAAACTCATAAGGAAAAAGAGTGTGATCTGATATGTCATTGAAAACTCCTTTAAAACCCAGTGGGAAAAATATAAGGAGAAAATGATATGACATATGATGGTAATTGTCTCTTTGATAACTTATATGAGAAAACCTTGAAAGGACAAAACTCAATTAGTAAGTTTAGAGGACAATTAATATGCCTTGTATACATCCGCTAAAAACCCCAGTGGGGAAAAATAGGAGGTATGACATATATTCTTGTGTTGATATTACCTCATTAAAAACCTTGATGAGAACCTTGAGAGTAAACTCATAAAGGGAAAAAGAGTATAATATAATGTTTGTATAGGTTATATTTCAGGAAAAGACTCCCCCTGATCCTTGTAATCTGGAGCAATATGCTTAGTGATATTGCTTCTTATATAACCCCTTTGCATCTAAGCAACACAAGTATTATTATCGTTGTAGATAATAGTTGGTGATTCAATAGAACCAATTCCACATAAATGTTGTATGTGGTTTATCATTCCGCAAAGCAACATATATTAATATGAGGTCATGTATTTCAGAATGATTGGTTGATGTAGCCACTAAGGTCTATTTTAAAGACTTCCATATGATGGCTATCACATCAAGTGAGTACACGATGTGTGTCTACGATCTGACATAGTGGGGATCTGATCGATGTATCCGATGATATTGGTGTCCATATTTAATTGAAAAACTAGGACAATGTGTTTTGTGCCTTGGAGATATCAAAGATATTCACGAGTCCAAACCAATCGTGTTTGGTGGATCTAGTGGCACTAGAGTATGGAACCTTGGGTTCCAATATCTTATTTCAATTTTCTCATGGTTTTAAATGGATCTTTCTCTACGTCTAGAGATTGAACAACCATGAAAGTTATAGATGGATAAGACTTGTTCATGTCCAATATATTTTGGATATAGACAACATGGTGTATCATAATATACGAGTGAAGGGGCCCGAATTGTAGCTGAAGCAAAGTTTGTTTTTACTTACATCCTTCATCTCAAATTCCGTCTATGGATGATTACGTTCTTCATCAATATCATGTGTGTTGTCAATGATGTTATAATCATTACCATGCACTTATAGTGGAATCCTAATAAGGATTTGTTGATGAACACGCATGGGAAATCATCACTATTGTTGGAGTATCCTTTTGCATAAGGAACTCAGTAAGTCGATTGTACCAAATTTATCGACTATTGTAAGTCATGTAGTGAATTATTGAGTTTACACAAAACATGTTGCATTTTCATTCTGGATTTAGAATTGGAACTCCCATGAGGAACTTATATGTCTGAATCAAGTGACACATTAATATATTTGGTCACTACATCTATCAACTTCATAAATAGATGATTTGTACTGCCATGGAGATAATTATCGGAAATTGATTTCACTCATTTATGGAGAATCAATTTGGGTATCTGCGTGAACCCTTATACTACAAGCCTTGGTATTCACCACATATATGTTCTCATTCCACTTTAGGATGAAAACTAGTGTAGGTATTACTTTTGTGAATACCTTCCTTTTATTGAGCGAGGCTATTTCTTCTTGGATTGCATCCTTTGTTTGAGTCCAGTCCGAGCGAGTATTATTTAAACTCTGCCATGGCCATGGTCTTTGGATCCGGATCATTGTAAAGGTTGTTTGCAATCATGAGAAATTTATGTCGACAATTGTAGGCTTTCATTTATATGATTCTCCAGAATGTATAAAATTTTGGTGAAATCTTGTTACCCTTGATGACTCTTCGTGTTTCCCAATACGGCTGAGTCTAGGTTTCCGATGTCCCAGTCATTGTGTGCACTATTGAGCTGGGTTATGGAGGTTTCCCTCTCATTGGGTGTATAGTACCCATTGGATGTCTATCAACGTGAAGTTGACTTGCATTTACCAAATCAAAGGCCTCGATATCCTTTGTTGCTTGCGAAAAGCTTAATCCTTATATGTTGTGGCCGTACTTCTACCTTTCTTGTTTTGAATGGGTAGTTGAGTGGTTTTTGTTGGTACCTCCACTCTTTTGGGCGCATTTTCGTAGGATTATAGGATTGTGTGACACCATTATAGTCGGTAAATGAGATTGGCAGGTTATTTGCAATGTGTTGCAAAACTTCTAAACAATGGGTTTAGATCTTCGAGTACGTGGATTTGAGGTGGAAATGTGTTGAACATTCCAAGTGATTTCCTGACATTAAAATCTCCCCCTAATGCCTGGAAATGTACCTCACTGAGCATACTAGCCATGAATAACTCCCTCTGATAAGGGCTTAAGGTATTTATAGATGACGGAAATACACTTATTCCTCACATAGATCCCAATTTTCTGTGAAGGGCCATTGATGTATGCTATGGTGGTGATTTCGGTATGGAACCGAATTATCGCAGATGGGAAATACTTATGATTTCCACGTACTAATTTCAGAGGGGGTGTACTACGATATGTAGTATGATACAGTTGAATTAAGTCAACAGAGTGTAAAACTGCATGGCTCCCACGTCAAGTTGGTAAGCTACAATTCCGAAGTAAAGATCATGCAATGAGCTTAATTATTTGGATATAGGATGTTCTCAAACCAGTTTGAAACTGGAGATATGGGACAAAGTGCTTAATTTACATCATAGGGCCATGTTCATGGCACACAAAGATATTTGCAACATTGTCCATTCGAATTTCATTGAATTGACCTTTAGGATAAGGAGTCAATGGTTCATGTGAGTAGACGCACATTGAAAACCATTGTGTAGATGTGCCTTTTAGAACCATGGAAATACCTAAATAATCCAATCAATGGTTGAGAAGTACCACTTACCTTGGCTTGATGTGTTCAAGGAATCTGAGTGGTTAAACACTTTAAGGTGCTTGGACCTTAAAATTAGCTTTCCTTGTCACATGTAGTGCACATAAAATCCAAATATTTGCTAGAACTTAGCATCATTTTGGGCATGATTAATGGAATTGTTGATAGTTTTCATTTCAAGTCAATGTCAAAATGCCCAAGGCAAGTGTGCCAAGTTTTTCATGTAAATAACATTCTGGAAAACTATCTTGTATGCAACATGTGCTATGGGCTTTGTAGGCTGAATAGTGTAATTCTGATGATACACAGAGAATATGCTTTTATGTATGTTGCATATGGTAAAGAGAATATATTTCTCTTTGTTGTCATCATGAGTTTCTATATAGAAACTATTTTGACAGATATCTCTATAGTTTAGTGGGATACGAGTTGAACCTGGATTCAATAAAGAAATCCTTGATGGTTCTTGAGTATCCATAAGGACAGTAATATGATTCAAATTGAACCAATAATTACATCATCGCGTCTAGCGATTGTTAAAATATATTTTTTTCTCTAAGAGTGGAGATGTATTTTTTTACTGCCCTAATTACAGAGTTTGTGGTGCATATGTCCACAAGGCACTTATACTCTTTCATCAGATTGAGCCCCGTAGAAATCTATATATAGTTTTGAAGATTCTCAATATGAGAAATCTTTATTAGATATATAGAAGACATACAATGTAATTGTATCAAAGTGCTGATACACTATATTGTGATGAACAATATATGATGATAACGACAACAATGTATGTATTACAACAATAAATGGGTGTTGATAAGGAGTTGGGAGACTACTGAAGTCTCGAAAACATGTCATGTAAAGCATATTTAATGACCATGTTCTCCTTGTTCATGTGATTTCATGTCTGTAAAAGAGCTTTGTTGTTACACGATGTGAACAATAGCTTTCTGGACACAGTCAGATTGAAGATTGAAGTGTGCTTCATATCTTTACCCATCAGTGGATCGGTTGTGTCATGGATTGTTTGAACAAATTGATCATATGTCGTAGGGTATGGCATTTTGGGGGATGCTAGTAGCATACACACTTTTGAAGATTAGTTTTTATGAAACTTCGTCTTTGTAGTGCCTTTCCCACGATCTGATGCATGTGGCTTGTGCTTCTTGTTGCATTTGCATTTCCCTTTGTAGTTTGTTGATTGGCTTCTAGGAGAGCCATCAAACTGTGATATCCCGAAAATGTGCATACACAACATGTAGAGGAGAAACATAGACATGGTTGTAATGATGATTCTAAGGATTTCATCAATTTTCTCCTCCTAGAGCAGTAAATGCAGAAGATCAGAGATAAATTAGGTATCTTTTGCACGATAATGTTGCTATAATTAAGATCCTATTAGCGAGAAAGATAGTAGACAATGTCTTCTATTTTCACCATAATCTGGGTTGTTTTTGCAAATTGCAAGCTGAAGCAAATTTTATGAACCTCATGATTGTATTCTCCCACGGATTTAAACCTTGGAGTCGGAGATGTGTTCAATCATGATTTACTTTAGGCAACATAATTTCCTCATGATGTTCATACCTTATTGATAACTTGCCACATGTTCACTCATAACTTTGATTTGCTAGCGGGGCATGCACCATGGGGTGGTTGCAGTGCCACTATAATTCCATGAGACACATTGTTGACCTCAACATCCATACGCCATGTAGATTAGTTGTGACCGTCGAGAGTTCGATCATCGAATTATGGTCATCTTGGCTTACATGGTCATCTTGTTTTTTTTTTACTTGTCAGTAAATTAGAAGTCATCATGGTAATGTTGTAATAAAATTTTGCAAAGTTGTGAGTTCAAGTGAAGACTTGAATGTAGATCTCAAATCATCTATGATAACACTTTGGAGATAATTACATATATTATGAGGTATATCTCGCAGTACTAAGAAACATAATCTGACTATAGTCAGTAGATGCCTTGGTCTTAGTACCTTATGTTATGATATGATTGAAATATATGGAAGAGCACTGTGAAGGTAGTCATTATGTCAATTTTGACAATATGTAGACCTTATAGTAGTTGTGGATAATCTGCGTATTGTGCAGTAGATGCCACATTACCTTGTGATTCCATATATAAATTTGAGATGGTAAAACCAAATTTTTGCATATCAATTCAATTCGAATTAAGTCAATTTTGTACTTTGCAAACATTTTTGGACTTAATTGATGGTGAGTTGATATTTTCATTGCAAAATAATATGTTGTACCATGTGTATATGTTATAGGGATTGCAAAGTGCAAACACATTGAACATATAGTATATTATGTTGTAATAATGTTGCAAATTTGATGCTCAAGCGGAAAACTTGTATCAAATTGCAAGATAATTCAGCCGAGTGAATTAATATTTAGCGAAAATAAAAATAATCTTAATCGCAATAAGATTGGTGTTACCAAATAGACATGTTATAGGGATTGCTATAGAGCAAACACATTGAACATGTCATGAATCCGAAAACTATATTTGATGCAACCATTTCCAGTGCAAATGTGTGGTAATTTGTTTGCATTGTACAAAAACTCACAAGACTTTCTAACATGATCAAGTGAAAACTTGAATCATGTAGACCTCGCATTCAAATGAGGTGGTTTTGTATCGGATTGCAAGATAATTCATCTGAGTGAATTAATATTTTGCGAGAGAAAATTAATCTTAATCACAATAAGATTGGTGTTACCAAATAGACATGGTACAGGGATTGCTATAGAGCAAACACATTGAACATGTCATAAACTTCAAAAAAAATATGATGTTCAGTGACTAAATCGAAACATAGTTAAAGGAATAAGGTTCCCCAATCTTTCTCCCATTCTTGCGTGGTAAGCTGAAGAGGATAAGGTTCCTTCTTTTCCTTTGACTACTCAAAGTGTTGCATTTCTAAAGTTTTAAAAATTCACGAAAATGAACTAAATACAGACCTATACTAAGCCTACAAATTAAAAGTGCCATGAATGAATATCACTAATAATTGGAATAGGCTGTATGTGATTCCTTGAAAGTACAAGGGCTGAAGTGAAAAATCCCGAAGAGATAAGATTTCCTATCTCTTCATCGTGTGGTTACTTCATTGGGATTTCTCCCGTGGCCAAGCAAGCACACCGCCAGGGGCCATGGCCACGGCCGCACAGAGGAGCACGACGACAGTCGAGATGGGGACCGCGGGCGGACGCAGGACGGGTGAGAGCGGGCACGCGGGGCAGGCGCCACGCGCACGGAGCGGCCGGGCGGAGCGCGAGCGGGCGCAGCGCGGAAGCACGGCCACGAGCGGAGCGCAGGCGCGCGGTACGCCCAGGCGGCAGAAGGGCGAGGCCGGATGCAGGGCACGGACGGCTGGGCGGAGTGCGGAGCGCAGCCACCAGGGCGAGGCGCGAAGGCCACCGGAGTGCGGCGCGGAGGCCGGGCGCGGTCTGTGCAGAGGCCTGGCGTGGCCGGCGTGGAGGTCGGGTGAGGCGCGGGGCGCGGGGCGCAGCGCGACCGACGCAGGAACGCGGGAGCGCGGCCGGCACAGGCGCGGCGGACGGGCGCGGGGCGCAGGGCGCTGCCGACGGGCGCCCACGGAGACAGGCCTTCTCGCTTTCGGGCAGAGCAAAGTGCATGATAACGTGTGAAGAATAGAAGTGATTGATCTAAACTTGTGTTTATTGCTTGTGGGCAAAGCCCTATTTATACAAGGATTTGTGATGCCAATGACACCTGTTACAAGAGACAGGACTGTTTAAAGAGATACAACTGTTAAGAGAGAGAGAGTGATTGAAGAGGTATCTATGCATAAGGGACATAATTCTACGAAAGAATGCTTTGGGCATAAACTATTCCTAACAGGGGGCACTGGGATAACGACGCTGGTAAAAAAAATCAACACAAGGAAGGCGCCAGCAAGCGTCAAGAATTTCACTCAAACTCATAAATAAACAATGTACTGTATGTACGTATTACATAGTTATGCATTTGGAAATTGAGAATAGAGAGCAAAACAGGTCAAGTAGCATTGGTGTAAGTAGAATGAGAACAACCAAAGACATGTTTATACTCTTGAATCGACGATGATGCTTGTGCTTTTATGTGTGTGTGTGACTAATCGTTGTTTTCCTTCATCTTGCTTATGCAATGGCGTAAATTAGGAATGGCATAAAATGGAGAGTTCAAAAAAAGTATGACATGGAGTGAAGAAGGCATAATTTTTTTACTTTAAGTGGAAATTAACATCTAAGACCGATTCTAGCATAGATGTTATATCGACCCGGTCATCATAATAATTATCAATATGACAATTTCTGATAAAAAAGTCACTCTAATAGAATAGCTGTCACGCCTGGAACTCTATATTTTTCTAAGGACCCTTTAAATCAAGCTCCTGAGATTTCATATTTAACGTCTGGATGAGGTGATATAGTGCGCCCTCTATCCATCCAAATCATGATGTCGCGGACATTTCAAGAAGAGCTTTCTTCTGTTGTCGTTTACAATCCCACGCATAACCGTGTCATTTTAGGCAGTCCCATGAAAATCATAGATGATTGTGTAGTATGAAAGGACTTCTCAAGCATGTGCATAACTGCGTGAAGGATGGTCAACCGAAATTTATGGAGATGTTCACTCTGATGTACTCCCTCCGTTCCAAATTATATGACTTTGATTTGTGTACATGTCTCGATACACATGTGAACAAATAGGAGTCATCTAATTTGAAACGGATGAAGTACTGATTTATAATGGGTGTATAGGTTTGTTTTCTCGCAAAATAATGTAAGGTTGTTTTAATTTGTAGCTTCTCCTTTCATTCGTAATGTGGTATTGTGTTGATGTTTTTTCCTAACACAAATCCATTAGGACATAAGCCATTCATGCTAACTATAAAAACTAGATGTTAACACCCCCCCCCCCCCGCGCGCGCGTTGCTGTGGACATTTTTAAGTAATAATTTTGATCTTTTAAAACACAAGACAATATTAAACATAGTATTGTTTGATTATAATATTAAAAAAAAAGTAAAAAACTAAGAAAAGTTGATGAAATATTCAAAATGAGTGTGATTTTTTGTTCTGTTAACTTATTACGTTGAGAATATATTAGCAACACAGCATGTGACGGAAACAATGTTGAGTAAAGACAGTGAAGACATCTCCATCCTAGCAATTATAGATGTCCATAGAAAAAAAAATAAGATAACTCATAATTTAATTTTGTATAAAACAAGTTTCTTAGATATCATGAGGCTAAGTACATAAAAAGTTATTATTTATTTAGATTGCATGTGCATGCGCAGTTAACGGAAGTATGTGCATTAATAGTCAGTGGAAGAAAAATACATGATGGACCTACTTGATGATATAGATAGCTTGCATGTAAAGAGAAATAGAATAATGATGATGTACTATTTAGATATTATATATTATCTTTTGTCGGTTAGAAAAAATAACAAGCTAGACACGTATGTTTTTTTATGGAATTGTTGGTTGCAAAATTATACTCTTTCAAGTGCGCACATAATCCATCCAGCATTTTTTGGTCTCCACCAAAGCAAAAGCATGTGATGCAATGTTTTATGGGTTGACATTGGGCGCAACTCTTTATCACACATGATGGGCGCGTTTGTTTTACTGCTTTCATCCCAATCAGGCCCCTTTATTCTTGCGAGAGAAAGTAAAGATTTTTTTAAGATGGATGTGATGTGCACGTGTCATCTGTTGGTTGAGTGATGTGAGAAAGTTTTTTTGAAACTTGAGGTGTTGGTGAGGATTTTTTAGGTTTTTTTTATTTTGAGATAAAGGTTAGTTTTTCTTAATATGTCTTTTAAGATGAAAAAACATAGGCAACACCCTCCTCTCGAGAGGCCCGGCATGAGCGGCCCCAATCACTAGTATCAATTCAACTTGGTAAATTGGTATACTTTGCAATGCTGTAGCATGTCCTCCAATGACCGATTATTATTCCTTGATCCGAACTGTTCTTGAGATTTCATCGTTTACTCTGGTTCACTTTTTTTTAGGAGTATAAAGGATTCAGTGGTCTTATCGCAAAAAAAGAAAAAAGGATTCAGTGGTCATTGCTCTCTCCTGTTTATAAATCTGTTAATACAGACTTTTGCAGGCTCCTAGGTCTAAGTCTAGTGAATCATATAAGATTAGCAAAATGAATATGGAAAATTGTGCTGATAAGCCAGTACAAATCTGAAGCATTAAGTTGTTGCTGCCACTGGCAAAACATATAACGAAACAGACTGAGTATTCTGCAGTAACTGAAGTACAGAAGAAATAGAGCAAGTGACATTCCCTGATTACTTCTAGTACAAAGAACCACATGATAATTTGCATAGAGCAAGTAGCCTAACAAATCAATCTAGAAATCGATGTACCAAATGCAGACTAATCCTCTTATAGATTACACAGAATTTTGCAACATAGAAGGATCATAAATGGTGCCCAGTACAAATGCGACAGAACAGACAGCAGATAGAGCTAATGATGTTCCTGATCCTTGGAAAAGCATAGCGAATCAATACTACTCCCCAGCGCGCACAATTCTTACATCACAGAAGAAATAACATTCATATATAACAGAGATGACAACAGAGCAACCAGCGAGACTGAATCACAGATAAGGCATTTGCACGAGACAAGTTTGATTTCCAACTCCAGAATAACTTCGTTTCCCGAATCCTTGTTTCTTGAATCACCACTTCGAACTACACAGCAAATAGCGAACTAATAGCGAACTAAACAAGTATGAAGCAGTTGGGATCTGCAGGCGGCGACGAAGACGGACAGGAACCAGGGGTGTTAGCCGCCGAAGCCGTAGAGGGTGCGGCCCTGGCGCTTGAGGGCGTAGACGACGTCCATGGCGGTGACGGTCTTGCGGCGGGCATGCTCGGTGTAAGTGACGGCGTCGCGGATGACGTTCTCGAGGAAGATCTTGAGCACGCCGCGAGTCTCCTCGTAGATGAGGCCGGAGATGCGCTTCACGCCGCCACGACGAGCAAGACGACGGATGGCCGGCTTGGTGATGCCCTGGATGTTGTCGCGCAGCACCTTCCTGTGCCTCTTGGCGCCGCCCTTGCCGAGCCCCTTGCCTCCCTTTCCGCGCCCAGACATGGCTGACGAACTCTCTTCTTCGGCCGGAACTGCGAGCGGATGTTGGTGGATTGGAGGAGTGGTGGGGGATTGGTGATGTGATTTGCTCGACGGGGAAAGGGGGTTTTAATGGGGACGAGAGGTGGGAGGAGGCGTGTGCGTACCGTTCGATGTGGATGGAATGCACGGTTGAGATCGCGATCCGGGGGAAGATGCCGCGGATCGATGACGTGGCGGAAAACATGGACCTGTGGTTTGGCGGGCTGGGTCGGGTGGGTGTGGCGCCAGATCGAAAGTTTGGGGATGCAGGCGCGGTGTTTTGTGCTCGTGCGTGTGTGCGGCGGGCTTAAAAAATTGATATTCCCGTTAAAAAAAAAATCTGGCGTCTCAGAGCATCTTCAGCCGCGCCCCCAAGAGGTCCTCAAGACGGCGCTATATTTGCGCCGGACGTATGTATTTTGCCTATTCGCTGCCCCAAGAGCTCAATTAGCGCCGAATCGGGCCGATTTTGAGTCCGGCGATCCCAAGCCGAACCCAGCGCGCTGGGGGTCGCTTGGGGCGCCGGACGAAACGAAAGCGGCTGCCTGGCCCACTGGCAGACCAAGCCGACCCAAAAGGGACATCTCTCCCCCACTTCTCCCCACCGCCCTTGTCGTCACTGGCCGTCGCGCCGCCGCTAGATAGTCGTTTCTCCCGCCCAAAAGACGTCGCTGCTTCTCCCCCGCCGCCCCGTTCACCGGCGTTTGGCCGGCGCGGAACGCCAAGCCAAGAATGCCGGTGCAAAGTCGCGCCCACCTCGCGCCCCACCTGTTCGACGAATTGCGGCCCCGAGATGTACTCCGACGACGAGACACTCTTGGGTTCTCCTCACTTCAGAAGTGCACAACGGCCATGAGGATGCTTGCCTACGGAACTCCTGGTGATGAACAAGACGACTATGCACGCATGGCCGAGTCCACCGCCCTTGATTGTTTCTACAGATTTTGCAGAGCAGTAGTTGGCTGCTTTGGAAAACAGTACTTGTGAGCACCCTATGCAGAAGACACTACTCGAATCCTACCAGAGAATGAAGCGAGTGGATTTCCTGGGATGCTTGGAAGCATCGACTGCATGCATTGGGAATGGAAGAACTGTCCATTTGCTTGGCAGGGGATGTACAAGGGTGCAAAAGGTCACTGTAGTGTGGTACTTGAGGTTCTTCTTTGGCATGCTGTCACAACCCCAACTTGGGTAAGTGCTAGGGTTTGAGTGCCCCTTTGCATCATGTGAAAATTTCAAAAGAAATTCAAAAATGGAGAAAAGAAAAGCCCTAAAGAATTTAAATAAATGGCCAGATAAGAATCTTTTTCCAAAAAATCATTTGAACCTTTGGAAAAAATCCTATAAATGATGGTGATCATCTCAAAAGTGGTTTGGGTTCATTCCCATGCCCAGGGAATTTTCTAAAATTCAAAAGGTGCCTTGGAAATTAAATAATACCCCAATTTGAATTGAAATTCAAATTTATTGAATTTCAAAATACCCAAAAGTCATAAGTGGTTTGCTACTGACCACCTAGGGTTTATAAAAATATTTGGGCATTTTATTAAATTGTCTAGCTATTTAAATCTAGGCACAACAAAAATTATAGAAAAGGAATAGAAGAAGAAAAAGGAAAAGGGGAACAGCCCCTGGCTTTGGCCCAACTAAAACCCCCCGGCCCACCTGGCCTCGGCCCAGCCCACCTCCCCTTGTCGTCTTCTCCCCGGCGACAGAGCAGGCAGCTCACCGCAGTGGTGGGAATGCCTGCGACGCCAGGGCCACCTAGGCCCTCCCCTTCCTCCTCTCTGTGCCACGGAAACGCCCAGAGTCCCATGTCTCCTTCCCCTCACTCGCCACCCTCTCTCTCGCCCTCCTCGCGCCGATTTCACCACGACCCGAGAGCTTGCCGGAGCGCGCCGCCGTGTCCCGCGTGGCCAACGGTCCCCTCCCGACGAGGCGTGTTGTCCAGAAGGTCCGCTGTCGACTCCTCCGTCGAGTGGTGCTCCGAATCGAGGCAGAAGAGCCCAGCAGGCGACGCCAGCTTCACCTCCTCGCCGCCGGCTGTAGAAGAATCCGGCGAGCGATTCCGGCGCCACCAGCCCGTCTCCGGCTTCCCCGACCTCGCCTTTACGCTCAGGGTGAGTTCCTCTTTCTCCCGGCCCTCCCGCGCTTCTGCCCGTGGCCTCCTTCACCGTCGTCGCCTTTCCAGTGCTCCGGCCGCCGTTGTCTTCGACCTAACCGTGGTCAGAGGCCATGCCTTTGGCTCCTTCCTGCTCCACTCGATGCAGAAGCCCGCGAGGAGCCCCCAGTGCCCCTCCTTTCCCTCCTCGAGGCCTCCAGCCAACTCCGGCGAGAACTCCGGCGAGTCGCCGGCTAACCGAGCCATAATCCCCTCTCCTCTCTCTCTGACCAGTGGGCCCAAGGCCATTAACCCGAATCACCCAGCTAACCTACCCCCTAACCCACTTAGCACTGGGCCCAGGGCGCTTAATTAAACAAGGTTTAATTTAAACAGAGCTCAATTAACCCCCCTCTCACTGACAGCCTGACCCCACCAGTCAGCCCCCCCTGACGTCATGATGACGTAGTGATGATGCAGTAAATAGAAAAGAATTAAAGAAATTGCAAAAAAATAGCTAAACTTTGGAAATTCATAGAATATTCATTTGAACTCCAAATTTAACATATAATATATGAAAAATGATCAGCAAAAAATGCTCTATCCAAATATCCAACTTTCAACTATGTTTGAGTTGATTTTAAAATGGGACTAGTAGCTTTTGCTATTTGTCTTAATTGGAATTAATTCAAATTTAATTCAAATGCTATTCCAATTTGAACCATTGCAATGCAAACCATTTCACTTGAACACCAGAGGCATATCATACACATGTCAAGATGGTTTACAAAGAACAAACAATAGCAAATGCAACTTGGCTAATCTGAACAACATACGGAGTTTGAATTTGCATTTCAAATGCAATACACTTCATTTAAATCAGATGTGCCACAAATCAGTAGCATTCACATCATGGACAACATGGTCATATGCTTGTGCATTTAAATTCAATGTTGTCCCCCCCCTTTGTTGATGATTGCTCCGGTGACAGACGTTCCGAGACGGTGATCACCCCCGAAGAAGAAGACCACTGTTAAGACCTGTGTATCTTCAGCAAGGCAAGCAAACCCCCATTGATCATGTCTATTAAATCCCACTTCCCTCTCAGTCTCGCTTATGCATGATTAGGAGATCACCTTGTGTCGATTCTACCGCATAGTTGAACCCATATCCGATGCATGACCTATCATCTTGTCACGGTAGTAAGCAAACCACAATCCTAGCTGACATAGGAGTTGATTGATATCATGTGGCCCCTGCAACTGTTACTGCTTATTGCATGCTTAGAGTTACAATGAGGTTACTTTTTATGTGAGTCGGGATGATAGTGAACATGGTGTTGATGAAGGTGAAACTGTGTCGGTGAATCCACCCTAATACAAGGTGAACGATGAGAGGTTGTGTAGGAGTACACAGTGGGTTGTCTCGTTGAACACCGCCTTAAGCTCCGAGTTCTTGTATGGTAATCCAAGACAAAGAGTACAACCACACATTGGGCTCACTAACCCCTCTCGGCCTAGTACCTTGATCTGTGTTGACGTCCAGGAGTCACATTAGTCCGGGCTTTCCATTTGGCATATGCATAGAAAAAGAATTGATGAAAGGTTGCATCATATAGATATGTGGGTGGATCTGTGAGGCAGCGAAACCATCTGTCAAAGGTGGCGCCTCGGTTGCCTGCATTGTCTGAGTCCGTTTCGTTGATCCGGCCGGGCTCTGGAGCGGTGACAAACTCAGATAGTCGACTCATGGAATAGACCGGTTGTGAGCGAAGTGTCGTGGTGAACATCCTCTCTGTCACCTCTTGAACGGTGGCGAGCAAAAGGCGGTAACCGATGGTCATGTGTGTGTAGCTTACACCTTTGCAAGGTTAACAAAACTATTCGAATAGCCGCGTCCGCGGTCATGGACTACTTGGAACCTGTACCTGATTATTAGACAACTTGAATGGATACTCTAAAACTCACAAGATAAGCGTGAATGCTATGGCGTGCTTTCTCGTGGGGAAGTCGAGGAAGGCACCATAGTGGTCTAATTGGTTGGAGACATGTAGTGGACTCGTGTACGCTTCTTACCTCAAGTCTGGTACTCGTAGTTCAGGACTAGCCAAGTCAAAGCTGGCACTTCTGCATGTTGAAACCCCACCCCCTTTACCTTGAAACTTTAGCATGAGTAGTATAGTTCTGATGTAAGTCTTGCTGAGTACGAATTTGTACTCACGTTTGCTTATTCTATGTTTTAGATGAGAACCCGAACCCCGATGGAGTCACCTTCGTGAAGCTCGACGTTGACTAAGTTAGTATAGTCCCAGACAGCAGTCTGGTCCCTCGTGGAAGGGCATGTATGTTGAACAAGGCTTCTCTAAGCCATTTGTTAAACTTGTCTGTACTCAGACCTAATTTGCTTCCGTTGTATGATGTAATGATGATCACAGACATGTGATATTTGTATGCTCTATGTGTAAGTCAATAAAGATACACTTTGTAGAGTTATGTGATGATACCTGTTGTTCATACTAGGCATGTGTGCTGCGTGTATGTTTATAACATGCATGTCTTAGTATGGGTTTTCGAGACCTTAGTTGTGATCTGGCTGGCGGTCTTTTATACACCAAGTGGCCCTTAGATGTGCGCAGCTTGGGGCATCGCGATGCGATTGCTCGTGACTCTGTCACGTGCACACTTTGTTGTATGATCGAGCCCGCCCTAGACCCCGACTAAGTGATCGGGATGGAGTCTGTTTATGTAAGGGTTATGATTCAATCGATAACATGGTTGAGGCGACTTGTCTATGAGTATGGGATTTCACCACCCATAATCACTTAGACTTGTGAGCGGGCGATGAGGACCCATCTCAGTTGATCATCCGGCCTGGATGGGATGCCCCTCACGTACGATGCTTTCCGAGAGTGTTCTGTGCTTGGCCTTGTCTGCTTAGACAAGTGGGTACGGCTCTCGGCTCTCCATGTGATTGAGTTGTGACTGGAATTACATACGCATATTCCGGGTCCCGACACGTGCCAGGAACACACAATGACATCAACGTCCTGCAATGTTCAAATATCTTTGCCAGGCTTGTCGAAGGTCATGCTTCTCCGGTGAACTTCGAGGTCAATGGGCACCGGTACAACAAGGGATACTATCTGGCAGACGGCATCTATCCAAGATGGTCGGTATATGTGAAGACTATCTCAAACCCTGTGTCAGGGGGGAAGCACGCCCATTTTGCCAAGTGCCAGGAGGCTTGCAGGAAGGATGTCGAGCGAGCATTTGGGGTACTACAGTCTTGATTTGCCGTTGTCCGGTACCCCGCTCAGACTTGGTCGAAAGATCAAATGTGGGAGGTGATGAGTTGTTGTGTCATCTTGCACAACATGATCATTGAGAGCGAGAAAGCGGAGCTAGTGTGTGACTCTGAACCATATATCAACCAGGGGCCTCTTGCAGTTGTTGATCACCAGATACCATCAGATTGGACATCCTATCTCAACATGCGCCAGGAGATCTGAGACCCGCACGTGCATCGTCAACTGCAGGAAGATCTAATGGATCATCTATGGATGCGCAAAGGCAATGTCTAGTTTGATCTTTTTTTTTATTTGTGCCGAACTATGTGTAATATCATGTTGTATGCCGAATTTGCGCCGAACTGCGCTGAATTTGCGTCAAACTGCGCCTATATTTCCATGTCTGTGCTGAATCTGTGTCAAAAGAATTAATTTGCGCCGTTTTTGGGTCGAATTTGGGCCGAATCTGAGCCGGCCCCGCCAGTCTTGGGGGTCGCCTTGGGGGCGCGACTGGGCGGCCGCCCGCCCCAAGACCTATCGCCGCGCCGAGCGCCCCCAAGAGGCGCTAAAAATAGCGTCGCAAAACGTCTTGGGGGGGGCGAACGGCTGGAGATGCTCTCAATATAAATGCATACTGTATTTCAAAACACAGAGTATGAGTGAACTCAACCTAGCTTAGTTGGTTAGGTCCTTTGTGGCAAAACCAACTCAACGTAGTTCAAACCCTATATTTGACATTGGTTACGCATATTTTTTGATTTATTTCAAAATATCTGTCGATGTGCTTTTAGTGGAAGAAGATGTTTCAGTCAACTACGATGCGTTTGCGTCTGCGATGACTTCGTCAATCTCAAGATAATGTGTGGGCTCGGTAATTCACATGTGCTCATAGGGTTGTGTGTGTACTCATAGGTTAACATGCGCATATAAATATGAGTGTACGTTCGTCGATTGTATTGTGTTCTAAAAAAACAGAGTATGACATATACATATATATATATATATATATATATATATTACCCAAATAGTTTGTATTTGTGACCTGTGCACCGAAAAGCACAAACCTGGACACGCCCCTTGAATGTGTGTGTGCGCGTCCGTTTTTTTAGTAATGCCATGGGATGTGATAAGAATGTGCATCAAAACACATGTGTGGGAAAGCTCCTAGGAGGCCAAGAAAAAGACACCCTCGAGCGAAACCCTAGTCACCCGCTTCCTTCCCGTTTGCCCTTATCCCCCCGTTGTCGCCGAAGTATGACGCCGGCGATGGCACGGTCTCATCCCTTATCATAGATGGGGGGCATCCACTTCACGTGGCGGGATCTTCGGTCAGAGCCTCACGGGGCCCATGGATGGCGCGGTTCTTCTGGCATAGATGAGCGTTATGGTTGTGTTTCCCGTTATCTTTGGTGATATTGGCGGCTGCAATGGCCACGAGGGCAGTACAGAGGTTGATTCGAGGGGCTCGGTGCGACTCGGCCCCTCGTCTCTGTTGGAAATATGCCCTAGAGGCAATAATAAAATGTTATTATATATATATTTCCACGTTCGTAATTAATGTTTATATTTCTGTGCTATAATTGAAATGACCCTGACTGTGAGATTCAGAAGAAAACTCATTTGCATGTGTGGAAATGTAAACACCAAGAGTTCCTGGTTTAGCCTCTAAGACCAGCTCATGTGCTAACTGATGATTACGTTTTCTTAATCATGGACATTGTTCTTGTAACAAGGATGTCAATAGCAATGGGAACATATTGTTAGCAGAACAATGATGTTGAACCGACCCCAGTATTGAATGATATACTTAGAGATCACATCGTAACTACGTTATAAGTCATATCATGAAATATTTTCATATACGTAATTCCTTAGACCATGAGAGTATCGAGTTGCTTCACACAGGAAGACATGCTTTGGTTCTTAGATGAATCCTCCCGTAAATGGGAAGTAGTAAAATAAGTTCTGGGTATGTCAGATGGTGTGGCTAGTGACTGTGATAGTTCAAGAATGGGATTTGCTCCTTCACGATGAAGAATATATTCACTTCGGGCCCACTCGGTATGACGGTATCCATTATAGTCTGGCCAGACGCATTGTGATTCAGTCACGGGGATACCGGAATACGATAACGAGAAAAGGGACAAACGAGCAAAGAGGATAACGAGTGGCTTGTGTTTAAAAGTTGTTACACATGGGTGCCAAACTTCTCTCCTCTAACTTTGTCATATATCGCGAAGCAAAGGGAATGGTACATGACTAAACATAATGGTTCACTCGAAGTTTCTTCGTGTATGTGCGGGAGTCAACATGGGTGTCCATGGCTCCGCTGTTGATTATTGACAAAAGGCTGTTGACCTATGTCCGGAAGATGTTCTGAGTCATGTCCGCATTATACCGAACCTATTGGGTCACACACTTAACGAGCAGTAGTCTGTTAGAATACTAGTATGGCAGAAGGTTTAGTGGAAGCAAAGCAGAATAGTTCATACGGGTACCGGAAGTAGTTCCGGAGATTTATGGAATTGTTCATAAGGGCACCAGAAGTAGTTCTGGGTATTTAAGGTTATGTCCGGATCACTCTGGAGTAGTCCCAGGTGGTTCCGGAACATATGAGAATGGTACTGGGGAAGTCCTGGATCAACCGGAATAGTTTCCGGATAATCGCTGGGCGTCCCAACAACCTTCGCGGTCATCCGGTGGCTTAAAATGTAACTCGGATGGTCTTGGAAACTATCCGGATGGCTCCGGAACGTCCGAGAACGGTCTCGGAAGGTCCTGGAAGTGCTCCAGAAGTGTCCGGAATGTCCCGAAACGGTCCCGGTATGTCCCGGAAGGTCCTGGAAGCTTCTAGAAGGTCATGGAAGGTTCCAGAAGGTTCCGGGCAGTACCACCCACTCCCCTGCGCCCCTAGCCTTGGGGGGCAAGCCACCTAGGCTGCCCTGGCCGGCCAAGGGGTGGGGGGCGCACCAAGGGGAAGGAATCCCCCTCCAGGTGGAAAGTCCAACTCTCCAATATGGCAGGTTTCCGGTGGGAAGGTTTGGGAGGTTTGGGAGTCCAAGTTGGACTCCCCACCCCCCTTATTGCGCCCCAAGGGCCTCTTGGCCACCTATATAATGTGGGGGAGGGGTGGGGGGCGCAGCACAACTTGTCCCCAAGGCCTATGCGCCACCCTCCCTCCTCTAAACCCCGTTGCTCCACTTTTAGACCCCGGTTTAGGCGCTGTTCTAGATCGGAATCCGTTAGGGTTTTCTCCCTCTAGTTTTCTCGGTGGCGTTCATCTCTGGACGGCGGAGCGCTGCTACGGGATGTGTGGATACTAATGGAGGGGTCGTACCTTCGACCCTTCTTCGAGGAGCTTGTTCATGGGACTTGTCCGTGGGACTAGATCGCGGGACTTGTTCGTGGGATTGATCAAGGGACTGTTCGTGGGAGAACTTGCGAGATCTAATTCCACTACGTCCACGAGCTTCACCAACTCTACTTCCGCTACATCGGTTGGTGAGCCATGACCTAAAACCTTGTATGCAATCTTCTTGGATGTTCTTGGGTTCTTGATTCGTAGGCCGAATTTTTTTGTTTTCTACTACGTTTCCCAACAGTCTCCACATGGCGCGGGTTGTGGCGACGGTGCCCGCTAAGATCTCCGACCTACTGTTGGAAGTCATCGGGCTACTGCGTAGGGGTATGTCGTTCTGCTTGATAAGGTACAAAAATATCGTCTTAAGAATGATTTAATACTTGACTGAAATCTTTTTGTCCCTTATAAGGTAGACAAACGAAAAAAGGAACCAATCTTTGGCGATACAATACGATGATCGTAATGTTACGAGAGAGAGAAAACCTTCCGTAATAATCGAATCTACGACTTAGCGCACCAGTTTTTGTCCCTTCAAAGTGCCTACTCACGCGTAATAGGGCACCTGACTTGAGAGTCCCTAGACACTCTTTCGCATGACTCGGTCCCGGTACACCCATATGACATCCTCATCTAACTATATATTATTACTCGTCGATAAGCCTCTAGATAGCATGTCAAATGAGGTTATTGTCTTGTGCTCAATAACTGAATAGTTGTTGGAGCATCGTTCGATTGCTCCCTCCAACTAGAGCCTTTTCATCAAATAAAATGTGAAATGAGGTTGTGATTTGCTGCTTGATAAATAAGAGTGAGTGGATTATCGTCTGATCGCCCCTTCCCATTAGAGTTTTTTCCTAATAGTTTTTTTACGAAATGAGTTTGTGGTTTGCTGTGGTTTGCTGCTCGATAAATGAGAGTGGGTGGAGTATCGTTCGATCGCTCCTCCCATTAGAGTTTTTTTTCCTTGCTGTTTTTTTACCACACTTGACGCAAAAATTCGGGCATCTTGTCCCATAGCTTACGTTTGGGCCAACATGTTTGATCGGTTCAAGACTAACGACTATGGAGTGGTACCGTGGGTTCAATAAAGACAATCATAACTTTCTCTTCGACGAATACATGGTTTAGGCCAATGGCATCATATGGGGACTCTGAATACAAGCCCAACTTGGGATTTTACCGCGAATTTTGTAATGCACATAGGGAAAATGTAATGCAAAAAGGAACCTTTAGGCGCCAATTTTAGGTCACCTAGTTTTAGGGCTTGATCCAGTGGCGGAGACAGGACCCACGCCGGGGGGCTGGGCCCTCGGCATGAGTGACAAATCCCTTTTTTTTCGATTAGACAAATCCTTTTGTTAATCGTAGCAATTTTTCACTGTTTCAAACAATATCGTTATTGTAACGCTAAGCATGCCCGGGGCCAATGTTAGGCTGGCTCCGCCCCTGGCTTGATCTAATGTTAGATCTTAGCCATACAGAAATAAATCCTTGAGCAAGACCATTTGGGGTATTTAACTCGAGAATGTCATCTATATGGTAATGTAGTTTTGGTAGATTTATGAGCATTTGTTCTTACCCATTGTTTTTTCATTATTAGTACAAATAGTTAATTAAATTTTTAAATATGTATTTTCAAGTGTAAACATATCATTCTTAATAAAACATTGTTTGATTTTGTGTTATGTTAGGGGTTTACAATAAAAAAAACTAGATATCATTTTATAAACAAAATTGGATGGATTTTATCACATTTTTACACATTTTAGTTTCAATTTAAACAAGATACAAACAAGCCAAAAAATACCAATAGGTGACAAATTCAACATGCATAATTGTTAATACTAATTATATTTTGAGTACAAGACACATGGTGTGATGATCACGAGCCACATCGACCTTATAAGTGGGACCAACTGTTTAGAATCAGGGGAAAGTTGTCGAATAGGGTAAAACTTAACTAATGTCACTACTTCATGGTAACATGTGGAAGAAAACATAAATCTGGCAAACAATGTAACAGATTCATTAACTGCAGAAATTGGTAAAATTTGCTCCAAATACCTTTGATCAAGAATCAGGCTTGATCTTTGTCCTGGACTAGTACTGGTTTGTGGGATCTTAACTTCTTGCTTTGTTTGTAAAATTTCTGACAACTACCCACAAGATTAATTTAGCTGGGTTCATACTGTAGAAAATTGTAGGAGTACATGTTACATGATCTTTTGGTTCTGTTCTTTCTGGTTCGTTAGCTAGGGACTGATAGATCAGAGAAGTGGACGCCGGTTCCAAGCAACCGGAGTGAAGTAAATAATCATTGCCCCCCCTGTTTCTTGCAAGATCAAGGTCTGAGAAATACTAGAGCTCGATAAAAGGAACTGGATGCTACATTATTAGTGCAGGCTTAACAAGTTAACATTGGCAGCTGATAGTTACATATTGACACCTGAAGAATGTAATGAAATATCGTAACATGTCTATTGAATTTGTCTATGAAAATGACAATGGTTGCCCAAATTTCATGTAATTATTGCATTGCTGGGAATGGTTGTTTGTGATCTGTAGCATGTCTTCTAAGAACAGATTGTTATACCTTCATTAGAACTATTCTGGAGATCTGGAAATAATTCACAAGAAACTAGACCCCTCTTTCCATTTCCATTGCTTACTGGAGTTAACTTCTCTAGGATTCACGGGTCGTTGCTCACCACATGTTCTTTTGTAAGCACATAAAGTACCAGGTGATCCAAAATTTCATGATTAGCAAAACGAAGAGATGAGTGGTTATTAAATTTACAAGGATAACAAAGGTGTACTGTTAATTATGCACACGAAGTAACGTTCAAGCGATACAAATGTTACTGCAACGGAATATTAGCAGAAATATAGCAAATGGCATTTCCTTACTACTGACAAGATCCACATAGAGATCTGGTCATGTTGGATCTTTTCAAATCACAAGCCTGAGTGCAAATTTGTTCGTGTAGAACTCCTGACAAATGATGGCGAATTAAGCTAGAATTAATTGCCCAAAATGCGGACTCACCCTCACATCTGTACCAGCGCCACAAATATTGCACAATAGGAGGAACAAACCAGCTCAAATTGCAGCAGGCTAGCTGTAAAACACACAAAAGAACAGCAGTAATTGACAAGAAACAAGTTCTGATTCGAACCTCGGATCCCAACTTTATTTCACAATGCAATTCATCAGAGACACAGCGGAAATAGCCATGGGGATTTCGTTTCATCTCAGATTTCTTGAAAACGAGACTACTGCTGCGCACAGGCGGATAAACATATCGTAATCTGCAGGGGGAGCGAGGAAGAGCCTAGCCGCCGAAGCCGTAGAGGGTGCGGCCCTGGCGCTTGAGGGCGTAGACGACGTCCATGGCGGTGACGGTCTTGCGGCGGGCGTGCTCGGTGTAGGTGACGGCGTCGCGGATGACGTTCTCGAGGAAGATCTTGAGCACGCCGCGGGTCTCCTCGTAGATGAGCCCCGAGATGCGCTTCACGCCGCCACGACGAGCAAGACGGCGGATGGCCGGCTTGGTGATGCCCTGGATGTTGTCGCGCAGCACCTTCCTGTGGCGCTTGGCGCCGCCCTTGCCCAGACCCTTGCCTCCTTTGCCGCGCCCAGACATGGCTGGCGATCTCTCTCCGGTCGGAGCTGCGAACGAATGTGGGATTGGAGGAGCGGTGGTGGTTGGTGCTGTGATTTGGGGGAAGGTGGGTAGGGGATTTTAAAGGGGACGAGCGGTGGGAGGAGGCATCTGCCTGCCGTCCGATGCGGATGGAATGGACGGTCGAAATCGGAGATCCGCGTGAGGGATGCCGCGGATCGATGATGTGGCGGGCAGCGCCGATGGCAGGACTGGCGCGTTGGTTCTCAAATTTTTCGTCCGGGGAAGCGCCAGCTCCAAATATTTGGGTCGTGGGCGGCTTGTCGCCGGATTATATGAAGTTTAAATCAGTTTTATCAAAATTCAAATTAATACATATGAAATAGGAAAACGTTTCAAATCACCCGGCTGATTATACATCCGCGTCCGCCGCCTTCTCCACCGTCTGATCAGGTGATTATCTTAGGCGCGCGCCAATAATGCTACACGTACAGGATATTACGGACGTTTTACAGGCTGACTAGGAACCGATCTGACGTGGGCTGCGAGCGCGCGCCGAAGAGAAAAAAAATGATTATGCCAAAAAGGAGGTTCTGTCCTTTTTAAAAAAACATGGCTCTCTCCTTTCCTTTCTCTCCCAAAGCGACGGACGGCTCTCCCAGATGGCCAGATCGGCCAAGCTATCTCCTCTAGTTCCCCATGGATGCGATCTCTTTCGAGGCGCCAGGATGTGCTACTTTGAGGCGGCGAGGCGACCAGCGGACCACTTCCTCATTTGATGCCCCATGGTTGCCTGATCCTCCGTTGCGTCGAGGCGATCCCCTGTTCGTCGGCAGTTTCACGACCGTCTCCTACAGGGCGGCGAGGCCATCCCCTCCTCGTCGGAAGCGTGATGGCCGGCTCCTCCAGAGAGGCGAGGCGGCCTCATCGTATAGACGCTGGGGGCGTCGTGGAGCCCATGGCGGCGCTCGTCATGCGGGGGCTGACGGTGCTGGTCCACCTACTCCTGAGCGTGCAAGGGGCGAGCTCGACGATCTCATGCCCCCGCAGCTGGGCCAGATCGACGAGCTGCAGCACCGAACTGGTAGCTTAGCAGTTTTCCTTCCTTCCAATATGAATTTTATGCAGGCTCCGAATTTTGTTCAAGGACTGAATTTTGTTCTGCTTTGCAGGGAGAGGAAATTAGACAGTTCAGCAGTAGTGGTATTCGCTATGCAATCATACAAGAAGCATGAAGTGTAGTTTCATCGAATCGAAAGAGACCAAAATCAGTGACCTCGGAAGATCTGGAATGTGCAACTTCCGTACATAATTGCCCATGTAGTTGGTGTTGATTGTAACATGTACTTCTCCTTATATGAATTTTTGCGGCTGTAAAATCTGACCTTATGAATAAATTCAATATACAAGATTGGCTGCTTCTTGAAAAATTGAAGGATGGTAAAGCTTGTGACTTATGTAGTTATATATATGTTGTGATCATAATATTCCAACTAGAATCATGAATAAGAAATCTGTCCAGTTGGAAACATCCTTGTGTATTACTTTTTGTCTTTGATTGTTGAGATTTATGAGACTGATAAATAAAGAGTATCTGTCAGTTTAGACAAGATTGACATGGAATTCACCTTACAGCACATAATCCTGAAGCACATGAAGAGAAGGGCATATCATACATGTACATGAATTTAGAGTTTCTGTCAATACATGGAAGCCATCATACACTAGTACTTGAAAAAAAAATCAGTTGATATATAAGGCTCCCAGTGATGTGTGCACATATGGCATATCCATGGAAAATTGCAAATATGTGAGATAAAAAACTCTCATTCATGGGAGTTAATGGAAGCCATCATACACTAGTACTTGAAAAAAACAGTTGGTATATAAGGCTCCCAGTGGTGTGTGCACATATGGCATATCCATGGCAAATTGCAAATCTGTGAGATAAAAAACTCTCATTCATGAGAGTTAGCTAGCGGCAATGCACACACACACATATCCACAGAAAAATGCAAATGTATAACAATCTGATAAAGCAATTTTGGTACATTATAGAAAAACCTGATGATAAAACATAAATTTAGTGCCCTGGTGTCTATCAGCTATTACATTAAAGTTGCCAAGTGCATAGAAACTACTGCATCCAACCACTTGAAATTACATAAATCATGTCTAACTCTGATCCACTGTATTGTTGAGCCCTCCAATTCCATCAAAATGTAACTCAGCAGAACTGGGCTCTATAGTCGATCCTTGCTGAACTTGATACAACATACTTGTATATTGTTCTAGGATTGGAGGCATAACCATTATCGATGAATCTCCAAATGGTACTGTAGTTGATCCTTGAGGGAGATTTATGTTGCCAGTGTTAATGCCCACAGGGAATGATTCCTGCTCCAAAGTACGTGATAAAATGACATTGATTCTCAACTGTTTACTAGAAATAAAAGGATGAGAAACAAAGATACCTGAAGTGTGCTACTACAAGCTTGGCCATCCAAATAAACATCTTGTTGACTCTGTTTTAGATTGCAAGAAGTCAGTAAAATGCATGAAAAATATATTTATAAACAGTTGGGAGCAAGAATTAGATACCGCATGTACGGTCGCATTTTGTTCTACAATATCATCAACTGAGGATTTTCTTTTTTTGCTGGACCTTTTATTTTTCAAATTCAAGGAGCGAGCCTGAAATAAAATAATTTTTTAGTGAGCTCACATGTGTGAATTTAGGTCCTTATTTTTCACAATTGAAAAAATGTAATATTCAAAACAATACTCTTTTTCAGAATCCTTCTTTTCCTTTATTGCAACCTTTTTCTTCTCCATTTGTTCAATTTTCTTCTTCTTTTCATTTGCTTGCCGAATAAGCTTATCAACCTTAGATTCTTTTCTCAGCGAAGGAGGACGTCCAGCACATCTAACAGCTATTGGACTCAGTATAGTTTTACCTCTTGCCTTCCCATTAGAAGGTGCATCTTCCTGTGTACCAACCTTATCATTGTTATTTTCAGAACTTGAGTTGCTAGTATACTTAATTTTCAAGGTGCGAAGATCTTCGATCAAGGAACTGTGTGAATCATCTGACATGGCGCCTATCTCTGCAACTGGATAGAAAGAACTGCACAAGCTATCAAAACGTTTTGCAACAGGAGTGTCTTCCATGCCACCGTATGTGCATCTGATAAAGTTATGTTTCCTTTTCACATTTTTTCCCCACCGAGCAAGGATGTATTGTGGAGGAACCTCCTTGATTTTCTTCTGAGTTAGCACACATAACACATGCCTACAGAGAATATCTCTGAACTCAAAGCGGCGACATGTACATTTAACTTCAAACTCTTCCTCATTGAAATATACATGGTACACAATATATTTTCTCCCTCCTTTTTCTTCGACAATTAGCACATCCTCAGTTATTTCGTATGTTTCTATTGCCCCTTCTTTTTGTATGAACTTCCGACCACAGTACATACTATCTGTTAGCTCTTCTTGAAATTCTTTGGATTTCGAATTTGTATAGATTGACTGAAATTGCTTCTCAATGTCAAAGCGTGTGACACAAGGTATGGTTGAATTGAAAGAATTGAAATCAGCAATATTCTCCTTTTGAACTTTATCACGAAGAGCATTCTCATATTGGCTAACAAAATGCTTCAATGTAGTTTTTGCATTAACATATCCATCAAAGAAGGCATTCATACTCTCACTACGTTGTGTAGTAGACATACCTGCCCAAAAGGCATCTTTCACAAATGCCGGAACCCAACGGTGTCGATGGTCGTAAAGCCCTTTAAGCCATTTATTATCACCAAGATCATACTTCTCAAGCATATGCATCCATGCAACTTCAAATTCTGCAATTGTTAATGACTCATAGACGGCCTTGCCAACAACAACCTTGATGTGATCATATTCATCATATCCACCTAACTTCTCGGGTATCTTTTTCATTATGTGCCACAAACACCATCTGTATCGAGATTCTGGAAAAACTATTTCCACACCATTTTGAATTGCTTTGGCTTGATCAGTTACAATAGCTTTTGGTTGACGATTTGACATACATGTGAGCCATGCTTGAAATAACCAAACAAATGTTGCAGTATCTTCATTAGATAACAGAGCACATCCTAACAAAACTGATTGTCCATGATGATTCACTCCAACAAAACAAGCAAATGGCATATCATATTTGTTCATCAAATATGTCGTATCAAAAGTAATGACATCATGAAAAGAGTCATAGACTGCCCTGCTTCTTGCATCAGCCCAAAATACATTCCTAAGTCGGGACTCATCATCAAGATCCATGACACTAAAAAAGTTTGGGTTATCAGATTGCATTTTGATGAAATAGTCACGAACTGCTTCAGCATCACCACTGCCAAGATTCAACCTCCTTATTTTCTCTAGAAAATTACGAGAATCTTTCTCACGAAAAGTTAGGTTTTGATGACCATCTGCTGCCACAACAAAAGAATTAAAATTCTTGTTTACCCGAATTCCGGCCCTGTCATTCAACTCAAGCCTTCGCTTAACATTGAAGTCTAGCCTTTTGTTGCATCTGAATAACCGAGATTTATGTGGACTTAATGTATGATTATGATCCAAAATGACCTTCGAAAGATACAACTTCCCATCAGGACTGCGAGTAATATTAATTTTAGCTTTGCATCCTAACCCGATCGTTGGATTTGGCTTCAACATATTTCTTGAGTTTGATTGAGTCTTACCATGACGGCTACAAGAAAGTGTAAGGTACCTCAATTGTCCATTATCATCCCTGTTTGAACTTCTTCTCGTGACACCAAAGCCCTTTTCTTTAGCATATTGGGTGTAGTACTCTCGCACCTCATTCTCATTACCAAAAGTCATCCCCAGTTCAGGGTCTCCAAGTGGATGGGCTTCAGCATGGTCATGTTCAACTTCCACATCGTGACTCTTTTGATGCTTAGTGCCACCATCATCACTTGAAATAGACATGTCACTTGATTCTTGAACAAGAAAATCTCCATCATCCATTCCTATAAGCCATGAAATTTTTAATCATTCTCGTTGAAAAGCAGACATAAGTAAACTGAATGGTAACAAATTGACGTAAAGATTGACATATTGAAAATGACTTTGAAAAGTTCATGTTGAACATTAGAAGATGCATACACTTAGAAACAAGCATACCAATTTGTGCTGTGATGATGTGATACAGTCATATACATGCAAACATGTGAAGATTAAGTATCACAGATTTATCTACATATGGATTTATTTTGGTGTAAAACTAAATCTAGATACATATGGATTTATTTAGATGTAAAACTAAATCTAAATACATCCATATTTACATAAATCTGTGACACCTATTTTAGAATGAAGGGAGTATTCATGTATAGCTAATTCAAGGGTTCATCTAAACGGATAACTCATGTACACGGCTTTGATCTACAGATGGATAAATCGATTATATTGCCCCACAAGTATATATGCTGCAGTATCACCAATCAAACTATCCAAATCATAGATTATGGCCTGCGGTATACATAGGATTACCTGCTAATCCCTATGCAAAGGAGCATGCGACGCTGACGGCTTGAATGGATTGTCCCAGCAAGCAGCAATTGGCGGCGGCCGGCGGGACACGACCGTGGTTGTTCGGCGCGATCGACAATCTGCTGAACAAGGGCAAAACCGAACAGCTGTTCTGTCTTTTCACTTGCGTAAACAGCGGCACGTTCTCTTTTTTTTTTTTATCTCCTGCCGTTCTGGTTTTTTTAATTTGCGTAAACAGCGGCACGTTCTCTTCTTTTTTTTTATGTTTCCCCTCAGCGTAGCCCACGTCAGATCGGTTCCTAGTCAGCCTGTAAAACGTTTGTAATATCGTGTACGTATAGCATTATTGGGCGCGCGCTACGCACAGCGTTCCGACTCTGACATGCTGAATGTGTGCGTGTGTGGTCCGTGGGGCAATGGCTCCATTCCTTGGCGTATACTACTCCTTCATGTCGTATTATTTTTAACTTCCACAACTACACGTGCTTAGTGCTCTCTATTAACCATGCATTAGCTAGACAGTATATATTAGCAACAAAGACACATTTGTTGCTATTTCCATAATAAAAGGAAGATGCTACCATTATTATCTCGAACGACGGCAATCGTGCAACGAGGGCGACGAATGCAATGATGGCCCTGTTGGGACCTTCAACGACGGGTTATGATAATGTCGATGATGATGAGTTGTGCCACGGCGATGACGGCGAGCCGCAACGACAGCGGCAAGATGGGACGATGATGACAGTGGCGAAGATGGCGAGCTACGACCATGTCGATGACGAAGAGTTGCGGCGATGTCAACGGTGGCGAGCTGCGACAACGACGGTGGGGCTATGGCCATGTCAATGATGATGAGCTGCGACGATGGCGAGTGCGATAAGTTGCAACAACAACGGCGAGATGGGACGACGGTGATGAGCTGCAGTGACGATGATATCGGTGAGTTGCGACTATGATGGCGAGTTACGACCATGTCGATGATGATGACGGCGACGCGACGATAATCTACGATAACAACGGCGAGATGTGGCCATGTCGACAATTATGAGTTGCGACGATCACAACGACGACGAGTTGTGGCGAAGCGATGAAAATTTGTGATAACAACGGCGAGCTGCGACCCTGTCGATGATGATGAGTTGCGATGATTGCAACGATGGCGAGCTGCGGCCATCTTGACGACGATGAGTTGCGATGATCGCAACGACGACGAGTTGCGGTGATGGAGCGATAATCTGCGATAACAATGGTGAGTTGCATCCATGTCGACGATGACGAGTTGCGACGATCACAACGACGGTGAGCTACGGTCATGTTGAAGATGATGAGTTGCAACGATCGCAACGACAGCTAGCGCGGCGACGCGATGATAATCCATGATAACAACAACGAGTTGCGGCCATGTCGATGATGATGAATTGCGACGATTGCAACGACGACGAGCTGCGGCGAAGCTATGATAATTTGTGATAACAACGGCAAGCTGCGGCCCTGTCGATGATGACGACTTACGATGATTTCAACGACGGCGAGTTGCGGCCATCTCGACGATGATGAGTTGCGATGATCGCAACAATGACGAGTTGCGATGACGCGGCGATAATCTGCGATAACAACGGCGAGTTGTGGTCATATCGACGATGATGAGTTACAACGATCGCAACGACGATGAGCTACGCTCATGTTGACGATGATGAGTTGCGACGATCGCAACGATGGCAAGCACGACGATGCGACGATAATCTGCGATAACGACGGCGAGCTGCGGCCATGTCGATGATGATGAATTGCGACGATCGCAACGACGGCAAGCACGACGACACGACGATAATCTGTGATAACAACGACGAGTTGTGGCTATGTCGATGATGATGAGTTGCGGATTGTTTGGTTAAAAATGGATCAAACAATAGTGAAGGTGATCGATCATTGCACAAGACTTAAAGAATGTACCGTGCCATATTTGTGAAGCGTGCTTCCGCGCGTACAGATTAGTTCTCGATCGATCCATAGCAAGCCGGCCGGTTCTATTATTACGCCGGACTGATCGAACGAGTCGATCCAATGGCTAGCTAGCCGGCGGATCCTAACGCGGCATCAGCCGGCGGACGCCTAGCGCGCCCCTATGAAATATGCTGGCAATACACAAAAACATATTTATCATGGTTTGACTTTCATATTATTCACTGACTCAATTTTTATTGGGTCATAGCCTTTTCGAGCTTATTTACAATAACTAGTAAGCGTGCACGTGCAATGCAGGTATAATAATAAAGAAATTTCTTTAGTCATTCTAGTTAGGGCATAATTATTTTCAGTAAAATGACAAGTGCAATAATGTAGCTGAAATCTTAATTTAAACTAAATATAGCTTTGCATATATAGTTCTTTTGATATGAGAATCTACACACATGAACTTCTCAACCATATGGACTTAACAAAATCACATTATATACAACAGTACTTTCATTCTACAGTTTGAGAATGAAATAACACACATAGAAAACAACTTAATGATCGGCTCTGGATGCATATACAACAAATGTGAAAGTAAGTTCGACATTGAACATATTTCATCTATTATCATAACTCCATCCATTACTCTGCGTCTCAAGCCATGTGTATTTAACTTTCGTATACCATTATTTAAGGCAGAAACATACATCCAAAATTAAAGAAAAATGTAAATGGAAAAGTAGCCTTCAACATGGTGAGACCTTGAACCTGTTGCACGAAGAGGAGAGGTAAATGATCATTAACCTCTCACATAGCCACACAAGGTCCATGGCTAACTTTGCAACACAAATATTTCTCTCTCGGACACCAAAGAATTCATCCTTCCAGGCTCATTCGCATTTCTGGGTTCTCGTGATCTCCCAATTGGTGGTGTTCTGGGCATACCCATCAACCCGCTTACCGGTGTTGGCGACGGCGACCATGAAGCTCTCGTTCTTGAGGGTGAAAAGATACATTGCCCGTTTGTCTTGGTGATTTATCATCAGAAAGGGAAAACTTCAGTGACAATAATGAATAATATTTGCGTGGGTGTGGGAGCGTGATGGGAGGGCGAAGTAGTTATCGATCGAGCAGCCTCTTTTTTTTCTTCTTTTTGCGAGGTGGAAGTGGAGGAGTAAACCATGGTTAGTGCTAAACATGGAGCGATTATTGAGCATTGGATTATGCAGATTGGACGGTGTAGATTGTTTGGATCTCCGCTTTTGGGTCGTTTATAGGTGTAGTAGATTTAGAACAAACAATGAGCGTGCTAACAAATATTATACAGATTATAAATTTATGTAATTAATAGTTTAAAATAATAAATTATTTAAACGAATCAAATAATTTGATGAAAAACATAGTTAAGAGATGAATTTAAAGCAATTTAAACACTATCGCTCAATGGGCTATCTATACTACTCATACTCTAGCATTTCCCGCATAAGATATCATCTTATCTATCCATCCCTTACCCTTGCCCCATACTATATCCTTTAGTGTTTAAAAGCATCAATTTTTGAAGAACCAATATCATAAGACATGTTGAAGTATTTCTCATTAAGGGTCTCATTTGGGACATGGAGTAAGGTTTTGACCTCTCGTCTAATTACATCTAGAGTCCCATTACTGAAGAATATAGAGGACTTTCCGTAATCATTTTTTGTCCTGAAGCTTGACGATGAAGTAGATTTGACACCTCCATCACCCCTACACCATTTACCTTGAAAAACAACATGCTATCATCAACAAATAAAAGATGGTTAACTGGAGGTTCCAAAGCCACCAGAATGCCATTCAAATGTGATGATGATTGATCTATATTTTCCAGAAGGCCAAAAATGCCCTCTGCTGCTAAGAAGAAAACGTAGGGTGATAAAGGATATTCGTGTCGAATACCCCTTGTTGGTTTGAAATCCTCCAACTTTTTGCCATTGAATAATATTGAGAAAGATATCAATTTAATCATGCTCGTGACAACAGAAACCCAAGCCTCCGAAAATCCCAACTTCAGCATTATAGCTTGTAGGTACTCACATTCAACCTTGTCATACGCCTTCATCATGCCCACCTTTAGAGCACAATGACGATGATTCAAAAATTTGTTACATTTCATAAAATGTAGGCACTCATAGGCCAGAATGATATTATATGTGACGAGCCTACACGGGGCAAAAGAAGATTGTTTCGGAGATATGATGTCTCGGAGGAGTAGCTTTAAGCGATTAGCAATCGCCTTGTAAGAAATTTTATATATCACATCGCAAAGACTAATAGGTCGAAACCGGGAAAGAACAAGGGACTCTTGACCTTCAGAATTGGCACCAGGAAAGTTTTGTTGATACATTATGCAGTTTCCTCACCATATAGAATTTTGAGGACATCCCTGGTCACGTCATCTCCCACACACGTCCCAGTGCTTTTGAAAAAATGGTGTTGGAAAACCATATGAACCCGGGGTCTTTAAACAAGACATCTGAAATAGGGGTGTATTAACCTCAAGAGCATTATAAGGGGCTGTTGACACCGGTTTTTGGCACGACAATAAACCTATATAAGATGAGATCAAATAGATAAGTGTCCTACATGCAAAATTTGGGTATTTTCAAGGTGGACATCTTTGTAGTTCGAGCCGTTGCTATCCGATTCTATCTCGAAGGCTGAAACTATGTTTGACGCAGTAAGATCCTAACATCTGAAGCAATATTATGCCAATTAGGCCTTCAAGATATCATCAAATGGAAAAATGTTCTACATGGGGCAGATTGGTCTCGTTGAACCGGTCGATTTTGGTTTTTGGATCATGTCAATCCGAGTTCGTATGCAAAAGTTACAGCCCTCGGAGTACAACCCTGTCAAAGAGCAAAAAGTGACACCCGGAGCCAGACACCTATACGATTGATGTCTGATGGAAAGTGTGAGGATTTAGGCCCTCAAGATGGCCCCGAATCAAAAAACGTTCAACATAAAGTTCTTGGAAATTTCGAGGGCTACAACTTTGATGTTTTGAGTTTTTTTATCCGAGGTCGTTTACAACCCCAAAACTACCAAAAACCGAACTGTTGTCCCAGGGCCACTTGTAATCCGAGTTCGGTTAAGTTTGGAAAGATTTGGACGGGATTTGAAGTCCTTTTCTTGTACGGAAAGTCCAGCCTCCTCATATATAGATGAGGTGACGGCCGATTGAGACAACACACAATCGACATACATCCAATATCAATCTACTTTTTACTCGTACCTTTACCTTTTATGTTTCTTTAGGGTTTCTAGTTCATCTTTGCTGATTTGCACTGAAAATTAGTCATTCTCCTTCCACGTTAACGAGGGAATCATCTTTGTTGCTTTGCGCTGAAAAGCATCCGTTCATCGTACACGAGAGTGCGATTGGCGACTCCTTAATCTTACCATCGCCAAGTTGTGTTGTGCATGTGCAATTTTCTACGCCAACACAAATTGGCGACTCCGCTGGGGACGAGGCCGATTTAGATCTAAGTCGGACAATCATGCCGGGCTCTTCTGATCTCGACAACAAGAACACCTCCAACTCGGACGCCGCGGATCCAAATCTCAAGAACGCCAGCGACATCGACCCGGACAACATCATAGCCGTCACGCTAGAAGATCTACATGAAGACGATCGGCGCGAGTTGGAACGGGAGATAGAGGAACAAGTGAAGCTCAAGCTAGCCAGATTTCAGAAAACAAGGAACGGCGTCATCAAGAAGCCAGTTATACCGAGTGCCTCCAAACCACTCGGTACTGAGGTGAAAGATTCTATCGAAAACCTTGCTCATTTAGTTGATACATCCGTAGCTAGTAAATATGGTTCGGATCTAGAAGAGATGTCACGCATAATTACTGGAGATGTAGATAGTAAATTTGATAAGATACAAGGACAACTTGAAGAAAGTATATTTCGTCATGTTCGTTCAGCAGTATTACAGATTAATGATGAAGCTCTTGGTAAGAAGCCGATGCCTAATGATAGTGGCAAATTACTTGATCATAGGTCTACACCATGTGCATCGGTTAGTGTTACACCAAATACTCAAGTTCCTTTAGATAACAATCAAGGTAGCCTGAACTATGCAAGTGGTTCGGCTAACAATTTTACTCCTAGCGCTGCTCCTCCTACTGTTGCTACTTCGGTTGCCCAATATCACAACAGCAATAACCGAAGTGGTGCCTTAAACCTTAATTTGCAGCAGCCTTATTATCAAACTTCAGCGAACAACCCTCAACCGAGTTACACTCAACTCGGTACAAACCCGCAACCGAGTTACACCCAACTCGGTGTAAACCTTCAACCGAGTTATACTCAACTCGGTACAAACCCGCAACCGAGTTACACCCAACTTGGTACAAACCTTCAACCGAGTCACACACAACTCGGTACACATCCACAACAAGGTTGCATTCAACTCGGTACAGACACACCACCGAGTTACACTCAATTCGGTAATGCTAGCCCATCTGCTCCGCAAGTAAAATCTACACGATCTAGTTTGAGAGATCAGTTGGATGACCTACTGAAAGGGTATGGTCTAGGACCTAAGGGTAGGGCTCGTGCTTATCAAAAGTCGTACCCTGAATACTTTGATTCCACACCATATCCTCGTGGGGTTAGGATCCCTGACTTTGTCAAATTCACCGGGGAGCATGGTAGGACCACTTATGAGCATGTGGGACAATTCTTAGCACAATGCAGTGAGTTTGGCAATTCAGATATTTATAGAGTTAGGTTGTTTCCTTTGTCTCTATCTAGCACTGCATTCACATGGTTTACTTCATTGGCTCCTAATTCTATTACCTCATGGGCGCAATTGGAGGAGAAGTTCCATGATTATTTTTATAGTGGTGAATCCGAGCTTCGGCTTTCAGACTTAACTATGGTCAAGCAAAAATATAATGAGCCGGTGCACGATTATATTAGAAGATTTCGAGATGTAAAAACCCGTTGCTTTAATGTAGTTATAACCGAAAGGGATCTTGATGATCTTGCCTTTTCAGGTTTGCTTGCTCACATCAAAGATAAATTGGAAGGGCAGGAATTTTTAGACGTTAGCCAAGTGTTGCAAAAGGCGTTGGTACAGGAAAACCGAGTTAGGGAGGTCAAACAATCTACCCGGTTTAATCATAGCAAAGAAAAGGTTGGCCCAACGGTTAACACTTTAGAATATGATAGTGACTCGGCTAGTGATGACGACGTAGAAATATGTGTAGCCGAGTGGGTGCATACCACAAAGTCTAAACCATTTTCTTGTCCTTCTCTAAAACCTACACCTGCTAAGAGAGAAGTCAAGTTTACTTTTGATATTAGCAAGTGTGATAAAAATCTTTGACATGTTGTTGCAAGAGAAACAAATTCGGTTGAGAGGAGGCCACGTATTTCCATCTCCAGAAGCGTTGAGGAGAAAAGCGTATTGTAAGTGGCATAACTCTTTTTCGCATGCTACCAATGACTGTAATGTGTTTCGTCGACAGGTTCAATCGGCCATCAATGATGGACGATTGACGTTCACAGATGGGGACAAGATGAAGTTAGATACTGATCCTTTTCCTATCAACGTGATTGAGCTTGAGGGCAAAAAAATCAGGAGCATTGGTGGAGAAACCCGTATGAACAGCAGCCGTGCTTCCCAATGGAATCGGCTTATTGGGGATGTACACCACCCATGCATCCACATTTTTTCCCATGGAGTTTCAATCCTTGGGCGCCATACCCTATGGGGCCTCCGAGTTACATTAAATCAAGATGGGATCAGCCGAGTACTATGTGCAGCGGACAAACACATGAGAAAAAGACCCGGTTTGATGAAACAAACACGCGCCGAGTTACAGCTGACTTGGAGGGGAACAGTGCTGCATCCTCTAGTGTTACTCGGAAAGGTGGATCGGTTGGCCTAATTATCGATCCACTCATCAAAGAAAACAGCTCGCATACACCCTTTGACCAGTCTCCAGTTGTTTTTGGCTCATTCAATCGGAGTGGAAACCCGAATACTAATGGAAGCCAGAAAATTGTAATAGGGGCTGCATCTCAACAGCGGGGGAATATTTCTACTACTCGGGGGGGGGGGGGGGGGGGCAGCAAAATCATCTCGGTTGCTCCAGGAACCCAATCAGGGCCGAGTAGCTCGGGGGGCGACAAATCTCTCTCCCAAAAAACTCAACCAGAGCCGCGATGGTGTCCGATGGGATTAACTCGTACTCAGAAGCACCGAGTACAACGACTGCGGGCACTGGAGATCAAAGAAAGAACATCCAAGAAGAAGCATGATGAGCAGTTCAATAGAGAGAAGCCAATGATACCTCGGTTGATTTGGCAGAGAAAGCTCGCAGTCACAAACAAATCAGATGCGGCCACTGACGACTTGGTTAATTCAGTGTCTACAAATTACCTGAAGGAGGACCTGATGGATGATGAGTTTACAGCTGCCCATAACTCGGATGGTGGCTGCAACTCGGAAGACACCGTCAAGAACTCAGAGGATTACATGGCGGAAGATGACTCTGGAAGCAATTCGGAAAGTGTTATCAACTTAGAAAATATTACCAACTCAGAAGGTCGAAACAATGAGGTCAGTGCTATGGATATCAACATGATTTTTGCATTGTCTGCCGAGTTCCGTACACCCGAGTTAGAAGCTTGAGCATGTTATGGCCGATATAAAATTATCGCCCTAAGAAACCACACATGGCCGATAGGCAATTATCGCCCTTAGAAAACACATGGACGATGAACTGTTGACATCGTTCTTAGAACAAATATGGTACAAAGTATTTTTCGGTACACAAGCTCTACCGAAAAACAAGGGGGCATGTGTTGACACCGGTTTTTGGCACGACAATAAACCTATATAAGATGAGATCAAATAGATAAGTGTCCTACATGCAAAATTTGGGTATTTTCAAGGTGGACATCTTTGTAGTTCGAGCCGTTGCTATCCGATTCTATCTCGAAGGCTGAAACTATGTTTGACGCAGTAAGATCCTAACATCTGAAGCAATATTATGCCAATTAGGCCTTCAAGACATCATCAAATGGAAAAATGTTCTACATGGGGCGGCTTGGTCTCATCGAACCGGTCGATTTTGGTTATTGGATCATGTCAATCCGAGTTTGTATGCAAAATTTACAGCCCTCGAAGTACAACCCTGTCAAAGAGCAAAAAGTGATGCCCGGAGCCAGACACCTATACGATTGATGTCTGATAGAAAGCGTGAGGATTTCAGCCCTCAAGATGGCCCTGAATCAAAAAACGTTCAACATGAAAGTTCTTGGAAATTTCGAGGGCTACAATTTTGATGTTTTGAGTTTTTTCATCCGAGGTCGTTTACAGCCCCAAAACTACCAAAAACCGAACTGCTGTCCCAGGGCCATTTGTAATCCGAGTTCGGTTAAGTTTGAAAAGATTTGGATGGAATTTGAAGTCCTTTTCTTGTACGGAAAGTCCAGCCTCCTCATATATAGATGAGGTGACGGCCGATTGAGACAACACACAATCGACATACATCCAATATCAATCTACTTTTTACTCGTACCTTTACCTTTTATGTTTCTTTAGGGTTTCTAGTTCGTCTTTGCTGATTTGCACTGAAAATTAGTCGTTCTCCTTCCACGTTAACGAGGGAATCATCTTTGTTGCTTTGCGCTGAAAAGCATCCGTTCATCGTACACGAGAGTGCGATTGGCGATTCCTTAATCTTACCATCGCCAAGTTGTGTTGTGCAGGTGCAATTTTCTACGCCAACAGGGGCAGTAAGAGCAACATTCATCTAGCGGGTGACCCGGCTAGGCACACTATTGTAACAGCCCGGGATTTCCACCCAAATTAAAAAAAATTGTTTGTTGCGTTGCGTTGTTTTGTTGCTTGCCCGTGATTGTTTGCAGTATTTGCTTCGCCGAATTATTAATCGGTGAATATTTCCCCCTCATTCCCGTATCGGATGTGTGACCGAACCTTTTTCCCAACGGCATACGACCTTTGCGACACCGGGTTTCACCCGAGCACCGTCGCGACTTTCGGCACAAGACCAACCATCACCAACGGTGCGGAAAATTCCCATTTATATTTAGATGGGTTATTTTATCGGGAGTTAATCGTCGTCTCGGTTGGGCGTGAAACGTTGTAGACGACGTGCTTATAGTGTGGCGATGTTGTGTTTCAAATTTTGTGCGGTTCCAGCTTCGTTTGTTAGGTAAACGATCGAAGGTGCCAGGTGTAGTCATATGACATTGTCATATGTCGCGCTGGGACCGATATGTGCTTCGTCCCCGGATCTGGGTGGAAACATCCAGATCTGGAACAGTACCGCATATCGGGCCTTACAACTTGGTATCAGATCCTTACCGACCGTAAGATCCCATCTCTGGCCGAAGTCGAGTCTAGAAGAAAAACTATTTTGTAGTTATTAAGTTAGTTATCGAAGAGTAGGAATTTGTTTACTCCGAGAAAGGATAAGGAGTAAACAAATTCCTACTCTCCGATAACTAACTTAATAACTACAAAATAGTTTTTCTTCTAGACTCGACTTCGGCCAGAGATGGGATCCTACGGTCGGTAAGGCTCTGATACCAAGTTGTAAGGCCCGATATGCGATACTATTCCAGATCTGGATGTTTCCACCCAGATCCGGGGACGAAGCACATATCGGTCCCACCGCGACATATGACAATGCCATATGCCTCGGATTTCCAACATGATATCACAACATTACATCTACAAGGATACAACATCTCATACAATCGGCATACAATTGCCTTAATACAATACATCAATGGAAGATACATGTCTGAGTATAGACTACAATCAAATGCCTAGTGGCAAAGAGAAAATCATCGATCCCCATAACCACACGGGTCCAGGCCCTCCGTCGGGATCCGCCTAACTAGTCGTCGTCGAGTCTCCACGTGAAACGTCAATCACCATACCTGTTGTCGACCAAGAACCCTGAAAGTTTGGGGTAGTATCATGAGTACAGAAGTACTCAGCATCCAACTATAGTGGTCAACTGACCCAGCAAGGACTTCATCACTCGTCATTCTAGGATAAATAGTAGTTCACGGTAAGGATGGGGTAAGTGGTAAGGTTGATGCCGCACTAGCATTTATGAAGTGGCTAATGATCTAGAGAGTAAGATAAGAAGCCAAGGATTCGATGAGGAATCGCCTCCAACAAGTCTGCTATCCACCTACTTACGCAAGCATAACACCTATCCTATCCTTTTCCTCCTCTTCGCATCCCAACGGAGAAGAAGCAATCAAGGAACACACACGTTGATCAAGTTATATTAAGATTATCTTAGTTGTTGTTGTCTATGAACAAGGAGTAGGTCTCAAGTCGTCCATAACCGTGGACACGGCTTCTCGAAAAGATCTAACCCTGCAAGGGTGTACCAACTGCCCATTACAAGGCTCCGCACGCACGCCCATCTCTCTTAGTTTCTACCCATCACAGGCAGCCATTTTATGATTTAGTCCCGAGAGATCCGAAACGACAGGCCCCTCTAAATAACAACGCACAAATCCGGGTGGCCCCCGGGGAGTCGACATCCAGTTCAGGAGCCGACCGCGCTCTCGTCCTGGTCTCTTCCGTATCAACTGGGTTTGGGTTACCGTGGCAAAACCATGCTCGGGACCTCGCCGGCCAAGTGTGGACCAATAGGATATACCACCCCACTGGTCCGGTTTGTTTTCAATTCACTGGCTGCAGACCAGTTATGCATGCGGTTTCAAATGGTAAATCAGCTTGGGCCACCACTAGAAATGTTTGAAGCTAGGTAGGTAAGAAGAGGGGACCCCATAGCATCCCACACGCGGTTAGGCACGCTCGTCAAGAGACACAATACCCGGAACTTGGGTCCTAGGTGACTCGAATGGAACAAAGCGTCGGGGCGGGATAGCCTAGACCTTCCATCCTTCGTCGAATATAGTCGACATTATAATAAACATATCATCCGCAATAATATAATAATGTGATAGCCCAATCCAAGGAGTAACAGGGTAACATTCGTAGCATCCTAAGCATGCATACTAAGCAGGGGCTGAGCAATGAGCAATAGTAACATAGCAGTACATGGTTTGAGGGGAAGGGACATGGTTGTATCGGTTTAAGAGAGGCTGTAAACATTTGGTAGGATCAAACATCAAACCTAAATTCTAGTCAAGCAAAAATAAATATGTTTGGTGCTGTTTTGCCCTAAACAATATTTATTATTTTTATTAGCAACCAAGAGCAGCATATTCACAACCTACATGAAATTCTAATCAAGTTACATATAAGGAACATTTTAATCGGAGCAACGGTTAAAAAGTTATGGCCTAATACATTTTCAGTGGCATGCGGTGTAAATAGCAGTAAAACAACATGTAAACTTGAGAAAATATGGCAAACAACAACATTTATTAATCTACGCGCAAAACGGAGCAAGTTTCACGTTGGAACCGTCGTAATCCTAGCTACAGTCTAGAAGATATAGCTACCGCCAAAATCTAGTGCAATCTGCCAAAAAAATACAGAAAATACCTAAAACCCCTAATGGGCCGAAACTGAGGCTGGCGGACCTAACAGCGAGCACATGATACTAAATTGCACCTAGCGCGACGAATACCAGCAAGCAGAATGGGCCGAGCACAACAAGAAATAGGAAAAAAAAGGGAGCTCGGCTCACCAGTCGGGCTGAGGCCCATCTCTCTGGCGGTGGGTGATGGATAACCTCACATCGCCCTGGGCGAGAGGATACAGGCGGGCCGGATCCGGGGCTTGGAGGGGTCGCCGACGTTGATCTCGGGCGGCAGCTCGTGCTGGAACTCCATGGCCATGGTGGGCTCCTTCCTAGGCAGAGAAAGAGAGAGGAGAGGAGAGGAGAGGAAAGGGAGGCGTGGCCGTGACCTTGTGAAGGCGCAGCGGATCGTCGGCCGGGGCTCGTTGGCCGGAGCGGGAGGCGGCGGCGGGGTGGTTCGGGCAGGAGGCGTGGGAGGAGCTCGGTGTGGGACTATGAGTGGTGATGTGGCGCGCCTGGAGCCATCCAATCTGGATCGAACGGTGCAGAACCGATCGGCTGGATCTGGCGTGGGGGAAGCTGGATGAGGCAAGTGGCGGCGGTGGAGAGGTTGGGCACATAAATTGAGGGAGGTAGGGGCTAAGTTTTTTCCTAAAATGGCTAGGGTAGGCTGCTATATATAGTAAGTGGGTGTTTGGGAGGGCTTTCGGGCCACAAAATGGACCGTTTCTGGTGGGCTAGAATCCGAAGAGAAGATGGGAATCCGAAGGTCCAACTATCAGCACACGCGGTATTTTTTTTAATTACGCCCCTGGAGTATAAATACCGGCTACTACGCCTAGCACCTCTGATCGTTTACCTAACAAACGAAGCCGGAACCGCAGAAAATTTGAAACACAACATCGCCACACTTTAAGCACATCGTCTACAACGTTTCACGCCCAACCGAGATGATGATTAACTCCCGATAAAATAACCCATCTAAATATAAATGGGGTTTTTCTGCACCGTTGGTGACGGTTGGTCTTGTGCCGAAAGTCGCGACGGTGCTCGGGTGAAACCTGGTGCCGCAAAGGTCGTGTGCCGTTGGAGAAAAGGTTCGGTCACGCATCCGGTACGAGAAGGAGGGGGAAATATTCACCGATTAATAATTCGGCGAAGCAAATACTGCAAACAATTACGGGCAAGCAAAAAAACAACACAACCATTTTTTTTGGGTGGAAATACCGGTCTGTTACAATACACCAACACCAACAAGGGATCTCGTCCCGAGATCCTGAACGATCCGGGGGAGAGGGGGAGAGAAAAGAGAGACGACGATCTTCAACACCACCAACAAGGGACTCTGCTCCATGCCGACGATGAGCTTCCGTCGAGAATTCCGCAGAGAGATGGCGACGTCGACGAACGAAACCATCGGGAGATCGAGAGGAAGAATGACAGCGAGAACCGGATCAAAAGGATAGTGTTTTCGACGCAAGTCGTGAAAACACCGGCAAAAGGATGGATGACAATGGATGACCCAGATTATACCCGAAATCGAAGAAGCTAAAGGTACTACAGGAATTCTTACCTGAGCTCGGAATCGAGACAATACTTCGCCGAAAAAATATTATAGTAGGACCCAGGGGCGTATTTAAAAAAATATTGCGTGCGCTGATAGTTGGACCCCCGGATTCCCATCTTATCTTCGGATTCTAGCCCACCCGAAAAAACGGACCCGAAACGGGCTATTTTGTGGCCCGAAAGCCCTCCCAAACACCCACTTACCATATATAGTAGCCTACCCTAGCCATTTTAGGCCAAAACTTAGCCCCTACCTCCCTCAATTTCTGTGCCCAGCCTCTCCACCGCCACCACTTGCCTCATCCAGCTTCCCCCACGCCAGATCCAGCCGATCGGTTCTGCACCGTTCGATCCGGATTGGATGGCTCTAGGCGCGCTACGTCACCACTCACAGCCCCACACCGAGCTCCTCCCACGCCTCCTACCCGAACCACCCCGCCGCCGCCTCCCACTCCGGCCAACGAGCCGTTGCTCCCTCACCAGGTCACGGCCACGCCTCCCTTCCTCCCTCTTCTTCCCTTTCCTCTCCTCTCCTCTCCCCACCTCTCTCTTTCTCTGCCTAGGAAGGAGCATACCATGGCCATGGAGATCCAGCCCGAGCTATCGCCCGAGATCAACGCCGGCGACCCCTCCAATCCCCGGATCCGGCCCGCCTGTATCCTCTCGCCCAGGGCGATGTGAGGTTATCCAGCGCCCACCGCCAGAGAGATGGGCCTCAGCCCGATTGGTGAGCCGAGCTCCCTTTTTTTTTCCTATTAGTTGTTGGGCTCGACCCATTATGCCTGCTGTTATTCGTCGCGCTAGGCGCAATTTAGTATCCTGTGTTCGTTGTTAGGTCCGCCAGCCTCAGTTTCGACCCATTAGGGGTTTTAGGTATTTTCTGTATTTTTTTGGCAGATTGCACTAGATTTTGGCGGTAGCTATATCTTCTAGACCGTAGCTCGGATTGCGACGGTTCCAACGTGAAACTTGCTCCATTTTGCGCGTAGATTAATAAAATGTTGTTGTTTGCCATGTTTTCTCAAGTTTACATGTTTTTTTACTGCTATTTACATCGCATGCCACTGAAAATGTATTAGGCCGTAACTTTTTAACCGTTGCTCCGATTAAAATGTCCCTTATATGTAACTTGACTAGAATTTCGTGTAGGTTGTGAATATGCTGCTCTTTCTTGCTAATAAAAATAACAAAATATTGTTTAGGGCAAAACAGTACCAAACATATTTATTTTTGCGGGGTAAATAGTGATATGCCATGTGTACGAATTTACCCGCTTAAAATGACTAGCATAGATAGCTTACTTTATGCTTCACCTCCTGCCATGATTGTGTGCTATGCCATGCTTGAGTGAGATGCCATGTTAACAACCTTTGCTCATGTTTTGTAGCTACACTAGTTTAACCGATGATAAATGTTCGGTATCGTCGTGTGCGACTGATACCCCACTTAACCTGTTAGTAACCGCTCTCGACGGTAGATCCGTATCGTATTGCGTTGTCTCGTGTTGCCTTCTTGTTGATGCTTGCTCGTGATTGCTTCGTAGTAATAGATGCTTGCTCGTTGATTGCCTTTTCGAGTGTTTACTTCTTGTGCGAATACTCTCGGAGACGATGCGAGCTTGCGATCGACTACACCTTCGAAACCCGACTTATTAACAGGCAAGGACTATACAGTACTTATGATCCATTCTTTTATAACCAGCGGTTTGCATGCTAGTCTAGGTTAGGTTCGATGTTTGATCCTACCACATGTTTACAGCCTCTCTTAAACCGATACAACCATGTCCCTTCCCATCAAACCATGTACTGCTATGTTACTATTGCTCATTGCTCAGCCCCTGCTTAGTATGCATGCTTAGGATGCTATGAATGTTACCCTGTTACTCCTTGGATTGGGCTATCACATTATTATATTGTTGCGGATGATATGTTTATTATAATGTCGACTATATTCGACGAAGGATGGAAGGTCTAGGCTATCCCGCCCCGAAGCTTTGTTCCATTCGAGTCACCTAGGACCCGAGTTCCGGGTATTGTGTCTCTTGACAAGCGTGCCTAACCGCGTGTGGGATGCTATGGGGTCCCCTCTTCTTACCTACCTAGATTCAAACATTTCTAGTGGTGGCCCAAGCTGATTTACCATTTGAAACCGCATGCATAACTGGTCTGCAGCCAGTGAATTTAAAACAAACCGGACCAGTGGGGTGGTATATCCTATTGGTCCACACTTGGCCGGCGAGGGACCGGGCATGGTTTTGCCATGGTAACCCAAACCCAGTTGATACAGAAGAGACCAGGACGAGAGCGCGGCCGACTCCTGAACTGGATGTCGACTCCCGAGGGCCACCCGGATTTGTGCGTTGTTAGTTAGAGGGACCTGTCGTTTTTGATCTCTCGGGACTAAATCATAAAATGGCTGCCTGTGATGGGTAGAAACTGAGAGAGATGGGCGTGCGTGCGGAGCCTTGTAATGGACAGTTGGTACACCCCTGCAGGGTTAGATCTTTTCGAGAAGCCGTGTCCACGGTTATGGACGACTTTTTTTTGAGAGTACGCGAAAAGCGTACTTATTTTATAGAAGGCAGAGGTTATAAACATACAAGAGGGTTAGAGTGGCACACCCACATCAAAGTGTGCCCCTCGCTCCAAACACCACGCAACTATGTCTAATCCTCACACAATCTAGCTACTCCACGCGCTCCAGCCGCCGCCCATAGCTTGAAATCCGCCCAGATCCTCTCAGCTAGAATCCATTCTGTGCATGTGTTGCCCCGCCCAAACACTCTTCCATTTCTTTGCTTCCAAAGGCTCCAGCATATGATGGAAACAAGGGAGTCGAAACCCTTGCGGTACCGCAGAGGAATCAAAAGACGTGTCTGGTGCCACTAGTTCTCCAGATGGTCGTGCATCATCGGGGATCGATCCAAGGGGATGTTGGCTAATGCAAAGCATCCACACCACACCTATCGAGCATAAACGCATTGCACCAAGATGTGCTCCGCAGTGTCGTCCTCCTGGTCACAGAGAGTACAGGCCGAGGGCTCATCCTGGAGTCCATGACGCACTCGCCGATCCGACGTCCAAATTCTGCCTTGTAGCGCAAGACACATGAATATTTTGCAGTTCAGTGGAGCCCAGCACTGCCATATTGCCTCGATGCAGAGTGAGTCGATGGCACCCCTCGACAGCATCTCATAAGCAGACTTGGCCGTGTAATCTCCAGTGTCGTTCCACGGCCAGATCGCCTTGTCCTGGACCCCATGTTGGGTTTGGAGAGGGATAAGGATCTCCCATAGCGCGACCAGTTGCACTAGCGCCTCCGTGGATAACGGATCAGTAACGTCCCGGGTCCAGTTGTGATCAGTCAATTCCTGTCTGACCGTGCGGCGGTTGACAGTCTGGGTTCTGACTTGCGCCCAGACCAACGGGGCGATGTCCCGTATTCGAGCTCCATGGAGCCATCTATCGCGCCAGAACAGCACCTGGTCACCACTGCCAACTTCCCAGTGGACAAGACTGTCAAACACAGCAAACACCTTTGCATCTGAGATGAAATTTAGTCCTTGCCATGGCCTCTCAGGGTCAGTGCGCTTCAGCCATTCCCAGCGCAGTCTCAGGGCTAGACCTTGGAGTATGAGGTCCATCAATCCCAGCCTTCCAAGAGATTTTGGTCTACAGACTTTCTGCCAGGCCACCAAGCATTTTCCGGCCGAGACGTGTTCAGCTCCGGCCCAAAAGAAAGCTCTGCAGACCTTATCTACGCGCTCAAGGGCCCACCGTGGGGCATCTGCCATGATCAAATGATGCACCGGCCTAGCCAGTACCACCGTGTTGATCAGGATCAGCCTTCCCGCCCTCGAAATGAGTCCTCTCATCCAGCCCGGGAGAAAATTCAGTACAGAGTCAATAGTCGTCTGCCATTCTGCGCGGGTGAGCTGTCGGGTCGAGAGCTGCAGACCCAGGTACTTGCATGTAAAGCTTCCCAACTTCCAAGGCATAGCGGCAGCCACAAGCGTGCAGTCTTCCTCATTCGATCTTATAGGATGGTTTCCGTCTTGGAAAAGTTAACCCTTAGGCCCGAAGCCTCTCCAAACAGACGCAAAGCCTCTCTGACGAAGAGCATGTCTGCATTGGTAGGTCGGACCAACAACACCACATCGTCGGAATAGAGAGAGATGCGCTGCAGCGGCGAGCATCCCGGGATTGCACTCAGCGCCAAGGAATGCTGAGCTTTGATCACAAGGTGGGAGAGGGCATCCATCGCGAGAACAAAGAGGAGGGACGATAGTGTTATGGACGACTTGAGACCTACTCCTTGTTCATAGACAACAACAACTGAGATAATCTTAATATAACTTGATCAACGTGTGTGTGCCTTGACTGCTTCTTCTTCGTCGGTATGCGAAGAGGAGGACAAGGTGGATAGCAGACTTGTTGGAGGTGATTCCTCATCGAATGCTTGGCTTCTTATCTTACTCTCTAGATCGTTAGCCACTTCATAAATGCTAGTGCGACAGAAACCTCACCACTTACCCCATCCTTACCGTGAACTACTAGCTATCCTAGAATGACGAGTGATGAAGTCCTTGCAAGGTCAGTTGACCACTGCAGTTGGATGCTGAGTACTTATGTACTCATGATACTACCCCCAAACTCTTTTCAGGGTTCTTGGTCGACAACAGGTATGGTGATCGACGTTTCACGTGGAGACTCGACGATGACTAGTTAGGCGGATCCCGATGGAGGGCCTGGACCCGTGTGGTTATGGGGATCGGTGATTTTCTCTTTTCCACTAGTCATTTGATTGTAGTCTGTACTCAGACATGTATCTTCCGCTGATGTATTGTATTAAGGCAGTTGTATATCGATTGTATGAGATGTTGTATCCTTGTAGCTGTAATGATGTGACATCATGTTAGAAATCCGGGGCATATGACATTGTCATATGTCGCGGTGGGACCGATATGTGCTTCGTCCCCGAATCTTGGTGGAAACATCTAGATCTGGAATATTACCGCATATCGGGCCGTACAACTTGGTATCAGAGCCTTATGATACGTCCCAAACGTATCTATAATTTCTGCTTGCTCCATGCATGTTTTGCTTGAACTTTCATACACTTTTGAGCATATTTGGACTAATCTATTAACCCAGTGCACCCAGCTGCCCGGTTGTTGTTTTCTGCTGTTTTTGTATTTCAAGTTTTCAAGCCATTAAAAGTGCTCCAAAAAATCTGGAAAAATCAGATAAAAAATCAGCGACCCGGAAGCTTCCGGAAACACCAAAGGAGGGAAGGGGGCCACCACAAGGACTCCAGAAGGGTCCCTGGCGCGGCCCCACCCTAGACCGCACCAGGGGGCCTCCTGGCTGCCCTGTGGCCCCTCTCGGTACCCCCTTCGCCTATATTTAGCCCTCGGGGTGGAAACCCCTAAGATCGATCTCTTTTCCGCAATCTCGCCTCTGTACCGCCGCCGCCGCTGTTTTTAGATCGGGGCTGCCTGGAGAAGCTGCCCCGGCACCCTGCCTGGAGGAGGAACCCCCTCCGGGAGACCATCCATAGCCATGGACGCCTCCCGTATGTACCGTGAGTAGTTTCCCTTGGACCATGGGTCCGTGACCAGTAGCTATGTGATGTACTTCTCTCCCCTCTTTGTGCTTCCACTTTCGAGACCTCATGAGCTTCCTCACATGATCGAGGCACCTTTGTAATTTCTGCTGTTGCTATGTTGAGTTTTCTGGGATCTGATGGATTATGAGACTATGTTCAGATTGTGATGAGTAATATATTTGGTTCTTCTCTTTTATATTTTGTTCTTGAGTAAATTCTTGCATGTTCTCCGTTGCCGTATTTTACGTTGGCCAAGTGATTTGTTGCAACTCCAAGAGGGAGCGTTATGCTTGATTGTGGGTTCAGCCCCTTGATGTCTAGCTTGGGTGACAGAAACATGAGACTAGGGGATGTGCTGTTGCCACCAGGGATAAAACAACGGTGCTTGTATCCGCGGGTGCAAGGATTGTGTACTTTACGCAAAGTTCTTTTAATGCAGTTGTCTGTTGCTTTGAGTTTACACTTTGGTGGGATTCGTAACTTAATACCATCGAGATGTTCTAGATAGATATCTCAAGGTGGATGATCCGTACTAGATGCAGTTGGATTTCGGTCTACTTACCTTGGCGTACTGCCCATTGCTTTTGAGCCCTTCCTTTCTTTGCAGCATAGTTAGCATTGCGGTGCCTTCATAATTTTGTCAATTGCCCAGCTGTGATTTATTTACCTCGGTAGCACTTTTATCGTCTTTTGGGAGAGAGACGTCACTAATGAAAATCACGGGACCCCGGTCCATTTTCACATTACTGTTTACATCCTTAGTTTACTTTCAGTTGCCACTATTATTATCTCTTGCATTGATCCTTTGTAAACAGCAAGGCCGGAGGAATTGACAACTCCTCTGTACTCGTTGGGAGCAAAGTTATTTGTTGCTGTGTGCAGGTCCACGCCAAGCGCCGTGACACCTTCTTGTATCTCTTGGAGTCCTACTGGTTTGATAACCTCGGTATCTTTACCGAGGGAAATTTGCTGCTACGCTACATCTCACCTTCCACTTGGGGTAACCAACGAGGAGTGAGAGATCCTCACCGTATCATCTTACCGACCGTAGGATCCCTTCTCTAGCCAAAGTCGAGTCTAGAAGAAAAACTATTTTGTAGTTATTAAGTTAGTTATCGGAGAGTAGGATTTTTTTTACTCCTTATCCTTGCTCTGGTTAGGACAAGTGTCGTAAGTGTTTTACTCTCGCCTTATCCCCTTCAAGCTCTAGGATCTCGAGTGTGTGGAGTATCGAAATCGTTACAATGCTTTGCTTGGGAAGTATTGTCTCGATTCCGAGCTCGGGTGGGAATTCCTGTGGTACCTTTAGCTTCTCCGATTTCGGGTATCATCTGGGTCATCCACTGCCATCCATCCTTTTGCCGGTGTTTTCATGACTTGCATCGAAAACACTATCCTTTTGATCCGGTTCTCGCTGTCATTCTTCCTCTCGATCTCCCGATGGTTTCGTTCGTCGACGTCTCCATCTCTCTGTGGAAAGTTTTCTCGACAGAAGCTCGTCGTCGGCATGGAGCAGAGTCCCTTGTTGGTGGTGTTGAAGACTGTTGTATCTCTTTTCTCTCCCCCTCTCCCCCGGATCATCCAGGATCTCGTCCCTTGTTGGTGTTGTTGTATTATAACAGCCCGGGATTTCCGCCCAAATTAAAAAAAATGTTTGTTGCGTTGTTTTGTTGCTTGCCCGTAATTGTTTGCAGTATTTGCTTCGCCGAATTATTAATCGGTGAATATTTCCCCCTCCTTCTCGTATCGGATGCGTGACCGGACCTTTTTCCCAACGGCACACGACCTTTGCGACACCGGGTTTCACCCGAGCACCGTCGCGACTTTCGGCACAAGACCAACCATCACCAACGGTGCAGAAAAACCCCATTTATATTTAGATGGGTTATTTTATCGGGAGTTAATCGTCGTCTCGGTTGGGCGTATAACGTTGTAGACGACGTGCTTACAGTGTGGCGATGTTGTGTTTCAAATTTTGTGCGGTTCCGACTTCGTTTTTTAGGTAAACGATCGGAGGTGCCAGGCGTAGTAGCCGATATTTATACACCAGGGGCGTATTTTAAAAAATATTGTGTGCGCTGATAGCTGGACCCCGAGATTCCCATCTTTTCTTCGGATTCTAGCCCACCCAAAAAACCGGACTCGAAACGGGCCATTTTGTGGCCCGAAAGCCCTCCCAAACACCCACTTACTATATATAGCAACCTACTGAAAGGACCACGATGTCGCCTAGAGGGGGGTGAATAGGTGATGTCTACGCACGCTTCTATTCTTGTAGAATATGTTGGGCCTCCAAGCGCAGAGGTTTGTAGGACAGCAGCAATTTCCCTCAAGTGGATGACCTAAGGTTTATCGAACTCAGGGAAGTTGAGGTTGAAGATGGTCTCTCTCAAGCAACCCTGCAATTAAGATACAAGAAGTCTCTTGTGTACCCAACACACCTAATACAACTAGGAGTTGTATAGGTGCACTAGTTCGACGAAGAGATGGTAAAATACGAGTGATAGGTGTGGCAAAGCAAGGTAATATAAATCTGTAATAAAAAATGCAGCAAGCAAACATGTGACAAAAGTGAGCACAAACGGTGTAACAATGGTGGAAACAAGGCTAGGCTTCGTACTTTCACTAGTGGCAACTCTCAACAACATTAACATAGTCTAATCACATGATATTTCCCATAAAACATGCAATGGAGACGCACTCGGAGGTCATTCCTTTGTGGTCAAGAGAGGATGAAAATTATGTAGGGCTACAAAAGCACACCTCAAAGTTCATAGTTCTCAATCTATGGATTTCCCAATGTCACCGCGGCCATCCAAACAGAGTACCACAATCACCACAACATATCTCAACGATAGTCAAAGACAAGCACCAAGAGACTCTCAATCTTCAATCAACACACAAAAGAGGAAATCACTCATGATAATATTCTTCTAACCCATGTCCAATAGACCGCCGTCACCTTGGTCTCGGGGATTATACTAGATAAGATCAATTGAGTACATCAATCCAATACATAGAGGAAGGGGAAATATCATGGGATCACCCTAGATTAACATAGCCTATGATCACAACGAAGATCACATGATGGGAGAGAGAGAGAACAACACATAGCTACTGGTAGGAACCTCAGCCCCGAGGGAGAACTACTCCCGCTTCATGGAGGGAGGAAGCAACGTCGATGGAGATGAATCCGGGGGCACTTCCCCGTCCCGGCAGGGTGCCGGCACAGGAATTCTGGTCCCCCGAAGCTTGTTGGCGATGGCGGCGGAGATCGGAATCGCTTCTGGAAAAAGTACTTCGATATTAGGGATTTCCTCCGTGGGGGCTAAATATAGGTGACGGGGATCAACCCCGGCAAATCCCATGGTCAGGGACCCTGGGTTAGTCATGAGAGGCACAGGTTGGACGATAGCTCGTCGGCAAACAAGGAGGCTCGCTCCTGCTCGATATTATAGATTGGGGAGATGCGATTACAGTGGAGGCCAAGGCTGGAGCGCTCAAGGCTAGGGTTACAAGTAAGATTCGATGTCTTTGGCGTCACCCCTCCTAGCCCTTATATACCAGGCTAGGTCTCGGGGAGTCCCTCTACGTGTACAAGTATGCTTTCCTAACCCTAGCTTGCTCCGTACGGCAGGTCTTCGCACCTTCCTTGCGAGTTGCAGACTCCTACGTCGGTACCAACTAGTGGGCTGAGGCCGTATCTTCATGGGCCTTCTGCCTTCATGGACACTAGGTAGGCTCATCCGTAGGAGTCATGGGGTCACCCCCTCGTCAGTAGCCCCCGAGTGCCTGGGGGACTCGAAGAGTCGCGCAGGGACTCGAGTACATTTATTTGTCGTTTATTGATATGCACGGTTCATCCGTGGGTCGCTGGCAGTCTGGTGGCCATGACAAAACCTGTTTCGAGGGATGCTAAGCTGAAAGGGACCAAGGAGTCGACGGGTCGAGCCTTGGTGAATTGCACTAGGGAAAGTACCACAGTAGCCCAATCAAACCCACGTCCCTCGACGTGAGCTTGGAACACTGGTGTCGAGCAAAAGTCCGTCCGCTTCAGGTCTTACGGTGTTCATTTGCCGCCAATAATGTGTGTAGCCTAAGGCGCATCCGCCCGGCTTATCTATCATGCTCTGCGCATGGGAAAGGTTGGGAGTGAAATCGCTCTTCGGCAAGTCCCAGCCCGGCCGTACTTCGCAGCGGGGTCTTACCTACACGCTAATCTTGCGTGGCTTCTGGGCACAGTGTATCGTGTTCCAGGAATGTGCGTTTTTGAGGCGCGGAGCCTTTTAGCATTGCACCCGCTTGGAACAGAACATCAAGCGAGCTGTTCACTCATTCACCCGAGGAGTTTTGTTTCGAGTGCTCAGTCGGGGAGTTTTTGCGAGTAATCACTCGAATGCCGTTTTCGGCTCCTGAGGTGAGGGAGCACCTGGGACTCGTAGCGCCGTATGGTCCTGGTGAGTGTTTTGTTTGTCTTTGCGTCGGGTTGAGGGAGCACCCGAGACTCTCATTGGTGCGAGTGTTCACTCCAGCACATGGTTGGCCTTTAGGTGAGGGAGCACCCGGGACTCTTATGATGTACGCTCCCGATGGGAGTGAGATGTTTTTCTTCCTTGGGGAAAAGATCTGAAAAGATGGAATCTCTGGGCCTTGATGGCGTACTAAGTGCGCCTTGCTATTTGGTTTTCTTCGCCATTTCTCAGGGATAGTGATGCCTCTGTTTTGATGGCTGTCAGTGATGCGCTGCCAGTGAACCGTCACATCTCGTGGACCGGTCATAATTATGCCCGTTTGTGGCGTGCGGCAGGCCCCGGTTGGGTTTCCCATGCGTGCGTTGGAAACGCGCGCGAATTGACGCGCCCTGCGTACAGTGCTTCCCGTGGGAAAGCATCTTCGTCTTGGAGTTCGAGACGGCTGGGTCGTTTGGTCTTTGAATTAATTGCTGCTGTTGTCTTGGCTTCTCTGTGCTTCGAGGATTTTTGTTCTATAAATAGGCCTTTCTCTTCTACGCTTCTATCCAACTCGCTGCTTCACCTCTTTCTTCATCTCTCCTTCCGCTCATGGTTCCTAGGCGAGGCTTTGGCCGTGGCCGTGGTCGTCGTCGCCGTGGTGGCCGCACACCACGCTCATGTCGTGGAGGTCGTCATGGTGCGGTGCCAGTGCCTTCCTCCTCTCCCTTGGAGGAGGGGTTCTGGTACTATGATTTTATTTTGCGCGTTCGTGGCCAAAGTGCCAATCGCATCCTTCTTCCTTCTGCTTTTTCTGCCATTGTCTCTGAACGTGGCTTGGATGGCTTGCTACTGCACCTTCAGGGGAGCTGTCGATCTCCTTCTTATGTTGAGTTGGAGGTTGATAGCTCTTGCTTGATTTTTCTTGGCTCTGGTTGGGGTTTGTTTGCTCGGCGTTTGAATTTTCGAGATGGTGATATGCTCAGCTGTCGCTTTGACGGTGAGAGCACTGTTGTTGTCCGCGCATTCGATCCGAGTGGCAATAGCATGGATCCGCATGGGCAGGAGTCGAGCAGCGTCAGCTCCATGAAGTCGAGGAGTCCTTCACCTGCGTCTTCGACTGCTTCTTCCTCCAGGGACTCTTCTGGTGGTGGTGGCGAGCCGTCTTCAACTGCTTCCTCTTCTGCCTCTGAAGAAGACCTCGACGTCAAGCCACTGGTTAAACGAGCGCGGCAGGTGACCTTGTAGAACTGGAGGCGGCAACGTCATCTTAGCCGGCAGTTTGGGCGGAGCTAGAGAAGAAGCTAGAGGAGCAGGAGAAGAAGCTGTTGGAGCAGCTTCCCCAGTGGCTCCCCAAATAAGTCGAGCTTCACCTTTTGTTATGTCATTGACATCATGGACCCGCTGCTTCCATCCCTACTTTGTCTGTGACGATGCTCTTGTACTAGGGTTGATTACCCCTCATGGGCACACATGTAGAAGTCATAGTTCCTTGGGTGATATCCTCTTGTAACAGGAGCTGCCTTCTATCCAAATGTAGTTGAGTCCTTTTTGTATTGAAGATGATATCTATGATGTAAACCATGCTTTATTCTTTGTGTATATTTGAGCTTTTATGCCACCGAGAACTGTGTCTTCACCATCAGGAGTTGTCATTGAATCCTTTTTGGGACTGAGAGTTACGTTCGAGTCTTTCGCGGTTGGGAGCTGTCTTCGGGTCCATCTTGTACTTGGTGCTGTAGGTTTTTATCGGGTGTGCGACAGTGCTCCCGATGGGAGTAGCCCCCGAGGCTACGCTTGTGCCGAAGGGTCAGGCGTAGGCTAGAGTTTTGTTTCCTTTGTTGTCTTTTATCGGGTGCGCGGCAGCGCTCCCGATGGGAGTAGCCCCCGAGTCTTTAGGTGATCGTTGGCGATCGGGTGAAGACTAAAAGAACTTGTGCTTCCTCCAAAGTCTCTTCAAAAGTGTTTGGATGCCATTGGAGTGTTGATAGTTGTCTCTCGGGTGTGGTTTGTACTCGAGGCCTTGAGTGCTTCATGAAGAATATCGCGTAGGAGGTAGTGTTGCTGGGGGGGGGGATTTTTTCTCTTAAGCCCCCGAGTGCTTCGATTAAGATCGCCCAGGCGATAAGGTTGCTCAGGGGGGGAGTTTCCTCTTCAACCCCCGAGTGTGTTGATTAAGATCGCGAGTGCGATAGCAGTCGTTCGGGGGGGAGTTTCCTCTTCAGCCCCCGAGTTTTTTTGATTAAGATCGCGAGTGCGATAGCAGTTGCTCGGGGGGGGGGAGTTCCTCTTCAGCCCCCGAGTTTTTTGATTAAGATCGCGAGTGCGATAGCAGTTGCTCGGGGGGGGGGGGAGTTTCCTCTTCAGCCCCCGAGTGCTTTGATTAAGATCGCGAGTGCGATAGCAGTTGCTCGGGGGGGAGTTTCCTCTTCAGCCCCCGAGTGCTTTGAGGTGACAGTATTTGGGCAACACTTATTTTATTGCTGTCGAGCGATTTACATGAGTTGCCATTCATGTCCGACCGATAGGGGCTATGGATAGAATAGTCGCAAGTTTGCTACGTTCCATGGGTTGCCCACGTCCTCATCTGTCTTTAGGTTCTTCAGTCTGTAGGCGCCGCCTCCGATGACTTCTGAGATTATGAATGGTCCTTCCCATTGAGGGGCAAGTTTGTGGACCTTCTCTTGTATTAGTCGTAGGACTAGGTCACCTTTGTTGAAGGTTCTGGTGCGTAGTCGACTGCTTTGGTAGGTACGCAATTTGTCTTGGTACCCTTCTGATTTTTCCAGGGCCGTGTCTCTTGCTTCGTCAGCCGTATCTTTGTCGTCTTGTAATGCTTCTTTTGCTTCTTCTTCCTCGTATCCGGTGACCCGGGGTGCTCCGAACTTGAGGTCATGCGGTAGGACTGCCTCTGCCCCGTACACCATGAAGAAGGGTGTGTATTGGGTCGCAGTGTTTGGCGTGGTTCGTAAGCTCCATAGCACCGCGGGGAGTTCTTCTATCCAGTTACCGGCGGTTTGCTCGAGTGGTGCGAGGAACCGTTTCTTCATTCCTCCACAAACAAGGCCATTTGCTTTTTCCACCTGGCCGTTGGACTGCGGGTGCGCGACTGATGCATAATTGATTTTGATGCCCAGTTCTTCGCGGAAGTTCTGAAATTCTGCGGCTGTGAAGTTCGTGCCGTTGTCCGTGATGATGTTGTGTGGCACTCCGAATCTGAAGATGATCGATTTGATGAAGTTGACAGCCGTGAGAGCTGTAGAGCTGGTGATGGGCACTGCTTCGATCCATTTAGTGAACTTGTCGACTGCGACGAGCAGGTGTGTTCTTCCTCCCTTTGATGATTTCTTTAGTGGGCCCACCATGTCGAGTCCCCAGGTGGCGAACGGCCAGGATAGTGGTATGGTCTTGAGCTCTGATGCGGGAGCGTGTGGCCTGTTGGCGAATTTTTGACAGGCGACGCAACGTCGCACGATTTCCTCTGCGTTTTTCATGGTTGTGGGCCAGTAGAATCCAGCTCGGAATGCTTTGGACACGAGCACTCGACTGCTCGCGTGGTGCCCGCAGGTGCCTTCGTGGATTTCTAGCAATAGGGCTTTGCCGTCCTCTTCGTCAGTGCATCTTTGGAGTATCTGGGTGATACTGTACTTGTATAGTTGTCTGTTGATCACAGTGAATGCCTTGGATCGTCGGCTGATGCGTCGTGCTTCGGCCACGTCTTGTGGTAGCGTGCCTTCGATTAGGAATCGGAGGAACGGTTTAGTCCAGAAAGGTCCTTCAAACTCTGCCGGGGCTGTGCTGTTGGATGCACTGGTGCTTGTTTCTTCTGATGGTGTTGCTGCTGCCACCTGTGTTATTTCTGGTGCGTCTTCGCCGTCCACTACCGCTTCGGGTGTTGCTGCCTGCGCCTTGATGGATCTTCGGTTGATGCTTTCGAGAAAAACGCCAGGTGGGACAAGCGCCGGGTCGAACCGATGTTCGCGAGCTCGTCAGCTTCTGTGTTGTTGTCCCTGGTGATGTAGTTGAGCTCGCAACCGTCGAAATTTCCTTCAAGTTCGTTGTAGAGATTTTGGTAGGCTGCCATGTTGTCGGCTATTGCGTTGCGGTTTCTCATCGTCTGCTGGACGACGAGATTGGAATCCCCGTAAATTATGAGGCGAGTGGCTCCGCATGTTTTGTCCATGCGCATGCCATGTAGGAGTGCCTCGTATTCTGCTTCGTTGTTGGAGGCGTGACTGAAATTAATCCGGAGGACGTATTTCAGTTTTGTTCCTTTGGGGGAAATGAGTACAACTCCTGCTCTAGCTCCTTGTTGTCTCTTGGACCCATCGAAGAACATTGACCATGAGCTTGATAGGTCTGGGGGGCTGGTGTTTGAACCTCCGTCCACTCAACCAGAAAATCTGGGAGTACTTGGGCTTTGATGACTGTTGGGTGCTTGTACTGCAGGTCTCGTGGGCTGAGCTCGATGTTCCACTCGGCGACTCGCCCGGTTGCTCCAGGGTTGTTTAGTATGTCAGCGAGTGGTGCGCTGCTCACGATTGTTATAGGGTGCTCGTCGAAGTATTGGGACACCTTTCTTGAAGTTATGACGATGGCTAGTAGTAGCTTCTGATAGTGCGGGTACCGCTGCTGGGATTTGGTCAGGAGCATGCTGAGGTAGTAGATTGGTCTCTGAATGCTCTGGACCTTGCCTTCTTCTGCGCGTTCGACAACGAGTGCCGTGCTTACTACACTGCTGCGTGCTGCCACGTAGAGGTATAGCTTCTCTCGTTACTTGGGTACTGCCAGGATTGGTGGAGTTGAGAGTGTCTTTTTCAGGTCCACGAATGCTTGGCGGGCTTCCTCTGTCCACTCGAATTTCTTTCCTTTCCTGAGCAGTTGATAGAAAGGCAACGTGCGTTCTCCAAGCCTGCTGATGAAGCGGCTGAGGGCTGCGAGTTTTCCAGTGAGCTGCTGCACTCCTTTGACATCGGTTGGTTCTTGCATGTGGGTGATGGCTTGGACTTTCTCGGGATTTGCCTCGATTCCGTGGGCAGAGACCATGTAGCCCAACAGTTTTCCCGCCGGTACGCCAAATGCGCACTTCTTTGGGTTGAGTTTGATTCTGTATTTGTTGAGCGCTGCGAAGGTTTCGCGCAGGTCGTGGAGTAGCGTGGATGCTTTGTATGTCTTGATGACGATGTCTTCCACGTAGACTTGTACGTTTCTTCCTATTTGCTCCTTTAGGCAGGCCTGCATCATTCGTTGGTAAGTGGCGCCTGCGTTTTTGAGCCCGAAGGGCATGGTCTTGTAGCAAAATACTCCATAGGGGGTGATGAACGATGTGTGCTCTTCGTCTTCTTCCTTCATCCTGATCTGGTTGTATCCTGAGTAAGCGTCCAGAAAGGAGAGTAGGTCGCACCCTGCTGTTGAGTCGATTATCTGATCGATTCTAGGCAGGGGGAAGTGATCCTTCGGGCAATGTTTGTTGACTGGTCCGTAGTCGACGCACATGCGCAGCACGGTCGTGTCTTTCTTTGGCACCAACACTGGGTTTGCTATCCAGGTGGCCTTTTTCGTTTCTCGGATGAACTGAGCGTCGAGTAACCGGTTGACTTCCTCTCCGATTGCTCTGCGCTTGGGCTCCGAGAATCGTCTCAGCGCTTGCTTCACTGGCCTCGTGTTTGGCTTGATGCGTAGGGCGTGTTCCGCAAATTCGCGTGGTATCCCGGGCATGTCGGCTGGGCACCAGGCGAATATTTCCCACTCGTCTCGGAGGAAAGCGACGAGAGCTGCTGCCTGTTCCTCTGGGAGGTGGGCGTACACGCGGACTGTTTTGTCCGGGTCCGTCGGGTGCACTTGGTAAGTGACTGTGTCGCTGTCGATGCTGAAGTCGCGTCCGTACTCCCTGGATTCGCTTCGGTTCACTAATGGGAAGGTACTCTTGTCCGTCACCATGGATATTTCTTTGAGTTCTTGTTTGGCTCCGAATGTGTCGGAGATCCTGTGGAAATCACGATCACATTGGTCTGATTTGATGAAGCTTTCGTTGATCGTGAGGACTCACGATGATCCTGGCATCTTGAGCTTGAGGTAGGCGTAGTGTGGAACCGCCATGAATTGTGCGAATGCTGGCCGTCCCAATATGGCGTGATACTATGATTGCCAGTCGAGTACCTCAAACTCGAGGACGTGCTTTGCGAAGTTATGACGGTTGCCAAAGACGACTTCGAGTTCGATGACTCTGAGGGATGTGGCTGCTTCTCCTGGGACTACCCCGTGCAACTCGGTGCTTGATTTTCTCCATACTGATCGTGGGATCAACATCTTTTGCAGGGTGTTGGCGAAGATGATGTTCATGCTGCTGCCTCCGTCCACGAAGATCCGGTCCATGTCGTATCCTCCGATTTGTGCGTCTAGCACTAAGGGTGCATGCCCCGGTCTTGGGACTGCGGGTGGATGGTTGTCCTGTGAGAACGCGATGTTGGTCTCCGTTCCATGTAGCAGGTAGACGTCGACTGTGTTTATGCTCTCAGCTGCTCTGGCCTGCAGGGTTTGGGCGTCGCGTTGTGTTTCCGGTATCCTTCCTTCTTGGATCATGAGCACCTGTGCTCGTGATGGGCTGTGACGTTCTCCCGGGCTTGAGGTCGGCGCTTGCTCGGGGCGTTGGTTTCGTCTGTCTTCTTTCTGTTTCTCCTTCTTGAGGTCGTCGGCTAGCTCGTTGAACAGACGACAGTCTCTTAAAGTGTGACTTGACCTGACGTGTCCCCAGTCATCCTCGAAGATGTGGATCGTGCAGGGTCCTGCTAGCTGTTCTCTGGCCGTGAGTTTGCTAGATCCGGCGTGCCTCTTCCTTCTTGAGATTCTGAAGATCTGCTCGTGATCCTCCGGGTGCTCGTGGAAGCGAGGATCGGTTTTGATTCCTCGACTCATGTCTTGGTTCTTGATGAGGTTGGCAAATTCATCCGACCTTCGATCTGGGTCGTAGTATTCGCCAACAGGTGTCTCGGAGTCACTGTCTTGGTTGGCGATGGGTGCCCGAGCGCGCCTTTTGGGTCGTCGACTCCTTCTGCCTTGGCGGTGGTTCTGCTGATCGTTAGATTCAATATCGTAGTCGTCGTCTTGATGTGCGGCGGGTGCCCGGGCGGTGGAGGGTTGTCGGAAGATTTGCGAGTCCTCCGCTGCGCGTCGTAGTTCGTCGAGTGGAACTCCTTCGTAAAGGCCCCTCGCCATTCTTCTGGGTCGTCGACTCCTTCGGTGCTGGCGCTGTGCTTGGCCGTTACCGTAGTATCGGTCCTGGCGTGACTGCGGCTCGAGTGGTCTTGAAGGGGTGGCGAGGATGTCCGCCGTGATCTTGAATCCTTCGAGTGGGCTAGGTCGGGTTCTTGCCCTCGAGTTGTGGCTTGCTGAAGATGGGACCGCCGAGATCGTGATCCCAACCTGCGTAGTTCCCACAGACGACGCCAATTGACGGGGATCAACCCCGGCAAATCCCATGGTCAGGGACCCTGGGTTAGTCATGAGAGGCACAGGTTGGACGATAGCTCGTCGGCAAACAAGGAGGCTCGCTCCTGCTCGATATTATAGATTGGGGAGATGCGATTACAGTGGAGGCCAAGGCTGGAGCGCTCAAGGCTAGGGTTACAAGTAAGATTCGATGTCTTTGGCGTCACCCCTCCTATCCCTTATATACCAGGCTAGGTCTCGGGGAGTGCCTCTACGTGTACAAGTATGCTTTCCTAACCCTAGCTTGCTCCGTACGGCAGGTCTTCGCACCTTCCTTGCGAGTTGCAGACTCCTACGTCGGTACCAACTAGTTGGCTGAGGCCGTATCTTCATGGGCCTTCTGCCTTCATGGACACCAGGTAGGCTCATCCGTAGGAGTCGTGGGGTCAACCCCTCGTCAATAGGCCAAAGGAGGAGGCCAGGGGTCCACATGGCATCCAGGAGGGCAGGTGGCGCGGCCTAGGGTGGACCCGCGCCGGGCACCCTCCTGGGCCCCTGGTGGTGGCCCTCCTGCCATGTCTTGGTTATTCTGGAAGCTTCCGGGGCGCTGATTTTTTATATAATTTTTTCGGGATTTATTGGGCACTTTAATTATTGAAAAAACCTGAAATACAAAAACAGCAGAAAACAGGAACTGACAACTGGGTGCACTGAGTTAATAGGTTAGTCCAAATATGATCAAAAGTGTATGAAAGTTCAAGCAAATCATGGCAAAGTCACACAAAACATGCATGGAGCAAGCAGAAATTATAGATACGTTTGGGACGTATCAATAGGAGTTTTAAAACTTTTATGGATTTGTTAATATCCGGATGCGGAAATAAACTAAGCGGATACTTTAACAAGCACAAATCCTTAATATACTAGGCTCAACTAAGTGCAACAACAACTTTATTCTAAACAATATGAACGTGATAATGATACTAGTAGGCACAAGTAAGTTACACAAACTTACACAAGATATATATCACAAGATGTGGATATGTTAGATACAATATACCAATTCACACGAGGAACAATATGGAACAATAGTAGCACGTATGAATTACAGAGTTTAATGTTTTGGCCTAAAAATATCACTACGATATGATAACCAACACAATATAATGAGGACAACAAGATATAGTGAATGCAAGGTCAAGTGACCAAAGTAAACCACAAGTAGTGAGCTAGGGTTAGAGATAACCGCAGACTCGGAGACGAGGATGTATCCCGGTGTTCACTTCTTTGGAGGGAAGCTACTCACCGTTTGGAGAGAGTGGGTGTTACCACGAAGGCACACCAATGCCATGAAGGCTCACCCTATTCTCCTTGATATATCACCACAAAGGCAATTCCCAACCACTAGTGGTAGACCTTGAGGCGGCCTCCAAACCTTCACAAACTTTCCGGGGGGCAAATCACAAGTTGATTCCTCACCGGAGTACTCCTACCGCCTAGGAGTCTCCAACCTCCAAGAGTAACAAGATCAAGGGGGAAATGCTCAAGACTTGCTCAAATTGCGAATTCCTTTGGTCAAAAGAGGGAGAGGGAGTGGATCTATCAATGGGTGAAATCTCTCTCAAGAACTCTCACAAATCTCTTCGGTATCTAGAATTTGGTGTAGGAGAAAGGAGAGGGAGCCTTTTAGGGTTCTTGTGTGTTTGGAATGAAGTGCTCAACCCTCACAAGTGGGGGTGAGGGGGTATTTATAGCCCAAGGGACGAAATGGCCGTTGGGGTAATAAGTTGTGCAAGTGTCGGACGGCCGTCAGATGTCGGACGTCCGAAATTCCAAATGTCGGACGTCCGAACCAAGTCGGACGTCCGAAATGTTCAAAGAGAGTTCAGCATGCAACACCTGAAAAAAGTCCAGTAGCATGTCAGACGTCTGACAAGGTTCGACGTCCGAAACACGTCGGACTTATAGTAAATTTGCATGCTCACTGACCATCTGGACACAATATTTGGTGGGGATCGGACGTCCGACAGGTTTCGAACGTTCGATGGATCGGACGTCCGTCCAGAGAACGAACAACAGGAACCCAATACTGAAACGTGCATAACTTTTACATACGAACTCTGATTTTGATGATCTTGGGCTTATTTTAAAGCTATTGAAAAGCTCAAGATCCTCACATAGAGAACCACCCAAGATAAGCCAAATGGAAGGTGCAAAGTATGTAAAGGATATGCCATAGTATTTGAGAAATGAGTTGGCTTTGGATTACCCCTTTTTTGTATAAAGGATATGAGTGGAATTGAGTTAGGAATTGTTGACTTGAGCAAGTTGATGGCAAGAGAGTGTTATACTCTTCAAGCCCTCGTTGATTACCCCAAGTGTAGGGTGAGATATAGTGCAACGGCAAGTTTTACCTTGGCAAAGATACCAAGGTTTGTCTCCCATAGGACTCCGAAGGATACAAGAATGTGGTAAAGTGAACAATGGCGTCGAGGTTGTTAACTTCACCTGGACCTACACACAGATACAAATAACTTTGCTCCCAACGAGTACAAAGGAGTTGTCAATTCCTCCGGCCTTGCCGTTTACAAAGGATCAACGCAAGAGATAATGATAGTGGCAACTGAAAGTAAAGACTGAAAGTAAATTGAGGGTGTAAACAATGATATGAAGATGGACCAAGGTCACGTGATTTTCACTAGTGATATCTCTCTCCCAAAAGACGATAAAAGTGCTAGCGAGGTAAACAAATCACAGTTGGGCAATTGACAGGATTATGAAGGCACCGCAATGCTAACTATGATGCAAAGAAAGGAAGGGTTCAAAAGCAATGGGCAGTACGCCAAGGTAAGTAGACCGAAATCCATCTGCATCTACTATGAATCATCCACCTTGAGATATCTATCCAGAACATCTCGCTGGTATTAAGATGCGAATCCCACCCAAAGTGTAAACTCAAAGCAACAGACAACTGCATTAAAAGAACTATGCGTAAAGTAAAAAAATCCTTGCACCCGCGGATACAAGCACCGTTGTTTTATCCCTGCTGGCAACAACACATCCCCTAGTGTCATGTTTCTGTCACTCAAGCTAGACATCAAGGGGCTGAACCCACAATCAAGCATAACGCTCCCTCTTGGAGTTGCAATAAATCACTTGGGCAAAGTAAAATACGGCAACGGAGAACATGCAAGAATTTACTCAAGAACAAAATATAAAAGAGAAGAACCAAATATATTACTCATCACAATCTGAACATAGTCTCATAATCCATCAGATCTCAACAAACTCAGCATAGCAACAGCAGAAAATTACAAAGGTGCCTCAATCATGTGAGGCAGCTCACGAGGTCTCGAAAGTGGAAGCACAAAGAAGGGAGAGATAGATCACATAGCTACTGGTCACAGACCCATGGTCCAAGGAAAACTACTCACGGTACATACGGGAGGCGTACATGGCTATGGATGGTCTCCCGGAGGGGGTAGCTTCTCCCGGCAGGGTGCCGGAGAAGCTTCTCCAGGCAGCCCCGATCTTGAAACGGCTGCGGCGGCGGTACAGAGGCGAGATCGCGAAAAAGGAGTCCGTATTAGGGGTTTCCACCCCGAGGGCTAAATATAGGCGAAGGGGGGCACCGAGAGGGGCCACAGGGCAGCCAGGAGGCTCCCTGGCGCGGACTAGGGTGGGGCCGTGCCAGGGACCCTTCTGGAGTCCCTGTGGTGGCCCCCTTCCCTTCTTTGGTGTTTCCGGAAGCTTCCGTGTCACTGATTTTTTATCTGATTTTTCTGGATTTTTTGGAGCACTTTAAATGGCCGGAAAACCTGAAATACAAAAACAGCAGAAAACAACAACTGGCAGCTGGGTGCACTGGGTTAACAGATTAGTCCAAATATGCTCAAAAGTGTATGAAAGTTCAAGCAAAACATGGCAAAGTCACACAAAACATGCATGGAGCAAGCAGAAATTATAGATACGTTTGGGACGTATCACAAGTCCATTACTAAACCCTTTTGATCCCCTCTTAATAGTGCGGGATCCCTATAACTCAAGAATAATAAAATAACTATACTATAGCTTCCGGAAATCCATTCTTGAGCATGTATCATTTTTGATGGTCAATGATCCACGACACGATACCTTTGACTTGAGCGTCCCACTTGAGCTTGATGATGGGGTCATGCTTGGCTCAAGATGTACATGGAATATTGGTCACATAACTCGGTGAAGACTTCATTAGTATCCTCGTAAGTCATGAGGAAAGCTTTGCATTATATGCCATCTACACATGTGCCACCACGTGATCATCCGCAAGCTTCAAGCATGTAATCCTCTGAGATGCATATCTTGAACTTTACCTTGTATAACTTGATGACCATTACACTTGATGTCATCATCTAATGGGCACTTGTGATCTTTCTCTTGATGCATTCCCATGAGAATCACCTATCCCATCAAGAATTCAATCTTTCATCTTTATCTTGGTCAACATTCATCTTTACTCCATGATCAAGTGGTGTCCAGTCCAAAAGACACATGACAGATATATTGCGCGAATTATTGAGTCCTTATGATGACCTCAAATGGACAAGTGTTCAACATGAATATTCTCAGTATTGTTGAGGAAAATGGCTTTGATTTTTAATCATCTTAGCCCGAGGTTGTATACAACACGTGAGACCCAAAACCCGATCTTCAATAGATTGTATTCATTGCAACATCATCCATTCTTATTATCATTATCCATGGGACAAACATCCATAGATCCATGATGCCATTGTTGCTTTATTGGAATCATCATTCATTACCAAGACACAATGTATACATTTGTGTTGATGAACAATGTTCTTCATGCATTGCCTATGTAACTTTCCTTCAAATATATATATCTCAATGCAAACATTAGTCCATAAGGATTGTCATTCATTACCAAAACCACACATGGGGACTACATGTACTTTCACCTAACCTAGCCATTTTAGGCAAAAACTTAGCCCCTACCTCCCTCAATTTCTATGCCCAGCCTCTCCACCGCCGCCACTTGCCTCATCCAGCTCCCCCACGCCAGATCCAGCCGATCGGTTCTGCACGGTTTGATCCGGATTGGATGGCTCCAGGCACGCCACGTCACCACTCACAGCCCCACGCCGAGCTCCTCCCACGCCTCTTGCCCGAACCACCCCGCTGCCGCCTCCGGCTCCGGCCAACGAGCCTCGGCCGGCGAGCCGCTGCGCCCTCACCAGGTCACGGCCACGCCTCCCTTCCTCCCTCTTCTTCCCTTTCCTCTCCTCTCCTCTCCTCACCTCTCTCTTTCTCTGCCTAGGAAGGAGCCCACCATGGACATGGAGTTCCAGCCCGAGCTCCGCCCGAGATCAACGCCGGTGACCCCTCCAAGCCCAGGATCTGGCCCACTTGTATCCTCTCGCCCAGGGCGATGTGAGGTTATCCAGCGCCCACCACGAGAGAGATGGGCCTCAACCCGACTGGTGAGCCGAGCTCCCTTTTTTTTCCTATTAGTTGTTGGGCTCGGCCCATTCTGCCTGTTGTTATTCGTCGCGCTAGGCGCAATTTAGTATCCTGTGCTCGCTGTTAGGTCCGGCAGCCTCAGTTTCGGCCCATTAGGGGTTTTAGGTATTTTCTGTATTTTTTTGGCAGATTGCACTAGATTTTGGCGGTAGCTATATCTTCTAGACCGTAGCTCGGATTGCGACGGTTCCAATGTGAAACTTGCTTCGTTTTGCGCGTAGATTAATAAAATGTTGCTGTTTGCCATGTTTGCTCAAGTTTACATGTTGTTTTACTGCTATTTACATCGCATGCCACTGAAAATGTATTAGGCCGTAACTTTTTAACCGTTGCTCCGATTAAAATGTTCCTTATATGTAACTTGACTAGAATTTCGTGTAGGTTGTGAATATGCTGCTCTTTCTTGCTAATGAAAATAATAAAATATTGTTTAGGCCAAAACAGTACCAAACATATTTATTTTTGCGGGGTAAATAGTGATATGCCATGTGTAGGAATTTTACCCGCTTAAAATGACTAGCATAGATAGCTTACTTTATGCTTCACCTCCTACCATGATTGTGTGTTATGCCATGCTTGAGTGAGATGCCATGTTAACAACCTTTGCTCATGTTGTGTAGCTAAACAACTTTAACCGATGATAAATGTGCGGTATCGTCGTGTGCGACTGATACCCCACTTAACCTGTTAGTAACCGTTCTCGACGGTAGATCCGTATCGTATTGTGTTATCTTGTGTTTCCTTCTTGTTGATGCTTGCTCGTGATTGCTTCGCAGTAATAGATGCTTGCTCGTCGATTGCCTTTTCCAGTGTTTACTTCTTGTGTGCTCCCGCGTATACTCTCGGAGACGATGCGAGCTTGCGATCGACTACACCTTCGGAACCCGACTTATTAACATGCAAGGACTATACATTACTTATGATCCATTCTATTATAACCATCGGTTTGCATGTTAGTCTAGGTTAGGTTCGATGTTTGATCCTACAACATGTTTACAACCTCTCTTAAACCGATACAGCCATGCCCCTTCCCAGCAAACCATGTACTGCTATGTTACTATTGCTCGTTGCTCAACCCCTGCTTAGTATGCATGCTTAGGATGCTACGAATGTTACCCTATTACTCCTTGGATTGGGCTATCACATTATTATATTGTTGTGGATGATATGATTATTATAATGTTGACTATATTCGACGAAGGATGGAAGGTCTAGGCTATCTCGCCCCGACGCTTTGTTTCATTCGAGTCACCTAGGACCCGAGTTATGGGTATTGTGTCTCTTGACGAGCGTGCCTAACTGATACGTCCCAAACGTATCTATAATTTCTGCTTGCTCCATGCATGTTTTGTGTGATATTGCTATGCTTTTGATACACTTTCATATCTTTTTATAACATATTTGGGAACTAACCTATTAATGGTTGCAAGAGTGCACAAGTTCTTGTTTTTCTCCTTTATGTGTAGGAATTATTTGGATAAAGGAAAAATCACAAAAAGAAGCCTTGTAGGAGTTGGAGTCTAACTCTCTCGAAATCTGTCCCCACCAGACAGGTTTTAAAGATCGCCTCGGAAACGTTAGAATACGGCCTCAAACGGAAAAACTTAAAACTACAAAGTTGTAGGGAATTTTTTCCGGTGGATCCAAACATAAAATTCGGCCCAATCGGAGTTCGTATGCTCCCTAGAGCCCTGAAATACCGAAGACGTAATCTGGATGACGGGAATCCGAGAGTCTATATAAAAAGAGGAAACCTAGGTCAAAGGACACCACGAAATTTCCTCCCCCTTGGCATCCGTCTGGAGGGGGAGATCAATATCCACAGTAGCACCATCTCCAAGGAAGTAGAAGGGGGCCAAGGGCCGCTGCCCCCAAGGGCCGTGGGCCCCGCCGCCGCCGTGGCCGCCGCCGCCGCCGTCTCCTTCATCTCCTCCGGGCTGCACCTCTCCATCAACAACTCTCCCTCTCACCATGTCCATGTGTAAGTATTTCCCCCTCTGGGCTAAGGCTTGTATCTTGATCTATGTGGTTTCTCTCTCTCCCATGATTTGATATTTGTTGTGGTCATTGGCTATGTTAATCTAGGGTGATCCCATGATGTTTCCCTTCTTCTATGTATCGTATTTGATGTACTCAATTGATCCTATCTAGTATAATCCCCGAGACCATGGTGACAGCGGTCTATTGGACATGGGTTAGAAGAATATTTTAATGAGTGATTTCCTCTTTTGTGTGTGGATTGAAGATTGAGAGTATCTTGGTGCTTGTCTTTGACTAACCTTTAGATATGTTGTGGTGATTGTGGTACTCTCTTTGGATGGCCGCGGTGACATTGGGAAATCCATAGATGGGAACTACGAACTATGAGGTGTGCTTTTGTAGCCCTACACAATTCTCGTCCTCTCTTGACCACAAAGGAATGAGCTCTGAGTACGTCTCCATTGCATGTTTTATGGGAAATATCATGTGATTAGACTATGTTAATGTTGTTGAGAGTTGCCACTAGTGAAAGTATGAAGCCTAGGCCTTGTTTCCACCATTGTTACACCGTTTGTGCTCAATTTTATTACATGTTTGCTTGCTGCACTTTTTATTACAGATTTATATTACCTTCTTTTGCCACACCTATCACCCATATTTTATCATCTCTTCGCCGAACTAATGCACCTATACAACTCCTAGTTGTATTAGGTGTGTTGGGGACACAAGAGACTTCTTGTATCTTAATTGCAAGGTTGCTTGAGAGAGACCATCTTCAACCTCTACTTCCCTGAGTTCGATAAACCTTAGGTCATCCACTTGAGGGAAATTGTTGCTGTCCTACAAACCTCTGCGCTTGGAGGCCCAACATAGTCTACAAGAATAGAAGCGTGCGTAGACCTCACTAACCGCGTGTGGTATGCTATGGGGTCCCCTCTTCTTACCTACCTAGCTTCAAACATTTCTAGTGGTGGCCCAAGCTGATTTACCATTTGAAACCACATGCATAACTGGTCTGCAGCCAGTGAAGTTAAAACAAACCGGACCAGTGGGGTGGTATATCCTATTGGTCCACACTTGGCCGGCGAGGGCCCGGGCATTGTTTTGCCACGGTAACCCAAACCAAGTTGATACGTAAGATACCAGGACGAGAGCGCGACCGAATCCTGAACTGGACGTCGACTCCCCGAGGGCCACCCGGATTTGTGTGTTGTTAGTTAGAGGGACCTGTCGTTTCGGATCTCTCGGGACTAAATCATAAAATGCCTGCCTATGATGGGTAGAAACTGAGAGAGATGGGCGTGCATGCGGAGCCTTGTAATGGGCAGTTGGTACACCCATGCAGGGTTAGATCTTTTCGAGAAGCCGTGTCCACGGTTATGGACGACTTGAGACCTACTACTTGTTCATAAACAAGAACAACTGAGATAATCTTAATATAACTTGATCAACGTGTGTGTGCCTTAACTGCTTCTTCTTCGTCGGGATGCAAAGAGGAGGACAAGGATAGGATAGGTGTTATGCTTGCGTAAGTATGTGGATAGCAGACTTGTTGGAGGCGATTCCTCATTGAATGCTTGGATTCTTATCTTACTCTCTAGATCGTTAGCCACTTCATAAATGCTAGTGCGGCAGCAACCTCACCACTTACCCCATCCTTACCGTGAACTACTAGTTATCCTAGAATGACGAGTGATGAAGTCCTTGCTGGGTCAGTTGACCACTACAGTTGGATGCTGAATACTTCTGTACTCGTGATACTACCCCCAAACTCTTTTCAGGGTTCTTGGTCGACAACAGGTATGGTGATCGACGTTTCACGTGGAGACTCGACGACGACTAGTTAGGTGGATCCCGACGGAGGGCCTGGACCCGTGTGGTTATGGGGATCGATGATTTTCTCTTTGCCACTAGGCATTTGATTATAGTCTGTATTCAGACATGTATCTTCCGTTGATGTATTGTATTAAGGCAGTTGTATGCTGATACACGAGATAACTTCTCGCCCCGTTGGTTACCCCAAGTGGAAGGTGAGATGTATATAGCGGCAAATTTCCCTTAGCAAAAATTCTAAGGTTGAGTATCGTCCAGGAGGACTCCAAGAGATACAAGTAGGTGGTGAAGTGAACAATGGCACCGTTTACAACCTAAGGTTGCTTACTTCACCTGGACCTGCACACACAACAGATACTTTGCTCCTAACGAGTACAAAGGAGTTGTCAATTCCTCTGGCCTTGTTGTTTACAAAATAATAAAAAGCACGGGATAATAATGATAGATAGTGATAGCAACAAAAAAGTAAATACTGAAAGTAAATTGATAGTGTAAACAGTGGTGGTAATATGGACCGGGATCCCATGATGTTCACTAGTGACGTCTCTCTCCCAAAAGACGATAAAATAGCCATGCGAGGTAAACAAATTACAGCTGGGAAATTGACATGATTATGTGCGCAAACCAATGCTAGTTATGCAAAATAGAAAGGAAGAGGCTCAAAAGCACGGGCGGTACGCCAAGACAAGTAGACCGAAATTGTCGTTGATATGTAACGGCAGATGCCATGGGGATGGTTAAAGAGGGGGACATACCGAGGTTAGTGTTGCTGGTACCGGAAGTGAGAATGGGACACACGGTGAGACACCACGATGTACCCAGGTTCGGGGCTCTCCGTGGAGATAACACCCCTAGTCCTGCCGAGCTAGTTATATGCAATAACTCTAACTACAATGAATGCTCCTTGAGATGTTTGAGAGGAAGAAGAAGAGGGCCTCTGGTCTCTACTCTCTCCTTGCTCTCTCTATGGTGGGTGAGATTGTAATAACTGCTCCGTCGTCCCCCACGCAGGAGGGGTACCCGGGGCTCTTATAGGCCGAGCCCGGGGTACAAAATTAAATATACAAGAGGGAGGGCCCAGCTGTCTGTCTCAGATCAGCTAGAGACCTAACATCGTGCTTCTCTGGATGACCCGGTGTAGACTTGCGGCTCGCCATACAGCTATCCCGTAGACCTCGGTAGTGAACAGTGAAGCTAGATACTTAGGCATGTCGGCCTGTCCGCGTGATCGGCGCTGGAGGAGACCGCACGCCTCTGATAGTCCCGATCTTCAGGGATTGCGCATTGAATGCTCTTGTACCAGGTGTCCGACCTGGACCTCTGATCGGATGTTGCTCTTCTTACTTCGGCCGAATGCTCCTGGGTGAGGCCGATTGCGCCTTGTCCGGGGCAATCGGCCCTCACTTGGAACAGTTCGTCCCACTTCTTGCTTAATCTTGTTTAGCTCGGCCTTGATTAAATCAGTGACTCTTAGGTCGGTGATCTTTGCTTTGATGAACTGTTTCCCCTGGGTGACCCTACCCGGGGGTCATTCCCCCGACAGTAGCCCCTGAAGCTGCGGAGGTCCCGCCGAACTTAGAGACAGCGGGGCCTGCACAGGTTCCTTCTCTTGTAAAAATGCCAACTCTTTGTTTCTGACCGATTGCTTCAATAGGCTGGTTGCTCGCTATCTGCCGATTGCTCTTGATCTTCCGATTGCTCTTGACTTTCCGATTTCTCTTGACCTTCCGATTGCTCTTGGCCTTCCGATTGCTTTTGATCTTCATACCGATTGCTTTCAATGGGCCGATTGCTCTTAATTGGACGATTGCTCTTAACCTGCTTGAACGATCTGCCCAACGGTTGGTTTGACTGGAATGTTGACCGAACTTGCCGCTTCAAATTCGTTGAAGAATACGGGACGTCGTGCCACAATTTGACATGCCATAACTGCCGCCTCGACCCATGCGCGCACGTGCCGTCCCATCCGCCGGATCTTCTGTGCTCCGAACTGATGCTGCTCTGTGAATACACGCGGCCACACCGCCTGCCAGATCGGCACACCCGATCCCGCTACTCCCTCGCCGCGCCTTTAAATACTCCCTGGGGTGAGAGATGCGCCACACACCCCTCACTCCATCGCCTTCCTCGAGTTCTTCTTCACTGCCTCCGCCGCCGCACCGCTCACTCCGCTGTGCTGCTGCCATTGCCTCCGACGCCAAGAGCCGCCGCACCGGAGACCAGGCTGCCGTGCTCCACCGCCATCGCCACCGCTCCTCCTCCGCCACCATAGGTGGACTTGGATCTAGGTTTCCGCCGCCGTCTTCTCCGCCGCCACCACCTTCTTCCTCGTCTCCGTCTCGCTCCTCCTCGCCCACCACGGAGTCTGAAGCCTCCATGGGGGACGATGCCGCCGCCGGCTCCCAGAGGGGAGCTTGGAAGGGATCCAATGTGACGGAGATGCAGATTGCGCTCCTCCACCGGTCTCGCAAGATCCCGGCGGACCTTGATTTCCATGCTCCCGGCAACGAGATTGTGCCCGCCCCCCGGGACGGCGAGCGGGTTGTCTTCCTCGCGCACTTCGAACGCGGATTCGGGCTCTCGGCGAGCCAATTCTTTCATGACTTCCTCGCCTTCTACCGCCTGCAACCGCACCACCTCGGAGCAAACGCCATTATGCTGCTCTCCACTTTCGTGGCACTGTGCGAAGGTTACCTTGGAGTCCGGCCCACCGTTGGGCTCTGGTGCCGGCTCTTTCACTTCCGCAACTTCCAAGTAGGCACTAGTGTGCATACTATTAACCCCAAGACTAAGAAGAAGGAGGAAGTAAAGGTGATGGCCGAATGCGGCGGTGCCACCATATACCTCCGCCAAATTGGACTCTATCCTCATCCCCAACTGCCTCAGTCCATCAAGAATTGGTAGACGGGGTTCTTTTATGTCTCCTCACCACGGAACCAAGATTTACTGAATCTGCCCGAATTCTCTTTGCCACCTCCGACTGCAAAGTACCACTGGGCTGAGAAACCAGGGGACAGGGACACCGATCTGGACCGTCAAATGGTCTACATCCAGAGGCTGATGGAGCAAGGGCTTCAGCCCACCGATCTGGTGGCGACCTGGCTCTGCCGCCGAGTGCTCCCGTTGCAACGCCGCTGCCATCGGATTTGTGATATGCATCTGCGCCTCGACCCCACTCGGATTTCCACCTTCCGAATAAATGAAGCTGAGTTCTTCCGCCGAATCAACAGTATTACCAATCTCAAAGTTGTTGAACCTTTTGAGTTCGGAATGAAACCGTACAGCCGATCTCGGCCCTGCCCCGAGGTATGCTTTCATTATGATCTTTTACTTTACCTTTTCTTTCCTTCATACTAATTTTCATCGGATCCTTCTCCTCAGGAATTCCTGGCCTCTAGGCTCATGCAGGATGGACAGTCTGCCTCGGGCTATCACCCTGATCGAGCTGAAGAGGACGCCCAAGATGTGGAGCTTGAAGAAGAGACCGAATCCGAGACCGAAGCTCGAACTGCTTCCCTCGGACTCGGCTTCAAAAGCCGGGTGAGTCTGATTCCTCCGTCAAACGCTTCATGGCTGAATGGAGCAGTGATTCTGATCCTCTTGGTGACCTCGGCGCAGAATCTGAGCCAGCCGAGCAGATGCTGCCCAAGGGGAAACGCCCCCGACCTGATGATGCCGGCCCCTCCAAGGTTGCCAAGAAGAAAGGGAAGACGGGCACGCGCCGAGCTGCCCCCGAGATTAGCGGCCCTGTGCTCTCTCCCACTCCCTTGAAAATTGCTCGCCCGGATTTCTCTATGGCCAGATTTGCTGCTCAACTGCCCCGAGCTGCCGGGTACGCTTCTCTTCACCTTTTTCGTTTCTCTTGATTCTGCCTGTGCTGCTTTTCTCACTTGTGCTCTCTTTATTGCAGGGCTGCCCGATCTGTTGATCCTGCGGGATCTGGGGGTGCTCCGAATGCTCCCCCTGCCCCCTCTGCTGTTCGTCCTCGCACGACCCCTGCTACCTTGGCTACCTCCCACGTGCCTGCGCCTGCTCGCAAGAGAGGTGTTGCCGACACCCACAAGGCCGAGCGGGCCAAGAAGAAAGTTGCTGCTGCCGCAACGCAAACACGACCGACTGCTCCACCGCCGACCTCTGCCGCTCCTCCGACTGCTGGCGTGCAGTCGGCCACTCCTGCTCCGACCACTACTACTGCTCCGATTCTGCTGGACCCATCTGGCATCGCACATACTGATGTGCCGCTGCCAGATCGGCCTGCCTCTGATGCTCAGCCTGAGCCTTCTCCAGCCCAGGCCACTGCTTCCGACCCAACTCCTGCTGCTGGCTCGGGGAGCATTGCTGCCACCTCCACCGAACCAACCGCTTCTGCACCCGCTGCTCCCCTTGTCACTCATACTACCGTCCAACCCAGTGCTTCCGCAACACCGACTTCTGGTACTCTTGTGCGCCAACCGCCGCCCAGTCGCCAGCTCATGCTGGCCGACTGGTTCCGCGAGGCGTACCTTGGTGCCTCCGATGTATCTCCCGTCCGACCTGCTGGCGATCCGGCCACTCCTCCACCTCCTGGACCAGAGGATCAACTTCCGTCCCATCTCTTGGGCCGGTTGGGTGGTCTTGCTACTGACATCAGACGCTTTGCTGACGGGGCGCTGAGCCAGATCCTCGCCTCCGAGCGTTGTACCACTGTAAGTTTTCTTTTCAGTGGGGGCGCGCCTAGCGCACCCACTGGGTGTAGTCCCCGAGATTCGGGCCGATTGCTTGCAATCTGTCCGGATCTTCATTTCCTTTTATTACTCTATGCTTTTGCTTTGATCTGATCGGCCCATTTTTCAGGCCATCTGCGATAGACGTCAGTCTGTATTTGAAGAACTTCTGGCCGCTTACTCAGCGGGCCAAAAGTCTATTGCTGCTCTGAAGAAGAATGCCGATACCCAAGCTGCCAAGATTCAAGAACTCATAGGTATATTTTGCTTGTCCTTTCTTTCTTCTCCCGATTGCGATTACGTCCTTACTTCATTGCAAACTTGCAGTTGCTGCTACTCGCTCCTCCGAGCTGGAAGCTGCTCAGAAAAGAATCGCCGAACTGGAGAACCAGCTCGGTGAGAAGGATAGCCATCTCGGCCACGCCGAAACAAACAACGAGCGCCTAGCTGCTGCCGAGGTTGAGCTGCAAGCCAAACTTCAACGAGCCGCCGACGATCTTGCCGCTGCCCGACGCGCCCATGAACATGAACTTCAGAGGCTCTCAGATGCTCGAATTGAGGTTGAGGGCCAACTTATGAAGGAAAGGGATGCCACCGTCAAACGCGCTGAAGACATGTATGTCCAACAGATCATAGAAATCCAGCGTGCCCAGGCTGGTGTTGACCATGCGCTCTCCTGCCTCCACCGAGTGGACCTCGCCCTTGCAGGTAACTTTTGCTTTGTTGTACTTCGATCTGACTTTACTGTTTCCCGAGCTAACTTCATTCTACGATTTATTTTTCCAGATGCCTGGCCCAACTCCACTACTGCCGCTGATGAGGCTGTTGCCGCAGCCCGCCGAGTGCGGGGTGTGGTAGTTGCTTCTGATGCTGGATGGGATGCCGAAGACTTCGTAGTTGCTCTGGATGCTAGGATTCCCCATGTGAAAGGTGCATTGTGCGCTTACAAGACTGGTATCCAGAAGTTCAACGACAAGTTGTTCAAGGGAAAGCAGAAAACCATTGCATTTGACAAGCATGAGGATGTTGCCCGGAGTCTCAGGGCTGCCCACCGCCAGATTGATAACATGCTCGACTCTGCCTTCCGGTCTGGGGTACAGGCCGCCCTCTCTATTGCGAAGAGCTGGTACCCTGGAATTGATCTGCAACTGATGACTGCTCTGCGGGAGGGCTCAGAAGAGTCCATCGGCGAGCTCTGGACTCAAATCTGCCAAATTGCCCAGGAGCTTTCAAATGGTATGGATCTCTTGGAGGTTACTCCCTATGTTGATTCTGCTGGCCAGCCGACTGGAATTTCCTCCTTCAGCGACCTTCTGTACACCACAAGTGAATACAAGGTGCCCTAGTCCCGACCTGCTCGCCAGGTCGGCAGCGAGAACTCCCACTCTTCAGATTATGCAGATGATGATGCCGAGGAAGAAAGCGAGGGTTCCTCCGACGGGCACTCGGTGAGCGCCGCCCAGGAGCACTCTCGCGATCAAGCCAAGACCACTGCTTCTTCTGCTCCAGGGGGTGCCACCAGCATGGCCCCGACTGCTCCCACCGCGCCGGATGCTCCAGATGCGCCAGCCACCTAAGCTCGGCACACCGACCTAGTTTCCTGTTTTTGCTTGACAAACAATTAAATTTCAAGTGCGCCCGTCGAGGGCCACTTTCATGTAATGAACACCATTCGGCCAACTGGCCCTATCTTTGCTTGTGAACTTAATATTTGCTTAAATGACCATGGCATTCCACCTTTGCGTTTTCAACCGATTGCCTTTTTCTTTGTCATTTGTTCTCTCTTGGTTGATTCTCTCACCAACCTTATAGCCGACCTGCGGTCTGTGGTCGGATCGGAGAATAAACCTTGAAAGATTTTTTTGACAAATACTTATAGGTTCCTAGTTTTTCTCGCAAAGGTGAAGTTTCATAGATGGGCCAATTGCAACCTGCCGATTGCTTGGCCAGCCAGCCTGGTCGCAATCGGCGGGTTGCTGTCGGCTTGCTCCGAACTAGATATACTTTGAGTGTGAACTCTCCAATTGATAGTTCTGTTCGGCCGCATCCCCCCGACATTACAGCCGACTTGGGGTCTGCATTCGGTTCGGACCAGCTTTCACAAAAACCCTTCACTCGTTTTGCTCTTTCTTCGAGTATACCCTTTTCGGGGCAACCGGCCAGTCCCCGGGTCTGCTTTTGCTGACCCCGGAACTGAAACATGCTAAACAAATAATTTCACAACTCCTGCCGAATGCAGTCTCACGGACGCACGTCTATTTTCATTGATAATAATTCCACAAAGGGAGGGGATACAACAATACCATTCAACTGTAAAACGGACATAACAGCTCGGCGTTCCAAGGACGCTCCGTTTCTTGCCCCAAAGTATCCACGTATTGGGTCGGCTTCCTGAGATCAATGAGGTAATATGCATTGTTTTTGTGCGCTCGACTGACGACGAATGGACCTTCCCAAGGAGAGGATAACTTGTGCTGGCCATCCGATTTCTGAATTCGGCGCAACACCAAGTCACCCTCACGAAAAGCTAGGGGACGGATCTTCTTGTTGTGGTAATAACGCAGCTTCTGCTGGTATATTGCCGACCTAGACAAGGCCAGGAGACATGCTTCTTCTCTGAGATCAACGTCGTCCTCACGAGCTTCCTTGGCTTCTGCTTACGTGTACATGGCATGACGAGGTGAATCGAACTCAATGTCGCAAGGGAGCATTGCTTTGGCGCCATACACCAGGAAGAAGGGAGTGAATCCAGTTGAACGGTTCGGCGTGGTGCGCAAACTCCAAAGTACTGCTGGCAACTCATCAATCCATGCACCGGGTGCTCTTTCTAGTGGTTCCACCAATCTTGGCTTGATTCCGGACAGAATGAGACCATTCGCCCGCTCTGCTTGACCATTTGACTGGGGGTGAGCCACAGATGCGACGTCTAGCTGGATGCCCTGCTAGGAGGCAAACCGAGCTAGCGCCCCCTTTTCAAAGTTTGTTCCATTGTTAGTGATGATTCTGTGCGGTACTCCATATCTGACCATGATGTCCGCTATGAACCTGACCGCAGTCGGCCCGTCCAGTTTCTTTATCGGCCTTGCCTCTATTCACTTGGTAAATTTGTCCACTGCTACCAGTAAGTGTGTCATACCACCTCTTGCTGTTTTGAACGACCCTACCATGTCCAGACCCCAAACTGCAAATGGCCATGTGATCGGAATAGTCTTGAGTGCTGAGGCTGGTAAATGGCTTTTTGCTTTAAATCTTTGACACCCATTGCAATGCTTGACCAGATCTTCTGCCGCTGCTTTCGCAGTCGGCCAATAAAAACCATGGCGAAAAGCCTTGGCAACTATTGCTATTGCTGATGCATGATGACCGCATTCACCTTGGTGGATGTCTCGGAGCAATTCCAGCCCCTTGTCATCTTCCACACATCGCTGAAGAACTCATGTTGCACTTCGGTGCACCAGCTCGTTGTTGATGATCGTGTATGCTCTAGATCGGCGCTGGATTTGCCGAGCTTCTACTTCATCTTCTGAGAGTATGCCATCTACCAGGAAATCTCTGAACGGTGCTGCCCATGACGGTGCTGCCACAACCACCATTACAGTAACTGCTTCTGGCTCTGGTTGTGCGACTTCTGCTACTGGCAGCTCGGAGGAGGAGGAGCCGATTGCATATGACATGGTTTCCAAAGTCCCCGAGCTGACGACATCAGCCCCTGGTTCGCAATAGGCAGCCCCTAGTGCGGCCGAATGCTCCTTTGCCCTTTGCTTTTTCGCTTCGAGTTCTGCCATCTTCAGGTCGGCCGGGATAAAGATTGACTCTGATTCTGGGGAAGGCTTGATGGATGGCTTGTGGATATTTTCTAGTGATATTCCTGGAGGAACTTCCTTTCTGGTGGACCCCAGCTTAGACAGCGCATCTGCTGCTTCATTTTCAGCTCTGGGAATGTGATGGAATTCACACCCCTCGAAGAACCCAGACAACTGCTGCACGAGGAATCTGTATCTTGCCATATTTTTATCCTTTGCGTCCCAAGTGCCAGTGCATTGCTGCACCACCAGATTGGAATCACCATAACATAGAACTCGCCGAATGCCAATCTCCTTGGCCAATCGGACACCATGCACCAAAGCTTCATATTCAGCGACATTATTTGACGCTGCAAAGTGGATCTGCAACACATACTCGAGCTTGTCACCCTTTGGGGAAGTGAGAACAACACCATCCCCTAGTCCGGTCATCATCTTGGAGCCATCGAAGTGCATTTGCCAGAACTGAGAGTCCAGACAGGGGGGGTATATACTGAGTTTCTGCCCAATCCACCAGAAAATCCACAGAACCTGAGATTTGACTGCCGTCCGAGGCTCATACTTGATCCCATGTGTTGCGATTTCTATGGCCCATTTTGCCACCCGGCCAGATGCGTCCCGACTGCCAATGATTTCTGCCAATGGAGCCGAACTGACCACCGTGACCGGATGCGCCTGGAAATAAGGCTTCAAATTTTTTGCTGCCATGTACACGCCATAGCACATCTTCTGATAATGGGGGTAGTTCTGCTTGGAGGTGGAGAGCACTTCACTGACATAATACACTGGCCTCTGGATCAGTTGCGCCTTGTACTTTTTAGGACGCTCGACCACCATAACAATACTGACCACCCGATTGGTTGCTGCAATGTACAACATCATTGGCTCTTTTTTCCTTCGGAGCTGCCAGCACTGGAGCAGTGGACATCATACGCTTGAGCTGCTTGAGTGCCTCGTCCTCCTGCGGTGTCCAGCTGAACTTGTCTGTTTTCTTCATTAGCTGATACAGTGGAATTGCCTTTTCTCCCAGCTGACTGAGAAATCGGCTGAGCGATGCCAAACATCCAGTGAATTTCTGAACATCCTTGAGATTTCTGGGCTAACCCATCCTCTCGATTGCTGCAATCTTCTCGGGGTTGCACTGTATTCCTCTCTCGGATACCAGAAAACCAAGTAACTTGCCGGCTGGCACGCCGAACACACATTTCTCTGGGTTGAGCTTGATCTGGTATACCCGCAAATTTGCGAATGTCTCCTTGAGGTCATCCAAAAAGGTTGATCCCAGCACCGACTTGACCACGAGGTCATCTACATATACATGTATGTTCCGACCTAACTGAGGCCGAACACACCGCTGCATAGTACGCTGATAAGTCGCGCCGCCGTTTTTCAGGCCGAATGGCATGGTGATGTAGCAATAAGCCCCGAAGGGGGTAATAAAAGCTGCTTTAATCTGATCGTTTACATCAAGCTTAATCTGGTGATATCCTGCTGTGGCATCCAGAAAGCTCAAGAGCTGACAGCCAGCCGTAGAATCAATCACTTGATCGATACGGGGCAACACAAAAGGATCCTTGGGGCTGGCCTTATTCAGGCAAGTGTAATCTATACACATACGCCAAGTTCCATTCTTCTTCGGAACCAGAACTGGATTAGCTAACCAGTCTGGGTAGAACACTTCCTTGATAAATCCTGCTGCGAGCAACTTGGCTATCTCATCGCCGATTGCTCCTCTCTTCTCTTCTGAAAAACGCCGAAGTGGCTGCTTGATCGGCTTGGATCCAGGTCGGATATGAAGCTTGTGCTCGGCAAGTTCCCTCGGTACACCAGGCATGTCATGTGTGGACCATGCCAAGATGTCACGGTTCTCACGGAGGAACTCAACGAGCTTGCCTTCCTATTTACTGCTGAGCCCGGCCCCAACAATGACGCACTTGCTCGGGTCGGAGGGGTTCAGGGAAATCTTCTTGCTGTCCTTTGCTGCTTGGAATATGGTCTCATCATCCGGCCTTTTGTCCTTCGTGCTCGGCATAAGGTCTTTCATCTGAGCTTTAACTGCTGCTACCACCTTGTCCAGCTGGCGTCGCTCTGCATCTATGACCAGAGCATCAGCTAGCTTGGAACCAGCGGACGAACACTCCAGTGACTTCCTGTAGTCACCACACACAGTGATTGGACCATTAGGCCCTGGGAGCTTCATCTTCAGGTAAGGTTGCATGATGTTGAACATGAACTTGGTGATTGCAGGCGACCCGAGCAGAACATGGTATGGGATGCTCAGATCGGCCACCTCGAACCAGATCGGTTCTCGGCGGAAATTCTCTTCCGACCCGAATACTACCTCGAGCCGAATGCGACCTAATGGGGTACATGACAGGCCGGACACTATCCCATGGAACGTGGTTCTGCTGGGCTCTAACTCACTCTCGCTGATGCCGAGCTTGATCATTGTGTCTCTGTACAGAATGTTGATGGCACTGCCTCCATCAATAAGCGTCCTGGTGAACTTGCATGAATACAATGGTGCCGCCAAGATTGCATCCACCACGAGCATATAACTGCCCGGGTTGGGCATTACGCTCGGGTGGTCTTCTGGGCCCCATGTTATGGCATTGTCCGACCAGTTCAACCTCTGCGAAACTGCTGACATGGTGGCGTTGACTGCTTGCTCACGGGCTCTCCGACTGCCCTTGTCATCTGAATCGCTGGTGAAGATCATATATGATGCATCGTGACGTGGGAACTGCTGCCAAGCATTTGCTGGTGGTGGGCCTGGGGGTGGGGGCAGTGGTGGGGGTGGATTTCCTGCTCCTCCCTTTGCCAAACGCTCAACCCAAATGCACTGCCGAGTGGTGTGCGATGCGGGCTTGCCTACTCCACTATGCATCTTGCAAGGCTGGTTCATCATGTCCTCAAATGTGTATGGTGGCCTGGGTTGACCTGGCGGCCTTTCCGCAGGCTTCATCTTCCGACTGCCTCCCGCAGCCCCTTGTTCTTCTTGGTGTTGCAATGTTGCGACCTGCCGATTGCCATATTGGGCATCCGGCTGCTCGTCCTTCCTCTTGTTGAAACCAGTGTTGTTGTTGTTGTTGTTGAAATTGGGGGTGTTGTTGTTGTTGTTGAAGTTGTTGTTCCTCTGGATCTCGCGCCTCTCGCGCCGATTGGGACCGTTTGGCCCATTTGCTTCTGCCGATTGCTGCTGCTGGCCGGATGGTTTCCCTTGGATGAAACCGCTTGGACTTAACGTGATCGGGCGCATTGCAGAGTCAGATGCGGCAAATGAATTGGCTATCCTCATCAGATTGGCCAAAGAAGTTATCTCCTTGCGCAGGAGCTTATGCTTCAACAAAGACCCGTCCAAGCAGCCGTCAGTGAAGTACTGGATGGCTTGGATTTCATGAACTCCCTCGCAAGTGTTCCTGAGCTTGATCCACCGCTGAAGGTAATCACGAAGGGGCTCGTCCTTTCCTTGTACGCAGAGTGCCAGGTGCCGGGGCATGCCTGGGCGCTCATAAGTACCCATGAAGTTGCGAACAAATGTGTCCTCAAAATCCTTCCAGCAATTGACACTATTGCTGGGCAAGCCGTTTAACCAGGACCGAGCTGAACCTTGAAGCATGAGCGGAGCATAGCGCACAGCTACGCGCCGACCACCTCCTGCGATACCGACGGCTGTCATATAATCGACCAGCCAATCTTTTGGCTTGACTGATCCATTGTACTTGGGGGTGTCCCTGGGCAGTGTGAAACCTTTGGGGAACTGCTCTTGCCGAATACGCGGGCCGAAACATGCTGGACCCGCCGGCGCATCGTCTTCCGGTTGCTTATCCTGCTGCAACTGCTCGATTCGATGTCTTGCGTCATTGTCTGCGATTGCTCGGGGGCCTAACCGCTCGCTTATTGCCGGCCGGACTGATGCCGCCGGTTTCTCATTGCGCCTGCTGTTGACTGCTGGCTCATCCCTCCGACTGTCTCCTGCAACCCCTTGATTCCTCCGACTGCGGTGCAAACTGCCATGCGGTGAGGATGCCTGCCCTTGCTGCCGCTGCGGCGCATTCGGCTGATTCGCACCCGCAGTTGCTCGAAGTGACTTTGATGTTACTGGCCCTTGCTGCTCGGTGGCCGCCCTTTGCTGCTGGTTCGCTGTGGTTATGAGGTCGCGCATTCGGCGCGTCCTCTCCCGCAACTCTTCTCCTTCCAGATGCTCCAGCTCGGTGGCGATCTGCTGGGCAGCTCTCATGTTCTTCACAGGAGAGCTGTATGAAATCTTTGGTGCTACAATGATGGACGCTACAGGCTGCTGAGATCCTCCCAACTCTCTACCGACCTCTCCGCCTGCTGCCCAAAGCTCCTCGATGACTGGGGGTGGGATAACCCGCTGCCGAATGCCATGCGCTGCGTTGTACTCCCGAACTGATGCCTCCATTCGGCGCTTTTCAGCGTCGATCCTATCTGATTGCTCCTTCAGAGCTTGATGCACCTTCTCCAGCTCCGCGTGAGCCACAGCTGGATCGACATGAAGGTCCACAGGAGTGTTGAGCACATCCGGTGGGTTGCTTAGGCCTGCTGCTGCTGTCGTTGCTGCCCTCGCGACTCGGGTCGCTGAAGTGGAATTGTGGCGACTTGACGCTCCCGCCATCATGACCTCCGCACGGATGTGCGCAGTCGTGCCCTCTGTTCCCACAACATCCGACCCTCCTGGCAACGGATCCGTGAGCTCAGAAAACACCCGTACCTCCCTGGGAAACATGTCAGGGAGTGCTGCGACGAAGACGCGATGTCCGCCGAAAGGAATGATGACGTTGTCGATGACGAAATCCCATGCCCCGCTCCTCATCACCAGGACGGAGGAGAAGCGTATGCGCGATGCAGATGATGGTCCCGTCCGGATCAGAACTCCAGTCGACGCCTCGGCCTGCCCCACGGTGGGTGCCAATTGTCGTCGATATGTAACGGCAGATTTCATGGGGATGTCTAAAGAGAGGGACAAAGCGAGGTTAGTGTCGCTGGTACCGGAAGCGAGAATGGGACACACGGTGATACACCACGATGTACCCAGGTTCGGGGCTCTCCGTAGAGATAACACCCCTAGTCCTGTCGAGCTAGCTATATGCAATAACTCTGGCTACAATGAATGCTCCTTGAGCTGTTTGAGAGGAAGAAGAAGAGGGCCTCTGGTCTCTACTCTCTCCTTGCTCTCTCTATGGTGGGTGAGATTGTAATAACTGCTCCGTCGTCCCCCACGCAGGAGGGGTACCCGGGGCTCTTATAGGCCGAGCCCGGGGTACAAAAGTAAATATACAAGAGGGAGGGCCAGCTGTCTGTCTCAGATCAACTAGAGACCTAACATCGTGCTTCTCCGGATGACCCGGTGTAGACTTGTGGCTCGCCATACTGCTATCCCGTAGACCTCAGTAGTGAACAATGAAGCTAGACACTTAGGCCTGTCGGCCTGTCCGCGTGATCGGCGCTGGAGGAGACCGCACGCCTCTGACAGTCCCGATCTTCAGGGATTGCGCATGGAATGCTCTTGTACCAGGTGTCCGACCTGGACCTCTGATCGGATGTTGCTCTTCTTACTTCGGCCGAATGCTCCTGGGTGTGGCCGATTGCGCCTTCTCCGGGGAAATCGGACCTCACTTGGAACAGTTCGACCCACTTCTTGCTTAATCTTGTTTAGCTCGGCCTTGATTAAATCAGTGACCCTTAGGTCGGTGATCTTTGCTTTGATGAACTGTTTCCCCTGGGTGACTCTACCCGGGGGTCATTCCCCCGACAGAAATCCATCTGCATCTACCCACTAATTATCCACCTTGAGATATCTATCAGAACATCTCGCTGGTATTAAGTTGCGAATTCCACCCAAAGTGTAAACTCAAAGCAACGGACAACTGCATTAAAGAACTTTGCGTAAAGTAAACAATCCTTGCACCCGCAAGTACAAGCACCGTTGTTTTCCCCCTTGTGGCAACAACACATCCCCTAGACTCATGTTTCTGTCACTCAAGCTAGTCATCGGGGGGCATGAACCCACAATCATGCATAACACTCCCTCTTGGAGTCACTACCTACTACTTGGCCAAAGCAATAAACAGCAACGGAGAACATGCAAGAGTTACTCAAGAACATAAATATAAAAGAAGAGAATCAAATATATAACTGAATCACAATCTAAACATAATCTCATAATCCATCGGATCCCAGCAAACTCAGCATAGCAACAGCAGAAAGATTACATATGTGCCTCGATCATGTAGGGCAGCTCACGAGTTCTAATCCATGAAGAACAAAGAGGGGAGGACAACATCACATAGCTACTGATCATGGACCCATGGTCCAAGGTGGATTACTCACGGTTAATTCGGGAGGCATCCATGGTAGTGGAGAAGCTCCCGGAGGTGATTCCTCCCTCCGGCAGGGTGCCGGGAAGAGGTCTTCTGGTGCTCCCGATCTTGGAAGCGCGGCGGCGGCGAAACATAGGAGAGATCGCGAAAAAGTGTTCCGTCCCCGAGGATTTCTCGTCACGGGGAATAAATATGCGAAAGGGGGCAGGCAGAGGTGGGCCAGGGGCTCCAGGCGCCCCCTGGCGCGGCCAGGGGCCTGGCCGCGTCCTCTGGCCGCTTGGTCCCCCTGGGTCCCCTCTGGCCTCTCTTGGGCTCTTCGCGAAGCTTCCGGTACGCTGATTTTTCCTATATTTTTCCCGGAATTTTTCTGGTACTTTTAATAAGGGGGAAACCTGAAATAGAAAAACAGCAGAAAACAGGAACTGGCACTGGGGTGCACTGAGTTAATAGGTTAGTCCAAACATGATAAAAAGTGTATGGAAGTTCATCAATGTCATAGCAATATCACACAAAAGAGGCATGGAGCAAGCAGAAATTATAGATACGTTTTGGACGTATCAACATCCCCAAGCTTAATTCCTGCTCGTCCTCGAGTAGGTAAATGATAACAAGCATAATTTTTGTGGTGACATGCTAACAACTGATGGCAAGAGAGTGTTAATACTCTTCAATCCCTCGTTGATTACCCGAAGTGCAGAGTGAGATATAGTGCAGCGGCAAGTTTTCCCTTGGCAAAGATACCAAGGTTTGTCTCCCGTAGGACTCCAAAGGATACAAGAAGGTGGTAAAGTGAACAATGGCGCCGAGGTTGCTAGCTTCACCTGGACCTGCACACATATACAAATAACTTTGCTCCCAACGAGTACAGAGGAGTTGTCAATTCCTCCGGCCTTGCTGTTTACAAAGGATCAACGCAAAAGATAATAATAGTGGCAACTGAAAGTAAAGGCTGAAAGTAATAAGGGTGTAAACAGTGATATGAAGATGGACCGGGGTCCCGTGATTTTCACTAGTGATGTCTCTCTCCAAAAAGACGATAAAAGTGCTAGCGAGGTAAACAAATCACAGTTGGGCAATTGACAGGATTATGAAGGCACCGCAATGCTAACTATGCTGCAAAGAAAGGAAGGGCTCAAAAGAAATGGGCAGTACGCCAAAGTAAGTAGACCGAAATCCATCTGCATCTACTACGAATCATCCACCTTGAGATATCTATCCAGAACATCTCGCTGGTATTAAGTTGCGAATCCCACCCAAAGTGTAAACTCAAAGCAACAGACAACTGCATTAAAAGAACTATGCGTAAAGTAAACAATCCTTGCTCCCGCAGGTACAAGCACCGTTTTTTTATCCCTGGTAGCAACAACACATCCCCTAGTCTCATGTTTCTGTCACTCAAGCTAGACATCAAGGGGCTGAACCCACAATCGAGCATAACTCTCTCTCTTGGAGTTGCAAATAAAATACTTGGCCAAAGCAAATACCGCAACGGAGAACATGCAAGAATTTACTCAAGAACAAAATATAAAAGAGCAGAACCAAATATATTACTCATCACAATCTGAACATAGTCTCATAATCCATCAGATCCCAACAAACTCAGCATAGCAACAATAAAAGTTACATAGATGCCTCGATCATGTGAGGTAGCTCACGAGGACTCGAAAGTGGAAGCACAAAGGGGGGAGAGATAGATCATATAGCTACTGGTCACGGACCCATGGTCCAAGGGAAACTACTCACGGTACATACGGGAGGCGTCCATGGCTATGGAGGGTCTCTCGGAGGGGGTAGCTTCTCCCGGCAGGGTGCCGGAGCAGCTTCTCCAGGCAGCCCCGATCTAGAAACGGCGGCGGCGGCGGAACAGAGGCGAGATCGCAAAAAAGGAGTCCGTCCTAGGGGTTTCCACCCCGAGGGGTAAATATAGGCGAAGGGGGGGCGTCGAGGCGACCCACGAGGCAGTCAGGAGGGTGCCTGGCGTGGCCAATGGTGGGGCCACGCCACCTTCCCTCCTGGCTGCCTGGTGGTGGCCCCCCTTCCCTCTCTTGGTGATTCCGGAAGCTTCCGTTGCGCTGATATTTTATATATTTTTCCCGGAATTTTTGGAGCACTTTTAATGGCCGGAAAACCTGAAATACAAAAACAGCAGAAAACAGAAACTGGCAACTAGGAGCACTGAGTTAATAGGTTAGTCCAAATTGGTTCAAAAGTGTATGAAAGTTCAAGCAAAACATGGCAAAGTCACACAAAGCATGCATGGAACAAGCAGAAATTATAGATACGTTTGGGACGTATCAACATCCCCAAGCTTAATTCCTGCTCGTCCTCGAGTAGGTAAATGATAACAAGCATAATTTCTGTGGTGACATGCCACACAACCATAAAAGGACTTTTAAGTAAAGCAATCAAGGCATGCAATTCAATTCAAGTCTTAACAAGCAAGAGTCTATATTAGCATTGACACAAGCAATGAAAGAACAAAGGGTGCAAGAGCTCTTGCTATCCGTGACTCGAATGTCTCCAAATGGTGTTTGCGTGCAAGCAAGGGATAGGGAAATACGAGATAAAAAAGGTAATTGTTGAGAACAACTATCTACTAAAGTTTCACACTTTGTCTCTTTTGGATTCTTATCTGAACTCGTCCCCAGACCACTAGCCAGGTACAAGTCAAACTGATCCACTCCCTTTCGATATTTTGAGCACTCATGCAATGGATGAGCGTGAGCAAGAAAGTTGACACCTAAAAGGCGAAACAGAAAGAAGGTGGAGGAGGAAGACAAAAAGGTGTGAAAGGATCACATCAATGAGGACAATCATAGGCGAGAGAAGGCCATATGATAGATATGATGTGAGGAGTAGGGATTGCCATACAACGGATGAACATGTGAGCTAAAAGCTCTCCAAGGGAACTAGTGGGGATGTATCTAACTTGCTTGCTCAAGAAGACCTAGAGCTCGTTTGAGGAGGCTCATCATTGGAATATACAAGCCAAGTTCTATAGTGTGAAGGGTCCCCACATAGCTATATGCATGATGATGATCTCTATGGAGTACAAGGGATAGGAGATGAAGTACTAGTGTGGATCTCTCAAAAGGAATAGTAGTATGCCCCCTTCTCTCTTTTTATTTTTATTTTTCTCGTTTTCTCTTTTTTTTGGTGGCCTCAATGGCTCTTTCTATTTAACTCTCATTTGTCCTCTTTGGGATCTTTTGATTTTGTCCTCTCTGGGATCTTTTCCTCACTTTAGGGGCAATACTCTATATTTTACAAGAATATAGGAGATCTTTCACATTTTACAAAGGTACTCACATAAAGAAAATGTAACTATCATGATGTATGCAAATGTATGCTTCTGCCAGGATAGAAGGATATGCAATGATACTAGCGCGTCATGTAGCAATGATTAGGGCAAGGCCCAACTAGCATGCGGCTCATCGGTCAAGCAATTAGCATGTATGACATGAAGATCAAGTCATGAGAAGGTGGATGTTGCATGACAATGTATCTCGGAAAGGCTATGGAAATGCCTTGTAGGTAGGTATGGTAGCTGTTTTGAGGAAAGATATAAGGAGGTTTATGATGACAGAGCGTATCGTGCCAAGGATTTGGATGCACCGGCGAAGTATGCGCCAACTCTCGAGGTGAGAAAGGGCAATGCACGGTACCGAAGAGGCTAGAAATAGTATAGGTGGGTGGAAGTGTCAACTTTCGAATACTCACATTAGTCCGAAGAACTCATGCACTTATTATCGGTAACTCTCAATCTAATCAGGAGGTTCACAAAGAGACAGGTACCCCGAGGAGGAGTGTATGGGGGTTTGGTTATCCTTGCGCATCCTCGACTCATGGTACGTGAGTGTACTCTAATATTCGAACCCTCCAGAGGTTAGTGATCCATCTAGTAGCTAGAGTTCTCAACAGGGGTTTTTGGTTTTCTAAAAACACACGGATTGCCCAAAATACGACATCTATCACTAATAGGCAAGAGCTCTTGACACCAAAAGTTCAAACATTACTCACATCAATACCTCAAAACTATTGCAAGTTACTACTACAAAGAGAAAAGCAACTTTAACTACCTACTTTTAGTCAAGACACAGAACTCAGTGCAACATGCAAACTCTCTTAACAAGATAAAACATGCAACCTATAGAAAGTTCATCTAAGACAAAATAAAAGCTCTAGAAAAACTAAAGCACTACAACTAAACAGAACAACAACTAAGAAAAGAAGAAGAACAACTCACAGCTAAAAGAATAAGCATGCAAAACCTATGAGGAGTTCTAGTTCAAGAGGAGCGTGAGTCTCTCCCACACAAAAGAGTAAGTTGGGGTCTAACTTGTTACTACAGCAAACAAAGCAAAAGAAAACTAAGAACAAAACCTACGAGCGAGACGCTCCAAGAATAGCACATAACGCATGAATTGATAAAAATATAGTGCAACGAGAGACGAACTGATAATTGTTGATGGAAAAGGGGATGCACGGGGGCATCCCCAAGCTTAGACGCTTGAGTCTCCTTGAATATTTATTGGGGGTGCACATGGGCATCCCCAAGCTTGAACGTTTGACCCTTCTGAATCTTCTTTCATCATCCTCCATCGCGCACTTGAAAACTCCCTTCATACATAACTCATTGTAGGCTGATTAGAGATGTTAGTACCCTAATAAAATAATTTTTACTCTACTGGAAATAAATATAAAACTGAAGATCTACTGTTTCCCAAGATTTCCAAAAGGTTTTTGCAAAGAAAAAAGCAAGCTTAAGGTTTGCAAAAGTGAAGCGAGACAAAACGTGGCAGAATCTGTGAAAAAACAGAACAGCAGATAGAAACGAATTTTTTAGGGGTACTTCTGCAACTCAAATGAAAAAACTCAGAACATACGGAAGTTTCTTAATTGTATAGAGCACGCTGTGTAAAAAATTCATCTCAAAAATATGAACTGGGATTTTTTTCTGATTTTTCTAGTCACGAGGACAGAATCTGTTTTCTGGACAGCATGTCACAACTTTTACTTCCCTTGCCATATGAGGCTAAACTTGGCATAAAGCTTGAAAAATAAAGATACAATGATGTTGCTACAGTAGTAAAAATCATCAAGACCACTAAGAACATAACAAAAGCAAAACGAAAAACCTAAATTCGTTGCGGGCTGCCTCCCGAAAGCGCTTCTTTAGAGCCATTAGCTAGGCTTAAAGCAGAAGATCAAGTCTTTTCAAGAGAATAACTAGCCCGTGTGACGGACTCAAAAGGTAACTTAATCTTTTTCCTAGGGAAATGTTCCATCCTTTTCTTGAGAGGGAATTGGAATTTGATAGTTCCCTCTTTCATGTCAATGATAGCACCAACTGTGCGAAGAAAAGGACGTCCCAAAATAATTGGACAAGAGGGCTCACACTCAATGTCCATAATAGTAAAATCAACGGGAACATAATTGTCAATGACAATGATAAGAACATCGTCGATCTTCCCCAAAGGTTTATTTACGGAAGAATCAACAAGACTAACACCAAAAGAACAAGGATCAAAAGGTTTCAATTCAAGCATATTCTACATTCTTTTGGGCATATCAGAGGTACTTGCTCCAACATCACAAAGAGCATAACAGGAGAAGTTATTCAATTTAATTTTTATCATAGGATCCCAACCATCTTGTAGCTTCCTAGGTATGGAGGCTTCTAGTCTAAGCTTATCCTCCCTAACTTTGATTAGAGCATTGGTGATATGCTCTGTGAAGGCAAGATTGAGTGTGCTAGTGTGGGGGTCTCTAGACATCTTGTGTAGGAAACCAATAACTTCAGGTAAAGTGCAGTTGTCAAAGTCTAGGTCACTACTATCTATCAAGGAGGTAGTGATATCATTTAGGTTCACTTGTTTGAAAGCCTCTACATTCATAGAGTTTTCCTCTTCTAAGGTTGAGGTGGTAGCATCACCATTGATAGGTCCAGTGGGACTAGGGGTGTGATGGGTGCTAATAGTTTGGACATCCTCAATTACTTGGATAGTAGCTACTGTGTGATAGGTAGGAAGGCTCTTAATTCTCTCTTCTTACTCCTTTTCTCTAGCCCATCTCTCTTTGAGTTTAGCCATCATCCTAATATTTTCATTGATTTGTAACTGGATAGCATTAATAGGAGTGACCTTACTCTCCTCAAGGGGAGAGGTTATAATTTTAACATCTCAACATCAAGGGCTAAGTTGTCTACCTTCAAACAAATATGATCTAATTTATCTAATTTCTCCTCCACACTCTTGTTGAAGGCTTTATGGGTAGTGATAAAGTATTTGAGCAAGGTCTCTAGTTCTGAAGTGGAGTTTCTGGTGGTAGGATAAGTGTTGTTCCCATAGTTGTTGGATGGGAAAGGCCTAGGATTGTTGCTACCAAAGTTACTCCTATAAGCATTATTGTTGAAGTTGTTTCTAGAGACAAAATTGACATCTACTTGCTCCTGAGCAACCAAAGAATTTAAAGGAACATCTTGAGGATCAATAGAAGGTTGCTTGGTAAGTAGAGACATGATAAGGTCAACCTTTTCATTTAAAGAGGAGATCTCCTCGACAGAGTTTACCTTCTTACCGGTTGGAGATCTCTCGGTGTGCCATTATGAGTAGTTCAACATCATCTCATCAAGTAACTTTGTGGCAGCACCAAGCGTGGTTGACATAAAAGTTCCTCCCGCGGCCTAATCTAACAGGTTCCGCGAGGTGAAGTTCAAGCCTGCATAAAAAGTCTGGATAACCATCCAGGTAGTCAGTCCATGTGTGGGGCAGTTCTTGACAAGCATCTTCATACGTTCCCAAGCCTAGGCAACGTGTTCATTATCCAATTGCCTGAAATTCATAATGTTACTCCGCAATGGAATAATTTTAGCAGGGGGATAGTACTTCCCTATAAAAGCATCTTTGCATTTACTCCAAGAATCAATTTTGTTCTTGGGCAAAGATTGTTGCCACTCCTTGGCTCTTCCTCTCAGAGAGAAAGGAAAAAGCTTCAGCTTGACGATGTCTCCATCCACTTCCTTGTACTTCTGCATGTCACAGAGCTCGATAAAGTTGTTTAGGTGCAAGGCAGCATCTTCTCCTGCTCCTGAGAATTGATATTTCATAACAAGGTTAAGCAGAGCAGGTTTAATCTCATAAGAAGGTGCTGAAGTGGCAGGTGGAGCAATAGGAGTGCAGATAAAGTCACTGTTGTTGTGACTAGTGAAGTCACACAACTTAGTGTTTTCATTGGAACCCATAGTAGCAACAGGTATTTTTGGTATTTTTGATAAGGGACACAAAAGTAAAAACTGAAAGGTAAACTAACAAGACTAAAAAGCAAAGATAAAAGATAGTGTGCAACTCCCCTATCTTGTAGACTGGAGTCCCCGGCAACGGCGCCAGAAAACTTGCTGATGGCAAGAGAGTGTTAATACTCTTCAAGCCCTCGTTGATTACCCCAAGTGCAGAGTGAGATATAGTGCATCGGCAAGTTTTCCCTTGGCAAAGATACCAAGGTTTGTCTCCCGTAGGACTCCGAAGGATACAAGAAGGTGGTAAAGTGAACAATGGCGCCGAGGTTGCTAGCTTCACCTGGACCTGCACACATATACAAATAACTTTGCTCCCAACGAGTACAGAGGAGTTGTCAATTCCTCCGGCATTGCTGTTTACAAAGGATCAACGCAAGAGATAATAATAGTGGCAACTGAAAGTAAAGACTGAAAGTAATAAGGGTGTAAACAGTGATATGAATATGGATCGGGGTCCCGTGATTTTCACTAGTGATGTCTCTCTCCCAAAAGACGATAAAAGTGCTAGCGAGGTAAACAAATCACAGTTGGGCAATTGACAGGATTATGAAGGCACCGCAATGCTAACTATGCTGCAAAGAAAGGAAGGGCTCAAAAGAAATGGGCAGTACGCCAAAGTAAGTAGACCGAAATCCATCTGCATCTACTACGAATCATCCACCTTGAGATATCTATCCAGAACATCTCACTGGTATTAAGTTGCGAATCCCACCCAAAGTGTAAACTCAAAGCAACAGACAACTGCATTGAAAGAACTATGCGTAAAGTAAACAATCCTTGCACCCTCAGGTACAAGCACCGTTGTTTTATCCCTGGTGGCAACAGCACAACCCCTAGTCTCATGTTTCTGTCACTCAAGCTATACATCAAGGGGCTGAACCCACAATCGAGCATAACGCTCTCTCTTGGAGTTGCAAATAAAATACTTGGCCAAAGCAAATACCGCAACGGAGAACATGCAAGAATTTACTCAAGAACAAAATATAAAATAGAAGAACCAAATATATTACTCATCACAATCTGAACATAGTCTCATAATCCATCAGATCCCAACAAACTCAGCATAGCAACAGCAGAAATTACATAGATGCCTCGATCATTGATACGTCCAAAACGTATCTATAATTTCTGCTTGCTCCATGCATGTTTTGTGTGATATTGCTATGATCTAGATACACTTTCATACACTTTTGATCATATTTGGACTAACCTATTAACTCAGTGCACCCCAGTGCCAGTTCCTGTTTTCTGCTGTTTTTCTATTTCAGTTTTCCCCCATATAAAAAGTGCCAGAAAAATTCTGGAAAAAATACAGGAAAAATCAGCGTACATGAAGCTTCGCGAAGATCCCGAGAGGGGCCAGAGGGGAGCCAGGGGGGCCCAGGCGGCCACCCGGCGCGGCCCCACCCCTGGCCGCGCCAGGGGGGCGCCTGGGGCCCCTGGTCCACCTTTGGCTGCCCCCTTCGCCTATTTATTCTCCGTCACGGGGAAACTCCAAGGAGAGAACCCTATTTCGCAAACTCGCCTCTGTTCCGCCGCCGCCGTGCTTCCAAGATCGGGAGCACTAGAAGACCTCTTCCCGGCACCCTGCCGGAGGGAGGATTGACCTCCGGGAGTCTCCTCTCCACCATGGATGCTCCCCGGATGTCTCGTGAGTAGTCTTCCTTGGACCATGGGCCCGTGATCAGTAGCTATGTGATGTTCTCCTCCCCTCTTTGTTCTTCATGGTTTAGACCTCGTGAGCTGCCCTACATGATCGAGGCACTTTTGTAATCTTTTTGCTATTGCTATGCTGAGTTTGATGGGATCTGATGGATTATGAGATTATGTTCAGATTGTGATAGAGTAATATATTTGGTTTTTATCTCTTATATTTTTGTTCCGAAGTAATTCTTGCATGTTCTCCGTTGCTGTTTATTGCTTTGGCCAAGTAGTAGGTAGTGACTCCAAGAGGGAACGTTATGCTCGATTATGGGTTCATGCCCCCGATGACACGCTTGAGTGACAGAAACATGAGTCTAGGGGATGTTCTTTTGCCACAAGGGGGAAAACAACGGTGCTTGTAACCGCGGTTGCAAGGATTGTTTACTTTACACAAAGTTCTTTTTAATGAAGTTGTCTGTTGCTTTGGGTTTACACTTTGGGTGGGGCTCGCAACTTAATATCCCTTAATGAGAGACATCACTAGCGAACATCACGTATCCCGGTCCATATCCTTATTACTGTGTCCACACTATCTTTACTTTTCTGCTTTTACTTTCAATTGCTATCATTATCCCTTGTGTTTTACCCTTTGTGAACAACAAGACCGGAGAGATTGACAACCTCTTTGAACTTCGTTGGGAACAAAGTTATCTGTGTCTGTGTGCAGGTCCACGTCAGTCGCGCCGCTGACACCTACTTATCATCTCTGGAGTCCTACTGGAGAAAAACCTTGGTATCTTCACCGAGGGAAACTTGCTGTTGTGCTACATCACGCCTTCCACTTGGAGCTCACCAACGAAGGGCGAGAAGCCATCAAGCGAATTTCTGGCGCCGTTGCCGGGGACTCCGAGTGCTAAGATAGGGGAGTTGCACACTACCCTTTACCTTTGTTTTTTAGTCTTGTTAGTTTACCTTTCCAGTTTTTGCTTTTGCCTTTGTGTATTATTTGAAAAACCACAAAAATAGTTGCTACCTTTTGCCTTTGTCTTGCTTTGCCTAGTGATGCTATCCTCACCATGGGTGCTGAACCACCAAAATATGGAAGGATGGACATGTTTCACTTGGATCGTCTTCGATCAATTTGTGCTCGCGCTAAATACCCAACCGACTTGGTTGAGGGAAAATCATTGGATGAGCATGCTCATTATACTCGGCACCGCCTATCTCATAAAGGGAAACACTTATGGGATCAAATACATGTTTCTTATTGCCACGCTAAACTTTTGTGCCACATTTATGATTTTACTTGATGTTCTAATATAGATCATAAACACCTCCCTTTCCAATGTGAGTTTAATGAAAATGAGATCTTATCTTCTTATGCTAAAGGTGATTATGATTACTTTGATGTTGAAAAGATTGAAGAGTTTGTTGCTTTTAAAGGTGCCTATGAGATTGCTTCTTTGATTGAAAAATATCACGATACTATTTTCGAGTCTGAAAACTTTGCAGTTCTTGCTTATTGCTTTTAGAATTATACTTCCAATGCTTATATTGAGGATTTTAAAAATAGAATGCTTGCTGCCCAAGAAGAGGCTAATGATTGCTATGAAGAGGAATCTTATGATTCCGAGGACTCACCTGATACTTCCCTTTCTGATGATTTTGATACTTGCTTTGTTGATGGCCATGATGCCACAATGGATGATGCCTACGAAGATGAACTTGCTATAGTTCCTTATGTTAAGCATGAAATTATTGTTGTTGCACCCACATTTGATTGCCCTATTATCCTTTTGAAATCTCCAACTCCGGAGAATTTTCCTCTTATCAAATCTCAATATGTTGGGTTGCATTTATCTTATGATCCTAAAAACCGTGTTGAAAATAATACACGTGTTCTCGTAGGTCATGAACAATATGATTTATGTGATAGTTATATTCTTGATGTTGTTCATTATACTACTGAAAATTATTTTGAGAGAGGAAAGTTTGGTTGTAGAAACTTCCATATTACTAAAACTACTCCCTTTATGTTGAAAGTTTTGAAGATGTTCTTGTTCCACCTTCCTATGTTGGTTTCTTTGTGCTTCTTTGATTTATTTTATTACAAGATGCCTATGCATAGGAAGTGGGTTCGGCTTAAATGTGTTTCATATTTGCTTCTTGATGCTCTCTTTTGCTTCAAATCCTTATTATTATGAGAGCACCTTTTAAAATCTTTATGCCTAGCTTAAAGGCATAAAACAAAGCGCTTTCGGGAGGCAGCCCGCAACGGATTTAGGTGTTTCTTTTTTGCTTTTTTTGTGTCTTGATGATTGTTACTACTGTAGTAACATCATTGTATCTTTATTTTTCAACTTTGTGCCAAGTTATAGCTTCTTACGGCAAGGGAAGTAAAAGTTGTGACATGCTGTCCAGAAAACAGATTCTGTCCTCGTGACTAGAAAAATTCCAGAAAAATCCCAGTTCATCTTTTTGAGCTGAAATTTTTACAAAGTATGCTCTATACAATTACTAAACTTCCGTATGTTCTGAGTTTTTTGATTTGAGTTGCAGAAGTATCCCTAAATAATTCTTTACTACCTGCTGTTCTGTTTTTCACAGATTCTGCCACGTTTTGTCTCTCCTAACTTTTGCAAACCTTAAGCTTGCTTTTTATTTGTAAAACCTTTTTGGCACTCTTGAGAAACAGTATCTCTTCAAGAATATCTATATATCCAGTAGGGAAAAATTATTTATTAAGGGTACTAACCTCTCTAACCAGCTTATGATGAGTTATGTATGAAGGGAGTTTTCAAGTGTGTGATGGAAGATGATGAAAGAAGATCCAGGAGTGTCAAGCGCTCAAGCTTGGGGATGCCCCATGCATCCCCAAAAAATATTCAAGGAGACTCAAGCTTCTAAGCTTGGGGATGCCCCCATGCATCCCCTTCTCCATCAACAATCATCAGTTCGTCCTTCGTCTCACTATATTTTTATCACTTCATGCGTTATGTGCTATGCTTGGAGCGTCTCGCTCTTAAGTTTTATTTTTAGTTTTCCTTAGCTTTGCTTTCTGTTCATAACAAGTTAGATCCCGTCTTACTTTGTGTGGGAGAGAAACACGCTCCACTTTCAAAATCTAGAACACATCCTAGGATTTTTCCTGCTAATCTTTTTGCTGTTGTGTGTTCTTTATCTTTTCATAGCTACTGCCATGTTTAGTTTTAGTCTTAGTTTGTCTTTAGCAAGAGCCTTGGATTTTGTTTAGTCTGTTTCTGGAACTATTTTTAGTTTTCATGTTTATCTTGTTAAAGAGAGTTGGTTGTTGCACTGAGTTGTGTCTTGTCTTGAAAGTAGGTAATTGAGGTTGCTATTTAATTCTAGTAGTAACTTGCAATAGTTTTGAGGTATTGATGTGAGTAATGTTTGAACTTTTGGTGTCAAGATCTCTAGCCTATTAGTGATAGGTGTCGTATTTTGGGCAATCCGTGTGTATTTTCAAAACCTACAAAACTAGTTGAGAACTCTAGCTACTAGATGGATCACTAATCTTTGGAGGGATCGAATATTAGAGAACACTCACGTACCATGAGTCGAGGATGCGCAAGGATAACCAAACCCCTATACACTCCTCCTCGGGGTACTTGTCTCTTTGTGAACCTCCTGATTAGATTGAGAGTTACCGATAATAAGTGCATGAGTTCTTCGGACTAATGTAAGTATTGAAAGTTGACACTTCCACCTTCCCATATTTTGCTAGCCTCTCCCGTGCCGTGCATTGCCTTCTTCTCATTCCGAGAGTTGGTGTCCACCTTCGCCGGTACATCCAAACCCTTGGCATGATACGCTCTGTCATCATAAGCCTCCTTATATCTTTCCTCAAAACAGCCACCATACCTACCTATCAAGGCATTTCCATAGCCTTTCCGAGATATATTGCCATGCAACATCCACCTCTTCATGACTTGATCTTCATGTCATACATGTTCCTGCTACACTGGCAACGACATACATTGCATACATCATGATAGTTACATCTTCTTTATGATTTTTAGTACCTTGTAAAGTGTGAAAAGATCTCCTTTACCTTCTTGTAAAATAGAGTGTTGCCCTTAAGTGAGGAAAAGATTCCAAAGTGGACACAATAAAAGATCCCAAAGAGGACAAATGAGAGTTAAATAGAAAGAGCCATTGAGGCCACAAAAAAATACGAAAAATAGAAAAAAGAGAAAAAATAAATAAAAAGAGAGAAAGGGGCAACACTACTATCCTTTTGAGAGATCCATACTAGTACTCCCTTTATATCCTTGTACTCCATAGAGATGATCATTATGCATATAGCTATGTGGGGACCTTCACACTATAGAACTTGGCTTGCATATTCCAAGGATGAGCCTCCTCAAACGAGCTCTAGGTCTTCATGAGCGAGCAAGTTAGATGCACCCCCAATAGTTCCATTGGAGAGCTTCCTAGCTCGTATGTGCATCCGTTGCATGGCAATCCCTACTCCTCACATCATATCTATCATTTGGCATCTCTTGCCTATGATTGTCCTCATTGATGTGAGCCTTTCTCATCCTTTTTGTCCTCCTCCACCATATTTCTCTCTTTGCCATCCTAAGTGTCAACTCTCGTGCTTACGCTCATCCATTGCATGAGTGCTCAAATATCGAAAAGGAGTGGATCAAATTGAATTGTACCTGGCTAGTGGTCTGGGGACGAGTCAAGATAAGATTCCAAAGAAGACCAAGTGTGAAACTTTAGTAGATTGAGTTCTCAACACAAAAATACTTTTTTCTCGTATTCCCTATCCCCCTTCTTGCACGCAAACACCATTTGGAGACATTCGAGTCACGGACAGCGAGAGCTCTTGCACCTAATGTTCTTTTGTTACTTGTTTCAATGCTAATATAGACTCTTGCATGTTATGACTTGAATTGAATCTCTAACCTTGATTGCTTTACTTTTCAAAGTTCTTATATGGTTGCTAGCATGTCACCACAGAAATTATGCTGTTATCATTTACCTAATCGAGGACGAGCAGTAATTAAGCTTGGGGATGTTGATACGTCCAAAACGTATCTATAATTTATGCTTGCTCCATGCATGTTTTGTGTGATATTGCTATGATCTAGATACACTTTCATACACTTTTGATCATATTTCGACTAACCTATTAACTCAGTGCACCCCAGTGCCAGTTCCTGTTTTCTGCTGTTTTTCTATTTCAGTTTTCCCCCATATAAAAAGTGCCAGAAAAATTCCGGGAAAAATACAGGAAAAATCAGCGTACAGGAAGCTTCGCGAAGAGCCCGAGAGGGGCCAGAGGGGAGCCAGGGGGGCCCAGGCGGCCCCACCCCTGGCCGCGCCAGGGGGGCGCCTGGGGCCCCTGGTCCACCTCTGGCTGCCCCCTTCGCCTATTTATTCTCCGTCACGGGGAAACTCCGAGGAGAGAAGCCTATTTCGCAAACTCGCCTCTGTTCCGCCGCCACCGCGCTTCCAAGATCGGGAGCACCAGAAGACCTCTTCCCGGCACCCTGCCGGAGGGAGGATTGACCTCCGGGAGTCTCGTCTCCACCATGGATGCTCCCCGGATGTCTCGTGAGTAGTCTTCCTTGGACCATGGGTCCGTGATCAGTAGTTATGTGATGTTCTCGTCCCCTCTTTGTTCTTCATGGTTTAGACCTCGTGAGCTGCCCTACATGATTGAGGCACTTTTGTAATCTTTCTGCTATTGCTATGCTGAGTTTGATGGGATCTGATGGATTATGAGATTATGTTCAGATTGTGATAGAGTAATATATTTGGTTTTTATCTCTTATATTTTTGTTCCTAAGTAATTCTTGCATGTTCCCCGTTGTTGTTTATTTCTTTGGCCAAGTAGTAGGTAGTGACTCCAAGAGGGAACGTTATGCTCGATTGTGGGTTCATGCCCCCGATGACACGCTTGAGTGACAGAAACATGAGTCTAGGGGATGTGTTGTTGCCACAAGGGGGAAAACAACGGTGCTTGTAACCGCGGTTGAAAGGATTGTTTACTTTACGCAAAGTTCTTTTTAACGAAGTTGTATGTTGCTTTGGGTTTACACTTTTGGTGGGGCTCCCAACTTAATACCAGCGAGATGTTCTGGATAGATATCTCAAGGTGGATGATTAGTAGTAGATGCAGTTGGATTACTGTCTACTTATTTTGGCGTACTGCCCGTGCTTTTGAGCCTCTTCCTTTCTTTTGTAGCATAGTTAGCATTGCGGTGCGTTCATAATCCTGTCAATTGCCCTTCTGTAATTTGTTTACCTCGCATAGCAGTTTTATCATCTTTTGGGAGAGAGACATCACTAGCGAACTTTACTTTTCTGCTTTTACTTTCAATTGCTATCATTATCCCTTGTGTTTTACCCTTTGTGAACAACAAGACCGGAGAGATTGACAACCTCTCTGAACTTCGTTGAGAACAAAGTTATATGTATCTGTGTGCAGGTCCACGTCAGTCGCGCCGCTGACACCTACTTATCATCTCTGGAGTCCTACTGGAGACAAACCTTGGTATCTTCACCGAGGGAAACTTGTTGTTGTGCTACATCACGCCTTCCACTTGGGGCTCACCAACGAAGGGCGTGAAGCCATCAATCATGTGAGGCAGATCACGAGGACTCGAAAGTGGAAGCACAAAAGGGGGAGAGATAGATCATATAGCTACTGGTCACGGACCCATGGTCCAAGGGAAACTACTCACGGTACATACGGAAGGCGTCCATGGCTATGGAGGGTCTCCTGGAGGGGGTAGCTTCTCCCGGCAGGGTGCCGGAGCAGCTTCTCCAGGAAGCCCCGATCTAGAAACGGCGGTGGCGGCGGAACAAAGGCGAGATCGCAAAAAAGGAGTCCGTCCTAGGGGTTTCCACCCAGAGGGGTAAATATATTTCGAAGGGGGCGTCGAGGGGACCCACGAGGCAGTCAGGAGGGTGCCTGGCGTGACCCAGGGTTGGGCCGCGCCACCTGCCCTCCTGGCTGCCTGGTGGTGGACCCCCTTCCCTCTCTTGGTGATTCCGGAAGCTTCCGTTGCGCTGATTTTTTATATATTTTTCCCGGATTTTTTGGAGCACTTTTAATGGCCGAAAAACCTGAAATACAAAAACAGCAGAAAACAGAAACTGGTAACTGGGTGCACTGAGTTAATAGGTTAGTCCAAATTGGTTCAAAAGTGTATGAAAGTTCAAGAAAAACATGGCAAAGTCACACAAAACATGCATGGAACAAGTAGAAATTATAGATACGTTTGGGACGTATCAACAACCATATAAGAACTTTGTAAGTAAAGCAATCAAAGCATGCAATTCAATTCAAGTCATAACAGGCAAGAGTCTATATCTAGCATTGAAATAAGCAACGTAAGAACATAAGGGTGCAAGAGCTCTCGCTGTCCGTGACTCGAATGTCTCCAAATGGTGTTTGCGTACAAGAAAGGGGATAGGGATATACGAGAAAAAGTAATTTTATTGTTGAGAACTCAATCTACTAAAGTGTCACACTTGGTCTTCTTTGGAATCTTATCTTGACTCATCCCCAGACCACTAGCCAGGTACAAGTCAAAATGATCCACTGCTTTTCGATATTTTGAGCACTCATGCAATGGATGAGCGTAAGCAAGAAAGTGGACACTTAGGATGGCAAAGAGAGAATAAGGTGGAGGAGAAGACAAAAAAGGTGTGAAAGGCTCACATCAATGAGGACAGTCATAGGCGAGAGAAAGCCAAATGATAGATATGATGTGAGGAGTAGGGATTGCCATGCAACGATGCACATATGAGCTAAAAGCTCTCCAATGGAACTAGTGGGGGTGCATCCAACTTGCTTGCTCAAGAAGACCTAGAGCTCATTTGAGGAGGTCCATCATTGGAATATACAAGTCAAGTTCTATAGTGTGAAGGTCCCAACATAGTTATATGCATGAATGATAATCTCTAAGGAGTACAAGATATAAGATGGAGTATGAGTGTGGATCTTCTCAAAAAATAATAGTAGTGTGCCCCCTTCTCTTTTGTTTCTTTTTCTCTTTTTTTATTTTTTTTGTATTTTTTGGTGGCCTCAATGGCTCTTTCTATTTAACTCTCATTTGTCCTCTTTGGGATCTTTTAATTTGTCCACTTTGGGATCTTTTAATTTTGTCCACTTTGGGATCTTTTCCTCACTTTAGGGGCAACACTCTATATATTACAAAAAGTATAGAAGATCTTTCACACTTTACAAAGTACTCAAATCATAAAGAAAATGTAACTATCATGATGTATGCAAATGTATGCCTCTGCTAGTGTAGCAGGATATGCAATGATACTAGCGCGTCATGTAGAAATGATTAACGCAAGGCCCAACTAGCATGAGGCTCATCGATCAAGCAAGTAGCATGTATGACATGAAGATCAATTCATGAGAAGATGGATGTTGCATGGCAATGTATCTCGGAAAGGCTATGGAAATGCCTTGATAGATAGGTATGGTGGCTGTTTTGAGGAAGGATATAAGGAGGCTTATGATGACAGAGCGTATCGTGCCAAGGGTTTGGATGTACCGGCGAAGGTGGACGCTAACTCTCGGAGTGAGAAGAAAGAAATGCACGGCACAGGAAAGGCTAGAAAAATATGGGAAGGTGGAAGCGTCAACTTTCGAATACTCACATTAGTCTGAAAAACTCATGCACTTATTATCGGTAACTCTCAATCTAATAAGGAAGTTCACAAAGAGACAAGTACCCCGAGGAGGAGTGTATGGGGGTTTGGTTATCCTTGAGCATCCTCGACTCATGGTACGTGAGTGTACTCTAATATTCGACCCCTCAGAAGAGTAGTGATCCATCTAGTAGCTAAATTTCTCAACTAATTTTGTAAGTTTTTTGAAAATAAACACGGATTGCCCAAAATACGACATCTATCACTAATAGGCTAAAGCTCTTGACACCAAAAGTCCAAACATTACTCAAAACAACACCTCAAAACTTTTGCAAGTTACTACTACAATGAGAATAGCAACCTCAATTACCTACTTCAAGTCAAGACACAAAACTCAGTGCAACAGGCAAACTCTCTAAACAAGATAAACATGAAAACTAAAGAGAGTTCCAGCAACAAACTAAACAAAAACTCTTTTTAAAAGATAAACATGAAAGCTAAGAGCAAAGCATGACAGCAGCTACGGAAAGATAAAGAACAAACACAGCAAAGATAAGCAGGAAAAAGTCCTATGTTGTGTTCTAAATTTTGGAAGTGGAGCGTTTTTCTCTCCCACACAAAGAATGATGGGTTCTAACTTGTTCTGAACAACAAGAAAATCTAAAGAAAACTAAAAACAAAACCTAAGAGCGAGACGCTCCAAGAATAGCACATAACGCATGAAGCGATAAAAATATAGTGAAACGAGAGATGAACTGATAATTGCCGATGGAGAAGGGGATGCACTGGGGCATCCCCAAGCTTAGACACTTGAGTCCCCTTGAATATTTCTTGGGTATGGGATCATCCCCAAGCTTGAACGCTTGACACTTCTTAATCTTCTTTCATCATCTTCCCTCGCACACTTGAAAACTCACTTCATACATAACTCATCATTAATCTGATTAGCGAGGTTAGTACCCATAATAAAATAATTTTTTTTCTCTACTGTAAATAAGTATAACCTTGAAGAGCTACTGTTTCTCAAGATTGTCAAAAAGTTTTTGCAAAGAAAAATCAAGCTTAAGGTTTGCAAAACGAAGAAAAGGCAAAACAGGACAGAATATGTGGAAAACAGACCAGCAGGTAGTAAATAATTTTTTAGGGGTACTTCTGCAACTCAAATAAAAAAACTCAGAACATACGAAAGTTTCGTAATTGAATAGAGAAGGTTGTGTAAAAAAATCAGCTCAAAATATGAACTGGGATTTTTCTCTGATTTTTCTAGTCACGAGGACAGAATCTGTTTTCTGGACAACATGTCACAACTTTCACTTCCCTTGTCGTATGAGGCTATAAAAGGCACAAAGCTTGAAAACTAAAGATACAATGATTGCGGGCTGCCTCCTGAAAGCGTTTCTTTAAAGCCATTAGCTAGGCTTAATGCAAAAAGATCAATTTTTTCAAGAAAATAACAAGCCCGTGTGACGGACTCAAAAGGCAACTTAATATTTTTCCTAGGGAAGTGTTCCATCCCTTTCTTGAGAGGGAATTGGAATTTTATAATCCCTTCTTTCATAACAATAACAGCACCTACGGTGCGAAGAAAAGGACATCCCAAAATAATTGGACAAGAAGGTTCACATTCAATGTCCATAATAGTAAAATAAACGGGAACATAATTGTCATTGACAATGATAAGAACATCATCTATCTTCCCCAAAGGTTTCTTTATAGAAGAATCGATGAGACGAACACCAAAAGAACAAGCATCAAAAGGTTTCAACTCAAATATATCATACATTCTTTTGGGCATAACAGAGGTACTAGCTCCAAGATCACATAAAGCAAAGAAAAAAAAGTTATTCAACTTAATTTTAATCATAAGATCCCAACAATCTTCTAGCTTTCTAGGTATGGAGGCTTCTAACCTAAGCTTCTCCTCCCTAGCTTTGATGAGAGCATTAGTGATATGCTCCGTGAAGGCAAGATTAAGTGTGCTAGTGTGGGGGTTTCTAGACATCTTGTGAAGGAAACGAATAACTTCAGAAACAGTGCAATTATCAAAATCAAGGTCACTACTATCAAGTAAAGTGGTAGTGGTGTCCTTTAGGCTCACTTGTTTGGTGATACGGTGAGGATCTCTCACTCCTCGTTGGTTACCCAAAGTGGAAGGTGAGATGTAGCGTAGCAGAAAATTTCCCTCGGTAAAGATACCAAGGTTATCGAATCAGTGGGACTCCAAGAGATACAAGGATGTGTCACGGCGCTTGACGTGGACCTGCACACAGCAACAAATAACTTTGCTCCCAACGAGTACAGAGGAGTTGTCAATTCCTCCGGCCTTGCTGTTTACAAAGGATCAACGCAAGAGATAAAAATAGTGGCAACTGAAAGTAAACTAAGGATGTAAACAGTAATGTGAAGATGGACCGGGGTCCCGTGATTTTCACTAGTGATGTCTCTCTCCCAAAAGACGATAAAAGTGCTAGCGAGGTAAACAAATCACAGCTGGGCAATTGACAGAATTATGAAGGCACCGCAATGCTAACTATGCTGCAAAGAAAGGAAGGGCTCAAAAGCAATGGGCAGTACGCCAAGGTAAGTAGACCGAAATCCAACTGCATCTACTACGAATCATCCACCTTGAGATATCTATCCAGAACATCTCGCTGGTATTAAGTTGCGAATCCCACCCAAAGTGTAAACTCAAAGCAACAGACAACTGCATTAAAAGAACTTTGCGTAAAGTAAACAATCCTTGCACCCGCGGATACAAGCACCGTTGTTTTATCCCTGGTGGCAACATCACATCCCCTAGTCTCATGTTTCTGTCACTCAAGCTAGACATCAAGGGGATGAACCCACAATCAAGCATAACGCTCCCTCTTGGAGTTGCAACAAATCACTTGGCCAAAGTAAAATACGGCAACGGAGAACATGCAAGAATTTATTCAAGAACAAAATATAAAAGAGAAGAACCAAATATATTACTCATCACAATCTGAACATAGTCTCATAATCCATCAGATCCCAGAAAACTCAGCATAGCAACATCAGAAATTACAAAGGTGCCTCGATCATGTGAGGCAGCTCACGAGGTCTCGAAAGTGGAAGCACAAAGAGGGGAGATAAGTACATCACATAGCTACTGGTCACGGAGCCATGGTCCAAGGGAAACTATTCACGGTACATACGGGAGGTGTCCATGGCTATGGATGGTCTCCCGGAGGGGGTTCCTCTTCCCGGCAGGGTGCCGGGGCAGCTTCTCCAGGCAGCCCCGATCTAGAAACGGCGGCGGCGGTACAGAGGCGAGATCGCGGAAAAGAGATCGATATTAGGGGTTTCCACCCTGAGGGATAAATATAGGCGAAGGGGGGCACTGAGAGGGGCCACATGGCAGCCAGGAGGCCCCCTGGCGCGGCCTAGGGTGGGGCCGCGCCAGGGACCCTTCTGGAGTCCCTGTGGTGGCCCCCCTTCCCTCCTTTGGTGTTTCCGGAAGCTTCCGGGTCGCTGATTTTTTATCTGATTTTCCGGATTTTTTGGAGCACTTTTAATGGCCGGAAAACCTGAAATACAAAAACAGCAACTGAAAGCTGGGTGCAATGGGTTAATAGATTAGTCTAAATATGCTTAAAAGTGTATGAAAGTTCAAGCAAAACATGGCAAAGTCACACAAACACATGCATGGAGCAAGCAAAAATTATAGATACGTTTGGGACGTATCAACATCCCCAAGCTTAATTCCTGCTCGTCCTCGAGTAGGTAAATGATAACAAGCATAATTTCTGTGGTGACATGCCACACAAACATATAAGGACTTTTAAGTAAAGCAATCAAAGCATGCAATTCAATTCAAGACTTAACAAGCAAGAGTCTATATTAGCATTGACACAAGCAACAAAATAACAAAGGGTGCAAGAGCTCTCGCTGTCCGTGACTCGAATGTCTCCAAATGGTGTTTGCGTGCAAGAAAGGGGATAGGGAATACGAGATGAAAAAGTATTTTTGTTGAGAACTCAATCTACTAAAGTTTCACACTCGGTCTTCTTTGGAATCTTATCTTGACTCGTCCCCATACCACTAGCCAGGTACAAGTCAATTTGATCCACTCCTTTTCGATATTTTGAGTACTCATGCAATGGATGAGCGTAAGCACGAGAGTTGACACTTTGGATTGCAAAGAGAGAAATATGGTGGAGGAGGAAGACAAAAATGGTGAGAAAGGCTCACATCAATGAGGACAACCATAGGCGAGAGAAGGCCATATGATAGATATGATGTGAGGAGTAGGGATTTCCATGCAACGGATGCACATAAGAGCTAAGAAAAGCTCTCCAATGGAACTAGTGGGGGTGCATCCAACTTGCTTGCTCAAGAAGACCTAGAGCTCATTTGAGGAGGCCCATCATTGGAATATACAAGCCAAGTTTTATAGTGTGAAGGGTCCCCACGTAGCTATATGCATGTATGATGATCTCTATGGAGTACAAGGGATAGAGGATGAAGTACTAGTGTTGATCTCTCAAAAGGAATAGTAGTGTGCCCCCTTCTCTCTTTTTTTATTTTTTTTCTCTTTTTTCTCTTTTTTGTATTTTTTTGGTGGCCTCAATGGCTCTTTCTATTTCTCTCATTTGTCCTCTTTGGGATCTTTTAATTTTTTCCTCTTTGGGATCTTTTAATTTTTTCCTCTTTGGGATCTTTTAATTTGTCCACTTTGGGATATTTTCCTCACTTTAGGGCAAACACTCTATATATTACAAGAAGTATAGAAGATCTTTCACACTTTACAAAGTACTCAAATCATAAAGAAGATGTAACTATCATGATGTATGCAATGTATGCCTCTGCCAGTGTAGCAGGAACATGTATGACATGAAGATCAAGTCATGAAGAAGTGGATGTTGCATGGCAATATATCTCGGAAAGGCTATGGAAATGCCTTGATAGGTAGGTATGGTGGCTGTTTTGAGGAAAGATATAAGGAGGCTTATGATGACAGAGCGTATCATGCCAAGGGTTTGGATGTACCGGCGAAGGTGGACACCAACTCTCGGAATGAGAAGAAGGCAATGCACGGCACGGGAGAGGCTAGCAAAATATGGGAAGGTGGAAGTGTCAACTTTCAATACTTACATTAGTCCGAAGAACTCATGCACTTATTATCGGTAACTCTCAATCTAATAAGGAGGTCCACAAAGAGACAAGTTCCCCGAGGAGGAGTGTATGGGGGTTTGGTTATCCTTGCGCATCCTCGACTCATGGTACGTGAGTGTTCCCTAATATTCGATCCCTCCAAAGATTAGTGATCCATCTAGTAGCTAGAGTTCTCAAATAGTTTTGTAGGTTTTGAAAATACACACGGATTGCCCAAAATACGACACTTATCACTAATAGGCTAGAGATCTTGGCACCAAAAGTTCAAGAATTACTCACATCAATACCTCAAAACTATTGCAAGTCACTACTAGAATTAAATAGCAACCTCAATTACCTACTTTCAAGACAAGACACAACTCAGTGCAACAACCAACTCTCTTTAACAAGATAAACATGAAAACTAAAAAGAGTTCCAGCAACAGACTAAACAAAAGCCAAGGCTCTTGCTAAAGACAAACTAAGACTAAAACTAAACAGGGCAGTAGCTATGAAAAGATAAAGAACACACAACAGCAAAAAGATAAGCAGGAAAAATCCTATGATGTGTTCTAGATTTTGAAAGTGGAGCATGTTTCTCCCACACAAAGTAATACGGGATCTAACTTGTTATGAACAGCAAGCAAAGCTAAGGAAAACTAAAAATAAAACCTAAGAGCAAGACGCTCCAAGCATAGCACATAACGCATGAAGTGATAAAAATATAGTGAGACTAAGGACGAACTGATGATTGTTGATGGATAAGGGGATGCACGGGGGCATCCCCAAGCTTAGATGCTTGAGTCTCCTTGAATATTTGTTGGTGATGCATGGGGGCATCCCCAAGCTTGAGCGCTTGACACTCCTGGATCTTCTTTCACCATCTTCCATCGCACACTTGAAAACTCCCTTCATACATAACTCATCATAAGCTGATTAGAGAGGTTAGTACCCTTAATAAATAATTTTTTTCCCTACTGGATATAAAGATATTCTTGAAGAGATACTGTTTCTCAAGAGTGCCAAAAAGGTTTTGCAAATAAAAAGCAAGCTTAAGGTTTGCAAAAGTTAGGAGAGACAAAACGTGGCAGAATCTGTGAAAAACAGAACAGCAGGTAGTAAAGAATATTTTAGGGATACTTCTGCAACTCAAATAAAAAAACTCAGAACATACGGAAGTTTCGTAATTGTATAGAGCATACTGTGTAAAAATTTCAGCTAAAAAAGATGAACTGGAATTTTTCTGGAATTTTTCTGGTCACGAGGACAGAATCTGTTTTCTGGACAGCATGTCACAACTTTTACTTCCCTTGCCGTAAGAGGCTATAACTTGGCACAAAGCTGAAAAATAAAGATACAATGATGTTGCTACAGTATTAAAAATCATCAAGACACAACAAAAGCAAAAAGAAAAACCTAAATCCGTTGCGGGCTGCCTCCCGAAAGCTCTTCTTTAGAGCCATTAGCTAGGCATAAAGATTTTAAAAGGTGCTCTCATAAGAATAAGGATTTGAAGAAAAAGAGAGCATCAAGAAGCAAATATGAAACACATTTAAGCCGAACCCACTTCCTATGCATAGGAATCTTGTAATAAAATAAATCAAAGAAGCACAAACAAACCAACAGAGGAAGGTGGAACAAGAACATCTTCAAAACTTTCAACATAAAGGGAGTAGTTTTAGTAATATGGAAGTTTCTACAACCAAACTTTTCTCTCTCAAAATAATTTTCAGTAGTATCATGAACAACATCAAGAATATAACTATCACATAAATCATATTGTTCATGACCTACGAGCACACATGTATTATTTTCAACACGGTTTTTAGGATCATAAGATAAACGCAACCCAACATATTGAGATTTGATAATAGGAAAATTCTCCAGAGTTGGAGATTTCAAAAGGATAATAGGGCAATCAAGTGTGGGTGCAACAACAATAATTTCATGCTTAACATAAGGAACTATAGCAAGTTCATATTCGTAGGCATCATCCATAGTGGCATCATGGCCATCAACAAAGCATGTATCAAAATCATTAGAAAGGGAAGTATCAAGTGAGTCCTCGGAATCATAAGATTCCTCTTCATAGCAATCATTAGCCTCTTCTTGGTCAGCAAGCATTATATTTTTAAAATCCTCAATATAAGCATTGGAAGTATAATTCTCGAAGCAATAAGCAAGAACTGCAAAGTTTTCAGACTCGAAAATAGTATCGTGATATTTTTCAATCAAAGAAGCAATCTCATAGGCACCTTTAAAAGCAACAAACTCTTCAATCTTCTCAACATCAAAGTAATCATAAACACCTTTAGCATAAGAAGATAAGATCTCATTTTCATTAAACTCACATTGGAAAGGGAGGTGTTTATGATCTATATTAGAACAGCAAGTAAAATCATAAATGTGGCACAAAAGTTTAGCGTGGCAATAAGAAACATGTATTTGATCCCATAAGTGTTTCCCTTTCTGAGATAGGCGTTGCCGCGTATAATGAGCATGCTCATCCAATGATTTTCCCACAACCAAGTCGGTTGGGTTTTTAGCGCGAGCACAAATTGATCGAAGACGATCCAAGTGAAACATGTCCATCCTTCCATATTTGGGTGGTTCAGCACCCATGGTGAGGATAGCATCACTAGGCAAAGCAAGACAAAGGAAAAAGGTAGCAACTATTTTTGTGGTTTTTCAAATAAGACACAAAGGCAAAAGCAAAAACTGGAAATGTAAACTAACAAGACTAAAAAACAAAGGTAAAGGGTAGTGTGCAACTCCCCTATCTTAGCACTCGGAGTCCCCGGCAACAGCGCCAGAAATTCGCTTGATGGCTTCTCGCCCTTCGTTGGTGAGCTCCAAGTGGAAGGCGTGATGTAGCACAACAGCAAGTTTCCCTCGGTGAAGATACCAAGGTTTGTCTCCAGTAGGAATCCAGAGATGATAAGTAGGTGTCAGCGGCGCGACTGACGTGGACCTGCACACAGACACAGATAACTTTGTTCCCAACGAAGTTCAGAGAGGTTGTCAATCTCTCCGGTCTTGTTGTTCACAAAGGGTAAAACACAAGGGATAATGATAGCAATTGAAAGTAAAAGCAGAAAAGTAAAGATAGCATGGAAACAGTAATAAGGATATGGACCGGGATACGTGATGTTCGCTAGTGATGTCTCTCTCCCAAAAGACGATAAAACTGCTATGCGAGGTAAACAAATTACAGAAGGGCAATTGACAGGATTATGAATGCACCGCAATGCTAACTATGCTACAAAAGAAAGGAAGAGGCTCAAAAGCACGGGCAGTACGCCAAAATAAGTAGACCGTAATCCAACTGCATCTACTACTAATCATCCACCTTGAGATATCTATCCAGAACATCTCGCTGGTATTAAGTTGCGAGCCCCACCCAAAGTGTAAACCCAAAGCAACAGACAACTGCATTAAAAAGAACTTTGCATAAAGTAAAAAATCCTTGCAACCGCGGTTACAAGCATCGTTGTTTTCCCCCTTGTGGCAACAGCACATCCCCTAGACTCATGTTTCTGTCACTCAAGCGTGTCATCGGGGGGCATGAACCCACAATCGAGCATAACGTTCCCTCTTGGAGTCACTACCTACTACTTGGACAAAGCAATAAACAGCAACGGAGAACATGCAAGAATTACTTAGGAACAAAAATATAAGAGATAAAAACCAAATATATTACTCTATCACAATCTGAACATAATCTCATAAATCATCAGATCCCATCAAACTCAGCATAGCAATAGCAGAAAGATTACAAAAGTGCCTCGATCATGTAGGGCAGCTCACGAGGTCTAAATCATGAAGAACAAAGAGGGGAGGAGAACATCACATAGCTACTGATCACGGACCCATGGTCCAAGGAAGACTACTCACGAGACATCCGGGGAGCATCCATGGTGGAGAGGAGACTCCCGGAGGTCAATCCTCCCTCCGGCAGGGTGACGGGAAGAGGTCTTCTGGTGCTCCCGATCTTGGAAGCGCGGCGGCGGCGGAACAGAGGAGAGTTTGCGAAATAGGGTTCTCTCCTCGGAGTTTCCCCGTGACGGAGAATAAATAGGCGAAGGGGGGCAGCCAGAGGTGGACCAGGGCCCCAGGCGCCCCTCTAGCGCGGCCAGGGGTGAGGCCGCGCCGGGTGGCCGCCTGGGCCCCCCTGGTTCCCCTCTGGCCCCTCTCGGGCTCTTCGCGAAGCTTCCTGTACGCTGATTTTTCCTGTATTTTTCACACTTTACAACGCAGATTTTTCCTTTATCCGAGTAATTCCTACACATAAAGTACAAAAACAAGAACTTGTGCACTCTTGCAACCATTAATAGGTTAGTTCCAAAATATGTTATAAAAAGATATGAAAGTGTATCAAAAGCATAGCAATATCACACAAAACATGCATGGAGCAAGCATAAATTATAGATACGTTTGGGACGTATCAGTTTCCTATTATCTACTTGGTGTTTATCATATCTGTTACAACTTGTTGTTCTTAATGCTTGCCACTTTGGGCCCGAGTGCCATGATTTCAGATCTCATCACCCTTTTCTTTCTTTAGTTTGTGGTGTTCTTGATCCTATCTATGAGTTGTATGCACCTATTATAGTCCGGAACCGGCGATCTCAATGGTGACAGCTTGGGACACCAAAGGGGATGGACTATAATTTGAGGATTCCGTGTATCCAGGAAGTGTTAATGCTTTGTTCCGGTGCTCTTTGACAGGAGTACCTTAATCTCCCTAAGTTCCTTTTGGCCCCATTTTTAGCGGGAGGGTAGGACAAAAGATGTTGTGGCACGTACAACTACCTTGGGATACATGCCTGATGTTTGATATTTGCCTAGATGATCCTTTCTTTTCTGTGAGCCTTGCCCGTGTTAGAATCTATTACATGTTCATTCTCATCCAAGAAGCGCCCAACCATCCATCTCCCTAGCCTACATTGTTTTCTTTCTTGCTGGTTACTAGCTGTTTACTTTTTATGTTTTACCTTCGTTGTTCCACTACCACTATCACCACTATTATCACCACCACTATTACCACCATATCACAGTTGTTACTAATACCTTTGTGCAAGCAAGTGTTTATTTCAGGTGCGATTGAATTGACAACTCAATTGTCAAAGCCTGTACGTATTCTTTGTGTCCCCAAGTGTCGAATCAATAAATTGGGTTATCTTGCCCGCGAAGACTATCTCGATCCCCTACAGTTGAGGGTTATCAAGTACTGTTTTCTGGCTTCGTTTCCGGGGACCATAGCTTTATTTACAGGTCTACTTGAAGTATCCTACCTGCTGCACGCTATCCACTATGGGTAAGAAAGGAGACCCCAAGGTTCCGATCTTACCATCCCGTATGAGACGAGGTACTGCTCTTAGCACTAGTGCTAAACTTGATTCACCTTCAGTTATGAGTCAGTTTGATTCACCTCAGTTACATGTTACTTCTGCTGAGTCTGGTGATACGTCCAAAAGGTATCTATAATTTCTGCTTGCTCCATGCATGTTTTGTGTGATATTGCTATGATCTAGATACACTTTCATACACTTTTGATCATATTTGGACTAACCTATTAACTCAGTGCACCCCAGTGCCAGTTCCTGTTTTCTGTTGTTTTTCTATTTCAGTTTTCCCCCATATAAAAAGTGCCAGAAAAATTCGGGAAACTTCAGATAAAAAATCAGCATGACGGAAGCTTCGAGAAGAGCCCAGGAGGGGCCAGAGGGGAGCCAGGGGGGCCCAGGCGGCCACCCGGCGCGGCCCCACCCCTGGCCGCGCCAGGGGGGCGCTTGGGGCCTCTGGCCCACCTCTGGCTGCCCCCTTTCGCCTATTTATCCCCCGTCACGGGAAAACTCCAGAACGAGAACCCTATTACGCGAACTCGCCTCTGTTCCGCCGCCGCCGCGCTTCCGAAGATCGGGAGCACCAGAAGACCTCTTCCCGGCACCCTGCCGGAGGGAGGATTGACCTCCGGGAGTCTCCTCTCCACCATGGATGCTCCCCGGATGTCTCGTGAGTAGTTTTCCTTGGACCATGGGTCCGTGATCAGTAGCTATGTGATGTTCTCCTCCCCTCTTTGATCTTCATTGTTTAGACCTCGTGAGCTTCCCTACATGATCGAGGCACCTTTGTAATATTTCTGCTATTGCTATGTTGAGTTTGATAGGATCTGATGGATTATGAGATTATGTTCAGATTGTGATAGAGTAATATATTTGGTTTTTATCTCTTATATTTTTGTTCCTAAGTAATTCTTGCATGTTCTCCGTTGTTGTTTATTTCTTTGGCCAAGTAGTAGGTAGTGACTCCAAGAGGGAGCGTTGTGCTAGATTGTGGGTTCATGCCCCCCGATGACATGCTTGAGTGACAAAAACATGAGTCTAGGGGATGTGTTGTTGCCACAAGGGGGAAAACAACGGTGCTTGTAACCGCGGTTACAAGGATTGTTTACTTTACGCAGAGTTATTTTTAATGCAGTTGTCTGTTGCTTTGGGTTTACACTTTGGGTGGGGCTCGCAACTTAATACCAGGGAGATGTTCTGGATAGATATCTCAAGGTGGATGATTAGTAGTAGATGCAGATGGATTTCGGTCTACTTACCTTGGCGTACTGCCTGTGCTTTTGAACCTCTTCCTTTCTTTTGTAGCATAATTAGCATTGTGGTGCGTTCTTAATCCTATCAATTCCCTTTCTGTAATTTGTTTACCTCGCATAGCATTTTTATAGTCTTTTGGGAGAGAGACATCACTAGCGAACATCACGTATCCCGGTCCATATCCTTATCATTTTTCCACGCTTTATTTACTTTTCTGCATTTACTTTCAAGTTGCTATTATTATCCCTTGAGTTTTATCCTTTGTAAACAACAAGACCGGAGAGATTGACAACCTCTCTGAATTTCGTTGGGAACAAAGTTATCTGTGTCTGTGTGCAGGTCCGCGTCAGTTGCGTCGCTGACACCTACTTATCATCTCTGGAGTCCTGCTGGAGACAAACCTTGGTATCTTTACTGAGGGAAATTTGCTGTTGTGCTACATCACGGCTTCCACTTGGGGCTCACCAACGAAGGGCGAGAAATCACTATCATTACCTCGCACATCAAGCCAAATTTCTGGCGCCGTTGTCGGGGACTCCGAGTGCTAAGATAGGGGAGTTGCACACTACCCTTTACCTTTGTTTTTTAGTCTTGTTAGTTTATCTTTCAGTTTTTATCTTTGGGTCTTTTATCAAAAACTACAAAAAAATCTGCCACACTTGCTGCTACTATGGGTTCCACTGAAAACACCAAGTTGTGTGACTTCACTAGTCACAACAACCAAGACTTTATCTGCACTCCCATTGCCACACCTGCCACTTCAGCTACCTCTTATGAAATTAAACCTTCTTTGCTAAACCTTGTTATGAGAGATCAATTCTCTAGTGCTGGAGATGATGCTGCTTTACACTTGAATAATTTTTTTGAATTATGTGATATGCAAAAGTATAAAGAAGTAGAAGGTGATGTTGTTAAGCTCAAGCTCCTTCCTTTCTCTTTAAGGGGAGATGCTAAAATCTGGTTCCAATCTTTGCCTAGAAATAGCATAGATTCTTGGGATAAGTGCAAAGATGCTTTTATAGGGAAGTACTACCCTCCTGCTAAGATTATCCAATTGAGGAGCAATATTATGAATTTTAAGCAATTGCATAATGAACACGTTTCCCAAGCTTGGGAACGAATGAAATCTCTTGTTAAGAAATGCCCTACACATGGTTTGACTACCTGGATGGTTATCCAGACTTTTTATGCAGGCTTGAACTTTACCTCGCGGAACCTGTTAGATTCGGCCGCAGGAGGAACCTTTATGTCAACTACACTTGGTGCTGCCACGAAGCTTCTCGATGAAATGATGACCAATTATTCCCAATGGCACACCGAACGCGCTCCAACAGGTAGGAAGGTAAATTCTGTCGAGGAAATTACCTCCCTTAATGAAAAAGTTGACTTAATTATGTCTCTACTTACCAAGCAACCCTCTATTGATCCTCATGATGTTCCTTTAAATTCTTTGGTTGCTCAAGAACAAGTAGATGTGAACTTTATTGCTAGAAACAACTTCAACAACAATGCTTATAGGGGAAATTTTGCTAGCAATCCTAGACAGTTTCCATCCAACTATGGGAACAACAACACCTACCCTAGCAACAACTCCTATAATCCTACTTATACGAAAAGAGACCTACCTAGCTATGATAAATTGGTGGAAATAGAGAAGGTTACTAAGAACTATATGCACACCCAGTTTGAATAAAACAAAACCTTCTCTAAGAAAATAGGTGAGCATACTACCATTCTGCAAAACATTAGTGAACAGCTTGATAGCCTGAACAATGAGATTTCTAAACTCCAGGCTAGACTTACCGCCACCGAAACCCATGTTTCGAATATGTCCCACACCCATTCTACTTTGATAAATCAAATGGCAGCCAAACCGGAAGTTATCCCTATGGAAGAAGATAGAATTAAGAACCTTCCTACACACCACACAGTTGCCACTATCCAAATTGTTGAGGACACCCAAACTATTAGCACCCAATGCACTCCTAGTCCCGGTGGACCTATTAATGGTGATGCTAATACCTCAACCGTAGAAAAAGAAACTCCTATGAACATAGAGGGTTTCAAACAAGTGAGCCTAGATGACACTACTACCACCTTTGATAATAGTGATATTGATTTTGATAGTTGCACCCTCTCAGAAGTTATTAGTTTGCTACACAAAATGTCCAGAGACCCCCACACTAGCACACTTAATCTTGCCTTCACGGAGCATATCACAAATGCTCTCATCAAAGCTAGGGAGGAGAAGCTTAGACTAGAAGCCTCCATACCTAGGAAGCTAGATGATGGTTGGGACCCTATGATCAAAATTAAATTAAATAACTTCTCTTGCTATGCTTTATGTGATGTTGGAGCTAGTACCTCCGTTATGCCCAAAAGAATATTTGATATGTTTGAATTAAAACCTTTTGAGCCTTGTTCTTTTGGTGTTCGTCTTGTTGATTCTTCCGTAAAGAAACCTTTAGGGAAGATCGACGATGTTCTTATCATTGTCAATGACAACTATGTTCCCGTTGATTTTATTGTTATGGATATAGAGTGTGAACCTTTATGTCCAATTATTTTGGGACGTCCTTTTCTTCGCACTGTTGGTGCGGTTATTGACATGAAAGAGGGGAATATAAAATTCCAATTCCCATTTAAAAAGGGGATGGAACACTTCCCTAGAAAGAAAATCAAGTTACCTTTTGAGTCTGTTACTCGGGCTAGTTATTCTCTTTCTCTTGATAAAACTTGACTCTTCTTTTGCATTAAGCCTAGCTAATGGCTTTAAAGAAGCGCTTTCGGGAGGAACCCCGCAATGAATTTAGGTTTTTCTTTTTGCTTTTGTTGTGTCTTGATGATTGTTACTTTTGTAGCAACATCATTGTATCTTTATTTTTCAGCTTTGTGCCAAGTTATAGCCTCTTACGGCAAGGGAAGTAAAAGTTGTGACATGCTGTCCAGAAAACAGATTCTGTCCTCGTGACCAGAAAAATTCCAGGAAAATCCCAATTCATCTTTTTGATCTGAAATTTTTACAAAGTAAGCTCTATACAATTACCAAACTTCCGTATGTTCTGAGTTTTTTGATTTGAGTTGCAGAAGTATCCCTAAAAAATTCTTTACTACCTGCTGTTCTGTTTTTCACAGATTCTGCCGCGTTTTGTCTCTCCTTACTTTTGCAAACCTTAAGTTTGCTTTTTCTTTGCAAAAACTTTTTGGAACTCTTGAGAAATAGTATCTCTTCAAGAATATCTTTATATCCAGTGGAATTTTTTTATTTATTAAGGGTACTAACCTCTCTAATCAGCTTATGACGAGTTATGTATGAAGGGAGTTTTGAAGTGTGCGATGGAAGATGATGAAAGAAGATCCAGGAGTGTCAAGCACTCAAGCTTGGGGATGCCCCCATGCATCTCCAATAAATATTCAAGGAGACTCAAGCGTCTAAGCTTGGGGATGCCCCCGTGCATCCCCTTCTCCATCAACAATCATCAGTTCGTCCTTCGTCTCACTATATTTTTATCACTTCATGCATTATGTGCTATGCTTGGAGCGTCTCGCTCTTAGGTTTTATTTTTCTTTAGATTTTCTTGCTGTTCATAACAAGTTAGGTCCTGTCTTACTTTGTGTGGAAGAGAAACATGCTCCACTTTCAAAATCTAGAACACATCATAGGATTTTTCATGCCTATCTTCTTGCTGTTGTGTGTTCTTGATCTTTTCATAGCTACTGCCTTGTTTAGTCTTAGTCTTAGTTTGTCTTTAGCAAGAGCCTTGTATTTTGTTTAGTTTGTTGCTGGAACTCTTTTTAGTTTTCATGTTTATCTTGTTAAGAGAGTTGGTTGTTGCACTGAGTTGTGTCTTGTCTTGAAAGTAGGTAATTGAGGTTGCTATTTAATTTTAGTAGTAACTTGCAATGGTTTTGAGGTATTGATGTGAGTAATGTTTGAACTTTTGGTGTCAAGAGCTCTTGCCTATTAGTGATAAATGTCGTATTTTGGGCAATCCGTGTTTATTTTCAAAACCTACAAAACTAGTCGAGAACTCTAGCTAATAGATAGATCACTACTCTTCTGAGGGGTCGAATATCAGAGAACACTCAAGTACCATGAGTCGAGGATGCGCAAGGATAACCAAACCCCCATACACTCCTCCTCGGGGTACTTGTCTCTTTTTAAACCTCCTTATTAGATTGAGAGTTACCGATAATAAGTGCATGAGTTCTTCGGACTAATGTAAGTATTGAGAGTTGACACTTCCACCTTCCCATATTTTGCTAGCCTTTCCCGTGCCGTGCATTGCCTTCTTCTCACTCCGAGAGTTGGTGTCCACCTTCGCCGGTACTTCCAAACCCTTGGCATGATACGCTTTGTCATCATAAGCCTCCTTATATCTTTCCTCAAAACAGCCACCATACCTACCTATCAAGGCATTTCCACAGCCTTTCCGAGTTACATTGCCATGCAACTTCCACCTCTTCATGACTTGATCTTCATGTCATACTTGTTCCTGCTACACTGGCAGAGACATACATTGCATACATCATGATAGTTACATCTTCTTTATGATTTTGAGTACCTTGTAAAGTGTGAAAAGATCTCCTTTACCTTCTTGTAAATTAGAGTGTTGCCCTTAAGTGAGGAAAAGATCCCAAAGTGGACACATTAAAAGATCCCAAAGATGACAAATGAGAGTTAAATAGAAAGAGCCATTGAGGCCACCAAAAAAATACAAAAAATAGAAAAAAAGAAAAATAAATAAAAAGAGAGAAAGGGGCAACACTACTATCCTTTTGAGAGATCCACACTAGTACTCCCTTTATATCCTTGTACACCATAGAGATGATCGTTATGCATATAGCTATGTGGGGACCTTCACACTGTAGAACTTGGCTTGCATATTCCAAGGATGAGCCTCCTCAAAAGAGCTCTAGGTCTTCATGAGCGAGCAAGTTAGATGCACCCCCACTAGTTCCATTGGAGAGCTTCCTAGCTCGTATGTGCATCCGTTGCATGGCAATCCCTACTCCTCACATCATATCTATCATTTGGCATCTCTTGCCTATGATTGTCCTCATTGATGTGAGCCTTTCTCATCCTTTTTGTCTTCCTCCTCCGTACTTCTCTCTTTGCCATCCTAAGTGTAAAATCTCATGCTTACGCTCATCCATTGCATGAGTGCTCAAAATATCGAAAAGGAGTGGATCAAATTGACTTGTACCTGACTTGTGGTCTGGGGATGAGTCAAGATAAGATCCCAAAGAGGACCAAGTGTGAAACTTTAGTAGATTGAGTTCTCAACATAAAAATACTTTTTTCTCGTATTCCCTATCCCCTTTCTTGCACACAAACACCATTTGGAGACATTCGAGTCACGGACAGCGAGAGCTCTTGCACCTATTGTTCTTTTGTTACTTGTTTCAATGCTAATATAGACTCTTGCCTGTTATGACTTGAATTGAATCTCTAACTTTGATTGCTTTACTTTTCAAAGTTCTTATATGGTTGCTAGCATGTCACCACATAAATTATGTTGTTCTCATTACCTACTCGAGGACGAGCAGGAATTATGCTTGGGGATGTTGATACGTCCAAAACGTATCTATAATTTCTGCTTGCTCGATGCATGTTTTGTGTGATATTGCTATGATCTAGATACACTTTCATACAGTTTTGATTATATTTGGACTAACCTATTAACTCAGTGCACCCCAGTACCAGTTCCTGTTTTCTGCTGTGTTTCTATTTCAGTTTTCCCCCATATAAAAAGTGCCAGAAAATTTCGGGAAAATTCAGATAAAAAATCAGCGTGACGGAAGCTTCGAGAAGAGCCCGGGAGGGGCCAGAGGGGAGCCAGGGGGGCCCAGGCGGCCACCCGGCGCGGCCCCACCCCTGGGGCCCCTGGGCCACCTCTGGCTGCCCCCTTTCGCCTATTTATCCCCCGTCACGGGAAAACACCAGAACGAGAACCCTATTCCGCGAACTCGCCTCTGTTCCTCCGCCGCCGCGCTTCCGAAGATCGGGAGAACCAGAAGACCTCTTCCCGGCACCCTGCCGGAGGGAGGATTGACCTCCGGGAGTCTCGTCTCCACCATGGATGCTCCCCGGATGTCTCGTGAGTAGTTTTCCTTGGACCATGGGTCCGTGATCAGTAGCTATGTGATGTTCTCCTCCCCTCTTTGATCTTCATTGTTTAGACCTCGTGAGCTTCCCTACATGATCGAGGCACCTTTGTAATATTTCTGCTATTGCTATGTTGAGTTTGATAGGATCTGATGGATTATGAGATTATGTTCAGATTGTGATAGAGTAATATATTTGGTTTTTATCTCTTATATTTTTGTTCCTAAGTAATTCTTGCATGTTCTCCGTTGCTGTTTATTGCTTTGGCCAAGTAGTAGGTAGTGACTCCAAGAGGGAGCGTTGTGCTAGATTGTGGGTTCATGCCCCCCGATGACATGCTTGAGTGACAGAAACATGAGTCTAGGGGATGTGTTGTTTCCACAAGGAGGAAAACAACGGTGCTTGTAACCGCGGTTACAAGGATTGTTTACTTTACGCAGAGTTCTTTTTAATGCAGTTGTCTGTTGCTTTGGGTTTACACTTTGGGTGGGGCTTGCAACTTAATACCAGCGAGATGTTCTGGATAGATATCTCAAGGTGGATGATTAGTAGTAGATGCAGATGGATTTCGGTCTACTTACCTTGGCGTACTGCCTGTGCTTTTGAACCTCTTCCTTTCTTTTGTAGCATAATTATCATTGCGGTGCGTTCTTAATCCTGTCAATTGCCTTTCTGTAATTTGTTTACCTCGCATAGCATTTTTATCGTATTTTGGGAGAGAGACATCACTAGCGAACATCACGTATCCTGGTCCATATCCTTATCATTGTTTCCACGCTTTATTTACTTTTCTGCATTTACTTTCAAGTTGCTATTATTATCCCTTGCGTTTTATCCTTTGTAAACAACAACACCGGAGAGATTGACAACCTCTCTGAACTTCGTTGGGAACAAAGTTCTCTGTGTCTGTGTGCAGGTCCGCGTCAGTTGCGCCGCTGACACCTACTTATCATCTCTGGAGTCCTGCTGGAGACAAACCTTGGTATCTTTACTGAGGGAAATTTGCTGCTGTGCTACATCACGCCTTCCACTTGGGGCTCACCAACGAAGGGCGAGAAATCACTATCATTACCTCGCACATCATCTGGCAATATGTCAGATAATTTTGATGATGCTTCTACTACCTTTGAGACTTATATGTGACCAAGCTTTTTTCCTTTTTCCTTGAAAGGAGATGCTAGAGCATGGTATGATGCACACCATGTGGTTCCATTCAGAGTCCTCAAGATATGGCTATATCTTTCGTTGATAAGTATTTTCCTGCTCATATGCAACATGCTGCTTTACAAAGAATTTATAATTTTAAACAGTTGCAGGATGAGCATCTCCCTAAAGCTTGGGGGAGATTTTGCAGTTTGCTGAAGGCTAGACCGGGACATGAGATCCCTAAGAATGAATTACTTGATATATTTTATGCTGGTCTAACCGATGGGTCTAAATCCTATCTAGATAGTTGTGTTGGTTGTGTTTTCAGGCAAAGAACACCGGACGACGCGGAAGAATTGATGGGCAAGATTGCCAAAAACCATGAAGATTGGTCTGTGCTTGAACCACCTCCACCACCAAAAAAGAGTGGCATGCTTGTCCTAAGCCCCGAAGATATGCAAGAAGCAAAGAAGTCTATAAAAGAGAAAGGAATTAAAGCTAAAGACGTGAAGAATCTACCCCCAATTGAGAAGCTGTGTGAGCCTACCACTCACCCACCTATGGTAGAGGTACACTCTCTTTTAGATTTCAATGCAAGTGACATCCCTAAATGTAAACCTCCTGACCAATGTTTAGATGAGCTTGATAATTTTATTATGAAGCGGAATCACTTGAATGCAAAGGTACAAGGTCAGTTGCATGATAATACTCTTGCTATCAAAAGTTTGCTTGATGTTCTAGGTAGAACAGTTAATGATGTTAAATGTCTTGTGAAGCATTTTCATATGGTTCAAACTCAGCTTGAACAAATTTCTAATGTGCAAAAATATTTGCTTGCTAATAATGCCAAACATGACAATTTACAGGCTTATGGTATAAAGACCCGGGGTGGAACACACACCCAGGACCCTCTCCAGTGCAGGAAGAAGAAATTGTTAGCTCTCCAAAGAAGAAGAAGAAGAAGAAGAGACACAAGGAAGCTGACAATTCCAATGACCCAATAGAAGAAGAAGAACCAGCTGTTGATCCAAACAACATATCTACCTCCGATGCTGGGACCGAAGACGGTGCTGAACCTGAAAAAGATGCGGAAAAGAATGATCCACACGAGGTTCGTGAAGAAGAAGCAACCGATAAACGCAATAAGTATACTAGAGAAGAATTTCTTGCAAGGAGACATGGGAAGGAACGAGAACCATGGGTATAGAAACCCATGCCTTTCCCTAGCAAGTCCGTCAAAACCAAAGAAGAAGAGCACTATAACAAGTTTTGTGAGTGGATGAAACCTCTTTTTCTTCAAATCCCTTTGACCGATGCTATTAAGTTACCTCCTTACTCTAAATATATGAAAGATATTGTTACTAATAAAAGAAAAGTCCCTAATGAGGAAATATCTACTATGCTTGCTAACTACTCTTTCAGTGGCAAGATTCCTGAGAAGCTCGGTGATCCAGGTATACCCACCATTCCTTGCTCCATAAAAAATAATTATGTTAGAACTGCTTTATGTGATCTTGGTGCAGGAGTGAGTGTTATGCCCTTTTCTCTCTACAAAAGACTTTGTTTAGAGAAACTAATTCCTACAGATATCTCTCTATAGATGGCCGACAAGTCCACGGCCGTCCCGATCGGTATTTGTGAGGATGTTCCTGTTGAAGTTGCCAATTGCTTAATACTTACTGATTTTGTTGTGCTTGACATGCCCGAGGATGGGAGCATGTCCATTATCCTTGGTAGACCTTTTCTTAACACCGCAGGTGCTATTATTGATTGCAATAAAGGGAAGGTTACCTTCAACGTGAATGACAAAGAACACACGGTGTATTTTCCGAAGAAGATCAACAAAAGGCATGGCCTTAACTCCATTGAGAATACCGAGACCGTGAAGATTGGAGAATGGGATTGTCCACTACATGTATACCACAAATACAAAACAATTATGGTGGGGACAATGTCCATTAAAGTGAGGGTGCAATGATCACTTCATAAGAGGCGAGACTTTCTACGCTATATACCACAGGTTTGTTGGTAAGACTTGATCAACCTTGCTAACTAGCATGTTTTATATAGGTAAAAAGTTGAGCTTGTTATGTTTTCATTTCCTTTAGCTTTTATTCTCTTTGTTGTACCCAAGTTTTTGTGTTAAAAGCTTCACTTGTTCTAACTTTTGTCTCAAGTTCACGAAAGTTTTTGCAGATTTTTGGAAAAATTCTCTACAGTGAAGTTGCCCAGAAAATTCAAAAAAAAAATTCCAGGTAAAAAGCCATCGGGGAGTACCTGTGGCTGACCAGGGGGGTCCACCCCTGGCCCAGGAGGCCAGGTGGCGCGGCCCAGCTCCTGGCCGCGCCACCCACCCTCCTGGGGGCCACAGGCACCCCCTGCTGGCATCTCTTCTTGCACTCTCTCTCTCTCTCTCTCTCACCCCGAAAACTCGTGTTCTTGCTCTGGTTTCGTGTTCTTGCTGTTCTTGAGCACGGAACTTCGATCTCCCTCTACAACCACTCATTTGAGCTGAAATTTGGAAAAAAATACTCTCTGGTATGTGACTCCCTCACCCCTCCAATTAGTTTTCTAGTTGATGGCTTCATTAGTGAGTATTTAGTGGTTCTTGGTGCTGTTTAGTTGAGCTTAAATGTTTGTGTAGAAATTTATTTTTCAAGTTTTGTTGCTAGTTTGAGCCTTGGTAAAGTAAGTAGAATGTTTTGCCCAAACTAGTTTTGCTTAAATCTTCATTTTTGTGAATTGTTAAAAATTTCAGAAATGGAGAGGCTAGGAAAGTGGCTTGGTAAGAAGAAGCCCGAGCGCTCTAGCTGTGTTACGCGTTCCGCAACTTCACCTTCAACCACAAGGGTGAGCTATAATGAAGACATCGTACCCATGGAGATGTTGGACGCGTCACCCGCGAGAGCTATGGCATTTCCGTGCAAAGATTTCATGGAGGATGTCGGCATACGAGAAGAGTTCTATGCTATGTGTGCCAATGCAGGTTTGACACGGCTTGTTACGAGCCATGTACCACAGTACGAGACACTCACCGCTATTTTTGTTAACAATTTCAGGTTTTATCTTGATAATGATACTGTGGTGTTTCGACTTTATGAAAGATTGTTGACCATATCTATGAGTACATTTTGTGAAGCTTTAGGTTTGCCAGGCTTGGTCGAGAAGAAGAAGAGGAAAAATGTCCAAACTGTTGCACTCAACACCCTCCTCGACTCGTTCTGTAACACTGAAGTGAGGGCATCCAACCGCCAGAAGATTTCCAACATTTTGTTCCCTCACCTCAGGTATTTCGCCTATTATATTGCAAGAGGGTGTTGGCTCGAGACAACACGAGCAACACTTCTACGCCTGATACTGCTATCATGGCGAATGCCTTCTCAGGAAAGCACGAGTATCATGTGGGTTCTCTTATTGCGAAATGCCTTGCTACTAATAGTAACAAAGGGGGCCTCTTTGGTGGTGTCTATGCCACACTTATTTTGCAGTTTCTCCAAGGAGAACCGCGCCCAGATGATACAGTCTTTCCTTTTGTCAGCCTTGACTTGGCCGCTATGCACTTGATTATATTTTGCGGTTTAAAGACGGTGTGGAACGCACTGTCCGTCTACCTGCACCACTTGTGTTTGATTTTTCTCGCAGGAACGGATTTCGTTTTTCAGCGGCCGAGTTTGATGAGATCACGGGGAGATACCAGTTTCACGACCCCACGGAGGGGGTCGAGCCAGACGAGGAGGAGTACGTGGTATATCCACCAGTTCAGGAGGAGACCGTCACCCCCTGGGGTGAAGGGTCTTCCTCTGGATGGGGGGCGGGACCTTCCTCTTCCACGTGGGAGGATCCGAGGACTTCAATGTACGCACCGGAGGGCTCATATAACCCTTGGGATTACCATTACCCCAGGAGCAGGAGGCTCCTCGGGACCGCAGTAGAAGAGCCCAACTTAGGCCAAAAGCCTAAGCTTGGGGGAGTACGTGCTCTCCTCCCCTTTCCATTGTATCTACCGTTGGTTCGCTTTTATATTTTTGCAAGTTTTTGCATGTTCTTCTTTGTTCTTTTAGTTTGCAAAAACCCAAAAAGATTCCTCCTTTCTTTTGCTTTCGTTAAACCTTAAAAAATCCCAAAATTATGTTTCCTTTGCTCTTTAGTTTGCTTTGTTTCAGAGTTCAGCTCGAGTCCGTGATGATTATATTTCCTACGTTCGCTCGTGCAAGTGACAAGGCAGTAATGACGAAGATCGACGGAAGGGATGCAACAAGGAAAGCCGGTATGAACTCTTTTCGTTTCTACTTTTGTACATATGCCTGTACTTATGATTAGAGACCAGCTTGTAGCGACATAGTGCTATGTTTACAATACTTTCCCAGTGGTTCATGCTTTCTTTGTGGTTAGTCTCAAATAGCTAGAGTTTATAATGTGTTGCTTGAATTGATTGACATGCATTGCATTGTTCATGGTGGGGCATATTGAAGTGGTATTTCCCTCTGGGGGATTCTTGGATTGACTTGGCACATGTTCACGCATGTTAAGACTAAAAAGTATGTTATGCCTTGATGATCTTTTTACTTCAGGGTGAGTTATATCCCTTTCATTCCCGATTCAATGTTGCTTTGTCGCTCTGCATGATTATGACTGTTATGCTCTCTAGTTGGTCGCTTCCCCGTCTTTTGCTAGCCCTCCTCCAGCACCAAGCGGAATTATGCTTGTGCTTCCAAACTCCTTTACAAACCAGTTGTTCCATTTGAGTCCACCATACCTACCTATATGTGGTATTTACCGGCCACTCCTAACTTAGACTTTCTTGTGCCATCTCGAAATTTATTCAAAAGCTTCCCCTTTGCAACCATACAAGCTCATGGTGCGGTGAGGGAAAATCAGTATCTTTCATGCCAAAAATATTTTGACAAAAGTTTTAACTAGTCAATAAAAAAAATGAGAGTTACACCTCCCCCATATTTGATGATGGAATGAAATGGACCAAATGATGCTTATGATAGGTGGAATGATACCCTCCTTCCATCCTTGAGCCAAAATAAAAGGCTCCGTAGACCATCAAAGATTCATGGATAAGGAAACATGTGTAAGCAAAAGGCATTAATATGGTTGGCATGGAAGATATTGAGAGACCTTTACCGTTCACCGTTGACTGGAAAGTTGCATCTCTCAAAAGAGGTTTATCTCTGTTTTCAAAACCAAGAGCTCTGGCACATGTTTAGTCTTTGCTTCCTTTCACGGGTTTTCAACCTTGCCATCAAAAGCCACGGTTCGAGAGTCTCCACCTTCCTTTTTCCAAAGCACCAACTAGGAGAGCATAATCATCATTCTTAGCGTAACATGCATTGTCCCAAAGTATCACATTGTCTTCTGCATGCTTGTGATGTTTCTTACTTTGAGTTCTGAGTTCTAGTCTCCTTTAAAACTCCGGAGGAGTTTCTGCATTTATGTTTTTCTTCACTCATGGAGGCTAGCGAGATACCACTCTGATATGTTCATGCTATGTGCATTGTGATCTTGAATTGATTTTCAGCAGCATATTGTTTACTTTTTGTTTGTTTCTGACTGATTACATGAAAAAAGGATTGCTTCGTGCATTGTCCTTGTAGCATGGTGTCAAAACTTGCTAAACTCTTTCGTAGTACATGCTTATATACATCTAATGAAGCAAAAGAGTTTGTCAAAGTTTTCTTTGTCGCGTCCAGTTTGTTGAACCGAATTGCTTGAGGACAAGCAATGGCTAAGCTTGGGGGAGTTGATACGTCTGAAACGTATCTACTTTTCGAAACACTTTTGCTATTGTTTTGGCTTCATTCTTGCATGAATTTGAACGAAACTAACACGGGCTGACGCTGTTTTCAGCAGAGCTACCAGTGTTGTTTTCTTTTGTGCAGGTTCCTGGATATTTAGGTACGCTGGAAAAATCCCAATAAAATATATAAAAAATCAGCGTTCCGGAAGCTTCCGAGGATACAAAGGGGGCCACAGGGCAGCCAGGGGGCAGCCAGGAGGGTGCCTGGCGCGGCCCAGCCCCTGGCCGCGCCACCTGCCCTCCTGGCTGGGTCCCACACCCCCTGGTGGCCTACCTTGGCCCCTATTTATTCTCCCGACGCAGAAACCCCAGAACAGAAGTCGCTTTTCCAATCTACGTCGCGGAGCCGCCGCAACCCTCTGTTCTTCCCCGGGAGAGCTAATCTGGAGGCTGCTTTGGCCTCCGGTGAGGGGAAATCATCGCCATCGTCATCATCATCGCCTCTCCATCACCCCTCCATGAATTCTCCATCCATGTGTGAGTAATTCCCTGTTGTAGGCAAAGGGGATGGTAGGGATTGGATGAGTTAGATCATGTAATAGTTCAATCAGATTGTTGGAGGCATGTTGCCTATCATCTACTTGGTGTTTATCATCTCTGTTACAACTTGTTGTTCTTAATGCTTGCCACTTTGGGCCCGAGTGCCATGATTTCAGATCTGATCACCCTTTTGTTTCTTGAGTTTGTGGTGTTCTTGATCCTATCTATGAGTTGTATGCACCTATTATAGTCCGGAACCGGCGATCTCAATGGTGACAGCTTGGGACACCAAAGGGGATGGACTATAATTTGAGGATTACGTGTATCCATGAAGTGTTAATGATTTGTTCCGGTGCTCTTTGACAGGAGTACCTTAATCTCCCTAAGTTCCTTTTGGTCCCGTTTGTAGCGGGAGGGTAGGACAAAAGATGTTGTGCAAAGTTCTTATTGCAAGCACGTACAACTACCTTGGGATGCATGCATGATGTTTGATATTTGCCTAGATGATCCTTTCTTTTCTGTGAGCCTTGCCCGTGTTAGAATCTATTACATGTTCGTTCTCATCCAAGCAGCGCCCAACCATCCAATCTCCCTAGCCTACAGTGTTTTCTTTCCTGCTGGTTACTAGTTGTTTACTTTTGTTGTTTTACCTTTGCTGTTCCACTACCACTATCACCACTATTATCACCACCACTATTACCACCATATCACAGTTGTTACTAATACCTTTGTGCAAGCAAGTGTTTATTTCAGGTGCGATTGAATTGACAACTCAATTGTCAAAGCCTGTACGTATTCTTTGTGTCCCCAAGTGTCGAATCAATAAATTGGGTTATCTTGCCCACGAAGACTATCTCGATCCCCTACAGTTGAGGGTTATCAAGTACTGTTTTCTGGCGCCGTTGCCAGGGACCATAGCTTTATTTATAGGTCTACTTGAAGTATCCTACCTGCTGCACGCTATCCACTATGGGTAAGAAAGGAGACCCCAAGGTTCCGATCTTACCATCCCGTACGAGACGAGGTACTGCTCTTAGCACTAGTGCTAAACTAGATTCACCTTCAATTATGAGTCAGTTTGATTCACCTCAGTTAGATGTTACTTCTGCTGAGTCTGGCAATATGTCAGATACTTTTGATGATGCTTGAGAGGGAATTGGAATTTGATATTCCCCTTTTCATGTCAATAACAGCACCAACTATGCGAAGAAAAGGACGTCCCAAAATAATTGGACAAGAAGGTTCACATTCAATGTCCATAATAGTGAAATCAACGGGAACATAATTGTCATTGACAATGATAAGAACATCGTCGATCTTCCCCAATGGTTTCTTTACGGAAGAATCAACAAGACGAACACCAAAAGAACAGGGATCAAAAGGTTTCAATTCAAGCATATCATACATTCTTTTGGGCATAACTGAGGTACTTGCTCCAACATCACAAAGAGCATAACAAGAGAAGTTATTCAATTTGATTTTTATCATAGGATCCCAACCATCTTATAGCTTCCTAGCTATGGAGGCTTCTAGTCTAAGCTTCTCCTCCCTAACTTTGATTTGAGCATTGGTGATATGCTCTGTGAAGGAAAGATTAAGTGTGCTAGTGTGGGGGTCTCTAGACATCTTGTGTAGGAAACCAATAACTTCAGGTAAAGTGCAGTTGCCAAAATCTAGGTCACTACTATCTATCAAGGAGGTAGTGATATCATTTAGGTTCACTTGTTTGAAAGCCTCTATGTTCATAGAGGTTTCTTCATCTATGGTTGAGGTGGTAGCATCACCATTGATAGGTCCAGTGGGACTAGGGATGTGATGGGTGCTAACTGTTTGGACATCCTCAACTACTTGGATAGTGGCTACTGTGTGGTAGGTAGGAAGGCTCTTAATTCTATCCTCTTCCTCTTTTTCTCTAGCACATATTTCTTTGAGTTTAGCCATCATCCTAATATTTTCATTGATTTGTAACTGGATAGCATTAATAGGAGTGACCTTACTCTCCTCAAGGTGAGAGGTTCTAATTTTTAACATCTCAACATCAAGGGCTAAGTTGTCTACCTTCAAACAAATATTATCTAATTTAGCTAGTTTTTCTTCCACATTCTTGTTGAAGGCTTTTTGGGTAGTGATAAAGTCTCTAAGCATACTCTCTAGTTCATAGGTGGGGTTCTTGTTGCTAGGGTAGGTGTTGTTGTTCCCATAAGTGGATGGAAACGGTCTAGGATTACTAGCAAAGTTGCCCCTATAAGCATTATTGTTGAAGTTGTTTCTAGAGACAAAGTTCACATCTACTTGTTCTTGAGCAACCAAAGAATTTAAAGGAACATCCTGAGGATCAATATGAGCTTGCTTGGTAAGTAGAGACATGATAAGGTCAACCTTTTCATTTAGAGACGAGATCTCTGATACGTCCAAAATGCATCACTATTTTATATAGTAATTCTTTCTTATTCATTGATATATTTCATGATATGATGCTATTCTTATGTTGTTTTGGCTTATTTTACACAGTTTGCAACTTTCCGGTGCCGAAGCAGCAGACGCAGGATTCAACGGTAAAAAGTGGACGCTGATTTGTTGAAGAAGAACACCTCCAAATTACCTGAAAATCGACGGAGGCTGTTTTCCAGCAGGATCACGAAGACACGCAAAAGAGCAACCAGAGGGGGGCACAGGGTGCCCAGGCGGCCACCTGGCGCGGCCCCACCCCTGGCCACGCCAGGAGGGCGCCTGGACCCCCGGGGCCACTCCCGGCTCCCCCCTCTGGCCTATTTACCCCTCGTGATCCAAAAACCCTAAAAAGGGGAGAGTTTTCGGAATTCCTCCGCCGCTCCGTGGTGGAAACCTACAGAGAAGAAAAGCTATCTCTGGCGGGCAGATTCCGCCGGGGAGATCACCTCCCGGATGGGGAGATCGTCGCCACCGTCATCACCATCGTCACGGGCATCATCGAGATCGTCATCAACATCATCCCCATCATCAGCACCATCTCCATCTTCATCCAATCATGTCACAATTTCAACTCGTGTTGTAATCCGTACTATCTATCCTCTCTACTCTATCGGTGTTGATTACTACTTTGTGGTGAATGCTATTGAGTTTTGTTGGAGAAATATTATTGTGTTCAGATTGTTTATCATCTATTTATCCCCACTGATCATGATCTAGTTTATGTCTTGTGAGTAGTTACTTTAGTTCTTGAGGACATGGGAGAAGTCTAGTTGTTAGTAGTCATATGATGTTGAAGTAATATGTGTTGGTTGATATTTAAGTTGTGTTGTTATTTTCCTAGTGGTGTTGTGTGAGTCGAACACTCAACACTTCTCCTTATCAAGGACCTAGGGGAATGCATTGTGTATAAAGAATGCTTACGGTGGGTTGCCGGAGTGACAGAAACCTAAACCCCAGTTTGCACGCTTTAGCACAAGGGAACAATGGATCACCGATCGTATTGCTATGGTTAGGCTTTTGCCTTAATTACTATCTTGTATTTGTGGATGCTTGCAAGGTGTTTAATCATAAGAGTGCATTCATCTTAGTCTAGAGGATGCACTAGCATAGATCCACCCACCAAACACTTATCAACACAGCACATAGTACCGATACGGAATATGGCGAAAGCACATGACTACCTCTCCCGTGTGTCCTCAAGTACGCTTTAGCTTTTATAAGTTCAGTTGCTAAGCCTCTCCTTTGCTAAGAAAGGATTGGGCTACTCTTTACTATCCAGTATCTTTTACTTTGCTTGTTTTTCCTATTTTGTCGCTTATATCAAGAAAACCCCTAAAAAGTTATCTTTCAGTGCTTGCGGTTATCTCCTTATCAAAGTCCCTTGCTACTACCTTCTTCTCCTCGTTGGGTTCGACACTCTTACTTATCGAAAACACTGCAATAGATCCCTCTACGTTGAGGGTCATCAAGCTACGTTTTCTGGCGCCGTTGCCGGGGAGTGTAGCGCTATTAGTAAGTGAAGCTGGTAAGGAAGTTTTTATATTTCTGTTTTAGTTTGATGTTGCTATTTTTGTCCTTATGAACACCCCTACTCTTGGATCGTTTTTCTTGGGGAGCCGCCCCACAACTAAGGTGGTTACTCCTGACCCTACTGAAATTGTGCCTTATAAGATACCATCTGGTATTATCGATTACGTCCTAGCTAATCGCTATGCAGGAGACAGACATCCAGGTGAACACTTGCTATATTTATCACAATTATGTTCATTATTCAAGCTTGCAGGTGTGTCACTGGAGTTCGTTATGAAGAAATTATTCTCCGTATCGCTTACGGACAAAGCTTCAGATTGGTATAAGCTCCTCGATAACTCACACTCTCTTAATTGGGAAGAGCTTAAGTCTCTCTTTTATACAAAGTTTTACCCCCTTCATGAAGTTTACCGAGACAGGAATTACATCTACAACTTTAGGTCTCGCGACGGAGAGAGCATCGCTCAAGCTTGGGGGAGGCTTAAGTCCCTAATGTTCAAATGTCCTATCCATAAGCTCCCCAAAGATATTATACTTACAAATTTTTATGCCATGCTTTCTCGTCAGGACAAGGAAAGGCTGGATACCTCCTCTAGTGGGGTATTTCAGACAAAGAGCGTTGAAGAGAGATGGGATCTCATCGAAAGGATCCAGAAGAATACTGAAGATTGGGAAATCGATAAAGGTATTGAACCTCCTATAAATTATGAGCATGATTATATAGAGAGCTATGTGAAAACTGATTATTTTAATACCTTTTGCTGTAAGATTGGTCTGGACTCCCATCTAATGATTGATTTTTGTAAGAACTTTGCTTCTCATGTTGATTCTTCTAAGATGAAGAAGGATCAGTACCATAAGCCTTTCAAAGAAGTGCCTATTGATATTCACGTTGCTGATCCTATTTTTCCTGCAATTATATATGAACAACCCCCTTTTCCTTCAAGAATAAGGGAGCACTCTTTTGTGACAGGCATCATAAATAAAAGTGAGAGAAGAACAGGCGAACTTGAGGACCAGATCAGAGTCGATCCTCAAGTTGCTATGGTTAAAGATTTAGTTACTGATGATGTTTCAGATTCTATTATAAATTTTTGTGTGGTTTCAACTAACATTGTTACAGCCAAGAATAAAAGCCCAATTTCAGGTACACCAGTTGTATCTGTTAAAATAGGAGATCACAATTATTACGGGCTATGCGATCTGGGATCGAGTGCTAGCGCGATTCCTTATTCGCTTTATCAAGAGATCATGACTGAGATTTCACCCTGTGAACTCGAAGAGATCGATGTTACTATTCATCTTGCAAACAAAGCTACTATCTCTCCTATTGGGATTGTGAGAGATGTTGAAGTCCTATGTGGAAAGGTAAAGTACCCTACCGACTTTCTCGTACTTGGTTCAGTGCAAGATAGTTTTTGTCCTATTATTTTTGGTAGACCTTTTCTCAGAACTTGTGGAGCTATTATAGATTGCAAGAAAGGTAAAGTTTCTGTTGAACTCAATGGTGAGCCATATGAATTTAACTTTTCTAAGATTTCCAAGCAGCCTCTTGGTACTGAATTACCTAGTGATGATAAATTATTGAAAGTATTGCTTCTATTGCTATTCCCCCTAATGATCCTTTGCAGCAATACATGGAGGACCACGAGAATGATACTCATATGCAGGAAAGAAATGAAATTGATGAAATCTTCTTTAGACAACCTGCTATCCTGAAGCACAACCTCCCGGTTGAACCTTTAGGAATTTTATCCAAATCAAAAGAAGACCCGATGTTTGATCTCAAACCTCTTCCCGATACGCTCAAGTATGCTTATTTAGATGAAAAGAAAGTTTATCCTGTTATTATCAACTCTAACCTTTCAAGATATGAAGAAGAGCGATTATTGGAAGTACTTCATAAACACCGAGGTGCAATTGGATATACCCTTGATGACCTTAAGGGGATTAGTCCATCTATCTATCAACATACCATCAACCTCGAGCCCGATGCTAAACCTGTTGTTGACCATCAACGACGGTTGAACCCAAAGATGATGGATGTTGTGAGGACTGAAATCCTCAAGCTTCTAGCCGCAGGTATTATCTACCCTATAGTCGATAGTAAGTGGGTAAGTCCAGTTCATTGTGTTCCTAAGAAAGGAGGGACAAATGTAGTCCCTAATGATAAGAATGAACTAATACCTCAGAGAATTATTATTGGATATAGAATGTGTATTGATTACAGAAGTTGAACAAGCCAACCAGGAAGGACCACTACCTGATGCCCTTTATTGATCAGATGCTTGAGAGGCTGTCCAAAAACACCCACTTCTGCTATCTTGACGGGTACTCTGGCTTCTCTCAAATTCATGTTAACACTGCCGATCAAGAGAAGACCACTTTCACTTTTCCTTATGGTACTTATGCTTATAGGCGTATGTCTTTTGGTTTATGCAATGCCCCTGCTACTTTTCAGAGATGTATGTCTGCAATATTTCTTGGTTTCTGTGAGGAGATGTGGAAGTCTTCATGGACGATTTCTCCGTCTATGGAACTTCCTTTGACCACTGTCTCCACAATCTTAATAAAGTTTTGCAGAGATGCGAGGATACAAATTTAGTTCTAAACTGGGAAAAGTGCCACTTCATGGTTAACGAAGGGATCGTGCTTGGCCACAACATTTCCGAGAGGGGAATTGAAGTGGACAAGGCAAAGATTGAAGCTATCGAAAGGATGCCCTATCCAAGGGACATTAAAGGTATTCATAGTTTTCTCGGTCATGCTGGTTTCTATAGAAGATTTATTAAAGACTTTTCTAAGACCTCGAGACCCCTCACTAATATTCTCTAGAAGGATGTTCCTTTTGTATTTGATGAGGATTGTAAGGAGGCTTTCGAAGTTCTTAAGAAAGCTTTAATAACCGCTCCTATAGTACAACCGCCTGACTGTAATTTGCCCTTTGAAATTATGTGTGATGCTAGTGATTTTGCTGTTGGAGCTGTTTTAGGACAAAGGGTTGACAAAAAGTTGAATGTTATTTATTATGCCAGTAAGACCCTTGATAGTGCTCAAAATAATTATGCTACTACTGAGAAGGAATTCTTAGCAGTAGTGTTTGCTTGTGATATGTTTAGATAGTATATTGTTGATTCTAAAGTTATTATTCATACTGACCATGCTGCCATTAAGTATCTTATGACGAATAAGGATGCCAAACCAAGGCTCATCAGATGGGTACTTCTCCTTCAAGAATTTGATTTGAAGATTGTTGATAGAAAAGGACCAGACAACCCTGTAGCGGACAATCTTTCAAGGATGGAAGATATACCGCATGATCCCATCCCAGTCAACGACAGTTTTCCAGACGAACAACTTCCGTTGTTAGAGTACAATCTCTTTCCGATCCCTGGTTTGCAGATTATGCTAATTTTATCGTTGCAAAGTATTTGCCTCCAGGTTTAACATTTCAGCAAAGGAAGAAGTTCTTCCATGATTTGAGGCATTACTTTTGGGATGACCCTCATCTTTTCAAAGAAGGTCCAGACGGGATTGTCGGGGGACTGGTACCCGGGTAGGCTAACCCAAGCGGAAGTAACCTTTCAAGACAAGGATGGGCCGATTGGGCCGCAGCTGGGCCGAGCTGGGCAGGTGTACGACCGATTGCTCCAAGGCAATCAGCCGTATCAAATGCCAGCAGTCGGCCCAGGCACAATCGGTCCACCCTTTCCTTCACCAAGACAATCATCCGATTGGTCGGCAGCTGGTCCGAGGTTGATACCTAGCAAGCCGATTGCCCAGAGCAATCGACCTCGCCAGGAACCACTAGTCGGACCAGGCGCAATCGGAACTACCTACCACCCAGTCGGGGTATGATTACGAGGTCATAAATACCATATCCCGAGATATCTGGGTGGTAGGAAGGCCAAGTCACGTCGAGGATTTACTGGAGATACGGTGTCGACCTCCCCGCCGATTCCGCGGACAGGCCGACAAGACCATACTCCCTAGCTCCACTGTTCATCCCTACATCCTACAAGTCTACAGCATGGGCCGCCGCTCGTAGGTCCCGGGTCACCCGGAGAGGAGCAGTCGGTGGGCCCAGGCCGATTAGAGGATGACAGCTGGGCCCATTCGGCAAGGAAGTTACCTAAGTACCCTGGGCTCACACTATAAGAGCCAGGGTACCCCTCCTGCGTGAGGGACGACTGACCCTAGATCACCATTACTCACTTTCCCCATAGTTCGTTCACTGCTTGTAGTTACCCCCCAGGGACGCAGGAGAGAGCCTTGCCCACGGCGGCGGCACTCACCTTCCCCTGAGGAGATAGGGAAGCAGATGTTGTAGCCAGAGCATTGATATATAAGAGACAAGCAGGAGTAGGGGTGTTATCTCACCGGAGAGCCCCGAACCTGGGTACATCGTGGTGTCCTCCACCGTGTTTGTGCCCAACCCGATTCCGGCACCATCGACATTCTCTCCCTCGCGTCTTCCCCTCACTTTAGCCATCCCATGGCATCTGGCGTTACATGGCGACGACAGTTGGCGCCCACCGTGGGGCAGACCGAGGCGTCGACTGGAGTAAAGATCCGGACGGGATTTTCCTCTGCATCAGGCGGGAGCCACGCCTCTGGCCTGATTCTAAGGCGTGGGGCAATTGACTATGTGGTGGACTACTCGGCGCGGTACAGGGCTGGAGCACCCCTGCCGCCCGGTGTGTCGCTGCAGGTTGGCAGTCATCGCCTCTTCATCGGGAGCTTCCCCGAGGCGTATCCCAGAGATATTTGCATCTTCTCGTGTGCTACAGACCCGCTCTCGACCAGGGGCTGCAGTGCAGCGCCTGGCAGAGAGGGAGGCCAAGTGCACGCTACCGTCATGATGGCGGGAGCATCTTCATCAACCAACTGCGACCCAGCGAGCGCGGCGAGAAAGGCCAAAGAGGCAGCTGATGCCGCAGAGCGAATCGGCACCAGTGCGTTGCGGGATGTGTTATACACACCCGTGAACAGGAATGGTGATCCGGAGCAGGTGCACACGGAGCTGGAAACAGCACGGCTCGCTCTAGCTCGCAGAGCTGAGCAAGTATTAGCAGAAGAGCGCAGGCTGGGAGCCATCACAAGGGAGTACAATGCAGCACATGCAGGACCGCGTCGGCCGATTGAGCCCGAAGTCCTGGAAGATCTGAGAAGCCGAGGCAGGGCAGTCAACCAGCAGTTGTCAGGGGCCGAGCAACCGAAGCGTCCGAGAAGGCCAGTGCAACCGGAGCAACCGGCGCAATCGGCATTCATCCAAAGGCCAGCTTACAGCACACCAGACAAGAACTTGAGAGCAGCCGAGCAGATAGCGCTTGAGCTAGAAGACCTGGAAGGAGACGAGCGGCGTGAGCAGTCGCGCCGAATGCATGAGCTGATAGCAGCCGCAAAGGAGCTGAGGCTCGTAGCAATAGGCAACCAGAATGCAGAACCAGAGGCGTCAAGAGGAACTGTGAGGCCGAATGCGGGAGCTAGTCAGCGACCAAATGCATCGCGCCAGAACAGGCACCAACCCGCGCCATCTCGGCACGAGAGCAAGGTTAGAAGCAATCAGCCACCCCCAGCAGCAAGCAGAAGAATGGAAGAGGCAGCGGTCAATAGCAGGCGCAATGACATGCCACAGCAATCGACACCAAGACCAACGATCAACACCCGACTCGGCCCTCGCCAAATCGGTCAGAATAACGCAAGACATCGCATTGAGCTCCTGGAGAAGGAGGCTCAGGAGGATGAGGAAGGAGAAGCTGGGCCATCATGTTTTGGTCATCGCATTCGGACGGAAAAGTTCCCCAAAGGCTTCACGCTGCCGAGAGACACCCCCAAGTATAATGGTTCTATGAAGCCCGAAGACTGGCTGTCCGATTACCTAACAACAGTTCGCATCGCAGGAGGCAATCGGCGTGTAGCAGTCCGCTACGCACCTTTGATGCTGCAGGGTTCAGCTCGGACATGGTTGAACAGTTTTCCCAAGGACAGTGTGAACTGCTGGGAGGATTTCACGACGACATTCATCCACAACTTCACAAGCACATACGAGAGGCCCAACCTCCCGCGGCAGTTAGCTTTGTGTGTGCAAGGAAAAGATGAACCCCTCCGAGATTATTTATCTTGGTGGATCAAGCTGAAGAATTCATGCGAAGGAGTCCATGAGATCCAGGACATTCAGTACTTTACTGCTGGATGCCTGGATGATTCAATGTTGAAGCACAAGCTGCTCCGCAAAGACTTCACATCGCTCGCCGAGCTCATGAAGGTGGCAAATGCGTTCGCCATGTCCGATTCTGCGATGCGCCCTATCCAGCTCGGAGTTGGAGGTGTGATCCAGTCACCAGGGGCTCCGCAGTCGGACACAGGGAACCAAGGCCTCAGTCGGATGGAAAGGAGGGAGAACAACCGCAACAACAACAACCACAACCAGCAGAACAATGGCAAGCGCAAGGACGAGCAGCCCGACACTCAGTATGGCAGTCGGCAGGTGGCCGCTGTCCAGAATGAAGAAGATCCAGGGGCTGCAGGAGGCAGTCGGAAGATGAGACCAAACGTGAGACCCCCGGGACAGATGAAACCCAAGTACACGTTCGAGGATATGCTGGACGCGCCATGCAAGTTGCACAGCACGCCTGGCAGGCCATCCGCACACACTACTCGGCAGTGTGACTTTGTGAGAAGAATTGCGAAGGGAGAAGCTTTACCACCACCACCCCCACCACCACCCCAGAACAGAGGACCACCTCAGCAGCAGAACCAGTTCCCGCAGCAAGATGCCGCCTACATGATTTTCACAAGCGAGTCCACGGACAAGGGCAGTCGGAGAGCCCGAGCAGCGGAAGTTAATGCCACTATGCCGCCGATTCCCCAGTTTATGCATTGGTCCGAGTGTCCTATATCCTGGGACAGGGCAGATCATCCCACCATTTTGCCGAATCCGGGCAACTATCCGCTGGTGGTGGACGCTCTGTTCGCAGGACCAAGGTTTTCATGCAAATTCTCCCGAGTGCTCGTTGATGGAGGAAGCACAATCAACATTCTGTACAGAGATACAATGATCAAGCTAGGGCTCACAGAGAGAGATCTAGAGCGCAGTCGGACGACATTCCATGGGATTGTCCCGGGATTGTCTTGCACCCCCATGGGTCGCATTCGGCTGGATGTCATATTCGGCACGGAGGAGAATTTCAGAAGGGAGCCGATTTGGTTTGAGGTCGCCGACCTCAGCAGTCCTTACCATGCTCTTTTGGGGTTGCCGGCATTTGCCAAGTTCATGATCAATGCACAACAGACATACCTGAAGATGAAGATCCCGGGGCCAAACGGCGTCATCACCGTCACCGGGGACTTCAGGAAGTCCCTCGAGTGCACATCTGCTGGCAGCAGTTTGGCTGAGTCGCTAGTGGTTGAAACGGAGAAGCATCAGCTCAGCAAAGTGATTGCAATGGCGCAAGCACAAAGAAAAAATCCACTCCCAGTTGGCCCAGCAAAGAGAGTAGATGAGGAATCGGCTTTTCAGTCGGCCAAGGACAGCAAGAAGATCGCTCTAGATCCCTCCGACTCAACCAAGTTCGTTGTAGTCGGAGCGGGACTTAGCGATAAATAGGAAAGCGCGCTCGTCGAGTTTCTCCGTGAGAATCGGGACATCTTTGCATGGTCTCCACAAGACATGCCTGGTGTGCCGAGAGAACTCGCCGAGCACAAGTTGCACATTCGGCCAGGTTCGAAGCCGGTCAAGCAACCCTTGAGACGTTTTTCTGAAGACAAGAGAAGGGCAATCGGCGAAGAGGTTGCGAAGCTGCAGGCTGCAGGGTTCATCATGGAAGTATTTTACCCCGAGTGGCTGGCGAATCCAGTCCTCGTCATGAAGAAGAACAAGACTTGGCGCATGTGTATAGATTACACCTGCCTGAACAAGGCATGCCCAAAAGATCCGTTTGCTCTGCCCCGTATTGATCAAGTGATTGATTCTACGGCCGGCTGCGAGCTGTTGTCCTTTCTGGATGCTACTGCTGGATATCACCAAATTAAATTGGCGGTGGAGGATCAGATAAAAACTGCATTTATAACCCCCTTCGGGGCTTACTGCTATATCACCATGACGTTTGGTCTGAAGAATGGAGGTGCCACTTATCAGCGCACGATCCAGAGATGCACACACTCTCAACTTGGCAGAAATCTCCATGTTTACGTGGATGATTTAGTGGTGAAGTCGGCAAAGGAAATCACGCTGTTGGATGACCTCAGGGAAACATTTGCAAACTTGAGAACTTATCAGATCAAGCTCAACCCGGAGAAGTGCGTGTTTGGAGTTCAAGCTGGCAAACTCTTGGGGTTTCTCGTTTCCGAGAGGGGAATCGAATGCAACCCCGAGAAGATAGCCGCAATAGAGCGCATGGAGCAGCCCAAAACCCTGAAGCAAGTGCAGAAGTTCACCGGTTGCCTCGCATCACTTAGCTGATTTCTCAGTCGGCTAGGTGAAAAAGCAATCCCGTTGTACCAGTTGATGAAGAAGACGGAGAAGTTCACCTGGACCCCTCAAGCGAATGAAGCATTCCGAGAGCTCAAGCGCATGCTCTCCACGGCGCCGATTCTGGCTGCCCCAATTGAAAAGGAACCAATGATGTTATACATTGCGGCAACCAATCGGGTGATCAACGCAGTTATGGTGGTGGAGCGGCCTGAGAAAGACAAGGCACAGCAAATTCAGCGTCCAGTATACTACATCAGCGAAGTGCTCTCGGCATCTAAGCAGAACTACCCTCACTATCAGAAGATGTGCTATGGAGAGTACATGGCAGCCAAGAGATTGAAGCCATACTTTCAAGCTCACTTGATCACCGTCGTCAGTTCGGCTCCTTTGGCCGACATCATGGGAAGCAGAGATGCAACCGGAAGAGTGGCGAAGAGGGCAATCAAAGTCGCTAGTCATGGAATCCAATATGAGCCGAGAACGGCAATCAAGTCACAAGCATTGGCCGATTTCCTAGTGGACTGGGCTGAAACTCAGTACATGCCACAGCTCCCAATGTCGGATTCCTGGCGAATGCATTTTGACGGCTCCAAGATGAAGAATGGCCTAGGGGCTGGTGTGGTGCTCACTTCACCAAGAGGAGATCAACTGCAATATGTGCTCCAGATTCACTTCGCAGCATCAAACAATGTCGCCGAATACGAAGCCCTTGTGCATGGTATCAAGCTTGCCAAGGAAATCGGTATTCGAAATATTGAGTGCTTTGGTGATTCCGACCTGGCGGTGCAGCAGTGCTCGGGCACTTGGGATGCAAAGGATGCTAACATGGCAAGCTATCGCTTCCTGGTGCAGCAGATCAGCGGGTATTTTGAAGGTTGCGAGTTCCATCATGTGCCAAGAGCAAGCAACGAAGCAGCAGATGCATTGTCCAAGCTCGGCTCAACAAGGCAAGCAATCCCACCAGGAGTATCGTTGGAGCATATCAAGAAGCCATCCATCGCACCATCCCCAGAGTCCGAGTCCATTTTCATCTCGGAGACGGATCTTGAAGCATTGAAAAAGGCAAAAGAAGTTCAACCGGCCAAACCAGCAACCATCAAGAAGTAGTCAGGCGCTCAGGGTGTCTCGGCAACAGCACCAGGGGCTGCCGATTGCGAGCCAGGGGCTGCAGAGGAACAAGAGAAGAGCAAAGCCAGAGGGAAGCGAGTAGAGGCTGCGCCAGAAGGCACAACCTCTGAAGAACCAATGACATCAGAAATTGCCGATTGCAATGATGAAGCTCCAGCTCCAGCTCCAGGTGGGAAGTCGGCACCAGGGGCTGCCGAACACGTGCTAGGCGCCGCAGTCGGCAGTTCAGAAGCAGAGACAGAGATGGCAGATGTCCAAGAGGCCGAGGTCCAGGAGGCCAACGACCAAGGAACCGAGACACAAGAAGAGGTCTTACCCCAGCATGCAGTGGTAATGGCAGTGGTCAGTGCACCATCATGGGCACAGCCGATTAGAGATTTCCTAGCAGACGGAGTCCTCCCAGAAGATTTAGCAGAGTCAAGGCAAATCAGCCGCCGATCTTGGGCATACACAATAATCAACAATGAGCTAGTGCGCAAGAGTGCAACTGGCATCCTTCAGAGATGTGTAGAAGAGGACAGAGGCTTGGAGCTGCTCAGAGACATTCATCAAGGTGAATGCGGTCATCATGCGTCTGCAAAGGCCATTGCCAGCAAAGCATTCCGACATGGTTTCTACTGGCCGAATGCCCTTGCAGCGGCTGAAAATCTGGTGAAGTACTGCAAGGGTTGTCAGCGTTTCAAGGCAAAAAGTCATCAGCCAGCATCGGCACTGAAGACAATCCCAATAGCATGGCCGTTTGCGGTATGGGGTTTGGACATGGTCGGACCGTTCAAGAGAGCTCGAAGTGGCATGACACATCTTCTGGTTGCAGTGGACAAATTTACCAAGTGGATTGAAGCTAGATCGATCAAGAAGCTGGATGGGCCGACTGCAGTTAGGTTTGTGGCCAACATTGTATGCAGATATGGTGTGCCTAACAACATCATCACCGACAACGGCACAAACTTTGCGAAGGGTGCACTGGCCCGGTATGCATCTCAACAGGGCATTCGGCTTGATCTCGCATCTGTGGCGCACCCGCAATCAAACGGTCAAGTCGAAAGAGCAAATGGGCTAATCCTATCGGGTATCAGGCCCAGATTGGTAGAGCCACTTGAGAGGGCACCCGGAGCATGGATTGAAGAGCTTCCCGCGGTACTGTTCAGCTTAAGGACCACAGCAAACAAGTCGACTGGATTCACTCCTTTCTTCCTAGTGTATGGTTCAGAGGCAGTCATCCCGTCCGACTTCGAGTTCGACTCACCTCGGCATGCCCTGTACACCGAAGAACAGGCCAGATTGGCACGAGAAGACGACATTGACCTCAAAGAAGAAGCTTGTCTATTGGCCTTGTCCAGGTCAGCAGTCTATCAGCAGAAGTTGCGGCACAACCACAGCAAGAAGATTCGTCCTCTCGCTTTCCGAGAAGGAGACATGGTGCTACGCCGAATCCAGAAGTCAGGTGGGCAGCACAAGCTATCCTCACCTTGGGAAGGACCATTCGTCATCAGCAGAGCGCTCGAGAACAATTCCTATTATCTGATCGACTGCACCAAGGGCACTCGGCACAAGGACACGTCAGGAGCAGAGACGGAGCGGCCGTGGAACGCCGAGTTGTTATGTTCGTTCTATAGCTGAGCAGCAGAAACTTATGTAAGCCATTCGGCAAGCAAGCAGTAAAAGTTTTCATGCCTCCGAAAATGAGCATTCGATTATCTTCGCATAATTTCATTTGAAGCGCTAGCCGCAATCGGCGACGCGCAGTCATACCCGAGGTATGTATAACACACCCGGGGACTGACCGACTACGAGGCCAAGCGAATAGACCATCGAGGCACGGGCACTGCGGGCTGGCACTCAACTCGGCACTCAGCTCAAGCGCAAACCACTAAAAGGTTTGCGGCATTGAGAAGGGTCGTATTTGAGGCAGTCGGCAGTACGAATCCCCGGGAAACAATTCGAAACGCGCCACTAAGGGCATATTCGATAACACAAAGTTGCCGAGTGCGCCGCGACCCAGGGCATCGGACCTGATAGCACGCAATCGGCGCCTACTGTCGCAGAATCCTTTGCGTTAAATCTTGTCGTGTAAAAAAGAAAATACTTATCGAACCTTGGCTGGTAAGCTACCGTTGATCCGATTGCAGACCGCATGACGGCAGCAAGGTGGACACGGTAGACATCCCCAAGTGCAATCGGTAAAGGAAACCGGCAAAGACGCAAAGTTGATCGCGCAAGTAAAAAGCAAAAACCAAGCAATCGGATTGCATCAGAAGGACAGGCCCAAGGTCGAATAAGTTCATTACATCCAAGTCACACCCAGTAGGTGTCGGCAGAATTAAAATTATATCTTACAAACGGACAGTCGGAGGACAAGATAGGATAAAACCGATCCAGTATCGGTAAGCTACAATAAGTAAAACAGTTGATAGCATGACTCGGGCAGTCGGGGGCACTGAGCTAGAAGACGGAGCAGTCGGATCCGATTGCGCTTCAGAAGCTGTGGCACCAGTCTGCTTGGATCGTGGAGATGTTTGAGATGAGCCACTATCGGAGAGCTCTTCGGCCAGGCCAGAGATTGTAGGAGCGGGGAGCGGGTTCCCTCCCTCGTCGAGATACGGAGTATACTCGTATGGAGAAAACCAGTTTACCATAGTGCTGGCTAGCCGATTGACTTCGGCATAGGTCTTCTCAAGCAGATCGGAGGCGTTCTCTCGGAGGCTGTAAAGTTGGGAGATTTTCACCTGAGGGTACCAGCTCAGCACAGTCTGAAGGGCGGTTTCCGCACCAGTCCGACCTGCAGAATTCAGCAGGACGTCGATCCGATGTGGGATGGCCTTAAGGAGAGTCTGAGTTTGTTCAGTGGTAGCATTTGGAGCTTCCCCTTTGTCAGAATCCTCTTCATCCTACGCGTCAACCTTGGGGGAACCGGCGGAGGAGCCAGCGGCGTTCTTCATCTTCTGGAGTCCGACCTTGAGCTCAGTCGGCGACCACAATGATTCAGCAATCTTCAGGATGCCGAGCTTGAAGGACAAGGCGATGCCCTTGATAACAGGAATACGGGCTTCGGTGCCAATCAGATATTCATGTCGGGTCCAGACGTTATCTTCACGGTCGCAGGTCCCTCCGGCGGCAACGGTTTCCTCTCGGGACTTGGCGACGGCTGCATTGGCAGCTGCTTCAGACTCGGGCCAGGCTTCTGTGTCACGAAAAGGAATTATGACCAATAAGATAAGAGAAGAGAGCAATCGGAAAGCGCATAAGGTGCATGAAACACCCACCGCTAAGGAGGACGTCCATCTCGGTCATTGTATCGCAGAAGCCTTTGGCTCGGCGGCGCAGTCGGGTGGTCTCCTCATAGTTGCGTTTCTCCAAGTCTTCATATTTGGCGACGTGTTCATCACGATCTCGCCGAATGGAATCACGTGCAGCCACCGCTTCATCCCTTTCAGCTTGCAAGGCTTCTCGGGCGGCGACGGCAGCATCTCGCTCGGCAAGGAGACCATCATCGGTGGACGTCGCGGCAGCTATGTCGGCCAGATGTTTTCTCTCGAGGGCAGCCATTTCAGAGCGAAGGCCTTGGATAGTCCGATTTAGATCGGTTTCTACCCCCTGCAGTCGGATCGTTTCTTCCTTGGATTTGGCAAGGGCCGGGCCATGTTGGTTGAGTTCTGCAGTCAATTCAGTAATTCGGCCCTGAAGGTCATCTATCATGGGAATAGAAGCTAGAGGAAAGCATAAAGGATATGAGTGCAAGAGTAATTGTTAATCGGAAAGAAAACAGAAATAGTAAAGAGGTTACCCTTCAGTTTAGCGATCTCGGCCGATTGATTGTTGACCTGCAGCTGGGCCTGGGCGAGTGTTCGGAGGCTGGCAGTGTAAGCATCAAGAAGCTTTTCGAAGACCTCGCGTTTTTCTTCCATAACAGCCTGAGAGGAACAGCAAGACTGAGTTAGAGAGACTGCAAAAAGCATGAAAGATCCGAACCGATTGCAACCAATCGGCCCGAATCTCGGGGACTACACCCACCGGAAGGAAAGTCTCCCGATTGAGGAAGGCAAAAGATAAAGCAAAAGGCGTGAAAGATTCGAACCGATTGCAACCAATCGGCCCGAATCTCGGGGACTACACCCAGTGGGTGCGCTTGCGCGCACCCACCGGAAGGAAAGTCTCCCGATTGAGGAAGGCAAAAGATAAAGCAAAAGGCGTGAAAGATCCGAACCGATTGCAACCAATCGGCCCGAATCTCGGGGACCACACCCAGTGGGTGCGCTTGCGCGCACCCACCGGATGGAAAGTCTCCCGATTGAGGAAGACAAAAGATAAAGCAAAAGGCGTGAAAGATCCGAACCGATTGCAACCAATCGGCCCGAATCTCGGGGACTACACCCAGTGGGTGCGCTTGCGCGCACCCACCGGAAGGAAAGCCTCCCGAGTAAAGGAAAGACATAAAAGGGAAGTCAGGAGTTACCGTATGATGAGAGGTGAGCTGTTGGAGGTCCCGAGCAAGGGCAGCTGCAAAGTTATTCACCCGGCTCAGAGCAGTCGTCACAGGATCTTGAGGACGATGCGAGGCGTCAGGCTCGGTGCCTACGTGACGGGCGCGAGAGTACTCGGCCCGGAATTGATCCACCGAGCGCATAAGAATTTCCGAGGCAGAAGAGGTCGGCGTTGACGCTGCAGTTTGAGTAGCGGTGGAAGCAGCGGCGGTAAGGGCCGGGGGCGTCGGCGTCACCTGAGGGCCAGAGGCACCCGATTGTGGCGGCGGCGCAACCGGGAGAGTTGGAGCAGAAGTGACAACGATAACTGGCGGCAAGGTCGTCGTCAGCGGTGGCGCGGATAAGACAACCGGCGGCACAGTCGTGGCAACCAGCGGCACAGTCGTGGTAATCGGCGGAGCCGACACCACGATCGGCGACGGTGTCATCACCACAAGCGGCTCGGACGTGGTAGTTTGGGCAGACGTAGTTGCGGCAGGAGAGGCCGGGTTGGAGCGGCGTGGCGGAGATGGGGCAATCGGATCGACCGATTGCGTTCCTCTGTCACCAGGAGCCACCCGGTCAGCGGCATTCTCGGAGGTCTTGGAAGCAAGGGTGGAAGAGGAGGTTTTCTGAGTCGTCGCGAGGCGGGCCTTCTTGGCAGCGTGCTCGGCGTCCTTCGAGGAGCGATGAGACGCAGTCGGCCATTTATGAACGGCAGCGGCAGAAGCGGCAGGCGAGATGACGGCGCTGGCACGAACCGGAATGCCAGTGTCGACATCGTCAAGCCCAATCGGCTCCCTGAAGAAAGAAGGAAGAGGAGAATTAGTATCAGGAACAGATAGTAAAATACAGGGCGTAAAGGTAAAGTCATACCCGATCGTTCTCGGCGCGCCAGAGGGCATCCGACATCTCAGAGGGGCGACGTTCAGTGGCGCCTGCGCAGTCGGCCTCTGAGTGATCGTCTCCTGGGACTGTTTGCCTTTGCCGGCAGTCGGCGTGACCTTGGCAACCTTGCTGGGAGCCGTACCGGCAGAGGAGCTGGTGGTCGAGGTGCGCTTGGCTGGCACCTTCGGGGATTTGGCACGAGGAGCTGCATCAGAATCATCAGCCTTTGAGACACTTTCATCATCACTCCATTTGGCCAAAAATTGCTCAAGGGAAGGGTCAGGCGTACCCCCTTGAGCCGGCAGCCGGGTGTCGGTCCTTGGAGGATTGGCGGTCTCGGCATCATCGCCCTCGGCGTCCATGGAGTCAGAGGATTCTACGGAAGACTCGCCATCATCTTCATCATCGTCACCGGACTCGGCGGAGGGTATCTCGCCGTTATATTCGAAGTCGGCGGGGTCTTCCTCCGCACGGTCGGGGGCGTATACGCCAGCTTCCTGACCGTCCTCCATTAGGTCAGACAGAATAAAATGCTGGAAAGAAAATAGAAGTGATCAGAGAAGCAGAGAGAAAGAGCAATCGGAAGAAAAAGCATTCGGGACATACCACAGGCGGCTTCTGCTGGCGGGTGAGGTAATCAAGCCCGAAGCGGAAGGGGTCTGGCAATGGGCTAGACGTAATAGCCTTCACTCGAGCGCAGAGATCTTCAGTCTTCACCCGCCACGTGCAGAGCCGAGTGGGATCTCGAAGACCCGACATGTCGCAGAGGCGGTGCACTCGGCGCTGCAGGGGGAGAATCCGAGCTTGAAGCCAAGCGGCTACCAGGTCGGTTGAGAGGAGCCCTTCTTGCTCCATCTTGGCGACCCTAGAAACCTGGTCATCGACGTCGAGATATCCGACGCCGTACTTCAGCGACCACTGATGCTTCTCAATCGGCTGGGCGAGGGAGAACTCGGGCAGGTTGAGAAGATCGGGGCCTTGGTCGGGTGACTTGACGTAGAAGAACGAGGTTTTCCAGTTCTTGCAGGACTGGACGATCTCGGGACTTTTATACCTCGGCTTGCCGGCTGTGACGAGACAACTACCGCAGTCGGTCATGTCATTCGGGTACGTTGGCTCGCCGCCTTCGATGGTGGAGGGCACCACATCTCCTGTCCGGGCGTTATGAGCTCGGAGGTTGAAGAAGCGTTTCCAGAGGGCGATGCTCGGACGGCAGCCGAGGTACCCCTCGCAGAGTGTCACGAACCCCGAAAGGATCATGATGAAGTTGGCCGCGAGATGATGGGGTTGCAGTCGGTGGAGGTCAAGAAATCCGCGGAAGAATGAGCTGGCGGGAAGGCCGAATCCACGCTCGAAGTGAGCAAGGAACACGACCCTCTCGCCAGCGCGTGCACTGGGCATGACCTCGGCCTTGCCAGGGATGCGCCACTCGACCTCCGCGGGCATCTTCCAGCCGCGGATCAGGGACTGGACGGCGTCGGCGGTGGCCTGAGAACCCCTCCAGCACCCGCGGCTCGCCTGTGACACATCTCGCCGGGGCGCCATGGTTTTCGAAGACGAGAAGAAAAGGAGAGAAACAGAGGGAGGTGGAGCGCGAAAGCGGCGGTGAAGAGTCACTGCGGAGGCGGCGGAGGCGGTGAAGAGCACGAGTCCGTGGCCGGAGCAGGTCCAAGGCACAGAGGTTCGCGGCAGAGAGTTTCGCGTGGAGTAGCAATGGACCAGAGGAGAGAGGGCTAGAGGTTGAAGATGGCGTCTGGGAGAAGGAAGAGGCGAAGGCCCTCCCCTGTGGCTTATATGGGCGGCGGGGGAGGGAAGTGGGATGCGTCTGCGGCTGTGTGGCTCGGTGTGGCCTTGGGCACAGGAAGGGCAAGCGGCAAACCAGCGCAAAGCATCCTGGCGCAAAAGGCGAGGCGCGCGACGTGGGGGTCAGGCCCTGCAGTTATGTCAAGTCGCACGTGGGTCGTGGGTCCCAGCTCATTGATCACATCCCGGAAGAATCGGAGGTAACCGTTGGAGGGAAATCGGCAAAGGGTGTTTCGCCAGAAAAGAGAAGACACGAGCTGGGAACAAAACAAACCCAATCGGACGAGAAGCTTGGTCAGCCGAGTGTGATCTCCGAGTCGGCTAACGAGCTCGGAACGACACACCCGATGAGGCCATAGCAGTTGGAGGATGTCAAGAGAGAGAATAAAAACTGCAAAGGCCCCGCGGTCAAACGACCGTGGGACCCTTACAGCTTTAGGGGCTACCGTCGGGGGACTGGTACCCGGGTAGGCTAACCCAAGCGGAAGTAACCTTTCAAGACAAGGATGGGCCGATTGGGCCGCAGCTGGGCCGAGCTGGGCAGGTGTACGACCGATTGCTCCAAGGCAATCAGCCGTATCAAATGCCAGCAGTCGGCCCAGGCGCAATCGGTCCACCCTTTCCTTCACCAAGACAATCATTCGATTGGTCGGCAGCTGGTCCGAGGTTGATACCTAGCAAGCCGATTGCCCAGAGCAATCGACCTCGCCAGGAACCACCAGTCGGACCAGGCGCAATCGGAACTACCTACCACCCAGTCGGGGGTATGATTACGAGGTCATAAATACCATATCCCGAGATATCTGGGTGGCAGGAAGGCCAAGTCACATCGAGGATTTACTGGAGAGACGGTGTCGACCTCCCCTCTGATTCCGCGGACAGGCCGACAAGACCATACTCCCTAGCTCCATTGTTCATCCCTACATCCTACAAGTCTACAGCATGGGCCACCGCTCGTAGGTCCCGGGTCACCCGGAGAGGAGCAGTCGGTGGGCCCAGGCCGATTAGAGGATGACAGCTGGGCCCATTCGGCAAGGAAGTTACCTAAGTACCCTGGGCTCACACTATAAGAGCCAGGGTACCCCCTCCTGCGTGAGGGACGACTGACCCTAGATCACCATTACTCACTTTCCCCATAGTTCGTTCACTGCTTGTAGTTACCCCCCAGGGACGCAGGAGAGAGCCTTGCCCACGGCGGCGGCACTCACCTTCCCCTGAGGAGATAGGGAAGCAGATGTTGTAGCCAGAGCATTGATATATAAGAGACAAGCAGGAGTAGGGGTGTTATCTCTCCGGAGAGCCCCGAACCTGGGTACATCGTGGTGTCCTCCACCGTGTTTGTGCCCAACCCGATTCCGGCACCATCGACATTCTCTCCCTCGCGTCTTCCCCTCACTTTAGCCATCCCATGGCATCTGGCGTTACATGGCGACGACAGGGATCGTGAGAAGATGTGTACCGGAACACGAGCAGAAGGACATTCTCAAGAAATGTCACGATAGTCCCTACGGAGGACATCACGCCGGTGAGAGGACCGCACATAAGGTTCTCCAATCATGTTTTTATTGGCCTACTCTCTTTAAAGATGCTAGAAATTATGTTTTAGCTTGTGATAAATGTCAGAGAGTTGGTAATATTAGTAGGAGGAATGAGATGCCTATGAATTACTCACTAGTGATTGAGCCTTTTGATTGCTGGGGTTTTGATTTTATGGGTCCTTTTCCTTCTTCGCACAAGTTCACTCACATATTAGTTGTCGTTGATTATGTAACCAAGTGGGTTGAAGCAATCCCCACTGAAAGTGCTGATCACAAAACATCTTTGAAAATGCTCAAAGATGTAATTTTCCCTAGGTTTGGTGTACCCAGGTATCTCATGACTGATGGAGGATCACACTTCACACATGGAGCTTTTAGAAAAGCTTTAGCCAAGTACGATGTCAATCATAGAATTGCTTCACCGTACCATCCTCAAACTAGTGGGCAAGTTGAGCTCACCAATAGAGAGATCAAGTTGATCTTGCAAAAGACAGTTAACAGAAATAGGAAGGACTGGTCAAATAAGTTAGGAGATGCTTTGTGGGCGTATAGAACTGCTTACAAAAACCCCATGGGCATGTCTCTTTATAAAATGGTCTATGGCAAGGCTTGCCATTTGCCATTGGAATTAGAACACAAAGCTTTCTGGGCTGTTAGAGAGCTTAATGCTGACCCAAAGTTAGCTGGTGAAAAGCGTCTCATGAACTTGACTTATCTAGATGAGTGGAGAAGTGAAGCTTACGAGAGCGCTAAAATGTTCAAGGAAAAGGTAAAGAAATGGCATGACAGGAGGATTCTGAAACGTGAATTTAATATCGGTGATAAATTTTTATTGTTTAGATCCCGTTTCAGGTTTTCTCCAGGTAAACTACTTTCCAGGTGGGAAGGGCCATTTCATATTGAAGAAGTCTACCGGTCTGGTGCAATTAAGATTAACAATTTTGAAGGCACCAAACCTCAAGTTGTGAATGGGCAAAGACTCAAGCATTACATGGCAGGAGATCCCGTCAATGTTGATGTAAATATAATACGCACAACAACTCATGAAGAACATGTTGCAGCCCTGTTTCAGACACCGACAAAAGCAGAATAAAGAAAAGGTATGTATTACGGTAAGGAAAAAATCGCGAACCGCCATAAAAGTTCCACATTATGAGTTTTTACAAAATTAGGAAAATTCGAGGCCTAAGCGGAGCCGGAGAGGAGCTCCAGGGGGCCCAGGCGCCCCCCTGGCGCGCCCTACCTCCTGGCCGCGCCGGGAGGCCGCCTGGGCACCCAGGAGTCCGTCTACGACTCCACTTTGGCTCGTTACCTTCCTTTTGTTGCAGAAATTTTTGCTATATATTCACCCGGATCGTTCCGGCAGCGTATCTCGCGATTTCGTGTGTTTTCTCTTCAATCTGTTTCTGCCAGGAAATCTTTTAGCTAGACCTAGGTGCCATGGCTTCCCCAAGTTCCCCCAAGGACAAGTTCGTCGTCAACGTCATCAACCCTTACCTCGCTGAGGTGAACAAGCACCCCCAGGTCCTTCGTGTGGAGGACGGTGTTCTCCACAAGGAAAATCTGAAGGGACCAGTCATGGAGGGGAGCACCGAGGAGCGGCTGAAGGAGATGGAACATGAGGTCTTCAAGTTCAGGAAGATGGTGGAGCGTGGTGTTGAAGCCAACTTCGACATCAGGAACGAGATTGAGGCTTCCCATAGGAAAGATATGAAGGAGATGTGGTCAAGTTTGTCCGCATTAGAAGAAAAAGTTTATCAGCTCCAAGCGCAAATTTATGATCTGCACAACCAGAACTGTGAGTATGAACTAAAGTTTCTGCGCATGGGTTTAGGTGCTGAGTGCAGGATCCTGGAGACGGGAATGTCCTTCGAAACTGGAGAGGAGCTACCATGGAAGCGCTTCGCCAAGGAATACCTGATTGAGAAGAACAAGAATGAGGAATAAATCTCCTCAGGTAATGGCATTCCCTCAGCTTGTTCCAAGCTTGGGGGAGTGCCCGGTATCTTTATCTTTATCTCAGTCTTTTAGAGTCAAGTAGAGTCGTATCATGTCTAGGGAGTTTATTATATGAAATAGGTGCATTGAGGTCTATCACTCCTTCTGTGGAGAGATTGTGTCCGTGAGTGTGGAGTCGTCTATATTGGAATATTAATGAAAAGTCTATTGGTTCCTTCACTGCACTCGGTATTCTCTTCACGCAATCGGCATCATATGACGATTCTTATGAGGAGTATTGACCTTATATCAGGTATGGCTTTGAAAAATTTATTTAAATTTTTGCAAACATAGCTTTGGTCTTGACAACATGCATGTTTTCTCAAGTAGCGACTTAGCCAAAACCTTTATGTTATTATGCTTGAAGTGTTATGTTGACAAGGAAGACAACTTGATGTGTTATGCTTACATTAATGTTTATGTCTTATATGTTTTGCATCTAAATTAGCATCAATTGTCTGTTCTCTCAAAGCCTTTGCTAGCCAAACTCCATGCCAAGTAGATTTCTGTTTGTGCATCCATACCCTGAAACCTTCACCTTCCATGTGAGTCCACCATACCTTCCTATTCGTGGTATTCCCCTACCACTCCTATAAGTATAGAATTTATGTGTTATCCTTAAATGTTCAAAATCTTCTGTTTTGTGCCTCTTGTTTAGCTCATGAGGAAGTGGTAGGTAATTCATGATCTTCTTAAGTTGGACAAGTTTTACCCCGGGATTGCATGTCTAATCTTAAAACCCATAATACGAGGAGGAACTGGCATGGGTGCGCCCAGCTCGAAAGATAATATAACAAACAAACCCTCCTTCACGCTTGGTCTATGAGAAATCAGAAACTTTGGCAGTGATAAACAAAGGAGATTAAGGGGATGTGATCGTCCTCACTTGGGAGCCGTTCCTCAAAATTTGTCCATCTTGAGAAGTAATTGAGTTATCTATTAGCATTCGTTGACAAACTATGCACCGCCCCAAAATCTATTTTTTATTCTGTTTGATTTAAGGATAGCACATGAGTTTTCCCTGCTTGCCCTTAACAAGGCCTTTCTTTCTCAGAACCCTAATTAGGTTTGTGCTTTTCTAAACTTGCATTTTTGCATCTTGAAAAATTTTGCAAAAGAAAAAGGAATTGGGGAAAAGAAAAGCCCTAAATGAATTAAATAAAAAGGCCAGAAATAAATCTTTTTCCAAATATCTTTTGGATGTGTTGAAAAATCCTAAAAATGAGTGTGATCATTTTAAAAGTGAATTGGGGTTAATCCCCTGCTCATAGATTTTTCAATAATCCAAATAGTGGCTTGGAAATTAAAACAATTGCCTATTTGAATTGAAATTCAAATAAATTGAATTTCAAAAATTCCCAAAACTTGGGGTTGACTTCTATAGTCACTTAGGTTTTATAAAAAATGATTGGGGATTTTTATAAATGCCCTAGCTAATTATTTTAAAGGGAAAAAACAAATAACAGAAAAGAAAATAAGAAAAGAAAGACAGAAAAGAGCTTACCTTGCGCCCACGGGCGAAAGCCCACCTGGCCCGGCCCATCTCCTCCCCTGCGCTGGCCGAGCCGTGCGCTGCGGGCATGGCCGCCACCTCCTGTTCCCGGCCACGCAGGCCCTCCCCTCCTCTATCTCTCTCGCCTGGAGACGTCCGGAAGGCCCCAGGCCACTTTCCCCTCCCCTCGCGACCTCTCTCCTCTCCTCTGCCACCATTCCCGAGCCGCAGCCGGAGCACGCCGCCGTAGCCTGCGCGGCCACCGTGCCCCACTCGCCAGCAAGAGCTGTCCAGTAGCTCCGCCGGCATCAACTTCATCGCCCCACGCGCGGAATCGAGCCCGAAGGCCCCAGGGACGTCGCCCCCTTCACATCCTCGCCGCCGGCCGCAGCAAACTCCGGCGAAGAATCCGCCTCGTCCAGCTCCTCTCCGGCCTCCCCGAGCTCACCGTCGTCACCGCCGTGAGCTTCTCCCCGTTTTCCCCCTCCTAGCTTCCCTCCCCGACCCCTCTTTCGTCGTTCGCCATGACCAGGGGCTCCGGCCGCCGCTTCCCGTCGTCGTAGCCGTGGCCCAGGGCCTCCTCGAGGTCCCCGGCGTGCTCCAGGAGAAGCGCACGAGCGCGAGGCACGCTCCCGCACCTCCAACTCCCCTCCCCGTGCCCCCTAGCTGACTCCGGCGAGAGCGCCGCCGTGGCCCAAGCCACCGGCGTTTAGCCGCCGGCCATTAGGCCTTAACTAGCTCCTAATCCCCCCCTTCTCTCTCTGACTGTGGGCCCTGGGCCTTAATCTAATCAGCGTTTTATTTTAAACAGAGCTAATTAACCCCCAGTGAGGCTGACAGGTGGGGCCACACTGTCAGTTGACTGGTCAAACCCCCTGACGTCAGCATGATGCAATGCTGATGCAATAAAGATTAAATCAGTTATTTATTCAGAAAATTCCAGAAAATAAGCAAAACTTTGAAATTGAATAACTTTTAAACTATAACTCCAAATTCAAAGTGTAATATATGAAAAATGATCAGGAGAAAATCCTTTATCCAAATTTCCAACTTTCAGCTATGTTGGAGTTGATCTTAAAAAGGGATCAGTAGCTTTTGCTATGTGATTTAATTGGATTTAATTCAAAATGAATTCAATTGCTATTCCAACTTCAAACTTTGAAATGCACCACACTTCACTTGTACTTCAGAAGCATTTCACACATATGATCACTTGGTTTACAATGAACAAACTTTAGCAAATGCAAGTTGAACTAAATTGAATAACATTTGGAGTTTGAATTTGAATTCACTTTTCAAATCAACTTCAATTAACATGTGGCAATTCAAACATAGGTCACATCAACACCTTGCCATGCTTTGTTTTACATATTGATTGTGCTTGTACTATCTTGATTGTGCTTTACTTCCAGTGCTTCGGTGATTGCTTCTTCTCGGTAGAGTTGATCTCGGAGACGAGTTCAACGTCACGTCAGAAGAGTGTTACATCGTGATCGTCAGCAAGGCAAGCAGCCCCCTCTTTGATCATGTCTATAAAATCCCAGTTCCCTCTCATTCTCGCAAATGCATGTTTAGGATGTCACCATGATACGTTCTACCGCTAGTTGAACCCATTCCTTTGCATGACCTATCATTTTGTCACAGTAGTAAGCAAACCACAATCCTAGCAGATGTAGGAGTTGGTTGATATCATGTGGCCCCTGCAACTGTTACAACTTATTGCATGCTTAGAGTTGTTACCTGAGGCTACTTTGATGTGAGTCGGGATGGCAGTGATCATGTGAATGATGGTGGTAACGTGTTGGTGAATCTACCCTAAACAAAGGTGAACGATGAGAGGCTTTGTAGGAGTACACAGTGGGTTGTCTCGTTGAACACTGCCTTAGGCCCGAGTTCTTGTGTTGTTATCCAAGACTAAGAGTACGACCACACATTGGGCTCACTGACCCCTCTCGGCCTAGTACCTCACCCCGGACCAGTCCAGGAGTCGCAAGTAGTTCGCCCTTTAACGATCTCAAGCAGGTGGAACCAAGGTAAGTGGTTGGCGTAGGTTGTGGGCATGTTGAATCAAGTGATCATGATCGAGTTGAGCTTGATGGCGGTCACACAACATTTGAGTCCGCATCGGAAAAATCGGCCGGATTCCGATCGTGGTCCCAACTCAAATAGGCGACTCCCTAGGACTAGAGATGGTGCCGTGAGTGAAGTGTCGTGGCAGCATCCTCGCCGGTACTCACTTGAAGGGTCCATCCCCAGGCGGCAACTGATGAGGCGTGTGTGTAGTAGTACACCCCTGCAGGGTTAATGAACTATTCGAATAGCCGTGTCCGGGGTTATGGACTACTTGGAGACCTTTACTTGATCATAGATAACTTGAACTGGATACTTCTAAAACACACCAAGATAAGTGTGAGTGCTATGGCGTGCTTCCTCGTGGGGAAGTCGAGGAAGGCACCATAGTGGAGTATTGGTTGGAGACTGTTACTTGGACTCGTGTACGTTCTTACCTCTCTCTGGTACTCGTAGTTCAGGATTAGCCAAGTCAAAGCTGGCACTTCTGCAAGCGAAACCCCACCTTCCTTTGTCTTGATACACGTGCATGAGTAGTATAGTTCCTATGTAAGTCTTGCTGAGTACGACTTTGTACTCACATTTGCTTATTCTATGTTTTAGAGACGAGACCACTGACCCTGATGGTGGCCTCTACCTCGAGCTCGACGTGGACCAAGTCGTATAGTTCCAGGCAGCAGCCTGTGCCCTCTGGAGGGTCGTTGTATTTTCTTTCAGGCTTCTTAAGCCATTTGTTAAACTTGTATTTACTAAGACATAATTTGCTTCCGTTGATGTCTGATGTAATGTTGGATCACAGTCATGTGATCTCTGCTTGTAATACAACTACTATGTCTGCTCTATTTAGCAGAAGTTATAAAGACTGAGTTTGTAGAGTTCATGTTGTGATTACCTGTTGTTTACACTGGACATGTATGCTGTGTGTATGATTATAACATGCATGTCTTAGTGTGGGGTTCGATAGCTTAGTTGTGTTCTTGCCGGCGGTCTTTTATACACCAAGTGGCCCTTAGATGTGCGCAGCTTGGGGCATCGCGATGCGATTGCTCGTGACTCTGTCACGTGGCACACTTTGTTGTATGATTGAGCCCGCCCGAGATCCCGACTAAGTGATCGGGCTGGAGTAAGTCTATGTAAGGGTTATGATTCAATCGATAACATGGTTGAGGCGACTTATCTATGAGTATGGGATTCACCACCCATAAGCATTTAGACTTGTGAGCGGACGATGAGGACCCATCTCAGTTGACATCCGGCCTGGATGGGATGCCCCTCACGTTCGATGCTTACCGAGAGTGATCTGTGCTTGGCCTTGTCTGCTTAGACAAGTGGGTACGGCTCTCGGCTCTCCATGTGATTGCATTGTGACCGGAATTACATACGCTAACCCCGGGTCCCGACATTCTTCCACCTTCATGTTGAGTCAGTTTTCCCACTTCCTTCTTTTCCCAAAGAGAACAGACATTTGATGTTGATGAGGATTCATCCATATAGAGCTGCATTAAGTTTTGCCATGCCATATCCTTGTTGACATTATCTTTTGATAAGTAAGTTGTTTGCGAAAGCCTTTGCCTAGCGAGCATCTTCCTTTGTGTTAGCATTTGCACTTCATGACTACTAACATGTCCTTTCAAAAGCTTCAAATTGTTTGTAGTTGCCCTTTGACCAGGGTTATGTTTGCCATAATTTGATGAGTTTCCTCAGCCCTACTTTTTGATTATAATTGTTATTACTTTCTCATGAGGACCTTATGATTTGAGGTTGCTGTTGAGGATCCTTGAATATGATGAAGGAACCTTGATGCTTCTTGTCTGTATTCTATTTATCGACACTTCACTCTCTAAACTTGTGGACAGGTTTACCGAGCTCAGTATTCGCTTGGGGACAAGCGAGGTCTAAGCTTGGGGGAGTTGATACGTCCAAAATGCATCACTATTTTATATAGTAATTCTTTCTTATTCATTGATATATTTCATGATATGGTGCTATTCTTATGTTGTTTTGGCTTATTTTACACAGTTTTCAACTTTCCGGTGCCGAAGCAGTAGACGCGGGATTCGGCGGTAAAAAGTGGACGTTGAGTTGCTGAAGAAGAACACCTCCAAATTACCTGAAAATTGACGGAGGCTGATTTCCAGCAGGATCACGAAGACACACAAAAGAGCAACCAGAGGGGGGCCACAGGGTGTCGAGGCGGCCACCTGGCGCGACCCCACCCCTGGCCGCGCCGGGAGGGCGCCTGGACCCCCGGGGCCACTCCCGGCTCCCCCCTCTGGCCTATTTACCCCTCGTGATCCAAAAACCCTAAAAAGGGGAGAGTTTTCGGAGTTCCGCCGCCGCTCCGTGGCGGAAACCTACAGAGAAGAAAAGCCATCTCTGGCGGGCAGATTCCGCCAGGGAGATCACCTCCTGGAAGGGGAGATCGTCGCCACCGTCATCACCATCGTCACGGGCATCATCGAGATCATCATCAACATGATCCCCATCATCAGCACCATCTCCATCTTCATCCAATCTTGTCACTATTGCAACCATTGTTGTAATCCGTACTAGCTATCATCTCTACTCTATCGGTGTTGATTACTACTTTGTGGTGAATGCTATTGAGTTTTGTTGGAGAAATATTATTGTGTTTAGATTGTTTATCATCTATTTATCCCCATTGACCATGATCTCTTTTATGTCTTGTGAGTAGTTACTTTAGTTCTTGAGGACATGGGAGAAGTCTAGTTGTTAGTAGTCATATGATGTTGAAGTAATATGTGTTGGTTGATATTTAAGTTGTGTTGTTATTTTCCTAGTGGTGTTGTGTGAGTCGAACACTCAACACTTCGCCTTATCAAGGACCTAGGGGAATGCATTGTGTATAAAGAATGCTTACGGTGGGTTGCCGGAGTGACAGAAACCTAAACCCCAGTTTGCACGCTATGGTCAGGATTTTGCCTTAATTACTATCTTGTATTTGCGGATGCTTGCAAGGTGTTTAATCATAAGAGTGCATTCATCTTAGTCTAGAGGATGCACTAGCATAGATCCACCCACCAAACACTTATCAACACAGCACATAGTACCGATACGGAATATGGCGAAAGCACATGACTACCTCTCCCGTGTGTCCTCAAGAACGCTTTAGCTTTTATAAGTTCAGTTGCTAAGCCTCTCCTTTGCTAAGAAAGGATTGGGCTACTCTTTACTATTCAGTATCTTTTACTTTGCTCGTTTTTACTATTTTGTCGCTTATATCAAGAAAACCCCTAAAAAGTTATCTTTCAGTGCTTGCAGTTATCTCCTTATCAAAGTCACTTGCTACTACCTTCTGCTCCTCGTTGGGTTCGACACTCTTACTTATCGAAAACACTGCAATAGATCCCTCTACGTTGAGGGTCATCAATCTCCTCGACAGAATTTACCTTCTTACCAGTTGGAGATCTTTCGGTGTGCCACTGAGAGTAGTCAGCATCATCTCATCAAGTAGCTTTGTGGCAGCACCAAGTGTGGTTGACATAACAGTTCCTCCCGCGGCCGAATCTAACAGGTTCTGCGAGGTAAAGTTCAAGCCTGCATAAAAAGTCTGGATAACCATCCAGGTAGTCAGTCCATGTGTGGGGCAGTTCTTGACAAGAGATTTCATGCGTTCCCAAGCTTGGGCAACGTGTTCATTATCCAATTGCCTGAAATTCATAATGTTACTCCTGAATTGGATAATCTTAGCAGGTGGGTAGTACTTCCCAATAAAAGCATCTTTGCACTTATCCCAAGAATCTATGCTATTCCTAGGCAAAGATTGAAACCAGATTTTAGCTCCGTCCCTCAAAGAGAAAGGAAAAAGCTTGAGCTTAACAACATCACCTTCTACTTCTTTATACTTTTGCATATCACATAATTCAACAAAATTATTCAAGTGTAAAGCAACATCATCTCCAGCACCAGAGAACTGATCTCTCATAACAAGGTTTAGCAAAGCAGGTTTAATTTCATAAGAGGTAGCTGAAGTGGCAGGTGTGGCAATAGGAGTGCAGATAAAGTCACTGTTGTTGTGACTGGTGAAGTCACACAACTTGGTGTTTTCATTGGAACCTATAGTAGCAGCAGGTATTTTTGGTATTTTTGATAAGGGACAAAAAATTAAAAACTGAAAGGTAAACGAACAAGACTAAAAAGCAAAGATAAAAGATAGTGTGCAACTCCCCTATCTTGTAGACTGGAGTCCCCGGCGACGGCGCCATAAATTGGCTTGTACGGTGAGGATCTCTCACTCCTCGTTGGTTACCCCAAGTGGAAGGTGAGATGTAGCGTAGCAGAAAATTTCCCTCGGTAAAGATACCAAGGTTATCGAACCAGTAGGACTCCAAGATATACAAGAAGGTGTCACGGCACTTGACGTGGACCTGCACACAGCAACAAATAACTTTGCTCCCAACGAGTACAGAGGAGTTTTCAATTCCTCCGGCCTTGCTGTTTACAAAGGATCAACGCAAGAGATAATAATAGTGGAAACTGAAAGTAAACTAAGCATGTAAACAGTAATGTGAAGATGGACCGGGGTCCCGTGATTTTCACTAGTGATGTCTCTCTCCCAAAAGACGATAAAAGTGCTAGCGAGGTAAACAAATCACAGCTGGGCAATTGACAGAACTATGAAGCCACGGCAATGTTAACTATGTTGCAAAGAAAGGAAGGGCTTAAAATCAATGGGCAGTACGCCAAGGTAAGTATACCGAAATCCAACTGCATCTACTATGAATCATCCACCTTGAGATATCTATCCAGAACATCTCGCTGGTATTAAGTTGCGAATCCCACCCAAAGTGTAAACTCAAAGCAACAGACAACTGCATTAAAAGAACCTTGCGTAAAGTAAACAATCCTTGCACCCGCGGATACAAGCACCGTTGTTTTATCCCTGGTGGCAACAACACATCCCCTAGTCTCATGTTTCTTTCACTCAAGCTAGACATCAAGGGGCTGAACCCACAATCAAGCATAACGCTCCCTCTTGGAGTTGCAACAAATCACTTGGCCAAAGTAAAATACGGCAATGGAGAACATGCAAGAATTTACTCAAGAACAAAATATCAAAGAGAAGAACCAAATATATTACTCATCACAATCTGTACATAGTCTCATAATCCATCAGATCCCAGAAAACTCAGCATAGCAACAGCAGAAATTACAAAGGTGCCTCGATCATGTGAGGCAGCTCACGAGGTCTCGAAACTGGAAGCACAAAGAGGGGAGAGAATTACATCACATAGCTACTGGTCACGGACCCATGGTCCAAGGGAAACTACTCACGGTACATACAGGAGGCGTCCATGGCTATGGATGGTCTCCCGGAGGGGGTTTCTCCTCCCGGCAGGGTGCCGGGGCAGCTTCTCCAGGCAGCCCCGGTATAGAAACGGCGGCGGCGGCGGTACAGAGGCGAGATCGCGGAAAAGAGATCGATATTAGGGGTTTCCACCCCGAGGGTGAAATATAGGTGAAGGGGGGCACCTAGAGGGGCCACAGGGCAGCCAGGAGGCCCCCTGGCGCGGCCTAGGGTGGGGCCGCGGCAGGGACCCTTCTGGAGTCCCTGTGGTGGCCCCCTTCCCTCCTTTGGTGTTTTCGGAAGCTTCCGGGTTGCAGATTTTTTATCTGATTTTTCCGGATTTTTTGGAGCACTTTTAATGGCCGGAAAACCTGAAATACAAAAATAGCAGAAAACAGCAACTGGCAGCTGGGTGCACTGGGTTAATAGATTAGTCCAAATATGCTAAAAAGTGTATGAAAGTTCAAGCAAAACATGGCAAAGTCACACAAAACATGCATGGGGCAAGCAGTAATTATAGATACGTTTGGGACGTATCATTTGGTAGCTTCTATAGTCATAGGAATTTCTTCTTCTATGGTTGAGGTCATAGCATCACCATTAATAGGTCCTATGGGACTAGGGGTGCATTGGGTGCTAAGAGTTTGGATATCCTCAACCACTTGGATAGTAGCAACAGTATGGTGTGTAGGAAGGCTCTTAATTCTATCTTCTTCCTCCTTTTCTCTAGCCCATCTCTCTTTGAGTTTAGCCATCATCCTAATGTATTCATTAATTTGCAATTGGATAGCATTCATAGGAGTGACCTTCCTCTCCTCAAGGGGAGTAGTTCTAATTCTGAGCAATTCTACTTCATGGGCTAAATTGTCTACCTTTGACGAGAGGTATCTAGTTTGTCTAGTTTTTGCTCTACACTCTTGTTGAAGGCCTTTTGGGTAGTGATAAAGTCTGTAAGCATACTCTCTAATTCAGAAGTGGAGTTTTTGGTGCTAGGATAAGTGTTGTTGTTCCCATAGTTTTTGGAGGGGAACGGTCTAGGATTGCTACCAAAGTTACTCCTATAAGCATTGTTGTTGAAGTTGTTTCTAGAGATAAAGTTCACATCTACTTGATCCTGAGCAATCAAAGAATTTAAAGGAACATTTTGAGGATCAATAGGAGATTGCTTGGTAAGTAGATACATGATCAAGTCAAAATTTTCATTTAGGGAGGAGATCTCCTCGACAGAGTTTACCTTCCTACTTGTTGGAGCTCTTTCGGTGTGCCATTGGGAATAGTTGGTCATCATCTCATCGAGAAGTTTTGTGGCAGCACCAAGTGTAGTTGACATAAAGGTTCCTCCCGCGGCCGAATATAACAAGTTCCGCGAGGTAAAGTTCAAGCCTGCATAAAAACTCTGGATAACCATCCAAGTAGTCAAACCATGCGTAGGGCAATTCTTAACAAGAGATTTCATGCGTTCCCAAGCTTGGGCAATGTGTTCATTATCCAATTGCTTAAAATTCATAATAAATCTCCTCAACTGGATAATCTTAGAAGGGGGTAGTACTTCCCAATAAAAGCATCCTTGCACTTATCCCAAGAGTCTATGCTATTCTTAGGCAAGGATTGAAACCAGATTTTAGCTTCATCCCTCAAGGAGAAAGGAAAAAGCTTAAGCTTAACAATATCACCATCTACTTCCTTGTACTTTTGCATATCACAAAGCTCAATGAAATTATTTAAATGCAAAGCAACATCATCTCTAGCACCAGAAAATCGATCCTTCATAACAAGGTTCAGCAAAGCAGGTTTAATCTCATAAGAAGGTGCTGAAGTAGCAGGTGTAGCAATAGGAGTGCAGCTAAAGTCACTATTGTTGTGACTAGTGAAGTCACACAACTTGGTGTTCTCAGAGGAACCCATAGTAGCAGCAAGCAAGATAACTATTTTTTTTTGATAAAATACACTAAAGCAAAAAAGGAAAGGTAAACTAACAAGACTAAAAAGCAAAGATAAAAGATAGTGTGCAACTCCCCTATATTGAAGAGTGGAGTCCCCGGCAACGGCGCCAGAAATTTGCTTGATACACGAGATAACTTCTCGCCCCCGTTGGTTACCCCAAGTGGAAGGTGAGATGTAGATAGCGGCAATTTTCCCTTAGCAAAAATGCAAAGGTTGAGTATCGTCCAGGAGGACTCCAACAGATACAAGTAGGTAGTGAAGTGAACAATGGCGTCGTTTACAACCTAAGGTTGCTTACTTCACCTGGACCTGCACACACAACAGATAGCTTTGCTCCCAACGAGTACAGAGGAGTTTTCAATTCCTCCGGCCTTGTTGTTTACAAAAGGATAAAAAGCACAGGATAATAATGATAGATAGTGATAGCAACGGAAAAGTAAATACTGAAAGTAAATTGATAGTGTAAACAGTGGTGGTAATATGGACTGGGGTCCCATGATGTTTACTAGTGATGTCTCTCTCCCAAAAGACGATAAAATAGCCATGCGAGGTAAACAAATTACAGCTGGGCAATTGACAGGATTATGTGCGCAAACCAATGCTAATTATGAAAAACAGAAAGGAAGAGGCTCAAAAGCACGGGCGATACGCCAAGACAAGTAGACCGAAATCCATCTGCATCTACCCACTAATTATCCACCTTGATATATCTATCCAGAACATCTCGCTGGTATTAAGTTGCGAACCCCACCCAATGGGTAAACTCAAAGCAACGGACAACTGCATTAAAGAACTTTGCGTAAAGTAAACAATCCTTGCACCCTCAAGTACAAGCACCGTTGTTTTCCCCCTTGTGGCAACATCACATCCCCTAGACTCGTGTTTCTGTCACTCAAGCTAGTCATCGGGAGGCATGAACCCACAATCATGCATAACGCTCCCTCTTGGAGTCACTACCTACTACTTGGACAACGCAATGAACAGCAACGGAGAACATGTAAGAGTTACTCAAGAACATAAATATAAAAGAAGAGAATCAAATATATAACTCAATCACAATGTGAACATAATCTCATAATCCATCGGATCCCAGCAAACTCAGCATAGCAACAGCAGAAAGATTACATATGTGCCTCGATCATGTAGGGCAGCTCACGAGGTTTAATCCATGAAGAACAAAGAGGGGAGGAGAACATCACATAGCTACTGATCATGGACCCATGGTCCAAGGTGGACTACTCACAGTTCATCCGGAAAGCATCCATGGTGGTGGAGAAGCAACCGGAGGTGATTCCTCCCTCCGGCAGGGTGCCGGGAAGAGGTATTCTGGTGCTCCCGATCTTGGAAGCGCGGCGGCGGCGGAACATAGGAGAGATCGCGAAAAAGGGTTCCGTCCCCGAGGGTTTCTCGTCACGGGGAATAAATAGGCGAAAGGGGGCAGCCAGAGGTGGGCCAGGGGCTCCAGGCGCCCCCCTGGCGCGGCCAGGGGCCTGGCCGCTTGGCCCCCCTGGCTCCCCTCTGGCCCTCTTGGGCTCTTCGCGAAGCTTCCGGTACGCTGATTTTTCCTATATTTTTCCCGAATTTTTCTGGTACTTTTAATAAGGGGAAACCTGAAATAGAAAAACAGCAGAAAACAGGAACTCGCACTGGGGTGCACAGAGTTAATAGGTTAGTCCAAACATGATCAAAAGTGTATGGAAGTTCATCAATATCATAGCAATATCACACAAAAGAGGCATGGAGCAAGCAAAAATTACAGATACGTTTTGGACGTATCATATGTCGATTGTATGAGATGTTGTATCCTTGTAGCTGTAATGTTGTGATATCATGTTGGCAATCCGGGGCATATGGCATTGTCATATGTCGCAGTGGGACCGATATGTGCTTCGTCCCCGGATCTTGGTGGAAACATCCAGATCTGGAACAGTACCGCATATCGGGCCTTACAACTATGAAGGACCACCTCCATATTTTTCACTTCCTCGAGATGAATAGATTGGATTAAATTGAGTTGTCATCTGTTCTGACTTTGTTATGTCTGTTGTGATGTCTCCATTGCCGTTTTGAAGAGATTTAATCAAAATTTTCCTTCGCCAAATTGTGGCCTGGAGATGAAAATCTAGGTACTTTTATCGCCACATGCAGGGCACTCAACTTTGGACCTCTACCTCCAAAGGATCTCTTCTTTGTGGCATAGTTTGACCAGGTCTTCAACATTTTTTTGTCTCCATGTGGCTTAGACCAGAACGTCCTGGTGCCTGACACTGAATTTGCAACTCATGTTTAAGATCCCTAATCTCCCTTCGAACACTACCAAAGGTCGATCTATCCCATGCTGAAAGGTTACCAACCAAATCACTTAACTTGCTATGCAAATCTTCGACTGTCGAAGGTTGGTCGGCACCCCAACCGTTTTTAACAGAATCCTCCATGTTTGGGTGCTCCTCCCACATGGATTCATATTGAATATTTTGGGCCTATGTTGGACCGCAACATCTTCTAGGTTTAACGAGATGGGAACATGGTCTAATCATTGATATTACTGAGGAAGATAGTTCTCTCACTTCTCGTTGGTTACCCCAAGTGGAAGGTGAGATGTAGCGTAGCAGCAAATTTCCCTTGATGAAGATACCAAGGTTATCGAACCAGTAGGACTCCAAGAGATACAAGAAGGTGTCAACGGCGCAGAGATTGTTGCCGGATGGAGACGAAGTTGACGTGGACCTGCAAACAGAACAAGTAACTTTGCTCCCAACGTGTACAGAGGAGGTGTCAATTCCTCCGGCCTTGCTGTTTACAAAGGATCAACGCAAGAGATAATAAGAGTGCAACTGAAAGTAAGAACTGAAAGTAAATTGATGGTGTAAACAATGGTGGAAATATGGACTGGGGTCCCATGACGTTCACTACTGATGTCTCTCTCCCAAAAGACGATAAAAGTGCTAGCGAGGTAAACAAATCATAGCTGGGAAATTGACAGGATTATAAACGCACCGCAATGCTAACTATGCTACAAAAGAAGGGAAGAGGATCAAAAGCAATGGGCAGTACTCCAAGGTAAGTAGACCGAAATCCATCAGCATCTACTACGAATCATCCACCTTGAGATATCTATCCAGAACATCTCGCTGGTATTAAGTTGCGAATCCCACCCAAAGTGTAAACTCAAAGCAACAGACAACTGCATTAAAAGAACTTTGCGCAAAGTAAACAATCCCTGCACCCGCAAGTACAAGCACCATTGTTTTATCCCTGGTGGCAACAGCACATCCCCTAGTCTCATGTTTATGTCACTCAAGCTAGACATCAAGGGGCTGAACCCACAATCGAGCATAACGCTCTCTCTTGGAGTTGCAAATAAAACACTTGGCCAAAGAAAATACCGCAACGGAGAACATGAAAAAATTTACTCAAGAACAAAATATAAAAGAGAAGAACCAAATATATTACTCATCACAATCTGAACATAGTCTCATAATCCATCAGATCCCAACAAACTCAGCATAGCAACACAGAAAATTACAAAGGTGCCTCGATCATGTGAGGCAGCTCACGAGGTCTCGAAAGTGGAAGCACAAAGAGGGGAGGAGAACATCATATAGCTACTGGTCATGGACTGATACGTCCCAAACGTATCTATAATTTCTGCTTGCTCCATGCATGTTTTGTGTGACTTTGCCATGTTTTGCTCGAACTTTCATACACTTTTGAGCATATTTGGACTAATCTATTAACCCGGTGCACCCAGCTGCCAGTTGCTGTTTTCTGCTGTTTTTGTATTTCAGGTTTTCCGACCATTAAAAGTGCTCCAAAAAATCCGTAAAAATCAGATAAAAAATCAGCAACCCAGAAGCTTCCGGAATCACCAAGGCAGCGAAGGGGGGCCACCACAGGGACTCCAGAAGGGTCCCTGGCGCGGCCCTGTGGGTCCCCTCGACACCCCCCTCCGCCTATATTTCACCCTCGGGGTGGAAACCCCTAATATCGATCTCTTTTTCTGAGAACTCGCCTCTGTACCGCCGCCGCCGCCGTTTCAAGATCGGGGCTGTCTGGAGAAGCTGCCCCGGCACCCTGCCGGGAGGAGCAACCCCCTCCGGGAGACCATCCATAGCCATGGACGCCTCCCGTATGTACCGTGAGTAGTTCCCCTTGGACCATGGGTCCGTGACCAGTAGCTATGTGATGTTCCTCTCCCCTCTTTGTGCTTCCACTTTCGAGACCTCGTGAGCTGCCTCACATGATCGAGACACTATTATAATTTCTATTGTTGCTATGCTGAGTTTGTTGGGATCTAATGGATTATGAGATTATGTTCAGATTGTGATGAGTAATATATTTGGTTCTTCTCTTTTATATTTTTTTCTTGATTAAATTCTTGCATGTTCTCCGTTGCAGTATTTTGCTTTGGCCAAGTAGTTTGTTGCAACTCCAAGAGGGAGCGTTATGCTTGATTGTGGGTTCAGCCCCCTGATGTCTAGCTTGAGTGACAGAAACATGAGACTAGGGGATGTGTTGTTGCCACCAGGGATAAAACAACGGTGCTTGTACCTGCGGGTGCAAGGATTGTTTACTTTACGCAAAGTTCTTTTAATGCAGTTGTCTGTTGCTTTGAGTTTACACTTTGGGTGGGATTCGTAACTTAATACCAGCGAGATGTTCTGGATAGATATCTCAAGGTGGATGATTCGTAGTAGATGCAGTTGGATTTCGGTCTACTTACCTTGGCGTACTGCCCATTGCTTTTGAGCCCTTCCTTTCTTTGCAGCATAGTTAGCATTGCAGTGCCTTCATAATTCTGTCAATTGCCCAGCTGTGATTTGTTTACCTCGCTAGCACTTTTATCGTCTTTTGGGAGAGAGACATCACTGGTGAAAATCACGGGACCCCGGTCCATCTTCACATTATTGTTTACACCCTTAGTTTACTTTCAGTCTTTACTTTCAGTTGCCATTATTATTATCTCTTGCGTTGATCCTTTGTAAATAGCAAGGCCGGACGAATTTACAACTCCTCTGTACTCGTTGGGAGCAAAGTTATTTGTTTCTGTGTGCAGGTCCTATCAACTCCCTAGTCAGAAGCCAATTTCTGGCGCTGTTGGCACCTTCTTGTATTTCTGCGAGTCCTACTGGAGACAAACCTTGGTATCTTCACCGAGGGAAATTTGCTGCTACGCTACATCTCACCTTCCACTTTGGGTAACCAACGAGGAGTGAGAGAACTATCCTCACTGTATCATGGACCCATGGTCCAAGAGGGACTACTCACAAGACATACGGGAGGCGTCCATGGCGATGGATGGTCTCCCGGAGGGGGTTCCTCCTTCCGGCAGGGCGCCGGGGCAGCTTCTCCTAGAAGCCCCGATCTTGAAACGGCGGCGGCGGCGGTACAGAGAGGACAATGGGAATAGCAGATCGATATTAGGGGTTTCCTCCGCGGGGGCTAATTATAGGCCGAAGGGGGCACCGAGAGGGGCCACAGGGCAGCCAGGCGGCCTCCTGGCGCGCCCTAGGGTGGGGCCACGCCAGGGACCCTCCTGGGTCCACCCCCTTCCATCTTTGGTTCTTAGGGAAGCTTCCGGGTAGCTGATTTTTTATATAATTTTTCCGGGATTTATTTGGCACTTTTAATGGCCGGAAAACCTGAAATACAAAAACAACAGAAAACAGGAACTGTCAACTGGGTGCACTGAGTTAATAGGTTAGTCCAAATATGATCAAAAGTGTATGAAAGTTCAAGCAAAACATGGCAAAGTCACACAAATCATGTATGGAGCAAGCAGAAATTATAGATACGTTTGGGACGTATCAATCATGCACTTGGAAGATGTTCCAAAGCCGCTGACGGAAACATCGACGGTCATTGTGTGTCTGCTACTGCCCTATCAAGCTTCTCAAAAGTCCATGGCCTTTCTTTAAAGTCGATGTCTGCGAGACCACAAATATCAAGGCAGTCCTATAATCCGTCGAGTTGGGATTATCTGCGCTGCCCAATTCCATCATTCTCCGAGTGTAGTAGCACCTCATTGAAGTCACCAATGACAAGCCATGGATTTTCATATTACACTGCCAATGCCTTAGAGTCCCATGTTTATGCCTTTCATTTACTTGAGATTCTCTGTATATGCAAGTCAGTCTCCACGCAGTGGATCCCCAATCAGGAATATTAGCATCTAAAAAGAACCTAGAAGAGTCCATAATTTTATATTCTATTTAATCTTTCCAAAAAAACAACAAGGCCACCATTGCGACCCAAACTACTGTCAACAAAAGAATGTTGACAACCAAAAGAAACAACTAGAATTTTAGATCGTGCCTTCTGTATTTGAGTTTCAATAAGGCAAAACACAGTTGGGGCATGTTTGCTCGCTAGGTAGCGGACTTCTCAAACTGTCTCGGTGTTGCCCACCCCCAGCAATTCCAGCATAAGAGACTCGTAGCGCCCGATGGTAATCCCCAAGGGGAGCCGCCGATGTTGTGTTGGTGGGAATGGGGCACCATCATCAACCGACGAGTTAGCCATCTGCTGTCAGAACCCCGACTAGGGTAAGTGCTAGGGTTTGCTTGTGCCCTTTGCATCATACAAAAATTCAAAAGAAATTCAAAAATGGGGAAAAGAAAAGCCCTGAGAATTAATTCAAATGGCCAGATAAAAATATTTTTCCAAAAATCATTTGAATATTTGGAAAATTCCTATAAATGATGGTGATCATTTTAAAAGTGGTTTGGGTTCATTCCCACACTCAAGAAATTTTGGAGTTTGAATTTGCATTCCAAATGCAATATACTTCAATTAAATTGAATTTTCCACAAATCAGTACCCTATACTTCATGTCACAAAAATATCATGTGCTTGTGCATTTTACTTCCGAAGTTGTCCCCCCTTGTTGATGTTTGTTTCCGGTACCAGCTTTTCCGAGACGGTGATCACCCCCGAAGGAGAAGACCACCGTTAAGACCCGTGTATCGTCAGCAAGGCAAGCAAACCCCATTGATCATATCTATAAAATCCCAATTCCCTCTCAGTCTTTCTTATGCATGTTTAGGAGATCACTTTGTATCGATTCTATCGCATAGTTGAACCCATATCCTTTGCATGACCTATCATCTTGTCACAGTAGTAAGCAAACCACAATCCTAGCTGACATAGGAGTTGATTGATATCATGTGGCCCCTGCAACTGTTAAGGCTTATTGCATGCTTAGTGGTACAATGAGGTTGCTTTTGATGTGAGTCGGGATGATAGTGAACATGGTGGTGATGATAGTGAAACTGTGTTGGTGAATCCACCCTAATACAAGGTGAACGATGAGAGGCTGTGTAGGAGTACACAGTGGGTTGTCTCGTTGAACACCGCCTTAAGCACCGAGTTCTTGTATGGTAATCCAATACAAAGAGTACAACCACACATTGGGCTCACTGACCCCTCTCGGCCTAGTACCTTGATCCGTGTCGACGTCCAAGAGTCACATTAGTTCGGGCTTTCCATTTGGCATTTGCATAGAAAAGAATGAAGGAATGGTTGCATCATATAGTATGTGAGTGCACCTGTGAGGCAGGAAAACCATCTGCCAGAGGTGGCGTCTCGGTCACTTACATTGTTTGAGTCTGTTTCGTTGATCCGGCCGGGCTCTCGAGCGGAGGCAAACTCAGATAGTCGACTCCTGGAATAGACCGGTTGTGAGAGAAGTGTCGTGGTGAACATCCTCACTGTCACCTCTTGAACGGTGGCGAGACCTGGCGGTAACCGATGGTCATGTGTGTGTAGTTTACACCCTTGCAAGGTTAACAAAACTATTCGAATAGCCGCGTCCGCGGTTAAGGACTACTTGGAACCTGTACCTGATTATTAGACAACTTGAACTGGATACTTCTAAAATACACCAAGACAAGTGTGAGTGCTATGGCGTGCTTTCTCGTGGGGAAGTCGAGAAAGGCACCATAGTGGTGTATTTGGTTGGAGATGTAGTGGACTCGTGTACGCTTCTTACCTCAAGTCTGGTAATCGTAGTTCAGGACTAGCCAAGTCAAAGATGGCACTTCTGCATGATGAAACCCCACCTCCTTTACCTTGATACTTGAGCATGAGTAGTGTAGTTCTGATGTAAGTCTTGCTGAGTACGACTTTGTACTCACGTTTTCTTATTCTATGTTTTAGATAAGAACCCGGACCCCGATGGAGTCACCGACCTGAAGCTCGACGTTGACTAAGTTAGCATAGTCCCAGACAGCAGTCTGGTCCCTTGTGGAAGGGCATGTTTGTTGTACAAGGCTTCTCTAAGCCATTTGTTAAACTTGTCTGTACTCATACCTAATTTGCTTCCGTTGTATGATGTAATGTTGATCACAGACATGTGATCTTTGTATACTCTATGTGTAAGTAAATAAAGAAGTACTTTGTAGAGTTATGTGATGATACCTGCTGTTCATACTAGGCATGTGTGCTGCGTGTATGTTTATAACATGCATGTCTTAGTATGGGTTTTAGAGACCTTAGTTGCGATCTGGCTGGCGATCTTTTATACACCAAGTGGCCCTTAGATGTGCGCAGCTTGGGGCATCGCGATGCGATTGCTCGTGGCTCTGCCACGTGCACACTTTGTTGTATGATCGAGCCCGCCCTAGACCCCGACTAAGTGATCGGGCTGGAGTAAGTCTATGTAAGAGTTAGGATTCAATCGATAACATGGTTGAGGCGACTTGTCTATGAATATGGGATTCACCACCCATAAGCATTTCGACTTGTGAGCGGACGTTGAGGACCCATCTCAGTTGATCATCCGGCCTGAATGGGATGCCCCTCACGTTCGATGCTTACCGAGAACGTTCTGTGCTTGGCCTTGTCTGCTTAGAAAAGTGGGTACGGTTCTCGGCTCTCCATGTGATTGCATCGTGACTGGAATTACATATGCTAACCCCGGGTCCCGACAGACTTGGTATCAGAGCAGGACTGTCTGTAGGCTTATCAAACCTTGGTCGAAGTCGAGTCTAGCATTCTATAGTTATATAGTTACTCTGGGTATAATGGAACAACGTAAGACTTATTTTTTCTCCTTATCCTCATCGATCTGAGTTCTGAGTCACCCTTATCTTTTCTACGGGATGATAGGACTAGGCTCATCTATGTCTGACTAGAACATCTCGTTGTTTGCCTCCTTGTAGCCGTAGGACAGTTGTGGTTGTCCAGAGTCTCCGTGTTTTGAGTTCCTTCAGGAAGTTCTGTTCAATCTCCTCGAGGTTGTCTTGTTTTCCATCCCGGTGTAGCCGTTATGCTGCCGGAATTATTCCGAGTTTCTGTGGATCATTGCCTTCGCATTATAATCTTTTCCGTCTTCATCATGTCCTCTTATCTTTGATTCCATCTTAGAACCTGTTCTGATTGTTGATTTTTATCACACAGGATGTCAGGTGGAACTCGTAGTGTTGTTCGTCAGAATCGAGACCGTGTTCGGAATCGAAATGATGATGAACCTCTACCACCGCCTTCTATGGCGGAAATCATGATGGAAGCTGAGAAGAATCAACGTGACCAAACACGCCTTTTGGAGCTCATCGAGCAGAATACCTCACGTCATTGCAATGTGGTTGTGAGCATTCAGGACATCATCCTCCTCAAGCCACCGGTATTTCGATGTTCTTCTGAGCCCCTTGAAGCTGATGATTGGCTCCGTTCCATCGAGCGTAAGCTTGACACTGCACATGTTGCTCCTGATGATCGAGTTATATTCGCGGCATACTTTCTGGAAGGTGCTGCTGCTGAATGGTGGGAGAACTATGTTGCTATGCAGCCAGATGGTCACCTAGTGACTTGGCAGGAGTTCCGTGATGCCTTTCGAGGGTACCACCTTCTGGATGAGTTGATGGAGCGCAAGAAGGAAGAGTTCTGCAACCTGACTCAAGGAGAGATGTCCATTCACGAGTATGTGAGAGGGTTCAACCGTCCTGCTCGGTATGCCCAAGATGAGATCACCACCGATGCCAGAAAGCAGGCAAGTTTCCGTAAGGGACTTAGCCCCATCCTTCGTCATGATCTCAACCTCATTGAATTTGCCACCTTTGAGGATTTAGTCAACAGATCCTTCAGAGCTGAGCATGGCAATGAAGTGTTCGAAGAGTCTCGCAAGCATGCTCTTGAGCTTGCTTCTTCTTCAAGTTCAGCCCCTCAGAAACGCCGAATTTGGATTCCAACCAGAGCCATACCTCAAAACTTTCTGCAGAGACCAACCTCCAATATATGCCATCCAGCCCAGCACATTATTCCACCCCGGAATGATGGTGTGCAGCCAAGTAATTCCACTCCCAGCATTTCAGACAGGGTATGCTTTAAGTGTGGTCTTCCAGGCCATTACTATCGTCAATGCCCTCAGGTCTTGATGGCACCACGTCATTCTCGACCCAAGCCTCCAAAGAAATCAACCACCAATGCCTTTCTAGCAAAGCCTTCATCCACTAGTAGTGGTTGCGTGAACCAAATCTCAGTTGAGGACACCACTGATGCTTCTGACATCATTCTTGGTACACTCCCATTCAATCATGTCCCCGCCTCCGTTCTTTTCGATCCAGGAGCATCTCATTCATTCATGTCGGAGAGTTATGCACTTCGGCATGGATTTTCTTTTGAAGAAATGTTTTCTCCAATGATCATTCAAACTCCTGGTTCAAAGTGGCAAACTAATAGAGGAAGCCATGAAAATCAAATTGCAATTGAGGGTTTAGTATTCCTTGCTTCACTTATAGCCCTCAAGTCTTCGGACATTGATGTCATCCTAGGAATGGATTGGTTATCAAGGCAGAATGCTTTCCTTGATTGTAAAGCCAAGTCAGTTAGACTTACCCATCCTTCAGGCCAGACCATTGACTACACATCACCCAGCTCTAGAACCCAGATGCATACTTTGAATGTGCTTCCCCTTCCAGACCTTGAAGATGTTCCGGTGGTTCGTGACTTTCCGGATGTCTTTCCTGAAGAGCTGCCGGGAATGCCACCCGACAGGTGTGTAGAATTCATAGTGGATCTTATACCAGGCACAACCCCAATTTCCAGACGTCCATATAGAATGGCCCCACATGAGTTAGCTGAGCTAAAAACCCAACTTGATGCTTCGTTGGCAAAAGGCTTCATCCGCCCTAGCTCATCGCCATGGGGTTGCCCCGTTCTGTTCGTAACGAAGAAAGATGGAACAGAAAGGATGTGCGTAGACTATCGCCCGCTAAATCTAGCGACGATAAAGAACAAATACCCACTGCCCAGGATCAATGATATGTATGATCAACTTGCAGGATCCTCTGTCTTCTCCAAGATGGATTTGAGATTAGGTTATCATCAAATCAAAATCCGAAACGAGGACATTCCCAAAACGGCTTTTACTACTCGTTATGGTCTTTACGAGTACATCGTCATGTCCTTTGGTTTAACCAATGCCCCCGCCACATTCTCGCGCTTGATGAATTCGATCTTCATGGAGTACCTAGATAAATTTGCTGTGGTTTATCTTGATGACATTCTCATCTACTCGAAGAACGAAGAAGAGCACGCAGAACATCTTAGGTTGGTATTGATGAAACTTAGAGAGCATCGCATGTATGCTAAATTCTCCAAGTGTGAATTTTGGCTACCAGAAGTGACCTACTTAGGCCACGTGATTTCTGCGAAAGGTGTTGCAGTCAATCCCGAGAGAGTTCAGGCCGTCCTTGACTGGACTCCACCTGAATCGGTTAAGAAAGTTAGGAGTTTTCTTGGCTTAGCAAGTTATTGCCGCCGCTTCGTCGAGAACTTTTCTAAAGTTGCAAAGCCTCTTACTGAACTCCTCAAGAAAGATAAGAAATTCCAATGGACTCCCAAGTGCGAGGAAAGCTTTCAAGAGCTAAAAATAAGATTGACTTCTGCACCCGTACTTGCACCTCCAGACACCAAAAGGGATTTCGAGATCTATTGTGATGCTTCACGGCAAGGGTTAGGATGCATACTTATGCAAGATAGACATGTGGTAGCTTATGCTTCACGCCAGTTGCGGCCACATGAAGAGAACTATCCTACCCATGATCTTGAACTCGCTGCCGTAGTTCATGCCCTGAAGACTTGGCGACATTACCTCCTTGGTAATCGCTGTGAGATTTATTCCGACCACCAAAGCCTCAAATACATATTCACCCAGCCAGATCTTAATCTCAGGCAGAGACGCTGGATAGAGTTGATAAAACATTATGACTTAGGAATTTCTTACACCCCAGGCAAAGCCAATGTCATGGCTGATGCACTAAGACGTAAGTCGTATTGTAACAACCTCATGTTACAACAGTATCAACCACTTCTTCATGAGGAATTTCGAAAGCTCAATCTCGAGATTGTTCCTCGTGGATCTCTTTTCAACTTGGTGGCGAAACCAACCCTTGAGGATCAAATCATAGTTGCCCAAATGCGTGCACGAGGTGTTCGCCGGATCAAGGAGAACATTGCTAGCGGAGTTGCTAAATGTTTCTCCACAGATAGTAAAGGAACGGTATTCTTTGAAAATCGTTTGGTAGTACCTAAGAATAGAGATCTAAGGCAACTCATCCTCAAAGAAGCCCATGACACACCCATCTCAATTCATCCCAGTAGCACAAAAATGTACCGAGACCTACGCCAGAGATTTTGGTGGACCAGGATGAAGAGAGACATTGCTCGATTTGTTGCTGAATGTGATGTTTGTCGTCGCATTAAGGCAGAACACCAAAGACCTGCTGGCACACTTCAACCTTTGCCTATTCCCGAGTGGAAATGGGACAAAGTCGGTATGGACTTCATCACCGGCTTTCCAAAAACCCAGAAAGGAAATGATGCCATCTTCGTGGTCATTGATAGACTTTCCAAAGTTGCTCACTTCCTTCCCGTTCGCGAGTCTATAACTGCTAGCCAGTTAGCGGACTTGTATGTCTCTAGAATTGTGTCTCTTCACGGTGTTCCTTTGGTAATCAATTCTGATCGTGGTAGCCTTTTCACCTCTAGATTCTGGGGAAGCTTTCAGAGTGCTATGGGAACTCATCTATCCTTTAGTACAGCTTTCCATCCTCAGTCTAGCGGTCAAGTCGAAAGGGTTAATCAAATCTTGGAAGACATGCTCAGAGCTTGTGTTATCTCTTTCAGAAAGAATTGGGAGAAGTCTCTTCCATTCGCTGAATTTGCTTATAACAATAGTTTTCAATCTAGTTTGAACATGGCTCCTTTTGAACTCCTCTATGGACGACGATGTCGAACACCCTTGAACTGGTCAGAAACCGGTGAAAGACAATTCTTTGGACCGGATATGATCAAGGAAGCAGAAGAGCAAGTTTGCATTGTTCGTGATCGATTGAAAGCCGCTCAGTCTCGTCAGAAAAGCTACTATGATCGTCATCATAGGCAAGAAAGCTACAATCTGGATGAGAAGGCTTACCTTTAGGTTACTCCTCTGAAGGGTACCCAACGCTTCGGTATCAAAGGCAAGTTGGCCCCACGTTACATCGGACCTTTCCGCATTTTTGCTAAACGTGGAGAAGTTGCCTACCAACTTGAACTACCCCCTCACCTTTCCCGAGTACATGATGTATTCCATGTGTCACAACTCAGGCGTTGCATCAAGGACCCCATCCGCGAAGTCGACCATGAAACGCTTGATCTCCAAGATGACCTTTCTTATCGAGAGTACCCTGCTCGTATTCTTGATTCAACTGAGCGTGTCACTCGCCGTCAGAAGATCAAGTTCCTTAAAGTTCAATGGTCACATCACTCCGAGAAAGAAGCAACATGGGAAAGAGAAAACCGTCTCCGTGCCGAGTACCCCTCCTTCCTCCCGACGACTTCTGAATCTCGGGACGAGATTCTTTTGAGTGGGGGCGAGTTGTCAGAACCCCAACTAGGGTAAGTGCTAGGGTTTGCTTGTGCCCTTTGCATCATACAAAAATTCAAAAGAAATTCAAAAATGGGGAAAAGAAAAGCCCTGAGAATTAATTCAAATGGCCAGATAAAAATATTTTTCCAAAAATCATTTGAATATTTCGAAAATTCCTATAAATTATGGTGATCATTTTAAAAGTGGTTTGGGTTCATTCCCACACTCAAGGAATTTTCTACAATTCAAACAATGTCTTGGAAAATTAAAATAAACCCTATTTGAATTGAGATTCAAATTTATTGAATTTCAAAAATGCCCAAATTCTATATGTGGCTAGCTACTGGTCACCTAGTATTTATAAAATTATTTGGGCATTTAACTAAAATGCCTAGCTATTTTAAATCTAGGCAAAAAAATGAAACAGAAAAACAAAAAGAAAAGAGGGGGTCCCTGTGCTTCTGGCCCATGTGGCCCAGCCTGGCCAGCAAGCCGACCCAGCCGACCAGGGGCAGGGTCGTCTTCTACCCCGCGCCAGGCAGGCTGGGAGCTGCGTGGCAGCCATGCCACGGCAGCCGGCCACCTCCTGCTTCCCCATGGCCCTACCCCCTCGCCGCTGGACGCCACGGAGGCTCCCCGTTCGCCGTGTCCTTCTTCCCCTTCCTCCCCTGCTCTCTCTCACCCGTTTTTGCCACCGCCCGAAGCCACCGTAGAACGCCGCCGTGGAAACTCGCGGCCGGTGAGCTCCATAGCCCCCGCCACCTTTTCCAACGCGTGCAGCACCGTCATCTCCGTCGAAGCCCTCCTCCAATCGAGCCTGGGAACCCTTGGAGACGCCGCGTTCTTCACCGAGACGCCGCCGGCCGCCGAGGAGACGACCTTCAAATACGCTGCAAGCCGAGCATCCCCAGCTTCCCCGAGCTCCTCTTCGCACTCAGGGTGAGCAACTCGTCGCTTTACCCTTTCTCCTGCCTCCTCCCGTGCCCTGGAGCGTGGTTCCGGTGAAGTCCGAGCTCCGGCCGCCGCCTCTGTTGAACTAGCCGACGCCCCAGAGCGATTTCTTGACCCCCGCCTGCTTCCCGAGATGCGACAGCCTGCGGGCTACGTTCCAGTGCCTCCCTTCCTTTCTCCCGTGGCCAAATCCCCAGTCCGGCGAGTGCGCCGCCGTGCCCGAGCCGCCGGCGTCAAGCCGCCGAGCACTTAGCCCCTAATCCACCCATAACCACCTCCACAGAGACCGACAGGTGGGCCCCCAAACCCCCCTAACCCCTCTGTTAATTAAACAGAGAGGGATTAGCCCCTCTCCCACTGACAGGGCTGGCTTACTGGCCAGAGCCCCTGTGACGTCACCCCCACGTCATGCTGACGCATTAAAACATTTTCCAGAGAATTAAAAGAATTACAGAAATTCTAGAAATTGCTTTAAACTTTGAAAAATCATAGAAAATTCATATTAACTCCAAATTTAACATATAATATATGACAAATTATCAGAAAAATGTAAGGATTAAGAATATGCAATTTGTTTTCATGTTTGACCATTTTAAAATGGGGCAACAGTAGCAAATGTGCATACGGCTTAATTTGAAATTGAATTTGGAGTTTGAATTTGCATTCCAAATGCAATATACTTCAATTAAATTGAATTTTCCACAAATCAGTACCCTATACTTCATGTCACAACAATATCATGTGCTTGTGCATTTTACTTCCGAAGTTGTCCCCCCTTGTTGATGTTTGTTTCCGGTACCAGCTTTTCCGAGACGGTGATCACCCCCGAAGGAGAAGACCACCGTTAAGACCCGTGTATCGTCAGCAAGGCAAGCAAACCCCATTGATCATATCTATAAAATCCCAATTCCCTCTCAGTCTTGCTTATGCATGTTTAGGAGATCACTTTGTATCGATTCTATCGCATAGTTGAACCCATATCCTTTGCATGACCTATCATCTTGTCACAGTAGTAAGCAAACCACAATCCTAGCTGACATAGGAGTTGATTGATATCATGTGGCCCCTGCAACTGTTAATGCTTATTGCATGCTTAGTGGTACAATGAGGTTGCTTTTGATGTGAGTCGGGATGATAGTGAACATGGTGTTGATGATAGTGAAACTGTGTTGGTGAATCCACCCTAATACAAGGTGAACGATGAGAGGTTGTGTAGGAGTACACAGTGGGTTGTCTCATTGAACACCGCCTTAAGCACCGAGTTCTTGTATGGTAATCCAAGACAAAGAGTACAACCACACATTGGGCTCACTGACCCCTCTCGGCCTAGTACCTTGATTCGTGTCGACGTCCAAGAGTCACATTAGTTCGGGCTTTCCATTTGGAATTTGCATAGAAAAGAATGAAGGAATGGTTGCATCATATAGATATGTGAGTGCACCTGTGAGGCAGGAAAACCATCTGCCAGAGGTGGCGTCTCGGTCACTTACATTGTTTGAGTCTGTTTCGTTGATCCGACCGGGCTCTCGAGCGGAGGCAAACTCAGATAGTCGACTCCTGGAATAGACCGGTTGTGAGAGAAGTGTCGTGGTGAACATCCTCGCTGTCACCTCTTGAACGGTGGAGAGACCTGGCGGTAACCGATGGTCATGTGTGTGTAGTTTACACCCTTGCAAGGTTAACAAAACTATTCGAATAGCCGCGTCCGCGGTTAAGGACTACTTGGAACCTGTACCTGATTATTAGACAACTTGAACTGGATACTTCTAAAATACACCAAGACAAGTGTGAGTGCTATGGCGTGCTTTCTCGTGGGGAAGTCGAGAAAGGCACCATAGTGGTGTATTTGGTCGGAGATGTAGTGGACTCGTGTACGCTTCTTACCTCAAGTCTGGTAATCGTAGTTCAGGACTAGCCAAGTCAAAGATGGCACTTCTGCATGATGAAACCCCACCTCCTTTACCTTGATACTTGAGCATGAGTAGTGTAGTTCTGATGTAAGTCTTGCTGAGTACGACTTTGTACTCACGTTTTCTTATTCTATGTTTTAGATAAGAACCCGGACCCCGATGGAGTCACCGACCTGAAGCTCGACGTTGACTAAGTTAGCATAGTCCCAGACAGCAGTCTGGTCCCTCGTGGAAGGGCATGTTTGTTGTACAAGGCTTCTCTAAGCCATTTGTTAAACTTGTCTGTACTCAGACCTAATTTGCTTCCGTTGTATGATGTAATGTTGATCACAGACATGTGATCTTTGTATACTCTATGTGTAAGTAAATAAAGAAGTACTTTGTAGAGTTATGTGATGATACCTGCTGTTCATACTAGGCATGTGTGCTGCGTGTATGTTTATAACATGCATGTCTTAGTATGGGTTTTCGAGACCTTAGTTGTGATCTGGCTGGCGGTCTTTTATACACCAAGTGGCCCTTAGATGTGCGCAGCTTGGGGCATCGCGATGCGATTGCTCGTGGCTCTGCCACGTGCACACTTTGTTGTATGATCGAGCCCGCCCTAGACCCCGACTAAGTGATCGGGCTGGAGTAAGTCTATGTAAGAGTTAGGATTCAATCGATAACATGGTTGAGGCGACTTGTCTATGAATATGGGATTCACCACCCATAAGCATTTCGACTTGTGAGCGGACATTGAGGACCCATCTCAGTTGATCATCCGGCCTGAATGGGATGCCCCTCACGTTCGATGCTTACCGAGAACGTTCTGTGCTTGGCCTTGTCTGCTTAGACAAGTGGGTACGGTTCTCGGCTCTCCATGTGATTGCATCGTGACTGGAATTACATACGCTAACCCCGGGTCCCGACATCTGCTTCTGTCTCTTTTTGTTCCCACTCTTACAAGGGGTAACATTGGGGTCCTTTGTCCTCTTATTGCCATCAAACTGGTCAATCATCATGGCCACAACAATTTTTTTGTCAACCGACATTAAGGCCAGCTTATCATTTTCACTAGTACTAGCTTCTAACACGGGCTTTGCCACTGAGTCTTCTGCAATTCTATTGTGAGCACTTGGGGTCCAGATCCCCGTCCTCGCCAGTTGCAGCTGCATTAAAAGATGCATTTAAATTCCCATCACTCAAGGGTGCTTGTTCCTGGTATGTCGCATTGAAGCGCCATGCAGTGGACATTGCTCCACCCGCGCGTCCCCTACCTCTTCCATAACCATCTCCAAGACCTCTCCCACGCCCTAAAGGTGGGGCATCAACATCCTTTGTATCATCTTCTCCCCGATTTTATTCTCCACGTCCTCTACCTAGCAAGCATGTAATCGCCCATTCGTAGGTAGTAGGGTCATGTTAACCAGTACCACACTCTTGATGCCAATGACCAATCAGATCATAGTGTAAGCAGAAGTTGGGATGTTTTTCGTAATGGACTTGATACTAGCTCTTCTTTAGATCCTTTGTTATTGAGACAAACCTCACCAACTTATTGTATACGTTTATCTTTGCTTGAGTAAGAACAAATTTACCAGCGTACCGGGCTAGAAGAGTAGTGTGCACCTCAATTATCTCGTCCATTGGTCGGCACATCCCCGTGATTATGTGTTATTGCAAAAATTTGTTAGGCAAACTTATAACTCAAGCCCACACAGACAATTTGTCCAGAACAATGGACTTAGGATCCTCAAAACCATCATATTCTTCCATGATGAGAGCTTTGTATCTGAACATGGCCTTGTTTCGATCAGCGAGACAGTTAAATTGCGCTTTAAAAGTTTCTCGTCGATATTCCTCCAAACAACCTCTTTACCGGGTTCTAAGCTAATCGCATATCAAAGTAAAACGCTGATGGACTGAATCCCGAGGTTGTGTGAACTTTGGCGATTGCCAGCCACCTCGTCGTCGACGGTGGCGCAACAATCTCCTCTTCCGAGAGATAGTTTTCCTTTTCCTCTACTTGTATATTCAGAGAGTTGATGAGATCTTCGACAGGTTCACGACATCTCGCCTTGCGTCTCAGTCCACCAGATTCTGCCATTGACGAGACATAAACAACCTAGATCCAATCGCAATAACCAGAAAACCCTAACCGGGCCAGAACCCTAGTCGGGGTGAGAAACTTCCACGCCCGTTCCAAAGGATCACACGTGCAAAGGGGTGACAATGAAAACTTCCGCGTTCAATCGGCAAAGATGAAGGCGGTAGGGCAAAATCTATATTCTTGGCGAGCCGTGAGAGGAAGGAGAAACCCTAGAGGGTAATAAAGTCCGCTCTTTGTGTTTCCTAAAACACACTCACACACACACACAAAAAAAAGGACAGTGATAACTGCCGAACGTCATGACCGATGGGCTGATACCGAACGCCCAAACACGAGCATTGTCAGCTTTATTGATTTTCTGTTTTCAAAAAGTTTTATCTTTCAAATAAAAATTCCAAATAAAATTCTGTTTTCACCATTAACTCCGTCGCGACGAGATCTTCGAAACTAGATCCCATATCGATATGTTTCGACAACTTTTTTTCGGGTTAAGAATTGCCATGTCTATTGCACTTAAATTGCCATGTTGTTTGCACTCAAATTGCCATCATTTGCTTCAACTACGTTTTTTGCACTTTTTCTTCAACGTTCTATGTAAATTTGTCGTAATTCATAAAATAAAACTTTATAAACTTACCTTGGGTAAACACATGTGTTTTTGCCATGGAAAAAACACATCTTAAATTGCCATGGTGAAAGATATGTTAAATTTGTCATGGACACAAAAAGAAAATATTTTGTCATTGGTAGATAGGAAAAAACTTGGAATGCTGATAACTATCACATGTGTGACACGAGTATATGGCAATCCCTGATGTTTTTTATGGCAAGTTTAGTTATGTGATGGTTGCAACTTCAAGTTATAGACACTAGTCCTGCGAATAAAAATTGCTATGTCCTATGAATAGAAATTGCCATGTCCTATGAATAAGAATTGCCATGTCCTATGAATAAAAATAGGAGGCACTTCCACCCACACGTTTTTTAGATGCTAATTTTAGGTACACGTAGATGGAAATTATTAGCCAAAGTTGCCATGTATTTAGCAAAGTTGACATGTTTTAGCAAAAGTTGTCATCTCACATGTGCTAAAGTGGGCTTGCCATTTTCCACCCACACTTGTGGCATGTTTTAGTTATGTGAGGGTGGAAACTTCAAGTTGTAGAGGCATGTCCTATGAATAAGAATTGTCATGTCCTATGAATAAGAATTTTAGGTGTACATAGATGGCAATTATTAGCCAAAGTTGCAATGTATTTAGCGAAGTTGTCATCTCACATGTGCTAAAGTTGCCATCAAAGCGTGTGGGCTTGCCATCTGTCCGTCCACACGGGTGACGCGTTTTTATGACAATGCTGATAACTACCACATGTGTGACACGAAACATGGCAATCGCTGATATTTTTATGGCAAGTTTAGTTATGTGAGGGTGGCAACTTGAAGTTGTAGACGCTAGTCTTACGGATAAGATTTGCCATGTCCTATGAATAGAAATTGCCATGTCCTATATATTAGAATTGTCATGTCCTATGAATAGAAAATTGTCATGTCCTATGAATAGAAATTGCCATGGGCACAAAAAATAGTTGCCGCCAGAGCAGCACCACACCGTCGACAAATTCTCCCCCCGATCCATGTCTCCTCTCCCACCGTCAAGCGTTGAGATGCGTCGAAAGATCTCCTCGACGCATTCGTAACCTAGGAGACCGCCGTGTCGCACACCCCTCCCCCCACCCGCGCCAGATATCTGATCGGGGTCCACTGAGCATCACCGCAGCTCTCCCCGGTCCTTCTATGAATAATAATTGCCATGTTCTATGAATAGAAAATTGCCATGTCCTATGAATAGAAATTGCCATGAGCACAAAAAATAGTTGTCGCCAGAGCAGCACCACACCATTGACAAACTCTCCTTCCGATCCCATGTCCCCTCTCCCACCGTCATGTGTTGATATGCGTCAGAGGATCTCCTCGACACATTCGTAACCTAGGAGACAACCATGTCGCGCACCCCCCTCCCCTCGTACCAGATATCTGCTCGGGGTCCACTAAGCATCACCGCAGCTCTCCTCGGTCCTCGGTGATGAGTCAAAAGGCGTTAAAATACAATAGTGGCTTTAAATCTATTAAAAAAATAATAGATGAAAGACATCATGATAACTTTAGTGTAAACAGGATGGCAATTTCAGTGTAAACAACATGACAACTTTTGGTCCGGAAAAAAAATTCTCGAAACATGTCAATATGACATCTAGTTTTGAAGATCTCGTCGAGACAGAGTTAATGGTGAAAACGGAATTTTAATCGGAATTTTTATTTAGGAGATAAAACTTTTTAAATGGAAAAACGCAAAAGCTGTCTTTGGATGGATGGATGATTTAATATTCGTGCGCATAGTATGTGGGCATTTGGGCGTGGGATGACTGTCCGAACGTAAAAAAAAAGGATTTAGTGGTTTGTTCTTAAACGGGTTTAACAAACTCTACTTGCTCAGCCCTCACCCGGCAAATTTGAGACCGGAGCCCACTCGCAGCAGGGAATTGATCCCGTCCATGGCCATGAGGGTCGACTCGGCGATCCTCGCCGTCGTCATCGCCTTCCTCCTCCCCCTCCGCCTGCTCTCCCTCTTCGTCCGCCTGAGTTCCTCCGGCAGCGCAGGCGACCTCCGCCGATCCTGCACCGCCCTCGCCGTCGCGGCCGCGCTCCTCGCCGCCATCTTCGCCCTACCCCGCCACGACGGCGGTCGTACGGGGCAGTGCCCCGCCTCCGCTGGTTCGGCCTGGGATGAAGGTATCGGCCGAGAAGTTCGGATGGAAATCGAGCAGCTGAAGCTGCAGGTCAACCGATTGGGTACGTCAGAAATTAACCGATTGGGTTCTGTTTTTGTTAAGGCTGGTGGTATATTTCCGGAGTATGTGGTAAAGTGGCTGTGAAATTGTGGTTTTGTGATTGCCTTATTCTTTGGGGTTCTTGGTACACATGAACTCTTCTCCCTGTATCCTTGGAAGATTATGGTTCCTCCTGTATATTTTTATTAGGACTCTTCTTCAACTGTGCTTGCAGAATCATTCTGGGAAAACAATTCAAAAGCACTGGATGACAAAGGTGATGCTTCAGAGGAAGATGCCGAGGTTGTGAAAGCGATGGGACTGGACATCCAGGCTCTGATCAAGGAACAAGAAAACATCAAGGTATGCGTCTGGTGACTGGGCTATCAGTTTGCAGACATCCAGTAGTTGGTCTTCTAGTTTTCAGTCTTCAGAGTGGCCTCCTTCAATTGCACGAATTGCTTTCATGTTATGGTGAGAGATAGCTTCCACCATCCATTAACTTTGTTTAAGACACATAAGAGCATTTGGATGATGTGATCATCCATCGTATCAGGTGCAAGTAGAGTTTGTGTGTGCGTTAATTTGATGATTTCTTATAACATCAAGAAATTATGAAACCACTTCAAGACACTGTTCTAGCCACGGCAGCCAAATTAGGATGAAGACAATGAGATGGATAGTGATAGAGTAAGCCATAAAGGGAGTAGCGGATGTGAAATTTTAGTGTGCCAATTGGTTTGAGCTCCTCATTTAGACCAGAGCCCACACTAATGAAAAGAATAGCCATGCCAGCTGATATAGTGGTGGTGAGAATTTTTATAATAAAACATTATCTTGTTTGGTAAATTCAGGTTCCCACTGCAAATTCAACTAGCATGGAAGCTGAGTCTGATACATACATACTCAGGCCTTGGGCTATGTTGTTCCGGGGATTGTAACTAGATCAGTGTTAGCGGAAGATTCCGCTTTTGAACTATTTTGGCACCACTTGATTCAACCTGAAAATAACCTTTATATGGGCTACAAATGCACTTCCGTCCTCTTTTCGTTTTACTCTTACCTGGGAATTTACATTCCAGAGGCTAAATGTACAAGTGTACTCCGCCAATCAGTATTGTGCATGAATGCAGCCACCTGTCATTGGTCACGTACTAGCACCTTACGATGCTTAAGTTAGGAACCACTGGTAACAAGGAGCAACGGAGCATTACGGCATCTATCTTTGTAGAGCAAAAAAATAGGTCATCTGATTAGGATGATGTCACTTAGCCACAAAATTATACATATATTAATAATGATATCAGGGGTATAAAATCATTTTCCCTACCCGACTACACCCGGCGGTAGAATGTATTTTCCCATACATGTATTTATGCAAATCATTACTGCATTTGTTATTTGACAATGAGAGAAGTGATTTAAACATTGGCTTAAATCTTGAGCCTAGCAACATCGTGCATACCTGCTACCTTAAAACAACATAATTATATTATGCATTGACTTTTGTCCCATGCTATCTTGTAGGAATCATTATGGAGTTCAGGCAGTACCATCGAATCAGTTGAAAATGAGGTTCCTCCCCCCCCCCCCCCCCTTCCTCCCTATTTCTCTCTCAATTTGGGTTTGCCACTATTTTTTTTTTGTTTTCACTCAAAAGGATTTGTTTGGGTCACTACAATCAAGTTAAATAGTGTATCTCAATTGTTCATCTATTGGGTGGTAGTGTAGACACATGGAGATTAAACCATGTTCTTGTTGTATTTACCATCTAATTTGAGGCTGGTTGCCTAAAATACCAAGGTTTGCAAATCCTTGCACATAGCAATGGGTATTCTACCAACATTTGTGCTCTGATTTTGTAATCTTGATTTGACATAATCCACGAGGTGACATCTTGGATCCACTTCAAGGTGCCATGCTAGAAGTGAGGTGACATCGATTTTTAAGAGCCGACGGTGATGTTGAGTGGTAGGGCAACGCATTTCTAGGAATTTGTCGTCGTTGATGTTGACAGCACGACAAACGCCTGTGTAATTGACACAGTTATCATGTGCGAGAGCAGATGTGGAGGCTAGCCTCTGAAACCGCATGCTTTAGAAGTTATGTCTAAGGCTGTATTAAAGCGGTGTGACCTAGTCTGTGCCGCCGATGCTCACGGCACATGACCATCACCTCCCCTTTCTCAGCCTTGGCATCCTCTTCATAGTGAATGGATCAACATCCATGCTGGAAAATTTTGCATAGCAATGACTAGGGACAGACATGAATCATAGTTAAAGCAGATGTCATACTCTCCACGAGCTGCCATCCACAGCAACTTAAGAGTCTCTTTGGTTTTCATGATTTAAAAAAAGCAGGCGAAGATGTGATTTTAGTCTTAGCTCTTCTGTATCCATACTGTGTAATTTTGAGTGTTTTCCTGAGGTGCTCATTTCCTGGGTATGGTGATAATAGGTTCGAATTATGGCAGCAGAATCCAGAAAGATGAACTCTGATATTTACAGTGTGTGGTCATTGGCCAACGATACAGAGAAAACGGTTGAAGGTCTACATTCAGATGTCCAAAAGGTATGTACTTCTAGGTTATCCCAGTTCTGATAGTCTTGGTGGTCACAAGTCGACTCACTTTTTTGTACTCTTCATTTGTGCATATGATTTATTATAATCTTATAGTAGAATTTGAAATTTGCACACATTTCTGTTGAAAATAAAAGAACTTGTCTTCCAAACATTAGTACATAAGAAGGTTCAGGCATTGTACTATGTTGATTAGTGAAGTTCAACGTTTGACAATATTGTTTGGGAATGTCCTAATCCAACTCATGTTTTTTTAATGTATTGAGATCTATCATGATGAATCCTTGATGTGAAAAGATGCATATAAATTCACCCCTCCCCTCCTGAAATGTTTCTTACCTTGGACAAATAACTGTCATAGAGGTTAATAAATCATCATGTACATTGCACCTTAAGAGTTAAGAACACATAAGCATGAAATGAATTGAAAAAATCACCTCGGGCTCAAAAGTGTCTTAGCAATACTGGCCTTCAAAATCACTAAAACACCAATGCCCAAAATTCCCTGCATGGGCTCAGTCATACTTCATATGTATTGCCTGCGTTGAGCTTTTTAATCTGAATTTTGTTTAACTCATTCAAGTATTCAACCAAAATCAAATTCAATAATGATATGTTCCATTCTGATTTCTGTTTTCTTCATTCAACCAAAGTCAACTTAACAAAATTTGAGTACTGATATCTTTCAAAATATTTAGATTGGATACTTGAGCATATGCGTAAATTTATCACAGTATATAATGTTGCTTAGTTAGGGTTATATATACATATACCACAATAAAAATTAGTCAAGTGCATTTTGGAGCAGTGGAAGGAGCATTTTCATGGGACAGTAAGGGGTTACTTATTTTTCATGGGTATTCTTTACGGAAGCACACTGCAGATGTAGTTTGGACCACTTATACTCCCTTGTCTTGTGCTGGGGCGTAAATTTAGTTTTAGTTTTAGGTTCTCCTCTGTTGTTTTTTTTACTTTTTTATTGTGCTGTTGTGTGTTCTTTCGGAAAGCTGTTTGAGCTAGTCATCTGATGGATATAACAGGCTCAAATTCTAATGGATGAATCAAGGAAGATGAACTCTAATGCTCAGCAGATATGGTCACTGGCGAAGGATACAGCAAAAAAGGTCGAATCTCTGTATGCAGATGTTGCAAAGGTACCATTGTCATGGCTAACGTCTGTTTTGATTTTCTCAATTTCTGTGTATGTGTTATTTTCGTTTCTTGTGTGACATAGAATTTGAAATTTCAGACCTAAATTTTAAATCTAAGAATTTTGCATTTGAACCTTGGTAGAAAAGAAAGTTTAGACCATTGTCTAATCTTCTTTAGCCAAAAGAAACTTCCAACATAGAGTGTATACTGCAAATGTTCTAGTCCCTACTCATTATTTATCTTTAGCATTTCTCGTGAGCCAAAATTGCCAACTCCACGTGGAGAGATGAGCCATAAGAGATGTAGTGCGCCTCTGTTCCAGCCAACATCCAGATCTGAGCATCATCTGGAATGCCCCCAACGACCAAGCGAACATGCGGTGTTGCCACATCAAAGAGACATTCATTCCTGAGTTTCCAGAGCCGCCTGATTGTGAGGATGACCATTGACCTGACTCCTTTCTGAACCGTGCATCCAGCAGCAGTGAGAAGCCACTGTTTGAGGTCCTCCCTGGAGATGCTCATTTTAGGGGCCACTTGGTTTGTAGGAATTTACCGTATCTGGGTAACATAGACATGCACCATTGGGATGTTTGGCTGGCTGTGGCTGGTGTTAAATTTTCTGGATATTGGATCGGTGGATAAGCATGGATGCAACAGCTGTTGTTTCGTTATTACTTGTAGTAGCAGTGAGTGTAGTAGCATTTCATATCTATCACCCCAGTATTGAGAGTTTTGATCTGACATGTTTTTTTTTTTTGAGATGGTCTCACACGTTTGTTTTGGTACAATAAAAAATGACTAGTTTCCTTATATTATTTATTATGTAGGAAGAAGCAATGACAATTACAAAGTACAGGTGGATGTAAATGCCTATATTTCTGTTCGTACCTGTTTGCAGTTGCCACATAGCTATCTTGGTAGTAGGTTTTATTTGGAACTATTCATGGGTAATATACAGTACATGGCCGTGCATGTGGTTAGACTAGGTTATTGCACGCTCTCATGTATCCATGCTTTTGTGTGCTACTGCGGGGAACTAGAATTTGCAACTAATTGTGGGTGCAGGTGCAGCCCTTTCTGAAAGCTGTTTTCAGCTGGCCATCTTACGGTTATTTTGATTAGAGGTTGAAATTCTAATCAGTGGACCATAATTATAGGTTCAAACTGTAATTGATATATCAAAAAAGATGGAGTCTAATATGCACAAAGTGTGGTCTTATGCAAAGCAGACAGAGAAGAGGGTTGAAGATATGTATTCAGGTGTCAAAAAGGTAAGCTCATGTGGATTATGTTCTACTTTACTTTTCTTGAATATATGCAAGAGACATGATTTTTTCTTCCATAGATTTTTTTTGCATACGTTTTATTTAGTTTCTCTGCTAGCTGTGATATGCAATCTGGACGTATTTATAATTTCTCTTATCTTAGTAGATAAGAATGCCCAGACCAACTTACTATGATAACTACTTCCTCCGATCCAAAATAGTCCTTTTAGGACGGTCAACAGGGTGTTTGAGATGGTCTCCAGCACAAATTCGTATAGGTGGAATTTCCAAATCTACCTGCTCATAACTGTATAACATCTTATGTTCAGGGCTTCAAGAAGAAGGGCGTGAACTTTTCATCCTGGATGAACTGATAATGACGTCGACTCAATGAACTAACATTGGCCTGGGCATGGAGTAATATAGAAAAGCCACCCGGCCTTGTGTCAGCGAATCTGCAATGCCACTTAATATTGTAAAGAATCATAGTTTCAAAAAGGATATTGTGAAGACATATTTACTTACGATACGCTAGTCGGCTTGTGGACATGATCATGCTGAGTTTCTGATCCCGTGCTGTCATGGTAATGTATGTATATATACACTTATGTACAGTGGTAATGCAATAACATGTGACTTTCAGAACTCCATGATTATATGTCTACGTAATTATGGAGTATTAGTGTGCTCTACCTCAAAGCAATGCAAACCGTTTGATTAATTAGTTTTTTTTTGAGAAATTGTTTGATTAATTAGGTAAATTCAGCTACCAGGCTTGCGGACACATTCCTAGTTTTACCTTGATAGGCCCATGGGCTCGAGACACCAAAGACCACCAGCCAGGAAACCAACTAAGATCTTCTAAGCCCACACGCAAAAGAAAGTTCTCTTCTTATTTTTCTTATTTGTGCTTGCTTGTAGCGAAGGGCCTTTCGTGTCCGTTAAAATCAAGAAGACAGTCATCCAATCTGGGAGGTATTCGAGTGGCTCCGCTAGCACCACCAGTAAACCATTTACTTTTTGCAGACGACAACCTGATATTTTTTAAAGCAGGACTTTGAGACAATGTATAAATAAAAATAATTTTGCACTATATTTCGGTAAGGGTTGTCCAGAAGGAGTTAGACAACAAGTTAAGATGGTGCTTCAGGTCCAAAATGAAGGATTGCCATCAGATATGGGTTCCTAAAAAAATCTATACCTTCAAATATTTATAAGATAGATTATGGAGCAAGGTGAATGGATGGATAAAGAAGATCATCTCTGCAACATGGAAGGATGTGCTCATAAAATTCATCGCCCAAGCAATTCATGTTTACTCAATGTCGGTTTTCAAGCTGCCTAAGTGGTCGTGTGAGCATCTAACGTCTACCATCCGAGCTTTCTGGTGGAGACGTAAGCAGGGCCGCAGGAAACCTTACTCGGTTGCATGGAGAAGATGACTTCATGACTATGTCGAGATACATGGGTGGCCTGGGCTTCAGATACTATGAGATTTTTAATCTTGCATTGTTGGCAAAACAGGCGTGGAAATTTCTAATGACCCTAATACTCTCAGTGCTCGAATATTAAAAGCATTCTACTACCCAAATAGCTCAATCCTTGAGGAAGAAGTGGGCACCCATCCTTAGCAAAGATTATATTGACTGCGGACTTGGGAAAACTCCTAAAGACCTTTGCATGTTCAAGTAGGTGAACAAATTCATCTACCTGAAGATCAGTATCGCCCTAATTTTTTTCCAAGGCAACAATTATTACTGGCTTTGCTAAATGGACAGCGAGTCCCCCCCCCTTTTAAACACCTCGGTGAGATCCTTGAGTGGTGAGGTGCGACTAAAAGTGGGCAGGGGTGTGTCTGATACATAGACAACCGGGCCAAGAAGTACATGGACGGTGTTCGCACGGAACCAAATCCGCCCCAAATTTAAGGAAATGGATCGCGCAGATAAAAAGGCAGACAGACAACGGTTCGTTTGGATCTCAAATTTTTTTCACGGTGACCCAAACAAAAAACGCCGAACCAAAAACAAACAAATGAATCACGTCATTGGAGTTCCCCTTAGATACAGATTGGGATACCCCGTTGAAGATGCCCCTAGGCAACATTTGAAGGTTCTTGCTCGTACTATTTTATCCGGGTTCCTAGTTCCTATAGCGGGTCAGAGAAGAGATTTAAGGGCATGAACTATGGTGGCAACACCTACGTACTGCCCCGTGAGCTCACGTCCAAGTAAAATAACGAAGCAACCGGTTCAATTTTCAGTCTCCCATTGATAACCACAAGGTTCACATGCATTGTACCACCTTCTCTGTCTCACATTTTTGCTCAAGCACTCGGCTCCTCCGTAGACTACACCGACACATTTGAAGCACTAGCTTTTGCTCCATGATGGCATCCGAACCTAGCTGGCCCGGCGGGCAGTAGGTTTGGGGCTACCCATTGGCCGGCCATGCCCTAACAACACACTTTGTATTGATGGATCACATATGCGTACAATATACGTATTCACGAGCTTCACGTCACGCAACACGCTAAAACTATCTAACCGAATTGACATCATCTAGCCAAGTAGGAGTACAAGCAGTCAGCAAGGAAGCTGGCGTTCGCGTCTGCACAACGGTATGCACGGTGCGTGATGTACTCGGTCAACAGTTCCGATCGATCCGCACAACAGTTTAATAAACGGAGATCCGTAAAAACAACAGGCGGACCATCCATCTACCGCGGCAGTGGTATTCGGCCCTTGGTTTCACGGCAATAGAATCAAGAAGCTGACCGTGTTTGTTTGGGTTTTTCTTCTGCTTTTGCAACTTTTTTAATTTGGCCAAAAAGCTATAAAATCTTTTAAATAAAGGGAAAAGATCCCCTCCACCCAGCTGATCCGACGCGGGCGTCCACCGGCTTCGTGACCGTTGGATAAGCTTTTTAATTCGACGGTGCGATCACATCCCGACGAGCATACTGAACCAAGCGGAACAACCGTCCCTTTGCAACAAACCCGCTGTTGCAAAGGGTCTTTGCAACACTTGTCTTGTTGCAAGGAAGTACAGGGCGGCGAGTGCTATTTTCGACGAGCGGTCGGCGTGGGCAAGGGCGATCCACGACGAGCGGCTTGCCTGTAGCAGCAACCATGCGCTGCCGCCCCGGTAGGCTGGCACCCGCTGGTGCCCGTGACTGGCGCACCCCGGCGACCCGTTGCGCGACAAAGCCGCCACCACCCAAGCCCTACCGAAGCCCGCTCGCCGACGAGCATCTACTTCACCGCCGCAAGGCCTCTCCTTCTCCTCTCCTCCTCCAGTTGAAGATGTGCCGCCGTCCCGGTCGTCTTGACCCGCATCCATCGGCTGTCCCTCGCCATTGACCGTGAACGATGCATCCTCGGTGATCCAGAGCTTTGCAACAAAGATCCTGTTGCAATGATCCGATCGCAACAGAGCCTCTGTTGCAAAGGCTTGCTCTCTAGATGCACACGGATGAAATTTGATGAAAAAATAACATTGCAACAGAGGTCCTGTTGCAAAGGTCCGACCGCAACAGAGCCTCTGTTGCAAAGCCCATAGCGGTGGTCGGGAAAAAAAATTAAAAAAAAATGCTCAGAGTCCTTTGCAACAGAGGCTCTGTTGCAATGGACCAACCGCAACAGAGCCTCTGTTGCAAGGCTCGTTGTGTCCTATACACGTGATCAGACGGTCATTGTATCTTCTATCGTACGGTTCTCTACCCGGCGGATAATTCTGAAGCTACTGCCGGCGGACGCGTAGCGCTAGCCTTAAATAAATGCTTTTAAAGCTTTTATAGTTTTTGAAGCTATATATTGTTATATTGATTCATCAAAAGCCACAAAAGCTTCTAAAAGGTGCTTTTGAAGTTTTTATGGCTTTTTGGCTAAAACAGAAAAGCTGCAAAAGCTAAAGCAAAAGCTCAAACAAACAGTGGGTTGTTTTAGACTTCCAGTTAACTGCTGTCAGTCCTTCAGTGGCTCACATGCTTCGTTTGGGCTGTTGGTCAGACTTTTTTTTTTTTGAATTGTGTTGGTCAGACCTAGCTTGATGCACCCACACACATTTTTTCCACAGGCCGAGGAAGGGGGGAGAGACAGTCCACGATACGTACTTGCGTTAGTGACACGTTTTTTCTTTTCTTTTTTCATCACTCATCAGCGAGACGTTGAGAGGTTTGAAAGTCTGAAGGCTGCCAACTATGAACACATGGTGTCTTCATCGTCTGCACATATACGCATGCGGTTTCTGCTTGGGATGGGTACATACAGAAGTTTTTTTTTTAGGGTACATACAGAAGTTGCACCAATTAAAACGACGTGTAACTCTCGCTCGACCTGGGTCTTTGAAAGAGACATTTTTTTCTTTTTTGCGGGGAGAAAGAGACCTATTTTTCGTGTAGTAGAACTATAAAGGAAACTGCCTGAAACATCCCCTGCCAGAAGACAACCTGTGACTGTTCTGTGAAATGCGGTTTTCTTTCAGAGGCCTTTTTTTTGTTTGTTTTCTGTCAGACAACCACTAGGCCGCCGCTGCACATGTGGGTAAATGTATTTCAATCCTTTTCACTTTGCATATCATATTTGTTTGAAGTTAATTTTTACAAGTTTAAGCAATTTTACAAAAACAATATCAATAATCATAGTAAAAACTTAATAATATTAGATGCATCGTAAGTTTAATTTATATATTGTGTATAACTTTAGTATTGTAGATTTTAATATCTTTTTAACATAAATATGGTTTTATGATCACCTTGAGAAAACCACTATAGATTTGAGGTGACCATATTTATATTAAAGGCTTTTTAATTCTTGTGCCCCTCCTTCCTTAGTTGTGCTCAATTTTGCTCAAGTCATCTAACTTTGCTCACTTTCTCCCTCATCTACATGGCCAAACGATGGTTTATCGTCGGGTCAAAACCGTTGACCTTTACCTGGCACGGTTACTGATGTGTGGGACATGGCACTATTATTGTCTCGTAGGATCCGTCGTTACGACCGCATGCATCATTGATTTTTCGTCGCCGGTTGTCTATGTCTGACGCGTGGGACCCATTGGTATGCAAAACTGAGTTAACGTTACCGGTTTTTTTAGCGTTGCTTGTGAAGGCGGTTTGCCTACGCCTATTAATGGTGGCTAAAGAGCAACTCTAGTAGATGCAATTCATCCCGCAGCAAAAATATCCCTCCCCTCCGCCTCGTTCCGTTCAAGCTCTGTTGATTGATTTCGACCATCCCCCCGCCCCAACCCCTGCCCTCCTTGAAGCGAGGATGTTGGGCCGCGGGGTAAGGGATACTGCAAAGGGCGTCGCGACGCGACGACCGGTAGCTACACCGGGCCCGGGTTCTTCCCATTCAACGACATCTCCGGTAACTGCTGCCGCCAACATCAAATCATGGCACTAGGTCCCGAACCCCTCGTGCGCCGTCCCGTGATCAACCGCGCTCGACCTATCGTCACGCCGACGAGTAAACCACCACCAGATCCGTCTCCCGGGACCGACGCCCCGGTCTCCGCCGTTGCTTCATGCCACCACTGATCTCATCCACAGTACCATGGCATTTGATGAAGAGTTAATGAAAATGTGAAGAGATGGTGAACAAACGTGGCACCCTTGTGTACCACCATGGTACATGGTCCTTCCTCCCATTCCATCGTCCAATCCACAGAATGGTCCACAAACAGTCCACAAATGGGGTGGACAACTCCTTTAAGTTGGGTTCCGATGAGGTTCCTCTTTAAGCTTGGTTTCAACCACGGCAGCCAAGGATGGTAGGTGTAGGCGTGTAGCCACTATGTACCAGTTCCATACTTTCAGTTACTGTCAGTCCCTCCCTGAGTCGCTGACAGGACAGGGTTGCGTTCGGGCAAACTAAATTAAGCGCACTTTTTCCACGGGCTGCGGAGCAAAGATAGAGGAGTCCACGATAAACTTAGCTTCGTTGGCAACACGATGAGACGCATAATGTCTTCATCGTCAGCATGCACATTAGGACGTGCAGTCACTGGAGGCTTGTGATGGATGGGTACAGGTTAAAAGCGACGCGCAGCTCTCACTCGACTCTGTCGCTGAAAGAGACACTTTTTGGGGTGTGTAAAACTGCTTTAAAATGCCGCCTAAAACATTCCCTGCCAGGCAAAGATAGATGATGACGCGATGTTTTGAAAAATGTAGTACCGGCGTGGGAGGAGGATGGCGGTAAGATGTGCACATTCTTGGCTGGAGATGAGGTAATTCGGTTCATCAGAAAGTCAAAAGATTTGCGTTTTTTCTTAAAAAAAATCTGAGCAAAAGCATTGATCCCCGCGGTCATCTTCTGGACGTGTCCGTACCGTACTACGTGGCGCTGGCGCGTGACCTGCTGCGGCATCTTGCTGCGCTGGCCTTTTTGGTCAGACAGACGGTCAGAGCAGTCAATCTATCCTCACGGGACCTGTAATCAATTTATTTAATGTTTGATGAGCCGGGACCTCCTGTATGTCGGAGAGGATCAGAGATTCATCAGAGGGGAGTGAATCGCATCGACGATTTGACACGAGCATCGCGTGAAAAAAGGACGGAGAGATCTTGTTCGTCACCGGCGCCGGCCATGAAAAAGGCATGGCGGATCGTTAGTCCGATCCCGTCACCCAAACCTGCCGTGCGGGGATTGCAAATTCCTTTTGTTTTCGGTACACTCCATATATTGCCGTGGATCAAATCTGGCTTCAGTTAACTCTGCTTTCCCGGCTACTTTTCTGCATGCAATTCCGGGCGTTTCCCGCATTCCTTTTTTACAATAAACAGCTGCTTCAAAAGGCAGCTGCTCCAAGACACGATATATTACCATTGAAAGACCAGATACGAAGGACGCTCTATAAATCAGCATGTGATCTCTGACGAAGATAATGGTTCCACTAAAATGCTTCTTTGGAATAAAATCATCGTAATGACAATTATTATGGCAATCAGACATACTAAAGTTGCTCTAATAGAAACCAGCTCACTACAGTCTAAAAGGAAGGAATTGCAAAGTTTTACCAACCACCACCATGTTACAAAATGCTCCAAAAGACTTGTTAATTATTAGGCGATCAACTCAACCAAAGAAAGCTTTTTTCAAGGACCGGAAGGAAAGAGAGAGATAGCATGCTGAACTGAATTAGGTACAGAGATAACATTCTGAATTAGGTACAGAGTAACATGATAAACATCTTTTTTTAAGCATGGTGTTTGCCTGCACTGCCATCCAAGAAACCGCCACATGATTCGGGTGGGTGTCAGCAAGAAGCACCATGGTTCATGCGTCCAGCTCCCCTGCCCCTGCCCCTGCCCCGTTATTCAATTTCAGCCAGTAGTGCCGTCCATGGTGCTGCCGCGTAGATAAAACCAAAACGGGCCACCCCCAAAAATATGCCGGGGATAATGGGGCAACAGGCCGCAACGGCCTCTGGCCTGGCTGGCAGCGTGCACGAGTGCGTGCCCGGAGCGTGCCAGAGCGTGCGTGCTTCTTGCCGCCCGCCCTGTTCATGTCCGAGGCGGTCAGACCAACGGCTATATAGGACAGTCAACCACCGCTGTTCAATCCACCCACGACCTGACCTAGTTCCCTACTCCTCCTCCTATTCGTCCTCCTCCTCCTCCGACTCCTGCTCCGAGTTCCCTCCCCATGGCCACCGTGCACCACAGCAACGGCAACCACGCCGCCGCCGCGAACGGCAACGGGAACGGCAACGGCAAGACCAACGGCCATGGCGAGGCCGGCCCGAACGGCAAGATCAACGGCCATGGCGACGCCGGCGCGAACGGCAACGGCAACGGGCATGCGGCCGCGGCGGCGCAGGGGGCGGCGGAGTGGAATTTCGCGGGGGGCAAGGCCGGCATCCTGGCGACGACCGGGGAGAGGAACAGCATCAGGGCGATACGGTACAAGATCAGCGCGAGCGTGCGGGAGGACGGGCCGCGGCCCGTGCTGCCGCTGGCCCACGGGGACCCCTCCGTGTTCCCGGCCTTCCGCACCGCCGTCGCCGCCGAGGACGCCGTCGCCGGCGCGCTCCGCACCGGCCAGTTCAACTGCTACCCCGCCGGCGTCGGCCTCCCCGCCGCACGCAGGTAACAAACACAACACAATTCCGATTTCCTTTTCGCACGCTGCACCGTAATCTATGCATGCGCATGTGGGTGCCGCAATTCACGTGTCCCTCCGCCCACCGTTCAGAAAATTTGACCTTGTAAAAAAAAAACAGGGCGGTAGCAGAGCACCTGTCGCAGGGCGTGCCGTACGAGCTCACCGCCGACGACGTCTTCCTCACCGCCGGCGGAACCCAGGCGATCGAGGTCATAATCCCGGTGCTGGCCCAGACCGCCGGCGCCAACATCCTGCTCCCCAGGCCGGGGTACCCAAACTACGAGGCGCGCGCGGCCTTCAACAAGCTGGAGGTCCGGCATTTCGATCTTCTTCCGGAGAAGGGCTGGGAGATCGACATCGACTCGCTGGAATCCATCGCCGACAAGAACACCACCGCGATGCTCATCATAAATCCCAACAATCCTTGTGGCAGCGTTTACTCCTACCAGCATTTGGCCAAGGTTTTGCATCATTTTTTACCCAGTCTGTTTGCAGTCTGTTTGAATATGGATTTGCATTTGCTGAATTCTTTTTGGAAAAGGAGAATGTATTAATATCGAAAAGTAACTAATTACACCAGGCCTCTGCAAATTTGCTGAATTCTTATTGGTAATGTTGAATAATTAGGTGGCAGAGGTGGCAAGAAAGCTTGGGATATTGGTCATTGCTGATGAGGTGTACGGCAAGCTGGTTTTGGGCAGCGCCCCTTTTATTCCCATGGGTGTGTTTGGGCACATTGCGCCTGTGCTGTCCATAGGATCTCTGTCAAAGTCATGGATAGTGCCCGGATGGCGACTTGGATGGGTTGCGGTGTACGACCCCACAAAGATTTTACAAGAAACTAAGGTGCAACTCTCTATCATTCTTTTCATCGAATATTGGGGATTAGTAATATTTTGCTGAATTTGTATTGACTTTTCTTTCTTTTGTAGATCTCCACATCTATTACAAATTACCTTAATGTCTCAACCGACCCAGCAACCTTCATTCAGGTTAGTCTTTGGTATTTACTCCTCGTTGCCCCTATTTTAGCTCCTGTACCTATGTTGTAGCTTAGCCCACATGCATATCAAATGACCGGCTTTAAGTTGGTAGTACTCCCTCTGGTCCTTTTTTTAAGTCAAAGTCAAACATGATGGAAGAAGGATACATATGTTTCAATATTTGCAGTTATTTACCTTTGTTTTCTTTGATTCCATATTAAAAATGAACCAACTATTGAATAGAACTACTGTTCTTAGAAAAATATGCATTGTAATATGAGCATGCCATATTCTTTTCGGTCAAGTATGCAACATATTAGAACTTCTTCTGCAAAAGAAACACATTGTACTCTGAATGTACCATTTTGTTAAGAATTTCTCTACCTACAAACACCTTATCTTGCATCTTCGTATTTTGATATCTTTGACACTATTGTTCTCTTATGATTCACACAACTTAGTTTTGGATTTTTGTATTATCAAATTGTGTAGGCAGCTCTTCCTCAAATTCTTGAGAACACAAAAGAAGATTTCTTTAAGGGGATTATTGATCTCCTAAGGGAATCATCGGAGATATGCTATAGAGAAATAAAGGAAAACAAATACATTACATGTCCTCACAAGCCAGAAGGATCGATGTTTGTAATGGTAAGACTAATATAATATTTTGTTAGGCGGTGTTAATAGGCATAAACTTAGTTTTCTAGGTTTAATTTGGGACCATGATGCATCAAAATAATCAATTCAAATATAATTATGTTTTGCTATGGATATTTTTGAAGATGCATGTATTTGAAGAATAATGACGAGAGTTGAAGTTATAATAGGAATAGTTATCTTGATATCCTTTGTCCATTTTTCATTGTTACTGCAGATTGATAGACAATCAAATCATATTTAAAAAGATCTCTACTATCTTCTGGAAAGATAAACTACCTTTCCGTAATAATTTATTAACTTCTATCTAAACAGGTGAAAGTGAACTTACATCTTTTGGAGGAGATCGACGACGACATCGATTTTTGCTGCAAGCTCGCAAAAGAAGAATCAGTAATTTTATGTCCAGGTAGGAATGCATATGCTTGTTTAAAGAAAAACTATATGGAACGATCATAATTTTCTGGTTACAAATATATATTTTATGAGAACATAAGTTTTTTTTACTGATATATGCTTCTTAAATGTGAAAACATGTTCTATTGTGTTTTTTACTGTATGTGAAATACCTATCAGTTTTTGAGAGGACTGCACATATGAATGATTACCATATCATGGTTGGAAATTGTATAACCCCGCTAGATTAGTCTTTGTTTTTATGTGAAGACTAACATGACATGTATGTTCCAAAAAAAACATGACATGTACTTCTCCTTAGTTTCTTGATTTCGAGTCTTTCTTGCCGTTACATGTTTGTGCTGCTCACAAAAAAATATCAAGCACGTGTTCTAAATGATTATTAATAATATATTTTAGCCTTTAATTTATATAGTTCTAACTTGGAGATGGTTCTGTAGTCCTACTTATATACTTGTGACAGTACTAAAATATGAACCTTATATATGTGTTCTCTCAAATGTAGGGAGTGTTCTCGGAATGGAAAATTGGATTCGCATTACTTTTGCTTGTGTTCCATCTTCTCTTAAAGATGGTCTCGAAAGGATCAAATCCTTCTGTCAAAGGCACAAGAAGAAGAATTCGATAAATGGTTGTTAGTTGTACACGCCCCAAGTTGTACATCTGATGGAAGCTGTAAATCATTTTCGGTTATCCCCATCTATATCTTTCAATAAAACATATTGTAATAGTTTTATCGTAGTCCATGTTTGGCACTCTACTTCTTGATGTATTTGGTCCCGCTGCCTTGCATTAATATTAATAAAGATAGTTATGTGCGTCACACTGGTGTAGAGGTCAGAAGTTTGGGCCTCCTTTTCAGGGAAACCTATATCTTTCAACAAAATGGAACTTTGAGTTCCTTGTGAATAAAGTCAGCATACTCCTTGAGTATTTTATTGTTGTCTTGGTAACATAATGAATTGTATTGAAGTTACATCTATGTTGAAGATTTTTAATGTTTAATTTCCATCTGTGAACTTTGATAGTATTCCAAGCACACATTTATGAAGTTGCGTTAGAGCACCTCAAAAATGTCTCTTTTATACCAATGTTAGTTTGCTATGTGAAAGGACCTAGATGTTGTCCAGAGTGGGTGAATAGGCAATTTATAAGCAACTGTGGATTTGATTTTGTCTTAATGCATAATTAAACTAGTAAAATTATCTGAGATAAAAAATCCTAAATAGTATAGGCTCACCAAGTGCGCCAACAACCTATTGTAAATAAGATACATAATTAAAGGAAACTAGCTCGCAATTCAAACTCTACACATGATATATCAATAATGATAAGTATGAATTACGAAATGCAATCAAGCTTAGAATATCCACCCATATTGTACTCTCCTTTGAGGTGATCCACTAGCGGACTCTCACTTAAGTCACTCCTGTGGGTATTTCCCATCGATTCACTATGGATAGCTTGGTCCTCTACTCTAGATGTTTCAAGCTCCACAACATAGCCCGTGTCATTCCACAAATTTCATGAGGAGTTCACAAAGATACCACCACCATACTGCCTAGGAGGAGGTGACCTCCAAGAGTAAAATAGATGTTGAGAGCTCAAATTAATGCAACAAATGCAAAGCAAAACAAAATAACTTATGCTCAACATCCGCCCTCAAATCTCACATAAGAAAAATGAGCAAATGGGGGATTACAGAGAGTAGAAAGAATGGAGGAGATCAACAAATGACTCCAAGACCCATCCAACCTCCCCTTCACTTAGATGGGAGAATAGGGCTTTAGGGAAAGAACTTTGGGCCTCAAATAAAGGGGTGGACCCGGATCAAGAAGGTCACTCAACCTTGGGGGGGGGAGCTCAAATTTTACTAAGAACTTTCTTACAATCTCCGATGCACACCCATGACAGATTTTTACTGCATGCAACATTGCCCAATGTATTCCATGTTTTATAACGCTCTTGCACTTGAGCCTCTCTGTAAATAGCCATAAGCCTCAATTAAGAATCACTGATTCCTGATACAATTGAGTCAATGTGTTATTTTGAATGACCTTTTATTTCCAACTTAATCTCGTCATTCCACAAAATCCCTAGACCACCACTTCTACTTGAGATACTCACTCCAAAACTCTTATCAAGCCCTAAACAGTCCTTAAACTTCTCGACCCATGCACTAGCATGTTGTTTCTCATAAATATATAACATAGGGAAAATTGCGACACAAGGTCGCATAGTTCGTGAACTGTCACAATGTTGCCCGCGAGGCGATAGTTCTAGTATAGGAGACTCACTGTTCACGACAACGCTTCGGAAAGGAGCTCTCCAAGTGTGTTTTGGTCTTTGTTGCCTCAGTTGCCTATTTCGCTCCCACCAATTGCACTTCAGACCTCTCTTCAAAGGTGGACTAGGGGTATAGTGCCAGCATGGACGAGCATGATATTGCTAGAATTCTGTTCACCAAAGCTTAGAGCATCTCCAGCCGTTCGGCCCCCCAAGCCGGTTTTCGGCACTATTTTAGCGCCGCTTGGGGGGTGCTCGGGCGGCGAAACCGGCTTGGGTTGTCCGGCCCCCAGCCACAACCCCAAGGCGGCCCCCAAGTCGGGTGGTGCCGACGCAGTTGTCGTCCAGATTCGACCCAGAAACGGCGCAAATTGATCTTTTGAACGCAAATTCAACGCAGTTCGGCACAATTCGGCGCAAATTCAACACGAAAACATGAAATATCGTCACAGTTCGGCGCACAGCGTGGAATACAAACACATAGTTCGACACAAATACAAATACAAATACAAATCAAACTAGACATTGCCTTTGCGCATCCATATATGATCCACTAGATCTTCTTGCGGTAGACGATGCACGTGTGGGTCTCGGATCTCCTGGCGCATGTTGAGATAGGCTGTCCAATCTGGTGGTATCTCGTGATCAATAACTGTAAGAGCCCCCTGGTTGAAATATGGTTCAGAGTCATACACTGAATCCTCTTTCTCGCTCTCAATGATCATGTTGTGCAAAATGACACAACAATTCATCTTCTCCCACATTTGATCTTTCAACCAAGTCTGAGCGGGGTACCGGACAATGGCAAATCGAGATTGAAGCACCCCAAATGCCCGCTCGACATCCTTCCTGCAAGACTCCTGACACTTGGAAAAGTGGGCGTACTTCCCTCCTGGCACAGGGTTTGAGATAGTCTTCACAAATACCGGCCACCTTGGATAGATGCCATCTGCTAGGTAGTATCCCTTGTTGTACTGGTGACCATTGACCTCGAAGTTCACAGGAGCATCATGACCTTCGACAAGCCTGGCAAAGACATTTGAGCACTGCAGGACATTGATGTCATTTTGTGTTCCTGGCATGCCAAAGAAGGAGTGCCAAATCCAGAGATCATGTGTAGCAACTGCCTCAAGTACCACACTGCAGTGACCTTTTGCGCCCTTGTACATCCCCTGCCAAGAAAATGGACAGTTCTTCCATTCCCAATGCATGCAACCGATGCTTCCAAGCATCCCAGGAAATCCTCTTGCTTCATTCTCTGCTAGGATCCGAGCAGTGTCTTTAGCATTGGGTGCTCGCAAGTACTGTCCTCCAAAGCAGCCCACCACTGCTCTGCAAAACTTGTACATACACTCAAGGCCGGTGGACTCGGCCATGCGTGCATAGTCTTCCTGTTGATCACCAGGAGATCTGTATGCAAGCATCCTCATTGCCGTTGTGCACTTCTGAAGTGTGGAGAATCCAACTGTGCCGGTGCAATCTTTCTTGCAAACGAAGTAGTTGTCGTATTCTCGAAGTGAATTGACAATGTGAAGAAAGAGCTTTCGGCCCATGTGGTACCGGCGCCGGAATGTCTTCTCGCCGTGTAGGGGAACATTGGCAAAGTAGTCGGAGTAGAGCAAGCAATAGCCCTCCGAACGACACCTCTCCTTTGCCTTCCGGCGGCCCATCTTGGAGCTGCCCCGCTGCGTCGCCGTGTTGGCGCCGAACAGGTCGGCCAAGGCGGCGAGCATCATGAGGTGCTCGTCGTCCTCGGAGCCGGCGGCTGACTCTTCCTCCTCCATTAGCGCGGCGAAGAGCGCCTCGTCGTCGGAGTCCATCTCGGCGCGGCAATTCGCTGAACACCTAGGGTGCGGTGTGGTCGCGGCCAGCCGCCGATGGTCTCAGCTGTTCGCGTCGCGCCGGCCAATCGCCGCTGTACTAGGCAAGATTGGAAAGGGGGGCGGTGGGGTGGAGCAGCGGCGTGTTTGGAGGCGTCGCAACGACTACCTTGCAGCGGCGCGACACCGGTGGTGACAAGGGTGGTGGGGGAGAGGCGATCGTTTTTTGGGCGGTTTGCTCTGCCAGTGGGCCAGCCGACTCTTTTCGCTTCCTCTGGCGCCCCCAAGCGACCCCCAGCGCGCCGGGTTGGCTTGGGATCGCCAGACTCACAATCGGCCCGATACGGCACTATTTGGGCCCTTGGGGGCGCGACTGGGCGTATTTCGTCCGTCCGGAGAAAATAGTGCGGCTTGGGGGCCTCTTGGGGACGCGGCTGGAGATGCTCTTAGTATTGCTGCAACCGGAGGGTCTTTCTCCCATGGAGAACCCCTCTTGTGGTTATGGACCCCATAATCCATGTCATCATCCGCCTTGGTTGCCGCTAGATCAACAAGGCATGAGAGGTCATCCTTCTAGTTCTCCCTCATTCCACATTTTCCAATGTCGCCACCGGCCACCACGACCTCCATATCTAACACTCCAATGAGACCTAATTTTTTGAAGACCGGTGCTTCCATGCGGTGAATATCATCCCCACGGTCCTTATACTATTGACCGAGAAACCCCACAAACAACACACCAATTTGGAAGTCGTTTGAATTTGACCTTGAAGATCTTCTATTTCTTATTCCTAACAATAGAAACCACATTCTTCAATGGCTATCGGACGTCCAACTTAACTCTAACAAAAAAAAACCCGTGAAATCGAAGAAGGGTGTTTCGATGGACACTAGGTCACCCACTTTGGATGCTAGTATCGAACCAAGTACTATATCCGTCTGGTAAGTCATGGATCTGAATCCAGATATCAATGTGGAAGAGTGGGATTGATGAGGGTTTAGTATATCCATCGTAAGACACCATGATCACCGCTCATCACATCCGAACGTCCACCCCCCTTTCGTAACTGTCTCCCAGTCACCCAAGCAGGTGAATTTCATGGTATAGAGTTTGTTGTCCAAATGCCTGATCTTGATTTCCCAAGAAGGTCCCATGACGACCCATGTTTGTGAAGAACCAAAAATGGTTATACTCCTTGATAGTATTCACACGGGCAATGTCCATCCATTGAGTAGGCTCTCCCGTAACTGGTGGCTCATCTTCCATAACGACGTCGTCTGGATCCTCCTCCTTGAGCCCTATCTCAACCATCATTTCCACAACATCATCCTATCCCGTGCCAAATTCTTGAACAGATCCGGAACCTTGCGTCTCCATCTAGCGGATTGCGGAAAAAACTAAAACCCTATCCCAACTGGAGAAGAATGGCTGCTTAATCCTCATGAATCTCTGCGCAATCCAGTGCAAGCACCATGTCAATAAGGAGAAGGAAAGATGCACTCAACGCAGTCGGTACAACGAGATATCCTAAACCCTAACTCAAGGGAAAGAGGTGGCTCTGTTGTGGTTGTAGGAGAAGAGTTAGCCGGTATCACTAGTTAAGGGATACCCCTTGCGGAGGTCACTTCCATCTTTTTTCATGGCCAAAAGTGGCACACTAAATCAGGATCTTTTTTCTTTTTTTCGTTGATTTGTTTATTCAAAATTTTTTACCTATTGAATCACGCATCGAAATCACAAACCATTTTCACTGTTCACATCCTCGCGTCGACATCTTTGAAACTAGATCACATGTTCATAGGTTATGATGATTCTTTCATGAAAAAACCTTTTTTTTAAAACACACAAAAAACAAAAAACCACGAAAGCACATATTTTTTTCCTCGTGGAGGCACACAATTCCTTTTTGTGGGCCATTGTTTTGACGTGCGTGGAGGCACCGATTTTGCTTCTCAATGAGTCACATATCTCTGACAATTTTTTTCCTTTTTTGGTAAGCACAAATTTATTTCTCGTTGAGGCACAAATTTATTTCTCATCGAGGCATAATTTTTTTATCGCAAATTCATAGATTTTTCATGAACTGTGCTTTTCAAAAAATAAATCGAGAAGCACAATTTTGCTTCTCGTTAAAACATAGTTTTGTCTCTCGTGGAGCCACCAATTTTTGAAAAACCTATGCTTTTCCCTTTTTGAAAAGCACATATTTATTTTTTGTGGAAGTACTAATTTGCTACATGCGAAGGCATAGATTTTTGCTTCTCGTTGAGTCACAAATTTTTCACAAATTGTGTCTTTCCTTTTTTAGAAAAGCACAATTTTATTTTTTATGGATCCGCATATCTATATATCGTTGAAGCATAATTTTTTGACACCAAAATTCCATGGTGTGCCAACGCAAATCACGTGACGATGACTGAGCGCATCACTTGATGCGCTTCTAGGGCCCAATGAAAATCTCGTAGAGCTACATATTTGCTTTCGTGAGAGGCACATTTTGTGCCTCTAAAAAAGAACCTCCAGATCACGACAAATGACGTGTGTGCAATGCGCCATTTGTCAACCGTAAAAGGGAATGAGAGTGTTCGTTGCAATGAGTACTCCTCAATTAATGATTTTATTTTAGAAGAGATTAGAAATGCCCATAGAAACACTATAAGCCCATCAACCTGCCCATCAAGTTGATTCCAGAATTCATGGCACGACTATATGCCTAACACGAGACAAGGGGAAGTCTCGCGTCAAGACGAGTGCTAGATGCGATGGTCCAGGTGTGCGGGAGGCCACGACCTCTTTTTTTTCATGTTTTTTTTCCATTTTTTTAACTTTCGTTTATACTGCAAAAAAATCTAAATAAATATATTAAAAATTACATAAAACATTTGAAACAAATGTTAACCAAGTATTTAAAAAATGTTAAATATGTATAAAAGAATATTTTAATGTATGAAAAAATGTACAAAAATATACACTGTGAGTGAAAAAAGTTGATCATGAATTAAAAAAATGTTAATCCATTTTTTTTAATCATATGTTTTAGAAAATGTATAGGAAAAACTTTAATTATGTATTAGAAAAATTGTTCATCTGGTATTTGATAATATTTCCATTTTCTTTCTTGTACACACAATGCTTGCACATATTGCCAACATCTTTTGATTTTTTTTTAAATCAAACATCTTTTGAAAACTTTAGGCTTTATTATCACGTATACATTTTCAATCAAATTTCCCTTGGGAAAAACTGTTTTAACATTCATCGGTCATAATTTCAAAAATATATATTCATCGGTCATACGGAGTAGTACTTTCACTGTCGTGCCATGGGCCTGGAGGACCGGTATTGCCAGCCCGCCCCGCGCCGCGCCGCGCCATGGCGGAACAACCCGCCTCTCCCACGGCGGCCGACCGCACCACCACCGACCACCTCGCGCCGCCCGAATGGCGGAACCCCCCACCATGCCACCCCCCGCCACGCGCGCGCTGCCATCCGCTCCCGCCACCGGACACCCGCGTCGCTCGCGCCAGCCCGCCCGCCCCCGCGGCAACCGCATCGAAACCAGCCCCCTTCCCCTCGTCCTATTTCGCCTCCACCACCGACCCACCTCCACTCTCTCCTCCTCTCCGCTCCTTCTCCGGCTCCCGGCGGACACCGACCCTCCCCGCACGGCTATCCGCATCCAATCCTCCCCGTCGCGGCGCAGCACACGCCCCTACGACGCGGAGTAGCAGGAGGGGGCGGCGGCGGCGGCGGCGGAGGGGCAGAGCGAGCGGCAGGCCGCGGCGCGGCGCGACCCCGTCCGTCCGGCCATGCTGCAGCGCGCGGCGGGCAACGCCTACTCCTGGTGGTGGGCGTCCCACATCCGCACCAGCCAGTCAAAATGGCTCGACACCACACTCAACGGTACGAAGCATTCGTTCCCCATCCCTGGCGTGGCGCATTGCGTATTTGTGGATCTGTGAAATGTGACCGTGACAATGTCGTATCTTCTTCATCCTGCGTGCAGAGATGGAGGACAGGGTGAAGCTCATGATCAAGCTCATCGGGGCGGACGCCGACACCTTCGGCAAGAAGGCGGAGCTCTACTTCAGGAGCCGGCCGGAGCTCATCAGCAACGTCGAGGAAATGTTCAGATCCTACCAGGCCCTGGCCGACCGCTATGACCGCATATCCAGTGAGCTGCACAAGGCCAACCACACCATCGCCACCGTTTTCCCGGACCATGTCCAGTTAGCCATGCAAGAGAGCGACGCCGAAGGAATCCCCAAGGCAATCACCAGCATTGATCTCATCAACCACAAATTCCCTGCGCTTGAAGGTTTGCCCATGGGCTCACGGGTCACGAGCCGGGGATCCAGCCCGGTTCCGAAGAGGACCCAGACGCACCGGCGAGTCGCCTCCCACATGAACAAGGACAGGGCACTGGAAGAGATTGACAAGCTGCAGAAGCAGATCCTGGTGCTGCAGACCGAGAAGGAGTTCTTGAAGACCTCTTATGACAGTGCACTGGGCAAGTATCTAGACATCGAGAGGAAGGTGGCGGAGTTGCAGGACGATGTTTGCGGCTTGCAAGATACTTTTAGCACTGGCTCGGACATTGAAGACAATGACGCCCGAGCACTGATGGCTGCACGAGCCATTATGTCTTGTGAGCATACATTGGTCAACTTGCAGGAGCAGCAAAAGAGATCATTTAAAGAGGCGAGGACTGAATTTCGAAGATTGAGCGAGGCAAAGGAGAAACTGAAAACCTTCAAGGATGAGTGTGGGCTGCCCCAGACGCAAAATGACGGGCCTGATCACCATGAAACAGGACTTACCCAAGTACTACCACCAGTGGATGCTGACAATTCTGTTCAGAACGAGGCTAAGCTTGACCTGCAGGAAGTATGTCAAAAGATCAAAGGACTAATTGAATTGCGTCCAGACGCATCAGTGTCAGACATAGCGGAAAAGGTTGATCAACTTGTGGAGAAGGTAGTCAACCTGGAGCTTGCTAGTACGTCGCAGAATGCTCAGATCGATAGAATGAAATCTGAGATAGACGACTTTCACAAGCGCATGCATGCCTTGGAGGAAGAGAAGGCGGCTTTGGTTGTTGATTCCAGTAAGTTAGCTGACAGGTTGAAGCAAGTTGAGTCGGTGCTACAAAACGTCCTACAAATTGGTACGTCCATACAACATGGTACCAAGAATATTCGTAAAGAAATGACTGAAGCTTGCAGTGAACTTGCTGAGTTTGTGCAAACACTAAACTCTCCTGAGTCTCAAAAGTCCAATATTGTGGATTCGTCTGAAAAGGGCTCGGAGGATCTTGTGGTGCAGGAACAATTTGTTGCTAATGGATCTGAAGTCAAGGATAATACTTTATCAGAAGATTACGCATCTGTCCTTCAGATCTACAAAGATACAGAGCAACAACTTTCTGAAATCGAGAAGGAAAACCAAAAGTATCATACTGATGCGATGTCAGAGCTGAAGGAACTGAAGAGCTCTAATACAATGAAAGATGAGGAGATTCACTCTCTTCGCCGCATGCTAAGTTCTTTGAAGAGAAAGATGAATCCTTCTGTTCCTGAGAGCGTGGAGAATTCTGAAGAAACGTCCAAAATAAGCAGCACTCCTACAGCTGAAGAAAAAGATATTGCTGAGGTAGATGAATACATTAAGCAATGCCAAGCTGAAGAACCACTCGAGTATTCAGTTGGGGAGGAAAAATTTAGAGCAGAGATCGACAAGGTGTTGGAGCAGACCATGGACTTCTGGCTGAGGTTTAGTACATCGTACCATCAAATACGACATTTCCAAACAGCATTTGACAGGCTAAAAGCCGAGATGGTTAAGTTGACCGATGCACAGGCACAGGGGGTTGCAGATGGAATGCCTACGAATCATCAGGTAGCAAAGCTGGAGTCAGCTGTTTTAGAAAAGAAATTTCGGGATTTGAATACAGATCTTCAAGTTTGGATGGAAAAGAATGTGCTATTAAAAGGAGAGCTGGAGAACAGGTTCTCTTCACTGTGCGGCATACAAGAGGATATATCAAAGATCACATTTCTGGATAAAGGTGATGAAGAACACTTCACCTGCATCCAAGCTGCAAAATTCCAAGGAGAGGTGCTTAACATGAAACAAGAGAATAACAAAGTTGCTAAAGAGCTAGAAGCTGGGCTGGACCACGTAAGAGGTCTCCAAGTGGAGGTTGGGAGGGAGCTCTTGAAACTCCGGGAGAATCTTGAGCTATCTATAGCAAGGAGCAACCGCGCTCAACAGAACTTACGAATCTTGTCAACAAAAGCTGGCGTTCCTCTTAGAACTTTCCTGTTTGGCACGAAGCCGAAGAAGCCATCACTCTTTTCATGCATGGGTCCTGGGATAAATAAGCACTATGGTAGCTCAAAGTCTGGTCGTAGATGAGAATGGTTGGATTATCAGCTATTTGTTTCTTGATATTAATACACAAGAGATTTCATTGTAGTTGCCAGTTGATTTGGAGCTGTCTGTGTTTTTTCTTAGGGCTTAAATGTATAGGAGCCTGCATCACTTGACTCAAATTTGGTTGCGATTCAGTTTGGTTTAGGATTCAATTTACTCCTGCACTAACCTTACTGCCAGAACTAAATTTGGTGGGAAGGATAATGCCAGATTTGTTCACGATCCCACTGTCCTGGTACTGGAAGAAACTGTGTTTGCCTTCAACTGCCAAACTGGGGTCAAGTTGGCAATTCCTACCCATTCAAAAAGTGGTGAATCCTGTAATTGTGTCATATCCTAACATTTTTTCACCTTCTGGCCATCATTCATAAAGCTATTTGGAGAAAACTAGTACTCCCTCCGATTCATAATAAGTGTCGCTCATTTTGTACTAAGCTAGTACAAACTTTGTACTAGATGAACACACCTATTATGGATCGGAGGGAGTACCTCTCAAACTCTGGACAAAATACAAGCATATTTTGAATTTCTCATGTCCACAATATCCTTTTCTGTTCCTGGTGGTCTGTTCAGCAGTCATTGAAATCACGTTTCAGGAAATGCAATCTTGGAAAAGCGTGTCTCCCCTCATCTGGCAATATGTCTTTCTTCAATGCATCGTGTCAATATAGTGGAAAATTACCAGACAAAAATGTCTGTTGACTTCATTGTGTTTGGTTCATGTCCAAATTCTAAGTTGATTTGCATACGATGATCTGTTAACATCCAAAAAAGGAAAAAAGAAGGCTAGGTTACCTATACAACTAATATTGTACTACTTTCTTCTGTTCCCTTTTCCGAGGAAGGTGGTGATGCTGTATACTACAGTTGTTTGTTATATCTTTAGTCTCTTAACAGTTCAGCATAGGTTTGAGGGCTTTGCTACTTCCTTAGCAGGAGAGATAATTGACTGTTGGTTCACTGAATCATGACAGGACGGTGTCAGAATCTTGGCTCGGATAGACTTAATCAGGTATGTTTCATATCAGTGCTCTAGACGGCACATTACGTGAAGTCAATAATTCTACCTTTGTCTGTTCTTGTATGTGTTTACAGTTTAGTAATCCCTCCGATCCATAATAAGTGTCGCTCATCTGTACAAAGTTTGTACTTTGTACTAGACGAGCGACACTTATTATGGATTGGAGGGAGTACTTGTTTAGGAAACAGAAAATAGGCTGTCAGGTGGCAATTTATCAGATATGGCTAGCCCTGTTCTATCCATTATGTACCAACTGTTTTCATTTTTATGCATAGTTTAATCTATAATGAAACTCTGTAGTTGTCGAAACTGTGCAGCTCTTTCCTAGTCAGTTCACAGGTTTCCTCAAAGTTCTTCTGTTTGCCAAGGTGGTGGGTTCCTGTTTCCTACTTTGCTAGTTGCTACAGAAGTAGGAACTCATTGTACAGAATCAAAGATAAGGTAGGTACCTGGCAATCTCTAGACTCTAGCTAAAGATTAAAGCTCTTGAAGTTAATAAAGAAGGGCTCGAGTTTCGTTCTAGCAAGCATCACATCAGTTATCCAGCTACAGCTTGTTTTATCTTCTGCACCTTTCTATTCCTGCTCCATATGCTAGTTACTAGTCATGTTGCCTTAGTAAGTGGATCTTGTTGACAATCGTAGATGGAACTATACATTTGTTTTTCTGCTCCACTAAAAGTTACTGGTTTCTCTGCATTTGTAAATGGGTTCATTGGCAAATCCAGAAGGAAATTCAGAACTGCAGTGGAGAAGATAGTTTCCATATCCGTAAGTCCAAAATCTAGTCATTCACATGTAATGTTTTCTCTGGAATTATGGTCTTTTAGTAGGTTTCTTAAAAAAATGTTAGGAGCTCCTTAACGTGGTTGTGATGCCGTTATATTTTCTTCTTTTTTCCGGAAAAGGTTATATTTTTCTTAAAACTAGCAATGTATGTTCTTTGTAAATTCATTTAACTTATACATACTCTGATTGGCTCACAACATGTGTAAATATCACCAGTAAGGTGCAAATTCGTGCATTCTCCATTTCTTCGAAGAAAATGGCCAATGGCATCAGTCTCCTCGTGTTTATTAATGCATATATGATTGGAGCATATTCCTTAGCAGACTGCCTGACACCTGTTCATCTTCTGAGGTGTCATGTTCAGCATACTTTTTATCTTGTATCAAAGGGAGGCAAATTTTGAACTTCTTTTCCTTTCAAGGTAAAGAATCTCATTTCCAATGGCTTCGCTGGACAGAAAGGGCCCCGGCTTTTGTAGGAGCTCTTTGACTTGCCACCCAGCTCATCAGTCTGATGTCCTTCCACGACATGTTTACTGCTGCCTGTAGTGACCATAGTTAGCTGGAATATCAATTAGGAAACTTCTGTCTTGTTAAAAGTAGTGGCCCTGGCCGCCCTACTACCGTGGGTGTATAGTATAGACTATGCACATCAAACGTTCTCTTCTTATACCAATCCCCTTCACTTGCACTTAGCCCCAGACACATCAAAGGGATTCATATCCTAAAGCCATGTTCAACCCTTCTTCCTCGCCTGCACCCACCTACAGTGACCTCTCCATGCACCATGCAGCGAACTTCTCTGGTGATTCGCACACGCCTCCGACTGAAATTCCTCGCGGCACCGGTTTCTTCCACGGAAATGGTGGTCTGTTTTCTCCGCTTGATGTTGCTGCTTCAGCGCAGCCGTCCTACATCTCTTCCCTCTCTCCCTACAATATCAACACGAGCACCAGCTCACATCCCTTACCCTTTCACCTCCAGTTTTCTGACCCCCTCAACGGTAATGCAGCCTTCTCTTGCCCGTCCCATTCGACATGGCAGTTGCATCCACCCCCTGTTGCCTCCTCCCCTTCCTCATCCTCCGGCGACTTCTTTGAATTCAGCAGCTCCGGTACCATGCGGCGGGTCCTCAGCACCGGCGACCTGCAGGTAATGCAACAAGCCTCAAGTTGGAACTTCAGTTCATACCACTCAACAGCTGCTAACCGTTTTTGACATGTGTTGATGCAAAACAGGGCAACAAAGTTTCGCCACCATTGCCACCACCTCCACTGCCACCGCCACGATTTCCAGGAGATGACTGCAGCCAGGACGCGGGTGACCCTTTTGCAGAGAAGGTGGGGCGTTACAGCGCCGAAGAACGGAAGGAGAGGATCGAGAGGTACCGCGCCAAGCGCCAGCAGAGGAACTTCCACAAGAAGATCACTGTGTGTACTGACCCCCTTGCACAACCTGCAAATGCATCATGTTCTCTTGCCAATCCTAACGCATCCCTTGCTCACCATCTCCGTGGACTGTGGTCTTGCAGTACGCGTGCAGGAAGACGCTGGCAGATAGCAGGCCAAGGGTGCAGGGCCGCTTCGCCAGGAACGTCGAGGTGGAGGGCGACATGGAGACGGAGGTGTCTGACATCAGCTACGAGCACTGCCCATACAACAACCTCAGCAGCAACGGCTACGGCAGCCAGGGCCAGCCCATGGACACCAGCGGCGATGGCCCGGTGTTTGACGACAGCAAGTGGTGGTGGGGCACCCCGGTGGTAGCCAATAGGCCGCCGTCGCCTCCGCCGCAGCAGCTTGGTTTCTACATCGATGATGACGAAGACCAGCTGTGGGCCAGCCTCGGTGACATGTGCTAGCTCCGGCACCCGATTGGTGCTGTCTGGTGCGAGGAGCACCGAGCGGCGGCCTCAGTGGTCAGCGGCGTCGCTGACCTTCTTATGCCCTTCCCCGTAGTGCATGCAGCTCAATTATTTAGTTTTTACCAGTAGAAGAAAGAAAGAAAGGAGAGGAGCCGAGGAGGAAGGAAGAGACTCTCTCACTCACTCCTCTGCTTCTTCTCCGTGTGTCCCGTCCGACTTAGACAGTTTACTATTACCACTTTGCAATCTTGTTCCATAAAGCATGCCTCTGTTGTTGCTTTCTATACCTCATACGCACCTGAAAAATCGAAACAATTCTTCTTTCTGTAACTTTCCTGTCTCGTGTTTTTCGCCATGGCTTTGCGAGTGCCATTGCTGGTGCATACATCTTTGGCCGCTGACATGCTTGCTGATCGGGGAGGCCACTGAGCCATGGCGTGCGCCCACCCCGAAGGTTCCGGGCATGCATTCTTGGTTGTAGATGGCAAATTGGTTCATGGCGACGGCCTCATTGGCACAAACAAATTTGGTGCACATCACTTTCTTGCAAAAACCCTGTGGAGCTCGACCGGTGTGCAGATTTTGCACTATGATTTCCCCTCCTATAAAGATGTACTACTAGCAGCTCCCTGGAAAGATGCATCTTGGAAGTGTCTTTTAATTGGTCATTTCGGCCTGGAAAGCTTGATGCTATCATTGTCTGGAGAAACTTCTTTTTGAGGGTGGTGGTGGTTAGACGGGGGAAGAGATGCAGGCTATTTCGGTCATGGAATCGGAATGTTGGTGAAATAGCTTTCTGCCTTGAGAACTACTATTATTTCTGTCACAGAATCTCTCCATTGGATTGTCTATATGATAGTTTATCGCTCGATATTGTCTGAATATCAATGTACATTACCTAAATATGGACGATCCACAACGGCCAGGAATTCACTTCCCATGAATCCAAATCTATTATTCTCACTGATTTTTTCGACTCCCTTCTTGGTAAGCCCTTCATGCCAACCTGGAACTTCTCCCTTCAGGATCTATACCCTCTTCAAACCCCCGAGCTATCTCACCTCGACTCCCCGTTCATTGACCAAGAAATTTTTTACGCGTTCGCTGGTATGAATATGCTTGCAAGCCCGGGGCCCGACGGTTTTGGCCCATCTTTCTATCGAAAATTTTGGCCAACGCTAAAAAATAAAATCGTTGATATGTTTCATAGTTTCTATCACCTTTCTGGGGATATCTCCTGCCTTAACCGATCTCTTATTGTCCTTCTTCCCAAAGGGGCTGCGTCACCCTCTCCTGAGGCTTTCCGTCCTATCTCGCTCCAAAACTGCCCCGTAAAAGCTCTAGAAAAACTGCTCACGAATCGCCTTAAACCAATCATCCCTCTATTGGTACATCCGGATCAAACGGGCTTCCTCGCCGGCCGCACTATTTCCGAAAACTTTCTCTATGCCACCGACATCCTCCATGTCTGTGCTCGCACAAAAGCTCCAACAATGGTCGTCAAGCTTGACTTCTCAAAAGCTTTTGACTCGGTTTGCTGGGAAGCCCTTATTGACCTACTAAAAGTTAGGGGTTTCTCTCACATGTGGATATCATGGATTGAAACTCTACTAAACTCAAGTAAAACTGCAGTCCTACTAAACGGAACCCCGGGGCCTTGGATACAATGCAAACGTGGACTTAGGCAGGGGGATCCTCTCTCCCCTTTCCTTTTTATTATCATTGCCGATGTACTTCAACGTTTGCTCAATCAGGCTTCCGAAATGAATCAAATTTCTCACCCCGTTACCCATGAATTACACCGTCCGGTTCTTCAATACGCGGATGACACATTGATTATCCTCAAAGCAGACGCACAAGCTGCCACAAACCTAAAACGTATTCTCACGGATTTCTCAAAGGCAACCGGACTCTCCATAAACTACTCAAAAACTACACTTGTCCCCCTTAACATTGATGAACAACTTGCTGCGGACATTGCCCTCACATTAAGAACAGAACTAGCATCCTTCCCGCAAAAATATCTTGGCCTTCCTCTTTCTCCCCACAAACTACCACCCAATGCCTTCCAACCAGTTATCGATCGTTGTGATACCTACCTCGCTGGATGGTGTGCTTTCCTCCTCTCTCGGGGAGGACGCCTCATCCTCCTCTCGGCGGTCCTAGACAGCCTACCAACTTATTTTATGTTATGTTAAGCGTCTTGGATGAAATTGATAAGCGACGACGTATATTTTTCTGGTCTAACGATGACTCCTACTCAGGGGCAAAGTGCCTGGTTGCGTGGGATCAAGTTTGTATGCCCAAGCAAGCGGGTGGTCTTGGTGTAAAAAACCTAAAAGCACAAAACTTTTGCCTCATGTTAAAATTTGCTTTCAAATTCATGCACTCTCCCATGCTGCCCTGGAAAGAGTGGATCCTCAATCACTCACCATTGCATATAGGATTAGGTAAAAATGCCTCCTTCCTTGGCAAAGCAATTTTCAAACACTTGCATTCACTCAGAGAGATATCCCAAGTAAACATTGGAGATGGTACCGCTACTTTCTTCTGGCTAGATAGGTGGATTCTACCCGAGCCTCTCTACTTGGCCTTCCCGACTTTGTTCACCCACCACACAAAGCAAAATGCTAGGGTAGCCACTATTATGATGGATGGAATTGATCTGGGCTTGCGTAGCCGTCTAACCCTAACCGCCTCACGTGAATTGGTTTCTTTAAGATTGTTGTTGCAGGATGTGGCTCTCTCAGATGCTCCAGACATAAGATCACTGCTGAATGGGTCCCCCTTCTCCACAAAAGGAGCATATGACGCCCTCGTCTCCCAGCTCGCGGACCCTAACCTCGCACACATCTGGGACAGCCGGGTCCCCAGTAGGGTGCGAGTTTTTGGGTGGCTCTTCTACCTGGACCGGCTCAACACACGGGCCAACCTTCATCGCAAGACCATCATTGCATCATCTGCATGCCCACGATGCTCCGCCGCCTCCGAAGATCGCGCCCACCTGTTCTTCACTTGTCCCGCCTCACAGGCAATATGGGACGCTCTCGACATCGCCCCGCTCCACGCCCCCTTGGCAGCCATTTGGTTGCTACCACCTTCACTTGGATTACCGGTATCTATATGGCCTTTCATTTTGCTGCTTCTTCTCTGAAAAATCTGGGATGCTAGAAACGCTAAGACCTTTAGGGACATAAACATGTGCCCCACTGATGTAATTAAGGCGGTCATAGATGACCTAACCCTGTGGTCTCATCGCCTGCATAAGGCGGAGGCCAAACATCACGCCGGATTGTGGCGTGACTATTTCTCTTCCCGCCTCTCTTGATCTCTTGTAAAGAAACAGAAAAACAGAAAATGAAATTTATTCAGGTGGGGAGTCTTTCCCCCCCGGTGACAGTTTAAAAAAAAAAATATAGACGATCGATAAACATTGTCTAAATATGGATTATTTTATAAACAATCTGTTGGAGAGCGTTATTGCTTCAGATTGTCTATATTTTGTGTACAAAGCCGTTTTAATAGTTATACGATAATATTAAAATATAGAGGAGAGAATATAGACAATCTGTTAAAAAATGGCTTGTGTATATAAAAATATTTTTAGACCATTATCTATATGGACATATACACAACCAAATATACACAAGCTGTGGGAGATGCTCTAAGGACCACAATGCTACCAAGAATTCTGTTTACAAAGGAAAATCATCCGGAAGCGGGAGTTCTATTCACCATCATGTTTTGCACTTCGGTCATCCTTGTCAAGAAATATTTATGAATCTTATTGTAAAGTATCATTAGAGTTTATTTCACCCTTTACCCTCTAGTTGTGATATTATAATAGTGTTTGCCCCATTATTCTCATTTGCTACATTTTGGGTCTTACTTGGATCTTGCAACAATAAGTATGATATCTCCGGGTTTCAAATTGAGGCGTGAAATCTGGACTCTATAAGTTTTTGTTGTTATATGATTTGAATTCTTGCTTATAATAGGAGACCAGGTTGGTTTTAGCTAATCTGGTACATTTAGGATTTATTTTTCACTATTTGGCTAGCCTCATGTAAATACTTCTAGCAAGTGAGATGGGATGAGTTCAATTCATTGTTGATTTGATAAAGTTGATCGTCGTTGCGGGTTTTTTTCATGGGTTTTCCATGTAAAATTTTGGTGTCTTTGTTTTTTCCCTTTGCATCTTATCTGTTGTTTCTACCTCAAAAATAAAATTAATTAGAACTATATGAAACCCGTCATAAAGTTTCTATACGTCCTAAAAGCATCTGTAACAACAATAGACATAACTTTTGGCTACATAAGCTCATTTTAGATAGAGGAGAGAGAACATTTGGGTATTTTTTCTCTCTTTTGCAACATATCTAAAACTGGATACCCATATTTTCAAAACCACGGAAACACAAAGATCCGATGGTGAGGTTTAACTGGATGTTGGGGTTAACGCCATGTTTTCTTGTTATTTTTTATAGTATGGTAGGGAGGATCCAAATATTGGTCGTGTGTAGCAAAATTTAGATGGCTATAAAAAAGTTGGTCCTCATACATATTTATGTGTGCTGTTGGAGACATTTTTGATACAAAAAGCCCAACAATTCAGTTTTTAGGTTTTTGGGGAAACTATTATGTCTGATGTTGAAGATGCTCTAATATTCCTTACTGTATTAACTACAGTCAATGATCATCGTAAAACGGAAAAATGGTTTGCGATGTAGAAAATTCTCCCAAATGCAGCTAATCTTGGGCACCCTCCCCTTTTGAGGCTTGACCACACCAAAACGGGCTCAGTTGCAGCAAATGAGTAACATGAAGAATAAAGCAGCACTAATTGCCCTACAAGCGTAGCTCGACAAAGAAACGCGAGGGTGCTCGCTTCTATCTCAAGCAGTACACAGCATATCATCTATTGTGGGGTGGGGGATCCCTTACATAATATATTGTGGGTGTTTGGAAATTGGAATCTTGGACGAGGTAAAGAACGAACGGAAAACTACCTTCCAAACTACTAATCTTCCATTGCTGCAAGTGCATGCAGCACCAGAGACGGCCAGGAGATGGGTCAAAGCCTCAAAGGGGAACCAAAGGCCTGGGTCCTAAGCTTGTGCCATGCATGTTCTCATGCTTAGGAGTTAATTACAGCCGCAACTTTCTCTCCAGTGCTTACGAGTATATAGAAACAGTCCTATGTCATATAGATATATCTCCTCTTAGGATCCCTCTCTTGTTCTTGGAGTGCATTGTGGACGCCTTATTGTCACTAGCCGGGTGCTTCATTCACAATCTATACTTGTTTCTATTAGTATTACATAAATTTGGCCAAGAGTTCTGGTGTGCACTGTTAGAATATGGCGAGCCTAAGTTCAAAATGCTAGCCTATGAGCATGTCACCAACGAAATGCATGCATGCATAAATGAATATTCCAAAGATGTAGTGCTAGGTAAGGAATCACTGGATCTTTCAAGTCAAACTGAAAGTGACAGTAACCTGCAAATTCAGCACAAACTGAAAGCTTATTTTTAATTCAAATATTATAGGCTTCTAATACAAAAATATGGTAGGAACTGGCAAAAATAGATTAGCAAAAGGGACCGGAGAATTTCTCTTATTTTAGAGCAATCAGTAGAGTTGGTGGCGAGCTAATTAAAACAAGTGTATCTTGTTCTTGTATCATCTCTGCCTCTTTGGAATTTCTACCTTTAGCCAAAATGCCAATGCGTGCGTTGAATTGCCAAGGAAGAGTGAAGGGAGACGTTTGACTGCCCCTCCTCTCCCATAGAGGGCTGCTGGATTCTCTGTCGGCCGCTAATCCCAAGCACCAACGCTGATAACTTTGTTAATTTTTCACTATGATTGCAAGCCTAGCTATACTAGCTAGTAACAAGTGGTACTGTTTAGTGCAAACTTTGTGTTCAGAAAATGTATTTAAATGTGAATTCGCTTATGAATTGCTTAGCACCATTTTGGCAGAGAAGTACTGACTGCTACAGGGATTCTGGATCTTATTTTCTTTTACTTCACAAAAACAATCCAATGTAAATAATGTATGTCATACTGCATCTTTTTCCAGTGAGAATGCAGTGCTTCCTTCAGTTTTTGAAAAAAAAAACTCATTTGGTTGACAGGCGTTTCGTTTCAAATTGGAGGAACCAATAAACAGCTTTTGACAAGTGGAGAGAGAAGACAAGAATCAAGTGAGGTGTTTCATTCACACCTCATCGTGTTTCTTATAAAAGAACTGAAGAAAGTATTACCTCCGACCCATATTAATGTACTCAACTTTGTCTAGATTCGTATGTATCTAGTTAAGTATTTAGACTAGATGCATGTGTATCTAGACAAACTTAAGTACATTAATATGGATCGGAGGGAGTACCAAAATGATGGCCATGCCCTTTTTGGACGAATCGGTCATGGGAGAAGGACACTTGGCATCAACAAAAGCGCACCTGTATGCTAATGCTGACCCTGGCTAGAAAAATGGGACTACTTTATAACCCTCCACCAATCAAATGCAGTTACCATGGATTCTATCAGTAATATGTTATCTACGCGATCGAGGGATCTTCATGGGTAAATTGGCCATTTCAATGGAAATCTTAGACAAACGCAAAGCAAAAAATACATCTGTGAATTGGGTCAAAAAAGTGACAGAGAATAAGTGTAAAGTGGAGAGACCACATGTAAATAAAACTTAAGATTTGCTAATGTGCACGATGACAACACAAAAGGGGTTGCCGGAGCCAATGAGTAAAATGTAAATCATGCTAGTTTGTTCATGATACTCAATGGGCAGTCAAATAAGAATGTATGGTGCTGCATTTTTGTTATAATATGCTATGTTGATGAGCACCGTACGGTAGATTCTTTTTCCGACAAAGGGCACTTTATTACTTAAAATATTTAAACATTACACCCGACCTCTCATAACTAAGGTGAAATACAAACCATAGAACGCTAGAAACCAAGTTCGAGCACATAGCCAAACCAAGTTCGAGCACAAAAGATAGAAAATAGTGAAATACAAGTGCTAGTAAAAGACCATAGAACGCCTAAGTTGAAGGGGGACAATCCTGAGACTATGTTGTCATCCACGTTGGGAATAAGTATCCATCGTTGTGTCTTCCAACCGTGTACACACATCCACAAACAGGTTTTGATTCTCCACACATTATAGACACGACCATAAACGGAGTGTATCAGTACACATGTAGACAACCTGCAATAGAGAAGTTCTCTTATAGTTAAAAATCTTATCATTTCTAGATAACAATCAAATAACGACGAGCTCTCTCACCCTGATTAGAATTCTAAACCAATTATCAATCACATATAACCATTTGCCAAATATGTTAGCAACACTACATGGAGGATAAATACCAGAAGCTACCTGGATGACTGACCATATAGAACGAGCTAATTTAGATTGGAAGAACAAATGCTTTATTGTTCGTCATGATGACAGAAAACACATTGTGCACGTCCATGCCAATTCATTTTAATAAGGTTATCTTTAGTAAGAATGGCCCCTCGACGGAGATACCATGTGCATATTTTATTCTTAAGCAATATCTTCGTCCGCCAAATCTTTTTTGTTATTATCAACTAGCACATCTGGTTGGACTAAAGCTCTATACATAAAATCCACCGAGAATTTACCACTCTCGTGTAGGTTCCAACGAAATATATCCGCTCCATGTGACAAGTGTATCGTCCAGAGGTGTTGAACCAATGTGTTCCATGATTCTCGTTTGGGACCAATTAGCTCTCTTTTCAACGTCACATTGGATGGAAAGGTTTTCATGACCATGGCGATGGTATCCTTGTGGCGTACAAAATTGCATAGAGATGGATATTTTTTCTGGAGGGTGGTATTGCCTAACCACTTATCCTCTCAGAATCTAATTTCTGAACCATCCTTAATAGATAAGGAACCATAGCGAAAGAACATATTTCTTCGTATCCATCAGGTCAGCCCAAAAGTTTGAATCACCAGGCTTCCATTATATTTGCATTTGGGATACTTCCTTGGAACCCACATATTTCCTCCTAAGGAGGTTTCACCATACACCATCCTCGGGTAGTAGCTTAAATAGCCATTTGCTAAGGAGAGCACATTTTTTAACCTCAAGATCATAGATTCCAATCCTCTTTGATCTTTAGGTCGGCAAACCACACTTCATTTAGCCAGTCGATATTTCTTTATATCGCTATATACTTGCCAAAATAATCTTTATCGAAAATAATCCAATCTATGTAAGACTCTTTTAGGAAGTTGGGTGCAGTGGCTCGGCGGCAGGGCTGGGACAGAGGGAATCGAGAGAGATGTGGAGGAGAGGAATCAAGAGAGACAAGGAGGTTGTGGTTGCGGACACATAAGGCAGGGGGTGGGGATGAGGATGGGACGTCAAATCATATCCCTAGTTCTAATTGGTTCATCCGGCGACCACACAGATCCACCCTTCACCGATATATATCGACTGTAGATGAAGCTGATATCCACCGTCACACATGTATGGATGATTTTAGGACCATTTTTTGTACTAAAATTATGACCTTTCTAACTAAAATGGTCATCATGCTTTAGGGTTTGGATCCTCCCAATCACCTTACGACCATTTGGTTTGAAATGGTCATAGGTTTGTGATCATTTCTTCCACAATCACTATGAGAAGGTCACAAGTTAGCATATTTCTTGTAATGTTGGGTTTTTTGGCTTTTGGGTGGCTTTCTCCATGGTGCCAGGGCTGGAAGTTGGACGACTAAAATATTCAGGAAATGAAAATGATGAAGCTAGAGTTTTTGGGTTTAAGGATCCTACATGTAGGATGTTGTTGGTTTTAGTGAGTGTCCCATCCCAGTCCATATAAAATCACATGTGTTATGATCTTTTATAATAGCTGCATAGAAAGTAAAATTGACCAATCTCGCCCTGATATGGGGTAAAACCCCATGGACTGCGGATTTGGGTACCGGTCAACCCACAAAAAATAAGAAAGACCATAAAATTTCAAGAAACATGTATTGCCAATAAAAGCCATATAGCCCTCAAAAAAACACATGACAATTAGCTCAACAACCCCGCTCCCCTAAAAAAGTTAGCATAACAGGGATTCGAATTGATCAATTAAGAAAAAAAAATCATTTTAAACCCTGAACTCATCGAGGTTCGACGATTTGAACCCCGAAATCGGAATCCCTGTCATTTCCACCATGAACTATTGAATCTTGGTCTAAATCAAACCTTATAAATGTTTGATGCACACAAAAATAGAGAATCTTGATCAGGTAGGCTAGCTTGGGCCGACAGATTAGTGTAGTCCCTTGCGCACTAGCTCTACTATGTATTTTTTTTATTTTTTATTTCTTTTATTTTTTACAAGAAAAAAATGAACAGTCTATGCGTTAACTTTTAAAAAAAATCGCACAAAAAAATACTCCCTCCGATTCATAATAAGTGTCGCTCATTTTGTACTAGATGAACGACGCTTATTATAGATCGGAGAGAGAATTATTTTACAAAGTATCGCATTCAATTTTTTTAGTTTTTTTAAACTTTGTCAGAAAATTTTCTTTCCTTTTTCTCTTTTATTCATTTTTTGTATTACATTAAAAAAATCTTGGCACTCAAGAAATTTAAAATTATAAAAGTGTAAGCGATTTAAAAAACATTGTTCACACATGAAAAAGTGTAATAATGCATTAATGCATTTTTTAATTGTTCGCAGTTAAAAAATGCGTTAAGGTGTTTGGGAATATTCTGATCTGATTTTTTTCATAATTTTATATGTTTTTAGGCACTTTACAAAAATTATGCATTTAAAAATTGTTTGCCCTAATAAATAAATAAATTTAAAATAAAATCACAAGCAACTTTTATGTGCGAACAATTTTTTAACTATGAAATTTTTTAATATCTTATTTTTTATGCAAACAACTTGTAAAAATGATGCAAAAAATAATAACAATAAAAAGGAAATATTCCGAGGGGAGCAAACAAATTTTTTTAAATTTAAAATTTGAGTGCGAATATTTTTAGATCTGAAGATTTTTTTTAAAGTTAACGCACAAATTGGTTACCTTTTCATGCAGACAAAATAAAAATAAAAATAAAGAAAAAGAAAAAAAGAGAAAAAAAATAAAATTTAAAAAAGGAACAAAGCAAGTGATTACGCTAGTGGGCTGGCCTAATTCGTTAGCAAGCCCCCTACCGAAATCTTCCATTTTCAGGTGCGCTAATCTTGTATGTGGTTATATTTAGACCGAAATTCAATAGTTTAGGATACAATTGATAATTCCGACTCTTGCTCAACACTATTAATACACAATCGCCAAATAAAAAGCTCCGGCGTTTGTGAGAGGTTGAGCGCAATCAACCTGCTCATCAATTGGAGCCACGTTGTCCATTGATCACCAATCAACGCTCTACAGAATCAAACATTCTAAGGAGTCGTCCCTACTACTGAAGCCACTGACTCATATTTCCTGCGTACCACATTGTAAAGTGTCGGGTATTGAAGAGTTGGCGGAGTGTCCCCCAACTAGATATGTTTTCCAAAAACTCGTTGATTGACGATCACCAACCATAAAAAATCTCTATTAAATAATCAAGATTTGACCTTCATCATGACCTTCCAAAACAATGAATCAGTGGCCCTTGCCTCAACTTGAGATAGAGTTTTGGAATGAAGATATTTCTCAAAAGATCTTGCCAAATGACTTCCTTTTTTAGCAGCCTATATAGCCATTTGATGAGAAAACATCTATTCTTAAATTTGAGGTTTTCAACTCCAAACTACCTTGATCCTTTGGTATGCACAAGATATGCCACTTTAAATTATGTAGATCAGTTTGTGCTCATTAGCTAGGAGAACCTAGATCAGTAAGAATCTAGCATTTTCAACACCCATTTAAGTGTAAGAGATGCATCATAAAGATGGGTAAACTCATGAGGACCGCGTTGATAAGGATTAAAGGGCCCCATATGACATAAGCTTACCTTTCCAACTACTCAACTCTGTTTTTTAAGCTGGTCTTCAATTATTTTCCGCTCATTTTTCGTGATCTTACTGTGGTGAGTAGGTATTATGAGATACGTAAAGGAAAGGAACACACATTACTACCAAATATTTTCTTATGTTGGTTCTCTCCTTCTTTGGCCTTAATAAACCATAACAATTAGCTTCTTTGGGAATTTATATTGAAATCAGATAGTTGTTCAAAAATATAAAAGATCAACTTCATGTCAATTGCCTTTTGTAAATAAGGATCCATAAGATTATTGTATCATTGGCTTATTGGAGAATGGACAACCCTCTTGTACCAGGTGAAGGCCAGATGAGACCGCCACCCTAACCATCCTCCTTAGCTCTTACTCTCTAAGGATAGCCGACATATATGCCACGATGTTGAAGTCAAATGGAGATATGGGATTCCCTTGTCTTAATATATTATGGATTTGGAGAAAATTACCTATATCATAATTTAACTTTACCGCAACACCCCCCATCATGAAATAATGATTCCACTTGTTGACACCATTCAATAGCAACCCCCTTCAAGCACAGAGCTTATTGAAGAAAATTTCATTCAAATTTATCACAAGCCTTTTGAAAATTCACGTTTAAGATAATCACACCAATTTTCTTAGTGTGACACTCATGTCTAGTCTCATGAATAATGACCACTCCCTCCAAAATGTTGCATCTAGGCATAAATGTCGTTTGCATAGGGTACACCGCAGAGTGACCAATAGCAGAGCCTACTAGTGTCGGCTTTCATAAAAATATTGAAGCTAACATTTAGAACAAATATTGGTTAAATTTCCTAATCTGAATTGCATTCAACTCCTTAGGCCTTGTTCGGTTGTCTTGGATTTGTAGGGGATTGAGCGACACTTGGATGGATTAAGGGCCTGTTTGGATTGCAGTTTCTACCTACCCAGCCATTTTTTTGGTCGTTAACTGCTACCACGGTATCTGTTTCGATCGGCGCCAATGATTCACAACCACACCAAAAAAAATCTCGGTCTATTCAGATTTTACGCCCGCGCATTGGCCAGATAGCGGCGGCGAAACCTTTGCGAAATTATTGGCGTGCCTGTTTTGGCGGGGCTAGTTGGGGCGTTATCCAAACATGCCCTAAATCCCATGTAAGTGAATTTCCTTTTCAATCTCCTTCAAACATCTCTAATCCCCTTGGAGAAGGATTAAACTAACACACGCTTAAGGAGCAGCGTGATTATTCTAGAATTGATGTCCAAGAGAAATAGGTTATTATTTTACAAATCCTTAAACATAGGAAAATGACCTCCCTTGATTACCCACTAATACCTTTGATAGAACTCACCAGAGAACTCCTCTGGTCCTGAATAGCATCAAACGCCTCATTTTCCGTGAAAGGTGTTCTGAACACAAAAATTTCATTGGGTTGGTGGGGGAGGCTAAGGAATATCTTCAGTCAACTCCTCTTCTATCAAAATTAAAGTAGAAAATGGAGATCCAAAATGATGGTTATAATAATTAGTAATATAATCCTTTAGCAAGCAGTGGACAAGAATGGTTCCACCGTCTGGCTCAAGTTGGATTTTTTTCCTATGCTTCCCATTTGCAATGAAATGAAACTCCCCATCATTAAAGCTAAAAGTATTGATATTGTCAACTATAGGGGTGAATAGGGGACTAAAAATTTAAACTTCATTACCAATTCTAGGATTTGAATGGGTTAAATGGATTCACTAGTAATGCAACTAGATGAACAATCTTAAGTGTTAAGCAAGCTTAAGCAACATATGCTAGGCAACAATAATGATAGCAAGCCAACAAGTATATGCAGCTAGTACAAGAAAAGTTCGGGGGAAAGGATTAACCACAAGTGAGTGATACGTCCCAAACGTATCGTTAATTTCTGCTTGCTCCATGCATGTTTTGTGTGATATTGCTATGATCTAGATACACTTTCTTACACTTTTGATCATATTTGGGCCAATCTATTAACTCAGTGCACCCCAGTGCCAGTTTCTGTTTTCTGCTGGGTCTTTTTATTTCAGTTTTCCCCCATATTAAAAGTGCTCCAAAAATTCGGGAAAAATCAGATAAAAATCAGCGTGAAGGAACCTTCCGGAGTCCCGAAGGGGGACCAGGCGGGACCCACCAGGGCCCCAGGCGCCTAGCTGGCGCGGCCTAGGGCTTGGCCGCGCCAGGGGGCGCCTGGACCCCTGGTGGGCCCCCTGGCTACTCCCCTTCTCCTATATATCTCCCGTGACGTGAAACTTCCGAAGACAGAACCCTTTTTCGCGATCTCGCCTTTGTTCCGCCGCCGCCGCACTTCCAAGATCGGGAGCACCAGTAGACCCCTTCCCGGCTGAAAGTGCTATCTTGCGTTTAATTATATTTTGATGTTGATGACAATGTACATATAGAGGACTAATCATGTGTGCCAATTATATCTCAGGTTTTAGTCCTCGGTGCGTTGTGTTGGTGGATCAAGGACCATCTAGTCATGTCGATATACTCAAGATATGGATCCAATCTATGTTAAAGTGTAAGATTTTCGGTTTATCTTGAGTATAGGGATCCCCGCACTATTAAGAGGGGATCAGTGGGTTTGTGTTTAAGATTTGCTCAAAGCTAATTAAAACAAAAACATCTCGACACAAAAGTGGAGCCCAAAAGTAAAAATATGATCACTGCTTTCGGGCGTCCGACGAGTTTCGGACGTCCGACATTTCAAAGTTTCGGACGTACGACACTCATCGGACGTCCGACATCTCGTATTTTGGTTATCGTAGGAAAGGTCAGTAGACATGCAAAAATGCCGGGCTTCCGACATGTTTCGGACATCCGATCCGTTGGACGTCCAAACTCTGTCGGACTTACGATGTGCTACTGATCTTTTTCTTGCAATGTTCGTTGCTGCACACAGATATTACACTTCGGACGTTCGACCTGGCTCGGACGTCCGACATGTGAACTTTCGGACGTCCGATACCTGACGGACGTCCGACACTTACACGGCATTATTGTCCCAACGGCCATTTCGTCCCTTGGGCTATAAATACCCCCTCACTCCCACTTGTGAGGGTTGACCACTTCATTTAGAATCCCCCAAGAACACAAGTGCTCCCTCTCACTCTCTCCCTCACCAAATCTCAGATCCCGGAGAGTTCCTTGAGAGTTCTTGACGGATCTTTCACCCAGTGATAGATCCGCTCCTTCCCCATCTTCCAACCAAAGCAAATCGTGTTTTGAGCAAGTCTTGAGCATTTCCCATTGATCTTGTTGCTCTTGGAGGTTGGAGACTCCTAGGCGGGTAGGAGTTCTTCGGAGAGGAATCGACCAATGTGATTACCCCCATTGAGTTTGTGAGGGTTTGGTGACCACCTTTAAGGTCAATCGGTAGTGGTTGGGAATCGCCTTCGTGGTGATATCTCAAGGGGAATAGAGTGAGCCTTCGTGGCGTTGGTGTGCCTTCGTGGTTTCACCCACTCTCTCCGAACGGTGAGTAGCTTCCCTCCAAGGAAGTGAACATCGGGATACATCGTTGTCTCCGCGTCATTCGGTTATCCCAACTCTTTTCCCTTACTACTTGTACTACCGTATTATTTGCCCCTCACTTGCTTTTGTTTATTGTGCTTATTGTTTATCTTGTCTTTGCTAAATAGACCTTGCAATTGTTAGGCACACCTTTGTTTTCCGCATTATTTCCTAAAATTGCTAAGTAGTGATAAAATTTGTAATAAGACCTATTCACCCCCCCTTTAGGTCTATCTCGATCCTTTCAATTGGTATCAGAGCCTCGTGCTCTATTCTTGCGGCTTAACCGCCCTAGAGCGAGATGACCAAGAACGGCATCCCCGAAAGCTCGGGTGCCAATGTGGAGGAGGTCGCAATTGCTGCGGATGCCGCGAGTTCGGAAGCCGAGAGATTGGCTACCGAACAAAGGGCCGCCATACAAGCTGCGTTGCCTCCCTCCACGGGGCATGTTAGTTATGAGATTGAGGACCCCAAGTTGTTCACCTCCGGAGATATGGAAAAAGCCTTGCAAAAGGCTTTGGACAATCAAAGGAAGGAAATGGAAGCCTCCTTTGCTAGATTGAAGGCTTTGGCGTCGGAGTCACAAACGTCAAGTGGTGCGGCCCCTAGGTCCCCACAAGCGACCTTTGTGCACCCCGGCTCCGAGGCTCCCTCGCAAAGAGGTGGTCCCTACCAATGGGACTATCCTGCTCCTAAGCTTGTGGAACCTAAGTATAATTTCAACGGCAATCTGTCGGTACTAACCGAGAACACTAACTTTTTGGATTGGAAAAGTCTTATGGCAGATTATATTAGGTTTGTGTGCGAACCCATGTGGAACCTCATCGACTCCGGAAAAGGCTATTATCCTGTTGATTCGAACAACTTTACTCCAAGTGAAGTGTTTGATCGACATCTGAACCTTGCGGCTATTGGGTTCTTGAAGAGAGGAATGGATGAGTTGACACGTGCACCATTTCTACATATCACCAATGCCAAGGAAATGTGGGATACTCTTCTCATTGCCAAGTCCGGCACCGGGTCACTTCAAATGACAAGATACGAGACCGCAAAGAATGCATTGCACAACCTTCACATGAAGAAAGATGAGACGCCCCAACAACTTCATATGCGTCTCAAGGTTCTCTCTGCTCATGTCCAGTCCTTCACATGTGAAAAATCTTTGGATGGATATCAAATCACCAACCGTTACCTCATGGACAAAACGTTGAATGCTCTCATGGTGTATTCTCATCAAATGGTGTGGGAATTGAGGCGTATGCACGACTTCTTCAAGATGACACCGGATGATGTGATTGCCACCTTCTTGCAATATGAAGAGCACCTAAAGGAGTCCAAGCGTCTTCTTGTCACATATGGTGGTCCGTCCTCAAACCTTGCTCTCAAGGTTAGGCTCGAGGAGTTTGATGATGATGAGGAAGAAGATGAGTATGAAGATGATGATAACTCCGATGATACTCCCTCATATGATGATATTGCTCTCTTTGTGAAGAAGTTCACCAAAGGGTACTTCAAGGGAAGATTCCAAAAGAAGAAGACGAGTGTCCATATGAGAAAAGAGAGGACAAACCTCGATTTCCTCGGAAGGATGTCGCCAAGAAGCTCCCAAACCCTCTCAACAACAAGTTCAAGAAGAAAGCATTGTTGGCAGTGGAAGGGTCCGATCCCGAGGATGTTGGTGGTGTGGCCGGAGTTTCTCAAGATACACAAAAAACCTTGGATCTCCTCAACAAGGAAGGTGAAGTTGTAAACTACAACTACATGAGTGACTACACCGGCAATGCACACAAGTGTCTCATGGCCAAGTTGGTTGACGATGACAGTCCCTCCTCTTCGGCTAAGATCAAGGTAACTCCTATTGATGAGTTCTTCATGTTTTCTTCCGAACCTCATGATGAATTTCATGATGCGGAAAGTGATGATGATGCTATTTGTGAAGATTTGTTGTTTGCCAAAGTGAACAAAATGATGAGCTCTCTCAAAGGCAACAAGCTCAAAATGTTTCAATTACTTATGGATGTGGTGGGTAAGAACTCCACAACCATTAAGGATCTTGAAATCCTCCTCACCGAGGAAAAGGAGAATTATACTCTCCTTGAGCGGAAAATTGACTTTGAGGAAGCTCGAAATGACAACTTATGCAAATTTGTTCATGCATCAAACGACTTAAATGACAAGCATGTTGCCTCCTTGAAAAAGGCTAATGAAATATGTAAAGAACTTGCAAATGATATGGGCAAACTTGTGGAGCTATTCACCTCCCTTTCTAAGGATGTTGAGGTACTCACCTTGTCCCTCAAGACGAAGGTTGAGGAACTCGCCACCCTTAAGAAAAATCTCGAGGCTCACAAACTTGCCCATATAAAAACACTTACGAAGATGTCTCCTCCAACTATTGTGCATATTGATGCTTGTGCTACTAACTCTACCATTGATCAAGCATCACTCATTGAGGAGAACATAACTCTTCATGCTCAACTAAAGAAGGGCCTCTTGACTTGTGCCCAAGGCGATAAAAACCTAAATGATGTATTAAGTCATCACAAGGAATCCTTTGCTAAGGAAGGACTTGGATTTGATCCAAGTACGAGTGTGACAAAGGATGTCACCCTTAGCAAGGAATCAACTCCTCAAAAGGTGATCTTTGTTCGTGAAGGGCACAAGGACAAAGATAAGAAAATTGTTGATAAGGTTGATGTTGGGAATGGGAAGGCCATTAGGGGCAAGCCCACTCCTAACAAGAAGAAGGAGAAAATGCCTCCATCCTATGTGCTCCGTAAGGCAAAGGATGGAGAGGTGTTTGCAAAATTCATTGGGCCCCGTAATGCTTTTCGTTTCTATACCATTTGGGTTCCAAAGACCCTTGTTACTAACCTTAGAGGTCCCATTGCAAAATGGGCACCTCTAACCAAAGCCTAAATCCATGTGTAGGATGCTCTCTCCGGTGGAGTCAAATGTTTAATTGATAGTGGATGCACCAATCATATGACCGGAGAAAGCCGTTTGCTCAAGGACTTCATGGATGCAATTCAACCATACATGAGCATTGTCTTTGGTGGAGGTTCCAAGGGAAAGGTACTTGGGTTGGGCAAAGTGGCTATCACTAATGACATGTCTCTTGAAAATGTCATGCTTGTCCAATCCCTTCAATACAATTTGCTTTCCGTTCGTCAACTAGCTTCCATTGGTTATGATACACTATTTGGTCTAACAAGTGTGAAAGTCTTTAGGAGAGATACTCTCGAAGTGGCCTTTGTTGGAGAGTTGGATGGCAACCTTTATACGGTTGATTTCTCGAAAGAGATTACTTACCATGCAACTTGTCTAATGGCCAAGGCCTACAAGGGGTGGCTATGGCATCACCGGCTAGCCCATGTCGGTATGAGAAATCTAAAAGATCTCCTAAAGGGTGAACACATCCTCGGACTAACAAACGTGTCTTTTGAGAAAGATCGTGTGTGTAGTGCATGCATAGCCGGGAAGCAACATCAAGCAAAGCATACCCCCAAGAATATCGTGTCAACGTCAAGGCCTTTGGAGCTCCTTCATGTGGATCTCTTTCGTCCTCCATCATGGGATAGTCTTGGCGGGAAGAAATATGGTCTCGTCATTGTTGATGATTATTCAAGATACACATGGGTGTTCTTTCTCAAGTCCAAGGACGAGACGAAGGCCACCTTCATTGATTTTGCCAAGCAAGCACAAAGGAAATACAACATGGCTATCTTGGCAATACGAAGTGACAATGGCTCCGAATTCAAGAACTACACCTTGGAAGAATTCTTGAGTGATGAGGGAATAGAACATCAATATTCCGCACCTTACACCCCTCAACAAAATGGTGTAGCCGAGAGGAAGAACCGTACTCTTGTGGAGATGGCCCAGTCCATGTTGGATGAGTACAAGTCACCATATAGCTTTTGGGCCGAAGCCATCAACACCGCGTGTCATGCATCAAACCGGCTCTTCCTCCGCAAGATCTTGATGAAGACCCCCTATGATCTTCTAACCGGTCACAAGCCAAACGTAAAATACTTCCGAGTATTCAGTTGTAAGTGTTTCTTTCTCAATAAGAAAGACCGGTTAGCTAAGTTTCAATCCAAAACAATTGAGGGTATATTTGTTGGGTATGCTTCAAACTCTCACGCCTATAGGGTCTACAACAAATCCACCGGATGTGTTGTGGAAACTTGTGACGTGGAGTTTGATGAATTTAATGGCTCCCATGGGGAGCAAGTTGATCTAAGTGATGTAGTAAATAATGAAGATTCTTCTCAAGACATCTTGGCTATGGGTATTGGAGATCTTGTGCCCATTGCTCAAGTTCCTAGAGATGATGAAGTGTGTGGTGGGCCAAGTGTTCCTCCACCACAAGCACCCCCTCCTACCACTCAAGATCCAATTGCTCATGATGAGCCCACTATCCAAGAACAAGAACCAGACCCTCAGCAAGCCGATGTTGTTGCTCAACCACAAGTTGAGGTTGCGGTTGATCCACGTGATCGACTTGACCGCATTTGCTTTGGAGAAAATGATGAAATTGATGATGGCTCCTGATGTGCGAGATGATGATAGTGATTTCTCGCCCTTCGTTGGTAAACCCCAAGTGGAAGGCGTGATGTAGCACAACAGCAAATTTCCCTCGGTGAAGATACCAAGGTTTGTCTCCAGTAGGACTACGGAGATGATAAGTAGGTGTCAGCGGCGCAACTGACGCGGACCTGCACACAGACACGATAACTTTGTTCCCAACGAAGTTCAGAGAGGTTGTCAATCTCTCCGGTCTTGTTGTTCACAAAGGATCAAACACAAGGGATAATGATAGCAATTGAAAGTAAAAGCAGAAAAGTAAATGAGCGTGTAAACAGTGATGAGGATATGGACCGGGATACGTGATGTTCACTAGTGATGTCTCTCTCCCAAAAGACGATAAAAATTGCTATGCGAGGTAAACAAATTACAGAAAGGCAATTGGCAGGATTATGAACGCACCGCAATGCTAACTATTCTACAAAAGAAAGGACGAGGCTCAAAAGCATGGGCAGTACGCCAAAATAAGTAGACCGAAATCCAAGTGCATCTACTACTAATCATCCACCTTGAGATATCTATCCAGAACATCTCGCTGGTATTAAGTTGCGAGCCCCACCCAAAGTGTAAACCCAAAGCAACAGACAACTGCATTAAAAAGAACTTTGCGTAAAGTAAACAATCCTTGTAACCGCGGTTACAAGCACCGTTGTTTTCCCCCTTGTGGCAACAACACATCCCCTAGACTCATGTTTCTGTCACTCAAGCGTGTCATCGGGGGGCATGAACCCACAATCGAGCAAAACGTTCCCTCTTGGAGTCACTACCTACTACTTGGCCAAAGAAATAAACAGCAACGGAGAACATGCAAGAATTACTTAGGTACAAAAATATAAGAGATAAGAACCAAATATATTACTCAATCAGAATTTGAACATAATCCCATAATCCATCAGATCCTATCAAACTCAACATAGCAATAGCAGAAATATTACAAAAGTGCCTCGATCATGTAGGGCAGCTCACGAGGTCTAAACCATGAAGAACAAAGAGGGGAGGAGAACATCACATAGCTACTGATCACGGACCCATGGTCCAAGGAAAACTACTCACGAGACATCCGGGGAGCATCCATGGTGGAGAGGAGACTCCCGGAGGTTAATCCTCCCTCCGGCAGGGTGCCGGGAAGAGGTCTTCTGGTGCTCCTGATCTCGGAAGCGCGGCGGCGGCGGAATAGAGGCGAGTTTGCGAAATAGGGTTCCCTCCTGGAGTTTCCCCGTGACGGAGAATAAATAGGCGAAGGGGGCAGCTAGATGTGGAACAGGGTCCCCAGGCCCCCCCCTGGCGCGGCCAGGGGTGGGGCCGCGCCGGGTGGCCGCCTGGCTCCCCTCTGGCCCCTCCCGGGCTCTTCGCGAAGCTTCCTGTACGCTGATTTTTCCTGTATTTTTCCCGGAATTTTTCTGTCACTTTTTATATGGGGAAAAACTGAAATAGAAAAACAGCAGAAAACAGGAACTGGCACTGGGGTGCACTGAGTTAATAGGTTAGTCCAAATATGATCAAAAGTGTATGAAAGTGTATCTAGATCATAGCAATATCACACAAAACATGCATGGATCAAGCAGAAATTATAGATACGTTTTGGACGTATCAACATCCCCAAGCTTAATTCCTGCTCGTCCTCGAGTAGGTAAATGATAACAGCATAATTTCTGTGGTGACATGCTAGCAACCATAAAAGAACTTTGAAAAGTAAAGCAATCAAGGTTAGAGATTCAATTCAAGTCATAACATGCAAGAGTCTATATTAGCATTGAAACAAGTAACAAAAGAACATTAGGTGCAAGAGCTCTCGCTGTCCATGACTCGAATGTCTCCAAATGGTGTTTGCGTGCAAGAAGGGGATAGGGAATACGAGAAAAAGTATTTTTGTGTTGAGAACTCAATCTACTAAAGTTTCACACTCGGTCTTCTTTGGAATCTTATCTTGACTCGTCCCCAGACCACTAGCCAGGTACAAGTCAATTTGATCCACTCCTTTTCGACATTTTGAGCACTCATGCAATGGATGAGCGTAAGCACGAGAGTTGACACTTAGGATGGCAAAGAGAGAAATATGGTGGAGGAGGAAGACAAAAAGGATAAGAAAGGCTCACATCAATGAGGACAATCATAGGCAAGAGATGCCAAATGATAGATATGATGTGAGGAGTAGGGATTGCCATGCAACGGATGCACATACGAGCTAAGAAGCTCTCCAATGGAACTAGTGGGGGTACATATAACTTGCTTGCTCATGAAGACCTAGAGCTCGTTTGAGGAGGCTCATCCTTAGAATATGCAAGCCAAGTTCTATAGTGTAAAGGTCCCCACATAACTATATGCATAATGATCATCTCTATGGAGTACAAAGATATAGAGGGAGTACTAGTGTGGATCTCTCAAAAGGATAGTAGTGTTTCCCCTTTCTCTCTTTTTATTTCTTTTTCTCTTTTTATATTTTTTTGTATTTTTTGTGTGGCCTCAATGGCTCGTTCTATTTAACTCTCATTTGTCCTCTTTGGGATCTTTTAATGTGTCCACTTTGGGATCTTTTCCTCTCTTAAGGGCAACACTCCATTTTACAAGAAGGTAAAGGAGATCTTTCGCACTTTACAAGGTACTCAAAATCATAAAGAAGATGTAACTATCATGATGTATGAAATGTATGTCGCTGCCAGTGTAGCAGGAACATGTATGACATGAAGATCAAGTCATGAAGAGGTGGATGTTGCATGGCAATATAACTCGGAAAGGCTATGGAAATGCCTTGATAGGTAGGTATGGTGGTTGTTTTGAGTAAAGATATAAGGAGGCTTATGATGACAGAGCATATCATGCCAAGGGTTTGGATGTACCGGCGAAGGTGGACACCAACTCTCGGAGTGAGAAGAAGGCAATGCACGGTACGGGAGAGGCTAGCAAAATATGGGAAGGTGGAAGTGTCAACTTTCAATACTTACATTAGTCCGAAGAACTCATGCACTTATTATCGGTAACTCTCAATCTAATAAGGAGGTTCACAAAGAGACAAGTACCCCGAGGAGGAGTGTATGGGGGTTTGGTTATCCTTGCGCATCCTCGACTCATGGTACGTGAGTGTTCTCTGATATTCGATCCCTCCAAAGATTAGTGATCCATCTAGTAGCTAGAGTTCTCAACTAGTTTTGTAGGTTTTGACAATAAACACGGATTTCCCAAAATACGACACCTATCACTAATAGGCTAGAGCTCTTGACACCAAAAGTTCAAACATTACTCACATCAATACCTCAAAACTATTGCAAGCTACTACTAGAATTAAATAGCAACCTCAATTACCTACTTTCAAGACAAGACACAACTCAGTGCAACAACCAACTCTCTTTAACAAGATAAACATGAAAACTAAAAAGAGTTCCAGCAACAAACTAAACAAAAGCCACGGCTCTTGCTAAATACAAACTAAGACTAAAACTAAACATGGCAGTAGCTATGAAAAGATAAAGAACACACAACAGTAAAAAGTTAAGCAGGAAAAAAATCCTATGATGTGTTCTAAATTTTGAAAGTGGAGCGTGTTTCTCTCCCAAAAAGTAAGACGGGATCTAACTTGTTATGAAAAGCAAGAAAATCTAAAGAAAACTAAAAATAAAACCTAAGAGCGAGACGCTCCAAGCATAGCACATAACGCATGAAGTGATAAAAATATAGTGAGACGAAGGACGAACTGATGATTGTTGATGGAGAAGGGGATGCACGGGGCATCCCCAAGCTTATACGCTTGAGTCTCCTTGAATATTTATTGGGGATGCATGGGGGCATCCCCAAGCTTGAGCGCTTGACACTCCTGGATCTTCTTTCATCATCTTCCATCGCACACTTGAAAACTCCCTTCATACATAACTCATCATAAGCTGATTAGAGAGGTTAGTACCCTTAATAAATAATTTTCCCCACTGGATATAAAGATATTCTTGAAGAGATATTGTTTCTAAAGAGTGCCAAAAAGTTTTTGCAATAAAAAATCAAGCTTAAGGTTTGCAAAAGTTAGGAGAGATAAAACGTGGAAGAATATGTGAAAAACAGAACATCAGATAGTAAAGAATTTTTTAGGTGCACTTCTGCAACTCAAATAAAAAAACTCAGAACATACGGAAGTTTCGTAATTGTATAGAGCATACTGTGTAAAAATTTCAGCTCAAAAAGATGAACTGGGATTTTTCTGGTCACGAGGACAGAATCTGTTTTCTGGACAGCATGTCACAACTTTTACTTCCCTTGCCGTAAGAGGCTATAACTTGGCACAAAGTTGAAAAATAAAGATACAATGATGTTGCTACAGTAGTAACAATCATCAAGACACAACAAAAGCAAAAAGAACAACCTAAATTCGTTGCGGGCTGCCTCCCGAAAGCGCTTTCTTTTATGCCTTTAAGCTAGGCATGAAGCAAAAGAAGGATCAAGTTTTATCAAGAGAAAGAGAATAACTAGCCCGAGTAACGGACTCAAAAGGTAACTTGATTTTCTTTCTAGGGAAGTGTTCCATCCCCTTTTTGAATGGGAATTGGAATTTTATATTCACCTCTTTCATGTCAATAACCGCACCAACGGTGCGAAGAAAAGGACGTCCCAAAATTATTGGACACAAAGGTTCACACTCTATATCCATAACAATAAAATCAACGGGAAATAGTTGTCATTGACAATGATAAGAACATCGTCGATCTTCCCCAAAGGTTTCTTTACGGAAGAATCAACAAGACGAACACCAAAAGAACAAGGCTCAAAGGGCTTCAACTCAAACATATCAAATATTCTTTTGGGCATAACAGAGGTACTAGCTCCAACATCACATAAAGCATAGCAAGAGAAGTTATTTAATTTAATTTTGATCATAGGGTCCCAACCATCATCTAGCTTCCTAGGTATGGAGGCTTCTACTCTAAGTTTCTCCTCCCTAGCTTTGATGAGAGCATTTGTGATATGCTCTGTGAAGGCAAGATTAAGTGTGCTAGTGTGGGGGTCTCTAGACATTTTGTGTAGCAAACTGATAACTTCTGAGATGGTACAACTATCAAAATCAATATCACTACTATCAAAGGTGGTAGTAGTGTCATCTAGGCTCACTTGTTTGAAACCCTCTATGTTTATAGGAGTTTCTTTATCTACGGTTGAGGTATTAGCATCACCATTAATAGGTCCAACGGGACTAGGAGTGCATTGGGTGCTAATAGTTTGAGTGTCCTCAACAATTTGGATAGTGGCAACTGTGTGGTGTGTAGGAAGGCTCTTAATTCTATCCTCTTCCTCTTTTTCTCTAGCCCATCTTTCTTTAAGTTTAGCCATCATCCTAATATTTTCATTAATTTGTAATTGGATAGCATTAATAGGAGTGGCCTTATTCTCCTCAAGGGGAGAGGTTCTAATTTTAAGCATCTCAATATCAAGGGCTAAGCTTTCTACCTTCAAAGAGAGATTATCTATTTTAGCTAATTTCTCCTCTACATTTTTGTTGAAGGATTTTTGGGTAGTGATAAAGTCTCTAAGCATGCTTTCTAATTCAGAAGAGGGGTTCTTGTTGCTAGTGTAGGTATTGTTGTTCCCATAGTTGGATGGAAACGGTCTAGGATTGCTAGCAAAATTTCCCCTATAAGCATTGTTGTTGAAGTTGTTTCTAGCAATAAAGTTCACATCTACTTGTTCTTGAGCAACCAAAGAATTTAAAGGGACATCATGAGGATCGGTAGAGGGTTGCTTGGTAAGTAGAGACATAATTAAGTCAACTTTTTCATTGAGGGAGGTAATTTCCTCGACAGAGTTTACCTTCCTACCTGTTGGAGCGCGTTCGGTGTGCCATTGGGAATAATTGGTCATCATTTCATCGAGAAGCTTCATGGCAGCACCAAGTGTAGTTGACATAAAGGTTCCTCCCGCGGCCGAATCTAGCAGGTTCCGCGAGGTAAAGTTCAAGCCTGCATAAAAATTCTGGATAACCATCCAGGTAGTCAAACCATGTGTAGGGCATTTCTTAACAAGAGATTTCATTCGTTCCCAAGCTTGGGCAAGGTGTTCATTGTCCAATTGCTTAAAATTCATAATATTACTCCTCAATTGGATAATCTTAGCAGGAGGGTAGTACTTCCCTATAAAAGTATCTTTGCACTTATCCCAAGAATCTATGCTATTCCTAGGCAAAGATTGAAACCAGATTTTAGCATCTCCCCTTAAAGAGAAAGGAAAGAGCTTGAGCTTAACAACATCACCTTCTACTTCTTTATACTTTTGCATATCACATAATTCAACAAAATTATTCAAGTGTAAAGCAGCATCATCTCCAGCACCAGAGAATTGATCTCTCATAACAAGGTTTAGCAAAGCAGGTTTAATTTCATAAGAGGTAGCTGAAGTGGCAGGTGTGGCAATGGGAGTGCAGATAAAGTCTTGGTTGTTGTGACTAGTGAAGTTACACAACTTGGTGTTTTCAGTGGAACCCATAGTAGCAGCAAGTGTGGCAGATTTTTTTGTAATTTTTGATAAAAGACACAGAGATAAAAACTGAAAGGTAAACTAACAAGACTAAAAAACAAAGGTAAAGGGTAGTGTGCAACTCCCCTATCTTAGCACACGGAGTCCCCAGCAACGGCACCAAAAATTTGGCTTGATGTTCGAGATGTTGATAGTGATTTCTCGCCCTTCGTTGGTAAACCCCAAGTGGAAGGCGTGATGTAGCACAGCAGCAAATTTCCCTCGGTGAAGATACCAAGGTTTGTCTCCAGTAGGACTCCGGAGATGATAAGTAGGTTCCAACGGCGCAACTGACGCGGACCTGCACACAGACACGATAACTTTGTTCCCAACGAAGTTCAGAGAGGTTGTCAATCTCTCCGGTCTTGTTGTTCACAAAGGATCAAACACAAGGGATAATGATAGTAATTGAAAGTAAAAGCAGAAAAGTAAATGAGCGTGTAAACAGTGATGAGGATATGGACCGGGATACGTGATGTTCACTAGTGATGTCTCTCTCCCAAAAGACGATAAAAATTGCTATGCGAGGTAAACAAATTACAGAAAGGAAATTGACAGGATTATGAACGCACCGCAATGCTAACTATGCTACAAAAGAAAGGACGAGGCTCAAAAGCATGGGCAGTACGCCAAAATAAGTAGACCGAAATCCAAGTGCATCTACTACTAATCATCCACCTTGAGATATCTATCCAGAACATCTCGCTGGTATTAAGTTGCGAGCCCCATCCAAAGTGTAAACCCAAAGCAACAGACAACTGCATTAAAAAGAACTTTGCGTAAAGTAAACAATCCTTGTAACTGCGGTTACAAGCACCGTTGTTTTCCCCCTTGTGGCAACATCACATCCCCTAGACTCATGTTTCTGTCACTCAAGCGTGTCATCGGGGGGCATGAACCCACAATCGAGCAAAACGTTCCCTCTTGGAGTCACTACCTACTACTTGGCCAAAGAAATAAACAGCAACAGAGAACATGCAAGAATTACTTAGGAACAAAAATATAAGAGATAAGAACCAAATATATTACTCAATCACAATTTGAACATAATCCCATAATCCATCAGATCCTATCAAACTCAACATAGCAATAGCAGAAATATTACAAAAGTGCCTCGATCATGTAGGGCAGCTCACGAGGTCTAAACCATGAAGAACAAAGAGGGGAGGAAAACATCACATAGCTACTGATCACGGACCCATGGTCCAAGGAAAACTACTCACGAGACATCCGGGGAGCATCCATGGTGGAGAGGAGACTCCCGGAGGTCAATCCTCCCTCCGGCAGGGTGCCGGGAAGAGGTCTTCTGGTGCTCCTGATCTCGGAAGCGCGGCGGCGGCGGAACAGAGGCGAGTTTGCGAAATAGGGTTCCCTCCTGGAGTTTCCCCGTGACGGAGAATAAATAGGCGAAGGGGGGCAACCAGAGGTGGACCAGGGGCCCCAGGGGTGGGGCTGCGCCGGGTGGCCGCCTGGGCCCCCCTGGCTCCCCTCTGGCCCCTCCCGGGCTCTTCGCGAATCTTCCTGTACGCTGAATTTTCCTGTATTTTTCCCGGATTTTTTCTGGCACTTTTTATATGGGGAAAAACTGAAATAGAAAAACAGCAGAAAACAGGAACTGGCACTGGGGTGCACTGAGTTAATAGGTTAGTCCAAATATGATCAAAAGTGTATGAAAGTGTATCTAGATCATAGTAATATCACACAAAACATGCATGGAGCAAGCAAAAATTATAGATACGTTTTGGACGTATCAGCTCCGCCCTTGATGATGAACCAAATGTTGCCCATGAGCCCGAATGGGTAGAGCCGATTGAAACTCCAACTTCCATCATGCCATTGGTGGCTAGACGTGTTGATGTTGACAAGATCCTCACGGGATTGGGGCAAGGTATAGTTACTCGTCGTCAACTTATGAACTTTTGCGCTCACTTCTCGTTTGTTTCTTGCATTAAACCACTTAGGGTTGAACAAGCACTTGTGGATGCGGATTGGCTCATTTTAATGCAAGATGATCTCACTAGCTTCACCATGAATGAAGTTTGGTCTCTCGTGGAGAGGCCTTCCGGTCATGATCATAACATCATTGGAACCAAGTGGATCTTCAAAAACAAGCAAGATGAATATGGTAATATCATTCGAAACAAGGCAAGGCTAGTGGATCAAGGGTACTCCCAAGTTGAAGGCTTGGATTTTGATGAGACCTTTGCTCACGTTGCTTGCCTTGAATCTGTACACATGTTTCTTGCTTATGCCGCATTCAATGGATTTCCATTATTTCAAATGGATGTAAAAAGTGCTTTCCTTAATGGTCCTCTACAAGAGGATGTATATGTAGCTCAACCACCCAGCTTTTGTGACCCTCATCACAAGGACCACGTGTACAAACTTCATAAGGCATTATATGGTCTTAAGCAAGCCCCTAGGGCTTGGTATGACCATCTTAGGAAGTTTTTACTCGAGGAAGGATTTGTGAGGGGTGTCATTGATGCCACTCTTTTTACCAAGAGAACCAATAGTGAATTGCTCATATGCCAAATCTATGTAGATAACATTATATTTGGTTCTCCTAATCCATCTTTGTGCAAGTGGTTCTCGGAAACTATGACCAAGAACTTTGAGATGTCCATGATGGGGAGCTTGAAGTATTTCCTTGGATTTCAAATCGAGCAATTTGCCAAAGGAACCTTCATCTCTCAAACAAAGTACATTCAAGACATGCTCGTGAAGTTCGGTATGAAGGATGCCAAGCCATGCAAGACACCCATGCCAACCAAGGGATATCTAGATCAAGACCTTTCCGGTATTCCATTTGATGCTACTCTTTATCGTTCTATGATTGGGTCATTGCTTTACCTTTGTGCATCTAGACCGGATATCATGCTTAGCGTAGGAATGTGTGCAAGATATCAAGCCTCTCCCATGGAGAGTCATCATTTGGCGGTTAAGCGCATTCTTAGATACCTTGTTCATACTCCTTTGTTGGGCCTTTGGTACCCCAAGGAAGCCAAGTTTGATCTCTTGGGGTACACCGATGCAGATTGGGCCGGAGATAAGGTGGATCGGAAGTCAACATCCGGTTCATGCCAATTTCTTGGGCGCTCATTGGTAAGTTGGCATTCCAAGAAGCAAAATTGTGTCTCCCTCTCCACCGCTAAAGCCGAGTATATGGCCGCCGCAAGTTGTGCTACTCAAGTTCTATGGATGAGGCAAACCTTGAAGGATTATGGCCTCACCTACAAGAAGGTACCCATCTTATGTGACAATGAAAGTTCTCTCAAGATTGCCAACAACCCGTGTCAACATCCTCGCACCAAGCATATTGACATTCGTCATCACTTCATACGGGATCACATTCAAAAGGGTGATATTGTTCTTGCACATGTGGGCACCGACAAGCAACTTGCCGATATTTTCACAAAACCATTGGATGAAGCAAGGTTTTGCCAACTAAGAGGTGAACTTGGTATCTTGGAATGTTATAGCTTCTCGGCCTAGGGGTATCTTGCTCTCATTCATGCACATAGCAACTATATTATCGAGATGTAGGCATATATGTAGGGGGAGACACTCAATAAATGAGTTCTCTCCTTCTACGTGATGCATAAATGGATTTCCACATCAACAATCCGCGTGCTCACCACGGTGAACCCACGTGTAGCGGTTATCGATGGAGTAAGTGTCTTTGAACCCAAGGTACATCTTCGCGGTGTCAAAGCACTATACACTCAAACATGGTGGCTTCGGCCACCACCTCTCCTCTGTGAAAGGTTTGCTTTGATCATTCATGTGTGCATCCAGTGCTATGATTTTGTGTGTTTATCTACTTTTGTCCCCTGACATGATTGTTTGAACTTCTAGCGTCACCTAATTCTTCATATTTTCGGGCCTATACGTCAACTTCCAATAGCCTGTCGGAAACTCATCGGATTTCTCACATTCCCTGTTGCCCACACCTGGGTCTCCAGCCTGTCCAGCCTGCTTAGAATCAGCCCTCTTCGGAAATCCGCTGGGTTTCGGACGTCCGACACGTCGGACGTCCGAAGTGGGTTGCCCTATATATACTGGGCGTCGGGCCGAGGGGGCAGTTTTCCTTCCCCTCGACCGTTCCCCACTGGATTCCCTCGTGCGCCTCCATCGCCTGACGCCGCCGCCCGCCCGCCCCGGCCTCCCCGGTGCTCCTTTCCACCGGATCTCCTCCCCCGCGGCACCTCTCGTCCCGATCTACCTTTCCATCCGATTGGTTTTTGCCATTTTTCCCCGGTTCCTGCCTCATTCTTGCATCTCCTTCCTCTAGGGATTCGCAATGGTGAGGACAAAAACTTGCGGTCGCAAGAATCGTGAGGCCTCCGGTTCTCGTGGTATGCGTTGTCCTCGCTTTCTCTCCTTCGTGTGTCTTCCTTTGTTGGCTAGGGTTTCGTACTCATATTCCTCATATATGGCTAGGTGGTTCCGGGGATGAGCCGCCTCGTCTTAGTCGCCGCATGAAGCATCCTACGTACACGGAACCCTCCTCGAACAGTGAGCACACTCCTAGCGAGGAGGATAGCCCCTATGCTTCTGAGTCTGAGGCTGATGTGGAGATTGTTGTTGAAGAAGATGATCCCCCAGTGGTGACTCGCCCCTCCAAACTTGGGGTGCGTCGCCCGACCAAGGTCTCCTCATCGGCGTATGGTGCTCGTGCTGGTGCTGATCCTGATGATGCGCCTCCTATACCGATACATATCTCATCTGAGCCGGTGGTTGCTACTGGACGTATGATGGCAGACTAATCGAAGATCTCTTTGGATGCCTACCGCAAGCTTCACTGTGTTAATCAGTTTGAGGCTCCTTAGGATTGTCTGGACAGCCGGTTCCGGACCAATGTGCAGGCCGATATATTCACGTCAGTTGCAGTTCGTCAGGAACTTGCCAACTCCCATGCCTGCATCCCCCTTGACTTCATCCGGGAGAATCCAGACAAATTTCCCGGTGTGATGGAGATTATTGAGTCTGTGGGGCTCGGTCCAGTGTTCAGATTTAGGCGTGACTGGAACACTGCTACGATCCTTCAGTTCTATGCCACCTGCTACTTTCACACCAATCACCGGGAGATCTCATGGATGACTGGGGAGCAGCAGTGCACAACCACATTTGCTCAGTTTCAGAGGGCTCTGCACATTCGCTCTGTCAAAACCCTCTGTTAGGTAATGTGCTAGGGTTAGCAAGTCACTTGCATCATGTTAAAAATTTCAAAATAAATCTTTGAAATCAAATTCAAAAGCAAAATGGGAGAAGGAACCCCCCAGATGAATTAATTCAAAAGGCCAGATAAAAATCTTCTCCAAAAATTCATGTTAGATTTTTGAAAAGTCTTATAAATGAGTGTGATCACATATCAAGTGATGTGGGACCCACCCCATGCTCATGGATTTTTCAAATATTCAAACAGTGCCTTGGAATTAATCAAAAACCCCTATTTGAGTTAAGATTCAAATTATTTGAATTTTAAAAAGTGCCAAACTTTATAAATGGCTAGTCTATATTATTATGAGGCCATATAAAAAGTTTCAGCATTTTAGAAAATGGCTAGGTATTTATTTTTGCTAGCCAAAACAAATGTCAGAAAATAAAAACAGAAAAGGAAAAGGAAAAGCTTACCTGGCGCCCAGGCGAGAAAAGCCCACCCAGCCCAGCCGGCCCACCAGGGGCAGCAGGGTCTTCTTCCCTGTCCCGCGCCTCCAAGCTGCTCGGTGGAATGCCACCGAGCCAGCCGTGGACGCCACGTCGCCGCCGAGGACCTTCCAGGCCTCCCTGTGCCTCCTTCCTTCGCCTGGAGACGCCCTGGAGCACGGCACGTCCATTCCCCCCCTCCAGAGCTTCTTCCCCTCCTACGCTCGAATTCATCGCCGCCCGAGACCCCGCCGGAGCACCGACGGGGAGAATGCGTGGCCAACGCCGTCGACAAGCCGCGCCACCTTGTCCATCTGCTTCGCCATCGTCCTCTACGCCGAGGAGTGTAGCCAATCGAGAAGAAGGGCCCCTGGACGTGACGCTAGCTCCATCTTCCCCAACTCCGACCGTCGACCGTCGTCGTTCGAATACTCCACCGTTCCAGCCTCCCAAGCCTCGTCGTCACCGCCATTTGCTTCGTGGTGAGCTTCTAGTTCTTCCCCAAACGCACGCAGCCTTTCCTTTTGGCCGTAGCGTTTTCCCCCTTTCCACAGCATCACGGTCGCCGCCATGAACGCCGACGAGGTCGCCCCTGAGCTCCTCCATCCAAACTATGGCGTGCGTCGTGTTACGTACCCCCCCCCCAGGATTGCAACGCGCTAGTCCCTGCTCCTTTTGGCGCACCGCAGCGTCGTCTTCGTCGTCGCCGAGCCACGGCCGCCGCTAGGGCTCGTCGCCGGCATCACTCCGGTGCCCCCCGGTGACGGTGTTGTGCTCTGGGTGATGCGGACGTGCTCGGCCTCCCGTTTGGTGGTCTCAGCGCACCAAATGGTGGCCGGAGACGCCGTCCCGTGCGGGCGCCGCCGCGGATTTGGTTGCCGGCGTCTAGCCGCCGGTAGCCCGCCGACGTGGCCGGGGTGGTTAGCCCTTAATCCACCCCCCTGGGTCACTTGCAGGTGGGCCCAGCCCCCTCTAATCCTCTCTGTTAGATTAATCTAACAGGGAAATTAGATGAGAGGCTGACAGCCCTGGTCCACTGGTCAGTTTTGACCGGGGTCAAAAAAAACCCTGACGTCATGCTGATGCAGTGCTGGCGCAATAAAAGATTTTCCAGAATAAAAGAAATCAGAGAAATTACAGAAATTCCAGAAAAAGGCTGAAACTTTGGAAATTCATAGAAAATTCATATTAACTTCAAATTGGACAAATAATATATGAAAAATGATCGGGAGAAAATAAGCTATCCAAATTTCCAACTTTCAACTATGTTTGAGTTGAATTTAAAATGTGATCAGTAGCATTTGCTATTTGATTTAAATGGAATTAAATCAAATTCTTTTCAGATGCTTTTGCATTTTGAACCATATCAACATATCACATTATACTTGAACTTTAGAGGCATATCATACACATTTCAAGATGGTTCAACTTGATCAAACAATGTCAATTGTAACTTGGCTAAAATGAATTCGAATTGGAGTTTGACTTTGCAATTCAATCCATTTAAATGGAATTGCTTCACACATCAAAGCATATACATCAAGTTTCAACCTTCAACCATGTGATTGTGCATTGTATTTACTTTGCTACCTTGTTTGTTGTTTGTCGAGTAGAGGTGGAACCGGAACAGGAGGCTGCCCCCTTCGTTGAAGACCCCGAACCCGAACCTCGTCAGCAAGGCAAGCAAACCCCCATTGATCATGTCGATAAAATCCCAATTCCCTCTCATGTCTCGCTTATGCATTGTATAGGATGATTACCATGCTACGTTTCTACCGCATAGATGAACCCATTCCTTTGCATGACCTATCATTTGTCACAGTAGTAGGCAAACCACAATCCTAGCAACTGTAGGAGTTGATTGATATCATGTGGCCCCTGCAATTGTTACTGCTTATTGCATGCTTAGAGTGATACAATGATGTTACTGTTATGTGAGTCGGGATGGTAGTGATCATGTTGATGTTGGTGGAAAGGTGTTGGTGAATCTACCCTAATACAAGGTGAACGATGAGAGGCTGTGTAGGAGTACACAGTGGGTTGTCTCGTTGAACACCGCCCTAAGTCCGAGTTCTTGTGTGGTGATCCAACATGAAGAGTACAACCACACATTGGGCTCACTGACCCCTCTCAGCTTACTAACTCATCCCTTTCGATGTCCAGATGTCGCAATAGTTCGGAGTTCTGGTAGGTTTGTGGCCTGGATGCTAAGTGAGAGAACGGCTCATCCGAGACCGGCTTATGCACCACGTACACATCACTTGGGTCCACTTCGGTAAACCGGCCGGGTTCACGATAGTGGTAGCCAACCCAGGTAGGCGGCTTTCTCGGACTAGATAGGCTATGAGGTAACAGTTGTGGTGAGCATCCTCGCCGACACTTCTTCAACGGTGTCGAGTACAAAGGCGGTAACATATGATCATGTGTGTGTAGCGGTACACCCCTGCAGGGTTAACAAAACTATTCGAATAGCTGCGTCCGCGGTTAAGGACTGCTTGGAAAGCTTAGCTTGATTATTAGACAACTTGAACTGGATACTTCTAAAACACACCAAGATAAGTGTGAGTGCTATGGCGTGCTTTCTCTTGGGGAAGTCGAGGAAGGCACCATAGTGGTGTAATTGGTTGGAGAAAGTAGTGGACTCGTGTAAGCTTCTTACCTCAAGTCTGGTACTCGTAGTTCAGGACTAGCCAAGTCAAAGCTGGCACTTCTGCAAGTGAAACCCCACCTCCCCTTTACCTTGATACATGTGCATGAGTAGTATAGCTCCTATGTAAGTCTTGCTGAGTACGACTTTGTACTCACGTTTGCTTATTCTATGTTTTAGATGAACCCACTGACCCCGAAGGTGGCTTCTTCATCGAGCTCGACGACTGAAGATCAAGCTAGTCTAGTCCCAGTCAGACGACTGGTTCCCTCGTGGAGGGCTTGTGTTTAAATAAGGCTTCTTAAGCCATTTGTTAAACTTGTCTGTACTCAGGCATACTTTTCTTCCGCTTGTATGTTGTAATGTTGGATCACATACTTGTGATCTCTGTGCGCACTCTGTAAGAGTTATCAATAAAATGTATACTTTGTAGAGAATTGCAATGATACCTGCTGTTCATACAAGGCATGTGTGTTGCGTGTATGTTTATAACATGCATGTCTTTGTATGGGTTTTCGAGACCTTAGTTGTGATCTGGCTGGCGGTCTTTCATACACCAAGTGGCCATTAGATGTGCGCAGCTTGGGGCATCGCGATGCGATTGTTCGAGACTCCGCCTCGTGCACACTTTGTGGTATGATTGAGCCCGCCCTAGACCCCGACTAAGTGATCGGGCTGGAGTAAGTCTATGTAAGAGTTATGAGATAGTCGATAGTATGGTTGAGGCGACTTGTCTTTGAATATGGGAGTTCATCACCCATATCATTAGACGTGTGTGCGGACGATGAGGACCCATCTCAGTTGATCATCCGGCCTGGATGGGATGCCCCTCACGTACGATGCTTTCCGAGAACGTTCTGTGCTTGGCCTTGTCTGCTTAGACAAGTGGGTACGGTTCTCGGCTCTCCATATGACTATGTCGTAGCGGGACTTGCATACGCTAACCCCGGGTCCCGACACGCTCCTCTGGAGTCCAGATTCATGCCTCTACCAAGGAGAAGCCCAAGGGGATCAATGGATGTCTGTGTTTTATTAAGTCTGGGATTCGTGGTGATGACACCTACAGGAAGGCCAATGACATATCCATTTGTAAGCATCCCTATTGGTTCCTCTACCAGTGCATCCTCCGGACTCTATATCCCAAGTCTGGTGACAAGACTCATTGCAGCAGCTCGGCTATCACACTGATGTGCCATATCCATGACACTCCTCAGAAGCGTCTTGATGTGGCACACTATCTCTGGCACGAGATTCGGATGGCGAGTCTTCAGCAGCGTCGCCAATATCCGCATGCACCCTTCATCATGGCTCTCATTCAGTACGTCGTCTCCTCCCCATTGGAGATCACTCAGCCCCACGCTGTTTGGTCCATTCCGGAGCACATGTACTTTGATGCTCCTGAGGTTGGTATGACGCGCCCTGTTCCGATACACACCACGGTTCCTGGCAACCTTGAGCGTCAGTCTGTGGAGCAGGCTCCTATGCGCCGTATGGCTCAGTTTTTGGGTAAGGCCCACGCGGCTATGATGCGCGCTATTTCTTTCAACTGCCACTCCAACCACACGGTGGTCTCGCGTCTTATCCAGTCCAAGAACTCCCTCAAGGCTCGTCTGCGTGCACATGGCGAGGCCAACGTCAGTGATGATGAGCGCCTTCCGGATGCTCCTCCCGCTGATCTTGGCTTCGATTTTCCTACTGGACCGGAGTGGGAGGATTTCTTCCCTGGAGATCCTGGCGCCAGTGGCAGTGGGACTCACTAGTTTCGTCAGCGCGTGTGCCCCTTTTTGGTCCTTGATGCCAAAGGTGGAGAGTCATATGTCATATGTGTGTTTACTTTTGGTGTCTAGGTGTTCGAGACTTGATTATGTCGTTATGTGGGATCTGGTGTGCGTAATACCTTTATGTGTGATTGTCATGTGTACTCTGTGTTAATGCATTGTGTACTTTGTGTTACGCATGGTGTTGCTCTTGCGTTTGGCTGGCTTGTGGCATTATTGGTCTATTATGTTTTGGTGCAATCTAATATTTCATCTCCATAATCAATGATTGCTTGCATTGATATCATGTATTGTGACTCGCTCAAAAATGTGTGCATCTTGTGTAAAAGTAGAGAAACTTATATGCACACATTAAGGGGGAGCTCATTGTAAAACTTGCTCCCACCAAAAGCATATTGTTGAACAATTTTGGGGAGCTATATGTATGTTGTCATCAACTACCAAAAAGGGGGAGATTGAAAGTGCTATCTTGCCCTTAATTATATTTTCATGTTGATGACAATGTACATATAGAGGACTAATCATGTGTGCCAAGTATATCTCAGGTTTTAGTCCTCGGTGCGTTGTGTTGGTGGATCAAGGACCATCTAGTCATGTCGATATGCTCAAGATATGGATCCAATCTATGTTAAAGTGTAAGCTTTTCGGTTTATCTTGAGTATAGGGATCCCCGCACTATTAAGAGGGGATCAGTGGGTTTGTGTTTAAGATTTTCTCAAATCTAATTAAAACAAAAACATCTCGACACAAAAGTGGAGCCCAAAAGTAAAAATATGGTCACTGCTTTCGGGCGTCCGACGAGTTTCGGACGTCCGACATTTCAAAGTTTCGGACGTCCGACACTCATCGGACGTCCGACATCTCGTATTTTGGTTATCGTAGGAAAGGTCAGTAGACATGCAAAAATGTCGGGCTTCCGACATGTTTCGGACGTCCGATCCGTCGGACGTCCGAACTCTATCGGACTTCCGATGTGCTACTGATCTTTTTCTTGCAATGTTCGTTGCTGCACACAGATATTACACTTCGGACGTTCGACCTGGCTCGGACGTCCGACATGTGAACTTTCGGACGTCCGATACCTGACGGACGTCCGACACTTACACAACATTATTGTCCCAACGGCCATTTCGTCCCTTGGGCTATAAATACCCCCTCACTCCCACTTGTGAGGGTTGACCACTTCATTTAGAATCCCCCAAGAACACAAGTGCTCCCTCTCACTCTCTCCCTCACAAAATCTCAGACCCCGGAGAGTTCCTTGAGAGTTCTTGACGGATCTTTCACCCAGTGATAGATCCGCCCCTTCCCCATCTTCCAACCAAAGCAAATCACGTTTTGAGCAAGTCTTGAGCATTTCCCATTGATCTTGTTACTCTTGGAGGTTGGAGACTCCTAGGCGGGTAGGAGTTCTTCGGAGAGGAATCGACCATTGTGATTACCCCCGTTGAGTTTGTGAGGGTTTGGTGACCACCTTTATGGTCAACCGAAAGTGGTTGGGAATCGCCTTCGTGGTGATATCTCAAGGGGAATAGAGTGAGCCTTCGTGGCGTTGGTGTGCCTTCGTGGTTTCACCCACTCTCTCCGAACGGTGAGTAGCTTCCCTCCAAGGAAGTGAACATCGGGATACATCGTTGTCTCCGCGTCATTCGGTTATCCCTACTCTTTTCCCTTACTACTTGTACTACCGTATTATTTGCCCCTCACTTGCTTTTGTTTATTGTGCTTATTGTTTATCTTGTCTTTGCTAAATAGACCTTGCAATTTTTAGGCACACCTTTGTTTTCCGCATTATTGCCTAAAATTGCTAAGTAGTGATAAAATTTGTAATAAGACCTATTCACCCCCCTCTAGGTCTATCTCGATCCTTTCACCGGCACCCTGCCGGAAGGAGGATCGACCTCCGGGTGCTTCCTCTCCACCATGGACGCTTCCCGGATGTGCCGTGAGTAGTTTCCTTTGGACCATGGGTCCGTGATCAGTAGCTATGTGATGTTCTCCTCCCCACTTTGTTCTTCACGGTTTAGACCTCGCGAGCTGCTCTACATGATCGAGGCACATATGTAATCTTTCTGCTTTTGCTATGCTGAGTTTGATGGGATCTTATGGATTATGAGATTATGTTCAGATTGTGATAGAGTAATATATTTGGTTCTTATCTTTTATATTTTTGTTCCTAAGTAATTCTTGCATGTTCTCTGTTGTTGTTTATTGCTTTGGCTAAGTAGTAGGTAGTAACTCCAACAGGGAACGTTATGCTCGATTGTGGGTTCATGCCCCCTGATGACACGCTTGAGTGACAGAAACATGAGTCTAGGGGATGTGCTGTTGCCACAAGGGGGAAAACAACGGTGCTTGTAACCGCGGTTGCAAGGATTGTTTACTTTACGCAAAGTTCTTTTCATGCAGTTGTCTGTTGCTTTGGGTTTACACTTTGGGTGAGGCTCGAAACTTAATACCAGCGAGATGTTCTGGATAGATATCTCAAGGTGGATGATTAGTAGTAGATGCAGTTGGATTTCGGTCTACTTATTTTGGCGTACTGCCCATGCTTTTGAGCCTCTTCCTTTATTTTGTAGCATAGTTAGCATTGCGGTGCGTTTATAATCCTGTCAATTGCCCATCTGTAATTTGTTCACCTCGCATAGCAGTTTTATCGTCTTTTGGGAGAGAGACATCACTAGTGAACATCACGGGACCCCGGTCCATATTCTCATCATTGTTTACATGCTTATTTACTTTTCAGTATTTACTTTCAGTTGCTATCATCATTATCATTATCCTTTGTGTTTTTTATCCTTTGTAAACAACAAGACCGGAGAGATTGACAAACTCTCTGAACTCCGTTGGTAGCAAAGTTATTTGTGTCGTGTGCAGGTCCAGGTCCAGGAAGCAATGTTTGTCGTAAACGGTGCCATTGTTTTCTTGCCACCTACTTATCATTGTCGGAGTCCTACTGGTCGATACTCTCAACATTGGTGTCTTCACCAAGGGAAGCTTGTCGCTATGCTGCATCTCACCTTCCACTTGGGGTAACCAACGAAGGGCGAGAAGCAATTATCATCTCTCGTTTATCAAGAAATTTTTTGGCGCCGTTGCCGGGGACTCCGAGTGATAAGATAGGGGAGTTGCCCACTACCTTTTACCTTTACTTTTTAGTCTTGTTAGTTTACCTTTCAGTTTTTATCTTTGTGTCTTATATCAAAAATTACAAAAAAATCTGCCACACTTGCTGCTACTATGGGTTCCACTTAAAACACCAAGTTGTGTGACTTCACTAGTCACAACAACAAAGACTTTATCTGCACTCCTATTGCCACACCTACCACTTCAGCTACCGGATACGTCCAAAACGTATCTATAATTTCTGCTTGCTCCATGCATGTTTTGTGTGATATTGCTATGATCCAGATACACTTTCATACACTTTTGATCATATTTGGACTAACCTATTAACTCAGTGCATCCCAGTGCCAGTTCCTGTTTTCTGCTGTTTTTCTATTTCAGTTTTCCCCCATATAAAAAGTGCCAGAAAAATTCGGGAAAATTCAGATAAAAAATCAGCGTGACGGAAGCTTCGAGAAGAGCCCGGGAGGGGCCAGAGGGGAGCCAGGGGGCCCAGGCGGCCACCTGGCGCGGCCCCACCTCTGGCCGCGCCAGGGGGCGCCTGGGGCCCCTGGTCCACCTCTGGCTGCCCCCCTTCGCCTATTTATCCCCCGTCACGGGAAAACTCCAGAGGCAGAACCCTATTCCGCGAACTCGCCTCTGTTCCGCCGCCGCTGCGCTTCCAAGATCGGGAGCACCAGAAGACCTCTTCCCGGCACCCTGCCGGAGGGAGGATTGACCTCCGGGAGTCTCCTCTCCACCATGGATGCTCCCCGGATGTCTCGTGAGTAGTTTTCCTTGGACCATAGGTCCGTGATCAGTAGCTATGTGATGTTCTCCTCCCCTCTTTGATCTTTATTGTTTAGACCTCATGAGCTGCCCTACATGATCGACGCACCTTTGTAATATTTCTGTTGTTGCTATGTTGAGTTTGGAGGGATCTGATGGATTATGAGATTATGTTCAGATTGTGATAGAGTAATATATTTGGTTTTTATCTCTTATATTTTTGTCCCTAAGTAATTCTTGCATGTTCTCCGTTGCTGTTTATTGCTTTGGCCAAGTAGTAGGTAGTGACTCCAAGAGGGAGCGTTGTGCTAGATTGTGGGTTCATGCCCCCCGATGACACGCTTGAGTGACAGAAACATGAGTCTAGGGGATCTGTTGGTGCCACAAGGGGAAAACAACGGTGCTTGTAACCGCGGTTACAAGGATTGTTTACTTTACGCAGAGTTCTTTTTAATGCAGTTGTCTGTTGCTTTGGGTTTACACTTTGGGTGGGGCTCGCAACTTAATACCAGCGAGATGTTCTGGATAGATATCTCAAGGTGGATGATTAGTAGTAGATGCAGATGGATTTCGGTCTACTTATCTTGGCGTACTGCCCGTGCTTTTGAACCTCTTCCTTTCTTTTGTAGCATAGTTAGCATTGCGGTGCGTTCATAATCCTGTCAATTGCCCTTCTGTAATTTTTTTACCTCACATAGCAGTTTTATCGTCTTTTGGGAGAGAGACATCACTAGTGAACATCACGTATCCCGGTCCATATCCTCATTACTGATTCCAAGCTATATTTACTTTTCTGCATTTACTTTCAAGTTGCTATCATTATCCCTTGCGTTTTATCATTTGTGAACAACAAGACCGGAGAGATTGACAATGTCGGAGGAAATACCCCCGGGTATACCAAATTCACCGATTCGACGCAACGCCGACTGCGCGCCCTCGCCGACTGCGCTCCGGCTCGGCCCCCCGCCGACTGCTCCATGCCGATTGCGTGCCAGCTCGGATGCCGGTCGATTGCCCGCAGTCGGCCGTCCGCGCACTCGGCCGACTGTTCACGCACTCGGCTGTCCAAGAGGTCAACAGAGGCATCTACATCGAGCTGACAAGACAAGCAGACAAGACAACTGAGTGACATCTCTAGTCATGTCAGGAATAGTGTAGTGGTTAGATGTCACATTACATCACATCATGGTGTCACTTCACTTGTACTTCTTGTCCCCCCCTTTGTCTCCTTGTTCCCTCTCTCCCTCACCCCCTTGTCCCCTTGCCACTACTATATAAAGGGCAAGGGTGCCCACGGTGAGGAAGAGGAGGGAGCCAGGAGCTCACTCCATTCATTCATCCCATGCTAGTAGTTTAGCTCGGCCATGAGCCAAGTAGCAGTAGCAGATATACAGCTCGAGGAGCACCAGTGTACAGATATATGCCTATAGTCTAGGCAGGCAGGAGTAGGGGTTTTATCTCTACGGAGAGCCCCGAACCTGGGTACTTCGCGGTGTCCGACTGTGCCTGTACCTAGACCCGTGCCGGAGCGCAGGTCATCTGCGCGTTGTTCCTCCACCTTTAGCCATCCCCATGGCATCTGCCGTCACATATCGACGACAGTTGGCGCCCACCTTGGGGCAAATTACAGCGACCGGAGTTCCGCGCCGGCCGGGATTCTTCTTCGTCAACAATTTCGTCAGCGCCAACTTCTGGATCTGGATCTCGATGCGGCAGGCTGTGTGCCCGAAGTCCACGCGTGCCAGCGCCCGCAGCTGGGCTCCTCCTCCGCCCGGCGCCTGTGGCTTCCGGGCGCAAGCTGCTTCGCCATGAGTACATCTCAAGCTCTTCCTCCCCGCGGCTGCTTCTCCTCGCCCATGGCCGTCTTCTCGGTCGTCCTCCGTATCGACAGCGCCCATGGCGTCCTTCGTCCTCCTCTACGCCGGTTTTCTGGCGTTGTCGCGGTCGCCGGCAGCCTCGGCTCGGCTCCCCCACGTATCTTCGTCCGCGCCCGAAGCTGCAGCCTCCTTGTTGTCGGCGCGAGCTCCGTCAGCTGGGCTCCCGCGTGCAGCTCCTTCTCGCCGTCTTCGCGTCGCCGCGCAGCAGCGTGGCCACGCCCCCGAGCGGCTCCAGCTGCTGGTCTATGGCCAAGCGTGCCCGGCGCTAGCAGCGCCCCTCGCCTCGGACGGCCTGCGCCACCTGCGGCTCCGCCCAGCCGCGCCCGGGGCCCTCCGACCGCCGGCGCCGTCGCCAGCTGCGGGCCTGCCTGCTCCTCTGCGGGCCTCCTCCGACCGTGAGGACGGGCCGCCAGTTTCTTCCCCCGACGTCAGCCCTGCCTCCTCGTGGCCAAGCACGGCCGCCGGCTGCGTGCCCAAGGCCGGTTACTGCTCCCCGTGCCGAGCTGCGCTGTGCCGGTTGCCCCCTCTTTGCCGCGCCAGGCTCGAAGCCCGTCCGATTGCCGTGCCCAGTCCGGCTGCCGACTGCGTGCAGAGTTCAAAGTTCAGAGAAAAGAGGAATAGAAGCTGCCGGCTCCTCCTCCGTCCTGTTGCTTCCCGTGCAGTTCTCAAATGCATGATGGATCATCCCTCGTACACTAGACATACACTGCCTATTTATTGCCCGTACACACACCATATATTAGCCATACACTCCTCATACGGTGGCCAGCTTCATCCCATGCAGTATCCCGTGGCTGCGCATCCCAGCTCGGCCCTCGCCTGCGCCTAGCCCGGCCTCGTCCGCTGGCTGCGCGTCGCCCTCCCCCGACTGCCGCGCCGTGCCGCCGGCCGACTCCGGCTGCGTGCCCGCATACAGGGTTTGCTGACCGGGCCCAGCTCCGCGCTCCTCCCACAAGCCCCTCCGGCCACCGCCCTGGTCTATCTCCTCTTTCCACCCGGTCGTGGCCGAGTGCTGCAGAGGGGAAAAGTGAAGAGTTCGTTGCATAGAAAACAAATTTTTTCCTACGATTGCAACTGCCAAGATCACATCTAGGAGATAACTTGTAACGGTTTGAGAAGGACTCACCCTCGAAGACCAAAAAGCTTTAACGAGAACGATTCTCGTGGGTGATGTAGTCGATCACTTGCCGACCTCAAGGTCGTGATGAAGATGGGCGCCACAAACGGGCAGCGCCTCCGTAATCGGTCACACGTACGGATCAGCGACGACCTCCGCCCCTTGCTCCAGTTGGGCAGCGGAAGTAGTGGATCCTTGGGAACTCCAGCAGCACTACAACATAGTGGTGGTGGTGGTAGAGAAGATCTTGAGCAGGGCTTCGCCTAAGCACCGTACTCGTGAAACTGGATCAGCTAGCAAGGGGAGGAAGATGCCAACCAAAGGGCATATGAGAGATGGAGGAATTTGTGTGTAGAGGGGTCTCCACCCATCTATATATAGGAGGGGGAGGCAGCCCCCAAGGGGTAGCACGCCCCAAGAGGTGCCCCCACCTCTCCCCTCATCATGTGGGTGGACTCCCCACTCACAAAAACAAAGGGTCACACATTATTCCCATAACTTCCATAATTCTCCACTCAAAATTCCAAGAGTTTATCACATTAAAACACTTTTAATTATCTTGTTTAATGTCACTCAAATTAATGAACACTTCATTCAATGAGTACTTCATTGATGAACACTTCATTCAATGAACACATTAACAATTATCCCCTTGCACTATTTTGATATACCGAAACTATTCCAGCAGTTTTATCAAAACAGTCCATGTGCTGTCCAGTATATTCTCTGGCGTTCCGTATCCACTCAAACGCGTCAACGAATCCTTAAGTGTGTCACCCTACGGTTCGTGAATAAAATGGACATGACAGAGACTCTTCTCTGATCAATAATCATCAGCGGGATCTGGAGATCCATGATGACTCCCACTTACTCAACGATGAACTAATGATTCAATCTCAAATCTTACTATTTGATCGATTATCCGAACTACGCAGTTCAATAGGAACTTAGATCGCCGGGACCACAACCTTTGGGACACCGGAGCCAAGAGCATTGCGGCCGCTTCCGGGACACTTTCCGGCGCTGCGCCACTTAGCACATAAAGCTTAGGTTCAACAACCTAATCGAAGTTCTACTGTCCTCCCACTTCACTTTTCGCAAAAATTCCTTCTCAAGAAACTTGATGCTCTTAGCCACAAAAAAACTTTTGTCTTTAGTGTTCTGGAGGAATACCCAACGGTTACTTTGGGATAACCTACAAAGACGTACTTTATCCGACTTTGGTTGTAAACATTTTACATATGCCTTGCATACCAAAATTTAAGAAAAGACAAATTGGGTTTTATCCCATTCCATAACTTATATGGTGTCATTTCAACGGATCTCGATGGCGCTCTTTTCAGTGAAAAGCGGTAGTCTCTAAAGCTTAATCCTTAAAATATAATGGCAATTTTATAAATAACACCTTTGATCCTTACCATGTCAAACAAGGTTTGATTACATCTCTCGAACACTCCATACTCCTATGGTGTTTCGGGAAATGCAAGTTTTTGGAACGATTCCTAAACTCTCAGGCATTTGCTAAACTTTTAACTCAAAAATCTTCTTTTATGATCCAATCATAAACTCTTATTTTCTCGTTACAATGATTTTCACTTCATCTTGAAATTTATTTGAACATTTTCAAACATTTCATACTTCTTCCTTATCAAGTAAATATACACATATATTCACTCAAATCCTCGGTTAAAGTATATGAAGTTATAAGACCCACCACACACGGCTACACATAATGAACTATACACATCAACATGTATAATGTCCAATAAGTTAGTCGTCCGTCCTTCTTTGGCCTATGAACGGATTTTCAATCATTTCTAGGAAATTCTTACAAGCGTCAGTTGATTCAAAATCAAAAGACTCCAAAATTCCACCAACATGGAGTTTCTTCATGTTATCTTTCCAATATGATTTAAACGGTGTTTCAATCATCTCTAGAAATTTCTCACAACCGTCAATTGATTCAAAATCAAAAGACTCCAAAATTCCATCACCATGGAGTTTCTTCATGTGTTTCTTTCCAATATGATTCAAACGGTGGTGTCACTCATAAGTGATCTTCTAATCATTTGTCTTGCGACATGTTTAGCATCAGTTATTATGGATGTGATTTCTCCAACAAGATTTATAGAGTTCATCCATCTTCTATGAATATGGTGATAATTTGAACAACTATTGTTCGTATAACACCAGAACAGAATAACAATTATTCAAATAAATCTTGAAGGCTAGGTTTAATTCCAACGATAAACACTTTATTTTTTTCTTGATGAGAATCATCCCATATTCATTTGCTAGTTACTCAAGCCATTGCAACTCTTGTATTGCGTTGTTCCGTATGACACTTCATACCAACCAATCAGTATCCAATACTCAAGAATCACACTGTTTAACAAGCAATGAATATACCCATAACATGTATATCATCTATATACCCGAGCTGGACATTTCCAGTCTTTTCCTTTTTCTTTTCGCCAAAATATTTTTCAGATCCTCTTTCAGCAATTCCTTTCCTTTTTAGAAGAATTTATCAACATCACTTGTGGCACCATTCATATGACACATAATCCAAAGTGTGTTAGTCAAATACTAACACCCTTTGATTCTCACTTTGATGTAGATCACCGTCATCAAATGTTTGGTGTTCTTCCAAATTCCATTCTTTAGTAATCTTATAGTGTAGTAAACATTTTACCTACATCTTCCATTCATCCTATCATGACAACTTTCATGACAGAACTACCATAGCTCATAGGGACAAACTGTGAGTACAATATTAGTTCCCAAAACCTTTTTGGGAGATTAGGACACATAGTGTCTCCAACCTTCACAAATTCTCATACAATATGAGAACATGTTTCTCACTAAATTTTACTCTATCACATTGCAACTAAACATTGTTTCAGATATCGCTATATCTTCCACACATGATAGTTTCTGAAACAATCATTTCAGCTCCTAGATAACCTTGATAATAACAAACAACATTTGAATATCAAGGATCATGGAGGCAAGTGTGATACTTAGACACTAACACTGGAATTGTTACTCTCGATTTAATACACATTATTAAACTTCATGGAGCAAGCAAGGTTTGCTAAAGTTTGCAATAAGACTTTAAACTTTAGATTGACACTCAAACAATACGGTACCAGTCCGTAAAGTTAAATATCCAGAATTCTATAGTTCTATTATCTCAATTATAGCTAAGCGCAAAGGTAGTAAACAAATGCCAATGACTACAACGAACTATGCAAATTCACTTTGATTTAGTTCATGATAAAATGAGTTCATCTAACTCCCACTCAAAAACAACATCCCTCGAGTCATCTTTGGTGATTACACGAACCAAATTCACTACACCACGACCGATCATCACGTGAGGCGGTGTAGCTGCAATGGCGAGCATCTCAATATGGTTCATCATATCATCCATATGACTCGTGCTTAACCTTTCGGTCCATGTTCCGAGGCCATGTCTGTACATGCTAGGCTCGCCAAGTAGAACCTTAGTATTTGCATGTGTTTCAAGGCCATGTCTGTACATGCTAGGCTTGAAAACACCCGTTGTATGCGAACGTAGAGTCTATCACACCCGATCATCACGTGGTGTCTCGAAACGACGAACTTTCTTAACGGTGCATACTAAGGAAGAACATATAATTATCTTGATATTAAGTGAGAGGGATCATCTTATAATGCTACCGAAGCGATCATGATCGTAACTAAGCAAAATAAGATGCATAAAAGGATAAACATCACATGCATGGATAATGTGATATGATATGGTCCTTCTCGCATTAGATCTCCATCTTGTGCGTCTTGGTATGATCTCCATCATGCCACCGGCGCGGCACCAAGGTCCATGGCGCCACCACCATGGTCGTCCTTCTCCATTACAATATATCTCATGGATATATCTACAGCACGCAGGCCTTAAAAAGGAAAAACACAACCATATGGCTCCTGCCGGTTGTTTACAATAAATCTCATTTCATACAACAATTTTGTAACAATGACCATATCACATCACATGCCCTGCAAAAACAAGTTAGACGCTTCTAAATTATCTTTGCAAATTTTACGTGGTTTTGGGCTTCCTAGGAAAGAACCGATCTTACCTACGGACAAGAACCACAACGTTGATTCGCTAGTTGTTTCTTTTCGTTCCTTTCCAGGGCCCTCCGTTGCAAATTCCATATCACTAATGTTAGAGAAACTGACACCCCCAAAGCCACTTTATACGGTACAAGCCGTATGTCAAGCGTGACACGCAATCTGCGCTTAGGGCCGCTTCAATCCAACATTGCCGCAATATGAACAAGTGCACAAAAGAGGGTAACAACTAGAGGATCAACGCCCACATCTCTATGTGTTCTAACCGTACAAAGCATCTACGCATAAACCTGGCTCTGATACCACTGAAGGGTTCGTTGCATAGAAAACAAAAATTTTCCTACGATTGCAACTGCCAAGATCACATCTAGGAGATAACTTGTAACGGTTTGAGAAGGACTCACCCTCGAAGACCAAAAAGCTTTAATGAGAACGATTCTCGTGGGTGATGTAGTCGATCACTTGCCGACCTCAAGGTCGTGATGAAGATGGGCGCCACAAACGGGCAGCGCCTCCGTAATCGGTCACACGTACGGATCAGCGACGACCTCCGCCCCTTGCTCCAGTTGGGCAGCGGAAGTAGTGGATCCTCGGGAACTCCAGCAGCACTACAACATAGTGGTGGTGGTGGTAGAGAAGATCTTGAGCAGGGCTTCGCCTAAGCACCGTACTCGTGAAACTGGATCAGCTAGCAAGGGGAGGAAGATGCCAACCAAAGGGCATATGAGAGATGGAGGAATTTGTGTGTAGAGGGGTCTCCACCCATCTATATATAGGAGGGGGAGGCAGCCCCTAAGGGGTAGCACGCCCCAAGAGGTGCCCCCACCTCTCCCCTCATCATGTGGGTGGACTCCCCACTCACAAAAACAAAGGGTCACACATTATTCCCATAACTTCCATAATTCTCCACTCAAAATTCCAAGAGTTTATCACATTAAAACACTTTTAATTATCTTGTTTAATGTCACTCAAATTAATGAACACTTCATTCAATGAGTACTTCATTGATGAACACTTCATTCAATGAACACATTAACAATTATCCCCTTGCACTATTTTGATATACCGAAACTATTCCAGCAGTTTTATCAAAACAGTCCATGTGTTGTCCAGTATATTCTCTGGCGTTCCGTATCCACTCAAACGCGTCAACGAATCCTTAAGTGTGTCACCCTACGGTTCGTGAATAAAATGGACATGACAGAGACTCTTCTCTGATCAATAATCATCAGCGGGATCTGGAGATCCATGATGACTCCCACTTACTCAACGATGAACTAGTGATCGTGTGAACCAAAACTCCGTAACCAATTCCTTTTGTCTCGCGATATTTTACTTGTCCGAGATCCGATCATTTGGTATCATCCATACCTAGTTCGATCTCGTTACCGACAAGTACTCTTTACTCGTTCCGTGATATAACATCCTCGTGAGCCAGTCACGTGCTTGCAAGCGATGTCAATGTGATATCACCGAGAGGGCCCAGAGTATATCTCTCCGTCATCTGGATGGACAAATCCCACTCTTGATCCACGAGCCTCAACTAACACTTTCCAAGTACCCAACGACACCTTTATAATCACCCTGTTACGGTGTGACGTTTGATGGAATCAAAGTACTCTTCCGGTGTCAGTGATTGACGTGATCTCATGGTCTAAGGATTAGGGTTACTTCGTGAAAGTTTGATACAGCAATAGAAACTTGATGACATGATCATATTGCTATAACTAATGTGGGTGTATGTTCATCACATCATTCTCCAATGACATGACCTTGTTATTAACAACATCCAATGTTCATGATCAGGAAACCTTGATCATCCGTTAATCAACAAGCTAGTATAAAGAGAGGCATTACTAGGAACCTTTTCTCTGTTTATTAAACACACATGTATTAACGTTTCCGGTTAACACAATTATAGCATGAAAATAAACATTTATCATAAACATGGAATAAGATAATAACCACTTTATTATTGCCTCTCGGGCATATTCCCTTCAAAAAGTTCAGAGGTTCAGAGGCAAATGAGAAAATTCAGAGAAGGCAAGAAGTGAGGAAGTCCTCTGTAGAGGAAGTTGACTATGCAATTTTTTGGATCAGATCGGCCAGTTGGGCCAGCTCGGCCATCCGAGTGCTTCTAGCTCGGCTGGACTGCTTGCTTTCAGCTCGGTCAGGCAAAAAAAAAAGCAGACTGCCGATTGCTATTTTGGTAAAGGCCGATTGCTCTGTTGAGACATCCGATTGCCAAAAGAAAGAAAAAACCGATGGCCAAGCCGGTTGAGCAGAAATTTTCGCTCGGCTGCGAGTAGTGCTACGTGTTGGATCAACTGTGTCAGATCGGCCTGTCGACTGCGTCAGATCGGCCAGCAAAAAAACGTCAGTTAGGTCGGCCGATGTCAATCCGATTGCGCTGACCGGTCAGCCGATTGCGAAAAAGAAGTGTGGTTGTGACCCGGATGGCAGATCATCCGCTGGAGCAACCACAAGGGATCACTTGCCCGAATAACTCAACGAGTCACTCAGAGGCTCGGAGGACGAATGCGCCGAGTGCCCCGTCTTCATCAACAAAGACTCTCCGAACGACTCGACGAGTCACTCGGAGGCTCGGAGGACGAGCCTGCCGAGTGTCCCGTCTACTACATCAACAGAAACCCTCCGGATGACTCTCCAAGTCACCCGGAGGCTACACCTTCACCCAGTGGGTGTTCCGACTGTGCCAAAAATTCAATGTGAGTTCCACTCAATACTGCTCACCATATCAAGCATGACGGATGAACCTGAGTAATCTTCGGGGGTTATCTCCGCGTTATTTCCAGTCGGCTGCATGTTCGGCCCGGGACCGGCTGCCTCTGGGCAGGCCGGATAACCCAAATAGTTATTTCCGACAGACGGATTAGTAGTGTGTACGGAGCCAAAGGCCTGCGATTTGATCCATCTGCAGACCGCATGCCGGCTGCAACGCTGGCAAAGAGCAAAAGCTGGAGGTCACCACACATGAACAACGTACAAAGAGAAAACAATTTGGGCGACCCGGTCGTTTCCTTTTGGAAGTTTGCTCGGTTGAGTTTGCTTCCCAAAGTCTTAAGTACTGTACACTTCATCTGCCGGCCGACTGTTCGATCCATCTACAGACCGCAAGCCGGCTGTAATGCTGGCGAGAGCAAGAGCCAAAGGGTGGAATGAACAGAAAAATGACTGTGGGGCGAAGGCAAAGCCGAGTCGGCCTCCCGATTGCACAAATCTACATTTTTAGAAAAATAAGAAGTATTCGATATATCCGAGATAACTAACGTTTGTCTTATGCATGATTGTTTCCGAGGGAAAACTACTGAGACCCTCGACGCCATCGACTACAGCAAAATCAAGGAACCCTCCGGATGACTCTCCGAGTCACCCGGAGGCTTGGAGGCTACACCCAGTGGGTGCGCTTGCGCGCCCCCACTGGAAAGAAGTTGCACCAAGTGCGATCGGCGTTCGGCTACACCAACAAAGAAGAAACCCTTCGGATGACTCACCGAGTCACCCGGAGGCTCGGAGGCTACTGTCGGAGGAAATACCCCCGGGTATACCAAAGTCACCGATTCGACGCAACGCCGACTGCGCGCCCTCGCCGACTGCGCTCCGGCTCGGCCCCCCGCCGACTGCTCCATGCCGATTGCGTGCCAGCTCGGATGCCGGTCGATTGCCCGCAGTCGGCCGTCCGCGCACTCGGCCGACTGTTCGCGCACTCGGCTGTCCAAGAGGTCAACCGAGGCATCTACATCGAGCTGACAAGACAAGCAGACAAGACAACTGAGTGACATCTCTAGTCATGTCAGGAATAGTGTAGTGGTTAGATGTCACATTACATCACATCATGGTGTCACTTCACTTGTACTTCTTGTCCCCCCTTTGTCTCCTTGTTCCCTCTCTCCCTCACCCCCTTGTCCCATTGCCACTACTATATAAAGGGCAAGGGTGCCCACGGTGAGGAAGAGGAGGGAGCCAGGATCTCACTCCATTCATTCATCCCATGCTAGTAGTTTAGCTCGGCCATGAGCCAAGTAACAGTAGCAGATATACAGCTCGAGGAGCACCAGTGTACAGATATATGCCTATAGTCCAGACAGGCAGGAGTAGGGGTTTTATCTCTAAGGAGAGCCCCGAACCTGGGTACTTCGCGGTGTCCGACTGTGCCTGTACCTAGACCCGTGCCGGAGCGCCGGTCATCTGCGCGTTGTTCCCCCACCTTTAGCCATCCCCATGGCATCTGCCGTCACATATCGACGACAGACAACCTCTCTGAACTTCGTTGGGAACAAAGTTATCTGTGTCTGTGTGCAGGTCCGCGTCAGTTGCGCCGCTGACACCTACTTATCATCTCCGGAGTCCTACTGGAGACAAACCTTGGTATCTTCACCGAGGGAAAACTGCTGCTGCACTGCATCTCAAACCTTCACTTGGGGTAACCAACGAAGGGCGAGAAGCCAATAAGCACTACCTCTTATGAAATTAAACCTGCTTTGCTAAACCTTGTTATGAGAGATCAATTCTCTGGTGCTGGAGATGATGTTGCTTTACACTTAAATAATTTTGTTGAGTTATGTGATATGCAAAATTATAAAGAAGTAGAATGTGATGTTGTTAAGCTCAAGCTTTTTTCCTTTCTCTTTGAGGGAAGGAGCTAAAATCTGGTTTCAATCTTTGCCTAGGAATAGCATAGATTCTTGGGATAAGTGCAAAGATGCTTTTATTGGGAAGTATTACCCACCTGCTAAAATTATCCAATTGAGGAGTAACATTATGAACTTTAAGCAATTGGATAATGAACACGTTTCCCAAGCTTGGGAACGTATGAAATATCTTGTTAAGAAATGCCCTATACATGGTTTGACTACCTGGATGGTTATCCAGACTTTTTATGTAGGCTTGAACTTTACTTCGCGGAACCTGTTAGATTCGGCCGCGGGAGGAACCTTTATGTCAATTGCACTTGGTGCTGCCACAAAACTTCTCGATGAGATGATGACCAATTATTCCCAATGGCACACCGAACGCGCTCCAACAGGTAGGAAGGTAAAATCTGTCGAGGAAATTACCTCCCTAAATGAAAAAGTTGACTTAATTATGTCTCTACTTACCAAGCAACCCTCTATTGATCCTCATGATGTTCCTTTAAATTTTTGGTTGCTAAGGAACAACTAGATGTGAACTTTATTTCTAGAAACAACTTCAACAATAATGCTTATAGGGGCAATTTTGCTAGTAATCCTAGACCGTTTCCATCCAACTATGGGAACAACAACACCTACCCTAGCAACAAGAACCCCACTTCTGAATTAGAGAGCATGCATAGAGACTTTATCACTACCGAAAAAGCCTTCAACAACAATGTAGAAGAAAAGTTAGCTAAATTAGATAATCTTTGTTTGAAGGTAGACAACTTAGCCTTGATGTTGAGATGTTCAAAATTAGAACCTCTCCCCTTGAGGAGATGAAGGCCACTCCTATTAATGCTATCCAATTACAAATTAATGAAAATATTAGGATGATGGCTAAACTTAAAGAAATATGGGCTAGAGAAAAAGAGGAAGAGGATAGAATTAAGAGCCTTCCTACACACCACACAGTTGCCACTATCCAAATTTTTGAGGATACCGAAACTATTAGCACGCAATGCACTCCTGGTCCCATTGGATCTATTAATGGTGATGCTAATACCTCAACCATAGAAGAAGAAACTCCTATGAACATAGAGGGTTTCAAAAAAGTGAGCCTAGATGACACTACTACCACCTTTTATAGTAGTGATATTGATTTTGATAGTTGCACCCTCTCAGAAGTTATTAGCTTGTTACACAAAATGTCTAGAGACCCCCACACTAGCACACTCAATCTTGCCTTCACGGAGCATATCACAAATGCTCTCATCAAAGATAGGGAGGAGAAGCTTAGGATAGAAGCCTCAATACCTAGGAAGCTAGATGATGGTTGGGACCCTATCATAAAAAATAAATTAAATAACTTCTTTCGCTATGCTTTATGTGACATTGGAGCTAGTACATCCATCATGCCCAAAAGAATGTATGATATGTTTGAATTGAAACCTTTTGATTCTTGTTCTTTTGGTGTTCATCTTGTCGATTCTTCCTTAAAGAAACCTTTGGGGAAGATCGACGATGTTCTTATCATTGTCAATGACAACTATGTTCCCGTTGATTTTATTATTATGGATATAGAGTGTGAACCTTTATGTACAATTATTTTGGGACATCCTTTTCTTTGCACCTTGGTGCCGTTATTGACACGAAAGAGGGGAATATAAAATTTCAATTCCCTCTCAAAAAGGGGATGGAACACTTCCCTAGAAATAAAATCAAGTTACCTTTTGAGTCTATTACACGGGCTAGCTATTCTCTTTCTCTTGATAAAACTTGATCCTTCTTTTGCCTTATGCCTAGCTTAAAGGCGTAAAAGAAAACGCTTGTTGGGAGGCAACCCAAGATGTTTTTACTTCTGTTTTTAGTGGTCTTGATGATTATTACTACTATAGCAACATCATTGTATCTTTATTTTCAAGCTTTGTGCCAAGTTATAGCCTCATATGACAAGGGAAGAAAAAGTTGTGACATGTTGTCCAGAAAACAGATTATGTCTTCGTGACGGGAAAAATTGGATCAAATCACCAGTTCATCTTTTTGAGCTGAATTTTTTACACATCGTGCTCTATACAATTGCGAACTTTCGTATGTTCTGAGTTTTTTTATTTGAATTGCAGAAGTACCCCGAAAAAATTCTCTACTACCCGTTGTTCTGTTTTTCACAGATTCTGCCACGTTTTGTCTCTCCTTACTTTTGCAAACCTTAAGCTTGCTTTTTCTTTGAAAAAACCTTTTTGCAATCTTGGTAAACAGTAGCTATTCAAGAATATATTTATATCTAGTGGGGAAAAAATATTTTATTAAGGGTACTAACCTCTCTAATCATCTTATGATGAGTTATGTATGAAGGGAGTTTTCAAGTGTGCGATGGAAGATGATGAAAGAAGATCCAGAAGTGTCAAGCGCTCAAGCTTGGGGATGCCCCCATGCATCCCCAATAAATATTCAAGGAGACTCAAGCGTCTAAGCTTGGGGATGCCCCCGTGCATCCCCTTCTCCATCAACAATCATCAGTTTGTCCTTCGTCTCACTATATTTTCATCACTTCATGCGTTATGTGCTATGCTTGGAGCGTCTCGGTCTTAGGTTTTCTTTTTAGTTTTCTTTAGATTTGCTTGCTGTTCATAAAAAGTTACACCCCGTCTTACTTTGTGTGGGAGAGAAACACGCTCCACTTTCAAAATCTAGAACACATCATAGGATTTTTCATGCCTATCTTTTTACTGTTGTGTGTTCTTTATCTTTTCGTAGCTACTGCCATGTTTAGTTTTAGTTTTAGTTTGTATTTAGCAAGAGCCTTGGCTTTTGTTTAGTTCGTTGCTGGACCTCTCTTTAGTTTTCATGTTTATCTTGTTAAGAGAGTTGGTCGTTGCACTGAGTTGTGTCTTGTCTTGAAAGTAGGTAATTGAGGTTGCTATTTAATTTTAGTAGTAACTTGCAATAGTTTTGAGGCATTGATGTGAGTAATGTTTAAACTTTTGGTGTCAAGAGCTCTAGCCTATTAGTGATGGGTGTCGTATTTTGGGCAATCCGTGTTTATTTTCAAAACCTACAAAACCAGTTGAGAACTCTAGCTAATAGATGGATCACTACTCTTCTGAGGGGTCGAATATTAGAGTACACTCACGTACCATGAGTCGAGGATGCGCAAGGATAACCAAACCCCCATACACTCCTCCTCGGGGTACTTGTCTCTTTGTGAACCTCCTTATTAGATTGAGAGTTACCGATAATAAGTGCATGAGTTCTTCGGACTAATGTAAGTATTGAAAGTTGACACTTCCACCTCCTCATATTTGCTAGCCTCTCTTGTGTCGTGCATTGCTTTCTTCTCACTCCGAGAGTTGGCGTCCATCTTCGCCGGTACATCCAAACCCTTGGCATGATACGCTCTGTCATCATAAACCCCTATATATCTTTCCTCAAAACAGCCACCATACCTACCTATCAAGACATTTTCATAGCCTTTCCGAGATATATTGTCATGCAACATCCACCTCTTCATGACTTGATCTTCATGTCATACATGTTCCTGCTACACTAGCAGCGGCATGCATTGCATACATCATGATAGCTACATCTTCTTTATGATTTGAGTACCTTGTAAAGTGTGAAAGATCTTCTATACCCTCTTGTAAATCAGAGTGTTGCCCTTAAGTGAGAAAAAGATCCCGAAGTGGACAAAATAAAAGATCCCAAAGAGGACAAATGAGAGTTAAATAGAAAGAGCCATTGAGTCCACCAAAAAATACAAAAAATAGAAAAAAGAGAAAAATAAATAAAAAGAGAGAAAGGGGCAACACTACTATCCTTTTGAAAGATCCACACTAGTACTCCCTCTTATCCTTATACTCCATAGAGATGATCATTTATGCATATAGCTATGTGGGGACCTTCACACTATAGAACTTGGCTTGCATATTCCAATGACGAGCCTCCTCAAAAGAGCTCTAGGTCTTCATGAGCGAGCAAGTTAGATGCACACCCACTAGTTCCATTGGAGAGATTTTTAGCTCATATGTGCATCCGTTATATGGCAATCCCTACTCCTCACATCATATCTATCATTTAGCCTTCTCGCCTATGATTGTCCTCATTGATGTGAGCCTTTCTCATCCTTTTTTTCTTCCACCTCCACCATATTTCTCTCTTTGTCGTCCTAAGTGTCAACTCTTGTGCTTACGCTCATCCATTGCATGAGTGCTCAAAATATCGAAAAGGAGTGGATCAAATTGACTTGTACCTGGCTAGTGGTCTGGGGACGAGTCAAGATAAGATTCCAAAGAAGACCAAGTGTGAAACTTTAGTAGATTGAGTTCTCAACAAAAATGCTTTTTTCTCGTATTCCCTATCCCCTTTCTTGCACGCAAACACCATCTGGAGACATTCGAGTCACGGACAGCGACAGCTCTTGCACCTAATGTTGTTTTGTTACTTGTTTCAATGCTAATATAGACTGTTGCATGTTATGACTTGAATTGAATCGCATACCTTGATTGCTTTACTTTTCAAAGTTCTTTTATGGTTGCTAGCATGTCACCACAGAAATTATGTTTATTATCATTTACCTACTCGAGGACGAGCATGAATTAAGCTTAGGGATGTTGATACGTCTCAAACGTATCGATAATTTCTGCTCTCTACATGCATGTTTTGTGTGATATTGCTATGATCTAGATACACTTTAATACATTTTTTAATCATATTTGGACTAACCTACTAACTCAGTGCACCCCAGTGCCAGTTCCTGTTTTCTATTGTTTTTCTATTTCAGTTTTTCCCCGTATAAAAAGTGCTCCAAAAATCCGGGAAAATCAGATAAAAAATCATCGTGTAGGAAGCCTCCAGAACCCCGAAGGAGGGCCAGGGGGCCACCACCAGCTGCCCAGGAGGCCACCTGGCGCGGCCAAGGGCCTGGCCGCGCCAGGGGGGCGCCTGGACCCGTGGTGCCCCCCCTGGCTGCCCCCTTCGCCTATTTATTCTCCGCCACGGGAAACTTCCGAAGACAGAACCCTATTTCGCAATCTCGCCTCTGTTCCACCGCCGCGCTTCCAAGATCGGGAGCACCATCAGGACCCTTCCCGACACCCTGTCGGAGGGAGGATCGACCTCCGGGAGCTTCTCCTCCACCATGGACGCTTCCCGGATGTGCCGTGAGTAGTTTCCCTTGGACCATGGGTCCGTGATCAGTAGCTATGTGATGTTCTCCTCCCCTCTTTGTTCTTCATGGTTTAGACCTCGTGAGCTGCCCTACATGATCGATGCACATATGTAATTCTTCTGCTGTTGCCATGCTGAGTTTGATGGGATCTGATGGATTATGAGATTATGTTCAGATCGTGATAGAGTAATATATTTGGTTTTTATCTCTTATATTTTTGTTCCTAAGTAATTCTTGCATGTTCTCCGTTGCTGTTTATTGCTTTGGCCAAGTGGTAGATAGTAACTCCAAGAGGGAACGTTATGCTCGATTGTGGGTACATGCCCCCTGATGACACGCTTGAGTGACAGAAACATGAGTCTAGGGGATGTGTTGTGGCCACAAGGGGGAAAACAACGCTGCTTGTAATCGCGGTTGCCAGGATTGTTTACTTTACGCAAAGTTCTTTTTAATGCAATTGTCTGTTGCTTTGGGTTTACACTTTGGGTGGGGCTCGCAACTTAATACCAATGAGATGTTCTGGATAGATATCTCAAGGTGGATGATTAGTAGTAGATGCAGATGGATTTCGGTCTACTTATTTTGGCGTACTGCCCATGCTTATGAGCCTCTTCTTTTCTTTTGTAGCATAGTTAGCATTGCGGTGCGTTTATAATCCTGTCAATTGCCCATCTGTAATTTGTTTACCTCGCATAGCAGTTTTATCGTCTTTTGGGAGAGATACATCACTAGTGAACATCACGGGACCCCGGTCCATATTCTCATCAATGTTTACAAGCTCATTTACTTTTCAGTATTTATTTTCAGTTTCTATCATTATCATTATCCCTTGTGTTTGATCCTTTGTAAACAACAAGACCGGAGAGATTGACAACCTCTCTGAATTTCGTTGGGAGCAAAGTTAATTGTGTCTGTGTGCAGGTCCAGGTAAAGTAAGCAACCCTGAGGTTGTGAACGGCGCCATTGTTCACTTCACCACCTACTTATCATTATGAGAGTCCTACTGGATTGATAACCTCGGTATCTTCACTGAGGGAAATTTGCTGCTATCCTACATCTCACCTTCCACTTGGGGTAACCAACGAAGGGCGAGAAGCCATTATCACTTCCACGCCATCAATTCTACACAAATATCTGGAAGACTCCCAAGCACTTACACAGTTTAGTAGGCAGACACACTCCAAAAGTAACAAGAACTCGATCTTGGGTTAGTGAAGAGTCCCTTGCTTTTGTGCTTAAAAGCAATCCTTCCTTCCCTCCTCTCAAAATTTCTTCAAGATATCTCAATATGAATGTCAGGAAACTGCTCCCAAAGTGTGCATGACTATAGATGCAATGAAGGAGAAGCATTGCTCACCCCCAGAGGGGTAGACGGGGTATTTTGAGATGAGGATAAAAAATCTAATTGTCACACACATATTTACACATTCCAAATGCACGGATTAAAACCCACTTGAACACTCCGAACAATGCAAAATTGCTATCTTTGGCTCAACATGGAGAGACCAAACTATACATGCAGTAGCGGCGACAGGATTATACTGCGCCCCAGGCAGCCTTCTGTACACTGTAGCATTCGGCTACAGTAATCGCTACAGTTTACATGTAAGCTGAGTCTCACGCCTGGGGCTTGACGCCGCCGCTAATACACGCGTTGAGATAACCTGTACTTTATGATAGCCACAAGAACCTTAAGATAGATGAACACATTCTGATTGATGAAAAATGCATCCCGAGTAAAAACAGGATGTCGAATGGTTCATTCGTTGCCACATATAAAAAAAGGCTCATCTTTTCTGGAATCTAAAGAAGACTCGTTTGAAAAATTTAAGAGAAAAAAGAAGACTTGTCTACAAAAAAAGAAAAGAAAAACAGTGATAGTTGGCTTCAGCCCCGTGGGCTGGGCCTGTCATCCATCGTCACATGTCGACCCAAGAAAAAGAGCACAAAAAGCAGAGGAGAAAGCAGAGGCAGGGAGCGTGGCGCATGTGAGAAAAATAACTCACCGGCCGGCCGGAGCCTCTGGATCCCCGTTCCATTCTCCGGCGGTGGCGCGGTGAATTCATCCTCCACCCTTTCCAATTAATGCGTCCCAGAGGCTCCTCTCTAAACGCCCACAAAATTTGATCCACCGACGATATTTTCTCCCTCTGCCTCCTCTAGCGCAGGCCCCCTTCTTCTTCCGGTGGACGCAAACCACACCACGCATGCACGCATGCATGCATGACGGACGGCGTGTGATCGTGATCGCAGATCGAGAGCCAGCTGCATGCATGCGTCCGTCGTGAGTCTATCAAAGCTGTGATCATGGAAAAGCAGGTACATACATCGATCAGATTATCATGCATGCAAGGATATTTCAGACTGCTTGCCATGCCATGCATAGCCGATCAGTCTCGGAAGTTTTTGTCTAGCCAGGTGATAGACTAAGTTTTTGGGGTTTTGGTGGTTGCCATGGCCGCTCTGAGCAGGGAAGCAGCCACCAGATCGATGCCTTCGCTCAACTGGACGGCGGGGCGGCGCCGGATCAGGAGCCGATGGGCGGCGGGGCGGGAGCCGAGATGGTCGACTACATGCTGGGCCAGACGACGCCGCTGCCTCCGGCAGGGCCGCACGGCCAGGCGTCCCTGGACAAGCTCAGCTTCTCCGACGTGCTTCAGTTCGCCGACTTCGGCCCCAGGCTCGCTCTCAACCAGCCGTCTGCCGACCACGACGACGACGTGGAGGACAGCTACTTCTTCCGGTTCCAGTCCCAGCTCTCCGGCTCGGAAGGCCCTGATCCCCGCGGACGCGGCGCAAGTGTCCACCACCCGGCGGAGCAGGAGGGCATCAAGACGGCGGACGGATCAGGAGGGGGCGCGCAAGATCACGGCGGCGCCGTCTCGGAGAGCACGACGCTGGTGCAGCAGTCCGACGGCGGCGGCAGGGCCGACCAGAAGGCTGGCGGGGAGCAGGCCAAGAGCGGGCGAAGGAAGCGGCCCCGCTCGACCAAGACCAGCGAGGAGGTGGAGAGCCAGCGGATGACGCACATCGCCGTCGAGCGCAACCGGCGGCGGCAGATGAACGATTACCTCAGGGTCCTCAGGTCCCTCATGCCAGGATCCTACGTGCAGAGGGTATTTATATGCATGCACATCTCACTCGCTACCATTTCGATATAGTTCATCTTATCGTTTCTATTTTCAACGAGTAATTTGATTTTCATATGAAAAGAAGAGCACTCTGCAAAATTTATTATAACAAACACAAACTTAAACTTATGGTACAGTAGTTCATTTAGACCTAAGATTTCATTATGTCTTAACTTGATGGTGCTAACATATTAATCCCATCCATCTTGCGAGCAACTTTATATAGAGACATCACAAGACACGATTCAAGAGGGCTTAAACTTTTGGTAACATGAAACTTGTAGACCTCACCGATATATCTAAAACTTCCGAAGTATACAGCCAGGTTTCGATCTATCAAATTTCACAAAAATTTAGAAAACAATTAGCCTAATTTAAATTTTGGTTTGGAATTAATACAAATCCAAAGATTCTGAGGTTGCATCAGAATTTGTGTGCAACTTATAGAGATGCTAAAAAGGTCTGATATACTACTCCATCCAATCATATGCGATAATTTAAAACAGTGCCCGGATTCATATGCACCCGCAAACAGTAAAATAAAAAAGTATTTAAAAAAACTGATCTTTTAAAGTGCAACATGCTCACGTGTGTGATATCCATTCAAAATTTTAGGATGTTTGGATATTGGAGTAGTTCATAAAAAGGATAAATCACCTATGAACACCGACGTTCTCAAAAGCTTCTCATGAGCCAAAATTTATCGTTTTTTGCCCATAGCTCGTGAAATGCCCAAACTCCATAAGATTAGCATGGACTTCATGCACATGAGCATCTTACATCAAAAAATAGTCTGATGTTACTATTTAAAGTAATTTTACTGTTCACCCATAGATGTAGATGCACCCGTGGAAACACACTCATAATTTTAGGGAAAAGTCCAAAACAAACCCTAAACTTATAGAAGAAAACTAAATCAAACCTTGAACTTTAAAATCTTGAAATCAACACTCTGAACTTGTCAATTTTGGTCTATTTTGAACCTTCAGAGTGTTTCGCTTTATTCGTTGAGTCGAGTGGACCCATTAGTTCACTCCCTCTGCTCTGTATTTTTCCTTGTTTTCATCAGTTTAGTTTTTTCTTTCTCTTATATTTTTTCTTTCATTTGTTTCTTTGTTGGTTTTTGTTGTATTTTTTATTTTTTATTTTTGCTGGTTTAAATGGTTTTATTTCCAGACACATGTCTACTTTTTCTTAATATACAATGTACAATTTTAGTGCACTTGTGTAACAAATTTTTAGTAAACCTTGGATATTTTTCAAATACAATATGTATATTAAAAAATCTTCCCTAATTAACTTTCACAAAAATCGTATTTTATTTTAAAAATAAAATTCTAGGGAATTCCAAAGACTTTATTTAAAAATGTGACTTAATTTTTGAAAATGCAACCATTTTTTAAAGCATGTGAAAAACTTTTGGAATTTTAAACATTTTTTGAAAAGTGTGATTTTCTAAATCACGAACAATTTTTTAAAAGTCGTATAGAATTTTAAAATTCTGAACATTAAAAAAATACAAAAAAAGATTAAATTGGTGCCAAAATAGAAAACATGAACAGTTTTTCACTGCTGAACAATTTCGTAAATGCTCGACCATTTTTTTTAGCTTTCCAAATTCTCATTGTGATATAGTGGGCCCGACCCAAATTCTCACCTGTGAGAATAGCTGGTTATCTCGATCAGGATTGTAGTATTTCTAATGTGCCAAACAGATTTAGGATCTGAAATAGATCGAGATTACAAATTTAGAGTGCCAATTACCAGGATTTAAAGTTTAGAGTTTGATTTAGTATTCGTCTATAAGTTCGATTTGTTTTGGACTTTCTCCTAATTTTAGCTACACACTGTAAACATGTGGCATATGCTGTGCAGGGAGATCAAGCGTCCATCATAGGTGGAGCCATAGAGTTCATACGAGAGCTAGAGCAGCTGATCCAGTGCCTTGAGTCACAGAAGCGGCGGCGCCTCTACGGTGGGTCCGGCGACCCACCACGGCCGACCGCCGATGGGTCCGCCCCGGTGGTGCCGGCGGCACCCATGCACGACCCGCCACCGCAAGGGCACGAGGCAGCGCCGTTCTACGTCTCCCCGACACCGAGCCTCTCGTTCCCTGCGGCGGGGAACGGCGACGGAGCCAAGGTGATGATCGACCTCGACACGTGCGGCGGCGGCGGGATCCGGGAGGAGATCGCGGAGAACAAGTCGAGCCTGGCGGACATCGAGGTGCGCGTGCTGGGCGAGGACGCGGTGATCAAGGTGTTGTCCCGCCGCCGGCCGGAGCAGCTGATCAAGACCATCGCCGTGCTGGAGGAGATGCACATGTCCATCCTCCACACCAACATCACCACCATCGAGCAGACCGTCCTCTACTCCTTCAACGTCAAGGTACGCAAGATAAAATTCATCTATCATTCATCGCTCATCGGCAAGAAACTAAGCGCGGGATTGAATTGCTGCTGCTTCTGATGTTTAGATCACCAGCGAGCCAAGATTCACGGCGGAGGACATCGTCGCCGCTGTCCACCAGATCCTCAGCTTCATCGACGTCAACTACACGTTATGACCGTTTCCCTTTACTCATTGTGCATCAGTTTGATGATCTTAAGTCGATTCATTTCAAATTCCAGACATTCAGCGTGTGCTTAATTATACTTTTTCTCCCTCGTACTTGTTCTTAATTGTATGACGATATATACATTTCCTTCACTTGTATGCATGTATGCTGGTTAGAGTAGCTATAGAAAAGACCGTAAAGTTGATGATTCTTGAATGTGTATGTATGAATTATGAATTTATGATGAATGATTCTAATGGGGTTGTCTATATGTAAGCTATATGAATCCTATAACCTATGGGAAAGGGTTAAGTATATTTTTGGTCCCTTAATTCTTATCAAAGTCTAGAAAACATCCCTCAACTTTAAAACCAGACAAACTTAGTCCCTAAACTAATTAAACCGGATTATTTACGTCCTTAATGATGCTTAGGGTGGTTTTAGTACCCACGTGGCCTGGTTTTGACTAATCACAAGTACGTGGCCCTGTTTGGACTTACGCGTCTCTGTTTCTCACGTCCATTATCCCGATCCCTTCTCCCGAACCCTGCACAGTGGGCAGCGGCGGCGACGATAGGCTCAGCGGCGGCGGCCAGAGGCGGCGACGACGATTGGCTCGGGGCGGCGGCCGGCGGCGGCGGCCGACGACGAAGGCGACCGACTCAGGGCAGGCGGCGACGAGCACATGGATCCTGCAGATGTGTTGTCCATTAGATTTCATTTCAACGGGCAGTTTTTGAATGACGGGAAATCACTTGAATACAGTGGGGGGAAAGAGGCCATGTCATTCGTGTATCGCGACAAGTTCAGTTTCTTCGATCTTGTTCATAGCTTTGACGCGCACTGTCAAACAAAGGATGAGAAGATGTTCCATTGGGTATTTCCTGGGAAAGAAATGTTTGATGGTCTAAAAATGGTTGCTTTAGATAGTGATTGCAAGCAGATTACTGAGTGTGTTGCTGTTGGAAGTATGGCTGAAATATATGTGGAGATATATCCAAATTCCAAAGACGACGAAGATGACAGGGATCTAGGCTATGATGTTGAGCTTTTGATGGATCCAAATGCCCCAAATGCTAGCAGTGAATTCGAGGGAGGTGCACGTTTAGGCAATGATTATGTTGCAATCAGTGCTAGTAATTCAATTGAACCCCAAGAGGAAAATTCAGAGGCTGTGGAGGAAAATTCAGAGGAAGATGAAGAGGATAGCAGTGAGAGTGATTATAGTCCTGATGATGACAACACGTCAGATCAAGAGGAAGAGGTTGTTGAGATTAACAAGAAATATAAGGAGTATAAGGCAAAGATGAAGAATGGACAACTAGAGCACCTTGATGATGTTATGCTAGAGGGTGGGCCTACAGTAGGGTCAAATAAGGTGGGGGGAGACAATGATGAAAATGGTACTGAATATGAAGATAGCTCTGATTTTTATGATTCCGTCGATGATATTGGCAGTGATGGTGAAGTGAAGACATTCAAGTCTAAATATAAATTGTTTAAGGACAATGGGGGTGTACCAGAGTTTAGTATTGGTATGAAGTTTGATTGCAAGGAGGAGTTTAGGCAAGCAATTATCAGATATGGACTGCATCACAAGAAGCTAATTAAATTTGCAAAAAATGATAAGTCCAGAGTTAGAGCAAAGTGTGATTGGGCAACATGTCCATGGGTTTGTCTTTTGAGTAAAAGCAGTAGATCATGTAGTTGGCAGATTAGTTCTTTCCATGATGTTCATATATGCCCCAAAAGGAAGGACAATAAGTTAGTCAACTCAACAAGAATTGATGCCAAGTATGAAAAGCTAATCATATCTAATCCAATGTGGAAAATTTCTAGCTTGAAACAACATGTACAGGAAGATATGTTTGCCAATGTGACTATTTCTCAAGTGAAGAGAGCTAAGAAGATTGTGATGAAAAAGTGGCTTGATGCAAGGAAAGGTCAGTATGGCAGAATATTTGACTATCAGTTGGAGCTGTTAAGGAGTAACCCAGGTAGCACAGTAGTGGTTAAATTAGAGCCAAATCAAGTGAAGCCTATCTTTCAAAGGATATATATCTGCTTAGATGCATGCAAAAAAGGTTTCATGGCTGGATGTAGGAAGGTAATCGGACTTGATGGGTGTTTTTTCAAGGGAGCAACCAATGGAGAGCTTTTATGTGCCATAGGGAGGGATGCGAACGACCAGATGTATCCACTGGCATGGGCAGTAGTTGAAAAAGAGAACAATGATAGTTGGGACTGGTTTTGTTCTTTGATTTTTAAAGATGTGAGAGTTCTAGATGGTGAGGGTTGGGTGATTATATCAGATCAACAGAAAGTAAAAAATATTTATGTTTTGCACTCTTTTGCATGTTATATATCTTCCATGTTGTAACTTGTCTCCCACTTTTGTAGGGTATCATCACTGCTGTTTCTAACTGGGCACCAATGGCTGAACACAGGAATTGTGCCAGGCATATTTATGCCAACTGGAGGATGAAGTTCAAGAACAAGGAATGGCAGAAGCCATTTTGGGGTGTGCAAAGGCTGCAAGTGTAAGTTTTTTCAACTATTGCAGAGCTAAGCTTGCTCAACTTACTGTCCTTGGAGTTAGAGCAATGTTAAAAACTGATCCGAAGCATTGGTCCAGAGCGTGGTTCAAGTTAGGTAGCAATTGTGACTCAGTCGACAATAATATGTGCGAAAGTTTTAACAAATGGATAGTTGAAGCTAGGTTCCTCCCAATTCTATTCATGCTAGAGACAATCAGGAGAATGGTGATGGTTAGAGTACAAGAGAACAGAGACAAGTGTGAGAAATGGGAGGATCCCATATGTCCCAATATAAACAAGAAATTAAGCAAGGCCATCGATGTTTCTGGTATATGTCATGCCGTTAGCAATGGAAATAATTGTTTTGAGGTCCAACATGGCTCTCAAAGGTTTACAGTTGACCTCAACCAGATGACTTGTAGTTGTCGGTATTGGCAGTTATCTGGTATACCTTGTGCTCATGTTGTATCTGCAGTGCATCAACACACAAATCGGTTACATAATTATGTGGCTAGTTGCTACTCGGTGGAAGCATTCAAGAGAACCTACTCACATTGCTTACAACCGGTTGAAGGACCTCAGGGCTGGACAGAATCAGACAAGCCTAAACCACTAGCTCATGGATATGTTAAGATGCCAGGAAGGCCTAGAAAAGAAAGAAAAAGAGAGGGCACTGAAAAACCAAAAGCTAGCAGAGTTTCAAGGGTTGGAACACTGATTAGATGCAGGAAATGCAAGGGTGCCGGTCACAACAGAACAACATGTACTGTTTTCATGGGAGAAAATAGTGCTTCTGGTTCAAATGTACCGGCTATAATTGGATCACAAAGTGTTGCTTCAGGTTCAAATGCAAAAGCCTCAAATATGTCTATTTCCAAGGTATAGTAGACTATATTCATATCATACTTGCCTGTGTTAAATCATATAATTGAATTTATTTCTTCCCTTCTCAGAAAAGGACATCTAAATCCCTAGGACTGCCTAAGCAGAAGATGAAAGCTTCGTCCAATATCGCTATAGAAAATGTGACAGTAAATGTTACATCTGGCCTTGCAAGTTCTCAAGTTGGAGGAAATAAAAGAGCAAAGAAACTGCCAGCAAAAACTACTGGAGTAGTGTATTTTTGCATATCGCTATAGAAAATGTGACAGTAAATGTTACATCTGGCCTTGCAAGTTCTCAAGTTGGAGGAAATAAAAGAGCAAAGAAACTGCCAGCAAAACTACTGGAGTAGTGTATTTTTGCTGCTGTTTGTACTTTGTTCTTTCAGACAATTTGTGTGTGCGCTTGCTTGAAAGACTATTCAATACTCTTTCTGACTATTCTCATTTGAGCAAATAAAAGACACTTGAAATGTCTTCCTGTTCAGTTCTGTACATAAGTTGAGTTGAGTGCCCATTGCTGGGTCAAATGATCTAGCCAATTTATTCCACTGTTTTTCTCTAATAAATAATCTGATTTTGATTTTGTTCAGTGTCGTACACAACCTGACACTGATTTTGACTGAATATTTGAGAACTATTGTGTAAATTGAGATAAATTGAAACTGCTATGTGAATGAAATGCTAAAAACTGGACACTGAAACCATACACCAAAGCTATGAGCAAACTGAAACCACTTGTCATAGTAAATTACCTACATATGTGACTTCAAACCATACCCAACGGCAGTGCTATAAAACACTAGCACGGGAGCGGCATGAACTGGAGGAGGTTGCCATTTCCTTGCCTCGTATAGGGATTCGCGGTGCGACGCCCGCTTAAATCGCCGCCGCCGCCAAAACCGCCGCCGCCTCCCCCTGTGTCCAGCGGGGCACCACCGCGTAGCTGTTGTGCTCAGCTATGCAGCAGCCAGCCACCACGCCGCCACCGTGCCTAAATCACGGCCAGACATCGCCGCCGCCGTCGTATGCCCTGAACCAATCTCTTCGCCTTCGGCGCCGCCCCTGAACCAGTCTCTCCGCCGCCGGCCACCGCCCACTCTTGGGGTTCGTGAGAAGGGGATCGAGAGAATGGAAGTAGAAAGAGAAGACAGCCTCTCACTCAGTTAACAGCCGTGGAAGTCAAAACAAAGCCACCTGGTTGTAATTAGGGAAAACCAGGCCACGTGGGTACTAAAACCACCCTAAGCATCATTAAGGACGTAAGTAATCCGGTTTAATTAGTTTAGGGACTAAGTTTGTCTGGTTTTAGAGTTGAGGGATGTTTTCTAGACTTTGATAAGAATTAAGGGACCAAAAATATACTTAACCCTATGGGAAATGATTACCTCCGGTCGACCGGCTAGACTTTTCGCCGGTCGCGGGCAGAGCGCTGAGCTGTTGTGGCCTGTGGCCCACGTTACACTCCCGAGCACGACTTTCCGCCGGTTCTGTGCAGCGCGCTGGGCTGCTGTGGTCTGTGCCTCACGTTACGGTCTTGAATACACTTACACCAATTTTTTTACTACAATTCAATGGTACGGGGACCTACAAGGCTACAACCGTGATTTTTTTTACTGGCGTTTTTGCTACAACGCACAATGTACAGGAAATATCTGAGTATATAATGTTGCAACAGTGAACCATTTTGTTTTTACTGTTTTATATTTTTGCTATTATCGGCCAAGATTTTTGCTACATCACCACTGCGGAGTTACGACCTAGACGACGGCGACGATGAATTTTGTTGCAACCGTTGTTTTTTCTGCTACAACCGTTGTATGTTTTTGTTACGCGCAATGTTGCGACCGTTTAAATTTTTGCTTCCACTGTTGTGTTTTTTTTCTACTACCGTTAAATTTTTTTGCTATAGCGAAAAAATTATAAAGTGATTAGCGACGACGGATTATGATTTTTTGTTGCAACCGATAGTAAAAAAAGCTACCACCAGCGATTAAAATTTGCTATCACTATTATTTTTCTGAAAAAACACAAAAAATAGAAAATATTGCATCCATGTACCAAAAAAGTTGCAAATGTACCGCAAATGTTGCAAATGTTGCAGTCGTATAATTCGAAGGGGTACGCGCAGATCTGGTCCATTGAATCGTGACGATCGGACAGTGGTCGTTTGACCGGCCTAACCAAGCGCCGGTCGGCCGGCCCTCAACGCTGCCCATAACCTATATATCTGAATAATTTATCCTCACTAACTTTAATTCTATGAACATGCAACTATGTCAACTCATAGGAAAAGCTTATTTCCTATCTAAGCTATCTAGAATGTATTAAAATAATCACTTCCCCTGTTTGGTAGGGGGGATTTTAATATCATTAGGAAAATTAGTGAGAAAAATAAATCTAACACTCCTGATCATTGGAGCTTTGTTTTTAATGTCATAAATGAGCATGCTAAATTGAGGGAACTGCCTCTTCACTGACAGGCATTCCACATGGGAAAATAATCTGGAGGACCCCACTTTTGAAAAACTTGATAGAGTGTTGTTTTGTCTTGACTAGGAGGATCATTATCCACTTGCATTTTTGTCCTCCTTAGAAAGAGAATTATCTGATCATATTCCTCTTATTGTGGACTCTGGGGAATGCTCTTTTCACTTCCCTATTTTTAGATTTGAAAACTCATGGATTCTTAAAGATGGTTTCAAAGATTTCATTTGTAAGAATTGGGAGAAACCTTGTGCTGACAGTAGTATTGATAGGTGGCAACTTAGAGCTAGGAATATTAGAAAAAAGATGATAGGGTGGACCAAGAATGTTGAGGCCTTGAGTAGGAAGCTTAAGCTGGAAACTATTGGGAAGTTAGATTTAATTGATAAGAATGCTCAGTTCATGGGGCTCTCTCCTCATAATTATGTGGAACAGAAAGAATTGAGAGCTCAGCTTAACAGGCTCTTGGAGCAAGAAGATCCTAGATGGTTGCAGAGATATAAAAATAATGAGATCAAAGATGGGGATAGCAATTCAAAATATTATCATGCAAAGGTTAATGGTAGAAGAATAAAGAATATAATTGTCTCTCTAGAACAAGATGACAGGGTTATTGAGGGTGAAGAGAATCTTCTTAGTTATATTACTCAATTTTACAAAAAACTTTTTGGGGCTCCTGATACTTCATCCATCTCTCTTAGAGATCATCAGATGGCTCAGATATCTCTGAATATTATGAAAAATTGCTATCTGATTTCACTTTGGATGAAATCAGGGAGGTTGTGTTCAAAATGTAGAAGAACAAAAGCCCTGGTTCTGATGGATTACTTGCTGATTTTTATCAACATTTCTGGGATTTGGTTAAATGGGATCTGAAAGCTTTATTGGATGACTTTCATTTAAGGACTCTTGATTTAGCTAGGCTTAACTATGGGATTATAACCATGGTGCCTAAAGTCAAGGATGCCAAGCAGATTCAAAAAAATGTCTACTGGATGTCAGCTTCAAGATTATTACTAAGGTTTTGATGAATAGGTTAAGTAGGGTGGTTAACCCTGTCATCTCTAGAAACCAAACTTCTTTTATTAAAGGCAGATACAGTATGGAAGGGGTGGTAGTTTTACATGAAGCCCTTGACTCTATTCATGTTAAAAAACAGAATGCCATTCTGTTCAAAGTTGATTTTGAAAAAGCTTATGACAAAATAGAATGGACTTTTGTTTATCAAATGTTGAAAATGAAAGGCTTCCCTGATAAGTGGTGTGATTGGATTATGAAGTCTATGATTGGAGGCAAGGTGGGTATTAAAGTAAATGATCACATAGGACCTTACTTTAAGACTCACAAAGGCCTCGGGCAAGGTGATGCTCTGTCACCTCTGCTATTTGATCTAGTTGTTGATGCCTTGGCTATCATTTTGGATAAAGCTAAAACCCACAATATAATTAAAGGGGTGATGGTGGACCATCTGGAGGGAGGAGTGAATATGATGCAATATGCAGATGACACTATTTTCCTCCTTTAAGATGATTTAGAGGATGCCAAGAGACTCAAATTCTGATGTCAGATCACCAGCGAGCCAAGATTTACGGCGGAGGACATCGTCGCCGCCTTCCACCCGATCATCAGCTTCATCGACGTCAACTACACGTTATGACCGATTCCCTTTACTCATTGCGCATCTGTTTGATGATCTCAAGTCGAATAATTTCAAATTCTAGACCTTCAGTGTGTGCTTAATTATTATTATTTCTCCCTCGGGTCTTGTTATTAATTGTATGACGATATATACAGTTCCTTCACTTGTATGCATGTATGCTGGTTAGAGTAGCTATAGAAAAGACCGTAAAGTTGATGATTCCTGAATGTGTATGTATGAAATATGAATTTATGATGAATGCTTCTAATGGGGTTTTCTATATGTAAGTTGTATGAATCCTATATCCTATACATGTACATAATTTATCCTCACTAACTTTAATTCCTTCACATGCAACTATGCCAACTCATCATGCCACCATGGGAAAAGACCCACCTTAAACATGCACCATGCATCCTACTCATATGCAATAAATATTCTACAATAATACAACAATCAAATAATTTGTTTATATGTATTTAAGTTTTCAATTCTCATAATGTCAATCCAAATACAAATGTTTTATACGCCTAAATCTCACTGAAATACTTGCAACGATTTTCCTTAACACCCCACGGAGTGTAAGTTGTCTGATTTTTTAGATATTTCAGTAACTCTTTTACTAGACTTTGGATTTGCATCTAAAAATATCCATTTCTCTTAATGTAGTGTCCCTTATATATAATGAGCTAAGACAAGAGTTGAACCTTTGGATTTGGGAGAGGAAAAATCCAATGGGTGTTGGTGAGACTTACACGCCTATGAAGTTCATGGCATGTGCCACCCTTGAACATTTCTGTTTTCTATGAGTAAAATTGATATTGAACATAGAACTATAAGAAGCATAAAGGAAAAAGATAGAAGACTGGGAAATCTGTCTTAGGAATGAAAGTCATACGAAGTTATAGATGTATTCATTGATGCTCAAAAATAAGTAACTAATATTCTTGGGTATCCATTGATAGTCAAAGGTTCATACGTCCACCTGCCTACGATTATTTAAGCGGTACAACAAGCCTCTGAAGCCATGCCCATTTCCATCGCTCCAAATCATCTGCGCCGCTACTCTAAACTCCGATCTCACCATCCACACCCAACTATGGTAGCCTTGGTCCACCACGGGATAACCACCTCCAAGATGTTGATGTCGACGCGCTGCCTCAGAGCTTCTAGAAGAGGAGGAGGAGGCCCGGCGCATGGCTGAGCAGGACACGTCGGTGAAGGATGGGGAGGAGGAGCTGACTCCGCCGCATCAGTGTGAGCTAATGGCGGGGCTCCAGGATTGGTGTGACGCTCGCTTCACCGCTGGTATCCGGTCGCAGAGTAGCAGGCGGGTCCAATTGCGGCTAGTTCGGTCCAAGCAGAGCAGGAGGTCATCATGTAGTTCATTCGTTCAGAGCGTGGGGTGCACACAAACGTTGTTCCTTCGTGTGGTGGCGGCGTAAAGGGGGGGACTCTTCGTTAGCCTGGAGTCTAACAATGAACCGATCAAAAAAAAATGACGGTGAAGCACAACGATTAGATTAGATTTATTCGTTTATATGTTTTTATATTGAAATTTTATTAGTTCAACGAATGAAATATCATCTGCTTATGCAAATTACATTGAATTGTATGAAATCTAATGAAATACCTTTCAAGTTTACTTAAATTTAATCGATTTTCCTTCAAGTACGGGTGAACTTTTACTGCAAAGATTGAATGATCAAGTTTTGTATCAGTGTTTGTAAACGAGTCCGCGCCGTGGATGAATACTGTATCCGATTTAAAAATCATCGTTTGACATACCCTAAATGCATACAAAAATTGCTTGCTCGAGTCTCGAGTGTTGTTAGTTGTTACATACATCACCGGTTCAATGGGCAGCCCTTCTCGGCATTTTAGAGCATCTCCAGCCGCGCCCCAAGAGGTCCCCAAGACGGAGAAAAAATAGCGCTGGATGGAGGAAAATCGCCCAGCCGCGCCTTTAAGAGCCCAAATAGCGTCGGATTAGGCCGAAATTGAGTCCGGCGATCACAAGCCAAACCCGTCGCGCTGGGGTCGCCGGATGAAAGGAAAGCGCGCGCGATTTCGCGCGCGCCTCGCGCCGCGACCCACCTGTCGGCGTGTGAACACGCGTCGTCGTCATCCTCTCGCATCGGCTTCCCCGCACCTGCCGCCGCCGCAACATCCATGGACGCCCTCTACGCCTTTTGTTCTAGCCCTAGACTAGTTTTTATTTTATTTTTCGTCGTTTATGTAAAATATGCCCGAATTTTAATGAAATCGGTCGAAGTTGGTCTAAATTTACTTGGTTTGGCCCAAATTACTTAAAATTGGTCGAAATTTGAATGAATTTGGGGATATCTTGAGGCCGCGGCTGGGCGCTATCGCCGCCGAATGATCCCCAAGCGGCGCTAAAATAGCGCCGAAAATCGCCTTGGGCGAACGGCTGGAGATGCTCTTACCAAACAGTAGTGTCCCTGATATTGAAATCAAACGCCCCCAGCAATGGCCGGCGCTTCCCGTCGCCGCCGCCAGTGCCCCACCCCTATTGGGCCGCACTTGTTCTCTTCTTATTACTACTCCTGCCCTCTCCGCTCCACTGCGGCTGCGGCAGCCAGGGCTTCCTCTTCCTGTGTATGTACTAGGTAGTAGTAGTATGTACTGTGCGCAATGCAAGGTGCAAGCTATATCGGTGGGAAGAGGGTTATTCCCAAATATCTAGCCACGAAATGCAGCATGGTCACAATTTAGGCAGAACAATTTGAAATCTCCTACTTACGTAGTTTAGAACAAATTTTGTTGTGCGGCGAACGAGCCGACCAGAGAGTAATCCTCTTTCAACGAAATGAGCAAGTGTCTCATTTTAACTTTGAGCCAAGTCCAAACTCAAATCCTATGAATTTTGAACCGAGCCAATCTCCTGTTTAAGGTCTGAATTATTCTAAGAAACAATCTCACTGATGAAAAATGAAAACAATACATGGCTTTCCTTCTCCTATCTATGCGTGGCAGCAGCACTAACTAATGCCTCAATACTTTTTAACTTCATGTATTTTGTACACCAATATATGCCCCAGCTCCCTCCTGATGGCACCTGCAGAGCTAGAACTGCTACCTGATGCTAGGATGCTATCAAATTTCTTGTTGACCTGACCTCAGAAGTTAAAAGTTCTCCTTGTGGAAATGGAACCGTGTTGTTGTCGTGTGGCTGAATTCTACTGCAAGATCCCTTAGTGTTTTTGTAAGCGTTGGAGATCCACAGTAGAAAACACCTGCGATTTTTTTGCAAAATATTAGTGTATATCTTTGTAATGTAAAGTAGGATTCGTCATGTACATTCTGATCAGATGCACAACCAAAATAATTAGTCAAATGTGACTCACCTATACGAGCGTTCTTGTGGTTATTGGCCAAATCAGAGTACACCTTCCTCCAGTTCGGCCTTGCAAAATGTGTCCGGATCTGTGAAACACCAGTCAGAAAAGGAAGCAACCATGGTGTATCTGGATCTTTTAACAGATGGAGTGAGAAGGAAAAAAGAACCTTGCTTCCGGAGACGATATCCACACCATTTTTTGCGTGTTGGAGCGATTGAACCATGGCGATCAGAGCTGACCTCGCATCTCCTTCCTCATACACACTGGTTAGGTAGTTGTGCATCTCTATTGCATTCTGTACAGCAAGAGATTAAGTTAATTTTCTTTTTACAAAACTGAACTATGTGGGACGTTGCTGTTTACTTAAACAGTTACGGTTGAGTAGTACTTCGCTATCACTTTCAGCAACTTCATTCATGACACCTTTGAACCATTCAAAGGAGCCCTGTTCCCTGGTAACCCAATAGAAGTAAGCTCGGCTTGGCCCGTTGCTCTTGAAGCTGCTGCCTAACTCCTCGTCATGCATGCTTTGCTGCTCCTGTTGAATCGAATTCATTTTAGGCATTGTGCATCTGCACTCATATATGAGAAAGAACTTTCAGTGACTGAGTTACTTTATTGGACTTTATGTTGTGCAGGAGATCCTTCAGTATGCTGATGAAAGGAGTTGCGCCAATTCCAAGGCCAATAAGAAAAAGGATGTCGTATTTCTTGTAATTTTGAGCTGGTGCACCAAAAGGGCCATCAATAAAGACCTGGGGAAATCTAAATGAAGAAAGCCAAGTCACCAAGGTTAGTGCAATATCACCTAATATATCTATCATCAAGCAATTAAGAAAACTGAAGGTATAATCACCTAGTATTCTCTTCCAGACCTTCTGCTATGACTGTGGTTTCAAGTCTTGAAAGTGTAGCCTTCTTGGAATTAACTTCTGCTTCACAGGCCTTCATGAATTATTATAGTTTTTCATCAGTTAACTAAATATATGGAGTGTAAGGTCCTCAAAATTATATTTCTTCTACCCTCCCTTCTCAATTTTTCTACTGACCTTCCCAAATAGATTCCTTAGTTCTGTTGTCCAGTCACCTAATGTGCGGATATGTACACTCAAGTAGTCGTCTCCTGGTGCAGAGGTGATGGAGAAGGGATGCCTGTAAACATTGAAGAAATTTTGATGCCAAAGTCTTGGAAAACTCGTGAATTGGAAAATATGGATGATGGGATGGTACCATTCAAAAGGCGAAACGTCTGGGCATTTTACAAAGAGGTACATCCCACTTTTGTACTTGAAATTTGATGGCTTCTTCATGTAAAGAGAGAGAACATTTCCTGGGTAAATTGCTGCCTGCATGACACATTGAACCATAATTACCAGTTCTCTTGTGATACTTGCACTTTATAATGTATACAGCAGAATATGTGGTATTCTTGCAGAATCTATATCTTACCTTGATGACGCTCACTCCATAATTCTTCTCACGAACTCTTCTGGTAGCTCTCTCGCTGGCATAGAAGATAACAGGAACTGCTATGTACATCCATCCCTGTAGAAGCACATCCAAAGTTACAATTTCAACTTATGCACAAACAATAAATTCATAACTACTCTTGCCAAACATAATTGAGAGCAATACCGTTTTCTTGTACCACTCCCTGGTGAGGAATAAGAAGTAGGAGTGCATCACCAGAAGGATATATGCAAACACCAGCAGATGGTGGGCATACCAGAAGGAATTGAAGCCAGCCAGGTGGTGCAGCGGCGACGGCAGCTTCACGACACTCCTCCTGAAGGAGTGTGTCGCCAGTGTGAAGGAGAATGACATTATGAGGATCAGGAGGATACCAGTCCACCCTGGAGTGCTTGCAACCAGAGTTCCCCATGTTGGTTGAACATTGTTGAAGTAGGGGCCCAGCTTCTCCTGGAACTTGTCATTTGGGCAAGAGACCAACCTTGGGAAGTCGCAGGTCAGGTGAGCAACCGTATGCATACCCGCTCCAATTGCGATCGCAACTGCAATAACCTGGATACATTGTGACCGTTAAAGGGGGCCGTGATGTGCATCATGATGCAGATGCCGGTAAGACGTTCCTTCCATTGCCTAAAACAGACTGCAGCTCTGGAATGGAGATGGCACCTTGTGGAAGTTTATGTTATCGTCAAATGGTACGACGTTGCTGAGCGCAGTGGATCGGAGTGCCGTCAGTGTGTTTCGGCACACCGGGAGAAGTATGAGGGCCATGTTCAGCTTGGTCGTTTCGGCGGCACCCTTGGCGATGCAGACACAGTACCCCATCACCTCGAAGACATCCCGATTCCTGTACTGTATGAACTTGAATATGAAGAGGCCAATGTTGGCGATCACCCACAGCGTCAAGACCCATAACCTCTTCCAGTTCTCATGGATGTAGTCGACGGTGTTGTGAATCCGCTTCTGCATTGGGCTCCGGTAACTGGATGGGACCATTGTCTTGGTGAGGCTGGTTGATGCTTGGTCCATCTGATCTTGTGACCCTTCGGCCATCACCATCCCCCGGAGCAGCTTCTCCAGCTGCCAAATCTGCATCAGGACACAGGGTGAGCATATAAGCATGTATGTATGCTGTTGCTGCATCAGAAGAAGAGAAGGCATCCATTGCTTGGCACCTCAATGTAACCGCGGTGATCAGGGTCTAGCTCTTCCATGATCAGCGATGCGTAGGTCGCGGCATGCTTCTTCAGGTTAGCAAGCTTGTTTGCGGAGGCGCTCAGCACAATGATCTGCACATGAAATGAAATGAAAAAAATCTGAAATTTTGGAAAGGCTTTGTGGAGAAGAGCAGGCAGATTCAGAGACGGTGTGGCACTGACCTCCTTGACCTCATCTTCTGTGAGCTTTCCGTCGCCGTTCTTGTCGCACCTGATTGCAAGAGGAAAACCTCATCAAGACACCAGCATTGAGGCATTGCCACTGAAGAGAAGAAGGAAAGGTAGGCCTTTATTACATGTCGAAAAATATGCGTAGCCGCGCATCGAAGTTGTTGTCAGACATCTCCTCCCAGAACTCCTTGAGCTGCTCCTTGGTGAGCCCTTGGTCCGGGTCGATCTTGCGTCTCCTTGCCATCGCCACGAACACCTCTCCTGCGAATTCCTTGGAGTCCGCCATGCCTGCGAGAAGCAGAGCCGTTCTGGGCTTATCAAACATTTCGAGATTTCATTCATTGGTGCAGTCAGTCTGAGAACCACCAATTTCAAGAAGACGGCACATTGTTGATCACTCTGGTAAATAAACGATCACATTCCACCTGAGTTCGACCAATGTGACCTGAGTTCGCTGGCCACCTGAAAGTCTATCTGACTCTGACATGTTTTGGAAAAGAGAGCATGCTACTGAATTCTGACATTGCCGGGCCGTGAAGCTAGCAGCAGGCGTCCGTCAGAGCAGGCATCAAAGGTGGCGGAAGCAGGGGGCAAAGTAACAAGAAGCTAGCCAGCTAGGGTAGGAAGTCGGTTGATCGTACGGACGTACCGATGCACTTGGCGAAGTTCTCTTGGTGAAGGTGGCCGTCGGTGCTCATCTCGTCGAAGCGCTTCTCGACGGACTTCCAGCCGTCCTTGCCGGCGGAGGTCTTGTCGAGGAAGCGCAGGCCCTTGAGCGCCGGCTGCGCGCTGGAGTGCGTGCGCTTGATGCCCATGACGGAGTCCGGGACGCGGATGGAGGTGACCCTCGACGCCAGCCGCTTCATCCCGGACGCCAGCCGCGACGGCTGCTTCCGCATCACTGGCCCCGACGGCGCCGAATGCTGCTCGCCGCCGAGCGGCACGTCGACGTACCCCTCCGACGACGACGCCATTGCGCACCGCCCGTGCCTGGCTGGGCTGTCCAAAGCGGAGGGGCGTAAATTTGGAAGGTCGGAGACGAGGGTGGGGAGGAGAGGAGAGGAGAAAGCGAGGAGAACTGTGGCGCGCGTTGCGGGGAGGGGGCGCGCCAATTTTAGCCGTTGCGCTGCATGCGCGCGGCAAGGCCGGCCGTGCCGTCCACGCGAGGTTCCTCTGCCCTGCGATGATGCTCTGCTCTGCTCTGCGCAGCCAGCCATGGAGCAACGTGAGTGCCGGTAGGTGCCTTTCGCCAAAAGTGCCGCAACCACCTCTTTCAAAAAAAAAGTTTGAACCAAACCAGCAAACAGCAAACAGCACAAGCATTTCATGAAAGTATAAAGTTTGCGTCGAAATCTCTGGTGCCACACGCATGGGTTGTCCATGGCATCGCTTGCTTTGGAACTGAATGCAAATTGGTCCATGGAATTCAAATCAAATTAGTTTTTTTTATTTGGATCAGATCAAAATATTTAACTGAATCAAATGTATTTGTCGTTTTTGGAGAGGAGGGGGGGTAGAGTTTCTACAATGAGAATTGAAAGGGTATAAGATGCATGCAAATGAAAGTGGATGACATGGACAGATTGGCTGCAATAATGGGTGATGTAGATAGCTTGCATATTGATATAGATATCATAAATGCATCTTAACACCATAAATGCATCTTAGTGGGGTTTTTTTTATAAGAGATATAGATAATGTACAAAATATGTCACAATTGAACTCTGGATAGTTCACCATGACGGCGTTGAAGTGGACCCTTGTTCGGCATGTGATACCTCCTTCATTGTCGTTGTTTTCTCCTCGCTCTCTAGCGAGCTTGCTGGTAAGCCGGCCTGTATGTGATGCACACGTCGGGTTTGCCAACTGTCAGCTAGACGGGTTAACTCGTGCTTCTGTTTGTTGATAGGCTCGCCTACATTGTTCTAGAACTCGATGTCCCGACGGAAGTGTAGAATGGAAGGAGTGCAGATAATGCAATACGTGACTGAGTTTAAATAGTGGAATGGTGAGGGCGTCGATTCAATACCGGCTTGAACTCTAGGCGCCATTGGTAGAGCTTGTTGTAGAGAGGACACTTGGATGTAGACACGTCGTTAAAGTCGGTTCAATATTGTCTTGAATGTGTTGTAGAGGGGGCATTTGGATGTAGGAACTTGTGTGCAAAATTTCAGAGCCATTGGATACTCCTAGTTTGTACTTCCTTCACAAGGCTTTCTGTTGGACAGAATCTTTAGGGATTTATTGGGAGAGAATGGCTAGGAAAATGGAGTTGAAATTTTGCATAGGTTAATGATATGATTCTGATAACTTGCGCACAAAATTTGAGGAGCAACGGGAAAAGATAAGTAACACTTCCCTCAAAAGTGTTATTCTGCCCCTGACGAGGGGGTGACCCCACGACTCCTACGGATAAGCCTACCTGGTGTCCTTAAAGACAGAAGGCCCACGAAGAAACAACCTTGGCCTGCTAATTGGCACCGACGTAGGAGTCTGCGACTCACAAGGAAGGTGCGAAGACCTGCCGTACAGAGCAAGCTAGGGTTAGGAAAGCTTACCTGTAAACGTAGATGAACTCCCCGAGACCTAACCCAGTATATAAGGGCTAGGAGGGGCGACACCAAAGACAACCAATATCATCTGTAACCCTAGCTTTGAGCGCTCCAGCCTTGGCATCCACTGTAATCGCATCTCCCTCATCAATAATATCGAGCAGGAACGTGTCCTCCTGTTTCCCGACGAGCTATCGTCCAACCTATGCCTCTCATGACTAACCCAGGGTCCCTGACCATGGGAATTGCCGGGGTTGATCCCCGTCAATTGGCGCCGTCTGTGGGAACTACACAGGTTGGGATCACGATCTCGGCGGTCCCGTCTTCAGCAAGCCACAACTCAAGGGCAATGACCAGATCTAGCCCACTCAAAGGATTCAAGATCACGGCGAACATCTCTGCCGCCCCATCAAGATCGCTCGAGCTACAGTTGTGCCAGGACCGATACTACGGTAACGGCCAAGTGCAGCGCCAGCAGCGAAGGAATCTACGACCCAGAAGAACGGCGAGAGGCCTCTACGAAGGAATTCCACTCGACGAACCGCGACGCGCAGCGGAGGACTCGCAAATCTTTCGACAACCCACCGCCACCCAGGCACCCGCCGCTCAACAAGACACCGACTCCGAGCTCGAGATCAGCAACAACCAAGATCATCGCCAACAAGGAAGAAATCGACGACCCAGAAGACAGGCGCGTGGATCCTACGAAGCGACTCCACCCGACGAGTCGAACTATATAGCTGCACGATCGCCGATCACTCGACGACCCGCCGCCGCACGGACAACCACCATCCGCCAGGACAGCGACTCTGAGACTCGGACCGACGAATACTACGACCCAAATCGAAGGCCAGACGAATTCGCCAATCTCATAAGGAACCAGAATCTCAATGAAGGGATCGAAGTCGACCCGCGAGCTCACGAGCACCCAGCGGACCACGCGTTGTTCTTACGAATCTCAAGGAGGAAACGACACGCCGGATCCAGCAAGCTCACGGCCAGGGAACAGCTAGGAGGACCCTGCACGATCCACTGCTTCGAAGACAGTTGGGGAAACATCAGATCGAGCCACACTCTGAGAGACTGCCGCCTGTTCAATGAACTCGCCGACAACCTCAAGGAGGAAAAACAGCAAGAATCCAAGCGTGCCCGAAGAACCGAGCGGTCGCCCACTCAAGGACAGGTGTACACAATCCAAGAAGGCAAGGTATCGCAAGCCCAACAGGACGCCTACACCCTGCAGGCTAGAGCAGCCGAGAATCATAACGCAGTCGAAGTCTACCAGCTACACGACGCAGAAACCAGCATCACGTTCTCCCAGAGCGACCACCCGCCTGCAGTCCCAAGGCCGGGGCACGCGCCCCTGGTCCTCGACGCTCAAATCGTAGGATGCGACATGGACAGAATCTTCATGGACGGAGGCAGCAGCATGAACATAATCTTCATCAGCACCCTGCGCAAGACGTTGATCCCCCGATCAGTATGGAAGAAATCAAGCACCGTGTTATACGGAGCAGTCCCAGGAGAAGCAGCTACTTCCCCTGGACTAATCGAGCTCGAAGTCGTCTTCGGCAACAGACGCAATTTCGCAAGACGCACCCTCGAGTTCGAAGTACTCGATTGGCAATCATAGTATCACGCCATATTGGGACGTCCAGCGTTCGCTCAATTCATGGCGATTCCGCACTACGCCTACCTCAAACTCAAGATGCCAGGATCCGCGGGCGTCATCACAGTCAACGGGAGCTTCATCAAGTCAGAAAAATGTGACCGCGATTTCCACAAAGTCTCTGACACCTTCGGAGCTGAGCAAGAACTCACAGAAATAGCCACGGCGACAGACGAGAGCATCTTCCGGCTAGCAAGCCGAAGCGAGTCAAAAGAATATGGATGGGATTCCAGGACCGACAGAGACACGGTCAACAACCAGGCGCACCCGACGGACTCAGAAAAAGCAGGCCCCCCAAAATGCACTTCGGCCTGAACAATGCAGGAATAATACACCAGCGAATGACGCAATCATACATGAGAAATCAGATCGGTGGAAACATCCAGGCCTACACAGACGAGATCATCACAACAATCAAAGAACTCGGACCAGAAGCAGACACAGAGGATGACAACACGGGTGAACCAGCGCAAGTGGCAACCGCAAATCCAATAGTTAATGAGGAAGCCAAGAACGCAGTCGAGGAGCCAGAGCCAGCTGCACCCGAGGACCCATCTTGGAGAGAGCCACTCCTCAGGTTCATAATCGACGGCACCCTACCGCAGGATGTCGCAGAAGCAAAACGCATCAGTCGGCGATCCAAAACATTCGCAGTAATCAATGGACAACTCTACAAGCACAGCACTTCCCAGGTCCTACAAAAATGCATAGACGAGGAAGACGGCAAAACTCTACTACTGGAGACCCACGAAGGCACCTGCGGGCACCATGCCTGCAGTCGAGCACTTGTGGCCAAAGCCCTTCGAGCGGGACTCTATTGGCCAACAGCCATGAGATACGCAGAGGACATCCTGCGGCGTTGCATGGCCTGCCAGAAATTCGCCAACAGGCCACACGCTCCCGCCTCAGAGCTCAAGACCATACCACTATCCTGGCCGTTCGTCACCTGGGGACTCGACATGGTGGGCCCACTCAAGAAATCATCAAAGGGCGGAAGGACACACCTGCTCGTCGCAGTCGACAAGTTCACTAAATGGATTGAAGCAGTGCCCATCACCAGCTCCACAGCCCTCACGGCTGTCAACTTCATCAAATCGATCATCTTCAGGTTCGGAGTGCCACACAACATCATCACGGACAACGGCACGAACTTCACAGCCGCAGAATTCCTGAACTTTTGCGAAGAACTGGGCATCAAAATCAATTATGCATCAGTCGCGCACCCGCAGTCCAACAGCCAAGTGGAAAAAGCAAACGGCCTTGTATGCGGAGGAATCAAGAAGCGGTTCCTCGCACCACTCGAGCAAGCCGCTGGCAACTGGATAGAAAAACTTCCCGTGGTACTACGGAGCCTACGAACTACACCAAACACCGCGACCCAGTACACACCCTTCTTCATGGTGTACGGGGCAGAGGCAGTACTACCACATGACCTCAAGTTCGGAGCACCTCGAGTCACCGGGTACGAAGAAGAAGAAGCAGAAGAAGCATTACAAGATGACAAAGATACAGCTGACGAAGCAAGAGATACAGCCCTGGCAAAATCAGAGAGATACCAGGACAAGCTACGCACCTACCAAAGCAGTCGCTTGCGCACTAGAACCTTCAACAAAGGTGACCTAGTCCTACGGCTGATACAAGAGAAGGTCCATAAACTTGCCCCCCAATGGGAAGGACCATTTATAGTCTCAGAAGTCATCGGAGGTGGCGCCTACAGGCTGAAGAACCCGAAGACAGACGAGGACGTGGGTAACCCATGGAACGTAGCAAACTTGCGACTGTTCTATCCATAGTCCCCATCGGTCAGACATGACTGGCAACTCATGTAGCCGCTCGACCGCAATAAAATAAATGTTGCCCAAATACTGTCATCTCAAAGCACTCGGGGGCTTAAGCATAAAATCCCCCCGAGAGACGCTATCGCCTACGCGATCTTAACCAAAGCACTCGGGGCTTAAGCATAAAATCCCCCCGAGAGACGCTATCGCCTACGCGATCTTAACCAAAGCACTCGGGGGCTTAAGCATAAAATCCCCCCGAGAGATGCTATCGCCTACGCGATCTTAACCAAAGCACTCGGGGGCTTAAGCATAAAATCCCCCCGAGAGACGCTATTGCCACTTAAGCGATCTTCACCAAAGCACTCGGGGGGCTTAAGCATAAAATCCCCCCGAGAGACGCTATCGCCTACGAGATCTTAACCAAAGCACTCGGGGGCTTAAGCATAAAATCCCCCCGAGAGACGCTCTCGCCTACGCGATCTTAACCAAAGCATTCGGGGGCTTAAGCATAAAATCCCCCCCCCCCCGAGAGACGCTATCGCCTACGCGATCTTAACCAAAGCACTCGGGGGCTTAAGCATAAAATCCCCCCGAGAGACGCTATCGCCACTTAAGCGATCTTAACCAAAGCACTCGGGGGCTTAAGCATAACCCCCCCCCCCCCCGAGAGACGCTATCGCCTACGCGATCTTAACCAAAGCACTCGGGGGCTCAAGGATCAAATCCCTCCGAGAGACGCTATCGCCACTTAAGCGATCTTCACCAAAGCACTCGGGGGCTTAAGCATAAAATCACCCTGAGAGACGCTATCATCGCTCACGCGATCTTCACATCAAGGCACTCAGGGTCTCGAGTACAAAACTCCCCCCGAAAGACGCTATCGTCTAAGCGATCTCTACATCAAAGCACTCGGGGGCTCGAGCACCACCTCCCCCTGAGAAACGCTCGCACAGTCCGAAGCTTAAAATACACAAGCAAAAATAGCCGGCCTGCCCCACCTGCTGAGAACAAGGCTCGAAAGACATGGCCACAATCCGATGGAGCACCAAGTACTCTGAAGAAATTTTGGAGGGAGCACAAGACACAGACTCCTTTAGTCTTCATCCGATCGCCAACGATCACCTAAGGACTCGTGGGCTACTCCCATGGGGAGCGCTGTCGCGCACCCGATAAAAGACAGAAATTAACGGAAGAACGACAAGGGAAACAAATCTCAGCCTACGCTCGACCCTCCGACTCAAGCGTAGCCTCGGGGGATACTCCCATCGGGAGCGCCGTTGCGCACCCGATAGAACCCACAGTGCAAAATTTGGACAGACTCGAAGACAGCTCTTGATCGCAAAGGACTCGAACACAGCTCTCGGTTGCAAAGAACTCGAAGACAGCTCCTGGTCGCCAAGGACTCAAACACAGTTCTCGGTTGCATAAGGCCCAAAAGATAAATTCCATTGCAAAGGCTCAAGTACAGCTTACATCACAAGGATCACTTTCAGTACCAAAAATTCAAATTACATTGGATAGAAGGCAGCTCTGATCACTCGAAGGCAATCCTCATTACATCGAGAACTAACCTAGTTACAAAAGACGCAAACAGTCAATGAAGCCTACAGCTTCAATCACCCAAGGAATTATGACTTCTACATGTGCGCCCTTGCTGGGATGATTGATACTAAGACAGCAAGCATCATCACAGACAAAGGAGGAGTCGAAGCAGCAGGCTCATGATGTCAATGACATATCAAAAGGTGAAGCTCGACTTATTTGTGGAGCAGCTGAAGACCATGCTCCACCAGCTTCTTCTCCTGCTCCACTAGTTTCTTCTCCAGCTACGCCCGAGCTGCCAGCGAAGATGACGCCGCTGCCTCCAGTTCTACAAGGTCGCCTGCCGCGCCCGTTTAACCGGTGGCTTGACATCGGGGTTGAAAGGACGTGGATGTCGCCTAGAGGGGGGGTGAATAGGCGCTTAAAATAATTACGGTTTCGGCTTGAACAAATGCGGAATAAAACTTAACGTTTAATTTGCCAAGCAAGAAACCTAAATAAGCTAGGCTCAACTATGTGCACCAACAACTTATACTAAGCAAGATAAACAACTATGTGATAGCAAGAAATATACCAAGAGCACTAAGGCTATCACAAAGTAGGTGCACAAGTAAATAGGTTGACTAGAAGAACAACCTATGGGACAAGCAATGTACAATAATATGAGCAAGCACAAGATAAACAATGTAATAAGCTTGCTCAAAGTAAAGGTAGAGATAACCGCAAGTGGAGCCGATGGAGACAAGGATTTGTTACCGAAGTTCCTTCTCTTGCGAGAAGTACGTCTCCGTTTGGAGAGGGTGAGGAGCACAATGCTCACACGAAGCCAACGAGGGCCACCCTATTTCTCCTCACGCTCTTACCAATGCAAGATGCCGTGATTCCACTATTAGGACACTTGAGGGCGGTCACCGAACCCGTACAAATGGCAACCCTTGGGGGCGGTCACCGAACCCGTACAATTGCTCGGGGCAATCTCCACAACCGAATTGGAGGCTCCCGTAGTGTCCCGAAGCTTTCCACCACAATGATTGAGCTCCGTAACAACAAGCCTCTAAGTGCCAACGCACCCACGAGGAACAAGCTCTAGAGTGCCAATGCACTCAAGAGTAGCTATCTTCACAACTTCACTCACTACAAAGAATCCTCGGAGAGAACTCAAACCGATGCACCAAATACAATGGCAAGAGCACACGAAGTGCTCAAGTCTCCAACTCTCAAATCCCACCAAAGCAACAAAAGCTATGGAGGAATATGAGAGGAAGAACAAGGAGAACACCAAGAACTCCAAGATCTAGATCCACAAGGTTCCCCTCACTTAGATGAGAGGTGGCTTGGTGGAGAATGTGGATCTAGACCTCCTCTCTCTTTTCCCTCAAAAAGGAGCAAGAATCATAGGAGGGGAAGAGAGTAAGCAAGCTCAAAGAGGTCAACAATGGGGGGAAGAACTTGCACAAAACCGGTGGAGACAAAGGAGGAAGAAGACTCCCTTTTATAGTCTCCCACGAATCCAGCCGTTGGAGCCCGTTGGCAGCCCACCAACCACGGTTCTACCGCTCGGAGAGCGGTACTACCGTGGTGCGGTACTACCACAGTGGGTGCGGTACTACCGCGCTGCCGTAGTACCGCAGCCTAGTGCCGTGCCCACTACCGCTTAGTCAGTACGCTTGCGGTAGTGGTTACGGTACTAGCCTGCCGTACTACCGTAGCGCGGTACTACCGCGCTGCCGTAGTACCGCAGCTTAGTGTCGTGCCCACTACCGCTCGGTCAGTACTGAAGGGTTCGTAGCAAGGAAAACAAAAAATTTCCTACGCATAAACAACCAACAAGCCAAGATCTAATCTAGGAGATGTAAGCAACAAGTAGGATGTCATAGAAGAACTCACCCTCGAAGACTTAAAACGTTACGAGATCAAATCTCGTGGATGATGTAGTGGTTCACTTGCCGATTTCAAGATCGCGATGATGTACGCTGAGCGTCTCCGTGCTCGGTCACACGTACAGCTTGATGACGACCTCCGTTCCCTCGATCCAGCGGGGCAGCGGAAGTAGAGGATCCCCGGAAATCCAGCAGCACAACAACGTGATGCGGTGAAGAATCCCACGGTCAGGGATTCGCCAAGCGGAAGACCATGGTATGGAGCAGCGGGTGGAGAGGAAGGGAGGTGAGGCAAGTGTATGGGAGGGGAAGCCCTCACCCTCCTTTTATAGGGGAGGAGTGGGCAGCCCAAGAGGGGGGGCGGCCAACTCATGATGCCTCCACCTCTTCCCCTCTTGATGTGAGTGGAAGCCACACTCACACCCACCCATGCTCCCTTAATTGTCCACTTGGAAAATCCAAAGGTTTTGTTTAATAAATAAATAAAACATTTCTATTTCTTTATTTAATATTTTTTAATCCTATTAACAAACATTTGCACATTGCACCTCGAATCATTTGTTAATTCTATTAACAACCATCCGACAAAAACCCCTTGAACTATTTCAATTTTACCCGAAACAATTTCGGTGCTATCCAAAACATTCTTCAATATTCCTTATCCTCTCAAAATGCATCATCAAACCTTAAGTGTTTCACCCTACGGTTCGCGAATAATACAGACATGATTGAGACACCTCTCCGATCAATAATCAACAGCGGGATCTGGAGATCCGTGATGACTCCTATATATTCAACGATGAATCTTGTGATCGTGTGAACCATCAACGTCGTAACTAATTCCCTTTGTCTCGCGATATTTTACTTGTCCGAGATCCGATCATCGGTATCAACCATACCTTGTTCGATCTCGTTTCCGACAAGTACTCTTTTACTCATTCTGTGATATGACATTCTTGTGACCTAGTCACGTGCTTGCAAGCGGTGTCAATGTGATATCACCGAGAGGGCCCAGAGTATATCTCTCCATCATTTTGGATGGACAAATCCCATTCTTGATCCATGAGCCTCAACTAATACTTTCCGAATACCTAACACCACCTTTATAGTCACCCTGTTACGGTGTGACGTTTGATGTCATTAAAGTATTCTTTCGGTATTAGTGATTGACATGATCTCATGGTCTAAGGAACAAGACTACTTCGAATGCAAGATATAACAATATAAACTAAATGACTTGATCGTATTGTTATACTTAGTTTGGGTATATATTCATCACATCATTCTCCTAATGATATGATCCCGTTATTAACAACATCCAATGTTCATGATCAGGAAACCTTGATCATCTGTTAATCGACGAGCTAGTTAAAAGAGAGGCTTTACTGAACCATTGTTTGTTTATTAAACACACGTGTATCAACGTTTCCGGTTAATACAATTCTAGCATGAGAAATAAACGTTTATCATAAACAAGGAATAATATAATAAACACTTTATTATTGCCTCTCGGGCATATTCCCTTCAAGTACGCTTGCGGTAGTGGTTACGGTACTAGACTGCCGTACTACCGTAGCGCGGTACTACCGCAGTGGGTGCGGTACTACCGCATGAGCGGTACTACCGTACTCCAAGCGGTACTACCGCCCTAGCAGACCCAGGGAGCCCAGGCCACACAACAGATGAACTCCACAAGAAACAGGCAAACCCTGAACTGCCACAATTTCTGCAAATGAACTCCGATTAAGGCAAACTCAAGCTTGATGGAAAGCTAACGAATAGAGCTGCCTAATCACTGGAGAAATGTCAAACACATAGAGGTGTGAAACCTCTAACCGAGACGACCCGGCAAATCTCCCACATCGAAAAACATACAAGAAGACGCATATGAAATCCGTTTTCGATGACCAAGAGCTTGTCATGAAGAAGACCACAAGCTCCAAAACTCACACGGAGAAAAGCCAACCAAGAACCAATAAAGATGATGCCAAGGATGCAAAAGGTTTGAGCTCTCCACGAACGACTCGGCCTAGCCTATAACACGGTCTCCTAACTACTACCAAGAGACCGGTAAACTAGACACCTATCTAGTCAAACCTTTGTCTTGCGCATAATCCACTTGAGCTTGATGATTACGATCATGCCCGCCTCAAGTTGGAACAACTTCCTTGATTACTCCGGCTCGATGGAGACTTGTAGATAGCTCCCCCATACACAATTATGGGTGAGCCTCTTTTAGGCACATCTTCACATGACCATTATCACCAAATGGTCGGCAAGCTCCAAGCATACGATAACTTCGTGATGCTCCTCTTGACCTTGCACACGTCTACTTGACCAATCTTTGGATAGCTTCATGAAGAACACCTTGGTCAACACGTAATCTTCATCTTACAACCTTGAAGCCACCATATGATCTTCAAGCGTTGCCTATGGACAAACCTTAAAGTAAAACTCAAGGAAACCATTAGTCCATAAAGATTGTCATCAATTACCAAAACCAAACATAAGGGCACATGCCCTTTCAGAGGTCCTCTTCAGAGCCAGAGGAGGAAGCAGTTGAAGACGGCTCAGCACCAACACCATAAGAGTTGCCAGAGGAAGAAGCAGTTGAAGACGCAGGCGAAGGACTCCTCGACCTGTCCGAACCATCACTGCTGATCTCCGGCCAGTACGAATCCATGCGGTTGTCGCTCGGGTCAAAGGCGCGGATGACAAGAGTGTCTTCGCCATCAAAACGACAACAAAGAGTGTCACCGTCACGCAAGTTCAAGCGTCGAGCAAACGACTTCCAGCCAAAACCAAGAAAAATTAAGCGGGAACTATCGATCTCCAAACTAACATAAGAAAGAGATCGAGCGCACCCTTGAAGATGCAAAAGCAAGCCATCTAAGCCACGTTCAGAGACAATGGCGGACAAAGCAGAGGGAAGAAGAACGCGATTGGCGCTCTGGCCACGAACGCGTAAAAGAAAATCATAGCGCCAGAATCCCTCCTCCAAGGGAGAGGAGGAAGGCATTGGCGATGTACCATGGCGACCACCACGGCATGAGCGTGGTGTACGGCCACCACGGCCACGACCAACACCTCGCCTGGGAACCATGAGAGGAAGAAGAGAAGAAGGAAGAACCAAAGCAGCAAGCTGGATAGAGGCGAAACGCTGTGGAAGAGAAAGGCTTATTTATAAAACAAAAATCTCCCAGCACAGAGAAGCCAAGTCGACAGCAGCAATTAATTCAAAGACCAAACGTTGCAGACGTCTCAGAATCCAAGACCAAGATGCTTTCCCACGGGACGCACTGTGCGTGAGACGCATCAATTCACGCGTGTTTCCAACGCGCTTATCGGAAACTCAACCAGCGCCTGCCGCACGCCATCGCAGTCATCATTATGACCGGTCATGAAGACATGACGGTTCACTGGCGGAGCATCCCTGACAGCCATCAAACAGAGGCATCGTTATCCTGACAAGCGGCGAAAAATACCAACAGAGATTCAATCTATCAGATCTTTTTCCCAATAAAGAAAAACATCTTACTCCCATCGGGAGAGCACATCATAAGAGTCCCAGGTGCTCCCTCACCCAAAGGTCAGCAATGAGCTCGAGTGACCACTCGCACTCACATCATGAGAGTCCCAGGTGCTCCCTCACCCAAAGGTCAGCAATGTGCTCGAGTAACCACTCGCACTCACGAGAGTCTCGGGTGCTCCCTCAACCCGACACAAGACAAACATGCGTTCGCCAAGATCATACGACGCTAGAGTCTCAGGTGCTCCCTCACCTCAAGAGCCGAAACGACATTCGAGTAACTACTCGCAAAGAACCCCCCGTCTGAGCACTCGAAACAAGCTCCGCGGGTGAATGAGTGAACAGCTCGCTTGATGTTTTGTTTCAAGCGGGTGCAATACTATTAGGCTCCGCGCCTCAAAAACACACATTCCTGGAACACGATACACTGTGCCCAGATGCCACGCAAGATTAGCGTGTAGGTAAGACCCCGCTGCGAAGTTCGGCCGGGCTGGGACTTGCCGAAGAGCGATTTCACTCCCAACCTTTCCCATGCGCTGCGCATGATAGAAAAAGCCGGGCGGACGCGCCTTAGGCTATGCACATTACTGGCGGCAAATGAACACCGTAAGACCTGAAGCGGCGGGACCTTTGCTCGACACCAGTGTTCCAAGCTCACGTCGAGGGACGTGGGTTTGATTGGGCTACTGCGGTATTTGCCACTAGTGCAATTCACACTGGCTCGACCAGTCGACTCCTTGGGCCCTTTCAGCTTAGCATCTCTCGAAACAGGTTTTGTCATGGCCACCAGACTGCCAGCGACCCGCGGCTGTTCCGCGCATACAAACGACTGAAAAATGGATGTACTTGAGTCCCTGCGCGACTCTTCGAGTCCCCCAGGCACTCGGCGGCTACTGACGAGGGGGTGACCCCACGACTCCTATGGATAAGCCTACCTGGTGTCCTTAAAGACAGAAGGCCCACGAAGATACAACCTTGGCCCGCTAATTGGCACCGACGTAGGAGTCTGCGACTCACAAGGAAGGTGTGAATACCTGCCGTATGGAGCAAGCTAGGGTTAGGAAAGCTTACCTGTAAACGTAGATGAACTCCCCGAGACCTAGCCCAGTATATAAGGGCTAGGAGGGGCGACACCAAAGACAACCAATATCATCTGTAACCCTAGCCTTGAGCGCTTCAGCCTTGGCATCCACTGTAATCGCATCTCCCTCATCAATAATATCGAGCAGGAACGTGTCCTCCTGTTTGCCCACGAGCTATCGTCCAACCTGTGCCTCTCATGACTAACCCAGGGTCCCTGGCCATGGGATTTGTCGGGGTTGATCCCCGTCAGCCCCCGAAAGACAAATGAACTTCTCTAGATGAAAATTTTACTTGAGCCATGAAACATTTTTTGAAGATTGTGACAAGATACGATATCAAGGACATTTATGATTTATTTAGGAATTTATGGAGCAATATAAATATAGGTTGCTTCACAATCGTTCAAGGAAATGAATATTCCTTTTAAAGAAAAAGGCATATATGGCATGAAGAAAAATGTGGCTTGGAGGGGATGGGCCATGGGGGAATTTTTGGAAAGGTTTAGCAGAATCTTAATTCACTTGAGCAAGGAAAAAATATGCCCAAGTTTAAAGTCTAAAGAGTTGCTTCAAATCCAAACAACTAGTAAATCTTGAAATAAACCAGACAAAATTTTGAGAAGAAAATTTTGCAAAAACCAGGGTGTTGCAAAGATGCTAATGCAAGGCTTAAATGGCTTAGTAGGACATGGAAGATGACGAAGAATAACTAACGAGCAACTCGGATGTGTTATTTTCTTTTAACCGGTTATTTTATTTGGGCATCTATATTGTTATCGTGAACTATTTGCTGCCAACTCGTATTATTTGACATGAACCATTTGCTTTCATATTATATTGTTGTCCTTGCCTGCTTCAATCTTTATTGTTTTAATGAATTATTTGTTATTTGGATCGTAATGTGATGAATCATATGTTTTGTCCACTATATGATCATTTTTGGTTAACGAGTACGATCTTAGGTTAACTTTCAACATGTGCGCCAAAGAAGCATCAACACTCCTTTTTTATGAACTTTCATGGGAAGAAACCAATCTCAATGTACTCGGAAAGAACAAGCCCTAAATTCCATATATGAGGCGATATATAGCTAGCACAATGTAATGATTGGTTAGGCCATAGGGTGAGATAGGTATGACGGTGCCGAATTAGACTACCCATAGTGGGAGTAACATCAGTGGTAACATCATACATATCTATGTAAAATAGCTGATATGGGGAAAGTCCTCAAGTGATCCCGAGCTCATATGAGCTCGGGATGAACAGTAAATTCGAAAAAAAATATAAAAAAACTGAATTTTTTTATGGAGAACATTTGACAAATTTTTAATATGCTTGCAAAATTTCGTCACGAAATGACATTCGTGTAATACGCAGCAAAAAAAAACAAAATCAGAACTCCAAAATGCTGTAAAAAATAACGTTTTTGGAGCATCGATTTTGTTTTTTTTGCTGTGTATTATACGGATGTTATTTTGTGATGAAATTTTGCAAGCATATTAAAAATTTGTCAAATGTTGGCCACAAAAAATTTCAGATTTTTTTAAATTTTTTTTGTATTTTTTTCGATTTTACTGTTCACCCGAGCTCATATGAGCTCGGGATCAATTGCTCCGCGTCCCTGATGTGGCAAGTAGTTGATGAGGAAAGAGAGGGAGGTGATAACTTAGGTAGTTACTTGCTTTTGGAGTAACATCACACATACCAAGATAATATGAGTCTATAACGTAATAAATGAAGTTAATAGTTGATGTTACTCCGGGATAATGCTAACGTAGACCGAGCTACACGTAGCTCTTTAGTTTGAACAAGTCATAAAATGTATTTTATATTATTCAAAAATACTTGATTTTTTTTATGAATATATATACACATGTATATGACATATGTGCAAATTTTCATGCCATTATACTTTCACATGTGGCGTATGAAAAAAAGACAAATATTTGATTTTAAATGGGCCTTTTTGTTGTTGGTTTTGGGCTGAAATTTTGTTTTTTTTGTGCAGACTTCATATTACAATACTTTCAAGCCAAATTTGACATGTTCATACGGAATACATATAAGTTTTCATAGATTTTTTTTCGAATTTTTTCAGAACTTTTAAATATGATTTACGATTTTTTCAAAATAAAGGGCTACGTGTAGCTCGGCCTCCAGAAATTCACACTCTACTCCCTACTATAGAGCTAGTAACATAGACTAGTAATATATTGATGTTACTAGTTGATGTTACTCCCGGATAGTCTTAGATGACCAAGTAAGTCTTGGCCGTTGTTTGGCTACATTGCTCGAGAATCTTTATCTCACCCATCATTTAATCACATCTTAAGCATGGGTTCACTTTAATTTGCTATGTGGTTGCCTTAACAACGGTGTCACCCCTTGTATATTTTGACTCAATCGTCTTGACGGAGGCAATCGCTCTACGGATCGATTTGAACCCAGTATGATAGTTCGCAGGGCTACAATAAACTTGTGGTAAATTCAGATTGCATGGAAGTGGACAAGACAATAAAAAATGATGGCAACTCAATTGGTGTTCCTGCTACAATTTATGAAGAATGCTATTTTCTTTGTCGTGGTTTTGCCTCCGTCGGGTTCAAACATTTGGCTTAAGGAAGCTAATCGAGTAGCACATGTTTTAGCTGATAATTTTTAATTTGTTGCTAAGCTATGGCAACAAGATCCTACTTTAAACATTCTAGTCACCGTGATAGTTTTCTTACAAAAACAACACTATGGACTTGGCTTAGACCTGTTGGGATTATGCGTCATCAAATAAGTTGTAAGTCCTTAAACAAACAAAATCCGTCGTAGTCTAGGTGGTTAGGATACTCGGCTCTCACCCGAGAGACCCGGGTTCAAGTCCCGGCGACGGAATGACATATTTTTGAATTTTACGCGCCGAAACAGTGAGCGCTTTTTTTTTTATCACAGAGAAGTTACCACATATCTGCACTCTCAACGTTTCAACCTGTAGCATACCGTCAACAGTTTCTACCAGCCTGTCAACTTCCCAATCCTCGCCTATATATTGGTCAGCTTCGCCGCTTCGGTGCCCAGCAATTCACCCGCTCAGTTGGAAGCCATCTCCATTTACAATGCACATTTTTCTGATAGTTCATTCAATCCTGGTCGGCAACCCGAATGCACGGCAATGGCGTTCCGAGAAAAAACGAATCGGCGTCGCCGGCAACGCGGCCTCCGGATGTTGATATGACGATGCACGTCCATGCCGACCTCAGCCTGGTTTGGTTTTTGACTTTTTGTACATCGTCAGGTATTCCGATTGAGGCGGGTCGGACTCGGCCATGGCTCTGAGGCAGAGCATGCGGTTCGGCGCGGCCACCGGCGTGCTCTCCTTTGTCCTCGCCGTCGTCGCCGAGCTCAAGAAGGTAATGGTCTGTCTGGCTCCGTCGCCGCCACCACGGCATCGCGATTGCGTTGCGTGCATGCGAATGATCCATGTCCCTTTCGGTCGATCGCAGCCGCCGTACGGGACGCCGATCAGGGGCGCGGACGTGGTGGTCTGCCGGTTCCCGACGGTGGCGCTGGGCGCGCTCTCGGCGCTCGCCGCCGCGTGCTGCGCCGGGATCGGGGCCGTCTCCGTCTTCTTCCCCTACAATGGCAGGTGTATCAGCAGGAAGGCCCTCTTCGGTTACACCCTGCTCCACGTCTTCTTCCACCTCGTCATGTACATGATACATCGAACCAAAATCAAGAACCGCGTCGTAGCCTGACTGTTGAGTATATTTGTTATATTAGGAAATATGAGATAGAGTAGGATTCTATTCTACTTTGCCTTATACTCCAAGTAGATTATTGTACTCCTATATATATATGCCTTCAAAGCTCAAGCAATAAACATCGATTCCACCAAACCACTCTTTATCCTTCTACATGGTATCAGCCTAACCGGTCCTAAACCCTAAGTCGTCGCTTCCGCCCGCGCCGCCCCCGGCGCCGATCCCTGATCGCCGGCGCTGGGGGCCGCGCCGCCCGTAACTAGGGTTCGTCCGCCGATCCCGTAGATCGGCTGCCCTAGAGTCTTTTCTCCCGATCCCTTGATCGGGGCTTTTTCTCTCCGCCAGTCGTCTTGATCGGAGTCTTTTTTGGTTTTCCGATCTAAGATCGGTTTGCGTCGCCCATCGCCGTCGTCGATCCACTGCGCCTCTACTTCGACTCCAGCGCGACTGTCGGCTCCTTCACCGACAAGGCGGCTTCGCGCGACGCGGCGGCCCGTAGTGGCCGCCTTCCGCGCGTTAGCCCGAACGTCGCCCACGTCGGCCGTCGCCGCCCCTGCTTCAGATGGTAGTCCTCCACCGCCATCTTCGCCACCGACTACAGCCCGCCCCGACCCCGGCTGACCCCTCGCCGTTGGAGTCACGTCGGCTGGCCCCACGCCAATGGAGTCGCGTCGGCTAGTCCCGCGTCGCGCCGGCGCTGCTGGTTCGCTCGACCCCACGTCGCCATCAACACGCCGAGCGGCGCTCCTCCACCTCGCGGGCGATCGCATTGATCACCCGCCCGCCCGCGCGATCGTCCCCTCCGCGCCGCGTTGACGACTGTTGGGCGGCTTCTCGCCCCTTCGTTGGTTACCCGAAGTGGAGGGTTGAGATGTAGTGCAGCAGCAGTTTTCCCTCGGCGAAGATACCAAGGTTTGTCTCCAGCAGGACTCCAGAGATGATAAGTAGGTGCCAGCGGCGCAACTGACGCGGACATGCACACAGACACAGATAACTTTGTTCTCAACGAAGTTCAGAGAGGTTGTCAATCTCTCCGGTCTTGTTGTTTACAAGGATAAAACGCAAGGGATAATAATAGTGACTTGAAAGTAAATGCAGAAAAGTAAATAAAGCGTGGAAACAATGATAAGGATATGGACCGGGATACGTGATGTTCGCTAGTGATGTCTCTCTCCCAAAAGACGATAAAATTTCTATGCGAGGTAAACAAATTACAGAAAGGCAATTGACAGGATTATGAACGCACCGCAATGCTAACTATGCTACAAAAGAAAGGAAGAGGTTCAAAAGCACAGGCAGTACGCCAAGGTAAGTAGACCGAAATCCATCTACATCTACTACTAATCATCCACCTTGAGATATCTATCCAGAACATCTCGCTGATATTTAGTTGCGAGCCCCACCCAAAGTGTAAACTCAAAGCAACAGACAACTGCATTAAAAGAACTCTGCGTAAAGTAAACAATCCTTGTAACCGCGGTTACAAGCACCGTTGTTTTCCCCCTTGTGGCAACATCACATCCCCTAGACTCATGTTTCTGTCACTCAAGCGTGTCATCGGGGGCATGAACCCACAATCTAGCACAACGCTCCCTCTTGGAGTCACTACCTACTACTTGGCCAAAGCAATAAACAACAACGGAGAACATGCAAGAATTACTTAGGAACAAAAATATAAGAGATAAAAACCAAATATATTACTCTATCACAATCCGAACATAATCTCATAATCCATCAGATCCTATCAAACTCAACACAGCAATAGCAGAAATATTACAAAGGTGCCTCGATCATGTTGGACAGCTCACGAGGTCTAAACAATGAAGATCAAAGAGGGGAGGAGAACATCACATAGCTACTGATCACGGACCCATGGTCCAAGGAAAACTACTCACGGGACATCCGGAGAACATCCATGGTGGAGAGGAGACTCCCGGAGGTCAATCCTCCCTCCGGCAGGGTGCCGGGAAGAGGTCTTCTGGTGCTCCCGATCTTCGGAAGCGCGGCGGCGGCGGAACAGAGGCGAGTTCGCGGAATAGGGTTCTGCTTCTGGGGTTTTCCCGTGACGGGGGATAAATAGGCGAAAGGGGCAGCCAGAGGTGGGCCAGGGGCCCCAGGCGCCCCCCTGGCGCGGTCAGGGGTGGGGCCGCGCCGGGTGGACGCCTGGGCCCCCCTGGCTCCCCTCTGGCCCCTCTCGGGATTTTCTCGAAGCTTCCGTCACGCTGATTTTTTATTTAAATTTTCCCAAATTTTTCTAGCACTTTTTATATGGGGGAAAACTGAAATAGAAAAACAGCAAAAAACAGGAACTGGCACTTGAGTGCACTGAGTTAATAGGTTAGTCCAAATATGATCATAAGTGTATGAAAGTGTATCTAGATCATAGCAATATCACACAAAACATGCATGGAGCAAGCAGAAATTGTAGATACGTTTTGGACGTATCAACATCCCCAATCTTAATTCCTGCTCGTCCTCGAGTAGGTAAATGATAACAACATAATTTATGTGGTGACATGCTAGCAACCATATAAGAACTTTGAAAAGTAAAGCAATCAAGGTTAGAGATTCAATTCAAGTCATAACAGGCAAGAGTCTATATTAGCATTGAAATAAGTAACAAAAGAACAAAAGGTGCAAGAGCTCTCGCTGTCCGTGACTCGAATGTCTCCAAATGGTGTTTGCGTGCAAGAAGGGGGATAGGGAATACGAGAAAAAAGTATTTTTGTGTTGAGAACTCAATCTACTAAAGTTTCACACTCGGTCTTCTTTTGGAATCTTATCTTGACTCGTCCCCAGACCACTAGCCAGGTACAAGTCAATTTGATCCACTCCTTTTCGATATTTCGAGCACTCATGCAATGGATGAGCGTAAGCACGAGAGTTGACACTTAGGATGGCAAAGAGAGAAATATGGTGGAGGAGGAAGACAAAAAGGATGAGAAAGGCTCACATCAATGAGGACAATCATAGGCAAGAGATGCCAAATGATAGATATGATGTGAGGAGTAGGGATTGCCATGCAACGGATGCACATACGAGCTAGGAAGCTCTCCAATGGAACTAGTGGGGGTGCATCTAACTTGCTCGCTCATGAAGACCTAGAGCTCTTTTGAGGAGGCTCATCCTTGGAATATGCAAGCCAAGTTCTATAGTGTGAAGGTCCCCACATAGCTATATGCATGAAGATCATCTCTATGGAGTACAAGGATATAAAGGGAGTACTAGTGTGGATCTCTCAAAAGGATAATAGTGTTGCCCCTTTCTCTCTTTTTATTTCTTTTTCTCCTTTTCTATTTTTTTGTATTTTTCTGTGGCCTCAATGGCTCTATCTATTTAACTCTCATTTGTCCTCTTTGGGATCTTTTATTGTGTCCACTTTGGGATCTTTTCCTCGCTTAAGGGCAACACTCTATTTTACAAGAAGGTAAAAGAGATCTTTCACACTTTACAAGGTACTAAAAACATAAAGAAGATGTAACTATCATGATGTATGCAAGGTATGTCGCTGCCAGTGTAGCAGGAACATGTATGACATGAATATCAAGTCATGAAGAGGTGGAAGTTGCATGGCAATGTAACTCAGAAAGGCTATGGAAATGCCTTGATAGGTAGGTATGGTGGCTGTTTTGAGGAAAGATAAAGCGAGGCTTATGATGACAGAGCGTATCATGTCAAGGGTTTGGATGTACCGGCAAAGGTGGACACCAACTCTCGGAGTGAGAAGAAGGCAATGCACGGCACGGGAAACGCTAGCAAAATATGGGAAGGTGGAAGTGTCAACTCTCAATACTTACATTAGTAAGAAGAACTCATGCACTTATTATCGGTAACTCTCAATCTAATAAGGAGGTTCACAAAGAGACAATTACCCCGAGGAGGAGTGTATGGGGGTTTGGTTATCCTTGCGCATCCTCGACTCATGGTACGTGAGTGTACTCTAATATTCGACCCCTCAGAAGAGTAGTGATCCATCTATTAGCTAGAGTTCTCAACTGGTTTTGTAGGTTTTGAAAATAAACACGGATTGCCCAAAATACGACACCTATCACTAATAGGCAAGAGCTCTTGACACCAAAAGTCCAAACATTACTCACATCAATACTTCAAAACTATTGCAAGCTACTACTAAAATTAAATAGCAACTTCAATTACCTACTTTCAAGACAAGACACAACTCAGTGCAACAACCAACTCTCTTAACAAGCTAAACTTGAAAACTAAAAAGAGTTCCAGCAACAAACTTTAAACAAAAGCCAAGGCTCTTGCTAAAGACAAACTACGACTAAAACTAAACATGGCAGTAGCTATGAAAAGGTAAAGAACACACAACAGCAAAAAGATAAGCAGGGAAATCCTATGATGTGTTCTAAAATTTGAAAGTGGAGCGTGTTTCTCTCCCACACAAAGTAAGACGGGAACTAAGTTGTTATGAACAGAAAGCAAAGCTAAAGAAAACTAAAAATAAAACCTAAGAGCGAGACGCTCCAAGCATAGCACATAACGCATGAAGTGATAAAAATATAGTGAGACGAAGGACGAACTGATGATTGTTGATGGAGAAGGGGATGCACGGGGGCATCCCCAAGCTTAGACGCTTGAGTCTCCTTGAATATTTGTTGGGGATGCATGGGGGCATCCCCAAGCTTGAGCGTTTGACACTCCTGGATCTTCTTTCATCATCTTCCATCGCACACTTGAAAACTCCCTTCATACATAACTCATCATAAGCTGATTAGAGAGGTTAGTACCCTTAATAAATAATTTTTTCCCACTGGATATAAAGATATCTTTGAAGAGCTACTGTTTCTCAAGAGTGCCAAAAAGTTTTTGCAAAGAAAAAGCAAGCTTAAGGTTTTCAAAAGTTAGGAGAGACAAAACGTGGCAGAATCTGTGAAAAACAGAACAGCAGGTAGTAAAGAATTTTTAGGGGCACTTGTGCAACTCAAATCAAAAAACTCAGAACATACGGAAGTTTCGTAATTTTATAGAGCATACTGTTTAAAAATTTCAGCTCAAAAAGATGAACTGGGATTTTTCTGGAATTTTTCTGGTCACGAGGACAGAATCTGTTTTCTGGACAGCATGTCACAACTTTTACTTCCCTTGCCGTAAGAGGCTATAACTTGGCACAAAGCTGAAAAATAAAGATACAATGATGTTGCTACAGTAGTAACAATCATCAAGACACAACAAAATCAAAAAGGAAAACCTAAATTCGTTGCGGGCTGCCTCCCGAAAGCGCTTCTTTAAAGCCATTAGCTAGGCTTAAAGATTGTAAAAGGTGCTCTCATAAGAATAAGAATTTGAAGCAAAAGAGAGCATCAAGAAACAAATATGAAACATATTTAAGCCTAACCCACTTCCTATGCATAGGCATCTTGTAAGAAAATAAGTCAAAGAAGCACAAAGTGACATGCATAGAAAGGTGGAACAGGAACATCTTCAAAACTTTCAACATAAAGAAAGGAGTTTTAGTAATATGGAATTTTCTATAACCAAACTTCCCTCTCTCAAAATAATTTTCAGTAGTATCATGAACAACATCAAGAATATAACTATCACATAAATCATGTTGTTCATGAACTGCAAGCACACGTGTATAGTTTTCAACACGGTTTTTAGGATTATAAGATAAATGCAACCCTTCACATTGAGCCTTGATAAGAGCAAAGTTCTCCGGAGTTGGAGATTTCAAAAGGATAATAGGACAATCAAGTGTGGGTGCAATAGCAACAATTTCATGCTTAACATAAGGAACTATAGAGAGTTCATTTTTGTCAGCATCATCCATAGTGGCATCTTGGCCATCAACAAAGCAAGTATCAAAATTTTCAGAAAGGGATATTTCAAGTGAGTCCTCGGAATCATGGGATTCCTCCTCAATGCAATAATTGGCCTCTTCTTGGGCAGCAAACATTTTATTTTTAAAATCCTCAATATAAGAATTGGAAGTATAATTCTCGAAGCAATAAGCAAGAACTGCAAAGTTTTCAGACTCGAAAATAGTATCGTGATATTTTTCAATCAAAGAAGCAATCTCATAGGCACCTTTAAAAGCAACAAACTCTTAAATCTTTTCAACATCAAAGTAATCATAAACACCTTTAGCATAAGAAGATAAGATCTCATTTTCATTAAACTCACATTGGAAAGGGAGGTGTTTATGATCTATATTAGAACAGCAAGTAAAATCATAAATGTGGCACAAAAGTTAAGAAACATGTATTTGATCCCATAAGTGTTTCCCTTTTTGAGATAGGCGGTGCCGCGTATAATGAGCATGCTCATCCAATGATTTTCCCTCAACCAAGTCGGTTGGGTTTTTAGCGCGAGCACAAATTGATCGAAGAAGATCCAAGTGAAACATGTCCATCCTACCATATTTGGGTGGTTCGTCACCCATGATGAGGATAGCATAAATAGGCAAAGAAAGACAAAGGCAAAAGATAGCAACTTTTTTTGTGGTTTTTCATAAAGGACACTGAGATAAAAACTGAAGGGTAAACTAACAAGACTAAAAAACAAAGGTAAAGGGTAGTGTGCAACTCCCCTATCTTAGCACTCGGAGTCCTCGGCAACGGCGCCAGAAAACTTTCTTGCTGGGCGGCTTCTCGCCCCCTTCGTTGGTTACCCGAAGTGGAGGGTTGAGATGTAGTGCAGCTTTTCCCTCGGCGAAGATACCAAGGTTTGTCTCCAGCAGGACTCCAGAGATGATAAGTAGGTGCCAGCGGCGCAACTGACGCAGACCTGCACACAGACACAGATAACTTTGTTCCCAACGAAGTTTAGAGAGGTTGTCAATCTCTCCGGTCTTGTTGTTTACAAAGGATAAAACGCAAGGGATAATAATAGCGACTTGAAAGTAAATGCAAAAAAGTAAATAAAGCGTGGAAACAATGATAAGGATATGGACCGGGATACGTGATGTTCGCTAGTGATGTCTCTCTCCCAAAAGACGATAAAATTGCTACGCGAGGTAAACAAATTACAGAAAGGCAATTGACAGGATTATGAACGCACCGCAATGCTAACTATGCTACAAAAGAAAGGAAGAGGTTCAAAATCACAGGCGGTACGCCAAGGTAAGTAGACCGAAATCCATCTGCATCTACTACTAATCATCCACCTTGAGATATCTATCCAGAACATCTCGCTGGTATTTAGTTGCGAGCCCCACCCAAAGTGTAAACCCAAAGCAACAGACAACTGCATTAAAAGAACTCTGCGTAAAGTAAACAATCCTTGTAACCGCGGTTACAAGTGTTTTCCCCTTGTGGCAACATCACATCCCCTAGACTCATGTTTCTGTCACTCACGCGTGTCATCGGGGGCATGAACCCACAATCTAGCACAACGCTCCCTCTTGGAGTCACTACCTACTACTTGGCCAAAGCAATAAACAGCAACGGAGAACATGCAAGAATTACTTAGGAACAAAAATATAAGAGATAAAAACCAAATATATTACTCTATCACAATCCGAACATAATCTCATAATCCATCAGATCCTATCAAACTCAACACAGCAATAGCAGAAATATTACAAAGGTGCCTCGATCATGTTGGGCAGCTCACGAGGTCTAAACAATGAAGATCAAAGAGGGGAGGAGAACATCACATAGCTACTGATCACGGACCCATGGTCCAAGGAAAACTACTCACGGGACATCCGGGGAACATCCATTGATGGGGATCAACCCCGGCAAATCCCATGATCAGGGACTTTGGGTTAGTCATGAGAGGCACAGGTTGGACGATAGCTCGTCGGCAAACAAGGAGGCTCGCTCCTGCTCGATATTATAGATTGGCGAGATGCGATTACAGTGGAGGCCAAGGCTAGAGCGCTCAAGGCTAGGGTTACAAGTAAGATTCGATGTCTTTGGCGTCACCCCTCCTAGCCCTTATATACCAGGCTAAGTCTCGGGGAGTCCCTCTACGTGTACAAGTATGCTTTTCTAACCCTAGCTTGCTCCGTACGGCAGGTCTTCGCACCTTCCTTTCGAGTTGCAGACTCCTACGTCGGTACCAACTAGTGGGCTGAGGCCGTATCTTCATGGGCCTTCTGCCTTCATGGACACCAGGTAGGCTCATCCATAGGAGTCGTGGGGTCACCCCCTCGTCAGTAGCCCCCGAGTGCCCGGGGGACTCAAAGAGTCGCGCAGGGACTCGAGTACATTCATTTTTCGTTTATTGATATGCACGGTTCATCCGTGGGTCGCTGGTAGTCTGGTGGCCATGACAAAACCTGTTTCGAGGGATGCTAAACTGAAAGGGCCCAAGGAGTCGACGGGTCGAGCCTTGGTGAATTGCACTAGGGCAAATACCACAGTAGCCCAATCAAACCCACGTCCCTCGACGTGAGCTTGGAACACTGGTGTCGAGCAAAAGTCCAGCTGTTTCAGGTCTTACGGTGTTCATTTGCCGCCAGTAATGTGTGTAGCCTAAGGCGCGTCCGCCCGGCTTATCTATCATGCGCTGCGCATGGGAAAGGTTGGGAGTGAAATCGCTCTTCGGAAAGTCCCAGCCCGGCCGTACTTCGCAGCGGGGTCTTACCTACACGCTAATCTTGCGTGGCTTCTGGGCACAGTGTATCGTGTTCCAGGAATGTGTGTTTTTGAGGCGCGGAGCCTTTTAGCATTGCACTCGCTTGGAACAGAACATCAAGCGAGCTGTTCACTCATTCACCCGAGGAGTTTTGTTTCGAGTGCTCAGTCGGGGAGTTTTTTCCGAGTAATCACTCGAATGCCGTTTTTCGGCTCCTGAGGTGAGGGAGCACCTGGGACTCGTAGCACCGTATGGTCCTGGCGAGTGTTTTATTTGTCTTTGCGTCGGGTTGAGGGAGCACCCGAGACTCTCATTGGTGCGAGTGTTCACTCGAGCACATGGTTGGCCTTTAGGTGAGGGAGCACCCGGGACTCTTATGATGTACGCTCCCGATGGGAGTGAGATGTTTTTCTTCCTTGGGGAAAAGAACTGAAAAGATGGAATCTCTGGGCCTTGATGGCGTACTAAGTGTGCCTTGCTATTTGGTTTTCTTCGCTATTTCTCAGGGATAGTGATGCCTCTGTTTTGATGGCTGTCAGTGATGCGCTGCCAGTGAACCGTCACATCTCGTGGATCGGTCATAATTATGGCTGTTTTTGGCGGGCGACGGGCGCCGGTTGGGTTTCCCATGCGTGCGTTGGAAACGCGCGCGAATTGACGCGCCCTGCGTATAGTGCTTCCCGTGGGAAAGCATCTTCGTCTTAGAGTTCGAGACGGCTGGGTCGTTTGGTCTTTGAATTAATTGCTGTTGTCGTTTTGGCTTCTCTGTGCTTCGAGGATTTTTGTTCTATAAATAGGCATTTCTCTTCTACGCTTCTATCCAACTCGCTGCTTCACCTCTTTCTTCATCTCTCCTTCCGCTCATGGTTCCTAGGCGAGGCGTTGACCGTGGCCGCGGTCGTCGTGGTCGTGGTGGCCGCACACCACGCTCATGTCGTGGAGGTCGTCATGGTGCGGTGCCAGTGCCTTCCTCCTCTCCCTTGGAGGAGGGGTTCTGGCGCGATGATTTTATTTTACGCGTTCGTGGCCAAAGTGCCAATCGCATCCTTCTTCCTTCTGCTTTTTCTGCCATTGTCTCTGAACGTGGCTTGGATGGCCTGCTTCTGCACCTTCAGGGGAGCTGTCGATCTCCTTCTTATGTTGAGTTGGAGGTTGATAGCTCTTGCTTGATTTTCTTGGCTCTGTTTGGGGTTTGTTTGCTCGGCGTTTGAATTTGTGAGATGGTGATATGCTCAGCTGTCGCTTTGACGGTGAGAGCACTGTCATTGTCCGCGCATTCAATCCGAGTGGCAATAGCATGGATCCGCATGGGTAGGAGTTGAGCAGCGACAGCTCCATGAAGTCGAGGAGTCCTTCACCTGCGTCTTCGACTGCTTCTTCCTCCAGGGACTCTTCTGGTGGTGGTGGCGAGCCGTCTTCAACTGCTTCCTCTTCTGCCTCTGAAGACCTCGACGTCAAGCCACTGGTTAAACGAGCGCGGCAGGCGACCTTGTAGAACTGGAGGCGGCAGCGTCATCTTCGCCGGCAGTTTGGGCGGAGCTGGAGAAGAAGCTAGAGGAGCAGGAGAAGAAGCTGGTGGAGCAGCTTCCCCAGTGGCTCCCCAAATAAGTCGAGCTTCACCTTTTGTTATGTCATTGACGTCATGAACCCGCTGCTTCCATCCCTACTTTGTCTGTGATGATGCTCTTGTACTAGGGTTGATTACCCCTCATGGGCACACATGTAGAAGTCATAGTTCCTTGGGTGATTTCCTCTTGTAACAGGAGCTACCTTCTATCCAAATGTAGTTGAGTCCTTTTTGTATTGAAGATGATATATATGATGTAAACCATGCTTTATCCTTTGTGTATATTTGAGCTTTTATGCCACCGAGAACTATGTCTTCACCATCAGGAGTTGTCATTGAATCCTTTTTGGGACTGAGAGTTACGTTCGAGTCTTTCGCGGCTGGGAGCTGTCTTCGGGTCCATCTTGTACTTGGTGTTGTAGGTTTTTATCGGGTGCGCGACAGCGCTCCCCATGGGAGTAGCCCCCGAGGCTACGCTTGAGCCGAAGGGTCAGGCGTAGGCTAGAGTTTTGTTTCCTTTGTTGTTTTATATCGGGTGCGCGGCAGCGCTCCCGATGGGAGTAGCCCCCGAGTCTTTAGGTGATCGTTGGCGATCGGGTGAAGACTAAAAGAACTTGTGCTTCCTCCAAAGTCTCTTCAAAAGTGTTTGGATGCCATTGGAGTGTTGATAGTTGTCTCTCGGGTGTGGTTTTTACCCGAGGCCTTGAGTGCTTCATGAAGAATACCGCGTAGGCGGTAGTGTTGCTTGGGGGGGATTTTTGCTCTTAAGCCCCCGAGTGCTTCGATTAATATCGCGCAGGCGATAAAGTTGCTCAGGGGGGGGGGAGTTTCCTCTTCAACCCCCGAGTTTTTGATTAAGATCGCGAGTGCGATAGCAGTTGCTCGGGGGGGGGGGGAGTTTCCTCTTCAGCCCCCGAGTTTTTTGATTAAGATCGCGAGTGCGATAGCAGTTGCTCGGGGGGAGTTTCCTCTTCAACCCCCGAGTTTTTTTGATTAAGATCGCGAGTGCGATAGCAGTTGCTCGGGGGCGGGGGGGGGAGTTTCCTCTTCAGCCCCCGAGTGCTTTGATTAAGATCGCGAGTGCGATAGCAGTTGCTCGGGGGGGGGGGGGGAGTTTCCTCTTCAGCCCCCGAGTGCTTTGATTAAGATCGCGAGTGCGATAGCAGTTGCTCGGGGGGGGGGGGGATTTCCTCTTCAGCCCCCGAGTGCTTTGAGGTGACAGTATTTGGGCAACACTTATTTTATTGCCGTCGAACGATTTACATGAGTTGTCATTCATGTCCGACCGATAGGGGCTATGGATAGAATAGTCGCAAGTTTGCTACGTTCCATGGGTTTCCCACGTCCTCGTCTGTCTTTGGGTTCTTCAGTCTGTAGGCGCCGCCTCCGATGACTTCTGAGATTATGAATGGTCCTTCCCATTGAGGGGAAAGTTTGTGGACCTTCTCTTGTATTAGTCGTAGGACTAGGTCACCTTTGTTGAAGGTTCTGGTGCGTAGTCGACTGCTTTGGTAGGTACGCAATTTGTCTTGGTACCCTTCTGATTTTGCCAGGGTTGTGTCTCTTGCTTCGTCAGCCGTATCTTTGTCGTCTTGTAATTCTTCTTCTGCTTCTTCTTCCTCGTATCCGGTGACCCGGGGTGCTCCGAACTTGAGGTCATGCGGTAGGACTGCCTCTGCCACGTACACCATGAAGAAGGCTGTGTATTGGGTCGCAGTGTTTGGCGTGGTTCGTAAGCTCCATAGCACCGCTGGGAGTTCTTCTATCCAGTTACCGGCGGCTTGCTCGAGTGGTGCGAGGATCCGTTTCTTGATTCCTCCACAGACAAGGCCGTTTGCTTTTTCCACCTGGCCGTTGGACTACGGGTGCGCGACTGATGCATAATTGATTTTGATGCCCAGTTCTTCGCATAAGTTCTGAAATTCTGCGGCTGTGAAGTTCGTGCCGTTGTCCGTGATGATGTTGTGTGGCACTCCGAATCTGAAGATGATTGATTTGATGAAGTTGACAGCCATGAGAGCTGTAGAGCTGGTGATGGGCACTGCTTCGATCCACTTAGTGAACTTGTCGACTGCGGCGAGCAGGTGTGTTCTTCCGCCCTTTGCTGATTTCTTTAGTGGGCCCACCATGTCGAGTCCCCAGGTGGCGAATGGCCAGGATAGTGGTATGGTCTTGAGCTCTGATGCGTGAGCGTGTGGCCTGTTGGCGAATTTTTGACAGGCGACGCAACATCGCATGATTTCCTCTGCGTTTTTCATGGCTGTGGGCCAGTAGAATCCATCTCAGAATGCTTTGGACACGAGCACTCGACTGCTCGCGTGGTGCCCGCAGGTGCCTTCGTGGATTTCTAGCAATAGGGCTTTGCCGTCCTCTTCGTTGATGCATCTTTGGAGTATCTGGGTGATACTGCGCTTTTATAGTTGTCTGTTGATCACAGTGAATGCCCCGGTCTTGGGACTGCGGGTGGATGGTCGTCCTGTGAGAACGTGATGCTGGTCTCCGTTCCATGCAGCAGGTAGACGTCGACTGTGTTTATGCTCTCAGCTGCTCTGGCCTGCAGGATTTGGGCGTCGCGTTGTGTTTCCGGTATCCTTCCTTCTTGGATCATGAGCACCTGTGCTCGTGATGGGCTGTGACGTTCTCGCGGGCTTGAGGTCGGCGCTTGCTCGGGTCGTTGGTTTCGTCTGTCTTATTTCTGTTTCTCCTTCTTGAGGTCGTCAATGTGACTTGACCTGACACGTCCCCAGTCATCCTCGAAGCTGTGGATCGTGCAGGGTCCTGCTAGCTGTTCTCTGGCCGTGAGTTTGCTAGATCCGGCGTGCCTCTTCCTTCTTGAGATTCTGAAGATCTGCTCGTGATCCTCCGGGTGCTCGTGGAAGCGAGGATCGGTTTCGATTCCTCGACTCATGTCTTGGTTCTTGATGAGGTTGGCAAATTCATCCGGCCTTCGATCTGGGTCGTAGTATTCGCCAACAGGTGTCTCGGAGTCGCTGTCTTGGTTGGCGGCGGGTGCCCGAGCGCGCCTTTTGGGTCGTCGACTCCTTCTGCCTTGGCGGTGGTTCTGCTGATCGTTAGATTCAATCTCGTAGTCGTCGTCTTGATGTGCGGCGGGTGCCCGGGCGGTGGAGGGTTGTCGGAAGATTTGCGAGTCCTCCGCTGCGCGTCGTAGTTCGTCGAGTGGGACTCCTTCGTAAAGGTCCCTTGCCGTTCTTCTGGGTCGTCGACTCCTTCGGTGTTGGCGCTGTGCTTGGCCGTTACCGTAGTATCGGTCCTGGCGTGACTGCGACTCGAGTGGTCTTGAAGGGGTGGCGAAGATGTCCGCCGTGATCTTGAATCCCTCGAGTGGGCTAGGTCGGGTTCTTGCCCTCGAGTTGTGGCTTGCTGAAGACGGGACCGCCGAGATCGTGATCCCAACCTGTGTAGTTCCCACAAACGGCGCCAATTGACGGGGATCAACCCCGGCAAATCCCATGATCAGGGACCCTGGGTTAGTCATGAGAGGCACAGGTTGGACGATAGCTCGTCGGCAAACAAGGAGGCTCGCTCCTGCTCGATATTATAGATTGGGGAGATGCGATTACAGTGGAGGCCAAGGCTGGAGCGCTCAAGGCTAGGGTTACAAGTAAGATTCGATGTCTTTGGCGTCACCCCTCCTAGCCCTTATATACCAGGCTAGGTCTCGGGGAGTCCCTCTACGTGTACAAGTATGCTTTCCTAACCCTAGCTTGCTCCGTACGGCAGGTCTTCGCACCTTCCTTGCGAGTTGCAGACTCCTACGTCGGTACCAACTAGTGGGCTGAGGCCGTATCTTCATGGGCCTTCTGCCTTCATGGACACCAGGTAGGCTCATCCGTAGGAGTCGTGGGGTCACCCCCTCGTCATACATGGTGGAGAGGAGACTCCCGGAGGTCAATCCTCCCTCCGGCAGGGTGCCGGGAAGAGGTCTTCTGGTGCTCCCGATCTTCGGAAGCGCGGCGGCGGCGGAACAGAGGCGAGTTCGCGGAATAGGGTTCTGCTTCTGGGGTTTTCCCGTGACGGGGGATAAATAGGCGAAAGGGGGCAGCCAGAGGTGGTCCAGGGGCCCCAGGCGCCCCCCTGGCGTGGCCAGGGGTGGGGTCACGCCGGGTGGCCGCCTGGGCCCCCTGGCTCCCCTCTGGCCCCTCCCGGGCTTTTCTCGAAGCTTCCGTCACGCTGATTTTTTATCTGAATTTTCCCGAATTTTTCTGGCACTTTTTATATAGGGGAAAACTGAAATAGAAAAACAACAAAAAACAGGAACTGGCACTGGGATGCACTGAGTTAATAGGTTAGTCCAAATATGATCAAAAGTGTATGAAAGTGTATCTAGATCATAGCAATATCACACAAAACATGCATGGAGCAAGCAGAAATTATAGATACGTTTTGGACGTATCAACGACCCGTACAGTCGCCCGCGTGCGCCTCCGCCGGATTCCGTGAAGAACGCGCCCCGAGTACGAGCGCCTATCCACCGATCGAGCATCGGGCGGCTGCCGCGTCGCCCCTTCGGGCCGCATCGCCGCCCTCGTGATTCTCCCCGTGGCTGCCCCGACTTTTGCGCCGCCGCTGCGTCGCCCCCACGAGCCGCAGCGGTCCACGCCGTCGCCCCGAGGCCGTCCCCGCGGTTGCCCGACACGCACGCCGCCGCTGCTTCGCCCCCACGGGCCGTAGTGTCGCGGCACGCGGTCACCGCCGCCGCCCCGAGGTCTTCCCCGCCGTCGCTCCCGACACGCGCGCCGCCGCTGCGTCGCCCCTTTAGGCCGTAGCGCCGCAGCCCGCGGTCCACTGCTGTCCCCGCGCGTTGATGCCCCCGTGGCATGGGCTGCGTCGCCTCTCTTGGCGCGGGACCGCCACCGTCCGCGCATGGTCTTCGTCACGCAGTTGGGTTCTTCATCGCCTATGTCGAGCTCCGCCCTCGCCGCCACCCGCGCCACTGCCGCTCACCCGAGCCGCGTCGACTCCCTGTTCGCCGCTCCCGCTCCATCGAGCCGCGCCGCCTCTACCGGCGACCGACGTGGCCCCCCACGGGCTACCTCTGGTTTCGCCGACTTCATCGTCGTCCACCTCTTCGTCTTCGTCCAGCACCAGCTCATCGCTAGCGTCGCAGTCATCTTCCTCGACCACTTCATCTAGCTCCGGCAACCGCGACAATTCCACCCTCGACACCTTTTATCCCCCGCCGAGTTGCGCCGCAACCGTCGTCGAGCCCTTCTCTGCTGGTCCCTCCGACATGGCGTACAACTCCTACTGGTCCCCGTCTACGCATGCCCGGTGCTGGCAACACCGATGTGTGCCTTCATCTACGACATGTCCCCGGGCCTGGCAAGCCTGGTGCGGCGCTTCGTCGACATCGTCTTCGTCTGTCTACGCATGCCCGATGCTGGCAACACCGACGCGTGCCTTCGTCTACGACGTGTCCCCGGCATTGGCAAACCCGGCGCGACGCTTCGTCAACACCGTCTCCTTTCGGACGTCACCACCATCTTCTTCGCGACGTCCCGTGCTACGACTGACGACCACCCGCCAATGCCGCTCTTCCTGAGCCGCGCTGCGCTCCTGACTTCCTTGCACCCACGGCTCCTCGGCGACTACCTCGACACCGGCTACCCCGACTCGACATCGACCACGGCATTTTTTGCACGGCTACCTCGACTATGGCTTCACCACCCTACGCTCTCGGCTACTTCGACAACAACACAAAGGGTTACCGCCTGCTTGGGAACCTCGTTGGCTTCCACTCCAGCCACAAAAACCGCGACGCGTCGACCGTTACGACTGTGGTGGGGATGTCCGTCGGCTCCGCCTTCGGATTCTTCTTCAGTCTCACCGTCCGCGTCGCTACGTTGTGACTGCGGGGGATGTTGAGTATATTTGTTATATTAGGAAATATGAGATAGAGTAGGATTCTATTCTACCATGCCTTATACTCCAAGTAGATCATTGTACTCCTATATATATGCCTCCAAGGCTCAAGCAATAAACATCGATTCCACCAAACCTCTCTCTATCCTTCTACACTGACGTATGTAATCACGCAAGGTTCGTTCATACTGTCTTTTGTTCTTTTTTCAAACCATTTTAGAGGCGTCACGGTGGCCGGGATGGGGATGACGACGTGGGCGACGGCAACGGAGGCCATGCACCACGTCCAGAACGTGCACCGCGACCTCGGGTACGCCTGCCCGACGGCCAAGACGGGGCTGCTCGGCGCTGCGGCATTCCTCAACCTTCGACGCCTCGCTCTTCTGGCTCGTGTGCCTCATGCTGCAACGTCCGGGAGGACTACTTGGACGACCGGGACGACGTCCGCGGCGACGGTGGCGCAAGGATCGAGGAGAAGTGAACTTCAATCCCCACAACATGCCGCATCCACATGTGCAATGTAAAAAAATGCAAAATGCACGTCGTCTCCATATGAGGACTTATGTTCATTGTCCACTTATTTTAAGATAAAAGGCTAGTCCCGACTTACTGATAAAGAGCCAAAGGCAACGAACAGTTAACCAATACATACAATCATATCAAAGAGATAACCGATACACGTGCCACAACCAATGCCACAAAGGACACGAATAAAGTTCACAAAAGGTTCAGGCTCATCCTAAACTCACTATAGCTCGACACGTAGACTAAGGAGGCACAAAGTTCGAATTCGTCGGTGCTTGAATCGCGAGAAGCAAAGGCTTGGCCATATCTTTGATGCGGACGATCAAACGCTTCAAGTCCTCCATGTCGCCAGCTATACTCAAAGGAGTCCAACTCTGTAGCAAGGCAGTCAAATAAAATAAGCAATCATCAGGACATCTAGGGAATGCATTCTCAATAGTGAATTTATTTCTAGTAGTCCACATAATCCAGCACATAGAGGAAAACACCACCCAAAATAGCTGCAACGAGGAACCCCTCAAGGATTCGGCAAGAGAACGGACATCAGCAAAGGAAGTCGGGCACCATGATCCACCGAGCCACGATCGCATACAACTCAACATTAAAACAGAAAGATGGCACTGAAAGAAGATATGGCCAGTAGATTACGGTGCCTGACATAACACGCAGGCATCCAAAGCAATGCTATTTCGTTTCCGAATTTGATCCGACGCATGCAGCTTTCCACGGAATGCCTGCCAAAGGAAAACCTTAATTTTAGGATGCGCCCGAGCCTTCCAAACCGGGGAAAAATCTGTTAGAGCGGTGCCCACAAATAGTGGCCGAGTACAACGATTTAACCGAAAACTTGCCCGAGGAGGTGAGAGTCCAAGAAACTTCATCCTCTCCCTCTGAGAGCAAAGGTAGATGGCCAACAAAACGTTGCAAATCTAGCAACTCTACATGAGAAAGGGTTTGACAAAACTCAAAGTCCCAGTCCCTGGCCGCAAGGTCTGCCACAGAAATCTCTGGGGAAGGACAATCCAAAAAAAACCCCAGGGAAAAGCGAATCCAACCGGCCATTCGGGTGCCACAAGTCACGCCAAAATCGCATGGATTTTCCATTGCGAATCGAGAACTTGGTATGAGAACGAAAAGCATCATGCAACTTGCAAATGGAGCGCCATAATTGAGAACCTCCCAGGACTGGCGCGAGAAGAGGGGACGAGAGTGGGAAATATTTACCCTAAAGAATGGAAAACCAAAGTGTCCTTATCCTCCCTCACCTCGAAGAGTCAGTTCAAAATCTGCTTAGAGCAGGTCTGACAAGACATAGTCAGCAGACTATAAAACTTACCATGTCATAAAAATCCTACTTAAAAGAGTGAGAAGAGAAGAAAACGAGCGGGTTCTTATTCTACAACTTCGCTATATCACATGAATCGAGAAAAAGTGGTATGCATACAATTCTTATTCGATCCTATGCATTATTCGTGTAAATATTGAATTCTTAAAGCCAACTTAATAGCCAATCTAAAAACTAACATATTATATAAGTATTTTTTCTAAAGACTTTAAATGATATGTCATATCTCTATAGCGAGCATTGGGGGGGGGGGGTATATTATTAACCATGCTTTTTTATGGGCATCTCATTGCTGAAATGAAGATCCTTATAGAAGAAAGAGAGTTCCTTGCGCAACACATCAATAAAATACAAAATAGGATAGCAGATAGTTTGACAACTTATAGCCACATTGAGCCGTGTACGACAGTATAGTTGCAGGAAGGATGTTCCTTCATGTATTGATGATCTTTTGCCTCACGTGCCGACTTGTATTCCATGAAGGCCACCATTTTTAGCCTCCCAAGCATGGGCGATGGTCGGTGATGAGCCAGCCGTGTCGGGGAGACGGAGGGTGATCTCCTGCTCCCCGTGCAAATTCATAAGTGCAAGAATTGAGTGGAGCGCCGTGGGCCAGGAAGACTTGGCGGATGGGCGTTGTTGGTGCATATGATTGGTCTGCCTCGCTGCATATCAGTTGCACTGAAACTTATTCGCCGCCGGGAGCTTCGGAGCTAGCACAAGCAAGGATGGTCCATTCGGCCGTTGGCACAGTTTTAGACTAGGTCAAACTCATGTATTGCATCCGGTTTATGAAAATTACACTTAAATCTGAATGCAATCCGTTTGAGTTTGTGCGAATTTAGGATCAGTTCTTTTGGGGCTTATGGGTGGCTGTGAAAATAAGCTGCCCCTATCCAGATTATTTTAAAAGTCCAACCTAAAATTTTATTATAAAAGCTTACTAGTAAACACTTAATTAGTAGACTTCTATAATAAAAAAATCTTATAAGCAGTTTTTTGGTTCAAATGCCGATGAATGAATGCGATTTTGGTTGGATGACTTCTACATCAGGATCCACGAACTGATGCACACACGAATGTGGTGTTCGTTTTAGACTCGGTGTTGAAGATGCTCTAACCCAATCATTTGAAAACAAAACTCCCCACTTCCCAAGAAGTAGTTTCAAAATGTCTGTTCATCCAGATGTTTGCGTTGCACAAGAGAGCAGCGTGTCAACAAGAAGAGAAGAATCACCCACCCATTCATTTGCGTACGCACGCACCCAGCCGGACTACCCAGCCCAAGTCGACCACCGAAAGAAAGAAAAAGACCACCGTCACGGCGAGCCGTCGTAGTCAATGGAGCTGCCCGCTCGCTGTCGACCACCACCACCACCACCACCACCACCGTCAACCCCCTTCTTTAAGAAAGGGCGCGGCGGCGTCAAATCAGATCCACTCCACCCAGCAGCAGCAGATCGGAGGGACGGGCAACCGCCAGCCAGCCGGCCGGACGACCGACGGACACGAGGTGACGCGACACGACACGACACGACACGGCTCCCCCCGCCCCGCGCCGCGCCGCGCGCACGGAGGATCGGGATCTCGGCCGGCCTCGCTCGCGGTCGCGGCGGACACAAGTCATCACTCATCACGGGACCAACCAACCCTCCGTTCCCCCCGTTTCTCCGTGCCAGGGAAAAAGATACTAGCGCCAAGCCAACCGAAGCACGAGGCCGAGGCCGGTGCCGGTCAGTCTGTCACATTCCCCAGTCCAGTCCCGTCGCCCCCGTTTCGCTCGCACTCCAGTCCCGTTGCATCTCGTCGTAGTCCCTTTCCTCCCTCCAATCCATCACCACCAGTTCAGTTCATCACTCCGCGCCGCGCACACACCAAACCGGGGAGAGGAGAGCAGGAGGCGGACCAGATCACCGCCAACGCCACTGCGTTACTCCCGCTCCACTCCGCCGCCGCCGCAGCCGCCGTCGATGAAGCCCAAGAGCCTCCCGTTCATCGCCTTCGAGCACAAGCGGTTCGTCTCCCGCATCCCCACCCCCTCCTCCTCCTCCGCCCCCGTCCGCCGCCCCGAGAGCTCCTCCTCGGTACTTCCGTGGGGGGCGCGCGTTCCGCTCGGTTTCGACGCCCGCGCCCGCGCGCGCAAGCAGGGTTTCTCCCGCCCGAATTTTGGCGTACGCGTGGTTGTTAGGGGCCCGAGGATCTCGCCTCGTCTCGCATCTTCTTCTACTTTTGTTCTGTTGCGAAATTTCGGGCTTCGGTTTCCACGTGCTTCCTTCGCCGGGGATCTCGAACTCGGCGCGGCGCGGCGGGAGGGAGGGTGCCTGTCTTTTGCTGAATTTTGCGGGAAATGCCGTGCGAAATTGGGTAATGCCCCTGGACCGACGGTACCGGTGTCTTCTGTTGTTGCTAAGCGTTGGGATGTCTGGATCCCCTGCCCATGTCGGCTGCTAGGTTTGGTGCCGCGGGTAGATTGGTTGAGGACATTGGGTGAATTGACTCTGATGGCTGCTTTTTGATAAGATCTGGGCTTACGTTACATGGGAAGTGTCCCAGCAAGTTTAGGATTATTTAGGGAGTACGTGATTCTGCAATCCAGTTGCCACATCGTCTTATTTTAGCCAGTATGGTTATTAGTATCTTATTATTACCGAATTTAGTCTCAGCGCGTTGTATCTGGGAAATGGTGCAAGTATAGTCACAGAACCTTCAAGTTTTAATTATTACTAGTATGTGTATTTATTATTTCTTAGTAAATAATACTAGCATTCCGGTTCCGATGTTGTGTGATTGATTGAATCAGGGATGCATATGGCTTCGCTGTGCGCCCCCAACACTTGCAGCGTTACAAGGAGTACGCAGGCATCTACAAGGTATAATGTGCACGCCTGAATTATTGTATGTATTGTCTGGTCTTGATTGGTGCATGTACTTGCAGGAGGAGGAAGAGGAGAGATCCGATAGATGGAAGAATTTCCTGGCGAGGCGATCTGAGCTGTCTGGATATGATGCGAAGGTTGCACCGTCCGAGGACGGAGTCAAATCTGTTGAGGAGAATTCTGAGAATGGAAGTTCTGAGCTGTTGCATGAGAGGAGTGCACTAGGGCCACATAAGATTGAATCATGGAAGCCAATTCGGTCATCCCTGGGCAACATCGAGCAGATGATGGGTCTGCGCGTTGACAAGAAGCATTTATCCGCTGGCAGACTGCAGTCACAGGAATCCTCCACCCATCTTGTGACAGTTGAAGAGAGCAAGGTGTCAGCGGACTCAGATGATGAGTTTTATGACGCAGATAAGGTTGACCCTAGCCAAGAAGTGCAATCAGGTGAAGTGAATGCTGAAATTGGCAATGCGGGTCAAGAAGAAACCTATTCTTTGAAGGAAGAGCTGGAGTGTCTTGTCCATGGTGGACTGCCAATGGCTTTCAGAGGAGAGGTACAACCTGTTTCCTATAGCTTTTCTATTTATTTTGCCAATCTATTTGCACGGCTCATTCAGTAGCCCCTTGCTTTTGTGATAACAGCTGTGGCAAGCTTTTGTTGGTGTTGGCGCTCGCAGAGTAGAAGGGTATTATGATAGTCTGCTTGCTTCTGAAGGTGGATTAGAAGATAGTGGATGTTCAGATTCTTTGGCCTCAGAAGGAGTTGATGAAAGACCTGAAGTATTGTCAGCATTTTCCTCTGAAAAGTGGAAAGGGCAAATAGAGAAGGTAGACAGTCCTGTTCATTGCCATGGAAAAGTATTATCCTTTTTGTTAACAGTTTACATCTGGTAATGCTAATAGAGGCGAATTTGACACATCTGGGCTCTTATAGGACTTGCCCAGAACTTTTCCAGGTCATCCTGCTTTAGACGAGCATGGAAGAAATGCCTTGAGACGCTTGCTTCTGGCTTATGCTAGACACAATCCAACAGTTGGTTACTGTCAGGTAAGTGTATCTCCATTAATGCATCTCCACATATTTCATTTATGCTGCTGGATGCTATTTGTTTCTCTGAACAAAATTTGATGTGAACTTGTTGTGCTCCAAGTCACATACCCTATTAGTGGACCCAAAACCTACTACTAAATGGTTCCAATAATAATGGATGTGACTGTAGAAGTTTTGATCAATATTCTGGTGTTACTTTGGTATGGTAGACAACTTTTTATGCCTGGACATTTTTTAATTTTTCTCATAGCAACGATTTCTCTGTTGAATACTGTAGGCGATGAACTTCTTTGCTGGTCTCTTACTACTATTGATGCCAGAAGAGAACGCATTTTGGTACACCTACCGTGACAATTTTTTCTACTGTTATCTGGGTTTTGGGGATGCAGATCCTAAGATCTCATGATAGCTCATTTAAATAGTATATTAAATCTCTTGATGGTATAACAGGACACTGGCAGGAATTATTGATGACTACTTTGATGGGTACTTCTCTGAAGAAATGATCGAGTCCCAGGTACTGTGATGCTCATAGTTACTATATTTTTCAATGCTTGCACATGCCAGTGCTTGATTCCAAGTTCGACCACTCCTTATGCAATTAATGTTTGATATCCATTCAGGTGGATCAGCTTGTTTTAGAGGAGCTAGTCCATGAGAAATTCCCGAAATTAGGTTTGCAAATTATTACAAATATAATACATTATTGGTGTGATGGGATTCATTTAGTAAATAACTGCAAAACCCCAAAACTTCATGCCTTGAAATGCTTCTCAATGCAGCAAATCACTTGGACTACCTCGGCGTTGAAGTTGCATGGGTTACTGGACCATGGTTCCTATCCATTTTCACCAATGTACTTCCGTGGGAAAGTGGTTAGTCTTCGCCTATGTTTTTTCAACAGTTGCTGCTTCTAGAAGTACATTTTCTAGTAGTCTACCTTTGCCAACTCTATGAGGTTGCCTTAACGAAGCACATTGATTTCCCATGATCCAAGCCAACATCACTTTTAGTGAACAACACTAATCTGATGTAATGATTCTATCGATTACAACATCGATGTGATGGAACATAAATCCATGTGATCTTCATAAGGAGTAGGTCTGGGAGAAGTTGGTGAAGCGAGCCCTCGCCCTCTAGAAAGTGTGAAGACGACTATAACCATGTTTCTCAGATCTTAATGTCTATGTCACATAGGAACAATGAATATTTTTGTTTCTAATAATCAGTTATGTTTATTCTTTATTGTTGTGTAAGCACTGAACTTGTCCAGTATAAAAGTGTCATGCATTTGCTTTGTGTTGATGCTGAAAAAATGATACAAATTTATATTGTGTTTTCTGTTTGAACATTTCAGTCCTCCGTGTATGGGATGTGCTTCTGTTTGATGGGAATCGTGTGATGCTTTTCCGGACAGCCCTTGCACTCCTGGAGTTTTATGGTACAAAGCTCACTTTCGATTTGTCGTAATTCGCAAAAAGGGGAATGATAATATTTCATAAAAAAGTCCATCTCATGAATTGGATTGAGACTGATGCATTACTTGTTGTGCTAATTGCAGGCCCTGCACTTGTGACTACAAAAGATGCTGGTGACGCAGTTACCCTTTTGCAGTCTTTAGCTGGGTCCACTTTTGACAGCAGCCAGCTTGTTTTGACAGCTCGTATGGGATATCAGTCCGTAAATGAAACAGGATTGCAAAATCTGAGGAACAAACACCGGCCATCTGTTATATTTTCCACGGAAGAAAGGGCTAAAGGTCTAGGTGTCTGCAAGGAGAGCGGTCTTGCATCAAAGCTCTATAATTTCAAACGTGAGCCTGAACCGCTGGTGTCAATAAATGATTCTGTAGACCAAATGAGTGATGTTGCAGATGGAGATGTCAACCAGGAGGGTGATTCTGGAGATACCGATGATATGTATGGTGCCCTGACAGTCAATTCTGAGATTGATTCGTTGCCAGATCCAAAGGACCAGGTAGCCATTTCAACCATACTCCAACCATTAGTACCGTATTCAAGTCGTTGCAACCTGTGATCCCACTATTTTTATTTCTAACTCTAGCAGTAGCTCAAACAACTCAGGTGGTTGCTGCAATATGCTAATTCGCGTTAGTTGTAATACTCCAGGTCACCTGGCTGAAGTTTGAGTTATGCCGATTGCTAGAGGAGAGAAGATCAGCTGTTCTCAGGTACATTTTCTGCATTTTCATAATTGGTTTTTGTCACAGGTTGCTGAAACAATCTTTCTGTGGTATATGTCCTATCCAGTTGCCATGTTTCATGACTGTTCTAGTTTTGCTGGAAGGAACAATTTTATATGATCACTCCACTTTTAAAATGGTTACGATTGTTCCAAGTAAATATTCCTAGTTTCATATGCTGTTTGATGGTCCAATTTTCTGCAGTGACATGTTCTGAAACTTGTAAATCCCAGGATTCTCACATCATAACTAGTTGAAACCTAAGCACACTATGCTTAGTCTAAGTTTTCCTTTTTAAATATTTTGTTCCTTTTGCTATTCAGAGCTGATGAACTAGAGACGGCATTGATGGAAATGGTAAAGGAAGATAATAGACGCCAATTAAGTGCAAAGGTATAGCCAGATATACCTTCCGCTATGTCAATAGTCAAATTGCACAGTAATATTTAACTTTATAGCTCAATATTGTTGCCTATGCAGCTATGCCACAGAAATATTATTTTCATAGTTCTGTATGTTCAGCTTGTATTTCTATTTTCTAAAATAAATGCACAGCTAAATAACCATTTCACCCAAATAGAAATTCTGCAGGCTTTCTATAGTATAGGCATTTCAATTTTGTAATTACCATTCGCCAAATTATAGTCTCTGCCAGTCTATCATAGTTTATTCGATGACCACACTTCTGTTTTAGGCTGAGCAGTTGGAACACGAATTATCTGAACTAAAGCAGGCCCTATCAGACAAGAATGAACAGGAGCAAGCAATGTTTCAGGTACAGTTTGTTATGGCTTCACAAATGTATCTATCTAGTTTCTACTATGACATATTCACTAACAAGGAATCATATTGAAGCTGGTGATGCGTGTTGAACAAGAACTGAAATTTGCAGAAGAAGCACGCATCTCTGCCGAGCAGGATGCTTCTGCTCAGAGATATGCTGCTAATGTGCTGCAGGTTAATTAACCAACTTCATCTATTGCCTGCGCAAATCATCTCTGGTTTTCTTATGCATCACTTGTTTTTATCAGAACTAAGTCAACTAACTGAAATCCCAGTCTTGTGTGTAGTACCATCAGCGTCTGGTAAATAATATGGACATGTTATGTTATTAGAGGTTTTGGCATATTTATTAACAAACAAAAAAACACTTGTTCAAAATAGTTGCAATATTACGCTTAAAAGATGTCTAAGGGCATCTCCAGCGGGCTCCCCTATTCTTCCCCCATATGTCTGCCCGGAAAGTCCGGGCACAAAACGACCATCCAACGGGATCCCCCAAATCGAGCTCATTTCTCTGAACTGTCTGGAATACCCCAAACTCCCAGCCCAAATATTGAAATGGGTGAGTCCGGGCATGCCCGTTGTCTGCGCTAGCTCAGCGTTGGTCCACCCTGGACCCACACGACAGCATCACATTCCCACTGCCCTCTCTACTTCCCACCTGAGCCACACTCCCAGCGGCCACTGAGTGAACTATCTGCATCGTCCCACTCCTCCCGGCCGGTTGTCGGCCTGCCACCGTTCCCTACCTATGTGTCCTCTCTGTCCTCCTCCTCTATGTCCTCAAGTGGCGGCCACAGCCTTGCAGCCGAGCTCCACATCCTCTCTGACCCAACATGGTGGCGGCCGCGGCCCGGTTCCTCCCAGCACGGTGTGGGTGCTCGCGGCGCCGCCTCGGCTGGACGTGAGGAGGCTGTATGTCGCTGCAGCAGCAATCACCCAGGGCATTTGGGTAACCGAACCGATATAACCGAATTATCATGAGTAGATTTGCTATATCCTGAGTCGAATCACATGTATTAGATTTGGGTACATGTACACTTTGGATTCTGCGAGGAAAAGTGACCATCATATTGCACGGGTCATGCATTTTTGACTTGCACATAGCTTAATATCACAACATATCATGTCTCGTGTTCTCAGACTATATGCTGTTATTTTATTGTTTTAACTAGCAATGTTTTTATTAATGAAGAATCAACCTCCAGTATTTTTCATATGATTTTGCTATCACTCAGAATAAATATTTGTCAGAATTGACATGCAATGAGGTCAGCTCTGTGCTTGATATACTCCTCATTTAGTATACTATACACTCATCAGGCTGATAACATGTGCAGGAGAAGTATGAGGAAGCTATGTCATCACTTGCCCAAATGGAGAACAGAGCTGTAATGGCAGAAACAATGTTGGAGGCCACACTGCAATACCAATCTAGCCAGCAGAAAGCACTTTCTCCTTTGCCTTCTCCAAGGTTTCTCAGTCTTGCATGTTAGAATGTTTGTAGTACTGTTTGTAGTACCAGGGGGCCTGCTGCTTATACCTGGCAACACATTGATATTGATTTACATTTTTTTAATACTATCTAAAGTTCTGGACATCTTTGCTGCTAGTACTATTTAAGGTTCCTAATGTGCAATTCTGGCAGCTCTATTATAGAAGTTTGATTCCCCACTATCAAATTAGCAGTGTGTACTTAAGGATGCAAGCGGTGCTTCCGCAGCACCCGCTAAGCTGCTCTCACAGTGTAAATTATACTAATGCTATGAACAGGCAATTGTACTAAGCCAGACTAACACATGATGCGGGTTGTTGTGTCGCACTGCTTGCATCCCTAAGTGTATTGCTATGATAATAAATTCGAGTTAGTTAACTTCCGTTCTAAAAGAAGACTGAATTTCTTGTCATGGTGTTCCAGTGTTGATATTTGATAGGCTTGTTATTCCCCTGTAGGGCATCTGGTCAAGATGATTCATTGCAGGAGTCCCAGTCCAGAAGAATAAATTTACTCGGACCGTTTTCACTGAGTTGGCGGGATAAGAGTAAGGTAATTTATTCTGAACAATAGACTATGACACGAGTTGCCTGGTATATGGCTGTGGCAGTTTGGGCTGGTTTAAACTCAACAACTGAGATGCTCCCTGTACATGAGATAGTAGCTAGACATGCCATCATCTCAACCATATAACCACTATGATGTTTTCAAATGGAAGCAATGTGAATTCATGGTTTCACTTTAAATTCCGAGCAATTCCTCCATTCCCTGCAACCCAGGTTATATACTTACCTGTCAGCATCGATTCTTCTCAGGGAAAACAGAACAATGCTGGTGACTCCACAGATGCCAAGCTTACAGGCACTCATGATCAAAGGGAAGAAGCACCCAACATGGATGATGAGAAACAGGGTGAAACACAAAAACTGTATGGTGAATGGACAGTAGAATCACCCAAAGGAAACGACAAGGAAGAGTCGCCGAAGAAATACAGGGATTTGTCGAAAGTCCATATAATCACGAATGATATGAATGTGCAGGATGAACAGTTGCAAGAAATACGATTGGATTGATAGTTACGAGCCCATCCTTTACAGTATATCTTCACCACCGCGGTATAGGTTTCGCCGTTGAGCCAACACTGGATGGCTTCAAGTTTTGAACAATCGTGTATTCTTTCTTTGCCCTTTAGATTTTATTTTCTCTTTCTTTACCGCTGTGTAGTTGTATAGGCTTCTACTCTGCTATTACTTGAGAAGAGATATTGGCAAGTTATGGCTGTCCATTAGTTGTCAGTTGTTACCTTCTGATGTAAATGCATTAGATGAAATGTACCGAATGAACAATCTCGGCCATTGCATCATGCTTTATTGGGGGTTATCATCTCTTGATGGAGAAGAGAGCAAAATGATCTGCTGTGCTTACTGTCACTTATGATGTTTTTGTCCATCCATAACCAATCTTAAGCTATGGTGGCAAAGTTGAAAACCAAAATGTGAATGCAACATGTGTATCTGAAAATTTTAGGCTTTCAAGATGATGCAAGTTTTTCTGTGTTCTTTTTTGAACCGGGGGGGGGGGGGGGGGGGGTGTCCCACCTGAATATATTGCTCAAAGTGATTCAGTTTGTAAGGAAAAACGGATCTAAAATCTTAACAACTTAACCCCGTTTATAAAGGAAACCGGGTCGAAAAATCGCAGAAAAGGAAGGAATACATGGGTGAGAACATATGGACGCCCCGAGGAAGGCATTACCTACCTAGCAAAATCGAGATACCATTAACACGAGAGCCGAGTGAAAGTGGTGTCATCAAGGGATCACAATACCAACACTAAATAACTATCCTAACACACGTACCGGCCTCTTGGCACACGGGAGCCGCATCAATCAACGAGTGACCCATCACAAACCTTGACTGAAGCCTCCGTCACAGCAAGCCGACACGATTAGCAAGGCAAGAAGGCATCATTGCGTCGTAGATGAGCAAAGATAAGCCAAGATAATACCAAGAGCATGAAGCTCACCATAACAGACGACAACCAGAAGAGGGTCTTGAGTAGACAACCAGAAGAGGGTCTTGAGTAAGCATAAACAACGGAGGATGACAGCAGTTTTTCTGTGCTTTAGTGCACTAGTTGTGATGAGACACTTAAATTTCATTGATTGTTCCTTTGCTCTGCACTTTAGGTTCAAACTGCAAGACCAAAAGCATTATCAGTCTTTGGAGCGTTGGTGTCTCCAAAACTACCAACGACCCAAGTTCCCTGTGAAACAGGTTTTATTTCTTGTCAGAACAGCAGAACAAACTATGCTTTAGCCTTATGTTATAAAAACTTTTATATTTCTTTACTGAAGGAGTACATCACATACGAAAATTTACATGACCTCTCTATTCCTTCACAAATACTAGCATGAAACAATCTCTCAGCTAATTAAAAGCCTAAGATAGTTCTGATTTCTGTAGGAAAGGGGACAACCGGACAAGCTAACATGTACACTAGCTAGTAGAACATTTTCTTGTACCGCTCTAGAGCCTTGACTGACAGTCGATCTGTCGCCTTTGAGAGGTTCAGTTGTAGGTGGTGGTGCCGAAGCTGGTGCGATCACCTGACGCCGTCTTGCCGGCGCCGGCGCCGTCGTTCCTCGGTGTCATGAGGTTGCTGATGGTCCTGACGATCTGGCGCTTGAGCTGCCCCCTCTTCAGCGGCGGTCTCCTCTCCTTTGTGCCGCCGAAGTTGCTCATGCCGCTGTTGCTGTAGGAGTGCTCCATGGTTTTGGTTGGAGCCTGGAGCTGTGTTGCACTGTCTCTTCTGTGTGTGTGGGTGTGTGCTGTTCGATGTGAAGAGGAGATGAGAGGGTGAAAAGTACATTTATAGGCGAGCTAAACCAGCCGTGATGTGTTACTTGATATTACCGGCGTCTTGCCGCACATGTTAATATGTCTGGAGGAATAGTTTGACCGGTTCTGGGCCACGATGTTTGCACAGTGAAGAAGGCACTGAACAAGGGAATTTGTACCCTTAAACCACAAGAGTGATTAGCTCCCAAAAACGACTGGAATGATTGATTATTTTCGAAACGGTGGCAAAAGCTTTGCCACATTCATTAATTAAGAAAAAATAAAAATTGTTCAGTTAATTAGGAAAAACCGAGCGAAAACCCTCACATCCGTTGAGCGGCATCCAAGGAAGCCCCACACACCGCACTACAAAGAGTGTCACATCGAGACCGCACGCAGGCGTCATCATCACCACATAACCCCAAGAGGCGCCAACCCCAACCCTAAACTCTGCGACCAAACAGCGCAGCTCCGACTCTGGTACAAAGCTCCGAAGGACAGAAACTAGGCACGGAAGGCGCCACGGAAGATCACCGAAAGGTTCACCTGCAGCCAGTCGTCGTATACCACAGGGTCCCGCCACCGCAGCTTCGACTTCACAGCAACAAACGAACCGAGGCAAACTCGCGGACACGCCGGAGAAGAGCCGACTAACTCAACCATAGCCACATCGCCTTCATCACTCCCACCGCCATCGTTGCCACAGAAGTGTGGACACCTTCACCACCATCCACGAGTCCCGCTTGCCGATGCCGGACCCGAGACGAAGACCCCAAAAGGTAAACGACACTGAAGTGTCGTCGTCGTCCGACCCAAAAGTCAAGGGTTTCCCCTGAAGGGATCCATACGGTAGAGATGTGACAGCAGCAACGATGCCTCCAGTAAGGTCAACGACGACCGCAACCGCCGCCATCGCTGGTCACGGCATGAGGCCGGGACAGGGTCTTCACCCCCACTCCCACAAAAGCTCGACCGCACAACATCCCGCACCAGCATCGACAAACCCACCAATCACCACCATCACTGCACCACCACCATCGGAGCACCACCACTTCGGCCAACTGGAAGCAGAGCCGCCGGACGTAGCACAACCACATCACCTTCCCGAGCACCATGCCGGCAAGCGAAGAAGATGCACCACCCGAAACCGCGAACCACCATGGCTCCCGGCCACAGCTCCGCACAGATCCACGCCGAGGGGCGTCAGATCCACAGCCGTCCGCACCCTCTGGCCGCGCCACCCTCGCCACACACGAGCAGCGCCGGCCGCACGCCACGCCGCACCGAGCACCGGCCGCACTGGTGGCTGCCCGCCGGCCAGGCCCTGCGCGCGGCCTCGCCCCGGCAGCCCACCCTCCTGCTTGCGGCTCCACACACCACACAAGCCACCACCTCGGCGCCAGCCCGCCGGCGCCAGATCGCATCCCGCTGCCGCGCCCCCAGATCTGCACCACCGGCGAGCAGCTCGAGACTTCCCGCCCGGATCCGCGCTCAAGCAAGCCCACAGCCCGACCTCGCAGGAGATCCACGCCGGCCATGGGCGCCGCCCCTTGCGCAGCCTCGCCGCGCCGAACTCCACGTCCAGGCGAGCCGCGCGCCCAGATTCGTGCGGCGCCCCGTCTTCTTCACGACCCCGCGCCAGATCCACGCAGAACGCAGCCACCCGGACCTCTCGACGCCAGATCCGCTCCCTGGCACACCTTGTCCGTCGACGCGAGCCCGTGCTCGCCGCCCGCGTCTGCAGTGGCCACCTCCGCCGGGCCGAGCCCCATCTTGCGCCGCCTCGCCCTAGCCCGCGAGCACCAGCATGCGCCGGAGCCGCGCCGCGTCGTCCCGACCGCGGGCGCCCTCACCAGAGCGCGAGCGCAGCGTCGAGCCGAGCTCCTGCCGGGATGAACGGCCCGCGCCGCCCATGCCCGAGCTGGAGGAGGAAGGATTCCCGGCGACGTCCGCTGGCGGCGGCGAGGAGAGGAGGGGACGGTGTGAAGCTCGCTGGCGGCGCTAGGGTTCGCTCCCGGGCCCTGGGGAGCAGCCTTTTTTATTTTGAATGATTGATTATTATAGCCTATAGGAGATGGCAGAGTGCATCTTGGAAGCGTCCAGAGACTCCTGACCGGGTTCGAGCTCATGGAAAATACAATGTAAGATTTCAGAGCGTCATCTGGACGTCTCATGGCGTCTCTATCGTGTTAAAAAAGAAGAAGAAGATTGGATTCAGTTAGCCTCACGTTTGCTCCGTGGCCTCTCGTTGAACAGAGCTGAAGGAGCCACCAGATAGTTCAGGGAAGAGCTAGCCTAGCAGAGCCAGGCAGGAGTGGATTAGGCCGCACGTGCCCGAGTGCTGTGCTGCCGGGCCCTTGACTGTTTCCTCCAAGTCTGAGAGATGCACGTGACCGTGACGGCGGCTCAGCTCACTGGTTTGTCGCGAGCTTCAAGGTTCAGTGAACCTCAAGCCACTTGCCCCTGCTGCTGGTGGCGGAATGCTAGCTCGAGGTGTCGGCGTGGCTGCCTCCGGCGGCTCACGGATGGACACGCCACACCGGAGATCGGTCGCCGGCCAGCCGCCGGCCGTGACCTTATCCTGACCTGAATGACCACTACGTGCGTCTTCTTAATTCTATAGTCACGTGATATTCATGATAGTACAGTATTGTGTAAATTTAGCTCACCATCTGATCCTTCCTCATCTACTATTCTTAAGAAATTGATCTTCACTACTATCAATTCTCTCTACATACACACTATCCACTTCATCATGCATGTCACATCAATTAATTCTACATGCACATTATCCACCTCATCATGCATGCCACAACAAGTCTTTATATGCTTTTCATTCCTTTGTTCTCACCAAATAAGTACCAAGCCAACCATATAAAGCACATTACTAACTCTATAGATGTTCAATTGAACTTTTATAAAAAAATTATGCCCATCATATGTAGATTATGATATCTATTGTACTTTGTTCTTCTAAAAGAACTTTAACATATTTAAATTTTATTGATAAAAGTTCAGTTGCTACATATTCCGCTGCAACGCGCGGTGTATTATCTAGTTCTTAATTAGTTACTGGGAGCATCATTCATTCAGGGAGGCAGCTTAGAATGTGCTACTACGTTGATTGGTTTCCTAATTGCCATGGACTCGAGATGGTGCCGATGTTACTGACGGCTATTGGTCCACCTGCATCCATCTCCATGCCCATGGAAGCTTGAGAGATGCTCCACAAAATTCTCCCTGATCCGCACGTCCACTTTACACTTCTAGTAGTAGTAGTGGTAGTAAACAAGTTCAGAGCCTACCTCTGTTTCTTTTTTACAGCGAGCATAAATTCAGAGCCTACCTCCACCTCTCTTTTCTTACGGCTAGCATAAATTCCCTGGTTAGTGCCTTGATCAGATTCACACTCCACCTCAAACCCTACAGGAGTCGTTAGTCTTGCACAAAAACTGATCAATTCATTCTCACAAAAAAATGCAAAAAAGTACGTACTTCCTCCTCCGATCCATAATAAGTGTCGTTCATTTTGTACTAAGCTTGTACAAAATAAGTGACACTTATTATGGATCGGAGGGAGTAGTATATTGTTGACAAGTAAATATTTCTAAACTCTCGGGCTCCATAGAGCCTGAAATTTTGCAAAATTTGGAAAGAATCTTTTAAAATTAAAAAAGATTTAAAAATACACATGTGCATAGGTACAAGTACTTCATGTCTGTAAATTTTTCTGATGAAATGCGTTTTTCATGTGAGCTACACAAAAGAAATTATGGAATTTCATAATCAATAGTACATGGGTTATAATTTTTTTTTGTAGTTCAATACATACTGACAACGAGAGAACGAACCCAGTACCTATAGTAGGTCACATTGAAACATGTTTCATCATGAAACTTTTAGTTACATCAATATACATATTTGTAATTCTTTCCGTTTTTGAAACAAAAAATAATTTTGAATTTCTCAAAATTAGGGATCCGTGGAGCCAAAGCTCCGTTAGCAATTTCCGATTATCCACATATCTCCTTCAAGTTTATGTTTGGCTAAAATGCTGAGCGCTGAGGGCACTTGCGGCTATGTGTCTCTGACACATATGACACATAGGGCCCAGTGGTGAGCAGATGTTTTTTTATCATTTTTCTGAAGATGATGGGCCCAGCACAACTGGGCACGCTATCCTCAAAAAGGGAAAACTGGGAACGCTGAGGGGCACCGTGACATGCACGTCTGGGCCGAAGAAATGCTCGGCTCCACTCGACGAGTTATGGGTCAGTGGATCCCTCCATCGACCAGGAGAGAGCAAATTTATCTTTTCGCCTGAAAAACTGACATTTGGCGGCTCCAGGGCACGCAAGTTTTTATAAATCATTATTCATCCTTATGGTTTCAAAATCTGCTGGTGCAAGTGATCCCCAAAGCATTTGTGCGCTGCACCCTCCCCTCCCCTTGGAGAACTTTGTAGTTGATGTTCTAGCCTTTTGGCTTGTAATAAGTGGGCTGTTGGTACTCTGCTTTGCACGAGACCATTGAACCTTTAACAGTTGTTGTTTCGGTTTGATTTCAATGAAATAAAACCGGGGACAGGTCCCTGTTTATCTAAAAAAAATCCTTATGGTTCTAAAAGCTAACCTACTATATCTATCACTAATTTGTGCAAAAGCCATAGTATAGTTCACTTCCCCCCAAAATACAAAACAAACACAAATAGCTTGAACTATATTGAATATTGATTACTCTCGCAATGTATAATGCTTTCAAAGTAATTGTTTGGTAAAACTGATGCTTCTTATATAAGCGACTTATTTTATTTTTGTTAAAAAATAGTGAACGTTGCCAAATACATTTTTTTTTGAAACTAACGTTGCCAACACTTAGTTGTTAGCATAGGACAATATCATAAGTGTATGTTCCTTTCATCATGTTTTTTCGGATGTTATGTTTCTTCCATTTGATTAGAACGATGATAATCATGCCTCTTTTCCGGGGGGCCATTTCCTCTTCAAGCAAGGATGCATATGTACACTTAATTAGCAACACACACATCATATACTCCCTCCATTTACCCTAAAAAAATTATATACTCCCTCCATTTCAAAATATAAAGTGTATTTGATTTTTCAAAAGTCAACCACTTGCTTATTTGATCAAGTTTGTAGAAAAAAGTTTCAATATCTACAGTACAAAGTTTGTATCACTAGATTCCTCAAGAGAAGTATTTTTATATTTTATTTATTTTGTATTGTAGGTGTTTATATTTTATTTCATAATCATGATCAAACATATATAAATTTGACTTGCACGAAAACAATACATCTTATATTTTAGAATGAGGGAGTATATAAAGGTAAAGACACTATGTCAGTCCTCTTACTCTCTTGTCCTCTTGAAGAGAAAATTTATTTATGCCTCCATGTTAGTGCTTTTGATTAATTGCATGAGTTCCTCGCCGACTTTTATGGCTACTGATAATATACATTTTTGTACTTAATCTACTAATAATATTGAAGATACATACATGCACACACTTCAACCAATCATCAACAATTTTTCTAAAAGCGTCATGCAGATAGCTTGGCTATAACCGGGCATAGCATTATGCTCTGGGAGCCTGGTTGATGGATAATTGTCACCTTTTTACAACAACGAATATCAAGCATGCGTAAATCTTTGGATAGGGATAAAGTGGAAGTGAAGGTGTGTGATTCTTCTTATCACTTTGGCATAGATGGGATCCATATCCATTCAATTACCTTAACAACCGTAAAAATCCAGTCTTAGTGCTCCACTTTTTTATTGAACAGAGAAAGGCACCAAATGGCGCCACATTTTCAGTGATCTAAAATGCAATGTGCATCATGAATTATAAAGTCGTGTACTAAACTTGATAGTGTCTAAGAATAGAAGGGCCACTAGTACAAAACATGCCTTTGGATATGAGCAAAGGTCATGGTTCAAACACGAACCGGTTCTACTGGCCCAATAGAACCGGTTCGTGGCTCCGGGCTTTAGAACCGGTTCGTGTGGTGGGCCCCAGCCCAGCGGTGCCCTGCCAGCGTCCCTTTAGAACCGGTTCGGCGTGCGGACCACCTAGCAGCATTAGAACCGGTTGATAGTACAAACCGGTTCTAAAGGTGCACAAAGTTTAGTACCACCTCGCTAACCGAAGACGAGTTCGACCGGTTTATAAGCACGGGTCAGTGTCCACTTATCGTAGCATAGCAAGTTTAATAAAGGTTGTCCACGAGTGATTCATCTATATGTTGTATACTGTAAAGGCAATTTCGGTTGAACCTTTATTGGTGGGCAGATTGCTAGATTTGCCAACCAATCAAGACTTAACCGAAATTGTCCTTTATGATGTACAGAGTGTGGAGTAATCTTCCATTGACATCCTATAATGAAATTGCTATACTTTTTTTCCAACCAAATAAAACACAAGGTTTCCCCTGCATACAACTGAATGATTTACATTTAGTCGATATGAAGTGAAAGATTTCTAGCTAGATATATGTAAGATCAACAAAATATACGATTTCGCCTGCATACGGCCCGACGGTGGCTCATGAGTGCAAGCATATCAAATGCACCGTCGAACGTATGCAGGCGAATTCGAATGGTTTGTATTTGGTCGATGAAGTGAAAGATTTCTAACTAGATATATATAAAATCAACAAAACACACGGTTTCGCCTAGTTACAGCTCGACGGTGTGGCTCTCGTGAGTGCCCGCATATCAAAAGCACCGTCAGACCGCAACCAGGCGAATCCGAATGATTTGTATTCGGCCGATGAAATGAGTGTCGAACATGTCCGAGAGGTGGGCTATATATAGGCAACGACAAGCCTGATCCAACGACTCACAAAGCGCTTGAAAGAAAAACGCGATCCGTGTGCTTCTTCCTGATTGGTCGAGGTGAGCTGAAAGAAACAAAGCGCTTGAAGTACCGGTTTGTGGTTGAAACCGGTGCTAAAGACCTTTCTGACTTCATTTGCTATTTTTTGAACTCAGAAAAAGTTGAAACTTGGCATGATATCATCATTTTACCATAACATGTGTGCAAAAGTTGAGAGGGTTACGACAAAAACTGGATGCACTTCGTGTACAAACTGGATCATCTCTTTTAAAGTACGAGGGTTTCAGACGAAAACACATGTGTTTCAAAGGCATTTCATTTTTCTAAACTTATTTCAACTCAAGACTTTTTTTGCATCCAACATGCAATATTCAAAGCCACATACTAAAATCCGTGTGCTTCTTCCTGATTGGTTGGATCCAACGGCTCAGAAGCCTGATCCAATGACTCACAAGCGCTTGAAAGAAACACGCGATCCGTGTGATTCTTCCTGATTGGTTGGATCCAACAGCTCAGAAGCCTGATCCAACGACTCACAAGCGCTTGAAAGAAACACGCGATCCGTGTGCTTCTTCCTGATTGGTTGGATTCCAAATCGTGTACGGTTAAAAGCGTGTGGAAGAGGACTCCACGCAATGCCAGTCGCCACTAGTTCTTTTCTCGTGCACTCTTTCCCCTTCCGCGCCACCGCCACCATGTCGCCTCGCCGCCGCCGACCAAGCTACCACGGCATTCGCGAGCGCTCGGACGACACATTCATGGCGGTGATCACTTGCGCCAACAACGAGCGTGTGTGTCTCGGCAGGTTCTGGCATGCATATTTAACCGCCCGCGCGTACGACGTTGTGGCGTGGAGGCTCGGCCGCCCGCGCGTACGACGTTGCGGCGTGGAGGCTCGGCCTCCCACGCGCGGAGATGAATAACCGCCACTGTCGCAGCTTGTAAGAGGCGGAGGACATGGCAGATCCGCCGCTCCTCCTCACTAAAGAGGACCACCACCTCCATCGTCGACGAGCGGTGCTCGGCCTCACCTCGGAGAAGGACCAGCGTGCCGTGCAGGATTGGTACGCGAGCCATCCCCGTGAAGCCTCGGAGGAGGCGGAACACTGGACGAGGCTGGCGGCCGAGAGCGCGGAGCGGCGACATGAGCGTCATGAATGGCAGGAGGAGCGGCGGGCGGCCAAGGCGATGACGGAGGAGGAACTGGCGAGAGGCGCCGCCAACTGGCCCCTGGGTGACCCCCGCTGGATAGCGCTGGAGGATGACATCAGCTCCAACACCGAAGACGATTTCTCCGACGACGAGGAGGAGTAGTTTTTTTATGTTCTAGGTTTGAGATGTTAAGTTTGTTGAATATTTTAAGTTTGCCGCGTCGCCACCACCATTTGCTTTTTTTCATGTATTTAATGATTTATTTTGAGCTAAATGACCCTGAAATTGGACTAATGCTAGTGGGCGTGACTTTAGTCCCGGGTCGAGACACAAACCGGAACTAATGCTTGTGGGCCAGGAACGAGGTGCATTGGTCCCGGTTCTTGGCTGGAACCAGGACATATGCCTCAGAAAAGGTTGAAACTTGACAAGGTATCATCATTTGACCCACATAACATGTGTGCAAAAGTTGAGAGGATTACGGCAAAAAATGGATGCACTTCGTGTACAAACTGGACCATCTCTTTCAAAGTATAAGGGTTTCAAACGAAAACTCATCTGTTACAAAGACATTTCATTTTTCTAAACTTATTTCAACTCAAGACTTTTTTTTGCATTCAATATGCACCATTCAAAGCCACATACTAAAATTTCAACCCTTTCTGACTTCATTAAAAATAGTGGTCCAGAAGAAGCCAAAACCTGGAGACAGGTTGTTCTCTATCCTCTATCGTGGAGAATATGGACTTCCTTTTTGGGTTTATTTTTTGTTACCTTCGCGTGTTTGATTAAATCCTATATATTAGGAGTGAATTCGAAGAATTATGTCCTATATATATTTAGTAGTAGTGTATCTGAACAAATTAGGTTATCGAAGTTAAACTAGGAAAAATCTTTTTGTTGGATATAATGGCTTTCTTACTTGTTCTTATTGAAATTAAATTATATATTGTCCTATATATATGAGATGTGATCGAGATATTTAGACTATATTGTGTGTGTGTATGAGATGTTTTGAATCATATGTATCGAGATACACATCTTGTAAGTGTATGACGCAGGAACCACTTGACATATTCATATATTGATCATCTTCATTAAATAATAAGATTGCGGAGAACCTTTAATTAATAATCCAAAATCAAAACTATTAAACCCAAAAAAATATAACAAACGGACCCTTAAACCACGAAACCTTTAGAACCGGTTTATGTTACCAACCAGTGCTAAAGGTGCCCAAGCCCTCACGCTGCCGTGCAACCACGTGGCCTGGCTGGAGCTGGTTTAGAACCGGTTCGTGGGGAACCGGTTCTAAAGGCTTTACACTTTAGCACCGAGCATTTAGAACCGGTTTCAAAAACCGGTTCTAAAGGCACCCTAGAACCGGTTCTAATGACTTGTTTTGTACTAGTGGACATTGAGTGTATGAGTTGAAAATTACATCCAAAGACAAGTTTTATTTATGACAACGTGCATCATTTTGATGCAGAGATCTGGGGTAATCTTTTTCTAAAGACGAGTTTTACGAAGTTGATAACCTAATGAATCCATGTGCTCCATTTGGATAGGTGGTTGATTGGGATTGCTGTAAATGTAAAAGTGGAAAATAATTAGTTTAAGTACCATATAATTTTAGTGATATTATTTATGTAAAATATAAAATAAACGAATCATATCTTCTTTATACCATGCATGAATGATGGATGGGTCATATAAATCTGTGAAATTTATATAGAAATTATTGTTCAATTGTAAATAAGTTGAGCTCAATAATTCGAATAGATTTAAGCTTGGCCTGATCGTGTGCTTCTAGGATCGAGAATGACGAAATTCATAAGTTAATTATAAGGTTTACTTCACTATATTTAAGGGATTAGTTAGGTCCAGCTAAAACTTATTGAAATAAATATACCCCACTAGAGTTTACTCGGTCGTTTACTCCGCTATTTTCTAAAAATTAACTAGAAATGCCCTTAAAACGGATGTATTTAAGATTGAAATACCTTTAAGTACATTCGTTTCAGCGACAATTTAATTCTAAACGGAGGTAGGCAATACATCTTTTTGCCGTGTGACAGCATGCAGGGCAAGGAGACCTTTCGTTCCTCTGCACTCTGCAGTACATGGGGACACAATCCTTTGTGCTCGGAATTCACACCACACGTCAAAGAAGGCAAGACACATTAGAAGACATGTACATAACCAGAGTCTATTCATATGTACAATCGATGAGACCGACCAAGAACACTGATGAAGAGAAACAGTGTGCAGAAACCTCTCAACTACCGCTATACTTAGTAAAATCCTAATCAGTTGTGACGGAAGGCGGGCCGTATCAGACAGTCGATTGGTCGCCGTCTTCGAGAGGTTCAGTTGTAGGTGCTGCCGAAGCTGGTGCGGCCTGACGCCGTCTTGCCGGCGCCGGCGCCGTCGTTCCTGGGCGCCATGAGATTGCTGATGGTCCTGACGATCTGCCGCTTGAGCTGCCCCCTCTTCAACGGAGGCCTCCTCTCCTTTGTGCTGCCGTAGTTGCTGATGCCGCTGCTGCTGTAGGAGTGCTCCATGCCTTGAGCTGCTTCTTCTATGGGAGACTTCTTTTTGGCGAGTGTGTGTGAACTGTGAAGAAGAAATGGGAAGGTGAAAAGGATTTATAGGCGAGCTAAGCCCACTGTGTGCCCTGCTGTCAAATAATATCGGTGCCTTGCCGCACATGTTAATTTGTTTTGGGGAAATAATCGACCACTTGTGCGCTGTGGGTGGGCGGGCCATGATGTTTTTGCCGACAAGTACAGTGCTCCGTAAAACGAACGGCTGGAGTGGAGTGATTCATATCACGAAGGGAGTTGGCAGGTTGGAAATTCAGGTCGCAATCTGGATTCATCTACACCTTATTACATTTGATCTAGTGCATGGATCCATTGCCCTGCCAACTTGGATAATGTATGACGTTTGTAATAAGAGCAGAGCGGGGCCAAGAGATGGATGTGAGCGTGACGGCTCACTGGTTTGTAGCCGCGAGCTTCGATTTTCAAGGTTCAGTGAACGGCTGGTGCTGCTTGTGGCGGTTGGGGGTGCCATGTCAGCTGGGTGGCGCCCATGTACGTGGTCGACCGAATATCTTGGCCGTGACCTGATCCGCTACGTGCCTCTTCTTGACCTTGCCAAGATATTTGTCATCTGGTGAGCGCTACGGTTCTGCTCCCAATATCAGTGCACCTACGGTGCTGCTGGCGGTATGCTAGCTTCAGGTGTCAGCGTGCGTGGCTGCCTCTGGCTCCCGCGGCTCACGGATGGACATGCCAGTCAGGAGATACATCGGCCGGGCATGACCAGACCAGCCGCCGGCGGTGCTCTTAGGGCAACTCTAACGGGCCGTTCCAAACAAATCATGATTTTGTTCGCCTTTTGTTCGCCTTTTGTTCGTTTGAATCGCCGAATTAATGGATCGATGTCCGCTCAGAGTCCGTCATTTCTGGGTCGCCTCACTCAACGGTACAGCAGAACGTATTTGGTCAGGTACAAACACCATGTCATAGTTCTTGTCAACCCACTTCGAATCAGTTTAACAGCCAGGATAGGCCTCCAGGCCACAAAGTTGTCGTCAAATCATGACCGAAATATGCCCAGGACACACAGTTGTAGGCTGGGACACACCCCAGGCCATGAATATGACACGAAAACAATGGCCGGGACTCAGTTCACGCTAAAAAAACAAAGGCCGGGATGCACCTAGGCACTATAGTCATGATAGTACTGTATTGTGTAAATTTAGCTCACCATCTGATTCTCTCCCCCATTCTTAATTTGTTATTGGGAGTATCTGAAAAGAAAAGACAGCGGGGCATCATTCAGGCAGGCAGCTTTAGAGCATCTCCAGCCGTTCGCCCCCCCAGGACGTTTTGCGGCGCTATTTTTAGCGCCGCTTGGGGGCGACCGACGCGGCGATAGGTCATTGGGAGGGGGGGGGGGCTACCCAGTCGCGGCCCCAAAACGCCCCCCCCCAAGTTCGACCCAATTTCGTCCAAGTTCGGCGGAACTCATGAACATAGAGCAAATTCGGCGAAAATTCATTAATATTTAGGGGATTTTACATAATATGCGATAATATTTGGCCTACTGTTACATAGATTCATCAGAAAATTTAAAAACTAGGATGGTGCATCTGCTGCACCATCGACGCAGCTCGCCTCCGCTGCACCGTCGACGCTACTCGCCTCCGCTACACCATCGACGCTGCTCTACTCCGTTGCACCATCGACGCCGCTCGCCGTCACCCCTTCATGGGTAATCTAGGCGCGGCTGGTTGCCGTCCTGGATGTGGTAGAGGACGGAGACGAGCGTGCGCCCCTCGGTGCTCCACCACAGGATCCGGCCGAGCCGGTTCCCTGGGCCGGCCACAGGCTCCAGACCTTGGACGGAGACGAGCGCCTAGTTGCGGCGCTCCTCGAAGTAGGCCGTCCAGCGCGCAATGTTGTTCGGCGCATTCGCCGGATCGGCGAGTTCTTCGGCGGTCATGGTGGCGCGGACGGCGAGAACCTCCCGCTCGAACTCCTGTCCCTGAGGAGGTAGAGGCGGCACCGGCACGCCGGCGGCGCTGAGCACCCACCCGCGCGGCAGACGCAAGCCTACCGGACAAGGGTAGTTTCCCTCGGCCAGAAGGATGGCCTCGGCGCGGGTGAGGGCGCGGCGGATGCCGTTCTGGCCGCGGTAGGGATTCATGGCGGAGCAGCGAGAGGGGAGGAAAGAGGAAGAGTGCGGCGAGCAGGGGAGGAAGAAGAGGTGCGCGGTGTGTCTCTCGACGGCGAGCCCACCCGCTTTATATAGCGGTAGCGGCGGAGGGGGTGCATGCGGCTGGATACGCGGCGGACGAGCGGCGGCGATTGGACTACTCCGCGGCGATTGGACTGGACTCCGACGAGCATTGATTCCCCCTGCGGCCGTCAGAGCGAGGAAGACGAGGTGAATGGATGAGCACGCCGCGTCGGAAAGAGGCCGACAAGTGGGGCCGTTGGGAGGAAGCGCGCGAAAGGCGCCCGTGATCGCGCGCTTTCCTTTCATCCGGCGACCCCAAGCGACCCCCAGCGCGCTGGGTTTGGGTTGGGATCGCCGGACTCAGTTTTGGCCCAATCCGGCGCTATTTTGGCCCTTGGGGGCGCGGCTGGGGGAATTTTCACCCCACGACGTTAGTTTCGTCGTCTTGGGGGCCTCTTGGGGGCGCGGCTGGAGATGCTCTTAGATTATGCTAGTACGTTTTGATTGGCTTCCTATTGTCATGGGCTCGAGCTGGTGCCGATGTTACTGACGGCCATTGGTCCACCTCCAACTCCATCCATACCATGGAAGCTTGAGAGATGCTCCACAAAATTCTCCCTGATCCGCATGTCCATTTTGCACTTCTAGTAGTAGTGGTAGTAAACAAGTTCAGAGCCTATCTCTGTTATTTTTTACAGCTAGCATAAATTCAGAGCCTACCTCACCTCTCTTTTCTTACAGCTAGCATAAATTCCCTGGTTAGTGCTTTGATAAGATTCACAGTCCACCTGAAACCCTACAGGAGTCGTCAGTCTTGCCCAAGAACCGATCAATCTATTCTCATAAAAAAATGCAAAAAAAAATTAAACACATGCATGAACTACTAGTGAAAAACTGAACATCCAAATGGGGCTCGCCTGTGAAATCTCTCTCATCTTCACCCACCACATACACAAAAAAATCATGGACTTGATAATGAATAGTACTGTACATGGGTTATGAATCCATTTTTTTTGTGTAGCTCACATTAAAATATATTTTATCATGAAAATTTATTAACATCAGTATACATCCCCATGTATATGTGTAACTTTTTTCATATCTTTTGAAACTAACTAAATATTTTTTGAATCTCTTAAAATTCGGGTACCATGGAGTCTGAGCTCTTTTAGCAATTTCTGATTTTGCACATAAAGCATTATACTCTGGCAGCATGGTGCCATGGTTGATGTAATTTTATTACTTTGCAAGAGCAAATTTCAAGTATGCGTGGATCTTTGGATAGGGAGAAAGTGAAAGTGTATGAATCCTTTTTATCACTTTGACAAGATGGGATCCATATCCATTCACCTATAATAACTATGCAATATTCAGTACATGTGCTCCTCTGTGCTCCACTTGGATGGTTGATTGCAATTGCTGTAAATGTGAAAGTGGAAAACAATTGCAACATTACTAGTAAAATTATTTATCCAGAGCCATATACCATAGTTTAAAAAATTGAACCGATGACCGAACCAACAAACCTATTGGTTCAGGGTTTTCATCGGTTCACCCGCTGTGTTTTTTGCCATAAATTTTTCCTAGTACCAATCTAGTGTATTATCTATCATGTGACAACAATTCTATATTTTGGAGTTGATTAGTGTAAGACAACAGAAATTATGGTTGGCTCGACACCAACGTGGTGTGGCCTTTGGCTTGTATTTATAATACATCAAGGGTTACAATACAATTGGTATACAACACAACTTCCTATGCTAACACCCTCCTTCAATCTTAACCGTGTCATCTAAAATCTAACAGGTTAAGATTGCGCCTACAACCTTGAAACAACGGCAAGGAAAGTGGCTTAGTGAAGATGTCGACAAGTTGATCTTTTGACGAGATAAACTTTATTTGCAAAAGCTTGTGTGCAACTTTCCCCCTCACAAAGCGATAGTCAACTTCGATGTGCTTGGTTCGTGCATGAAACACAGGATTAGACGACAGATAGGTAGCACCGATATTATCACACCAAAGAACAGGAGGATGATCTTGTGGAATCCGCAACTCTCGTACCAAGGACTGCACCCAGATAATCTCAGTTGTAGCATTAGCAACTTCTTTATACTCAGCTTCAGTACTACTGCGAGAGACTGTAGCTTGTTTACGAGCACTCCACGCGATCAGATTAGGTCCAAAGAACACCGCATATCCCCCCGTTGATCGCCTATCATCAGAACATCCGGCCCAGTCCGCATCAAAAAATGCGGAAAGGAGGCCAGTGGGAGCAGAGCGCAGCTGAAGACCATAGGATACCGTGAGACGAATATAGCGCAAGATGCGCTTCACAGCAGACCGGTGAGGATCCCGTGAAGAGTGAAGATACTGACACACGTGATTCGCAACATATGAGATGTATTGTCTGGTAAGAGTCAAGTATTGGAGACCACCAACAATACTCCGATACTCAGTGGCATCCTCAGGAGACAACAAAGAACCATTAGTAGCTGTAAAGTGATCCGAAGAAGACATGGGAGTAACCGCAGTCTTGCACTGAAGCATACCAGCACGCTTGAGAAGATCGAGGGCGTACTTCTGCTGGGAGAGAGTCAGACCAGTAACATCATGAGTCACCTCGAGACCAAGAAAATAGTGCAGTTGTCCCAAATCCTTGACCGCAAAGTCTTTACCCAAAGAAAGAACCAAGCGTTCAGCTACAGAGACTGATGAGGAGACCAAAATAATGTCATCCACATAAACCAGGAGATACATAGTGACCTATGGACGCTGGAGCAGAAAAATGGATGTATCTGCTGTAGAGGGAACAAAACCATGTGCATGAAGCGCAGAACTGAGGCGAGCATGCCATGCTCGAGGAGCCTGCTTGAGGCCATACAACGCCTTAACCAGGCGGCACAGATGATCAGGACGCTGCGGATCAACAAATCCAGGCGGCTGACGCATATACACCTCCTCTTCCAAGACACCATGAAGGAAGGCATTCTGAACATTGAGCTGACGGAGAGACCAACCTCGAGTGACAGCCAAGGAGAGAAGAACACGTATGGTGGTGGGTTTGACAACTGGGCTGAATGTATCCTCATAATCAAGGATGTAGCGTTGCTTGAATCCTTTGGCGACCAAACGCGCTTTGTATCTTTCAATGGATCCATTAGCATGTTTCTTCACTTCGAACACCCACTTGCAATCAATCACGTTAACGTCAGACTTGGGAGCAACCAACGTCCACGTGCCATTCTTGAGAAGAGCCTGATATTCCTGTTCCATCGCATCACGCCAATGAGGAATATGCATGGCGGCAGAATAATGTCGAGGTTCGGCATGTGGGTCGGCAACAGCATGTGCAACACATGCGACAAGCCACGCGACAGTGCCGTCAGTGCGCTCCTTGGGTCTGGTGATGCCACTGCGGCTGCGCGTGTGGGGTCGATGTACCACAGGCGCAGGAGCAGGCGCAGTAGTCGCCGGGGGTGGCGTCCCGACAGGCGGAGGTGCAGCAGTCGATGAAGATGGCTCAGCTGGCGGTGGCCCAGCTGGAGGCGGCGACGGGGGCGCGACGAGTGGCGGCGATGGAGGCCCGGCGGACGGAGTCCCAGGCGGCCCAGCAGGGGGCGAATCGGGGCGCTGGGGGGTGTCAGGCGACCCAGCTAGAGGAGCGTCGACTGGGCCGGCGCGGGCAGGCGTCGAGATAGCGGGTATAGATGCCCCTGCATGGCGCATGCAGGGCACGGGCGTCTCGACGGGAGCAACCGGGGGTGACGCAGCCATAGCATCCAGGAGCTTCAGGCGAGCACCGCGACCGATTCCTGCACCATGGTTAGGTAACAAAATAGGTGAATATGCAGCATCAACAAACTGATCAAGCAAAGTGGGAGACGAGTGAAGTGATGATGAAGGTTGTGTGTCGGACAAAGGAAGAGAGGCAAATGGAAACACAGTCTCATCAAAAACTACATCACGAGAGATGTAGACACGGTTTGTCGGAACATGGAGACACTTGTATCCTTTATGCATGGAGCTATAGCCGAGGAAGACACATTTTTTGGAACAAAACTCAAGTTTTCGACTGTTGTAGGGGCGAAGATGAGGCCAACATGCACACCCAAACACTTTAAGAAAAGCATAGTCAGGGACCTCATGAAACAAAAGCTCAACGGGGATTTTCATTTTTAGAAGAGGCGAAGGAAGCCGATTAATGAGGAAGCAAGCAGTAGTGAAGGCATCACTCCAAAAATGAAAAGGCACAGAGGAATGAGCAAGAAGATTCAAGCCAGTCTCAACAATGTGATAATGCTTGTGCTCAGCGGCACCGTTCTGTTGATGAGTATGCGGACAAGCAACCTGATGAGCAATCCCATGCTGCTGGAAAAAAGAATTAAGATTGCGATATTCACCCCCCAATCAGACTGAACATGGACACTTTTGGTTTTGAGAAGACGTTCAACATGAGTTTGAAACTGAACAAAGACATTGAACACATCAGATTTGCGTTTAAGCAGATAAAGCCATGTAAACCGACTGTAAGCATCAATAAAACTCACATAATAATTATGACCACTAACAGAGGTTTGGGCATGACCGCACACATCAGAATAAATAAGTTCAAGTGGAGTCGTAACGACATGACTAGAAACAGTAAATGGCAACTGATGACTCTTGCCTTGTTGACACGCATCACAAACTGAAGTCTCTTTATTACTAGACGCAAGGGGAAGCTCATGGCGACGTAGCACATGACTGACTATGGGGCTGGCGGGATGACCGAGACGAGAGTGCCATTGCGACGGCGTGACACGAACATCATTGAACACCTGAGGAATGGCTGGCAGATCAAGTGAGTAGAGACCATTGCGAATCCGACCTCTAAGAAGGACGTCCTGTGTTGCTCGATCCTTGACAAAAAAAATGAAAAGGATGAAATTCCACAAGAACATTATTATCACGGGTGAGTTTCTTAACAGAGAGTAGATTGCGAGTGACTGAGGGAACACAAAGAAGATGACGAAGGTGAAGAATCTTAGAGGTGTGAGTGGGGAGCAATGCCTGACCAGTGTGAGAGATGTGCATACCTGACCCATCGGCAGTGTGAACCTGGTCGGAACCGGTGTAGGGTTCGCGCGGGTTGAGCTTGGCCAACTCATGCGTCAGATGCTCCGTAGAGCCAGTGTCCATGTACCAGGCTGGGTCCACAGGGTAGGATGAAGTAGACCCCTGGGTAGCCAACGCCGCTTGCTTCTCGTTCCCGCGACCATCATTCCCAATGCCCAAAAAATCTTGCTTGAAGCGTCGATGGCAGCGGGAAGCAAGGTGGCCGTCCAGGCCACAGAGCTGACAGGGAGCCTTGGCACCGCATGCGGTGCACTGCCAGACACGGCCGCGACCTCCTGCAGCGGTGTTAGCGTGCTGCTGGGAGGACTGCCGCGGTTGCTGCTGAGGTGTGCCCGAGGAGCGAGGCGGCTGAGAGGCTCGCGAACCACCACGATAAGCAACGTTGGCTGATGGATCAGAAAACCCCATAGACCGGCGGGCGGCCAGACGTTGTTTCGTGCTGAGGAGGCGGGCATAGAGATCCTGGGGCGAGATGGGGGTGTCGCGCCCATGAATGCTCTCCACAAGTGAGTCATAGTCATCGTCGAGGCCATGAAGAATAAAGGAGGTGAACTCCTCATCTCGGGGAGGTTTCCCAATAGAGGAGAGAACATCCACTAATTCCTTGACTTTATTGAAAAAGATCGTGACCGAGGAGTCAAGTTTCTTCAATTCACCGAGTTGGCTGCGGATAGCCATGGAGCGCGCCACATACTGTGACGAGAAGCTAGAGTCGAGGGTGGCCCAGGCATCCCTGGCCGAGGTGGCGAAAAGGACCATGCCAGCAACTGCAGGGGTGAGTGATGACTGAATAGCACCGAGATAGCCTGATCCTGCGCCATCCATGTACGATGAGCAGGGTTAGCCACCATGAGAGGATGGCCCTCCGCGGTGGTGACTTGTAGCACAGCAGGTGGGCATGGCGTGGTGCCATCGATGAACCCCTCGAGATAGTGACTGCGGAGGAGGGGTAGCACCTGAGCACGCCACAACAGGTAGTTATCGGCGTTTAGCCGTACTGTCAAAAGGTGGGAGAAGTGGAACGGAGCAGCGGGCGTCCCCGGTCCAGCATCATGTGCGCCAAGAGGAGCGGCAGTGGGCTGCACCAAGGCATGGCCCAGGGTTGAGGACGGGGCTGGGTAGGCCGCAGACGACGGCGTCACGTACGGCAGGCCAGCACCGCCGTGAGGCGAGGCCGACGAGGGTAGCACCGCCTGACTGTTGGAGAAGGGGGACGACGGTGAGAAGCGATCCGAAGGAAGAGCCGACATGAGTTCCAGGCGCCGGCGCCCCATTAAGGAGCTGCACCAAGAACGGCGGGATCACCGAGGGCGCCGACGGGGCGGCGGCTAGCGGCACAGAGGAGACCGGCGGTGCGGAAGTCGCCGGTGATGCAGGAGTCACAGGGGATTGACTCATCGCGGCGGCGGCGGCGGTGGAGGGCGCGGCGGCAGTGAGGGTTAGGTCCTAGGGTTTAGGCTAATACCATGTAAGACAACAGAAATTATGATTGGCTCGACACCATGGTGATGTGGCCTTTGGCTTGTATTTATAATACATGAAGGGTTACAATACAATTGGTATACAACACAACCTCCTATTCTAACAATTAGTGGCTCTGATGTGGAATTATGATTTGTTTAGATCGATACCCATGGAAGCAATTCATTTTTCTATTTTGGCGCGAAGTCTAGTTCAATTGCTCTGGTTTTATTCCCTAGTTCACATAAAAACCTGCCAACAACTGCCGGCTTTGAACGGTCCACTCCGGTCTGATTGCAAGACGGTCCATATAGCTTACAAAACTGTGAGGATTGTTGGTTTGATTTTTCGGTCAGACAGGCATTCCGGACCGGTTTTAAAAACTTTAACCATACCTACTAGCCCATGGAGTACCGAAAAGATTGAGTTAACAATTACATTAGGCAACCCTAAAAAAAACAATTACATTAGGCCTCAGATTAGTTTAGCTACATGTCTATTTTTAGTGGCATTTTTTTTCTGTAAAGTATATAAACAAATGAATCAATCATATCTTCTTTATGTGAACATTGGTTTCGACTTCCCCCTCTATTCTTCCAGAATCATATGAATCTCTGAAATAGGGGTGAGACTACAAAAATTAGAGTACTTTTCTTTACCATGCATGAATGGATCAAATAAATCTCTGGAATGATTCAGAAATTATTATTCCCTTCGTTTTAAAATAATTATTTTAATTTTATATTAACTTTAATACAAAGTTGTACTAAGGCTAAGATGGTTATTTTAAAACGGAGGGAGTATTGTTGAATTGCAAATGGGTTGGGCTTAATTATTTCAATAGACTTAGGCCTTGTACAATGCAAGGTGCTTAGGGAAGTGCTTAGCAAAATAAACCGATTTTTTTTGTAGCACTAGTGCTTATTTCTATAAGAGATGTGCCTAATTAAGCTTCTACCATTTACATCTAAGCACCAGTGCTTAAAAAATAATCTAATTTTTTCTCTAAGCACCTCTAAGCACCTTGAATTGTATATGGTCTTAGTCTGGGCCCGACCGTGGGTTGCTAGGTCCGACAATGGCGCCGAAAAGAGAGGGGGCTGAACCCCAAAGAGATGTTTTGTGGTACCCTCAAATGAATGAGAACCCTTCATTTTCGTCCATCCAAAGGCCTAAAAGATTTCATACTAGTGCCAAAAGCGCGACTAGTTGAATTCATACTAGTGATCGCGCCCTCCTCGTCTTCCCGCACATCGCGCTCCGCCTCGGCCTGCCGGGCCGCTACTCGCCCGGCCGCGACTTCGATGGTGTCGTCGACACTGCGCTAACGCTCGACCCTATTCCTGCACCTTCCTGGGGTGGCGTCAAGCACGGGTTCGTAGACTTGTTCGATTGCAGGGATGCGGCCGCTTCCGCCGGGGGCTCGAGGAAGGAGGAGACGAAGAGTGACGACTTTCGGAGCCGAAGCTCGGACAACTTCTTGTTCGGTCTGTTGCTGCTTAACCGAACCCCGTTATTCCACCGGCGATCGTACTTAGACAGCACGGCGGCCTCGTCAGTATGCATCAAACTTCCGGCCGCCTCTTCCCCGAATGCGTAGTCGGCGTCATTCCATCTGCCGGAGTCGGCAGGTGTTCCATGAGATGTGTCACGCCTATGATGCTCTCCTACATCATTGAGGAGTGGTTAGATCAGGTTCTGCCTACCTACAGATTAATCGCTTAGTTCTTAAAAACAACGTACTAGTACTAGCTCACTGGACTGACTAGGCCTAATTTACGTCGAACTAACTCAACCGTATGAATTCATACTACTCACTATATGGCACTAGTGAAAGGTACCCTAAAAGAAACCCCAAAGAAAGCTCCATCTTCTTGAAACCTCTATCTGTAGTGGCCATACATCCTTTTGACGTATGGTAGTATGCATAGCAAGGAGAATTTTCATTCCTCTGCGGCATGGTAACACAATCCTTGTCCACGGAATTCACACCACACGTCAAAGAAGGCAAAGAAACATGAGAAGACATGTATGTACATGTACCAGAGTCTATTCATTTGTACAATCGATAATGAGACCAAGAACACTGACGAAGAGAAACAGTGTGAAGAAGGCTCTCAACTAGCACTACTGAGTAAAATCCTAATCAGACAATCGATTTGTCGCCGTCTTCCGGAGGTTCAGTTGTCGGTGCTGCCGAAGCTGGTGTGGCCTGACGCCGTCTTGCCGGCGCCGGCACCGTCGTTCCTGGGGGCCATGAGGTTGCTGATGGTCCTGACGATCTGCCGCTTGAGCTGCCCCCGCTTCAGCGGCGGCCTCCTCTCCTTCGTGCTGCCGTAGTTGCTGATGCCGCTGCTGCTGTAGGAGTGCTCCATGCCTCGAGCTTCTTCTTTTTCTTCTTCTTCTATGAGAGACTTCTTCTTCTTCCTTTAAGTGTGTGTGAACTGTGAACTGTGAGGAAGAAATGAGAAGGTGAAAAGGATTTATAGGCGAGCTAAGCCCACCATGAGTGCTCTGCTGTCAACTAATATCGGTGCCTTGCCGCACATGTTAATTTGTTTTGGGGAAATAATCGACCACTTGTGCGCTGTGGGTGGGCGGGCCATGATGTTTTTGCCGACAAGTACAGTGCTTCGTAAATAAAACGACTGGAGTGGAGTGATTCATATCACGAAGGGAGTTGGCAGTCAGGGAGATCTTTGAAGAGAACTTTTGAAGCGTCCAAAGACCACTGACCGGTCGCCGTCGATCCAAACAGAATTTGAGTTCATGAAAAATTAGAAATTCAGGTGGCAGTGCATGGATTCATTGCCCTGCCAACTCGGATAATGCAGGACGTTTGTAACAAGAGCAGAGCGGGGCCAAGAGATGGATGTGACCGTGACGGCTCACTGGTTTGTAGCCGCGAGCTTCGATTTTCAAGGTTCGGTGAACGGCTGGTGCTGCTTGTGCGCTAGCTTGGGATGTACAGTAATGTCAGCTGGGTGGTGCCCACGTAGGTGGTCGACCGAATATCTTGGCCGTGACCTGATCCGCTACATGCCTCTTTTTGACCTTGCCAAGATATTTGTCATGTGGTGAGCGCTACGGTTCTGCTTCCAATATCAGTGCACCTACGGTGCTGCTGGCGGTATGCTAGCTTCAGGTGTCAGCGTGCGTGGCTTCCTCTGGCTCCGGCGGCTCACGGATGGACACGCCACACATGAAGGTTTTAGCACTTAATATCATTTGTTGGAGCATTTTTTGCACAGAACCACAACAAAGAAAACATTCCAGGGATAAAACTGATTTGGGAATCATACTACAAAAAATTGGCCACCTGATGATAAAATGCAAGGATCCTGTTGGTGAAAAACTCATAATCCACTCATAAATATCTACAAACAGCATTCTCAGATTACAACTTACAAAGAAGACACTATCTCAATATGGCTGGACAGATGAGACTCACATACCATGCAAGATTCATTTCCTGAGCTTTTCTCTTTTACTAAAGACAATAGAATCACTATGAAGACATTCAGAGCTACAAGTAACTTGGATGATATCTTTCACACACCACTCTCAACACAAGCTTAGAATCAACTTCAAACATTAATGGAAAAGATCCCCCAGCAATCCACAGAAGCTGATAATTGGAAATGCCAAGGGCAAAGTAAGTACTCAGCAATGGCTCTACACAAGAAGCTCATCAAAGAAGACAATGATTCCCCTCTGCTCAAACTACTTTGGAAGAGTGCCAACAGACTTAAACACAAGATTTTCTCATGGCTGATGTTTCATAATAGAATCAATACAAGATCTCTACTACAAAGGAAATGCATGCATCTAGAAAATTATGATTGTATCTGCTGCAGAACCAAATCCCCAGAAACACCTCTTCATCTGTTTTGGGATTGCCAATTTTCCCATAGCTGTTGGGTAACTCTATTCCCATTCAAGCAAAGAGGAACTTCCATATATGAAGACACCTATCTGGCTCTTGAGCATGCCCCACACCATTTTGGAATGGAGATTGTCACCCTAGGCTATTGGCACATTTGGAACCAAAGGAATGGAAAAAATTTCAGAAATGAAAGACCAACAATTCAAGGATGGAGGAGAAATTTGAAACAAGACTTACTGCTTCTTCAACACAGAATAAAGAATAAATTCAAGCAAGATCTTTTAGACTGGATCACAGTCAAGCTAGACTGATTTTTTCGAGGCAATTGATATAGTTTACCAAATGTTAGACAAAACTGGAATAGGCTAACAACCCCACCCCTAACCTCTCCCCCCCAATAGCATTGTAATTACCATTGTACTTATTTTTTTTGATAAATAGAAAATATACCGTAGAACATTTTGTTCTACGGTCATTGACGGGGATCAACCCCGGCAAATCCCATGGTCAGGGACCCTGGGTTAGTCACGAGAGGCACAGGTTGGACGATAGCTCGTCGGCTAACAGGAGGAGACGTTCCTGCTCGATATTATTGCTTGGAGATGTGATTACAGGGAAGGCCAAGGCTAGTGCGCACAAGGCTAGGGTTACAGATTGTGTATTGGATGATCCCGACGTCTCTCCTCCCAGTCTTTATATACTAGGCTAGGTCTCGGGGAACCCGTCTTGGATTACAGATGAGGTTTCCTAACCCTAATCTTGTACCGCACGGCGTGTTTGCACCTTCCTTATGAGTCGTGGACTCCTACGTTGGTGCCACTAGTGGGCCAAGGCTGGGCCCAGGCGGCATCTCTGTGGGCCTTCTGTCTTTGGGTACACCGGGTAGGCCCATCCATAGGAGTCGTGGGGTCACCCCCTCGTCAGTAGCCCCCGAGTGCCAGGTGGACTCGAAGAGTCGCGCAGGGACTCGAGTCCATTCTTGCGTCGTTTCGATGTATGCACGGTTCAACCGCGGGTCGCTGGCAGTCTAGGGCCATGACAAAACCTGTTTCGAGGGAATGCTAAGCTGAAAGGGCCCAAGGAGTCGACTGGTCGAGCCTTGGTGAGTTGCGCTAGTGGAAAATACCGCAGTAGCCCAATCAAACTCACGTCCCTCGACATGAGCTTGGAACACTGGTGTCGAGCAAAATTCAGGCCGCTGCAGGTCTTACAGTGATCAATTGCCGCCAGTAAAGTTCGTAGCCTAGGCGCGTCCGCCCGGCTTTTTCTATCATGCAAGCGCATGGAAAAGATTGGGAGTGAAATCGCTCCGCGGCAAGTCCCAGCCCGGCCGATCTGCGCAGCGGGGACTTACCTACACGCTAAGCTTGCGTGGCATCTTGGCACAGTGTATCGTGTTCCAGGAATATGTATTTTTTATCGAGGCACGGAGCCTAGTTAGTAATGCACCCACTTGGAATAAACAATCAAGTGAGCTGATTTAGCGGTCACTCGCGGAGCTTTGTCGAGTGCTCGGGCGAGGAGTAATGTAGAGGAGTATTGGCTCGGGAGGTCTTCGAGTGTTTGTGTATTCAGAGTTCTGCGAGTAATCACTCGAGTATCGCCTTCGCTCTCGGGGTGAGGGAGCACCCGATACTCTGGGACCGTACGATCTGGCGAGTGCAGGTCCGCTTATCTTGTGTCGTGGTGAGGGAGCACCCGAAACTCTCATGGGTGCGAGTAATCACTCGAGCACGTCTTTTTCTTCTAGGTGAGGGAGCACCCGAGACTCTTATGGGTGCGAGTAATCACTCGAGCACGTCTTTTTCTTCTAGGTGAGGGAGCACCCGAGACTCTCATGGGTGGGTACGCTCCCGATGGGAGTTAAATATATTTGAAAAATATTTTTGAGTCAGTAAAAACGGTGCTTGCAGGCTGTATTGTATTTTGCGCTGCCACCTTAATTTACCTCTTCTTGGTAAGGATAACGATCTCCTTGCCGGAGGACCGTCAAAGATGCTCTGTCTGCGAACCGTCATGTCTTCATGAGCGGTCATAATGATGGCCTTTGTGGCGTGCTGCAGCCGCCTGTTGAGTTACCGATGCGCGTATTGAAAACGCGCGAGATTTGACGCGTCCAGCGCACAGTGCCGCCCGTGTGAAGGCATCTTTGTCTCGGAATTCGAATCGCTCGACATGCTTGGTCTTTGAATGAATTGCTGCCGTCGTCTGGGCATCTGCGTGCCCTTGGGTTTGTGCTATAAATAGACCCCTCTTCTTCATCTAGCAGCAGTGTTCGTCCTCTGCCCATCTTGCTCCTCTTCGTCATCTTTCTCTTCTCATGGGGCCCAAGCGAGGTGCAGGTATGACTGGCCGCGGCCGTGTTCATCGTGGCCGCGGTAGTCATACTCCGCGTTCCTCTCGCGGCGGCCGTCGTGGTGCGTCATTGACGCCTTCCTCCTCTTTCTCGGAGGAGGGTTTTTGGCGCTACGATTTCCTCCTACGTGTCCGTGGCCGGAACGCCGCTCACATTCTTCTTCCTCCTGCATTTTCTGCCCTTGTTTCTGAGCGTAGTCTTGATGGCTTGCTGCTTCGTCTTCAGGGGTGCACTCGATCTCCTTCTTATGTTGAGTTGGAGATCGATAGTTCCCGCTTGATTTTTCTTGTCTTTGGCTGGAAGTCGTTTGCTCGGCGTTTGAACTTGCATGATGGTGATAACCTCTGTTACCGCTTTGATGGCGAAGATACTCTCACCATCCGTGCTTTTGACCCGAGCTGCAATCGCATGGATCCGTACTGGCAGGAGACAAGCAGCGACAATTCCGGCAGGTCGGGGAGTTCCATGCCCATGTCATTGTAGCGACACACCGATCAAGCGGGCACGCCAGGCGACCTTGTAGAACTGGAGGCAGCGGCGTCGTCTTCGCCGGCAGCTCGGGTGGATCTGGAGAGGAAGTTGTGCGGCTGGAGAAGAAGCTGGTGGAGCATCGGCTTCGGTGCTCCGCAAATAAGTCGAGCTTCACCTTTTGTTATGTCATTGACGTCATGAGCTGGCTGCTTCGACTCCTCCTTTGTCTGTGATGCTCGTCGTGTTAGCTCCAATCATCCCAACATGGGCACACATGTAAAAGTCGTAATTCCTTGGGTGATTGATGATGCAGGCTTATCGACTGCTTGTGTCTTTTGTAACTAGGTTAGTTCTCCATGTAATGAGGATTGCCTTCGAGTAATCGGAGCTGCCTTCTATCCAATGTACTCGAGTCTTTTGTACTGAGAATGATCTTCGGGTGTTTGTAATGCGAACTGTGTTTGAGTCCTTGTAATGGAATCTGTCTTCGTTCCTTTGCAATGAGACTTGTCTTCGAGTCCATCAAGTCCTTGTACTGTGAATTCTATCGGGTGCGCGACTGCGCTCCCGATGGGAGTAGCCCCCGAGGCTACGTTCGAGTTGTAGAGTCGAACGTAGGCTAAAATTTGTTTCCTTTGTCGTTCTTCTGTTAACTGCCGTTTTTTATCGGGTGCGCGACAGCGCTCCCAATGGGAGTAGCCCCCGAGTCTTTAGGTGATCAATGGCGATCAGGTGAAGACTAAAGGATTGTCTGTGTCCTGTGCTCCATCCATATTTCTCCGAAGCACTTGGTGTTCCAACTGGTTGTATCCGTGTCCTCCCTTTGATTCCAAATGGTTTTCAGCAAGTGGCGCCTATCGGGGGTTTTTGCTTGGACCCTTATTTTTAAGTTACGGGCTGCGTGGGAGATGATAGCGTTTCTCGGGGGGAGTTTGTGCTCGAGCCCTCGAGTGCTTTAGGTAACGATCGCGTGAGCGATGATAGCGTCTCTCGGGGGGAGTTTGTACTCGGGCCCTCGAGTGCTTTAGGTGAAGATCACGTGAGCGACGATAGCTTCTCTCGGGGGGAGTTTGTACTCGAGCCCCCGAGTGCTTTAGGTAAAGATCGCGTGAGCGACGACAGCGTCTCTCGGGGGGAGTTTGTACTCGATCACCCGAGTGCTTTAGGTAAAGATCGTGTGAGCGACGATAGCGTCTCTCGGGGGGAGTTTGTACTCGAGCCCTCGAGTGCTTTAGGTAAAGATCGCGTGAGCGACGATAGCGTCTCTCAGGGGGATTTGTACTCGAGCCCCCGAGTGCTTTGGGTAAAGATCGCGTGAGCGACGATAGCGTCTCTTGGGGGGAGTTGTACTCGAGCCCCCGAGTGCTTTGAGGTGGTAGCATTTGGGCAACACCATTTTTTTGCGTCGAACTGTTACATGAGTTGCCAGTCGAGAATAATTGGTGGAGGCTATGGGTAGAACAGGCGTAGGTTCGCTACGTTCCATGGGTTTCCCACGTCCTCGTCCGTCTTTGGGTTCTTCAGCCTGTAGGCGCCTCCTCCTATGACTTCTGAGACTATGAACGGTCCTTCCCATTGGGGGGCAAGCTTGTGGACTTTCTCTTGTATCAGTCGCAGGACGAGGTCTCCTTTGTTGAATGTTCTAGTGCGCAGGCGGCTGCTTTGGTAAGTGCGCAGCTTGTCCATGACCTTGCTAGGGCTGTGTCTCTTGCTTCGTCTGCTGTGTCCTTGTCATCTTGCAGTGCTTCTTCTGCTTCTTCTTCTTCATACCCCGAGATCCGGGGTGCCCCGAATTTGAGGTCATGTGGTAGTACTGCCTCCGCCCCGTACACCAAAAACAAAGGTGTGTAGTGGGTTGCGGTATTTGGGGTAGTGCGCAGGCTCCATAGTACTGCAGGGAGTTCTTCTATCCAGTTGCCTGCGGCCTGTTCGAGTGGTGCAAGGAGCTGTTTTTTGATTCCTCCACATACTAGGCCATTTGCTTTTTTCCACCTGGCCGTTGGACTGCGGCTGCGCGACTGATGCGTAGTTGATTTTGATGCCCAGTTCTTCGCAGAAGTTTTGGAATTCTGCCGCTGTAAAGTTCGTACCGTTGTCCGTGATGATGTTGTGTGGTAACCCGAACCTGAAGATGATTGATTTGATAAAATTCACTGCCGTGAGGGCTGTGGAGATGGTGATGGGCACTGCTTCGATCCACTTGGTGAACTTGTCGACTGCTACTAGCAGGTGTGTTCTTCCTCCCTTTGATGATTTCTTGAGCGGGCCCACCATGCCGAGTCCCCAGGTGGCGAACGGTCATGATAGTGGTATGGTCTTGAGTTCTGAGGCTGGAGCGTGCGGTCTGCTGACGAATTTTTGACAGGCGATGCAGCGCCGCACGATGTCTTCTGCGTTTTTCATGGCAATGGGCCAATAAAATCCTGCTCGGAATGCTTTGTACACGAGCACTCGACTGCTCGCGTGGTGCCCGCTGGTACCCTCGTGGATTTCGAGTAGTAGGGTTTTGCCGTCTTCTTCGTCGATGCACTTTTGGAGTATCTGGGTGATACTGCGCTTGTATAACTGTTTGTTGATCACTGTGAATGCCTTGGATCGACGACTGATGCGCCGAGCTTCTGTGACGTCTTAGGATAGTGTGCCTTCGATTAGGAATCAGAGGAACGGTTTCGTCCACGCTGGTCCTTCGAGTGCTGTTGGATCTGTAGGTTCGACCGCTTCGCTGCTGTTGCCTTCGGATGGACTCGCTGATGCCACCTGTGCCGGCTCGGTGGTGTCGTCATCTACAGCTGCCTCGGGTGCTGCTGTTTTTTACTTTGATGGATCTCTAGCTGATGCTTTCGAGGAAGACGCCGGGTGGTACTGGTCCTCGAGTCAAGCCGATGTTTGCGAGTTCGTCGGCTTCTGTGTTGTTTGTTCTGGAGATATAATTGAGCTCGCAACCGTCGAAACTTCCTTCGAGCGTGTTGTAGAGCTTCTGATAGGCCGTCATGTTGTCGGCTACTGCATTGCAGTCTTTCATCGCCTGCTGGACGACGAGGTTGGAGTCTCCATAGATTACGAGGCGGGTGGCACCGCATGTTTTGGCCATGCGCATGCCATGGAGTAGTGCCTCGTATTCGGCTTCGTTGTTGGAGGCGTGGCTGAAGTTGATCTGGAGGACGTATTTGAGCTTCGTTCCTTTGGGGGAGACCAGGATGACTCCTGCTCCGGCTCCTTGCTGTCTTTTGGAGCCGTCGAAGAACATTGTCCATGAGTTGGACAAGTCTGGTGGCCCTGGTGTTTGAACCTCCGTCCACTCGACCAGAAAATCTGGGAGTGCTTGGGCCTTGATTGCTGTTGGGTGCTTGAACTGTAGGTCTCGCGGGCTGAGCTCGATGTTCCACTCAGCGACTCGCCCAATCGCTCCAGAGTTGTTGAGGATGTACGCGAGTGGTGCGCTGCTCACGATTGTGATAGGATGTTCGTCGAAGTAGTGGGACACCTTTCTTGAGGTCATGATGATGGCTAGGAGTAGCTTCTGATAGTGTGGGTACCGCTGCTGGGATTTTGTCAAGAGCATGCTAAGGTAGTAGATCGGTCTTTGTATGCTCTGGAACTTGCCTTCTTCTGTGCGCTCGACGACGAGTGTTGTGCTTACCACGCTGTTGCGTGCTGCCACGTAGAGGTATAGCTTTTCTTGTTCTTTGGGTACCGCCAAGATTGGTGGTGTTGAGAGTGTCTTCTTCAGGTCCGCAAATGCTTTTCGGGCTTCTTCGGTCCACTAGAATTTCTCCCCTTTTCTGAGCAGCTGGTAGAATGGAAGTGTGCGCTCTCCCAATCTACTGATGAAGCGACTCAGGGTTGCGAGTCTTCCGGTGAGCTGCTGCACACCTTTGATGTCGGTTGGCTCTTGCATCCTGGCGATTGCTTGAACTTTCTCGGGGTTCGCTTCGATTCTTCGGGCGGAGACCATGTACCCGAGAAACTTCCCGGCAGGGACGCCGAATGCGCACTTCTTTGGGTTGAGCTTGATTCTGTACTTGTTGAGTGCTGCGAAGGTCTCGCGCAGGTCATCGAGTAGCATGTTTGCACTGTAAGTTTTGATGACGATGTCGTCCACGTAGACTTGCACGTTTCTTCTGATTTGATCTTTTAAGAAGGCTTGCATCATCCGCTGGTATGTGGAACCTGCGTTCTTGAGTCCGAAGGGCATTGTCCTTTAGCAAAATACGCCGTAAGGGGTGATGAATGATGTATGCTCTTCGTCTTCTTCCTTCATCCTGATCTGATTGTATCCTGAGCATGCGTCGAGGAATGATAGTAGATCGCATCCTGCTGTCGAGTCAATTATCTGATCGATTCTTGGCAGGGGAAAGTGGTCTTTTGGGTAGTGTTTGTTGACTGGCCCGTAGTCGACGCACATCCGCAGCACGTCTGTGTCTTTCTTGGGGACCAGTACTGGGTTGGCGATCCAGGTGGCTTTCTTCGTTTCTCGGAAGAATCGAGCGTCGAGTAGTCGCTTGACCTCCTCTCCGATTGCTCTGCGCTTGGGTTCTGAGAATCTTCGCAGTGCCTGCTTCACTGGCTTGGTGTTTGGCTTGATGCGTAGCGCGTGTTCCGCGAACTCGCGCGGTATTCCTGGCATGTCGGTTGTGCACCAGGCAAAGATTTCCCATTCTTCAAGGAGGAAAGCGATGAGGGCAGTCGCTTGCTCTTCCGGGAGGTGGACGTACACGCGAACTGTTTTTTCTGGGTCCGTCGGGTGCACTTGGTAGGTGACCGTGTCGCTGTCGATGTTGAAGTCCCGCCCATATTCTTTTGACTCGCTTAGACTTGCTAGCGGAAAGATACTTTTGTCTGTCGCCATGGCTATTTCTGTGAGTTCTTGCTCGGCTCCAAAGGTGTCGGAGACTTCGTGGAAATCACGATCATAGTGGTCTGATTTGGTGAAGCTCCCGTTGACTGTAATGACGCCCGCAGATCCTGGCATCTTGAGTTTGAGGTAAGCGTAGTGCGGAATCGCCATGAATTGCGCGAATGCTGGACGTCCCAGTATGGCGTGGTACTGCGACTGCCAGTCGAGTACTTCGAACTCGAGGGTGTGTCTTGCAAAATTGCGTCTGCTGCCAAAGACAACTTCGAGCTCAGTTATTCCAAGGGAAGTACCCGCTTCTTGTAACACCCTCTGTTGCCTGTAACAGTAATCATCATCACTGTTGACTATCACTGTTGATTAATCAGTGTTGCTCCCCTTGACCTTGTTCAAACTTTGAAGTGATCTTATTGAAACCATGATGTGGGGTGATCTAACCCAAGTCCCCATGCACCTTGCACCTTGGAACCAAACCCAAACTCCCAAAACCCCTTTTGGTGGATAATAAAAACAAAGTGCATAATAAATCCTTGTCCAAATATTTTTGAACCACTTTTGTTAAATCGCCAAAAATCAGTGAACCATGCCCATGTGGTTATGGTATTTTATTAAGCCACTGAAAAATCCAAACAAATAAAACAGTAGCTTAGAAACCCCATTCTAACCATTTATTAATTAATTAATATATCCAGTGAATTTAGAAATGACCCAAACATTTTGTATCACTGATGTGGGGTATAACTTTAATTTACAAACACCTAACACATTTTATAAAAATACAGAAGCAATTAAAACAATTGCACAAAGTAAAGAACATAAAGAAAAGAAAACAAAAATAAAAACCTAACTAAACCCCGCCCTGGGCAAAAGGCCCAGCAGGCCTACCCTCCCTCCCCTCTTTTCTCTCTCCCCCACCCCAACCACCTCCACCTGCTCCCGCAGCCGTGGCGCAATGGCCATGGCTGGGCGCACCGAGCCGGCCCCCTCCTCCACCTACTCCCTCGTGGAGGGGATAAGGACGCCGCCTGCCCCCTGGACGAGGCCCTCCTCCATTCCCCCCCCTCTCACTCGCTCGTCTGTGTCCTCCCCTTGAAGAACCGTGCTCTGCCGTCGGCGTCGCCGACGAGCACCAGTGGCCAACGGACGCCACTGGACATCGCGGCTTGTCCAGGGCCTTCCCCACGCTCGACTCCTTCATCTCGAGCTCGCCATCGACACCGGGACGCGCCGCACGTTGCAAATCGGAAGCTTCTTCCTCCCTCGGCCGCCCCGCCATTGACGACAGTGTGGTCCACCTCGACCGCCATCTGCCTCCGAGACCTCTCCCCGACACCCCCTGTGAGCCTTAGCTCCTTCCCCTCGGTTCCCGGCCCTTCCCGTGCGCTAGGTCGCCGCCGCCGTGAGCACAGGCTCCGGCCGCCGCCGGTTTGGACGCCACCGAAGCCCTAGGCCATCTCAGCCCACTCCGAGAGCTCCAGTAGATGCGTAGTTGTTCGCTGGATCGATTCCACTTGGTCCCGTGCAGATTGATCGCCGGTGTTGCTCGCTAGCTTCGCCGCCGTGCCACTGTGTCGTCGCCGGCGTGGTCAAGTCCCCCCTGTGTCTCTGACTAGCGGGCCCCGCTTTGCTAATCCTCTCTTAGGCGCCAGATTAGTTAAGCCACTATTAAAACCTAAGTTAAGTACCCCCTGGGTGTATTACAGGTGGGCACAACCACTTAAAACTCTGTTAAAATAACTGTTAGATTTAATAGGTCATTGACTGGTGGGCCACTGGACTTTTAAAATAATTAAACCTGAGGTAATTGTAATGGAGTCAATGACACCTGGGCCCCCCTTGTGAGATTACTATTTAAATTGAATTATAATTATTACTGTGTATGACATGTGGGTACCCTTTATTATCTGGATAAATAAAATAAATTTATTAGTGTTGTGTCTATGACAGATAGGACCCACTGGTTTGTTTGACCAGTCAACCCCTTATGGATAATGTTGTATTTAAATATTAAAATAAAATCCAGAAAATGCTTTTAAATTGATTTAAACTTAATAATTTAATATCTTTTAATCCGTAACTCTGATGGAAAAACTTTATACATGAAAATTGATCAGAAATATATAAAAAATACGAATACCCTATTCGTATACCCACCACACCCCTCTAATACAACGAACATCGACATTCCCCCGTCCAGACCAACTGTCTGATGATTGCCCGATACCGATAAACTACCCGGATGAATTTATTCTGAACACGAAAGTTGTTCAGAATGGATCAACTAACACGGATACACCTTTCACATGTTTGTCGGATGTCCACGACAGCTCCGGCATGGTACCTTCCCCCTCCGGACACCCTGTCCGATAATCACCCGGAGCTGGCAGTTCATCCCCGGATGAATTCCCGTCCCAAGCATAATACATTGCAGTGCGTTAGAACACCGTTAACATTACATCTGTCATGTCATGCATTTGTTTGTATGTGCTTTCTTTGTTTTCACTGTTCCCCCCCTTTTATTCTTCGGTAGACCCCGCTGTTGTTGACTACACCGCTGCTGGGTACGACTACTACGTCGACGACCCTGCCCCTACCGTCGAGCTTCCAGGAAAGCAGAGCCATTCTCTTCCCCAGATATCGCCTACCTTTCCGTACTTTCTTGCACTAGGCATTGTTACTGCTGCTGCTACGTTATAATCCTATTCAATTGCATAGCCTGATTTTGTCGCCCCTTGTTGTACCTTCCTTACCCTATGCTGCCTGCTATATCTATATATTATTTTCAGCAGTGAGCTCTGCGCATTGTTAGCTAGGATTAGATAGAGGGCCGTGATCACTCAGGGGATTGAACGCGGATACGATGATTATAATTGCACAGGTACGATAAAATGCAGACACCGCCTAAGGCCCCTACCTCGGCTCTGCCGAGCCACATCAAGTAGAGCTATGTCGGGACCCGGAATAGGCATATGTAATTCCAGTCACGATACAATCACATGGAGAGCCGAGAGCCGTACCCACTTGTCTAATCAGACAAGGCCAAGCTCAGAACACTCTCGAAAAGCATCGAACGTGAGGGGCATCCCATTCAGGCCGGATGATCAAGTGAGATGGGTCCTCATCGTCCGCTCACGAGTCTAAATGCCTATGGGTGGTGAATCCCATATTCATAGACAAGTCGCCTCAACCATGTTATCGATTGAATCCTAACTCTTACATAGACTTACTCCAGCCCGATCACTTAGTCGGGGTCTAGGGCGGGCTCGATCATACAACAAAGTGTGCACGTGCAGTCACGAACAATCGCATTGCGATGCCCCAAGCTGCGCACATCTAAGGGCCACTTGGTGTATAAAAGACCGCCAGCCAGATCACAACTAAGGTCTCGAAAACCTATACTAAGACATGCATGTTATAAACATACACGCAGCACACATGTCTAGTATGAACAGCAGGTATCATCACATAACTCTACAAAGTACTTCTTTATTGACTTACACATAGAGTATACAAAGATCACATGTATGTGATCAACATTACATCATACAACGGAAGCAAATTAGGTCTGAGTACAGACAAGTTTAACAAATGGCTTAGAGAAGCCTTGTAAACATACATGCCCTTCCACGAGGGGCCAGACTGCTGTCTGGAACTATACTACCAAGGTCAACGTCGAGCTTCAGGACGGTGACTCCATCGGGGTCCGGGTTCTCATCTAAAACATAGAATAAGCAAACGTGAGTACAAAGTCGTACTCAGCAAGACTTACATCAGAACTACACTACTCATGCTCAAGTTTCAAGGTAAAGGAGGTGGGGTTTCATCATGCAGAAGTGCCAGCTTTGACTTGGCTAGTCCTGAACTACGAGTACCAGACTTGAGGTAAGAAGCGTACACGAGTAAACTACCAAGTCTCCAACCAAATACACCACTATGGTTACTTCCTCGACTTCCCCGCGAGGAACACACCATAGCACTCACGCTTATCTTGCTAGTTTTAGAAGTATCCATTTAAGTTGTCTAATAATCAGGTACAGGTTCCAAGTAGTCCTTAACCGCGGACGCGGCTATTCGAATAGTTTTGTTAACCTTGCAAGGGTGTAAGCTACACACACATGACCATCGGTTACTGCCTTTTGCTCGCCATCGTTCAAGAGGTGACAGCGAGGATGTTCACCACGACACTTCGCTCACAACCGGTCTATTCCAGCAGTCGACTATCTGAGTTGCCTCCGCTCGAGAGCCCGGCCGGATCAACGAAACGGACTCAAACAATGCAAGTGATCGAGACGCCACCTTTGGCAGATGGTTTTCCTGCCTCACAGATGCACCCACATATCTATATGATGCAACCATTCCTTCATTATTTTTCTATGCAGATGCCAAATGGAAAGCCCGAACTAATGTGACTCCTGGACGTCGACACAGATCAAGGTACTAGGCCGAGAGGGGCCAGTGAGCCCAATGTGTGGTTGTACTCTTTGTCTTGGATTACCATACAAGAACTCAGTGCTTAGGGCGGTGTTGAATGAGACAACCCACTTTGTATTCCTACACAGCCTCTCATCGTTCACCTTGTATTAGGGTGGATTCACCAACACAGTTTCACTTTCATCTACACCATGTTCACTATCATCCCGAATCACATCAAAAGCATCCTCATTATAAACTCTAAGCATGCAATAAGCAATAACAGTTGCAGGGGCCACATGATATCAATCAACTCCTATGTCAGCTAGGATTGTGGTTTGCTTACTACTGTGACAAGATGATAGGTCATGCATCGGATATGGGTTCAACTATGCGGTAGAATCGATACAAGGTGATCTCCTAAACATGCATAAGCGAGACTGAGAGGGAATTGGGATTTTATAGACATGATCAATGGGGTTTTCTTGCCTTGCTGACGATACACGGGGTTTACCGAACTTCTTCTCCTTCGGGGGTGATCACCGTCTCGGAGGCACTGTTACCGGAACAATCATCAACAAAGGGGGGCAACATTGTAATAGAATGCACAAGCACATGATTACGTTGTCCATGATGTGAAAGGTATTGTTTGTGGTACATTTGATTTAAATGAAGTATATTGCATTTGAAATGCAAATTCAAACTCCATATGTTGGTTAAATTAGCCAAGTTGCAAAAGTCATTGTTTGTTCTTCATAAACCATGTGATCATGTGTGTAATGTGCCTCTGATGTACAAGTGATCAAGGTTGCATTGCCAAGGTTCAAGTTGAATTAGCTTTTGAATGAGATTTGAATTAATTCCAATTAAGCCAAATAGAAAAAGCTACTGGTACCATTTTAAATTCAACTCAAACATGGTTGAAAGTTGTATATTTGGATAGATTATTTTCTCCTGATCATTTTTCATATATTATATGTGAAATTTGGAGTTAGTATGATTTTTCTATGAATTTACAAAGTTTATCTAATTTTCTGCATTTTCTGGATTAATTTATATCTCTGGAAAAAATTATTGCGTCATGCTGAACTCAGCATGACGTGGGGGGGGCTTCTGGCCAGTGGGGCCTTCCTGTCATAGGCTCTGGGGTTAACCCCCTGTTTAGATTAGCCACTGGTTTAGTTTAGGGCACTGGGGCCTAGGGGTCAGTGGCTAGGGTTAGGGGTTAGTGGGTTATTAGGCTCGGGTTAACGGCGCCGGCGTGGTTAGCTCGCCGGAGCTTCACCGGAACGGCGATTTTGGGCACGGGGAGTGGCTTGGGTGGCATGGGCGCGTAGCCCTCAAGCTTGCGCACCCCCTGGAGCTAGCCACGGCTCGCGAGGAGGCCCGAGGCCATGGCTATGACAGCAATGGCGGCGGCCGGACCACGGTTGACGGCGAGATGGTGAAATCGGGCACGGGGAAGAGTTGGAGATGGCGCAGATCGACGAGGACCTCACCCTGGCGACGTTGAAGAGGATGGGGAGGTCGGGGGCTGACCGGAGACGGCGAGATTTAAGCTTGAAGCTCCCGGCGACCGACGGCGATCCGGTGAAGGGGGCGACGACTCCAGGGCTTCTCCGGCGCGATTGAGTGGGGGGAACGGAGTAGACGTCCACGGAGATCACGACAGACAGCTTCACTTGCTCTCTCGTCGGCGTTGGCCACGACGGTGCACGCGGCTATGCTCCGGCGAGCGCTCTGTCGTCGACGAATACGAGCGGAGGAGGGGCGGAGGGTGAACTAGAGGAGAGGGAAGAGCTAGGGGGTTTCTGGTCGATTCTGTGGCGCGAGAAGGAGGCCTGGGGGTTCTAGACCGCGTGGTTGTCGCGGTGGCGTCCTCGCCGCGCTCCCAGCTCCAGCGAGCTGCTTGGAGCCGCGGGGGAGGAAGACGACAACAACGCGGCTGGGCTGGGCCGGCTACTGGGCCAGGTAGGCCTCGCCCCTAGGCAACAGGTAGACTTTGCCCCTTTATTCTTTTCTTTTTATTTTTCCGTTTCATTTGTTTTGCCTAGATTTAAATAGCTAGGCATTTTAGTTAAATGCCCAAATAATTTTATAATTCCTAGGTGACCAGTAGCTAGTCACACCTAGGTTTTGGGCATTTTTGAAATTCAACAAATTTGAATTCCAGTTTAAATTAGGGTTAAATTTAATTTCCAGAGCACCTTTTTAATTTTAGAAAATTCCTTGGGATTGGGAATGAACCCAAACCACTTTTGAAAATATCAACATCATTTATAGGAATTTTCCAACTATTCAAAAGATTTTTGGAAAAAGATTTTTATCTGGCCATTTGAATTAATTTCTCAGGGCTTTCTTTTCCCCATTTTTGATTTTCTTTTGAATTTTTTTTTCATGATGCAAAGGGCACAAACAACCCTAGCACTTACCGTAGTTGGGGTTCTGACAAGCTATCGAGGAGTAATCCTCGTACTCCACTCGTTGTTGACTTTGTATAGCCGCCCTTGGGACCTGAACAAGGTTGTCCTTAAAGGTAAGAAGTCGGGCGATCCAACGGTGCCCGCGAGTGGTATTGTGACGGGACGACAGGGAGGGTACGACCAGTGTACCGGTGTGCTTGGCCCCTGATCGTTGGCCGCGAGAGTTACCAAACCACGAAAGTCGAGCTCCTCCAGGAGCACACGCGAGACAAGGTAAGGAGACGGTTCACCTTTTTGGTAACCGCAGAGACTTGGTGGGACGACAGGGCAGGCACCGATGTACTGGTGGTCCTGGCTGTTGTCGTTGTCCGCGTGTCAGTTAAGTCGAGGAAACGATAACGGTTGTCACGCAGGTTAATTAAAATGTTAAATGGTTCGGCGGATGTCTTGAGTAGCCTATTGTCTTATACGCGCTTCCTACACGTGGGAATTACGAGTTATGGGCTCCTCTGCTTCATAGTGTCGTCCGAGGACTCTTCAGACGTCAGCAGTACTGTGGGATGATTGCCGAGAAGTGGTGTTGTCTTTTTTGCTTGCGCGGTGGTGTCTTATTTGGATTTATTTTAACTTCACCGGCCAGCCACGCACCGTGCAGGAGTACGTTCGGGTTGGGGTCCAAGGCCCGGCGTACTTAGGATTTAGACCGGCGGATGGCCTCTCTGTTGAGTTTGAAAGATGGGCTACGGAGTGTCGGATAGCCTCGGTGGGGCATTCCCTAACAAGGTGTACGCCACCCTAGAGATCCGTGCGTGTAGTGTAACACAAGTGCACCCCTGCAGGGAAGATTAATCTATTCGAATAGCCGTGTCCACGGTAACAGGACGCTTTATGCTGAAGCTGGATCTTACCACTACAAACTATTATTATTAAACTGTATGGTTCCGGGTTTGCTTCCTCGTCGGGGAGTCGAGGAGGTGATCTCGGAGGCATTTCTAATTATTACTCCCTCCGTTCCTAGATATAAGGTGTATAGTTTTTTGCACGAAAATTAAAGAACACACATTGAGAAAAAATTACACCAGGTTTGGACGAGATTACATCTAGCTAATTGACGTAAGGGAATAAAGGGGTTTGCAAGATATAAGGAAACATGATGAAATCTTTACAAAATTTGTCAAAATGAGTGTTGCAATGCAATACACCCTATATTTTGAACTTTTTCTCAAAAACTTATACACCTTATATCTAGGAACGGAGGGAGTACAACTTACTATTATACAATGCTGCAACAACTTCTGCTGCATTGTTACTTTATGCTTTATATAAATTGTTGGCTATTCTCTCCTCATGCTGCAAGACTCGTCGGAAAGATGCTAGTCTTCGATAGGCCTAGCTTCTTACCCTTATTCTGATTTCTACCTTGCAGTCCACTATATACAGCCTCCCCTTTCCATTTGATACAATGCATAATGCTTAGTAGCGGACGTAAGACTCGCGGGTATGCTAGATACTCACCTTTGCTTTATTTCCCCTTTTTGTTTTGCCTGATCGGCCGCTACAGTCGACGTTGGAGCCTTGGAGTCCAGGAGCAGGAGATCCCCGATGTCAACCACCGCAACGTGAAGATTCCCGATGCCTTCTACGACGTCGAGTTCCCCTTTGACCAGGAGTAGTTTGGAGGTTCCCAGGCAGGAGGCCTCACCTTTTCGATCGTGTTGATTTTTGTCATAGCCTTCTTAAGGCAACCTTGTATCTTTTGTTTGTACTCAGATACTATTGCTTCCACTAACTTGGTGCTTTTGAGCTGTTGTATTCGAGCCCTCGTGGCCCCTGGCTTGTATTAAACAACTTGTATTATTTTATTTGTAGAGTTGTGTTGTGATATCTCACCGTGAGTCCCTGATTTCGATCGTGTACCTTACGTGTATGATTACTGTACACGGTCTGATTTTGGGGGCGTCACAAGTTGGTATCAGAGCCGACTGCCTGTAGGACACCCCCTTCCAACTCGTTGGTCGAAGTCGAGTCTAGTCTTTGCAAAAATACTTTACTAACAGTGTCGTGTGTCTTACCGGCCCACGTCGCAAACTGGGTGGTATTAGGATCTTTTACTCCGTACCTTTACTCTGGAACTCTGCTCTCTCTTCTCTTCCGGTTTAAAGAGTTTTGCTAACACTAACTCTAGGTTCTCGTGACTACTTCCTCCCGGAGAGCCCCGCATTGCAGATGGTCGCCTGATTCACCTGAAGATGTCGAAGATACTCTCCGATGAATTGCCGAGACCCTATGTGCCCCTAGCCCTTGCAATCCTGTGCTACCAATAAGTTTGTATGGATAAATACCCATACCTTCTGTTCATCTGTTCAAACCCAGTTGCTCTTGTGTTTACAAGATGCATTGAAATACTTTCTGATGTCTCAATAATCCTCTACAGCCTACTGCTTTGGAGATTCTTTTTACCTGCTTGCCTTATGGTTGCTTCCATATGCCTAAGTATTCTCCATTGACATCGCTTGTCCATGCCATGTTGATCTTATGGAAGTCATCGTGTGCGCGAGTGCACGCAGTCATCAGTTAACCTTATTAATTCATTCTTCTGGCTCAGACGTCATTCCGGACATGAGCTGGATCTCGGTAAATCAAACCTTCGTTGATTGCCCATATAAGTCCGTACAACTTATATACCCTTGGTCAGGACATCCGCTTCTGATCTCCCCTATTGGAAATGATAATCCCTTTGTACTTAAGCATCAATTTTTTATGATGCTTTAATCATCCGATGCTTTTGTATTCTTTCTTCTTATGATTGAGTACCAATACTCACACCAGAATCTCTGTACGCCACCTGACCTTTTGGTGGATTACCGCCTACCGTCCCCTTATGTCCTAAGTCATTGACGAATCCCCCCTGATACGAAATGCCTTTGGCGAACGGTATCATCTGGTCTGTTTCATCAGCCTTCTACTTTCGAACTTGTATATCGTGTTACTATTGTTTGTTGTACAGGTCCGTAAAAATGTTCTGTTTGGTTGTATCTATGTTTCGGCCATCTGTGTGAACCCCGGAAACTTCTTCGGGTCATACTCTACTGGTGTTACTCCAGATAAATTTCCTACTCTACAACTTCATCGAAAGCGAGAAGTGAATGAAAGGATATGCATTGAAGAAGTGGGAGTCGACCCTGAACCTTTGTGTTCATGCCCATGGATACGATGTAGAACTTATCATGTAAGCTTCTCGTAAGATAATTAACCCACTTGGCATAAATTTATAATACACCTATGATCCACCATTCTACCTTCGAGTATTACCTCCTGGTACCTCGAGGATATCATACCTTTGCACTACATCTAATGAATTTGATGGAATAATACCTTTCCCTATCGTAACCAATCACTCCATGGGTTCTAGGTTGTTGTCAACTGAGAACACCAAATACTTTTGTTTCACCATTCCTTTTGTTTGATGTCGCCGTTGTTCGATTATATTTTTCTTGAAACCTTTTGACATGATGTGTCGTGTTCATCATCAACATTTTGACTTCTCCCATGTGTCTATCGAGTTCATGGTGTGAAATACCATCCTTGCCCCTCGATGATTTGTGTTATCCTCAACAACCTCCTTTGACTCCCTGCCAATGCAAACTTGGTCCTGTATATCGTGCTCTGCTTTCCCTTGGGAAAGATATACACGTGATACTTGTATATCATTACATTTTCCCTTTCATTGGTTTGTTTAACCTTTCCTTTAATATAAATTATCCGAGCACTAATAATTCGCTGTTGATGTAAACACTTCGGTGTACTACTTTGTTCGTACAACCTGTTACTCTTGTTGTTGACTTTCGGTGAGCACCGATGGACGAGAACTTTGCCTACTGGTCCGCCTCATCATAACGAGCAGGAAAATGGTTCTCTGTGTCCCTCGCCCTTGGTACCGACGTTGTTGCCGACTTAGCTAACAAGCTGTTCTCTGACTTACTTTGCAACTTTATCGCATTGTTTGTCGCCACCCTTCTTATTCAATGTGGGCCCATAACCCAAAGTTCCACAGGATCGAAACCTGACTCTCTTGTACCTTTATGTTCTCGAGGTTATTCTTCTTTCTTGACCTCGTATGCAACTCACGAGCCCTCTACCTTGTGATATTCAGTTCGATATCAGACTCAGTGCTTATGCCTGATGCTCTGGACCCCTTTTCATCCTCCGTTATCATCGTCGAATGCTTGCATATCCGCTTGAAAACTTCTCATGCCTTCTTTTGTTTCTCTCGATGTATCTCCCTGAGTTTAACTAGTGAGATACTTTGTACCCCATTCCCTTGGACCATCTCGGTTGATTAACCTTGTACCGACCCGACCCCATTAAGTTTTTCCTCCTACCCTATCCGTAAGTATGATGGTGACCCTGAAGCGAGGAGGACAACTCGTCGAGATGCACTGATGCAGAGAAATGAAAACGTCAATGAGAAGGATAAACTTCTTTGAAAAGGACAACAAGCACCAGAAGATTCGTTAGAATACGAAACCATAGCTTTACCCCTTACACTACCATTAATTCTCGGGACGAGAATTCTTGTTAGTGGGGGAGATTTGTAACACCCTCTGTTGCCTGTAACAGTAATGGTGGGGTGGCCAAATATTCTCGATGTGGGCCCGTAAGCCAAATATTAAGTTAGCAAAATAGTTTTTCAAAGTCTAGACTCAACTTCGACCAGGTAGTGGTGGGGTGGCTTCCTACAGGCAGTCGGCTCTGATACCAACTTGTGACGCCCCCAAAATCAGACCGTGTACAGTAATCATACACACAGGGTACACGACTGAGATTAGGGTGCCACGGTGATAATATCACAGCACAACACTAAACACAAAAGGATAAACATATATATTACAATAGAGGGGGGTCACGCAGACCCGAATATATAAGTCATACAAGCCATAATATCTGAGTACAGACATAGTTAGTCAAGTTTTGCCTTAAGAAGGCTAGCACAAATCACATCAGAGATACAGAACGAAAAGGCGAGGCCTCCTGCCTGGGATCCACAGTACTACTCCTGGTCAACGGGGAACTCGACGTCGTAGTAGGCACCTCCGGGGTACTCCTGCTCCTGAGCTCCAACGTCGGCTGCATTGGCCGATCAGGCAAAACAGTAAAGGGAATAAAGCAGGTGAGTATCTACTATACCCGCGAGTCTTACGTCCGCTACTAAGCATTATGCATTGTATCAACGGAATGAAGAGGCTGTATTTAGTGGACTGAAAGACAGAAATTCAGAGCAAGGGTAAGAAGCTAGGCCTATCGAAGACTAGCATCTTCCGACGATGTCTTGCAGCATGAGGTAAGAATCAGCCAACAATTTATATAAAGCAACAAAGTAGCAATGAAGCAGAAGTTGCTGCAACATTGAATAATAATAAGTTGTAATAATTAACAATGCCTCCGAGTTCACCTCCTCGACATCCCCGCGAGGAAAAGAACCCGGAACCATACAGTTTAATAATAGTTTCTAGTGGTAAGATCCAGCTTCAGCATAAAGCGTCCTGTTACCGTGGACACGGCTATTGATAGATCAATTCTTCCCTGCAGGGGTGCACTTGTGTTACGCTACACGCACGGATCTCCAGGGTGGCGGGAACCTTGTTAGGGAACGCTCCACCGAGGCTATCCGACACTTCATAGCCCATCTTTCAAACTCAACAGAGAGGTCATCCGCCGGACTATATCCTATGTACGTGGGGCTTTGGACCCTAACCCCGACGTACTCCTGCACGGTGCGTGGCTGGCCGGTGAAGTTAAATCAAAGCAAATACAAATCACACGCCGCGGCAAAAAGACAACACCACTTCCCGGCAATCAGCCCGCGGTACTGCTGACGTCTGAAAAGTCCTCGGACGACACTAAGAAGCGGAGGAGCCCATAACTCGTAGTTCCCACGGGTAGGTAGTGCGTACATGGCATATAGCCAACTCAAGACATTCACTGAACCATTTAGCATTTTAATTAACCTGCGTGACAACCGTTATCGTTGCCTCGACTTAACCGACCCGCGGACAACGACAGCAGCCAGGACCACCAGTACATCGGTGCCTGCCCCGTCGTCCCACCAAGTCACTGCGGTTACCAACAAGGTGAACCGTCTCCTTACCTTGTCTCGCGTGTGCTCCTGGAGGAGCTCAACTTTCGTGGGTGGGTAACTCTCGCGGCCAACGATCAGGGGCCAAACACACCGGTACACTGGTCGTTCCCTCCCTGTCGTCCCGTCGCAATACCTCTCGCGGGCACCGTTGGGTCGCCCGACTTCTTACCTGAAGGACAACCGTCGTTCAGGACCCTATGGCGGTAAGACAAAGTCAGCCTCGAGTGGAGTACAAGGATTACTCCTTGATGGCTCACACTTGAGGTGACTAGGCATAACCCAGGTAGGGCCTGAGGCGGTGTCTACATTGTACCGTACCTGTGCAGTTATAATATAAGTATTCGCGTCCACTCCCCGGAGTGATCACTGCCCTCTATCTAATCCTAGCTAACAATGCGCAGGGCTCACTGCTGAATAATGCATAATAAAATTAATAGGCAGCATAGGATAAAGGAAGGCACATCAAGGGGCGACAAAAATCAGGCTATGCAGTTGAATAGGATTGTAACCGTAGCAGCAGCAGTAACAATGCCTAGTGCAAGAAATGTACGGAAAGATAGGCGATATCTGGGGAAGAGAATGGCTCTGCTTGCCTGCAAGCTCGACGGTAGTAGTAGGGTCGCCGACGACGTAGTCGTACTCAGCAGCGGTGTAGTCGACGGCAGCAGCGGGGTCTACCGGAGATTAAAAAAAAGGGGGGGAAGAAACAATAAATACACCACAATAATAGCAATACAAATGCAAGACATAACAGATGAGAAGTAAACGGGGTTCTAACGCAGTGCAATGCAATATGCTCGGAGCGGGAATTCATCTGAGGATGAACTGCCGGCTCCGGGTGATTACCGGACAGGGTGTCCGGAGGGGGAAAGATCAAGCCGGAGGTGTCGTGGTTACCGAAACAACATAAGGGGGGTGTATTCGTGCTAGTTGATCCATTCCGGACAACTTTCGTGTTCGGAATAAATTCAGCCGGGCACTCTAACAGTACCGGACAATTTATCGGACAGACGGTCCGGAGGGGGAATGTTCGATGTTTGTTGTGTTAGAGGGGTGTGGTAGACATACGGATAGCGTATTCGTATTCGTTATATTTTTCTGATCAATTTTCATGTATAAAGTTTTTGAATCCGAGTTACGGTTTAAAAGTTATTGAATTTCAAAGTTTAAATCAATTTAAATGATGTTCTGAATTTCTTTTATTATTTATTTAGCATTATCCAAAACATTATCCACAACCTTATCCAGAACAGTGCTGACATGTGGGACCCACATGTCAGCCTCTGTTATTTATAAAACATATAATTAAATTGGAAAAATGCCTCTGGACCCACATGTCAGTGACTAGTTCTTGATTAATTGGATTAACCTAAATCATTTAGTTAATTATTTAGAGGGGACCCACCTGTCAGCGTCTGGGAGGGGTATTATTTCCTGTTAATCTACTCAGTTAACCTAACAGGGTAATTAGCCGGGGGGGGTCCACTGTCAGTGGGGATTAGGGGCTAATCCAGAGGGCCCACCTGGCAGCCACCGTAGGAGCTCGCCGGCGGCTGGACTCCGGCGAGGCCGAGCCCGAGCTCGAATCCGGGCACGGTTTGGAGCGCCGCTGGTGGCTACGGGTTCCTGGCGACCTGCACGTTCGATTTGAGGTAGCGGGGGTGTCGGGGGTGGCCGGAGCGGAGCGCGACAACGACGGTGACGGCGGAAACCTCCGGGTGAAGACGACGACGACGACCTACGGTGCTGCGAGGGGTGTGGCTTAGCGCATTCGAACGAGGGGGGCGCGTACCTTGCGCCAAAAGCGTGCTCCAGGACACGGTGGAGAGCTCGCCGGCGGCGAGGCGCTTCTGCCCTAATGGCGGGGTGGGCTACAGGGCACAAACGGCTCGTCGGGGAGTTGGGGGAGGCGCAGGAGCTCACCAGGAACGTAACGGTGCAGAGAGCGGCCTCGGTGGCGTCGGGGTGGCGCCGGATTTCCTCCGCGACGTCGCGGCGGCCGGAGTTGGGGAAGATGACCGTGGGCTCGGGGTGGAGGCTCCCGCCTCGATTCCTTCCGCTCGGAGACGAGGGCGACGACGAGGGACACGCTGGACACGGCGGGGTGGCGTCGCGAGCTCACAGGCCGCGTGAGCTCACTGCCATGGCGACGGTGGCGCTCGGGAAAGCTTTCCCCGACGTCGGCGAGAGGAGGAGGAGGGGAATGGGGTGGGGGAGTTGTCCAGGGGGCTGCGGGGGTTGGCCTTATCGGGTCCATGGCGGGAGGGAGCAGGTGAGGGAGGGGAGGGCTCCAGGGACGCCCGTGGCCACGGCGGCGCCACGGCGTCGAGCAGGTGGCGGACGTGATGGGGGCAGGTGGGAGGTGGAAGACGGGCCGGGGTGGGCTGGGCTGAGGTGGCCTCGCCCCAGGCGGGTTATTGTGTTTTTTTTCATTTTCTGGTTTTTGTGTACTGACCTGTGGTTTTTATTTTAATTTAGTGCCTTTTTGCTTTTTGTAAAATGGATTAGGTGTCCCAAAATTAGTATAACATTATATGTCAGTGCCACAAAAAGTTTTGAAGCAAAATAAAATCATTAGATATTTATTTTAAATATTAAATGCCCCAAGTAAGGGTTTTAACCTACTGTTTGAATTGTTTGGAATTTTCTGTAACTCCAAAAATTACCAAAGTTGTTCCAACATGGTTATAATGATTTTAGGCAATTTATAAAAATAGTTCCATGATTTTTGGAACAACTTTATTTGAGCACTTTTGTTTTATTTTCCATTTGAGGTAGTTTCAACTAGGGTTGGATTTCTTGATGAGCAAGATGCATTGTGCTTTGTGTTTTGATTACCAACCAGCATGGTTTGGAAAGAGAAGAAGCAAAGTTTGATTAGGGACAGGGAGTAACAGTGATTAGCAAACAGTGATAGTCAACAGTGATGATGATTACTGTTACAAGCATCTGAGGGTGTTACACCAAGGCTGGGCCCAGGCGGCATCTCTGTGGGCCTTCTATCTTCGGGTACACCGGGTAGGCCCATTCATAGGAGTCGTGGGGTCACCCCTCGTCAGTCATTGCCTCAAAAAACAACCTGCATTTGTTTTTGCAGAAAACACCACTACTTGGGGTAATTGTTCGCAGAAAACACCTAAAACATCACTAGCACATTTAATCCTCAATTAGTAAACTCGGTCCACCGTTCAGTACACCTAGCCTGAACTGAACCGTGCTAGTTCAACCAAACCGAATCAAACCAGCCGGACTAGGTCGAGGGTTTCCAGCCGCAGCGACAAGCGGACGGCGGCGGCCATCCATGCGCCACGTCGACGAAGCCGCCGACGACGATGGGGGCGGCGGCGGCGGCGCATATCCGGCGTGGATGATGGGCATCATGGGGCGCGACAGTGGTCGTGGCGACGGCCCGCCGACGTTCCACCATGGGCTGGCAGCGGAGGCGGGCTCCATGGGAACCAGCGACGGCGGCGGACGTGGTCACGCGCCGGAGACGAGGACCTCAGCCATGAATTCCGGCAACCCCTTCTGCTTCACTGGGTAAGATATCTGTATTTGGTACTCCCTCCTTCCCAATATCTAGGGCATATTGGTTTCTGCACGAAAATTAGCCCAAGTTGTTCGTTGCTTCAGCGCTCGTACTTGTTACAGATATCTTGGCATCCACGATTTAGTTAGAGCAAGTCATGTTACAGATATCTTGGCATCCACGATTTTCACTAATGCCTTGATGTACATTGTTTCTTACTGCCACCGCTCTGGATTTGTAGGTGTAGATGGATGTTTCTTGAAGGTAGGCTCTGGATTTCAAATCCTTGCTGCCACCGCTAGGGACGGCAACAATAACATGTTTCCTCTAGCTTTTGGAGTCGTGGGAAAAGAGGAGACTTCAACTTGGTGTTGGTTTCTAACCCAGCTAAAGTATGCTCTAGGTGGTGGCACAAGTAAGTATGGCCCCTTCACTATCATGTCTGACCGCCAAAAAGGGTTATTAAATGCAGTAAACCAAGTCTTTTCAGATTGCGAGCATCGCTTTTGTCTTAGGCACATATATGCTAATTTTCAAATAGCTGGATTTAGGGGAGATGACCTAAAAAAGTTAGTAGATGCTGCGGCATATGCCTTACATGCAATGGATATGCTAAAATAATTAAACTTAGATGCATGGACTTGGCTTAGCAAAATTTCTACTAAGCATTGGGCTCGCTATGCTATGGACACAACATGCAAGACGGATCTGATTGTCAATAATTTAAGTGAAATTTTCAATAGCTACATCCTTGAACAAAGGGAGAAGCCCATAGTGACTATGATGGATCAGATTAGGACCAAGCTTATGGTTAAGTTTGCGACTGCGAGAGATGGAGTAGTTGTTGCACGTTGGAAAATAACACCACAATATGGTGAAAAACTTGAAACTGAGAAGAGATTTTCTAGGTGGTGCACGCCGATGAATGCAGGGAATGATATTTGGCAAGTTGAGACACCAACTAATGGGAGCAAAGAAGTGTGTGCTGTGAACCTGTGCACCAAGACATGTGACTGTAGGAAATGGGACCTAACAGGAGTGCCATGCAAACATGCCATAGCTGTCATCTACAAAGCAAAGCAATATCCAGAAGATTTCATTAGTGATTTTTGTAAGAAGCCAATGTATGCCCTAGCCTACAAGGAAATGATATATCATGTGCCAAGCCAACCTGATTGGGTTAAAACTGATACGGTTGACATAGAACCTCCTATCTTCCATACCAAGCGAGGGCGGAGAAAGAAAAAGAGAAGGCCTAGTGCAGGTGAAGGGACAGATGGAACTACAAGGATGATGTCAATTACTTGCTCAAATTGCAAACTTAAAGGTCACAGGTACACCACATGTACGCAGCCATTGAAGCCTCATCTTTCTATTAGGAAGGCAGGGCACAAGGTACTAATCGTGAAGTCTTTCTTTATTAATCTGTTAGTCGATATTTGGCATTTTGTAGCTTATTATTGCCTATATTCTGTTTACCATGTGTTGATCACTTCTTATCTATTTTAGAGTAATCGACAGCTGCCCGAGTACATGAAGGCTCCTGCAGGACCTATCTCGCCACAAGCTGCAGCACCTCCACCATCACCGACGTGTCAAGTCCCGTTTGCACCACCACGGCAAGCTCCAGCCACACCTCGCCATGATCCAGCCGCACCTCGCCATGCTCCAGCCCAACCAAGGTCGAAGCTCCATTCTGTTCGTGGACGAACATGAGGGGTTCACTACACAGAAACTCGGCTTTATGGTTTCTTCACAGCAAGTAATGGGCAGGAGCAAGACAAGTAGGTTGTAGAAAATGACAAGAGCCATGTAAATATTGAGACTCTTATTTTGGATGTGTCGTCAACTAGCTGCCAACACTAATGTGATTCCTGATGCTATGTATGGTTCAAACATATTTATGCCCCTGATGGTATGTATGGTTCAAATATATATATATAGGACGCCCGTTTGGGACACCTAGGTGCCCAAGCTCCTTGCCTTTCCCACCACTTGATTGCATTTAGATGTGTGCTGCGGCAATAGATGTTGATTGAAAAGTAATTATGATTTAACCACTAATTGAATACCATAAAGATGACCTACACATCATGCATGGAAACTATTATATAGTATACTAGTACCATGCATGACCGTTTAATGTTGAGAGAGAGAAAGAAAAATGAAGAATTAATGTGTCATATTAATATCGTCATTGGGTATGGGTGCTCATTCTATAAAAATCACGTACATGCCTATGGACATCTGTAATATGTGTACATTCTCACTACTTAGGTATAATATCTACACGAAATGGTATACTTAAGTATGTGTATATTTTGATTTAGTATGAATTTAGATACCTGTAATACCCACTACCTGGTATTAAAGTCTAATAACGTGTAATACCAGCGCAAAAAAAAACGTGTAATACCCACTACCTGGTATTAACGTCTAATAACATATACACGTACATGAGAAACTCAAGTATGTGTATGTTTATTTACCTATTTGGAATTACCAAAACGTACATGTGGGTATCTTGGGTACATGTTTATTTTTCATTGGAGATAATACCTTAAGTATGCTTATATATTAATTAGGTAGAACACCAATACATAAATATTTTTGTTAGGTATAATACCCACCAACTGATAGCACGATCAGATAATATTTACGCATGAATATATTGGATATGTGTATACCAGAAAATTTAATTATTTTGTTATACACAATGTACTACAGTGCGTACATATGTCCAAATAAATCACATGGTATTATGTAATAATGACGTGCATTATCATGGCAGTTATAGCATGCACCAAAATTTGAATTATATAATAATGATGACGTGCATTATTATGGTAGTTATAGCTTGCCCAGGCACCTAGGTGCCCCAAATATTTTATGTCAAATATATATACCTGGGTGAGGAATAGTTATTCTTCACCCCCTCTGTTTTCACATCAATGCACCGTAATTTTACATTTCGTAAATTTTGTTTTATTTCATACGTAAAAAGAGAATCTAAAAAATTATAATCGCCGTAAAATATATTTTATATTACGTAAAATTACAAAGGTAAAAATGATGGTGTAAAATATACATAAAATGTAAAATTTTTTATCTTATGACCAATTTTTTTGTTTTTTTATGTCAAAATTTATGAAGTGAATCCATATTAATGTAACTATTTGTATTTCAAACGTAATTTTTTATGAAAGGTTCGTAAAAATACCTCGGGTGAAGAATAAATTATTCTGTACCCTGGGTGATGAATAGCTTCACTATATATATATATACTAGAAGAATACCCCCGCGCGTTGCAGCGGAAATCTCTATAAGAACTGTACAATGTAATTTGAAAAGGTATAAGATGCATGTAAATGAAAGTTGGTGACATTGAAAAATGATTGGGTACAGTGGTGAGGGTGATGTGGATAGCTTGCATGTTGAGGTAGATCCCATAAATGCATCTTAGCATGGTATTGTTAGTGGATGACATGGAAAAATGATTGGCTACAATAGTATGTGATGTGGATAGCTTGCATGTTAAGATAGACATCATAAATGCATCTTAGTGGGGTTTTGCTTTATAAGAGATATATATATATATATATATATATTTATCTTTACAGTTTTTCTTTTCTTTTTCAAATCAATACATCATGGACTGGAAACAAATTGGGTGGTAGTGGCATCCTGGTGGATAGGTCCAGTTTTGCTAATTTGGGGTCAAATGATCTAATAATGTTTTAGGTGTTCTCTGCAAGTAATTACCCCAAGTAGTGGTGTTCTTTGCAAAAACAAACACAAGTTGTGGTTCTGTGCAAAAAATGTTCCAACAAGTGGTGTTAAGTGCTAAAACCTTCCACACAGGAGATCCATCGGCCGGGCATGAACAGAGCAGCCGCCGCCGGTGATCTTAGGGCAATTTCAATTAACCGATCCAAACGAACGACAATTTTATCCTCCTTTTGTTCGTTTGGGTCGCCAAACAACTCGATATCCATGCAGAGTCCGACCGCCCTTTTCGGATCGTTTCACCCAACGATACGACAGGACGCATTTGGCCAGATACAAACACCATGCCATAGTCCATGCCAACTTGATGCCATGACATGTCAATCCAGTTCAAATCAGTTTAACAGCCGGGACACGCCCCCAGGCCGCACAGTTGTCGCCAAATAATGACTGTGGCACGTGCATGGGCCAAGGCACACAGTTGTAGGCCGAGACACACCCCAACCCACAAATATGACATCAAAATAATGGTCGGGACACGGTTCACGTTAAAAAACAAAGGCCGGGATGTGCCCAGACCGCACATTTTGTGTAAAAAAAAAAGCCCTCGACCTTGTATACCACACTCGTCGTGCAACTCTAGGAGCCTGGTTGATGGAAATTGTCACCTTTTTTACAAGAGCAAATATCAAGTATGCGTGAATCTTTGGAGAGGGATAAAGTGGAAATGCAGGTGTCTGATTCTTCTTATCACTTTGGCATAGATGGGATCCATATCCATTCAGTTACCGTAACAACGTAAAAATCCAGTCCGAGTGCTCCACTTTTTTATTAAATGGAGAAAGGCATCAAATAACGCCACATTTTCATTGATCTAAAATGCAAAGTGCATCATGGATTACAAAGTCGTGTACTAAACTTGAAATAGTCTAGTAATAGAAGGGCATTGAGTGTATGAGTTGAAAATTACATTCGAAGACAAGTTTTACTTATGACAGTGTGCATTATTTTGATGCAGAGATTTTTATACAAAAGAGACAAGTTTTACGAAGTTGATAACCTAACTAGATGATACCCCGCGCTTTGCTTCGAAAAATATTAACAAATACTTTAATATTTTAAAACATGAGAAAAATTATGAAGCATATTATAATTTGATTATATATTTTTTTCAAAAAAATATTGTTTAGAGCACAAATCTAAGATAATTTAATAAAAATCTAAAAATATGTATGATTTTTTTTGCTTTGTTAATTTATTACCTTGACAATATATCTGTGAGATGATAAGAGACGAAAAGAAGTTGAGTAGAGACAGTGGAAACACCTTCCCCCTGACTAAACCTAAAACAATGATATCAACTACATATGTGCATTCATACAAAATTTGTCGCATAGAAAAATAACATGCCAAATAACTTATAACTATATTTTCTATAAATAAATCATTTATAAATTGTGAAGCTAAGTGCATAATTCTTTTAATTTTTTTTTGTCATGCATGGAGAATTAGATGAAAGCTTGTGCATGAAGACTTGGACAATGATAGCAACTACAGATGTGCATTCATAGAAAATTTGTCGAATAGAAAAATAACATGCAAGGTAACTTATAATTTGATTTTCTATAAAAAAATCGTTTATAAATCGTGGATCTAAGTGCATAGTTTTAAAAAAATATTTTTTTGTGATGCATGAAGAATTAATGGGAGCATGTGCATGAAGAGTTGATGGAAATTAGTTTTTACATGGTGTACCTACTTGATGATGTGGATAGCACGAAAAGAAGTTGAGTAGAGACAGTGGAAACATCTCCTCCCTGACTAAACCTAAAACAATGATATCAACTACATATGTGCATTTATACAAAATTTGTCGCATAGAAAAATAACATGCCAAATAACTTATAACTATATTTTCTATAAATAAATCATTTATAAATTGTGGAGCTAAGTGCATAATTCTTTTAATTTTTTTTTCATGCATGGAGAATTAGATGGAAGCTTGTGCATGATGACTTGGACAATGATAACAACTACAGATGTGCATTCATAGAAAATTTGTCGAATAGAAAAATAACATGCAAGATAACTTATAATTTGATTTTCTATAAAAAAAATCGTTTATAAATCGTGGATCTAAGTGCATAGTTTTTTTTAAATATTTTTTTGTGATGCATGGAGAATTAATGGGAGCATGTGCATGAAGAGTTGATGGAAATTAGTTTTTGCATGGTGTACCTACTTGATGATGTGGATAGCTTGCATGTCAAGATAGAAATGTTAGTGGGGATGAACTATTTAGGTATTATAGATTATAGATGAGTCCATGTGCTCCACTTGGATAGGTGGTTGATTGGGATTGCTGCGACATTACTACTAAAATCAAGTACTTATCCAGAGCCGTACCTATTATCTCATTGAGTAACGAATTGATTAAGTTCACAAAAGTAAAGTACAATTACATTAGATCTCAAATTAGTTTAACTATCATCTAATTTTAGTGATATTATTTATGTAAAATATAAAATAAACGAATCATATCTCCTTTTATGTGAATAATTGGTTTCAACTCCCCTCTTCTGTCCTTCTAGGGATGGTGTGAAACTCTGAAATACGTTGGGCCCAATAATCTATCTATCTATCTATCTATTATATACTAAAAGTAAAATACGGATGAAAATAGAGAGAATTGCTAGAAAATCCCACATTAATCAGAAAGATCTGGCCATTGATATGTATTTTTATTAAATAATAACCGTTGGATCTCATTAAAGTGGGGTTTCACGCATAGTGGACTTGGCCCATGAGGCCCAATATATATAAGAAAACTATCCTATACGGAGTCATCCCTTTCTTTGATGTTGTCGATCACCATGTCTAAAATTGCTGCCACCATGATGCGCGACAAGTACACATCGAATTGATTTCTTGGTGAAAGACACACACATACATATGCTTGTAGCCGTAGATGGACATGTCGGTGGATTGATAAGGTTAAACAAGCTAACTTTGTACATCAAGATTGGTCTCGGGACATAGCATCCGGAAGCAGATTAATCTAGGATTGTAGGTCGCTCCGGCCGGCCGGAAAGCACGTGACAACTAGACGGATCGTTTCTTTGAAAGTAGGAGTAATACCGAAGCGCTTGACAAGCATATGGATCAGTATATATCAGTGTATCTGGTGTTAATGGTGGCATAGAAGAGCATGGTTGAGTCAGTCATCGTCCAGGTCGAGCCGTCGACACAGCCAGCCGCATCCTGCATGCATGATTCATCCATACATGAGAGGAGCAACAGCGATAATGTAGCTGTAATTCGACATCACATTCTATTATGCCTCCCACCAGGCGGACATTTTACCTCGATCGGCCAGTGTTTCTTGGAAGTTGGAATTCAATCTGAATTCATACTTTGTTAATCGTTTGTTAATATAGCCTAAAGGAGTTCTATGAAGGTTTCCTTGTAGATCTTTTTTTTTCCGGGTAGAGAAAATTAGCTTCCGCCAAATATATTTTTAGAATTATTAGTACTGATAATTAAGATCACACTTTGATTTGTTTATCGAGTTCTTATTACTTTGTTGAGTTGTGTCTCAAAGGACCACGAAAAAAAATGCAGTTTTTCGAGTAGCACACTTGGTAAACGTAAGAGCTTGGCAGAGACGCCGGTTAGCTGAGATCTATTCTTTATATATGCATGGATGGCTTCATGCCTTCATGCTGTTTTGATATGACCAATTTGATTGTATGATTTGAAGTTGTTTTGTGTGTTTCATTATATTATCTATCATATATGCTGTTAATAGTTACTCACACCAGTCACCATCTCCCTTAAACTCAGGGTACCATGGGGAACAAATATATATGCCGCTACTTTATTACAGAGTAAATATATTGGTCCTTATTTTTAAAAATGGTAATATCTTAACTATTTATAAATACATACAAAACATAAATGTCAAGTTGTCTCAGAGACAAACCTGATAATATTATTGGAGCTATTTTAGATATATTACAACAAATGTATGTGTGAAGTGATAGTTTATCGTACAAGGTCGTTATGCAAAAGTAGCAACTTTTTATAACTCAAAACTACTTATTATGAATATCATCCAAATATTTCTCAATAGCTCCAAACACATTGCGGATGATGCCCTCGCATTTGCGAGGGCCACCATACTAGTTCCAACAATATCAAAAGGAAGGGGGTGGGAGCGCGGGCGGAGGGCGGGGGGTTATACTTTTTTACCATGCATGAATGATTAATGAGTCATATAAATCTCTAAAATTCATCTAGAAATTATTGTTCAATTGCAAATGAGTTGATCTCAATAATTCAAATAGATTTAAGCTTGGCCTGACCGTGTGCTGCTAGGATCGAGAATGGCGCCTTCTTGCTGGAGCGCTTGATGACGTCGAGGTCCATCTCCAGCACGACGAGGAAGAGGAAGTAGAGAAGGCCGAGGTACGCCACCGTCTCAAGCGTGAGTTGGTTGTGCTATGGGAAGACCATGTTGGCCTAGACGTCCATTCGCCCCATGAGGGACAACCCGAGCATGATGCCGGTGAGGATCTCAGCTATGACGAGGGGCTGGCGGAAGGGCTTGAGGAGGAGGACGAGGACGTGAATGGTGAGTGGTGACATCGATAACGATGAACTGGAGAATGAAGGGCGGGAGAGAGAACTCGAGCGGGTTGATGCCCTACCATTGGTGGTGATCATCATGATTCATGGGCAAGTAGCACACCACCAGGTGGGTGATCTTGGGCCTCGTCGCGGTGTAGATAAACGACGTCGTCATTTATCGGTCCATCCACGGGCGAAGTACACATGACAATTGTTTGACGAAATGCATTAGCTAATTATAAGGTTTACTTCTCTATATTTAAGGGATCCGTTAGCTTCGGTTAAAACTTAGTGAAGTAAATATCCTTAAAACATATGTATAGTGCCGTAGTTGCTGATGCCACTGTTGCTGTAGGAGTGCTCCATGCCTCAAGCTTCTTCTTCTTCTTCTTCTTCTTCTTCTTTTATGTAGGAGACTTCTTCTTCTTGTTGAGTGTGTGTGAACTGTGAAGAAGAAATGAGAAGGTGAAAAGCATTTATAGGCGAGCTAAGCCCACCATGAGTGCCCTGCTGTCAAATAATACCGGTGCCTTGCCGGTTGCCGCACATGTTAATTTGTTTTGGAGAAAACAAGGCCGCCACTTGGGGGCGGCTGTGTGTGGCCCATGTTGTTCTTGTCGACGAGGCACTGTTAACCGTGGAATTTATGCTCTGTAGCCATACAAGTGCTCCGTAAAACGACTGGAGTGGAGTGATTCAGTGGGAAGGGAGTTGTTGGCAGGCAGGGAGATCTTTGAAGAGAACTTTTGAAGCGTCCAAAGAGCACTGACCGGTCGCCGTCGGTCCAAACAGAATTCGAGCTCAGGAAAAATTTGAAATCCAGGTCGCAATCTGGACATTTCGAAACGAGCGGGCATTGGATGGATTCATCTACACCTTATTACATTTTCTCTAGTGCATGGATTCATTGCCCTGCATGACGTTTGTAACAGCAGAGCGGGGGCGAGCGAGAGATGCATGTGACCGTGACGGCTCACTGGTTTGTAGCCGCGAGCTGCTTGTGGCGGTACGCTAGCTCTTGGGGGTGCCATGTCAGCTGTGTGGCGCCCACGTATGTGGTCGACCGAATATCTTGGCCATAACCTGGTCCGCTACGTGCCTCTTCTTGACCTGGCCAAGATATTTGTCATGTGGTGAGCGCTATGGTTCTACCCTACGTACTTCCAATCCCCCCCCCCCCCCCCTAGCTAGCATAAAAATTCCCTGGTCAGTACCTTGGATCAGATCCACACTCCACCCAAGAATCCAGGGGCGGACCTAGAATGTATTTTGACTGGGGGCAAACTAGTTGAGTGGAGGCTATTCTATTAAAAACCAAAGATTTTAAGCATGTTTTTTAAAAGACATAAGCAAATTTTACTGTGATTTCAAATTTTGAGTGGGGCCCTAGGCCCCCACTCACCTCAACGTAGGTCCGCCCCTGCAAGAATCAATATAAGTTAAGATACATAACCTAAAAACGAATCTTTAAACCTCCCACAACCGTTTCAACTAGGTTATTCAAATCAACTTTGTTATCCAACGTGATCCTGTATCCATCCACGGACTGATCCATATGTTCGTTTTTCCGTAAATTCGATCCAAACAAAGGGGGCTTTGCGAAAGTTTAAACCGCAGATATGTAGGATTCCGACACCCTTGGCCTACTCCAAAACCATCTCCCCCGTCGCGCACTTTTCCGTCCATATCGTCAACTTCAAATTCGTGTCGCCCAGAGTGGACACAATCTCTCATGTTGCTTCGGTATTGAAGCGACACGCCTGCCTAGAGCATCGCCCATGCACTTCCCCATAAATGCTCCTTCTTCATTAGATGCAACGAAACAACTACACGTTCATCGCGTGCCGGCATTAAACATGCGCGATGGCCGAAAAAACCACTCCGATGCCCCGCATTCAAATTGGTTGCTTCGCTTTCATAGTCGGCACTAACTATTTATATGTGCATTCACATGACATCAAACCCACCACACCCTGTTTGCTCCCCAATCTTATCCTTCATCTCCACTATGACGATGAGCTCTAGGTTCTTGTGGGATAGAGGTCGGTTTGTTCGCCTAGCAATAGCGGGTACGGAGGTGGCAGAGGTAATTGCGGACATCAACTCTCTTCAACAAGTCGAACGCAGCGGCGATGCAAGCGACGATTACAGGTAGCAGTTCCCCTCACCAGATTGCGCATCGGCTGACTACGATGTGTAAACACTGTGCTCCGACATAAAGCTCACGTGAAACACCTATGTAGGAAGTCCCTTTATGTTACTGTCTCCCAGTGGAAGCGGGTTGCCACATCATGATGGCCATGGACTATTGTGGGCTTGCCGGATGCCGCTCTTCTTGGGATGTGAAAGCTCAAGAATGATCAGAGGGGGAGGGGGTGAATGATCACTTCTAAAAATTCTAAGGAACTTAGAAGGAAATCATGCAAACTACAAAGGACTAAAGGCATATCGAAGGAAATACAGTATCGAAGGTAATGCATAGCTCGAAAGGATTGAGAGCAAGGAAAACATCGAAGGCAAACAGGCTACGAGTAAATGCTTGAAGTAAATGCTAGAAGGAAAACGAGCCTGACACAGCGATGTTTGGTAAACCAGTTCACACTCTGCAAAGTGCTACGTCTGGTTGGAGGGACTGGTGATTGAACACCTGGAGCAAAACTCTCTCCATCCTATTCTCCACTGCAACAAACTCCTCGAGCTTGTCCAGTTTTCACTCGTGGTAGATGATTCAGGACATCTCCGAGACCTTTACAAACTTCCTTCAGCAGTGACAATTACTCTTCGACTGCTTGACAGGCGACGCCTAACCGTCTAGGAGACTTGCAGTTCTCCAAGATAAAAGGATCGGCTAATCTCAACCTAAGTCATAGTGAATTGCTCAACTCAGTTTAGACTTGGGTGTAGGTTTTCTCTCGATGGATCTCTTTGGGATGCTCTCAGACTTCTGTCTTAGAATCTTCAGTGCAGCAGCCAACCCGAAATGGCGGGTAGGTGCGGGGTATTTATAGTTGGCGATCCCGATGGGTAAAATGACTGAAGTGACCCGATGCAACCGCTTGACGCGTGTCCACAACGGTCGGATTCCAATCACTGCGCAACTTTACTTGAGGAACAAGTAAGCTGACTCACCGAACGAGTTCTCTCTCGAAGGCACGAAGTGCAATGACTTTGCCTTCGAGCTATTCGCTCGACTAGGTGAGATTTCTCTCGGTAGGCTTTTGTGGGTTTTGGTTGAGCAGAGCAAATTCACTTCGACAAAGATCTCAACTAGCAAACCCCTCTTAATAGTACGGTTTTTCCTACGACTCAGGAAATAAAGAGAAACTAGCAAAAAGACTAAGTCTTCGACCAGCTTCAGCTTTCTCCTCGTTGCGCTTTTGCTCGAGAGAGACATCTTCTTCGACGACATTTTTAGGGGTCGTCTTCCTTCAAAGGCTTCGGTAGATGACTGCAGCTTTACTGCAGTGAGTTGTCCTTCGACCTTCTACTTGCAAACTCCATTCTTTCGGAACCTAAGTATCTGTTTATACTCGAAAACAATATTAGTTCCACTTCTGCTTTGTCCAACAATGTCCAAAACCTTCGGGGGCAAAACTATTCAGGTGAGGAGGATATTCTTCGAAACCACAACGTTGGAGTTGACCGAGGGAATTGAACTTCCGAAGACCTTTCCAATCACGGCGAAGACATTCACGCAGCATCTGATTGTTGCTCATGGCAATGTTTCGCAGGTGATTGATCTCGTCCATCATAGCTTGCTTCTGAATAAAATCTTGATCAATGTGATGTTGAAGCATTTGCTGGGACCGAAGAGAAACTTCCATATGATGCACTGGCTTGATAAACTTCGAGCGAATATTGCGCTCAGTTAGGTGGGCGCGGATGCCAGTGTGCTCAGCAAAAGGATCGTTGGGTCGAGCAACAACCTGCAATACCTCACGAACAGGTGGAGTGAAAATCTTCGGGTAATTAGATACGGGGAATGGCACGTCCCGAGAGTAATTGCAGATTGCCATCAGCCATGGTGCATATGGCTTGTGGGAGTTGTGGTCATCAGCACAAGACACTAAAGTTCTGAGGAAGTAGTCTTCAAAATCGAAGGGATGACCGTGGACTAACTTCAACAGAGCAAGTTGCACATCATTTGGAATTGGAAAATTATCGTGCACATCAAGCATTGGCATCAAAGTCTTCGAGAGAATATAAAACCATGCCTTTGCTTCAAATACCAAGTGTCTTGGCTTCGGCTCAGAGGGGTAGTGATATCCTACGACTTCTGGATCCATCAGCGTAGAGAATTCAGCAGGAGTTGCAGCAGGTAAGTCATGAAGTTTGTGAGGTAATCCTTCGAACCGAGGTAAATTGATGATAGCCAGAAATTGGTCAACAGTCATGTGAAAAACTTGGCCTTGAATCATATAGTCAAATTTCCATGTCTTCGAGTTCTCAGGATCTCCAGAGACATAAAGTGTTGCATAAAACTGCTTGATAAGCTCGGGATTGTAACCACAATCGAGAGCAAACATCTTGTGAGCATGCAGGCTATCAATTGTCTCGGCAATGTTCTCGAAACAAGTAGTGGAGTACACCGAAGGCATATCAAGATATTGATGCTGGAAAACTCTTGCCTTGTTGTACAACACACGAGTATAATAGATAGCTTGCTCTTGGGTCCAAAACCGAAGAGAATAAGCACTTCTGGGCTTCTCGTAGGGATTGGTACCGAAGAAAAATGGCTTGTGTTCGCGCCTTTTGAAGATGGGACCTCCTCGAGGAACATCTGAGCGGAACAAAGGCAGCATTTCTCTCGGATGAGCAGAGTGAAGCAGCTCATCAATGGGAAAAACCTCAGCAGCATTATCTGGCATCTGGAACTCTGGTTCAGCAGGTCGAGTGATAGATGATGGGATGTTGACAATATCCTGAGCCGGAGTGACTGCAGGAGCATTCTCCTCGGCCTGAGCTACGACGGCATCTCCTTCGTCGGTCTGAGCATTCTACGCGGCCTCTTCATTTTCCATGGCCTCCAAATCTTCATCAAATTGAGCAAAGGCATCAACCATTTCTTCGTTCGAAGAACTTGATGAGGAGGATGAAGAATTATCACTGGAACTGGCATCTCCAGAACTATTGCTTTCGACAGGGTCTCGCCGAGAGGAAACTGTCGTGATATCAACATCATCATCTTCTCCTTCAGGCATAGTCCGGGCAGAAGAGAAATCTTTCTGGACTTGAGTTTCTTGCTCGACACGAGCAACTTGCTCGGTCTCTGCATGAACTTGGGTTTCAGTGGCGGGGGTGGTCGAGGGAATGACATGAGGTGGAGATGGTGGGTTTGGAGGTGGTGGCGAGGCTTTTGGTGGTGAGGGTTGATGGGGTGGAGGTGGAGGTGGAGGTGTTTGTTGTCTAGGTGGAGGAGTGGCTTGACGAGGGGGTGGAGTTGTTTGTCGCGGCGGTGGGGTTGTTTGGCGAGGTGGTGGAGTTGTCTTGCGGGGAGGAGTGGGTTGCTTGGTGGGGATTGGTTCAGTTTCTTGTCGTTCTGTGGTAGCAACGACCTCGGTGGACTTGGCCTTCTTGGCGTTCTTCTCGATCTCTGGCATCCCACGCTCAGAGGTTGGGGCAGCAGACTTTCTCTTTCGAGATTGTCTATGGAACAGAGCATCATTATGCTCTTTGCAAATAGCAGACACAACTTGTTTTACCTTGTCAAACACAACAGTTAAATTTTCCTTCTGAGTCCTCCTGGAAGCTTCAGCAGATGCAATCTTGGACTTGAAAAAATTTCGGGACTCAATGTCCTCGGTTTCCTCTTGGAGTTGCCTGGTGTAAAACCTGACTTGTTCCTTATCCTTTCGATCCTGGGTGATGTAGCCTTCCCAGCGTATCATGTATCGAGCAACATGCTCTTGGATTTCAGCAGGAACATCATCCTCGGAAGTGACTTTGCTCGGTGTAGTAGCCATCTTCCAGAGAATGTGAGATATATGTGCAGCATACCAAGGAGCATTGGCATTTGATTCTCCTTCATTGGAACTCTCTTCATCGGCACGAGGACCGGAAACAGCTGGTGCAACAGGGGCAGGAGCTGGTGCAGCTCGAGGAACTGGAGCAGCTTGAGCCTTCTATCTTGCCTCCTTGGCTTTCTTTTCGGCTTCCTTGGTGGCCTTGGCAGAAGCAATGGGTTTTGAGACCACTGCTTTATCCTTCGAGGCACTAGGGGCCTCAACATTCTTATTCGAAGCACTTGGGGCTATTACCTTTTCTTTCGTGACTGTGGGAGTCACAACTTTCTCGGTGACCTTTTCTTTCGGGTCACTAGGGATAGTGCCTGCAGAAATCTGTCGTCGATATTTTTCACTGACCAAGTGAAGAATGCCAAGTTGTTGAGCAACCAGAGCCTTTTTATGCTCGGGCTGACTGTGAAAGTTTAGGAGCTTAGAATTAATCAAGTCTTTTTCCTCTTGTTCCTTTTGCTTGGCCAGTCTTTCCTTTCGCTGAATAAGCGTTTCATCATCTTCACCAACTTGAGCTTGCTTTCCCTTCGTTGGAGCCGAAGGTTTTGGTTGGCGAGCAGGAACAGGTGGAGCAGATGAAATAGGTGGATCTCTGACCAAATTGGTCAAGTCAATGTTTCCTCGAGGGGCATGTGGTGCTGGCTCCTGGATCCTTATGCCTCTACTGCTCGGCTTTTTCTTCAGAGGTAAGTCCTCGACATCAGCCTCTGTACCAGGGTCTTGATCATCTGAATTAGCTTCTCCTTCGGAGCTTGCATCAGGAGGTGAAACTATTACAACCTTTTTCTGTCTCTTGGCAGACTTCTTGCCACCTTTCGATTTGGCGCTAGGGCCAACATCCTCAGCAGATTTAGCAGCCGCAGCTTCCTTTCGTGCTTTGGCTTCTTTCCTCTTTTGTGCTCGAGCTTCTCGAGCTTCAACGAGCTCTTTAAAATCATCAGGTGTTTTGAGAGTTGTAGGGTGAGCATCAGCAGTAGGGGGTGGTTGAAATCAGACCAAGGATTTTTCATGGCAAACAACCTCTCCCAGCGAGGCAAAAGGGACTTGTACTCATACCAACGAAGTGCTTGAAGCCTTCGTATCTCTTGCAGACGATTTTCTCTCGTACGTTCATCCTCAGAACCTGAAGGTGTCCTCAAGTTCTTTTCAATGATCAAATCCTCTGATAAACCTTCAGAGTTATTGGTGATTCTTGTTCTGCCACCCATACGCTTGGGTGCTCTAATAATTCCTTCGTTGCCAGACATTTTCCTGCGAAAAAGAGAGGTACGAGGGAATATAGGAAAGTTGTGAACAAGTACCAGCAATTTCGAGGAAAAACATTTTGAATGCAGCAAGCTTTTCGAGAGATTTGTCTTATCGCAAGTTTTCATGAAAGTGCTAGGCTAGATTTTCATCGGGTGGAAATCTAACGAAGAACTTGTATGAATAAATCGCACAAGATTAAATCTATCGAAACGATACTGTAGGATTTGCCTAAGTGAGAGAATCCGAGGGATTTCTTACCAAGGACAGATGGGGAATCGACAGAAAAGCTAGAAACAGATTTCCTAAGTTTCAAAGATCCAAACGGATCAAACAGACCTAAAAGAAATCAGAAAAAAAATCAACACAAAAGCTGGAAACGATGAACAGAACGAGATTGAATCGACTCCAAAGCCACACATACCCTATCTTGGTGATGTGAGGCGACTACGGTGACGCGGATGATGATCTTCGTCGACGGGAACGTCTCCGGCGGCTTCCTTCCGGCAGCTAAGCGGCGAGGGAGTCGATGGCGACGAAACAGCACGGCGGCGCGCGAGAGAGAGAGAGAGCTTCTGGAGGCGAAGAGACGAAGTCGAAGGAATAGCGATGTCTAAGCCGGTGGAGTGGATCAGTATTTATAAGGGAGGGTCTGACCGAGCTGTCAGATCTGATCCAACGGCGCAGATTTCGCGTCTCTCTGCATTCAACGGACGGATTTTGTGGCGGTAATCGCGGGAAATCCCAACGAACCGAAAGAAAGTTGCTCCACGTCCGAGACCAAACTCATCGAACATCGAGTATAAAAGTAGATAAAACTTCGATAGATTTTCCTTCGGAATCAATGACATTCGAGGGGAATCTTGATCGAGTACAATATGTACATGTTCACGAGAGAAAAGCACATATGGGGTAGGGATAGAATAGAGGGAAAACAGGGTCCGATACTTAGTCAATCCGAGATAAAACAACGATAAAACTCGGAGTGATAAGTGTATAGGACAACACCAAACGAACAAAATAAACGAAAAAGAAACACGACAGAAAACTAACGAAAGTAATCAACAATGAAAACTAATGATACATAGTACCGATGGTTATGATCTTACAGCACATTGCGTGAGTCCAAAATGTTCAACTCACACCTCAGTGCACAGAACCTCTTTTCATCCAAGGGCTTTGTGAATATATCAGCCAATTGATCTTCGGTGCGAACATGACTGATAACAATATCTTCTCGCTGAACATGATCTCGAAGAAAATGATGACGAATATCAATATGCTTCGTTCGAGAGTGTTGCACTGGATTATGAGCAATTTTGATTGCACTCTCGTTATCACAAAGCAATGGAATTTTCTTCACAAGAATACCATAATCTTTCAGCGTTTGTTTGAGCCACAGAATCTGAGTGCAGCATGAACCGGCAGCAATATACTCGGCTTCAGCCGTAGAAATAGATACACAATTCTGTTTCTTCGAGGCCCAACAGACAAGAGATCTACCGAGAAAATGACATGTGCCTGAGGTAGATTTCCTGTCGACTCGATCACCAGCCCAGTCGGAATCAGAATATCCAACGAGATCAAACTGGGCACCCTTGGGATACCAAAGACCCAAGGTTGGTGTGTGAGCCAGATATCGAAGGATTCGCTTGACAGCAATATGATGAGATTCCTTCGGATTTGCCTGAAAACGAGCACACATACAAACTGATAGCATAATGTCAGGTCTAGATGCACAAAGGTAAAGAAGCGAACCGATCATCGAGCGATATTTCTTCTGATCGAAAGGTTTGCCCTTCTCATCTGCATCTAGATGAACATTCGTAGGCATTGGAGTCTTGATAGTTTTGCAACTGACAAGATCAAACTTCTTCAGGCAATCTCTGAGATACTTCTCTTGTGAAATGAAAGTACCATTTTTCTGTTGACGGATTTGAAGCCCGAGAAAGAACTTCAATTCACCCATCATTGACATTTCATATTTCTTAGACATCATGCGAGAAAATTCTTCGCTAATATCAGGGTTAGTACAGCCAAAAATAATATCATCGACATAAATTTGACACACAAAAAGATCATTTTTGTATGCACGAGTGAAAAGAGTCGGATCAGTTGTTCCTGGTTTGAAGCCCTTCTTAAGAAGAAAATCCTTCAGCGTTTCATACCAAGAACGAGGTGCTTGCTTTAACCCATATAGGGCCTTGTGCAATCTGTACACCTTATCAGGATTCTTCGGGTCTTCAAAACCTGGTGGCTGCATAACATACACTTCTTCTTCGATTTCACCGTTAAGAAATGCACTTTTGACATCCATTTGATATAGCAATATACCATTGTAATTGGCAAAAGCAAGCATGACACGAATGGATTCAAGACGAGCAACTGGGGCATAAGTCTCACCAAAATCAATACCTTCGATTTGGGTATAGCCTTGTGCAACCAGTCAAGCTTTATTCCTTACCACTATGCCATCTTCATCTTGCTTGTTGCGAAAAATCCACTTCGTACCAATGATATTATGCTTCGTGGGATCAGGTCTATCGACAAGGGACCAGACTTTATTTCTCTCGAACTGGTTAAGTTCTTCGAGCATGGCAGTCATCCAGTCTGAGTCTCTCATGGCTTCATCAAATTTTGAAGGTTCTAGCATGGAAACAAACGAAAAATTTCCACAGAAGTTAGCTAGTCGAGTACGAGAACGAGTGGTGGGACGACCTGGTAAACGAATCTCTTCGAGAATTGAGTCGACATCCACTCTTCTTCGAACGCGAGGAAAAATTTCTTCATCTTGTGGATCAGGTTGATCTTCGGGATCATTTCCTTCGGGTTCAGCTTGTCCTTCGGGATCAGCATTTTCTTCGTTTATGCGTTCTCCTTCGACCTGTGCATCAATTGCTTCAGGATGTTGATCTCCAGCGCCCCGGGCAATGTGTGGGAACATTGGACCATCATCACCCCTGTTTGCTTGTTGAGCATTTCCATCGACAGGTCGAATATCTCCAATAGCCATGTACCTGATAACTTCATCCAAAGGTGGTTCATCCAGGTTAAGAGGTAATTGCTCCTTTTGAGAGCCGTTAGTTTCATCAAATCGAACATTTAAAGTTTCTACAACTTTGCCAAGATGTGAGTTGTAAACTCTTTAAGTGTGAGAATTTGAACCATAACCTAGAAGAAAACCTTCGTGTGCCTTTGGGGCGAACTTGGAGCTGTGATTCATGTCTCTGATATAACATGGAGCACCAAAAACCCTGAGATAAGACACATTTGGCTTTTTACCAGTGATGAGTTCATGTGAAGTTTTCTTCAGAAACTTATGCAGATAGACCTTGTTGATGATATGACATGCAGTGTTGATAGCTTCAGCCCAGAACCTGATAGGGGTCTTGTATTCAGCAAGCATTGTTCTGGCCATTTCAATAAGTGTTCGATTCTTTCTCTCGACCACACCATTTTGTTGCGGTGTATAGGCAGCCGAGAATTCATGAGTAAAGCCATATTCATCAAGAAAATCTTCGATATGAGTATTTTTAAATTCAGTACCATTATCACTTCTGATATGCTTGAGAGATAATTCATATTCAGTTTGAGCTCTCTTTGCGAAAGTTTTGAACATATCAACAACCTTGCTCTTGTCATCTAGAAAGAAAACCCAAGTATATCGAGAGAAATCATCAACAAGAACCAGACCATACTTGTTACCTCCAAGACTAGCATAATTTTGAGGACCGAATAAGTCCATATGAAGTAATTCAAGAGGATGAGTAGTAGTCATGACGGTTTTTGCTGAGTGATGTTTCTTGGCAATCTTTCCTGCTTCACAGGCACTGCATAGACGATCTTTATCGAATTTCACATTATCAATTCCAACGATGTTCTTCTTCGAGATAAGAGTTTGAAGATTTTTCATTCCTGCATGACCAAGTCTTCGGTGCCATAACCAACCAGAAGTGGATTTGGCCATTAAACATGTGGACACTGCAGGTCCCGAAGAAAAATCAACGACGTAAAGATCACCCTTGCGATATCCTTCGAACACGAAGGAATAATCATCCTGTGAAAAGACAACACAACGAGACGCAGAAAACAGTACAAGCATACCCATATCACAAAGTTTTGATATAGACATAAGATTATATCCTAGAGATTGTACAAGCAAAACCTTATTAATATGCTTGTCTTTCGATATGGCAACCTTACCCAAACCAAGTACTTTTCCTTTGTTGTTGTCACCGAAGGTAATGTATTTCTGTGAAGATTCAGACAGTTTTTCTTCGGTGAACAAATCTTTGTCTCCGGTCATATGATTTGTACATCCACTATCCATGACCCATTCGGATCCACCGGAGACATAGCCCTGCAGAAGAATTAGTTCTTCTTAACCACCCACAAACGAGCAGGTGACTTAGAAGGCATGGTAGAGCTAGATGGATCAGCAATATTATATCGAACAAGATTGCATTGTCGATCAGGACCATCAAGCACACCATAAATATAATTCCTCGATGAGGGGTTAAAGTAACGATGGGTAATAGCAATTTTGGTGCGATTGTCACGATGGCGATAAACATTTCTATCTATACGATAGTAATCCTTTTGGGGAACATTTGAAGCAGGCACCAAGGGTTCATTTCTATCCTCGAGAGAATAGTAGTGATTCGGTGGTACCGAGGATTTTCCCTGCAAAGAATGATTAGGGGGCAGTTTTTCTACGAGAGATTTGCGAACCCAAATCTGTCGCTTATAAAAGCCATTCTTTGGAGGAGTACCAACAAACTCAGCCGACACCTTTCCTTCCTGATCTTTGACAAGCTTGTAGTCAGAATCAAGTGATTCATCAACAATAGCTTTGTCAATTTTTCAACTGAAACCTGAAAGGTTAGCAATATCAATGGGCTTTTATTTCGCAAGAACCCAGACAGTTTTAGGATACTGCTTGGGTTCCCAGTAGGTTCCATCAGGATTGATTTTCCTTTCGAAGCCAACTCCTTCGTTACGAGGATTCCTGTGAAGAAGAGCCTTTCGAAGGATATCACATAAGTACTGGTGTCCCTGCACACTTTTGAACATGCCTGTTTCAAATAAATTTTTCAACCTGAGGAGTTCCTCGGTAATGGTTTCCTCGTTCGAGGGGTTAGTATCATCGATAACAATAGGTTGCTTTCCTTTCGATCTCTCAGAAATAGACTCAATTTTACTTCGTTCCAAACAGGTTAAGCAAGGTGAAGTAGATTCATTTTTAGTTTCTGAGCCTTGTTGAGCCATGAGCGTGAGATTGACACTTTCCAACTCTTCATTAGCCTCTCTCAGTTTCTCGAGAGCCATTTTCCCTTGAAGTAATTCATAGGTTAGCTTCTCGTAGTCCATTGAGAGAAGATCATGCCGAGAGGAAAGCTCATCATACTTTTCCTTCAGAGCAACATGCTCATTTGTCAAAGTTTGACCCTTCTCAATCTCATCGATCAACAAGGTCTCAGATTTTTGAATGGTTTCACTTAGAGAATCTAGCTCATCTTGTTGGATAGAAGCAATTTTAGCAAGTTTAGCATAGCTTATCCTAGAGTCACTTTCATAAGCAGATCCATCAGAAGTATCGTAGGATTTCTTAGATGAGGATACCTTAGCCTTGGCCATGAAGCAGTAAGCGGGAGATTCATCTTCACTGCTCTGGTTGGAGAAGAATGAACTTGAATTCTTGTTCGAGGCGAATGCTATCCCAGCAACACCATCAGATTCAGAACCAGAACCAGATCTTGACTTTGATCCTGCTTCAGAACCGGAAGCTTCATCTTCAGAGTTCATCTCTTTACCCAGATAGGCTTTGGCTCGGTGTGAATTCTGTCGACGAGAGGAATGTGATTTAGAGGAAGAACCCTCTCGATGCTTGTGATACTTCTTCTTCTTGTCATGATCAGAACCATCTTTCTTGTCTTTTCTGGACCTTGAATCATATTTCTTCGAGTCATGGTTTTTGCTCGATCTGTAAGACTTGCTCGAAGAGCTGCTGTGAGAGTGCTTTGATTTATGTTCAATTTCCCAGAGAGGACAATCAGCAATGAAGTGACCTGGCTTCTTGCACTTATAGCAACAGTTATCTTTCGCCGAAGAGTTTCTGGATGATGATCGATGTTGAGATGAATTACTTGAATGTCTTGAAGAAAAGTTTTTCTTCGGTGAAGAGGAGTTCCTTCTCTGAAAGCGATTGAATCTTCTCATTATTAGTGCCAGATCTTTTCCAATGTTCTCGGGGTCATCTGAGGCACAACCTGATTCAGAACTAGCTTCAGGAGAGGAGTGATGTGAAGCTCTGGCCTTCAGTGCATGAGATTTTCTTCGACTCCCATTGACGTCACGTTTCTCATCTTCTTCCATCTCGAAAGTATTAAGCCTTTCAAGAATATCAGCGGCAACCATATCTTTGAAATCAGTTCTTTCCTTAATCATCAGCACAGTGTGATCGAAGGAATCATCAAGAGAACGGAGCAAAGTTCTGACAATAATCCGATTGGTAATGTCATCTGCACCGAGGGAAATCAGTTCATTTGACAGCGCAGTGAGTCTGCTGTATATGGAACAAACTTTTTCTCCCTCGTGCCTCTTGAACCGATAGAACTTGCTTCGAAGGGTGTCAATTCGAGCATCTTTCTGAGTGGAGACACCTTCACCAATCTTCTCGAGATAATCCCAAACACCTTTGGCCGAAGGAATATTCTTGACCTCATGATATTTTTCGGGAATCAGATGATTTGTGATGAAAACCCAGACTTCAGCATCAAGGGACATCTTCTTAGCCTCTTCAGAAGTGATGGCACTTTTGTCTGCGACATTTACACCATTCTTGACAACTTCCCAAGCGGCAGAGTTGATGGCCATGATGTTCCTCTTCATTTTGTCCTTCCAATAGGGATAGTCCTTCCCATTGAAGATGGGAATCGGTTCCCCCGAGCGAACAGCTGCAAACGACATTCTTGACAACACTCCAGGTTGTTAGACCAAAATACGCAGAGCGTAGGGAGTGCCTAGCTCTGATATCAATTGAAAGCTCAAGAATGATCAGAGGGGGAGGGGGTGAATGATCACTTCTAAAAATTCTAAGGAACTTAGAAGGAAATCATGCAAACTACGAAGGACTAAAGGCATATCGAAGGAAATACAGTATCGAAGGTAATGCATAGCTCGAAAGGATTGAGAGCAAGGAAAACATCGAAGGCAAACAGGCTACGAGTAAATGCTTGAAGTAAATGCTAGAAGGAAAACGAGCCTGACACAGCGATGTTTGGTAAACCAGTTCACACTCTGCAAAGTGCTACGTCTGGTTGGAGGGACTGGTGATTGAACACCTGGAGCAAAACTCTCTCCATCCTATTCTCCACTGCAACAAACTCCTCGAGCTTGTCCAGTTTTCACTCGTGGTAGATGATTCAGGACATCTCCGAGACCTTTACAAACTTCCTTCAGCAGTGACAATTACTCTTCGACTGCTTGACAGGAGACGCCTAACCGTCTAGGAGACTTGCAGTTCTCCAAGATAAAAGGATCGGCTAATCTCAACCTAAGTCATAGTGAATTGCTCAACTCAGTTCAGACTTGGGTGTAGGTTTTCTCTCGATGGATCTCTTTGGGATGCTCTCAGACTTCTGTCTTAGAATCTTTAGTGCAGCAGCCAACCCGAAATGGCGGGTAGGTGCGGGGTATTTATAGTTGGCGATCCCGATGGGTAAAATGACTGAAGTGACCCGATGCAACCGCTTGACGCGTGTCCACAACGGTCGGATTCCAATCACTGCGCAACTTTACTTGAGGAACAAGTAAGCTGACTCACCGAACGAGTTCTCTCTCGAAGGCACGAAGTGCAATGACTTTGCCTTCGAGCTATTCGCTCGACTAGGTGAGATTTCTCTCGGTAGGCTTTTGTGGGTTTTGGTTGAGCAGAGCAAATTCACTTCGACAAAGATCTCAACTAGCAAACCCCTCTTAATAGTACGGTTTTTCCTACGACTCAAGAAATAAAGAGAAACTAGCAAAAAGACTAAGTCTTCGACCAGCTTCAGCTTTCTCCTCGTTGCGCTTTTGCTCGAGAGAGACATCTTCTTCGACGACATTTTTAGGGGTCGTCTTCCTTCAAAGGCTTCGGTAGATGACTGCAGCTTTACTGCAGTGAGTTGTCCTTCGACCTTCTACTTGCAAACTCCATTCTTTCGGAACCTAAGTATCTGTTTATACTCGAAAACAATATTAGTTCCACTTCTGCTTTGTCCAACAATGTCCAAAACCTTCGGGGGCAAAACTTGCTCTTACAGGATGGCATCCCACATATTAATCGTCGGCTACATCTAGGATGATGCATGTTGGTACATAAGCTCCTTCACAGCTCGACCACCATGTTTCAATCTTAACTTCAGGAGCTTTATTCCGACGACCCGAATATTTGAATTCATGAAGCTCACGATCGTTATTGCACGGGCTCCAACGAAGTTTTAGACTAGTTTAGAATTTGATTTTATGTAAATTATATCTGAATTATATAAATTTTATCCGCGGTGACACAATCCTTTGTCCGCAGAATTCAGCACACGTCATAGAAGGCAAGAAACATGCTGGTCTAATTTTATGTACTCCCTCCGATCCATATTACTTGTCTTAAAATGAATGTATCTAGATGTATTTTAGTGATAGATACATCAATTTTAGGACAAGTAATATGGATCGGAGGAAGTATAATTTTTGCTCTCACCGCAGTTGGTTTCGTTGGCCTAATTTATGGTGAAATTTAAATCTCAATAAACGTGAATGCACTACATTATGGAATGGAGAGAGTATTCATGATAGTACCGGATATTTAAATTTGAGCCCAGGCTCATATGCTCCTGCACAAGAAACTTTTGAAAAGACATATGGAAAAAGCTAAAAAAATCTAAATTTATTATGATAAAAGATGCTTAGGGGCTAGTTGTTCGTGTGAAATTTGAATTCTTTTGAACATCTAAGGAGCTAATGGCAAAAAAGATAAATTCAACCCAGAATAGTGCATGAACAGTACTGTTTAAAGAAACTGCAAATTTATCTTTTTTACCGCGTGCTCTTCAAATGTACGAACTTGTTCAAAATTTACACGAATATCTTGGACGTAAGCATCTTCCACCCAAAAAAACTTATTTTTTTCGACCTTGTTTCATTTTTATTTTTTTATTTTTTGTTTTCTTGAGTGCAGATGCACCTCGGCACCGAATCGACTCTCCCCACAATATTATGTAAATTTAGCTCACCATCTGATTCTCCCTCATTCTTAAATTGTTATTGGGACTATCTGGAAAGAAAAGACAGCGGAGCATGGGCTTGAGCTGTTGCCGATGTTACTGACGGCCATTGGTCCACCTCCATCATTCATGGAAGCTTGAGCTCCATGAGATTCCACACCTCCACTTTACACTTTTAGTAGTAGTAAACAAGTTCAGAGCAAATCTCTGTTTCTTTTTTACAGCTAGCATAAATTCAGAGCCTACCTCCATCTCTCTTTTCTTACAGTTAGGATAAATTCCCTGGTTTGGACTTTTATAATGAATAGTACATGGTTTAGGAATCCATTTTTTTTGTCGCTCACATTAAAATACAGTATATTTTATCATGAATTTTTTTAACATCAGTATACATCCCTATGTATATGTGTAACTTTTTTCATAACTTTTGAAACAAACTAAATATTTTCTGGATCTCTTAAAATTCGGGCACCATGGAGTCTGAGCTCTGTCAGCAATTTTTAATTTTCCACATAAATCATTATACTCTGGCAGCATGGTGCCATGGTTGATGTAAATTTATTACTTTACTTCAAATCCTCACAAGGTTGGAGGCCTAGCGTGCTTAGGATCACAAGTTGATGCTGGGCTTCTGGGAGGTGCTTGCTACTCCAGCTCTTCACTAGTTTTACTGCTTATTTCCTGGTATCTTCTGTCTGTTGTTTGTGCAAGACCTATATTTTGGCTTTTCTGCTAATCCTGCGTGATCCGATCTAAGTCCGGTAGCCTAGTAAGCTCCCAGATTGTTGCACTTTTGCCGTTTGGAAAAAACTAGATGGTTTTATCTCCGACTGAAACTGGATTGTAGACCCGAAGACTATGTCGATTTCTTTAAATGAAATCGGAAAGGGGGAAACTCACTTTCTTTTACTCAATTTTTTATTACTTTACAAGAGCAAATCTCAAGTATGCGTGGATCTTTGGATAGGGAGAAAGTGAAAGTGTATGCATCTTTTTTACCACTTTGACAAGATGGGAACCATATCCATTCACCTATAATAACTATGCAAATATTCAGTACATGTGTTCCACTTGGATGGTTGATTGCAATTGCTGTAAATGTGAAAGTGGAAAACAATTGCAACATTACTAGTAAAATTATTTATCCAGAGCCATATCCGTAGTTTAAAAAATCGAACCGATGACCGAATCAACAAACCTATTGGTTCAGAGTTTTCATTGGTCAGGTCACCGGTTCACCCGCTGTCTTTTTTGCTACAATTTTTTCCCTAATACCAATCTAGTGTATTATCTATCATGTGACAACAATTCTATATTGTCGAGTTGATTAGTGGCTATAAAGTGGAATTATGATTTGTTTTTTTAGGAACACAGTACAACTCTGACGCTCACATACACGAGTATACAGTCACCCTATGATGCACACACGCACACCCTACCCTTATGAGCATCTTCGCAATACTGAGCCGGTACATTATCTTGAGATTAACGAAGCCACCACCTCGTCTTCGACGGGATCGTCTCCTCCCACTAAAAGCGCATCACCGGAAGCCCTGGAATAAATCCAGGAAAATGCGAGCAATACCCATGGAAGCAATTCATTTTTCTATTTTGACTCCTAGTCTGGTTCAACTGCTCTGGTTTTATTCCCTGGTTCACATAAAAACCTGCCAACAACTGCCCGCTTTGAACGGTCCACTCCGGTCTGGTTGCATGACGGTCCATATAGCTTACAAAACTGTTAGGATTGTCAGTTTGATTTTTACGGTCAGATAGGCGTCTCGGTCCGTTTTTTTAAACTTTAACCATACCTACTAGTCCATGGAGTACCGAAAAGATTGGATTAATAATTACATTAGGCCTCAGATTAGTTGAGCAACATACGTATACTCCATCCGTGGTAATCTAAATGCTCTTATATTTCTTTACGGAGGGAGTATCTATGTTTAGTGGCATTTTTCTGTAAAGTATAAATAAATGGATCAATCATAATTTATTTTGTAGTTTGGAAGCAACATACCATCGGCTAGCCGATAACCCTATTTTATTTCTTAGTGTTCAACTGGCCAATACATAGTTTTTGCATATGTTTTCTTCTTGCTACCTAAATTATGAAGAATCGTTCCTTAAATTGCTCCACATTCAATCTCACAAATCACTCATTAAATTATGTTAGAAGTTAATTCATTCCCTAACTCCTTTTGCATGCATGACAACGACATTACACTTAACTCGGCTGGCAACATAGCTGGATAATCTCTTTCCCTCATTCAATCTTTCTTTATCGCAATTAATTAATCTTTGTTTATTTCTCTGCTATAATCTCTCATATGACTTTCTGATACTGAAGAAACTTAGAAGCATATTTGAATTGAACAAATTACTTGCTAGGGAGCAAGGTGGAATTAATTAATAGTCAATCAACCTTTCAATCTGCACACCACATGATTAATCTTTTTTTTATGGGTTTGATGATTTAAATCCAAAGTCAATATCTCTATCGTTTGCATCTTGAACTAATGAATCTCGATCTAAATTGAATACATGCCCGGATGGTTGGGTGGATATTAGAACACATTGAGTCGGCTCATTAGCGCAGTAGCCGGCACTCACTCTGATCTATTTTTTTCTTTTTTGTTTTTTTTTCTTTCATTTTTCTTCCTTTCATTTTTTCGCATGAAAAATAAATGTTTTGTGTGTTAAACTTGTAAAAGGTTCGTAGCCTAAAAAATTTAAAACTATTCACACTCAAATTTTGTAAAATTTTAAAAAATGCCCGCACTTAATACTATTTTCCCTCCTTGTAACATTTTCATATATTTTTATTCTTTTTTGCCGCATTTTTATAAGATGTTTGCACTAAAAATATTATTTTAGATAAATCATATATAAACATATATAAAAATCCATAACGTATTTATTAAATAGTTCACACTTTAAAAAATGCGTTAAAATATTGGCACACTTAATTATGTTAAATTGTTCACACACAAAAATTTATGGTGTGAATTATTATTAAATAATATAATTTTTCAAGTGCAAACAAATTTTTGTGCTTTAAATATTTAAAAGGTTTGTAGCTAAATAAAATTAAAACTATTCACACTCAAATTTTGTAAAATTTTTAATAATGCTCGCACTGTATACTATTTGTCCTCCTTGTAACATTTTCATATATATTTTTTAGATCATTGTTATAAGATGTTTGCACTGAAAATAATATTTAAAAAAATCTTATATAAAAATATATAAGAATCCATTACATATTTATTAAATAGTTCACACTTTAAAAATGCGTTAAAATATTGGCACACTTAACTGTGTTAAATTTTTCACACACAAATTTTTTATAGTGTGAATTATTTTTAAGTAATAATTTTTTCAAGTTCAAACAATTTTTTAAAGAGTGAAATATATTTTTCATACGATATGATGATGGGTGTGCGAGCGACAACGAAACTGGCCCAATAGTTCGGAAAAAGGCCAAGGTCCAAGTGTGGCAACGAAGCGATTTTTATTATCCAGTGGGGTGCCAACCCAAGATGGGCCGATTTTCTTTCAAACTGCAGCGTTGGATGGCCCAAGTGAAGCAGTGAAACGTTTTTTTACTTATTAATTATATTTCGGGTTAATTTTCAGAAAGAGCAGGGGCCTTTCTGTAAAATATGTGTGACGGATCGAAAAAAGAGAGAAACGCACATTCCTTTATTATTAGGTATAGATATAGATTGGTTTCGACTTCCCCCTTTACCTTTTTCTTCCAGAATCATGCGAATCTCTGAAAAAGGGGTGAGACTACAAAATTTAGAGCATGAATGGGTCAAATAAATGTCTGGAATTATTCTGAAAATATTATTGTTCAATTGCAAATGGGTTGGGCTTAATAATTTCAATAGATTTAGGCTTGGCCCGGCCGCGTGTTGCTATAGGGTCCGAGAATGGCGTCTAAAAGAGAGGGGTCTGATCTCGAAAGAAAGCTCCATCTTCTTGAAACCTCTATCTGTGTAGTGGCCATACATCCTTTTGACGTATGGTGGTATGCATAGCAAGGAGAATTTTCATTCCTCTGCAGCATGTTGACACAATCCTTTGTCCGCGGAATTTAGCACACGTCAAAGAAGGCAAGAAACATGAGAAGACATGTACATAACCAGAGTCTATTCATATGTACAATCGATGAGACCAAGAGCCAAGAACACTGATGATGAAGAGAAACAGTGTGAACAAGGCTCTCAGTCACTTCTACTACCGAGTAAAATCCTAATCAGTTGTGGAGGAAGGGGGCCGTATCAGACAGTCGATTTGTCTTTGTCGCCGTCTTGGAGAGGTTCAGTTGTAGGTGCTGCCGAAGCTGGTGCGACCCGACGACGTCTTACCGGCGCCGTCGTTCCTGGGCGCCATGAGGTTGCTGATGGTCCTCACGATCTGGCGCTTGAGCTGCCCCCTCTTCAGCGGAGGCCTCCTCTCCTTTGTGCTGCCGAAGTTGCTGATGCCGCTGCTGCTGTAGGAGTGCTCCATTCTTCTTCTTCTTCTTCTTCTTCTTCTTTTATGTAGGAGACTTCTTCTTCTTGTTGAGTGCGTGTGAACTGTGAAGAAGAAATGAGAAGGTGAAAAGCATTTATAGGCGAGCTAAGCCCACCATGAGTGCCCTGCTGTCAAATAATACCGGTGCCTTGCCGGTTGCCGCACATGTTAATTTGTTTTGGAGAAAACAAGGCCGCCACTTGGGGGCGGCTGTGTGAGGCCCATGTTGTTCTTGTCGACGAGGCACTGTTAACTGGACTGGAGTGATTCATCACGAGGGGAGTCGGCAGTCAGGCAGGGGACATCTCTGAAGACAACTTTTGAAGCGTCCGAAGACCACTCACCGGTCGCCGTCGATCCCATATTACAGTGCTGCTGGAGTGCTGCCCATCGAGTGCTTCCAATTCCAACCTCCCACTCCGAGAGATGCATGCGACCGTGACGGCTCACTGGTCTGTAGCGAGCTTAATCTTTCAAGGTTCAGTGAATCCATCGCTGGTGGGTGCTGCTGGTGGCTAGCTTTCTTTGGGCGTGCTCTGGGGTGTCAACTTTGGGTGGCGCCCACGTACGTGGTCGACCGGAATATCTTGGCCGTGAACTTATCCACTACGTGCGTCTTCCACATATTTGTCATGTGGTGAGCCCTGAATCTGATCATGTCTAATTAGTTATTGGGGAGGTTACTGCCAGCACTAACAAAAGATGCCCTTGCTACTGCTATCTGGATATACAGAGAGACACCGGAGCTTTATACGTTAGTACTCCCTCCATTCCATAATATAATGCGTTTTCTGTTTTCGTGCTTCAACTTTGACCATAAATTTAACCAACGAGACCAATTGCGGTGAAAATAAAAAATGTATCATCAAAAACTTTTTTCGAATACAAATTCAATGATATAATTTTTGTTCCCGCCACATTTGATTTCGTTGGTTTAATTTACGGTCAAACTTGAACCTCGATAAGCATAAGCACACTACATTATGAAATGGAGGGAGTATCGGTCATTTGGCCAGTTCATCCCGTGGACGCTTGGGAGATACACAAACTCCTCACTCGTCGACACCTCTCTACCTCCATTTCATTTTTTACGGTTAGCATAAATTCCCCGGTTAGTGCCTTGCTAAGATCCGCACTCCACCTCGATCTGGTCTTACCCCAAAAGCAGTCAATTTATTCTTCCAAAGTAGTGTAGGAACAACAGTTAAAGATGACACTACATGCATGGACACAGTGAAAAACTGAAAGTTCAGAAAAGGGCTCTGCCATATCATCAGTTCTCTCCCACCTGCACTCACCAACATCTTGTAAGCGATTCGAGCAAGAGCCACTGAGGTCCTTTAATTTGCTGCACCCATCTGTTGTTCTAAAGAACTGCATCCTCGTTAACCATGCACCGGACGTCCTGTGCTGTGGTGTATGTGCCACATCGATGCATAAGTGTATTCTTTTGGCCTCCGCTTAACGATGAAGGTTTTGTGTACATACATGTCCGGTGAAATTATGTTGTTGTTCGATATTCCTTTTTCTGAAATGAAGGTGAAAAAATTGCCTCGTCGACTAATAATAAGAAGATAACTTTTCAGTTAATTTACAAAAAACAGGCGAAGCCAATACATAAATTATTTCAGAAAAAAAGCACAAATTGCAGTACCGTTAAAATTGAGCAGTAGGCCCTTAGTTCTAGTTGCCAGGCCTGGGCTTGATTCACGTTGGTTTGATTGGTCAATGGTATATATATATGTAGATATTCCTCAAATCTATGGAGCGCATACAGATCTTTGATCCATAGTTGCACACATGCACCTTGGCTAAACTAAAAGTGGTCGACAGCCCTCAAAATATCTTCAAATCAGTTGTTCGCGAAGAAATATCTTCAAGTGGAAAGCTGTTGTTCATTAGTACTTCCTCCATTTCATAATGTAGTGCGCCCACGTTTATCGAGGTTTAAGTTTGACCATAAATTAAACCAACAAGACCAAATGCGACGGGAGCAAAAATTATACCATTGAATTTGTATTTGAAAAAAGTTTTCAATGATACATTTTTTATTTTCGCCACAATTGGTCTTGATGGTTAAATTTATGGTCAAAGTTGAAGCACGAAAATCGATCCCGCACTATATTATGAAATGGAGAAAGTACTAGTACATTTTCCCTCCATATCATTACACTTGGTTCGATGGAAATTCGTCCCTTCTTTTACTAGAGATAATTTCAAGCATGTGTTTATCTTTTAGATAGGGTGAAAGTGAAAGTGCAGGTTTCTGAACCTTGTATCACTTTGTGACTAACGATGGCATCCATATAATGTGCTCCAATCTTGGATGGGTGGTTGATTGGAGTCGCTGTAAAAGTGAAATGAAGAAAATAATGCAACACGTGCTCATAATGCAAGTGTTCCGTGAAATTCAGTCTTTCGGTCATTAGCATAGTGCTACACGGAAAGAAAAGGCACAAATTCTCTGATAATTGGTTCCGTGACCCCGTTTACACTTGGAGCACCATGAGCCGAGCCCAAAAGTATGGCCACTTAATTTATTCCGGCAGATAGAATAACAGATGCACACCAACTGCTGCAGGCAATGTACAGACGCGCCAATAAATACCTTTGTACTGTAGTACTAATAAGTGTCTTTCATCTAGTATAAAGTTTGTACTAGCTTAGTACAAAATGAGCGACACTTATTATGGATCGGAGGGAGTACATGTTTATCACATCCTCATCCCCTTCTGCAGTGAGCACTTCGCTTCAGTCACAGTGCAATGATCACTTTTTTTAACCCCCCGGGGGGGGGTCTGGAAGACCCTAAACTGCATTAATTCATAAAAGCCATACATGTTTCATATAGGCCCCTCAAAGAAAAAGGAATGACAATACAGGGCCTAAAAATAACAAAGAGAACCCTAGAAACAAAGTTTTAAAAGCAATCGGGTCCCTCTACACCGCAGTGTCGCCGAAGCTGCCTATCACGGCCAAACACTACCGCCACCGGGGACGAAACCACTTGGGGCTATGACATCGAAGCCTGCCGTGCTGCAGGAGCTTGAGGGCCTCCTTCTTGGCTCACTGGCCTGGAGGTAAAACTGGCGCCGACAAGAAGCCTCTTGCGCCCATAATCCATGCCGCCATTCGACAAGAAGATTCGGCGGCGAGACGACGAATAAGCGCCATGGAGTCGCCGTCGAGGAAGAGCTCGTGGGGGGGGGGTCAGCAGCAAGGGGTCTCCCGTGGACGAATCTTGCATGCGACGACCGCCTACCACCTCGCAGTTCATCACCACGATGAAGCAAGAGGAAGGGGCAGGAACACGCCCAGAAAGATCCTCCCCGAGATTTATGGCGAGATTATTGAGAGAGCTTCGAATCGCCCAGATCTGGTCCTTCATCCTCCATGAATGCCAGAGAGAAGACCAAGACCATCCAACCCCGCCGGCGCTCGCCAACGAGAGGTGAAAGCTCAACGTGAAGAGGAAAAACTACCTACGGGCGAGCACATCTCCCCCTACTCCACTCCAACCGGCAGCGCCGGCGGAGGGAGCAGGAGGGAGGAGGCCGCAGTCCGTCAAAAACTTCGGCGAAGACAAGAACAGAAGAGCAGAGCGGTGGGTGGGAGGGAGAGGAGCGGTTGGTTCGAGGGAGAGAGTTGCCTGTGCAGTGAGCACTTGGCGACGCAGAAGAAGCAGAGAGGAGGAGCAAGAAGAAGATCGGAGGCGATGGAGTGCGAGTATCAGTGCAGCAGCAGTAGCAGCTTCGCCAAGAAGAAGAGGCCTCCGACGAAGAGAGGCCAGGTGAAGCTGCAGATAGCGAGGGCGCTGAGCAACCTCGTGTCTCCGGGCGCCGGTGTCGCCGCTGACGCCTCCAAGCAAACTAATCGCAGCAGCTTTAGAAGAGAAACAAGCTACAACTAATTTATTTATTTTGATATGGGTATAGTAAATACTTCCTCCGTAAACTAATATAAAATGTTTTAGATAACTAGTTTAACTATCTAACACATCTTATATTAATTTACGAAGGGAGTATCTGTAAGGAAAAATGGTGCTATTACTGATTATTTCTCATTTCGAGGATTTTAGCAGGATGGTCTCCTAGTTTATGTATGGAAAGCCTATCCGTTCCATTGTAGTGTAACTTGGCTTGATTGAAAACTGCTCCAAATGTTTGTGTGCATTATGCATGTATTTCAAGAAAATTTACTTGTATATACTGTTGAACAACTGGTTGCATATGTCAGACACACGTGACAACAAGATATTGGGGCAGACTCTGTAAGCCGTGTGATCTATCTCCTTCTCTCTCGTTGTTATCTCAACAAATTGTACGCTAATCCAGTGAGTCGCGCCCCTGTCTATTTAACACGCAGCCGTCGTCTAGAACAGGTTACGACGTTTCCAGAGATTACCTCTGCCACATCATCTTGTTTCCCCTCCTCCACCGCAAGCTCCTGCCATGGCCTCATTGTAACAACCTGGGATTTTCACCCAAATTAAAAAATTTGTTTGTTGCTTTATTTTGTTGCTTGTTAGGATTGTTTGTAGTATTTAATTCGCCGATTTAGTAATTGGTGACTTTATTTTCTCCCTCCTTCTCGTACCGACATGCGTGACCGAACCTTTCCACCCTGGCACACAATCCTTTGCGACACCGGGTTTCACCCGAGCACCGAAGCAACGTCCGGCACAAGACCAACCATCGCCATCGGAACGAAAAGCCCGTTTATTAAATAGACAGATTATTTTATTGAGAGCTGGAAAATGTTCTCAAAATGGTATTGAAGTGAGGTAGAAGTGACCGGCTCGCCGCGCTGAGCGCGTGGCTCGAGATTTCGCCCGAATCGGAGGTCGTATGAACTCCCGACGGTCAGAAACGTAAAACCGGACGCGCGTGAGAGAGAAACCAGGGGCGTTTGTGCAAACCTGCCAACCAGCCAGCCTATAAATAGACCCCCACTCTCTCCCACCCATTTTAGGGTTCCCCCTAGTTTAATTTTGCAGCCACCCCCTCCAAATTTTCCCAGATCTGCCCCCAAAGTCCTGTCCACCTCGAAACCCTAGATCCCAGCCTCTACCAGCCATCCGATTCGAAGATCAGTGGCTCCAGATGAAGCCACGTCACCACATCGGACCCAACCAGACAACACAGGCTGATCCGGGCCCCGCAGGGCTGGAGCGCCCGCCACCGCGAGGCCCATCTCACGCCGCCGCCTGTACCGTGGGCGTCCTCACCCTAAGCGCTTCCACGCCCGCGGCGCCGCGCCCGACAGCCGCCACCATCGGTCCGCGAGCCGCCACACCCCGCCGCCCCGAGCCCCCCCTCTCCTCTCCTTCCTTCTCCCTTTCTCTTCGTCTCTCTCTAACTCTCTCTGCCCCCGTGATTGCGCCATGGACGCCCGCTGCTGGAGCTCGCTGCGCCCCGACGACGCCGGAAACCTCCCCTCACACCATCTCGCCGCGCAGGATCCGACCTTGCCCATCGCCCAGCTCCGTCTGCCCTCGCCGGAGAACCGCGGCCAGCCGCCGGTGGCCGACCTCGTCGCCGCTCATGAAACGGGGATGACGCCCGATCCAGCGCCTGCTCGCCTGGACCGCAGCCAACTGGGCCGACGCGCCCAGTGGCCCAGCAGCGCCCACAGACCAACTGCACCACTGATACGTCCAAAACGTATCTATAATTTCTTCTTGCTCCATGCCTCTTTTGTGTGATATTTTTATGATATTGATGAACTTCCATACACTTTTGATCATATTTGGACTAACCTATTAACTCAGTGCACCCCAGTGTCAGTTCCTGTTTTCTGCTGTTTTTCTATTTCAGGTTTCCCCCATATTAAAAGTGCTCCAAAAATTCGGGAAAAATCCAATAAAAAATCAGCGTAGAAGAAGCTTCGAGAATCACCGAGGGGGGGCCAGAGGGTACCCACCAGGGCCCCAAGCGCCCTCCCGACGCGCTCTAGGGTGGGGCCGCGCCAGGGGGCCGCCTGGACCCCTGGTGGACCCCCTAGCTGCCCCCCTTCGCCCATATAATCCTCGTGACGTGAAACCCCCATGACGGGAACCCTTTTTCGCGATCTCTCCTCTGTTCCGCCGCCGCCGCGCTTCCAAGATCGGGAGCACCAGAAGGCCTCTTCCCGGCACCCTGCCGGAGGGAGGAACCACCTCCGGGAGCTTCTACACCACCATGGATGCTTCCCGGATGAACCATGAGTAGTCCACCTTGGACCATGGGTCTATGATCAGTAGCTATGTGATGTGCTCCTCCCCTCTTTGTTCTTCATGGATTAGACCTCGTGAGCTGCCCTACATGATCGAGGCACATAAGTAATATTTCTGCTGTTGCTATGATGAGTTTGCTGGGATCCGATGGATTATGAGATTATGTTCAGATTGTGTTTGAGTAATATATTTGATTCTCTTCTTTTATATTTATGTTCTAGAGTAATTCTTGCATGTTCTCCGTTGTTGTTTATTGCTTTGGCCAAGTAGTAGGTAGTGACTCCAAGAGGGAGCGTTATGCATGATTGTGGGTTCATGCCCCCCGATGACTATCTTAAGTGACAGAAACATGAGTCTAGGGGATGTGCTGTTGCCACAAGGGGGAAAACAACGGTGCTTGTACTTGCGGGTGCAAGGATTGTTTACTTTACGAAAAGTTCTTTAATGCAGTTGTCCGTTGCTTTGAGTTTACACTTTGGGTGGGATTCGCAACTTAATACCAGCGAGATGTTCTGGATAGATATCTCAAGGTGGATGATTAGTAGGTAGATGCAGATGGATTTCGGTATACTTGTCTTGGCGTACCTCCCATGCTTTTGAGCCTCTTCCTTTCTTTATAGCATAATTAGCATTGGTTTGTGCACATAATCCTGTCAATTGCCCAGCTGTAATTTGTTTACCTCGCATGGCTATTTTATCATCTTTTGGGAGAGAGACATCACTAGTGAACATCATAGGACCCCGGTCCATATTTCCAATACTGTTTACACCCACTATCAATTTACTGCTTTATTTACTTTTCAGTTGCTATCACTATCATTATTATCCCGTGCGTTTTATCCTTTGTAAATGATGGCGGAGAAGTTGATAGGTTTAGTTGGGTTTCCTCCCCTGTCAACCGCGCCAATAAACGATTCTTGATAACCCACAAGTCTAGGGGATCAATTGTAGCTTTTCGATAAACAAGGATGTCGATCCCACGAGGAGCAGAAGGTGCTGATAAGTGACACTGGATAAGGAAAGGATGCACACACTCAAAGGTAAATATTTTAGGGGTTTTTGGTTTAAGCTACAGAAAAGTAAAAGACAAGCAAAGTAAATAGGGTAACTGAGGAGTAGCAAGTGGCCCAATCCTTTCACAAGGATAAGCCTAGGAACTAAACTTATAAAAGCTAAAGCGTTCTCGAGAACACACGGGAGAGATAGCCAAGTTACTTTCACCATACTCCGCCAAGTAATATGTATTGTGTTGATAAGTGTCGGTGGGTGGATCAATGCTAGTACACCTTCTAGACTAAGATAAGTGTACTCTTATGATTACACACCTTGCAAGCATCCGCAAATACAAGGTAGTAATTAAGGCATAAGCCTAACCACAACATTACGATCAAGGATCCATAACTCCCTTGTGCAAAAGTGTGCGAACTGGGGTTCAGGTTTCTGTCACTCCGGCAACCCACCATAAGCAACCTTTGTGCACAATGTATTCCTCTAGGCCCATGAAAGGTGAAGTGTTAAGTGTTCGACTCACATAACACCACTAGAGAAATAACAACACAACTTAAGTATCAAACAACACATAATACTTCAACATCATATGACTACTAACAACTAGACTTCTCCCATGTTCTCAAGAACTAAAGTAACTGCTCACAAGACATAAAAGAGATCATGATCAAAGGTGATAGATGGGTGGCAAACAATCTGGACACAATGATATTTCTCCAACAAAACTCAATAGCATTCACCACAAAGTAGTAATCAACACCAACAGCGTAGAGAGGATAGATAGTACGGATTACAACACAAGTTGCAATTGTGAGATGAGATGGGATGGTGATGGAGATGGTGCTGATGTTGGGGATGATGTTGATGATGATATCGATGATGCCCGTGACGATGATGATGATGATGGCGATGATCTCCCCTTCCGAGAGGTGATCTCCTCGGCGGAATCTGCCCGCCGGAGATGGCTTTTCTCCTCTGTAGGTTTCCGCCCCGTGGCGGCGACGAAACACGAAAACTCTTCTCCTTTTAGGGTTTCTACCCCAGGGGGTCTTATAGGCGAGAGGGGGCACCGAGGGGGGCCACCAGGCATCCAGGAGGGTGCCTGGCGCGGCCAGGAGGGGGGCCGCGCCAGGCACCCTTCTGGCTGCCTGGTGGGTCCCTGATGGATTCTCGCCCCTCATTGGTTACCCCAAGTGGAAGGTTTGAGATGCAGTGCAGCAGCAAGTTTCCCTCAGTGAAGATACCAAGGTTATCGAACCAGTAGGACTCAGGAGATACAAGTAGGTGGCAACGTCGCCAGAAATTGCTTCCTGACTAGGGTGTTGTCGTGGACCTGCACACAGCAACAAATAACTTTTCTCCCAACGAGTACAGAGGAGTTGTCAATTCCTCCGGTCTTGTCGTTTACAAAGGATCAACGCAAGAGATAAGAGGTGCAAAGGAAAGTAAAAGCTGAAAGTAAATTGAGGGTGTGAACAATAATGTGAAGATGGACCGGGATCCCGTGATTTTCACTAGTGATGTCTCTCTCCCAAAAGACGATAAAAGTGCTAGCAAGGTAAACAAATCACAGTTGGGCAATTGACAGGATTATGAAGGCACCGCAATGCTAACTATGCTGCAAAGAAAGGAAGGGCTCAAAAGAAATGGGCAGTACGCTAAGGTAAGTAGACCGAAATCCATCTGCATCTACTACGAATCATCCACCTTGAGATATCTATCCAGAACATCTCGCTGGTATTAAGTTGCGAATCCCACCCAAAGTGTAAACTCAAAGCAACAGACAACTGCATTAAAAGAACTTTGCGTAAAGTAAACAATCCTTGCACCCGCAGGTACAAGCACCGTTGTTTTATCCCTGGTGGCAACAACACATCCCCTAGTCTCATGTTTATGTCACTCAAGCTAGACATCAAGGGGCTGAACCCACAATCGAGCATAACGCTCTATCTTGGAGTTGCAAATAAAACACTTGGCCAAAGAAAATACCGCAACGGAGAACATGAAAGAATTTACTCAAGAACAAAATATAAAAGAGAAGAACCAAATATATTACTCATCACAATCTGAACATAGTCTCATAATCCATCAGATCCCAACAAACTCAGCATAGCAACAACAGAAATTACATAGATGCCTCGATCATGTGAGGCAGCTCACGAGGACTTGAAAGTGGAAGCACAAAAGGGGGAGAGATTCATCACATAGCTACTGGTCACAGACCCATGGTCCAAGGGTGACTACTCACGGCACATCCGGGATACGTCCATGGCTATGGATTGTCTCCCGGAGGGGGTTCCTCCTCCCGGCAGGGTGCCGGGGCAGCTTCTCCAGGCAGCCCCGAACATGAAACTGCGGCGGTGGCGGTACAGAGGGGAGTTCGCGAGAAAGAGATCGATATTAGGGGTTTCCACCCCGAGGGGTAAATATAGGCGAAGGGGGGCATCGAGGGGACCCATGAGGCAGTCAGGAGGGTCCCTGGCGCGGCCCAGGGTGAGGCTGCGCCACCTGCCCTCCTGGCTGCCTGGTGGTGGCCCCCTTCCCTCTCTTGGTGATTCCGGAAGCTTCTGTTGCGCTGATTTTTTATATATTTTTCCTGGAATTTTTGGAGCACTTTTAATGGCCGGAAAACCTGAAATACAAAAACAGCAGAAAACATAAACTGGCAACTGGGTGCACTGAGTTAATAGGTTAGTCCAAATAGGTTCAAAAGTGTATGAAAGTTCAAGCAAAACATGGCAAAGTCACACAAAACATGCATGGAGCAAGCAGAAATTATAGATACGTTTGGGACGTATCAACATCCCCAAGCTTAATTCCTGCTCGTCCTCTAGTAGGTAAATGATAACAAGCATAATTTCTGTGGTGACATGCCACACGACTAAATAAGGACTTTTAAGTAAAGAAATCAAAGCATGCAATTCAATTCAAGTCTTAACAAGCAAGAGTCTATATTAGCATTGACACAAGCAACAAAAGAACAAAGGTGCAAGAGCTCTCGCTGTCCGTGACTCGAATGTCTCCAAATGGTGTTTGCGTGCAAGCAAGGGACTGGGAAGAAAGAGAAAAAAGGTTGTTGAGAACAACTATCTACTAAAGTTTCACACTTGGTCTCCTTTGGATTCTTATCTGGACTCGTCCCCAGACCACTAGCCAGGTACAAGTCAAACTGATCCACTCCCTTTCGATATTTTGAGCACTCATGCAATGGATGAGCGTGAGCAAGAAAGTTGACACCTAAAAGGCGAAGCAGAAAGAAGGTGGAGGAGGAAGACAAAAAGGTGTGAAAAGCTCACATCAATGAGGACAATCATAGGCGAGAGAAGGCCATATGATAGATATGATGTGAGGAGTAGGGATTTCCATACAACGGATGCACATGTGAGCTAAAAGCTCTCCAAGGGAACTAGTGGGGGTGCATCTAACTTGCTTGCTCAAGAAGACCTAGAGCTCGTTTGAGGAGGCTCATCATTGGAATATACAAGCCAAGTTCTATAGTGTGAAGGGTCCCCACATAGCTATATGCATGATGATGATCTCTATGGAGTACAAGGGATAGAACATGAAGTACTAGTGTGGTTCTCTCAAAAGGAATAGTAGTATGCCCCCTTATCTCTTTTTATTTTTTTATTTTTATCTTTTATTTTTATTTTTTGCTGGCCTCAATGGCTCTTTCTATTTAACTCTCATTTGTCCTCTTTGGGATCTTTTGATTTTGTCCTTTTTGGGATCTTTTCCTCACTTTAGGGGCAATACTCTATATTTTACAAGAATATAGGAGATCTTTCACACTTTACAAAGGTACTCACATAAAGAAAATGTAACTATCATGATGCAAATGTATGCCTCTGCTAGGGTAGCAAGATATGCAATCATACTAGCGCGTCATGTAGCAATGATTAGGGCAAGGCCCAACTAGCATGCGGCTCATCGATCAAGCAAGTAGCATGTATGACATGAAGATCAAGTCATGAGAAGGTGGATGTTGCATGGCAATGTATCTCGGAAAGGCTATGGAAATGCCTTGTAGGTAGGTATGGTGGCTGTTTTGAGGAAAGATATAAGGAGGCTTATGATGACAGAGCGTATCATGCCAAGGGTTTGGATGCACCGGCGAAGTATGCGCCAACTCTCGAGGTGAGAAAGGGCAATGCACAGTACCGAAGAGGCTAGAAAAAGTATAGGTGGGTGGAAGTGTCAACTTTCGAATACTCACATTAGTCCGAAGAACTCATGCACTTATTATCGGTAACTCTCAATCTAATCAGGAGGTTCACAAAGAGACAGGTACCCCGAGGAGGAGTGTATGGGGGTTTGGTTATCCTTGCGCATCCTCGACTCATGGTACGCGAGTGTACTCTAATATTCGAACCCTCCAGAGGTTAGTGATCCATCTAGTAGCTAGAGTTCTCAACAAGGGTTTTTTGGTTTTCGAAAAACACACGGATTTCCCAAAATACGACATCTATCACTAATAGGCAAGAGCTCTTGACACCATAAGTTCAAACATTACTCTAGTCAATATCTCAAAACTATTGAAAGTTACTACTACAAAGAGAAAAGCAACTTCAACTACCTACTTCTAGTCAAGACACAAAACTCAGTGCAACAGGCAAACTCTTTAACAAGATAAAACATGCAACCTATATAAAGTTCAACCTAAGACAAAACAAAAGCTCTAGCAAAACTAAAGCACTACAACTAAACAGAACAGCAGCTAAGAAAAGAAAAATAACAGCTCACAGCTAAAAGAATAGGCATGCAAATCCTATGAGGAGTTCTAGTTCAAGAGGAGCGTGAATCTCTCCCACACAAAAGAGTAAGTTGGGGTCTAACTTGTTACTACAAAAAATAAAGCAAAACAAACCTATAAAAGTAAAGAGTGAGACGCTCCAAGGAAAGCACATAACGCATGAAGTGATAAAAATATAGTGCAACGAGGGACAAACTGATGATTGTTGATGAAGAAGGGGATGCATCGGGGGCATCCCCAAGCTTAGACGCTTGAGTATTCTTGAATATTTATTAGGGGTGCACATGGGCATCCCCAAGCTTGAGTGTTTGACACTCCTGAATCTTCTTTCATCACCTTCCATCGCGCACTTGAAAACTCCCTTCATACATAACTCATTGTAGGCTGATTAGAGAGGTTAGTACCCTAATAAAATAATTTTTCCTCTACTGCAAATAAATATAATCTTGAAGATATACTGTTTCTAAAGATTGCCAAAAAGTTTTTGCAAAGAAAAAGCAAGCTTAAGGTTTGCAAAAGTAAGGAGAGACAAAACGTGGCAGAATCTGTGAAAAACAGAACAACAGATAGAAACGAATTTTTTAGGGGTACTTCTGCAACTCAAATCAAAAAACTTTGAACAGGCGCCTGAAAGGTAATTTTATGGAGCATTCTTTGAAAAAAATTCAGATCAAAAAGATGACCTGGTGATTTATCCCGAATTTTTCCGTCAAGCAGACAGAATCTGTTTCTGGACAGCAAGCACCAACTTTTGACCTTTCTTGCAATCTGAGGCTAAACTTAGCACAAAGCTTGAAAAGTAAAGATACGATGATGTTGCTACAGTAGTAACAATCATCAAGACCACTAAGAACAGAACAAAAGCAAAAATAAAAACCTAAATTCGTTGCGGGCTGCCTCCCGAAAGCGTTTCTTTAAAGCCATTAGCTAGTCTTAAAGATTATGAAAGATGCTAACAAGAGAATAAGAATTGAAGCAAATGAGAGCATCAAGAAGCAAATGTGAAACACATTTAAGACTAACCCACTTCCTATGTATAGGCATCTTGTAAGAAAATAAATCAAAGAAGCACAAAGTGACATGCATAGGAAGGTAGAACAAGAACAACTTCAAAACTTTCAACATGAAGAGAGGTGTTTTAGTAATATGGAAGTTTCTATAACCAAACTTTCCTCTCTCAAAGTAATTTTCAGTAGTATCATGAACAACATCAAGAATATAACTATCACATAAATCATATTGTTCATGACCTACAAGCACACGTGTATTGTTTTCAACACGGTTTTTAGGATCATAAGATAAATGCAACCCATCACATTGAGCCTTAATAAGAGCATAATTTTCCGGAATATGATTTGGAGATTTCAAAAGGATAATAGGACAATCAAGTGTGGGCGCAATAGAAAAAATTTCATGATTAACATGAGGAACTATAGAAAGTTCATTTCCGTAAGCATCATCCATAGTGGCATCACGGCCATAAGCATAGAAGGTATCAACTTCATCAAAAAGGGATATTTCAAGAGAATCCATGGGATCATAACACTCATATAAGGTAAGAGTCAAAGAGTTAATATCATTATAAGGTAGAAGTGGATGGATCCATTCTTCCTCCTCTTGTTTGTCACTCTCCTCCTCTTTTTCATTCAAGGAGCTTTCAAGTTCAGTAATTTCTTCTTCCATAGAGTCCTGCAAATCATTAGTCTCTTCCTTTGGGGGAGAGATTCTCTCAAGATGATCAGTAATATAATAATTTGCATCGTAATTTTCCAGACAATAGTTAAGTATAGCAAGACTCTCAGATTTGTAAGGGTCATCATCAATATTTTTTAAAAGAGAAGTAATTTCATAGGCACCCTTATAAGCAACAAATTCTTCTATTTCCTCTGCATCATAAAAATCATAGTTCCTCTTAGCATAAGAAGCTAAAGTTTCATCATCATTGTACTCACATTGGAAAGCAAGGTGTTTGTGCCTCATAAAGCAACAAGATTCATCCCTGCAGAAAGATATATTATATATTGAGCACAAGTTTCTAGCATACTCATACAACTCATGTATTTGTTTCCATAAGTGTATCCCATTTTGAGACAAGCGGTGTTCCTTGTACCACTTTTGTTGATCCTCGGTGAATCCTCCATGCCAATAAGATCGGGTTTCAAAGAAGTCAGACATTGATTGGCAAGTAAGGAACTAGACATAATATATATATTTTTTGGATTTTTGATAAAGGACACTAAAGTAAAAACTGAAAGGTAAACTAACAAGACTAAAAATCAAAGGTAAAAGATAGTGTGCAACTCCCCTATATTGTAGACTTGAGTCCCCGGCAACGACGCCAGAAATTTGCTTGATGGCTTCTCGCCCCTCGTTGGTTACCCCAAGTGGAAGGTTTGAGATGCAGTGCAGCAACAAGTTTCCCTCAGTGAAGATACCAAGTTTATCGAACCAGTAGGACTCAGGAGATACAAGTAGGTGGCAACGTCGCCAGAAATTGCTTCCTGACTAGGGTGTTGTCATGGACCTGCACACAGCAACAAATAAATTTTCTCCCAACGAGTACAGAGGAGTTGTCAATTCCTCCGGCCTTGTCGTTTACAAAGGATCAACGCAAGAGATAAAAGGTGCAAAGGAAAGTAAAAGCTGAAAGTAAATTGAGGGTGTGAACAATAATGTGAAGATGCACCAGGATCCCGTGATTTTCACTAGTGATGTCTCTCTCCCAAAAGACGATAAAAGTGCTAGCGAGGTAAACAAATCACAGTTGGGCAATTGACAGGATTATGAAGGCACCGCAATGCTAACTATGCTGCAAAGAAAGGAAGGGCTCAAAAGCAATGGACAGTACGCCAAGGTAAGTAGACCGAAATCCATCTGCATCTACTACGAATCATCCACCTTGAGATATCTATCCAGAACATCTCGCTGGTATTAAGTTGCGAATCCCACCCAAAATGTAAACTCAAAGCAACAGACAACTGCATTAAAAGAACTTTGCGTAAAGTAAACAATCCTTGCACCCGCAGGTACAAGCACCGCTGTTTTATCCCTGGTGGCAACAACACATCCCCTAGTCTCATGTTTCTGTCACTCAAGCTAGACATCAAGGGGCTGAACCCACAATCGAGCATAACGCTCTCTCTTGGAGTTGCAAATAAAATACTTGGCCAAAGCAAATACCGCAACGGAGAACATGCAAGAATTTACTCAAGAACAAAATATAAAAGAGAAGAACCAAATATATTACTCATCACAATATGAACATAGTCTCATAATCCATCAGATCCCAACAAACTCAGCATAGAAACAACATAAATTACATAGATGCCTCGATCATGTGAGGCATCTCACGAGGACTCGAAAGTGGAAGCACAAAAGGGGGAGAGATTCATCACATAGCTACTGGTCACGGACCCATGGTCCAAGGGGGACTACTCACGGCGCATCCGAGAGGCGTCCATGGCTATGGATGGTCTCCCGGAGGGGGTTCCTCCTCCCGACCGGGTGCCGGGGCAGCTTCTCCAGGCAGCCCCGATCTTGAAACGGCAGCGACGGTACAGAGGGGAGTTCGCGAGAAAGAGATCGATATTAGGGGTTTCCAACCCGAGGGGTAAATATAGGCGAAGGGGGCATTCAGGGGACCCATGAGGCAGTCAGGAGGGTCCCTGGCGCGGCCCAGGGTGGGGCCGCGCCAGCCCTCCTGGCTGCCTGGTGGTGGCCCCCCTTCCCTCTCTTGGTGATCCCGGAAGCTTCTGTTGCGCTGATTTTTTATATATTTTCCCGGAAGCTTCTGTTGCGCTGATTTTTTTTATATTTTCCCGGAATTTTTGGAGCACTTTTAATGGCCGGAAAACCTGAAATACAAAAACAACAGAAAACAGAAACTGGCAATTGGGTGCACTGAGTTAATAGGTTAGTCCAAATAGGTTCAAAAGTGTATGAAAGTTCAAGGAAAACACGGCAAAGTCACACAAAACATGCATGGAGCAAGCAGAAATTATAGATACGTTTGGGACGTATCAGTCCCCTCACCTCCATCTTCGGTGATCCCAGTCAATTCCCATAAAACTACTCCCCGTACATTTTCACCGCGTTTGGACTTGATCTGATTCAGCAACTTGGTGTCCACTTTTCACCGCTGAATTCTGGTTCTGCTGCTTCGGCACCGGAAAGTTGTAAACTGTGTAAAACAAGCCAAAACAACATAAGAACAATACTTTAAAGTGGAATATATCAATGAATAGGATGAAATTACAATATAAAATAGTGATGCATTTTGGACGTATCAGTAAACAACAAGGCCAGAGGAATTGACAACTCCTCTGTACTCGTTGGGAAGCAAAGTTATTTGCTGTGTGTCCAGGTCCAGGTCAAGGAAGCAACTTTTGTCTAAAACGGTGCCATTGTTTCCTTGCCACCTTCTTGTATCTGTTGGAGTCCTATTGGTCTGACACTCAACCTTAGCATCTTCGCTAAGGGAAATTGCTGCTATCTACATCTCAACCTTCCACTTTGGGTAACCAACGAGGGGGCGTTAATTCGTACCATCAAAAGCAATTTTTGGCGCCGTTGCCGGGGACTCCACTCTTCAAGATAGGGGAGTTGCACACTATCTTTTACCTTTGCTTTTTAGTCTTGTTAGTTTACCTTTCAGTTTTTGCTTTAGTTTTCTTTATAAAAAATAGTTATCTTGCTTGCTGCTACTATGGGTTCCTCCGAGAACACCAAGTTGTGTGACTTCACTAGTCACAACTACAATGACTTTATCTGCACTCCTATTGCTACACCTACTACTTCAACACCTTCTTATGAGATTAAACCTGCTTTTCTAAACCTTGTTATGAAAGATAAATTCTCCGGTGCTAGAGATGCTGCTGCTTTGCACTTAAATAATTTTATTCAGCTCTGTGATATGCAAAAGTACAAAGAAGTAGATGGTGATATTGTTAAGCTTAAGATTTTTTCCTTTCTCCTTGAGAGATGAAGCTAAAATCTGGTTTCAATCCTTGCCTAGGAATAGTATAGATTCTTGGGACAAGTGCAAGGATGCTTTTATTGGGAAGTACTACCCCCCTGCTAAGATTATCCAATTGAGTAGTTATATTATGAATTTTAAGCAATTGGATAATGAACACGTTGCCCAAGCTTGGGAACGCATGAAATCTCTTGTTAAGAATTTCCCTACGCATGGTTTGACTACTTGGATGGTTATCCAAACTTTTTATGCAGGCTTGAACTTTACCTCGCGGAACTTGCTAGATTCGGCCGCGGGAGGAACCTTTATGTCAACTACACTTGGTGCTGCCACAAAACTTCTCGATGAGATGATGACAAACTATTCCCAATGGCACACCGAAAGAGCTCCAATAGGTAGGAAGGTAAACTTTGTCGAGGAGATCTCTTCCCTAAATGAAAATGTTGACTTGATTATGTCTCTACTTACCAAGCAATCTCCTATTGATCCTCGTGATGTACCTTTAAATTCTTTGATTGCTCAAGATCAAGTAGATGTGAACTTTATCTCTAGAAAAAATTCAATAACAATGCTTATAGGAGTAATTTTGGTAGCAATCCTAGACCGTTCCCCTCCAACAACTATGGGAACAACAACACTTATCCTAGCACCAAAAACTCCACTTCTGAATTAGAGAGTATGCTTAAAGACTTTATCACTACCCAAAACTCCTTCAACAAGAGTGTAGAGGAAAAACTAGACAAATTAGACAACCTCTCGTCGAAGGTAGACAATTTAGCCCATGAAGTAGAATTGCTTAAAATTAGAACTTCTCCTCTTGAGGAGAGGAAGGTCACTCCTATGAATGCCATCCAAGTGCAAATTAATGAAAACATTAGGATGATGGCTAAACTTAAAGAGAGATGGGCTAGAGAAAAGGAGGAAGAAGATAGAATTAAGAGCCTTCCTACACACCATACCGTTGCTACTATCCAAGTGGTTGAGGATATCCAAACTCTTAGCACCCAATGCACCCCTAGTCCCATAGGACTTATTAATGGTGATGCTATGACCTCAACCGTAGAAGAAGAAATTCCTATGACTATAGAAGCTACCAAACAAGTGAGACTAAAGGACACCACTACCACTTTACTTTATAGTAGTGACCTTGATTTTGATAATTGCACCCTTTCTGAAGTTATTCGTTTCCTTAACAAGATGTCTAGAGACCCACACACTAGCACACTTAATCTTGCCTTCACGGAGCATATCACTAATGCTCTCATTAAAGCTAGGGAGGAGAAGCTTAGGGTATAAGCCTCCATACATAGAAAGCTAGAAGATGGTTGGGATCCTATGATTAAAATTAAGTTGAATAACTTTTCTTGCTATGCTTTATGTGATGTTGGAGCTAGTACCTCCGTTATGCCCAAAAGAATGTATGATATATTTGAATTGAAACCTTTTGATCCTTGTTCTTTTGGTGTTCGTCTTGTCGATTCTTCCGTAAAGAAACCTTTTGATCCTTGTTCTTTTGGTGTTCGTCTTGTCGATTGCTCCAAAAATTCAGGAAAAATCCAATAAAAAATCAGCGTAGAAGAAGCTTCGGGAATCACCGACCAGGCGCCCTCCCGGCGCACCCTAGGGTGGGGCCGCGCCAGGGGGCCGCCTGGACACTTGGTGGCCCCCTGGCTGCCCCCCTTCGCCCATATAATCCTTGTGACGTGAAACCCCCGTGATGGGAACCCTTTTTCGCGATCTCTCCTTTGTTCTGCCGCCGCCGCGCTTCCAAGATCGGGAGCACCAGAAGACCTCTTCCCAGCACCCTGCCGGAGGGAGGAACCACCTCCGGGAGCATCTCCACCACCATGTGATACGTCTCAAAAGTATCTACTTTTCCAAACACTTTTGCTATTGTTTTGCCCTCATTCTTGCATGATTTGGATGAAACTAACCCGGACTAACGCTGTTTTCAGCAGAGCTATCTGTATGGTTTTATTGTGCACGGGAAAATGGATTTTTGGACGTCCCAGAAAATTCCAAGAAAAATACCAGAAAATCCACGCACCCGAAGGAGCCAGATGCCAGAAGTGGGACCAGAGGGGAGTCCTGGGGTCCCCAAGCGCCCCCCCTGGCGCGGCCAGGGGTGGGGCCGCGCCCTCTGGCCGTCTGGGGGCCTCCCCCTCCTCTGGTGCCCTACCGACGCTCCTATTTATTCCCGTGACGCGAAAACCCCAGAACAGAAGTCGTTTTCCCAATTCACGTCATGGAGCCGCCGCCACCCTCTGTTCTTCTCCAGGAGGGCTAATCTGGAGGATGTTTTGGCCTCTGGAGAGGGGAGATCATCGCCATCGTCATCACCATCACCACTCCATCCTCCCTCCATGACTTCTCCATCCATGTGTGAGTAATTCCGTGTTGTAGGCAAAGGGGATGGTAGGGATTGGATGAGTTATATCATGTAATAGTTTATCAGATTTTTGGGGGCATGTTGCCTTTCATCTAGATTGGTGTTTATCATCTTTGCTTCAACTTGTTGTTCTTAATGCTTGTCACTTTTGTGTTCTTGATCCTATCTATGAGTTATTTGCACCTGTTATGGTCCGGAACCGGCGATCCCAAAGGTGACAGCTTGGGACACCAAAGGGGATGGACTATAATTTGGGGATTCCATGTATCCATTGATTGTTAATGCTTTGTTCCGGTGCTCTTTGACAGGAGCACCTTAATCTCCATAAGTTCCTTTTGGCCCCGTTCATAGCGGGATGGTAGGACAAAAGATGTTGTGCAAGTTCTTATTGCAAGCACGTACAACTACCTGTGGGATACATGCCTGATGTTTGATTTATGCCTAGATGATATTTGCTTTTCTGTGTGCCTTGCCCCAAGTTGACTACATGATGTGTCTTATCCATGCAGCGCCCATCCATCCATCTCCCTAGCCTACAGTTTTTTAATTATGCTGGTTACTAGTTGTTTACTTTTGCTGTTTATTATCGTTGCTATCATCACCACTATTCTTGCAGTTACTACTAATAGCTTGTTGCAAGTAAGTGTATCTCAGGTGCGGTGGAATTGACAACTCCAATGTTAAAGCTTGTGGATATTCTTTGGCTCCCCTTGAGTTGAATCAATAAATTGGGTTATCTTACCCGCGAAGACTATCTCGATCCCCTGCAGTTGTGGGTTATCAAGCCTGTTTTCTGGCGCCGTTGCCGGGGAGCATAGCTTTATTCACAAGTCTACTTGAAGTATTTTACCTGCTGCAATTTATCCGCTATGGGTAAGAAAGAAGACCCCAAGGTCCCGATCTTACCATCCCGTACGAGAAAAGGTACTGTTCTGAACACTAGTGCTACGCTTGATTCGCCTTCAGTTATGAGCAAGTTTGCTTCACCGCCACCACATGATGCTTCTATTGAATCTGTTACTATGTCCGATACTTTTGATGATGCTTCTACTACTCTTGATGATATTGGTTCACTTAGTCACGCTCTTGAGAAACAGATTGCTGCTGCTGCCAAGAAATCTTGGATTGAAATTCCTGATACTTGCTATCCTTTTGATGGGACTTACACTTATTACGATCTGAGTAAACTCAAGGAGAGACTCCTTGATGATGATTATATTATACTTGATGGTGATTTATGCAGGGAGCTAACGGAGTTTAACGACTCTGACCCTGATGCTATTAAGAAGATGCTCGAGAAACATTCTTTGAAGAACAAGACCGTACCTGATCCTACTTTTGCTACGTCGCCTATATGCATCAATGATCCTGATTATAATTTCTCTGTTGATCTTTCACTTATATCTATGGTTGAAGCTGACTCCTTTTATGGCAGAGAAAATGATGATGCTATTGCACACCTGACCAAACTCACTGAGTTAGGTGGCTTGTTTACTACAGATGAGAAGATACGAAACTTCTATGTTACTAAGATTTTTCCTTTTTCTTCAAAGGAAGGTGCTAAAGCATGGTACGATGCACTACCATGTGGTTCTATTAGGAGTCCTCAAGACTTAGCTCAATCTTTTGTTGATAAGTATTTTCCAGCTCATATGCAACATGCTGCTTTACGAAAAATTTATAACTTTACACAGTTGCAGGATGAGAACCTCCCTAAAGCTTGGGGAGGTATTGCAGTCGGATCCAGGATAGACCGGGACATGGAGTCCCTAAAAATGAATTGATTGATATATTTTATGCTGGTCTAACTGATGAATCTAGATCCTATTTGGATAGTTGTGATGGTTGTGTTTTTAGTTGTGATAGATTGCCAAGAACCACGAAGATTGGTCTGTCCCTGAACCACCTCCACCACCAAAGAAGAGGGGCATGCTTGTCCTAAGCCCAGAAGACATGCAAGAAGCAAAGAAGTCCATTAAAGAGAAGGGTATTAAAACTAGAGACGTGAAGAATCTACCCCCTATTGAGAATTTGTGTGAGCCTACCACTCACCCTCCTATGGTAGAGGTACACTCTCTTTTAGATTTCAACGCAAGTGACATTCCTCATGGTAAGCCTCCTGATGAATGTTTAGATGAGCTTGATAATTTTATTATGAAGCAGAATCACTTTAATGAGAGGATACAAAGTCAGTTGCATGATAATTCCCTTGCTATAAAAAGTTTGCTTGATGTTCTAGGTAGAACGGTTAATGATGTTAAATGTCTTGTGAAGCATTTTCATATGGTTCAAACTCAGCTTGACCAAATTTCTAATGTGCAAAAAGATTTGCTCGCTAATAATGCCAAACAGGATATACATGCCTTCGGGATTAAAACCTGAGGGGGAACTAGCACTCAAGATCCTCTCTATCCGGAGGGGCATCCTAAGAGGATCGAGCAAGATTCTCAAATACAGGAGGAAGAAATTGTTAGCTCTCCGAATAAGAAGAAAAAACACAAAGAAGCTGACAATTCCAATGATCCAAATAGTATATCTACCTCCGATGCTGAGACTGAAGACGGTGCTGAGCCTGAAAAAGATAGTGAAAAGAATGATCCACCCGAAGTTCGAGAAGAAGAAGCACCCGAAAAACGCAAGAAATACACTAGAGAAGACTTCATCGCAAGAAGACATGGGAAGGAACGAGAACCATGGGTACAAAAACCCATGCCCTTTCTAGGTAAGTCTCTCAAAACCAAAGAAGAAGAGCATTACAATAAGTTTTGTGAGTGGATGAAACCTCTTTTTCTTCAAATTCCTTTACTGATGCTATTAAGTTACCTCCTTATTCAAGATATATTAAAGACATTGTTACTGATAAAAGAAAAGTTCGTAATGAAGCAATATCTACTATGCTTTCTAACTACTCTTTCAGTGGCAGGATTCCTGAGAAGCTTGGTGATCCAGGTATACCCACCATTCCTTGTTCCATAAAGAATAATTATGTTAGGACCGCTTTATGTGATCTTGGAGCAGGAGTGAGCATTATGCCCTTTTCCCTTTATAAGAGATTATGTTTAGAAAAACTAATCCCTACAAATATCTCTCTGTAGATGGCTGACAAGTCAACAGCCGTTCCCATAGGTATTTGTGAGGATGTACCGGTTGAAGTTGCTAATTGTTTAATCCTTACTGATTTTGTTGTGCTTGACATGCCCGAGGATGGGAACATGTCTATTATTCTTGGTAGACCTTTTCTTAACACCGCAGGTGCTATTATTCATTGCAATAAAGGAAAGGTTACTTTCAACGTGAATGACAAAGAACACACGGTGTATTTTCCGAAGAAGATTGACAAGAGGCATGGCCTAAACTCTATAGAGAATATCGAGACCGTGAAGATTGGAGAATGAGATTGTCCTCTACATGTGCACCACAAATACAAAACCATCATGGTGGGGACACTGTCCATTAAAGTGAAGGTGCAATGATCACTTCATAAGAGGTGAGACTTTTTGCTTTATATATCACCGGTTTGTTGGTAAGACTTGATCAACCTTGCTGGTAAGCATGTTTTATATAGGTAAAAGGTGGAGCTTGTTAAGTTTTCATTTGCTTTAGCTTTTATTTTCCTTGTTGTGCCAAGTTTATATGTTTTTGAAACTTCACAACTCTAATCATTGCTTCAAGTTTTCAGAGAGTTTTGCAGCTTTTTGAACTTCAATTTTTTTTTCAACAGTGAAGTTGTCAAAAAAATTCCAGAAAAAATATTTAAAAAATTCCATGCGGGGGGTGACCCAGGGGCACCTGGGGCTGACCAGGGGGAGCCACCAGTGGCCCAGGCGGCCAGCTGGCGCGGCCTGGCCCCTGGCCGCGCCCACAGGGCGCCTGGGGCCCATAGGGCAGCCAGCCAGGTAAGTCTTCTTCCTCCTCCCTTCTCTCTCTCCAAAAACACGAGTTCTGCACTTCGTTCTTGCGTTCTTGCTACTCTCCGTCCAGAATTTCGATCTCTCTCTACGACCCATCATTTGAGCTGAGATTTTGGGCAAATACTCCCTGGTATGTAACTCCTTCACCCCTCCAATTAGATTTTTGATTGGTGGCTTCATTTGTGAGGATTTAGTAGCTCTTGGTGTTGTTCATAGTAGCTTGCATGCATGTGTAGAAATTTATTTTCCAAGCTTTGATGCAAGTTTATGCCTTAGGTAAGTGAGTAGAGTAGTTTGCCTCAACTCACTTTGTTTAAATCCTTGTTTTTGTGAATCGTAAAAATTTCAGAAATGAGTTTCGTTGGAAAAGCAAAGGGGTGGCTTGGGAAGAAGAAGCCCGAGCGCTCCGATCGAGTCACTAGAGCTGCAGCTTCACCCTCAGCAGTTAGGGTGAGCTACAATGAAGATCATGTGCCCCTGGAGCTGTTGGAAGAAACAAATCCAGCATGCGCAAGGATGTATCCGTGCGATGATTTTCTTACAGCTGCAGGAATTAAGGAGGAATTTTATGGCCTTTGTGCCAATGCAGGTTTGACACGGCTAGCTTTATGCCGTGTGGTGCAATACAAAAAGCTTACCTCCTATTTTGTTAACAGTTTTTGCTATAACCATGATGCTGGAACCGTTGAGTTCAAACTTTATAATGATCTCATAACCATGTCTTTGGCACAGTTTTGTGATATAATAGGTGTGCAGCCTTCCGGGTTGACGACCCTCTTCAACTCCCTTTGCTGCCAGGAACAGACCGACATTCAGCGCACGAAGATTTACAGCATCTTGTTTCCACACCTAAGGTATTTTGCGTATTTTTTTGCTAGAGGGGCGTTAGCTCATGACAACACGAGCAACGGTTCTGCACCAGACTTCGCCATTTATGCGAACGCCCTCTCTGGTAAGAATGAGTATAATGTGGGTGCCTTGATTGCTCGGCGCCTTGTTACGAACAGTAACAAGGACGATTTATATGGTGGCGTTTACGCCACACTTATCCTTGAGTCCCTTGAGCGCACCCCACATCCTGATGATGTTCCCTTTTCATACGCGAGTGTTGATCTTGCGGCCATGAAGAGGCATAAGTTTGTTACCATGACTTCTCAGTTTGGTAACCTTGATTATATTTTGAGGTTTTAAAGGACTATTACTCGTGAGATCCGTCTACCTGCACCACTTTTGTTTAATAATACTCGCAGGAATGGATGGTCCTTCAACGAAATTCAGTTCGATGAGTTCTTGGCTAATTACCAGCCGCATAACCCCATGGAGGGGGTTGTTCCCAATGAGGAGGAGCACAGTGAGTTCCCACCTTTCGAGGGAGAGACCTTCACCGAGCATGGCGAGGGATCTTCTTCCGCTTGGAGCGCAGGACCTTCCGCGTGGGAGGATCCGAGGACTTCGGTGTACGCAGCGGAGGGCTCATACGACTCCTGGACTTACCCTTACCCTGGAGCAGGAGTGATATGGGCAGGACGACGGAGGTTGAGATATGTGCTGGATGGAGGAGGCGAAGATGGACAGTATTCTGGACATCGGACGTCCGACCCAATTCGAACGTCCGACATCAGCGACGAGGACGGCGACCCCCGAGTACAGAACCGATGTCAAAATAGCCGGAAGTCCGACACGATTCGGACGTCTGACACATCGGACGTCCGAAACCCATCGGACGTCCGAAACTGCCTGCGCGCAGATCTGACGGGCTACGGCCCATGTATCCCTAGTTTTATCCCCTAGCTTATAAATAGAACACCCCCTACGAGTTTTAGGGTTAGCTTAAGTTTAGACAAGAATTTTAGGGTTAAGAGTGGTATCTCTTGGTGAAGCTTCCCTCCGGGGTTGGCGATGCCGTTTATCCAATAAAGATTGTCGCGGAGGTTCTTGTGTTCATCAAGGATTATCGTGTGTTGGTTTGAGGCGTGGTGATCTCCATCACGTTGCTTGCTGGATTCGTTCCTCTTCTTCAGGTTGCGTTCTTCGCGTGATTGGAAGGATTTATATCCGGGTTGCTCGCTTTGAAAGATCGGGACAAACTCAAGAGGATCACTCCGATGTTCGTATCATCAGGTGTGTCACTCTTTATCATGTGGTATCAGATTTTTTTTGGGTTGATCACGGCGAGGTTGTGTTGATCGGTCGCATCTAGATCAGTTTTGTTGGGAGGAGTTTGCTTGGAGGATTTCTCGTTCAGATTGATTTGTTTGGAGGAGATTGTGCATAGAGGCTGCAGATTGCTGCTGTGTTTGTGCAGATTTGTTTCCGCTAGATTGATTTGCGAGGAGATTGCTAGAGGTTGAAGGGAAGAAATCCTATAATGGAATTTGGCTGTCAGGAGTCCCGAAATTGATATAGGTGCAGAATCCGCATCCGTGCTCCAAATAAGGCGTGTAAGCACAAATTGAAAGGATATCTTGTGTGCTTTCCAAATTGTATGGCCGCCGCTCCCGATTCGCATCGGTTGAGACGCAAACGTACAAACAATACTGCGGTTGGTCATGCTGATGCAGGGTTGGATACTATGTCAAAAAAAATTCAAGTGTTAGCGGAGACTGAGGCACAGATAGAAGCTATGTCCAAGACAATATCAGATCATAAAACTCGCTCTCAAAAGGAGTTGATTTCAAATTTTGTTGAGATTAGTCAAACGGTTGTTCCACTGCAGAAAATTGATAAGGCAGCAGCCATGATTTCTGACAATGCGGATGATGTTGGCAAGGATGTTGTGGATGATGTTGTACCATTGAGTGGGCTGAATGTGCAACTCACGAGGTTACATGGTGATACTTGTATGACAATGGATAGATGCCAGCGGTGGAATTTATTTCAGGCGCAGTGTATGATCAAAGGAAAAGCATGCAAGTTGACGATTGATGGTGGTAGCTGTACAAATGGCATTAGCAAGGCGATGGTGGCCGCATTGGGGTTGTCCACATGGCGTATTTCTGAACCGAAGCATCTCGAGTGGTTGAATAGCTGTGGTATGCTGAAGGTTACTCATAAGGTGCGTGTGCCCTTTACAGTTGGTGACTATGTTGATGAGGTAGATTGCAATGTGTTGCCATTGGAGGTGTGTGGACTGTTACTTGGGCGTCCATGGCAATATGATCGCAATGCTATACATGCGGGCCGAGCAAATACATATTCTTTTATGCATGATGGCAAACAACGGACTTTGAAGCCTATGGGAGATGATCATATCAAGTCCGATGTGGTGTTGGTGGTTCGCAAGGAGAAGTTTCACAAGGCTAAACCACAACCAAGTTTAGCTAAGTTGCAGCCTGAGGAGCATGATGCTAGGAGCTTCAGTACTGAAACTCATTCAGCCATGCCTGTAGATGACAAGCCAGTTGTACTTGTTGGTGACAAGCCGGTTGAAGTTACGCCTCTTCGTGATGAAAGGAAGGAAATTTTAGCATGTGACACACCTTACGTTTGTGTTGACAAAGGTGTTCAGACTGATGACAGTGGTGTTGTTCGTGACTCGGTGCATATGGCGACGAGGTTCGATGACCACAGTTTTGTTCGCACACCTCTGCGACGTTTTTTTGGAGTAGCCGTGCATGTGCACAAAGGCATGGATGGACGTGTTCGTCAGTTGTGTGGCCCGGGCATTACCACTTTGCAGGGTCGTACAAAGAAGATTCATGTTCAGCAACAACGGGCTCCAGCTAGAGTTGAGAAGAAGAAGGTGGTGGCGCCAAAGTCCAAACTTATGTGGAGGAGAAAGGAGGTGCTCAGTGCTGCATCAAGTCAAGTGGCAAAGACGTGTGATGTTGTTGATATCACGCCACCCTCTCGAGAAGAACCTCACGCGTTGGGGACAACACTTTTTGAAGGGGGGGAGGATGATATGGGCAGGACGACGGAGGTTGAGATATGCGCTGGACGGAGGAGGCGAAGATGGACAGGATTCTGGACATCGGACGTCCGACCCAATTTGGACGTCCGACATCAGCGACGAGGACGGCGACCCCCGAGTACAGAACCGATGTCAAAATAGCCGGAAGTCCGACCCGATTCGAACGTCCGACACATCGGACGTCCGAAACTGCCTGCGCGCAGATCTGACGGGCTACGGCCCATGTATCCCTAGTTTTATCCCCTAGCTTATAAATAGAACACCCCTACGAGTTTTAGGGTTAGCGTAAGTTTAGACAAGAATTTTAGGGTTAAGAGTTGTATCTCTTGGTGAAGCTTCCCTCCGGGGTTGGCGATGCCGTTTATCCAATAAAGATTGCCGCGGAGGTTCTTGTGTTCATCAAGGATTATCGTGTTTTGGTTTGAGGCGTGGTGATCTCCATCACATTGCTTGCTGGATTCGTTACTCTTCTTCAGGTTGCGTTCTTCGCGTGATTGGAAGGATTTATATCCGGGTTGCTCGCTGTGAAAGATCGGGAAAAACTCAAGAGGATCACCCCGGTGTTCGTATCATCAGGTGTGTCACTCTTCATCAAGGAGGCTCCTGGGGGCAGTAGCTGCTACCAACTTAGGCCAAAAGCCTAAGCTTGGGGGAGTACGTTTCCTTCTCACCTTTCCATTGTATTATTCGTTTTTATTTTGTTTTCTTTGATCTTTTCAAAGTTTTTGCCCGTTCTTCTTTGTTCTTTTATTTTGCAAAAACAACATAAATATTTCTCTTTTATTTTTCTTCGCTAAATCTTTGAAAAACCCAAAAATATTTCCTTTTTCTCTCTTTAGTTTGCTTTGTTGCAGAGTTCAACTCGAGACCGTGATGGCATTTGCACTTGATTATATTTCCTACGTTCAATCGTGCAAGTGACAAGGCAGTAATGACGAAGCTCGACGAAAGGGATGCAACAAGGAAAATGTGTATGAACTCTTTTTGTTTCTACTTTTGTACATACGCTTGTACTTATGAATTAGAGACCAGCTTGTAGCGACATAGTGCTATGTTTACAATGCTTTCCCAGTGTTCATGCTTTCCTTGTGGTCAATCCCAAATAGCTAGAGTGCATAATGTGTTGTTGAAATGATTTACATGCATTGCATTGTTCATGGTTTTGCATACTGAAGTGGTATTTCCCTTTGGAGAATTCTTGGATTGACTTGGCACATATTTACACATGTTTATGACTGAAAAGTCTACTATGCCTTGGTGATCTTTGAATTTCAGAATAATCATATCACTTTCATGCCTGATTCAATGTTACTTTGTCGCTCTGCATGATTATGACTGTTATTGCTCTCTAGTTGGTCGCTTCCGAGTCTTTTGCTAGCCTTCGCTCGCACTAAGCGGATTTCTGCTTGTGCATCCAAAATCCTTGAAACCAGTTTTTCCATATGAGTCCACCATACCTTCCTATGTGGCATTTACCGGCCATCCTAACGAAGACTTTCTTGTACCATCTCGAAATTATTCAAAAGCATTCCTGTTTTGTGCCTTTGTTTTTGCTCATGAGGAAGTAGTAGGTAATTCATGACCGTCTTATGTTAGACATGTTTGTGACACCCTGGATTTTGGGACTTTCTTTTTTCAAAAACATTTCTGATTTATTTCTGGATTTGCTATTAGATTTGCTTTTGATCACCTCGTTGGACTTGAAACTTGAGCATATTTTCTTTCCATGCTCAAGTGGCCCTTGAATCCAAGCCTTTCTAATGCCATTCCATTGATCCACCTCATCCAAGCCACCATATGTTCAAGCCATATATTCCTTTTTCCAATAAAAGGAATATTCCCATTATTTGAGGTTTGTGAAGCAACCCCTATGTATATTGCTCCATAAATCCCCAAATAATTCCCACATGTCATTGATGTCATATCTTGCCAAATTCTCAAAAAACATTTCATAGCTCAAGTGGATTTTTCCCCTAGGAAAATTCCTTTGTCTGTGGGGGCAGAATGGAGCTTTGTGAAGGGAGTGCCATTTCTCTTGATCCATTACTGGTGAAACTTTTTGTGCAATCTCATATGATCATATGATTGATCTCCACAAAATTCCACCACCATTTGCTTATCCAAACTCCCACAATAAATTCCCAAAGTTTGGGTGCAGCAAGGGGGCATTGTGAAGCAAGTGCATGATAGGGGATCCCAATAGCCTTGAAACTTTTTGACCATGATACTACCACTATATAACTCCACTAAAACAAATTGGAGCCAAATCCCATCACCAATGTGTGTGCACCATCATGTTTAAGTTTCTGGTCAGTGGGCCACACTGTGAAGCAAGTGCTAGCTATGTGTGTCCAATGGCTATGAAATTTTATACACATGCGCACCATGCCAAATAACCCCAGTACACCAATTTTCAGCCAATTCCACCAATCCTATGAGATGCTAGCTTCAACTTTGCATTTTGCCCTAATTGGACATTTGCAAAGGAAGTGCTAGCTAGCCTGATCCAAATGAGATGAAACTTGGTGTACATACTCATCCTAGTGTATGATTGAGATATGCCAAATTTCATGCCTAGGGGAGCAATGTACAAGCCACACCACAGTACAAACACCTTCTGCAACATTGTGCCTTTTGTAAAGGATGTACCATGTACATTGATTATTTTGATCCCAAACTTTTCAGAAACATAGTCCGTCCTATCCTCATCCCAAAAGACATCTTAGTAATATCCAGAGCCCCACCATGTGAGCACAACGTAAGCCCCAAGATTGATGTATCCAACTTTGTGATGAGCCAGAGATCACCCTGTTCATGCTTTTGGCCATCCACCTGCACCCATGTGATCTACTCTCAAAGGACTCCACTGTGGACATGGTTGGCCACGCAGGATCTAATCCTAAATTTGGTGGCCACGCGCTTGGACGCAAACGGCGTGCTCTGGCCGCGCTCTGCGCATGCCCGACATGTCCACATCACGCTCCAGTACTCTATTGTCTCCTAGTTCATGTCCTGCCGCGCCGCACGGCTTTCCGCCGCTCGCGTGCGCCGCTTGCCCCCTCTCGAAGCCTCTCGTGGCAGCCAGCTAGCCGCACGCCATGGCCGCCGTCTTCTTGTCTCGGCCTGAGCTCGAGCATCTCCCTCCTCCTTTAAATAGGAGCCTCCCCAAGGCCTCCCAGCACTCCCACAGCACCCCCACATTCTCCTAGCCGCTCGCCCGCCTCCAATTTGCCTCCGGAGTGCCTCCCCCGTCGCCATTGCCCCCACTGACCACCGCCGGCCTCCTCCAAAATTGGAGCAAGCCGGAGCCTCCCTCTTCCTCCAGCCCAGCCCCGGCCCCTACCCACTCCACCACGACCCCCTCCTCGACCCCCTAGCCTCTCCTCGCCCCGCCTTTGACCCAGCCGCCCGGAGCGCCGCGCCCGGCCGCGGGGGCTCGGTGCTGCAGGCCGCCCCGTGTGGCCACATGGTCACCGATAGACGTGCCCTGGTTGGCCGCGCTCGGCGGGTTCTCCTCCGCGAGCTCCCCGCGTCTCGCTTCTACGGCGGCGAGGCCGGCTCGGCCGTGGCCTCCCCTGCTCCCAGTCGAGAGGAAGAAGACAGAGGAAGGAAAGCAGGGGAGGAGAGAGAGGGAACTGACAGGCGGGTCCCGCCTGTAAGTGGACGGTCTGACTGACCACTGGGGCCCGCGTGTCAGCTTAAGTGGAAGCGTATCCGGGCGAGTGCGCTTTCCCTTCTAGAAAGCGTACTTTGTCCCTTCTCTGGCAGATATACGTTTTCCTACGCGGAAAGCGTACTTTGACCTTCCTCGGCCAGCGATCCGCTTTCACTGGTCCGAAAGCGTATTCCACCCCAAAATCCACCCCCGATACCGTTTCGCGAATATCTCCGCAACCGTAAGTCCAAATGAGGTGATTCTTTTTGCATTGTTTTAGTATCGAGCTCCTCTTCAGTTTGGCATAGGTTTCATGCCATGTTTTTATGTTGTGATTTGCTGGTCAAACAAAATATGGCATTTGACCTTTTGCCCGTTGCTTTATTTGAAATGTTTTGCAGGGCGTTGTCGGTGTCCGAGACCGAGGGTGTTTCACACCTTTTTGGTGAAGGCAAGCCACAATACCCTTTGCAACTTTTCAAAGCTTTGACGTGATTTTAAAATTGCTTTATAGTGATGTGCTTATATCGTTGACCGTGATCATGTTTCCATGCTATGATTGATGTTATCATTGCCATGCTATCCTTGATATGCTATTGCCATGCTATGTTTTGCCATGTTATATCCATGCGATGCTTTGATTATATCATTGCCATGTTAGGTTCTGCATCATCGTAACCACAATATACTAACACCATGTTAAGTTGCTCATGTTATCTCTATGCTAGTTCATGCCATGCCTGAGTTATGCTCAACTGCATTCATAATGTTGTCATGTTAATAACTTAATATTTGTAACACGGATAAGTTCACCACCTAAAATGTGTTTGATCATGTCTGAAACTGTCATGTTAATATGCTATGCATCGTTATGATCTGAGACTCATGTTGCACCTGATACTTGTGTTCGCTGTTGGAGATATGCTTCGTGACAAGTTGATTAGGTGCCACCGAACCGGAGTTATCCGTGCAGACACATTTGCTTGTATGGGCAGGCCTTGATTCGGTCTACCGGTGGGCGTCTCTTATTTGTATCACCAAAGAGGGGAGGCTACGCGCGCGCTGCCCTGATCAGGCAGGCGGCGGTAGTCTTGACAGCCAGAGTTGTTATGCGCGCGGTCCAGAGTTGGGCAAAATTTAAGGACCAAGTGATGGTCAGAGTGCTTCTGGTGGTAACGAAGGACACCTAACCACAGGGCTACCCAAGACGGGATGTCGGTGATACGGTAAGAGGGACACGCGGTAGCATCGGTCTCGTTGGAGAAGTCCTGGTCCACTCCTGCGGTACGAGTTCCAAGGATCCTGTGGGACAAGTACCGAGGTGCTGGATGGAGGAAGAACTCCATAGTGTGGGTAACGTGCACAAACTCTGCAGAGTCACAAATCTATTCGAATAGCCACGTACACGGTAATGGACACAGTTCGTACTAGGTCACACCTTATGATCAACATGAGTTCGGCGGTATGTTTGTGGTAAGTGGATTGGTCATGCGATGACCGGATTGGTTGGGTGGTAACGAAGGACACCTAACCCGTTGAATGGTCGTGCGATGACCCGTTTGGTCATGCGACGACCCGTGGAAGTGATGTGGTCACGAGGTGACCCGGTGCTTGAGTCTGTAAGGACTCCGAGGTAAGCCACGTGATCATGCGACGATCATGTGGGGTCCATTGTGTGTGCATTAGTCTAAATACTGATAATATGCTGTATGAATATCTGTATGCATGATATTGTTGCTCACCTGTTTAAATCACTAATATACTTGAACCTGTTGCCATGTTATTGTTTTGCCTTGATGCATGGTTGTTGTGAGCTTGCAAGTACATTCAATGTACTGACCTGGCGTGTTATGCCAGATTTGCAGGTCGTGCTTTGGATGTGTAGGATGACGTTCCTGGTGTTTGCGAGCTAGGAGGTGTCCCAGCCAGTGTCCCTGTGGATTGGAGTTCGTCATCGCCGTTATTGTTCCGCTGCCGTCGATATTCCGCTGCTAGAGTTATGCTGCTGCTTGGTGTAGAGCTGAGGCTAGCCTGAGGAGCAAGTTTTTCTCCGCTAGCGTTGTAATAGACCTCGTGTACCCCTATCCTCGGTAATAGAAAGTTGTTCCATTCTATATAAATCAGTGTCGTGTTCCAGAAGACTTGATCTCTGGGCTGGTGCACGGGGCGTTCCGGTCCTCTGAGCCGTGGTGCCACAACGGTTGGTATCAGAGCCAGGTTTTCCTGTAGGACCCGCTAGCCCGCACGAACGTTAGAAGGACGTTAGATTGACGTTAGAGCTAGAGTATAGCTTGCTTGTGTGATGGTATTGTCTGCTGCATTTTTTGCTGCATATAGACGTTATGTTTTCGCTAACGATCTGATCTGACGAGTGTAGATGGCGGAATACCCGGTGGGATACACAGGATCCTCATCCGCGACCAACTTTGACTAGCTCCTTGCAGACGTGTGGTGGACTCTCTAACCCAGTATAGAGCTTCCAAGGTACAAGGTTTCCCTGACGCTGATCGGAGGGCAGCTGCTTGAATACCGTGCCAACGTCTAATTGACCGCCACCATCCCCATCGGCGTGCGCTCCTACAACTTCCAGGGTGTACCCGCTTCTACCCCGGATCGTGCCATTCAGCTTGCCGCGATGGCGGGCCTGTTAGGCCTACGCCACCAGGAAAGTGCGATGCAGCAGAATCGTGTCTTCCATTTTTACCCCACCTTGGGTGCGACTCCGCAGCAAGTAAGGTTTCCTCGCCCTTTGGCGGAAGCCGATGCAGCGGTGATCACCGTGTCCCGCTACATGATCTCCCAGTACGCCCTCCTCGTCGAGCTAGTCCGTGATGCAAGGGATGCAAGGAGAGCTCTTGCTGCAGCCTTGTCATTGTCGACTCCTCCGCCCACTCCCGCAACCCCCGGCAACCCGCCATCGGATCAGAACGCCTAAGCTTCGCGTAGTTCGTGACGCATGAGTAGTAGTGTTGCATGTTGCCTGTTGCATGTTGATGTGTGTAGCAATAAGATGAGATCCTGCGTGTGATCTCAGTGCTTGTCCAGTACTGTTTTTTCTGCTTAGTTGATTCTCGTTGTTGGTTCTTTGTTCAGTTTCCTCGGCGGTTACTAACTCTGTTTTGGCAGGTGTTAGATGACTTGGACGGACCCTTGCTAGTTGTTCTTCAGTGGCACCACGTCTGGTTCTGAGCTGATGCATCGTCGGCCGTCCGGAGTGGATGCCTGTTTTACATTTCTCTTTTCAAAAACCGGCCCATGTTCTGAGCTGCTTTTCGGCCGTCTCGGGTACTTGTTGAGTTTCTTTTCGCAGTGGATACCCTATGCTCTGAGCTGTTTTCTCGGCCGTCTTAGGGGACCTCTGCATTATTTTTATCAACATTGCCTCATGCTCTGAGCTGATTTCAGTCGGCCGTCGTGAGCAATGTTTGAGCTATTCTAGTACAAGTCCCAGATCTGAGTTGTAAAGACCGTTCTGGTGGCTACTGGGTTATTCGCTGTTTTCTTTGCAAGGAGTCCGGATAATCATCGACCACCGCTGAAGCTGATGAAGTAGCAAGCCGCTTCTCGTTTGCTTTTTCCCCGTGGTTTTCTTCGGTTTTTCGTTTGGTTCTTTGGTGTCACTTGCTCCACCCCAATGGAAAGTTGCTCATAACCCCGCATACCTCGAAGAATCAGCGCAATACCGCAGAACAGCGTGAAGACACCAAGTCAAGGACCCACACCAGCTTGCAGCAGGAGTGTTCAACCCCATATGAGTTCTGCGTGAATGAATCAAGTCAGCATTATTCCGGTAATTGTTATGACCATGAAGATTCCATCAGTGGATGACCGCAACGAAATAAGGAAACTCAGCAAGACATGAATGGCTCGTAACCGATTGCATCAGAAGCATTCTGGCTCAAGTGTGAATCATGGGCAACCACCAGGCCTGCATTTCTTCTATAACCAGAACAGCCTGAAGACTCAGACAGTTAAAGGCCGCATTGATGCGGGAAATCAGCAAGTCAAACCGTACTTTTACCCAGTTGCGTGGGAAGCAAGTGGCTCACGAATGGATGCTACCCAAGCTATCCATTGAGTCCCGTCTACATCGACTACGACATCCGCAAAGATTCATGCAAAGATAAGCAGAAACTGTGACCCACGAGCATATGCACCCAAGGCAGGACGAACACCAGCTACAGTCCTATGCAATACAAATTATTTCAGTATACTCCGGAAGGTGGCCAGGACATATCATGAAGCCCAGATGATCGGAAGAATGTTTCCCCCTCACCAGCCGACAGTCAGAAGCCTGTCATACACCGTGGTCAGATCTGTCTCCACATCAGTGAGGGAAAGCTTCAAACAGAAGGAACCTCAGCCTTCCGTGACAAGGTACCCGGCACAGCCGACTTGTACAGTGTATCAGCCTTCCTCAGTACACTATTGGGATATCTTCTCAGCCAAGACAGTCATCCTTCCTCCACGATCCACCGACATAATCTTATGGTGCAAGACACTCGATCGTGCTCGGTACGCCACAGGGATGGACTCCAGCACAAGCTACCCGACCGTCTACAGTGATCGGCCGCAGAAACTTCCAGCAGAAGGAACCGATGTATCCACAGTATAAAGAGGCAAACATCCGGTACAAGACAACCCATCTTCGTTAGTAAGTTATTAAGAAATCTTCCAAGGCAAGACACCCAGTCTTCTTCAGCAAGCTATCGAGGCAACTTCCCGTGTACGACACACCGCCTTCCTCGATACGCCACCGGAGCAAGCTTCCGGGGTACGGTACCCAACCTTCCCCAGCAAGCTACCCCAAGCTTCGCGGACAAGATACCAGTCTTCCTCGACGCGTCATCATACCTACAACATTATTGTCAGAAATTCAGCACCGCAGGACAGTGAAGATTTCAGCATCGTCAGGACCCGCATATGGTTATGGGTATTCTTATCAGGTATGAAAGCTACCCCGATGCGGATACCACCATGCTCGTAATCAAGGAAGAATTATGCACATGAACGACGGTGAAAAACCGCAACTCTCGGGAAACAAGCCCGCAGAAGAGGCAGATACACATCTCAGCCTGAAAGAAAGAGTGACAAAGTCACCCTGAAGAAAGGAAGCAAGGAGCATTAAATCCTGCTCCCGTCATGAAGGTCAGCTCCTCACGTCCGACAAGGCCCCGAAACAGAATAATCTGGAGACCCGGTCGTTGCAACCAAGGTTATCAGGATGAAACAAGAGACAAGAGGTGATGGGAACCTGTCTATCTCAAAGATTGTGGCAGAACAATAAGCAGTTATGCAATTAGGAAAGAACCCTGACCAAAGAAAACCTAGTACAAGAAAAGTGATTGCCGGAGAGGCAAGATCTAGGATAAACAGACATGGTAGGTGTCAAACCTTGCTGCAATCTGAGCAAGCGTGGCACCTCGCAAGTTGTCAGAAGTACGCAACTCTTGCAAGCCGACGGGTTAGGCAGAATGAATCGCATGGGGCTCAACTCAAATTTTCCGCGATCAGTTGAAGTCATGTGGAACACCGTGGATATCCACCATAAAGAAAGCTCATTCAGTATGGGCAAAGTACCGCGTACCCAGCCCATCAGCCCGAGCAATTCCTCAAGTTCGGCATCGCCCGTCTTGCCAAGATTACCACAGTCTGCTTCGCTAAAGGTCACCCGCTCAGCTCGGCATTTTAAACACAAGAACCAGATTGAAGCATATCATGACCTATCGCCACCCGGATAGGGCCACCTGTCAGACAAATCTCAGCATAAGTGAATGTCCAGAATTTGTGTCCGCTCCAAATTCATGAGCACGATGGACATGCCAAAAGAATTGCGAGGCAACCCCACGTGCCGTCAGTCAAGGTCCCGGTAGTAAACATTCTGAGATACCAACTACCGATGAAGGACAAGCTCTTGTCAAAGAGGCCAATGCAAAGGATTCAAGACCGTACCACGAATAAAGCCCGAGGTACCCTAGACACAGTATGGGTATCGTCAACATTCAGCCTATGACAAGACATCTCGTTATCATACAAGTCAGAAGATATGAGGATGGAAATCAGCAGGAAAGGATGTGAGGTATCAAGGAAGAACATTCTGTCAGAGTTACGAATCGGGTGAAGTAAACCCCCTCAGCAGAGATATATTGGATGCAACTATGGGGACAGTATGCGGTAAAAAGGAAATCCGAGAAGCAGCAAGTTTCCGAAGGACAATAAGTTTGCGATGGTTCTCTGAGCAATCAAATCTCGAGGACGATATTTTTCTAAGGGGGGTAGGTTTGTGACACCCTGGATTTTGGGACTTTCTTTTTTCAAAAACTTTTCTGATTTATTTCTGGATTTGCTATTGGATTTGCTTTGATCACCTCGTTGGACTTGAAACTTGAGCATATTTTCCTTCCATGCTCAAGTGGCCCTTGAATCCAAGCCTTTCAAATGCCATTCCATTGATCCATCTCATCCAAGCCACCATATGTTCAAGCCATATATTCCTTTTTCCAATAAAAGGAATATTCCCATTATTTGAGGTTTGTGAAGCAACCCCTATGTATATTGCTCCATAAATCCCCAAATAATTCCCACATGTCATTAATGTCATATCTTGCCAAATTATCAAAAAACATTTCATAGCTCAAGTGGATTTTTCCTCTAGGACAATTCATTTGTCTGTGGGGGCAGAATGGAGCTTTGTGAAGGGAGTGCCATTTCTCTTGATCCATTGCTGGTGAAACTTTTTGTGCAAGCTCATATGATCATATGATTTATCTCCACCAAATTCCACCACCATTTTCTTATCCAAACTCCCACAATAAATTCCCAAAGTTTGGGTGCAGCAAGGGGGCATTGTGAAGCAAGTGCATGATATGGGATCCCAATAGCCTTGAAACTTTTTGATCATGATACTACCACTAAATAACTCCACAAAACCAAATTGTAGCCAAATCCCATCAACAATGTGTGTGCACCATCATGTTTAAGTTTCTGGTCAGTGGGCCACACTGTGAAGCAAGTGCTAGCTATGTGTGTCCAATGGCTATGAAATTTTATACACATGCGCACCATGCCAAATAACCCCAGTACACCAATTTTCAGCCAATTCCACCAATCCTATGAGATGCTAGCTTCAACTTTGCATTTTGCCCTAATTGGACATTTGCAAAGGAAGTGCTAGCTAGCCTGATCTAAATGAGATGAAACTTAGTGTACATACTCATCCTAGTGTATGATTGAGCTATGCCAAATTTCATGCCTAGGGGAGTAATTTACAAGCCACACCACAGTACAAACATCTTCTGCAACATTGTGCCATTTGCAAAGGATGTACCATGTACATTGATTATTTTGAGCCCAAACTTTCCAGAAACATAGTCCTTCCTATCCTCATCCCAAAAGACATCTTAGTAATATCCAGAGCCCCACCATGTGAGCACAACTTAAGCCCCAAGATTGATGTATCCAACTTTGTGATGAGCCAGAGATCACCCTGTTCATGCTTTTGGCCATCCACCTGCACCCATGTGATCTACTCTCAAAGGACTCCACTGTGGACATGGTTGGCCACGCAGGATCTTATCCTAAATTTGGTGGCCACGCGCTTGGACGCACACGGCATGCTCTGGTCGCGCTCTGCGCATGCCCGGCATGTCCGCATCACGCTCCAGTACGCTATTGTCTCCTAGTTCATGTCCTGCCGCGCCGCACGGCTTACCGCCGCTTGCGTGCACCGCGTGCCCACTCTCGAAGCCTCTCGTGGCCGCTAGCTAGCCGCACGCCAAGGCCGCCGTCTTCTTGTCTTGGCTCGAGCTCGAGCATCTCCCTCCTCCTTTAAATAGGAGCCTCCCCAAGGCCTCCCAGCACTCCCACAGCACCCCCACCTCCTCCTAGCTGCTCGCCCGCCTCCAATTTGGCGCCGGAGTGCCTCCCCCGTCGCCATTTCCCCCACTAACCACTGTCGGCCTCCTCCAAAATTGGAGCAAGCCGGAGCCTCCCTCTTCCTCCAGCCCAGCCCCGGCCCCTACCCACGCCACCACGACCACCTCCTCGACCCCCTAGCCTCTCCTCGCCCCGCCTCTGACCCAGCCGCCCGGAGCGCCGCGCCCGGCCGCGGGGGCTCAGTGCCGCAGGCCGCCCCGCGTGGCCACACGGTCACCGGCGGACGTGCCCTGGTTGGCCGCGCTCGGCGGGTTCTCCTCCGCGAGCTCCCCGCGTCTCGCTTCAACGGCGGCGAGGCCGCTCGGCCGTGGCCTCCCCTGCGCCCAGTCGAGAGGGAGAAGACAGAGCAAGGAAAGCAGGGGAGGAGAGAGAGGGAACTGATAGGTGGGTCCCGCCTGTAAGTGGCTGGTCTGACTGACCACTGGGGCCCGCGTGTCAGCTTAAGTGGAAGCGTATCCGGGCAAGTGCGCTTTCCCTTCTGGAAAGCGTACTTTGTCCCTTCTCTGGCAGAAATACGTTTTCCTACACGGAAAGCGTACTTTGACCTTCCTCGGCCAGCAATACGCTTTCACTGGTCCGAAAGCGTATTCCACCCCAAAATCGATACCGTTTCGCGAATATCTCCGCAACCGTAAGTCCAAATGAGGTGATTATTTTTGCGTTGTTTTCGTATCGAGCTCCTCTTTAGTTTTGCATAGGTTTCATGCCATGTTTTTATGTTGTGATTTGCTGGTCAAACAAAATATGGCGTTTGACCTTTTGCCCGTTGCTTTATTTGAAATGTTTTGCAGGGCGTTGTCGGTGTCCGAGACCGAGGGTGTTTCACACCTTGTTGGTGAAGGCAAGCCACAATACCCTTTGCAACTTTGCAAAGCTTTGACGTGCTTTTAAAATTGCTTTATAGTGATGTGCTTATATCGTTGACCGTGATCATGTTGCGATGCTATGATTGATGTTATCATTGCCATGCTATCCTTGATATGCTATTGCCATGCTATGTTTTGCCATGTTATATCCATGCGATGCTTTGATTATATCATTGCCATGTTAGGTTCTGCATCATCGTAACCACAATATACTAACACCATGTTAAGTTGCTCATGTTATCTCTATGCTAGTTCATGTCATGCCTGAGTTATGCTCAACTGCATTCATAATGTTGTCATGTTAATAACTTAATATTTGTAACACGGATAAGTTCACCACCTAAAATGTGTTTGATCATGTCTGAAACTGTCATGTTAATATGCTATGCATCGTTATGATCTGAGACTCATGTTGCACCTGATACTTGTGTTCGCTGTTGGAGATATGCTTCGTGACAAGTTGATCAGGTGCCACCGAACCGGAGTTATCCGTGCAGACACATTTGCTTGTATGGGCAGGGCTTGATTCGGTCTACCGGTGGGCGTCTCTTATTTGTATCACCAAAGAGGGGAGGCTACGCGCACTCTGCCCTGATCAGGCAGGCGGCGGTAGTCTTGACAGCCAGAGTTGTTATGCGCGCGGTCCAGAGTTGGGAAAAGTTTAAGGACCAAGTGATGGTCAGAGTGGTTCTGGTGGTAACGAAGGACACCTAACCACAGGGCTACCCAAGACGGGATGTCGGTGATACGGTAAGAGGGACACGCGGTAGCATCGGTCTCGTTGGAGAAGTCCTAGTCTACTCCTGCGGTACGAGTTCCAAGGATCCTGTGGGACAAGTACCGAGGTGCTGGATGGAGGAAGAACTCCATAGTGTGGGTAACATGCACAAACTCTACAGAGTCACAAATCTATTGGAATAGCCGCGTCCACAGTAATGGACAGAGTTCGTACTAGGTCACACCTTATGATCAACATGAGTTCGGTGGTATGTTTGTGGTAAGTGGATTGGTCATGTGATGACCGGATTGGTTGGGTGGTAACGAAGGACACCTAACCCGTTGAATGGTCGTGCGATGACCCGTTTGGTCATGCGACGACCCGTGGAAGTGATGTGGTCACGAGGTGACCCGGTGCTTGAGTCTGTAAGGACTCCGAGGTAAGCCACGTGATCATGCGACGATCATGTGGGGTCCATTGTGTGTGCATTAGTCTAAATTCTGATAATATGTTGATGAATATCTGTATGCATGATATTGTTGCTCACCTGTTTAATTCACTAATATACTTGAACCTGTTGCCATGTTATTGTTTTGCCTTGATGCATGGTTGTTGTGAGCTTGCAAGTACATTCAATGTACTGACCTGGCGTGTTATGCCAGATTTGCAGGCCGTGCTTTGGATGCGTAGGACGACGTTCCTGGTGTTTGCGAGATAGGAGGTGTCCCAGCCAGTGTCCCCGTGGATTGGAGTTCGTCATCGCCGTTATTGTTCCGCTGCCGTCGAAATTCCGCTGCTAGAGTTATGCTGCTGCTTGGTGTAGAGCTGAGGCTAGCCTGAGGAGCAAGTTTTGTCTCCTCTAGCGTTGTAATAGACCTCGTGCACCCCTATCCTCGGTAATAGAAAGCTGCTCAGTTCTATATCAATCAGTGCCGTGTTCCAGAAGACTTGATCTCTGGGCTGGTGCACGGGGCGTTCCGGTCCTCTGAGCCGGGGTGCCACAATGTTTTATTCCGGGATTGCATGTCTAATCTGCAAACCCCTAATACGAGGAGGGACTGGCATGAGTGCGCCCAACTCACAAAGATAATCAGAACCAACCAACCCTCCTTCACGCTTTGTCTATGAGAAATCAGAAAACTTTGGCATTGATAAACAAAGGAGATTAAGGGGATGTGATCGTCTCCATCTTGGGAGCCGTTCCTCGAAACATGTCTAGCGTAAGAGGCGATTGAGTTGTCTACTAGCATTCGTTGACGAAGCATGCATATCCCAAAACACCTTTTTTTATTTTTTTATCTCTGTTTTCAAAACCAAGAGCTCTGGTACAAGTTTAGTCTTTGCTTCCTTCCACGGGTTTTCAACCTTTCCATCAAACTCCATGGTTTGAGAGTCTCCACCTTCTTTCTTCAAAGCACCAACTAGGAGAGCATGATTGTCATTCTGAGTGTAATGTGCATTGTCCCAAAGTATTGTTGGAAATATGCCCTGGAGGCAATAATAAAATTGTTATTATCATATTTCCGTGTTCATGATATATGTTTATTTTCCATGCTATAATTGTATTAACCAGAAACATAATGCATGTGTGGTTGCATAAACAACACCGCGTCCCTAGTAAGCCTCTACTATACTAGCTCGTTAATTAATGATGGTTATGGTTTCCTAACCATGAACATGAGTTGTGTATTAATTAATGGGATCATGTCATTAGAAGAATGACGTGATGGACAGACCCAACTAAGCATAACAATATTGATCGTTTCATTAAGTTTATATTGTCATGCCTTTTATTGTCAAGTATCATGTTTCTTAGACCATGAGATTATGTTATATCCGGGTACCGGAAGAATACTTTGGGGACATCAACCATCACATCGTGACAGGGTGATCATAAAAATGTCTTACGGGTATCTCCAAAAGTACTTGTTGAATTAAATGAATCAAGACTGGGATTTTTCCCTCCGTGTGACGGTGAGATATACTCTGGGCCCACTCGGTAATGCACATTCGGTAACGCTTGCAAGCACGTGACTAATGATTTAGTCACAGAGAATGTTGTATTACAGAACGAGTAAAGAGTACTTACCGGTAACGAGATTGAACTAGGTATAGCAATAGCGACGATCGAATCACGGGTAAGTAAAATATCGTGTGACAAAGGAAATTGTGTACGGATTATAGTAGTCCACGACATAGGGGTTCAATCGATAAAGATCTTCGTTGAATGTGTGGGAGTCATTACGGATATCCTGGTCCCTCTAATGGTTATTGATCAGAGAGATGTCTCGATCATGTCTGCACATTCTCGAACCCGTAGGGTCACACACTTAACGCTCGGTAACGCTAGAATAGCTCTGGGATAATTTTATTAATGGTGTTCGAATATTGTTCGGAGTCTCGGATGAGATCCTAGACATCACGAGGAGCTCCGGAAGAGTCCGGAGGTAAAGATTTATATAAGGCAAGTTGATTTCAGGGTTCCGAAAAAGTTCGGGATTTTTTCGGTAGTGTCGGAATGTTCTAGAAGGTTCCGGAGGGTCCCACTATGGGCCCCACCTATTTTGGACGACCAAGGGTGGTCCAATAGTCCATGTGACCAGCCCTCCTTGGTTTATTATGCCAATAAATGGGAAGCCCTTCAATGGGAGGGTTACCACTCTTAAAAGAAAGGTGTTACCATCTTTTTAATGAGAGAAGGGGGTTTCACTTGGGAATTGAAGTGGCTACAACCTCCTTGCCTATATAAGAGAGGGGAGAGGCTCACAAAGAACACCCAAGTCCTTCCACACCTCCTCCTCCCTCACGTGCATCGCTTGGCGAAGCCCTGCCCGCGGGAAACTCTTCACCATATCCACCACCACGCCGTTGTGCTGCTGGAATTGATCCCATCTATTTCTCCTTCTTGCTTGCTGGATCACGAAGAAGGAGACGTCATCGAGCTATACGTGTGCAAGCCTCCGGAGGTACTGCTCGTTTGCAGTGTTGATCGGATCGAACTTCACCAACAACTTCACCAAGCTGCGTTGAAATAAACGTTCAACGCGCGTGTTCTTCGAGGGTATGATGACCTACTCTCCCCGTTACTAGCATCTTCTAGATTGGATCTTGGATGTTGCTTCCGCATGTGAGAGAAAATTTTTGTTTTCTATCGCGCAATCTCCTACAGTGGTATCAGAGCTAGTTCTATGCGTAGGTGCTTTGTACGGTTAGAACACAATGAGTTGTGGGCGTTGATCTTCTTGTTGCTACCCTTCCATGTGTATTTTGGTTTTGCGGTATGGTTTGATGCAGCGGCCCGGACTAACTTTACAATCTTCGGATTGAGACCGGTTCCGCACTTGACGTGCAACTTGTATTGCACATGCGGCCTGCGGGTGTCAGTCGCTCTTACCATAGTATTAACCACATTTACAAAGGAGGGCTCTTGTGAGATTAAGAAGCAATTTGTTATATCAACGTTGTGTTTTTTTTCGAGGGTAAGAACGGTTCTTATGCAAAACCCTAGAAGCCACGTAAAATTGAAAATAATAATAAGGGAGAGGCGTCTAACTTGTTTTTGCAGGGGTTCTTGTGATGTGGTATAGCCCAAACTGTTCATATGATATATTTGTAATGTATGAGATGATCATGTTTTGTAATGTTTCACGACTTGCATGTCGATGAGTACGGAAACTGGCAGGAGCCATATGGTTGTCTTAATTATTTATTGTATGGCCTGCGTGTCAACTTCAAACGCCATGTAATTGCATTACTTTATCGCTATGAGTTAGCAATAGTTGCAGATGCAACGTGGTGTAGACAACCAAGATGCCATAAGGTGGAGACCAACATGGTGCCATAATGGAGATCTTGTCGGTGCGTTCAAGATGGAGATCAAGGCGCAATAAAAGGGCTATACCATGTCACACATTTTATGCATGTGATGTTTATCCTTTTATGCATCTTATTTTGCGTGTGCACAACGGTAGCATTATAAGATGATCCCTCACACTAAATATCAAGATAAACGTGTTCTCCCTAAGTATGCACCGTCGCAAAAGTTCGTCGTTTTGAAGCATCTCGTGATGATCGGATGTGGTAAACTGTACGTTCACATACGACGGGTGTAAGCCAGTTTTACACATGCAAAAATACTTTGGTTAACTTGACGAGCCTAGCATGTACAGACATGGCCTCGGAACGCAACGAACCGAAAGGTTAAACACGAGTCATATGAATGATATGATCAACATTTTGATGTTCACCATTGAAACTACATCTTCTCTCGTGAAGATCGGACTTGGTGTAGTGGATTTGGATCGTATACCACTAGACAACTATGAGGGATGTTGATTTAAGTGGGAGTTCGTTAGTAATTTGATTAAACTGAACTCATTATCATGAACATAGTCTAAAATTTTATTTTGCTAAAATGTTGTAGATCATGGCCCGCATAGCTCAGTTCAACTTCAGCGCATTCCTTGAGAAAGAAAAACTAAAATCATCTGGTTCAAACTTCACTGACTGGCACCGCAACCTAAGGATTATCCTCACTGGGTGTAAGAAGCAATATGTGCTCGATGCTGCGCTAGGTGACCCACCTGCAGACGATGCTCCAGAAGCAGAACATAACGTCTTTGAGACACGCAAAGATGACCACATTATAGTTTCTTGTGTCATCCTTACATCTCTGGATATTGATCTCCAGAAACGTTTTGAACATCACGGCGCCTATGAGATGGTTGAAGAGCTGAAAACCATGTTTCAGACTCAGACCCGCGCTGAGAGATATGAGATCTCTGATAAGTTCTATAAATGTAAGATGGAGGAGCACAGCTCTGTCAGTGAACATGTTGTAACAATGCGAGGCTATATCCAGCGCCTAATTCAGCTAGGATGTGTGATCCCAGATGAGTTAATCACTGACAGGGTGCTACAGTCGCTCCCTCCGAGCTACAAAGGCTTTGTGCTGAACTATAACATGCAAAGCATGAATAAGACTCTCAATGAGCTTTTCGCGATGCTGAAATCTGCGGAAGTGGATATCAAGAAAGAACATCAAGTGTTGATGGTCAATAAGACCACAAGTTTCAAGAAGTCTAAAGCCAAAAAGGGACACTTCAAGAAGAGTGGCAAGTCAGCTGCCGCTCGGGGCGGCAAGCCTGTTGTCGCTCATGTGAAGCCCAAGGCTGGTCCTAAGCCGGACACTGTGTGTTTCTACTGCAAGGGAGAAGGTCATTGGAAGCGCAACTGCCCCAAGTACTTGGCGGATAAGAAGGCTGGCAATGTCAAAGGTATATTTGATATACATGTTATTGATGTGTACCTTACTAGTTCTCGTAGTAGTGCCTGGGTATTTGATACTGGTTCGGTTGCTCATATTTGCAATTCGAAACAGGAGCTTCAGAATAAACGGAGACTGGCGAGGGATGAGGTGACGATGCGCGTCGGGAATGGATCGAAGGTCGATGTCATCGCCGTCGGGATGTTACCTCTTCATCTACCTTCGGGATTAGTTTTAAACCTTAATAATTGTTATTTGGTGCCTACGTTAAGCATGAACATTATATCTGGATCTTGTTTATTGCGAGACGGTTACTCGTTTAAATCACAGAATAAAGGTTGTTCTATTTTTATGAGTAATATCTTTTATGGTCATGCACCCGACGTAAATGGTTTATTCTTGTTGGATCTCGATAGTAGTACTTCACACATCCATAACATTGATGCTAAAAGATGCAAAATGAATAATGATAATTCCACATACTTGTGGAACTGCCGTTTAGGTCATATTGGTGTAAAACGCATGAAGAAATTCCATTCTGATGGACTTTTCCAGTCACTTGACTTTGAATCATTTGACACATGTGAACCATGCCTCATGGGTAAGATGACTAAGACCCCGTTTTCTGGTACGATGGAACGGGCGAGTGACTTGTTGGAAATCATACATACTGATGTGTGTGGACCAATGAGCATTTCGACACGTGGTGGATATCGTTACTTCCTAACTTTCACTGATGATTTAAGTAGATATGGGTATATTTACTTAATGAAACACAAGTCTGAAACATTTGAAAAGTTCAAAGAATTTCAGAGTGAAGTAGAAAATCATCGTAACAAGAAGATCAAATTTCTACGATCTGATCACGGAGGGGAATATCTGAGTTACGAGTTTGGCATTCACTTGAAAAACTGTGGAATTGTTTCCCAACTCACGCCACCTGGAACACCACAACGTAATGGTGTGTCTGAGCGTCGTAATCGTACTTTATTAGATATGGTGCGCTCTATGATGTCTCTATCCGATCTACCAATGTCATTTTGGGGCTATGCATTAGAGACAACTGCATTCACTTTAAATAGGGCACCATCTAAATCCGTTGAGACGACACCATATGAGTAGTGGTTTGGCAAGAAGCCTAAATTATCGTTTCTTAAAATTTGGGGGTGTGAGGCTTATGTCAAACAGTTATAACCTGATAAGCTCGAACCCAAAGCGGAAAAATGTGTCTTCATAGGATACCCTAAGGAAACTATAGGGTATACCTTCTATAACAGATCCGAAGGCAAAGTCTTTGTTGCTAAGAACGGATCCTTTCTTGAGAAGGAGTTTCTTTCGAAACGAGTGAGTGGGAGGAAAATAGAACTAGACGAGGTTATTGAACCTTCTCCCGAATTGGAGAGTAGCGCAGCGCAAGAAGATTTGGATCTTTTGGTGCCGCCTTCACCAACTAGAGAGGAAGAAGATGATGATAATGATCATGAAGCTTCGGTCGAAGTTCCCGTTCGTAGGTCGACTAGGTTACGTACTACTCCTGAGTGGTACGGTAATCCTGTCATGAATGTTTTATTGTTAGACAATGATGAACCTACGAACTATGAGGAAGCGATGATGAGCCCAGACTCTGGAAAATGGCAAGACGCCATGAACTCTGAAATGGAATCCATGAAAGAAAACCAAGTGTGGACTTTGGTTGACCTTCCTGATAGCCGCAAGGCTTTTGAATGTAAATGGATATTCAAGAAGAAAACAGACGCTGACGGTAATGTTACTGTACATAAAGCTCGACTTGTCGCAAAAGGTTTTCGACAAATTCAAGGAGTTGACTACGATGAGACCTTCTCACCCGTAGAGATGCTTAAGTCTGTTAGGGTTCTGCTAGCAATTGATGCTTATTTCGATTAAGAAATTTGGCAGATGGATGTCAAAACTGCATTCCTCAATGGAAACATTGAAGAAGAGTTCTACATGGTACAACCCCAAGGTTTTGTCAATCCTAAGGATGCTCGTAAAGTGTGAAAGCTTCAGCTTTCCATCTATGGACTAAAGCAAGCATCCCGGAGTTGGAATCTTCGATTTGATGAGGTTATCAAAGGTTTTGGATTTGTCCAAAATTATAAAGAAGCTTGTGTTTACAAGAAAGTGAGTGGGAGCTCGGTTGCATTTCTGATTTTATATGTAGATGACATCTTACTAATTGGGAATGACGTGGAGCTGCTTAACAGTGTGAAAGATTATTTGAATAATAGTTTTTCAATGAAAGATCTTGGTGAAGCTGCATACATATTAGGCATTAAGATCTATAGAGATAGATCGAGACGCTTAATAGCACTTAGTCAAAGTACATACCTTGAGAAGATAGTGAAGAAATTCAATATGCAGGATGCAAAGAAAGGTTCTTTGCCCATGTTACAAGGTAAGCCATTGAGTAAGACTCAGTGTCCAACTACGGCAACAGAAAGGGAAAGGATGAATAAAATCCCCTATGCCTCGACCATAGGTTCTGTTATGTATGCCATGTTGTGTACTAGACCAGATGTGTCCCATGCTCTTAGTTTGACGAGCAGGTACCAGAGTGATCCTGGAGAGGCTCACTGGACAGCAGTTAAAAATATCCTTAAGTACCTAAAGAGGACTAAGGACATGTTTCTTGTCTATGGTGGTGATGAAGAGCTCTTCGTAAAAGGTTACGTCGATGCTAGCTTCAATACTGATCCAGATGACTCAAAATCTCGAACAGGGTATGTCTTTATTTTGAACGGAGCTGCGGTTAGCTGGAGGAGTTGCAAGCAGAGCGCCATTGCAAGATCTACATTATAGGCGGAGTATATGGCCGCTTCTGAAGCAGCGACAGAAGGGATATGGCTAAAGAAATTTGTCACTGAACTCGGCGTTGTTCCGAGTGCACTGGATCCCATGGAGATCTTTTGTGACAACACTGGTGCCATTGCTCTAGCCAAGGAACCAAAATGTCACAAGAGCTCCAAGCATATCAAACGCCGGTTTCATCAAATTCGTGAGCATGTCATTGAAGGAGATATTACCATTAGCAAAGTACATACGGATCAGAATATCGCGGATCCATTGACTAAAGTTCTTCCACAAACAAAACATGATCAACACCAGAATGCCATGGGTGTTAGATTTCTGCCAATTTAAACTAGATTATTGACTCTAGTGCAAGTGGGAGACTGTTGGAAATATGCCCTAGAGGCAATAATAAAATTGTTATTATCATATTTCCGTGTTCATGATATATGTTTATTTTCCATGCTATAATTGTATTAACCGGAAACATAATGCATGTGTGGTTGCATAAACAACACCGCGTCCCTAGTAAGCCTCTACTATACTAGGTCGTTAATTAATGATGGTTATGGTTTCCTAACCATGAACATGAGTTGTGTATTAATTAATGGGATCATGTCATTAGAAGAATGACGTGATGGACAGACCCAGCTAAGCATAACAATATTGATCGTTTCATTAAGTTTATATTGTCATGCCTTTTATTGTCAAGTATCATGTTTCTTAGACCATGAGATTATGTTATTCCCGGGTACCGGAAGAATACTTCGGGGACATCAACCATCACATCGTAACAGGGTGATCATAAAAATGTCTTATGGGTATCTCCAAAAGTACTTGTTGAATTACATGAATCAAGACTGGGATTTGTCCCTCCGTGTGACGGTGAGATATACTCTGGGCCCACTCGGTAATGCACATTCGGTAACGCTTGCAAGCACGTGACTAATGAGTTAGTCACAGAGAATGTTGTATTACAGAACGAGTAAAGAGTACTTACCGGTAACGAGATTGAACTAGGTATAGCGATACCGACGATCGAATCACGGGTAAGTAAAATATCTTGTGACAAAGGAAATTGTGTACGGATTATAGTAGTCCACGACATAGTGGTTCAATCGATAAAGATCTTCGTTGAATGTGTGGGAGTCATTACGGATATCCTGGTCCCTCTAATGGTTATTGATCAGAGAGATGTCTCGATCATGTCTGCACGTTCTCGAACCCGTAGGGTCACACACTTAACGCTCGGTAACGCTAGAATAGCTCTGGGATAATTTTATTAATGGTGTTCGAATATTGTTCGGAGTCTCAGATGAGATCCTAGACATCACGAGGAGCTCCGGAAGAGTCCGGAGGTAAAGATTTATATAAGGCAAGTTGATTTCAGGGTTCCGGAAAAGTTCGGGATTTTTTTGGCAGTGTCGGAATGTTCTAGAAGGTTCCGGAGGGTCCCACTATGGGCCCCACCTATTTTGGACGACCAAGGGTGGTCCAATAGTCCATGTGACCAGCCCTCCTTGGTTTATTATGCCAATAAATGGGAAGCCCTTCAATGAGAGGGTTACCACTCTTAAAAGAAAGGTGTTACCATCTCTTTAATGAGAGAAGGGGGTTTCACTTGGGAATTGAAGTGGCTACAACCTCCTTGCCTATATAAGAGAGGGGAGAGGCTCACCAAGAACACCCAAGTCCTTACACACCTCCTCCTCCCTCACGTGCATCGCTTGGCGAAGCCCTTCCCGCGGGAAACTCTTCACCATATCCACCTCCACGCCGTTGTGGTGCTGGAATTGATCCCATCTATTTCTCCTTCTTTCTTGCTGGATCAAGAAGAAGGAGACGTCATTGAGTTGTACGTGTGCAAGCCTCCGGAGGTACTGCTCGTTTGCAGTGTTGATCGGATCGAACTTCACCAACAACTTCACCAAGCTGTCTTGAAATAAACGTTCAACGCGCGTGTTCTTCGAGGGTATGATGACCTACTCTCCCCGTTACTAGCATCTTCTAGATTGGATCTTGGATGTTGCTTCCGCATGTGAGAGAAATTTTTTGTTTTCTATCGCGCAATCTCCTACAAGTATTACATTGTCTTTTTCATGATTGTGGTATTATTTATTCTGAAGTTCTTAGTTCTAATCTCCTTTAAAACTCCGGAGGAGTTTCTGCATTTATGTTTTGCTTCACTCATGGAGGCTAGCGAAATACCACTCTAGTATGTTCAAACTTTGTGCATTGTAATCCTGTCTTGATTTTCAGTAGCATATTATTTGCTTCTAGTTGTTTGAGATTGATCACTTGAAAGAAGGATTGCTTCGTGCATTGTCCTCATAGCATTGTTTTGATACTTGCTAAGTTCTTTTCGTAGTACATGCTTATATACATCTATTGAAGCAAAAGAGTTTGTCAAAGTTTTCTTTGTCGCGTTCAGTTCGTTGTACTGAATTGCTTGAGGACACTTCTGCTATTTTTTTTCCCTCATTCTTGCATGATTTGGACGAAACTAACCCGGACTAACGTTGTTTTCAGCAGAGCTGTCTGTATGGTTTTATTGTGCACATGAAAATGGATTTTTGGACATCCCAGAAAATTCCCAAAAAAAATACCAGAAAATCCATGCACCCGAAGGAGCCAGATGCCAAAAGTGGGACCAGAGGGGAGTCCTGGGGGCCCCAGGCGCCCCCCTGGCGCGGCTAGGGATGGGGTTGCGCCCTCTGGCCGCCTGGGGGCCCCCCTCCTCTGGTGCCCTACCGACACTCCTATTTATTTCCGTGACGCGAAAACCCCAGAACAGAAGTCGTTTACCCAATTCACGTTGTGGAGCCGCCGCCACCCTCTGTTCTTCTCCGGGAGGGCTAATATGGAGGCTTTTTTGGCCTTCGGAGAGGGGAGATCATCGCCATCGTCATCACCATCACCACTCCATCCTCCCTCCATGACTTCTCCATCCATGTGTGAGTAATTCCCTGCTGTAGGAAAAGGGGATGATAGGGATTGGATGAGTTATATCATGTAATAGTTTATCAGATTGTTGGGGGCATGTTGCCTTTCATCTATATTGGTGTTTATCATCTTTGCTTCAACTTGTTGTTCTTAATGCTTGTCACTTTGGTCCCGAGTGCCATGATTTCAGATTTGAACCTTTTATGTTTTCATGAGTATATTTGTGTTCTTGATCCTATCTATGAGTTGTTTGCACCTGTTATGGTTCGGAACCGGCGATCCCAAAGGTGACAGCTTGGGACACCAAATGGGATGGACTATAATTTGGGGATTCCATGTATCCATTGATTGTTAATGCTTTGTTCCGGTGCTCTTTGACAGGAGCACCTTAATCTCCATAAGTTCCTTTTGGCCCCGTTCGTAGCGGGATGGTAGGACAAAAGATGTTGTGCAAGTTCTTATTGCAAGCACGTACAACTACCTGTGGGATACATGCCTGATGTTTGATTTATGCCTAGATGATCTTTGCTTTTCTGTGTGCCTTGCCCCAAGTTGACTACATGATGTGTCTTATCCATGCAGCGCCCAACCATCCATCTCCCTAGCCTACAGTGTTTTAATTCTTCTGGTTACTAGTTGTTTACTTTTGTTGTTTATTACCCCTGCTATCATCACCACTATTATCGCAGTTACTATTAATAGCTTGTTGCAAGTAAGTGTATCTCAGGTGCGGTGGAATTAACAACTCCACTGTTAAAGCTTGTGGATATTATTTGGCTCCCCTTGAGTCGAATCAATAAATTGGGTTATCTTACCCGCGAAGACTATCTCGATTCCCTGCAGTTGTGGGTTATCACCATGGATGCTTCCCGGATGAACCGTGAGTAGTCCACCTTGGACCATGGGTCTATGATCAGTAGATATGTGATTTTCTCCTCCACTCTTTGTTCTTCATGGATTAGACCTCGTGAGCTGCCCTAGATGATCGAGGCACATATGTAATATTTCTGTTGTTGCTATGCTGAGTTTGCTGGGATCCGATGGATTATGAGATTATGTTCAGATTGTGTTTGAGTAATATATTTGATTCTCTTCTTTTATATTTATATTCTAGAGTAATTCTTGCATGTTATCCATTGTTGTTTATTGCTTTGGCCAAGTAGTAGGTAGTGACTCCAAGAGGGAGCGTTATGCATGATTGTGGGTTCATGCCCCCCGATGAATAGCTTGAGTGACAGAAACATGAGTCTAGGGGATGTGTTGTTGCCACAAGGGGGAAAACAACGGTGCTTGTACTTGCGGGTGCAAGGATTTTTTACTTTACGCAAAGTTCTTTAATGCAGTTGTCTGTTGCTGAGTTTACACTTTGGGTGAGATTCGCAACTTAATACTAGCGAGATGTTCTGGATAGATATCTCAGGGTGGATGATTAGTAGGTAGATGCAGATGGATTTCGGTCTACTTGTCTTGGCGTACCACCCATGCTTTCGACCCTCTTCCTTTCTTTATAGCATAATTAGCATTGGTTTGCGCACATAATCCTGTCAATTTCCCAACTGTAATTTGTTTACCTCGCGTGGCTATTTTATCGTCTTTTGGGAGAGAGACATCACTAGTGAACATCATAGGACCCCGGTCCATATTTCCAATACTGTTTACACCCACTATCAATTTACTGCTTTATTTACTTTTCAGTTGCTATCACTATCATTATTATCCCGTGCGTTTTATCCTTTGTAAACAACAAGGGCGGAGGAATTGACAACTCCTCTGTACTCGCTGGGAAGCAAATTTTTTTGCTATGTGTGCAGGTCCAGGTCAAGGAAGCAACTTTTGTGTAAAACGGTGCCATTGTTTCCTTGCCACCTTCTTGTATCTGTTGGAGTCCTATTGGTCCGACACTCAACCTTAGCATCTTCGCTAAGAGAAATTGCTGATATCTACATCTCAACCTTCCACTTTGGGTAACCAACGAGGGGGCGTTAATTCGTACCATCAACCGCGCGCTCCAGTGGCCTATCCCGGTGCCCCGACCTGTTGCTACCCTCCGTCGTGGGCGACGCGCTCGCTATACATCGCCCAACCCCGCGATTTGGGCTCGGCCCAGCGCGTGATTCCTTCCTGTGTGATCCCGCGGGTACTCTCGGAGACGTTGCGAGTTTGCGATCGACTACGCCTTCGGCATCTTCTTCTCAACAGGTAAGGGGGAGCATAAATCATGCTTACAACTTTTAGCTCACTTGTGCCTAGGTATAGGATAGAATGATTTATTGATCCTACCACCTCATATTTATGCCTCTCAAATAAACCCAAACAACCATGTCCTCCACATCCTAATAAACCATTGTTTGTCCATATACCTTGCTTGCTTAACCACTACTTAGTATGCATGCTTAGGATTCTACAACTGTTATCCTGTTACTCCTTGGATTGGGCTATCACATTACTATATTGTTTTGGATGATATGATTATTATAATATTGACTATATTCGACGAATGATGGAAGGTCTAGGCCATCCCGCCCCAATTATTTGTTCCATTTGAGTCACCTAGGATCCGAGTTCCGGGTATTGGTTCTAAGACTGAGCGTGCCTAATCGTGTGTGAGATTCTATGGGGTCCCCTTGTCTTACCTACCTAGCTTCAAACAGTTCTAGTGGTGGCCCAAGCTGATTTACCATTTGCAACCCATGCATATGTCTGTCGGGTCGCTCCTAGCAGACTTTTTCTTTGAAACATACCGGGCTAGTGGGGACATAGTTTCCCTATTGGTCCAACGTGGCCGGCCGAGGACCCGACCTCATGTGAGAATTAACCGGCAATCCAAACCCGAGTCATACGGTAGATACCGATTCAGGAGCGCGGCCTGCTTTTGAGTTGGAAGTCGACTCGTCGGGGGCCACCCGGAATTGTGTGTTTTTAGTTAGAGGGACTCTGACGTACCGGAGTTTCAGGCGTCTTCACACAGCCAAGCGGAAACCGGGCGTACATGCGAAGCTTATAATGGGCAGTTGGTACACCACCGCAGGGTTAAATATTTTCGAGAAGTCGTGTCAACGGTTATGGACGACTTGGAACCTACGTCTTGTTCATAGATAACATCAAATGAATCATAACTATAACTTGATCAACGTGTGTGTGTGCCTTGACTGCTTCTTCTTCATCGGGTGATGAAGGGGAGGACAAGGATAGGATAGGTGTTATGTTTGCGTAAGTAGCGGATAGCAACACTAGTTGGAGGCGATTCCTCATCGAATGTTTGGCTTCTCATCTTACTCTGAATAGAACGTTAGCCACTCATATATTGCTAGTGCGGCTGCAACCTCACCACTACCCCCATCTTACCGTGAGAAGTTAGTTACAAGACTTGTTGATATAGCTCACCCCTTTCTTCTATTTTTTACGCACGTTATGCAAATGATCTTGGACTACAGAGGAGCTCGACGACCCTTCTTCTGGACGCCTTCGCGGAGACTCAACGACGACTAGTTAGGCGGATCCCGGTGGAGAGCCTGGACCCGTGTGGACGTGGGAATGGTTTTTTTTACATTTGCCACTAGGCATTTGATTGTAGTCTGTACTCAGACATGTATTTTTCGCTGATGTATTGTATTAAGGCAGTTGTATGCCGATTGTATGAGATGTTGTATCCTTGTAGTTGTAATGTAGTGATATCATGTTGGAAACCTGAGGCATATGGAATTATCAAATGTCGCGGTGGGACCAATATGTGCTTCGTCCCTGGATTTGGATCGAAACATCTAGATCTGGAACATTACCGCATATCGAGCCTTACACTCATCTTCCTCCAGCGCTGCCCACTTCAGGCTAATCGACTAAGTTGTCGAAAGCCTAACCTGCACCAACTACATACTGCAGCGCTGATACGTCCAAAACGTATCTATAATTTCTGCTTGCTCCTTGCATGTTTTGTGTGATATTGCTATGATCTAGATACACTTTCATACACTTTTGATCATATTTGGACTAACCTAATAACTCAGTGCACCCCAGTGCCAGTTCCTATTTTTTGCTGTTTTTCTATTTCAGTTTTCCCCCATATAAAAAGTGCCAGAAAAATTCCGGGAAAAATACAGGAAAAATCAGCGTACATGAAGCTTCGCGAAGAGCCCGAGTGGGGCCCGAGTGGGGCCAGAGGGGAGCCAGGGGGGCCCAGGCGGCCACCCGACGCGGCCCCACCCCTGTCCGCGCCAGGGGGGCGCCTGGGGCCCCTGGTCCACCTCTGGCTGCCCCCCTTCGCCTATTTATTCTTCGTCACGAGGAAACTCCGAAGAAAGAACCCTATTTCGCAAACTCGCCTCTGTTCCGCCGTTGCCGCGCTTCCGAGATCGGGAGCACCAGAAGACCTCTTCCCGTCACCCTGCCGGAGGGAGGGCCGACCTCCGGGAGTCTCCTCTCCACCATGGATGCTCCCGGATGTCTCGTGAGTAGTTTTCCTTGGACCATGGGTCCGTGATCCGTAGCTATGTGATGTTCTCCTCCCCTCTTTGTTCTTCATGGTTTAGACCTCGTGAGCTGCCCTACATGATCGAGGCACTTTTGTAATCTTTCTGCTATTGCTATGCTGAGTTTGATGGGATCTGATGGATTATGAGATTATGTTCAGATTGTGATAGAGTAATATATTTGGTTTTTATCTCTTATATTTTTGTTCCTAAGTAATTCTTGCATGTTCTCCGTTGCTGTTTATTGCTTTGGCCAAGTAGTAGGTAGTGACTCCAAGAGGGAACGTTATGCTCGATTGTGGGTTCATGCCCCCCAATGACACGCTTGAGTGACAGAAACATGAGTCTAGGGGATGTGTTGTTGCCACAAGGGGGAAAACAACGGTGCTTGTAACCGCGGTTGCAAGGATTGTTTACTTTACGCAAAGTTCTTTTTAATGCAGTTGTCTGTTGCTTTGGGTTTACACTTTGGGTGGGGCTCGCAACTTAATACCAGCGAGATGTTCTGGATAGATATCTCAAGGTGGATGATTAGTAGTAGATGCAGTTGGATTACGGTCTACTTATTTTGGCGTACTGCCCGTGCTTTTGAGCCTCTTCCTTTCTTTTGTAGCATAGTTAGCATTGCGGTGCGTTCATAATCCTGTCAATTGCCCTTCTGTAATTTGTTTACCTCGCATAGCAGTTTTATCGTCTTTTGGGAGAGAGACATCACTAGCGAACATCACGTATCCCAGTCCATATCCTTATTACTGTTTCCATGCTATATTTACTTTCCTGCTTTTTACTTTTAGTTGCTATCATTATCCTTTGTTTTTTACCCTTTGTGAACAACAAGACCGGAGCGATGGACAACCTCTCTGAACTTCGTTGGGAACAAAGTTATATGTGTCTGTGTGCAGGTCCACGTCAGTTGCGCCGCTGACACCTACTTATCATCTCTGGAGTCCTACTGGAGATAAACCTTGGTATCTTCACTGAGGGAAACTTGCTGCTGCGCTACATCCCCACCTTCCACTTGGGGTAACCAACGAAGGGCGAGAAGCCATCAGGCGCACCCAGATCGTACCACATCTCAGGGGCGCATGTGTCTATCGTTTCATAGATGGGAGCACACTGGAGCTGGCCGAAACCGTTGTCACCAAGGACAAGGATGGGAGGGAGGAGATCACGCCCAATCCCCTTCATCAAGGCTAGACCAGGGAAGACCAGCAGGTACTTTGTTATCTCCTGAATAATATATCAATAGAAGTGCTCGTACGGGTGATATCGAACTTCGGGCGGCATTGTCGGGCATGTTCTCATCGACCTCGTGGTCCCGTGTCAACAACATACACGCCGCCTCACCAACGCCCAGAAGGGCATGCAGTCGTTGGCCACCTTCTTCGCGCATATGCGCTCGCTGGCCGATGAGCTAGCTGCGGCAAGCAAGCCGCTTCCTGATGAGGAGTTGACCTCCTACATCATAAACGGCCTCAAGATGGAGTACCGACCACTTGTCTCCGCGCTCGACGCCCGTGAAACTCCGATCACCCTTGACGAGTTGTTTGCTCAAATGAGCAACTTCGAACAACGGGTGTCCCTCTTCCACGGGTTCGGCGCAGGGTTCAAACCCTCCGCCAACGTAGCCACTCGTGGTCGTGGTGGTGGCTCGCGCTATCACGAACCTCCCTGGAACAAGGGAAAAGGCGCCGACGGCAAGGGCAACAGTGGCCACAGCAACAACATGAGCATCAGCGGCGATGGCGGCGCTCGGCCCTCCTACTCCAACAACAAGGGCCCCCACACCGACAACTCTTCCAACAACTATAAAACTTGTGCTCAACGTTCAGTTTGGCGCTAGAACTTGAAAAACAGAATTGTAGTCACTTAACTTGATTCAAGCGTTCAAATATGATCACAAACGCGTATGCGAGCGTATTCATGTGTATGACCCCACCTGTCGTGAGTAATGCTACTTGGCCCATACATTTTACAGAAAACACCCTCATATTTATTTTTATACGGAAAAAGTCGACCCATGCAAAAATAATAATACTTTTTCACAAATATATATGAGCAACGTGGACCTCTCTCCCTGTATCCATCACAAAACTGCTTGCCGGTTGGACTGCGAGCAATTATCGTCAAATTAATAATAGTAGGATATATATATCCTTTCTAACCAACTCAATCCATTTTGCTACACAATGGGGGGTTGTGAGTTGCGCTCCATTTTGCAATGTTAAAGTATTTTCTTTTGATTCAATTTTGCTAGATAATTTATAATTGTGTGTTATAAATAATGTAAATGTAATTTATTTTTGTGATTACTTTCTGTAATCATTCAAAATATTATAACTTATGGGCGAAATATATGCCTTTCAAATATAACATGGTTGCATGATTAAATATTGAGGTAATATCACTTGAAGTCATAGAACTTCCTAGATAATAAAATTTTGAACTAAAAATATATAAATAATTAAATATCAAACAATAAGAATATTCTAACTTTAAGTTTATTGAATGATTATAAAAAACAATCATAATAATCATGTTTTATTTTGTGAGTTCGGATTTTTTACCAACACAAGTGATACATGTCATATCCACATCATTCATTTGTGCATTGAGATCCGCGTTGCATCTACGCGGTTTTATTTAGTGCACATTGTTAATTTTAAAAAATCATCACATCAACACAAACGGTACCCGAATATTCTGTTAGTGTGCATAAAAATACTAGTATGGCTTTATGTAATCCATGATACATGGCTGCACAGATCTCGAAGCAACATACTTTTTAGTGAATATTGTAGATATGACATGTATCGCATGTGTACGTACGTATGCATTTCTCTTTATTTTAGAAATATTTATTTATTTATTTTATGTATTTTCATCAATATATTTATTTAAAAACTTTTACATTGCAAAATGGGTCGCACTGGGCAAAACTCCATTGTGTAGTAAAATGGATCGAGTTGGCGAGAAAGGATATATTGCCTACTATTCTTAATGTGACTACAATTTTTAACCGGCAAGCAGCGTTGCGATGGAGACGGAGTCGCAGGTTCGAGTTCACTAGACGCATTTTTGCTAGCAATTTGCACTATATATGACACGTAGGCCCACTGCTCATATATATTTGTGAAAACGTTGACTTTTTTGGATGGGTTAGCTTTTTCCGTAGAAAAATTAGGGTGTATTCCATAAAAAGTATTGGCCAAATGACACCATTCACTGACATGTTGGGCCATACACATGAATATGCCCCTTAATTCTATGTTTTTCAAGTTCTGGCATCAAAATGAATATTGAGTGCAAGTTCTTTGACTCCTAGTGATATTACCTTTTAGGAAAAATAAGCTCCCATATGTTGGTGAGCGTCATGTTGAAATTATTTGTGATTCATGCCAAAAGGCTAAAAGTCATCAGTTGCCTTATCCAGTTTCTATCAGTATTTCTACCAAACTGTTGCAACTCGTTTTTTTTCTGATGTTGACATACACACTATGTGAGCTTCATTGACGACTATAGTAAATTCTCCTAGATTTATCTTCTCAAGAAAAGATCTAATGTCTTTCAAGTGTTTCTCAATTTTCAAGCACTCGTTGAACGAAAATTTGATAGCACAATCATTGCCCTCCAATCTGACTGGGGTGGCGAATATGAGAAGCTAAATTCATTTTTCAAAAACTTGGCATATGTCATCACGTCTAATGTCTGCATGCTCACCAGCAAAACGGTTCAGTCGAGCGCAATCATCAACACATTGTTGAAGTTGGCCTTTGTGGCACCCCGGCTCAGAGCAACTGGTTTACTTTACATAGCCAGCCCAGAGATCAAGTCTTCTGGCAATGCCCAACATATTGGTACAGAATACAACCGCTTCATAATAATTATACCGGTACATAGGTTCGGGATTACAACTGCTACGAGGCATGGCGGCACATCTCGTGCGGCAGCACTATCAACATTATTTATGTCACATCTCGGGGCCTCGATACGATCGACGAAGGACTCTACGGCAGCGGAACAACGAGGTGACAGGACTCCAATCCACGGGGACACTGCTGGGACACGGCCTAGTTCCCGTAGTACAGCTCAGCCAACTCTTCAGGTGCGACACCTCCTGCATCTGGCATGACACGCCAGGTCAGTACATTGAATGTACTTGCAAGCTCATAACAGCCAAGTCATCAGGAGAAACAATAGCATGGCAATAATGCAAACAATAACATGGCAAACATGGCATGAATAAATGTAACACTTGTCTCATGAACATCACATGATTCATCCAGCTTACCTCCGAGTCGTGCGGACTCGGTAACTGGGTCATCTCTTGACCCACCATCATACGGGTCGTATCTCGACCACTCAACGGGTTAGGTGTCCTCAGTTACCACCCAACCAATCACATGCCCACAGTTTCAACATTTACAATCATATTATTAAACAGATTAGTGTTGACCTCCGTGTGACCTAGTACGAACTGTGTCCCATGACCGAGGACGCGGCTATTCGAATAGATTTTGACTCTGCAGAGTTTGTGCACGTTACCCACATTATGGAGTTCCTCCTCCATCCAGCACCTCGGTACTTGTCCCACATGATCCTTGGAACTCGCACCGCAGGAGTGGACTAGGACATCTCCAACGAAACATGACTACCGCGTTTCCTCCCTACGGACTCACCGACACACGGTCTTGGGTATCCCTATGGTTAGGTGTCCACGTTAGCACCTCAACCACCCAGCCACCTTGTGGCAACTTGCCCCACTGGGACTCCCGGGTAAACAACTATGGATGTCGAGATTATCACCACCTACCTAATCAGGGTAGCGTGTGTGCATAACCTCCCCTACTGGGTGATATCCGTAGAAGGCACTACGATAGCCCGAGTCAAGGCCCGCCCATACAAGCAAATGTGGCTGCACGAATAAGCTCGGTTCGGTGACACTTGGTCAACAATTTTGTTCATTAGGTGAATAGCAATATGAAGACATGGAAACATGGCATGAGTATGAACTACTATCATGAATATGCATCACCCAACATGGCATATAATCAGGAGCATGATCATCACTAGCATGATTCCGGCATAGGCATGGCAACAAAATAAACATGGTGGTGACACGAACTAGAGTGACATGATAAAATCAGTGGAATGCATGTTTATACCAATCAACTTATTATGGTTATTTATTTTTATTAGTAAGCAATGTGAAGGCAATTAAAATAAACCCGATCAAATGATTTAAATCATAAAAAAAACAACTTCAGCTCCTCATGACCAGATTGTTATGGCTTGCCTTGGTCAGGTGGAGTATCCTTGAACTCCTGGTCTCCTGCAAGCACTTGATCACCTTCTGGAAAAAATACAACAAGTGGAAAATGCGAATAAGTCAAATGCACTCCTTCACTGTACAGTGGGCCTAAACAGTGAACCAAGTTCCCAAATTTTGCCAACTTGAAGAGGAGCTCAAAAGAAAAATGTAGCAAAAAGAATCAACTCATTTGGCCTTGTGGTTTAGGAGTTATTCATGGTCAAAGCTTGGTCAAAATTCCATTTTAAATAGATTTAAACAATTTCCAGAGAAATAACCAGAGAGGGCCACGTCGAAGGCGTAAACCTACGCGGGCGCCTCCACTTAAAAACGATTCAGAGCGGCTAGAGTGGCTGACGGGTGGGGTCAGGGCGTCAGGTTGAATTAAACAGAGAGGGAAACAGAGGTCGCGGCTCCGGCGAGGGTGGTTCGCCGGCGAGGAGGCCTCGGGGGTGAACTAGGGATAGGGTACGAGACGCAGGGGACCATGGCGAGCAGCTACGTATCCGGAACTCCTCGAACGGTGGCCTGACGACTTCGCTAGGCTCTCCTCCAGCTATGGTGGCGGCGGCACTGCGACACGATCTCCGACCAGGGGCCTCCCCGGCCGGTCTTCTCCTCGTTTGCGCTCTCTAGGAGTGGTGTGGGGGTGTGTGGTGATGGCTGCGAGCAAGGGAAGGTGCCAATTTAGAGGGGAGCTCTAGATTCCTCCACGGGTGTCGCCGGACAGAAGACGACGGCGCCGTGCTCGCGAGCGGGTGAGCAGTGGGGGCTCGGGTGAGCTCTAGGGGGTTCCTATGACGGTGTAGCACGCGTGCGCGCGTGCCCTGGGTCTCTGCATCAGCGGGGCGACGGGACGGCTCAGGCGTGGCTGCGGCGGAGGCTCTGCATCGACGGGCGGCGCGGCTTTGAGGGGGTTCAGGTGTCGCGCGGGCTTGCTAGGTGTAAGGGACGCGAGCAAGACGATGCGGGCAATGCGGAGGCGTGCATGCCACTGTGGCCACTACGCGCGGAATCCAGACAGGCCTCGGCGGCGACGACGAGGTCTCCGGCGGGCAGCGGGGCTTTGGGGTGAGCCAGGTAGCGCACGGGTGTTCCACGACGGCTATGGACACGCGCAAGCAGCCGCGGGGGCTCGGGGTGCGGCGTGCCCGTGATGGCGACCTCACGGCCATGGCCAGAGCACGCCTGTGGCAGGCAGTGCGCGTGCTCACCCCTGGCACGCGTGCACTGAGGGCGTCCAGGGCGTGCGCACTGTGTCCTTGGCACGTATCCAACGTCCAGTAGCATGTGTGAGGGGTTGGGAGGCTAACAGGTGGGCTCAAGCACTTGCTAGCTTAAAAAATAGGTTTCTGCAGGAAACTTTGATAATTTCTACAGGGAGTTTGTCTAGGCTTTTGGGGCTGAAACTTGGTGTGCCTGGGTCATCTAGGAAGGTGTTTATGTGGTAAAAATTTCAGAGCAAATGGATCAGTCTACAGGGTACTTGCTTCACAAAGCGCCTCCCTGGTCAGAAATGAAAAAGAATTTTTAGAGGGGAAACTTTCTACTAAACTTGCCCATGTTTTTTCATAGAATCATGAGGCATGTCCCCCTTGCTTCGCAAAAAAAGTTTCAAGCCAAAAGGATGAGCAGAAGTGGGGCTAGCTTCAAAAAGGAGAGGGAAAAGACCAATTCCCTTTAGCAAAAAGGGGTTTTTAAGAGAAATAAAAATAGGACATGGGCTAATTTGATCAAAGCTTGATCATAGCCATAGGGAAGAGGGGTTTAGGGGTCACTTGGCCTAGGGTAAAAATTAGGCCCAAGTGATCAAGGCCATCTGAGTTGAGAAAATCCAACAAATATTTCAAACTCCAGAATATCAGCAAATAAAGTTGCAAATAAAAAGGGGCCAAAAACCAGGGTGTCACAAACCTACCCCCCTTAGGGTAAATCTCGTCCTCGAGATTTGGTTGCTCAGGGAACAGATACGGATATGCAGCCCTCAGAAACTCTTCCCTTTCCCAGGTGGCTTCTTCCTCAGAATGGCGCTCCCAGAGCACCTTGTAAAACCTTATTACCTTACTGCGGGTAGTCCTTTCCATCTCATCCAAAATCCTTATCGGTTTCTCCTCATATGTCAGATCCTGGGCCAGCTCTAACTCCTTCACATCCACTCATTTGACTGGGGGTGAGACACTCTTGCGTAGTTGCGATACATGGAATACGTCATGGATATCTGCCATTTCCGGGGGTAGATCCAGTTGGTATGCTACTCTTCCCCGCTTAGCCATTATTGGGAATGGCCCAACATATCTTGGGGCAAGCTTTCCCCGGGTCGGGAATCTCCTTACTCCTTTCATTGGCGTTACTCGGAGATAGACGTATTCTCCGAGCTCAAAGTTCACCTCTCGATGCTTGGTGTCATAGTAACTCTTTTGTCGAGATTTGGGGGTTCTCAACCGGTCCTGAATTTCCTTGACTTGATTTTCTGCTTCAAGCATTAGGTCGGTGCCAAAGATGCGACTGTCCCCCGTCTGTGACCAGTTCAAGGGGGTGCGACATTTCCGCCCATATAATGCTTCAAATGGTGACATCTGGAGGCTGGCCTGGTAGCTGTTGTTGTATGAGAATTCTACGTATGGCAAGCAGTCCTCCCACTTGGACCCGTGGGCTAATACACATGCCCTGAGCATATCCTCCAATATCTGATTTACTCGCTCTGTCTGGCCATCTGTTTGGGGATGGTAAGCAGTGTTGTGCTTTAGTACGGTCCCCAAGGCTTCGTGAATTCGTAGCCAGAACGCAGACGTGAACACTGACCCTCTATCTGAGGTGATGGTCTTTGGTATTCCATGGAGACTGACGATCCGGGACATGTATAACTCTGCCAATTGATCAGCTCGGTAGGTGGTCCTGACAGGGATAAAGTGGGCCACCTTGGTGAGCATATCCACAATTACCCATATGGAGTCATGACCTCAGCCGGTCCTTGGGAGCCCTACAATGAAGTCCATGCATATGTCATCCCACTTCCATTGCGGAACTTGCAGGGGCTGCAGTAGTCCCGCTGGATTTTGGTGCTCGGCCTTGACTCTGTTGCATATATCGCAGCATGCCACATAATAAGCGATGTCTTTGCGCATTCCGGGCCACCAAAATGTGGTCTTCCAATCCCGGTACATCTTGGTGCTGCCGGGGTGGATAGAATATGCAGACTCATGTGCTTCTTGCAGTATTTTCTGCCTCAAATGAGCCTGGTCCGGTACACATATCCGGTTTTCAAACCATAGAACTCCTTGGGCATCCAGGTGAAAGGATTCGGCCTTGCCACGCGGAATTCGTTCCTTGATTTCCTGAATTTCTGGGTCTTGAGCTTGAGCTCCCTTAATATCCTCTACCAAGGTTGGGGTGATTTCCAATGTCTTCTTGGTCATTGAGTCACACAACACGAGGTTGAGTTGAGTGACTTCCTCCTGTAGCTGAGGGTGGAGCCTTTCCCAGAGTGCATATACTGAACTTGGTTTGCGGCTAAGGGCGTCGGCGACCACGTTAGACTTCCCGGGGTGATAATTTATCCCGAGATCGTAATCCTTGACCAACTCGAGCCACCTTCTCTGTCTGAGGTTGAGATCCGGCTGCGTGAAGATGTACTTGAGGATTTTATGATCGGTGTACACCTCACACCGTTGCCCGACGAGATAATGCCTCCACAATTTCAATGCGTGTACCACAGCAGCCAGTTCCAGGTCATGCGTGGGGTAGTTTACTTCATGTTGGTGTAGTTGTCTGGAGGCGTACGCCACAACTCTCCCTTCTTGCATTAGCACGCAGCCAAGGCCATGCTTGGAGGCATCGCGATATATATCGAATCCCTTGTGGATGTACGGCAGAGTCAGAACAGGGGCTGATGTTAGCTTGGTCTTGAGTTGCTCGAAGCTTTCACCGCACTCCTTGGTCCAGACAAATTTTTGGTTCTTCTTCAACAACTCGGTCATTGGCTTGGCTATCTTGGAGAACCCTTCAATGAATCGGCGGTAATATCCCGCCAATCCTAAGAAACTTCGGACTTCCATCACGGTGGTTGGTGGCTTCCAATTCAACACATCGGTCACCTTGCTGGGGTCTACGGCTACTCCTTGAGCCGTCAGAATGTGACCCAGAAATCCCACCTCCTTTAACCAGAACTCGCACTTGCTGAACTTGGCATAAAGGCGATGAGCTCGCAGTCGGTCCAGCACCGTACGGAGATGCTGTTTATGCTCTTCTTCACTTTTGGAGTATATGAGTATGTCATCAATGAATACCACCACGAACTTGTCCAGAAAGTCCATGAAGACCTTGTTCATCATGCCCATGAAATAAGCCGGGGCATTCGTTAAGCCAAAGGACATGACCGTGAACTCATACAGGCCATATCTGGTGGTGAAGGCTGTCTTGGGAATGTCTTCTTTTCGTATCTTCAGCTGGTAATAGCCTGTGCGAAGATCGATCTTAGAGAATACCCGGGCACCTTTCAGTTGGTTGAACAAGTCATCAATGCGGGGTAGTGGATACTTGTTCTTGATGGTGACTTCATTCAGGGGGCGGTAGTCCACACACATCCGCAAAGTACCATCTTTCTTATTAACGAATAATACCGGTGACCCCCAAGGCGAGGTGCTGGGGCGAATGTACCCTTTCTGCAATAGCACATCCAGCTGTTTCTTCAGTTCCACCAGTTCTGTGGAAGGCATTCGATAATACTTCTTGTATATAGGGGAGGTACCGGGGACAAGCTCGATGGCGAACTCCAGTTCCCTGTCTGGCGGCATACCCGGCAATTCTTCCGGGAACACATCTGGAAACTCTCTGACAACAGGGATTTTGTCCATCTCCGAGGTGGTGATCTGGCATACCGTTGCTTCCTTCTTATGTGGCATACCAACAGCTGTGAATTGAGTTTCCTTTCCGTCCGGGTTAACCAGTTCCACTATCCGGGTCTTGAAGGCAAGGCGGACCTCATGGGTGGTAAGCCAATCCACTCCAAGAATCGCATCAAGTCCCTTGGATTCCAGCACCATGAGAGAGGTAGGGAACTTCACTCCATATATTTCAATGGCCAGGTTCTTGCATATACTGTCTGCTTTGAGCACTCCTCCAGGGGTTTTGACCACCACAATTGTGTCCAAAAGATCAATAGGAAAATTGTTTTGGGTGGCGAAACTCCTCAATATAAACGAATTGGTTGCCCCGGAATCAAATAATATAGTTGCGGGTATGTTATTAATAGGAAACATACCGTAAGCACGTCGGGGGATCCACGGGCTTCTTCGGCCGAGACGTGGTTGACTCGAGCCTGGCGATAGTTATTCTGCCCCCGGATATTGTTGACTTGAGGTGCTGGGTTCCCCTGCTTGCTCTGACAGGTTCTGGCAAAGTGTCCTGGTTTCCCACAATTAAAGCAGGCGCCCTTCCGCATGTAGTCTGCTTTGGCTTGGGGGTTGAGGTAAGACTTCTCTTGAGTGGCCAACTTGTCGGTTGCGGAGCCGCCGTGGTTCCAGGCGGGCTTGGAATTGGCTTCAGCCGGCTGGGGAACGGGCTGTACCACTCGGGGCTTCTGGGCATATGGTTCGTACGGGGTCTTCTTGGGCTCATACTTGCGCTTGCGGTCTTCATAACTTCCCTTGAGTTCGGTGACCGACTTGTATTCGCGCTCTGCTATGAGTGCCTTGTTGACGAGGGTCTGGAAGTCTGGGAAGTCCAGCATGCTGAGCTGACAACGGAGAGTGGGGCTAAGACCACCAAGGAAGCGGTCTACCTTTCTCTCTTCAGTGGCCACATCATGAACTGAGTATCTTGCCAGGTGGTTGAACTTGTTCAAATATTTAGTTACAGTCATGATGCCTTGGACAAGAGAGAGAAATTCCCTCTGCTTGGTTTTCAGCACTCCGGTGGGGATATGGTAGGTGCGGAACTTCTCCTTGAACTTCTCCCAAGTGATATCTTCTCCTGCAGGCCATACTGCCTTGGTATTGTCCCACCAAATCGCGGCATAGCCCTCAAGGTAATGGGTGGCAAATGGAACCTTATCCACCTCATCACAGTGAGCGATTTCCAGCTTCTTTTCCATGGTTCTCAGCCAATCATCAGCCTCAATGGGGTCTGTTGCCTGATCAAAGCTTGGCGGTCGGGTGCGCCGAAAGTCAGATAGCTTGGAACGTGATCCTTGATTCTGATTCTGTCCCACAATGTTCTGCATACCTCGCAGTAATTCCATGAGTTCCTGGTTTCTTCTTTCCTCAAACATCCTGATAACTTGCTCTGTGGTAGGGGCTTGTGGCGGAGGAGGTGGTGGACGCTCGGGTGACAGTCCAGCTTGCCTAGCGGAGCGACGACGGGGGGTGTCGTCATCACCCGAGTGGCTGCACTCACCTCGCCTCATCCTATATCCGTTCCCAAATAGAGCACCGATATCATGAGAAACCACAAGGAGGGAAATAGGCGAAGTGACGGGAAAAGTGGAAGAAACTCGAAAATCCAAGAGGTGGTGGTTGGTGATCATCCGAATCCCTTGATAAAATGGCAATTAATCCAGCGGCCACCAGAACGGTCTTGACAACTCGGATCTGGGGCGTTGCCGGGGTAACTCACCACTTGCTCAAGACGGCCGCAAAACAGCTCAGAGCTTGGAGCAGGGTGATTAAGACGAAGGCAGAGGTCCCCTAAGACGGCCGAGAAAGCATCTCAGAACATAGGGTCTCCACTGCGAAAAGAAACTCAACGACTGCCTGAGACGGCCGAAAAGCAGCTCAGAACACAAGACAGTCGCTGAAAGAGAAGGAAAAAGGAGACATCCACCCCGGACGGCCGACCAAGAATAAGCACAGAACCAGGCGTGGTGCCATATAAGAGAAAGCAAGCAAGGATCCGTCTGAGTCACCTACACTAAAACAGGGAATATGAGAACATCATCAACAAAGTTCGAACGAAAGAGCGAAGCAGCCATAATTATACATAGCATCATGATCTCATACATAACAACTAGCATGGATGGCATAACGAGTACTGCTCACATGGCAGTTGACAACATGCATAACATAACGGTGGAAACGACCATACTACTCGACCTCGTCCTAGTCGTGAGGGAGCGGGCACTGGCAGTCAGCAGAACCATCGGAACTATCCTCGGAGTCAGAACTAGCAACGTGGATCGCGCTGCGGGCAGGGGTGTCAAGGCGGCGACGCTGACGAGAAGGCTCTCCCTTAGGAGAAGGAGGAGTATGCTGGATAAGCATGGGAGCAGCAGGGGTAGCAGTCAACGCGGCCCACTCCTCTGGGGTCTCGCGCCGAACAGCTATCTGAGCACCTGGGGTAGTTGGGGTGGGTGTAGGTGGAATATGTGGAGCTGGCACCGGAGTATAGGTGGGAGGCGGTGGAGGGGGAGACTGAATACTGCTGATAGACGCGAGTGCCTCCCGGGAGCGAGCTAACTCCTCAGCAAGACTAATGACCAGCTCATACTGAGCGACCATGTAGCGAGCGAGGTGCACTGTCGTCCGGTCGCACTCCGAGTCCGGCTGGAAAAGGATCTTCCCGGTGGGAAACAAAGCAGGGTAGTAAGAAAGACCTGGGTGAAGCTGCATCCCGACCTCATGGTGACGCAGGTCAACGAGAGCCTCAATGGAAGCATAGAGAATAGCCTGCTCTGGGGTGGAAGCGGGTCCTCCCTTCGCGGAACACAAAAGGCTGCCATACGTGGAGCTCGAGAACAGAAACACCTCAGCGCGGTACTCGTGCACGTAGTCAACCAGCTTCTCGCAGTACACCTGGAACATCGGGTCTTCTCCCTGCGGGTACATACGGAGCCAAACTCGGCGGAGCAGCGACGGAAAGCCTGTCGGTGACGCCTCGTACTCAAAGGGGTATGGAACGGGTGCCATCTACACTCACAGGGTTAGCCATTAGCAAAAATAAATGCATCTACATGCCATGCATCAACCAATGCAACACTCAAGGTGCACAGATCAAGCAAGACTCTAAACTAACGTTCCTCTAACGCACGGCCTAACTAGCGTGTCCTACAGTCAGCGCGGCTCTGATACCAATCGTTGTGGCACCCCGGCTCAGAGCAACCGGTTTACCTTACATTGCCAGCCTAGAGATCAAGTCTTCTGGCAATGCCGAACATATTGGTACAGAATACAACCGCTTCATAATAATTATACCGGTACATAGGTTCGGGATTACAACTGCTACGAGGCATGGCGGCACATCTCGTGCGACAGCACTATCAACATTATTTATGTCACATCTCGGGGCCTCGATACGATCGACGAAGGACTCTACGGCAGCGGAACAACGAGGTGACAGGACTCCAATCCACGGGGACACTGCTGGGACACGGCCTAGTTCGCGTAGTACAACTCAGCCAACTCTTCAGGTGCGACACCTCCTGCATCTGGCATGACACGCCAGGTCAGTACATTGAATGTACTTGCAAGCTCATAACAGCCAAGTCATCAGGAGAAACAATAGCATGGCAATAATGCAAACAATAACATGGCAACATGGCATGAATAAATGTAACACTTGTCTCATGAACATCACATGATTCATCCAGCTTACCTCCGAGTCGTGCGGACTCGGTAACCGGGTCATCTCTTGACCCACCATCATACGGGTCGTATCTCGACCACTCAACGGGTTAGGTGTCCTCAGTTACCACCCAACCAATCACATGCCCACAGTTTCAACATTTACAATCATATTATTAAACAGATTAGTGTTGACCTCCGTGTGACCTAGTACGAACTATGTCCCATGACCGAGGACGCGGCTATTCGAATAGATTTTGACTCTGCAGAGTTTGTGCACGTTACCCACATTATGGAGTTCCTCCTCCATCCAGCACCTCGGTACTAGTCCCACAGGATCCTTGGAACTCGCACCGCAAGAGTGGACTAGGACATCTCCAACGAAACCCGACTACCGCGTTACCTACATACGGACTCACCGACACACGGTCTTGGGTATCCTTGTGGTTAGGTGACCACGTTACCACCTCAACCACCCAGCCACCTTGTGGCAACTTGTCCCACTGGGACTCCCGGGTAAACAACTATGGATGTCGAGATTATCACCACCTACCTGATCAGGGTAGCGTGCGTGCATAACCTCCCCTACTGGGTGATATCCGTAGAAGGCACTACGATAGCCCGAGTCAAGGCCCGCCCATACAAGCAAATGTGGCTGCACGAATAAGCTCGGTTCGGTGGCACTTGGTCAACAATTTTGTTCATTAGGTGAATAGAAATATGAAGACATGGCAACATGGCATGAGTATGAACTACTATCATGAATATGCATCACCCAACATGGCATATAATCAGGAGCATGATCATCACTCGCATGATTCCGGCATAGGCATGGCAACAAAATAAACATGGTGGTGACACGAACTAGTGTGGCATGATAAAATCAGTAGCATGGCATGTTTATACCAATCAACTTATTATGGTTATTTATTTTTAGCAAGCAATGTGAAGGCAATTAAAATAAACCCGAGCAAATGATTTAAATCATAAAAAAAACAACTTCAGCTCCTCATGACCAGATTGTTATGGCTTTCCTTGGTCAGGTGGAGTATCCTTGAACTCCTGGTCTCCTGCAAGCACTTGATCACCTTCTGAAAAAAAATAAAACAAGTGGCAAATGCAAATAAGTCAAATGCACTCCTTCACTGTCCAGTGGGCCTAAACAGTGAACCAAGTTCCCAAATTTTGCCAACTTGAAGAGGAGCTCAAAAGAAAAATGTAGCAAAAAGAATCAACTCATTTGGCCTTGTGGTTTAGGAGTTATTCATGGTCAAAGCTTGGTCAAAATTCCATTTTAAATAGATTTAAACAATTTCCAGAGAAATAACCAGAGAGGGCCACGTCGAAGGCGTAAACCTACGCGGGCGCCTCCACTTAAAAACGATTCGGAGCGGCTGGAGTGGCTGACGGGTGGGGTCAGGGCGTCAGGTTGAATTAAACAGAGAGGGAAACAGAGGTCGTGGCTCCGGTGAGGGTGGTTCGCCGGCGGGGAGGCCTCGGGGGTGAACTAGGGCTAGGGTACGAGACACAGGGGACCATGGCGAGCAGCTACGTACCCGGAACTCCTCGAACGGTGGCCTGACGACTTCGCTAGGCTCTCCTCCAGCTACGGTGGCGGCGGCGCTACGACACGATCTCCGACCAGGGGCCTCCCCGGCCGGTCTTCTCCTCGTTTGCGCTCTCTAGGAGTGGTGTGGGGGGTGTGTGGTGATGGTTGCGAGCAAGGGAAGGCGCCAATTTATAAGGGAGCTCTGGATTCCTCCACGGGTGTCGCCGGACAGAAGACGACGGCGCCGTGCTCGCGTGCGGGTGAGCAATGGGGGCTCGGGTGAGCTCTAGGGGGTTCCTATGATGGTGTAGCACGCGTGCGCGCGTGCCCTGGGTCTCTGCATCAGCGGGGCGACGGGACGGCTCAGGCGTGGCTGCGGCGGAGGCTCTGCATCGGCGGGCGGCGCGGCTTTGAGGGGGTTCAGGTGTCGCACGTGCTTGCTAGGGGTAGGGGACGCGAGCAAGACGACACGGGCAACGCGGAGGCGTGCGTGCCACTGTGGCCACTACGCGCGGAATCCAGACAGGCCGCAGCGGCGACGACGAGGACTCCGGCGGGCGGCGGGGCTTTGGGGTGAGCCAGGTAGCGCACGGGTGTGCCACGACGGCTATGGACACGCGCAAGCAACCGCGGGGGCTCGGGGTGCGGCGTGCCCGTGATGGCGACCTCACGGCCATGGCCAGAGCACGCCTGTGGCAGGCAGTGCGCGTGCTCACCCCTGGCACGCGTGCACTGAGGGCGTCCAGGGCGTGCGCACTGTGTCCTTGGCACGTATCCAACGTTCAGTAGCATGTGTGAGGGGTTGGGAGGCTAACAGGTGGGCTCAAGCACTTGCTAGCTTCAAAAATAGGTTCTGCAGGAAACTTTGATAATTTCTACAGGGAGTTTGTCTAGGCTTTTGGGGCTGAAACTTGGTGTGCCTAGGTCATCTAGGAATGTGTTTATGTGGTAAAAATTTCAGAGCAAATGGATCAGTCTACAGGGTACTTGCTTCACAAAGTGCCTCCCTGGTCAGAAATGAAAAATAATTTTTAGAGGGGAAACTTTGTACTAAACTTGCCCATGTTTTTGCATAGAATCATGACTCATGTCCCCCTTGCTTAGCACAAAAAGTTTCAAGCCAAAAGGATGAGCAGAAGTGAGGCTAGCTTCAAAAAGGAGAGGAAAAAGACCAATTCCCTTTAGCAAAAAGGGGTTTTTAAGAGAAATAAAAATAGGACATGGGCTAATTTGATCAAAGCTTGATCATAGCCATAGGGAAGAGGGGTTTAGGGGTCACTTGGCCTAGGGGGAAAATTAGGCCCAAGTGATCAAGGCCATCTGAGTTGAGAAAATCCAACAATTTTTCAAACTCCAGAAAATCAGCAAATAAAGTTGCAAATAAAAAGGGGCCAAAAACCAGGGTGTCACAGCCTTGCACTTTTATCCGACGCCTCTATGCCCCTAAAATTTTGGGAGGAGGTTTTCCTTGCTGTTGTCCATATCATTAATATGTTCCCTAGTCGTGTCATCAACAATGAACGTCCTATGGAAAAACCTCTCCACACCAAACCAGACTACACCTCTCTTCGTGTGTTTGGTTGTGCTTGTTGGTCACACCTTCGCCCTTACAATGATCGCAAACTCATGTTCATGTCAAAACAATGTGCTTTCATCGGTTATAGTGCTCAACATAAAGGCGTCAAGTGCCTTGACATCTCCACGGGTCGTGTTTATATCTCTCATGATGTTGTTTTTTATTAAACAAAATTCCCCTTTCGTGATATTCATTCCAATGCCGGCGCTCTCCTTCGTCACGAAATCCTACTTTTGCCATTGAAACTTACCGGTTTTATTCAAGGGGGAAATAATTGTGATGATCAATTGTTGATTAATCTTCATAACAGTGCTCCTGAGTTTTGCGATGACACGGATCCAAGCAGGGAATAAAATGGTGAAGAAACAAACCCAAATGAGTCACATTTTATGTGTCCACTATTGGGAACCATATCTGCCTCGGGAATAGCACCATAGTAGCGCGACAGCGAATCTGGCCCGGGATCCGTGCATCAGCAGGGCGTCAGCGTGCTAGCACCCGGGTCAGCTGCCACCAAACCAGCAACAGCCACGAGTCGCTACACTACCGGCCCGGACGCAACGTCTGGCCTGCATCAACCAACATCTGCCACGTGCTTATTGGCTTCTTGCCCTTCGTTGGTTACCCCAAGTGAAGGTTTGAGATGCAGTGCAGCAGCAGTTTTCCCTCGGTGAAGATACCAAGGTTTGTCTCCAGTAGGACTCCGGAGATGATAAGTAGGTGTCAGTGGCGCAACTGACGCGGACCTGCACACAGACACAGATAACTTTGTTCCCAACGAAGTTCAGAGAGGTTTTCAATCTCTCCGGTCTTGTTGTTCACAAATGATAAAACGCAAGGGATAATGATAGCAACTTGAAAGTAAATGCAGAAAAATAAATATAGCTTGGAATCAGTAATGAGGATATGGACCGGGATACGTGATGTTCACTAGTGATGTCTCTCTCCCAAAAGACGATAAAACTACTATGTGAGGTAAACAAATTACAGAAGGGCAATTGACAGGATTATGAACGCACCGCAATGCTAACTATGCTACAAAAGAAAGGAAGAGGTTCAAAAGCACGGGCAGTACGCCAAAATAAGTAGACCAAAATCCATCTGCATCTACTACTAATCATCCACCTTGAGATATCTATCCAGAACATCTCGCTGGTATTAAGTTGCGATCCCCACCCAAAGTGTAAACCCAAAGCAACAGACAATTGCATTAAAAAAACTTTGCGTAAAGTAAACAATCCTTGTAACCGCGGTTACAAGCACCGTTGTTTTCCCCCTTGTGGCAACAGCACATCCCCTAGACTCATGTTTCTGTCACTCAAGCATGTCATCGGGGGGCATGAACCCGCAATCTAGCACAACGCTCCCTCTTGGAGTCACTACCTACTACTTGGCCAAAGCAATAAACAGCAACGGAGAACATGCAAGAATTATTTAGGAACAAAAATATAAGAGATAAAAACCAAATATATTACTCTATCACAATCTGAACATAATCTCATAATCCATCAGATCCTATCAAACTCAACATAGCAATAGCAGAAATATTACAAAGGTGCCTCGATCATGTAGGGCAGCTCATGAGGTCTAAACAATGAAGATCAAAGAGGGGAGGAGAACATCACATAGCTACTGATCACGGACCCATGGTCCAAGTAAAACTACTCACGAGACATCCGGGGAGCATCCATGGTGGAGAGGAGACTCCCGAAGGTCAATCCTCCCTCCGGCAGGGTGCCGGGAAGAGGTCTTATGGTGCTCCCGATCTTCGAAAGCGCGGCGGCGGCGGAACAGAGGCGAGTTCGCGGAATAGGGTTCTGCTTCTGGAGTTTTCCCGTGACGGGGGATAAATAGGAGAAAGGGGGGCAGCCAGAGGTGGGCCAGGGGCCCCAGGCGCCCCCTGGCACGGCCAGGGGTGGGGCCGCGCCGGGTGGCCGCCTGGGCCCCCCTGGCTCCCCTCTGGCCCCTCCCGGGATTTTCTGGAAGCTTCCGTCACGCTGATTTTTTATCTAAATTTTCCCGAATTTTTCTGCCACTTTTTATATGGGGGAAAACTGAAATAGAAAAACATCAGAAAACAAGAACTCACACTGGGGTGCACTGAGTTAATAGGTTAGTCCAAATATGATAAAAATAGTATGAAAGTGTATCTAGATCATAGCAATATCACACAAAACATGCATGGAGCAAGCAGAAATTATAGATACGTTTTGGACGTATCAGGGGTGCATCTAACTTGCTCGCTCATGAAGACCTAGAGCTCGTTTGAGGAGGCTCATCCTTGGAATATGCAAGCCAAGTTCTATAGTGTGAAGATCCCCACATAGCTATATGCATGAAGATCATCTCTATGGAGTACAAGGATATAAAGGGAGTACTAGTGTGGATCTCTCAAAAGGATAGTAGTGTTGCCCCTTTCTCTCTTTTTATTTCTTTTTCCCTTTTCTATTTTTATTTTATTTTTTGTGGCCTCAATGGCTCTTTCTATTTAACTCTCATTTGTCCTCTTTGGGATCTTTTATTGTGTCCACTTTGGGATCTTTTCCTCACTTAAGGGCAACACTCTATTTTACAAGAAGGTAAAGGAGATCTTTCACACTTTACAAGGTACTCAAAACATAATGAAGATGTAACTATCATGATGTATGCAAGGTATGTCGCTGCCAGTGTAGTAGGAACATGTATGACATGAAGATCAAGTCATGAAGAGGTGGAAGTTGCATGGCAATGTAACTCAGAAAGGCTATGGAAATGCCTTGATAGGTAGGTATGGTGGCTATTTTGAGGAAAGATATAAGGAGGCTTATGATGACAGAGCGTATCATGCCAAGGGTTTGGATGTACCGGCGAAGGTGGACACCAACTCTCGGAATGAGAAGAAGGCAATGCACGGCACGGGAAAGGCTAGCAAAATATGGGAAGGTGGAAGTGTCAACTCTCAATACTTACATTAGTCCGAAGAACTCATGCACTTATTATCGGTAACTCTCAATCTAATAAGGAGGTTCGCAAAGAGACAAGTACCCCGAGGAGGAGTGTATGGGGGTTTGGTTATCCTTGTGCATCCTCGACTCATGGTACGTGAGTGTACTCTAATATTCGACTCCTCAGAAGAGTAGTGATCTATCTAGTAGCTAGAGTTCTCAACTAGTTTTGTAGGTTTTGAAAATAAACACGGATTGCCCAAAATACGACACCTACCACTAATAAGCAAGAGCTCTTGACACCAAAAGTCCAAACATTACTCACATCAATACTTCAAAACTATTGCAAGCTACTACTAAAATTAAATAGCAACCTCAATTACCTACTTTCAAGACAAGACACAACTCAGTGCAACAACCAACTCTCTTAACAAGATAAACATGAAAACTAAAAAGAGTTCCAGAAACAAACTTTAAACAAAAGCCAAGGCTCTTGCTAAAGACAAACTAAGACTAAAACTAAACATGGCAGTAGCTATGAAAAGATAAAGAACACACAACAGCAAAAAGATAGACATGAAGAATCCTATGATGTGTTCTAGATTTTGAAAGTGGAGCGTGTTTCTCTCCCACGCAAAGTAAGAAAGGATCTAACTTGTTATGAACAGCAATGAAAGCTAAAGAAACTAAAAACAAAACCTAAGAGCGAGACGCTCCAAGCATAGCACATAACGCATGAAGTGATAAAAATATAGTGAGACGAAGGACGAACTGATGATTGTTGATGGAGAAGGGGATGCACGGGGGCATCCCCAAGCTTAGACGCTTGAGTCTCCTTGAATATTTATTGGGGATGCATGGGGGCATCCCCAAGCTTGAGTGCTTGACACTCCTGGATCTTCTTTCATCATCTTCTATCGCACACTTGAAAACTCCCTTCATACATAACTCATCATAAGCTGGTTAGAGAGGTTAGTACCCTTAATAAATAAATTTTTTACCCACTGGATATAAAGATATTCTTGAAGAGCTACTGTTTATCAAGAGTGCCAAAAAGTTTTTGCAAAGAAAAAGCAAGCTTAAGGTTTGAAAAAGTAAGGAGAGACAAAACGTGGAAGAATCTGTGAAAAACAGAACAGCAGAGAGTCAAGAATTTTTTAGGGACACTTCTGCAACTCAAATCAAAAAACTCAGAACATACGGAAGTTTCGTAATTGTAAAGAGCATACTGTGTAAAAATTTCAGCTCAAAAAGATGAAGTGGGATTTTTCTGGGATTTTTCTGGTCACGAGGACAGAATCTGTTTTCTGGACAGCATGTCACAACTTTTACTTCCCTTGCCGTAAGAGGCTATAACTTGGCACAAAGCTGAAAAATAAAGATACAATGATGTTGCTACAGAAGTAACAATCATCAGTACACAAAAAAAGCAAAAAGAAACACCTAAATTCGTTGTGGGCTGCCTCCCGAAAGCACTTCTTTAAAGCCATTAGCTAGGCATGATGCAAAAAGAAGAATCAAGTTTTATCAAGAGAAAGAGAATAACTAGCCCGTGTAACGGACTCAAAAGGTAACTTGATTTTCTTTCTAGGGAAGTGTTCCATCCCCTTTTTGAATGGGAATTAGAATTTTATATTCCCCTCTTTCATGTCAATAACCGCACCAACGGTGCGAAGAAAAGGACGTCCCAAAATAATTGGACACAAAGGTTCACACTCTATATCCATAACAATAAAATCAACGGGAACATAGTTGTCATTGACAATGATAAGAACATCGTCGATCTTCCCCAAAGGTTTCTTTATGTAAGAATCAACAAGACGAACACCAAAAGAACAAGGCTCAAAAGGCTTCAATTCAAACATATCAAATATTCTTTTGGGCATAACAGAGGTACTAACTCCAACATCACATAAAGCATAGCAAGAGAAGTTATTTAATTTAATTTTTATCATAGGATCCCAACCATCATCTAGCTTCCTAGGTATGGAGGCTTCTACTCTAAGCTTCTCCTCCCTAGCTTTGATAAGAGCATTTGTGATATGCTCCGTGAAGGCAAGATTTAGTGTGCTAGTGTGTGGGTCTCTAGACATTTTGTGTAACAAGCTAATAACTTCTGAGAGGGTGCAACTATCAAAATCAATATCACTACTATCAAAGGTGGTAGTAGTGTCATCTAGGCTCACTTGTTTGAAACCCTCTATGTTCATAGGAGTTTCTTTTTCTACGGTTGAGGTATTAGCATCACCATTAATAGGTCCAACGGGAATAGGAGTGCATTGGGTGCTAATAGTATAGGTGCCCTCAACAATTTGGATAGTGGCAACTGTGTGGTGTGTAGGAAGGCTCTTAATTCTATCCTCTTCCTCTTTTTCTCTAGCCCATCTTTCTTTAAGTTTAGCCATCATCCTAATATTTTCATTGATTTGTAACTGGATAGCATTAATAGGAGTGGCCTTATTCTCCTCAAGGGGGGGTTCTAATTTTAAGCATCTCAATATCAAGGGCTAAGCTTTCTACCTTCAAAGAGAGGTTATCTATTTTAGATAATTTCTCTTCTACATTTCTGTTGAAGGCTTTTTGGGTAGTGATAAAGTCTCTAAGCATGCTTTCTAATTCAGAAGGGGGGTTCTTGTTGCTAGGGTAAGTGTTGTTGTTCCCATAATTGGATGGAAACGGTCTAGGATTGCTAGCAAAATTTCCCCTATAAGCATTGTTGTTGAAGTTGTTTCTAGCAATAAAGTTCACATCTACTTGTTCTTGAGCAACCAAAAAATTTAAAGGCACATCATGAGGATCAATAGAGGGTTGCTTGGTAAGTAGAGACATGATTAAGTCAACTTTTTCATTGAGGGAGGTAATTTCCTCGACAGAGTTTACCTTCCTACCTATTGGAGCGCGTACGGTGTGCCATTGGGAATAATTGGTCATCATTTCATCGAGAAGCTTCGTGGCAGCACCAAGTGTAGTTGACATAAAGGTTCCTCCCGCGGCCGGATCTAACAGGTTTCGCGAGGTAAAGTTCAAGCCTGCATAAAAAGTCTGGATAACCATCCAGGTCGTCAAACCATGTGTAGGGCATTTCTTAACAAGAGATTTCATTAGTTCCCAAGCTTGGGCAACGTGTTCATTATCCGATTGCTTAAAATTCATAATATTACTCCTCAATTGGATAATCTTAGCAGGAGGGTAGTACTTCCCTATAAAAGCATCTTTGCACTTATCCCAAGAATCTATGATATTTCTAGGCAAAGATTGAAACCAGATTTTAGCATCTCCCCTTAAAGAGAAAGGAAAGAGCTTGAGCTTAACAACATCACCTTCTACTTCTTTATACTTTTGCATATCACATAATTCAATAAAATTATTCAAGTGTAAAGCAGCATCATCTCCAGCACCACAGAATTGATCTCTCATAACAAGGTTTAGCAAAGCAGGTTTAATTTCATAAGAGGTAGCTGAAGTGGCAGGTGTGGCAATGGGAGTGCAGATAAAGTCCTGGTTGTTGTGACTATTGAAGTCACACAACTTGGTGTTTTCAGTGGAATCCATAGTAGCAGCAAGTGTGGCAGATTTTTTTTGTAGTTTTTGATAAAAGACACAAAGATAAAAACTGAAAGATAAACTAACAAGACTAAAAAACAAAGGTAAAGGGTAGTGTGCAACTCCCCTATCTTAGCACTCGGAGTCCCCGGCAACGGCGCCAGAAATACTCTTGCTTATTGGCTTCTCGCCCTTCGTTGGTTACCCCAAGTGAAGGTTTGAGATGCAGTGCAGCAGCAGTTTTCCCTCGGTGAAGATACCAAGGTTTGTCTCCAGTAGGACTCCGGAGATGATAAGTAGGTGTCAGCAGCGCAACTGACGCGGACCTTCACACAGACACAGATAACTTTGTTCCCAACGAAGTTCAGAGAGGTTGTCAATCTCTCCGGTTTTGTTGTTCACAAATGATAAAACGCATGGGATAATGATAGCAACTTGAAAGTAAATGCAGAAAAATAAATATAGCTTGGAATCAGTAATGAGGATATGGACCGGGATACGTGATGTTCACTAGTGATGTCTCTCTCCCAAAAGACGATAAAACTACTATGCGAGGTAAACAAATTACAGAAGGGCAATTGACAGGATTATGAACGCACCGCAATGCTAACTATGCTACAAAAGAAAGGAAGAGGTTCAAAAGCACGGGCAGTACGCCAAAATAAGTAGACCGAAATCCATCTGCATCTACTACTAATCATCAACCTTGAGATATCTATCCAGAACATCTCGCTGGTATTAAGTTGCGATCCCCACCCAAAGTGTAAACCCAAAGCAACAGACAACTGCATTAAAAAGAACTTTGCGTAAAGTAAACAATCCTTGTAACCGCGGTTACAAGCACCGTTGTTTTCCCCCTTGTGGCAACAGCACATCCCCTAGACTCATGTTTCTGTCACTCAAGCGTGTCATCGGGGGGCATGAACCCACAATCTAGCACAACGCTCCCTCTTGAAGTCACTACCTACTACTTGGCCAAAGCAATAAACAACAACGGAGAACATGCAAGAATTACTTAGGAACAAAAATATAAGAGATAAAACCAAATATATTACTCTATCACAATCTGAAAATAATCTCATAATCCATCAGATCCTATCAAACTCAACATAGCAATAGCAGAAATATTACAAAGGTGCCTCGATCATGTAGGGCAGCTCACGAGGTCTAAACAATGAAGATCAAAGAGGGGAGGAGAACATCACATAGCTACATATCACGGACCCATGGTCCAAGGAAAACTACTCACGAGACATCCGGGGAGCATCCATGGTGGAGAGGAGACTCCCGGAGGTCAATCCTCCCTCCGGCAGGGTGCCGCGAAGAGGTCTTCTGGTGCTCCCGATCTTGGAAGCGCGGCGGCGGAACAGAGGCGAGTTCGCGGAATAGGGTTCTGCTTCTGGAGTTTTCCCGTGACGGGGGATAAATAGGCGAAGGGGGGCATCCAGAGGTGGACCAGGGGCCCCAGGCGCCCCCCCTGGCGCGGCCAGGGGTGGGGCTGCGCCGGGTGCCGCCTGGGCCCCCTGGCTCCCCTCTGGCCCCTCCCGGACTCTTCTCGAAGCTTCCGTCACGCTGATTTTTTATGTGAATTTTCCTGAATTTTTCTGGCACTTTTTATATGGGGGAAAACTGAAATAGAAAAACAGCAGAAAACAGGAACTGGCACTGGGGTGCACTGAGTTAATAGGTTAGTCCAAATATGATAAAAATAGTATGAAAGTGTATCTAGATCATGGCAATATCACACAAAACATGCATGGAGCAAGCAGAAATTATAGATACGTTTTGGACGTATCACCACGCAGTCTCCAGGGACTCGCTGGGCCATGGGCGGACCCCACCAGTAAATGCGCCGCCAGAGGGGAAGCTTGATGAAGCCCCATAATCGTTGATGACTCTGCACGAGAAGGATCTGGCATGGGATCGCCTGCCATAGGTGGTGCATGTGTTGGATCTTCTGCGGCTGCTAGCAGCACTGCATCGCCCGTTCCTCCGCGTACACGTCCCCAAAAAGGGGTAACTAAAACTGTCAATTACAAACAATTTTTTTTGGTCTAGCATGTTCTACAGGTGAACCAAGTACTCTTGAGGAGGCACTTAGTGATACACGGTGGAAAAGGGCCATGGAAAAGAACACATGGCACTTCAGAAAAATGAAACCTGGTATCTAGTTCCTCAAAAGTAAGGTAAAAAATTAATTGACTACAAGTGGGTCTTCAAAATCACAAGAAAGTCTGGTGGAACTATAGATCGCTACAAGGCCGGACTTATTGCAAAAGGTTTCAAACGGTGGTATGGCATAGATTATGAGGACACTTTTAGACCTGTTGTTAAAGCTGCCACTATTCGCCTTGTTTTTTCTATTGTTGTTTCCAGGGGATGGAGCCTTACACAGCTAGATGTGCAGAAACACGTTTCTTCATGTTTTTCTGGAAGAGGAAGTATACATGAGACAACCTCCTCGTTTTGAAAACAATAAACCCTTTCATGTGTGCAAACTTGATAAAGCCTTATATGGACTCAAGAAGGCTCCTCGGGCATGGCACTCAAGACTCAGTAAAAAATTGGAAGCACTTGGTTTTGTACCTTCTAAGTCTGATACATCTCTATTCATTTACAATAAATCAAGTACATCCATCTTTGTGCTTATTTATGTTCATGCTATTATTGTCACGAGTTCATCTAATGAAGAAGTGACAGGATTGTTGAAGGATTTGAATGCTGAGTTTGCCCTCAAAGATTTGGGAGATTTACATTTCTCTTTAGTGATTGAAGTCAAAAAAATGGAGACATCCTTCATCTCTCTCAGGAGAAATATGTCAATGACATAGTAAGAAAAGCTAGATTACAAAGATGTAAATCTGCACCAACTCCACTATCTAGTACAAAAAAATTGTCACTTGGAGATGGAGAACTCTTGAATCAAGAGGATACTACCAGGTACAGAAGTTTAGTAGGAGCACTCTAGTACTTGACTTTAACCAGACCTGATATCTCTTTGGTTGCCAACAAAGTATGCTAGTTTCTTCATGCACCTACCAAAATTCATTGGACTGCTGCAAAACGCATAGTGGGATATTTCCAGGATACTTTGGGTCTTGGCCTTACCTTCAATAAATCTTCATCTACTCTTGTCAGTGCCTTTTCTGATTCTGATTTGGCAGGTTGTTTAGATGATAGACGCCCCACTTGTGGATTTTTTGTATTCTTTGATCCAAATTTTATATCATGATGTGCAAAGAAACAATCTACTGTATCACGGTCCAGTACAGAAGTTGAGTATAAGGCATTAGAAAAACCTACAACTGAGATTATCTGGGTAAATTCCATATTGAGAGAGCTTGGTGTGAAACACGCCGAAGCCCCATGTCTATGGTGTGATAATCTTGGTGCCACCTATTTATCTGGTAACCCTGTGTTTCATGTAAGGACAAAACATATAGAAATAGATTTCCATTTTGTTAGAAAAAGAGTTGCTAACAAACAACTGGAAATTCAGTTTGTGCATTCACAAGTTCAGTTTGCAGATGGTTTTACAAAAGCTTTGCCCATGAGAAGCTTTGAAGAGTTCAAACATAATCTCAACTTAACCAAGTTGTGATTAAGGGAGGGTGTTGAACAACACGATGCATATGCCAGCCACACGTGAGGAGATATTGTGGCAGACTCTTGGACCCCAAGTCTTCAACCTGAATATAGTTTAGGCTGTTAGAGTTTGGTCTTATATTTGTAAACCGTGAAATCTATATCGTTCCCTCTCGTTGTAATCTCAACAACTTGTACGCTAATCCAGTGAGTTGCGCCCAGAACAGGGTACGATGTTCCCACATATAGTAGCTTTGAGCATGATAAAGGTGTAGTAACTATGAGTTGTTGTTCTACTCTAATGATTAACATGATAAAGGTACGAACCGTGCAAAGATCTCTATGACATAAACATGTGGTGGATGTTAACGGGCAGCTACCCCCCGTGGTATAAAATCCACACTCACTATCATTTACTTCCTACACCTTCACTACCATTTACTCTAGAACCTTTTATTCAGTTATACATAATCATACACTAGAAATTGGTATCAAAATATATCTTACCACATTCACTTTGCAAATTCCCTAAAAATATATTTAATTAAAGTTATATACATATACACAAAAACAAACATGTCGATATATATAAACTATAATTCTTGCAAGTACCACAAGATAATCCATTAAACATGAAATTTTATTTTTGTATTTTCCTAAAAAGATTTAGTTCTATATTTTCTAGAGATGGATGCATTGAAAAAGTAAAATAAAATACTATTGTAACAAAATGCATTTACATTAGTAACATTCAACGACATGATAATTGCATAATGCTAGCTATTTAAGTTATATCAAATTTTGATGTGGTTGACAGTGCTCACTAGATAACAAATTACATTTGCTAAGATTATGGTTGCTGAAAAGTTATAAATAAATACAAAAGTTTAGTATAAATATTGTTATTTACATTTCATCTAATCATAATTGGGTTTGTACTTAACATGTGTGCCGGGATTCATGTTTGGTGTAGACGACAACAATGCTCTATAAAGTATGTTTAGATTCAACCATCGCAATGCTCGTGAACGAGTTTGATAACCTTGGTTATTTCTCATCAATATGAGATAAGTAGAATGTTCAGGTGAAACTAGATGACAAATGAAGTTAAATTACAACATATAAATTATATTTTAGCTCTAAAATTGAAGGATAAATCATTTTTCAGTATTGGTTCATCGAGTTCGCAGATCACTACAGCGAGAAGCTTTTCCCATCAGAAGCTTTGAAGAGTTCAAGCGTAATGTCAGTTTAACCAAACTGTGAATACGGGAGAGTGTTGAACAACAATTTGCATATGCCAGGCACAAGTAACAAGGAGATGTTGCGGCAGACTCTTGAAATCCAAGTCTTCAAACCGAATATAGTTTAGGTTGTTTGAGTTTGGTATTATTTTTGTAAACTGTGTAATCTATCTCCTCCTCTCGTTGTAATCTCAACAACTTATACTCTAATACAGGGAGTTGCGCCATGGCTATTTAACACGCATCTGTCGGCCAGAACATGGTACGATGTTCACACATATACAAGCTTTGAGCATGCATGACACCAACGGGGTGTGTGCGTGTTTTTAGATACAACATGTGGTTAATTAGTTCATTTTCCAGGTGCCATTAAAAAACACATGTAATTTTACTCATACTCATGACAATTACGAAGACACTTATTCGGATCTAAGGTTCAAGAAAATACAAAGCAACTTCAATGATTAAGAATTACATCGATGTTTCTTGGAAAACCTTCTTCATGCTATCAATCTCTGCTAGAAAAAATACTCCCAAGATTTCGATAAAGATGTTCCAATTGGACTGAAACAACGATGTTGTCACTCTTTCACCGACACAAACATTATCAATAAAGTTTTTGAATGCACGTTGAGTCACTCATCCAAATAGATGGGAAGCCTTGATCGGTGAACGTACTTGGGCCATGGATGATCCCCTAGAAGTGCAGGTTATCGAATCACGATATCTTCATCATGATGTTGATGAAAGATTTCACCTTCACAATGAATCAAACCAACAAGATTTGTTTTGACACACTAGCATAAACTAATCAAATTTTAATAATCGAATCTGTGAGGACATAGATTTCTTAAATATCATGATACCGCCTGAAGACGATCACTAGACATTAAAAAAAATCATATAACTCATGAAGATCTAAGGCCCTCTCACCTCTCACTATCAAGATGATAGCCGAAGGTGAGGGGACTAAAATATTATTGACGAGGCAAATGGCGATGGCTGCAGTGAAACCCTACGAACAGGGGAAGAGAGGACCAAGACCAAGGCCCTAGTTACCTCTGTTTGATTGTGTCAAAGCCCTAGTACAAAGCCAAGGCTCACTGCATCGGGAGAGAGGACCAAGCGAGTACATTGTCCATTAAATGACTTGTAGGTTAGAATTAGGCCCACTAAATGGCTAGTAAAGTGCTTAAGGGAGAAAAGTGTGAGTGAAAATGGTGGCGAATTGGCGAAAAGCTAGGCTAGAGTAGGTAGAACCGAGAGAGGATAAATAATTTCATGATCACCATGCACTAGCTTGAGCTAGCAGATTAAAAGGGAACTCATGTAATCACCCAAATATTCATAAGATTAACCTAGACAACTTAGCTTTTACATTTTTCATATCAGAGCCGACTTAGACTTGTCTGAGTTGTCTCTTCCCCATCGTCCAAACCATGCATGTCGAGATGACCACTTACTTCACGAAGAAAATTATATCGTAGACGAGCAATTTACAAGCACCTCAAGGGCGACATCAAGTGCATCCTCGACAATTGTTTCAATAACAAGATGGCGTGGTGTTAAAGGTGGTGTGAAGCCTCATCAAAGGCCTCACCACCAAAACCGAGGAGGCCAAAACGGCTCTCGACATCGACGAGTTTTACATATATTTGGATCGTGCCACTCATATGAACCCACAAATCAATGACAGGTCCCAGATTTGACAAACCAACATATCAGGGGTTGGTGTATCCGTCCTGGATGGTCATCATGTGGACAATGAACTTGGCAGAAGGGGCAAACACATAGGTTTTGCCTTCTTCCAAAGGTATACTCCCTCAGTTTCATATTAAATGTTGCTAAAATGAATGTATCTAGCATTGAAATAGATCTAGATACATCTGTTTCAGTGAAAGTTAATATGGTACAGAGGGAGTAATTGCCAGTAGAATTCTTCCAAAAAATATTCACCCTTGACTCGCCCAATCAAAATTATACACCGTTTCATGGCTTCAACACCTCCAATGGCTGCGATGACTCACCCAACCAACAACCAACAACCAAAAACCAACTCCCTTGATAAACCAATAACCGACACTGTGACTGAATCTCATTGCAATACTTTTAAGTTGGGTGTGTGTGTCCATCGCATCATTCTACCAATGACATGACTTCATTTTCAATGGACGTAAATTTCACCTGATCAAGAAACCTTGATCATCAGTTGATCAATGAACTAGTTGACTATAGTTCACTAGGAACCCGGTTTGTTTACAAACTACACGTGTATTAATGTATTCGCTTATACAGTTATAGCATAGTATAGAAATTTATTATGAATAATTGAGATATGGCCATAAAATATCTTTATTTATTTGCCTCTAGGGCATATATCCAACAAGATATTCTCTTTCTAGCTAATCGATCTTGTGCATTCAATTTATTGATGTCCATTTTTTTCTTCTATATTTCAGAACTCAAAACTTATGTCACTTTAAATCTTACAAATGACCTACTAACTAGCATTGTTCTAGTGTAATACTCCCTCTATTTCATGATAATTGTCTCTGAAACGGGTGTATTTTGATACATTTCAGTGCTAGACTGAGTAGAGATGTTTCTTGCATAGTTGAGCTGGAGGAGGGTTTTTTGTGCCCAACCTTTTTCTTGGTTACCGGTGCATTATTTCGTTATTCTTGCGACGTAGAGTGATGAGATTGTTATTGTTGTTGTTGCAACATGGAGATAAACATGGTTGAATTCTTGTCTTCTTTGGAGGAGTCACATAGGCTTAGGCTCAAGGATCTCAACTATGATTTGATGTTCGATCAACAAAAGGGCGAGGAGGAGGCTGAGGCCGAAGAGGAGGGAGACGATGCTAAAATGGATGAGGCCAAAAAGGTTGATGATCTTGTGGAAGAGAAAAAGTTGAAGGCGAAGGAGCGTAGGCTTGCACTTGAGGAGGAGAAGCTTCGGAAGCAAAATAAAGTTGAAGATAATGCTATCATGTTCATGAATCCAACCACAATGGATGATACGTCAATTTTTTTGAAAGCTTACTCATGAAGAGATCTTGATCCAAATGGAGGTTTCTCTTCAGAATGATGATGGTGGTCATATGGAGGGTGGCGGTGGCCGTGTGGATGGTGAAGGTGGCCAAGATTTCTTTGGATGCGATGATTTTTGAGTTTATATTGCATGCCTTTGGTTAGGCTCGATCCGCGACAAAAAAACATACTATGTTATGGTGATTTTGGATCAAATTTGATCGTTGTGATGCCTTTTGAATGACATATTTGCATATTTTAATTTGAATTGCTCGATTCGTGAATATTTATGTGTGTTTGTGATTTATATGTTGTGCATGTTTATTTTAAGATATTTAAATAATTAATGATATAACATATAATTGTTTAAATATATGCAGCTAGGCAAAAAGAATTGGGAATCAATTAAAGATGCTCTTATTACCTAAATCTCTGCATCGGTATGCAGATACGTTTACACTTGGAACACCATGAGCCCAAAAGCATGGCCACTTTATTCCTGTAGATAGAAGTGAATAAGAATAAGATGCACATATTACCAACTGGTCACTGGTGCGTGCAGGCAACATGCCCCTATAAATACCTCCCTACATCATCATCCCATCCTCAAGCGAGCATCTGGCTTCGATATACAAACACAAACACAAACAGAAACACGCACAAAACTAAATAATCAGGGAGGAGCAAGTAGAAGATCGGAGGCAATGGAGTACGAGCACCAGTACATCAGCAGCAGCAGCTTCGCCAAGGAGAAGAGGCCTCCGGCGAAGAGGGGTCAGGTGATGCTGCAGATGGCTAGGACACTGAGCAACCTCGTGTCGCCGTCGTCGCCGAGCAGGGCTGTCGTCGCCGACGGCTCGAAGAAGGCAAATCGCAACAGCTTCAGTGGGGAAACAAGCTAGCTACACCTAAACTGAATAAAGTGATCATGTTCGCAAGATGGTCTTTCAGTAGTCCTGGCTCCTTGTTTGATCCATTAGAGTGTGACTTCTCTTGTGTGTAAACTGTAAACTGCTCTAGGTTACTTGTGTATTATGGGTGGATTTTCAGAAAAAAAGTTTCATGTTATTTATGGACAGGCCTTTAGTATGTGTGGCTTGAGTGTAGGGTTTGATTAGTCTGTAATATCTTCAGAGATCGTAAAAGGAAATATCAAGTGGAACCATTCGGGACCTCTTTGATTTGAAGGAATCAAAAAAATTGTGTGTGGACAATTATGTTCTTTCCAAACTAGCTATAAGGCATCGATAGGACGGTTTGTGCACATTTAAAGTTATTATAGGTATTAACACTTATAGCCAAAATACAGATTCCCAGAAATTATCTGAATTTGCTTCTCAGCTTTGTTTACTTCGTGAAAATGGTTTGTCAATTCAGAGCACATGTATTGTGCTGTGCTGCATTCAAGACTGCATTCCGGATGGTATGTTTGTACCATGGCTTCGCTTGCACTTGTGTTTGATGTGCGCCCACTGTTATCAACTGTTGGAATGTTCGTTTCATCGATGATTCTACTCCGCACCAATTTTTGGACTCAGATTTCTCTTTATTTCATTTCTACCTGACAAACGAGCAGTACAGGGTGTATATGTAAGATTCTGCCAATTCATTCAGGCAGGCATGTTAGCTAGCAACTTCTAAATTCTAACCGAACGAGCTAACTGGTGACTGATGAGTGGTTTCTATTGGTCGACAGTACATTTTATTTATTTGAGAGTTTTTTTTGTAACGGTTTTACTATTTCACATGTATATGTGATTTAATTAAGTCACATGCATGTCTTGGACCGTTGGATTTTCGCATGTATTTTTCTTCGCGTGGAGCGAGCGATCTCTTCTTCACCCCGTATTCCTTGCCCACTTCTTTCACAGGCCAAGAGCCAGGTCGAGAGGTTCTTTCTTTTTTTGATAATTTTTCCGCCTGGGCAACCGCCGTGTGGTGACGGGAGATTTGACAGGGCCTGGTTCCCCTCCCTAGTAGATTTGTTTTCTTTTTTTATATTTAGGGGACATGTATTTTTTTTGTTTTCTTTTTGAATTTTTTTCGATATTTAGGGAGATAGTTTTGTGTCTGTTTTTACTAGGAATGATCTACCCCGTATTTGTATCCATTTTTCACACGTATATTCTAGGGGTGATAATTTTTTATGTGTTTTTACTAGTTGAGGGGATACAACACAACAGTAGACCCGTTTGTTTTATTTTTCTTTTTTCCAAAATTCATGTATGTGATTTTTTTAATGTTTCTATAAAAGTTGGAAAAATGTTTTATCGATACATGGCATCTATACGTATTTAACTTGCGTTATTTTCATTTTTCCTTTTCCTTTTTTCTACTCACTTTTTTATTTTATATGTGTTTATTTCAAGTTATGATTTTTTTAAATTCATGATATTTTTCGAATCGGTTCAGTTGCAAGTCCATCAACGAGTCGCAACTGGGTTCGACTTTTTTTTTCTCAGTTGCAAGTCCACCAACGAGTCGCAAATGTATTCGAATTTTTTTCTCGGTTGCAAGTCCATCAACGAGTCGAAACTAGTTTCGATTTATTTCTCAGTTGCAAATCCACCAACGAGTTGCAACTAGGTTCGGGTTTTTTTTCTCAGTTGCAAGCCAACCAACTAGTCGCAACTGAGTCCGACTTTTTTTTCCCATTTGCAAGTCCTCCAACGAGTCGCAACTGGTTTCGATTTTTTTCTCACTTGCAGGTCCATCATCGAGTCGCAACTGGGTCCGATTTTTTTTCTCAATTGCAAGTCCACCAACGAGTCGCAACTGGATCCAATTTTTTTCTTAGTTGCAAGTCCACCAACGAGTCGCAACTATGTCCGGTTTTTTCTCAGTTGCAAGCCCACCAACGAGTCGCAACTGGGTTCGACTTTTTTCCTAGTTCAAGTCCACCAACGAGTCGCAACTGACTTCGATTTTTTTCTCAGTTGCAAGTCCAAGAACAAGTTGCAACTGGGTCCAATTTTTTTTCTCATTTGCAAGTCCATCAACGAGTCGCAACTGGGTCTGACTTTTTTTTTCTTAGTTGCAAGTTCACCAACGAGTCGCAACTGGGTGTAACATTTTTTTCTCAGTTGCAAGACTATTAACGAGTCGCAACTGTGTCTAATTTTTTTTCTTCTTCTAAGTTGCAAGCCCACCAACGAGTCGCAACTGGTTATGAATATTTTCTTAGTTCAAGTCCAATTGGGTCTGACTTTTTTTTTCTCAGTTGCAAGTCCACCAACAAGTCGCAACTAGGTCCAACTTTTTTTTCTCAGTTGCAAGCGCACCAACGAGTCGCAACTGGGTCTGGCTTTTTTTCTCAGTTCCAAGTCCAACAACGAATCATTTTTTTTTCTTTTTCTCTTATCCATTTTTACTCCATTTGTGGTGGGATGTGCTTTTTATCTGCCCGAAGTGTTAAATTTTCAATAAAAATATAAAAACACTTAATTTTCATTATTTATCTTATCAAAAAATTAAATTAAATAAAAAATATTTTCAAAATATATACAAACTAATACGCGACTATACACATAGCAAAACCCAACCCGAATTAAAAAAAATATTGCGACTACATGCACGTCTCTTTTTTCTGTTCATTAAAGTCCACTAGGCAAATTATCAGTCTCAAACAAATAAACAAAGCCCAGTTAAAAAACATATGGACTGACGTGAGCACATGTGACTTATGCGACATGTGGGCTAGTCACTTCCTTTTTGTAAGAAGGGGATTATTTATTTGAGAGTTGAGAATTTAGAGAGCCAGCCTGTACTGTCATTCGCCAAACAAACAAGCACTCTTCTTCCACATCTATGTGGTCGATGGATGGGATGGACAGTGTGTCACACTGGGCTCAACTCAAAGGTCAACTAACTACTGGGTACTTGGCTAGTCTGCAGACAGATCGGCGATCTGGATGTCGCCCTTGTGGAAGGCCGTCCTGTGCCTGACGCTGTTCGCGGCATGGCGGTCGCAGGTGGAATTCAGGACAATGTCTTCCCGGCGGCCGCCGCTTGACTGCGCTCAGCGTTGCCCTTGCAGCGGCGAGAGCTACCTCCACCGCCCTTACAGCCACGCGGAAACCTCAATGCTCGCCGATGCGCCTCCGGCTGGCCGCTCCGTGTCTGAGGTGGCGGCGGTAGGGGGCCACGCAGGCGGGAAGGCGTCGTGCCTGCCTCTCGCCAGGGAGGTCGGCGTCCGGGAGGCAGCCGGCAAGGGAGGCAACTTCATTGTCTCGCCGCTGTCCATCCACGCGGCGATCGCGCTGGTGGCCGCCGGCTCGCGCGGCGAAACGCGCGAGCAGCTCCTGGGGTTCCTCGGGTCAGCGTCGCTCAACGAGCTGCACGGCGCGGCGGCGACGGAGCTGGTAAGAAAGCTCAACGGCCTGCCGGAGACGTCCTTCGCCTGCGGAGTGTGGGTCGACCGGGGGATGGCACTAGAGCCAGAGTTCATGGCCACCGCCGCGTCGACATACGCCTCCACCGCGGAATCCGTGGATTTCTTCTCGGACGCAGAGCAGGCCAGGCTGCGGATGAACGCCTTCGTCGCCGGCGCGACGAACGGGCTCATCCGCGACGTCCTCCCTCCCCTCTCGGTCGACTCGTCCACGCGAGTCGTCCTCGCCAACGCGCTCTACTTCAACGGGACGTGGTCTCAGCCGTTCGACAAGTCGGCGACCTTCACCGCGCCGTTCCACGTCCCAGACGGCACCACCGTGCGCGTGCCGTTCATGACGACAGGCCGGTTCAAGTTCGAGCAGCACATCGCCGTCTACCCAGGCCTCAGGGCACTCAAGCTGCCCTACAAGAACGACGGCGACCACATGGGGCAGCCAGCTGAAGCTGCATTCTACATGCTTCTCCTTCTCCCGGACGGCGGCGACACCCTCAATCTCGCCGATCTCTACGACAAGGCGATCGCCACGCCGGAGTTCATCAAGAGCCACACGCCGGCGGGCAAGGGCCCGGTCGGACGGTTCATGGTCCCAAAGTTCAAGTTTACGTTCGAGTTCGAGGCGTCGTCGGACATGCGGAAGCTCGGGGTCACCAGGGCTTTCGAAGGCGGCGACTTCTCCGGCATGGTGAGCGGTGGGGACGGGCTCTTCATCTCGGGCGTGTACCATAAGGCCACCATCGAGGTGGACGAGCTGGGTACCGTAGCCGCCGCAGCGACTGTCGTGGTCATGTGGCAGAGTGGAAGCTTATTACGTCCTCCGGTGGATTTCGTGGCGGATCGGCCCTTCTTGTTCGCCATTGTCGAGGAGAAAACCAGCGCAGTGTTGTTCCTTGGCCATGTGACTAATCCTCTCGCTGAATGAGCGTTTGACTCTCGGACTGGGTGCAATTCAATATTCAACACTTCCTTAACCAATTTTGGACACTCCAGTGAGAGGCCTTTGTCCAGTTTATTTTTTTAAGAATAGGATATTGCCCGATTTTATAAAATAGATGATGCCGCGCATATATTTGCTGGGATTTTTTACAAAATATTTTAGTAAAATGTTTGGTTAAATAAAATATTTATATTTGAAACAAACTAATATATAAACTTGATAAAAATACCAAAATAGAATAAAAATTCATATGCATGCATGTTGCATGTGGGTTTATATTATGCATAGTGGCATATATTGAGATGGGTTTTTTCTCATGCATGTTAAATAATGAGGTAGCATACTTGTATGTTGAGAGAAATATATTAGTGGGTGCTAGTTATTTAGATATAGAAGATAAAGTTATCACGGCAAAATCAAGATATAACCAAAACCAATAAACAAGTTCACCACATGGAAAAGGTAGAATTCAAAATACACGGCAACCAAGATAAGGCACGCATGCCACCGCCTATGCTCTAGAGCGTAAAACAAAGGAGACGGGAAGACGCGGAGATGAAGACGAGCAAGGCCAGCTACTTAGGTCGCCGTTCAAGGGAGGCATGACGCAACAGTAATTTTCACACGTGCAATGATACCTGTCATGTCCTCCTGGGTGTCCTCTGTTGGACATGTGCCCTATAGACAAATTAATAAAGATATTTGTCACATATCCGTTTTGTTCATAATACGTTTTATACTGTGCTATAACTGTATTACTTGGAAATACTAATACAGGTGTAGTATAAAACATGGTCCGTAGTTTAACTCGGGTAACTATCTCATTGGGCAATTGATTGATCAAGCTTTCCTGATCATGGCGACACTTAAGTCCAGTGACAATGAGGTCATATCGTTAAGGGGAATGATGTGATGGACATACACCCACCTAAAGTATTGCAATGTGATCGAGTCACATAGCTCAGCGTTGCTATGACTTTGTAACGTATGGCTTAGTCCTTGGACCGTAATGATCATACGTAATTGTCATCTATGAGGAGACTTTGATTTGTATCCCACCGCCTGACTGAAATATGCTGGCTATAACGGTGCACTTTGGGTATTCCGAAATAGATGGTTGATGAGTATGTTAATAGATCAGAGCGGGATTTGTCAGTCCTTGTGACAGGACAGTTACTCTGGGCCCACTCGATGATATTGCAACAACACCTTGCAAGGACGTGACTAGGTCACAAGAGATGCAATGATCATGGACGAGAGAAGTTGTTTATTGTTAACGAGATGTGAACACGGTATGTAGGATACCGACGATCAAACCTCGGACAAACAAAGTACCGCAGCACAAAGGGATTACGTCGTATCGTTAACGGTTTCCAAAAGCGATCGAAGTTCATTCGATGGAAGCGCAGGGGCTGTCAAGGATTGTAACCAGGTCCAACTGACTAGTCATTGGTCAATGAGAAGAGTCTCGACCATGTCTTCTGTTTCCCGGACCATTAGGGTGTTACACTTAAGGGCAATCGATGCATAGGACAGTTACAGGATCAATCGGTGAAATAAGAGGAATCACCGGAATAGTTCCGGAGGAGGACGGAATAGTTTCCGGACATTTTGAATAGTTTAAAATAAAGTTTAATTGTTTTAATAATGTTTTATTATTTAATTATATGAATTAAATATTTAAAACATAATAAATAAATTAAAAAAATGGGAAAAAAGGCTATATGGGCCATGGGGCCCATTAAGGGAGGAAGGGGTCTCCCCCCTTGGGCTTGGCGCCAAGGGTGGGACCCATCCCCCCTATGGCCGGCGCACTCCCCCCCCCCTTGGGAGTTTAGTCCCACATGGGGGAGGGAAGGAGGATCACACCCCCCCCCCTTGGCCTATATAAGGAGGGGTAGCCCCCCCCCCCTTTTTTCCAACACACCAATATCTCCTTCTTCCTCCTTCTCCTTCCCGGAAGTGGACTCCCCTTGTTTGGAGTATGCACCTGGATTGGAGTTCTCCACCATAAGGCAGATCGTCGTTCTGCTGGAGTCGGGATCCGTAGCCGTCTTTCTTCCGCTGCTCGCATGGTTCGGGGCCCGGGAGGAACATCGATTGTACCGTACGTGTATAATCTCTTCGAGGCACTACACCTGTGGTGCTACTTCGTCGCTGGAGGTTTACCGGGAGTCATCCTCGCCGGTGGTGGTCTTCTACACGACAGGGAGGTCGTAGTTCTGAGTCTACGCCTGTTGGAAATATGCCCTAGAGGCAATAATAAAATGTTATTATATATATATTTCCACGTTCGTAATTAATGTTTATATTTCTGTGCTATAATTGCAATGACCCTGACTATGAGATTCAGAAGAAAACTCATTTGCATGTGTGGAAATGTAAACACCAAGAGTTCCTGGTTTAGCCTCTAAGACCAGCTCATGTGCTAACTGATGATTACGTTTTCTTAATCATGGACATTGTTCTTGTAACAAGGATGTCAGTAGTAATGGGAACATATTGTTAGCAGAACAATGATGTTGAACCGACCCCAGTATTGAATGATATACTTAGAGATCACATCGTAACTACGTTATAAGTCATATCATGAAATGTTTTCATATACGTAATTCCTTAGACCATGAGAGTATCGAGTTGCTTCACACAGAAAGACATGCTTTGGTTCTTAGATGAATCCTCCCGTAAATGGGAAGTAGTAAAATAAGTTCTGGGTATGTCAGATGGTGTGGCCAGTGACTGTGATAGTTCAAGAATGGGATTTGCTCCTTCACGATGAAGAAGATATTCACTTCGGGCCCACTCGGTATGACGGTATCCATTATAGTCTGGCCAGACGCATTTTGATTCAGTCACGGGGATACCGGAATACGATAACGAGAAAATGGATGAACTAGCAAAGAGGATAACGAGTGGCTTGTGTTCAAGAAGTTGTTACACATGGGTGCCAAACTTCTCTCCTCTAACTTTGTCATATATCGCGAAGCAAAGGGAATGGTACATGAATAAACATAATGGCTCACTCGAAGTTTCTTCGTGTATGTGCGGGAGTCAACATGGGTGTCCATGGCTCCGCTGTTGATTATTGGCTATTGACGAAAGGCTGTTGACCTATGTCCGGAAGATGTTCTGAGTCATGTCCGCATTATACCGAACCTATTGGGTCACACACTTAACGAGCAATAGTCTGTTAGAATACTAGTATGGTAGAAGGTTTAGTGGAAGCAAAGTAGAATAGTTCATACGGGTACCGGAAGTAGTTCCGGAGATTTATGGAATTGTTCATAAGGGCACCAGAAGTAGTTCTAGGTATTTAAGGATATGTCCGGATCACTCTGGAGTAGTCCCAGGTGGTTTCGAATCATATGAGAATGGTACTGGGGAAGTCCTGGATCAACCGGAATAGTTTCTGGATAATCGCTGGGCGTCCCGACAACCTTCGCGGTCATCGGGTGGCTTAAACTGTAACTCGGATGGTCTTGGAAACTATCCGGATGGCTCCGGAACGTCCGAGAACGGTCTCGGAAGGTCCTGGAAGTGCTCCAGAAGTGTCCGGAATGTCCTGAAACGGTTCCGGTATGTCCCGGAAGGTCCCGGAAGCTTCTAGAAGGTCATGGAAGGTTCCGGAAGGTTCCGGGCTGTACCACCCACTCCCCTGCGCCCCTAGCCTTGGGGGGCAAGCCACCTAGGCTGCCCTGGCCGGCCAAGGGGTGGGGGGCGCACCAAGGGGAAGGAATCCCCCTCCAGGTGGAAAGTCCAACTCTCCAATATGGCAGGTTTCCGGTGGGAAGGTTTGGGAGGTTTGGGAGTCGAAGTTGGACTCCCCACCCCCCTTATTGCGCCCCAAGGGCCTCTTGGCCACCTATATAATGTGGGGGAGGGGTGGGGGGCGCAGCACAACTTGTCCCCAAGGTCTATGCGCCACCCTCCCTCCTCTAAACCCCGTTGCTCCACTTTTAGACCCCGGTTTAGACGATGTTCTAGATCGGAATCCGTTAGGGTTTTCTCCCTCTAGTTTTCTCGGTGGCGTTCATCTCTGGACGGCGGAGCGCTGCTGGATTTCTGCTACGGGATGTGTGGATACTAATGGAGGGGGCGTACCTTCGACCCTTCTTCGAGGAGCTTGTTCATGGGACTTGTCCGTGGGACTAGATCGCGGGACTTGTTCGTGGGATTGATCGAGGGACTGTTCGTGGGAGAACTTGCGAGATCTACTTCCACTACGTCCACGAGCTTCACCAACTCTACTTCCGCTACATCTGTTGGTGAGCCATGACCTAAAACCTTGTATGCAATCTTCTTGGATGATCTTGAGTTCTTGATTCGTAGGCCGAAAATTTTGTTTTCTACTACGTTTCCCAACAGTGGTATCATGAGCGATCCTTGATTAGATGCATGTTTAGGTCTAGATCATATGTGTGATATGAGGCATTGATTTTCTTGTTGCTTCCCTGTCATGTGATTTTTTCTATGCTTGATGGCAAGTTGAGGTTTTGCTACAAGGATTGAGTTTTCCATCGATCCCTCTATGCTGCTTTCAGTATGCTGGTTGCCTTGATCATGGTCTACATCAAACTCCTTGGATCTCATCTTAATCTCGCAATAGAAGATTTAACATGGAGGGGCCTGTGGATTTTATGAACTCAAATCCACACGGGGGTCACGCGTTTAACGAAGTTTGGCTTGTGGCATTAGTTGTTGCACGCACCCCGTATGTTAAACTAGCAACAAAAGAAGTATCGTGTTTTGTTTTATCTAGGGTTTCTTGTTGGCCTTGTAAACCTGCTTAACAACCACGATAAAAGTTGCAACAACCCGTGTAGATGGCGATCTAACTCGTTTTTGCAGAGTATGCATGTGATGTGGTATAGCCTTCAAGATTTGCAATGTGTTTGTATGAGATGCTATATGTTATGTAATATTTATTCGCGACCTGCGTGTCGTGGTACGGCATGATGACTGGAGTCATATGATTGTCACTTAATTATGGCCTGCGTGCCAGAACTGTTTATTAGCTCGAGGCAAAGCAATAGATAGATGCAAAGGTGATGATCTACGATGCAGAGGTGGACCCCGACGCACATGCCGGAAGTCATGGTGATGTTCCCGGCGCCAAGGACAAAGTTTTTGGACACGGTGACTTCAACCACGACGACGTGAAGACAATGAAGACTTCACGAAGCAAAGGGCTATACTATATCACAAAATTTTATGAACTGCCTGTGATGTTTATCCCTTTGATGCACCCTTATTTGATGCGCGATAGTCGTATTTTATTAGGGTGATCTCTCGCAAAACAATATCAAGTTGATAGTGTTCTTCCAACTGTAGCACCGTCTATACTATGTTTCACATCGGAGCAGGTCATGTCACATGGGTGCACACGGTGTGACGCATAAAAGACGGGTGTGTTAAAAGAACACACAGCACATTACACTTGGTTATCTTGACGGTTTGGATAAAAGTTTGCTACCGGAACACGCCCATCGAAAGATGAACAAGAATCACCTTTGGCGTGATTGGCAAGTTGGCCTACCGGTCCAGTCTAAGTCATCAGTGATGTCACATCAATGGAGGACGATTGGGTTGGATCTTGAATCACTCCAGCATCAATTACGAGAGATATTGATCTGAGTGGGAGCGCACTAAGTAATTAAATTGATTAATCACAAGTGCAACTTAATTATGAACAAAGTCTTAGTATTTGCATTATCGTTGTAGAATAATGGCTCGCGTTACCACCTTCCAAATTGATTTTGATTAACTGTTTTATCTGGTAAAAACTTTATGATTGGTACCGTATTGTGAGGACTATCCTCAATAGTGTCGAGAAGGAGCTTGTCCTATCGCAAATTTTTGATGCTCTCCCGCTGATGCTATGGATGATGTGACTTATGTCCATAATCCAAAATGCTAGAATTCCACGACAGCTAAGTGCATTGTCTTCACCACCATGAAACCCGAACTTCGAAAAGTTTGGGATAGTTATGTTATATTCATGGAACTGAAAAATAAGTTTTCAGTAGTAAGACAATTAATGTTGGATATAAGATATCTAGTACAATGTATGATTGTAAGCATTAGTGAAAATGTTCATTGTGCTCTAAACAAAACTGATAAGTGTGGGATCCAGAAGAACACCGATCATATGATGATGAGAATTAAGGGAAAGAAGTCCAAAGGATGTTAGTAAGACTTACACGCCGGAAATTCCATGGCCTGTGTCATCCTTAATCATGTGTGATCTTTTGTGAGTAGGAGTGACATTGGAAATAGAACTATGATACGTATAAAGGCAAAACAAAAGAAGACTGGAATAACCAGCTCAGAAATGAAAGTCATACGGAGTTATAGATGAATTCATTGTTGGTCAAGAGATATAATTCTTGGGAATCATGATTAAGCAGTTAATTGTGGATTCTGTATATTGTGATTAAACTGTTGATCACCGGAATATCACATCGATTGCATATTGTTGCAACTCGATGCAAGAAATACTATGGCCTTTATGACCAGCTAATGATGAGTTTTGACACGCTTGGGAACACGGTAAAAGGTTTACTATGCCGTGTGTTGACTCTATGATTATCTTCATAATTCATTTTAGAGTTGAGTAAACTGTTACTACACTTTAGCCTTGTTGCAAAACATCATTTTGAATCATGTTTGTTGCAAGAGAGTTGTTCAAAGCTATGAATAACGTAAAGGCCATACTTCCATTATGAATAGGTTGTATGTTATGAATCTTGATAATAATACTAAACATCCATAACACTGATGCTAAACGTCGCAAGACTGACAGAAATACCACATAGATGTGGCACTGCCGTTTATCACAAGTGACATAACATGCATGAAGAATTTCCATAAGTGATGGACTTTCGAGTCATATGATTATGAATCACTTGACGCTTGCGATCTTTGTCTCGAAGTAATGTGACTAAAAAACCGTTGATAGGCCATACATGAACGGGCAACTAAACCATTGGTAATCATACATGATGATGTGTGTAGTCCAATAAGTGTAGTTGTGTGCAGTGGATTCCCTATCTTCACTCATGAGTTGAAGTAGATATGTGGATATCTGTTCAATAGAGACATACTTCTGAAATCTTTAAAATGTTTAAGGAATTTTAGAGTGAAATAGAAATTCATTGTAACAAGAAAATAAAGCTTCTGCAAATTAGATTGTAGAAAGTAATATTTGAGTTACAAGTTTAGCGAACGTCTGATGAGTTGTGAAGAAGTGTCATAACTTGCGTCTCCCGGAACACCACTATGAGTAAAGTGTTCGAGAGATGTAATCAAGCCATGTATGACACGGTAAGATCAAATATGACGTTTATCAATTTGCCATTATACTTATTAAAGTTATGCGTTAGTGACTACGGCTTTTACACTGAAAAGAGCATCATCAAATCTGTTGAAATGAAACCATATTAGATCTGGTATGGACTGTTAAAACCATGTTGTCTTTTCTTAAAATTTGGGTATATGAGGCATATGTTTGACATACTCAAAACCCCAAATCAGATAAGTGCTACTTTGTTAAGGTTATGCCAAAAGTTTTGGTATTCCTCTATCACTACACAAAAGCAAAACTGTTTGCTGTTAAGAACAATGTGTTTTGAAGAAAAATAGTTTCTTACAAAAGAGTGAGTGGGAGGACAGTGCAACTTGTCAAAGATTGTTGAATCTTCAGAGGAGTGCGCAGCTGAACCACACAGGTTAGACAAAAATCGTACAAACATTCATGATATGTAAAACGAGATATTGTTGTTCGACAATGATAAACCTGTGATATACAAAGAAGCGTTGATGGGCCCTGACTCCGGGATTTGGCTAAATGCCAAATAATCCGAGATAGTATCCATGGAAGTAAGTCAAGTTTTGAACTTGGTAGACCCTCGGAAAGACTAAAAGTCTGAAGAATATATATATGGATCTATAATTGATTCGGATGAAATTGTTTTATCCATAAAGCTCAACTCGTTGGAAAATTGTTTTCTAGCAAGTTCAAAGGTTGACTACGGCGAAATAGTGTCGACCGTAGAAATGCTTTAGTCAGTTCGGGTTATACTAGCAATTACTACATATCTCATTTATAGGATATGGTAGAATGAACGTCAAAACAAAGTTCCTACATGGAAATATAACAAAGGACGTATACGTGATACGACCGGAATGTTTTGTCGATTCAAAGGATGCTAAAATAGATGCAAGCCTTGGATATCCAGTGATGGACTGGAGCTAGCATAATGGAGTTGGAATTTTCGTTATGATGAAATTGCCAAAAGAGTTTGTTTTCATCAGGAATAACGAAGATGCTTGAATGTTCAAGAAAGTAAGTGGGAGCTGAATGATATTTCTAAAATCTTATGTAGATGACATATTGTTGATTGGAAATTATATAAATTTCTTGACACGAATAAGGACTTCATTGGAAATAGTTTTCAGTTGAAGAACTTGGGCTAATATAGCATTTGTATTGAGCACATTGATCTATGCAGATAGTAAGTGCTTGATCTTGCTAAATCCAATGTTACATGTTGACATGATACTAAAGTAGTTTAGTATGAAAACGCCAAGAAGGATGTTCTTGCCGAGGTCACGGTGAAAAGTTGTTTGCGGAAATCAGTGTTCATGAACACAGATAAGCAAAACACATGAATTGAATTCCACTCACATGTGTGTTTGGATTAATCATGTACACCATAATATGTAAAACGACCAGATATGTCCAGTGCTCCAAAAGGTTGTGAGCAAGATACCAAAGTGATCAACATGTTGATCATTGGACAAACAGTGAAAAGTTAAACTTATGATAGATAAGATATGTTTCTCGGAAAATGGAGATAATGAAGAGCTCGTTGTAACAAGTTACACCAGCTGAATTTTGATGTAAACAGTTACACCAATTCAGTCTTCATACTTACTCCGATCGATTTTCGATTTTAATTGGGATTATGTGTTTCACACATAAGGGTGGCACAGTATGAAGGAACTGTGTTAAAGTTAGATACTGTGGCGAATTCTATAACAGAGGCTAAGTATATTGTTGCTTAAAGAAGTAACAAGGAGGGTATTTTGAATCATCAGTTCATTTATGAACATGGTATGGTTTCCTAGATGCTTGAAGCTCATGGAACATTGATGAATGATTTCAGGACTTATTCTAAGGAACCAAGGTCCTACCAAATGATTCAAACATATACAAAGCTAAACTGATAAAAGATATGCAAGATACAAACGGGCCTGAAACGTCAGATCCGAAGATGAGGTCTATACCACAAATGAGGCATTTATTACACCGGTAAGCCATAGGTGTAAAGTGCTCAAGCACTGACAATATTATTGACTCTAGTGCAAGTGGGAGACTGTTGGAAATATGCCCTAGAGGCAATAATAAAATGTTATTATATATATATTTCCACGTTCGTAATTAATGTTTATATTTCTGTGCTATAATTGCAATGACCCTGACTATGAGATTCAGAAGAAAACTCATTTGCATGTGTGGAAATGTAAACACCAAGAGTTCCTGGTTTAGCCTCTAAGACCAGCTCATGTGCTAACTGATGATTACGTTTTCTTAATCATGGACATTGTTCTTGTAACGAGGATGTCAGTAGTAATGGGAACATATTGTTAGCAGAACAATGATGTTGAACCGACCCCAGTATTGAATGATATACTTAGAGATCACATCGTAACTACGTTATAAGTCATATCATGAAATGTTTTCATATACGTAATTCCTTAGACCATGAGAGTATCGAGTTGCTTCACACAGGAAGACATGCTTTGGTTCTTAGATGAATCCTCCCGTAAATGGGAAGTAGTAAAATAAGTTCTGGGTATGTCAGATGGTGTGGCTAGTGACTGTGATAGTTCAAGAATGGGATTTGCTCCTTCACGATGAAGAAGATATTCACTTCGGGCCCACTCGGTATGACGGTATCCATTATAGTCTGGCCAGACGCATCGTGATTCAGCCACGGGGATACCGGAATACGATAACGAGAAAATGGACGAACTAGCAAAGAGGATAACGAGTGGCTTGTGTTCAAGAAGTTGTTACACATGGGTGCCAAACTTCTCTCCTCTAACTTTGTCATATATCGCGAAGCAAAGGGAATGGTACATGAATAAACATAATGGTTCACTCGAAGTTTCTTCGTGTATGTGCGGGAGTCAACATGGGTGTCCATGGCTCCGCTGTTGATTATTGGCTATTGACGAAAGGCTGTTGACCTATGTCCGGAAGATGTTCTGAGTCATGTCTGCATTATACCGAACCTATTGGGTCACACACTTAACGAGCAATAGTCTGTTAGAATACTAGTATGGTAGAAGGTTTAGTGGAAGCAAAGCAGAATAGTTCATACGGGTACCGGAAGTAGTTCCGGAGATTTATGGAATTGTTCATAAGGGCACCAGAAGTAGTTCTGGGTATTTAAGGATATGTCCGGATCACTCTGGAGTAGTCCCAGGTGGTTTCGAATCATATGAGAATGGTACTGGGGAAGTCCTGGATCAACCGGAATAGTTTCTGGATAATCGCTGGGCGTCCCGACAACCTTCGCGGTCATCGGGTGGCTTAAACTGTAACTCGGATGGTCTTGGAAACTATCCGGATGGCTCCGGAACGTCCGAGAACGGTCTCGGAAGGTCCTGGAAGTGCTCCAGAAGTGTCCGGAATGTCCTGAAACGGTTCCGGTATGTCCCGGAAGGTCCCGGAAGCTTCTAGAAGGTCATGGAAGGTTCCGGAAGGTTCCGGGCTGTACCACCCACTCCCCTGCGCCCCTAGCCTTGGGGGGCAAGCCACCTAGGCTGCCCTGGCCGGCCAAGGGGTGGGGGGCGCACCAAGGGGAAGGAATCCCCCTCCAGGTGGAAAGTCCAACTCTCCAATATGGCAGGTTTCCGGTGGGAAGGTTTGGGAGGTTTGGGAGTCCAAGTTGGACTCCCCACCCCCCTTATTGCGCCCCAAGGGCCTCTTGGCCACCTATATAATGTGGGGGAGGGGTGGGGGGCGCAGCACAACTTGTCCCCAAGGTCTATGCGCCACCCTCCCTCCTCTAAACCCCGTTGCTCCACTTTTAGACCCCGGTTTAGACGATGTTCTAGATCGGAATCCGTTAGGGTTTTCTCCCTCTAGTTTTCTCGGTGGCGTTCATCTCTGGACGGCGGAGCGCTGCTGGATTGCTGCTACGGGATGTTTGGATACTAATGGAGGGGTCGTACCTTCGACCCTTCTTCGAGGAGCTTGTTCATGGGACTTGTCCGTGGGACTAGATCGCGGGACTTGTTCGTGGGATTGATCGAGGGACTGTTCGTGGGAGAACTTGCGAGATCTACTTCCACTACGTCCACGAGCTTCACCAACTCTACTTCCGCTACATCTGTTGGTGAGCCATGACCTAAAACCTTGTATGCAATCTTCTTGGATGATCTTGGGTTCTTGATTCGTAGGCCGGAAATTTTGTTTTCTACTACGTTTCCCAACAACGCCAACCACGTTCGCAAGAACGTTTCCCTCTTTCGTTCTTCAAAGGTATGAACACCGATTCCCTCCGTTACTTTACATCGCCATAGCATAGATCTTGGGTTCGGGTACCGTAGGTATGAAAAATTTGTGTTTTCTGCCCCGTATCCCAACAGTGGTATCATGAGCTAGCTATGCGTAGATGTATTGTACGGGTAGAACACATCTAGGATGTGGGCATCGAATCTTCATTCGTTACCCTCCCACGTGTACTCATTTAGCGTTGCGGCAATGTTTGATGAAGCGGCCCCCGACCGACCTTACGCGTTTACGCGAGACTGGTTCCACGCTTGACATATGGCTTGTACCATATAAAGTGGCTGGGGGTGTCTGTCTCTCTGCATTAGCGATGTGAAGATGTTTGCAACAGAGGGCCCCGACAGGGGTGTAATAGAGACGGATGGGAGACGGTGTTGTGGCATGTTTTTCGCAGGATAGAAACGGTTCTCTCTCTCGAAACCCCTAGCAGACACGTAAAACTTGCACAAGCTAAAGTAGAAAGGCGTTTAACTTTGCTTTGCATGAAGGGGGGGTCATAGGTTGTATGATTTACAGTTTTACTTCCTGTTTTATGCTAGTATGCTAGATATATCGACGGTAGCACGAAACAGGACCATCTCTCACAAGACCAACATTGTGTTCTCCCTTGGTGGGCACCGCCTGGAAGGTTCTCCCATATGGCTTGATGCTCCATACATACCGGAGTTGTCCTACATATTAAACGGAGTTCGCATGAGTTTGGGTTCGGCAAGCCTGGCATATGCAGATATGGCCTTGCTGAACAGCTAACATCAAGGTTCGATTGGCAGGCTTGACGTATGTAGATGCGCGCCTGGAACACAGGAGACCGAAAGGTCGAGCACGAGTCACATGCCTGATGTGATTGGCTTAGAGGCCTACCTGGTTCGCATACTGATGGCCATGACTATCGGGGGAGGTATGGGGGCTGGGATTGTGTAATCACTTAATTAAATTGAGAGGTGTTTATCTAAGTGGGAGCTTTCTAGAATTTTGAGATTAAATTGAAACTTCACATTATGAATAAAAGTCTAAATATGTATCCTTGTGAATCAACCTTGTAGATGGCAGCACCTCGCCCCTCGTTCAACTTAGGATCATTCCTAGAGAAAGATAAGCTAAAAACAGATAGGACAAACTTCACCAACTGGTTTCGCACCCTGAGGATTCTCCTCGTTCCCCTCAAGATGGCATACGTACTAGAGGACGCGTTAGGTGACGCACCAGCAGATGATGCCAGTCAGGTGTAACACTCTCACTGTCAATGAACAGTAATCAGGGTTACTGTTCATCTCTACTGTTCAAAATTTTGCTTTAATCAAATGGTTCAGTTCAAATTCAATTTTCCTTTGATATTGTTGCAAGCAAAGTGAACCATGGGCATTGATCATCATGGATGAAAACTAAGTCCAATCCATAAACATTTGAAATAAAATCAAATACTCAAAATGCCTTTGATGAAATATTAAAAACAAAGTGGAATATAAACTTTCTCCAAAAATTGTGAAACTACTTTTATAAATTCACAAATATTCATAGGATCACTTCCATGGGTGGATTGGTATTTATTGTGCTATGGAAAATTCTAAACAAATCAAAACAGTGGCCAAAAATCCTATTTAAATCATTTAATATTTAAATCAAATATTAAATGACTTTCGTTGCTACCCAAACTTTTTGTGGCACTGCCTTGTGGTGTAACACTATTTTTGGGTCATCTAAAACATTTTACAAAAATGCCAAAGATAGTAAAACAATTACCAAAAGAAAATACAGAAAAGCAAAAATGGGAGACAAATAAAAAGGGGGCGTAGCCCAAACCCCCCCCCCCCCCCCCACTCCCACTAGGCCAACCGGCCCAGCTAACCTCCCCAAACCCCACCGAATCCAGCCCACCCCGGCCCAGCAGCCCCTCCCTCCCTTCTCTTCTTCCTCTCTCTGCGTGGAGAGCATCCACCGGCTCCATGGCCAGCCGAGCTGCCGTGGCGGCCATCCCGCGGCTTACCGGCGGGATAAGGTCGCCCCCCCCCCACCTCAACCCTAACCCTAGACGCCCATCAGTTCCCCCCGCGCCATCTCCCACTCCTCGCCCTCGCCGCACCCAAACAGAGGGAGCTCGCCCCGCGCGGCCGTGGACGCGTCGACGACGCTGGCGCGGCCACCACGTATCCCAGCTCCGGCAGGCCTGTCCAGCCTCTTCATCTTGGACGTCCTCGCCACCTTCTGCAAGCAATCGAGTCGGGGAGCGCGAGGTTGAGCACACGTCCACTTCCCCCTTCCGACTCCGGCGAACTTCGCGACCGAAATTCGTCCCCGTCGTGGCCTCCTCGCGCACGCTGCCACCACGACCGCGCTCCCTGTGAGCTCCCCTTCCTTCCCATATGCTCCTTCTTCCCTCCCCGTCGCTGTACCGGCCGTCGCCATGGGACCAGGCTCCGGCTGCCGCGACCATGGACATAGCCGACGCCATGGTTCGTCGCAGACCGTGGTTCTGACTCCAGTAGATGCGCGGGCTCCCACTGGTTCGATCCCCGCCTTTGCCGCTCCGTTTGGTCGCCGGTGCCGCTCGCTAGCTTCGCCGCCGTCCTCCTGTGTCGCCGCCGGCGTGGGCGCGTCGTGGCTGGCCTGTGGCTAGGCCACTGACGGCTGGGCCCCGCCCGTTTTAGTTAGGCTAATGGCCTGTTAGGAATAACCCCCCCCCCCTTGAGTGACTCACAGTGGGCCCAAGGCCATTTAAATTAGAGCTAACAAAAAAATGTTAGAGATTAACCCCTATGTGAGTATGACATGTGGGCCCTTGGCCCTTTAATCTAATTAAAATGTTTAATTAACCACTGTGTCAATGACACATGGGTCCCACCTGTAAGTTAATTAATTAACTGATTTAATTTAACCCTGTTAGACTTACATGTGGGACCCCACTGATATTTGAATTTAATTAAATGTTTTATTAGCATGTGAGGCTGACCAGTGGGTCCCACTGGTCAGGGTTGACCAGTCAAACTGCACTGTTCTGGATAATGTTGATTTTAATAATAAAAGGAATTCCAAAAATTCCAAAAATCATTTAAATATTAGAAATTCAATATCTTTTAAACCGTAACTCGGATCGAAAAACTTTATACATGAAAGTTGATCAAAAAAATATAACGAATACGGATACGCTATCCGTATACCAACCCCACCCCCCTAACACACCGATCATCGACATTCCCCCCCTCCGGGCTGTCTGTCGATAATTCCCGGTACCGATAAAAAGTACCCGGATGAATTTATTCCGAACACGAAAGTTGTCCGGAATGGTTCAACTAACACGGATACACCCCCCTTATGTTGTCGGATGTCCACGACACCTCCGGCATGAACCCTTCCCCCTCCGGACACCCTGTCCGGTAATCACCCGGAGCCGGTAGTTCATCCCCGGATGAATTCCCGCTCCGAGCAAAGTGTGTTGCACTGCGTTAGAACATCGTTAACATTTCATCTGTCATGTCATGCATATGTTTGTTTATTATTGCCGTGTATTTACTGTTTCCTCCCCCCTTAATCTCCGGTAGACCGCGTTGGTACCGCCGACTACACCGCTGCCGGGTACGACTACTTCGTCGACGACCCGACCCCTACCGTCGAGCTTCCAGGCAAGCAGAGCCATTCTCTTCCCCAGATATCGCCTATCTTTCCGTAAATTTCTTGCACTAGGCATTGTTACTGCTGCTGCTACGATTACAATCCTATTCAATTGCATAGCCTGATTTTGTCGCCCCTTGATGTACCTTTCTTATCCTATGCTGCCTGTTATAGTTATGCATATATTCAGCAGTGAACCCTGCGCATTGTTAGCTAGGATTAGATAGCGGGTCGTGATCACTCAGGGGGTGAACACGGATACTATATATACAACTGCACAGGTACGGAACAAGCAGACACCGCTGAAGGCCCCTATCTGGGTTATGCCTAGTCACCTCAAGTGTGAGCTATCCGGGAGTAATCCTTGTACTCCACTCGAGGCTGACTTTGTCTTGCCGCCATAGGGTCCTGAGCATCGGTTGTCCTTAAGGTAAGAAGTCGGGCGACCCAACGGTGCCCGCGAGAGGTATATTGTCGGGAACGACAGGGAGGGTACGACCGCCGTTACTGGCGTGCTTGGCCCCGGTTCGTATCTCGCGAGAGTTACCAAACCACGCGAAAGTCGAGCTCTACCAAGAGCACACGCGAGACAAGGTAAGGAGATGGTTCACCTTGTTGGTAACCGCAGTGACTTGGTGGGACGACAGGGCAGGCACCGATGTACTGGTGGGCCTGACTGCTGTCGTTGACCGCGGGTCGGTTAAGTCGAGGCAACGATAACGGTTGTCACGCAGGTTAATTAAAATGCTAAATGGTTCGGCGGATGACTTGAGAGGCCCGTTGGTCTGTACGCACTACCTACACGTGGGATTACGGTGTGGGCCCTCCGCGTCGTAGTTCGTCCGAAAGCTCTTCAGACGTCAGCAGTACTGCGGCCTGATCGCCGGGAAGTGGTCTTGTCTTATTTGCTGCAGCAGGTGTGTTTGGATTTGCTTTTGCTTCACCGAATAGACTCGCACCGTGCAGGAGCGTGCAAGGGTGAGGGACCTAGACCCCTTGGCGCATAGGATATAGTCCGGCGGATGGCCTCTTTGTTGAGCCTAGGATGGGCTGCGTCGTGTCGGATAGCCTCGGTGGGGCGTTCCCTGACAAGGTTCACGCCACCCTGCAGATCCGAGCGTGCAGGCTGAACAGTAGTGCACCCCTGCAGGGAGTTTAATCTATTCGAATAGCCGTGTCCACGGTAACAGGACGCTTTATGCTGAAGCTGGATCTTACCACTAGAAACTATTATTATTAAATTGTATGGTTCCGGGATTTCTTCCTCGCGGGGATGTCGAGGAGGTGAACTCGGAGGCATTATTATTATTACTCATTACAACTTATATTATACAATGCTGCAGCAACTTCTGCTTCATTGTTACGTTATTGCTTATATGAACTGTTGGCTGATTCTTACCTCTTGCTGCAAGACATCGTCGGAAGATGCTAGTCTTCGGTAGGCCTAGCTTCTTATCCTTATTCTGATTTCTATCTTGCAGTCCACTATATACAGCCTCTTCTTTCCGTTGATACAATGCATAATGCTTAGTAGCGGACGTAAGACTCGCGGGTATACTAGATACTCACCTGTATTATTTCCTTTACTGTTTTGCCTGATCGGCCGCTGCAGTCGACGTTGGAGCCCAGGAGCAGGAGTACCCCGGAGGAGGATACTACTACGTCGAGACCCCCGCTGACCAGGACCAGGAGTAGTTTCGGAGGCTCCCAGGCAGGAGGCCTTGCCTTTTCGATCTGTATCTCTGATGTTATTTGTGCTAGCCTTCTGAAGGCAAAACTTGACTAACTATGTCTATACTCAGATATTATGGCTTGTATAACTTATGTATTCGGGTCCGCGTGACCCCCTTTATTGTAACATATTGGTTTATCCATTTGTGTTTAGTGTTGTGCTGTGATATTCTCACCGTGGCACCCTAATCTCAGCCGTGTACCCTGCGTGTATGATTACTGTACACGGATTGATTTTGGGGGCGTCACAAGTTGGTATCAGAGCCGACTGCCTGTAGGAAGCCACCCCACCACTACCGGGTCGAAGTTGAGTCTAGACTTTGAAAAACTATTTTGCTAACTTAATATTTGCCTTACGGGCCCACATCGATGTCACTACGTGTGATATCTATGGTATTAGGATCCTTTTCTCCTTACCTATGCTCTGGGACTCTGCTCTCTTATCCTTGCTGGTAAGTTTTACAAAATCTGACATTAGGATCACGTTCTCTTGATTCCACCCGGCGTTTTTGGTGCTACCCCATTGATTGAGTCGTGTCGCAGGAGTCGTACCCCAGGTCCCGGACCGCGGATCCCATTCTCATTCTGGGCAGGCCGCGCGTTCTCTGGCATCAACTCATGTGGCCAACAGTTTTCTTGCGACGTGATTGACATAGTGGAATCTATGTCGCGTCGTGTAATCCTTACCGCGGTCTGCGCGCCGCCTAGTGTGTCCTTTTTCCTTAATTTCTACGACGTTATGCTGCCCGATTTTCGATTGATTCTATGTGTGGATGTGTATGTCTTATATGACTACTCCTATATATCCGCGCCTCCTCTTTGTTGTCGCTTTACCTCTTACTCGTTTTCGGCATCTCGTTAAAAATTGTTCATCGCTGAAATACCCCTGTTAAATTCTAGCAGGATGGCTGGTCGTGGTGGTCGTGGTCGTGGACGTGGTGCCAACGATCCACCTCCCCCGTCGGACTACATGGCCGCGATGATGCAGCAGTTTTAGATGAACCAAGTGTTTATGCAAGGAGTCATAGATCAGCTCCAGAATCAGAACCAGAACCAGCACCAGAACCACCCGCCTGTGGTTACTCTGCGGGATTTCATGCGTCTCAATCCCCCTCTCTTCCACCAACCGGAACAGCCGCTAGATGCTGATGATTGGCTTCGTGACATCACTCGTCAGCTGGAGTTCGCTAATGTGAGCGCTGCTGATTATGTCAACTTCGCGTCCTATTTCCTGCGTGGTCCCGCTCCTCAGTGGTGGGACACTTACAAGGGCTCGCTAGCTGAAGGGACTGTCGTCACCTGGAATGACTTCAAGACTGCCTTCCGTGCTCGTTATGTCCCCCAGGCGATTATGAACCGTATGAAGGCCGAGTTCCACAACCTCGTTCAGGGCAACAAAACTGTCGAGGCATACCAGAGGGAATTCCTCCGCCTCTCCCGCTATGCTGCAAGTGACCTCCCCAATGATGCAAGTAGGCAAGAGAAGTTCCGTGATGGACTCAACCCAGATCTCCAGCTTGCACTGGCTTTGCACGTCTTCCCCGACTTCGCCACCATGGTGAACCAGACTATCACTCTTGAGACCGCTTAGCTTAAGTTCGGTGGTTCGCCGAAGCGCCCCCGTGATGCTGGCTCATCTTCGGGCACAACACAGAAGCAACGCGTTTGGCTTCCACACAGTCTTATGCGTCCAACTGCCCCTGCACCAAGGCCGTCGTATGTTGCACCTCGTCTGCCTCTGCCCCCACCGAGACAGCCGAAGACTGAGACTGCACCCCTTCGTCCTCAAGATGGCCTGTGCTTCAAGTGCCGTCAGCCAGGCCATATTTCCAGAGACTTCCCTCAGCGACAGAATCAACTGGTAGTTCACCCTGCTGGCCGCGGAAATGGTCGTGGCAACAATGGGACCCTCAACTATAATACTGGGTCAAATACTCATGCTCGTGGTCATGCCTACAACATTGATGTTGAAACAGCTCAGGAACAGCCCGCTACTGTGATGGGTACACTCCTCGTTAACTCAATACCTGCTACTGTTTTATTTGATACAGGAGCATCACATTCATTTATGTCTGGAGCATTTGCTTCTAAGCATGGCATTTACCACGAAAAGATGCATACCCCCTTAATAGTCCGGACTCCCGGTACCCAGTGTCGTGTCAACATGGTTGCACCTAACCTCACTGTCGAGATCGAGAGATTTGAGTTCATGGTTTCTCCACACATTCTGAAAACCTCCACCATCGACCTTATCCTTGGCATGGATTGGCTAAAAACCCACAATGCCGCACTTTATTGTGGCACCAAGGTCATCCAACTTTTTCATCCTTCTGGCGCGATTTTGAGTCACACTGCCATTGTGTCAATGAATGCCGAAGCTCGTATATATGCTCTGAATTCCTTGAATGTCGCACCTCTCGAAGGGATTGAGAAAGTCCCAATCGTTTGTGATTTTACCGACGTATTCCCAGAAGAACTGCCGGGGATACCCCCGATTAGGGAAGTTGAATTCGTCATCGACTTGAAGCCTGGCACCGTCCCTATTGCCAAGCGCCCGTATAAGATGCCACCTCACCACCTCCTTGAATTGAAGAAGGAGATCGACACGGCCCTCGAGAAAGGCTTCATCCGTCCTAGTTCCTCTGCTTGGGGAGCACCTTCGCTCTTTGTCAAGAAGAGTGATGGCACGAACCGTTTGGTCCAAGATTACCGACCTATCAACCAGGCCACGATACAGAACAAGTACCCTCTCCCTCGGATCAATGATCTTTATGATCAACTTGCTGGATCCACGGTGTTTTCAAAACTCGACTTAAGGTTGGGTTACCATCAGATCCGGGTCCGTGATGAGGACATCCCGAAGACCGCATTCATTACTCGCTATGGTTCATACGAGTACACTGTCATGTCATTTGGCTTGACCAATGCACCAGCCACCTTCTCCAGATTGATGAACTTTATATTCATGGAATACCTCGACAAGTTCGTCGTGGTTTATCTGGATGATATATTGATTTACTCCAAGACCGATGCAGAACATGCTGAACATCTTCGTCTTATACTGGAAAAGCTTCGAGAACACAAACTCTATGCTAAGTATTCTAAGTGTAAGTTCTGGCTTCCCGAAGTAACCTACCTTGGTCATGTGATTTCCAAGGATGGCGTTGCCGTCAACCCCGAACGTATCCAGGCTATTCTTGACTGGACTCCTCCCAGGACTGTAAAGCAAGTCAGAAGTTTCCTCGGCCTCGCCAGCTATTGCCGCCGTTTTGTTGAGAATTTCTCCAAGATTGCCAAGCCTCTGACTAATCTGCTTCACAAAGGCGTCAAGTTTGAGTGGACTGATAAATGTCAAGAAAGTTTTCAAGCTCTGAAGGACAAGCTCACTTCACCCCCAGTGCTTGCTCCGCCTGATACTCAGAAGGACTTCGTGATATATTGCGACGCGTCTCGTCAAGGATTAGGTTGTGTCCTAATGCAAGAGCGCAAAGTGATTGTCTATGGCTCTCGTCAGTTGCGTGCTCACGAAGAAAACTATCCAACTCATGATCTCGAATTGGCAGCGGTAATTTATGCATTGAAGCTGTGGCGACATTACCTCGTCGGTAATCGTTGCAAGATCTTCACCGACCACCAAAGCCTGAAGTACCTGTTTACGCAACCAGACCTGAATCTCCGCCAACAGAGATGGCTCGAGACAATAGCCGACTACAACATGGGAATTTCTTACACCCCTGGCAAAGCTAATGTGGTGGCTGATGCCTTAAGCCGCAAAGCCTATTGTAGTGAACTTGAAGTTCAGGTGCAACAACCACGTCTGTATGCAGAACTCCGCAAGCTGAACATCGAAATTGTTCCGCAGGGATATGTGAACTCCCTGGTGGTCCAACCAGACCTCGACACCCGCATCAAGACGGTACAACATTATGACTCCGACATTTGGAAGATTAAGCGTCGTGTCGCCAACGGAGAGCCCTCATTCTTCACTATTGATGCAAATGATGATAATGCGGTGTACTTCAAGGGTCGTTTAGTGGTTCCGGTAGCCAAGGCCAACCTGAATTACGCCTCTGATGTCATGAGAGAAGCTCATGATACTCCTTTGTCAATTCACCCTGGTAGTACCAAGATGTACCAAGACATTCGTCAGCGGTACTGGTGGTCTAACATGAAACAAGACATTGCTCGTTATGTTGATGAGTGTGACGCTTGCCGTCGCGTGAAAGCCGAACATCAGAGACCTGCTGGAACTCTGCAACCACTCTCTATTCCTGAATGGAAATGGGACAAGATTGAAATGGACTTCGTCACCGGATTTCCCCGATCACAGAAAGGCCATGATGCCATCTTTGTCGTCATCGACCGATTCTCCAAGGTTGCTCATTTTCTGCCTGTCAAGGAGACGATCTCTGCTAGTCAGTTAGCAGACTTATATGTTTCCAGAATTGTTTCCCTCCACGGTATTCCGTTGGAGATCAGTTCCGACCGAGGCAGCATTTTCACCTCGAAGTTCTGGGATAGTTTCCAAGAAGCTATGGGCACTCATCTGAATTTCAGCACCGCTTATCACCCCCAGTCGCAAGGACAAGTCGAACGAGTCAACCAAGTGCTCGAAGATATGCTTCGAGCTTGTGTCATTTCATTCGGTAAGAAATGGGAGGAATCTCTTCCATTTGCTGAATTCTCGTACAACAATAGCTATCAAGCTAGTCTGAAGATGGCACCCTTTGAAGTTCTCTATGGACGTAAGTGTCGAACCCCTCTGAATTGGTCAGAAACTGGAGAACGAACCCTCATTGGTCCGGACATTATACAGCATGCCGAAGATCAGGTTCGCATTATTCGTGAACACTTGAAAGCTGCTCAGTCCCGCCAGAAGAGAAACTATGATCGCAAGCACAAAGAAATGGTCTATCAACCTGGCGAATACACGTACCTCCGTGTCACTCCGATGCGGGGCACTCACCGCTTCGGAATCAAAGGCAAGTTAGCTCCTCGCTACATTGGGCCGTTCCGTATTCTTTCCAGGAGTGGACCAGTGGCATACCGTTTGGAATTGCCGTCGAACCTCTCTCAAGTTCACGATGTTTTTCACGTGTCGCAACTCCGACGCTGCTTCAAGGACCCTATTCGCGAAGTGGAACATGATATGATTGAGCTGCAGCAAGACTTGACATATCAAGAACATCCGAGCCGCATTCTCGATCAGTCTGAACGCAAGACCCGCAACAAGACGACGAAGTTTCTCAAAGTTCAGTGGTCGAATCATTCTGAAGATGAATCCACTTGGGAACGCGAAGATCGTCTTCGTGAGGAATACCCCGATCTTTTCCCCTCTACCGCTTAGATTCTCGGGACGAGAATTCTTGTAGTGGGGGAGATTTGTAACACTCTCACTGTCAATGAACAGTAATCAGGGTTACTGTTCATCTCTACTGTTCAAAATTTTGCTTTAATCAAATGGTTCAGTTCAAATTCAATTTTCCTTTGATATTGTTGCAAGCAAAGTGAACCATGGGCATTGATCATCATGGATGAAAACTAAGTCCAATCCATAAACATTTGAAATAAAATCAAATACTCAAAATGCCTTTGATGAAATATTAAAAACAAAGTGGAATATAAACTTTCTCCAAAAATTGTGAAACTACTTTTATAAATTCACAAATATTCATAGGATCACTTCCATGGGTGGATTGGTATTTATTGTGCTATGGAAAATTCTAAACAAATCAAAACAGTGGCCAAAAATCCTATTTAAATCATTTAATATTTAAATCAAATATTAAATGACTTTCGTTGCTACCCAAACTTTTTGTGGCACTGCCTTGTGGTGTAACACTATTTTTGGGTCATCTAAAACATTTTACAAAAATGCCAAAGATAGTAAAACAATTACCAAAAGAAAATACAGAAAAGCAAAAATGGGAGACAAATAAAAAGGGGGCGTAGCCCAAACCCCCCCCCCCCCCCCCCCACTCCCACTAGGCCAACCGGCCCAGCTAACCTCCCCAAACCCCACCGAATCCAGCCCACCCCGGCCCAGCAGCCCCTCCCTCCCTTCTCTTCTTCCTCTCTCTGCGTGGAGAGCATCCACCGGCTCCATGGCCAGCCGAGCTGCCGTGGCGGCCATCCCGCGGCTCACCGGCGGGATAAGGTCGCCCCCCCCCCCACCTCAACCCTAACCCTAGACGCCCATCAGTTCCCCCCGCGCCATCTCCCACTCCTCGCCCTCGCCGCACCCAAACAGAGGGAGCTCGCCCCGCGCGGCCGTGGACGCGTCGACGACGCTGGCGCGGCCACCACGTATCCCAGCTCCGGCAGGCCTGTCCAGCCTCTTCATCTTGGACGTCCTCGCCACCTTCTGCAAGCAATCGAGTCGGGGAGCGCGAGGTTGAGCACACGTCCACTTCCCCCTTCCGACTCCGGCGAACTTCGCGACCGAAATTCGTCCCCGTCGTGGCCTCCTCGCGCACGCTGCCACCACGACCGCGCTCCCTGTGAGCTCCCCTTCCTTCCCATATGCTCCTTCTTCCCTCCCCGTCGTTGTACCGGCCGTCGCCATGGGACCAGGCTCCGGCTGCCGCGACCATGGACATAGCCGACGCCATGGTTCGTCGCAGCCCGTGGTTCTGACTCCAGTAGATGCGCGGGCTCCCACTGGTTCGATCCCCGCCTTTGCCGCTCCGTTTGGTCGCCGGTGCCGCTCGCTAGCTTCGCTGCCGTCCTCCTGTGTCGCCGCCGGCGTGGGCGCGTCGTGGCTGGCCTGTGGCTAGGCCACTGACGGCTGGGCCCCGCCCGTTTTAGTTAGGCTAATGGCCTGTTAGGAATAACCCCCCCCCCCCTTGAGTGACTCACAGTGGGCCCAAGGCCATTTAAATTAGAGCTAACAAAAAAATGTTAGAGATTAACCCCTATGTGAGTATGACATGTGGGCCCTTGGCCCTTTAATCTAATTAAAATGTTTAATTAACCACTGTGTCAATGACACATGGGTCCCACCTGTAAGTTAATTAATTAACTGATTTAATTTAACCCTGTTAGACTTACATGTGGGACCCCACTGATATTTGAATTTAATTAAAATTTTATTAGCATGTGAGGCTGACCAATGGGTCCCACTGGTCAGGGTTGACCAGTCAAACTGCACTGTTCTGGATAATGTTGATTTTAATAATAAAAGGAATTCCAGAAATTCCAAAAATCATTTAAATATTAGAAATTCAATATCTTTTAAACCGTAACTCGGATCGAAAAACTTTATACATGAAAGTTGATCAGAAAAATATAACGAATACGGATACGCTATCCGTATACCAACCCCACCCCCCTAACACACCGATCATCGACATTCCCCCCTCCGGGCTGTCTGTCGATAATTCCCGGTACCGATAAAAAGTACCCGGATGAATTTATTCCGAACACGAAAGTTGTCCGGAATGGTTCAACTAACACGGATACACCCCCATTATGTTGTCGGATGTCCACGACACCTCCGGCATGAACCCTTCCCCCTCCGGACACCCTGTCCGGTAATCACCCGGAGCCGGTAGTTCATCCCCGGATGAATTCCCGCTCCGAGCAAAGTGTGTTGCACTGCGTTAGAACATCGTTAACATTTCATCTGTCATGTCATGCATATGTTTGTTTATTATTGCCATGTATTTACTGTTTCCTCCCCCCTTAATCTCCGGTAGACCGCGCTGCTACCGCCGACTACACCGCTGCCGGGTACGACTACTTCGTCGACGACCCGACCCCTACCGTCGAGCTTCCAGGCAAGCAGAGCCATTCTCTTCCCCAGATATCGCCTATCTTTCCGTACATTTCTTGCACTAGGCATTGTTACTGCTGCTGCTACGATTACAATCCTATTCAATTGCATAGCCTGATTTTGTCGCCCCTTGATGTACCTTTCTTATCCTATGCTGCCTGTTATAGTTATGCATATATTCAGCAGTGAACCCTGCGCATTGTTAGCTAGGATTAGATAGCGGGTCGTGATCACTCAGGGGGTGAACACGGATACTATATATACAACTGCACAGGTACGGAACAAGCAGACACCGCCGAAGGCCCCTATCTGGGTTATGCCTAGTCACCTCAAGTGTGAGCTATCCGGGAGTAATCCTTGTACTCCACTCGAGGCTGACTTTGTCTTGCCGCCATAGGGTCCTGAGCATCGGTTGTCCTTAAGGTAAGAAGTCGGGCGACCCAACGGTGCCCGCGAGAGGTATATTGTCGGGAACGACAGGGAGGGTACGACCGCCGTTACTGGCGTGCTTGGCCCCGGTTCGTATCTCGCGAGAGTTACCAAACCACGCGAAAGTCGAGCTCTACCAAGAGCACACGCGAGACAAGGTAAGGAGATGGTTCACCTTGTTGGTAACCGCAGTGACTTGGTGGGACGACAGGGCAGGCACCGATGTACTGGTGGTCCTGACTGCTGTCGTTGACCGCGGGTCGGTTAAGTCGAGGCAACGATAACGGTTGTCACGCAGGTTAATTAAAATGCTAAATGGTTCGGCGGATGACTTGAGAGGCCCGTTGGTCTGTACGCACTACCTACACGTGGGATTACGATGTGGGCCCTCCGCGTCGTAGTTCGTCCGAAAGCTCTTCAGACGTCAGCAGTACTGCGGCCTGATCGCCGGGAAGTGGTCTTGTCTTATTTGCTGCAGCAGGTGTGTTTGGATTTGCTTTTGCTTCACCGAATAGACTCGCACCGTGCAGGAGCGTGCAAGGGTGAGGGACCTAGACCCCTTGGCGCATAGGATATAGTCCGGCGGATGGCCTCTTTGTTGAGCCTAGGATGGGCTGCGTCGTGTCGGATAGCCTCGGTGGGGCGTTCCCTGACAAGGTTCACGCCACCCTGGAGATCCGAGCGTGCAGGCTGAACAGTAGTGCACCCCTGCAGGGAGTTTAATCTATTCGAATAGCCGTGTCCACGGTAACAGGACGCTTTATGCTGAAGCTGGATCTTACCACTAGAAACTATTATTATTAAACTGTATGGTTCCGGGTTTTCTTCCTCGCGGGGATGTCGAGGAGGTGAACTCGGAGGCATTATTATTATTACTCATTACAACTTATATTATAGAATGCTGCAGCAACTTCTGCTTCATTGTTACGTTATTGCTTATATGAACTGTTGGCTGATTCTTACCTCTTGCTGCAAGACATCGTCGGAAGATGCTAGTCTTCGGTAGGCCTAGCTTCTTATCCTTATTCTGATTTCTATCTTGCAGTCCACTATATACAGCCTCTTCTTTCCGTTGATACAATGCATAATGCTTAGTAGCGGACGTAAGACTCGCGGGTATACTAGATACTCACCTGTATTATTTCCTTTACTGTTTTGCCTGATCGGCCGCTGCAGTCGACGTTGGAGCCCAGGAGCAGGAGTACCCCGGAGGAGGATACTACTACGTCGAGACCCCCGCTGACCAGGACCAGGAGTAGTTTCGGAGGCTCCCAGGCAGGAGGCCTTGCCTTTTCGATCTGTATCTCTGATGTTATTTGTGCTAGCCTTCTTAAGGCAAAACTTGACTAACTATGTCTGTACTCAGATATTATGGCTTGTATAACTTATGTATTCGGGTCCGCGTGACCCCCTTTATTGTAACATATTGGTTTATCCATTTGTGTTTAGTGTTGTGCTGTGATATTCTCACCGTGGCACCCTAATCTCAGCCGTGTACCCTGCGTGTATGATTACTGTACACGGATTGATTTTGGCGGCGTCACATCAGGACGAGAAGAATGTCTGTCTCTCCAGGACTGATGATTACAACCTTGTCCAGAGTGGCATGCTCTACTCCATGGAGGCTGAGCTGCAGAAACGCTTTGAGAGGATGGGTGCATATGAGATTATCACCGACCTCAAGGCGGTCTTCGCACCTCAAGCCAGGGTTGAACGGTACGAGGCCTCTGAAGCCTTCTTCTCAGCAAAGATGGACGAGCACGGCAGCGTGAGTGAGCACGTAGTCAAAATGTCTGGCTACGTTCAGCGCTTGAATGCTCTGGAATGCCAGATTCCAGATGAACTTGCTGTTGATAGGGTGTTGCAGTCGCTTCCCCCTAGCTACAAAGGCTTTGTGCTGAACTACAACATGCAAGGGATGACCAAAACCTCTTCTGAGTTGTTCGCCATGCTGAAAAGCGCCGAGGTTGAGATCAAGAAGGAGCACGCCGTCTTCATGGTCAACAAGACCACTAACTTCAAGAAGTCAAGCAGGCGGGAGAAGGCCAAGAGAGGTGGCCCCAAGAGGGATGGCAAGTCAGTTGCCGCTCCTCCCAAGGCACCCAAGCCTAAACCCGGAGTGGAGTGCTTCTACTGCAAGGGTGAAGGTCACTGGAAACGCAACTGTCCCAAGTACCTAAAGGACAAGAAGGCTGGCAAGGTCGCCAAGAGAGACGAAGGTATATTTGATATACATATAGTTGATCTTCTCTTGACAAGCGTCGGGAACACATCCTGGATATTTGATACAGGATCTGTCGCTCTTATTTCTAATTCCATTCAGGGACTAAGGAATAGGAGACGCTTGCTCAAAGATGAAGTGACGATGCGCGTGGGGAATGGCTGTCAGATTGAAGTCTTGGCGGTCGGCACGAAGCATCTTAGTCTCCCTTCGGGATTGGTTTTAGTTCTGAATAATTGCTACTATGTACCCGCGTTGAGTGTGAACATCGTTAGTGGCTCTTGCTTGAAGCGAGACCACTATTCTTTTAAGTCTGATACAATTGGTTGTTCGATTTATAAGGATGAAATGTTTTATGTTCACGCACCGGAGTTGCATGGTTTATTCGTACCTTATCTCGATGGTGACGTGTGTCACATTAACAATATTGAGGCCAAAAGATTGAAGCATGATGAAGATCACATGAAGATGTGGCATTGCTGACTTGGTCATATTGGTAAAAACGCATGGAGAAGCTCCATAAGGATGGACTTCTTGAGTCATTGGATTTTGGATCCCTTGATACATGTGAACAATGCCTCATGGGCAAAATGACAAGGACTCCATTCAATGGCGTAATGGAGCGTGTGGATGTCTTATTGGGGATCATACACTCGGATGTATGTGGACCCATGAACGTCCCCACTCGCAATGGTCTTCGTTACTTCGTGACCTTTACTGATGACTTGAGTAGATATGGGTATATTTACTTGATGAAGCACAAGTCTGAAACCTTTGAAAAATTCAAGGAATTTCAGAATGGGATCGAAAATCAACTCGGAAAGAAAATCAAGCACCTTCGATCGGATCGAGGTGGCGAGTATTTGAGTCACAAGTTTCGCAATCATCTGAAGTCTTGTGGCATAGTACCGCAGCTTACGCCGGCAGGCACACCTCAGAGAAACGGTGTGGCTGAGCGACGTAATCGAACCCTATTGGATAACGTACGATCGATGATGTCTCATACTGATTTGCCTGTGTCATTCTGGGGGTATGCATTAGAAACTGCCATTCATATTCTTAATAGGGCACCATCCAAATCCGTAAAGACAACACCATTTGAAGAATGGCATGGCACAAAACCTAAGTTGTCTCACCTGAAGATTTGGGGTTGTGAGGCTTATGTTAGAAAACTACAGCCTGACAAACTTGAATCCAAGGCGGATAAGTGCATCTTTGTGGTCTATCCCAAGGAAACTTGTGGATACACCTTCTACAACAAGTCTGACAGCAAAACGTTTGTTGCCAAGACGGGACACTTTCTTGAGAAGGAGTTTCTCGCGAAAGAGTTCAGTGGGAGGAAAATAGACCTCGATGAAGTAACTGACCAATCACTCCAATTGGAAGAAACGGCTAAGGAAATTGTTCTGGAACCATCTTCCATAGTAGGAGCTGAAGAGAATGGCCAGAACTACATTCATAACGATCATGACATTGATGATGATCATGATGAGAATGAAGAGGAACCTTTTATGCCCCGTAGGTCATCAAGAGTCCGTCAACCTACTGAGTTTTACGGACAGCTTGTGAATGCAATCTCGGCTGATGAGTCGGATGAACCTACAAGTTACAAAGAAGCAATGGAGGGACCCGAGTCCGAGAAATGGCTTGAAGCCATGAAATCCGAAATAGACTCCATGTACACCAACAAAGTATGGACTTTGGTGGATATTCCCGAGGACCGCAAGGCCGTCGAGAATAAATGGATTTTCAAGAAAAAGACTGACGCAGACGGAAACGTATCTGTCTAAAAAGCTCGACTTGTCGCGAAGGGTTTCCGACAAATTCAAGGAGTTGACTATGAGGAGACGGTCTCTCCTGTAGCGATGATAAAGTCTATTCGGATCCTACTAGCAATAGATGCATATCATGATTACGAGATATGGCAGATGGATGTGAAAACTGCATTCCTAAATGGCAACATTGAGGAAGAGTTGTATATGATGCAACCAGAGGGGTTTGTCGATCCAAGGAACGCTGGTAAGGTGTGCAAGCTTCAACGGTCCATCTATGGGTTGAAGCAAGCATCTCGGAGCTGGAATCTTCGATTTGATGAGGTCATTAAAGCTTTTGGATTTGTCCAAAACGTCGAAGAGTTCTACGTCTATAAGAAACTGAGTGGGAGCTCTTTAGCATTCCTTGTGTTATATGTAGATGACATATTACTAATAGGGAACGGTAAGAAATTCTTAGAGGAAGTGAAGGAATATCTGAATGGACAATTTTCCATGAAGGACCTAGGTGAAGCTGCGTACATATTAGGGATTAAGATCTATAGAGATAGACCTAATCGACGGTTGGCCTTGAGTCAGAACACTTATATTGACAAGATATTGAAAAGGTTCAAAATGGATGACTCCAAGAGAGGTCTCTTGCCAGTTATAAAAGGTGTCAAATTAAGCGTGACTCAATGCCCAACCACAGCAAAAGAGAAGGAGGAGATTTCCTCAAAGCCCTATGCCTCAGCCATAGGTTCTCTCATGTATGCTATGTTATGTACTAGACCGGATTTAGCGCTGGCCATTAGTATGACTAATCGCTACCAGAGTAACCCGGGAATGTCTCATTGGACAGCAGTAAAGAACATCCTTTAAGTACTTAAGAAGAACCAAGGATCTCTTTCTCGTTTATGGAGGAGTTGATGAGGAGCGCACCGTAAAAGGTTACGTTGACACAAGCCTCGGCTCAGATCTAGATGACTCGAAATCCCAGACGGGATATGTTTTCATGTTGAACGGTGGCGCAATTAGCTGGAGGAGCGGAAAACAGTCAGTCGTCGCTCAATCTACAATGGAGTCGGAGTATATTGCCGCTTGCGAAGCGTCAAACGAGGCGCTGTGGCTGAAGAAGTTCGTGATCGAGCTTGGCGTCTTTCCCAGTTGCACTGACCCCGTGGGAATCTTCTGCGACAACACGGGTGCCATTGCTAACGCGAAGGAGCCAAGAACTCACTCTACAGCCAAGCACATCCTCCGAAAGTTCCATGTGACGCGAGACTACGTCAGGGATGGACACACTAGGATTCACAAGATACATACGGATCTGAACGCAGCAGACCCGATGACTAAACCTCTTCCACAGGACAAGTTTGAAGAACACCGAGAGACCATTGGTGTTAGATACATACCTGATGTAAACTAGTGTCATTTGTACTCTAGTGCAAGTGGGAGACTGTTGGATATGTGCCCTAGGGACAAATTACTAAAGATATTTGTCACATATCCGTTTTTTTCATAATAAGTTTTATACTGTGTTATAACTGTATTACTTGGAAATACTAATACAGGTGTAGTATAAAACATGGTCTGTAGTTTAACTCGGGTAAACTATCTCATTGGGCAATTGATTGATCAAGCTTTCCTGATCATGGCGACACTTAAGTCCAGTGACAATGAGGTCATATCGTTAAGGGGAATGATGTGATGGACATACACCCACCTAAAGTATTGCAATGTGATCGAGTCACATAGCTCAGCATTGCTATGACTTTGTAACGTATGGCTTAGTCCTTAGACCGTAATGATCATACGTAATTGTCATCTATGAGGAGACTTTGATTTGTATCCCACCGCCTGACTGAAATATGCTGGCTATAACGGTGCACTTTGGGTATTCCGAAATAGATGGTTGATGAGTATGTTAATAGATCAGAGCGGGATTTGTCAGTCCTTGTGACAGGACAGTTACTCTGGGCCCACTCGGTGATATTGCATCAACACCTTGCAAGGACGTGACTAGGTCACAAGAGATGCAATGATCATGGACGAGAGAAGTTGTTTATTGTTAACGAGATGTGAACACGGTATGTAGGATACCGACGATCAAACCTCGGACAAACAAAGTACCGCAGCACAAAGGGATTACGTCGTATCGTTAACGGTTTCCAAAAGCGATCGAAGTTCATTCGATGGAAGCGCAGGGGCTGTCAAGGATTGTAACCAGGTCCAACTGACTAGTCATTGGTCAATGAGAAGAGTCTCGACCATGTCTGCTGTTTCCCGGACCGTTATGGTGTTACACTTAAGGGCAATCGATGCATAGGACAGCTACAGGATCAATCGGTGAAATAGGAGGAATCACCGGAATAGTTCCGGAGGAGGACGGAATAGTTTCCGGACATTTTGAATAGTTCAAAATAAAGTTTAATTGTTTTAATAATGTTTTATTATTTAATTATCTGAATTAAATATTTAAAACATATTAAATAAATTAAAAAATGGGAAAAAGGCTATATGGGCCCATGGGGCCCATTAAGGGAGGAAGGGGTCTCCCCCCTTGGGCTTCGCGCCAAGGGTGGGGCCCAACCCCCCCTATGGCCGGCGCACTCCCCCCCCCCCTTGGGAGTTTAGTCCCACATGGGGGAGGGGAGGAGGATCGCACCCCCCCCCCCCTTGGCCTATATAAGGAGGGGTAGCCCCCCCTTTTTCCAACACACCAATATCTCCTTCTTCCTCCTTCTCCTTCCCGGAAGTGGACTCCCCTTGTTTGGAGTCTGCACCTGGATTGGAGTTCTCCAACATAAGGCAGGTCATCGTTCTGCTGGAGTCGGGATCCGTAGCCGTCCTTCTTCCGCTGCTCGCTTGGTTCGGGGCCCGGGAGGAACATCGATTGTACCGTATGTGTATAATCTCTTCGAGGCACTACACCTGTGGTGCTACTTCGTCGCTGGAGGTTTACCGGGAGTCATCCTCGCCGGTGGTGGTCTTCTACACGACAGGGAGGTCGTAGTTCTGAGTCTACGCCAACCACGTTCGCAAGAACGTTTCCCTCTTTCGGTCTTCAAAGGTATGAACACCGATTCCCTCCATTACTTTACATCGCCATAGCATAGATCTTGGGTTCGGGTACCGTAGGTATGAAAAATTTGTGTTTTCTGCACCGTATCCCAACATCTTCCTTAATCAGAGTCTTCCAAATCTCTAGAAAACTAATTAGCTTATAAATGCAAATCGCCATCGGGAACACATGCTCAATAGTAATCTTATTATGAATATGGGTTGTTGTTTGTGGATGCGTCTGACTGAATCCTCTCCAATGTAGGTTGTCAAAAGCACTTTGCTAATCCTTCAACACCGCCAGTGGAGAAATCCAGAAATCGTCGATGCTTTGATCGGATGTGACCGGCAACAGCAGAACCCGTACTATGGTTCCAACAACATGGGCACATTTACCCTAAACCCGGCTCAGATCTCGGAAGCCCGCTTGCCCCAAGGCGCCCTAGACGGATCGAGTGCCGCCCCACCATAGTTTCTTCCCGTCGTGGGTGTGGATCCTATCGCACTGGTGCCTTGCACCACCATCGCGGGGGACGTCACCCACGCCCCACCAACGGTCGTCAAGCTCCAGTATTGATCGTATCAGGGATGAGGTTGATGTTCTTTGCCATTCATGGCCATGGCCATGGCCAAGGAACACTGCACGGTAACCGTCCGGCAGGGGGTGAGGACCAGAAGGCGGGGAAGATCATCCGTTTCGCCCCGAGATCGAATCTCAGAGGTGGGGCGCGGGAGGAGGTGAATAGGAAGTGTCGAAGGATAACTTCCATGCCTCCACCGTCCCAGGGCATGGCGCAGATTCGATGGCCTGCCCTCCGACAGCGGCGATGCAGGGATCCACGGATGGAGGGGTCTTCGGGCGGCGACGGCCTGGACTCCCCCGTGTCGCCCGCGCAAGCGAAACGGGAGTCACCTCTTTATTTTATAAAGGGCGGCGAAAGGTTGTTTCATGATTCTATGATACAATTGTCTAGGCTACAAGTTTTGGTGGACCATTGGGATTCCAATTGTGATGTTGTGATACAAATCTATGGGGTTGGAGTGGTTAAATGTCCAATGTGTTTCTCAGGTGACCATTTGACTTCATAGTTTAGGAATAGTTCGCATAAGAAGGCAACTTTGTGATGGTTTTCGTCTAATTTTTTAAATTAATCATGCAACTCTTTCTTCTTCAAGGATCACTTAGATAAGCTTTTGTAATAACAAAAATAATATTGGTAAGAAAGGGGCCTGATTAAATGGGTAACCTTGGGCACTATAAATTCTCAGTTTCATTCATGCTCTGGCCACAGTGCAACATATGAACAACTAGATTTCTTCACTTTTACGTATTGATGGTGTGGAGAGCTCTGGTCATGAAGCAAAAGTTGGCCTTCTTCATCCGGAATTCAAGGCAATGTTAGGCCAATCTGAAAGTTTTAATATACCTACAGAGTTGCTAAATCTTATTGAGGCTCATCATGATCTATCTTTTCTGGAGCTACCCTTTCACATGATGAGATTGATGTTGTTATTAAGGATCTATCCTCTCACAAATCACCTAGCCCTGATGGTTTCAATACAAACTTTATTAAGATATGTTGGGACACTATCAAGTTGGATATTTATGACTTATGTGCTTAGTTTCACTTTGGGTCCTTTTTCTACATATTATCAAGAGTTCTTTCATTACTATCATGCCCAAAAAACAAGTTGCTTCTATGGTTAATGAGTACATGCCTATTTCTCTACTCAGATGCTCCATCAAGATATCCTGACTAAACTTCTGGCTAATAGACTCCAATCTCTTATATGGATCTAGCACATTGATATGTCCCATACATATCTAGATTTTTTTGCTTGTTCCATGCTTGTTTTGGTGATATTGCTATATGTTTTGATGCACTTTCGTATCATTTACAATATATTTGGGACTAACCTATTAACCTAGTACCCAGTGTAAATTTATGTCTGTTTTTCTCCGTGCATTGCAGAAAAAGGTGAATAATCCAAGTGCTCCCAAAATTCCCAGAAAAATACCAAAATTCTTATTCGTCGGAAGAGTCCTCCAGCCGGAGGATGAGCTCTGGGGGTGGCCCACAAACCCCAAGCGGCCATAGGGCGCGTCCAGGGGGTGGTCGCGCGCTCAAGGCGCATGGGTGGTTGGTCCCACCTCTCGGGCCCCCCTTTGGATCCTATTTTTACCCCCGACGCGAAAACTCTAAAAATCCAGACGCCTTTTCCGTAAGAGTTTTCGATCTCCGCCGCCATCGCCAACAAGCTTCGGGGACCAGAAGTTCCTATTCCGGCACCCTGCCGGGACAGGGAAGTGCCCCGGATTCATCTCCATCGACGTTGCTTCATTCCTCCATGATGCGGGAGTAGTTCCTCCTCGGAGCTGAGGTCTTCTCCAGTAGCTATGTGGTTATCTCTCTCTCCCATGTTGTGATCTTGATTGTGATCATTTGCTATTTTAATATAGTTGTCTCCCATTATGTTTCTCCTTCTTCTATGTATTGGATATGTTGTGCTCCTTTGGTGATATTTCCGGAGTCCACGGTGACGCGTAGGACTCCATTATTATTGTGATATTGATCACGGAATTTGTTCTTCTTATTGGATTGGATCATGGATTTCAGAGTCTCTTGATGCTTGTCTTGAGTATAGTTTTCATAGTGCTTCGGTGACAGAATGAGTGCTTTGTCATATTAGAAAGAGACCCCTCTTGAGATATGTTGTGGTGATTGTTAGTACTATCTTCATATGTGGAATACACACTCTAAGGTGTGCTTTTCTGCCATACACAATTCTCATCCTCTTTTGATCCACGGAAAGAATGATCTCTGAGTTACGTATTCCTTGCATGTTTTTGGTGGAAATACCATGTGTTTCAATTATGTTAATGTAGTTGGGAGTTGCCACTAGTGAAAGTATGAAGCCTAGGCCTTGTTTCTCACCATTGCTACACCGTTTGAGCTCACTTTTTCACTTGCTACCTTGCTGTTTTTATTTGTTCAGATTTACATTACCTTGTTTTGCCACACCTATCACCCATTTTTTACTATCTCTTCGTCGAACTAGTGCACCTATACAATTTTCCATTGTATTACGTGTGTTGGGGACTTAAGAGACTCCGTGTATCTTAATTGCAGGGTTGCTTGAGAGATACCATCTTTAACCTCTACTTTCCTGAGTTCGCTAAACCTTAAGTCATGCATTTGAGGGAAATTGTTGCTGTCCTACAAACATCAGCGCTTGGAGGCCCAACATAGTCTACAAGAATAGAAGCACGTAGTAGACATCACACATCTCAGTATGACTACTTGAAGTCTCTAGATCAATCCTAAACTGCAATAAGACCATTGTTGGATTTTGAAAAGGCATTTAATAAAATTGAACATGGTAGGATTTTGAAAAATTTGCAGCAAAAAGTTTTTGGCACAAATGATGCTCAGGGGTACAGGAGATTATGCGCTCAACAAAATATGATGTTCTTGTAAATGGCATTCCTGGAGCCACTTTCAAATCTAAAAGACGGGTAAGACAATAAGACCCTCTATCAGCATTGTTATTTGTCCTTGCCGCTAATTTTCTATAAACTATTGTAAACTGTGCTATGTAAATCAATCTTTTGTTAATCTTAGGCAAGTGACTAGTGTGCCTTGAAATATTTGAAATTAGAAATGGTCAACATTAGTAAATGCGCATTATTCGGCCTCGGTGGCACCATAACCTATTCCTCATCGCCAATGTTCAAGAACTGCAACACTATTTTGTGGATTTGAAGCTTGTAAGAGCAAGTTTTGCCCCCGAAGGTTTTGGACATTGTTGGACAAAGCAGAAGTGGAACTAATATTGTTTTCGAGTATAAACAGATACTTAGGTTCCGAAAGAATGGAGTTTGCGAGTAGAAGGTCGAAGGACAACTCACTGCAGCAGAGCTGCAGTCATCTACCGAAACCTTTGAAGGAAGACGACCCCTAAAAATGTAGTCGAAGAAAAAGTCTCTCTCAAGTAAAAGCGCAACGAGGAGAAAGCTGAAGCTGGTCGAAGACTTAGTCTTTTTACTAGTTTCTCTTTATTTCTTGAGTCGTAGGAAAAACCGTACTATTAAGAGGGGTTTGCTAGTTGAGATCTTAGTCGAAGTGATTTTTCTCTGCTCAACCAAAACCCACTAAAGCCTACCGAGAGAAATCTTACTGAGTCGAGCGAATAGCTCGAAGGCAAAGTCATCGCACTTCGTGCCTTCGAGAGAGAACTCGTTCGGTAAGTCAGCTTACTTGCTCCTCAAGTAAAGTTGCGCAGTGATTGGAATCCGACCGTTGTGGACACGCGTCAAGCGGTTGCATCGGGTCACTTCAGTCATTTTACCCATCGAAATCGCCAACTATAAATACCCCGCACCTACCCGCCATTTCGGGTTGGCTGCTCCACTGAAGATTCTAAGACAGAAGTCTGTGAGCATCCCAAGAGAGATTCATCGAGAGAAAACCAAATCCCAAGTCTGAGCTGAGTTGAGCAATTCACTATGACTTTGGTTGAGATTAGCCGATCTTTTTATCTTGGAGAACTGCAAGTCTCCTAGACGGTTAGGCGTCGCCTGTCAAGCAGTCGAAGAGTATTTGTCACTGCTGAAGGAAGTTTGTAAAGGTCTCGGAGATGTCCTGAATCATCTACCACGAGTGAAAACTGGACAAGCTCGAGGAGTTTGTTGCAGTGGAGAATAGGACGGAGAGAGTTTTGCTCCAGGTGTTCAATCACCAGTCCCTCCAACCAGACGTAGCACTTTGCAGAGTGTGAACTGGTTTACCAAACATCGTCGTGTCAGGCTCGTTTTCCTTCATACATTTAAATTAAGTATTCTCTCGTAGCATGTATGCCTTCGATGTTTCCCTTCGCCCTTAATTCTTTCGAGCTATGCATTACCTTCGATACTGTATTTCCTTCGAGATGTTCTTAGTCCTTCGCAGCTTGCATGAATTCCTTCTAAGTTCCTTAGAATTTTTAGAAATGATCATTCACCCCCTCCCCCTCTGATCATTCTTGAGCTTTCAATTGGTATCAGAGCTAGGCACTCCCTACGCTCTGCATATTTTGGTCTAACAACCTGGAGTGTTGTCAAGAATGTCGTTTGCAGTTGTTCGCTCGGGGGAACCAATCCCTATTTTCAATGGGAAGGACTATTCCTATTGGAAGGACAAAATGAAGAGGAATATCATGGCTATCAACTCTGCCGCATGGGAAGTTGTCAAGAATGGTGTAACTGTCAAGGACACTGATGCCATCACTCCTGAAGAGACAAAGAAGATAGAGCTAGATGCTGAAGTCTGGGTATTCATCACAAATCATCTGATTCCTGAAAAATATCATGAGGTCAAGAATATTCCTTCGGCCAAAGGTGTTTGGGATTATCTCGACAAGATTGGTGAAGGTGTCTCTACTCAGAAAGATGCTCGAATTGACACTCTCCAAAGCAAGTTCTATCGGTTCAAGAGGCACGAGGGAGAAAAAGTTTGTTCCATATACAGCAGACTCACTGCGCTGTCGAATGAACTGATTTCCCTCGGTGCAGATGACATTACCAATATGATTATTGTCAGAACTTTGCTTCGTTCTCTTGATGACTCCTTCGATCACATTGTGCTGATGATTAAGGAAAGAACCGATTTCAAAGATATGGTTGCCGCTGATATTCTTGAAAGGCTTAATACTTTCGAGATGGAAGAAGATGAGAAACGTGATGTCAATGGGAGTCGAAAGAAATCTCATGCACTCAAGGCCAGAGCTTCACGTCACTCCTCTACTGAAGCCAGTTCTGAATCTGCTGGTGCATCTGATGACCCCGAGAACATTGGGAAAGATCTTGCACTGATAATGAGAAGATTCAACCGCTTTCAGAAAAGGAACTCCTCTTCACCGAAAAAAAACTATTCTTCAAGACATTCTAGCAATTCATCACAGCATCGATCATCATCCAGAAACTCTTCAGCGAAAGATAATTGTTGCTATAAGTGCAAGAAGCCAGGTCACTTCATTGCTGATTGTCCTCTCTGGGAAATTTCACATAAATCAAAGCACTCTCACAGCAGCTCTTCGAGCAAGTCTTACAGATCGAGCAAAAACCACGATTCGAAGAAATATGATTCAAGGTCCAGAAAAGACAAGAAAGATGGTTCTGATGATGACAACAAGAAGAAGTATCACAAGCATCGAGAGAGTTCTTCCTCGAAATCACATTCCTCTCGTCGACAGAATTCACACCGAGCCAAAGCCTATCTGGGTAAAGAGATGAACTCTGAAGATGAAGCTTCCGGTTCTGAAGCAGGATCAAAGTCAAGATCAGGTTCTAGTTCTGGTTCTGAATCTGATGGTGTTGCTGGGATAGCATTCGCCTCAAACAAGAATTCAAGTTCATTTTTCTCCAACCAGAGCAGTGAAGATGAATCTCCAGCTTACTGCTTCATGGCCAAGGCTAAGGTATCTTCATCTAAGAAATCCTACGATACCTCTGATGGATCTGCTTATGAAAGTAACTCTAGGATAAGCTATGCTAAACTTGCTAAAATTGCTTCTATCCAACAAGATGAACTAGATTCTCTAAGTGAAACTATTCAAAAATCTGAGACTTTGTTGATCGATGAGATTGAGAAGGGTCAACCTTTGACGAATGAGCATACTGCTCTGAAAGAAAAGTATGATGAACTTTCCTCTCGTCATGATCTTCTCTCAGTGGACTACGAGAAGCTAACCTACGAATTCCTTCAAGGGAAAATGGCTCTCGAGAAACTGAGAGAGGCTAATGAAGAGTTGGAAAGTGTAAATCTCACTCTCATGGCTCAACAGGGCTCAGAAGATAAAAATGAATCTATTCCACCTTGCTTGACTTGTTTGGAACCAAGTAAAATTGATTCTATTTCCGAGAGATCGAAAGGAAAGCAACCTATTGTTATTGATGATGCTAACCCCTCGAACGAGGAAACCATTACCGAGGAACTCCTCAGGTTGAAAGATTTATTTGAAACAGGCATGTTCAAAAGTGTGCAGGGACACCAGTACCTATGTGATATCCTACGAAAGGCTCTCCTTCACAGGAATCCCCGAAACGAAGGAGTTGGCTTCGAAAGGAAAATCAATCCTGACAGAACCTACTAGGAACCCGAGCAGTATCCTAAAACTGTCTGGGTTCTTGCGAAAGAAAAGCCCATTGATATTGCTAACCTTTCAGGTTTCAGTTGCAAAATTGACAAAGCTATTGTTGATGAATCACTTGATTCTGACTACAAGCTTGTCAAAGATCAGGAAGGAAAAGTGTCAGCTGAATTCGTTGGTACTCCTCCGAAGAATGGTTTCTATAAGCGACAGATTTGGGTTTGCAAATCTCTCGTAGAAAAACTGCCCCCTAATCATTCTATGCAGGGAAAATCCTCGGTACCACCGAATCACTACTATTCTCTCGAGGATAGAAATGAACCCTTGGTGCCTGCTTCAAATGTTCCCCAGAAGGAATACTATCGTGTCGATAGAAATGTTTATCGTCATCGTAATGATAACACCAAAGTTGCTGTTACTCATCAGTACTCTAACCCCTCATCGAGGAATTATATTTATGGTGTGCTTGATGGTCCTGATCGACAATGCAATCCTGTTCGCTATAATTTTGCTGCCCCATCTTGCTCTTCCATGCCTTCTAAGTCACCTGCTCGCTTGTGGGTGGTTAAGAAGAACTAATTCTTCTGCAGGGCTATGTCTCCGGTGGATCCGAATGGGTCATGGATAGTGGATGTACAAATCATATGACCGGAGACAAAGAGTAGTTCACCGAAGCAAATCTGTCTGAATCCTCACAGAAATACATTACCTTCGGTGACAAAAACAAAGGAAAAGTACTTGGTTTGGGTAAGGTTGCAATATCAAAAGACAAGCATACTGATAAGGTGGTACTTGTACAATCTCTAGGATATAATCTTATGTCTATATCGAAACTTTGTGATATGGGTATGCTTGTACTGTTTTCTGCGTCTCGTTGTGTTGTCTTTTCACAGGATGATTATTCCTTCGTGTTCGAAGGATATCGCAAGGGTGATCTTTACGTCGTTGATTTTTCTTCGGGACCTGCAGTGTCCACATGTTTGATGACCAAAGCCACTTCTGGTTGGTTATGGCACCGAAGACTTGGCCATGCAGGGATGAAAAATCTTCAAACTCTTATCTCGAAGAAGAACATCGTTGGAATTGATAATGTGAAATTCGATAAAGATCGTCTATGCAGTGCCTGTGAAGCTGGAAAGATTGCCAAGAAACATCACTCAGCAAAAACCGTCATGACTACTACTCGTCCTCTTGAATTACTTCATATGGATTTATTCGGTCCTCAAAATTATGCTAGTCTTGGAGGTAACAAGTATGGTCTGGTTATTGTTGATGATTTCTCTCGATATACCTGGGTTTTCTTTCTTGATGACAAGAGCAAGGTCGTTGAAATTTTCAAAACCTTCGCAAAGAGAGCTCAAACTGAATATGAATTATCTCTCAAGCATATCAGAAGTGACAATGGTACAGAATTCAAAAATACTCATATCGAAGAATTTCTTGATGAATATGGCTTTACTCATGAATTCTCAGCTGCTTATACACCGCAACAAAATGGTGTGGTCGAGAGAAAGAATCGAACACTTATTGAAATGGCCAGAACAATGCTCGCTGAATACAAGACCCCTATCAGGTTCTGGGCTGAAGCTATCAACACTGCATGTCATATCATCAACAAGGTTTATCTGCACAAATTTCTGAAGAAAACTTCACATGAACTCATCACTGGTAAAAATCCCAATGTGTCTTATCTCAGGGTTTTTGGTGCTACATGTTACATCAGAGATATGAATCACAGCTCCAAGTTTGCCCCAAAGGCACACGAAGGTTTTCTCCTAGGTTATGGTTCGAATTCTCACACTTACAGAGTTTACAACTCTCAACTTGGCAAAGTTGTAGAAACTGTAAATGTTCAATTTGATGAATCTAACGGCTCTCAAAAGGATCAATTACCTCTTAACCTGGATGAACCACCATTGGATGAAGTTATCAGGTACATGGGTATTGGAGATATTCGACCTGTCGATGGGAATGCACGTCAAGCAAACAAGGATGATGATGGTCCAATGTTCCCACACATAGCCCGGGGCACTGGAGATCAACATCCTGAAGCAAATGATGTACAGGTCGAAGGAGAACGCGTAAACGAAGAAAATGTTTCCGATGAACAAGCTGATCCCGAAGGACAACCGGATCCACAAGATGATGAAGAAGTTTTTCCTCGCGTTCGAAGAAGAGTGGATGTCGACTCAATTCTCGAAGAAATTCGTTTACCAGGTCGACCCACCACTCGTTCTCGTACTCGATTAGCTAACTTCTGTGGAAATTTTTCGTTTGTATCCTTGCTAGAACCATCAAAATTCGATGAAGCCATGAAGGACTCAGACTGGATGACTGCTATGCTCGAAGAACTTAACCAGTTCGAGAGAAATAAAGTCTGGTCCCTTGTCGATAGACCTGATCCCACAAAGCATAATATCATTGGTACGAAGTGGATCTTTCGCAACAAGCAAGATGAAGATGGCATAGTGGTAAGGAATAAAGCTCGACTGGTTGCACAAGGATACACCCAAATCGAAGGTATTGATTTTGGTGAGACTTATGCCCCTGTTGCTCGTCTTGAATCCATTCGTGTCATGCTTGCTTTTGCCAATTACAATGGTATATTGCTATATCAAATGGTTGTCAAAAGTGCATTTCTTAACGGTGAAATCGAAGAAGAAGTGTATGTTATGCAGCCACCAGGTTTTGAAGTCCCGAAGAATCCTGATAAGGTGTATAGATTGCACAAGGCCCTATATGGGTTAAAGCAAGCACCTCGTGCTTGGTATGAAACACTGAAGGATTTTCTTCTAAAGAAGGGCTTCAAACCAGGAACAACCGATCCGACTCTTTTTACTCGTGCATACAAAAATGACCTTTTTGTGTGTCAAATTTATGTCGATGATATTATTTTTGGCTGTACTAACCCTGATATTAGCGAAGAATTTGCTCGCATGATGGCGAAGAAATATGAAATGTCAATGATGGGAGAATTGAAGTTCTTTCTCGGGCTTCAAATCCGTCAACAGAAAAATGGTACTTTCATTTCTCAAGAGAAGTATCTCAGAGATTGCCTGAAGAAGTTTGATCTTGTCAGTTGCAAAACTATCAAGACTCCAATGCCTACGAATGTTCATCTAGATGCAGATGAGAAGGGCAAACCTTTCGATCAGAAGAAATATCGCTCGATGATCGGTTCGCTTCTTTACCTTTGTGCATCTAGACCTGACATTATGCTATCAGTTTGTATGTGTGCTCGTTTTCAGGCAAATCCGAAGGAATCTCATCATATTGTTGTCAAGCGAATCCTTCGATATCTGGCTCACACACCAACCTTGGGTCTTTGGTATCCCAAGGGTGCCCAGTTTGATCTCGTTGGTTACTTCGATTCCGACTGGGCTGGTGATCGAGTCGACAGGAAATCTACCTCAGGCACATGTCATTTTCTCGGTAGATCTCTTGTCTGTTGGGCTTCGAAGAAACAGAATTGTGTATCTATTTCTACGGCTGAAGCCGAGTATATTGCTGCCGGTTCATGCTGTACTCAGATTCTGTGGCTCAAGCAAACGCTGAAAGACTATGGTATTCTTGTGAAGAAAATTCCATTGCTCTGTGATAACGAGAGTGCTATCAAAATTGCCCATAATCCAGTGCAACACTCTCGAACGAAGCATATTGATATTCGTCATCATTTTCTTCGAGATCACGTTCAACGAGAAGATATTGTTATCAATCATGTTCGCACCGAAGATCAATTGGCTGATATATTCACAAAGCCCTTGGATGAAAAGAGGTTCTGTACACTGAGGTGTGAGTTGAGCATCTTAGACTCACGCAATGTGCTGTAAGATCATAACCATCGGTACTATGTATCATTAGTTTTCATTGTTGATTGCTTACGTTAATTTTCTATCGTGTTTCTTTTTCGTTTATTTCTTTGTTCGTTTGGTGTTGTCCTATACACTTATCAGTCCGAGTCTTATCGCTGTTTTGTTTTTTCTCGGATTGACTAAGTATCGGACCCTGTTTTCCCTCTATTCTATCCCTACCTATTCTGTGCTTTTCTCTCGTGAACATGTATATATTGTACTCGATCAAGATCCCTTCGAATGTCATTGATTCCGAAGGAAAATCTATCGAAGTTTTATCTTCTTTTGTACTCGATGTTCGATGAGTTTGGTCTCGGACGTGGAACAACTATCTTTCGGTTCGTTGGGACTTCCCACGATTACCGCCACAAAATCCGTCCGTTGAATGCGGAGAGACGCGAAATCCGCGCCGTTGGATCAGATCTGACAGCTCGTTCAGACCCCCCCTTATAAATACTGATCCACCCCACCGGCCTGGACATCGCTATTCCTTCGACTTCGTCTCTTCGCTTCCAAAAGCTCTCTCTCGCGCGCCGCCGTGCTGCCTCGTCGCCGTCGACTCCCTCGCCGCTTAGCTGCCGGAAGGAAGCCGCCGGAGACGTTCCCGTCGACAAGGATCTTCATCCACGTCGCCGTAGTCGCCTCACATCACCAAGTTAGGGTATGTGTGGCTCTGGATTCGATTCTATCTCATCTATTCATCGTTTCCAGTTTCTGTGTTGATTTTCTGTGATTTCTTTTAGGATTGTTTGATCCGATTGGATCTTTGAAACTTGGGAAATCTGTTTGTAGCCTTTTCCGTCGATTCCCCATCTGACCTTGGTAAGAAATCACTCGGATTCTCTCACTTAGGCAATTCCTTCAGTATCGTATCGATAGACTTATACTTGTGCAATTAATTCATACAAGTTCTTCGTTAGATTTCCACCCGATGAAAATCTAGCCTAGCACTTTCATGAAAACTTGCGATAAGAAAAATCTCTCGATATGATTTCTGCTTTCAAAATGTTTTTCCTCGTTATTGCTGGTACTTGTTTACAACTTCCCTATATTCCCTCGTACCTTCCTTTTTCACAGGAAAATGTCTGGGAACGAAGGAAATATTAGAGCACCCAAGCGTGTGGGAGGCAGAACTAGAATCACCAACAATTCTGAAGGTTTATCTGAGGATTTGATCATAGAGAAGAACTTGAGGACACCTTCAGGATCTGAGGATGAACGTACGAGAGAAAATCGTCTGCAAGAGATACGAAGGCTTCAAGCTCTTTGTTGGTATGAGTACAAGTCTCTTATCCCACGCTGGGAGAGGCTGTTTGCAATGAAAAATCCCTAGTCGGATGTTAAATCTTTAAGGCCAAAGTGGACGAAGGATAATCGACCACCTCCTACTGCTGATGCTCACCCTACAGCTCTCAAAACACCTGATGATTTTAAAGAGCTTGTTGAAGCTCGAGAAGCTCGAGCACAGAAGAGAAAAGAAGCCAAAGCACGAAAGGAAGTTGTTGCTGCTGAAGGTGCCGAGGAAGTTGGCCCTAGTGCCAAATCAAAGGGTGGCAAGAAGTCAGCCAAGCAACAGAAAAAGGTTGTAATAGTATCTCCTCCTGATGCAAGCTCCGAAGGAGAAGCTAACTCAGATGATCAAGACCCTGGTAGTGAGGCTGATGTCGAGGACATACCTCTGAAGAAAAAGCCGAGCAGTAAAGGCATTAGGATCCAGGAGCCAGCTCCACAGGCTCCTCGAGGAAATATTGACTTGACCAACTTGGTCACTGATCCGCCCATTTCTTCTGCTCCACCTGTTCCTGTTCGCCAACCAAAACCTTCAGTCACAACGAAGGGAAAGCAAGCTCAAGTTTCTGAGGATGAAGAAACTCTTGTTCAACGTAAAGAAAGGCTGGCAAAACAAAAGGAACAAGAGGCAAAAGACTTGATTAATTCCAAACTCCTGAACTTTCATAGTCAGCCCGAGCATAAAAAGGCTCTGGTTGCTCAACAACTTGGTATTCTCCATTTGGTCAGTGAAAAATATCGTCGCCAGATTTCTGAAGGCACTATACCTACAAACCCGAAAGAAAAGGTTGTAGCCCCAAATGCTGCGAAGAAGAATGCTGAGGCCCCTAGTGCCTCGAAGGATAAAGCAGTGGCCTCAAAGCCCATTGCTGCTGTCAAGGCCACCAAGGAAGCCGAAAAGAAAGCCAAGGAGGCTAGACAGAAAGCTCACGCTGCACCAGTTCCTCGAGCTGCCACAGCTCCTGCCCCTGTTGCACCAGTTGGTTCCGGCCCTCGTGCCGATGAAGAGAGTTCTAACGAAGGAGAATCAAATGCAAATGCTCCATGGGATGCTGCACATATTTCACACATTCTCTGGAAGATGGCTACCACACCGAGCAGAGTCACTGCCGAGGACGATGTTCCTGCTGAAATACAAGAGCATGTTGCTCGATACATGATTCGCTGGGAAGATTATATCACCCAGGATAAAAAGGATAAGGAACAAGTGAGGTTTTACACCAGGCAACTTCAAGAAGAAACCGAGGACGTTGAGTCCCGAAAAATTTTCAGATCCAAGATTGCTTCGGCTGAAGCCTCCAGGAGGGCTCAGAAAGAGAATTTAACTGTTGTGTTCGACAAAGTTAAACAAGTTGTGTCTGCTGTTTGCAAAGAGCACAATGATGCTCTGTTCCAAAGACAATCTCGAAAGAGAAAGTCTGCTGCCCCAACCTCTGTGCGTGGGACGCCAGAGATCGAGAAGACCGCCAAGAAGTCCAAGACCACCGAGGTCGATGCTGCCACAGCTCGACAAGAATCTGAACCAAATCCAACCAAGCAATCCTCTCCTCCCCGCAAGAAAACACCATCACCTCGCCAAAGAACCCCACCTCCTCGACAAACAACTCCACCCCCTTGCCAAGCCACTCCTCCACCTCGACAACAAACTCCTCCACTTCCACCTCGTCAACCCTCACCACCAAAAGCCTCGACGCCACCTCCAAACCCACCATCGCCACCTCACTTCATTCCATCGACCACCCCCGCCAACGAAACCCAAGCTCATGCAGAGACCGAACAAGTTGCTCATGTCGAACAAGAAACTCAAGTCCAAAAAGATTACTCTTCTGCTCAGACTCTGCCTGAAGGAGAAGATGCTGATGTTGACATCACGACAGTTTCCTCTCGGCGAGACCCTGTCAACAGCAATAGTTCTGGAGATGTCAGTCCAAGTGACAATTCTTCCTCCTCCTCTTCAAGTTCCTCGAACGAAGAAATGGTTGATGCTTTTGCACAACTAGATGAAGACTTGGAGGCCATGGAAAATGAAGAGGCCGCACAAAATGCTCAAACCGACGAAGGAGATGTCGTCGTAGTTCAGCCCGAAGAGAATGCTCCTGCAGTCATTCCGACTCAGGATATCGTAAACATTCCATCATCCATCACTCGGCCTGCTGAACCTGTATTCCAGATGCCAGATAATGCCGCTGAAGTTTTTCCAGTTGATGAGCTGCTTCACTCTGCTCATCCGAGAGAAATGCTACCTCTGTTTCGCTCAGATGTTCCTCGTGGAGGTCCTATCTTCAAAAGGCGCGAACACAAACCTTTTTTCTTCGGTACCAATCCCTACGAGAAGCCCAGAAGTGCATATTCTCTTCGGTTTTGGACCCAAGAACAAGCTATCTACTATACTCGTGTGTTGTACAACAAGGCAAGAGTTTTCCAGCATCAATACCTTGATATGCCTTCGGTGTACTCCACTACTTGTTTCGAGAATGTTGCCGAAACAATTGATAGTCTACATGCTCACAAGATGTTTGCTCTCGATTGTGGTTACAATCCCGAGCTTATCAAGCAGTTTTATGCAACGCTTTATGTCACTGGAGATCCGGAGAACTCGAAGACATGGAAATTTGATTATATGATTCAAGGCCAAGTCTTTCATATGACTGTCGATCAATTTCTGGCCATCATCAATTTACCTCGTTTCGAAGGATTACCTCACAAGCTCCAAGACTTACCTGCTGCAACTCCAGCTGAATTCTCTACGCTTATGGATCCAGATGTCGTAGGAGATCACTACCCCACTGAGCCGAAGCCAAGACACTTGGTATTTGAAGCAAAGGCATGGTTTTATATTCTATCGAAGACTTTGATGCCAATGCTTGATGTGCACGATGATTTTCCCATTCCAAATGATGTGCAACTTGCTCTGATGAAGTTAGTCCACGGTCGTCCCTTCGATTTTGAAGACTACTTCCTCAGAACTTTGGTGTCTTGTGTTGATGACCACAATTCCCACAAGCCATATGCACCATGGCTGATGGCAATCTGCAATTACTCTCGGGACGTGCCATTCCCCGTATCCATTTACCCGAAGATTTTCACTCCTCCTGTTCGTGAAGTATTGCAGGTTGTTGCTCGACCCAACGATCCTTTTGCTGAGCACACTGGCATCCGCGCCCACATAACAGAGCGCAATATTTGCTCGAAGTTTATAAAGCCAGTGCATCATTTGGAAGTTTCTCTTCGGTCCCAGCAAATGCTTCAACATCACATTGATCAAGATTTCATTCAGAAGCAAGCTATGATGGACGAAATCAATCACCTGCGAAACATTGCCATGAACAACAATCAGATGCTGCGTGAATGCCTTCGCCGTGATTGGAAAGGTTTAAGGAAGTTCAATTCCCTCGGTCAACTTCAACGATGCGGGTTCGAAGAATATCCTCCCCATCTGAACAAAAATTGGACAAATGATGATCGAGTAGATCGACCGGATCCCAATATCCCTCGTCTCCCGAAGAACAGAGATGTGCTCAGTGTCGACGACTATTATCACATCACTATGGACACCCTCTCCTCCGACTCCGAGCAAGAAGAAGCCCCTCCTCAGCGTCAACCGAGAGTTTACTCGCCACATCCTCGAAGCCCCCGGACTCCGCCGGAATCGCAGCTGGAATCTTCTGGAGATCAGCACTCCTTCCGCACGAAGATCACTCCTCCCGGCGCTCGTCCGATTCGTCGTGCTCCAACGCTCGCCGAATCTTCTCGTCGTCGCCGGAGCCAGCCTCGCGAGTAGGGATTTCTTTCGACCCTATTCTCTCGACTTTTTGTACGTTGTGACAAAAAGGGGGAGATGTAGTGGCATCGAAGAAATTAGTTTGCCTACGGGGTTAAGGGCTTTGCTTTTCATTCGATAAACTTTTGATTTTGAGGTTTCTGAGTAGTTTCAACAAACTCTCGATTCATATTCGATCTGGTTGTAACTAACTCTAAGTAGGACTGTGAACTGCTACTCTTTTTCGTAAGATATCTATCTGCTGCTTGCAATACTTAACCTTTTGCAGGAAGTTATCTTTCATATAAGTTCACAGGTCATTCGAGGAGATTGCATATTTCTCTTTGGACACTATCTGGAATGCAATTTCACTCGCTAAGATTATTGATGTTTTTCCCTCGACTCTACTTGTCAAATATGCACTTCACAGGAAATCTTTATCTTACGTGCATACATCAAGGGGGAGTTCTTCATCAATCCTTAGCACTGGTTTATCATCGAAAACTCAAACTTTTTCAAATTATTTATCGATGCCTGTTTTGTCAACAATCGTCCAAAAAGGGGGAGATTGTAAGAGCAAGTTTTGCCCCCGAAGGTTTTGGACATTGTTGGACAAAGCAGAAGTGGAACTAATATTGTTTTCGAGTATAAACAGATACTTAGGTTCCGAAAGAATGGAGTTTGCGAGTAGAAGGTCGAAGGACAACTCACTGCAGCAGAGCTGCAGTCATCTACCGAAACCTTTGAAGGAAGACGACCCCTAAAAATGTAGTCGAAGAAAAAGTCTCTCTCAAGTAAAAGCGCAACGAGGAGAAAGCTTAAGCTGGTCGAAGACTTAGTCTTTTTACTAGTTTCTCTTTATTTCTTGAGTCGTAGGAAAAAACGTACTATTAAGAGGGGTTTGCTAGTTGAGATCTTAGTCGAAGTGATTTTGCTCTGCTCAACCAAAACCCACTAAAGCCTACCGAGAGAAATCTTACTGAGTCGAGCGAATAGCTCGAAGGCAAAGTCATCGCACTTCGTGCCTTCGAGAGAGAACTCGTTCGGTAAGTCAGCTTACTTGCTCCTCAAGTAAAGTTGCGCAGTGATTGGAATCCGACCGTTGTGGACACGCGTCAAGCGGTTGCATCGGGTCACTTCAGTCATTTTACCCATCGGAATCGCCAACTATAAATACCCCGCACCTACCCGCCATTTCGGGTTGGCTGCTCCACTGAAGATTCTAAGACAGAAGTCTGTGAGCATCCCAAGAGAGATTCATCGAGAGAAAACCAAATCCCAAGTCTGAGCTGAGTTGAGCAATTCACTATGACTTTGGTTGAGATTAGTCGATCTTTTTATCTTGGAGAACTGCAAGTCTCCTAGACGGTTAGGCGTCGCCTGTCAAGCAGTCGAAGAGTATTTGTCACTGCTGAAGGAAGTTTGTAAAGGTCTCGGAGATGTCCTGAATCATCTACCACGAGTGAAAACTGGACAAGCTCGAGGAGTTTGTTGCAGTGGAGAATAGGACGGAGAGAGTTTTGCTCCAGGTGTTCAATCACCAGTCCCTCCAACCAGACGTAGCACTTTGCAGAGTGTGAACTGGTTTACCAAACATCGTCGTGTCAGGCTCGTTTTCCTTCATACATTTAAATTAAGTATTTTCTCGTAGCCTGTATGCCTTCGATGTTTCCCTTCGCCCTTAATTCTTTCGAGCTATGCATTACCTTCGATACTGTATTTCCTTCGAGATGTTCTTAGTCCTTCGCAGCTTGCATGAATTCCTTCTAAGTTCCTTAGAATTTTTAGAAGTGATCATTCACCCCCTCCCCCTCTGATCATTCTTGAGCTTTCAAAGCTCCACTTGACTCTTCCTCTCTTCCCACCACCATGGTGGCCGAGAGGTAAGAGGAAGAATAGGGGATCTCCCTATGTAGAGGGAGACAATTATTTTTATATGTATTGGTGTTTTTATAATTGGATGAACCTCTAATTTTCTCTAGGACGCAGTCTTAAATATTAATTTTTGAAGTAGAGTGCCTAATGTCTATGCATATTTAATCTAATACTCAACGTCCTTATAAAATTAGCGGTTCTAGCGGGATATTATCAGACATGTACACTATTTTGTACTCCCTCCGTTCCAAAATAACTGTCTCAACTTTGTACTAGCTCTAGTACAAAATTGTACTAAGGCTGCGACAGTTATTTTGGAACGGAGGGAGTATCAAGTATTAAGCAAATATACTTACTACACCTTCACTACCATTTACTCTAGAACCTTATATTTTGTTATATATAACCATACACTAGAAACTGGTATTAGAATATATCTTACAAAATTCACTTTGCAAATTCCTTACAAATATATTTAATTAAAGATATATACATATACACAAAAAACAAACATAAAAATATATATACACTATAATGCATGCAAGTACCACAAGCTAATCCATGAAACATGAAATATTGTTTTTGTATTTTCCTAAGGGGATTTAGATTTGTATTGTCTTAGAGGTGAATGCATTCAAAAGGTAAAAAGTTATTTTAACAAAATACATTTACATTGGTAACATTCAGCGACATGATTTGCATAATGAGAACTATATTTAATGTATATCAAATTTTGATGAGTTAATAATGGTCACTAGATAAGAAAACACATTTGCTAAGATTATGGTTGCTGAAAAAGTTATAAATAAATATAAAATTTTAGTATAAATATTGTTTATTTTCATATTAGTCAAATTGTAATTGGGTTTTGTTTGATATGCGTACCAAAATTCATGTTTAGTGTACACAACACTAATTTAGGACAGTAAAACTGCACCAAATCTCTGCCTTCTTAGTCTATTAGCGATTTGAGCCATTAGATTAAGGTGGTCTTCCATTTTTTGCCGTTAGATATGCATACGCAAGTGTTTTAGCCGCGTTCCGCGTCCAAGGTGAATAGATGGGGACTAGCGACTAAATGTCCTCTTCATCGTCCGCTGTAAACTGGTCACCTCTCAATTCAAACACGAAATGATGACGCATTCAGGACGGCATAACTGCAATTTATTCCGATGGCGAGTGGTGTGTGTATATATGCTTCCTCCATTCTCAATGCTCGTTCATCATCTTGACTCTCACGGACCAACATTCACAGCGCCATGCTCTGGTACGTGCCCATATTTCTCTTTTCAGTTCATATGTTGTCCTCATATCCTTATACTTTGACATATAAAATCATCGTATCCTCTCATACTGAATTTTTATAGGTCATGTTGATGGTACTTCTGCTCGATTGATTTCAAAAAAAATCAAGCTTCTTATTACTGCAAATTTATAATCCTAGCAGTTCATAATCTCAAATGGCTTCTAGACAAGTATTGGTCCACACATTGTCCTTCTATGTTGTACTATTGATGATCTTCACAACTGCTTAAATTATATGGAATAGGTAAATTAGAAAATGTTAATAGAAAATGCGGAAAAACATACGCATGCTGAAATAGATCCTCAATGATCCCTCCTTTGGGACTCATGGGTCACATGCCTAAACAGGTTTTGCATGTTCGTGTATTGGATGAGTGAAACTAATCCGCTGTGAAACAATTAATCTTCAGTCTTTATGAGATTAACAGAAGTGTGCCTTTTCTGTTTTGCTCAATCTTCATTTTCTACGGGCTTCTTCGATTGGCACTCTCACGTCACCCATATCGCTAGAGCCTCGAGGCTGGAGGTTCTATCATAGTTGCCATGTTTTCGGTACGGTGGGAACGAGGGACGGAACAGGGGATGGGAGATGAAGGCTGGAAAAAATAGGGTACAACGGGGTTATACATCTCTAAAATGATTTTTCTTCAGTGGAAACGCGGTCCAATCAGTTTCGGTACGATGAATCCGGTACGGTACGACAGATCGGAGAACGCTAACCTTTCCTAGTCAATGCGGGGGACAAATCAAAAAATAAGATGGATCGTCTTCTCCCACACCATCAAAATCCATTGATTAGCATCCTTTGGAGTTAATGAAGATTGGACTAGAGAAAGAGGAATTCCTAAAAACACGATTGGGAAAGGGAAAACACGATAGAACCGTTCTATTGCTAGATAAGTAATTATTTGACCCCAACGATTAGATTGTGCTAATATAACCTCAATCCCTATTTTGTACAGGTGGTTTTCATACTCTCCATGGTTGATTTGACTAGGCAAATCTTGAAGACTGCTTTTCGTATTTTTGTTTGTGAAATTCTTCAATTTGCTGTCTTATGGATGCTGGACCTTATTTGTACGAATTCTTATGCAACAACCCTTCAAGACACAGATTTCGAAGCTGATGAAAAACTAATTACGAGAGGTACACAGGGATCCTTCCGCGTTTAATTCCTTCTGCAAACCTGATCGCAAGTTCTTCACTTGGAAAGAGAAAGGAATCATTTCCAACAAATCTACATCAGACATCGCCACAAAATTAATCCACGTACCATGTGTAAGAAATCCCTAAGTTATGTAGTAGTGACTAATTCTAAATTACATGCTTACTAACTATAATCTTGTTCATGTATTGTCCAGCCATCCCTTTTCTAGCAATAAACAACTTTTGATTCCATAATTAGGTAGCATCAAAAGCCTATGTTTCTCGACATGTGTTGTTTCTTGATGCTGTAGTTGAAGATTTAGCATCAATGGAACTTATTGATGGTATTTGATCAATCAAACTAGAACTTGCAAGTCGACAACATCCTACTATCTTTTAGAATTAATTTCCACACTACTAGCAACTTCATTTTGAAACTTTCAGGAACAATATTGATTGTGGCCTTTTGGCGCGATGTTAACTGATATTCAAATTATCTTCTCCAACATGTAAATAATGAAATCCTTAACTTTTGCATACATGATAGGCTACAAGTTTTTTATTTCTCCAACTAATTTGCATATTATTTAGTTCAATAAAAGTGTAATGTTTCATACCATATATTTGTGTGTTAGGAGTCATGTCATGAATGTCAAGCCGACATACTACTGCTCTGGAGAACATTTTCTATCAATTTGTAAAATTTCAGTGTTGATGTCCTAACGTGTCAAACGAGGCAATCGATATAGCTGGAGCATTCATGTTGTGAAAGGAGATAAATTTGAGCTTTCTTATGAGCTATACCTTCAAGTTTTCTCTGGATAAATGTAGAAACAAAGAATATAGCTAAATCACTGAGTACTTCATGCCGAGAGTGGCAGTTTGAGCATTATAAGTCTTGGTTCTATTTTAATTACGGAGGGACTGTTGCATGTTAGCGATATGTGAGCATGCAAATCAGCTCATTTCTTCCTATGTAGTATAACCCATTTACCTTTGATTTACAGACATATCAACTCCAGAAGTTGTGCACAAGGAGTTAAGGTAACAAACATCTTGAAAACTAAATTTTGGTGATATCAAACTTATTTTTTTATCATAATATCTTTCTAGATTTTTTCATGGTTATATATTCTGTATTAAACAAGTAATTAGATTCCTTGAACATTTTTTTTATTTTGTTCGGCAGGATATGTAAGAAAGGAAGATGGTTGATCATGACAGCGGCTATATATCTGCATTTGTAGGTGAAGTCAATTGTTTGGAGCACTTGAACATGTGAGGTTGGCAACCCCCCTAAATGCATTCTCCTTCCATGAAATTATGGTCTGTAGAGTATCTCCTTGCCGGCTTTTTGAGAAATTGACCTTCATTGAAGGTACCATGGCCATTACAGGATCTGTGAATGTTTAGACATATACAAGTCATGTTGACTATTGCTTTACATTTACAAATGTGCTAAACGTTCTTTAAGACAAACTTCTGGATATATGGCACATAATATGTAATATAAAGTGTCTTTTGACAAATATAGTAAGGGAATAATGATTCACTAATTTTTTATGCATATAATTTATATCACTTCGTACCTAGTCATGCCATTTATTTGTAGCATAAGAAATATGTGACTAATCCAATCACTACATATAGAAATTTCTTATTGTCACCCCCTGGACCAATTCATTACTATTCAATGAGCAATGTGTATTGTTTACTTAAAAATTCAGTGCAGGCTATACATCATGTATCAAAGAGTTTGGTTTGAGATATTGGAGAACACTTCTTATGTCCAGTATGTTTTAACATGTCCATCCAGTTCCATGCCTTCATAAAAGTAGGCTAAAATCGTATTTCTAACACTTCTTAAGGGATGAAATTTTAGTTCGTTTTCCATATGCTTTTAGAGAATGTTCAATTGTGAGATGTGTTATGTTTGAAGTGGTACCACGTAATCTAGTTTCTCCGGAAGACTTGGCGATATGCACACTTCTTTTCATGTTCCGGTCAATGAATATTGTTTAGAGTATCTTAGTGTCACGTGGAAGGATGACCAACTTAGGCACAGTAATGTGAATAATGAAAATGCTGATTTTTAGTCATACAAAACAAAAAGTCCAATAAATTATTTGATTAGTGATTTATGTTTGCCACAAATTTAGCATACTTTGTGACTACAATTTTAAAACTTATGACCATTCCATCATCAAAATTAACGGGCGCAACAACGCGCGCCATCAATGATCTACTGCTCTATAAAATATGTTTAGATTGGACCATCATAATGCTCGAGAAGGAGTTTGATAACCTTAGTAATTTCTCATGAATCTGAGAGAAGTAGAATGCTTGGGTGACACTAAATGACAACTCAAGATAAACCACAACATATAGATTATATTTTTAGTTTTGAAATTGAAGGATAAATTATTTTTCAGTATGTACTTATCGAGTTTGCAGACTACCATGAGAAGCTCGGTGAGGAAAATTCCAAGATGACAGTGATGATAGTATTATTCTTGTTCAAAGATAGGTGAAGAAATGACGAACCCGAACCTCCTAGTTTCAGAATATAAAGTTTCATGAGGGAGACAATACAACAGAAAAAAATCGGTATTAGGGCATCTCTAAAGCTATCCCCTAAAATGGACACAACACCCATCCGTGACAGCGGGACCAGTCCACCCACATTGGTGCGGGAGCCGGCCATCCAACCTTGATCGTATCCATCCGCCAACGGTTCAATGGAAATCCATAAAATTGGCATAAACTCGAAAATAAGTCATTTAAATTCATTACAATTCAACAGTTCAAATAGTTTGAACATAAATTTAACTCAATTTATGTTAATTTGTCTCCCTTAACAGCCCACAAATGCTCAATCAAGCTTTCCTTTGAGCGGCTCATGAGTTGCACGATGTCGAATTTGTTGACGCGTTTGAACAAACTCGTCAAATGTGGTTGAATTCTTAGGTGGAAGTTCAATAGGATCATACATGTTCTCGAAGTCTAGATTTTTGGCAGCACCTTCACCTTCATCCTCCACGGTCATGTTGTGCATGATAACACAACATGTCATCACCTCCCACAAGGTTTTCAGATCCCACTGTTTTGCAGGTCCTCGGGCAACTGCGAAACAAGATTAGAGCACTCCAAATGCCTTCTCCACATCATTTCTAGCTCCTTTTTGTCTTTGGTCAAAGTGATCATTTTTTTTCTAATCTATTGGCTGAGAGATGGTCTTGATGAAGGTCTCCCACGGAGGATAGATGTCGTCATATAGATAGTACCCCATGTTGTACGCATGCCCGTTAATAGTTTAGCTGCACGGAGGAGCTTGTCCTTTAGTCAACCGAGAAAACAATAGATATTGGTGCAACACATTGATCATTGTGAAACCAGGGCATGCCAAATCTAAATACCATTTGAAGCAACCGCTTCAAGATTTCTATGGTGCGCTTCTTCCTATGACCCCGATATTGTATTTTTAGAGCATATGAGAAGTTCTTCCACCTACAATGCATAAAATCAAGAGATTCGAGCATACATGGCCATTCTCTTGCTTCCGACATTTCCATGATCATTTGGGTGTCCGCAACAGTTGGTTCTATCAAGTATTTAGGACCAAACACCTGCACCACCGAATGAGCAAATCACACCATAGAGTTCACGCATGTGATCTCGGACATCCGGAGGTACTCGTCCCACGATTCTGCAGTCGTGCAATATATACAAGCATTTGCAATGCTACCGTGCACTTCTAGTAACCGGGGAATCTAATTGTCCCCACGACATCCTTCTTCAAGTATGAAGTAGTCATCGTAGAACCGAACACCATCGTAAAGCCGATTAAACACATTCTTTCGCATCCGAAAGCACCAGCGAAAATTGTTCGCGAACAGGGCATCCGTAGCAAACTAATCATCCCTCAGCGTCAAGTGCCCTTGTACCCTATTGTGATTCAGCACTCTATGTCCTTTAATCAATCCTCTGAAATTGAGAACATGCTTAGGGGGTTGTCCCTCCCCTGTATTTATAGTGGGAGGAGGAGTTTCCTTCTTGGGGGAGGGGGCAACCCATAGGGCTAGGACCGGCGCCCTGGGAGGAGTGTCCCTCAAGAAAAGAGGGGACGCCCCGCCCCCCCCCCCCTTGGGCGCTTTTGGTCCAAGTGGCTCTCCCCACTTAGGCCTTCCAAGTGAGAAAGAGAGAGCCCATTAGTATTTACCAATTTTAATAATTTCAAAAATACCGGGAATTCACAAGGGATAAACATACATACATATTGGGCCACTCCGGAACTTTTCTAGACCTCCGGGTCCAGTTTTCTCAAAAACCCTCCCGGATTATTATTTTGGTTCTTTCGAGACATTTTTCCGGTTTTATTTCTGATGATATCTCAATTACTCTGGAACTTTTCTGGTGCAATATACACATGATCCTATCACTCTAGTTCTCAAAAAACTGGCTACCGTTAAGTGTGTGACCCCATAGGATGTGTTATTGGGTCATTTCCATTGACTTGTCTTGGTACTCCACTCATTTACACAAAGCCAATAATGGAACACTTTATGTTCATCGTTAACAGGATACAAAAAAATGGTTGTTTGTTCTCAATACCTAAGTTATGATGGGAGATTATTGATGGTAAATGCATTTTTCCTCCTTACCAATCTATTTCATGAGTTGTATTGTTCGATACAAAGGTGTCATTGATCAGATTGACAAATGTAGAAGGGGCCTTCTTTGGAGAGGGAGAGAATTGGATAGGAAAAAAGTCCCCTCTATTTGCTTGAGATCTGGACCCTAAAGCAAAGGAGGACTTGGAATTTTAGAAACTTCAAACCCATAAAATAAGTACTTTAATGAAAATGGTTCACGAATTCATTAATAAATTGGATATCCCTTGGGTCAATCTCATTTGGGAGAATTATTATCATCAAGTAGGGACAAACCTTGCTATACAAAGTTACACTTTTTGGTGGAGGAATTACCTCAAACTCATGCCAACATACAAGAGTTTTCTTGCTTGCACTGTTTAGAATGGGAATATTGTTGCTTTCCGGTCTGGCACTTGGGAGGATTTTCCTAGAAGGTATTTATGGCCACATCTTGTTCTCTCTCTCAAATCCCTAGAAGCCTTAAGTGATTTATATGATCATTTCCATCCACCACTGTTTGAGGAAGCCTTAAGTGATTTAAATTCTCTACATCTAGAGGAAGAATTCGATGTCTCGCAACTACCTTGTGGGGCAACTGCATACAAAGTTTACAAGGCTTACTCACTTTTGACTATGCACCTAGAACCACTACCAATCATTAAATGGTTGTGGAAAACTTGCTACCAATTGGAACACAAAATTTTCTACTGATTATTGATCTACAACAGACATAATACTCCCTCCGTTTCTTTTTACTCTGCATATAAGGTTTGGTCAAAGTCAATCTTTATAAAGTTTGACCAAAATTATATTAAACAATATTAACATTTACAATATCAAAGTTATATAAGATAAAAACTAATTTCATGATAAATCTAATGATAATTGTTTCATATTGTGGATGTTGATAGATTTTTCTATATAGTTGGTCAAACTTTAAGAAAATTGACTTTGACCAAACCTTATATGCGAAGTAAAAAGAAACGGAGGGAGTATAAGGGTCATGCTGATGAGGAAGCACTTTTTTCTCCAAGACTACACTTGTGCCATGTGTGATGCAAACACCCTGGAAAGTAGAGATCGTTTCTTCTTCCAATGTCCTTTTGCTAAACTGTGCTGGCAGTATATTTTCCCCTCCTTGCAACTTCAAATTTTAAATATGAAACAAGAAGTTGCTCATCTCAAGCAACTTCTTAATCTTACTTGTGCAATGGAGGTGATCATCTTTATTTTTTGGCCGATCTAGACTACTAGGAATGATTTTATCTTCAACCAAATTCAGCCAAGATTATATAACTGCGGAAGAAAATTCAAGAAAGAGTTGAAATGGATAACATTCAGGGCCGAGAGGAAGGACTATAGTGGCATGGTAGACTGGGTTCCTGCTTTGAGATGATCACTCCCTGGTTTTTATACAGTTTATATTTGTATTTGAAGTTGTTATATGGCTTATTTGTTTTGTTTTTGTTTTTGCTATAGGCCTTATATAGTATTTGTTACATTTTAAACTATTGTACTATTTATTTAAAAACTAATAAAAATACGTATCAGATTCATGTGTTTCCCTTAACAAACTCATTTATTCTTAATCAAATGGATTCTCTAAATAATGGGTTAAAAACATTAGTCGGTGCCCTTGCCTTTCTTTCTAAATAATGCATTATTTCCAAGGCTAATCATCAGGGCTTCTGATTTATGCAAGTGTGACATCAAGTTGTCAAGTTGTGACACCTGACTTGTCAATGTTCCTCTGATTCTTCAAGCATCCACATCCTTGATCCACTCACACGTGCACTGGTCCACAAGTTAAGCTACAAGCCAGGAGCGACATAAACACATTTATTAGTGAAAAGCGACTTGCTTAAGACAAGAAACTTCACGAGCCAGGTAAACAGGCAACTTTTCTTGAACACTTATATTTTGCTTCCAAAATCCACTCCTATTTCTTCGCGAGCAAAGTAGTGCTTAACACTTGAACCAAGTGCAACTCGATCATGCGTACTGAAATTGGTTGGTGTGCTCTCAAGTTCCACATAAATATCCTCAAAAGGAAGAGAAAGCTACTCGTATGTTCTAGCCTGTGAGTGGTAAAATGATACTCGTGGAGAGTGCTCTAAAGTTCCATACAAAATATCTTCGAAATATCTAGTTGTAGGTCTGACGAAAATTTATTGCAAATATCCTGCCATGTAAGATATTTCAGATAGGAGAAGAGAGAAAGTGCAAGTATCTGAATCTTTTATCACCTTGGGCATTGTATTCTGCAGATAAGAAGCGAACTGATGCAGCCAACATGCGTACGCCTATAAATACCTTCCTACATCCTCATCACATTCACATCCTCATCCATTCTTCAAGTGAGCACTTGGATTCCACACACAACAGTCACACGACACAGAAGAAGCAGAGAAGGTGCAAGAAGAAGATCGAAGGCGATGGAGTATGAGTACCAGTGCAACGGCAGCGGCTGCAACTTCGCCAAGGAGAAGAGGCCTCCGGCGAAGAGGGGCCAGGTCAAGCTCCAGATAGCCAGGGCGCTGAGCAACCTCGTGTCTCCGGGCGCCGACGGCTCCAAGCAAGCCAATCGCAGCAGCTTCAGACGGGAAACAAGCTACAACTGAACAAATTATTTAGATGGGTGTGATGTGTGTGTGTGTGTGTGTGTTATTAGCATATGCTTTCTGTTTTGAGTATTTTATTTAGCAGGATGGTCTCCAGTTTATAAATGGGGAACCTGTCTGATGCACTCTGCTGTAACTTGGCTTGAGTGGAATGAATTTCGTGTTCCAAGCAAAGCCCAAGGTTTCTGGATAAATGAAGTAGCCAATTGTAGCAGCTTTGATCCACCCATACGTGTAGCAGCTACGGGGCCTCACGTAAATCAATTTATTGGCGAACGGCGACTTGGTAAAGACTAATAACTTCATCAATCAGATAAACAAGCAGCTCTCCATGTAAAGCTCTATTTTCCGTTCATAAATCTCTTATATTCACCTCTATTTCTTCACCAAAAGATTAGGGCTCCAACTGAAATGCTAGTTGACCTTGTGTAGTTCATCAGAGTACTCTCGCCTCTGAGTGCTAAAATGGGAGGTGTGCTGTCAAGTTCCAGATAAATACCTTCAGAAGGCAAGCTGTGTTTTGGCCTGTGTATTCTAAAATGAAAGGTGTGCTTGCAAATTCCACAAGAAGTGTCTTTCGTAAGGAGAGCTGAGCATTGGTCTATATCACTGTACTGTGGACGATCAAAATTGGTCACAAATAACCCGGAATGCAGCATGTATGCAGTATGCGTGTGTCTTTCAGGTGGCAGAAAAGTGAAAGTGCAAGTATCTGAATCTTTATCGCCTTGGCACCTTATTCCTGGAGATACACACAGTAAGCTATGGTAAATATCCAAATCTTTCAGCGCTTAAATTTTTTTTAGCGAAAACACAAAAGCCTTGCGTTTTGATGCATTGATAGAAAAAGGGGGGATGTACAAGCATATATATACACAACAAAGGACGACATGAGCCGCTACGCCTAAAGAGCCGCGGGGATCAAGGCACACAGGCCAGTCGCTCCGGCGGTAGCCCATAGTCGTGCCTCAGAACGAATCGTAAGGAGGAGACTACTCAAACTAGGTGACGCGTTATCGAACACAATCGCGTTCCGCTGTTTCCAAATCCACCACGCTGTCAGCATGATCAACGAGGAGGTGCCCTTGCGCAAGGCCCGCGGTGTCGATTGAGAAGCACGCAACCACCATTCAACAAAGTCATCCTCACCATCCGGTGGGGAGGCCATGGATCGGATCCATGAGAGTACCTCATGCCAGACTGTCCTGGAGAAGGGGCAGCCTACAAGGAGATGCGTCATGGTCTCAACCGCCTGATCGCACAGGGGGCAACGCGATCGCACAGCGCTTAAATTTTAAAAACGTTTATGACAGTTTTGGGCCACCCATCAGATCTGGTAGTCAACACCGTTAACTTTGATCGTTAGGTTAACCGTCTTGTTGCAGTCTTGGATTGATCTAGACTTCCAGAAGTCATACTGAGATTGCTAGATCCAATATAATAGACTAGGACAATGCCCGTGTGTTGCAACGGGATTTTTTTAATCTTATGATAAGATACTTATGATGTACGTAAAATTAATTTATATATTTTAAAAAAACGCAAACACATTTATAATAATACAAAATTTTAATAAATGTGAACACTTCCGTGAGTTTTTTTGTGGGTATACTTTTTCATGAGTTAGCTACATGTAGGACTTTGGAATGAATGACAGAAAATATTAGAATCACGTGGACATTTTTTTAATATGTGTGAACACTTTTGTGAGTTTTTTTGTGGGTATACTTTTTCATGAGTTAGCTACATGTAGGACTTTGGAATGAATGACAGAAAATATTAAAATCGCGTGGACATTTTTTTTATTTGGAGCAATATCTTTTAATAAAAATAAATAATTTTTAAAATAATGGAAGAAAAATTTAATCTTATGACAAAATACATATAATGTACATAAAATTAACTTTATATGTTTTAAAAAGGCGCAAACGCATTTAAAGTAATACAAAATATTAAAACTTGTGAACAGTTTTCTTGAGTTTTTTTTTTGCGGATACATTTTTTGTGAGTTAGATACATCTTGGATTTTGGGATGAATGGCACAAAAAATTATATGTGAATATTTTTTTTTGTGATATTTGGAGCGCAAACACATTTAAAATAATACAAGAACAATTAAAACCGGTTCGAATCCTGGCACTCTTTTATTTCTTTTCGACCCCGGGCGACCCATGTACACGGAGTGGTGATGGCTTAGTTCGGCCCACATACATGTGTCATTTTTTTCTTTCTTTTTTCTGGGCTGAGCGTGGACTGCGGGTTGATTTCCTGAAATACCAGAGGGTTTTCTGCAAATTTTCTAAAACGGACTAAGAAAGCCACATGTGCCCGTGCGTTGCAACGGAAAAAAATATACGTGTCTATGAAAACGTCCACATACGAAGTAGCACGACGATATCTTTGTGAAATGAAGGCGCATGCCGAGGTCTAAAAATGTATATTATTCTTTCATCTCTATTAACTACTCACTCTGTTCCCAAATATAAGTCTTTTTATCCTCTCTTCAGTTTGCTGAATAAAAGTCAGCGGTTTTTTCTAATACTTATACTTGTATGAAGCTCTAAATATGTGGTAGAAAAAAATAAAAATAGTACTCCTTAATCCTCCTTAGAAATAAAAATACGTGATGGAGTACTAACAAACAAAAAAAACCAAAAAAGAAGAGCTTTAGTCCTCCTTAAAAAAGAAAACAAATTCTTAAGTGTCTTTCATATTCATGTCGCTTTGAGATTAGCGTAGAAAAAAGGACAAAAAGAAACATCTCATCTTTGGGAAATGAAGGTGCATGGCGAGGTCCGAAAATGTATATAATTCTTTCATATTTATTAACTACTCACTCTGTTTTTAAATATAAGTCTTTTTATCCACTCTTCGGTTTGCTGAATAAAAGTCAGCGGGGGGTTCCCTCACTGTCATTAAACCTTCGAAAAAAAATCTTTTTAGAGATTGCACTATAAATTATATATCTCTAAAAAATAGAAACGAAGGAAGTATGATGCATGCATGTGTGGTCATTGAATGAGTAGAGATAGTATATACAATGGTCAGTTTTTTTTAATACTTATACTTGTATGAAGCTCTAAATATATGATAGAAAAAAATAAAAATAGTACTCCTTTGTCCTCCTTAGAAATAAAAACACGTGATGGAGTAGTAACAAACAAACAAAAAATACCAAAAAAGAAGAGTTTTAGTCTTTCTTAAAAAAGAAAACAAATTCTTAAGTTTCTTTCACATTCATGTCGCTTTGACATTAGTGTAGAAAAAAAGACAAAATAAAAACGTCTCACCTTGCACCAAGAGGGAATCGAACACACGACCTGAACGTCAAAACCAGCGACGGCTACCAATGAGCTACGACCCTCTATAAGAACTTGAAAAGTCTTTTACTCTTCTAGTATGCTGAGGCCCATTACTACATTTAAAGCCCAATAGTTTTTTCCTAGCTGGCCCATCAGCATGTGGCCTGGTACGGGTGAGGAAGAAAAAACGAATCGTTTTTTTTGCCACTTAAAATCGTACTGCGGCTTGATTGCCTGAAAAGCCAGGGGGTTTTCTGCAAAACTGTAAAAACGGAAGGAGAAACACACCTCCCTTTATTATTAGGTATAGAGTATAGATTGGAGTCTATTTGCCAGAAGTTTAGTCAGGATAGCTTGATGGTGGGTGCATGTGCGTAGAGAAATAGACATGTATTCCTCCAATCGGAGAGCTGTATCGCCTTCTCTCCATGACATTTACTAGATTTCTTCTTACTGATGTTGTAATTGAAAACGAACGCTATCTTTTTTTCATTAAGATGTGAGCGGTATCTTGCTCCGACTAAGACCACTAACATGGGAAGAACTGGCAAATACTCCATAAGAGTGAATTACATGAGCGAACAAAACAATCAAAAGAAGGAAGAACATGTACCCTGCAAATGCTGGAAAAAGCATCTCACTGAAGTGGCCAAAATTGGTTAAGGAAATGTTGAATACACGGTCTGTTGTTGTATGGCACCCAGTCCCAGAGTCAAACCGCTCGTTCAGCGAGAGGATTGGTCACATGGCCAAGGAACAGTACTGCGCTGGTTTTCTCCTCGACAATGGCGAACAAGAAGGGCCGATCTGCCACGAAATCCACCGGAGGACCTAAGCTTGCACTCTGCTGCATGAACACGGCCGTTGCTGCGGCGGCCACGGTACCCAGCTCGTCCACCTCGATGGTGGCCTTATGGTACACGCCGGCGATGAACAGCCCGTTCCCACCGTTCACCATGCCGGAGAAGTCGCCGCTTTGGAAAGCCCTGGTGACTCCGAGCTTCCGCATGTCCGAGGACGACTCAAACTCGAACGTGAACTTGAACTTTGGGACCATGAACCGTCCGACCGGACCCTTCCTCGCCGGCGTGTGGCTCTTGATAAACTCCGGCGTGGCGATCGCCTTGTCGTAGAGATCGGCGAGACTGAGGGTGCCGCCGCCGTCTGGGAGAAGGAGAAGCATGTAGAATGCATTCTCAGCTCGCTGCCCCATGTGATCGGCGTCGTTCTTGTAGGGCAGCTTGAGGGCCCTGAAACCCGCGTAGATGGCGATGTGCTGCTCGAACTGGAACCGGCCTGCCGTCATGAACGGCACGCGCACGGTGGTGCCGTCCGGGATGTGGAACGGCGCGATGAAGGTCGCCGACTTGTCGAACGGCTGAGACCACGTCCCGTTGAAGTAGAGCGCGTTGGCGAGGACGACTCGCGTGGACGAGTCGACCGAGCGGGGAGGGAGGACGTCGCGGATGAGCCCGTTCGTCGCGCCGGCGACGAAGGCGTTCACCCGCAGCCTGGCCTGCTCGGCGTCCGAGAAGAAATCCACGGATTCAGCGGTGGCGGCGTATGTCGACGCGGCGGTGGCCATGAACTCTGGCTCTAGTGTCATCCCCCGGTCAACCCACACGCCGCAGGCGAAGGACGTCTCCGGCAGGCCGTTGAGCTTTCTTACCAGCTCCGTCGCCGCCGCGCCGTGCAGCTCGTCGAGCGACGCTGACCCGAGGAACCCCAGGAGCTGCTCGCGCGTTTCGCCGCGCGTGCCGGCGGCCACCAGCGCGAGCGCCGCATGGATGGACAGCGGCGAGACGATGAAATTGCCTCCCCTGCCGGCTGCCTCCCGGACGCCGACCTCCCTGGCGAGAGGCAGGCACGACGTCTTCCCGTCTGCGTGGTCTCCTAGCGCCGTCCCCGCAGGCACGGAGCGGCCACCCGGAGGCGCCTCGGCGAGCATTGGGATTTCTGCGTGGCTGTAAGGGCGGTGGAGGTAGCTCTCGCCGCTGCAAGGGCAACGCTGAGCGCAGTCAAGCGGCGGCCGCCGGGAAGACATTGTCCTGAATTCCACCTGCGACCGCCATGCCGCAAACAGCGTCAGGCAGAGCAAGGCCTTCCACAAGGGCGACATCCAGATCGCCGATCTGTCTACAGACTAGCCAAATTACCCAGTAGTTGACCTTTGAGTTGAGCCCAATGTGACACACTGTCCATCCCATCCATCGACCAAATAGGAGCAATGCTAGGTTTACGGAGCTTTACAGAGCATTACGGGGTCTGTTGGGATTAGCAAACTCTGATTGGATAATGGAAGGTGAGCATGCCCACACCCAGGAGAAAATCAAGAGGGGGCAAGTTTATAGATGAGAAAGGGCCTGTGGCAGTTCCGTAAAGGTCCGTTGGTGTACCATTTTTGACCAAATAGATGTGGAAGAAGAGTGCTTGTTTGTTTGGTGAATGACAGTAGAGGCTGGCTCTGTCAGTTCTCAACTCTAAAATAAATAATTCCTTCACAAAAAAACTCTCAGATAAATAAAATGTACTGTCAACCAATAGAAACTAGTCACCACTCATCAGTTAGCTTGTTCGGTTAGAATTTAGAAGTTGCTAGCTAACATGCCTGCCTGAAAGAGTTGTCAGAATCTTACATATACACCCAGTACTGTTTGTTTGTCAGGTTGAAATCAAAACCCGAGACATCTGAGTTGATAACAGTGAGCACACATCAAACAAAAGTGCAAGCGAAGCCACACATATCATCAGAAATACAGTCTTGAATGCAGCACATCACAATACATATGCTATATTTGGACTACTCTAAATGCTAAATTGACAAACCATTCTTACAAAGTAAACAAAGTTGACAAGCAAATTGAAACAATTTCCCGTAATTTGTATTTATTTGATAAATGTGGTTTTATCACTTATGCCATTGGTTACGTCTCACTACTCAGTTTTGCCACTAAAAGTTACAACTGCTCAAAAATGCGATGCTTCCTCAAAAATGCCATTAGACTCCTAAAAAATGCCATTGCTCCTTTAGATGTTTGCTCAAAATGCCAATACACACCGTTGATCTCAAGTCAAACTTGTTGGCCATGGTATGCGACCAAAATAACACTAGAACCACATCTCAGATCTCTCTATATCACAATAATAAGTGTGGGGCCTATTTGTTAGGAGTAAATAATTAGAAGCGAATAATTTAAGAGAAAAATAAGAACATTGTTGGAGATCGAGTGGGACCCACACTTTACCATAGTGAAAGAGAGGTGAATTGATATATGAGTACATGATTATCTTGATCGTATAACATGGTAAATGAGCTTTAAGATGGGAGTAATGGTTTCTAGTGGCATTTTTTAGCATGCACCTAATGGAGCAATGACATTTTTTAGAAGCTGAAATTCTTAGTGGCAAAACGAAGTAGTGAAACATAACTACTGACATAAATGATAAAACCCCGTTGAGGTCCCAAATGGTTTCACTTGATATTCCCTTTTACGATCTCTGAAGATATTACAGACTAATCAACCCTACACTCAAGCCACACATACTACAGGCTTTTCCACAAACAACATGGAACTTCCTTTCAAAAAATTCACCCATAATGCACACGTAACTTGGAGCAATTTACACACAAGTAAAGTCACACTCTAATGGATCAAACAAGGAGCAATGACTACTGAAAGGCCATCTTGCGAACATGATCACTTTATGAGTTTTACTTCAGTACACCCCCTGAAAAATGTGTACGAATCTTAAAGCTAAATAAAAAAACTTATTCTCGTACATTCACAGTCGATAATTTCAAACATCTATTCTTCCAATGCATCAAACAAGAGATCAAAACAATCTAATTTTTTGATTGAAGGGGTAACATCTAACCTCTACTTATAATTTACATCAAAACATGTAAACTTTCCTTAGAGGGGTGTACCGAAGCAAAACTTTGTGATAAATATACAATCATTAGGTATACATGCATCAGGGTGTGCTTGTGTAGTACTTCATCTTTCAATTATCTCTCTTAGTTTGTTGGAAGAGTTAAAGTGCAAATATACCCCACAAAAAGTTAGTGCAAATAGACCCCACAGTGAATAAATTCAAACATCTATTCTTCCAATGCATCAAACAAAATATCAAAACAATCTAAATTTTCAATTGAAGGGATAACATCTAATCTTCATGTTTAATTTACATCAAAATATGTAAACTTTTCTTAGGGGGTGTACCGAAGCAAAACTTTGTGGTAAATATACAAACATTGGGTATACATGCATGCATCAGGGTGTGCTTGTGCAGTACTTCATCTTTCAATTATATCTCTTAGTTTGTTGGGAGAGTTAAAGTGCAAATATACCCCACACAAAAAAGTTAAAATGCAAATATCAAGTGAGAAGCTCCATTTAGGGCTTTGTAAAGTTTTGATATTTAAATCAAATTTCAACTAAATACTAGGCTTTACAAAGAAAAATTCCCCTCTTCAAAGCAAGCATGTGCCTTTTTTTTATAGAAGAATCGATCACTTAGTGATTTACATATTGCTCGATTCCAAAATTTAAGTTAGTATGATTCCAAAAAAGGGTGATGATTCTCAACTTAGGAGACATCTCGTTAAATAATAGCAACTCACTTTCAATCCTTGTTTTGGATAAACGGAAATGATAATGCCTTAACATCTTACAAGTTGACCATTGATTAGGTCACTCGTTGACATCTCACTATTCATCTCTTAAATTGCTCATATTTATGCAGATTTGGATACCATACCGGCAAAAGGAAGGACATCAGTCTACTGGGGATGGGAGCAACGACGATCAATGCTCATCACTTGTCTCTCATGACATCGGCGGAGACATGAGATCAAGGGCTCTCATGTGAGATCGTCTATTTTTATAAGGGCTAAAATAACATCTTTGTCTGTCATTTTGACCCATATAATAGTGAGGCTCTAAAAAATATAATAAAGATCTCCTTGTAAGCCTTGTTAGGATACCTGAGTTGATTGTATCATTTCATTTTCATTTGGCATATATTTTAGCCGCACGTTTCATCATTGGTGTGTGTGTGTGCGCGCACGGGCGCGTGCGTGTGAGAGAGATTTGGCCGTTTTTCAAAAAATCTAGGGAAGGAATTTTACGCTTTATAACCAATAAATCAAATTAATCACGGGCATATGCTTATTTTATCATTTTGAAAATATAACAAAAAAATATACTTTATAACCAAAATATGATTTTACTTTCTTTATATATATTGTTTTGCTTTGTAAGATATAGAATGCCAAAATTTGGCGGTTTGTAAATGTGAACGCGTCTTGTCTGATCAAGGTGACAGTGATCGGCCGCCCCATCCACATAACCACAACTCGAGCCAGCATCTGGTCTGGTCTGGTGGCAGCAAAGCCAAAGCGCATGAACCACCCAGGGCCAGGGCAGCCAGATGCGGATCCCCAATCTGCTGCTTCTTCCCATGATCTGCTAGCATCACTCCCACATCAGTAAGTGACGACTTCTAGACCCAGAACACGCGAGATTTCTCTAGATTTCTTCACAAACTTGCATCCTGACTTGCCATCCAAGCCAGCCAAAACCAGCATCCAACCTGGAAAGTACACTACGAAGTGGGCCCACCATCGACCGTCCAAATTTTTAGATATGCACGCACTCCGGCGAGTCGAGTCACCGGCACGTCCCCACCTGACCCCACGTGTCACTGAGACGTGCGAGCTCTTGGCCAGTGCCGCCGCCCCGCCGTGTACGCTTTTGTGGGCCCAGGCCCGCGCGCTTTAGGGACCCACCATCTCCGCCTATTTAATCTCCCTCGCTTGCTCGCTCACAGACACAATAACCAGCCTCCCTCCCACGGCGAAACAACCCACCAACCCCTGCCGTCTGCCCGCCCTCCCTCTTCTCCACCACCACCCGCCGGAATGGCCACCAAGGCTCAAGCTCCGGCGATGCCCGAGGCGGGGAGGCGCGCCGGCTCCGGCGGTATCAGGGCGCCGACGGGGAGCACGCCGCTGCCGAGGCGCGGCCAGGTCAAGGAGAAGATCATCAAGGACGTGGTCGCCGCGGTCACCACCGTCGCCACCATGGCCGCGGCGCTCGTCCGCGCCGACAAGAACGGCGCCGGCGGTCCCCCGGCCGCCGGCGACGCCGACGCCAAGTGAACCGCCCCCGTTCTCCTCCACCAATCGATCGACGTCGTCTCGTCCCTCCTCTGCTGCTACTCTGTGTGCTCATTTTAGTGCGCGCGCGCAGCAGAGGCCGGAGCAAAATTACTAGTACTACCAGTCTTGTTAATTTTCCATCGCGTCAGTGATAGACGGATTCAGTTGCCGTATTTGAGCATGCAACTGGTCCGTTCCGTTTCTAGTTTCTTGCGTCTTCATCCGGGTCTCGGCGATCTTCTAGCTGGTTGGTGGTGGTGAAGACCCAGCTGCTAGCATCTCGGGAGGTTGCGAAGGTTTTAAAGTGCCAACCTCCTGATGATGCTGCCGCTGCGTCTTCATCACCACCTCGAGTTGGTCTCGTCGATCGTACCAAGTCTTCAGGTTGTGTGTTGTTGTTTGCTTGGCTTTGTTCGTGTGATTTGTGTACGGTATTGTACAAGGATGGATGGACCAGTGAGTATTATGGTCTGGTCCTTCCTTTCCTTGCTTGTGTGCTCGGTGCTCCTAGTATGTACTCTTAATTCAGTTCCTGTCAAATCAATATATCTATATATTGTTAGAAACCTGTTTGGCAGTCAGAGGATTATTTTGCTTCAAGTTGTATCACGTTTTTGCATCACCTCTGCATTTCTGTTTTGAGATTGCTTAACCTCTGTATGATGAGTGCAAAAGTTACACCCTTTTGTACATCCTTTATTTTTTAGGGTACCCTTTTGTATATCCTGTGGGCTGCAAGGGGGAAACAGCTCTGCTTTGTTTGAGGGACGATTGTCATAAGATGCCCAGGGGAAAGGAGAAGAGAAAAGAAAAAGAAAGATGATGATATCACACGAAGGCAGTGCTGCTATAATATAGCGTTCAAGTCACTAGCATTGGAGCTCATGATCGATCTCTCACAGACCTCGCTGTTCCAAGTCAAGTCTCCGCCCGCAATCAACTTGCCAAACGTTTGGTTTGACCGCCTCGCGCTATCTAACCCTAAACAAACTCTCACTTGGCATAAGTGGTAAGCCACCTCAAAAACAATGAACCCTAAACAAATTAGGACGCGAATGAACTCGCGCGACGTGACACGCAACGTAGGACCATTAGCGAGCAGCTTCGACGTTTGATTTCCGGGGCCCGACTTTTTTGCGTCCTGAAAGCAACAAACCACGCGGTATATCTCTCTGCTCAAGTGGCCGGGACAGTGACTGAAAAGGACGGCTGGGGTCACCCATCATCATTAACAATAATCGTTTCATTCCATACAAGCCCAAAAGTTCAGTCATTTTTTTTAAAGGAGCAACCCAGCTTTATTTCGTGTAACAAGGTTGGGAGGAATGAATGGACACGGAGTTTTGGCTCTAGAAAGCATATACTCTCTAATGAACAGCAAAATTAAAATAAATAGTAAAAGTGTTTAAAAAAAACTTTTTTTGTGGATGTTTATATTACAGTGGCAAGTGTGCTTGACAATTTTGAAGTCATATGGGATAGTAGTGCTTCGTCGGTGAAAATAACAAAATTAAGTGTGACATTTAAAGGCAACATTTGGCGTTCGATTTGTATTTTTTACTCGGGTCAAAATTCATTAAGTTTTTCACCTGCAAATTGCATGTACCACTTGGTTGTGACAATGAACACATCTAATTTTCTTGTAATTTTTTTAACATTTGTCAAATTCATTTTTAGCACGCAGGATCATGTGCACCCTAGAGCCAAGTTGAATATCTCGGAATGCATAAGTTTGTTTTTAGAAAACTACTAGGCTAGTGCTAAGCATCAATCGGATGGCGAGGTAAAAAGATCGACCACCTAGTCGATCATTTGATGCAGTTTTTTTATGGCCGTCTGATTTGCTTCGTATGAGTAATAGTAGCCTTTGCAACAAGTCTAATGTTTTGGTCGGCTCAATGCAATAGAAGCTTTGTTGCGATATCTCCTCAAACTTTTTTTTAAAACAAAACCCAAGCTACACTCGATCCTCTGCAACAAGAGTCATGTTGCAATCTTATCTGAACATATTTTTTTTCACTTGTGAGCGTGTTAGACGCCTTTGCAATAAGATCTGTGTTACAAACCTCTGTTGCATTACATTTTTTGTTGCGAAAGGCATTTTCAAACCGAGTCACATGGACGGTCGTTGCAGGGATGAAGTGGCAAAACATGATGGATCTCGCTTCAATCCGATGAGCACACGTCTGATCGATTGATATGTAGAATTTCATTAGGTACCATCAAGTCTAATTGATTAAATATAAGTCATAACTGCTTAAAATGCTCCTCTATGAATAATAAAGTGAAAATATAGGGAAACTTTTGCAAACAAAATAAATTTTCTGAAAACAAACATTTCTCGGTTTCTTTCTTTGTACAAATTTTGTAATGAAATCAAAATTGATGAGGTCCAGAAAATAGTAGCACCCCAAAATGCATCCAAAATTAGTTTTTTTTTTAGCATCGTTATTAATTTTTTGACCATGTCATTAGGATTGTTTTTTATTCACAAAAATTTGCACGTTCGTAGGACATGCAACAATGTCTATTGCGAAAAGAAAATTGAATTTTGAATTTTTGGTATTGTTTTTCTATTTTTGATTCTACTGTTCACGAGGATGCATTCTACTAGACAGTCAAATTATATCGGTAGTTTGATGAATTTTCTCACGAGAAAGAAAGATAACCTCCTGTTGTTTGAACGGAACAGAGGCTTATCGCCTTATCTTATCGTGCGAGGTGCGAAGGGGCCGCCCCCATCCACACTCCACAGGTCGATCGAGGTGGAGCAAGAAAGCGAAAGCACGGATCGATCCTGCTGATCAGTTGCCTTATCTCCCCTGCTACTGCTAGCATCACTGCCAACGTCAGTACATCATCCACTAGGTGACGACCTCGCTAATCTTCACGACTCGCAGGACTACCAAACCTTGCCATCCAAAACAGCCGGCTAAAGCTCGCACCAGCACCAAGTGGGACTTGGAAAGTACGTACAATGCGGGCCCACAATCGACCGTCCAAACTGGGATATCCGCGCATCCTTGGCTCCTTGCCAAGTCACTTGCAAGTTCACACTTGAGGAGGTAGCACGATGACACCGGGCCCAGGGATCACCCTACCCCACTTGTCAATCACACTTGCTTAGTCCTCGGCGGCAGCAGAGGCGATTTCCACGTAATGCTTGGTGGGACCTGCACGCATGCCTTGTGACCCACCATCTGCACTTTCGCCAACCTGCTCCGCTCACGTCCATGACTCATGGCCTCGCCATCGCCGCCAATATACATGCACTCGACCACAGACTCTGCTGCAACAGAATCCACATAGTACGTAGCACCTATATGTGGGTTGGATATCTGGATACTACTCTTGAATGCGTCCGTCACATTGGATTTGATCCAAAATGTTTCATCATGACCACATGTATGTTCATCCTCATCCGCATCCTGGATTAAACCCTAGTCATTCCATTTCACTCTACCTTTAAGTTTTTGTTCGGCGATCTTTGATTTTTTTGATATGGCGGGTATGGATCCGACTTCGAGTTCTCTTGATTCGACAATTATGACCTCATCCCACGAGAAGACGAAGAGGAGAACTTTTATCTTAGGGAATCTCCAAAGAGCCGACTCATTTGTTTACTTTTGGTCTGTTTGCATCGGCATGGTCAAAAACTGTGGTTCAACGGGGCGATGCAAATGGACCGCGATTCACTCTTGTTCGTTTTTTGGTTCGTCGCGACCCAAACCGAATCTAAAATTGGGGCGCATTCGCATTCCCGCGGACAGGAGACGGACCACCCATGCGTCCACTCCCGGGCCCACGTGGCAGCCACACGGTGCCCCTTTGACCCCCCCCCTTCCCCGGTGACGTGGACTGGACATTAAATAGGAGTAGCCGCCCTCACCGGTCCTCACTCCCACTTCCCTCACTGCCCACTCCGCTCCCTGAACTCTCACACGCCGGCCCCACCATGTCGAACAGCTAGGAAGCATGGAGCTTGTCGGGCAGCCTCCTCCCTCCCCGCGAACGCCCCAACCACGTCACCGTCCCCAAGGAGGAGGTGGTGTGGTACTGGCAGAACGAGATGTCAGTACCACATTTTAACGTCAAGCTCCCAAAGAGCCGGCACCTCAGACTCGTGAGGGTGCTGATGCCACCGCCCGATGTAGCGGTTGTCTACAACCCCCTCTCCGTCGCGGCGTCCATAGGCGGACCGCGTTGGGGCCGCCGCCGTCGCTTCGCTGGGGCCGCCGGATCCACGACGGGGGCCTCCAGATCCGCCGGTCTATGCCACCCGTAGTGAAGGCCGAGCGCTCCCGCTGCCTCCGCCGTCCGCGACACCCTACATCCTGCCCGACTACAACGAGGAGGAGGCCCTCAGAAGGGCGCTCGAGGAGACCGCGTCGAAGGAGATCCGGCAGTGGCTGGGGCCGGGGGCTGTTGGACGCAACGTTCGAGTCCGACCCCTTGGAGCTACTGATGCCGCATCCATCGCCGTCGCAAGGCTATTGGCAACCCGATGTGTCGTGGTCACCATCGACCTTCATCGATCTCATCGGCGACGACGACGGCGACATGAAGGACGACTAGGGGCCTGCGAGAGGCCCATCAGCGACCGTCGACGACCTGGGGTTTCAGATGTCTTTATTTATTTATTTTAATGTGTAATTAAGTTTGTAAGGCTTAAAAAATGTTTCTCCATTTGCGTCCTTTCTCCACCGTTGAAGACTCCACGATCCAAGCGAACAAAGATCGGACATTTGGTCCACCGGGGCAGTATAATAAACAGATAGAAAACGAATCAAAATCTGATCCGTTTGAATCCCACCTTCGAAGTTACACCATTTATCGTCCGAGGTGCGAAGCGGCCGCCCATCCACAGCTCGATCTTGGATGGAGAAAGCGAAAGCACACGAAGATGCGGACGGGTCCTGCCGATCCAATCTGCTTCTTCCCTTGATCCGCTAGCATCACGCACGACATCAGTTTCCAGTAGCGACTTCGCGAGTCTTCACCACTCGTCGCACCAAAAACCTTGCCATCAGATCCAAGACCAGCCGGCTAGCTAGCACCAAGTAGGCCAGTATCTACGTGGAAAGTACGTTCGACCGTCCAAACTGGGATATCCACGCATCTCGCAAGTTCACACCTACATGTACACAATGACACTGGGCCCGGGGATCATCCTACCCCACTTGTCATTCTCCCGTTCTTAGTCCTGGGCAGCAGAGGCGATTTCCACGTAATGCTCGATGGGACCCACCATCCGTCTGCACTTTCGCCGACCTGCTCCGCCCTCTGCGCTCACGCACGGCCATGTTGGCCTCGCCGCCTATATATATGCGCTCAGCGCCGGGACTCTACTGCAACAGAATCCACACAGTAGAGTACGCAACTCCCTCTTCTTCCCTCCCCCACCAGCACGCCTCGTGGAATGGCCTCCAAGGGTTACCAGGCTCAAGCCCCGGCGTTGCCAGCGGCGGGGGAGCGCGCCGGCTCCGGCGGTAACAGGGCGCCGACGGGGAGCACGCCTCTGCCGAGGCGCGGCCAGATCAAGGCGAAGATCATCAAGGACGCGTTCGCCGCGGTGGCCAACATGGCCGCGGGGCTCGTCCGCGCCGTCGACAAGAACGGCTCCGGCGCCGGCGGTCTCCCGGCCGCCGCCGACGCCGACGCCAAGTGAACCACCCCCGTTCTCCTGCACCCCGCTCGTTCGATCGTTGTGGTCTCTCGCCCGTCCTCTGCTGCTACTCTGTGCTCATTTTAGTGCGCGCGCAGCAAAGGACGGAGTTAGATGATCAACATCTAGCCCTCCTACGTACTTGTTTCTTCCCGCTGCTGGTGGTTGTGGTGAAGTCTCAGCTTCTAGCATCTCAGGAGGTTGCGAAGGTTTTTAAGTGTCAACCTCCTGATATGTTGCTGCTGCGTCTCCATCACCACCTGGAGCTGGTCGATCCTAAGTCTTCAGGTTGTGATGTTTGCTTGTACACCGTATTGTAAAAGGATGGATGGATCAGCGAGTATTATGGTCTGATCCGTCCGCCCTAGATTGCTTGCTTGTGTACTTTTGGTTCCGTTCTTGTCAAATCAATATATGTTCAGCATTTCGTGTCATGAACTTGTTTGGTGAACAGAAGATTCTGCTTCAAATTATATCACGTTTTTGCTTAACCTTTGCAATTTCCCTTTTTGAGGCTGCTTAACCCCTGCATGATGAACACATACTACTCTGCACCTTTTTATATCATGTGTGCTGCAAGGGCACAGCTACTCTGCTTTGTTTGAGAGGCAATCGATCGTCCCAAGATTCCCAATTCAGAAAATAAACTAAGATGGTGGTTTCGTATGAACAAAAGGTGCAAGTATAACAAAAGCGCACCTATTATTAGCTCAAGTCACCAACCTCCAAGCTTATCATCTCTCTCACCCAGTCCAAGTCAAGTCACCGCCGGCAATCAACTTGCCGCCGATGACCTGCCGGGCGCTTGGTTTGACAGCCTCGTGCAAACAAATCCTAAACAAATCAGGGCGCGAACTCGCGACGTGACGCTTGGTTTGACACTTTAGTAGCTTCGGATGTTTGATTTCCCAGGGCTTAGCTTGACTTTCTTGCTTCCTGAAAGCAACCACACCACACGGTATCTCTCTGTCTGTCTCTGTCTCTCTGCTCAAGTGGCATGCGTCACTAGGAAATGGGAATCATTCCATTTTCATTCCAGCCGCAAAAGGTCAGCTTGACCGGTGATGGTCGACTGGACGTGTTCATCGGCGGCGTTGTGCAGGGTGGCGGCGTGCCGAAGGCTGTAGCTACGCAGGAAATCAAGATGGGACCGGTTGCGTATGAATGAATTACCTGGTACTCCCTCTGTCCCGCAATGTAAGATGTTTTTTATCTTGCAAAAAACGTACTTCCTCCGATCCAAATTAATTGACGCACACTTAGTATAACTTTAATACAAAGTTATACTAAGCATGCGTCAATTAATACGAATCGGAGGGAGTATTATATTATAAAACAGAGGTATCAGCATTAACGGTTTAGAAATTAGAGGATCAGTGGATGCAGATTCTCTTAGCTCTCGAATGCCTCCTGATGAACAATAAAACTGAAATCAACTGTAAAATAAAATTAATTTTGAAATTTAATCGTGATAAAAATTGAGAGACCCTTTATGTGCTTGCAAAAATGTAACATTAAATGACATTCGTTGAAATCGTGGTAAAAAAAGCAAAATCAATGCTTTAAAAATAATATTTTTTAAACTATTTTAGAGTGATATTTTTTTGCCATGGTTTTCATGAATTTCATTATGTGATGAAATTTTACAAGCACTTCAAATATTTAACAAACTTTGCCACATAAACAAAAAAAAATCGTTTGAATTTATTGTTCAGTTCAAGCGCGTATGAGCTTGAGAGCAGAAAAAGACTTTCAAGAATTAGTTTAAGAAAAAAGTTCACATTTTAATCTTCGACTAACCATTCAGTTTGATATACAACTTTGGACTACAAAATCGGTCGAAATGCACCCCAAATCAATCACAAAGTCCAAAACTTAACCCTGGTTTTGGTTTTGGATCGGTCAAGCGGTTTTCACCGCAGTTAATGTTGACTAGACTCTTGACTGGGCATCCAGGAAAAAAGAAACAAAATATCTCTTTCCATCCCTCTCTCTCTTTATTCGCCGACAAGTATTGGCTTGCTCGACGTAGCCATCGCCGCCATCTCGACCACCGGCCCCGCCCTCGTCGCCCATGCCTCTCCGTCCGCCGCTAGAGCCAGCTGGCTTCGCTGCACCTTCCTTTGTCCTCTACTAGCCCAACCAACACCATCTGCGGTGTGCTGCTGGAAACCTGTTTCAGGATACCCGCGAACAACCACTCATTGGTGTTTGTTCTACTCCGATGAGCAATTTCCTCTAAAGCGGATGAATAGTCCCACTACCATATCGTGGTTGCATCGCCACATCTAACAACATCGGCCACCCCATGAACGATTGAGACCACGAGAACGTTGATCCCTCATCGAGCTTCGGCGTGCAACAGCTCCGGTAGCCAAGCAACAGCATACCCGACCACCCTTCCATGTCTCCACACTAGCTTGAACCGCCTCCAACGAGATCCACCAGTTGTCACATCCAAACTCTCATGTCTTGTTTATTAGAGTAACAAAGTTTAGGGTTGACGAAAAACGTTTCTAGATGTGATGTGGTAATGTTGCTAATTTCCATGTCATGCTTGCTCTTTCCTTGCTATGCTTGTTGTTATGCCATGGTATGTTGTTAATTGTCAAGTAAAAAAACTACAAGACCCCACCAATTTAGTTAAAGTAGCCACTTGGTGATGACCATTAAATATTGCAGGGATAAAACTGCCAGAAATGCATATGTACATGTACAAGCGGGTACATGTGATATCATATCCGCACAATGCTAAAAGATTGCTTTGAGATCTGTAAAAACTGTGCTAGTAATATTACATATTTTATACAAAAACCAATGCAATGTACCTAATCCTTAAGGAAAATTCTTCATTTTTCTAGTGAATTGAACCATGAATTTTCAAATCATATAAGAACCAATACGTAATAGCATATTAGTCATATGTTTTTCCTGCTCCTATGTATTTAGAATCCTACAAACAATGAAGCAATTTTAAGTTCCATTTTCATATATGTTGGTAGAAAGTTATGGTATGTATTCAAATAGCTACATCTTATGGAAGCTATAATAAGAATAAACACATAGTGCAAAAAATATAGAATTTTTTGGTAGAAATCTCAAACAACAACGCACGGATAAGATATCACATGTACCCGTTTACACATGTACAAAATCCGCACTCATAAAACTGTGTTTAAATAAATTGTTGCTTATGAATTTCCTTAGGATTTAAATAAATAAAAATACCCCTATAATAGTTGGTAATTAAATAAATAAAAGGTCAATAATAATTGTTTAATATTAAAATAGTGATAATAATATAAGGACCTGAATACAAATTCCCTAAAAAATCCTAAAATAATCAGGGTAATAATTTTATAATATTAAGAATATTTTCTGTGATTTAAGTTTGATTCAAATTTAAATTCATAAACTATAAAGTATTTGAGTTAAAATAAAAATAATGTAGAAGACCCCAGCCCCATCTCTACTTGGCAGAGCCCAATTTCTCTCCGCTCTATCTTCCGCACCAGACCAAACCTGGCAACCACCCTCACCCGCCTGGTCGACGCCAACTGACGTCAGCACGTGGGCCCGTGCTTACGCCAGCTCGATGATGTCACTACCACCGCCCATCTCGGCTAGTGGCTGGTGAGGCCACGGATCGCTAGGCCGTTCCCGCCCTCGTTGTGCCTGCGCCCCTCCGTCGTTTCTCGCCCAGCCAAGCTCGCCCTCGCGCTTATATAAGGCCGCCCCCAGGAGCCCCTCTCCTCACTCCACTCCACCGCCACCACTTAACCACCCCACCCCGCCAGACCAAAAGAGAGGAGGAGGAACAAAGAAGGACAAAAGGAAGGCAGTAGAATAAAAAAGGAGGAGCCAATAGGAGAGGAGGAGAGGTCGAGGCCACCTCGGCGAGGAGAGGTCGCGACAAGGAGGCCGCCCATCTCTGCCTCGTTGCTGGAGGCCACCGACGACCGCTACCCCGAGCCGCCCCCGACATAACTGATGCTTCAGCCTCACCACCGCCGTCCGGCTCCGCCGTGGTGACCCTCCCCATCGTCGGCAGTATTCGCTAGGGCCGAAGCACTCGTCGTCAGTCATCCGCGAGGAAGGCACACGCGAGCCGTTGATTCCAAGATCAACGCGCCACACTCACCCCGTTCAATCTAATCCGAGTCGTCCGCTCGTAATCCAGCGGTGACATACCCCTTCGGGTTAAGTAGCCCAATGATAGGTGAGCTCGTCTATTAGGTTCATTTTTTTAGGAAAACCATCACCGCTGCATACGAGCCCAATTTTCCCCGGCCCACTACTAATCTGCGCATTGAGCATAATGTAGTACTGGGCCGCCGTATTTTAGTTTTCCTTTTAAACATAACTAGCACTACTAAAATTGTAGGAAATATTCTGTCAACCCTAAAATCAAGTGTTTAATTTTTGTAGGCTCCTAAAATGTAGCTCTATTTAGTGGTGCAGTTAGATTTTTTTACTACAAAAATAAAAGTTGGACATATTTATATTAATTGATAATTATTCCTATTCAGATTAGTTTTTATTAATTCTCTGGTTGTCTAAATGCAGTGAATTAAATTAAATCCATCTGCTACTATTATGTACTTAATTATAACATTAATATTAAATTAAAATAAAGTAAATAAGAGCATCACTAAAAGCATTTATTAAATTCTTAAGGAAATGTTTAGGGCCTTCTTCCACCTAAATAAAAGTTGTACGACATAACCCTAACCTAACATGAGTGTTTTGTTTAGGTAATAATCATAATAAGCTAAAACCTCATGTCATAATCCTGCAAGTTTGTTAGTACTGTTATTGTTGTTATTCTCGTGTTATAATGTTATGATTGAGTGATTGTTGCTTGTATGACTTGTTTGTGAATGTCGTGATTGTAATTGTGTGTTTACTTTTACGCAATGTATAGACAAGACAGTTGACGTTGCAGGTGTCACCCTCAGCCAAGAAGCCAACCTAGGAAACACCGCTAAGCAAGGCAAACCATCTTCAAAACTCAAACACTTTGACATACATTTTTTTTTTTTTTGTATCATGTATATGTATCATCATACTACTATATCATTTTAGGATGGGATTATCAAAATATAATCTCAATTAACATATAAAATCTTAATAAGTCATATATATGTGATTATATGACACAAATAAATATTACAAGATACATGTCTTTACTTATATAAATATATTTAATAAATATAAATGAAAAAAATAGGAGGGGCCCAATGCCCCCATACACTTGTTTACGTTATATTTATCAAAATATGTTTTTATAATGTAGTTAGATAAACACATATTGGACCCTATTTGAGATGGCCCCTAGGTCACCGCACCTTTTGACATGGCCTTCTGTCAACGATCGAGGCGTCGTACGAGTCTGCCCTGCTCCTGCTTGACGCTAGCTACGTTTCTGCTACATCTACTAGAGCACTCCCATGTCCATATAACCTACGTACGTACAAACCTGAATGCCCCCTGGATTTTTGGGACCCAAAGCGGCCGCCCCCTGCCCCCCCCCCTCCCCTTAGGACCGGCCCTGAGCGACGGACCAGCGAACATATGATATCAGGTTCATTTAGACCCCAAAACCAAAAAATCGCGCCCGTGGGAGACTCCATTATTTAAGTTGCTCTCACATTTTCTTTATTTTCATTGCGTGATTAAAGATTGTACCTTCACTTACCATTTTTACATGGACCTTTAACTCTGTTTTTTGAAATTACATGAGCCTAGCCATTTTATCCTAACACGAACAACCATGTAATTTGTAACCAACACAAGATCTCATTTCACCGGAAAAGAGCAAAGACCCCATTGAGAAATGCACGTTTTGGGCCTACCAGGATGAGATGTATGAACAGGGCGGTCGAAACGGAAAAAAAGGCCAGATCCGGATCCATCACGCCAGCACGGATCTCGGCGCACGCAAACCCTAAGCGCCCAAACCCCGCTATATATTCCCCATCGTCTCCCATCCTCACTCCTCTCGCCGCCGCCGCCGTCTCGCGAACCCCCTGCCACCGGAGATCTTCAGGCCCCTTCCTCCGCCGCCCGCTCGGAGATCTCCCGGCCTCTCCCTCCGCCATCATGGGGTGCGTGCTAAGATCCCCTCTTCTCCTCCATCCTAACGCGGTACTTGTTCGTTCTACAGCGCCTCTCGTAGAGATATTTCTTCGTTGCGCTCCCTGGCCCTTGCTCCGATACGTAGGCTCTGTAGCTATTTTACCCTTGCCGTTTATGCTCTTGTGTTCTTGGATTAGCAGGCGCCGCGTAGTACCACCATGTGATTTAGGCCGATTTGTGCTAGGGTTAGAGGGGAATGAGGTCGTTGTTCCGATGCGAGGAAACTGAGCTTATTGACGGTCCAGTGCTGATCAGATTCAACATCAGTGCTAAACATATTCATAAGCGACATGAATCCGTTGCCGCCGTGCCATCTGTATTCCAGTGTCCAGATTATTGGGCCCTGGAAGTTGTGCGTGGTAGCATACAATACGAATTACTACTTGATAGTCTCTAGGTTGGTGTTAGTTTACTTCTCATTAGTGTTTGCAGCGAGATTATATGCCCATGTTTAGAACATCTGCACCTCATAATCGTTATGATTCCATGATATCTTAATAAGAGGGGAATGAGGTTGTTGTTCCGATGCGAGGAAGCTAAGCTTATTGACGGTCCAGTGCTGATCAGATTCAACGTCAGTGGTAAACATATTCATAAGCAACATGAATCCGTTGCCGCTGTGCCATCTGTATTCCTTTGTCCAGATTATTGGGCCCTGGAAGTTGTGCATGGTAGCATACAATATGAATTACTTCTGTCTCTAGGTTGGTGTTAGTTTGCTTGTTCTTAGTGTTTGCAGCGAGATTATCCATGTTTGCATGATGCCCATGTTTAGAACATCTGCACCTTCTAATCGTTTGTGACTGCATGATATGTTGCTAGTTTAGAATTCGAGGTGAAATGGTTGGACCATATGCATATGTATGAAACATGCACAGCTTCAGTTAAGTAACAAGTTTTTTATTCCTGGACTTGGTTTGAGATGTGCACACATGTGGTAGTTGGTTGCAACTTATGCTCTTTACTCTTAGCCACATCATGAACATTTTTTCGTATTTATGTATCTCATATAGTTCTATTATTGGATTTTTGGACAAGACTTGTTACTCTTATAGTCTGGAAGTGTAGTGCATCTGATTCAATCTGTGAGTTCTGTTAATTAATTGATGTAAGCATGGATGAATTCTCATTGCAGGAAGACACGTGGTATGGGAGCTGGGCGCAAGCTCAAGACCCACCGCAGGAACCAGAGGTGGGCCGACAAGGCATACAAGAAGAGCCACTTGGGCAATGAGTGGAAGAAACCCTTCGCTGGATCTTCCCATGCCAAGGGCATTGTCTTGGAGAAGATGTATGTTGAACAACAGATTATGTTCCCTTTATTATCTCATGGTCTGTTTCCTGGCTAATGTGCAATTGTTCCCCTGCAGTGGTATTGAGGCCAAGCAGCCTAACTCTGCCATCCGTAAGTGTGCCCGTGTTCAGCTGGTGAAGAACGGGAAGAAGATTGCTGCCTTTGTGCCCAATGATGGTTGCCTGAACTTCATCGAGGAAAATGTATGTGTACCTCTTTCATTGCTTCAATACATGAGATATGTCTACTATACGTAACCAACCTAACCTCTTGGCCTTCACTGGATTCTTCAGGATGAGGTGCTGATTGCTGGATTCGGTCGTAAGGGGCACGCCGTGGGAGATATCCCCGGTGTCAGGTTCAAGGTTGTCAAGGTATCTGGTGTGTCGCTTCTTGCTCTCTTCAAGGAGAAGAAGGAGAAGCCCAGGTCTTAGATTGCATTTTTGATAGGCAAGTATGGAATCGACTTTTTAAGTCTGGATGTTTGAGGAGGAAAGTTGTCTGCTATGTTTACAATGTCCTATGTAACCTGAAGTTGTATTAGTAAGATTTGCTCCTTCTCAGCTGTTTCTTTCTTTTGACAGTTACTATTGAGAGTTTTGTTTCCATGATCTGGATATATTAATGCTGTGTTACTCTGCTGGCTATTGAGTTTTATCTTCCCTGTGCTATGTTTGTTGAATTACGGCAGCAACATTTGAATTGCTGATTGGATGTTTAGGTTACGTTAGATGCGAATGGTTTGTGTAATAAACACACAAAACAAAAATGCAACTCTCCAAAGGCTTTTTTAATTCAAAGTTCTTTATGCTCCCTACATTTCTAATCTAATGCCTACAGTTTTGTTCAAAATACTTTATAAACCTTCACTATATTTACAAGAAAGAATAGGTAGTACATATAGAAAACTAAATGCAAATCGTTGGATACATTACACTTTCTTTGTATGGTGTTGCAGGTATAGATTCTTTCTAAATTTGATCAAAGTTTTGCTAACTTGTACTCCCTTTGTTTCAAATTAAATGATTTCCATTTGTTCACATGTCTACTTAAGAAATGGAGGGAGTAGCATTTTGGATTTTTTCTTGTTGGGTGTTTGACCCGTAGGATTCAATCCTATAGGATTATGCTAAAACGTCATGTAATATGGTACATGAGTACATTTTACGCGATTCTAGCATCTACTTCAATCTCTTGAAATAAATCTTTTGTTTTTCCTTGAATCCTGCGACCCTCGCGAAAGAGCCCCCAAAACTGCATAATAACCACCATATCCAGAAATGGGTAATAATTGCCATATAGAGCATGAACCTAGCAGAGTGCTTCTCTTCCCGCCTCCGTATCTGGAGCACAGATTGAGTAATTCATTTCATGAATGTGATGATGTCACATGAAAAGGAGAAGTACAGAAGCTGGAATATAGGTCTCTGAATTTGTGCGTCGCCTGATCAGACTTTAAACTATATGAAACACGCTTTAGATGCAATATGGCGGTTCTATTAGAGTTACCTAAGGTACAGTATTACACATGGCCGCTCGTGTAGGAAGAAATAATGTGAACAACAATGTTTATAGTACAACTAAGCTTCTAGATTATTATTATTTTGTTGGAAAATCTTCTAGAAATTAGCTGAGAGCTACAATTATACATTACAATATTCTATGCAATGGCACATAGTTCTGTTTTGCCTCCGTGTGAGCGACTGTTTATTGCTCCGTTGTGAGCTGTGTGGTTGATCTGTGTGGTTAATCTTAGAGCATCTCCAACCGTTCGCCCCTCCAAGCCGATTTTCGGCGTTATTTTAGCGCCCCCCCCGATAGTGGCTTTTGGGGGGGGGGAGGCGGCCACCCAGCCGCGGCCCCAAGATACCCCCAAGTTCGGTCAAATTTCGACCAATTCAAAGTAAATTTGGGCCAAATCAAGTAAATTAGACGAACTTCGACCGATTTTATTAATATTCGGGCATATTTTACATAAACGACGAAAAAAAAGAAAAACTAGTCTACTGCTGGAAGAGGAAGGCGTAGAGATCGTCCATGGACGTCTCTTGGGCGCCTCCTCCAGCAGTGCCGCCGGCGGCGCCATCGTCGTCGTCGCCGCCATACTTTGGCTCCGGCTTGATGCCGGCCTGCGCGCCACAGGTCCCGCAGCCGAGCGGCCCCCTTCTCCTGCGCACCCGCAGCGGCGCCTCCTCCTCCTCCTCCTCGTCTGTGCCGTCCAGCACAATGAATGGCGGCGGTGGAGGCGCCCACTTGTTGCGGCTGCTGCTGCCCTCGCCGCGTGCCGCCTTCTTCCTCGCCGCCTCGGCCCTCGCCGCCTCAGCGCGCTTCTTCGCCTCGGCGAGGTCCCACGCCTCCTGCTGGAGGCGCATCTGCTCGGCGATGTAATCATTCCTTGCCCACGCCATCTGGACGGCGAGCTCCTCCTCGTCGTCGTCGGCCGTCGGTGGAAGCGGAGGCGGGGCGACTTCCTTGTCCTTCTTCTTCCCGAGCATGGAGCCCAGGAAGCCACGACGCTTTGGCTGCGCCGATGGGGTGCCGATGGTGACGCCGCGGTTGAGGCGACCGGAAGGCGCCGGGGTGGGATCCTTCTTCACCTCCAGCTTCACCTCGGTTTTCACCGGGGTGAAGAACTGCGGCGGCGAGAATGCCGGCCCCGATGAATGGGAGCCGGTGGAGCGCGAAGGTCGACCGCCGAAGGAGGAAGAAGAGCCGCCGTCGTCGCCCACAGCGGCCTGGCGCGGCTGTAGGAGCGGCGGACCGCCACCGCGGCCCCGTAGCCCAGCAGTGGGTACTCGAGACGCGGCGTGTTGCCGTTCTCGATGTACCGCATCACGTACTCCAGCGTGCGGCCCTGCGCGCTCCACCACCGGAGGCGCCCGTCGCGGTTGTTGCGCCCAACCACCGGCGTCAGGCCGTTGGTGGAGGCGACGGCCTGGGCTCGCCGGGCGTCGAAGTATGCCTCCCAGGACGGCGCGTTGGCGGGGTCGCCGCGCTCTGCCGCCGTCATCATAGCGCGGACGGCGTCCACCTCCCGGCGAAACGCGCCGGAGCCCACCAGAGGCATTGGAGGCACCGGCACCCCGCCGGCGGACAGCACCCACCCGTGGGGTGGCCTGGTGTCCGTCGGGCATGGGTAGCCGGCCTGCGCGAGGAGGAGCGCCTCCATCTGCGATAGGTTGCGGCTCCTGAAGCCGTTGCGGGCGAGGTTGTCGTCGGCCATGGCGATCGAGAGGAAAACTCGAGAAGAGAAGGCGAGAAAGAGAGGAGAGCTCGAGATGAGAATGCGCGGCTAGAGCGCCCCGGCGAGCCCCTTTTTATAGCGGGGGAAGAACGCGAACAGACGGCGGGACACGCGGCGGCGCGGTCGACGGACCGTTGGGTATCTCGACGCGCCGCATTGATGCTCTCTGCGCCGATTGGACTCTTCACCGACGCCGCATTGATTCTCTGCGGTGACGGCAGGTGCGGGGAAGCCAATGCGAGAGGATGACGACGACGCGTGTTCATACGCCGACAGGTGGGTCGCGGCGCGTGGCGCGCGCGAAATCGCGCGCGCTTTCCTTTCATCCGGCGACTCCAAGCGACCCCCAGCGCGCCGGGTTTGGCTTGGGATCGCTGGACTCAATTTTGGCCCAATCCGGCGCTATTTGGGCTCTTGGGGGCGTGGCTGGGCGATTTTCCTCCATCCGGCGCAAATAGCGCCGTCTTGGGGGCCTCTTGGGGGCGCGGCTGGAGATGCTCTTAAACGTCTGCCAGATCATCTCCAGTCGTTCGCCCCCCAAGCCGGTTTTCGGCGCTATTTTAGCGCCGCTTGGGGGCGCTCAGGCGGCGAAACCGGCTTGGGGCGGCCGGCCCCCCAGCCACGGCCTCCAAGTCGGGTGATGCTGACGCAGATTCGCTCCAGATTCGATCCAGAAAAGGCGCAAATTCATCTTTTGAACGCAAATTCAACACGAAAACATGAAATATCGGTGTAGTTCGGCACAATTCGGCGTACAGCGTGGAATGCAAACACATAGTTCGACACAAATACAAATACAAATCAAACTAGGCATTGCCTTTGCGCATCCATAGATGATCCACTAGATCTTCCTACAGTTGACGATGTACGTGCGGGTCTCGGATCTCCTGGCGCATGTTGAGATAGGCTGCCCAATCTGGTGGTATCTGGTGATCAACAACCGCAAGAGACCCCTGGTTGAGATATGGTTCAGAGTCATACACTAGATCTTCTTTCTCACTCTCAATGATCATGTTGTGCAAGATGACACAACAATTCATCACCTCCCACATTTGATCTTTCGACCAAGTCTGAGCGGGGTACTGGACAACGGCAAATCGAGATTGTGGCACCCCAAATGCCCGCTCGACATCCTTCCTACAAGCCTCCTAACACTTGGCAAAGTGGGCGTACTTCCCTCCTGACACAGGGTTTGAGACAGTCTTCAAAAATACCGGCCATCTTGGATAGATGTCATCTGCTAGGTAGTATCCTTTGTTGTACTGGTGCCCATTGACCTCGAAGTTAACAGGAGGAGCGTGACCTTCGACAAGCCTGACAAAGACATTTGAGCACTGCAGGACGTTGATGTCATTGTGTGTTCCTGGCATGCCAAAGAAGGAGTGCCAAATCCAGAGATCATGTATAGCAACTGCCTCAAGTACCACACTGCAGTGACCTTTTGCGCCCTTGTACATCCCCTGCCAAGAAAATGGATAGTTCTTCCATTCCCAATGCATGCAATCGATGCTTCCAAGCCTCCCACGAAATCCTCTTGCTTCATTCTCTGCTAGGATCCGAGCAGTGTCTTCAGCATTGGATGCTTGCAAGTACTGTCCTCCAAAGCAGCCCACCACTGCTCTGCAAAACATGTACATGCACTCAAGGGCGATGGACTCGGCCATGCGTGCATAGTCTTCCTGTTGATCATCAGGAGCTCCGTATGCAAGCATCCTCATGGCCGTTGTGCACTTCTGAAGTGAGGAGAATCCAACTGTGCTGGTGCAATCTTTCTTGCAAACGAAGTAGTTGTGGTACTCTCGGAGTGAATTGACAATGCGAAGAAAGAGCTTTCGGCTCATGCGGTATCGGCGCAAGAATACCTTCTCGCCGTGCAGGGGAACATCGGCAAAGTAGTTGGAGTAGAGCAAGCAGTAGCCCTCCGAACGTCGCCTCTCCTTTGCCTTCTGGTGGCCCATCTTGGACCCGCCTTGCTGCGGCGCCGTGTTGGCGCCGAACAGGCCGGCCAAGGCGGCGAGCATCATGGGGTGCTCGTCGTCCTGGGCGCCGGCGGCGGCCTCTTCCTCCTCCATCAGCGCGGCGAAGAGCGCCTCGTCGTCGGAGTCCATCTCGGCGCGGCAATTCGCCGAACACCTGGGGCGCGGGGTGGGTGCGGCCAGCCGCCGGTGGTCTCGGCTGGGCGCGACGCGCCGGCCAACCGCCGGTGTACTAGGCAAGGCTTGGAACGGGGCGGTGGGGTGAGCAGCGGTGTGTTTGGAGGCGACGCAACGGCTACCTTGCGGCGGCGCGGCACCAACGGCGACAAGGGCAGTGGGGAGAGGCGATCGATTTTTGGGCAGTTTTCCCTGCCAGTGGGCCAGCCGGCTCTTTTCGCTTCGTCCGGCGCCCTCAAGCGACCCCCAGCGCGCCGGGTCGGCTTGGGATCGTCGGACTCAAAATCGACCCAATCCGACGCTATTTGGGCCCTTGGGGCGCGACTGCGTGGATTTCGTCCGTACGGCGCAAATAGTGCCGGCTTGGGGGCGCGGCTGGAGATGCTCTTAGTATGGCCTTTTATTTTGGTCTTATCAAATTTTCATCCCTCAATGGATGCGCCGATTGCAAGCATCTACAAGGAGTTTCTTGATAATGCTTGAACTCGCTCTTCCCTTTCCTGTCCTCTTCTGATCGTGACTTTGTATTTTCGTTATGTAAGTAATGAAAAGGAGTTATCCACAGTTAAAAAACAATTGCATGGCGTATGATAATGCTTTTCATAGCAATTCACACAGCGTAAGATGATAGGAGGAATTAGTCGGACGCGACGATTTGGCTCTAGGGTCCAAATGGTCCTGATATCCAGTACGTACGATATGCAATGTTGTTGGGGAATGAGCATTAATTGTGGACCGTTCTGTATTTTGTAGTGGGTTCTGTCCGTAGAATGACTGGTAGGCTGGTTGACGACTCCGTTAGGACTTAGGAGTGAACAGTACCAAGCCAACGGGAGTGTTGGGGCGTGGTCAGGGCGGCAAATCAACTGTATGTATCCGTGCCGCTGTTGCGCAGGGAGCTTTATCAATCAGTGATAACTCAAAAGATTTCTCCATTAATAATATTGTGGTATAGATACATCATGCTTAAAGCACTGTTTCACAACAATAACTGGTTAATATAAAAAGCACACTACTACTAATCGGTGACTAGTACTATTCCACTCGATCCATCCACTACATGCTCACACCTGATTGAAATGCCCCATTGCGATGAGAAGAACGGCCAGTACAATGGAAACGCCATTAGCCAGCAGGATTACGGCAGAGATGCATGTGTTAATCCTGGCCGTTTAGCTGTGGTAGCCACAGTGGAAGGTGGCGGATCTCGACTATAGCAAGAACACGGTGGGAGGATGGATCAACAAGCTCAGAGTTCCTCTGCCGTAAGCTCTGGATTGGGTTCAGCGGATCTATAGGTGTCGACAACATCGCTGGATACTGGTTCTGCCATTCATAAAACGAACACTTGCCAAGCTGCAAGCTGCAACATCAAAATGAAACAAAGCATTATCTAGCTAAGCATGGAAAACTTTGAAAAAAAGGAAAGTTCACAAGCCGGATAATCTGCAAGATGAACTCACAAGTCACATCAGGCATCACACACTTGTAGAAAAAAACGCTCTCCTGGCCTGGAACCATTCCTTCCAGTCCACACACGAATGATATGACCTTCTCCCCACAAAATGGGCATGGGATAAGAGGAAGGCAGTCACTCCGGCGAAGACTGAAGTGAGGAGGAAGAAGAAGAAGCCAGCCATTGATGCTTGGATGAACTGGTTTGGTGCTCCTCCACTCGAATGGTTGCTGCTTGTATTTATTACGAGTGTCAGCCAAGTGTGGAGTGAACAGGAATCAGTCAGCTTTGCTACTGATGTCCTTATTTCTACAACCGGCAACGAACTGTAACCTTACGATAAAGAATGAACATACAAAACAACTCTTCTGGTAAACGTAATAAATCTTAAACTTCAAAAAAAAAACAGCACACCCATATTCTTGTATATTGACAGTATAAGCAAGGCGCTTTTGCTATTTCTCCCAAAGTAGTTATTTGTAATTACTTGTTTCTAAATTGACCTTCATAAGCCTGAAATCGCACACAAAAACTGTGTGCCATTTAAGTTCAGAGATGTGCATACAAGTATTTAGTTTTGTTGCTAAGATAAACAGCCCTCACAGCTATCCACAGACTAGAGGCCATCACATGACTACTGTACACAACGGTCAATACGAGTTGCAGAACGTATCCCCTCTCCATGCATCTGCCAGAAAAGAAGAGAACCAACCATGAATCGGCAACAAAGAAGAGGAAACTTACGATCAATTATCTTGGAACTTTCGACTCAAAAGTAACTGTTAATCAACCAGACGTTAACATGTGGCACAGATATAAAATCAAGCATGATACCAACATCAAACTCCCACGTTTCCATGTAGGGTGCAAGAGAACTCACCATCTTGACCTTGTCGGCTGGGTCCGTGAATATGATGAAGTCACTAGCTGTTCACAGAACAACAAACGTTAGATTCTCAGTGGAGGGCTCATCATGAGCCTACTAGTCATGATCCATAATCAGCACGATACACAATATCTAATGTACTCCCTCCGTTCCAAAATAACTGTCTCAGCCCTCCGTTCTAAAATAACTGTCTCAACTTTATACTAGCTCTAGTATAAAGTTGTACTAAGGCTAACACAGTTATTTTGGAACGGAGGGAGTAGTAACTGACACCAAAAACAACATCAGAACTTCTTGCTGTCAGACAGTTTTACGAGATGATACCTGGTACATGTGTTGTCCTTTATATAAAAGAAAACCTGCATTGTCCAAGCTTTCCACAATAACATCTAAATCTGGAACTTGCAAGCTGATTTTATCTGCTAAACTATGTATCTCCTGCAAAAGGAAAATTACAGAACATCAGATGAACAGTGGATCCCCAAGAATATGCTCCTATTTACTGGAGAAATGCATAACAAAAAACCAAAATGCATGAAAAGCAAGCAAGCCAAATGTTGTCGATCATAGCAGGGACCAGGATTGTAACTGAACTAAAATTTGTACTCTTTCCATGTCAACTGATTTGCCTGTTTCAGTTTTTTAAGACTGATTTGCCTGGTTTTTGTATGTGCAATAACTAACAGACCTAGAGCCTTTCAAAATTAATATTTTAGATGCATAATTGCTTACGGCTCTTGAAAAGCGATCTTTTTGCTGCAACTCAGATTGCTTGTTTAAGGCACTCATAAGTCTCTTTGTCTCCTTTTGTTGGCTCATCCCACCACTCCGAGTAAAGTCCACACAACCATGCTCATCAACAAATTTATCATATAAGGATTCTTTCATGATCTCAACAACATCCTGCGACAAAATTAAATGCAGAATGTTTAGATTGCAAGCCCCATATTAGATTAAAATGGTGTGCCTCTTGATGTTATCTAACTATTCGACTGTCTATTGGCCAAACGACACTCTGCATAAGCCTTAGGCATGCAGTAAGCACCATACGTTCACATTTTCAGATTTAAAGTAAAGCAGCAAACAGACAGATAAAATAAATCTGCGACATCGACATCATATGGAGATTAAAAACATAATTCATCCTGCTTAAGTTTGATTCAGAAATTTGCTGAGGATGAAGCGTAGCAAGAGAAAGAACTCAGATCTTACCAGCAATATGGACAGGAACCTAAACCAACAGAAAAATTCTCTGGTGATAATTTAGCTACAGAGTATGAGGAAATCCAAGCTGGCAGTGTAAGGGTACAAGGTGTGCATACGTACAAATGAGGGAAGAGGTAAGTATTCAACTTATTTACCTTTGCATCTTGTTCAGTCACTTCTTCTCTTAGATCCACCCGAGCACGAGCTTCTGCTAACCTCGCAAGGCTTTCCAATTGTCTGGCTGTGATGGGTGTGCCATCAGAACAAGTACTGTGGGCTCTCAAACTCAAGTAAAATTCCCGCAGTACTACCGCTGCTGGTTTTGACATACTTAAACCGAGGGAAGAAAAATAACATAATGAGAATTCATTGCATTACGTACTTCCTTTGTAAACTAATATAAGACGTTTTAGATCACTACTTTAGTGATCTAAAACATCTTATATTTATGAACGGAGGGAGTATATCATATATGGAAATAATAAGTGAAAAGGAGCTGAAAAAATACCGGGGGGTAACATAGCTTCTTGCGTAAGATATATACTTGCGAAGAAGTGGTTCAGGTAACGGAACAAAGTCCCTATCTTTCTCTGGGTGTAGTCTCAGCCTTGAAGCTAATTTTTTCTCATCAATTCCAATCCCCATAATGCCATTAAATTGAGGCACTGAGCATGGAGCAAAGTTGCAAATCAACAACGATGTATAGGGTTTCACATGTAAAAAGGAACTAAAAATATTATGGAATAACCAAACAACGACCTGTTCTTAGCCTCTTGTTAGATGAGCCAGGACCTCCGTCGTTGGTATGGAGCTGCATATGAAAAAATTGACTTTGCCTTAGTTTTTCTATTAGATTATAGCCCTGACATGGTTATATGTGATGATATTGCTCATCAGTACTATATGCTTAAGGTGTGGATCAAAAATGGATAGCAGAAACTTACTGCCATTATATGGTCTGATACTCTCTTATCTAGAAACAAGTCTGGCTTGTCAAGTAAAATGAATACCAAGTCAAACCGAGAGAGCAGGGCAGCATTCATCTTTAAATTCTCATTCACTGTTTTCCCTCGGCTGCAAAAATGGTATACTAGAAGTTGGAGACAACCCAGGAATTTAAGATCTGTTACCTACATCTCACTGATAGAAACAACACCAGAATACACAAGGAAATGGTATTTGCTTGCAGGTCTGTCTGTTCAGGCGCAGTGACTTGTGTGAGTGCAAAAAAGAACATTGCATTGACAAAAACAACCACACTGTAGTAACAGCACATCGCCCGTATAGACATACAGAGACAACAGTACAGGTAATGAGTATCAATTGAAAAAGTAAAGATGAATGAAGACAACATATCCAGAATGATTGACATTATACGGTAAGCAGGGATCGAAAAATTTATTAAAGGATGGAAAAGATTAACCCACTCGTAATGACCGCCAACAGGATTAGCAGCTGCCAGCACAGCAGTGCGGGCAGATAAACTCGCCACAAGGCCAGCCTTTGCTACAGATACACACTGCTGCTCCATGGCTTCCAGTAAGGACTGAGAACACAGATTCAATTTCAAACAAGGCAAGTATGGAACATCTATTACTGAATGAACATTTCATCAAGAAGCTTGTATCAGGTGAAAACTAAGAATAATACCTGATACTCTGCTGACATTTTGTCAAACTCATCAATACAACATAGCCCACGGTCAGCAAGAACCATGGCCCCTATAAAGCCAAGAGCTTAACATTATTTTGATCCTAGCACAAATTCTAAGACCTTAAACCACATCACGACAAAAAACATTAGAACAGCTGATTATATGACAATAAATGACCCAATAAGGTGACTTTCTGACTAGGTTCCACACAGAATGTGTGAAGAACAAATATATCCTCCATGCTTACCAGCCTCAAATGCATAATCGCTTGTCATTGAATCTTTAACCACAGCAACGGTTAGACCAGCATTTGTGGTTGTATTCCCACATACATATATTCCCCGTGGGGAAACAGATGCTGCAGCTTTTAGTAATTGGCTCTTGCCTAGTCCTGGATCGCCTGCAATAACATTAAGCAAGAGTATGATTGCATCATGGGCAGTGTTAATAATGTAGTACATGAATCAAGATTGGTAGACTATAAGGATTACCAACAATAATAACATGGATGTCTCCCCTAATTGGGACTTTGTTCTGATCCATTGAATGCTTCTGCACAGCACCAAAAAGCGCAAGAGTGATACCAGCTGGAATTTGGAAACGTTGATTTAGGCATGCCCAGTCATACAATGCAACGAAGAAACAAAAAGAATCAGAAGATGAGGCATCCAAGCAAATACTGCTGCGCTGAAATGAGTACTCTGTGATATCGACAGTCTTCTAAAATTGGACTAAACAGATGCCTAAGCGTTAGGTGCCGCCTTTCCACCAAAGATTTAAGTCAGCAGGTCGTCATGTACTAATGAAGGTGCAGGTACATTATATAAATTTATCATACGAAGAACTGGAGATGGACAAACATTCATTCTGGATGTTTGCTCTCTTAGAAAATAAAGCATGTTGTTACTCTACTTGCCAAACTTCTGATAATTCAGTATTTTTACGTTCAAATATACAGTTTATATTGTCTTCTTACCTTCGTTCTTTAGAACGCTCTCTCTTGAAAAGAAAGAGAACACATCCCCTTATTGAACTACGAGTCTAAAGCCACTAATAGCTTGATCGGTTCCTCACCCCTGAATTGCATAATATTTTTTTGAGATGGCGCAAGAGCACTTGCCGTGAAATTACGAATAATCAAATGATCATTACTGAAAACGCTGTACATGTCCAGAACTAATGAAGCAAAAATAATGGAAACCAGTTGTCATTTCTTATATACAGAAACTAAAGGGGGCAACAGATTTCAACAAACGATTTATTTCCAAATGTTTGGACAACTCTGAGCAGACGAAAATGCAAATATTTAAACACATTAAATAGCCAGTACAAACACCTTCTATTTAAATTACTGCAAGAAAATACCATATTAGGATTTAAACAGTTTACTAAAATAGAAAATTACCTTTTACAAGTTCATGCCCGTAGATGGAGGGGCAAAAGGAGTGAAGTATTTGACGAAATACATCAGCACCATGCTCATTCTTATATTCGATGATGAATTTAAGATCCTTATCAGTAAAAGTTTCAAAACTGAAGGATCCAGTAGCCAGAATATCAGTAGAACTTGCATCTGAATTTTCTGAAACATGGGCCTTGGAGTTCCTTACTGAGATTGCTTCCAAGTACAAGTAGTATAAACCCTGATTTCTGCTTTTGGACTTTCCTGAAGAATATTAAAAAATATATGTATAAAACCACAAGAGAACTTAAGAAAATAAGCATCTATATTGTAAAAACAAGAATGTTTTGGAAAAAGAATGCTCGGCATCAGACTAACATGAGCTTCGTTGATTATATTTGTATAGTAGAAGCAGAAAGAACTACATAAGAGATAAGGATACGATCATGGAATCGGTTGTGGTATAATCACCAGACAGGCAGCAACTGAACCCAATGCAGCTGAGCCTAGAATACAGGCCAGTTGTACCGACGCTGCAGCTCCTGCAACTACCCAAAACTAGTACTAGTTGTCTATGACGCGACTCCAGTGCATTCGATTAGTCCAACCAGATCAATGTCATTGGTATCATTGATCTTGAGACCAGTCCAGGACAGTGCAACTAGATTCAAATATGAGTTGTAGTCGGTTAGGATTATTAGATATTTAGACATAAGGTCATATACAGATACGCTAGTAGAGACACATACTACATAAAGGAACTGTATTACATCAAATCAATGAAGGAACAATTTACCTCTATCTCTCGCTCTTTGTATCTCCCATCAAGCCGATGCATTGCACCGACCTACCACCCATCATCTGCCCTAACCCGTGATGGCACGGAGGAAACATAGGTATTGACCTTGTCCTCCTCTCACCCACAAGGTCACAACTATTGGCTGCCGCAAGAGCGTGGCAATGGATGCTGCCTCCAGGAGCACAGAGTCTGTCCCGCCATATCCCTCCTGGACACGTTTCATTGCTGACATTGTATGTTGCTGTGTCACTTCTCTTCTTTGTGTGGCGTGAATGGCCTTTTGTATGGGATACCATGCATGACAGAGACATCATCACAAATATTGCATTTGGGCCATGGCCACCACACATAGTAACCTTTTGGCTATCGTCATTGTTCTATAAACTATTCCCAAGTCTTACATTCAAGGAAATCATACAAGCAACGATATCTAAAACAGAGTGAATGTTTTGGTGAAGGTAAAGATAAAATGTGGGGAGGTTCTAGGGATACCAAAATAGCAGGGGAGGTTTTCGCTAAGAGTAACATGAAACTTGATAATGCTTCTCATAAACTACTTATACGGTTAAACCTAGTAGTCCATAATGCACCAGAACTAAATAACCAACCCAAATAACAGAACGACCTTAACAAAAGATTGAAAACATATGTGCTCTACAGGTGTTGCAGGCAATTTGGGGCACCTGAACATTAGCATTTTTTGTTTTTAGCAAAGAGGACTCAGGGCTTGAAGCAATGTGAAATATAGTATCCAGGAAGGTTCAGAAATGAACAATGAAAAACAAGATGCTAGGTTCTTCCAAATTGTACCTCCTCCAACATCCATATAGTTGTTCAACACTTTGACGATTCCGGTTACCGTTACAACCTCTCCAGGGATGCAACAATCTACAAGATCTTCTGTAAGTTCACATTCTATAGTTCGTGGCACTCGGCCTTCTTCCCGGTTTTCAGCACTAGAAAGCTCCTGTATCCTGTATTGGAAAAAAAAAACAGAGCTTAGTGTTACAAGCAGAGAATGACGCGGATTATCTATTTATCACTTGCCTTATTTTCTGAAAATCTATCAACTTGGCAGTAGATCTCACTGGGGTGAAGGTTCTGCCCTTGCAACCCTGAATTACGCAGGATACTGGAGGTGAAAATTTCCCATCAGAGAACACACGACGGATGGCTGTAGTACACTTCATGCATTGGAAATCCAGCTCCAGAACTAGAGGCTTCACAGTACTGACTTTTACAACAGTACCACGCACGGTAACTAGTTTCTCTATGAGGTGAATCTACAAGTCAGTACTTCATTTAGATGCAGAAGCACGTGCAGAACACAAGGATAAAGACAGAAATTCTTACTAATATAGGCCGCTTTCAAATTCTTCAAAGCAATTATTGTGTCAGTGTGGTTGTAAAGCCTGATGTTGACCTTGTCTATGTCGTTCAACTGGAAGCCCCTGCCTGAGCAGTTAGCCTGAAGAAAACATCAAGAATCAGCACAGTGAGTGAAAAAACAAAGCACAAAACACTAATAATTTTTAGCATGAAAAGAAGCATCAACCAGATGAACTGCAGCTCCCATGCAAAGCAAGGCTTGTTTAGGATTTTCCCTGAGAGCATCTAAGAGGTTGGTACCGGCACACAAGTTCTTAAGCTGCTGGAAATCAATCGGAAGGAAGAAAATAGCATCATCCTCTTCAACCTGTGAATGTAGTCATAGTTATAACCGCATGAATTCATTCATTTGTTGGAACCGAAAATATTCTTACAAGTCTAATGATAAAAGCACACCATGAAGAGATGTGTTTAAACCATTTCCATATGATTAGCAATTTATTGTGCAACTACATGATCTATGACTTTATTTTCCAATAGGAACCTTGCATCCTGCTTCAGGTAGTCATAGTAGCATCATATTGGAGTATAATTAATCATATGATACTGACAAAGTGGACTGCAAATGTATCAACCTTATTCAAAAAAATAAAAGCTCCTTCTCATTCATTTCCTCCCCTAAAAATGAGTATTCCCTTTTCCGATTAGACATGTCACTACTCCATATACGCATTAGGACCTTAATGCTGAAGAATGTAGAAAAAAATTCTCCACCAAATTTCGAGCTCGATTCAATCAGGTAAGTAAATTATTACCCACATTCTGCCCCAAATTTCAAGGTCGATTAAATTAGGTAAGTAAATTATTGCCCAAATTCCGCCCTAGCAGTAAGGAACCAACACACATTCTACTAACAACGGTACCCAATCAACATCTAGCATCGCAAGCTTAGGAACAAAAAATAGTTGGAACCAAACAGACATTAGGCACGAACCTACAAGCATTTTAACAGAACATTTCGACTAACGAGTAACGAGTGATCAGCCAAACTGATAAAAAAACCAGGCACCAACCGGCCGCGTAGCAACCGCGATAATAGCATCGCGCCCGAACGGATTAAGCAACCCTAGAATCGCATCGCGGCGAGAGGTGACCGAAATGGGTGCGATGTACGGGGATATGGAGACACGTGCTTACTCGTGGGAGGAGCTTCGCCCTCTCCTCCAGCTCCAGGACCTTAACCAGGTCGCCGACGAGCCTGGCCCTGGGGTCATCCGTCGGGAGGTTGGTCTCCTCGGGGAAGTATCTCGGCCAGACCTCCATGAGCTTCGGCGTGGAGGCGGCGTCGATGGGGCCGCAGACCGGCCGGGCCTTCGCGATGTCGGCGTACATCTCTCCGGTGGCCCCGTGAATTATCTTCTCTGAGGATTTGGGCGGCGGGCGGCGGGCGGCGGTGGTGGGTGACGGCGGTGACGAGAGGCGAGGCTTGGGGGGCGGGCGGAGCGAAAAAATTAGCGGGGATTTTGCGCGGTGGGCGTGGCGGGGTGGTGACGCGACAGAGAGGTGGTGATTCGGGGCGCGGGCGCGGCGATCTCTGTGACGGGCAGTGGGTCCAGGGGCGAGGGGGGTTTGATAATTTGCCCTGGATTTAGTTGGGCACTGGTGATTTGCCACAATTTTACTTTAGGCTTAGATAATTTGTCACACTTTATCCTAGTTTCTTGACCATTTGCCTGTGTTTTGCCGGGTATATAATTTCTTTATCATCATGATAAAATCTCGTGGAAGGAACTATATACTCTTTGGTATTTTTGCAATCTTATATGTACGTGGCTCCCTCAACGCAACATGTTGACGGATTTTGAAGGGTTCGTCTTATTCATCCCATTTAAGAGCATCTTCAGCCGTTCGCCCCCCAAGCCAATTTTCGGCGCTATTTTAGCGCCGCCTGGGGTCGCTTTGGCGGCGAAAACGGCTTGAGGGGGCCGGCTACCCAGCCGCGGCCCCAAGATACCTCCAAGTTCGGCCAAATTTCATCAAATATAGTCGAACTTCAGCGAAATTTATAATGTTCGGTCTAAATTTATTACATAGGTAGAAAATAAAAAAACTACTAGGTCGTCGCCTTCACTGCTCGCCTCCTCCTGCGGCACCGTCGACGCCGCTCGCCGTCGTCCCTTCACGGGTACTCGACGCGCGGCTCGTTGTCGTCCTGGACGTGGTAGAGGACATTGAGGAGTGTGCGCTCCTCGGGGCTCCACCACAGCATCCGGCCGAGGCGGTTCATCGGGCCCGACACCGGTTACAGCCCTTCGGTGGAGGCGAGCGCCTGGTTGCGGCGCTCCTCGAAGTGCGCCGTCCAGCGGGCGACGTTGTCCGCCACGTTCGTTGTGTCAGTGAGCTCGGCCTCCACCATTGTGGCGCGGACGGCGAGGACTTCCCTATCGAACTGCGCCCCTTGAGGCAGCGGCGGCACCGGCACGCCGACGGCACTTAGCACCCAGCCGGGCGGTGGCCGCATGTTCGGCGGGCAGGGATAGTTCCCCTAGGACAGGAGGATCGCCTCAGTGCAGGTGAGGGCGCGGCGGATGCCGTTTATGTTGCGGGATTGCGGTCCATGGCGAGCGGATTGCGCGCGAGAGGGGAGGAAAGGAGGAGTAGAGTGCGCGGTGTCCCTCGACGGCGAGCCCGCTTTATATAGCAGCGGGGGGTGCATGCGGCGGGGACACGCGGCGGACGCTGATACGTCCAAAACGTATCTATAATTTATGCTTGCTCCATGCATGTTTTGTGTGATATTGCTATGATCTAGATACACTTTCATACACTTTTGATCATATTTGGACTAACCTATTAACTCAGTGCACCCCAGTGTCAGTTCCTGTTTTCTGTTGTTTTTCTATTTCAGTTTTCCCCCATATAAAAAGTGCCAGAAAAAATCGGGAAAATTCAGATAAAAAATCAGCGTGAAGGAAGCTTCGCGAAGAGCCCGAGAGGGGCCAGAGGGGAGCCAGGGGGCGCCTGGGGCCCCTGTTCCACCTCTGGCTGCCCCCCTTCGCCTATTTATTCTCCGTCACGGGAAAACTCCAGAAGAAGAACCCTATTCCGCAAACTCGCCTCTGTTCCGCCGCCGCCGCGCTTCCGAGATCGGGAGCACCAGAAGACCTCTTCCCAGCACCCTGCCGGAGGGAGGATTGACCTCCGGGAGTCTCCTCTCCGCCATGGATGCTCCCCGGATGTCTCGTGAGTAGTTTTCCTTGGACCATGGGTCCGTGATCAGTAGCTATGTGATGTTCTCCTCCCCTCTTTGATCTTCATTGTTTAGACCTCGTGAGCTGCCCTACATGATCGAGGCACCTTTGTAATATTTCTGATGTTGCTATGCTGAGTTTGATGGGATCTGATGGATTATGAGATTATGTTCAGATTGTGATAGAGTAATATATTTGGTTTTTTATCTCTTATATTTTTGTTCCTAAGTAATTATTGCATGTTCCCCGTTGCTGTTTATTGCTTTGGCCAAGTAGTAGGTAGTGACTCCAAGAGGGAACGTTGTGCTAGATTGTGGGTTCATGCCCCCCGACGACACGCTTGAGTGACAGAAACATGAGTCTAGGGGATGTGATATTGCCACAAGGGGGAAAACAACGGTGCTTGTAACCGCGGTTACAAGGATTGTTTACTTTACGCAAAGTTCTTTTTAATGCAGTTGTCTGTTGCTTTGGGTTTACACTTTGGGTGGGGCTCGCAACTTAATACCAGTGAGATGTTCTGGATAGATATCTCAAGGTGGATGATTAGTAGTAGATGCAGATGGATTTCGGTCTACTTATTTTGGCGTACCGCCCGTGCTTTTGAGCCTCTTCCTTTCTTTTGTAGCATAGTTAGCATTGCGGTGCGTTCATAATCCTGTCAATTGCCCTTCTGTAATTTGTTTACCTCGCATAGCAGTTTTATCGTCTTTTGAGAGAGAGACATCACTGGTGAACATCTCGTATCCCGGTCCATATCCTTATTACTGTTTCCAAGCTAAATTTACGTTACTGCTTTTACTTGCTATCATTATCCCTTGCGTTTTATCCTTTGTGAACAACAAGACCGGAGAGATTGACAACCTCTCTGAACTTCGTTGGGAACAAAGTTATCTGTGTCTGTGTGCAGGTCCGCGTCAGTTGCGCCGCTGACACCTACTTATCATCTCTGGAGTCCTACTGGAGACAAACCTTGGTATCTTCACCGAGGGAAAATTGCTGCTGCACTACATCTCAAACCTTCCACTTGGGGTAACCAACGAAGGGCGAGAAGCCATCAAGCAAGTTTTCTGGCGCCGTTGCCGGGGACTCCGAGTGCTAAGATAGGGGAGTTGCACACTACCCTTTACCTTTGTTTTTTTAGTCTTGTTAGTTTCCTTTTAGTTTTTATCTCAGTGTCCTTTATCAAAAATCAAAAAAAAATAGTATGTCTAGTTCCTTACTTGCCAATCAATGTCTAACTTCTTTGAAACTAGATCCTATTGGCATGGAGGATTCACCGAGGATCAACAAGAATATTACAAGGAATACCGCTTGTCTCAAAAAGGGATACAATTATGGAGACTCATACATCAATCGTATGAGTATGCTAAAAACTTGTGCTCAATATATAATATATCTTTCTGCAGGATTGAATCTTGTTGCTTTATGAGGCACAAACACCTTGCTTTCCAATGTGAGTACAATGAGGATGAAACCTTAGCTTCTTATGCTAAGGGAAATTATGATTTTTATGATGCAGAACAAATAGAAGAATTTGTTGCTTTTAAGGGTGCCTATGAAATTACTTCTTTTCTTGAAAATATTGATGACGCCCCTTAGAGATCTGAGAGTCTTGCTATACTTAACTATTGTTTGGAAAATTATGATGCAAATTATTATATTATTGATCATCTTGAGAGAATATCTCCCCCAAAGGAAAAGACTAATGTTTTGCAGGACTCTATAGAAGAAGAAATTACTGAACCTGAAAGCTCTTTGGATGAAGAAGAGGAGGAGAGTGACGAACAAAAGGAGGAAGAATGGAGCCATCCATGTCTACCTTCTAATGAGAGTAACTCTTTGACTCTTACCTTATATGAGTATTATGATCCTATGGATTCTTTTGAAATATCCCTTTTTGATGAAGTTGATGCCTTCTATGCTTATGGCCTTGATGCCACTATGGATGATGCTTACGGAGATGAACTTGCTATAGTTCCTCATGTTAAGCATGAAATTTTTGCTATCGCACCCACACTTGAGTGTCCTATTATCCTTTTAAAATCTCCAACTCCGGAGAATTTTCTCTTATCAAAGCTCAATGTGATGGGTTGCATCTATCTTATCGTCCTAAAAACCGTGTTGAAAACAATACACGTGTGCTTTTAGTTCATGAACAACATGATTTATGTGATAGTTATATTCTTGATGTTGTCCATGATGCTACTGAAAATTACTTTGAGAAGGGAAAGTTTGGTTGTAGAAACTTCCATGTTACAAAAACGCCTCTCTTCATGTTGAAAGTTTTGAAGTTGTTCTTGTTCTACCTTCCTATGCATGTCACTTTGTGCTTCTTTGATTTATTTTCTTACAAGATGCCTATGCATAGGAAGTGGGTTAGGCTTAAATGTGTTTCATATTTGCTTCTTGATGCTCTCTTTTGCTTCAAATTCTTATTCTTATGAGAGCACCTTTTTATAATCTTTAAGCCTAGCTAATGGCTCTAAAGAAGCGCTTTCGGGAGGCAGCCCGCAACGATTTTAGGTGTTTCTTTTTGCTTTTGTTGTGTCTTGATGGTTGCTACTTCTGTAGCAACATCATTGTATCTTTATTTTTCAGCTTTGTGCCAAGTTATAGCCTCTTACGGCAAGGAAAGTAAAAGTTGTGACATGCTGTCCAGAAAGCAGATTCTGTCCTCGTGACCAGAAAAATTCCAGAAAAATCCCAGTTCATCTTTCTGAGCTAAAATTTCACACAGTATGCTCTATACAATTACGAAACTTCCGTATGTTCTGAGTTTTTTGATTTGAGTTGCAGAAGTGCCCCTAAAAAATTCTTTACTACCTGTTGTTCTGTTTTTCACAGATTATGCCACGTTTTGTCTCTCCTAACTTTTGCAAACCTTAAGCTTGCTTTTTCTTTGCAAAAACTTTTTGGCACTCTTGAGAAACAGTAGCTCTTCAAGAATATCTTTATATCCAGTGGGGAAAAATTATTTATTAAGGGTACTAACCTCTCTAATCAGCTTATGATGAGTTATGTATGAAGGGAGTTTTCAAGTGTGCGATGGAAGATGATGAAAGAAGATCCAGGAGTGTCAAGCGCTCAAGCTTGGGGATGCTGTAACAGCCCAGTTTTCACAAAAATTTAAATTTTTGTTTTCGGTGTGAATTGTTTGACTGCCTGATTTGTTTGCGGTGTTTGCATCCCCGATCTATCGATCGGCGATTATTTCCCCCCTCTTATCTCGTATCGGACGGAGACCGACCCTTGCCACCCTGACACTCGACCTTTGCGACACCGGGTTTCGCCCGATCACCGTCGCGAAAACCGCACGAGACCAGCCGTAGCCAACGGAACGAAAACCCCCGTTTAATAATCAAACGGGTTATTTTTATAGCGCGACGGAAAGTGTTTTCGGAACGGTTCCAGCGCGAGGTGAACGCCTCCGGCTCGACTCGCTGATCGCGCAGTTCGAATTTTTACCCGAATCGGAGGTACTGCGGAACCCTGGCGGTCAGAAACGTGAGCACCGGACGCGCGAGATAAAAACCGATGATGTTTTTGTAAACTGCCAGCCACCCATGCTATATAAAGACCACCACACTCCCACCCATTTCTAGGGTTTCCCTAGCCACAAATTGCAGCCACCCCCTCCACTTTGCCAGATCTTCCCAATTTCCCCCCTCCAATTTCGAAACCCTAGCCCTGGACGCTCCCGGAGCCGTCAGATCGCAGATCGGAGGGCTCCCGGAGGCTGCCACGTCGCCCTCCACCTACCTCTCTCTTCTCTCCACAACCGCACGCAGCCGCCGCCCGTGGAGGCTCCACGCCGCGCCGCACGTCTCCGGCCGAGGACAGCGGGCCGCCGGCCACCTTTCTTCTCCTCCCGCGCCTCTCTCCCTCTTCCCTGACCTCCTTTCCCTCTTACCCCTCGCAGGCAGCGCGCGCCATGGCCGGAGAGCAGCCGCGCCATGGATCGGGAAGGCTCGAGTTAGGCCGAGCCGGCCGCCGCTTCGCCCCACCGCCCGCCGGCGCTCCCTCTGGACGGATCCGCCGCCCCAGCCGCGCCCCCGTGCCTGCTCCGCCCCCTCCACCTCGCTTCGGTCGCCGGAGGCCAGCCGGCCGAGAGCCAGCGCCGCCCTGGCCGCGATCCAGCACGGGATCGGGCAGGTGCCAGCCAGCCGTCGCGCCTGGTGGGCCGACCTCGCACTCAAGCGGCCCAGGAGCGCCCCCAGGCCGCCTCCAGGCCAGATGGGCCACGACCCAGAAGTGAGCTGCCCCTCTTTTTTTTATCTGTTGGGCCCAGTAGATTCGGCCCGTTTAGCTTTTTCTGTTCTGCTAGTTTTTTTATTAAAATTGGCAGATTGTATTAGGATTTTTGCAGTGCCCGTATCTTTTTGCTCGTAGCTCGGATCGCGATGCGTAAAATATGAAACTTGCTTAGTTTTGTGTCTAGTTTAATAATTTGTGCTTTGTTGCCATGTTTGAGCTTGTTTACTTGCTATTTACCTGTTAATTACACTGCCTGCCACTGTAACTGTAACTGCTATAACTTTTTATCCGTTGCTCGGATTAAAATGTTCTTTATATGTAACTTGACTAGAATTGCATGTAGATTGTGTTTTTGCTGCTCTTGCTTGCTAATAAAAATAATAAAATATTGTTTAGGGCAAAACAGTACCAAATGCAATATATATCGTGGGGTCCGCAATAGTTTGCCATGTATAGGTTTTACCCCCCCCCCCACTTAAATTGACTAGATCAGATAGTTTATTTTTGCTACACCTCTTGCCATGCTTGTGTGACATGCCATGCTTGTTTGAGTTGCCATGTTAACAACCTTTGTTGATCACCTGTAGCTAAGCAACTTGAACCACCGTAAACGTGCGGTATCGTCGTGTGTGACGAGTACTCCACTTAAACTATTAGTAACCGCTCTCGACGGTAGGTGCGATGTCTCGTGTTGCCTTCTTGTTAATGCTTGCTCGTGTTTGCCTCGTAGTAATAGATGCCTGCTCGTTGATTGCTTTCCAGTGTTTATCGTCTTGTGTGCTTCCGCGGGTACCTCTCGGAGACGATGTGAGCTTGCGATCAACTACACCTTCGGAACCCGACTTTTCAACAGGCAAGGACTATACATTACTTATGATCCATTCTATTTCAACCAGGGTTTGCATGCTAGTATAGGTTAGGCGATGTTTGATCCTACCACATGTTTACAGCCTCTTTCAAACCGATACAGCCATGTCCCCTCCCAGCAAACCATGTACTGCTATGTTACTATTGCTCGTTGCTCAGCCCCTGCTTAGTATGCATGCTTAGGATGCTACGATGTTACCCTGTTACTCCTGGGTTTGGGATATCACATTATTATTATTGTTGTTGATGATATGATTATTATAATGTTGACTATATTCGACGAAGGATGGAAGGTCTAGGCTATCCCGCCCCGACGCTTTGTTCCATTCGAGTCACCTAGGATCCGAGTTCCGGGTATTGGTTTTAAGACTGAGCGTGCCTAACCGCGTGTGGGATTTTATGGGGTCCCCTCTTCTTACCTATCTAGCTTCAAACATTTCTAGTGGTGGCCCAAGCTGGTTTTACCTTTTGCAAAACGTGTGTGTGCGAGTGTCGACCTCGCAGATTTTCAAACAACTCGGGCCAGCGGAGACAGAGTTCCTTTGTTGGTCCAAACCTGGAAGCTCGAGGGCTATCCACAGTGTTGGTTTAGTTACCCCGACCTCGTCCAGACGGTAGAGGCCGACTCGAGAGCGCGGCCGGCTTTTGAGTTGGATGTCGACTCACCGGGGGCCACCCGGATTTGTGCGTTGTTAGTTAGAGGGACCTGTCGTTCCGGATCTCTTGGGACTAAATCATAAAATGGTTGCCTATCATGGGTAGCAACTGAGAGAGATGGGCGTGCGTGCGGAGCCTCGTAATGGGCAGGTGGTACACCCCTGCAAGGTTAAAAAAAATCGAGAAGCCGTGTCCACGGTTATGGACGACTTGAGACCTACTCCTTGTTCATAGACAACAACAACTGAGATAATCTTAATATAAACTTGATCAACGTGTGTGTGTGCCTTGATTGCTTCTTCTTCGTCGGGATGCGAAGAGGAGGACAAGGATAGGATAGGTGTTATGTTTGCGTAGTAGTTGATAGCAAGACTTGTTGGAGGCGATTCCTCATCGAATGCTTGGCTTCTTATCTTACTCTCTAGATCGTTAGCCACTTCATAAGTGCTAGTGCGGCAGCAACCTCACCACTTACCCCTTCCTTACCGTAAACTACTAGTTGTCCTAGAATGACGAGTGATGAAGTCCTTGCTGGGTCAGATGACCACTACAGTTGGATGCTGAGTACTTCTGTACTCATGATACTACCCTCAAACTCTTTTCAGGGTTCTTGATCGACAACAGGTTGAGTGGCCGACGTTTCACGTGGAGACTCGACGACGACTAGTTAGGCGGATCCCGGCGGAGGGCCTGGACCCGTGTGGTTATGGGATCGATGTTTTTCTCTTTGCCAGTAGGCATTTGATTGTAGTCTGTACTCAGACATGTACCTTCCGTTGTTGTATTGTATTTGAGGCAGTTGTATGCCAATTGTATGAGATGTTGTATCCTGTATCTGTAATGTTGTGATATCATGTTGGAAATCCGGGGCATATGGCTTTGTCATATGTCGCGGTGGGACCAATATGTGCTTCGTCCCCGGATCTGGGTGGAAACACCTAGATCTGGAACAGTACCGCATATCGGGCCTTACAAATGCCCCCTTGCATCCCCTTCTCCATCAACAATCATCAGTTCTTCCTTCGTCTCACTATATTTTTATCACTTCATGCGTTATGTGCTATTCTTGGAGCGTCTCGCTCTTAGGTTTTGTTTTTAGTTTTCTTTAGCTTTGCTTGCTGTTCATGACAAGTTAGATCCCTTCTTACTTTGTGTGGGAGAGAAACACGCTCCACTTTCAAAATCTAGAACACATCATAGGATTTTTCCTGCCTATCTTTTTGCTGTTGTGTGTTCTTTATCTTTTCATAGCTACTGCCACGTTTAGTTTAGTCTTAGTTTGTCTTTGGCAAGAGCCTTGGCTTTTGTTTAGTTTGTTGCTGGAACTCTTTTTAGTTTTCATGTTTATCTTGTTAAAGAGAGTTGGTTGTTGCACTTAGTTGTGTCTTGTCTTGAAAGTAGGTAATTGAGGTTCCTATTTAATTTTAGTAGTAACCTGCAATAGTTTTGAGGTATTGTTGTGAGTAACTTTTGAACTTTTGGTGTCAAGAGCTCTTGCCTATTAGTGATAGGTGTCGTATTTTGGGCAATCCGTGTGTATTTTCAAAACCTACAAAACTAGTTGAGAACTCTAGCTACTAGATGGATCACTACTCTTCTAAGGGGTCGAATATTAGAGTACACTCACGTACCATGAGTCGAGGATGCGCAAGGATAACCAAACCCCCATACACTCCTCCTCGGGGTACTTGTCTCTTTGTGAACCTCCTTATTAGATTGAGAGTTACCGATAATAAGTGCATGAGTTCTTTGGACTAATGTAAGTATTGAAAGTTGACACTTCCACCTTCCCATATTTTGCTAGCCTCTCCCGTGCCGTGCATTGCCTTCTTCTCACTCCGAGAGTTGGTATCCACCTTCGCCGGTACATCCAAACCCTTGGCATGATACGCTCTGTCATCATAAGCCTCCTTATATCTTTCCTCAAAACAGCCACCATACCTACCTATCAAGGCATTTACATAGCCTTTCCGAGTTATATTGCCATGCAACATCCTCCTCTTCATGACTTGATCTTCATGTCATACATGTTCCTGCTACACTGGCAGCGACATACCTTGCATACATCATGATAGTTACATCTTCTTTATGATTTTGAGTACCTTGTAAAGTGTGAAAGATCTCCTTTACCTTCTTGTAAAATAGAGTGTTGCCCTTAAGTGAGGAAAAGATCCCAAAGTGGACACATTAAAAGATCCCAAAGAGGACAAATGAGAGATAAATAGAAAGAGCCATTGAGGCCACCAAAAAAATACAAAAAAATAGAAAAAAGAGAAAAAGAAATAAAAAGAGAGAAAGGGGCAACACTACTATCCTTTGAGAGATCCACACTAGTACTCCCTTTATATCCTTGTACTCCATAGAGATGATCTTCATGCATATAGCTATGTGGGGACCTTCACACTATAGAACTTGGCTTGCATATTCCAAGGATGAGCCTCCTCAAACGAGCTCTAGGTCTTCATGAGCGAGCAAGTTAGATGCACCCCCACTAGTTCCTTTGGAGAGCTTCTTAGCTCGTATGTGCATTCGTTGCATGGCAATCCCTACTCCTCACATCATATCTATCATTTGGCATCTCTTGCCTATGATTGTCCTCATTGATGTGACCCTTTCTCATCATTTTTTTCTTCCTCTTCCACCTTATTTCTCTCTTTGCCATCCTAAGTGTCAACTCTCGTGCTTACGCTCATCCATTGCATGAGTGCTCAAAATATCGAAAAGGAGTGGATCAAATTGACTTGTACCTGGCTAGTGGTCTGGGGACGAGTCAAGATAAGATTCCAAAGAAGACCAAGTGTGAAAATTTAGTAGATTGAGTTCTCAACAAAAATACTTTTTTCTCGTATTCCCTATCCCCCTTCTTGCACGCAAACACCATTTGGAGACATTCGAGTCACGGACAGCGAGAGCTCTTGCACCTATTGTTCTTTTGTTACTTGTTTCAATGCTAATATAGACTCTTGCATGTTATGACTTGAATTGAATCTCTAACCTTGATTGCTTTACTTTTCAAAGTTTTTTATGGTTGCTAGCATGTCACCACAGAAATTATACTGTTATCATTTACCTACTCGAGGACGAGCAGGAATTAAGCTTGGGGATGTTGATACGTCCAAAACGTATCTATAATTTCTGCTTGCTCCATGCATGTTTTGTGTGATATTGCTATGATCTAGATACACTTTCATACACTTTTGATCATATTTGTACTAACCTATCAACTCAGTGCACCCCAGTGTCAGTTCCTGTTTTCTGTTGTTTTTCTATTTCAGTTTTCCCCCATATAAAAAGTGCCAGAAAAATCGGGAAAATTCAGATAAAAAATCAACGTGAAGGAAGCTTCGCGAAGAGCCCGAGAGGGGCCAGAGGGGAGCCAGGGGGGCCCAGGCGGCCACCCGGCGCGGCCCCACCCCTTGCCGCGCCAGGGGGGCGCCTGGGGCCCCTGGTCCACCTCTGGCTGCCCCCCTTCGCCTATTTATTCTCCGTCACGAGAAAACTCCAGAAGAAGAACCCTATTCCGCAAACTCGCCTATGTTCCGCCGCCGCCGCGCTTCCGAGATCGGGAGCACCAGAAGACCTCTTCCCGGCACCCTGCCGGAGGGAGGATTGACCTCCGGGAGTCTCCTCTCCACCATGGATGCTCCCCGGATGTCTCGTGAGTAGTTTTCCTTGGACCATGGGTCCGTGATCAGTAGCTATGTGATGTTCTCCTCCCCTCTTTGATCTTCATTGTTTAGACCTCGTGAGCTGCCCTACATGATCGAGGCACCTTTGTAATATTTTTGATGTTGCTATGCTGAGTTTGATGGGATCTGATGGATTATGAGATTATGTTTAGATTGTGATAGAGTAATATATTTGGTTTTTTATCTCTTATATTTTTGTTCCTAAGTAATTCTTGCATGTTCCCCGTTGTTGTTTATTGCTTTGGCCAAGTAGCAGGTAGTGACTCCAAGAGGGAACGTTGTGCTAGATTGTGGGTTCATACCCCCCGACGACACGCTTGAGTGACAGAAACATGAGTCTAGGGGATGTGATATTGCCACAAGGGGGAAAACAACGGTGCTTGTAACCGCGGTTACAAGGATTGTTAACTTTACACAAAGTTCTTTTTAATGCAGTTGTCTGTTGCTTTGGGTTTACACTTTGGGTGGGGCTCGCAACTTAATACCAGTGAGATGTTCTGGATAGATATCTCAAGGTGGATGATTAGTAGTAGATGCAGATGGATTTCGGTCTACTTATTTTTGCGTACTGCCCGTGCTTTTGAGCCTCTTCCTTTCTTTTGTAGCATAGTTAGCATTGCGGTGCGTTCATAATCCTGTCAATTGCCCTTCTGTAATTTGTTTACCTCGCATAGCAGTTTTATCGTCTTTTGGGAAAGAGACATCACTAGTGAACATCACATATCCCGGTCCATATCCTTATTACTGTTTCCAATCTATATTTACTTTACTGCTTTTACTTGCTATCATTATCCCTTGCGTTTTATCCTTTGTGAACAACAAGACCGGAGAGATTGACAACCTCTCTGAACTTCGTTGGGAACAAAGTTATCTGTGTCTGTGTGCAGGTCCGCGTCAGTTGCGCCGCTGACACCTACTTATCATCTCTGGAGTCCTACTGGAGACAAACCTTGGTATCTTCACCGAGGGAAAACTGTTGTTGCACTACATCTCAAACCTCCACTTGGGGTAACCAACGAAGGGCGAGAAGCCATCAAGCAAGTTTTCTGGCGCCGTTGCCGGGGACTTCGAGTGCTAAGATAAGGGAGTTGCACACTACCCTTTACCTTTGTTTTTTTAGTCTTGTTAGTTTACCTTTCAGTTTTTATCTCAGTGTCCTTTATCAAAAATCAAAAAAAATATTATAGTATGTCTAGTTCCTTACTTGCCAATCAAAATAAACCCACATGCAACTTGCATGCATGGGGATTTTAATTATATTATAATATTTATAATAAATTTATATAACAATAAAAAACATTGTTTCAAATATACATGTTTCATTTAACCAAACATTTCATTGATTTTTTTGCAAAAACTTTCCGCAACAACGTGCAAGGCATCATCTAGTTGTAAAGAAAGTATTAGCATATAAACCAATTAGTAACTTGTGGTTAACGAAACTATATTTATGGCTCATGGGGTACGAATCACGTTGGGCGGTGAAAAGATCGAGATGGATCTAGAAAAGGCTTAATAGGTAAAATTATACTCCCTCCTTCCCAATATATTAGGCGTATTAGGACCTGCATGTATTCCCATAATATAGGGCGCACAATTCCAACTACCCAACGATAGCAACTTTTTGTGAAAAAACTAAAGAAAGGTGGATGGTCCTTTAGTACGGTTAGCACCCACGCCGCGCCTCTCTCCTTATTTTTTTTCTCCCCACGGACCCACGACGCCTACCTCTCCCGTGCAGTTCTTTGTTGCGTGAAGAACGCCCAGAACTCCATTGCTTACGGCGATCCAACTGAGCTTCTACAGACCTCAATCTATGAGCAGCTGCAACCACAGAGGAGGTGTTGGGGACGAGGGTCCCGCCGGCGACGCAGTTGCTTCCCATGCTAGCGTCGACGATGGGATTGTCGCGCAGCTTGCCGACGGACATCCCGGTTTTGTTCTCCCTCCAGCGTTGGCGTTTCAAGTAAGCGCTCGTTCTAATTCAATGGGGACTGGAAACGACGTAGCTGCTGACGTGAAGCTGATACGAGCACCATCACGACTCGTAACGTCGACCACACCAAGACGACGACCACAGCGTGCGCAATAGTGTAAGAGCAAAGTGTTGCCCCCATGTGTTTTGGATACTGTTGGACAAGACAGTAGAGGAACTAACAATGTTTTCTAGTGTAAACAGTTGATTAGGTTTCTAAAGGACAAGCTAGGTGATAAAGCTTCAAAGAAGGTTTTCACGTTATTGAAGCATTACCCTTTGAGCAAAGCTTAATCACGGAGGATGACCCCCAAAAATGAAGGTGTCCTGAAGCCCAACTCACTGAAGGAAATGAAGAAGACGGCGCAAGACTTAGATGTTTTTGTGTAGTTTTTTTTCTGTTCTTCGAGAAATAGGACAAACCGTACTATCAAGAGGGGGTTTTAGTTTGTGGACACCGAAGTTATTGTGAAAGTGCTCAGATCAAATCTAAACCAAGTGAGAAGCTAGAGTGAAGAAATCTCATGTGCACTGAGTTAAGTTTCGGTAGCAAAGACTTCGTTCTTTGGCTTCCGAAGCACAACTCAGTCCGTGATTCAGCCTTAGTTGTTCCGCAAGTAAAGTTGCGCAGTAATGACAAATCCGACCATTGTGGACACGCGTCAAGTTGTCGCTTCGGGTCAAATCAGTCATTTCGCACCTCGGGATCGCCAACTATAAATACGTCGCCGCCTCCATTTGCGGGCGGCTGCTTTGAGAATATTCCTAAGAGAGACTGAAGAGAGCATCCCAAGAACGCCACCGAAGCAAAACCTAAAAGCCAACCACCGAATCCTAAGTCCTATTGATCTGAGTAGATTCGCTATGACTTAGGTGAAAACTTGCTTGCCTTTTTTATCTTGGAGAACTGCAATTCTCCTAGACGGTTAGAGTGTCTTCATCAGAGAGCGAAGAGAAATTGTCACCTCGAAGTTCAAGTTTGTCAAAGGTTTCGGAGATTTCCTTGATAATCTACCCCGAGTAAAAACTGGCCAAGCTCAAGGAGATTGGTGCAGTGGAGCAACGGACGGAGAGAGTTTTGCTTCAGGTATTCAATCAACATTCCCTCCAACCAGACGTAGTGCTTTGCAGAGCGTGAACTGGCCGAACAAACATCGCCGAGTCAAGAGTTCGTCTTACTTCAAGCATTTTCATTCCGCATTTCATTTGATTCCAGTTAAGCTTCAACTTGTTTTGAGTCGTTGTGTTTAGTTTCACTAGTAGTTTTGCTTCCCTGTTACTTGTTTCAGTTATCCTTTTCTGCTGAGTTTTTGCTTCACTCCAAAGCTTCACTTTAAAATTGGAAGTGATCATTCACCCCCTCCCCCTCTGATCACATACTTGGACTTTCAAATAGCCATGGTGATCAAGCAAGAAAACACAAGGTACAGGAAGACGCTCTTAGCAGCAGGTACGTCGACGATTTGGGTGAGAGTCGCTGATACGTCCCAAACGTATCTATAATTTCTGCTTGCTCCATGCATGTTTTGTGTGATATTGCTATGATCTAGATACGCTTTTCATACACTTTTGATCATATTTTGACTAACTTATTAACTCAGTGCACCACAGTGTCAGGTCTTGTTTTTTGCTGTTTTTCTATTCCAGGTTTCCCCCATATTGAAAGTGCTCCAAAATTTCGGGAAAAATCGGATAGAAAATCAGCGCAACGGAAGCTTCCGGAACCCCGAAGGAGGGCTAGAGGGACACCACCAGGGACCCAGGCGGCCACCTGGCGCGGCCTAGGGTCTAGTCGCGCCAGGGGGGCGCCTGGACTCCTGGTGCCCCCCTGGCTGCCCCCCTTCGCCTATTTATTGCCCGTGACGTGAAACCCCCGAAGACAGAACCCTTTTTCGCGATTTCGCCTCTGTTCCGCCGCTGCCGCGCTTCCAAGATCGGGAGCGCTAGCAGACTTCTTCCCGACACCCGGAGGGAGGATCGACCTCCAGGAGCTTCCCCTTAACAATGGACGCTTCCCGGATGTGCCATGAGTAGTTTTCTTTGGACCATGGGTCCGTGATCAATAGCTATGTGATGTTCTCCTCCCCTCTTTGTTCTTCATGGTTTAGACCTCGTGAGCTGCCCTACATGATCAAGGCACATATGTAATATTTCTGCTGTTGTTATGCTGAGTTTGATGGGATCTAATGGATTATGAGATTATGTTCAGATTGTGATAGAGTAATATATTTGGTTCTTATCTTTTATATTTTTGTTCCTAAGTAACCCTTGCATGTTCTCCGTTGCTGTTTATTGCTTTGGCCAAGTAGTAGGTAGTAACTCCAAGAGAGAACATTATGCTCGATTGTGGGTTCATGCCCCCGGATGACACGCTTGAGTGACAGAAACATGAGTCTAGGGGATGTGCTGTTGCCACAAGGGGGAAAACAACGGTGCTTGTAACCGCGGTTGCAAGGATTGTTTACTTTACGCAAAGTTCTTTTAATGCAGTTGTATGTTGCTTTGGGTTTACACTTTGGGTGGGGCTCGCAACTTAATGCCAGCGAGATGTTCTGGATAGATATCTCAAGGTGGATGATTAGTAGTAGATGCGGTTGGATTTCGGTCTACTTATTTTGGCGTACTGCCCATGCTTTTGAGCCTCTTCCTTTCTTTTGTAACATAGTTAGCATTGCGGTGCGTTTATAATCCTGCCAATTGTCCATCTGTAATTTGTTTACCTTGCATAGCAGTTTTATCATCTTTTGGGAGAGAGACATCACTAGTGAACATCACGGGACTCCGGTCCATATTCTCATCACTGTTTACACGCTGATACGGTGAGGATAGTTCTCTCACTTCTCGTTGGTTACCCCAAGTGGAAGGTGAGATGTAGCGTAGCAGCAAATTTCCCTCGGTGAAGATACCAAGGTTTGTCTCCAGAAGGACTCGCAGAAATACAAGAAAATGACAACAGCGCCAGAAATTGGGTGGTTGTCGTGACCTGCACACAGAAGCAAATAACTTTGATCCCAACGAGTAAAGAGGAGTTTTCAATTCCTCCGGCCTTGCTGTTTACAAAAGATCAACCCAAGAGATAATAATAGTGGCAACCGAAAGTAAAGACTGAAAGTAAATTGAGGGTGTAAACAATAATGTGAAGATGGACCGGGGTCCCGTCATTTTCACCAATGATGTCTCTCTCCCAAAAGATGATAAAAGTGCTAGCGAGGTAAACAAATCACAGCTGGGCAATTGACAGGATTATGAAGGCACCGCAATGCTAACTATGCTGCAAAGAAAGGAAGGGCTCAAAATCAATGGGCAGTACGCCAAGGTAAGTAGACCGAAATCCAACTGCATCTACTACGAATCATCCACCTTGAGATATCTATCCAGAACATCTCGCTGGTATTAAGTTGTGAATCCCACCCAAAGTGTAAACTCAAAGCAACAAACAACTGCATTAAAAGAACTTTGCGTAAAGTAAACAATCCTTGCACCCGCGGGTACAAGCACCGTTGTTTTATCCCTGGTGGCAACAGAATATCCCCTAGTCTCATGTTTCTGTCACTCAAGCTAGACATCAGGGGGCTGAACCCACAATCAAGCATAACGCTCCCTCTTGGAGTTGCAAGCAAACTACTTGGCCAAAGCAAAATACTGCAACGGAGAACATGCAAGAATTTACTCAAGAACAAAATATAAAAGAGAAGAACCAAATATATTACTCATCACAATCTGAACATAGTCTCATAATCCATCAGATCCCAACAAACTCAGCATAGCAACAACAGAAATTACAAAAGTGCCTCGATCATGTGAGGGAGCTCACGAGGTCTCGAAAGTGGAAGCACAAAGAGGGGAGAGGTACATCACATAGCTACTGGTCGCGGACCCATGGTCCAAGGGGGACTACTCACAGCACATCCGGGAGGCGTCCATGGCTATGGATGGTCTCCCGGAGGGGGTTCCTCCTCCCGGCAGGGTGCCGGGGCAGCTTCTGCAGGCAGCCCCGATCTTGAAACGGCGGCGGCGGTGGTATAGAGGCGAGTTCGCGAAAAAGAGATCGATATTAGGGGTTTCCACCCCGAGGGCTAAATATAGGCGGAGGGGGCATCGAAGGAACCCACAGGGCAGCCAGGAGGCCCCCCTGGCGCGGCCTAGGGTGGGCCGCGCCAGGGACCCTTCTGGAGTCCCTGTGGTGGCCCCCTCCGCTACCTTGGTGATTCCGGAAGATTCCGGGTCGCAGATTTTTTTATCTGATTTTTTCAGATTTTTTTGAGCACTTTTAATGGCCGGAAAACCTGAAATACAAAAACATCAGAAAACAGCAACTGGCAGCTGGATGCACTGGGTTAATAGATTAGTCCAAATATGCTCAAAAGTGTATGAAAGTTCAAGCAAAACATGACAAAGTCACACAAAACATGCATGGAGCAAGCAAAAATTATAAATACGTTTGGGACGTATCAACATCCCCAAGCTTAATTCCTGCTCGTCCTCGAGTAGGAAAATGATAACAAGCATAATTTATGTGGTGACATGCCACACAACCATATAAGGACTTTTAAGTAAAGCAATCAAAGCATGCAATTCAATTCAAGTCTTAACAAGCAAGAGTCTATATTAGTATTGACACAAGCAACAAAAGAACAAAAGGTGCAAGAGCTCTCGCTGTCCATGACTCGAATGTCTCCAGATGGTGTTTGCATGCAAGCAGGGACTGGGAAAAGAGAGAGAAAAAAAGTTGTTGAGAACAACTATCTACTAAAGTTTCACACTTAGTCTCCTTTGGATTCTTATCTTGAGTCGTCCCCAGACCACTAGCCAGGTACAAGTCAAACTGATCCACTCCCTTTCGATATTTTGAGAACTCATGCAATGGATGAGCGTGAGCAAGAAAGTTGACACCTAAAAGGCGAAACAGAAAGAAGGTGGAGGAGGAAGACAAAAAGGTGTGAAAGGCTCACATCAATGAGGGCAACCATAGGCGAGAGAAGGCCATATGATAGATATGATGTGAGGAGTAGGGATTGCCATGCAACGGATGCACATGTGAGCTAAAAGCTCTCCAATGGAACTAGTGGGGGTGCATCTAACTTGCTTGCTCAAGAAGACCTAGAGCTCATTTGAGGAGGCTCATCATTGGAATATACAAGCCAAGTTCTATAGTGTGAAGGTCCCCACATAGCTATATGCATGATGATGATCTCTATGGAGTACAAGGGATAGAGGACGAAGTACTAGTGTGGATCTCTCAAAAGGAATAGTAGTGTGACCCCTTCTCTCTTTTTATTTTTATTTTTCTCTTTTTTCTATTTTTTTGGTGGCCTCAATGGCTCTTTCTATTTAACTCTCATTTGTCCTCTTTGGGATCTTTTGATTTTGTCCTCTTTGGGATATTTTCCTCACTTTAGGGGCAACACTCTATATTTTACAAGAATATAGGAGATCTTTCACACTTTACAAAGGTACTCACATAAAGAAGATATAACTATCATGATGCAAATGTATGCCTCTGCCAGGATAGCAGGATATGAAATGATACTAGCGCGTCATGTAGCAATGATTAGGGCAAGGCCCAACTAGCATGCGGCTCATCGATCAAGCAAGTAGCATGTATGACATGAGTATCAAGTCATGAGAAGGTGGATGTTGCATGGCAATGTATCTCGGAAAGGCTATGGAAATGCCTTGTAGGTGGTGGCTGTTTTGAGGAAAGATATAAGGAGGCTTATGATGACAGAGCGTATCGTGCCAAGGGTTTGGATGCACCGGCGAAGTATGCGCCAACTCTCAAGGTGAGAAAAGGGCAATGCACGCTACCGAAGAGGCTAGAAAAAATATAGGTGGGTGGAAGTGTCAACTTTCAAATACTCACATTAGTCCGAAGAACTCATGCACTTATTATCGGTAACTCTCAATCTAACCAGGAGGTTCACGAAGAGACAAGTTCCCCGAGGAGGAGTGTATGGGGGTTTGGTTATCCTTGCGCATCCTCGACTCATGGTACGTGAGTGTACTCTAATATTCGAACCCTCCAGAGGTTAGTGACCCATCTAGTAGCTAGAGTTCTCAATAGGGGTTTTTGGTTTTCAAAAATCACACGGATTGCCCAAAATACGACATCTATCACTAATAGGCTCGAGCTCTTGACACCAAAAGTTCAAACATTACTCTAGTCAATACCTCAAAACTATTGCAAGTTACTACTACAAAGAGAACAACAACTTCAACTACCTACTTTCTAGTCAAGACACAAAACTCAGTGCAACATGCAAACTCTCTAATAAGATAAAACATGCAACCTATAGAAAGTTCAACCTAAAACAAAATAAAAGCTCTAGAAAGACTAAAGCACTACAACTAAACAGAGCAGCATCTAAGAAAAGAAAAAGAACAACTCACAGCTAAAAGAATAAGCATGCAAATCCTACGAGGAGTTCTAGTTCAAGCGGAGCGTGTATCTCTCCCACACAAAAGAGTAAGCTGGGGTATAACTTGTTACTACAGCAAACAAAGCAAAAACAAACCTAGAAAAGTAAAGAGCGAGACGCTCCAAGCATAACACACAACGCATGAAGTGATAAAAATATAGTGCAACGAGGGACGAACTGATAATTGTTGATGAAGAAGGGGATGCACGGGGGCATCCCCAAGCTTAGACGCTTGAGTCTCCTTGAATATTTATTGGGGGTGCACATGGGCATCCCCAAGCTTGAGCGTTTGACACTCCAAGATCTTCTTTCATCATCTTCCATCGCGCACTTGAAAACTCCCTTCATACATAACTCATTGTAGACTGATTAGAGAGGTTAGTGCCCTACTAAAATAATTTTTTCTCTACTGTAAATAAAGATAATCTTGAAGATATACTGTTTTTAAAGAGTGCCAAAAGGTTTTTGCAAAGAAAAAGCAAGCTTAAGGTTTGCAAAACGAAGAAAAGGCAAAACATGACAGAACCTGTGAAAAACAGACCAGCAAGTAGAAACGATTTTTTTAGGGATACTTCTGCAACTCAAATAAAAAACCTCAGAACATACAAATGTTTCGTAATTGTATAGAGCACGCTGTGTAAAAATTTCAGCTAAAAAAGATGAACTGGGATTTTTCTATGATTTTTCTAGTCACGAGGACAAAATATGTTTTCTAGACAGCATGTCACAACTTTCACTTCCCTTGTCGTATGAGGCTATACTTGGCACAAAGCTTGAAAAGTAAAGATACAATGATGTTGCTACGTAAAAATCATCAAGACCACTAAGAACAGAAGAAAAGCAAAAAGAAAAACCTAAATTCGTTGCGGGCTGCCTCCCGAAAGCGCTTCTTTAGAGCCATTAGCTAGGCTTAAAGCAGAAGATCAAGTCTTTTCAAGAGAATAACTAGCCCGTGTGATGGACTCAAAAGGTAACTTAATCTTTTTCCTAGGGAAGTGTTCCATCCCTTTATTTAGAGGAAATTGGAATTTGATATTCCCCTCTTTCATGTCAATAACAACACCAACTGTGCGAAGAAAAGGACGTCCCAAAATAATTGGACAAGAGGGCTCACACTCAATGTCCATAATAGTGAAATCAACGGGAAGATAATTGTCATTGACAATGATAAGAACATCGTCGATCTTCCCCGAAGGCTTCTTTACGGAAGAATCAACAAGACGAACACCAAAAGAATAGGGATCAAAAGGTTTCAATTCAAGCATATCATACATTCTTTTGGGCATAACAGAGGTACTTGCTCCAACATCGCAAAGATCATAACAAGAGAAGTTATTCAATTTGATTTTTATCATAGGATCCCAACCATCTTCTAGCTTCCTAGGTATGGAGGCTTCTAGTCTAAGTTTCTCCTCCCTAACTTTGATTAGAGCATTGGTTATATGCTCTGTGAAGGCAAGATTAAGTGTGCTAGTGTGGGGGTCTCTAGACATCCTGTGTAGGAAACCAATAACTTCAGGTAAAGTGTAGTTTTCAAAGTCTAGGTCACTACTATCTATCAAGGAGGTAGTGATATCATTTAGGCTCACTTGTTTGAAAGCCTCTATGTCATAGAGGTTTCTTCATCTATGGTTGAGGTGGTAGCATCACCATTGATAGGTCCATTGGGACTAGGGGTGTGATGGGTGCTAACAGTTTGGACATCCTCAACTACTTGGATAGTGGCTACTGTGTGGTAGGTAGGAAGGCTCTTAATTCGCTCTTCTTCCTCCTTTTCTCTGGCCCATCTCTCTTTTAGTTTTCCCAACATCCTAATGTTTTCATTAATTTGGACTTGGATGGCATTCATAGGAGTGGTCTTCCTCTCCTCGGGGGGAGAAGTTCTAATTTTCAGCATTCAACATCATGGGCTATGTTGTCTACCTTCGAAGATAGGATATCTAATTTATCTAATTTCTCTTCCACACTCTTGTTGAAGGCTTTTTGGGTAGTGATAAAGTCTTTAAGCAAGGTCTCTAGTTCAAAGGTGGAGTTTTTGGTGCTAGGATAAGTGTTGTTGTTCCCATAGTTGTTGGATGGGAAAGGCCTAGGATTGTTGCTACCAAAATTACTTCTATAAGCATTATTGTTGAAGTTGTTTCTAGAGATAAAGTTCACATCTACTTGTTCTTGAGCAACCAAAGAATTTAAAGGAACATCTTGAGGATCAATAGGAGCTTGCTTGGTAAGTAGAGACATGATAAGGTCAACCTTTTCATTTAGAGAGGAGATCTGCTCGACAGAATTTACCTTCTTACCAGTTGGAGATCTTTCGGTGTGCCACTGAGAGTAGTTCGGCATCATCTCATCAAGTAGCTTTGTGGCAACACCAAGTGTGGTTGACATAAAAGTTCATCCCGCGGCCGAATCTAACAGGTTCCGCGAGGTAAAGTTCAAGCCTGCATAAAAAGTCTGGATAACCATCCAGGTAGTCAGTCCATGTGTGGGGCAGTTCTTGACAAGTGTCTTCATACGTTCCCATGCCTGGGCAACGTGTTCATTATCCAATTGCCTGAAATTCATAATGTTACTCCTCAATTGAATAATTTTAGTAGGGGGATAGTACTTCCCTATAAAAGCATCTTTGCATTTACTCCAAGAATCGATACTGTTCTTGGCTAAGGATTGCAACCATGTTGGATATATGCTCTAGAGGCAAATAATATATGATTATTCCAATATATCTAAGCAAGTTCATAACCAGTTTCATACCGTGCTAGAACTGCATCAGTGAAACAATGATGCAGGTGTGGTATAGAAACCCCAGAGTTCCTAGTTAGCCTCTACATCGATAACTAGTTCATGGTCAACATGATGGTCGTGGTTTCGCGATCATGGACAATTAAGTCTCTTGACTATGAGGTCACCTCACGGGTTAAGTGACGTGATGAACATTACCCAAAGAAAGCATTACAGCATGATCAAATCTTATGAAGGTTCAGTGTTGTAATTACAGAACGTGGTAGACCGTTCCTTTGACCGTGAGTACGTGCATAATCACTATCTTCCCGGATGCTTTGACTTACATCCCACCACCTGACTGAAATATGCGGATCATAACGGTTGTATCTTAGGTATTCCGTGGAGATACGTTGAGGAGTATTGTTTACAAGAGCGGGATTTGTCAATCCATATAATGGATAGATACTCAGGGCCCACTCGGTGAGATTCCATCCATGAAGCTGCGCAGCGTGTGACTAGGTCACGGGGATGAATATCACGGGAACGAGTGAATGAGGATTTAGTTCGGAACGAGATTGAACCAGACATAGGATGTCATTGATCGAATCTCGGAACAATCCAGTATCGCTGACAAAGGGAATGCTATACGGCGTAAGGTCAAATCGGTGTTGATATCCGGAATGCACAGGGGTCATTATGGGCATCCAGGTCCCGCTGATGATCATTGACTGTTGCCTCTGCTCGGTCATGACTGGAGTGTTCTCGGACCGTAGGGTAACACACTTAAGGGCTCGATGAAATCGGAGATCTTTTCGGAACCATCGGAGCAACCAGAGAATTAAGGAGACAATATCGGAGGAGTACCGTATTGAACCGAAACAAGTTCGGAGTGAGCCGGAAGTGTTTCCGGAGCACCGGGAGATGGAATAATATGTTTTAGTTATTAATTAATTGAATTAATAATTAAAATCATTTTATTTCTAATTAATATGTGCTATGGGCCTTAGTGGAGAAAAAGGCCCATTAAGGAATTAAAGGGAAAAGAAAAAAAGAAAAGAAAAAGGGGGGGGAGGCGCCATGGGCCCTAGGGCCCATGAGGGGTGCGCCCCCTCTCCCCCCTTGGCCGGCCAACCACCCCCTAGCAAAGGGTTTAGTCCCACATTGCTAGGGGAGGTGGGTTGACTCCCTTCCCCAGCCTATATAAAGACAGGCAGGGTGCACATAATTAATACACAGAAATTCGTGAGAAAATAAATATAACTCCGAATTGAGATCGGTTTTCTCCGGTCTCCTCCCCTCTCTGGTCTCTTCCACGGTGGGCTCCCTAGTGTGAGCCTGTAGTGGAATTGAGACCTCTCTGCTAGAATCGGAGGCCGTCGTGCTGCCGAAGCTCCGTCCGGAGGTCTGCTTCCGCCCCCTCCGCTGGATCGGAGAACGGAGGTCGTCATCGAGTCTCGTACGTGTGCGAGTACTACGAGGCGCTGCACGTGTGGCACTACACCCATCCGGGTGCTCAACACAGCCAGGGGGCTGTGAAACTTGATCGGCTACATCAACCACGTTTGCGGGAACGTTTCCCGCGCAACGGACTACACCCCGAGGTATGTTATTTCCGCACTACTATCTGTTACGGTAATACGGCTAGCTAGATCTTGGGTTAAGGGAACGCTAGTTAGAAAAATTTGTGTTTTCTGCTGCGAACCCCAACAAACCACTCCTTGGATCTTCCTCTCACAGAGAAAGGAAAAAGCTTCAGCTTGACGATTGATACGTCCAAAACGTATCTATAATTTCTGCATGCTCCATGCATGTTTTGTGTGATATTGCTATGATCTAGATACACTTTCATACACTTTTGATCATATTTGGACTAACCTATTAACTCAGTGCACCCCAGTGCCAGTTCCTGTTTTCTGCTGTTTTTCTATTTCAGTTTTCCCCCATATAAAAAGTGCCAGAAAAATTCGGGAAAATCCAGATAAAAACTCAGCGTGACGGAAGCTTCGAGAAGAGCCCGGGAGGGGCCAGAGGGGAGCCAGTGGGGCCCAGGCGGCCACCCGGCGCGGCCCCACCCCTGGGCGCGCCATGGGGGCGCCTGGGGCCCCTGGTCCACCTCTGGCTGAACCCCTTCACCTATTTAATCTACGTCACGGGAAAACTCCAGAAGAAGAACCCTATTCCATGAACTCGCCTCTGTTCCTCCGCCGCCGCGCTTCCAAGATCGGGAGCACCAGAAGACCTCTTCCCGGCACCCTGCCGGAGGGAGGATTGACCTCCGGGAGTCTCCTCTCCACCATGGATGCTCCCCGGATGTCTCGTGAGTAGTTTTTCTTGGACCATGGGTCCGTGATCAGTAGCTATGTGATGTTCTCCTCCCCTCTTTGATCTTCATTGTTTAGACCTCGTGAGCTGCCCTACATGATCGAGGCACCTTTGTAATATTTCTGCTGTTGCTATGCTGAGTTAGGAGGGATCTGATGGATTATGAGATTATGTTCAGATTGTGATAGAGTAATATATTTGGTTTTTATCTCTTATATTTTTGTTCCTAAGTAATTCTTGCATGTTCTCCGTTGCTGTTTATTGCTTTGGCCAAGTAGTAGGTAGTGACTCCAAGAGGGAGCGTTGTGCTAGATTGTGGGTTCATGCCCCTCGATGACACGCTTGAGTGAGAGAAACATGAGTCTAGGGGATGTGCTTTTGCCTCAAGGGGGAAAACAACGGTGCTTCTAACCTCGGTTACAAGGATTGTTTACTTTACGCAAAGTTCTTTTTAATGCAGTTGTCTGTTGCTTTGGGTTTACACTTTGGGTGGGGCTCGCAACTTAATACCAGCGAGATGTTCTGGATAAATATCTCAAGGTGGATGATTAGTAGTAGATGCAGATGGATTTCGGTCTACTTATTTTGGCGTACTGCCCGTGCTTTTGAACCTCTTCCTTTCTTTTGTAGCATAGTTAGCATTGCGGTGCGTTCATAATCCTGTCAATTGCCCTTCTGTAATTTGTTTACCTCGCATAGCAGTTTTATCGTCTTTTGGGAGAGAGACATCACTAGTGAACATCACGTATCCCGGTCCATATCCTCATTACTGTTTCCAAGCTATATTTACTTTTCTGCATTTACTTTCAAGTTGCTATCATTATCGCTTGCGTTTTATCATTTGTGAACAACAAGGCCGGAGAGATTGACAACCTCTCTGAACTTCGTTGGGAACAAAGTTATTTGTGTCTGTGTGCAGGTCCACGTCAGTCGCGCCAGCTGACACCTACTTATCATATCCGGAGTCCTACGGGAGACAAACCTTGGTATTTTCACCGAGGGAAAACTGTTGCTGCACTGCATCACGCCTTCCACTTGGGGCTCACCAACGAAGGGCGAGAAGCCAATAAGCAAGAGTATTTCTGGCGCCGTTGCCGGGGACTCCGAGTGCTAAGATAGGGGAGTTGCACACTACCCATTACCTTTGTTTTTTAGTCTTTCTAGTTTACCTTTCAGTTTTTATCTTTGTGTCTTTTATCAAAATTTACAAAAAAATCTGCCACACTTGCTGCTACTATGGGTTCCACTGAAAACACCAAGTTGTGTGACTTCACTAGTCACAACAACCAGGGCTTTATCTGCACTCCCATTGCCACACCTGCCACTTCAGCTACCTCTTATGAAATTAAACCTGCTTTGCTAAACCTTGTTATGAGAGATCAATTCTCTGGTGCTGGAGATGCTGCTGCTTTACACTTGAATAATTTTGTTGAATTATGTGATATGCAAAAGTATAAAGAAGTAGAAGGTGATGTTGTTAAGCTCAAGCTCTTTCCTTTCTCTTTAAGGGGAGATGCTAAAATCTGGTTTCAATCTTTGCCTAGAAATAGCATAGATTCTTGGGACAAGTGCAAAGATGCTTTTATAGGGAAGTACTACCCTCCTGCTAAGATTATCCAATTGAGGAGTAATATTATGAATTTTAAGCAATTGGATAATGAACACGTTGCCCAAGCTTGGGAACAAATGAAATCTCTTGTTAAGAAATTCCCTACACATGGTTTGACTACCTGGATGGTTATCCAGACTTTTTTATGCAGGCTTGAACTTTACCTCGCGGAACCTGTTAGATTCGGCCGCGGGAGGAACCTTTATGTCAACTACACTTGGTGCTGCCACGAAGCTTCTCGATGAAATGATGACCAATTATTCCCAATGGCACACCGAACGCGCTCCAACAGGTAGGAAGGTAAACTCTGTCGAGGAAATTACCTCCCTCAATGAAAAAGTTGACTTAATTATGTCTCTACTTACCAAGCAACCCTCTATTGATCCTCATGATGTTCCTTTAAATTCTTTGGTTGCTCAAGAACAAGTAGATGTGAACTTTATTGCTAGAAACAACTTCAATAACAATGCTTATAGGGGAAATTTTGCTAGCAATCCTAGACCGTTTCCATCCAATTATGGGAACAACAACACTTACCCTAGCAACAACTCCTATAATCCTGCTTATACGAAAAGAGACCTACCTAGCTATGATAAATTGGTAGAAATAGAGAAGGTACTAAGAACTATATGCACACCCAGTTTGAACAAAACAAAGCCTTCTCTAAGCAAATAGGTGAGCATACTACCATTTTGCAAAACATTAGTGAACAACTTGATACCCTGAACAGCGAGATTTCTAATCACCAGGCCAGACTTACCGCCACCGAAACCCATGTTTCGAATATGTCCCACACCCAATCTACTTTGATAAATCAAATGGCAGCCAAACTGGAAGTTATCCCTATGGAAGAAGATAGAATTAAGAGCCTTCCTACACACCACACAGTTGCCAGTATCCAAATTGTTGAGGACACCCATACTATTAGCACCCAATGCACTCCTAGTCCCGTTGGACCTATTAATGGTGATGCTAATACCTCAACCGTAGAAAAAGAAACTCCTATGAATATATAGGGTTTAAAACAAGTGAGCCTAGATGACACTACTACCACCTTTGATAGTAGTGATATTGATTTTGATAGTTGCACCCTCTCAGAAGTTATTAGCTTGTTACACAAAATGTCTAGAGACCCCCACACTAGCACACTTAATCTTGCCTTCACGGAGCATATCACAAATGCTCTTATCAAAGCTAGGGAGGAGAAGCTTAGAGTAGAAGCCTCCATACCTAGGAAGCTAGATGATGGTTGGGACCCTATGATAAAAAATAAATTAAATAACTTCTCTTGCTATGCTTTATGTGATGTTGGAGCTAGTACCTCTGTTATGCCCAAAAGAATTTCTGATATGTTTGAATTGAAGCCTTTTGAGCCTTGTTGTTTTGGTGTTCGTCTTGTTGATTCTTCCATAAAGAAACCTTTGGGGAAGATCGACGATGTTCTTATCATTGTCAATGACAACTATGTTCCCGTTGATTTTATTGTTATGGATATAGAGTGTGAACCTTTGTGTCCAATTATTTTGGGACGTCCTTTTCTTCGCACCGTTGGTGCGGTTATTGACATGAAAGAGGGGAATATAAAATTACAATTCCCATTCAAAAAGGGGATGGAACACTTCCCTAGAAAGAAAATCAAGTTACCTTTTGAGTCCATTACACGGGCTAGTTATTCTCTTTCTCTTGATAAAACTTGATTCTTCTTTTTGCATCATGCCTATCTAATGGCTTTAAAGAAGCGCTTTCGGGAGGCAGCCCGCAACGAATTTAGGTGTTTCTTTTTGCTTTTGTTGTGCTTTATGGTTGTTACTTCTGTAGCAACATCATTGTATCTTTATTTTTCAGATTTGTGCCAAGTTATAGCCTCTTACGACAAGGGAATTAAAAGTTGTGACATGCTGTCCAGAAAACAGATTTTGTCCTCGTGACCAGAAAAATTCCAGAAAAATCCCAGTTCATCTTTTTGAGCCGAATTTTTTACAAAGGATGCTCTATACAATTACGAAACTTCCGTATATTCTGAGTTTTTTTATTTGAGTTGCAAAAGTGCCCCTAAAAAATTCTTTACTATCTGCTGTTCTGTTTTTCACAGATTCTGCCACGTTTTGTCTCTCCTTACTTTTGCAAACCTTAAGCTTGTTTTTTTTTTTGCAAAAACTTTTTGGAACTCTTGAGAAACAGTAGCTCTTCAAGAATATCTTTATATCCAGTGGGTAAAAAATTATTTATTAAGGGTACTAACATCTCTAATCAGCTTATGATGAGTTATGTATGAAGGGAGTTTTCAAGTGTGCGATAGAAGACGATGAAAGAAGATCCAGGAGTGTCAAGCGCTCAAGCTTGGGGATGCCCCCATGCATCCCCAATAAATATTCAAGGAGACTCAAGCGTCTAAGCTTGAGGATGCCCCCGTGCATCCCCTTCTCCATCAACATATCATCAGTTCGTCCTTCGTCTCACTATATTTTTATCACTTCATGCGTTATGTGCTATGCTTGGAGCATCTCGCTCTTAGGTTTTGTTTTTAGTTTTCTTTAGCTTTGCTTGCTGTTCATAACAAGTTAGATCCCGTCTTACTTTGTGTGGGAGAGAAACACGCTCCACTTTCAAAATCTAGAACACATCATAGGATTCTTCATGCCTATCTTTTTGCTGTTGTGTGTTCTTTATCTTTTCGTAGCTGCTGCCATGTTTAGTTTTAGTCTTAGTTTGTCTTTAGCAAGAGCCTTGGCTTTTGTTTAGTTTGTTGCTGGAACTCTCTTTAGTTTTCATGTTTATCTTGTTAAGAGATTTGGTTGTTGCACTGAGTTGTGTTTTGTCTTGGAAGTAGGTAATTGAGGTTGCTGTTTAATTCTAGTAGTAACTTGCAATAGTTTTGAGGTATTGATGTGAGTAATATCTGAACTTTTGGTGCAATAGTTTTGAGGTATTGATGTGAGTAATATCTGAACTTTTGGTGTCAAGAGCTCTTGCCTATTAGTGATAGGTGTCGTATTTTGGCAATCCGTGTTTATTTTCAAAACCTAAAAAACTAGTTGAGAACTCTAACTACTAGATAGATCACTACTCTTCTGAGGGGTCGAATATTAGAGTACACTCACGTACCATGAGTCGAGGATGCGCAAGGATAACCAAACCCCCATACACTCCTCCTCGGGGTACTTGTCTCTTTGTGAACCTCCTTATTAGATTGAGAGTTACCGAAAATAAGTGCATGAGTTCTTCGAACTAATGTAAGTATTGAGAGTTGACACTTCCACCTTCCCATATTTGCTAGCCTTTCCCGTGCCGTGCATTGGCTTCTTCTCACTCTGAGAGTTGGTGTCCACCTTCGCCGGTACATCCAAACCCTTGGCATGATACGCTCTGTCATCATAAGCCTCCCTTTATCTTTCCTCAAAACAGCCACCATACCTACCTATCAAGGCATTTCCAAAGCCTTTCCGAGTTACATTGCCATGCAACTTCCACCTCTTCATGACTTGATCTTCATGTCATACATGTTCCTGCTACACTGGCAGCGACATACATTGCATACATCATGATAGATACATCTTCTTTATGTTTTGAGTACCTTGTAAAGTGTGAAAGATCTCCTTTACCCTCTTGTAAAATAGAGTGTTGCCCTTAAGTGAGGAAAAGATCCCAAAGTGGACACAAATTAAAAGATCCCAAAGAGGACAAATGAGAGTTAAATAGAAAGAGCCATTGGAGCCACAAAAAAATACAAAAAAATAGAAAAAAGAGAAAAATAAATAAAAAGAGAGAAAGGGGCAACACTACTATCCTTTTGAGAGATCCACACTAGTACTCCCTTTATATCCTTGTACTCCATAGAGATGATCTTTATGCATATAGCTATGTGGGGACCTTCACACTATAGAACTTGGCTTGCATATTCCAAGGATGAGCTGTTGGGGGTCGCAGCAGAAAACACAAATTTTTCTAACTAGCGTTCCCTTAACCCAAGATCTAGCTAGCCGTATTACCGTAACAGATAGTAGTGCGGAAATAACATACCTCGGGGTGTAGTCCGTTGCGCGGGAAACGTTCCCGCAAACGTGGTTGATGTAGCCGATCAAGTTTCACAGCCCCCTGGCTGTGTTGAGCACCCGGATGGGTGTAGTGCCACACGTGCAGCACCTCGTAGTACTCGCACACGTACGAGACTCGATGACGACCTCCGTTCTCCGATCCAGCGGAGGGGGCGGAAGCAGACCTCCGGACGGAGCTTCGGCAGCACGACGGCCTCCGATTCTAGCAGAGAGGTCTCAATTCCACTACAGGCTCACACTAGGGAGCCCACCGTGGAAGAGACCAGAGAGGGGAGGAGACCGGAGAAAACCGATCTCAATTCGGAGTTATATTTATTTTCTCACGAATTTCTGTGTATTAATTATGTGCACCCTGCCTGTCTTTATATAGGCTGGGGAAGGGAGTCAACCCTCCTCCCCTAGCAATGTGGGACTAAACCCTTTGCTAGGGGGGAGTTGGCCGGCCAAGGGGGGAGAGGGGGCGCACCCCTCATGGGCCCTAGGGCTCATGGCGCCTCCCCCCCCCTTTTTTTTCTTTTCCCTTTAATTCCTTAATGGGCCTTTTTCTCCACTAAGGCCCATAGCACATATTAATTAGAAATAAAATGATTTTAATTATTAATTCAATTAATTAATAACTAAAACATATTATTCCATCTCCCGGTGCTCCGGAAACACTTCCGGCTCACTCCGAACTTGTTTCGGTTCAATACGGTACTCCTCCGATATTGTCTCCCTTATTCTCTGGTTGCTCCGATGGTTCCGAAAAGGTCTCCGATTTCATCGAGCCCTTAAGTGTGTTACCCTACGGTCCGAGAACACTCCAGTCATGACCGAGCAGAGGCAACAGTCAATGATCATCAGCGGGACCTGGATGCCCATAATGACCCCTGTGCATTCCGGATATCAACACCGATTGGACCTTACGCCGTATAGCATTCCCTTTGTCAGCGATACTGGATTGTTCCGAGATTCGATCAATGACATCCTATGTCTGGTTCAATCTCGTTCCGAACTAAATCCTCATTCACTCGTTCCCGTGATATTCATCCCCGTGACCTAGTCACACGCTGCGCAGCTTCATGGATGGAATCTCACCGAGTGGGCCCTGAGTATCTATCCATTATATGGATTGACAAATCCCGCTCTTGTAAACAATACTCCTCAACGTATCTCCACGGAATACCTAAGATACAACCGTTATGACCCGCATATTTCAGTCAGGTGGTGGGATGTAAGTCAAAGCATCCGGGAAGATAGTGATTATGCACGTACTCACGGTCAAAGGAACGGTCTACCACGTTCTGTAATTACAACACTGAACCTTCATAAGATTTGATCATGCTGTAATGCTTTCTTTGGGTAATGTTCATCACGTCACTTAACCCGTGAGGTGACCTCATAGTCAAGAGACTTAATTGTCCATGATCGCGAAACCACGACCATCATGTTGACCATGAACTAGTTATCGATGTAGAGGCTAACTAGGAACTCTGGGTGTTTCTATACCACACCTGCATCATTGTTTCACTGATGCAGTTCTAGCACGGTATGAAACTGGTTACGAACTTGCTTAGATATATTGGAATAATCATATATTATTTGCCTCTAGAGCATATATCCAACAGTCTCCCACTTGCACTAGAGTGCTAATAATCTAGCCGCATTTTTCCGATCATAATCATCTTATCACATAAGTGTTTCATTGATCATGCACGCTCATGGAAGAGGGTTCGTCAACGAACTGCACCAATTCAGATTCGTATGTTTCCTTTGCAACTGGTATAGGTCAAAAACTTTTTTGACATACCACTCATTATCATATAATGGTTGGATATAAGTTTCGCGGGAGAGTGAGACTATTATTTCACAGTATCCTCCAATGATCTCTTGGTTCAGTCTTTTAGAAGACTTCATCCATAGTCATATATACTGGGAAATACACTCAGCCAGAAGTCCAATACTTCTAACGCTAAACTTTTATCCATACGTCTACTTTCTTAAGTAGTATTATGTTTGTGGTACCGTGAATTTTGCTCACATTTCTTTCATGTCTTTGGTGATGTCTCTAATTCCATATAGACCCATAATATGGCTTGCAATTGTAATCTTGCATTACATTCAAGTCTATTATCCTTTCTATATTTTAGAGAACAGTCCTCAGTATGCCTCTCATATACTGAATGCATGGACTTTATTCAGATTTTGTGTTTTACTCCTAAAGCACATCGGAATCTGTTCTTCTTTCAAGAACCTTTTGAGTCATTCTGTTGTTGGATTCACAATGCATGTTATATGGTAGAATCATATGTCAAGAACATATAAGATCACATGTCCAGTACATGGTGCATCTCTATTCTTCCATCAAGACATTGCTTGTGATATTTGGATTTTATCCATTATATAATTTCTAGTCACAAGAACCTGTTTCTTGTCTAGAAGATTATTCCAACTTTCACTTCGTTTCATTATCCGTATCTTAATCTACTCATATAGATTTCAACGTGTAATGTGTTGGTATTTCACATAAAAGAAGATTCTTGCAATCTTGTATTTTATTTGCCTTATGCTCTATATATACCATAATGCACATATGTATATAAGACGATTCTCTATATACACAATCAATGCATATCCATATATATATATATACATATGAGATCATTCTTCACACATATCAATGCATATATGTTTGAGACAATGATCCTGCTCCCACTCAAATATATCCATCATATACTCATATATTTGTGGTTTAGCTTTCATCAAGTCATTTTATTGTTCACTATGTCTCACATAATGACAATGCTTCCAAAGCTCCCACTCAGAAAATGCCCTCTGCATTCCAAGTTCCCGGGAAGTCTTCAAAGCTCCCACTCAGTTTCATGAAACTGCAGGCCCACTCAATATTTTGGTCATCACAAAATCACTTGATCAAATCAAGGTTGAGGTTTCCTGTCTTGAGGTACTATAGTCCATCCTTTTAACGAAATAACCTTCGTCATGCCCATTGCAATTCTCTTTCAAATCCCAAATTTGACTGAGATGCAATTTCAGGCTATGGTCCATCGTAGTGTAAATGAAATATTTTATTGATTAAAGCATTCCTACGTTTCCGTAGTCAATCACCATTGAACTTTGGTCATAACCAAATAATGCTTTATGTCCATTACATTATTCTCAATAACTCTCCAGTTTGTCGAGAATATGAAATAACCGATTTATTTCACGGGACGTGAGCCATCCTTAATGTAACTCAATATTATTTCATTTCTCCTCGTGTTCTAGGCTACCATCATTCCTTTGTGTCTTCAAGCAATATTATTCCCTATTGTTTTATTAAGAAGACTCATGATTATTGTTCTGTACAGAACGTATTCATGATAACCTTCTAAATTCAACAATGGCTTCAACTCATATACCAAGATCAATCATCTTTGGCATGTCCTTCCTTATATAGCGTCATTACAGCGGAACATGCTTCCGTTGCAATACTCTGATATTCTGAAGGCAAGGTCCAATACCCCGGTCAAAGTTTTCATTATCTCCCAATTGGATCCGTGTCGAGAGACTTTTCTCGTATTACCAATTAAGCAACACAAATTTTGCTATTCGGGGAGAATATGTAATTTCAATTGCTCGTAGTTTTATTACAAAGAAATTCTTTCTTTTAAGAAACCTTATAACACCATCAGTTAAGGAGCTATCATGTCTCGTTTAGAATCAGGATGGTTTCCTATTCATGAAGTGGGTGTTTTAACTTAATGAATCAAACAACTTATTCGACAATAACTATAGTGCTAGGGGAAAGAACGTTTAGACCATACTACGGTTTAGTATGACTACGAATGGTTTAAGTAGTCCAGCACTTTCAACTTCCATCGTAGTTTGTGGTACAACTTCCACAAGTCTCCCATTATGTCAACATCAATACTTATCACTTCGGATCGTAGCGTAGTGATGTGTATCCTTGTATTCTCACTTCTCACTGTGATTCCCGAATCTCAGTTTTATGATCTCAATTGAATACAACTTTCAATTAATCATATGAAGTCTTTAATGATAACTCACATGCCCATTCTACATCATTTATGTATAATGATTGGCACAAGTTCTACTTGCTAGAACCTTGTCATGATTATATTTATTGCAGAGGTTCATAGATCGTGTATCTAATCCATCTCATGCAATCAAGTTATGATTTTCATTCGATAATGAACTCACAAGTTAATAGATCATACATTTTATGAATTCATCAGTTATGAAGTCACCTCATGCAATCAGATCTTTGACTTGTTATAATCAAGACAACTTTATCATTAAACATTGAATATTTCTTGACAATAATAGTAGTATTATAAATGCTTTCTATCATATCATAAATCAAGACGTAATCAAAGTATAAGCACACTTTTATTCATAGAGATGGAACAACTGACTTGTCTCATTACATGAATAACTTTGTCTCGCGAGATGCAAGACACACAACTAAGTGTTCATACTATAATGATTACATAAGATTTATCTAATACTCTAAGTATCTCCTATGATAGATGTCTCGGTGGAATCCATGCTGGCCATCAACTGACTTGATATCCATCAATCCTCGATTTCACCTCTTCCCGTCCATGCAACAGCAGGTCCTGTTTTCATAAAACAGAATAAGTATCAAATACTCATTTACTGCATCTGTTGTATAAGGGAGTAAACATTTATAAAGTATATCAAGTATATACTTTCTCCATCGATGACTTCTGCATCCTCGAAAGGAGCAATGTCCGTGGTCAAGAGATCAGTCATGAAGTTCTGGAGACTCATATTAGCTCCTCTTCCGACATAGCTATGAACATAATCACCATAACTCGGAGGGAGTGAGTGCAATAACATATTTATTGCAAACTCTTCCGTGGTGCTTTCGTTCATTGTACAATATTCATAGTCCTCCACTAGGGTCAGGTACATCTCATGCATCCTGTCTAAGTGATCATCAAGGCTTGTGCGTTCTTCCATCTTTGTAGATAGAAACTTGCTTTCTAACTCAAATCTGGCAATTATGAACTCACGTACGAACATTGTCTTTAGCGTGTCCATCATGTCATATGGGCCAGTGTCCTGTAACTGTATGCCCAACTCCTCTGACATGCTTAAGAACATGACATTCCTGACTACGGAGCATTTCTGTCGGCGAGCATAATGATCAAGTATCTCTTGATCGCCAACATCATCGTCCGGATGTTCTTCCACATGCATTTCTATTGTAAACAAGATGTCTGCTCTCTTGAGCGACGTCCTAAGGCGTGAATACGAATCAGCAAAGTTTGACCCATTTTCTCTAAGTCTTTCACCTTCCATGAAGAAAGATAGTTCACGTTGCTCTAGTGCATTCATTTTCTATAAACATAACTGCAAGGAACACAATTAAGACTAGTTCACAACAATGAGTTCATATAATCATATGAGCTCGCACCAAAACATTTCATCCCTAAGAAGTTTTAGTGATTACATGATCCAGATTCACTGCCCGACCTCGAATATCACACGGCCGACTGGTCAGTTTCAAAGGTAGACAACAACTTGTGCGATCACATTATCTTATATATACTGTGACTCATGCTCGATCTTTCGATCTCTAGTATTCCGAGGCCATATCTGCATATGCTAGGCTCGCCAAATTAACCTCCATGTTATATGCTGCTCAGCAAGGCCATATTTACATATGCCAGGCTTGCCGAACCCAACCTCATGCGAACTCCATTGAATATGTAGGACAACTCCGGTATGTACGGAGCATCAAGCCATATGGGAGAACCTTCCAGGCGGTGCACACTTCGGTAGAATACTTGTGTTTGGCTTTGTTAAGGGATCATCTTATCACATGCTACCGTCGTGTATCCTATACTAGCAAGTTTTAAGATGTCTGGGCTATGGCAACACTAAGTCTACAGTGTCTCCATTTTAGTTTGTTTTATGATGACGATTACTACTTATTAGTAACACATAGCAAAAGCTATCACTACATCACAAACAAACAAACGATAGCCCCCACTTTGCAATACAAGGTTTAGACGATCTAGTTGTAAATTGCAAGTTTTACGTGGCTGCTAGGGCTTTCATAGTTAAACAGGTTTTAACCTACGAGTCAACCACAACGTCAACCATACGATTGTCTCTATTACACCCCGCACGGGGCCCTCCGTTGCAAATGCCACATCCGCTAAAGTAGAGAGACAGACACCCCCCAGCCACTTTATACGGTACAAGCCGTATGTCAAGCGTGGAACCAGTCTCGCGTAAGAGTACGCGTAAAGTCGGTCGGGGGCCGCTTCATCAAACAATGCCGCAGATATGAACAAGTGCACGTGAGAGGGTAACAATCATACAATCAACGCCCACATCCCCGATGTGTTCTATCCGTACAGTAATACTAAGCATAGACCTAGCTCATGATACCACTGTTGGGGTTCGCAGCAGAAAACACAAATTTTTCTAACTAGCGTTCCCTTAACCCAAGATCTAGCTAGCCGTATTACCGTAACAGATAGTAGTGCGGAAATAACATACCTCGGGGTGTAGTCCGTTGCGCGGGAAACGTTCCAGCAAACGTGGTTGATGTAGCCGATCAAGTTTCACAACCCCCTGGCTGTGTTGAGCACCCGGATGGGTGTAGTGCCACACGTGCAGCACCTCGTAGTACTCGCACACGTACGAGACTCGATGACGACCTCCGTTCTCCGATCCAGCGGAGGGGGCGGAAGCAGACCTCCGGACGGAGCTTCGGCAGCACGACGGCCTCCGATTCTAGCAGAGAGGTCTCAATTCCACTACAGGCTCACACTAGGGAGCCCACCGTGGAAGAGACCAGAGAGGGGAGGAGACCGGAGAAAACCGATCTCAATTCGGAGTTATATTTATTTTCTCACGAATTTCTGTGTATTAATTATGTGCACCCTGCCTGTCTTTATATAGGCTGGGGAAGGGAGTCAACCCTCCTCCCCTAGCAATGTGGGACTAAACCCTTTGCTAGGGGGGAGTTGGCCGGCCAAGGGGGGAGAGGGGGCGCACCCCTCATGGGCCCTAGGGCTCATGGCGCCTCCCCCCCCCTTTTTTTTCTTTTCCCTTTAATTCCTTAATGGGCCTTTTTCTCCACTAAGGCCCATAGCACATATTAATTAGAAATAAAATGATTTTAATTATTAATTCAATTAATTAATAACTAAAACATATTATTCCATCTCCCGGTGCTCCGGAAACACTTCCGGCTCACTCCGAACTTGTTTCGGTTCAATACGGTACTCCTCCGATATTGTCTCCCTTATTCTCTGGTTGCTCCGATGGTTCCGAAAAGGTCTCCGATTTCATCGAGCCCTTAAGTGTGTTACCCTACGGTCCGAGAACACTCCAGTCATGACCGAGCAGAGGCAACAGTCAATGATCATCAGCGGGACCTGGATGCCCATAATGACCCCTGTGCATTCCGGATATCAACACCGATTGGACCTTACGCCGTATAGCATTCCCTTTGTCAGCGATACTGGATTGTTCCGAGATTCGATCAATGACATCCTATGTCTGGTTCAATCTCGTTCCGAACTAAATCCTCATTCACTCGTTCCCGTGATATTCATCCCCGTGACCTAGTCACACGCTGCGCAGCTTCATGGATGGAATCTCACCGAGTGGGCCCTGAGTATCTATCCATTATATGGATTGACAAATCCCGCTCTTGTAAACAATACTCCTCAACGTATCTCCACGGAATACCTAAGATACAACCGTTATGACCCGCATATTTCAGTCAGGTGGTGGGATGTAAGTCAAAGCATCCGGGAAGATAGTGATTATGCACGTACTCACGGTCAAAGGAACGGTCTACCACGTTCTGTAATTACAACACTGAACCTTCATAAGATTTGATCATGCTGTAATGCTTTCTTTGGGTAATGTTCATCACGTCACTTAACCCGTGAGGTGACCTCATAGTCAAGAGACTTAATTGTCCATGATCGCGAAACCACGACCATCATGTTGACCATGAACTAGTTATCGATGTAGAGGCTAACTAGGAACTCTGGGTGTTTCTATACCACACCTGCATCATTGTTTCACTGATGCAGTTCTAGCACGGTATGAAACTGGTTATGAACTTGCTTAGATATATTGGAATAATCATATATTATTTGCCTCTAGAGCATATATCCAACATGAGCCTCCTCAAACGAGCTCTAGGTCTTCATGAGCGAGCAAGTTAGATGCACCCCCACTAGTTCTATTGGAGAGCTTCTTAGCTCGTATGTGCATCCGTTGCATGGCAATCCCTACTCCTCGCATCATATCTATCATTTGGCATCTCTTGCCTATGATTGTCCTCATTGATGTGAGCCTTTCTCATCCTTTTTGTCTTCCTTCTCCACCATATTTCTCTCTTTGCCATCCTAAGTGTCAACTCTCGTGCTTACGCTCATCCATTGCATGAGTGCTCGAAATATCGAAAATGAGTGGATCAAATTGACTTGTACCTGGCTAGTGGTCTGGGGAGGAGTCAAGATAAGATTCCAAAGAGGACCAAGTGTGAAACTTTAGTAGATTGAGTTCTCAACAAAAATACTTTTTCATCTCGTATTCCCTATCCCCTTTCTTGCACGCAAACACCATTTGGAGACATTCGAGTCACGGACAGCAAGAGCTCTTCCACCTTTTGTTCTTTTGTTACTTGTTTCAATGCTAATATAGACTCTTGCATGTTATGACTTGAATTGAATCTCTAACCTTGATTGCTTTACTTTTCAAAGTTTTTTTATGGTTGCTAGCATGTCACCACGGAAATTATGCTTGTTATCATTTACCTACTCGAGGACGAGCAGGAATTAAGCTTGGGGATGTTGATACGTCCAAAACGTATCTATAATTTCTGCTTGCTCCATGCATGTTTTGTGTGATATTGCTATGATCTAGATACACTTTCATACACTTTTGATCATATTTGGACTAACCTATTAACTTAGTGCACCCCAGTGCCAGTTCCTGTTTTCTGCTGTTTTTCTATTTCAGTTTTCCCCCATATAAAAAGTGCCAGAAAAATTCGGGAAAATTCAGATAAAAAAACAGCGTGACGGAAGCTTCGAGAAGAGCCCCGGAGGGGCCAGAGGGGAGCCGGGGGGGGGCCCAGGCAGCCACCCGGCGCGGCCCCACCCCTGGTCGCGCCAGGGGGGCGCTTGGGGCCCCTGGTCCACCTCTGGCTGCCCCCTTCGCCTATTTAATCTACGTCACGGGAAAACACCAGAAGAAGAACCCTATTCCGCGAACTCGCCTCTGTTCCGCCGCCGCCGCGCTTCTGATGACCCTCAACGTAGAGGGATCTATTGCAGTGTTTTCGATAAGTAAGAATGTCGAACCCAACGAGGAGCAGAAGGTAGTAGCAAGTGACTTTGGTAAGGAGATAGCTGCAAGCACTGAAAGATAACTTTTTAGGGGTTTTCTTGGTATAAGCGACAGGATAGTAAAAACAAGCAAAGTAAAAGATACTGGATAGTAAAGAGTGGCCCAATCCTTTCTTAGCAAAGGAGAGGCCTAGCAACTGAACTTATAAAAGCTAAAGTGTTCTTGAGGACACACGGGAGAGGTAGTCATGTGCTTTCGCCAAATTCCGTATCGGTACTATGTGCTGTGTTGATAAGTGTTTAGTGGGTGGATCTATGCTAGTACACCCTCTAGACTAAGATAAGTGTACTCTTATGATTAAACACCTTGCAAGCATCCGCAAATACAAGATAGTAATTAAGGCAAAAGCCTAACCATAGCAATACGATCGGTGATCCATTGTTCCCTTGTGCAAAAGCGTGCGAACTGGGGTTCAGGTTTCTGTCACTCCGGCAACCCACCGTAAGCATTATTTATACACAATGCATTCCCCTAGGTCCTTGATAAGGCGAAGTGTTGAGTGTTAGACTCACACAACATCACTAGGAAAATAACAACACAACTTAAATATCAACCAACACATATTACTTCAACATCATATGACTACTAACAACTAGACTTCTCCCATGTCCTCAAGAACTAAAGTAACTACTCACAAGACATAAAAGAGATCATGATCAGTGGGGATAAATAGATGATAAACAATCTGAACACAATAATATTTCTCCAACAAAACTCAATAGCATTCACCACAAAGTAGTAATCAACACCGATAGAGTAGAGAGGATAGATAGTACGGATTACAACGCGAGTTGCAATTGTGAGATAAGATTGGATGAAGATGGAGATGCTGCTGATGGTGGGGATGATGCTGATGATGATCTCGATGATGCCCGTGACGATGGTGATGACGATGGCGACGATCTCCCCTTCCGGGAGGTGATCTCCCCGGCGGAATCTGCTCGCCGGAGATGGCTTTTCTTCTCTGTAGGTTTCCGCCACAGAGCGGCGGCGGAACTCCGAAAACTCTCCTTTTTTAGGGTTTTTGGATGATGAGGAGTATATAGGCCACAGGGGGGAGCCGGGAGTGGCCCCGGGGGTCCAGGCGCCCTCCCGGCGCGGCCAGGGGTGGGGCTGTAACAACCCAAAAGTGATTTTACTATTTGTGATGTAATTTTGCTTTGTCAAATGGCTATCAAACTTCTTGGGTTTCAAGATGGTGTAAAATGATGTGGTGATCTTGAGTGTAGTCCATGATGGAGCTCATTTGAATTTGAATTCAACCCATCCTTATGTTCAAGAAGGGTACTGTTGCATTTTTCAATGCTTCATATCTTTTTCCCTAAGCTCCAATTTTTGCATAGCCAAATCTCACTCCCTCCCAAGATTTTTCAAAGCCTTGCTTTGATTTTTAGCTCCCTGGAAAATTGAGTTGTAGTTCAAAAGCAATTTGAATTTAAATCAACTCCCAAAATTTTACTTGCACCAAAAATAGTGAAACCATTTTTGAAAAATCAGCAATATTCAGGGAGGAATTTTGGTGTTGGATTGAAGTTTTTCTTTTGCCCCTTTCTCTCGGAAAAACTCTTGGAAGTTCTGTTATTTGATTAATAGAAAGTCCCTGTGTTTTTTTTCTTCTTTTCTTTTCCCTGGAGCAAAGAAAGCAGTCCAGCCCACTTGGGCCGGCCGAATCCAGCCCAACAGGGGGCAGCGCCCCCTTGTTTTCCCCCCCTTCCTTCCTCTCTCAGCCAGCCGGGCCCGCCTGTCATCCCCCTCCTCTCACCTTTTTCCCCACGCACATGGCATGGCCATGGAGGAGAGGACCTCCTGGAGCCACGTCTCCCTCCTTCCCCCCCCTTTATCTAGCCCCTCCTGAGCCTCTCCCGAAACCCTAGCCCCTTCCTCCTCCCTTGTGCCGCCACCCCTCTTCTCCTTCCTCCCAGCCCTCTCTGAAGACGCCATGGACAGGAGGTCCAAGGCCTGAATTTTTTTTTCTCCCGCGCGGGTCACCCTCGTCGAGACGCCGGCGACCACTTCCCCGAGCCGTACGTCTACAGCAGGCCCGCTGTGAGCCGCGACGCCTTCCCCTTCCCCTATTTCTCGCGAGTAGGATGTAGATGCCGCCGTGGCCGCCATGGATTTAGAGGTGGAGGTAGTCCCTGTAGGCTGCCAGGCGAGGCGAATTCGGCGCAAAAACGAGACCTTGGTAGTCCCATCTACACCGGGGAGCACTTCGGCGAGTCCCCGGGCCAGCGTAGGCGACGCAGTTGCCGCCGGAAGTACGCCGCCGCGGCTTGTCTGAAGAAATCCGAGTTAGCCCGTCCTGTGCAGTTCCGTCAGGTTCAGGGGTCTGTGGTTTCTTTTGTCGCCTCTTAGTAGGTCGATCGCCCTGTTCTAACGAAATCCAGTCGCTAGCGCAGTGGTAGCACGCCTGGGGTTTGAACCGCGAGGTGCGGGGTTCGATTCCTGCTGGGATCGAATTAACCCAGGGATTTTTTGTTGCTTTCGCGTTAGCCGTGAAACCACCTTGGGCCTGGCCCGTTAGCTCTCGCGCGCCCAGGCAGAGGGAGCAGCAGATGGGCCGAGCTCCCAGCGCGGCTAGCCAGCAGCTTGGGCCAGATCCACCCGAGGCTGGCCCCTAGTGGCCTGTCCTCTGTTTCCTTTTTTTTCTGTTCCTCTTTTCTTTTTTTTCTTCAATTCAAATCATTTAGGGTTTTGCTGCTGTTTGTTTTCAACACCGTGGGCGCATGCCATATATCAAAATAGGGTAGAAAAATCCACTAAGCGTGATGGTCACCTCTGATTTATGTTTCGAGCAAACATAAATTATCAACTATGGAAGGAAGTTGAACCCATATGTGACCATGCCACTTGGTGTTGCCCCATTTTTTTTAATGTTTGGACTTGCCACCGTTATCTTGTTCGATTCTTTGAGCCTTCACATGTTGGGCCTCTCAAAGTCCTCTGGTTATCCGTCTTCCATGTTCCCACAAGCGTTTCAAATCCTTGTTCCCTCGATACTTCCTTTTGGTGCCAAATTCATCGGCACTTCTCCGTCTCTGGAATCGATAATTCTTTCACGATGTTTATTACTGTTAAATTGTTGTTATTGTTCTATGCCATGACATGTTGCCATGTTATTTACACCAAGGTTAAGGCTATGACCAAAGCCATAAAATTTAAGTAATTACATATGTAGTTGTTGACGTGTCGTCAACACCTCCATTTAAATTTGATTATATAGGGTCACACCATGTCTAATTAACTTGATCATCACATCCATGCTTGAATTTTGTTGATCTCGTTGTTTACTTGTGTGCTTTTCCTTGCCGGTACATTACGTTAGCGCCTGAGACCGCCGAGGAGACTTACGTGGAGATTTCTGACACCGAGCCCGAGGACCCTGCTGCGTCTGCTTCGACGACCGATTACCCAGGCAAGGGGAAGATTCATACCATTACTTGATACATTTCTGACTACCTGCCTAGCTGTAGCCTAGAACGTTTGTTTGATCCTATCCACGTGCTTATGCCATGTTCAAAACCAAATAGCCATGATCCCCACGTCCCAGCAAAACATTGTATTGCTAAGTTACTGCTGCTCAGCCACTGCTTAGTATGAGTAGGAAAACTTGCTGCTTACCCTATTGCTATGGTTTGGGATATCGTGTCATTTAAAGAAATTGGTTGATATTTATTATATTTATGATGTTAATTTATACTTGACGAAAGATGGGAGACCCGGCTGTTCCCGCCAGGTGTTTTGTTCCATTTGAGTCACCTAGGTCCCGAGTTCCGGGTATTGTGTTTCTTGACGAGCGTGCCTAATCGTGTGTGGGATTCTATGGGGTCCCCTTGTCTTACCTACCTAGCTTCAAACAATTCTAGTGGTGGCCCGAGCTGTTTTACTTTTGCAAATGTGTGTGTGCTTGGTTGGTACCCCAGCTGTTTTCGAAACAACCCGGGCCAACAGAGACATGGTTTCTCTTGTTGGTCCACCCCAGGGAGCTAGGGGGTTGCCCACATCTGTTTGGGCAACTAACCCGACCTCGTCCAGACGGTAGAGGCCGATTCGAGAGCGTGGCCGGCTTTTGAGTTGGGTGTCGACTCACCGGGGGCCACCCGGAATTGTGCGTTGTTAGTTAGAGGGACTCTGACGTTCCGGAGTTTCAGGCGCTCACCTAGCCAAGTGGAAACCGGGCGTACATGCGAAGCCTATGATGGGCAGTTGGTACACCCCTGCAGGGTTAAATCTTTTCGAAAAGCCGTGTCCGCGGTTATGGACGACTTGAGACCTACTCCTTGTTCATAGAATAACATCAATCTGAATTGTTTTTAAAACTTGCCTACCGTGTGAGTGCCTTGGTTGGTTTTCTTCGTCCAGGGGGACCGAGAGAAGATCCAGGTTGTGTTATGCTTGACGTAAGTAGGTGGATAGCAGACTTATGACACGATGTCACGTGCTATTCTTGGATCTTACCTCTACTCTAATAGAACGATAGCCACTATAAATGCTAGTGCGGCTGCAACCTTTACCTTTACTTGTCTTACCGTAGGAAGTCAGTTATCCTGTAATGATATAATCTCACCCCGTTTTACTTTTGTGCTTTTACTGTTTTGCCTGATCGGCCGCTACAGTGGAGTACTTTCTTGACCCGATCTCTGGACGATACTTCGTGGAGGTGCCCCCGGAGGATGACGATGAGTTCGACCTCGTTTAGTAGATCCTACAGTTGGGCTTCGACGATCCGTGGGTGGACTCTTTATGTGCAGCCCTCTCTAGGGTGATTTGGCTTTTGACCGTACTCGGTCGTGTTTGTCTTCCGCTTGTCGCATGATGTACTGTTGGGTCCACGGATCTCTAAGATGATGTAATAATTATCCAATGGCGATGTATGCCTTGGACTTTATATATTTATGTCTTAGTTAAAGTTCTTCGTTCTTATACTTGTTGTTGAGAATCCGGCAGCGACACGAGTGCGAGTGTCGTGAGTCGGTGGCTCTTTATGCGCTACTAACTTGAGCGGGACGCGAAAGCGACTAACTCGAGTTAGCACCGCATCGGGAGCCTTACAACTTGGTATCAGAGCAGGACTGACTGTAGGACCCCTTACTGGCCGAAGTTGAGTCTAGAAACTATTTTGTAGTTACTAAGGAAAAATCGGAGAGTAGGAACTCTTTCTTTTTCTTCTTACCCCACCCTCCCACCCCTTTTCCGTGAGGAAGTGAAACGTTGTTTTTCTCTGCAACTTATCCCCTTTCAAAAACAGATCTAGGTTCTCGTTTACATGAGGCTCCGATTCCTCTATAATTTTTTTGCTAGCGACGAGATGTGTTGGCGTCTTTGAGACCACTGAGCTGCCACTTGGGGTTGACTGCTCTACCTCGCTTACGGCGTACCCCAGGTGAAACGTCCATACAGGATTGGCGGGCATCCTATGGTAATATGGATGTGGTGTCTTTTCCCCTATGGACGACCGTGATGGCGGGCCGCTCAGGGCAGATGTCTCATTGTTCAGGTTTCCAACCGCTCGTATATATTGTTGTGTGCTCGCTAGCAGATTATTATCTTGGATTCGGATGATCTTGGTTTGGGGATTCCAGTAGCACCTAGCTTTCGAATTTCCGAGCTAACCTTGGTGGAATTTCAGCCTTCGGCTTTCTCATACCTCGTGAGGAAGTTTTGTTGACAATATTGTTTATCTTCTGGTTACGTCAATGTTTCGATCATGTTCTCACAAGTGTTCCTCTAAACAGGATGCCAAGAGCGAACATGCCGCCGCCAGATAACCCTATCCTTGGAGAGGCTGTGGCCGTCGTGGCTCAGGGCATAGCTGCGATCCTACAGATGCTGCAGAACCAGACTGCCCAGAGGAATGATCGACCACAGTACACCACACTGCAACAGTTCCTCGCGATCAAGCCCCCCCCAGGTTCTCCGAGGCTCGAGACCCGCTGGAGGAGGATGACTGGATCGCTGAGATCAAGAAACACTTCAATGCAAACACCGTCAGACCTGTCGACTACGTCACCTTCGCCTCCTTCCAGCTTCAGGGTGCAGCAGCCAGCTGGTACGATACCTACAAGGCCAACAAGGGCGATGCTATCATCACGTGGGCAGACTTCGTCGCAGACTTCAGAGCAGCGCATATTCCGAGTGGTCTTATGAACAGGAAGCGTGAGGAGTTCTTGGCTCTGAGACAGGGTGACAGGTCAGTTCAGGAGTACAACCTGGCCTTCGTCAGGCTAGCCAGGTACGCTCTAGAGGAGGTCAGCACAGAGGCTAAGAAGATTGCGAGGTTCCGGGGAGGTCTCAGCACAGAGATCAAGTACGCGCTAACTCAGTGCAGTCCCACGCTGTTCTCACAGTTCGTGGATCAGGCTATCCGCCAGGAGTCAGCCAGAGCAGAGTGGGATGCAGACAGGAAGCGCCAGCGTGAGCACAGTTCCGCAGTGATGATCCACAAGAAGGCAAAGACTTGGGTTGCAGAGGCACCACCGCAGAGGCAGCAGTACCAGCAGAGGGGGGCAGTTTTCCGCACTTTTGCCCGCCCTCCCGTCCCAGTTTAGCAGGGGGCTCGCTCTACACCACCACACGCGAGGCCACCCAGGCCGCAACAGCAGCCCAGGCCGGGCGTGATCTGCTACAAGTGCAGGAGCCAGGGCACACGTCTCCCAACTGCACCGATCCGCGCTTTGCTCGGCTTCCACCGCCTCCACCTCGCTCTACTCCGAGCACCGCGATGGTGAGGGCTCAGCCACGTGCAGTTCATGTGAACAACGTGATGCTCACAGATGCTCAGCAGTCTCCAGAGATCGTTCTTGGTAGGTTGCTTGTTAATTCTGTTCCCGCGACTGTGTTGTTCGATTCCGAAGCTTCCCACTCGTTTGTTTCTCAGAGATTCGCTCACGATCAGGTTCTCACCCTGGAGGACTTTCCCAAGTTCCTGCCTATTGTTTCACCCGGTTCCAAGTTCACTTCTTCTATCCGTGCTCCATTTGTAAGGATCACTATTCAGGGTTGCCATTTCCCGGCTTCGCTCATCGTTTTGCCTAGCTCTGACACTGATGTCATCTTGGGCATGGATTGGCTTGTGCAGCACAAGGCCAATATTGATTGTCCGACCAGATCAGTGAAGTTGACACATGATTCAGGCGCAGAGGTCTTGTACACTTGTGGCTCTATGTCAGGACCATCACAGTTGTACGCGTTGAACGCAGAAGTTGCGCCTTTGCTCGAAGAGGTCAAAGTTGTCTGCGAGTTCCCAGACGTCTTTCCGGAGGAGTTGCCAGGAATTCCCCCAGTTCGAGCTATTGAGTTCGTTATTGAGCTAGAGCCTGGTACCCAGCCGATTTCTCGGCATCCGTACAAGATGTGTTCGAAGGAGTTGATTGAGCTCAAGAAGCAGTTGACAGAGTTGGAGGCAGGCGGTTTTTATCCGCGCGAGCACTTCCCCTTGGGGTGCACCAGCTTTGTTTGTCCAGAAGAAAGATGGGACTAGCCGCTTGGTCCAGGACTATCGCGGTATCAACAAGAAGACCATCAAGAACAAGTACCCTTTACCCCGCATCAATGATCTGTTTGAGCAGTTAAATGGGGCTAAGGTGTTTTCCAAGCTTGACTTGAGGATGGGGTATCACCAAATCCGTGTTCGTGAAGAGGATATTCCCAAGACCGCATTCAGCACCCGTTATGGGCTGTATGAGTTCACAGTCATGACTTTTGGGTTCTCAAATGCCCCTCCGACATTCATGAGAGCTATGAACTATTTGTTCCAAGATTGGCTTTATGTGTTTGTGATCCTCTACCTCGACGATATTCTTGTCTATTCCAAGTCAGAGGCTGAGCATGAGGAACATTTGCGCTTGGTGCTGCAGAAGTTAAGAGAGCACCGATATTACGCCAAGTTCTCCAAGTGCGAGTTTTGGCTGGACAAGGTCAATTTTCTGGGCCATGTCATCTCCGCTGAGGGAATTGCGGTTGACCCAGAGCGAGTCCGCACTATTCAAGAATGGGCTCCGCCGAAGAACGTGAAGCAGCTAAGGAGTTTTCTCGGCCTTGCCAGTTATTGCAGGAGGTTTGTGCAGAATTTCTCCAAAATAGCCAAGCCAATGACTGAATTGTTGTGCAAGGACAAGCGGTACACTTGGTCACCAGCTTGCCAGTTAGCCTTCGAGGAGTTGAAAGAGAAGCTCACCACAGCTCCAATTCTCACGCCGCCAGATGAGTCACAACCTTTTCAGGTGTTTTGTGATGCCTCCTTGCAAGGTCTGGGCGGAGTTTTGATGCAAGACAGGAATATCGTGGCTTATACCTCACGGCAGTTGAAGACAAGTGAGAGGAATTATCCCACGCACGACTTGGAGCTTGCAGCAGTTGTGCACGCTTTAGTCACTTGGCGACACCTCCTCTTAGGGAGGAAGGTGGATGTGTTCACGGACCACAAGAGTCTGAAGTACTTGTTCACTCAGCCAAATCTGAACTTGAGGCAAAGAAGATGGCTTGAAACCATTACTGAGTACACAGTTGATATTCAGTACACGCCTGGGAAGGCGAATGTCATAGCTGATGCGCTGAGCCGCAAGGGCGATTGCAATAATATCCAAGTGCAGAAGATCCACCCTGATTTGTGTGAGTCCTTTCGAAGGCTCAATCTCGAGCTAGTTCCAGCAGGCTATCTTGCCAACCTTGTGGTAGAGCCCACTATCCATGAGAAGATTCGTGAAGCTCAGTCTGGCAGCTCAATGATTCAGAAGATCAAACAAGGTATTGCCGCCTCAGTTCCAAAGTACGGTTGCTTTTCAGTGCATAATGACGACACCGTGGTTTTCGAAGAGCGAGTTGTTGTTCCCAAGGAAGGAGATCTCAGAGAGGTCATCATGAAGGAAGCCCATGACTCAAAGCTGTCTATTCACCCTGGCAGTACGAAGATGTATCAAGATCTCAAGCAAAGCTTTTGGTGGACTCGTATGAAGCGGGATGTTGCCCGTTACGTGCCTTAGTGTGATGTGTGCAGGAGAGTGAAGGCACAACACCAGAAGCCTGCAGGGTTGCTTCAGCCACTTGAGATTCCGGAGTGGAAATGGGATCACATAGAAATGGATTTCATCACAGGCTTCCCTTTGTCGCAGAAGAAGAACAATGCCATCTTTGTTGTCATTGACAATCTTTCCAAAGTTGCCCATTTCTTCCCAGTGAAGGATTCCATTTCAGCAGCTCAGTTGGCGGATTTGTACACCGCAAGAGTTGTGTCTTTGCATGGCATTCCCAAGAAGATCAGTTCTGATAGAGGCAGCCTTTTTACCTCTAAGTTTTGGCAGGCCTTTAAAAGGCAATTGGTATGACAGTGTTGTTCAGTATCGCTTATCACCCTCAGACAAGTGGGCAAGTCGAGCGCGTGAACCAAATCCTCGAGGACATGCTTCGGGCATGTGTCATCTCGTTTGGCATGAAGTGGGAAGAGTGCTTGCCGTATGCTGAGTTCTCGTACAACAACAGCTATCAGGCAAGTCTGCAAGCAGCGCCGTTTGAAGTTTTGTATGGCCGCAAGTGCAGGACACCTTTGAACTGATCCGAGACAGGTGAGAGGCAGCTGTTCGGTCCAGATGTGATCCAAGAGGCAGAGGACAGAGTGAAGATTGTCCGAGAGCACCTAAAGGCAGCACAGTCTAGGCAGAAGGCCTATTATGACAAAAGGCACCGTGGTGTAGCGTTTCAGGTTGGTGATTGGGCGTACCTGAGAGTGTCTCCATTGAGGGGAACTCACCGCTTTGGTATCAAGGGAAAGCTCGCTCCAAGATTTGTCGGACCTTTACGCATCCTTGAGACTAGAGGACCTCTTGCCTTTCGGCTCGAGCTTCCAGAGAGTCTGTCCATGGTGCATGACGTGTTCCATGTGTCCCTTGGACCATGGGTCCGTGGCCCGTTAGCTCTCGCGCGCCCAGGCAGAGGGAGCAGCAGATGGGCCGAGCTCCCAGCGCGGCTAGCCAGCAGCTTGGGCCAGATCCACCCGAGGCTGGCCCCTAGTGGCCTGTCCTCTGTTTCCTTTTTTTCTGTTCCTCTTTTCTTTTTTTTCTTCAATTCAAATCATTTAGGGTTTTGCTGCTGTTTGTTTTCAACACCGTGGGCGCATGCCATATATCAAAATAGGGTAGAAAAATCCACTGAGCGTGATGGTCAGCTCTGATTTATGTTTTGAGCAAACATAAATTATCAACTATGGAAGGAAGTTGAACCCATATGTGACCATGCCACTTGGTGTTGCCCCATTTTTTTAATGTTTGGCCTTGCCACCGTTATCTTGTTTGATTCTTTGAGCCTTCACATGTTGGGCCTCTCAAAGTCCTCTGGTTATCCGTCTTCCATGTTCCCACAAGCGTTTCAAATCCTTGTTCCCTCGATACTTCCTTTTGGTGCCAAATTCATCGGCACTTCTCCGTCTCCGGAATCGATAATTCTTTCACGATGTTTATTACTGTTAAATTGTTGTTATTGTTCTATGCCATGACATGTTGCCATATTATTTACACCAAGGTTAAGGCTATGACCAAAGCCATAAAATGTAAGTAATTACATATGTAGTTGTTGACGTGTCGTCAACACCTCCATTTAAATTTGATTATATAGGGTCACACCATGTCTAATTAACTTGATCATCACATCCATGCTTGAATTTTGTTGATCTCGTTGTTTACTTGTGTGCTTTTCCTTGCCGGTACATTACGTTAGCGCCTGAGACCGCCGAGGAGACTTACGTGGAGATTTCTGACACCGAGCCCGAGGACCCTGCTGCGTCTGCTTCGACGACCGATTACCCAGGCAAGGGGAAGATTCATACCATTACTTGATACCTTTCTGCCTACCTGCCTAGCTGTAGCCTAGAACGTTTGTTTGATCCTATCCACGTGCTTATGCCATGTTCAAAACCAAATAGTCATGATCCCCACGTCCCAGCAAAACATTGTATTGCTAAGTTACTGCTGCTCAGCCACTGCTTAGTATGAGTAGGAAAACTTGCTGCTTACCCTGTTGCTATGGTTTGGGATATCGTGTCATTTAAAGAAATTGGTTGATATTTATTATATTTATGATGTTAATTTATACTTGACGAAAGATGGGAGACCCGGCTGTTCCCGCCAGGTGTTTTGTTCCATTTGAGTCACCTAGGTCCCGAGTTCCGGGTATTGTGTTTCTTGACGAGCGTGCCTAATCGTGTGTGGGATTCTATGGGGTCCCCTTGTCTTACCTACCTAGCTTCAAACAATTCTAGTGGTGGCCCGAGCTGTTTTACTTTTGCAAATGTGTGTGTGCTTGGTTGGTACCCCAGCTGTTTTCGAAACAACCCGGGCCAACAGAGACATGGTTTCTCTTGTTGGTCCACCCCAGGGAGCTAGGGGGTTGCCCACATCTATTTGGGCAACTAACCCGACCTCATCCAGACGGTAGAGGCCGATTCGAGAGCGCGGCCGGCTTTTGAGTTGGGTGTCGACTCACCGGGGGCCACCCGGAATTGTGCGTTGTTAGTTAGAGGGACTCTGACGTTCCGGAGTTTCAGGCGCTCACCTAGCCAAGTGGAAACCGGGCGTACATGCGAAGCCTATGATGGGCAGTTGGTACACCCCTGCAGGGTTAAATATTTTCGAAAAGCCGTGTCCGCGGTTATGGACGACTTGAGACCTACTCCTTGTTCATAGAATAACATCAATCTGAATTGTTTTTAAAACTTGCCTACCGTGTGAGTGCCTTGGTTGGTTTTCTTCGTCCAGGGGGACCGAGAGAAGATCCAGGTTGTGTTATGCTTGACGTAAGTAGGTGGATAGCAGACTTATGACACGATGTCACGTGCTATTCTTGGATCTTACCTCTACTCTAATAGAACGATAGCCACTATAAATGCTAGTGCGGCTGCAACCTTTGCCTTTACTTGTCTTACCGTAGGAAGTCAGTTATCCTGTAATGATATAATCTCACCCCGTTTTACTTTTGTGCTTTTACTGTTTTGCCTGATCGGCCGCTGTAGTGGAGTACTTTCTTGACCCGAGCTCTGGACGATACTTCGTGGAGGTGCCCCCGGAGGATGACGATGAGTTCGACCTCGTTCAGTAGATCCTACGGTTGGGCTTCGACGATCCGTGGGTGGACTCTTTATGTGCAACCCTCTCTAGGGTGATTTGGCTTTTGACTGTACTCGGTCGTGTTTGTCTTCCGCTTGTCGCATGATGTACTGTTGGGTCCACGGACCTCTGAGATGATGTAATAATTATCCAATGGCGATGTATGCCTTGGACTTTATATATTTATGTCTTAGTTAAAGTTCTTCGTTCTTATAGTTATTGTTGAGAATCCGGCAGCGACACGAGTGCGAGTGTCGTGAGTCGGTGGCTCTTTATGCGCTACTAACTTGAGCGGGACGCGAAAGCGACTAACTCGAGTTAGCACCGCATCGGGGGCCTTACAGGGGGCCGCCTGGGCACCCTGTGGCCCCCCTCTGGTCGCTCTTTTGCGTGTCTTCGTGATCCTACTGGAAAACAGCCTCCGTAGATTTTCAGGTAATTTGGAGGTGTTCTTCTTCAGCAACTAAGCGTCCAATTTTTACCGCTGAATCCTGCGTCTGCTGCTTCGGCACCGGAAAGTTGCAAACTGTGTAAAATAAGCCAAAACAACATAAGGATAGCATCATATCATGAAATATATCAATGAATAAGAAAGAATTACTATATAAAATAGTGATGCATTTTGGACGTATCAGCTTCCAAGATCGGGAGCACCAGAAGACCTCTTCCCGGCACGCTGCCGGAGGGAGGATTGACCTTCGTGAGTCTCCTCTCCACCATGGATGCTCCCCGGATGTCTCGTGAGTAGTTTTTCTTTGACCATGGGTCCGTGATCAGTAGCTATGTGATGTTCTCCTCCCCTCTTTGATCTTCATTGTTTAGACCTCGTGAGCTGCCCTACATGATCGAGGCACCTTTGTAATATTTCTGTTGTTGCTATGCTGAGTTTGGAGGGATCTGATGGATTATGAGATTATGTTCACATTGTGATAGAGTAATATATTTGGTTTTTATCTCTTATATTTTTGTTCCTAAGTAATTCTTGCATGTTCTCCGTTGCTGTTTATTGCTTTGGACAAGTAGTAGGTAGTGACTCCAAGAGGGAGCGTTGTGCTAGATTGTGGGTTCATGCCCCCCGATGACACGCTTGAGTGACAGAAACATGAGTCTAGGGGATGTGTTGTTGCCACAAGGGGGAAAACAACGGTGCTTGTAACCGCGGTTACAAGGATTGTTTACTTTACGCAAAGTTCTTTTTAATGCAGTTGTCTGTTGCTTTGGGTTTACACTTTGGGTGGGGCTCGCAACTTAATACCATCGAGATGTTCTGGATAGATATCTCAAGGTGGATGATTAGTAGTAGATGCAGATGGATTTCGGTCTACTTATTTTGGCGTACTGCCCGTGCTTTTGAACCTCTTCCTTTCTTTTGTAGCATAGTTAGCATTACGGTGCCTTCATAATCCTGTAAATTGCCCAGATGTGATTTGTTTACCTCGCTAGCACTTTTATCGTCTTTTGGGAGAGAGACATCACTAGTGAAAATCACATATCCCGGTCCATATCCTTATTACTGTTTCCAAGCTATATTTACTTTACTGCATTTACTTTCAAGTTGCTATCATTATCCCTTGCGTTTTATCATTTGTGAACAACAAGGCCGGAGAGATTGACAACCTCTCTGAACTTCGTTGGGAACAAAGTTATCTGTGTCTGTGTGCAGGTCCATGTCAGTCGCGCCAGCTGACATCTACTTATCATATCCGGAGTCCTACGGGAGACAAACCTTGGTATCTTCACCGAGGGAAAACTGCTGCTGCACTGCATCACGCCTTCCACTTGGGGCTCACCAACGAAGGGCGAGAAGCCAATAAGCAACGATGTCTCCATCCACTTCCTTGTACTTTTGCATATCACAGAGCTCGATAAAATTGTTTAAGTACAAGGCAGTGTCCTCTCCAGCACCTGAGAATTGATTTTTCATAACAAGATTAAGCAGAGCAGGTTTAATTTCATAAGAAGGTGCTGAAGTGGCAGGTGGAGCAATAGGAGTGCAGATAAAGTCACTGTTGTTGTGACTAGTGAAGTCACACAACTTGGTGTTTTCATTGGAACCCATAGTAGCAGCAGGTATTTTTGGTATTTTTGATAAGGGACACAAAAGTAAAAACTGAAAGGTAAACTAAAAATCAAAGATAAAAGATAGTGTGCAACTCCCCTATCTTGTAGACTGGAGTCCCGGCAACGACGCCAAAAATTGGCTTGATACGGTGAGGATAGTTCTCTCACTTCTCGTTGGTTACCCCAAGTGGAAGGTGAGATGTAGCGTAGCAGCAATTTCCCTCGGTGAAGATACCAAGGTTTGTCTCCAGTAGGACTCGCAGAAATACAAGAAGGTGACAACGGCGCCAGAAATTGGGCAGTTATCGTGACCTACACACACCGTTGTAACCGCGGTAAACAATCCTTGTAACCGCGGTTACAAGCACCGTTGTTTTATCCCTGGTGGCAACATCACATCCCCTAGTCTCATGTTCCTGTCACTCAAGCTAGACATCAGGGGGTTGAACCTACAATCAAGCATAACGCTCCCTCTTGGAGTTGCAAGCAAACTACTTGGCCAAAGCAAAATACTGCAACGGAGAACATGCAAGAATTTACTCAAGAACAAAATATAAAAGAGAAGAACCAAATATATTAATCATCACAATCTGAACATAGTCTCATAGTCCATCAGATCCCAACAAACTCAGCATAGCAACAACAGAAATTACAAAAGTGCCTCGATCATGTGAGGCAGCTCACGAGGTCTCGAAAGTGGAAGCACAAAGAGGGGAGAGGTACATCACATAGCTACTGGTCACGGACCCATGCTCCAAGGGGGACTACTCACGGCACATCCGGGAGGCGTCCATGGCTATGGATGGTCTCCCGGAGGGGGTTCCTCCTCCCGGCAGGGTGCCGCGACAGCTTCTCCAGGCAGCCCCGATCTTGAAACGGTGGCGGCGGCGGTACAGAGGCGAGTTCGCGAAAAAGAGATCGATATTAGGGGTTTCCACCCCGAGGGCTAAATATAGGCGGAGGGGGCATCGAGGGGACCCACAGGGCAGCCAGGAGGCCCCCTGGCGCGACCTAGGGTGGGGCCGCGCCAGGTACCCTTCTAGAGTCCCTATGGTGGCCCCCTCCGCTACCTTGGTGATTCCGGAAGCTTCTGGGTCGCTGATTTTTTATCTGATTTTTCCGGATTTTTTGGAGCACTTTTAATGCCCGGAAAACCTGAAATACAAAAACAACAACTGGCAGCTGGGTGCACTGGGTTAATAGATTAGTCCAAATATGCTCAAAAGTGTATGAAAGTTCAAGAAAAACATGGCAAAGTCACACAAAACATGCATGGATCAAGTAGAAATTATAGATGCGTTTGGGACGTATCACACGCTCATTTACTTTTTCCGCTTTTACTTTCAGTTGCTATCATTATCATTGTCCTTGTGTTTTGATTATTTATAAACAACAAGACCGAAGAGATTGACAACCTCTCTGAACTTCGTTGGGAGCAAAGTTATTTGTGTCTATGTGCAGGTCCAGGTCAAGGAAGCATTTTTTTGTCTAAAACGGTACCATTGTTTCCTTGCCAACTACTTATCATCTCCGGAGTCCTATTGGTCGATACTCAACCTCGGTATCTTCACTGAGGGAAACTTGCCGCTACGCTGCATCTCACCTTCCACTTGGGGTAACCAACGAAGGGCGAGAAGCAATTATCATCTCTCGTGTATCAGTCGCACACACTATATGATCTTGGAGGACAACTACATGAACAAGGTCAACTTTGTTCGTGAAGTGACCTGGTTGACGAGACCGACGACGGCGCATGTGTTGATGAGCAAGACATCACTTTTCAAGTACCAAGTGATATGATCAACGAAGAAGAAGAAATGGATATGTCCAATGTGTACGAGGGGTTCGTTGGAGTAGTTAACGATCGCGCTGATTGAGGGCTCTCCAAATTTCAAGTTCTCGCGTACGGCCCGGGAAGGAAATTGACGGGGTGCGCTAGACAGAGTTTGGTTTGGGGTTCGACCGGTCAAACATGACTCAGTACGAGTAGATCGTGGATGCCTCCTCTCTATGACGTGTACACCGGCTGAACCCACGAACGTGTTGCGCTAATTTTCGTGCTGCAACCTAATACACCTAACATATCGGGAAGGAGGGAGTACTAAATTTTAATGATCACTTATATGAAAATGAGACTAACGGTTGCAAAGATGATTCTAGTGCTAGCATTGTGCTAAGGTCCCCTGTTAGGGTCTTTCACCATGTTGGCTTATGCCTGATGGGCCGGAGCCTGGACCGTTTGGGAGATTTTAGTCATGAGCTGTTTAGAAAGGTGATGGCACCGAAGTAGTGCTCCTCGGTGGTTACCCCAAGTGGAAGGTGTGGATGTAGTAGCAGCAAATTTCCCTTACATGAGGATTGTAAGGTTTATCGAATCCAGGAGGACTCCAAGGTCGACAAGTAGGTGGTGAAGCGAGCAACGCGTCGTTTGAATGATTTTTCTCCCTTAACCTGGACCCGCACACACAACAAGTAACTTTGCTCTCAACAAGTACAGAAGGGTTGTCAATCCCTCCGGCCTTGTCGTTTACAAAGGATCAAACACAAGAGATAATGATAGTGGTAGTGATAATTGCAACTGAAAGTAAAAGTAGTAAATAAGGTGGAGGTGTAAACAATGATGGAAATATGGATCGGGGTTCCATGATGTTCACTAGTGATGTCTCTCTCCCAAAAGACAATAAAACAACTAAGCTGGGTGAATAAATTACAGTTGGGCAATTGACAAAATTATAAACGCACCGCAATGCTAATTATGCTACTTGAAAGTAAGAGGCTAAAGTATGGGCAGTACGCCAAGACAAGTAGACCGAAATTCATCTGCATCTACTCACTAATCATCCACCATGAGATATCTATCCAGAACATCTCGCTGGTATTAAGTTGCGAGCCCACCCAAAGTGTAAACGCATAACGCTCCCTCTTGGAGTTACTATCTACTACTTGGCCAAAGCAATAAAAAGCAACGGAGAACATGCAAGAATTACTCAAGAACAAAATATAAAAGGTAAACCAAATATATAACTCATCACGATCTGAACATAATCTCATAATCCATCGGATCCCAGCAAACATAGCATAGCAACAACAGAAAAATTACATAGGTGCCTTGATCATGTAGGGCAACTCACAAGGGCTAAACATTGAAGAAGAAGATTAGAGAGAAGACATCACATAACTACTGGTCACGGACCCATGGTCCAAGGGGGACTACTCATGGCACATCCGAGAAGCGTCCATGGTGGGGGAGAAGCTTCCGGAGGTCAATTCTCCCTCCGGCAGGGTGCTGGGAAGAGGTCTTCTGGTGCTCCCGATCTTGGAAGTGCGACGGCGGCGGAACAGAGAGGTATTTCGCGATGCGGGGTTCTCCTCGAGGGTTTCCTGAACGAAGAGGTAATATAGACCAAAGGGCTGGCCGCCAGGCGGCCCCCCCTGGCCCTCCTTCGGGGTTCCGGAAGCTTCTGTCTCGCTGATTTTTATTCTGTTTTTTTCTGGAATTTTTGGAGCATTTTAAATTGGGTAAAAATCACTGCAACTAAAGACATCAACATGCAGAAATTGGCACTGGGTGCACTGAGTTAGTAGGTTAGTCCAAATATGTGTAAAATGATATAAAAGTGTAGCAAAATATATAGCAATATCACATGAAAGTGCATGGAACAAGCAAAAATTATAGATACGTTTGGGACGTATCAAAAAGACCTAGGATAGATGGAAGGAAGATTTCCAGAAGACTTATCGTATAAGACAAGAAGAGGGATGATGGGTGCAGATAACACCTCCCTGTTGGTTATCCCAAGTGGAAGGTTATGATGTAGATAGAAGCAAATTTCCCTCGATAAAGGTACTAATTTTTATGTCTCCCATGGGATTCTGGAGACGACAAGAAGGTGACTAGTAATTCCCTTGGTGCTTAGAAATTATTTGACCTGGACCAGCACACAAGACACAAGTAACTTTACTCTCAATTAGTTCAAAGAGGTTGTCAATCTCTCTGACCTTGTTGTTTACAAAGATTAAAACACATGAGGTAGTAAAAGTGCAACAGAAAGGAAATAAAGCAGTAAATAATAGCGGTGTAAATATATAGTGATGATATGGACAGGGGCGTCATTGCGCTTACTAGTGACGTCTCTCTCCCAAAAGACGATAAATCTATGTTGAATGAACAAATAACAGTTGTGCAATTGACAGAAATATAAATGCATCGCGATGCTAATTATGCTACAAAGAGTGTAAGGTTTAATCGTATGAGCATTACACCAACACAAGTAGATCATTTATTCATCACATCTACTTACTAATTATCCATCTTGAGATATCTATCCAAAACATCTCGCTGGTATTAAGTTACGAGCCACAACTATATGTTGCAAACTCAAAGCAACGGACAATTACATTAACACTTTACATCTAATGTAAGCAATCATTGCGACATGCAGTCACAAGCATCGTTGTTTAACCCTTAATGACAACATCACATTCCCTAGACCCGTCTTTCTATCACTTAAACCGGACATGAGGAGACATGAATCCATTATCTAGCATGACGCTCTTTCTTGAAGTTGCAATCTACTACTTGGCCAAAGCAATAAACTACAACGGAGAACATGCATGACTACTCATGAACACAATACAAAAGAGATCGATATGACATGGTCCAGGGACGTTGCGTCGATTTCTTTTTGTCACCTTTGGGCCCGTAGGCGGATCCCTAAATGACATGGTTGCTCTGCTGCTTCGATTTTCGAACGTCATCCGAAGGAACATGGGCTACGGTTGGAACCACGGTGGGACGGGGATTCACCGATTGGGACGCTTCATCCTGTCATGGCTCCATACCGACGACCGCGCACTATGGCGAGGCAAGAAACGGGATCAAGATATGCCATTCGCAGAGCGTTTTTTAGCACTCCCCGTATTTTTTTTGCGGTACGAGCCGATATACTATAGTTGTTCGGATCGTGTTTTTACCTCCTTACAGTATATCGATGGCTATTTTACGGGACAGTAAAAAATAACAGATCTGCTAAAATTACCCTAAGTTACTTCTCCATTATAAGCAGGCTTACTTAGCAAAGGAGCTTGGTTTAAATAAAAGCGGCCCTAATTAAAGCAGCCGAAGAAACCCCCGTCCTCCTCCCTCGGATGAGGGAGAGTCTATGTCTATCCATCCATCCGGCCTCCACGTATTAATTCGCAATTAACAAGGGAGCACGAGCAGTGCTGCCTTCCGAGGTAAGCCAATGGACGACACGCCCACACCCCCCTCCCCAAAAGTCCAAAAGCAAACCCCGACGCAGCCCAACCAACCCCCCTCCCCGCACCATGGCCATGGCGGTGCAGCCAAACAGGGCGAGATGAGGTGAGATACCCAGATAGATAAACTCGGGCGCCGTTCAAAACACGCACCAAATCTCCCCAGAAACGGCACCAAATCGGTTAAAATCCTACCCCCGGATTTTAAGATTTTAAACCCCCATCCATCCAACCGTGGTAAACCAGGCTAAAAACTCACCCCCACCCCACCCCTCCCCTGCCCCCCACGTCGTCTCTGGTATCCCCCATCCCGATTCCCCTCCGATCGATCGATCGTGTTGTTGGGAGCGAGGAGGACTGGTTGCTGTGCTGGCCTACGCCTCCTTCCGCGGCCATGGATCGATGCCGGAAGCGCCCCGACTCCGACCCCGGGGGCTCCGGCGAGGCCGAGCCCCCCGCCGATAAGCGCCCCTGCACCGCCGACCAGTCCACCTCCGCCGCCGCCGCCGTGCCCGCGCCGCCGGAGCAGACCGCCTCCGACATGGACACCTCCTCGTCCGGCCACGCCGCGGACGCCGACGCCGATGTGGACGGCGATGACGGGGACGCCGATGTGGACGGCGATGATGGGGACGGGGACGGGGACGGGGACGGGGGATCGTCGTGCGAGTCGGACGGGGGCGGGAGCCCGAGGTCGGGGCCCGGGGGCGGCAAGTTCCATCGGATGGTGGCGGCCGTCGCCGCCTCGGACGGCTCCGGCAGCGGCTCGCTGCTCGCCTCGCTCACGGAGCTCTGCGAGGCGCTCTCCTTCTGCACGGAGGACGCCGGGAGCTACTTCCCCACCGAGTCGGCCGCGCGGGCGCTCGTGCGCCTGGCCGGCGCCGCAGTCGCCAGCCCCGAGGAGATGCTGCTCGCCGTGCGCGCCATCACCTACCTCTGCGACGCCATGCCGCGCGCCGCAGACGCCGTCGTCCGCCACGGCCTGCTCCCCGTGCTCTGCTCCCGGCTCCTCGCCATCGAGTACCTTGATGTGGCCGAGCAGGTAACCCAGCAGCAGCTGCTCTCAATGTGAAAACCAAACCATCTACACCCATCGCATTGACATGAAGCACTTTATCTGATCATGCCATTTTCCGTGAGCAGTGCTTGCAGGCGTTTGAGAAGATATCCAAGAGGCAGCCCGCGCAGTGCTTGCAGGCTGGCATGATAAACGCCGTGCTGGCATACATTGACTTCTTCTCTGCAAGTATTCAGGTCAGAGTTGCAGAAATTCCATCTTCTATGCTCAGAATTTTACTGCATTTGCTAATTCTATGCGTGCTTGGATGGTTCAGAGGGTTGCTGTCTCAGCTGTTGCAAATGCCTGCAAGAAGGTCCCCGTAGATTGCTCCCAGTTTGTCATGGATTCGTTTCCGATGCTGTGTAATCTACTGCAGTCTGAGGACAAAATGGTATTGTTGCCCACTAATTTAACCAAGCTTGTATTAGGCATGTACATAGTGCCCTGCTAATGTTTCAGGTGATATAATATCACAGGTTGTGGAGAAGGTTGCAACTTGCCTGATAAGCATTGTGGACTCTTTTAGTGGTTCAGTGGAGCTTCTTGACCAGCTCTGCCACCAGGGCTTGGTAGAGAAGGTCCTTCCTTTGATCAACGCCGGCGGACTCACTTCCCTTAACCCATCAACTTGCAGTGTATGCTTCCCCTAGACCTTCTATGTGTATCCTGAGTATGTATTCGGGGAGTTGATTGTGATTTGTTGTGATTGCAGAACTTGATCGGGCTTCTTGCTAAGCTGGCATGTACTTCACTTGTGGCAGTGAAGTCTCTCTTCGAGTTGAATGTTGGTAGCACCATAAGGGGGATTTTGGTCAGTTCAGATCTCTCTCATGGGATGCCATACCTGCCTTCGGAAAACCAAAATAACCAGGTTGGCTGCTTAATAGCTTATTCATTGCCAGGCCATATTTCTGTAGTTTTACTTCTGTCAATATCAAGATCAGGTGGTCCATAACCTACATGAGCAGACTGTAGTTACTAATCAGTAGTAACGCATGCATTAAGCTGATTTGATCAATATATTTACTAGAAAAGAGCTAATAATCTTATAAGAGACGTGGCCATTATTGTGAACTCTTATCCATTTCTTTGCGACTTAACTTATACTGAAAACACCTCTTCCCATATTTGAACAAGTGAAACGGTATCCACACCGATCATTAAATAAGTAACTGCAATAGTAGAACTTGTCCGGTCACATCCCTTGATTTCTCTTTCTACACCAACATGCAGCCCTGAAGTTCACACTAATTGCCATTCAGTATTTGATGGTTTAAATCTTGATCCTACCAGGTTAATGAAGCTCTGAAATTAGCAATCCAGCTTATTCCTTCTGCTGCAAGAGATGTTGAAGACACCCATATGGTACTTGCGAAAGAAAAAATAATTGTCGATGAACCAGGGTTCTTGTGTCAGTTCTCTACGGAAATTCTTCCTGTCTTGATCAAGGTATGTTCATAATAATGAACTAACAGCTCATAATGATGCTTGTGCTCTGAACTATGAAGTGACTATGTTGTTTTGTGCAGGCAGTCAACTCTGGTGCAAATTCATACATTTGCTATGGATGTTCTTCAATTGTAAATAACATTTGTTACTTTAGTAAACCTGAAATGCTTCAAGACTTGCTCAAGGAAACAAACATATCAAGGTAAGCATGACCCGCAAAAGAAGGGCTGAATTTCGTGCATAACAACTGATAGCCATTTTCACTTAAATTGTGCTAATTTGCTGAGTCTAAATGAGTATGTTACTTTTGTGATTTATGTGCCAGCTTCTTGGCTGGTTTATTATCACGGAAGGATCATCATGTTCTAATCTCATCACTAAAGATCATCGAGATTCTCATGCAAAAGCTTCCGGATGCTTACCTTGGATCTTTTATCAAAGAAGGTGTGGTCTATGCGGTAGAGGCTCTTCTTATGCAAGAGGATTGCTCAAAGTCCAGTCCCCCTCTCTCTGATGACACTCAACAGTCAGAGAGTCAACCTGTTATAAGAAATAAACCTACATGTTTCTGCTATGCTTTTGATTCCCGCAGACCAGAGTCTACCGAAACAAGGGCTTGTAGGATTGGGCAGGGGAACCTTTTTACTTTTGCAAGGCATGTGAAGACAACTTACTTTACAGCTGAAGCAGTGAATTCGGAGATGGGGTTAACAGAGATTTTGCAGAAGCTCAAAACTTGCTGTGCTGTTCTTAATGACTCTGCCGACAAGTCATTAAACCAAGACGGACTTCAAAATGAAGAACACTTGTCTACCATTTTGAGTGAGGTGATGATGGAGCTTCACGGAGGAGAAACAATGACGACCTTTGAATTCCTTGAGAGTGGACTGGTCAAATCTTTGTTAAATTACCTGTCTAATGGCAGATACCTCCAGGCAGATGACAATCTTAAAGATCACAATGAAGACCATTTTTGTGCTGTTCTGAAAAGATTCCAGTCATTTGCCCGGCTTTGTTTTTCAAGAATGGAGCAAGGTTGGGGTGATATGCTCTTGACACTGCTTGTAAGGAAACTGCAGAATGCTCTTACTTCTCTTGACAACTTCCCAGTGATAATGAGCCACAATTTCAAGCCAAGGAGCAATATCTCTGATATCCCTATTCGGCACTCAACAATTAGTCCATGTATCCGAGTACGTTTCAAGAAGGATAAAGATGAGACAAACTTATCAAGCTATGATACTGCTGTGAATTTGGAAATATCTTCTTCCTTGAATTCTATTGAACAATTTTTGTGGCCCAAAGTCAGTACATGCACAAGCGATCAGAATACCGAATCGTCACCTAGTAGTGTTGCTCTTGAGAACAAATATGCCGAAGATGATCCTCAAGAAAGAGATTCCAGCCCGGAATCTTCTCCTTCATCAGAGGTATTGTTTTGTTTCCAGTCTTAAGAAACATGAGCAATTGGGATATATGAAGTATGAATAGGCTCTTTGGTTGAGTGCTACTTGCTTATATTAATAACTATACTGCCATAGAGGTTGTAAATGGTCTGACAATTACTTCATACATACCTGTTGATACTAAAAAATCATTTGATGAATACACAGCGTATCGCAGTCCATACTTCTAGGTTTCCATGTTTAAGACTAGAATGGCTTCTTTTCAGGGTATCACGAGGGAAAATCAAAATTCTTCCGTAGACCCATTCTCAAAGAAAGGGTCGTCATCTTCCGGTGAGTGTGTGTACTCCAGATATGACTTTATTATTAGCGGTTATTCTCTGATTTGCAGTCTGTCTGTTCTTCTGGTAACATCAATACCATAATGAATGTGCAGCTGGAGGTCAACCAGAAAGTAACAAGTCAACCAGGACTGATTGTGCTGTACAACCAAAACTTGTATTTAGCCTGAAGGGAAAAGAGCTTGACCGATCTGTTACTCTATATCAATCAATCCTCCAAGATCAGATCAATGTGGGAGCTGATGTAATTTTGGACAACCAGTTTTGGCGCACTGTGCACGACATAACATTTCGGACTGTTGCAAATCCAGAACAAGATGATTCTCCTAATAATTCGTCTAGTGCAGCAATATCAACAAATGCCAGTAAAACTGGGTTAATGTGGCAAACTCTCCCTTTCTTCAGCAGCCTGATGCTTGGCAAGATTCCTTGCAAACTCGATAGATCAAGTCCATCGTATGACATATTGTTTATGCTCAAAGTGTTAGAAGGATTAAACCGATACTCGTTTCACTTTGTGTCTAATGAGAGAAACCATGCTTTTGCTCAAGGAAAGATAACTGACCTCAATGATCTGAAGCCTTCTGTTTCTTCAGTTCCACTGCAGGAGTTTGTTAGTGCTAAATTGACAGATAAACTGGAGCAACAGATGCATGATCCCTTGGTTGTAAGGTCTCGCTCTCTGCCTTTGTGGTGCACTGAACTGATGTCTGCGTGCCCTTTCTTATTTTCCTTTGAGGCAAGATGGAAGTATTTCCAACTGACAGCATTTGGTTCTTCATCAATGCAACGTGGGCATATGATAGATACAAGTGGTAGCAATATAGCAACAGAAAGAAGCCCATCCTTTTCACGGAAAAAGTTCAAAGTTGATCGCGACGATATACTGGCTTCAGCTGTGAAAATGATGCAGTCATATGCTCGGAGTAATGCACTGCTTGAAGTAGAATATGAGGAAGAAGTAGGCACAGGTTTAGGTCCTACAATGGAGTTCTATACATTGATAAGTCATGAGTTTCAGAAGTCTGGTTTAGGCATGTGGAGGGGTGAGCTTCCTTGTGAAGCCGACACTGGCAATACTCACATTGGTCCCCGGACTGTGGTCGCGCCTAATGGACTGTTTCCTCGCCCATGGTCTGCTTCTGTAGATTGTGCTTCCTTCTCGGAAGTAAATAAAAGATTTTACCTCCTTGGTCAGGTTCTCGCAAAGGCAATTAAGGATGGCAGGATTCTTGACATTCCATTTTCCAAAGCATTTTACAAGCTTATCCTAGGACAGGTATTTTGGAATCTACATTCTTGAAATGTATATCATGTTTATTACGCTTCTTACTTTTGTTAGTCTATCTAATAACAATTTCTTTGTCAGGAGCTTAATATATATGATATCAATTCATTTGATCCTGAACTGGCAACGACCCTTATGGAGTTCAAAGCACTTACTTGTCAAAAGAAATGCTTAGAATCATGTTCTACGGGGGAAAGCCAGAGCACATCTGAGTTGTCTTATCGAGGTTGTAAAATTGAGGACCTTGCTATTGACTTTGCCGTCCCAGGGTATCCAGAATATGTGCTTTCTTCAGAGGGTACCTCAGATAATGTAATTGATATGACTGCACTTTCCGTTGCCGTTTTCTCAGCAGATTCAAGTATTCCATAAATTACTCATGTTATTTTCAGGTAACTGATGAGAATTTGGAGGGATATGTTTCTTCCGTTGTTGCGGCAACAGTTAAAAATGGAATCTCAAGACAACTGGAGGCGTTTAAGTCAGGATTCAGTCAGGTATGCTATATGATGGTGCTGCTCTCATCTGTTTACTTGCATAACTAGTGACAGCTTTTCAGTTACACCATCGGAAAAAGCTTTTTAATTACACTATGGCTAGGTTGGCTCCAGTTCACAAAATGTGGAGTGTGGATAGGGTGCATTGTTACTTACCTAGAAGCTATTATAGCTCTACATTTCTTAGTCTATACGAGTTCTACTCCCTTTGACAAAGTTATTAGTTTGCTGTTTCCTACTAGCACCGGAGGTAAAGGCTTAATTAGACAATGCAAAACCTTTTCCTTATTTTTCCGACCCTGTGTATTTCTCAAGAAATCTTAATCCAATATGTATACACTTCTAATTATTTCTGGTAGTGTCATTATGTTTTGGCAATTAACTCACCATTTGTCCTTTTACTACAGTCTACATAGAGTTTCCTCATCTGTCTGTTCAGCTGTATTTAGGCGTTAGTTTGCTTTCTGTACTTTGATCAGAAGCAAGACTTTATGTGCAAAAATAGAAAAATGCAATGTGGGCTGTCGGATTTTCAATGGATGTCACAGATTTTGTGTGATGGATGGGGTATGTTCTGTATATAAGTGTTATCAGAGGGTTATTATGAAATGTAGATCAAGCTCCACCAGACCCCTCACGCAGAATCTGCGACATCCATCAAAGATCCGACCACCCATGCTACATTTTTCTATTTTTGCACATGAAGTCTTGCTTCTATTCTAGGCATGCAGTCGATGTTCACTTCTCACATTATTTTTTCACTCTTCTCTGGTGCTGTCTCTTACAGCTCGTACATTTGAAAAATCCATTTTGTTGTGGCACATTGACATTGGGTATTGCAGGTATTTCCACTTAGCACACTTGAGGTGTTTTCAGAGGATGAGCTGGAGAGATTACTCTGCGGAGAACAAGATAATTGGGATGTATGTGCTTGTCTTTTGTTGGAAGTTTTTTTTGTAACTATTCAATTTTTGTTATTGATCCCTTGCTTCTGAACAGTTTGTGAAACTTGTGGATCACATAAAATTTGATCATGGCTACACCTCCAGTAGTCCCGCAGTCATCAATGTAAGCCTTTTAGCAGATACATTTTGAAGTTTGATTCTTGAAGAAAAATATTATCTTAGTACCATAACAAGTAATCTCAATACGTTGCAGTTGTTAGAGATCATACAAGAGTTTGAGGGCCATGAACGCAGAGCTTTTTTGCAATTCATAACGGGTTCACCTCGCCTCCCTCCGGGCGGTTTGGCTGCACTGAATCCAAATTTGACAGTTGTCAGGAAGGTCTGTTTTAAGTGTAAAGCTACCTCTCTCTTTATATCAGTTTTTTGTAACCATGTTTGCTAACAGTGTGTCACACAATCAACAGCATAACAACAATGATGCTGATGATGATCTGCCGAGTGTGATGACTTGCGCTAATTACCTTAAGTTACCCGCCTACTGCTCTAAGGTCTGAAACTCTCATCTTTCCGCTCTCTTATCTAAACGGAGACATCTTGCCTATTATTCTTACCTTTTTTATCGATCAAGATATATGCTTTAAGGCCTTGAGCTAAAATTAACTATGGAAGTATGAACAACCAATGGCTTAAGTCAGTAGTAATTGGCATTCTGAACATGCTATTTCGGGCACAATGATTTGCAGTAGTTAGTTCCAGTTACTGTACCTTTTGAACTTTCTGAAAGTTACTGTATATTGGCGTACTAACACCAAGCCTTGTTGACCTTCAGGAAAGGATGAGGGCGAAGCTACTCTACGCGATCACCGAGGGCCAGGGGTCCTTCCACCTATCTTGACTGGAAACACTGATGGCAACAATGGCTGCCCGCGCCACACGCAGTAGGAACTCGTCGTGCGTGGTCTGTAAGTATATCACGTAGGGAAACAACATACGTAGATGTGGGCGGCTCACTAAACCTGCGACATGATTGGGTGGAGCTGATGCTAGGAGGGAAAGAAGGGTCTTATCTATCCTTGCCTGTGTACATACTAGTGGTAGAAGAAAGCCTTTAGGTGTGTTCTCGAGTGTTTCGCGAACTTGGCGAAGGTCAACTTAGATCGCCACTAATTATGTGGCCTGGTCTCTTGCTGTACATATACCTGGCTGCAATTGCTATTGCTATCCATCTATCTATCTATCTATACATCGTTCTTAGCCGGTGTGTTTGCCTGCTGAAGTCCGTGTTGCCTAGCATTTGGCGAAATTTTTCTATATGGAAATGTTGCATGTGGGGTCTGTCAGCCCTTCGGCATGTACTTGCTGCAGGAGTTGAGATGTTTCCAGCGGCATTTCCACATACTTCTGTGGAAGTGGAACTCTGGGCACTCGATGATGCAGAAAATGTTTTGCGTTCGTTCTACGATTATCTGTTTTCATTTGTCTCCTTGGTGGAGAAAAAAGAGATGGTGTGGTTGAAAGGTGCTTAGCTGGGCAGCTGAGGTTGCTCGAATACGATGACACAGTTTGCTTCCAGATGCGGCCAAGTCATGTTCCTGTCCTGGTAGAAGCTGAGGGCAATCATACGGCTCGACGAATATGCCCCTAGATAATACACCTGTTACTTTGCACATAAGTTTCAGCTTAAAGATTAGGTGACACTGCGACCGTATCGTAATCATTTATGAAGTCTCACGTAGCTTGATCTTCAAATTGAAAAACAGTTCGGCTGTAGTTCTGTCCGAGGATGATAAGATTGTTTACTGTCTGCAACATCTTGCTGTCTGCACTGTTTCTATAAGAGCAACTGTAGCAGAACCGCTATTCCACCGTTAGCTCGCATATATGTGTTCTTTTAGCGTATTCACGATTATGCGGACTAGAACAAGTGCACTCTATTTCTTTCCTTTTGTAAAAAATATGCGGGCGATTAAACCACCGGAGAGGAGGGGGGGGGGGGGGATTGGCAGTCGGGGAAATAGAGGCCGCTGCTTGTTGCGGCCTCCTAAGCGCGCACGACATGACGGGGAGGTGGGCAACTCCCACCATCCCACACTCAAGCTGTGGAGTTCGAAGCGGGCGCATAACCGCCCGCAACGACAACCAGGGCGTGTGGGTTGGCTTCTTGGAGCTGGGCGACACACTTTGGCCGGCGACGAAGCGCTACTATGACACGGAGTGCGAGCTCATCGCTGCCAAGGAGGCGATGGCGGTCGGTAAAGATGGCACCACAGAGCGCCTCGAGGCCGCCAAGGATGAGCACCATCTCTCGAAGATCATCCATCAAGTGCTTGCCAGAATAAATAAACAATTGATAAAACTATTTGCAAAATATAGTCGTCATTGGAAAAAATATATCATCCAACCTCGTATCTCAGATTGATAAGTTCATCATAAAGTTCTCTTGGTTGCCTGTCAGTTTCTCCATATGCAACAAGTATCGCAAAAGGTTTTGGAAATGTACATATACAAGTTCATGTACACACAACTCCATTCAACATTTACATAAATGATGTTCATCTCCAATTTCATGTACATAGGGTATAAAAAATAAAGAGAAAACAAGCTTGTGTTTTTCTGTTCTTTTTTAACACAAAACAAGCTTGTGTACGTTATGCCTATGGGGATCGAAGTCAGCTTTTGGTGGGGTGGCATGCAACTATGTCCGGGGTGATGAGGCAATGTGAGGACTCGGGGTGGGGCAAAAATCACCGTTCTGATCTTTTTGGCTAACAAATTCCTCATCTGACCTTTTTTTGAAAAAAAACAGCATCTGACCTTTTCTCTACCGCCGTAGTCCATGGCAGTAGGGCAAGTCAGGGTACCGCCAGGGTCCTTGGCGGTAGAAACTGGTCAATTGTCTGGTACCGTGAAGGCGGCGGACACGTAGGATAAGTGGGTGCCGCGAAAGGTTGTGGAGGTACGGCGTGGTACCCTACCGTCAGGGACTGTGGCGGTAGCCACTTGGGCAGTTAAGTAGGGCCTTGGTGGCCTTGGGTGGGCACCCACCCACCCATTCACCCCCACTCTTCTCCCTTTAGCTCGAGCTGCTGCCCTCTCTCCTCCTTCTCCCCTCTCAAACCCCTTTCAAATCCCTCTTCATTGTGGTCCTTTTGTCCGGTGAATCTGGACCAAGTTCATCACTTGAGGTACCCTTCGAGCATCAAGACAATTGGGAGTGGTTCATGCATCTTGTGAGGACAAATGTTGGGGATAGACAAGTATGCATCATATCGGATCGTCACCATGGCATTCTCAAGGCATGCGACATTGATATCCCAGGCCTTCCAAAGCTTCATCACCGATAGTGCATGAGGCATTTCGTGGCAAACTTTTATCGGGCTTGTAAGAGCAAGGACTTTTGCAAAGTTCTAACGAATGTTTGTGTGGCCTTCACAGTCGGTTCATTCCAATCTCGCTATGACAAACTTTATCTAGCGGTGAACAAGGGAGGACGGGAATTTTTACAAATAAATTATGATGAGAAGCACAAGTGGGCACGTGCTCATGACGAAGGAGGTTGGAGATACAACGAAATGACGAGCAACATCGTTGAGTGTTTCAACAATGTGCTCAAGGGTGTACGTTCGTTGCCTGTGACTGCGGTTCTAGAGTATACATTTTCAAGCTTAACGAGTATTTTCTGAGGCATTCCAAAAGAAACGCAAAATGGATAGGGCAAAAAAAGGATTATCCAAAAAAGGGTGATGAATGGTTGAAGTTCCAATTAGACAAGTCTTCGCACCAATCGATCATTATATTCAATGAGCAAGAAATGATCTACCAAGTTGATGAGCCGGGTGGCACAACACTTGATGGAGTACCATACGGTGGATGTGCATTTGAGGTGCATATCAACACGCGGTGGTGTCAGTGCGAGAGGTCTAGTAAGTACCACTGGCCATGCTCACATGTCATGACGGCGGCGAGGTCGAGAAATTGGCAAGTTTTCGATGGGAAGACAATGCGGTTGCATCAATTCAATTTGGAAGCTAGTAGGTTGACATGTGCTCCTCAATTCCACCCTTTCTTAGACCAGTCACAAGGGCCCGAGTATGAAGGGTCGAATATTAAGCCTGCTCCTACACTCATGATAGTTACAAAGGGAAGATGACGGCGTAAGAGGTTTAGGGGTGATATGGATGACCTAGGTGGATACAATGGGGCGAAGCAATTCGGTAGCGGTCATTTCATGGAGGCTCCTGACACTAACAATTGTGGTACTTGTGAAGATACGGGCCACAATTCAAGGACATGTAAGAAAAGGAAAACATTAAAAGGAGGCTCCTGACACTAACAATTGTGGTACTTGCAAAAATACGCCTGAACTGAAGAACAAAATCTAGAAGCCCAGCTCTCCTGAAGTAAGGCTCGAACCGAGGATCCCATCTCAACACTTGTCCGCGACCTCACATCCGGATGTGTTCCAATACCTGCAAACATATGATGAATTTAAGGGTTGCATATACTCTTATTACCCGTCCATTCTCGATAGCACGACCACAATGTTCCTTGTCGTATGCGGCGTCAAGATGGGTATACCAACGCCTCTCGTCCACCTCATGACCGGCCATCCTATCACATTGACATAGAATCAAACTTATTAACATACGAAAATTCTATCATATTCACCATATGCTAATGACAACAAAATACACCTTACAATAACAATTTTGGATAACCCTAACCACATCCTAATGAATAACCATGTTCATAAACCTATATTTTTTACTAACCCTAACCACAATCATATATATCTAACAATAAAAAATTCAATCAACTAATCCATACCAAGATTTATCCTAACCACAATCATTATTTGTTGAATCGCAAATTACATACACCTAGTGAATAATAATGTGACTAAACGAGAAAGTATTGGCGAAAAAGGATTGGAGGGGGTGAAGGAAAGCACCTTCCTCTTCAATTTGCCTCCAAGATCAGCCAAAACGGTCCACAAACGAGGGAGATCTAAGGAGGGGGGTAGGGGAGAAGAGAGAGGCGCAGAAGCCTCTATTCTTGCAGGGGGAGGGGAGAAAGAAAACTGCCTCGCTCGGCTAGCCGACTGATACGTCCCAAACGTATCTATAGTTTCTGCTTATTCCATGCTCATTTGGGTGACATTGCTATGTGTTTTGCTATACTTTCATACCTTTTTACACATATTTGTACTAACCTACTAAGTGCACCCGGTGTCACTTTTTGTCTGCTGATGTCTGTGAATTGCAGTTTTTTACCATATTTACAGTGCCCCAAAAATTCCAACAAAAATTAAAAAAATTAGCGCAACAGAATATTCCAGAACACCGAAGGAGAGCCAGAGGGGGTCCAACCCCCTTCTAGGCGGCCAGGGGCGCGGACCCACTCCTGGCTGCGCCAGGAGGTCGACTAGGAGGAGGGGCCACCCCTTTGTGCCCCCTTCGGCCTATATTTACCCCCCGATGAGAAAACCCTGAAAAAAGACTCCACATCACGATTTTCACCTTTGTTCCGCCATCGCCGCGCTTCCAAGATCGGGAGCACCAGAAGACCTCTTCCCGGCACCCTGCTGGATGGAGGATTGACCTCCGGGAGCTTCTCCACCACCATGAGCGCTTCCCGGATGTCCCGTGAGTAACCCCCCTTGGACCATGGGTCCATGACCAGTAGCCATGTGATGTCTTCTCTCCAATCTTGTGCTTCAATTCTTAGCCCTTGTGAGATGCCCTACATGATCAAGGCACCTATGTAATTTTCCTGCTGTTGCTATGTTGTGTTTGCTAGGATCCGATGGATTATGAGATTATGTTCAGATTGTGATGAGTTATATGTTTGGTTCTCCTTCTATATTTTGTTCTTGAGTAATTCTTGCATGTTCTTCATTGCTTTTTATTGCTTTGGCCAAGTAGTAGATAGTAACTCCAAAAGAGAGCGTTTATGCTTGATTGTGGGTTCATGTCTCTCGATGTCTAGCTTAAGTGACAGAAACATGAGACTAGGGGATTTGTTGTTCCCACCAGGGAGAAAACAACAGTGCTTGTAACTGCGGTTGCAAGGATTGTTTACCTTACGCAAAGTTTGTTAATGCAGTTGTCTGTTGCTTTGGGTTTACACTTTGGGTGGGGCTCGCAACTTAATACCAGCGAGATGTTCTGAATAGATATCTCAAGGAGGATGGTTAGTGAGTAGATGTTGATGGATAAACGGTCTACTTGCCTTGGCGTACTGCCCATAGTTTTGAGCCTCTAACTTTCTTGCGGCATAATTAGCATTGCAGTGTGTTTATAATTTTGTCAATTGCCCAGCTGTAATTTGTTCACCCAGCTTAGCTGTCTTATCATCTTTTGGGAGAGAGACATCACTAGTGAACATCATGGGACCCCGGTCCATATTTCCACCATTGTTTACACCTCAACTCATTTACTGCTTTATTTCCTTTCGGTTGCAATCACCATTACTATTTCCCGCTTGTGTTTTGATCCTTTGTAAACAACAAGACCGGATTCTCTGACTCGTTGGGAGAAAAGTTATTTGATTTTGTGTGCAGGTCCAGGTCAAGTGAGTAACTTATCTCAAACAACGCCTTGATCGTTTCACCACCTTCTTGTTGATCTTGGAGTCCTACAGGTCGATTAAACCTTGGTATCTTCATCGAGGGAAATTTGCTGCTAGGCTACATCTCAACCTTCCACTTGGGGTAACCAACAAGGAGCACTACTTCAGTGCCATCACCGGTCTGAGACCTAACTTAACTGACCAGGTGGTATTGCCAAGGTCCTTGGCGATAGGGTAATACGGGGTACCACCACGAACTCTAGCGGTAGCCACTTGCCCACGTGGCGTGAACGATAGTCTAAAAGAGAGTTGAACAGTCTCTACCGCCATGGACCCTGGCGGTACCATGTGGTACCCTACTACCACGGACTACGGCGGTAGCGAAAAGGTTAGATGCTGATTTTTTTTCCAAAAAGGGTGAGATGAGGAATTTGTTAGCCAAAAAGGTCTGAACAATGATTTTTGCCTCAGGTTGGTCTTCCGCGTCCAGGTGTCCTACACGTTCTCCTCGAAAGTCTTTGAATGAGAGGCATTTGTGGGAGGGATGGAGGGCTGCGAAGGAGGTCGCCATTATCCTCCATGACAAGGTGCACATGGCGGGGGCGGGAGGAGTTTTTGGAGCTAGAGTAGAGGCAACGTCAGAGCAACTCTAGCAGATGGGTCATTCCATCGCCGGTCCGTATATATACGGGTTTTCTTGTGGACGTGCGCATTTTTTTATTCGAATAGAACCGTCATATTTTCTCTGGTCCGTAAAAATTAGCGGACGACCCATATAATCCTCTCCGGGCCGCTATATCTATGGTGTCGGAGGGGAGATAGAGTTCCCGTCTCACATTCCATCCCGTCCCCACCGCCGCATCTTATACCCCTCCCCCGCATACAACCCCAACTCCGGCGAGGAATTAAATGGGTTCCACTAGGAGAGGAGGTCCCGTACGTGGCGTAACCGCCTGCGGTGGAGGTTGACGTCCATCTAGCTCTCGGCAACCGGTGATGGTGTACCGTCGTAGCGGCAACAAGGCCCTGGACGATCCATGGGAGCGGTACCTCCAGCTTCAGCATTTTCTATGGTCGTACACCGTCGCGCTCCGCATAGCCGATAATGTACAGCAAGCCGCCATCCCCGTGTTATCCACCGAGAAGACTGTGGAGTCGAACGGCTTGTCGAGGCCTAGACGGCGTGAGAGTTCACCATGGCAGAGTACACCGCTGCGTGCACCTGCTTTGACCCACTCTAGTACCCAGGTGACCTCCGGTGTTGTAGTTTTAGGTGTTTTTATTCCTTCTTGTACTGGCTCCGGTGATGTTCCGGCAATGTACGCTGTGTGAAACTAAAGAAAATTGAAATATCTATGTGTGTCGTACCTTTTAGCACAACTTTTCTACCGTCCTCGATTTGGTGTGCCATTTTCGTTTTACGGCGACCCGCATATAGAATATAGCACTTCATTTTATGGTGGATCCGCTAGATTTGCTCCTATACCTACAAATATTTGGAGATGGGAAAGACAACTTGGTAACCAACCAAATATTTATAACTTTATGTGAGATGAGATAACTTGGTAACCAAACAATTAGAGCAATAATTTTGCATAATGCCAAACATCGCATGCCAATTTTTTTGCATTAAACTAAGTATGCTCAATGTTGTGTTGTGTTGTGCCTTGCGAGCTGTACTCGCCGAGGGGCACTAGGATCAAGGAGGGTGTGGAAGGGAGATGCATCAACAAGTTTTGGTGAGAAAAATATTGTATGGTGAGAAATAGTTAGCTAGAATTTTCCCTCCTGACTATTCAATTTATTTATTAGTCATTTTAAACCCCTGTTTTAAGGTATGAATGCGGGCTTGAGATGCTCATATGTGATGAGAGAGTAGGTGAGTCCACCTTAGATCAATGTTTTGCACATATGAAGGAAAACACATATGGGAGAGTGGATGGTGGCTTGACCTTTATGAGATCCGCTTAGTGTGTCTCTAATGTAGCAAAAAGGGGTCTTAAGCCAAAAAATAGGCTACAGACCTATCCTTAAGCATTATCTTAAGGGGTCTTAGCAGAACTATGTCATGGTCTTAAGCATTGAATAACTAGAAGTATACCCCGCGCGTTGTTGCGGGAATTGCTATGAAAACCATATGCATAAATAAAAAGTATAAAAGTATGATACATTAAGTTGTCTAAGCAACATAAACATGTGTGTATCAAAAATTATTAGGGTGGACAATAAAATGATTAAAATATGGTTGATATGAAGATTGCACATAGAGATTAATAAATATATTAGTTGATATGAGATGGACAATTGATTGGCTAAGAAATGGATGATGTGGATAGCTTGCATGTGAAGAAAGACAATTTAAATGACCTAATAGGGTGACATGAATAATTGATTGGCTAAGAGAATATATGATGTGGATAGCTTGCATGTTGAGATAGACAACTTAAATGATCTATAGTGGAGTTTTGTTTTATAAGAAGTATAGATTTCTACTTTGAGGGGTTAAAACTATGAGAGAAAAGGCTTACATGTGAGATTTACCCTCAGACCCATGGGGATATTAATAAGCATTAAAAAATCTAGAGCATACTAACGGGGGGGGGGGGGGGGGGGGGGCTTATGACCGACTTAAAAGTTAGAGGGACAATTAAATTCGAGCCACTACTGGTGTCTCACTCGTCTGATTTGCCTCTAGTTTTTAAAAAACATCGGTCCTGCCCAAACGCGTTTACCCCTTTATGCTTTTGAACTTTGACTACCTTTGACCACTTGGCCATTACTTTGAAAAAAAACATAGAAAATTCTTATGAACTCGAAAAAATGCAAATAAGATTTCAAAATGTAAAGAAAAAATCACCTATAGGTGCATGTCATTTGCATTCATGAAAAAGTGTTGTTCGTACCTTTTTAGGTTTAATATAAAATTTATAATACCAATACCTCGTGTGGTTTAAGGAACATTTATATTGTATTGTCGTGTATGCAAATGACATGCACATATAGATGGTATTTTTCTGAACATTTTGATATCTTATTTGCATTTTTTTAGTTCAAATGAATTTTTATGGGATTTTTAAGGTGACGATAAAACAGTCAAAGGCCAAAAGAATAAGAGGAGCAAACTGGCTTGGGCAGAACATATGTTTTTTTAACTAAGGGAAAATCAGACGATTAGGACACAACACACAAGTAAGGACACCAAAATAATTATTGCTAAAATATATATTAGTGATGGGGGTGTTAGGAATCTCTCTTAGGCTAGTCAATTTATTTTAGATGATTCCAAAAATCATGCGATCATACATGCACTCTAAAAGAAGGATTTTATTAATGCATTACACATAAATACTCATATGCCACGCTCCGCAATGTCCAATGTTTGTGCACAACCACTACTGATTTTTATATGGACTTAATGAAAGTGCATTATCTTTCAATCATTGTTTTGGTGCTTATTCCAGTAAAATTAGTGAGATCTATTGATGTCTATCAAGTTTATCTAAGGTTGTTGGACTCTCATGCTTTTCTAAAAACATTAGTGACCCCCTATTACAAAAAAGGAGAAAAGGAGATGGTTTTTTGAAGGCTCAAGAGTTTTTTGGTTTAATTTTGAGTTGTAGAAAAGTTGTGCTATCAAGAGGGGTTGTCGTGTTGAGAGTGTTGGGGATTCATGCCAAAGCCATACAAATAATCCCCATAAATTTCCATCACGTAATAAGGATAATACCCAATTATAATGGGTCGTAGCAAGGTTGTTCAGATGCTCGGGGTCTTGGACCTATGGGTTCCCAGAGTTCATTAATGTTTGGAAAGGCAAGATAACTAAATATTTCCATGACCATAGCCCACGAGGAGGGAAAAGATAAGCAACGACATGACTGTGGCACCATGTTGAAATAGATGAGTGGCTTAGGGGTCTGCAAGACTGCAACCATGCTTATTGGGCTAGGGGAGTATGATTTTTTCTCCTACTACAATGCATGGTTGCTAGTAAAAGTAAGAAAAACACAAATCACACATAAATCAAGAACGAGTAAACAATCACTAGATAGAATGAAAGTGTGGTTTGCCGCATCCCACCTGGTCCAATATCATCCATCCACCTACCCATAGAAGATATTAAGAGGAACCACGTTGATCTACGGCATGGCTAGGTACCAAGAACACTCGAGTATGACCTATCCATCAGTAACTTTCTCAAAAGAAGCAAGTTCACCCAACACATAGAGTTTAAATTAGACCTTAATAGCCAAAGACACATAGTTCAAGCTTGCATCATGTCAATCTTAAAATAAGCACAAATAAATAGAAACATACATGATTAGTCATTATCTTATTTCTCGAGGGACATCCCTTGTCATCATGATAAGCAGAGCGACTAGTAGAAAACCAACAACAAATTGTAAGCCTATGATTATGCCAACACACAACAAAAGAAGAAAAATTGTATATAAATGGTTGAATTCACTTGTCTCGTACTACTAATTCACTTTTCTCGAACTAGTATCTTCCAGAGAGGATGGGGAAAATTATTCTCATGAGCTAGAGTGGAAAGGACGCGGATGTCGCCAGAGGGGGGATAGGCGCTTAAAATAATTACGGTTTGGGCTTAAACAAATGCGGAATAAAACTTGACATTTAATTTGCCAAGCAAGAAACCCAAAAAGCTAGGCTTAACTATGTGTACCAACAACTTAAACTAAACAAGATAAACAACTATGTGATAGTAAGATATATAACAAGAGCACTATGGCTATCACAAAGTAGGTGCACAAGTAAATAGGTTGACTAGATGTGCAACAAGGTGAACAACCTATGGGACAAGCAATGCAACAATAATATGAGCAATCACAAGATAAGCAAGGTAATAAGCTTGCTCAAAGTAAAGGTAGAGATAACCGCAAGTGGAGTCGATGGATACAAGGATTTGTTACTGAAGTTCCTTCTCTTGCGAGAAGTACGTCTCCGTCTGGAGAGGGTGTGGAACACAATGCTCACACGAAGCCAACGAGGGCCACCCTATTTCTCCTCACGCTCTCACCAATGCAAGATGTCGTGATTCCACTATAGGACACTTGAGGGCGGTCACCGAACCCGTACAAATGGCAACCCTTGAGGGCGGTCACCGAACCCATACAAATGCTCGGGGCTATCTCCACAACCGAATTGGAGGCTACCGTAGCGTCCCAAAGCTTTACACCACAATGATTGAGCTCCGCAACTACAAGCCCATATGAAAGAAGCTTTACACCAACGCACCCAAGAGGAACAAGCTATAGAATGCCAATGCACTCAAGAGTACAAGCTCTAGAGTGCCAATGCACTCAAGATTAACAATCTTCTCAACTTCACTTACTACAACGAATCCTCAGAGAGAACTCAAACCGATGCACCAAATGTAAAACCAGGGAGCCCTTGCGACAAGGCCAAACTCTAAACTGACATAACTTCTGCAAATGAACTCTGATTAAGGCAAACTCAAGCTTAATGGAAAGCTAACGAACATAGCTTGATGGAAATATTTAGAAGAGGCAAGAGAGAAATGCCAAACAAATAGAGGTGTGAAACCTCTAACCGAGAAGAACCGGCAAATCTCCCACATCAAAAAACACAAGAGTAGATTCATATGAAATACGTTTTCGATGAACATGAGCTTGTAATGAAGAAGACCACAAGCTCAAAACTCACAAGGAGAAAAAACAAACAAGAATCAATAAAGATGATGCCAAGGATGCAAAAGGTTTTAGCTCTCCACGAGCAAGTCGGCCTAGCCTACAACCCTGTCTCCTAACTACCACCAAGAGATCGGTAAACTAGACATCTACCTATGTCAAACCTTTGTCTTGCGCATAATCCACTTGAGCTTGATGATGACGATCATGTCCGCCTCAAGTTGGAACATCTTTCTTGATTCCGCCGGCTCGATGAAGACTAGTAGATTTCTCCCCCATACTCCATTATGGGTGAGCCTCTTTTAGGCACATCTTCACAAGACCATTATCACCAAATGATCGGCAAGCTCCAATCATATGATATCTTCGTCATGATCCTCTTGAACTTGCACACATCAACCTGACCAATATTTGGATAACTCCATGAAAAACACCTTGGTTAACATGCAATCTTCATCTTTCAACCTTGAAGCCAACATATGATCTTCAAGCGTTAGTCCATAGAGATTGCCATCAATTACCAAAACCAAACATGAGGGCACATGCCCTTTCACTAGTAATATGAAATGTAATAATTTTGTTAAATAAAAGTACAACCTGCTCCAATATGTACACATCAATAACACTACATATTTATTGGCATCCTAAGTTGGAGTTGATACATACACCAAGTACTTCTCCTGCATACTAAACTTGAAGTGTCTTTTCATTTTATTGATAAACATCCTTTAGTAACGCAACTAGAAATCGAACAAAAAAAACTCCTAAGAGAAAATGGTCTACAAACATGATGAAACAAAACTAAATTTGATAAACCAATATGTTAGTACTTAAAATTATCGCATAAGAAACACCATAGTTGCATCAACATACAAAGAAAATTTATTTCCTAAGATAGACATGCACAACCATAAAGAAACAATGAAAATTCAGAACCATGAAATCCCCAAGTTGGCAAATCCAAACAACGCCATTGGATGTCTCAGTCCATGCCATGCTCAAGTTGGCAAGTACGAATAATGACATTAGATGTCTTAGTGGCATGTGGTTATTGAAACCATCAACTAGTCCATGTCTCATTGAAACAAATGGCTTGAAACACTTACGTAAGTATATTGTTTTATGTTGAATCATTCAAAAAATTATCACGCTTACCTGAATTGCATCGAATGATCTTGTCTTGAACCCGCAAGGTGCGCTGATGGTATCCCCATGCATGGGATCACTAACCAAGGGAGTAGCTTGGCACACATGTTTTCAACCACCATTTTTGTTGTAGGTGTCAACCTACCGCATTCGCTATGGGGATTCAAAATCTCACACACTTTCAGAAGATCCAATGAATCAAGCTTATCACTCAAGTACATAACACAAACCAAAACATTATATTTATCGAGTGAAAATTTTCTCTACGGTAGGCATAAGATCCGACTCAAGCTTTCAAAACTACAAAACTAATGGTCTTCATAGTTGTTCAAAACACGACATATTCATATTGTTAACCATATATATGGCGAATATTGTTCTTTAACATCACATAATCCTAGAGGCCATTCTGTGTGTGTGTGTGTGTGTGTATGTTAAACATTGATGGTCGCCATTTGCAATGGAATTTGAAGTACCTGAGAATTAAGATGTATATGATGTCATGTGAACAATTCCAAAATAAAAATCTTCAGGACTTTAGTAAATATGTATATCATAAGAAGAAATGTTACGGAGGACTATATGCAGGCTAGCCAACTCTAACGACGTGAAAAAACTGAAGCACAATGACCAACCAAATCCTTTTATAGCTAATAAAAAAGTATCATGTTCCAAAGGTTGCTCCTCTCAATCTCAAATGTATCATGCACCACAACCATAAACACATACATGAACTATGTAATACTCCATATTACAGAGTATATCAGTTACTCATCATAATGTTTTTCATAAATATCAAGATCTCTTGGAATTATTATTTTCTTGGCTTATCAAAACAGAGTATACTAATCCAGAAAGATGTGTATAACACACCATATTACACAATACAACGATAGACCCTGCTATAAATTAGGTGTATACAAACATGTGACTTGAAAAGAAACTGGAAGATGCATGATTGACAATGAATCCAAAAAGGGAAAACTGAGACCCACAACAAGATCTTCTTTCATATGTATATAAGGCTCGCCCTATCTATCAATTGCTTCTTCTGAATCTCCACCTAAAAATGATTTCTCTAAATAGAAAGCATTATACTATTCTCTAAAGTATATTGTACAACACTAATCAACTGGAATTACCAATGTAATGAGCTATTGCCCTTTTAATTAGGTAAATATCATCTGTATGAATATGAAATATAGCAGGCATCAAAGTGGACATCTAGAAGAGCATTGTACAAGTATTTAAAAAGGCAATGACTCCTAAAGGAAATAAACTGCTAATGCAGAAACCAATAAAACGATCCCACCTTCATCTTTAATTACGATTGCAACACACAAGTGACAATATGCCACCAATCCCAATCACCAATATACTTTTATCCAGAACTACCGCTAAAAAAAACTTCTATCTAGAACCGATTTTGTTTTGTCATATATAAAATATTTCTACACTTGGAATGTGTCCATACATCATCATTTGTTTTATGCCAATACATTGATTCTGAATCCATTCGACAAAAAAACATAGATTACATTAAAAAATAACTAAGAAAATATAAGTTGAAAGGAGTGATATAATTAACTACTTGAACACCCAAGAAACTTGCATTGTCTGCCTACTGGAAGGGTGAGGCAACAATCAACAACAAGATCTACACTTTAAAATAAATTAAAACACACACAAAGAAAATAGTGTCAATCGGGTGAGAGAAAGAAAGAACAATGAAAGAAGAAAAAAGAAACATGAATTTCTAGGGTTTGAGAGTAGGTGGTGAGCCTTCCTCATGGTCAAACAAGAGGTCTCAAGGACCGGCGACGGGCAGTGGATCGACCTCCTCATATGGATCTAGGGTTAAGGGAGGGGAATGGTTGGAGGGAGGAGGAAGGGTAGTGGCAGCACACGGCTTGGTGACGGGGAGGGATGCAGGAGGAGGAAGAGAATGGAAGGAGCGCAAGAGTCGACGAAGGCGTCGACCGGCTGGACGAAGGATTTGGCGGCGTGGTGTTGGATCTAGCGGCGTGGTGGGTGGAGGAGGAGCAAGAGGGGTGGAGCGGGGCACGGTTAGGTTTTCACCGTGGCGTTCCTGCCCTTTACACATCACGATGTGAAATATCGAAACTACCCCGGTGGGGGCATGGATATTACGAAAGATGCAATTAAAGTTTTATCCAACCCCATGACGGTCACGGCGATATCCAACGGCTTAGAGAGAACCGCCTAAGATTCGACGGCTGAGATCGCGGGAAAACTTCGATCGAAGGTTCGAGAAGCTCTCATGAGGTGGGGAGCACGTGATTCATGTGCAAAGGGCAAACCGGTCACTAGGCGCAACCACTCCGACCCGGGCCTATTTATACGGCTCCGACGAACGGCCCGGATAGTGGACGCCCGGCCCCCAAACGAATCGCACCCGCCTGCGCCGCCGTCTCTTCTCCAGCGTCGGATCTCCCCCCACTCGCCGCCCTCACCGCACCTCCATTCCCCGCCCTCCACCACCTTCCCTTTCTTCCCCCGCGCTCGCCTATATAAGGTACGCCTCCCTCTCCCCTCCCCGACCCCCTCCCTCTCGCTCCCCCTCCCCGCTCCGCTCTTCCGGAAGAGGGAGGGGCTAGGGTTTGCTCTTTGGTGCCGGCGGCGGGCTGATGGATCTGGGTTTGGCGCCGGCGGGGCTGTTGTGCTGCAGGAGGACCGGATGTCGGACGCGCCGGCGAGCCCCCAGGGCGGCGGCGGCAGCGAGGACGGCGCCGGAGGATACGGCAACGTCAGGGAGCAGGACAGGTTCCTGCCCATCGCCAACATCAGCCGCATCATGAAGAAGGCCATCCCGGCCAACGGCAAGATCGCCAAGGACGCCAAGGAGACCGTGCAGGAGTGCGTCTCCGAGTTCATCTCCTTCATCACCAGCGAGTAAGTCCTCTGTTTTGCCTGGCTGAATTAAACTGTGTAGCTATGGTTTATCTGCTCTGCCGCTGACTTGTCGCTGTGCTGTTTTATCAGGGCGAGCGACAAGTGCCAGAGGGAGAAGCGCAAGACCATCAACGGCGACGACCTGCTCTGGGCGATGGCCACTCTGGGGTTTGAGGAGTACATCGACCCTCTCAAGGTTTATCTGCAGAAGTACAGAGAGGTGCGTGCCTAATTTAGTCATGTCAGAGTTTTATTTTTTATTTTGAAATGATTGGAGCTGGTTAGTGCTCTGGGAGTTAGCCTGGCCCATCGCTAGTTTAATCTGTTGTCTCTGTAGTCTTAATTGGCAAGTTTAAACACTTTTGTTCAGCTTGGTGACTGATGATGAGGCCCACACTGCCTGGCACCCAATGTCCTTAGAACAAGTGTTGCTTTGACCTTCCAATTACAGTTATTCAGATCTTCATTTATTCTCTGTATTGTTAATTCAGATAGCTAAATGACTTGGAGCACTGAGAATTGTCTCGGGCCAGCAGTAAAATGAAGTCGTTTATTGGACTAGGACATGCATCCGTACACCACTTTATTTCTCTTGTGCAAGGCCCAGTTATTTGATCCCAGTTAGCAGCAATTTGGTAGATGTAAAATTTGCAAGAGAAGTTCAGGTTTTTTTTTAAGTGCCTGAAAGTTCCTTGCTTAAAGCTATGCATCATACTTACAAGTAAATAAGTCATGTGTAGTCTAGCTTACAGAATAAAGACCTGATGTGTGTTCAATACTTCTTAACATAGCTTAGAGTTTATGCATGGTTAACCGCAAAAAAAAAGGACTTTATTCATGGTTATTGGTCATTGTATATTTTTAATCCTCCTTTTACTCCAGTTTATCCATCTGAACTGACTTCTCTTGTTTCTCTTTTGTTTGGTGGGTGGCTATTTCTGATTGCAGACAGAGGTATGTGGTATATGCAATTTGTTGTATAAGTTAAAAAATGTGTTCCCTCCTTGTATGGATTCCTCCTATATATTTTCATGTGTTCTTTGACATTCAGAAACAGTTTTCTTATGAAGTCTTAATGGAAGATGGGATCACCGGAAAGTTTTGATGATTTGAGACTTTTAAGCTATCAGTTCATGTTCTCGTTGTACTTTTATATCATTTGTGCACATCTGAACTAACCATGTTGAAAACTTGAAGGCATATAGTCCATCATGGAAGCCAACATAATACGTTGGTTCTGAATCGTGAAGACATCTTGTTAATTAGATGTACTACGATGTTTGTATAACCTAATTAAGTTGATTTACTGATGAATTTTGTAATTACAGTAGCTGTGTGCATTGTTTCTTACCTATTTACCAGCGGAATAAAAAAGTTGCAAATATAATACAAACTAATTAAGGAGAATTTCTTAAGCTTCCCCATTGCGTTGAACATTTAATGGCTGTTCTTTCGGCTTCTCTTACAGTCTTACTGCTTGATTCTTTTGATCCCTACAATGATTCTTTAACAAGTAGATACTTCTTACTAGGGGTAGGATAATGATATGATTCATGATTGATTGAGTGTACTATAATGCCTATACAAATGAGAGAGGTGACAAATATGACTCACCTGGTCCCTTCTGTAAATACTTAACAGGGTGATAGTAAGCTTACTGCAAAGTCTGGCGACAGCTCTGTTAAAAAGGATGGACTTGGTCCTCATGGAGGAGCAAGTGCGCAAGGGGTTAGTATGCCTGTTTTCTTGTTTATTTTATAATTTTGCTGAAAAACTGAGCTATGTGCGTTCTTTATAGATGGGCCAACAAGTAGCATACAATCCAGGAATGGTTTATATGCAACCTCAGGTGATTATCTTAAATACGTTTGACAATGTATTAGTCGGTTGCATAAATATGGCCTGGACTTGATGTTTAGCACGAGTCTAGCAGAAAATAGTCATGGTTGATGCATGTGAGACGTCTCTCCAGCTTGAGAAACATCTGTTAAGCTGCCTGTCCTATAATTGCTGTCTTGTGAATCTGTTTCTTTTCCACTAATGAAATGCCAAAATCATTATGTGTAAGCTGTGCTGTGCTTGCGTTTGTATTTTTAGTAAGTGTATAGGTGCCAGATCCTCTGGTAGTTATCTAGTGATAATAGCTGTACCATCTAGCTGCCATGTCCAACTGTTCATGTTCCGATACAACCAAGTAATGACACTCTGTTCTCTGCTGTCTGCGCTATTAGCTCTTTATTTGTTTCTTCAGTTAATCAAATTTAGTGGGTTGCAAAATCTTGCACAAGATGGAACTTTAGAGAAAGTAGGATTAGCGCCTGCATCCTCCATGTTCATGTGTCCCTTTTGGGGCATGTGGTAGTGCAGAAGCACTATATCTTGCCTGGAAAACCTAGATGTTGAGAATGCACAAAACCAGGTTTGTTTGATCATGACACGGATGGGACATGCCCAACTAAGTTTTATTTATGCACTTAGAAATGCAAACCTTTTGGATATATTTTATTTTCTGTTTGAGAACATGTTTGTATGCAACGAAGTATCCCAGACTACAATTTTCAGCATTTCATGAACACTTATAACGTGCTTCTCTTTGGTAGTTAATTCATCAACACTAAATAGTTTAATGTCGTTGCATTCGCTGATACTTTTTTCTGTTCCCCTGTGCAGTTCCATAATGGGGACATCTCAAACTGAAGATATGGACCTTCTCTGTGACTGCTGCTGCTCAGCTAGGTACGTATCACCCCGAAGGCCTACATACATGTCACCAGATTATATGCACCTTCTCTGTGATCTCAGTATGAGATGTCTGATGTGTTGGTACATTTCTATGTAGGTTGGTGTTCGTTTCGTCATGTGCACCTGGTGGAGAGCACTAAGCAGTTAAAGAAACTTAGTACTACCACCCCCATTAGTCTCGTGTTGGTCTGCCAGAACTGATGCTCCAAAGTGCAAAGGCTGCTGCTGCCCAGATGTAAATTACTTTTTCCTGAGAATAGATTCAGTTGTGGTTTAGCATGGTTGTTGTCTGTATATTTATGATGATTTAACAGTTTAGCCTCGTGGCTGTCATTCAGTTTCATATAATTTGGGGGAGACAACTCCAGGTGTAGTTTGTCCTGAACTAGCTGTATCAGACTCTGAAAAAGTTGCTTTTAGTCGTCACCAACTCCATGTCTCCATGTGTTAGGGGCAACTTCAACCGCGGGACCCAAATGGGCAGATTTTGTTTGGTTTTGTCTGTTTGGGTGTTGGGTGGCTACCGTAAAAAGCCACATCATCCAATGAGGCGATCCATTTGATCCGCCCAGTCTGTTTTTCTCTTCAATTAGATAGTTAAATCGAACTTAGTAGATATATGTAGCAAATACCATGTTGGCATACAACATTGCACCCAAAGAACCTCGCTTCAAGATGATCATGCATCTTGTCCAAGCATGAATTTTTGCTTCTCAAACCAAACCATTTGACCCTTGTGATCTCCATCTCCTTTGCCTCTTCTCACTTGGGTCGATGCCTCTCGGTGCTTTCTTTCTTCCTTCTCACTTGATACCTCCTTTTGGGTTATGAACACTTCCAATGTTTCTTGCAAGGTGAATGTTGGAGCATCACGCTTTGCTTTTTTATCTTGGAGTTAGGTCTTTCTCCTTGGCCTCCTCTCACTTGGGTCGAAGATCCATGTGGATGCCCCACCTTTTTTAGGATTGTATATTGGTCCTTCCACTTTTGGCATTTCTGGATTTTCATCCAACAATGGATGAAGATAAATGGCTTGCCCGTATGTTCAGCCTTGAAGGTTTCCAAAGCTTGACACGCCTACATATGTATATGAAACCAACGACATATATACATGAAATTAACAAAAAAACAAGTTTATATGACGAGGGGAACGAAGAATATACCAAGTCCTAACACTCATCCATTCCACTCATAGACCAGGCAACCATTTGGTCGTAATAGCCACAAAATTTAGTGCACTCCGTTTGAATGAAGCCTCACCTTTTTTGAAGTGGCACGTTAGTTTGGTCAATCTCGAATTTATAGGGCTCAAACTTCTTAGAGCATCTTCAGCCGTTCGCCCCCCCCCCCCCTCCAAGACGATTTTCGGCGCTATTTTTACGCCGCTTGGGGGTCACTCGGGCGGCGATAGCGGCTTAGGGGGGCTGGCTACCCAGCCGCGACCCCAAGATATCCCCTCAAGTTCGGCCAAATTTCGGCCAATTTTAAGTAAATTTGGGCCAAATCAAGTAAATTTAGACCAACTTCGACTGATTTTACTAAAGTTCGGGTATATTTTACATAAACGACAAAAATTAAAATAAAAACTAGTCTAATGTTGGAACAAGAAGGCGTAGAGGGCGTCCATGGACGTCTCCTGGGCGCCTCCTCCAGCAGTGCCGGCGGCGGCGCCATCGTCATCGCCGCCGCCATCCTTTGTCTCCGGCTTGATGCCGGCCTGCGCGCCGCAGGTCCCGCCGCCGAGCGGCCTCCTGCGCACCCGCAGCGGCACCTCCTCGTCGCCTGTGGCGTCCAGCACAATGAATGGCGGCGGTGGAGGCGCCCACTTGCTGCGGCTACTGCTGCCCGCGCCGCGTGACGCCTTCTTCTTCGCCACCTCGGCCCTCGCCGCCTCGGCGCGCTTCTTCGCCTCGGCGAGGTCAAACGCCTCCTGCTGGAGGCGCATCTGCTCGGCGAGGTAATCATTCCTCGCCCACGCCATCCGGGCGTCGAGCTCCTCATCGTCGTCGGTGGAGGAGAAGGCGGGGCGACTTCCTTGCCCTTCTTCTTCCCGAGCATGGAGCCCAGGAAGCCACGGCGCTTTGGCTGCGCCGACGGGGTGCCGATGATGACGCCGCGGTTGAGGCGACCGGAAGGCGCCGGGATGGCCTCCTTCTTCACCTCCAGCTTCACCGGGGTGAAGAACTGCGACGGCGAGAATGCCGGCCCCGATGAATGGGAGCCGGTGGAGCGCGAAGGTCGCCCACCGGAGGAGGAAGAAGAGCCGCCGTCGTCGCGCGGCAGCGTCGCCCACATCGGCGTGGCGCGACTGTAGGAGCGGCGGGCGGCCCCGTAGCCCAGCGGTGGGTAATCGAGACGCGGCGTGTTGCCGTTCTCGATGTACCGCATCACGTACTCCAGCGTGCGGCCCTGCGCGCTCCACCACCGGAGTCGCCCGTCGTGGTTGTTGCGACCAACCACCGGCGTCAGGCCGTTGGTGGAGGCGACGACCTGGGCTCGCCGGGCGACGAAGTATGCCTCCCAGGCCGGTGTGTTGTTGGGCACGTTGTCGGGGTCGGCGCGCTCTGCCGCCGTCATCGTGGCGCGGACGGTGTCCACCTCCCGGCGAAACGCGCTGGAGCCCACCAGAGGCACTGGAGGCACTGGCACCCCGCCGGCGGACAGCACCCACCCGTGAGGTGGCCTGGTGTCCGGCGGGCATGGGTAACCGGTCTGCGCGAGGAGAAGCGCCTCCATCTGCGACAGGTTGCGGCTCCTGAAGCCGTTGCGGGCGAGGTTGTCGTCGGTCATGGCGATCGAGAGGAGAGCTCGAGAAGAGAAGGCGAGAAAGAGAGGAGAGCTCGAGAAGAGGATGCGCGGCTAGAGCGCCCCGGCGAGCCCCTTTTTATAGCGGGGGAAGAACGCGAACAGACGGCGGGACATGCGGCGGCGCGGTCGACGGACCATTGGGTATCTCAACGCGTCGCATTGATGCTCTCTGCGCCGATTGGACTCGTCACCGGCGCAGCATTGATTCGCTGCGGCGGCGGCAGGTGCAGGGAAGCCGAGGCGAGAGGATGACGATGACGCGTGTTCACACGCCGACAGGTGGGTCGCGGCGCGAGGCGCGCTTTCCTTCCGTTCGCACGCTTTCATTTCATCCGGCGGCCCCAAGCGACCCCCAGCGCGACGGGTTTGGCTTGGGATCGCCGGACTCAATTTCGGCCCAATCCGGCGCAAATAGCGCCGTCTTGGGGGCGCTATTTGGGCTCTTGGGGGTGCGGGCTGGGCGATTTTCCTCCATCCGGCGCAAATAGCGCCGTCTTGGGGGCGCGGCTGGAGATGCTCTTATATTCATGAGAAAAAAATCGTGGGTCCTCTTCCAAAATGTTGTCCCTTTTCTCGACTCCCGCTTTTGAATCTTGTCCAATTTCCATCTAAATCTCGCAAAGCAACTTATCGTCGTCCTCATGTATGCTTTGATCTTCACGCGTACCCGCCTCCTTTGTGATCGGGCTTGATGAGTATAAATTTTTTCATGAACTGACTAAAACTAGTTAGCTCCTCCTTAAACAATGTCTCTTCCTCAATGTCCATCGCCTTCGACCTATTGGCCTTGAGTATCTAGGACGCCATCATCGTTGATCATGTCGCCCATGAGATCATCACACGAGGATGAGTGGGCGATGAGAGAAGGGTGTGAAAGGAGGTTTGGGTGGTGAGAGCAGAGGGTGGGGAGTTACGGTCGATACATCTTGTCTCGATGGTTTCCCGTGTTTTCCAAGGTGTACAAGCGAGGAGTATGTGTGGCTCACTAGAGCCTGGTTCTTTGGAAACATTGAGGTTTGTGCGGACCATGAATTCGGTGTAGACCAGACAACCAAATAGAATAAATTTGCATTCCCAAGACCTGTCTGGGCTGCATGTGATCTACCAAACAGGCCCTAAAATTGCTAAGGTTTGCTGCGACCACGCAATTTTCTCTTTGACAAAATAGCGCAGAAAATTTTAGAGCACGCCAACTTCGATAATCCATACCGGCAGCGTACCATTTCACAGTGACCGTGAAGTTTTCAGCCCGTCTACCCGTATCCTCCTCCATCTGCTATCTACCAAAATCAGAGCTTTGCATGCCAGACAAAGTTCCAAACCACTTTTGAGGCCTCGATTCCAAAAGCGCACGAAAAGCATTAAGGCCTCTTTGGTTTACAAGAACTTTGTAGAAATTCTTATCCTTTAAATTTTCTACAGCTAGCAAAAGCATTAAGGCCTTAAGGCCTCTTTGGTCCAGTAAGAAAGTTCCTTTGAAGCCATTTAATTTGTAGGAATGAATTTCTACTTTTTTTTATGTAGGAAAGAAACCAACCCTTCACATTTCAAAGAAAAAAAGTCAGTTTTGGGAAGGAAAAAAACATTAGTCTACCCTCAATGAATTTTTTTCTATTTCTATGATATTTTTATCCTATGAACCAAAGGAGACCTAAGTAGTACTTCCTCCGTTTTTTGATGTAAGGTGTCTAAGGTTTTGAGAAAAATTCCAAAATACATGACATATTGACATTATACCGTTTGTCTAGTCAAATATACCTACAAGCAAAGATAAAATGGAGGATGTTTTTCCTATTATTGTCTGATTCGAGCTGTTTTCTCCAAATTTTTCTAGGAGAAAATCGGTCCAATTGTAGTTATACACACGTGTTAATATTCATGCAAAAAACTTAGGCACCTTATATCAAGGAACGAAGGGAGTATAATACTAAGAGCTTTGAGTTGATACTAAAACACCTTTTTTTTTATAGGACTCAAATCTTACGAATCAAACAATCAAGGAAAACTGCCTACGGATTTCAATCCTGTAAAATTGCTATGAAAATTCTTTGAATCAGAAAGGTCCTATTATCCAACAACCTGACTAATTGGCCCCAAGCGTCAAGTACCTAAGACTCAAATCCAGCCATAGATTCCAAAGGGCACAAAACAATCTAAATTCACTGCCTTGTCCTTCATTTTCTGGTATAGAATTGTGTCACTGGAGTACATCCATAAGAAAGAGAATGTGGGTGCATTGCTCAAACCAAAAGCACAGTAAACCACACCACAGCAAGACAAACAAAATAATTGGTCATAAATCAATATGCATGGGGAAAAGAGAGGAGTAACGAGCTCCAGAACAGCCAGTTTACAAATGACAATTAATACAAGAATCATGACCATCCCAGCAGACTCCCCAAGGGGCTGCCGACACTAAAATGCGCGTAGGAAAGAACATGGCCTGCCTACTTGATTCAGGATGCTAATCCGATCGATGGAAGCCACACCAAAAGCTTCACAAGAACTCTGTTTATGGTTACACCAAATAAGTGCGCTTTCAAGGAAACTAGGATGGAGCTTATGTGAAAGGGGACAAATATACGCTAATGCCTTAGCTAACCTAACAGCGCTGAGATGCTAAGGTCAGACTCCCCCATTTTTCCTATACAAAACATGACATCCAGATGGGAGAACCGGTTCAGCAGATTGATTACCTTGATATCAACAGAAACAAGAGTTCAACGTGCGCTAGCTGGTTGTAGCTTTCTCATCTGGCGCTCCAACGGTGGCATCCTCCATGATTTTCTCGGCTGTCGTAGCTTTCTTATCACGTGCTTCAGCTGTTGCATCCTCCACTGGTTTCTTGGCTGGTGTATCTTTCTCATCTGGTGTTTCAACCGTGGCACCCTCTACAGGTTTCTTCAATGTTGTAGCCCTCTTACCTGGTGGTTTATTCGCTGTTGTAGCCTTCTTACCTGGTGTTTCAACCGTGGCATCATCAATACTGTTCTCTGCTTCTGTAGTTCTCTCATCCGGTGCTTCAACAGTGACACTCTCAGAAGTTTTTCCAGCTGTTGTAATTTCAGCATAAGGTGCTTTGGCAGCTGTTTCACCTTTGGTGGCCATACCGGCAAGTGCTTCAACAGCAAATTTTTCCATTCTTTCATCTGGCACATCGGCTGTGGCTTCACCCACACCAACCTCCCCACCTAGTGATTCAGCTGCATCTTTGTTTTCCATTTCATCACCTGGTGCTTCAGCTGTAGTTTTACCTTCTATAGCTTCACCAAGTGCTCTGGCAGTAGCTTCATTTTCTACAGTTTCCTCAACTGGTGCTACGGCTTTTGACTCCACAGCTGCCCCAACCATGACTTCAGTCATAGTTATCTCTTCTGCAGTTTGTTCCACGGTTTGCTTTTTCGACCCAGCTTCTTGGACTGATACTTCAGTTTGCAACTTCACATCACAAGGAATTTCAGCTGCTTCTTTTGGAGCTTGAATTTCCATTGTTTGCTCAGTTGCATTTTGTTCAGCATCAGCCTCCGTTACATATTTGGTGATCTTCTTCAGAGGTTCCACTCCAGTTGCAGCTCCAGATAGGACAACCTCTGATTGGTCTTTAAGTGACGCTTCATTCTGAGCGTGAGCTTTCTCCACTCTGCTAACTTGCTCAGATGCGATTTTTTCAACTTGCCCACTGTGTGCAGCTGTTGCAACTTGGTCAGATGACCCAGTTAGCCCAGCACCAATTTGTCCTGTTTTCTTAACCACGTCAGCTTCAGGTTGGCATGCTTGCTGGCAGGTCTCACCTTGTGCACCTGATGATTGTTTTAGAGGTTCAGCTTGGAATGTTTTCTTGACGGTATCTACCTGTTCACCTGATGACGCTTGTACAGCTTCAGCTTTCTCGGTTTTGTCGGCCTGGTTAACTTTCACGGTATCCAGTGAAACTTTGGACTCACTTGGACCTAGAGAAAAGACATCATCACATGGTTTAAGCATGCAATATTTTTGAAGTTGTGAACTAACTTTTTCTTATCTTAAGATATAAATAGGAGACTTTACCAGGAACCTCTGGGCCATGAGCTCCAGGGCATGCCTCAGATTTATTATTCGGTTCAGACACTCTTGGAGAAAATGGCATATCCACAAGACGATAGCTACGAAGCTTAGGACCAAAAGTCCCATACTTTCCAGCAATGGTGAAAGCCCTTTCAGCATCAGCCCGCTTCTTGAACACAATTTTAACAGTAATTGTGTTCTTTTGCACTTCAGTTTCAGATTCTTTCAGTGGGCCATAGCGACTGAACATCTTGATCAGATCAGTTTCTGATGGAAGAGCAGTTGACCTGCCAAAGCTTAAAACAAGTGCAGTGGGCTTCCACTCGTCGACTATTTTTTCATCAACGTGGATAATTGATCTTTCTATCACTTGTATCTCTTTCTTAGGAGCCATCTGTTGATCCTGTACAGAGGACAAATCTGTTTCATGTGATGACTTGCGCCTACGCTTTGACCTCGTGTTGGTAGCAGCACTTTTGAGGCTATGAATCGGGTGACCCAAACCAGACCAGTAGGAGTCCAGCATATGATCAGTAGTCTCTAGCTCAGGAGAACATAAAACCCTCATTTCTAGCTCAGGAGAACGTAAAACCCTCTTCTTTTTCCCCTTCTTTGATGTACTTTTTTTTATAATAATGCTTGCTTCAGTAGCAACAGAGACAGCATAATTCCTGAAATTGCTGAAGTAACTCATTGTTGTTGCTGAGAAGTTATTTCCGACAGTTGGCTCTATGGCAACTGAGCAAAGCTGAGATAATAACTCCTTGGGATCAGCAAGGTGATGCTTGTGCAAGCGTCTCCTCTTTGCACGCTTTTCTACAGTAAGTTTATTCACATCATCATCACTAGAGATATCAAATTCTGCATTCTCTGCTTCAGCGGTATTTTCATTCTGGAACTTTACAATGGACGAAGACCCCGTCAGCTGGGTTGCAGCTCGCCGAATGCACTCCCCAATCTTGAAAGAACCACCAAAAGCTGGAGTTGGTGAGTTTGGGTCTGAACCTTCAATCGAGACAAGACTTCTTTTCTTATCATCAAAGTCCCTAATCATTTGTCTTTCCACTGCATCGGCAGGCTTCTGTTTCCCTGGCAACTCCAGTTTATCCTCACGCTTATGTTTACGAGGTCTCCCCCTGCCTCTTTTGGGCTTGACCTCCACTGGAGGCACTTCACTAACGACAACTTCCTCAATCACTACATTATTGATGGAGGAAGAATCCATACCATCCTCAACCCATGCACTGCCAGTCTGGAATGATGCAAGTTCAGGGCATCCCTTAGATCGATAGAAAGATGTAAGTTGAGAGCAAGCTATCACTAACTCTAGCAGATCACCACCTTGGCCAGGGAATAGAGCTAGCGACTTAATATATTGAAGGAGGCTTTCTGGACTAAAAGATGCCAAGATCTCAGACCGGTGGACTGTTGAGCAAGTAACTCCATCCTTGAGCCCAGCATTCTCAACCATATATGACATTCCATTGTCAGAGAGCTCTTCTGGCAAACAAGAACAGCTCATCCCCGACAATATCCGCCTTGAAAGTTCTTCAAGTGCATAATTGACAGAACCGACAAAGGAATCCGAACTAGTTTGTTTCTCCATTTGTGAATAGTTTGTTACAAAAGGCTTCAACTGGGATTCGTCGCACCATGCGAAACTGCTGTCACCAAAATATGCAACCAAACGACAACCCTTTCTCTGGTGCTTCAATGCCAACTCAGATGCATTTGAAGGATCAAAAATCTCACCAGGCCACCAAGGGTGACTCTTTACTTTACCCCAGACAAGATCAGAAACTCGAAAGCCTTCTTTCTCAACAGGAGGAAGGCAGTATCTGGCGCAGTGAGCAGAAAGTACCAAGCCATTCTGTGTTTCCTCATCGCAATGTGCCACACCATTATCATGTACTTCATTTCCTACCACAGGGGTTGCATCCACATCATTTTCTCGGAGTTCACTGTGGTCTGAAACAGAGCGAGAAAGCATTACTCAGCTACGCAAGCAAGAAAAAGAAACAGCGGGCATCGATAGGCAGTACATGATGAAAGTGGCCGTAGCCTCCTTACCGGCTCCGGCTTGTTCAGAAGCAGCAGAACCACTAGCAAGATCTCCTACAGGAACCGGCTCCAACTCAGGCTCGCCGGTCAAAGTTCCAGCCTCCTCGTCAGCACCGCTTCCAAGCCCGTTGATGGAATCACCATCTCCACAACCTTCTGCAACAACCATGTCAGCTGACTCCGTGGCGTACGAGGGATCAGCCAGCGCCGCCGCATCTGCCTCTTCAGGGCCAGCATCCCGCGCATCTGGAACAGCATCGCCATCCCCAGCAACCGCAGCCAACTCCTCCGAGGCCTCAGCGACCGCAGCCCCCTCCTCCGAGGCCTCCGTCATGGTCACATCCGAATCTCCCAGCGGCCCCGAGCTGGCCCCCGCGGCGTCCATGGCGTCGGGGCTGGGCTCGCCCTCGCCCCCCGGATCCGAGGACGCGACGGCCACGGGGCTCGAGCTCATCGGAGCGGAATCTGCCTGCCGAACGAAGGCGCCGGGGCGTGGAACCTGTAGGATTTGTAGCGGAGAGGAAAATCAGCCAAGGAGCTCGGAAATTCTCCACCTCGATCTGGAAAGCCGCGGGGGCGAGGGGGGAGGCGAAACCCTAGGCGGGCGGATCGGCGAGGGGGGCTCGGGGATTTACCTGTCGCGCGCGGCCGGGCGGGCGGGGAGCGCTGCAGCGGGCGGAGGAGACGGCGGCGGAGGAGGGAGATGGCAGGCGGAGGCGGATGCGGGAGAGAGGGGGGAGTGTGCGCTGCGCCCTAGCGAGCCGGTCGCGTGCTCCAGCAGCAGCTTGCGCGTCAGAGAGAGAGTCACTGCGCTCGGGTCGAAAGGAAACAGTTATTCTGCGAGCGGCTAAAAATACAATTGTTGTAGCCGATGGGCCGGCCTAGTCACGCCAAAATGGGCCTGGTCGAACGGCCCATAGTGGTCCTTCGTCTCAGCCAACATCTGGTGGAGCTCGGACCCCTCGATAAAAATCTGGTCGAGCTCCGCCCTCTGCTGGCGAAGGTAGCGTTGGTTGACCTTGGCCTCGGACTCCGATTGTATGGAATCGAGGATGATTTGTTGTTCTGTCACCAACAGATCAAGTATGGCTGCAGGAAGGGGCGAATATGCCCCTCATGCGTCCTCCCCCTCCGGCTCCGCGCCCGTCATGGCTACCGGCTACGTCCTGCTTCTTCTCTACCTTCACGTACACCTCCTCTTCACCCTACGGGTGGGGATGAGTCGGCCATGCATGGCTTTGCTTCGCGTGGAAGAGGATGAAAATGGACATGGAAGTGCCGACGGTGGATGAAAGAGGAATGAAATGAGGATGGGGTAGGTTTTGGTGCATCTCGAGGGGTTAAATAACCGGACGATGCCCCTCACGCGGCGCGCCGGGGCAGAGCCATGCGGCGCACTCAATGTGTCCTCATCGCCCAATCGTCGGATTGTTAGTTTTCGCGTGGAACCCCGTCGTCAGTCGAACATCGTAGACGCGCCAGTCGCGCCCGGGCTTTCCCATATCTGCCTTAAATTTGGGCTGGATATGAGGAGTGTCGGTCAACCGAGGCATTTGAGGTCGGTGAGAGGCATTCGTCTATATTGCTATTTCTAACCAGTTAGTGATTGGGCCGTCCGCCTGATCGTATAGGGAGAGTATGAGAGCCCGACTGTAGATGCTTTTAGAGTATCCGCTCCAAACGTCGGGACGGCCTGCCTGTACACTCACCAAACAAGAATTTATTATTTAATCAGAGGAGGAAAATCTGGTGTCCGCTTTCTGAAGAAAATCCTAGCCACTTCACTCCGTTTCTTTAGCTCCACTCAGCCCCTAAGATCCTCTCCGGCGATCTCTAACTTTCACTAACATGGTGGGTAGCGGATCCAACTCTAAGCTTTTTCATCCAGGCTGTTCACCTCGCTCTTCGTCTGTTATGAGAGGAGAATGTGCGTTCGTGGATCGAGCCCCTTCGACAAGAGTCAATGCGCTTGGCGGCACCGCGGCTTGAGGCAAGTGAACGCGGTGAAGTTTGAGTGGAACCACAACATCGGGGTGGCGGCGCAACCAATACGATGGCACCTCGTCCCGTCAGCATCGGGCTTCGAGTCGAAGATGTATGTCCACAAAACAAGCGCCATACGTGTTGTCCTCATATGTGGGTGCGACAAGTAAGGACAACCCTTGAGGAGGACTTAGCAGCGAAGGCGAAGTCGTGCGCTGCCTTGGATCCGAGAGAGGAAGATCGCCGCGCTCGGATCTTCGAGATGCGTCAAAGGAGGACAGCCTGCATCCTTGTAAAGTATCAAAACCGGGTTTTGTCCGCATTATGGCGATATTGCCTTCCCGTCAGGACGAGGACATTTTGCATCTTCGACTTTACTTCCGCGCAAAAGGCGGCATCGATGACGATAAAGTCAAGAAGAAGGGCAAAGGCAAAGGCAACGACGATCGTGGATGAAGATTCACCATGATTTGTAGTATTATATCTTTTCAAATTTTGATAGTTCGATGACATGTATTACATGTAAGTTTACGCTGCATGGAATATTATGAATTTGGGGATCCGATTTGACATACGTGGTTGTGAACTGCAAAATTAAAGGTGTGACCGATCACTATCCGCATACGCAATCCGGCACATTCACTGAAGTATAAGGCCCCCAGATTAATCCAATCCAGTTGTAGATACTCTTAGTCAGAACAAAAGTGGTGTTAGGCCTTGTATTTTCCACATAAGACTTGTTTGGTAGGATGCATCATCTTTTTGTTGTCCCATAAGTGAGTGATAGAGGCGAAGGTGTCCCGATGTTTCGATGAGATGATGGAGATCGATTATGGTGGAGACGACTTTCACGACCCGACTACGAACGTGCGAAGACGTTGCGCCTTAGCGATCGCTAAACCAACTCCGAGAGGTTATTGATCCCGCGGATGCACGATCAACCTGACCACGAAGGTATAATTCCTGCAAGCAATCGAAAGAACAAGCAAGAACTAAGAATTGCAATATGGATATTGCGAATATAAGATGAATGATTGACGAAAGTTGGGGTTCCAATGCGGTCTTGGCCTGGTCGGACGACACAAACGAAGACCTCGAAGTTGCTGCTATGACTAACTTAAATCTGATTAAAACTCAAGTCTAAACGACGCCCTAAGGGCTGTATATATGAGGGAACAGAGGGGATTTTCGTGACCCCTTGGAGGAGGGGTCCGAAAACAACCCTAACCCGGTTTCCCCACACATACGGACTCTAAAAACAGCTTATAAGGTATTATTTCGAAATTACATGGGCCCAGCCCAATATTAAGGTGACTCAGCACCTATAATTGCCCTTGGACGAAAATAATGAAGTGGCATCTCGTGTATTTTGTCGAAGCCTTCATGCACGCCTTATGGTGGCTTCAAAGTGCGAAAATCCCCACTGGAAGCTCCATTGTCCTTTCCCGCGCGCGCACGTTCTTCTCCATGCTTGATCCCGCTCCAATGATCATCCTTCTTGTCCATGCTAGGTCCTTCATTCATAAGCAAAACAAAAGTATCTAATTTAGGCAGCATCATATGTTCATGAACATTAGAAGGATTCGCAAGAAACGAAAGTACATGATAGTTTAGTCGACGTGCGCGTGCTCTAGTAACTGGTCCAATATGTGTAGTTGGTGAGGATGTGCGTGTAACATTAGTAGGGATGTCCTCATCAGTGAGTAAATACAAAACAAAAATCATGTTCTGCATATAGGTTCTTCGCATTAGGAATCAATTTCTTATGGTGTTTTCGTGACCTGTATTGAGCTTGGGTGATGCATTATAGGGCGCTTGATTGTGTACGGGCTATGTCACGTTCACCTCTTCTCATTTGTGGCGATCGTACCACATATGACATTGTATATGATGAAGTGTGAAATAAATATTGTTTCAGTCCTAGACAGTAAGCAAATGTCAGTTCATCATAGCTATTAAATAATATATGTACAAATTAATAATCATATGGCTCAGTAGGGAAAGTTCATCAATACCAAACTGGATGGAAGTCCATCCTCATCCTCTTCTTTTTCTATTGTTGTTGTTTCTTCTTCTGATGATGGTGCTGCTTCTTTTCTCTCTTTTCAGACCCTTATTTGAATTTTCTTTGCCCATATTGTCAAATGCCTCCACATCATGGCCGGAAGTATCAACATAATGAGCTATCACATCTTCCCCCTCTGGCACAAGCTCATCGAACCCATCCAATTATGGAGGATGCAACATGCAAAAAACAAGCCTAACTTGTATGGGATAAGGGTGGAATGGCTTATGATCTGGGTTCTTAAATCTATTCTCCAGAGCTCAAAATGTCCTCACAACTTTAAATTTAAGGATAGAATTTCTGAGATTGAACAAATCATATGCGGTCTTAGAATAGTTCCTAGCAGAGAACTCGTTCAAATGGTACCTAGTTTTCTTGAAGGATGGAAGAACATCAGGCTGATATGCATATCCAGTATCTCCTAGGTAGAACTTGCCATCGAATATATTTATGGCATCACGTAGAGCATTGTTATCAGCAAAAATGTTAGCATCATGTTTTCATCTTTCTCATCCATCTAACACGTTTGTGAACTTCATATCGAAGTCAATAGCAGCAAGCAAACTTTGACTTGTGCAGCACTTTCTACCCATGTATGTTGCAACATGTGGTCTCAGACACTCTAGAAGTGACATGAAACCATCTATTGAGCCTATGCAATCATGTTATTGCATTAAAACATAGTGTATGGTTGTATAAGAACAACACAAGCATGTCAAGGCATGAACAACGAATAATGCTTATCTTGAAATACGGATATCATCGTGGGCTCATGCTAATTTCATTAGGAATATGCCCAGTTGTTGCCTTGATCATCCCTCCTTTGAGCTCCCCAATAGTATAGAAGACTTGCTTGAAATACTTGGAAATGGTCTTCATTAATATCCTGAACGTGGTGTGGATAACCCTAAACCTATTATTATGATCTATGACCCGAAGGAACATGTCAAGTTGTTCTTTCACAAAGGTGTTGATGTTATCTTCTAGCAACCACCTATTCATAAATGTATCCACAAGCTTGGCAAAAGGTGATCTTCGCATTTGAAGCATGTTCAGAACCTCTATGTCATTGCAGCCGTAGATGTTGCTCAAATTTGCTATCCTCTCGCTATCTCGGATCGACCTACCATAATAAATCAAGTTGTATCACTCCGGCGAACAACTCTCTTGCGTACTAACACGAGTCAGGTCTAAATGACTATTATGACTGTTGTTGCATGAGCAACCAACTTCATATGTTCGTCCATAGCCTAATGTAGACATTGATAGTGCGGTAAGTGTCTGGGTTGATTCCGGCCAGTTTTTGCAAAAATTAAAAAAATTGTTTTCGGTGTGAATTGATTGATTGCCTGTTGTGTTTGCGGTGTTTGCATCCCCGATTTATCGATCGACGATTATTTTTCCCGCTCTTATCTCGTACCGGACGGAGACCGACCCTTGCCACCCTGACACTCGACCTTGCGACATCGGGTTTCACCCGAGTCACCGTCGCGAAAACCGCACAAGTCCAGCCATCGCCACTGGATCGAAAAACCCGTTTATTTAATAAACGGATTATTTTCAGGGGCGCCGAAAAATGTTGTCGGAATGTCACCGCAGTGACGTACGATCGACGGGCTCGACGCGCCGAGCGCGTGGTTCGAATTTTCGTCCGAATCGGAGTCCATACGGAGTCTCGGCGGTCACGAACGCGATCGCCGGACGCACGAGAGGGGTACCGGGGGCGTTTGCGTAAACTGGCCAGCCAACCTGCCTATATAATGACCCCCACCTCCCAAACCAGCCAATTAGGGTTCCCCTTTGTAAAAATTGCAGCCAACCCCCTCTGAAAACTCCAGATTTGCCCCCAAATCCCTCTCTCCCCGAAACCCTAGCCCATCCTCTGATCTGGACCGTCAGATCTCAGATCTGACGGCCCCAGAGGCCTCCACGTTGCTCCCAGCCGCCCCAGCCGGATTCGGGCCCCGCGGGCCCGCCGTCGTCCGTCCCGGGCCGAGAAGCCCGCCGCCTCACCCGAGCTCCTCCCACCGCGCAGCCATGGAGGCAGCCGCCGCACCTCCGTCTCCGGCGAGCCGCCGCCCCTGCCAGGCCGCCGCGCTAGCCGCCTCTCCTCCGCGCTCTCCTCTCCCTTTCCTCTTCTCCTTCTCCTCCTCCTCTCCCTCTCCCTCTCCCTAACCCTCTCCTTCCCCGTACAGCAGTCGCCGGCCATGGAGATGGCCGAGGAACTCGAGGTCGCCGCTCCGCCCGAAGAGGTCCACGCCGCCGCCCCTGGGATCCACCGGAACCGACGCGCAGCGCCGCGCCGGCCTGTTCCCCTCACCTCTCCGGAGCACCACCGGGAAGCCGCCGTCGCCGGCCGGGGCGCCGCCGCACGTCGGCGTCGTCTTCACGGGACGAGCCGAGCTCGCGCGTCCGCTCGCTCGCCCCCGCCCGTTCGCTGCCAGCTGGGTCGGCCTGCGTCCAGCAGCCCAGCCGCGGCCCGTCCAGCCGCCAAGGCCGAGCCGGTCCAGATCCGCCCCAGGCCAGATGGGCCTCGGCCCATGGTGAGCCAGGCCGCCCCCCCTTTTTTATTTATTTTGTCTCTGTTTTTTTTTCTCAGCACCCTGTAATTTTTCTAAGTCCTTTATTATTTTGCTGATGATTCCTTTTTGTGCTGCGAATAACGATTAATCCGTAGCTCCGATGAACGTGCCCCCAAAACGAAAGTTGCTCAGTTTTGCGTGCTCTAGCTTTCGTCTGTAGAAAGTTGTTGCATTTTAGCTCATCTTGATTGTGTAATTGTGTGCTAAAGTGGGCATCGGGCCGTTAAAATGCTACAAATTGCTATTATGTGCTGCTGTTATTATTTTGTTGCAACTTTGCATGATGATTGTGACTCATCCATGAGGCCTATTGCATTGATTTTTTCTCCTATGTGTTAAGCATCATGTGTACTTCATTTCCATGCTTTAACTTGTCATGTTTGGGTGCTTTAGCTATATTAAATCTTGCTCCAAAGTGGTGATCCTGATGTTATTGTCCTGTTGTGCTGAAAACTGTTATTTTGTTGCAACTTCGGTCGACGAGTGTGTCGCGACCGTTTATCCGAATTGAATGATTCCAATTGCATATTGTTAAGAATCATGTCTACTTTCATTACATGTATTGCTATGTCATGTTGCTGCACTGTTGCATATAGATTTACCCCTGTTTATACATCTTGTGCCCGTAACTTGTTTTGCCTATATCTTTTTAACCGTAACTCCGTTTGGGGTGTTCTTTATATGTAACTTGATTAGTTTTTCGTGTACTTTTTGTTTTTGCTATTTTTTGTTGTTGTTAACCAACCTAAAATATGGTTTAGGACAGAACAGTACCAAATGTTTTAATCATAGTGCGACACTTAGTGTTATGACATGTTTAGGTTGTGCCTCACTTAAATTGACTAGCATAGATAGTTTACTTTGTGCTTCACCTCTTGCCATGTTTGTGTGCTATGCCATGATTGATTGAGTTGTCATGTTAATAACCGTTGGTTGATCACCTGTAGCTAAGCAACTTGAACCACCGTAAACGTGCGGTATTCGTCGTGTGTGACCGATACCCCACTTAAACTGTTAGTAACCATTCTCGACGATAGATCCGTATCGCGTTGTCGTGCCTTGTGCTGTCTCTTTGATCTTCTATTGCTCCGTAGTAATAGTGGTGCACCGTTGATTGCTTTCCAGTGTTTACTTCTTGTGTGCTCCCGCGGGTACCTCTCGGAGACGATGCGAGCTTTCGATCGACTACACCTTCGAAATCCGACTTATCAACAGGCAAGGACTATACATTACTTATGATCCATTCTATTTCAACCAGCGGTTTGCATGCTAGTCTAGGTTAGGTTCGATGTTTGATCCTACCACATGTTTACAACCTCTTTCAAACCGATACAGCCATGTCCCTTCCCAGCAAACCTTGTACTGCTATGTTACTATTGCTCGTTGCTCAGCCCCTGCTTAGTATGCATGCTTAGGATGCTACGATGTTACCTGTTACTCCTTGGTTTGGGATATCACATTATTATATTGTTGTTGATGATATGATTATTATAATGTTGACTATATTCGACGAAGGATGGAAGGTCTAGGCTATCCCGCCTCGACGCTTTGTTCCATTCGAGTCACCTAGGACCCGAGTTCCGGGTATTGGTTTTAAGACTGAGCGTGCCTAACCGCGTGTGGGATTTTATGGGGTCCCCTTTTCTTACCTATCTAGCTTCAAACATTTCCAGTGGTGGCCCAAGCTGATTTACCATTTGAAAACGTGTGTGTGACTGGTGAGCTCCCAGCAGTTTTAAAACAACTTGGGCCAGCGGAGACATGGTTTCTTTTGTTGGTCCACCCCAGGGAGCTAGGGGGTTGTCCACATCTGTTTGGGCAACTAACCCGACCTCATCCAGACGGTAGAGGCCGATTCGAGAGCGCGACCGGCTTTTGAGTTGGATGTCGACTCACCGGGGGCCACCCGGATTTGTTCGTTGTTAGTTAGAGGGACCTGTCGTTCCGGATCTCTTGGGACTAAATCATAAAATGGTTGCCTGTGATGGGTAGCAACTGAGAGAGATGGGCGTGCGTGCGGAGCCTTGTAATGGGCAGTTGGTACACCCCTACAGGGTTAAATCTTTTCGAGAAACCGTGTCCACGGTTATGGACGACTTGAGACCTACTCCTTGTTCATAGACAACAACAACTGAGATAATCTTAATATAACTTGATCAACGTGTGTGTGCCTTGACTGCTTCTTTGTCGGGATGCGAAGAGGAGGACAAGGATAGGATAGGTGTTATGATTGCGAAAGTAGTTGATAGCAAGACTTGTTGGAGGCGATTCCTCATCGAATGCTTGGCTTCTTATCTTACTCTCTAGATCGTTAGCCACTTCATAAATGCTAGTGCGGCAGCAACCTCACCACTTACCCCTTCCTTACCGTAAACTACTAGTTGTCCTAGAATGACGAGTGATGAAGTACTTGCTGGGTCAGATGACCACTACAGTTGGATGCTGAGTACCTCTGTACTCATGATACTACCCCCAAACTCTTTTCAGGGTTCTTGATCGACAACAGGTACGGTGATCGACGTTTCACGTGGAGACTCGACGACGACTAGTTAGGCGGATCCCGACGGAGGGCCTGGACCCGTGTGGTTATGGGGATCGATGTTTTTCTCTTTGCCACTAGGCATTTGCTTGTAGTCTGTACCCAGACATATATCTTCCGCTGTTGTATTGTATTAAGGCAGTTGTATGCCGATTGTATGAGATGTTGTATCCTTATATCTGTAATGTTGTGATATCATGTTGGAAATCCGGGGCATATGGCTTTGTCATATGTCGCGGTGGGACCGATATGTGCTTCGTCCCCGGATCTGGGTGGAAACACCTAGATCTGGAACAGTACCGCATATCGGGCCTTACAAGATCCCTCGGTAGGGTATCCCAAGCTAGGTGGTCAGGAGTTGATGATAACATGGGATCAAAGTTTTACCCTGGTTCATGATCTTGGTGCAGATAAAACCTTACTTGTTGTTTGTGCTTTATTGCATTTGAGTATGTACAAAGTATAAAATACCGAGAGATTGTCGATCTATGAGTTGATGATCTATGTGTCCAGTCCCCTCGGCTTATATACTACACCGAGGGGAGCTTCATAGGGATACATGAAACCTAGTCGGGTACGTACGAGGAGGTAGGATCCTCAACGATCCTTCAACTTGTCTTATGCGTCAAGTATTTGAGAACCCTTCTTTTATAACCCAAGGCAAAATCCTCCAAGGGGCCCATGGGGCCGGAGCCAACATGGGAAACCATTGATGTTGTGTGATCAAACGATAGCGACACCTTAATGTCGTATTCCATGTTAGGGGACTTCGTCTTTGGAGTATGACATCGGCGAGCAGAACCAATGGATTGCAGTGGTTGTGACGTCCAAGCTTCTATGGCAATGATGATAATGGGGACGATGTCAGCGATGCGACAATGATTGGGGTAGTGTGCTCTTCTTTGACGTTTCCGTGGGATTACCTTTGTTTGTTTGTTTGTTGATGTGAAGTTGAAACTATGGAAGTGTGGTCGTCGTAAGATGACTGGTTGCATATGAGTCGTTCGGTGATCTTCCGTGGTATCAACTGTGTCTGATTTTGTCCTTCGTAGTTCTTCGTATGAGTCAGAGATGCGTTGTCTGATCGCATGTGGCTAAGTTCTGTTGCGGATCTTCATGCAACTCCAGACAACCTATTTAGCGTGGGTTGAATCAATGATCACCTACGATGAATTCAGAATCATTTGCTCATGGTTTAGGGGATGGCGATGATGACTTCTAGGGGAGGAGTGATGACGATGACGCATGTGTTTTCTCGGCGACACCCTCTTTGGAGTGGTGTGCGTGGGGTATCTTGAGTGTGCCGCTCAATGGTTGCGATAGGTTATTGCTTGATTTTTGTAATTAACTGGGTAATTTAGTTCTTGCTCTATTTTTTCTAATTAATTGAGCAAAAAAATAAACGTAGAAATTCTGCCATTTAAAAAAAAAATAGGCAGCCCTGCAGAATTTAGAATAGATGAACACGAAATTATTGTCCACTCAGTCTGAGATATGACCCATACACATGAACTATGCACAAACAGAAGCAAGCAATATATTTCCAAATTTCTCATTAGGCGCGTGAGTGGCTGGTCAGAACCATCCACGTTGTTTGACTTATTTTGTCCATTGGATCCACTGATGAAGCCTCACTAGGATCCGCCAAGCCCCCCCCCCCCCTACTTTTCTTAAGGAAATGTTTCCTTTGATTCATATTATTAGCGACACCTTTAATGGAAAAAATGCAAGCAAAACGATACCAACACGATCAATGTTTATTTGTCGCTCAAACAGATGTATCTAAATGTATTTTGAAAGTGTGATCGACGATGACAATGCTACTTTTTGTTGTTACGGGCAGAAAAAAAAACTACTACCGGCTCTCAAAATTGCTACAATAAAAAACGATGAAGTGTAGCCGGTAATGGTGGGTTGCAAGTAGTAAAAAAACATCTTCAAAGTAATCCGTCCACTAATTTGATGGGACGGGCCAACGCGCACATTTAGAACTAGTTCATTATGATTCGTCGCTACCTTGGTGATGGCTCAAACTACCTCCCTCCGTAAATAAATATAAAAGTGTTTAGATCTTTAGTAATCTAAACGCTCTTATATTTCTTTACAGAGGAAGTACATGGCAGTCAATTAACAAGAGAAACTGTAGATAAAATCAGGATTTTCAAATGTTTGCACATGGGCCATGGCAACACCGATACCAGCTCCACTGATCACTGCACCATATGATATTCCAGTAATCTATTTGTATGAGTATGAGTTATGGAAGGGTGAAACTGTGGAAGTGTGCGTGCGCCGCCAGATGCAAAAGCGCACACACTTTCCAGTGTCTGGGAGCAATATATTTCCACATTTCTCATCAGGCAGAAATTCATGATGATTCGTCGCTACATTGATGATGGCTTAGATTACAAGGCAGTCAAGTAACAAGAGAAACATCAGTTAAAATCAAGATTTCCAAATGCTTGCACATGGCAGCACCGAGACCAGCTCCACTGATTACTGCACCAATATGATGTTCGAGTAATCAGCACCCTAGACAACTAGATCATGTATAGTTTTAGTTTATACAAATGAACTGGAAGGTGTTAATGCCCTAGTTACCAAGAAGATAACATCATGGTACTAGAAGAGTATACCACTATTCTCTATACAGAACGCATCATCCAAGCGAGAGAACCAATGGACCAGACAACCTGAATTTCAACAGAAGTTCTGTAACTCAATATAAAGCTGGTTCGGTCAGTTAAACCCACTTGTCAGCCTCTGTATAGTTTCCTGATCTGATCTCACCTTCTGCGGTTTCCTCAGGTACTGGTTCAAAAGCAGCTAAATTTTCTAGTCTCTCCCACTGGTATTTCAACTTTTGATCCATCGATCCCCTGGAACACGCATTCACCCCCCACAGACTGATTTGGTACATATCCAGTAAAAGTTTGAGCCATCAAATCCCGAGGTATGCTGGTCCCTTCTCGAGACTCGTTAGTATTATCAACTTCCATGGTATCTTCTGAGGCCTCAACAACACCGTCTACACAAACAAGACCGTGTTTTGGGGCCTCGTCTACAGTTTCAGTTTGCATGGTATCTGTGAGAACATCAGGCGACCCTTCATTTCTGCCTCCGGCATGTCCTGCAAGTTTGACTATCTCAATATGTTCAACTGATGTTTTCTTTACAGCCTCACCATTGCCAGCTTTCTCGACGATGTCGATTTGCACAGAATCCAGTGCAACTCCAGACACCCTACAAGCTGTAAGAAAAAACAAACAATGTACTGTTAGCAACTAAGAACATTTGGTTCACTGGATTTTATAAATTTAACAGAAAGGGTGTTTACCAGGAATCTCCAGACCAGAATCTTCTAGGAGTAACTTAGGATAATTCAATTCAGCCGTGCTTAGTGAAAATGGCATATCCACAAGCCGAAAACTTTGAAGCGAAGGTCCAAAAGAGCCCAAGTTGCCAGCAACACCGAAAGCCCTTTCAGCATCGACACGTTTCTTGAAGACAACTTTAACAGTATTTGTGTCCTTGTGTACTTCAGTCTCGGTTTCTTTTAGTGGTCCATAGTGACTGAACATCCTAATAAGATCCATTTCTGAAGGAAGAGCAATTGACCTGCCAAAGCACAAAACAAGTGCAGTGGGGTCTACCTCATGGACCATCTTCTCGTCAACGTGGATAATTGATCTTTTCATCACTTCTATCTTTCTGTTGACAGGCTGCATATTCTGTACAATGGAAGAAAGATCTGATAAAGGCACACATCTCCGTTGTGTCGCTCTCCGCCTACGTATTGGCTTTGTTTTGCCACTTGCTCCTTTGAGGCTATGGGTCGGGACAGTATGTAAGCTCAGTCCAGACCAGTAGGCGTCCTGCATATGGTCAGTTGTTTCTACCTTAGGACAAGGCAACAATTTCCGCTCTTCACTCATGTTCCCTTCAGTTTCTCCAGTCATGCTCATTTCAGTAGAAGCAGCCATCCCATACAAGTCCTTGGGGTCCACACCATGGCGCCTCTGCACGCGCCTCTTTTTTGCTGGCTTCTTCACAAAGATGTCAGATTCACCACACTCTGTTTCACCAGTGTTGTTATGAACTGTTTGTCCATTCTGAGACTCCACAATGTGCCTTCCCTCTGTTAACTCTATGTTACCGTCAGGCTTCTGCTTACGAGGTCTTCCCCTACCTCTTTTGGGCTTCACATGACTAGGCTGCACTTCATTGGTGACATTTGTTGCGTCGATGTCATTCTCTGCCCATCCATCGCAAGATTGAAATGATGCACTTTCATGGTATCCCTTAGACCGATAGAAAGACATAAGTTGAGAGCAAGCAATCACTAAATCCTGCAGATCACCTCCTTGGCAGGGGGACAAAGCCAACGACTTGATATACTGAACAAGGTGTTCTGGACTGAAATGTTTCAATATCTCAGCCTGGTTAACCACAGAGCAAGTAACTCCAGCCTTGAGCCCACGATTGTCAATAGTATAAGACATATCATTCTGAGAGAGCTCTTCCGAGCTTGTGGCCGACAATATCCGCCTTGAGAGTTCTTGAAGAGCGTGATTAACTGCAGTGGTGAAGTTATCAGAATTGCCTTGTTTCTCCATCTCTGTCCAGTTTTCCATGAAAGGCTTCAACTGGGAGTCATCACACCACGCAAAAGAAGTGTCACCGAAAAACACCACCAGATGGTTGCCCTCTTTCTGATGCTTCAGTGCCAGCTCAGACGCATCCGAAGGATCAAAAATTTCACCAGGCCACCAAGGATGACCTTGCATTTGAACCCAGACAAGATCAGAAACTCGATACCCATCTCTGTGAAGGGGAGGGAGATGGTATCTGGCACGCTGATCATCTTCGTTCGATTCTGCAAAATTACATGTGCCGATGTCAAACAAATCGAACAGGAAAGGCAGTGGAAACAATGTGCCCTACATCAAAATGAAATAAAGCAGAGTCGATGCCAGAGTATGCTTACCGGCTTCAGCAAGTTGAGTCACAGCGGGATCAGATACCTCTGCCGTCTCGGCAGCAAGATTTTCTATCTGCACCAGGTCACTCCCGTCATCGACCTGAAAGACACCAGATTCCGCCATGATCGCGTCAAAATCCGCTTCTTCGAAAATCCCCTGGGCCATCACCTCCCCGTCCGCCGCGGCATCCACCGGCGGCAGCTCGTCCCGCCCCTCCGGGCCCATCCCTCCTTGCCCTCCCCCGACCCCCGAAAGCCAGATCATCGACGCGAGCCTGCGACGCACCCAGCTCCCCGGCGAGCAATCTGCGGAATCGGAACGGGGAGGTTACTAAGTTAGTTACCGCAAAACCTCGGAATCCCCAATCGATCTCGCCGCCGCGAGAGGGAAGGGCGGGGGACCAACCTCAGGCCCGGGACGGCGGGAGCGGGAGGCGGCGGGGGGGACGGCGCGAGCGCGGGAGCGGCGAGCGGGCGGTGATGGAGGCTAGGGTTTGGCCCGTCGGGTGGCTTCGGCCTCTGCGACTGCGCGCGCGCGGGGGGTTTGGGTGGTGATACCGGCGAGGCTCGGGAACCGATTGGATTTGTGGGGGAGGAGGAGAAGGGAGAAGCGGCCTAAAGGCCGGGCTATATGGGCCGGACTGACGGACTGGACGGGAAGTGGTGTGTGGCCCGTGAGGTTGATTCGTGGGCTTATGGGCTGTAGGGTGTGTGTGCGTTTATCACGGCGGGGCGTGAGGCGTGGTGGGACTGAAATGTAGGGACAGGAGCAGACGCCAGCCAGTGGACGGCCGGCCGGGCGGGAAGTGCACGTACGTTTCATGGCGGTTCGCCGACGTTGAGAAGACCGGCGTGCCCAACTCCGGCTGCGCGAGGCGAGCCGGAATAAGAGGCGCTTCGAAAGAGGTGATCTCCTGCGTTTGCACCATTTTTTGTTTATGCTCCATCTTCGCAATGCTTGATCGATGCTTTGGCAAAGATGATGATTGCAGTTTTGCTGCCACGAAGAACATTCGATTTCTTCATGCTGTTGGCGATCGATTGATGGTCTGTGTAATATGTTCGGTAGGTCATCGACACAGAGGGAGCGAAACAATGGGGAAGAAGGTGAGGTGGTTTGATGCGGTGCAGAGGATCTTGAGCACGTCGTCGGAGCCTGATCACGAGGAGAAGGAAGACAAGGTAATAACTGAAACCGTGAAAGAAAATTCTTTCAGTTCATCCCTACGAGAATTCTCTTCTCGTCATCTAACCACCAATCCACGTCGATGCTTTTAATCCGAGAAGCCCGAGAGAGTGACGAGCAAATCGAGCTTGAGGAAGTTATGGCAGTTCGGCAGGTCCAGCGCATCCAATTCGTCCTCCTCTGCGGCGACGGGGACTGATCCTGCGCCTCATCAGCAGCCGCCACCGCAGCATGCAGTTGCTGCACAGGCCGAATCCGCTGGAACGACGAGCGAGCAAAACAATGGCAGACACCCGGTGGCCGCGCTCGCCTCGTCCGTCGCCGCCGCCGTCACACAGGCGGCGGAGGCGGTTACCGGCGCCACGGCCATCCTCACGCCAAGAGCGCCCGCGAGCTCAGAGGAGGAGCTTCCCGCCGTCAAGATCCAGACGGCGTGCAGGGGCTACTTGGTAACTGCATCTTCACTTTTGCTCGTCATTTTCAAAACATTTGAATCTATCTGTAACTGTGTACAAACTTTACAGACAAGGGAAGGATACCAGGCGAGAGCGCGTGCCCGGTTGATGTCGCTGCTGGAGGGGGTCGCCGTGAAGCGCCAGACGGAGGAGGCGCTGTACTGCATGCAGACGATGACGAGAGTTCAGACCCAGATTCACGCCAGGAGGGTCAAGAAGGTCGAGGACAAGAAGACTCTCAAGAATCAGCAGAATATCCAGCCTAAGCAAGGCCTTGAAAAAACCAAGGTGCGTGCGAACTGCGAAGATAGATATTTGCAAGTTCTCCGTTGTGCTAGCTGAACGCCTGAACCCTTTTGAACCTGACCGGCGTGCTAACAATGGCGCAGATTGGAGAAGGCTGGGATCACACTCAGCAGTCCAAGGAGCAGACGGAAGCCACGCTTGCGATGAAGCAAGAGGCTGCGACGAGGCGGCAGAAGGCACTGTCATACGCATTCTCGCACCAGGTAGCCATGGAATCTCTCTCCATTCATGGGGCATGGTTGTAGCTCGAACTGTCCATGTCCTTTGCTGAACTCACTCTGTCTTGTGCTGTCTCGGTTGCAGTGGAGGAACAGGAGAATTTCTTCTTCTTCTTCTTCTTCGGGACGACGGAGAGTGGCACCCGTCCAGTCGCAGCCTCCGACGTTCATGGACCCCGGCTGCCCCAACTGGGGGTGGAGCTGGGCGGAGCGCTCGACGGCGGCGGCGAGGCCGTGGGAGAGCCAGACCGTGCCGCAGGACAAGGACCCCGCGAAGGGCGCCGGCCGGGCCGCCAAACCGAGGGCGTCCATCTCGGTCCAGGTTCCCTCCACGCCGACGGTAAAGTCCGCCCGATCAACCGTCTGGCCTTCGTCGTCGCCGTCGACCCCGACGCGGCCCCGGTCGCCCTCGGTGACGGGGAAGACAAACGCGTCGCCCAGGCCGACTCCTAGCCCGAGGGTCAGGTCGGGAAGCACGCTGTCGGAGCGCCCGAAGAGCAGCCAGGAGCACCTTGGGGGGAGCGGCGGCGGTGGCGGTGGCAACGAGAAGGAGGCCTCGCTGCGGCGCACGTCGAGCTTGCGGGCGGGGGAGCTGCCGAGGAAGCTGAACCTGGGGGCGAGGGACGTGGGCGCGGCCGAGACGGATGGCGCGCCGGTGACGCCTAGCTACATGCAGCCGACCAAGTCCGTGAGAGCCAAAGCCCGGTGCGCGAGCCCCGCGGCGGCCGGCAGTGCCGAGCAATCCCCGAGGACGCCTGCGCCTGCGTCCTCGCCGTCGGTGAAGAGGCGCGTGGCGCAGGAGTTGGTGGAGAAACAATGGGTGTCATCGTCGCCGAGGACGCCGAGAACGCAGAGCATGTCTCAGGAGTTCGCGGAGAAACAATGGGTGTCATCGTCGCCGAGGACGCCGAGGACGCCGAGAACGCAGAGCATGTCTCAGGAGTTCGCGGAGAAACAATGGGTGTCATCGTCGCCGAGGACGCAGAGCATGTCGCAGGAGTTCGCGGAGAAACAATGGGTGTCATCGTCGCCGAGGACGCAGAGCATGTCGCAGGAGTTCGCGGAGAAACAATGGTTGTCATCGTCGCCGAGGACGCCGAGGACGCCGGGCACGCCGAGCAAGGCGAAGGCGGACATCAGGGCGAGGCGGCCTCCAAGCCCCAGGTCCTAGCTCTGTGGGGGCTGCGTATATCCAGAGTTGGCACTTGGCAGTACGATTTAATTTTACTTTTGCTTAATTTCTGGTTTGCATTCTAGAGTTTTTGGTAATTTTTTCAAATTTTGAATTTGTATGTATTTGGTATCGATTTATGTTTTGAGGTTGTTAAAGCTGGTCTAGACTCTAGTAGACACTCTGTCTGGTTGGAAAGAATTAGTGGTAGGGAATGAAAAAAAAAGGTTTGTTTAAATTTGGTTTGAATTGCCGGAGGGCATTTTGAGCATCTTTGTCTACGGATGTCCTTGGATAGATAGTGAATCCTCTTCGCGGCACAGAGTTGGAGATGTCGCAACACATCGCGGATGAGCCAGAGTTCGTGAGAGCATCATACACGCACCATTTTCCCCTCCCTCATCTCATCATCCTCTGAGAAAATTGCGGATAACACCGGCCTTTGTGGCATTTGTTGCACAAAACACGAAAATAAAATCTTTGTTGCAGTTAGTACAGTTTAAGTTTAATTTTTTGCACTTGGCCCAAACGAACAACTTTAACAGGCCGAGCCCGCTGTTTTGTGCGCAACATAACATTTGGAAAGATAAATATATATTCATACGTGTGCCTTTTTTGACAGCAAATATATAAGCAAAAAGTTGTTTTGGTACACAGACACCAGTAATCCCGTTTAAAAAAATGATATTTTTACTTTTTGTCTGACTTTTTTGAAAACAAACATGCAAGTGCACATGTGTAGTATGTACGGCCAGATTTGCATCAAAATAGATATTCATACTTGACCTACACAAAAAAGACAAATGTTGAAAGAAAAACGAGGTCTTTTTTGCCAATTTAGATACGCCATTTTGTGATTTTTGTGTAGCCTATAATGCAATGTATTATGTAGCAAAACTCCAGATGTATGTAGATATCAAATAAATTTTTAATAATATTTAAAATTAAAAATACTTTTGATTTTTTTATAAACTATGGTCTCAAGAGCGAAAACAATGACAATCTCAATGACAACAAACATAGCAAAATAAAAGTACAGTCGCAGTCAAAAAAATCTCCTTCTCTCTTCAAAATTTCTCTTATCAACATGTCAACGGGTTAAGCTCCTCATTTGGGCCAGGTGCAAAATATTAGGCCAAATCCGTGCTAGCTGCAAAAAAGATTTTGTTTATGGGTTTTGTGCAATAAATGCCACAAAGACTGGTGTTAGCTGCAATTTCCTCTCCCCGTCTCGGGTCCCTACGCACCGCCATATGACTTGCCTTTATCGTTGCATGTGTCTTAGTTCCTCCTCAACCTTCAGGCCAGTCTCCGTGGAGATGGCGCAACAAGGTGAACATGTTGCGGATGACATGATCGTTGCGACAACGACGATCTGGGGAAACACAAAAAGGTGTGTTCATGATGGAGCCAAGCATAATAAGGGGTGATGAGCGTTTTCGTGGCATCGGCCATGAATGTAAGCACATCTAGTAAGAATGTTGTGGATATTTAATTGAGGAGCAGATTAGGTCGACAACGGCATGACACTCCCTGTAACCATGATAATTCTTTTTTATCTCCCCATCATTTTCCAAGTATGGGATTCTATTTGGACCTCAGTTGGCCCATAACATTTTGTGGGCACAATACAATCTAAATCAATGGAAGAAGAAATGAAAAGATCAAAACGGTATTATTGTTGAATGTTGGGAAACGTAGTAGAAAACAAAAAAATTCGGCCTACGAATCAAGAACCCAAGATCATCCAAGAAGATTGCATACAAGGTTTTAGGTCATGGCTCACCAACCGATGTAGCGGAAGTAGAGTTGGTGAAGCTCGTGGACGTAGTGGAATTAGATCTCGCAAGTTCTCCCACGAACAGTCCCTTGATCAATCCCACGAACAAGTCCCGCGATCTAGTCCCACGGACAAGTCCCATGAACAAGCTCCTCGAAGAAGGGTCGAAGGTACGACCCCTCCATTAGTATCCACACATCCCGTAGCAGCAATCCAGCAGCGCTCCGCCGTCCAGAGATGAACACCACCGAGAAAACTAGAGGGAGAAAACCCTAACGGATTCCGATCTAGAACAGCGTCTAAACCGGGGTCTAAAAGTGGAGCAACGGGGTTTAGAGGAGGGAGGGTGGCGCATAGGCCTTGGGGACAAGTTGTGCTGCGCCCCCCACCCCTCCCCCACATTATATAGGTGGACAAGAGGCCCTTGGGGCGCAATAAGGGGGGTGGGGAGTCCAACTTGGACTCCCAAACCTTCCCACCGGAAACCTGCCATATTGGAGAGTTGGACTTTCCACATGGAGGGGAATTCCTTCCCCTTGGTGCGCCCCCCACCCCTTGGCCGGCCAGGGCAGCCTAGGTGGCTTGCCCCCCAAGGCTAGGGGCGCAGGGGAGTGGGTGGTACTGCCCGGAACCTTCTGGAACCTTCCATGACCTTCTAGAAGCTTCCAGGACCTTCCGGGACATACCGGGACCGTTTCGGGACATTCCGGACACTTCTGGAGCACTTCCAGGACCTTCCGAGACCGTTCTCGGACGTTCCGGAGCCATCCGGATAGTTTCCAAGACCATCCGAGTTACAGTTTAAGCCACCGGATGACCGCGAAGGTTATCGGGACGCCCAGCGATTATCCGGAAACTATTCCGGTTGATCCAGGACTTCCCCAGTACCATTCTCATATGTTCCGGAACCACCTGGGACTACTCCAGAGTGATCCGGACATAACCTTAAATACCCAGAACTACTTCTGGTGCCCTTATGAACAATTCCATAAATCTCCGGAACTACTTCCGGTACCCGTATGAACTATTCTGCTTTGCTTCCACTAAACCTTCTACCATACTAGTATTCTAACAGACTACTGCTCGTTAAGTGTGTGACCCAATAGGTTCGGTATAATGCGGACATGACTCAGAACATCTTCCGGACATAGGTCAACAGCCTTTTGTCAATAGCCAATAATCAACAGCGGAGCCATGGACACCCATGTTGACTCCCGCACATACACGAAGAAACTTCGAGTGAACCATTATGTTTAGTCATGTACCATTCCCTTTGCTTCGCGATATATGACAAAGTTAGAGGAGAGAAGTTTGGCACCCATGTGTAACAACTTTTGAACACAAGCCACTCGTTATCCTCTTTGCTCGTTTGTCCCTTTTCTCGTTATCGTATTCCGGTATCCCCGTGACTGAATCACAATGCGTCTGGCCAGACTATAATGGATACCGTCATACCGAGTGGGCCCGAAGTGAATATCTTCTTCATCGTGAAGGAGCAAATCCCATTCTTGAACTATCACAGTCACTAGCCACACCATCTGACATACCCAGAACTTATTTTACTACTTCCCATTTACGGGAGGATTCATCTAAGAACCAAAGCATGTCTTCCTGTGTGAAGCAACTCGATACTCTCATGGTCTAAGGAATTACGTATATGAAAACATTTCATGATATGACTTATAACGTAGTTACGATGTGATCTCTAAGTATATCATTCAATACTGGGGTCGGTTCAACATCATTGTTCTGCTAACAATATGTTCCCATTGCTACTGACATCCTTGTTACAAGAACAATGTCCATGATTAAGAAAACGTAATCATCAGTTAGCACATGAGCTGGTCTTAGAGGCTAAACCAGGAACTCTTGGTGTTTACATTTCCACACATGCAAATGAGTTTTCTTCTGAATCTCACAGTCAGGGTCATTGCAATTATAGCACAGAAATATAAACATTAATTACGAACGTGGAAATATATATATATAATAACATTTTATTATTGCCTCTAGGGCATATTTCCAACATTGAATTCAATCAGTTTTTCTGGCTAGTTTTAGCAAGATATTGGATCCCAAAACGACAAACCAAGCGAGACCTTGGGTCGAGGGGAAATGGTGTGAGAAAGGAAATCACAAATTGTTTTTTGGACCGTGTGATTTTCGGATATGTCATTGGTTTTAAGGTCTTGAGATTTTGGGAGCCCAAGCAAAACTGAAATCCAAGGTCCCTTAATACAAATACTACAATAATACTTAATTTTTGAGCGACGATACGGGAGCGCCGCCCATTCAGGCGAGCGCGTGTCAACCATCTACCAAAGCATCACACACCAATCCTCAACCTAAATCACCTAAAGCATGGATTAGTGTTGTTGTGTTGAAATATCTAATATGTATATATGGAATATTATCGATAAACACTTAAAGCGCATCAAATCAGAGTTTATCTCAAATAGAAACATATCTTATGTAAACACATAGTCAATATGTAGTCTATGAATGCAATGTGTGTGTGCAGTCTCCATTTAGGACGGCGTTTGCTAGCATGATATCCCACGAGTGTGGAGAATCTGTTGGATATATGCTCTAGAGGCAAATAATATATGATTATTCCAATATATCTAAGCAAGTTCATAACCAGTTTCATACCGTGCTAGAATTGTGTCAGTGAAACAATGATGCAGGTGTGGTATAGAAACCCTCAGAGTTCCTAGTTAGCCTCTACATCGATAACTAGTTCATAGTCAACATGATGGTCGTGGTTTCGCGATCATGGACAATTAAGTCTCTTAACTATGAGGTCACCTCACTGGTTAAGTGACGTGATGAACATTACCCAAAGCAAGCATTACAACATGATCAAATCTTATGAAGGTTCAGTGTTGTAATTACATAACGTGGTAGACCGTTCCTTTGACCGTGAGTACGTGCATAATTGCTATCTTCCCGGATGATTTGACCTACATCCCACCACCTGACTGAAATATGTGGGTCATAACGGTTGTATCTTGGGTATTCTGTGGAGATATGTTGAGGAGTATTGTTACAAGAGCGAGATTTGTCAATCCATATAATGGATAGATACTCGGGGCCCACTCGGTGAGATTCCATCCATAAAGCTGCGCGGCGTGTGACTAGGTCACGGGGATGAATATCACGGGAACGAGTGAATGAGGATTAGTTTAGAACGAGGTTGAACCAGACATAGGATGTTATTGATCGAATCTCGGAACAATCCGGTATCGCTGACAAAGGGAATGCTATACGGCGTAAGGTCCAATCGGTGTTTGATATCCGGAATGCACAGGGGTCATTATGGGCATCCAGGTCCCGCTGATGATCATTGACCGCAGCCTCATCTCGGTCATGACTGGAGTGTTCTCGGACCGTAGGGTAACACACTTAAGGGCTCGATGAAATCAGAGACCTTTTTCGGAACCATCGGAGTAAACAGAGAATAAAGGAAACGACATCGGAGAAGTACCGTGTTGAACCGAACAAGTTCGAAGTGAACCGGAAGGTGTTCCGGAACACCGGGAGATGGAATATTATGTTTTAGTTATTAATTAATTGAATTAATAATTAAATTCATTTTATTTCTAATTAATATGTGCAATGGGCCTTAGTGGAGAAAAAGGCCCATTAGGGGAAATAAAAGGGAAAAAAGAAAAAGGAAAGAGGGGGGAGGCGCCATGGGCCCTAGGGCCCATGAGGGGTGCGCCCCCTCCCCCCCTTGGCCGGCCACCCCCTTAGCAAAGGGAATTTAGTCCCACATTGCTAAGGGAGAGGGGTTGACCCCCTCCCCTCTGCCTATATATAGATGGGCAGGGTGCACATATTTAATACACAGAAATTCGTGAGAAAATAAATATTACTCCGAATTGAGATCGGTTTTCTCCGGTCTTCTCCCCTCCCTTGTATCTTTCACGGTGGGCTCCCTAGTGTGAGCCTATAGTGGAATTGAGGCTTCTCTGCTAGAATCGGAGGTCGTCGTGCTGCGAAAGCTCCGTCCGGAGGTCTGCTTCCGCCACCTTCGCTGGATCGGAGAACGGAGGTCGTCATCGAGTCTCGTATGTGTGCGAGTACTACGATGTGCTACACATGTGGCACTACACCCATCCGGGTGCTCAACACAGCCAGGGGGCTGTGAAACTTGATCGGCTACATCAACCACGTTTGCGGGAACGTTTCCCGCACAACGGACTACACCCCGAGGTATGTTATTTCCGCACTACTTTCCGTTATGGTAATACGGCTAGCTAGATCTTGGGTTATGGGAACGCTAGTTAGAAAAAAAATTGTTTTCTTCCGCGAACCCCAATAGTGGTATCAGAGCTAGGTCTATGCTTAGTATTACTGTACGGATAGAACACATCGGGGATGTGGGCGTTGATTGTATGATTGTTACCCTCCCACGTGTACTTGTTCACATCTGCGGCATTGTTTGATGAAGCGGCCCCCGACCGACTTTACGCGTACACTTACGCGAGACTGGTTCCACGCTTGACATACGGCTTGTACCGTATAAAGTGGCTGGGGGGTGTCTGTCTCTCTACTTTAGCGGATGTGGCATTTGCAACGGAGGGCCCCGTGCGGGGTGTAATAGAGACAATCGTATGGTTGACGTTGTGGTTGACTCGTAGGTTAAAACTTGTTTAACTATGAAAGCCCTAGCAGCCACGTAAAACTTGCAATATACAACTAGACCGTCTAAACCTTGTATTGCTAAGTGGGGGCTATCTTTCGTTTGGTTGTGATGTAGCGATAGCTTTGCTATGTGTTACTAGTAAGTAGTAGTCGTCATCATAAAACAAACTAAAATGGAGACACTGTATACTTAGTGTTGCCATAGCTCGGACATCTTAAAACTTGCTAGTATAGGATACACGACGGTAGCATGTGATAAGATGATCCCTTAACAAATCCAAACACAAGTATTCTACCGAAGTGTGCACCGCCTGGAAGGTTCTCCCATATGGCTTGATGCTCCGTACATACCGGAGTTGTCCTACATATTCAATGGAGTTCGCATGAGGTTGGGTTCGGCAAGCCTGGCATATGCAGATATGGCCTTGCTGAGCAGCATATAACATGGAGGTCAATTTGGCGAGCCTAGCATATGCAGATATGGCCTCGGAATACTAGAGATCGAAAGATCGAGCATGAGTCACAGTACATATAAGATAATCTGATCGCACAAGTTATTGTCTACCTTTGAAACTGACCCGTCGGCCGTGTGATATTCGAGGTCGGGCAGTGAATCTGGATCATGTAATCACTAAAACTTCCTAGGGATGAATTATTTTAGTGCGAGCTCATTTATAATATGATTATATGAACTCATTGTTGTGAACTAGTCTTAATTTTGTTCCTTGCAATTATGTTTGTAGAAAATGGATAATACCCAATACCTTGAAATGGTTTCCTTCTTACATGGTGAAAGACTTAAAGAAAATGGGTCAAACTTCATTAGTTGGTACTTACGCCTTAGAACCGTGCTCAAGAGAATCAACCTTTCATTCTTAACTAAAAAGCATGTGGGAAACCCTCCAGCAAACGACATGGATGCACAAGCGGCGATTGATTATCAGTATCGTCGAAGGACATATGCCATAGCTAAGGGTATCATAGAAACCAGCATTCCGCAACCTTTGCGTGAGGAGTATGCTGATTTGGATACATATGATATGATCGATGAGCTGAAGTCATCAAACTTGCATCGGTTTAGAGTTGCCAGATTTGAGTTAGAAAGTGAGTTTCTCTCTACAAAGATGGAAGAAGGCTCTTGCCTGAAGGCACACTTGGCCAAGATGCATGAGATACATCAGAGCCTCGTAGATGAGTCTGCGATATACACGATGTTACACTCGCTTCCACCGAGCTATACAGACATGAGTCTGCGATATACACGATGTTACACTCGCTTCCACCGAGCTATACAGACCATGTCCATGGCTATGTCGGCAGAGGTGAAAGCCTCGAGTTCTCTGACTTCATGGATAGACTTCAGTACCTGGAGGTTGAACCCATTGAAGGAGAAGTTGTTGATGGAGAAGGTATATACTTGATATACTTTATAAATGTTTATTCCCTTATACAACAGTTGCAGTAAATGAGTATATGATACTTATTATGTTTTATGAAAACAGGATCTGCCGTTGCATGGACGGGAAGAGGTGAAATCGAGGATTGATGGATATCAAGTCAGTTGATGGCCATCATGGATTCCGCCGAGACATCTATCATAGGAGATACTTAGAGTATTAGATAAATCTTATGTAATCATTATAGTATGAACACTTAGTTGTGTGTCTTGCATCTCGCGAGACAAAGTTATTCATGTAATGAGACAAGTCAGTTGTTCCATCTTTATGAATAAAAGTGTGCTTATACTTTGATTACGTCTTGATTTATGATATGATAGAAAGCATTTATAATACTACTATTATTGTCAAGAAATATTCAATGTTTAATGATAAAGTTGTCTTGATTATAACAAGTCAAAGATTTGATTGCATGAGGTGACTTCATAACTGAAGAATTCATTAAATGTATGATCTATTAACTTGTGAGTTCATTATCGAATGAAAATCATAACTTGATTGCATGAGATGGATTAGATACACGATCTATGAACCTCTGCAATAAATATAACCATGACAAGGTTCTAGCAAGTAGAACTTGTGCCAATCATTATACATAAATGATGTAGAATGGGCATGTGAGTTATCATTAAAGACTTCATATGATTAATTGAAAGTTGTATTCAATTGAGATCATAAAACTGAGATTCAGGATTCACAGTGAGAAGTGAGAATACAAGGATACATATCACTACGCTACGATCCGAAGTGATAAGTATTGATATTGACATAATGGGAGACTTGTGGAAGTTGTGCCACAAACTACGATGGAAGTTGAAAGTGCTAGACTACTTAAACCATTCGTAGTCATACTAAACCGTAGTATGGTCTAAACGTTCTTTCCCCTAGCACTATAGTTATTGTCGAATAAGGTTGTTTAATTCATTAAGTTAAAACACCCACTTCATGAATAGGAAACCATCCTGAATCTAACGAGACATGATAGCTCCATAACTGATGGTGTTATAAGGTTTCTTAAAAGAAATAATTTCTTTGTAATAAAACTACAAGCAATTGAAATTACATATTCTCCCCGAATAGCAAAATGTGTGTTGCTTGATTGGTAATGCGAGAAGAAGTCTCTCGACACGGATCCAATGGGAGATAATGGAAACTTTGACCGGAGTATTGGACCTTGCCTTCAGAATATCAGAGTATTGCAACGGAAGCATGTTCCGCTGTAATGACACTGTATAAGGAAGGATATGCCATAGATGATTGATCTTGTTATATGAATTGAAGCCATTGTTGAATTTAGAAGGTTGTCATGAATACGTTCTGTACAGAACAATAATCATGAGTCTTCTTAATGAAACAATAAAGAATAACATTGCTTGAAGACACAAAGGAATGATGGTAGCCTAGAACACGAGGAGAAATGAAATAATATTGAGTTACATATAGGATGGCTCACGTCCTGTGAAATAAATCGGTTATTTCAAATTCTCGACGAACTGGAGAGTTATTGAGAATAATGTAACGGGCATAAGGCATTATTTGGTTATGACCAAAGTTCAATGGTGATTGACTACGGAAACGTAGGAATGCTTTAATCAATAAAATATTTCATTTACACTACAATGGACCATAGCCTGAAATTGCATCTCAGTCAAATTTGGGATTTGAAAGAGAATTGCAATGGGCATGACGAAGGTTATTTCGTTAAAAGAATGGACTATAGTACCTCAAGACAGGAACCCTCAACCTTGATTTGATCAAGTGATTTTGTGATGACCAAAATATTGAGTGGGCCTGCAGTTTCATGAAACTGAGTGGGAGCTTTGAAGACTTCCTGGAAACTTGGAATGCAGAGGGCATTTTCTGAGTGGGAGCTTTGGAAGCATTGTCATTATGTGAGACATAGTGAACAATAAAATGAATTGTTGAAAGCTGAACCACAAATATATGAGTATATGATGGATATATTTGAGAGGGAGCATGATCATTGTCTCAAACATATATGCATTGATATGTGTGAAGAATGATCTCATATGTATATATATATGGATATGCATTGATTGTGTATATAGAGAATCGTCTTATATACATATGTGCATTGTGATATGTATAGAGCATAAGGCAAATAAAATACAAGATTGCAAGAATCTTCTTTTATGTGAAATACCAACACATTACACGTTGAAATCTATATGAGTAGATTAAGATACGGATAATGAAACGAAGTGAAGGTTGGAATAATCTTCTAGACAAGAAACAAGTTCTTGTGGCTAGAAATTATATAATGGATGAAATCCAAATATCACAAGCAATGTCTTGATGGAAGAATAGAGATGCACCATGTACTGGACATGTGATCTTATATGTTCTTGACATATGATTCTACCATATAACATGCATTGTGAATCCAACAACAGAATGACTCAAAAGTTCTTGGAAGAAGAACAAATTCCGATGTGCTTTAGGAGTAGAACACAAAATCTGAATAAAGTCCATGCATTCAGTATATGAGGAATACTGAGGACTATTCTCTAAAATATAGAAAGGATAATAGACTTGAATGTAATGCAAGATTACAATTGCAAGCCATATTATGGGTCTATATGGAATTAGAGACATCACCAAAGACATGAAAGAAATGTGAGCAAAATTCACGGCACTACAAACATAATACTACTTAAGAAAGTGGACGTATGGATAAAAGTTTAAGCGTTAGAAGTATTGGACTTCTGGTTGAGTGTATTTCCCAGTATATATGACTAAGGATGAGTCTTCTAAAGACTGAACCAAGAGATCATTGGAGGATACTGTGAAATAATAGTCTCACTCTCCCGCGAAACTTATATCCAACCATTATATGATAATGAATGGTATGTCAAAAGAGTTTTTGACCTATACCAGTTGCAAAGGAAACATACGAATCTGAATTGGTGCAGTTCGTTGACGAACCCTCTTCCATGAGCATGCATGATCAATCAACACTTATGTGATAAGATGATTATGATCGGAAAAATGCGGCTAGATTATTAGCACTCTAGTGCAAGTGGGAGACTGTTGGATATATGCTCTAGAGGCAAATAATATATGATTATTCCAATATATCTAAGCAAGTTCATAACCAGTTTCATACCGTGCTAGAACTGTGTCAGTGAAACAATGATGCAGGTGTGGTATAGAAACCCTCAGAGTTCCTAGTTAGCCTCTACATCGATAACTAGTTCATGGTCAACATGATGGTCGTGGTTTCGCGATCATGGACAATTAAGTCTCTTGACTATGAGGTCACCTCACTGGTTAAGTGACGTGATGAACATTACCCAAAGCAAGCATTACAGCATGATCAAATCTTATGAAGGTTCAGTGTTGTAATTACAGAACGTGGTAGACCGTTCCTTTGACCGTGAGTACGTGCATAATTGCTATCTTCCCGGATGCTTTGACCTACATCCCACCACCTGACTGAAATATGCGGGTCATAACGGTTGTATCTTGGGTATTCCGTGGAGATATGTTGAGGAGTATTGTTACAAGAGCGGGATTTGTCAATCCATATAATGGATAGATACTCGGGGCCCACTCGGTGAGATTCCATCCATAAAGCTGCGCAGCGTGTGACTAGGTCACGGGGATGAATATCATGGGAACGAGTGAATGATGATTAGTTCAAAACGAGGTTGAACCAGACATAGGATGTCATTGATCGAATCTCGGAACAATCCAGTATCGCTGACAAAGGGAATGCTATACGGCGTAAGGTCCAATCGGTGTTTGATATCCGGAATGCACAGGGGTCATTATGGGCATCCAAGTCCCGCTGATGATCATTGACCGTAGCCTCATCTCGGTCATGACTGGAGTGTTCTCGGACCGTAGGGTAACACACTTAAGGGCTCGATGAAATCGGAGACCTTTTTCGGAACCATTGGAGTAACCAGAGAATAAAGGAAACGACATTGGAGAAGTACCGTGTTGAACCGAACAAGTTCGGAGTGATCCGGAAGGTGTTCCGGAACACCGGGAGATGGAATATTACGTTTTAGTTATTAATTAATTGAATTAATAATTAAAATCATTTTATTTCTAATTAATATGTGCAATGGGCCTTAGTGGAGAAAAAGGCCCATTAGGGGAAATAAAAGGGAAAAAAGAAAAAGGAAAGAGGGGGGAGGCGCCATGGGCCCTAGGGCCCATGAGGGGTGCGCCCCCTCCCCCCTTGGTCGGCCACCCCCTTAGCAAAGGGACTTTAGTCCCACATTGCTAAGGGAGAGGGGTTGACCCCCTCCCCTCTGCCTATATATAGATGGGCAGGGTGCACATATTTAATAGGCAGAAATTCGTGAGAAAATAATATTACTCCGAATTGAGATCGGTTTTCTCCGGTTTTATCCCCTCCCTTGTCTCTTTCACGGTGGGCTCCCTAACGTGAGCCTATAGTGGAATTGAGGATTCTCTGCTAGAATCGGAGGCCGTCGTGCTGCCGAAGCTCCGTCCGGAGGTCTGCTTCCGCCACCTTCGCTGGATCGGAGAACGGAGGTCGTCATCGAGTCTCGTATGTGTGCGAGTACTACGAGGTGCTACACGTGTGGCACTACACCCATCCGGGTGCTCAACACAGTCAGGGGGCTGTGAAACTTGATCGGCTACATCAACCACGTTTGCGGGACTACACCCCGAGGTATGTTATTTCCGCACTACTTTCCGTTACGGTAATACGACTAGCTAGATCTTGGGTTATGGGAACGCTAGTTAGAAAAATTTGTGTTTGCTGCTGCGAACCCCAACATAATCTATCATAATCCTTTCGTTAAGTAAAAGTGTCAAACCCAACGTAATGGACTATTCACAACACTTCATCTGGATTATGACCAGCTTACGAGTATAAATGATAACAATCTAAACGTATGAATCTTTCACCAATTAAGCATGTAAGCATCAACTACAAGTAGCATTCCGCACCAGAAACAACATAGAGTGATATATAATGAGTATTTGATCATAGATCATGAAGTTATCACAAATGCGATGGATGTTGATGCAGGTGCAGACGATGAATTGATTGCAGAAGATAATCACAATGATGAATAGAGTGTTGCCGATAAGATAACTTCGATTTCTCCCTCTCTAAGAGAGAAAATTTCAAAAGAATTACCTATAAGAGGGCAAAAAACTGTTCCAAAAGTTCCACCTCGCAACAGCGGTCGAAAAAAAACCAAAAAAACTTCCAGATAAAAGTTAGGTGAAGGAGCATTTTTAGTCGAAAGGGTCATCTGGGGGTACTAGTGGCCCCACACTTTCCTACCGCACCCACCCGAGGGATGCATGCCCCCCCCCCCGACTACCTCTTCCAACTTTCAGTCTCTTTTTTGAATTTATTCGACAATTCAATTTTTTTTTGTATTTTTTGGGTTTCAAAAAACTGGGTTTCCATCTTTCTAGTTATTTCCTATTTTTGATTGCATGGTAGTATTATGTGAATTTGTCTATTATTTTGTTATATGCAAAAATAGGAAAAAGGCATTAGAATTGAAAAATATCAATGATAAAAAATAATGTATAACATAAAACAGTAATGCAAAATAGACGTATCATAGTGCGCATGAAACCAACTAGGTCAGCACAATCCCAAAAAGGGGCGTTGATAGCATGCCGTGCGCCAGATATTGCTTTTAGTGGATGGGCTCTAGGGAGATTTTTTTCAAAACAATTTTCCAGTTAAAAAAATATTTTTTGCGTGAACAAACATACACACATATAAAACATATATGTAAAATTCCAAAACATTATCGTTTCACATGTGGTGTATAAATGTGAATTTTACAATGGGCCAATTTACTTTATTATTGGCCTGAAATTATATTTTTTGCACTACCTCCAAATCATAATATTTTCAAATAAAAAATTTCACGCTAGTGCAAAGCACATATAAGTATCCATGGATTATTTGAGGCATTTAAATATATTTTTTGATTTTTTAAAATAAAATCCTTCCTGAAGGACGAGCTCCAAAATTCTGCACTCCGATGCACCCACTTTCCACCCCGCACGAATCTTAAAACACTCATGAATTAGGATGAGCGGGAACGACTGAATCCACCATTTTTCCCATTCAGCTCGGTCGAGTCACGTTCCACATGCAGCCTTTACTTGTGGGGAAGCGCGGGAGCTAATGGGATTGCTCATAACTCCTCCTTTCTATCCCATAACCGAAGGATCTCTTTCACACCACACTCCACTTCTCTCTATATATGTATTTTCTCTCACCGCCTCTTTGATATCTCTCATAACGTCGTCTATGACACTTTATGAATGGGGTTAGGCCCATAACCATGCATGTACACATGCATTAGCTGCCACACACTACCCATGCATACGTTCATCCTTTATTTTACATTTTTTAAATTATTGTATTTTAAAATATTATAAATACATATGGTTAAAATTTCAATTTTCTTAAATTTATAAATGTTTAATTGTGTATCTAAAAGATGACAATGCAATGTTAAAGTTTTGTTCGAGAATTTATTAAACAATTGTATGCCATTCAAAAAAAGTATTTATGGCATTTAAAAACTGTTCACACTTTTTAACAATTCCTCCCTGACATTTAGAAAAATTTCACACTATTTAAAAATATCTTCGTGACATTTAGAAAATGTTCACACTTTTAAAAAACATATCAGTGATACTTTATAAAAATATACAATGTAAAATAACTTTTGTGCAATATTAAAATAATATCGTGTACCATTAAAAAGACATTACATTTTGAAAAGTTCATGCTTTTAAGAAGTATGCTTGTGACATTATTTTTTATATAAAATATTTAATATATTTTATTATTTTTATTAAATATTTCATTCCATTACAAAATTCTCAACATGTATCCCAAAAATATTTAACATGGATTAAAAGTGTTTAAATGTGTCTTAAAAATGTCCGTCCTTTATTTAAAATAATTAATATATGTTAAAAAATGTTCTTAATGTACAAAAATCTTCACTATGTATTAAAAAATTATATATACATATACCAAAGAAAACTAAAAAATATATAAAGGAACAAAAAAGAGAAAAAAAACCACAAGAGGGCTTGTACATCCAATCCGAACCGGTCCATAGAAGAAGAAACTCCTCAGAACCGCTCTAGGCTTTGTTTGCTCCATAATCCACGGGTGGAACTGACCCACGCGTGTATCAGCGTTGACCACGCAAATTCCTTTTGGCAATCCCAGCGATTCATCGTGGATTCATTCCACGCCTAAAGGGCGTGTATTTTTTTCTATGGATCGAAGTGGGACATGGTGTATTAGACCCGTGAATTAATCAAATCAAACAAAGCCGTAAGACCTGGGGATCAACTAATTAGGGAGTACTCGTTCGCAGCCCGCTCCAGCGAAGAACGCCACGTGTCGCGCTCACAGCGATCCATCAGGATTTCATTTTTTTTATTTTTGTGTACGCGTTTTTGATGTTTAAAATTGGTTTTTTCGGTGATTTTTTCGACTCTTCCGGTTTTCGCACGTTTTTTTATACGTTTTGGTGAAAAAAAATCAAATTGTTTTTGAAAAAAAAGAGGCACGACCTTACCTCCGCGGGAGGCACGAGTCGTGCCTCATGCCTCCTCGTGCCTCAAAAAACAGGAAAAACAAAAAAACGTGAAAAGACATTATCGTGCCTTTTTTGAGGCACTTTTGTCTACTTTTTAGAGGCACTCGTGCCTCATTTTTAGATGCACTCGTGCCTCTAAAAACAGGAAAAACAGAAAAACGTGAAAAGACACTCGTGCCTTTTTTGAGGCAGTCGTTCGTTTTTTTGAGGCGCTCGTGCCTCCTTTTTTGAGGCGTTCGTGACTCTTTTTTGAGGCCCTCGTGCCTTCTTTTTTGAGGCACTCGTGCCTCTAAAAACAGGAAAAACGGAAAAGTGGCGCGTGCGCGAAGTGCCAAGCGTCGCGTGCGGAGGAAACATGGTACTCGTTGCAAGCGAATACTCTTAAACTAGTGATTTCGTAAGACCTGCTGCCTGCTATCACGGCTGTGTGTGTGTGGGCCGAAGATATATCGGCAAACCTCCTTCTTTCTACCATCTGGGCCTCCAGATCGGCCCGTACGCAACCCGTCACAACCACGGCTTCTAGAACCCCCCCGGTTTGCCTTTATAAGCGCACGAGACCTCCCCTCGTCAAACCCTATCTGGCACTGCAAGCGCCGCCTCTCCTGTAGGCCGCAAGCAGCCGTGACGCGCCCCTCTCTCGATCGCCAGATCTTCTTTTCGTTGCTCGCAGATTTCTTTTCCTCTTTTGGTTTATTTTACCGGATTTCTTTAGTCTGCTCGTCGGCTTTGCGAAACAATCTGTGGACGGTTTCCGGCGCCTCTTCTTTCGGCTGCGAGAGCAAATCCACTCTCGTTGGGCCTTGTTCTGGAGGCGCAGATCGAGCGCCGTGTCGCTGGGGCCGAACTGTATTACCCCGGCCGCCATCTCCGGCCTGGGTCTTCTCCCCTGCACCACGCACATCTATACTCGATCTTTCCGATATAGTATCTTTTATTTTTTAGTTGTGATGTAGTATCTTTGGAGCGTGATGACATGGATTTTTGTCGCCCCAGTCTTAGTGCCCGGCTCGCCGGGCCTGTGCTGATTGACATAGTTATCTAATCTGACTCCAGGACAAGTGCCATCAGCTATGACTTGATTCGTAGATCTTTCTTTTTCTGTAGGTTGGCCTGTGATTTTAACAATTTGTCCGTACCATCTGATGCTACATCTGATGATTCACATTTGCTAATGCGCTTCTGAGGCCCCTCGATCTGATATCTGTATCTTTTTTGTTTGAATCTATAGAGAAGGTTTTCTATGTTTTGTCCAACGCAACCATGAAGGCAGGCAACAAATTAGAGTCTCTGATGCGCTGATCTTCATAGCGACTTCGGTGCTGTACGTTGCCCAAACGGAGTCCGGAATAAGTTTATCATGCGTGCGCCGTTCCTCGTACGGCGTGCGCATCCTCTTGTCCGACAATTTTAGCTCCAAAATTTACTTTTCTTTTTTATTAGTACAAAAGTTATATGAGAGATGCTGCAGTTTGTTAATTTTCAGTTTTCTTTGGAACGTTGAGTTTCGCAACGGCCCATCATAAATGGATCAACGTCCATCATGCCACTTAATTCTTCAGTATGGAATCTACCGGACCGAGATCCAGTACCTTGCATTTGCATATAAAAATTTCAGTTAACACAAAGCTGCAGACAGAATAATGAATTTAGTTAGTCAAAAACAAAAAAATCAATAAAACATAAACTACTGCAGGTAGACCAAATTCCGAGTTAACACTTAGCTGCAGACAGAATAAGGAATTCAGTTAGCCAAAAACAAAAAATTCAATAAAACAGAAACTACTGCAGGTAGCCATATTCGGTGAAGCAGATAAGCAGCACAAAAATATTTAATACAATGATTTTGGTAATGGCGAATAAACAGAAAAAGGAAGAGCTCAATGAATTAAAAACTTTGTAGCGTTTGTAACTCAAATTTAGCATCAACCATTTGGATTTACGTAATCTTTCAAGGCCACCAGGACCGTTTGATTACCATGATTCAATGGTTCAGATTTGCGTCGTTTGTAACATTTGTGGTACATTCATAAATTTTTTGGGACTTTTTTATTTTAATGTTTTTACAGCAAAACATGATGGTAGCAAATATTAACCATTGGTGATAGCATTTTTACTATGATTGCAACAAAAAATCATAACCTGCTGTTGCTAATCATTTTATCATTTTTTTGTTGTAGCAAAAACCTTCAACGATAGCAGCAAAAATGCGTAACAATGAAAGCAAAAATTAAAACTGTTACAATATTGTTTGTACATACCATGGTTGTAGCAGAAAAAACAATGATTGTAACAAAATTCGTTGTGAGGTCATAGCTCCGATGTGATGATGTAGCAAAAATCTTGGTCGATAGTAGCAAAAACATAAAATGATAGAAACAAAATGGTTCACTGGTTGCAACATTACATACTCAGATATTTCTCAGATAATATGATATTGTAGCAAAAAAAATGATGGTTGTGCTCACGGCCATGACAGTTGTGTGACGTGGGGGCATGAGGAGGTGCAGGCTGGCCGGAGGAGGACCGAGGCGGATGCGGCTGGTCGGGGAGGCACCAGATCTGGGTAAAGGGAGGATGCCCGCAAGGCCTCAGATGCGCAGCGGCGAGCTCCTCGAGCCATGCCCATGGTGGCTTTTGGTGCTTGCATGGGAGAGAGAGAGAGAGAGTTAGAAAGGAGGAGATGAAGGCGTAGTGGTGGAGCTCATCGGCGCAGCTCGCTTGTGCGGCGGGGATCTCCGCTCCGTGCAAGAAGGCGACCTATCGAAAAGTTAGGCCGGTCGACCGGGTGGAAACATTTTCCATCTTTCAAATAAATAAATTAGACCAATCGACTTTACACCGAAGCCATGAGCCTCAAAAATCAAAAATATTATAGCCAATTTTTGTGTGCGTAGATGTTTTACAAGTAGCCGGATCGTTGGATGCTGGATGGATGGTTGATCTTGGTCTGCATAAAACAAACGAAAAGTGAGCTAATCCAACTAATCTTTGAATCCTTAGGTCTGCATAACACAATATATATGTTTTAAAAATTATATTAATTGAAAATATAACAACTAATGTTTAAGATAATATATTTCTAAATATATACTCCCTCCGTTCCTTGATATAAGGTGTATAGTTTCTTTAAAAAAGTCAAACTTTTGTAACTTTGACCAAATTTATAGCAAAAAATATCAACATCTATGATATTTAATAAATATAATATGAAACTAAATTTTAAGGCAAGTTTGATGATACCGTTTTTGTATAATTTATATCAACATATTTATCTACAAGTTTGGTCAAAGTTGAACTAGTTTGACTTTTTTAAATAAACTATACACCTTATATTTAGGAATGGAGGGAGTATTTTGTTTTAAGTTAAAATTGACTACCTTAGAGATATGCGTGTGTCCTGTAAACTGTGGTGGAGCAGTAGTAATATATTTTCCCTCTTTCTTGTATCGGCTTTTGAGTTTGGACCCATCCACATTGCACATGATCCAATTGTGGCACCGCGTAATCACCTTATCATCATCCCAACTCTCGGCACAAGACCAACCATCATAAATGGTATGGAATCCCATATATATTTTAATGTATTATTTATTGGGTGTTGGTCGATGTTCTCGGGTTAGGCGCAAAACTTTTTTAGACGGCATCGGTATGCTGGGTGTAGCGTGATTTCAACTTTCACCTGAATCGTAGTTCGCATGGAGGCACAACGGTTAGAAATATGCGACGTATACGTGGGTAATAAAATTAGGGGTATTTTCGTCACCTATCAGCCCCTCACCTAGCCTATATAAGCACCCTCGTCCTTTCCTTATGATATTAGGTTTTTTTCTTTTAAAAATTTGCAGCCACACCCCTAGCTCTCAATCATCTAGGACCGTTGATTTGCGAGATCAAGGGCTAGGGGAGTGCCGCCTGCAGATCCGAGGTTTGCTAGGGGTGTGGCTACAAATTTTCAAAAGAAAACCCTAACGCCATGGTGGAGAGATGAGGGGTGCTTGTGGGGGTTGGCGGATTACAAAAACACCCTTGTTGTTATTACTTGTGTATGCGTCATACGTTTGTGACTGCTCCAGCTCCATGCGAACTCCGATTCGGTTGAAACCTTGACCCACACGCTCCAAGCAGCTCGTGTCGACCGATGCCCGTGTTATTGATGCAATTAGCAATGGAGTAGGTCTTGCTAGTTTTGGTATAGGAGAAGAAATTAAATACGTAGGGGGAGGTCAAATCTCGTCTTATTTATTCCCCAACCTGTATCGGCGTCCTGTTAAAGTCATAGAGCGTTGCGAAGTAAAAGATTTGGTGTCTTTTCTTTACATATACTCGGTCGGTATTACCTAGACATTGACATTGAATCTTCCATGGTACATCGTCTAATTTTATCATCAATTGAATTGAACAAAATCTGGAAAAATTATGGGGAACATAACAGTCATAACCGTCCAAACAAAATGTACATGTACCTCTAAATTGTTAAAGCAAGGGCAATGTAGTTGGTGCCAAGAAATTTATTAAGTTGATGCAAATCACAAGGCATATCGTGTGCCTTGTTGGGTAATGTCACCCAGTTAGAGGTGCCAATTCTCATTTTTGCATCAATGCTTTATTTTGTAATTCAGTTGGTTGGTGCCCTTACACTGACTTTTGTGTCCTTGTATCCTTGTATCCTCTCTTTGAGTCAGCCAACCTCTTGGTTTCATGGTAGGAATCCCATTGTTGCAGTTCAATGATGGGCCATTTTCTATGAGGGCCACAACAATCAATGGTGGAGCAGTGAGCATCCTGTTTTGTGATGTAGAGAAGCAGTTGAACACCTTGGTCGGAATGACCCATGCAAAGATCTCATTGAGTGCCACTTGCTAGGCTAACTTGTAGGTATGTGTGACTATGGTGATTTCAACATGATTTGGAGGCCAAGGAGCGAGAGATGCTCCAATCCGGTTTGGTTTGCCATCAATCTAGGTTAACATATTTATCAATGAAAATAAACAATTTAACATATTTATCAACATGTAAGTTGGCGCACATCATTGGGCACAATGTGAATGAAGCTATGTTCCAAGTGGTGCCATCTTTGAATTTCGCTTGCAACATTTTTTGGTTCACTATTTTGCTATGGAAGGTTCAACGTGGTAGCCGAATGCCTTGTTGTCCGATATCACCTAGTTGTAGGTGAGAATACTCATTTCCGTGTTAACATCTTGTTTTGCAACTCAAGTTGGTGCTCTTGACTTCAACTTGATGTATCCACTCTTGGAGTTCAACTTTAAGGAGTTGAAATCAACCTCTTTTTGTTGTAGAGTAACGCATGGTAGGAACCCATTGTTGTAGTCCATTGTTGGCCCATGGGGCGGCAACAACCATTGGTGGAGTAGTCGGTGTGTTGCTCACTCTGAACCAGCTTTGTGATGTAGATGAGCGATGCTCACTATGAAGCAGTTCTGGTATGTAGATGAGCGGCTAAACACCCTAATCATATGAATACCCTTGCAAATGTAGCTTTGGATGTCGCTCACAGCCTACCCTGGAGGAACGTGTGTGACTGGCGCACCTTCAACATGATTTGGAGGCCAAGGAGTGTGTAATCCATCTGGTTTTGCCGTCAACCTCGGTTAACATATTGAACATACTTTACAAATGGTGCTATCTTGCATTCTCTCTTGAAACATTTGCTTTGGTTCACTACTTTTGTATAGAATCTTCATCGTGGCACCTGAACGATTTGTTCGGTGATGCCACCTAGTTGAAGGTGGGAAAACTCATTTCGGTGTCAACACTTCGTTTTGCGACTTAGCAAGTTGGCATGTTTGACACCGACTTGCTATGTTCTTTGTTCGAGATTCATCACTGTTTACACGCTCCATTTATTTTCTGCTTTTACTTTCCAGTTGCAATCACCATTATCATTATCCCTTGCGTTTGATCCTTTGTAAACAACAAGGCCGGAGAGATTAACAACCTCTCTGAACTTCGTTGGGAGCAAAGTTATTTGTTGTGTGTGCAGGTCCACGTCAACCGCTAAATTTCTAGCGCTGTTGTCACCTACTTGTAGCTTTCGGAGTCCTACGGGAGACAAACCCTATCCTGTACATAGGGGAAATTTGATGTTGTCCTACATCTCACCTTCCACTTGGGGTATCCAACGAATGGGGAGAAGCCATTATCATCTCTCGCACATCACCTGGGCACCAGGTGGGGCCCCCTGGCCCTCCTTCAGGGTTCCGGAAGCTTCCGTCGTACTGATTTTTATTCTGATTTTTCTGGAATTTTTGAAGCAATTTAAATTGGGGGGGGGGGGAAATCACAGTAATTAAAGACATTAGCAGACAGAAACTGACACTGGGTGCACTGAGTTAGTAGGTTAGTAAAAATATGTGTAAAATGATATGCAAGTGTATCAAAAGATGTAGCAATGTCACATAAAAGTGCATGGAACAAGCAGAAATTATAGATACGTTTGGGAAGTATCAGCATCGCAACATCATGAGCAATGTTGTCCATCTTCAAAGTAAGGCTATCAAGTTTGTCTAATTTATCCTCTACATTCGTATTGAAAGATTTTTGAGAGGTAATAAAGTCCTTAAGCATGCTCTCTAATTCAAAAGTGGAGTTTTTGGTACTAGGATGGGTGTTGTTGTTGTTGTTCTCATAAGAGTTGATAGAGGGGAACAGTCTAGGATTGTTGCTACCAAAATTACTCCTATAAGCATTATTGTTGAAGTTGTTTCTAAAATAAAATTAACATCTATTTGTTCTCTCTCTTGAGCAACCAAAGAATTTAGAGGAACATCATGAGGATCAATAGGAGCTCGCTTAGCAATGAAAGACATGATCAAGTCAACCTTATCATTTAGAGAGGAGATATCCTCAACAGAGTTTACCTTTCTACCTATTGGAGATCGTTCGGTGTGCCATTGAGAGTAGTTTTTCATCATATCATCCAATAGCTCCGTACCAATACCAAGTGTGGTTGACATAAAGGTTCTTCCTGCGTCCGAGTCTAACAGATTCCGCGAGGTAAAGTTCAATCCTGCATAAAAAGTCTGGATAACTATCCAAACATTTAATCCACGAGTAGGGAAATTCTTAACAAGAGGTTTCATACGTTCCCAAGCTTGACCAACATGTTCATTAGCAAGTTGTCTAAAGTTCATAATGTTGCTCCTCAACTGAATAATCTTAGCAGGTGCGTAGTACTTCCCAATAAAAGCATCCTTACATTTATCCCAAGAATGTATGTTATTCCTAGGTAAGGATTGGAGACACTCCTTAGATCTTTCTCTCAAAGAAAAGGGAAAATGTTAAGTTTAACAATACAAACCATATACTTCCTTATACTTTTTCATATCACAAAGCTCAACACAATTATTCAAATGCAAAGCAGCAACATCTCCATCACCGGATAATTGTTCTTTCATAACAAGGTTCAACAAAGCAGATTTAATTTCATAGGAAAGCGCCGAAGTGGCGGGTGCAGCAATAGGAGTGAAAATAAAGTCATTGTTTTTTTAATTTAGGGGATGTGAAGCATGAGCTCCACAATATTTTATTGCAGAAGGGAGAACAAAAGGTTCTCAAAGGGGTACAGGGGATTTACATGCAAGGTAAAATAAAAAACTTACCTATACAAACTACTGCAGATTATTTATCCAAGAGAGTAATCTAGCTCTAGTATCTCCCTGAAATCTATGTGAAAGCAGTGTGATGTCATGCACAAAGTGGCTTCTCATTCCTGAAGGTCTTGCCATTCCTCTCAGTCCAAATGCACCAGGCTGCAGTGAGAACCACCTCCAGGAAGAAAGGATGTCCAAAGGACATTTTGGCCTGGTTGAGGTTATTAACAAGATTATCATCCTGGGACCATTGGATCTGTAGGTAACACCATATCCTTGAGCTGAAGGAGCAGGAGAAGAACATATGCAACCTGTCTTCTAGAGTGTGAGTAGGACACATGATGCAAGTATTGACCTCCTGTGGAGACCTCCAGTGTTTCCTGACCAGAAGGTCCTTTGTATTCAGCCTATCAAACAACAGCAAGCAGCCAAAAACCTTTATCTTCATAGTGCATTTGCTTTTCCATAGCCATTTACAAATTGTATCATCAGGTAGATGTGAATGCATAAGCATATAGAAACTTTTAGCAGAGTAGCCATGAAGACCAGGCCAAGTCCAAATATCCTTATCAGTGCTGGAAAGATGTAGATTATGCAACCAGTGATTCAAGACTTCCAACTCAGTTGCAGCCTGCTGTGAAAGTGGCAGATAGAATAGGGAGCTGACCTCAACAGCTGTGGTGAAATCATGTACAGACAATTTGTCATCTCTCACAAATGAAAATAAATGTGGGAATCTGTGTTTGAGAGGTTTGTCATTGTTGTTGTGACTAGTGAAGTCACAGAACTTAGTGTTTTCAGTGGAACCCATAGTAACAGCAGCAAGCAAGAACAAAGTAACTATTTTTTGGTGTTTTTGGTATAAGACTCTAAAGAAAAAACTGAAAAGAAAACTAACAAGATTAAAAGCAAAGATAAAAGGTAGTGTGCAACTCCCTGATACGCGAGAGATGATAATTGCTTCTTGCCCTTCGTTGGTTACCCCAAGTGGAAGGTGAGATGCAGCGTAGCGGAAAGTTTCCCTTGGTGAAGATACCAAGGTTTAAAGATCGTCTCCCGTAGGAATCCGGCAATGATAAGTAGGTGGTGAAGTGAACAATGGCGCCGTTCACAACTCAGGGTTGCTTACTTCACCTGGACCTGCACACAGACACAAATAACTTTGCTCCCAACGAAGTTCAGAGAGGTTGTCAATCTCTCCGGTCTTGTTGTTTACAAAGGATAAAACACTGGGGATAATGATAATGATAGCAACTGAAAGTAAATACTGAAAAGCAAATGAGCGTGTAAACAATGACGAGAATATGGACCGGGGTCCCGTGATGTTCACTAGTGATGTCTCTCTCCTAAAAGACGATAAGACAGCTATGCGAGGTAACAAATTACAGATGGGCAATTGATACGTCTCAAACGTATCGATAATTTATGCTCGCTCCATGCATATTTTGTGTGATATTGCTATGATCTAGATACACTTTCATATACTTTTGATCATATTTATACAAACCTACTAACTCAGTGCACCCCAGTGCTAGTTCCTATTTTCTGCTGTTTTTCTATTCCAAGTTTCCCCATATTAAAAGTGCTCCAAAAATTCAGGAAAATCGGTTAAAAAATCAGCGTAACGGAGTCTTCCAGAAGCACCCAAGTGGGGCCAGAGGGACACCACCAGGGTCCCAAGCGGCCACCTGGCGCGGCCAGGGGCCTGGCCGTGCCAGGGGGGGTGCCTGGACCCCTGGTGGCCCCCTGGCTGCCCCCTTTCGCCTATTTATTCTCCGTGACGGGGAAACTCCGAAGATAGAACCCTATTTCACAATCTCGCCTCTGTCCCGCCGTCGCCGCGCTTCCAAGATCGGGAGCACCGTCAGGACCCTTCTCGGCACCCTGCCGGAGGGAGTATCGACCTCCGGGAACTTCTCCTCTACCATGGACGCTTCTCGGATGTGCCGTGAGTAGTCTACCTTGGACCATGGGTCCGTGATCAGTAGCTATGTGATGTTATCCTCCCCTCTTTGTTCTTCATGGTTTAGACCTCGTGAGCTGCCCTACATGATTGAGGCACATATGTAATTCTTCTGCTGTTGCTATGTTGAGTTTTATGGGATCCGATGGATTATGAGATTATGTTCAGATCGTGATAGAGTAATATATTTGGTTTTGATCTCTTATATTTTTGTTCCTAAGTAATTCTTGCATGTTCTCCGTTGGTGTTTATTGCTTTGGCCAAGTGGTGGATAGTAACTCCAAGAGGGAACGTTATGCTCGATTGCGGGTACATGCCCCCTGATGACACGCTTGAGTGACAGAAACATGAGTCTAGGGGATGTGTTGTGTCCACAAGGGGGAAAACAACGGTGCTTGTAACCGCGGTTGCAAGGATTGTTTACTTTATGCAAAGTTCTTTTAATGCAGTTGTCTGTTGCTTTGGGTGGGACTCGCAACTTAATACCAGCGAGATGTTCTGGATAGATATCTCAAGGTGGATGATTAGTAGTAGATGTAGATGGATTTCGGTCTACTTATTTTTGCGTACTGCCCATGCTTATGAGCCTCTTCCTTTCTTTTGTAACATAGTTAGCATTGCGGTGCGTTTATAATCCTGTCAATTGCCCATCTGTAATTTGTTTACCTCGCATAGCAGTTTTATCGTCTTTTGGGAGAGAGACATCACTAGTGAACATCACGGGACCCCGGTCCATATCCTCATCATTGTTTACAAGCCTATTTCCTTTTCAGTTGCTATCATTACCATTATCATTATCATTATCCCTTGTGTGTTTGACCCTTTGTAAACAACAAGACCGGAGAGATTGCCAATCTCTCTGAACTTCGTTGGGAGCAAAGTTAATTGTGTTGTGTGCAGGTCCAGGTCAAGGAAGCAACGTTTGTCGTAAACGGTGCCATTGTTTTCTTGCCACCTACTTATCATTGACGGAGTCCTACGGGATACAAACCCTATCCTCTACATAGGGGAAATTTGCTGCTATCCTACATCTCACCTTCCACTTGGGGTAACCAACGAAGGGCGAGAAGCCATTATCACTTCCACACCCTCAAGCAAATTTCTGGCGCCGTTGCCGGGGACTCCGAGTGATAAGATAGGGGAGTTTCCCACTATCTTTTACCTTTACTTTTTAGTCTTGTTAGTTTACCTTTCAGTTTTTACCTTTGTGTCTTATACCAAAAAAATCCCAAAAATAGTATGTCTAGTTCCTTACTTGCCAATCAATGTCTGACTTCTTTGAAACCAGATCTTATTGGCATGGAGGATTCACCGAGGATCAACAAAAGTTGTAGAAGGAACACCGCTTGTCTCAAAAGGGGATATGCTTATGGAAACCAATACACCAGTTGTATGACTATGCTAGAAACTTGTGCTCAATATATAATATATCTTTCTGCAGGGATGAATCTTGTTGCTTTATGAGGCACATACACCTTGCTTTCCAATGTGAGCACAATGATGATGAAACCTTAGCTTCTTATGCTAAGAGGAATTATGATTTTGATGATGCAGAGCAAATAGAAGAATTTGTTGCTTATAAGGGTGCCTATGAAATTTCTTCTCTTATTTAAAATATTGATGATGCACCTTACAAATCTGAGAGTCTTGCTATACTTAACTATTGTTTGGAAAATTACGATGCAAATTATTATATTACTGATCATCTTGAGAGAATCTCTCCCCCAAAGGAAGAGACTAATGATTTGCAGGACTCTATGGAAGAAGAAATTGCTGAAACTGAAAGCTCCTTCGATGAAAAGGAGGAGTAGAGTGACGAACAAAAGGAGGAAGAATGGAGCCGTCCATGTCTACCTTCTAATGAGAGTAACTCTTTGAATCCTACCTTATATGAGTATTATGATCCTATGGATTCTTTTGAAATATCCCTTTTTGATGAAGTTGATGCCTTCTATATTTGTGGCCATGATGCCATTATGAATGATGCTTACAGAGATGAACTTGCTATAGTTCCTCATGTTAAGCATGAAATTGTTTCTATTGCACCCACACTTGATTGTACTATTATCCTTTTGAAATCTCCAACTATTCCGGAGAATTTTGCTCTTATCAAGGCTCAATGTGATGGGTTGTATTTATCTTATAATCCTAAAGACCGTGTTGAAAACTATACATGTGTGCTTGTAGGTTATGAACAACATGACTTATGTGATACTTATATTCTTGATGTTGTTCATGATACTACCGAAAATTACTTTGAGAGAGGAAAATTTGGTTGTAGAAACATCCATGTTACAAAAACACCTCTCTTCATGTTGAACTTTTTGAAGTTGTTCTTGTTCCACTTTCCTATGCTTGTCTCTTTGTGCTTCTTTGATTTATTTTCTTACAAGTTTCCAATGCATAGGAAGTGGGTTAGGCTTAAACGTGTTTCATGTTTGCTTCTTGATGCTCTCTTTTGCTTCAAATCATTATTCTTATGAGAGCACCTTTTATAATCTTCATGCCTAGCTTAAAGGCGTAAAAGAAAGCGCTTGTTGGGAGGCAACCCAAGATGTTTTTACTTCTGTTTTTAGTGGTCTTGATTATTTTTACCACTCAGTGCAACAGGCAAACTCTCTAAACAAGATAATCATGAAAACTCAAGAGAGTTCCAGCAACAAACTAAAAAAAATCTCTTAAAAATATAAGCATGAAAACTAAGAGCTAAACATGACGGCAGCTACGAAAAAGATAAAGAACACACACAACAAAGATAAGCATGAAAATCCTATGTTGTGTTCTAGGGTGAATTGGAGCGTGTTTCTTTCCCACACAAAGAAATCTGGGTTCTAACTTGTTATGAACAGCAAGCAAAGCTAAAGAAAACTAAAAAAGGAAATAAAGAGCAAGACGCTCCAAGCATAACACATAACGCATGAAGTGATAAAAATATAGTGGAACGAAAGACGAACTGATAATTGTTGATGGAGAAGGGGATGCATGGGGGCATCCCCAAGCTTAGATGCTTGAGTCTTCTTGAATATTTCTTGAGGGTGCACGGGGGCATCCCCAAGCTTGAGCGTTTGACCCTCCTGAATCTTCTTTTATCATCTTCCCTCGCACACTTGAAAACTCCCTTCATACATAACTCATCATAATCTGATTAGCAAGGTTAGTACCCACAATTAAATAATTTTTCTCTACTGTAAATAAGGATATTCTTGAAGAGCTAATGTTTCTCAAGATTGCCAAAAAGTTTTTGCAAATAAAAATTAAGCTTAAGGTTTGCAAAACGAAGAAAAGGCAAAACAGGACAGAATCTGTGAAAAACAGACCAACAGGTAGTAAATAATTTATTTGGGGTACTTATGCAACTCAAATAAAAAAACTCAGAACATATGAAAGTTCCGTGATTGTATAGAGCATGCTGTGTAAACATTTCAGCTCAAAAAGATGAACTGGGATTTTTCTATGATTTTTCCCGTCACGAGGACATAATCTGTTTTCTGGACAACATGTCACAAATTTCACTTCCCTTGTCATATGAGGCTACAAATGGCACAAAGCTTAAAAGTAAAGATACAATGATGTTGCTACAGTAGTAACAAAGATCAAGACACAACAAAAGCAAAATAAACCTAATTCGTTGTGGTCTGCCTCCCAAAAGCGCTTTCTTTTATGCCTTTAAGCTATGCATGATGCAACAAGGAGGAATCAAAAGTCATCATAATAATCGGAGTTGTAAATCGCTTCAAATGGTTCCTCAACAAGTTCATCCTTGTTTATTTTAGGAAAGGGGTACATACCTTTTGCCTTCCCGTGTAGGCGTATTTGTCCCTTACCTATATCAATGAAGCCCTTTACGGCCTGGAGGAAATCCCTTCCAAGCACTATGTTTCCTTGGTTTGGCTTCATGACGAAGAAATCAACCATTGCAATCCCTTTAAGGAATGTAACTGGTAAATCTTTTATACTTCCCTGGATCTCAGAAATATCTCCATTAGCATGTTCATGATAGGATGACAATTTGTCCATGTTAAATTTTAAAGAATCATAAACAACTTTTGGCATAGTAGAAACCATGGATCCAATGTCACAAAAAGCAAGGAAGTCTTGATTAGAGATGCTAAATCTAACAAAGGATTCCCAGTCACCATCTATCTCATAAACATCTTTCTTATTTGGCTTGGGTTTCTTTACTTCTCTCAAGTCTAGAGCATCCATTCTCTTTTCAATAGTAGCAAGTCTATCTATAACAGTATCAAAACTATGATCATAAACAAAGTAACTAGATAGACCATGTATAACTTCAAGAGCTCTAGCTTCATCACAATCTAAGAAATATCCTTCGGCTATAATATAAAGAGAGTGTTTGCACCATCTAAAAAGACCATGGTAAAAATTTCTAAGCACAATTTTTATAGGTATCCAAGGCATAATTCTCCTATGCGCATCAGAAATTCTTCATATTTTCTCCATCCCTTTGATGGAAATCTAGGACCTCCGATTCCCTCAAGGCACCAAATCCTAACATGCTTGGATAAACAGAAAGGATAACTAAAAGCAAGGTAACTATTTTTTTGTTTTTTGATAAGGTACACTAAAGCAAAAACTGAAAGGTAAACTAACAAGACTAAAAAGCAAAGATAAAAGATAGTGTGCAACTCCCCTATCTTGAAGAGTGGAGTCCCCAGCAACGGCACCAGAAATTAGCTTTGATGGATTCTCGCCCCTCGTTGGTTACCCAAAGTGGAAGGTTGAGATGTAGACAATAGCAAATTTCCCTCGGTGAAGATACCAAGGTTTGTTTCCAGTAGGACTCCGACAACGACAGGAAGGTGAAAACGGCGCCAACAATTAGGCGGTTGACGTGGACCTGCACACACAATAGATAACTTTGCTCCCAACGAGTACAGAGAGGTTGTCAATCCCTCCGGCCTTGTTGTTTACAAAGGATCAAACGCACGGGATAATAATTATAGTGATAGCAACGAAAAAGGAAATAAAGCAGAAAATAAATAGCGGGTGTAAACAATGGTGGAAATATGGACTGGGGTCCCATGATGTTCACTAGTGATGTCTCTCTCTGAAAGTGCAATTGCCCCTGATTGCGGTTTTGGTATTGATTACAATACGAGTTGTGAGGACTAATGACAGTTTTCTAGTGTATCTCAGGTCATTAGGTTCTCGGTGGCATCTACGGATGCGGGTGTCCCCTCTCTAACCAAAAAGGAGAAGACGGCGTGCTCTTGGACTCGGAAGATTTTTTTCGGTTCCTTTTGAGTCGTAGGCATGCCGCACTATTAAGAGGGGTCACGGTGTATTTGGATTAGTTTAGGATGTATAGGGTCTGGAGGCATCAGAGTGGTGGTCTGTCAGGGAGAAGTCCCAATCCTCTCTGACCACTCCGGGTGCCCGGGCCCCCATGTTGGTACTCTCTGAGTACTCCGGGTGCCCGGGGTTCTGGACCCCCTGGTGCCCGGGCCCCATGGAGGAGCTCTCTGACCACCCCGGGTGCCCGGGGTCCCCCGCGTCCAACGGGCAGATTTGGGGGAGGGGGTATAAAACCCCCCTCTTCTTCCTCCTTGCTCCCTAATCTTCTCCCCAAGCTCCTCACCATTGCCAAACCTTAAAAGCTTGGATTCCTCCTTGCTTCCCCAACCAAACTCTCCAATACTTTGGGATCCGGAGGAGATTCACCCGATCTACACTTCCACCAAACCATTTTTTGTTCCCCTCAAGATTTCTTCACCGTTGACTTGTTACTCTTGGAGCTTTGGCTCCTAGGCGGCTAGGTGTCCGTCCCGGAAGCTTCCTTGCTTGTGGTGTGCTCCGGGAAGTCTGTAAAGGTGTGGTGGTCGCCTTCAAGACCAACCCCGAGTGATTCGAGGCTCATCCGTTGGGGGTGACTTGAAAAGGGAGAATACGTTGAGCTACGTTGTTGGTAGCGCTCTCAATCTTGAGCGCCGCTCCAACGGAGATTAGCACTCCCTCAAAGGAGTGTGAACTTCGGTCAAACAAATCGCCGCGTCTCCTTGTCACTTGTGGTTTATCCTTTCCGCACTTTACTCGTTCTAACCTTGTATGCTTGTTGGCTTGCTATTGTAATTGTTGCCTATCATACTTGTATTAAGCTTGCTTTCCACCTAGGGTTGTTTCATCTAGTTCACTTCTAGAGATTTGTTTTTATCCTCCTAACCCTAAAATTTGGTAATAAAGCTTAAATTTGTTAGTCACCTATTCACCCCCCCTCTAGTTGACCGTATCGATCCTTTCAATTGGTATCAGAGCTTTGGGCTCTTAGTAAGGGCTTTACCGCCCAAGAGAATATGGTCGATCTAGAGGACCAAGGTGAAAACATTCCCGCGGATGGGGGAGCACTTGGTGCACCCATTGCTAACCCACCCGCTACACAAACAACACACCAAGAGAGTGGAGGACCTAGCTCCTCCACATCTCTAACCATGTCTGAATTCACCTCTTTCATGGAGTCCTTTAAAAGCTCCATGGAAATGTTGATGAAGGCATTGGTTCGTGATGAAATCGACAAGAAACTTGCTTCTTTTTCGCAAAGTCCTTCTACCTCATCAACATTTCGTCCAAACGCCACTTTGGATGTTGATGGAGTAAAGGAGACACCCACACCGCCACCACACACCTCTGCACCGTCTTATAATGCTGCTGCTCCTTCATATGCTCGTCCTCATATTCCTATGTTGCATATTAATCATACTGGGGACCCCCCCTCTTGAATCCTGACAAGTTTGGTAAATGGAAATTAGCTATGGAGTCACATTTCCGGAGTGCCTCCACACAAGTGTGGTGGGTCATCTTGAGAGGCCATCATCCTGAAGATCCATCAAGCTTATCTCCAAGAGAAGAGGTTGATGAGCAACTCAATGATATCGCCTGTCACATGCTCAGGAGGGCCGTTCCCGAAGACTATCAAGACTCCATTGCTCTCTTGAAGACGGCCAAAGAAATTTGGGACACTCTCTGTGAAATCTTTGAAGGAGATGTCAGTGTGCAGAGATCTCGTCTGGCCATTCTCAAGACCGAAGTCAACATGTTCGTGAGGAAAGATGGTGAATCTGCGGATCAAGTTTTCCGTAGACTCAAGTCCATCGTTTTGGATTTAAGGAACTATGGTTGCACATGGGCTGATGACAATTTCATCAAGGATAAGTTCTTGAGTGCCATGATTCTGACGGATGACACAATGGTCACCGTGATCCATCAACGCATGGATTTTGACCAATTGACTCCAAATCAAATTGTGTCATCTTTCACCACCAAGTCCTTGTTGAAGTCAAAGTCCAAGCAAACCATGACCTTGTTCAAGGGATGAATAGCACCAACAACCTCACCTTGAAGGCCAATAAGGTGGATTCCCCCTCCAAGATTATGGAGGTGGAAGAAGTGGAAGATTACTGTGAAGATGAAGAATGTTTCCTCGTGCCCGGCAAATGACTTTGAAGAAGATGTGGCTCTTTTGGTCAGAAAATATGTGGGCACTATGGGGACTTTGGGAAACAAAGGAAGTAACAACTTCAAGGGCAAAACGTTTGGAAGAAGAAAGTGCTACACTTTCGATAGTCCAAAGCATTTCGTTGCGGATTGTCCATATGAAAGAAGAGAAGAGAAATTCGAGAAGCATATTCTCAAGAAGAAGAGATTCAACAAGTTTGCCAAGAGGCGTGGTGACAAAGCTCTTGTTCATGAAGAGTACCTATCCGAGGATGAAGAAGATGGTGAGGATGATGAGCACAAGGGCATGGCTGCTATTTCCATGCATTCCAAGTCCTCCTCCACCTCATCAAGCCTCTTCGACTCCCCCAACGAGAACAAGACCATCGTCCACCGATGCCTCATGGCAAGAGAGGTAATATCAAAGTCTATCAACCCTAAGCCATCATCTCCCACTACCAACCCTTCGCAAGAGGAGTTGGATAACGAGTGTGAAGATGATGGTGTCGATTATAGTGAGTAAGCCTCGTTGGCTTTCATGAAGACACTTAAGGGAGAATCCCTTGCTCGTTTCCTCAACATGATGAGGTCACTCACCGAACGTGATGACTACATCGGAAATGTGGAAACCCTCTTAATGGAGGAAAAGGAAAGAAATGATCTCCTTGAGCAAAATCTCCTTGAAGTAGAAACCATGAAAGCCTCACTTGAGGAAACCGTCACTTCACATGAGATAGACTTTGTTAAAGTCAATGATGCCCTAGAACTCTCTCTTGAAATTAAGCATGATCTCTTGGATAAAATTGCTAAGCTTAAAGTTGCTCATGGTGAACTCGGTGAGGAGTATAAACTCCTTGAAAAGAGCCACACGCTCATAAAAGGGGAGCTTATAACTCTCACCGAGTCTAACAACCAACTTAAGGCTTCAACTCTTAAGTCTCTTGCTACTTTCTCTCCTAATGATGCATGTGCTTCTAACTCCATTGATTATGCATCCCTACTTGTTGAGAACAAAAAGTTGAAAGATCAACTTGAGAAAGGTCTTGTGTCTTGTATTCAAGGCGAAAAGAACTTGAATGAGCTTTTGAGTAATCAAAAGGAATGTGTGGCCAAGGAGGGAATCGGTTTTGATCCCTCTCAAAAGAAAAGGAAGAACAAGAACAAGAACAAGAAGAACCAAGCTACTCCTCCACAACAACAAATCACATTTGTGTAAGAAGGGCACAAGTAGAAGGAAAAGGAGAAGGAGAAGGTTGGAGAGGAATTCCTCTCAAAGGAGATGGTTCCCTCTTCTAATTATGCCGGCATGAACAATCCATCTTATGTCCTTTTGAGAAGGAATGATGGCTATACTTTTGCTAAATTTGTCGGCACTAATTATGATGATTATGCATGGACTATTTGGGTTCCTAAGACCCTTGTTGCTAACTCTCTAGGACCCATTGAAAAATGGGGACCTAAAAACAAAGCTTGATTGTTGCAGGACTATGCCTCCGGTGGAACACAATGGGTGATTGATAGTGGTTGCACCAATCATATGACCGGAGGCAAGGATATGCTCATGGATTTCGTTGAATCGCTCAAGTCATCCTCGGACATCTCCTTTGGCGACAATAGCAAGGGCAAGGTATTGGGGTTAGGGAAGTTTGTCATCTCGAGTGATTCCTCACTCAAGAATGTCATGCTTGTCGAATCCCTTCACTACAATCTACTTTCCACTATCCAATCGGCACGTGCCGGTTATGACTCGCTTTTTAGTGAATTTCATGTGACCGTATTTAAAAGGGATACTCTCAAAGTGGTCTTTGTTGGGCATGTTGAAGGCAACCTTTATGTGGTTGATTTCTCAAAAGAGAGCACTCACCTAAAAACATGCCTAATGGCCAAGGACGACGTGGGGTGGCTATGGCACCGGAGGCTAGCCCACGTTGGTATGAGAAATTTACAATCCCTTATAAAGGGGGATCACATTGTTGGACTAAGCGATGTTTCTTTTGCCAAAGATCGTGTTTGTAGTGCTTGCATTGCCGGAAAGCAACATGAGAAGCAACACAAGATGAAGACTATCATCACATCGACGAGGCCTCTTGAGCTCCTTCATTTGGATCTCTTTGGGCCTCCATACTATGATAGCTTGGGTGGGAGGAGGTATTGCCTTGTCATTGCCGACGACTATACAAGATATACATGGGTTTTCTTTCTCAAGACCAAAGATGAGACTCAAGAGACCTTTATATCATTTGCCAAAGAAGCTCAACGTCAACACAAATGTGAGATCATGGCTATTCGAAGTGACAATGGTACCGAGTTCAAGAATTATACAATGGATGAGTTCTTGAGTGATGAGGGGATCAAACATCAATATTCCGCGGCCTATACCCCTCAAAAAAACGGTGTTGCGGAGAGGAAGAATAGGACTCTTATTGAGATGGCAAGGACAATGCTTGATGAGTACAAGTCTCCATACAAGCTTTGGGCCGAAGCCATCAACACCGCGTGTCATGCCTCTAATAGGCTATATCTCCGCAAGCTCAAGAACAAGACACCGTATGAACTCCTAATCGGGAAGAAGCAAAATGTCAAGTACTTCCGTGTATTCGGTTGTAAGTGTTTCATTCTCAACAAGAAAACCCGGTTAGCTAAATTCGAAGAAAAAACATATGAGGGAATATTTGTTGGATATGCTTCAAACTCCCATGCGTATCGAGTTCTCAATAAATCCACCGGATGTATTGAGGAGTCATTGAATGTGGAGTTTGATGAGGATAACGGCTCCCAAGCCAAACCAATTGTTCCAAGTGTTGTAGGTGATGAGGCTCCTTCTCAAGTTATAAGGACCATGGGGATAGGGCACATTCTTCCACAAGAAACACCCCAAGTCCAAGTAATCGAAGAAGGGGTAAAAGCCCCTCTTGAGGATTCTCCTCAAGGGAATTCATCACCGCCACCACAAGAACAAGATGTTTCTGGAGAACAAGCACCTATCCAAGAGCAAGATGAGGTCCCTCAAGCTACCGAGCAAGATCAAGGGCAAGCTCAATCAAATGGTGATGAACCTATTGTAGAGACCCAAGATCAAGCTCATGAAAGTGATCAAGATCAAGTTCAAGAAGTTGTCTCTCCACAAGCAAAGAAGAAGCAAGTTCGAGTTTCTCCACGAAGAATCCAACCTAGTGAAGAAGAACTTGAAAAGAAGAGACAAAAAGCGGCTTTGAGACTTCAAATGCTTCAACACTCCACCGACAACATCCTTGGAAGCATCTCAAAAGGGGTAACTACTCGTAAACGTTTGGCAAACTTTTGTGAACATCACTCGTTTGTCTCTTGTATTGAGCCCCTTAAGGTAGAAGAAGCTCTTGATGATCCGGATTGGGTGGAAGCTATGCATGAAGAACTCAACAATTTCTCTCGCAACAAGGTGTGGTCACTCGTTGCTAGGCCCAAGGAAAATCATAATGTCATTGGGACCAAATGGGTTTTCAAGAACAAGCAAGATGAGCATGGACAAGTCACTTGTAACAAGGCAAGGTTAGTGGCACAAGGATTCACCCAAATCGAAGGTTTGGATTTTGGTGAAACCTTTTCCCCCGTTGCCCGTCTTGAGTCCATCGCATCTTACGTGCCTATGCCTCTCATCATGATTTTAAGTTATATCAAATGGATGTTAAGAGTGCATTTCTAAATGGTCCTTTAAGTGAATTGGTGTATGTCAAGCAACCTCCCGGCTTTGAAGACCCCGAATGTCCCAATCACGTTTATCGACTTCATAAGGCTTTGTATGGTCTTAAGCAAGCACCTCGTGCTTGGTATGATCACCTTACGACGTTTCTAAACGAGAAAGGGTTCGAGATGGGGTTGATAGATACCACTCTCTTTACTAAGAGAGTAAAAGGAGATTTGTTTGTATGACAAATATATGTTGATGATATTATCTTTGGGTCTACTAATCATGCTTGCAATGTTGAGTTTCAAAATTGTATGACCAAGGAGTTTGCCATGTCTATGATGGGTGAGTTGAAGTTCTTCCTCGGATTTCAAGTCAAGCAATTAAGGGGAGGGACTTTTATTAACCAAGCAAAGTATATTCAAGACATGCTCAAACGATTTGATATGATGGATGCCAAGCCTATGAAGACTCCAATGCCGACTAATGGCCAACTTGATCTAGATCCCAATGGTAAAGATGTGGATCAAAAGGTATACCGCTCTATGATCGGTTCTTTGCTTTACCTTTGTGCATCTAGGCCGGATATTATGTTAAGTGTGTGTATGTGTGCAAGATTTCAATCCGCCCCCAAAGAAAGCCATTACATGGCCGTGAAACGGATCCTTCGATATTTGGTTTATACCCCAAACTTAGGACTTTGGTACCCCAAAGGATCTTCCTTCAAGTTGGTGGGATATTCGGATTCGGATTGGGCCGGTGACAAGGTGGATCGTAAGTCCACATCCGGCTCATGTCAATTCCTCGGGAGGTCCTTAGTGAGTTGGTCCTCCAAGAAGCAAAACTGTGTTTCTCTATCAACCGCCGAAGCCAAGTACATTGCTGCGGGAAGTTGTTGTGCCCAATTATTATGGATGAGGCAAACTTTGATGGATTATGGTGTCAAATGTGACAAAGTGCCTCTATTATGTGACAATGAAAGTGCAATCAAGATTGCGGATAATCCCGTGCAACATAGCCGAACCAAGCATATTGATATTCATCATCATTTTCTTCGGGATCATGTGGCACGAGAAGACATTGAACTCTTTCATGTGGGCACCGAGAAGCAACTTGCGGATATTTTCACGAAGCCACTTGATGAAGCAAGGTTCCGTGAGTTAAGGCATGAGCTAAACATCGTGGATCTTAGTAACATGGGTTGATGATCTTGCATACACACACTAGCTTTACTATATCTTGCTTAGGTGTAGGCACATAAGTAGGGGGAGTAGAATTCTCTCAATAATTCCGACATAACCCTACTTGTGCATAAATCGATCAAAAATCTTTCACATCCGCCATTTTAGATGGCACTTGTGCTTCAAAGATGAGTAGTGGAGACGGGCCCAAGGTTAAAATCTTCGCGGTTCCGTACCACATTTGCTCAAACATGGTGACCCTCGGGTCACCGCCTTTTTTCCGCTTTAGTGCGTTGTGCTGTTTTTCGAGTCATATAGACTCTTGTGTTATTTGTGCCTAAATTGCCTACGAGCTAGTGTGTGCGATCTATCACAAGCCTTCTTTCCTACAACCTAGTTCTTATCTTGTGCAAGGGTTCCAGTTTTTTTTTGGTTTTGCATCATGCTCTCGTAGCTAGGAAATCTAGAGGCATGGTTGGAGGTGTGGTGAGCACAGGAACAGGGGGAGTGTCCCCTGTCCCTGAGAAAACCCTCTGACCATCCCGGGCACCCGGTCACTCTACCGGGCACCCGGGGTTAGGCGTGTGGCTCTACATCTGAGGGGGCCGTGGGGAGTTAGGGTTCATCCCACCATTCTCCCCACACCCCAACCCCCTTGCTGCCGCCTCCTCCTCCATGGGATCCTCGCCCCTCGCTGTCCGGAGCCCTCCGGGCACCCGGATCTCCTCCCCGGAGGCCCTCCTCGTCGCCATGGCCGGCTCCTCCGGTATTTTTCGCCCCTCCTCCATTTCCTAGTAGTCAAATCGCGTGCTCCTTCCTTTTTTGGTGTAGCTTTTTGACTATGATGCATGCTAGAAGTCGTAGATAGGGAATATGGTTGTAGAAATTGTGTTTGTGCCCAGATCTAGAAACTAGTGTGCCCGCTGTAGCTATCCCGGGCACCCGGTGTCCACCCCGGGCACCTGGTCTCGCGCTGGTAGCTACCCCGGGCACCCGGTCTCCAGACCCCGGGCACACGGTCTCTACCTGGAGGTGCTCTGAGTACCCCGGGCACCCGGTCCTTTGACTCCGGGTATCCGGGGTCCCCAGGTTCAACATCTTCCTGTCATGTCATATTGTCCCTATTTTTATGTTTCATTGCATGGACCTTTGCACTTATCCTCGTATCCAATGCTTGCTGTTAGATGACTCAGGAGGCACTGTTGGAGCTCGCCGTGCTAAGAAGGTTCGTGATGTAAGAGGGAAGGGACAGTTTGTTCGCCAGGAGCGTGGCTCCAGCTCCTCTGCTCTTCGAGACCATGCAAAGCGTGCAAGTGTACGGGCTCCTATTGTTGAGGGGTCTAGCAGTGATGACATTGAGGAAGAGACTTATGTGGCCAATGAACCAAGTGCTGAAGAGGAAGAGGAAGAGGAAGAGCCTGATAATGAAAACAACATTGATGCTATTGATGATCTGAACAAGCTGCCAATGCCTGAGTACCGCAGACTGCGTCGTGTTAATCCATATGCTGCCGCCCGTGATGAGGTGGATTGGAAATTTCAGAATATCTTTTAGCAGCGTGTGTTCTCTGAGATTCTCAAGCCCATGAAGGTCAAGATTGCTCCGCACCGTGACTTGGACCTTGAGTACATCAGTGACACTGTATCTTTTCCCAAGGTCTACAGTGTGTTGGAGGATATGGGGCTGATCCGGTTCGTATCATACAACCGGGCCTACAATGAGGATCTCATTCTTCAGTTCTATGCTACGGTGTATTTTGAGAATGACTATGCCCGTTCCTTCAAGTGGCGCTCGGGAAACAAAGTTCTCAGTGGTTCCATGACTGATCTTGCTGCTGTTACTGGGTATGAGTTCTTTCCTGAGCCTGAGGATGGCTATGCCACTGTTGTTCAGCACAGTCGCACCAAACAGGCTCTTGCATTTGCGTATAGCAGTTCAGGCACCATTGGACGCACCAAAGGCATGATTCCTCTGTACCATGCTCTTCGTCAGATATTTCGGGTGTCTCTGTCCCCCAAGGCTAGTTCTTCTGATGAGTTCTGGGGCACTGCTATTGATCTTTTGGTCTATGCTCATGAGAGGACCAAGATTGATGTGCTGGATTTCATGTTTGAGGAGATGAGGGCTTGTGTTTTCGAGAAGAAGGCGACTGTCTATGCTCCCTTCATTCAGGCGCTGATTGAGCGCAAGCATCCGAACCGCGAAAGTCTTGCGCGCCATTTTCCTATCTCTCTGCCAGTGCGCAACACGAAATTCAAGCCTATTGTTCACCCTGATCTGGTTCGTGGCAAGAAGGCCAAGCCTGCTCCATCGTCTGCTCGTGCTAGTTCTTCCTCCTCATGAGCTGCACCTGAGATGGATCCTGCCGGGTTAGCTCATGCAGTGATGTATTCTCCTTCCTTCTCTAAGAAGGAGAAGAATATGTTCTTCGCAGGGTTCAACAATTTGTTCAAAATGTGCCGCTCCACTTCTCGGCGTCAGGTGCGGGAGGTGAACCTCAGCAAACGGGCTCTCTGTGAGCAGAAGGCTGCCAGAGCTCTTGAGACAGGCGAGCCTCAGCCTGCAGGGTATGAGGATCAGGACAGTGTGGCGACAAACTATGCCAACCCGTGTGCTGCCTACGTTCCTTAGGATGAGGATGACGATGCTGGCAGTGCTCCTCCCCGAGTCTAGTTCTTGCGGTAGCATCACGTTTTCTCCTTTTTGGTGTCTTGATGCCAAAGGGGGAGAAGTGTTCTAGTAGGATTGATGCTTGTGTGCTATGTGTGTTTCCCTTTATGTTCTATTAGGATTGATGCTTGTGTGCTATGTGTGTTTCCCTTTATCGCACTCTTTATGTCGTACTATTTAGTTTGAGACCTTGTGTGAGATGTGCTATCTAGTATCTTTGTGAGTTTGTGATGTTCATGTTTTTACATGCTTGACATGTAGTTTTTTTCATTACCTCTCACTAAGATTTATCTATCTCTCTCACTTGGGCAAGTCGTATTGTCATCAATGCACCAAAAAGGGGGAGATTGAAAGTGCAATTGCCCCTGATTGCGTTTTTGGTATTGATTACAATACGATTTGTGAGGACTAATGACAGTTTTCTAGTGTATCTCAGGTCATTAGGTTCTCGGTGGCATCTACGGATGCAGGTGTCCCCTCTCTAACCAAAAAGGAGAAGACGGCGTGCTCTTGGACTCGGAAGATTTTTTCGGTTCCTTTTGAGTCGTAGGCATGCCGCACTATTAAGAGGGGTCACGGTGTATTTGGATTAGTTTAGGATGTATAGGGTCTGGAGGCATCAGAGTGGTGGTCTGTCAGGGAGAAGTCCCAATCCTCTCTGACCACTCCGGGTGCCCGGGGTCCTGGACCCCCGGGTGCCCGGGCCCCCATGTTGGTACTCTCTGAGTACTCCGGGTGCCCGGGGTTCTGGACCCCCGGGTGCCCGGGCCCCATGGAGGAGCTCTCTGACCACCCCGGGTGCCCAGGGTCTTTACCCCGGGTGCCCGGGGTCCCCCGCGTCCAACGGGCAGATTTGGGGGAGGGGGTATAAAAACCCCCTCTTCTTCCTCCTTGCTCCCTAATCTTCTCCCCAAGCTCCTCACCATTTCCAAACCTCAAAAGCTTGGATTCCTCCTTGCTTACCCAACCAAACTCTTCAATACTTTGGGATCCGGAGGAGATTCACCCGATCTACACTTCCACCAAACCGTTTTTTGTTCCCCTCAAGATTTCTTCACCATTGACTTGTTACTCTTGGAGCTTTGGCTCCTAGGCGTCTAGGTGTCCGTCCAGGAAGCTTCCTTGCTTGTGGTGTGCTCCGGGAAGTCTGTAAAGGTGTGGTGGTCGCCTTCAAGACCAACCCCGAGTGATTCGAGGCTCATCCGTTGGGGGTGACTCGAAAAGGGAGAATACGGTGAGCTACGTTGTTGGTAGCGCTCTCAATCTTGAGCACCGCTCCAACGGAGATTAGCACTCCCTCAAAGGAGTGTGAACTTCGGTCAAACAAATCGCCGCGTCTCCTTGTCACTTGTGGTTTATCCTTTCCGCACTTTACTCGTTCTAACCGTGTATGCTTGTTGGCTTGCTATTGTAATTGTTGCCTAGCATACTTGTATTAAGCTTGCTTGCCACCTAGGGTTGTTTCATCTAGTTCACTTCTAGAGAATTTTTTTTATCCTCCTAGCCCTAAAATTTGGTAATAAATCTTAAATTTGTTAGTCACCTATTCACCCGCCCCTCTAGTTGACCGTATCGATCCTTTCACTCTCCCAAAAGACGATAAAATAGCCATGCGAGGTAAACAAATTACAGCTGGGCAATTGACAGGATTATGTGTGCAAACCAATGCTAACTATGCTGCTAAGAAAGGAAGAGGCTCAAAATCTTGGGCGGTACGCCAAGACAAGTAGACCGAAATCCATCTGCATCTACCCACTAATCATCCACCTTGAGATATCTATCCAGAACATCTCGCTGGTATTAAGTTGTGAATCCCACCCAAAGTGTAAACTCAAAGCAACAGACAACTTCATTAAAGAACTTTGCGTAAAGTAAACAATCATTGCACCCGCAAGTACAAGCACCGTTGTTTTCTCCCTTGTGGCAACAACACATCCCCTGGACTCATGTTTCTGTCACTCAAGCTAGTCATCAGGGGGCATGAACCCACAATCATGCATAACGCTCCCTCTTGGAGTTACTACCTACTACTTAGCCAAAGCAATAAATAGCAACGGAGAACATGCAAGAATTACTCAAGAACGTAAATATAAAAGAGGAGAATCAAATATATCACTCAAACACAATCTGAACATAGTCTCATAATCCATCAGATCCCAGCAAACTCAGCATAGCAACAGCAGAAAGATTACATATGTGCCTCGATCATGTAGGGCAGCTCACGAGGTCTAAACCATGAAGAACAAAGAGGGGAGGAGAACATCACATAGCTACTGATCATGGACCCATGGTCCAAGGTGGACTACTCACGGTTCATCCGGGAAGCATCCATGGTGGCGGAGAAGCTCCCGGAGGTGGTTCCTCCCTCCGGCAGGGTGCCGGGAAGAGGGATCCTGGTGCTCCCGATCTTGGAAGTGTGGCGGCGGCGGAACAGAGGAGAGATCGCGAAAAATGGTTCTGTCCTCGAGTGTTTCGGGAGGAGAGGGATATATAGGCGAAGGGGGGCAGTCAGAGGTGGACCAGGGGCCCCAGGCGCCCCCTAGCGCGGCAAAGGGGGTGGCTGCGCGAGGTGGCCGCCTGGGCCACCCCTGGCTCCCCTCTGGCCCCACTTTGGCTCTTCCCGAAGCTTCCTGTACGCTAATTTTTCCTATATTTTTCCCGGATTTTTTCTGGCACTTTAAGTAATGGGAAAACCTGAAATACAAAACAACAGAAAACAGGAACTGGCACTGGGGTGCACTGAGTTAATAGGTTAGTCCAAATATGATCAAAAGTGTATGGAAGTGCATCAATATCATAGCAATATCACACAAAAGATGCATGGAGCAAGCAGAAATTATAGATACGTTTTGGACATATCACACATATGTAATTCTTCTGCTGTTGCTATGTTGAGTTTGATAGGATCTGATGGATTATGAGATTATGTTCAGATCGTGATAGAGTAATATATTTGGTTTTGATCTCTTATATTTTCTTTCCTAAGTAATTCTTGCATGTTCTCCGTTGTTGTTTATTGCTTTGTCCAAGTGGTGGATAGTAACTCCAAGAGGGAACGTTATGCTCGATTGTGGGTACATGCCCCCTGATGACACGCTTGAGAGACAGAAACATGAGTCTAGGGGATGTGCTGTGTCCACAAGGGGGATAACAACGGTGTTTGTAACCGCGGTTGCCAGGATTGTTTACTTTATGCAAAGTTCTTTTAATGCAGTTGTCTGTTGCTTTGGGTTTACACTTTGGGTGGGACTCACAACTTAATACAAGTGAGATGTTCTGGATACATATCTCAAGGTGGATGATTAGTATTAGATGTAGATGGATTTCGGTCTACTTATTTTGGCGTACTGCCCATGCTTATGAGCCTCTTCCTTTCTTTTGTAACATAGTTAGCATTGCGGTGCGTTTATAATCCTGTCAATTGCCCATCTGTAATTTGTTTACCCCGCATAGCAGTTTTATCGTCTTTTTGGAGAGAGACATCACTAGTGAACATCACGGGACCCCGGTCCATATCCTCATCATTGTTTACAAGCCTATTTCCTTTTCAGTATTTACTTTCATTTGCTATCATTATCATTATCCCTTGTGTGGTTGACCCTTTGTAAACAACAAGAGCGGAGAGATTGACAACCTCTCTGAACTTCGTTGGGAGCAAAGTTAATTTTGTCGTGTGCAGGTCCAGGTCAAGGAAGCAACATTTGTCGTAAATGGTGCCATTGTTTTCTTGCCACCTACTTATCATTGCCGGAGTCCTACGGGAGACAAACCCTATCCTCTACATAGGGGAAATTTTCTGCTATCCGACATCTCACCTTCTACTTGGGGTAACCAACGAAGGGCGAGAAGCCATTATCACTTCCACGCCATCAGGGTGGGGCTCGCAACTTAATACCAGCGAGATGTTCTGGATAGATATCTCAAGGTGGATGATGTAGTAGATGTAGTTGGATTTTAGTCTACTTATTTTTGCGTACTGCCCATGCTTTTGAGCCTCTTCCTTTCTTTGTAGCATAGTTAGCATTGCAGTGCGTTTATAATCCTGTCAATTGCCCATCTGTATATTGTTTACCTCGCATAGCAGTTTTATCGTCTTTTGGGAGAGAGAAATCACTAGTGAACATCACGGGACCCCGGTCCATATTCTCATCATTGTTTACACGCTTATTTACTTTTCCACTTTTACTTTTAGTAGCTATTAGCATTATCATTATCCCTTGTGTTTTTATCCTTTGTAAACAACAAGACCGGAGAGATTGACAACCTCTCTGAACTTTGTTGGGAGCAAAGTAATTTGTGTCTGTGTGCAGGTCCGCGTCAGTTGTGCCGCTGACACCTACTTATCATCTCCGGAGTCCTACTGGTCGATACTCAACCTCGGTATCTTCACCGAGGGAAACTTGCCGCTACGCTGCATCTCACCTTCCACTTGGGGTAACCAACGAAGGGCGAGAAGCAATTATCATCTCTCGCGTATCAACAAGTAAATCTCTTTGCACATTAGAAATTTGTTCAAGCTGAGTTTGAACCATATGAAAATGCTTAACAAGACATTTAAAATCATTAACTGTTCTTTCAAGAACATCAAGCAAACTTTTGATAGCAAGGGAATTATCATGAGCTGACTTTGTATCCGCATATTAAAATGGTCTTGCTTAATAATAAAATTATCAAGATCATCTAAGCATTGGTCGGGAGGCTAACCTTTAGGGATGTCACTTTCAGTAAAATCGAATAGTGAGTGTACCTCTACCAAGGGAGGGTGAGTAGTAGGCCCACTCATCTTCTCAATAGGAGGTAGATTTTTCACGTCTGCAGCTCTAATGCCTTTCTCCTTTATAGACTTCTTTTCTTCTTGCATATCTTCAGGGATCAGGACAAGCATGCCCCTCTTCCTTAGTGGCTGAGGTGGTTCAGGGACGTACCAATCTTCGTGGTTCTTGGCAATCTTGCCCATTAATTCTTCAGCATCGTCCGGTGTTCTTTCCCTGAAAACGCAACCAACACAACTATCCAGATAGGATATAGATTCATCGGTTAGACTAGCATAAAATATATCAAGTAATTCATTCTTTGGGACTTCATGTCCCGGTCTAGCCTTAATTAAACCACAATACCTCCCCCAAGATTTAGGGAGGTGCTCATCCTGCAATTGTTTAAAGTTATAAATTCTTTGTAAAGCAGCATGTTGCATATGAGCAGGAAAACATTTATCGACAAAGTATTGAACTAATTCCTGAGGACTCTCAATGGAACCATAAGGTAGTGCATCATACCATGCTTTAGCGTCTTCCTTCAAATAAAAATGAAAAAGCTTGGCCACATAAAAGTTTCGTATTCTCTCATCAGTAGTAAGTAAGCTACCCAACTCGGCGAGTTAGGTCAGGTGTGTTATAGCATCATCATTTTCTCTGCCATAAAAAGGGTCAGCTTCGACTGTAGATATAAGTGAAATATCAACAGAGAAATCATAATCAGGATCAGTGATGCATATAGGGGATGTAGAAAATTTAGGATCGGGATTAATCTTATTATTCACGGAGTGCTTTTCAAGAAGCTCCTTAACAGCACCAGGGTCAGAGTCGACACACTCTTTGAGTTCCCTACAAAAATCATCATCAAGAGTAATATAATCATCATCAAGGATTCTCTCCTTGAGTTCATCTAAGTCTGGGTAACCAAAGGCTTTGCACATAGGAATATAGGTAGCAGGAGTCTCAGTCTCAGACTGTGCTGCAGCCTTAGCAATCTGAGCTTCAAGATAGTGACCAAGAAAACTAGTATCATCAAGAGTAGTGGAAGCGTCATCAAAATTATCGGACATAGTAACAGATTCAGTAGAAGTATCAGGTGGTGGTAGTGGTGAAGCAAACTTACTTATAACGGAAGGTGAATCAAGCGTAGCACTGGTACTCAGAATGGTACCTTTTCTTGTAGTGGATGGTAAGATCGGAACCTTGGGGTCTCCTTTCTTACCCATAGAGGATGAAGTGTAGCAGGCAGGATAATTCAAGTAGACTTGTAAATATTGCTATGATCCCCGACAACGGCGCCAGAAAACAGTACTTGATGACCCTCAACTGTAGGGGATCGAGATAGTCTTCGCGGACAAGATAACCCAATTTATTGATTCGACACAAGGGGACGCAAAGAGTATTTATAAGCTTTGACAGTTGAGTTGTCAATTCAGCCGCACCTGAAATATACTTGCTTGCAACAAAATATTAATAGCAACTGTGGTATGATAGTGGTAGTGATAACAGCGAAAGTAATACAGCGAAAGTAAATTACTAGTAACCAGTAGGATTAAAACACTGTAGGCTAGGGAGATGGATGGTTGGGCGCTTCTTGGACAAGAGTGAACATGTAATAGATTCCAACACGGGGCAAGGCACATGGAAAAGAAAGGATCATCTAGGATAATATCAAACATTAGGCATGTATCCCGTAGGTAGTTGTGCGTGCTTGCAATAAGAACTTGCAAAACATCTTTTGTCCTACCATCCCGCTACGAACGGGGCCAAAGGGAACTTATGGGGATTAAGGTGCTCCTATCAAAGAGCACCGGAACAAAGCAATAAACTCAATGGATACATGAAATCCTCAAATTATGGACCGTCCTCTTTGGTGTCCCAAGCTATCACCTTTGGGATCACCGGTTCCGGACCATAATAGTTGCATACAACTCATAGATAGGATCAAGAACATAAGTATACTCATGAAAACACAAGTGGTTCAGATCTGAAAACATGGCACTCGGGCCCAAAGTGACAAGCATTAAGAGCAACAAGTTGTAGCAAAGATGATAAACACCATAGTAGATGGCAGGCAACATGCCCCCAACAATCTAACGAACTATTACATGATCAAACTCATCCAATCCCTACCACCCCCTTTGCCTACAGCAGGGAATTACTCACACATGCGAAGAGAAGTCATGGAGGGAGGATGGAGTGGTGATGGTGATGACGATGACAACGATCTCCCCTCTCTAGAGGCCAAATCAGCCTCCAGATTAGCCCTCCCGAGGAAGAACAGAGGGTGGCGGCGGCTCCACGACGGAAACTGGAAAAACGACTTCTTTTTCGGGGTTTTCCCGTCACGGGAATAAATAGGGGCATCGGTAGGGCACCAGAGGAGGGTGGAGTTCCCCAGGCGGCCAGCCGGCGCGGACAGGGGTGGGGCCGCGCCAGTAGGGCGCCTGGAGCCCATGTGGCCCCCTCTGGCCCCACTTATGGTCCGTGGAAGCTTCGGGTGCGTGGATTTTCCTGAATTTTCTCGGAATTTCTGAGATACCTAAAAATCCATTTTCCTGCACACAATAAAACCATACAGGCATCTCTGCTGAAAACATCGTCAGTCCGGGTCAGTTTAGTTCAAATCATGCAAGAGCTAGGGCAAAACAATAGCAAAAGTGTTTGGAAAAGTAGATACGTTTGAGACGTATCAGGCCCCGACAGGGGTGTAATAGAGACAATTGGGGATCGGTGTTGTGGCATGTTTTCGCAGGATAAAAATCGGTTCTCTCTCTCGAAACCCCTAGCAGCCACGTAAAACTTGCCAAGCTAAAGTAGAAAGGAGTTTAACTTTGCTTTGCATGAGGGGGATCATAGCTTGTATGATTTACATTTTTACTTCCTGTTTATGCTAGTATGCTAGATATATCGACAGTAGCACAAATAGGACCATCTCTCACAATACCAACATTGTGTTCTCCCTTGGTGGGCACCTCCTGGAAGGATCTCCCATATGGCCGACATTCCGTACATACCGGGTGTCACACATATTAAACGTCGTTCGAATGAGGTTGGGTTCGGCAAGCCTGGCATATGCAGATATGGCCTTGCTGAGCAGCTAACATCAAGGTTGGATTGGCAGGCTTGACGTATGTAGATGCGAGATTGGAACACAGTAGATCGAAAGATCGAGCACGAGTCACATACCTGATTGATACACGAGATTTTTTCTCGCCCCCGTTGGTTACCCCAAGTGGAAGGTGAGATGTAGATAGCGGAAAATTTCCCTTAGCGAAGATGCTAAGGTTTAGATTGTCTCTAGTAGGACTCCAAGGTCAACAAGTAGGTGGTTCGGTGATGGCTTCTCGCCCCTCGTTGGTTACCCCAAGTGGAAGGTTTGAGATGCAGTGCATCATCAAGTTTCCCTCGGTGAAGATACCAAGGTTATCAAACCAGTAGGACTCAGGAGATACAAGTAGGTGGCAACGTCGCCAGAAATTGCTTCCTGACTAGGGTGTTGTCGTGGACCTGCACACAGCAACAAATAACTTTGCTCCCAACGAGTACAGAGGAGTTGTCAATTCCTCCGGCCTTGTCGTTTACAAAGGATCAACGCAAGAGATAAAAGGTGCAGAGGAAAGTAAAAGCTGAAAGTAAATTGAGGGTTTGAACAATAATGTGAAGATGGACCGGGGTCCCGTGATTTTCACTAGTGATGTCTCTCTCCCAAAAGACTATAAAAGTGCTAGCGAGGTAAACAAATCACAGTTGGGCAATTGACAGGATTATGAAGGCACCGCAATGCTAACTATGCTGCAAAGAAAGGAAGGGCTCAAAAGCAATGGGAAGTACGCCAAGGTAAGTAGACCGAAATCCATCTGCATCTACTACGAATCATCCACCTTGAGATATCTATCCAGAACATCTCGCTGGTATTAAGTTGTGAATCCCACCCAAAGTGTAAACTCAAAGAAACAAACAACTGCATTAAAAGAACTTTGCGTAAAGTAAACAATCCTTGCACCCGCAGGTACAAGCACTGTTGTTTTATCCCTGGTGGCAACAACACATCCCCTAGTCTCATGTTTCTGTCACTCAAGCTAGACATCAAGGGGATGAACCCACAATCGAGCATAACGCTCTCTATTGGAGTTGCAAATAAAATACTTGGCCAAAGCAAATACCGCAACGGAGAACATGCAAGAATTTACTCAAGAAAAAAATATAAAATAGAAGAACCAAATATAATACTCATCACAATCTAAACATAGTCTCATAATCCATCAGATCCCAATAAACTTAGCATAGCAACAGCAGAAATTACATAGATGCCTCGATCATGTGAGGCAGCTCACGAGGACTCGAAAGTGGAAGCACAAAAAGGGGAGAGATTCATCACATAGCTACTGGTCACGGACCCATGGTCCAAGGGGGACTACTCACGGCACATCCGGGAGGCGTCCATGGCTATGGATGGTCTCCCGGAGGGGGTTCCTCCTTCCGGCAGGGTGCCGGGGCAGCTTCTCCAGGAAGCCCCGATCTTGAAACGGCGGCGGCGGCGGTACAGAGGGGAGTTCGCGAGAAAGAGATCGATATTAGGGGTTTCCACCCCCGAGAGGTAAATATAGGCGAAGGGGGCATCGAGGGGACCCACGAGGCAGTCAGGAGGGTCCCTGGCGCGGCCCAGGGTGGGGCCGCGCCACCTGCCCTCCTGGCTGCCTGGTGGTGGCCCCCTTCCCTCTCTTGGTGATTCCAGAAACTTCTGTTGCGCTGATTTTTTATATATTTTTCCCGGAATTTTTGGAGCACTTTTAATGGCCGGAAAACCTGAAATACAAAAACAGCAGAAAACAAAAACTGGCAACTGGGTGCACTGAGTTAATAGGTTAGTCCAAATAGGTTCAAAAGTGTATGAAAGTTCAAGCAAAACATGGCAAAGTCACACAAAACATGCATGGAGCAAGCAAAAATTATAGATACGTTTGGGACGTATCAACATCCCCAAGCTTAATTTCTGCCCGTCCTCGAGTAGGTAAATGATAACAAGTATATTTTCTGTGGTGACATGCCACACAACCAAATAAGGACTTTTAAGTAAAGCAATCAAAGCATGCAATTCAATTCAAGTCTTAACAAGCAAGAGTCTATATTAGCATTGACACAAGCAACAAAAGAACAAAGGGTGCAAGAGCTCTCGCTGTCCGTGACTCGAATGTCTCCAAATGGTGTTTGCGTGCAAGCAAGGGATTGGGAAGAAAGAGAAAAAAGGTTGTTGATAACAACTATCTACTAAAGTTTCACATTTGGTCTCCTTTGGATTCTTATCTGGACTTGTCCCCAGACCACTAGCCAGGTACAAGTCAAACTGATCCACTCCCTTTCGATATTTTGAGCACTCATGCAATGGATGAGCGTGCGCAAGAAAGTTGACACCTAAAAGGCGAAACTGAAAGAAGGTGGAGGAGGAAGACAAAAAGGTCTGAAAGGCTCACATCAATGAGGACAATCATAGGCGAGAGAAGGCCATATGATGTGAGGAGTAGGGATTGCCATACAACGGATGCACATGTGAGATAAAAGCTCTCCAAGGGAACTAGTGGGGGTGCATCTAACTTGCTTGCTCAAGAAGACCTAGAGCTTGTTTGAGGAGGCTCATCATTGGAATATACAAGCCAAGTTCTATAATGTGAAGGGTCCCCACATAGCTATATGCATGATGATGATCTCTCAAAAGGGATAGAAGATGAAGTACTAGTGTGGATCTCTCAAAAGGAATAGTAGTATGCCCCTTCTCTCTTTTTTTTGGTGGCCTCAATGGCTCTTTCTATTTAACTCTCATTTGTCCTCTTTGGGATCTTTTGATTTTGTCCTCTTTGGGATCTTTTCCTCACTTTAGGGGCAATACTCTATATTTTACAAGAATATAGGAGATCTTTCACACTTTACAAAGGTACTCACATAAAGAAAATGTAACTATCATGATGCAAATGTATGCCTCTGCCAGGGTAGCAGGATATGCAATGATACTAGCGCGTCATGTAGCAATGATTAGGGCAAGGCCCAACTAGCATGCGGCTCATCGATCAAGCAAGTAGCATGTATGACATGAAGATCAAGTCATGAGAAGGTGGATGTTGCATGGCAATGTATCTCGGAAAGGCTATGGAAATGCCTTGTAGGTAGGTATGGTGGCTTTTTTGAGGAAAGATATAAGGAGGCTTATGATGACAGATTGTATCATGCCAATGGTTTGGATGCACCGGCAAAGTATGCGCCAACTCTCGAGGTGAGAACGGGCAATGCACGGTACCGAAGAGGCTAGAAAAAGTATAGGTGGGTGGAAGTGTCAACTTTCGGATACTCACATTAGTCCGAAGAACTCATGCACTTATTATCGGTAACTCTCAATCTAATCAGGAGGTTCACAAAGAGACAGGTACCCCGAGGAGGAGTGTATGGGGGTTTGGTTATCCTTGCGCATTCTCGACTCATGGTACGTGAGTGTACTCTAATATTCGAACCCTCCAGAGGTTAGTGATCCATCTAGTAGCTAGAGTTCTCAACAGGGGTTTTTTGGTTTTCGAAAAACACACGGATTGCCCAAAATACGACATCTATCACTAATAGGCAAGAGCTCTTGACACCATAAGTTCGAACATTACTCTAGTCAATACCTCAAAACTATTGCAAGTTACTACTACAAAGAGAATATCAACTTTAACTACCTACTTTCAGTCAAGACACAGAACTCAGTGCAACAGGCAAACTCTCTAACAAGATAAAACATGCAACCTATAGAAAGTTCAACCTAAGACAAAAGAAAAGCTCTAGAAAAACTAAAGCACTACAACTAAACAGAACAACAGCTAAGAAAAGAAAAAGCACAGCTCACAGCTAAAAGAATAAGCATGCAAATCCTATGAGGAGTTCTAGTTCAAGCGGAGCGTGAATCTCTCCCACACAAAAGAGTAAGTTGGGGTCTAACTTGTTACTACAGCAAAGAAAGCAAAGCAAACCTAGAAAAGTAAAGAGCGAGACGCTCCAAGCAAAGAACAGAACACATGAAGTGATAAAAATATAGTGCAACGAGGGACAAACTGATGATTGTTGATGAAGAAGGGGATGCATCGGGGGCATCCCCAAGCTTAGACGCTTGAGTCTTCTTGAATATTTATGGGGGGTGCACAGGGGCATCCCCAAGCTTGAGTGTTTGACACTCCTGAATCTTCTTTCATCACCTTCCATCGCGCACTTGAAAACTCTTTTCATACATAACTCATTGTAGGCTGATTAGAGAGGTTAGTACCCTAATAAAATAATTTTCCTCTACTGCAAATAAAGATAACCTTGAAGAGATACTGTTTCTCAAGATTTCCAAAAAGTTTTTGCAAAGAAAAAGCAAGCTTAAGGTTTGCAAAAGTAAAGAGAGACAAAACGTGACAGAATCTGTGAAAAACAGACCAGCAGGAAGAAACGAATTTTTTAGGGATACTTCTGCAACTCAAATAAAAAAACTCAGAACATACGAAAGTTTCGTAAATGTATGGAGCACGCTGTGTAAAATATTTAGCTCAAAAATATGAACTGGGATTTTTCCATGATTTTTCTAGTCACAAGGACAGAATCTGTTTTCTGGACAGCATGTCACAACTTTTACTTCCCTTGTCGTATGAGGCTAAACTTGGCACAAAGCTTGAAAATTAAAGATACAATGTTTTTGCTACAGTAGTAACAATCATCAAGACCACTAAGAAAAGAAAAAAAAAGCAAAAAGAAAACCTAAATTCGTTGCGGGCTGCCTCCCGAAAGCGCTTCTTTAGAGCCATTAGCTAGGCTTAAAGCAGAAGATCAAGTCTTTTCAAGAGAATAACTAGCCCGTGTGACGGACTCAAAAGGTAACTTAATATTTTTCCTAGGGAAATGTTCCATCCCTTTCTTGAGAGGGAATTGGAATTTGATAGTTCCCTCTTTCATGTCAAAGATAGCACCAACTGTGCGAAGAAAAGGACGTCCCAAAATAATTGGACAAGAGGGCTCACACTCAATGTCCATAATAGTGAAATCAACGGGAACATAATTGTCATTGAAAATGATAAGAACATCGTCGATCTTCCCCAAAGGTTTCTTTACGGAAGAATCAACAAGACGAACACCAAAAGAACAAGGATCAAAAGGTTTCAATTCAAGCATATCATACATTCTTTTGGGCATAACAGAGGTACTTGCTCCAACATCACAAAGAGCATAACAAGAGAAGTTATTCAATTTAATTTTTATCATAGGATCCCAACCATCTTCTAGCTTCCTAGGTATGTGATGGCTTCTCGCCCTTCGTTGGTTACCCCAAGTGGAAGGTTTGAGATGTAGTGCAGCAGCAATTTTCCCTCGGTGAAGATACCAAGGTTTGTCTCCAGTAGGACTCCAGAGATGATAAGTAGGTGTCAGCGGCGCAACTGACGCGGACCTGCACACAGACACAGATAACTTTGCTCCCAACGAAGTTCAGAGAGGTTGTCAATCTCTCCGGTCTTGTTGTTCACAACGGATAAAACGCAAGGGATAATGATAGCAAGTAAAAGCAGTAAAGTAAATATAGCTTGGAAACAGTAATGAGGATATGGACCGGTATACGTGATGTTCACTAGTGATGTCTCTCTCCCAAAAGACGATAAAACTGCTATGCGAGGTAAAAAATTACAGAAGGGCAATTGACAGGATTATGAATGCACCGCAATGCTAACTATGCTACAAAAGAAAGGAAGAGGCTCAAAAGCACGGGCAGTACGCCAAAATAAGTAGACCGAAATCCATCTGCATCTACTACTAATCATCCACCTTGAGATATCTATCCAGAACATCTCGCTGGTATTAAGTCGCGAGCCCCACCCAAAGTGTAAACCCAAAGCAACAAACAACTGCAATAAAAAGAACTTTGCGTAAAGTAAACAATCCTTGTAACCGCGGTTACAAGCACCGTTGTTTTCCCCCTTGTGGCAACAGCACATCCCCTAGACTCATTTTTTTGTCACTCAAGCGTGTCATCGGGGGGCATGAACCCACAATCTAGTACAACGTTCCCTCTTGGAGTCACGACCTACTACTTGGCCAAAGCAATAAACAACAACGGAGAACATGCAAGAATTACTTAGGAACAAAAATATAAGAGATAAAAACCAAATATATTACTCCATCACAATCTGAACATAATCTCATAATCCATCAGATCCCTCCAAACTCAGCATAGCAACAGCAGAAATATTACAAAGGTGCCTCGATCATGTAGGGCAGCTCACGAGATCTAAACAATGAAGATCAAAGAGGGGAGGAGAACATCACGTAGCTACTGATCACGGACCCATGGTCCAAGGACAACTACTCACGAGACATCCGGGGAGCATCCATGGTGGAGAGGAGACTCCCGGAGGTCAATCCTCCCTCCGGCAGGGTGCCGGGAAGAGGTATTCTGGTGCTCCCGATCTTGGAAGCGCGGCGGCGGCGGAACAGAGGCGAGTTTGCAGAATAGGGTTCCTCTTTCGGAGTTTCCCCGTGACGGAGAATAAATAGGCGAAGGGGGGCAGCCAGAGGTGGACCAGGGGCCCCAGGCGCCCCCCTGGCGCGGCCAGGGGTGGGGCCGCGCCGGGTGGCCGCCTGGGCCCCCCTGGCTCCCCGCTGGCCCCTCCCGGGCTCTTCTCAAAGCTTCCTGTACGCTGATTTTTCCTGTATTTTTCCCGGAATTTTTCTGGCATTTTTATATGGGGGAAAACTGAAATAGAAAAATAGCAGAAAACAGGAACTGGCACTGGGGTGCACTGAGTTAATAGGTTAGTCCAAATATGATCAAAAGTGTATGAAAGTGTATCTAGATCATAGCAATATCACACAAAACATGCATGGAGCAAGCAGAAATTATAGATACGTTTTGGACGTATCAGTATGGAGGCTTCTAGTCTAAGCTTATCCTCCCTAACTTTGATTAGAGCATTGGTGATATGCTCTGTGAAGGCAAGATTGAGTGTGCTAGTGTGGGGTTCTCTAGACATCTTGTGTAGGAAACCAATAACTTCTGGTAAAGTGCGGTTGTCAAAGTCTAAGTCACTTCTTTCTATCAGGGAAGTAGTGATATCATTTAAGCTCACTTGTTTGAAAGCCTCAATGTTCATAGAGGTTTCCTCTTCTAAGGTTGAGGTGGTAGCATCACCATTAATAGGTCCAGCGGGACTAGGGGTGTGATGGGTGCTAATATTTTGGACATCCTCAACTACTTGGATAGTGGCTACTGTGTGGTAGGTAGGAAGGCTCTTAATTCTCTCTTCTTCCTCCTTTTCTCTAGCCCATCTCTCTTGAAGTTTTCCCAACATCCTAATGTTTTCATTAATTTGTACTTGGATAGCATTCGTAGGAGTGGTCATCCTCTCCTCAGGGGGAGAGGTTCTAATCTTCAGCATCTCTACATCATGGGCTATGTTGTCTACCTTCGAAGAGAGGATATCTAATTTATCTAATTTCTCTTCCACACTCTTGTTGCAGGCTTTCTGGGTAGTGATAAAGTCTTTAAGCAAGGTCTCTAGTTCTGAAGTGGAGTTTCTGGTGGTAGGATAAGTGTTGTTCCCATAGTTGTTGGATGGGAAAGGTCTAGGATTGTTGCTACCAAAGTTACTCCTATAAGCATTATTGTTAAAGTTGTTTCTAGAGACAAAATTAACATCTACTTGGTAAGTAGAGACATGATAAGGTCAACCTTTTCATTTAAAGAGGAGATCTCCTCGACAGAGTTTACCTTCTTACCGGTTGGAGATCTCTCGGTGTGCCATTGCGAGTAATTCAGCATCATCTCATCTAGTAGCTTTGTAGCAGCACCAAGCGTGGTTGACATAAAAGTTCCTCCCGCGACCGAATCTAACAGGTTCCGTGAGGTGAAGTTCAAGCCTGCATAAAAAGTCTGGATAACCATCCAGGTAGTCAGTCCATGTGTGGGGCAGTTCTTGACAAGCGTCTTCATACGTTCCCAAGCCTGGGCAACGTGTTCATTATCCAATTGCCTGAAATTCATAATGTTACTCCGCAATTGAATAATTTTAGTAGGGGGATAGTACTTCCCTATAAAAGAATCTTTGCATTTACTCCAAGAATCGATACTGTTCTTGGGCAAAGATTGTGGCCACTCCTTGGCTCTTCCTCTCAAAGAGAAAGGAAAAAGCTTCATCTTGACGATGTCTCCATCCACTTCCTTGTACTTCTGCATGTCACAGAGCTCGATAAAGTTGTTTAGGTGCAAGGCAGCATTGTAAGTGCATCAAGTGCCCTCCCCTTGAGGTTTTGGAGTTTGATGACAAAACAGTTAAGGGACTGATGTGTTTGTGAGTATACACAGGAGAACAGTCCCTGATGAGGTGTTTAACCACCAATGTCGACCCCTCAAAATGTTGAGGAACATTGGAGAAATCGGTGCGCTTCCTGAAGAATGAAGATTCCTGAAGAATGAAGTTGCGCGAAATCCTGAGGAAGTAGGATCCTGAAGCATTCGGTTGAAGCTGAAGCTGAAGACGATCCTGAGGACGTTCGCGCTGAAGACGAAGTTGAAGCGTAGTCTTCGCTAAGACTTTTTATACTTCTTGAGTCGTAGGAAATCACCGCACTGTTGGAGGGGTTGAAGAAAACGAGTTCCGAAGGTCTGAGGAAGTGCTCAGTTAAGAATCCTGAAGAAAAACCCTGAGGAAATCTCCTGCAGTAGAAGTTCAGTTCCTCGGGTGTCTGAGACCTTGTTCTTCAGGACACTGAGGAATCTGTCTTCGGTTGAGGAGTCTGGAGACTGCGAGTGCAGTTCTCCTGAAGAGAGAGTTATCTCCTGCAGTAGAAGTTCAGTCCTCATGTGTCTGAGACGTTGTTCTTCAGGACACTGAGGTAACTAACTTTGGTTGAGGAGTATGGAGAGAGAATACTTTGACCGTGCCACGTGTTGCGTGGTGAGAGGCTAGAACATGTCTAGCAACGGTCATTTCCGAGGGCATGAGAGTAATTGCATGCATGGGCATTTATGTCCTTTCACCTTGGATTGCTCCGCGGCTATAAATAGCCACCCCCAGCCCCATTTGTGGGTTGGCTGCTCCGAGAGAAAAACTGACACTTGTCATTTGAGAGCAACCCACCTCTGAGGAAACTGAAGAACCTATGTGAGGAAAACCACCAGCCTGAGTAGTTGAGCATTTCTGAGGAAGTCGGTTCGAGTGATCCGAAGCTTTTTACTCTTGGAGACTGTGATCTTCCAGCCGGTGTAGAAGTCTTCAGTCTGAGGAAGTCAAGATGAAATTGTGACTTCCCGGAGTGACTGAATCTGTGAAGGTTTCGGGAGTCTACCTTGAAGACTCACCTGAGTTATTGGACGGAGTCTGAGGACTCTAGTTCAAGGAGAACAAGGTGAAGACTATGTCTTCTGAGTTGAATCTCAGCCTCTCCAACCAGACGTAGAGTTGTCACAGCAACTTGAACTGGTCTACCAAACCAATGTCTTCAATATCTGGTGCTATCTCTTCAACCTCTTAAGCTTCAGTATTTGCTATGTTGACTTCTTATGCTTCAGCTCTCCCTCTGCTCTTTGTCTTCATACTATGCATCTGAAGCACTTCTGCTTATCTGAATTGATTTATTTCTGTTGCATTATGATGAGCTGCCCTAATGATTACATTCTGTGAAGTTTTATTTCTTCATGATTTTGGTTACTTCTTCAGCTTCATGATTGCTTCAGTCCTGAAGAAAACCAAAATCTGGTAGTAAATTTGAAAATCTCCCATTCACCCCCCCTCTGGTCGATATATTGCACTTTCAATCGGTATCAGAGCAAGGTACTCCCTTGTTCTGTGTGATTCGGTTTAACCACCTGGAGTTTTAGTTATGTCGACCTCAGGTACAATGAGCGTTGCCTCAAACTGCCCCATCTTCGACGGGACAGACTATCCATACTGGAAGAACAAGATGAGGATGCATCTTGAAGCCATTGACAAGGATCTGTGGGATATTGTTGATCAAGGCATTCCTGAAGCAAATCTGATGACTGCTCCTGAAGTTGTCAAGAAGAACTGGCAGCTTGATGCATAAGCTCGAAGCATCATTGGTGGTCATCTCAACAAGGCTCAGTTCAACCGTATCAGTGGTCTGGATACTGCAAGGAAGATATGGACAAGACTGTCTAAAGTCAATGAAGGAGTCTCTGCTCAACGAGACTCACGGGTTGATACACTCCGCAGTCTCTTCAACAGATTCAAGAGGCTGGACAATGAGCACGTGCAACAAACCTTTGACAGACTCACTGACATATCAAATGAACTTCAAGCACTGGGTGCCGCTGATATCACAGATCATGAAGTTGTGAAGACACTACTGAGGTCTCTGGATGACTCATTTGAGTTCCTATCGCTGATGATTCAAGAAAGGCCTGACTTCAAGACTCTGGATCCAGCGGACATTCTCGAGCGCCTCAATGCTCATGAACTGAAGCTCTCTGAAAAACGAGATTTATACAGCTCCACGCCTAAGGTCCGCGCGCTAAAAGCTAGAGCACGAAGAGTGTCCTCTGATGAAGAGTCTGAGGCTGATACTGATGATCCTGAAACTCTCAGCCGTGAACTCGCTCTCCTCACCAGAAAGTTCCAAAGATTCACGAAGAAGAATCGCTTCGGAAATTCCTCAAGATCGTCCTCAAGAAAAAGCAAAGATGATGACTCTGCCGAAGCAAGAAAGAGAGTCTGCCACAAGTGCAAGAAACCTGGGCATTACATCGCTGAGTGTCCTTTATGGGAAAAGGAAGCTAGACTGAAGAAGAAGAAAGGGAAAGATGACAGTTCTGACGAAAAGACTAAGAAGAAATCCTCAAGATCCTCAAAGTCTGCTGGATACAGAAATAACAGTTCCCGTAAGGCTCGCGCATATCTCGGAAAAGAATTGGACTCGGAAGAATCTGGTTCCAACCCTGATGCTGAGGAAGAAGAATCTGAAGAATCTGAGGGTGTGGCCGGTCTGGCTCTTGCCACGACGCTTGTCTCAAGGTCAATCTTCAGCACTGAGGAATCTGGTCTGTCACGTGTTGATGATGAAGCTGAAGACACAACCCCTGCCTTCTGCTTCATGGCCAAGTCCTCCAAGGTATCTTCTTACTCATCATCAGATGATCCCTCTGATGAAGAACCTGATGAAAACTATGCTAAACTAGCTAAACTTGCATCTAAGCAACAACGTGCACTTGAAAAGATTCAGATCTCACTAAACAAGAGTGATGATATGTTGGTTGAGGAAATTACAAAGACTCAAAAGTTGACTGATGAATCAAAAATTCTTCAGTCAAAGTTTGATGACTTGTTCAATCGTCATGAGGCACTCCTTACCGATCATGAAAAGCTGGCCCATGAGTTACTCATGAGGAAACAAGAACTTGAACGCGTAAGGATGTCTCATGACGATCTGAGGAAAGAAAATTATTCACTCCTCTCCCAACAGATCATCATGCCACAAGAAGGATTCAATCCTCCCTGTTTAAAATGCATTGAACATGATCGTATCATCTCTGTGCCTAGTTCCTCAATGTCTTCAGACTCTGTTATTTCTATTGCTTCTGTGGTATCTAACCCCTCATCTGAGGATACCATAGACATTGCTGAAGAAAATGCTAGGCTGAAGAATCTACTGGAAACCGGCATGTTCAAGTGTCTGAAAGGACATCAGACCCTTTGTGACATCCTCAAGAAACAGATCCTCAACAGGAAACCGAGGAAAGAAGGTGTCGCATTCACTCGGAAACTCAACCCTGATGGGTCTTACTGGAAACCTGAACAATATTCTGAGACCACTTGGGTTCGGGCAAAGATGCCTCCTCCTGATCCCTATACTTTATCTGGTTATGATGTTGTTTCTTCTGATGTGATGATTGAGGCTTTTGACTCAAACTATAAACTATTTAAGAATGTTAATGGTGAGGTATTTGCCAGATACATCGGAACTAACTGCAGGAACGGTCCTCCAGTCAAGCAGATCTGGGTTCAGAAGGACCTCATCACTAACCTTCCTGTGAATGCAGATGAAAATGAGCTAAGGATATCATCTGAGGACGATACCTCAAAAGGAAATGATTATAATCATGTATCTGCTAACCATTTTGTCCACAAGGAAGCTCCTCATAAGAATGCTTATTCATTTGCTTATCCTGATGCCACCATCTCACACCCCATTAGGTCTCATCACTCTCATCAGTCCTCATGTGCCTTAAGACCACCCATTAAGATGTGGGTGGTTAAGAACTTACCATCCTTGCAGGGACATGTCCTGAGGCAATTACAAATTCTGCAGATCATATGCCCAGGACAACATCATTGGAGTCAGTTGAAGGATATTTATATTGTTTGGTTTCATAGAATCAATCCTGAGGAACATCCTGAGGAATTAATTCTGAGGAACCATAAAATCCTCAAACTGAGACTGGCTCATAACTTGCTGTATGAGATACTAATTCCTTTGCAGGGAAAGACTGAATGGGTGATGGACAGTGGATGTACAAATCACATGACTGGTGACAGAAGCCTTCTTATGGAATCATCACTGAGTCCTTCTTCAAAGAAAACCATCACCTTCGCTGATAAAGGTAAAAGTAAGGTATTGGGTCTCGGCAGAGTGGCTATCTCTCGAGACCAACACATTGATAAAGTCATGCTTGTTGAATCACTTGGATACAACTTGATGTCTGTATCTATGCTCTGTGATCTTGATCTCGTTGTTGTCTTCGGAAAATATGGTTGTATTGTCTATATGGTTAGCGATAACTCCATTGTCTTCAGTGGAGTTAGGAAAGGTGATCTATATATTGTAGATTTCTCTGAAGGTCCTCAGGTTGCTACATGCCTCATGGCACGAGCTTCAGAATGCTGGCTATGGCATCGAAGACTCGGCCACCCTAGAATGAGGAATCTCCAGAAGCTGGTACTGAAGAAACATGTCCTCGGAATTGAGGAAATCAGATTCACGAAGGACCGGCTATGTGGTGCTTGCGAAGCTGGAAAGATGACCAAGGCCAAGAATCCTGCCAAGACCATCATGACTACTACAAGACCTCTGGAATTGCTTCACATGGATCTATTCGGTCCTCCAAAGTATTCAAGCTTTGGAGGTAATATGTATGGTCTTGTTATTGTTGATGATTTCTCACGATACACTTGGGTGCATTTTCTACTCTATAAGTCAGAAACCCCAGAAATCCTCAAGCGCTTCGCCCTCCGAGTCATGAACAACTACAACCTGAAGATCAAGCACATTCGAAGCGACAGCGGCACTGAGTTCAAGAACTTCGGTGTGGAAGAATTCCTCGATGACTCAGGAATCACTCATGAATTCTCTGCGCCTTACACTCCTCAGCAAAATGGAATTGTTGAAAGGAAGAACCGAACCCTCATCGAGATGGCTCGCACGATGCTGGCTGAGTACAATACTCCACTCAAGTGGTGGGCTGAAGCAATCAACACTGCATGCCACATCGTCAATCGAGTGTATCTTCACAAGTTCTTCAATAAAACATCATACGAGTTAATGGTCAGTAAGAAACCCAATGTAAGTTACTTCAAGGTATTCGGTGCACCTTGCTGGATTCGTGATCCTCATCACCAATCCAAATTTGCACCCAAAGCATGTGAGGGTTTCATGCTTGGTTATGGTATCAACTCGCACACCTACAGAGTCTTCAATATTAGTCATTATAAAATTGTTGAGACTGTAGACGTGCGATTTGATGAATCTGATGGCTCCCAAAGAGAGCACCTGCCACATGATTTAGATGAAGCACCACCTGAAGAACAGATCAAGAAGATGGGTGCTGGTGATATCATTCCTGTGGATCATCCTGAAGAAATCCACATACCTCCTGCTCCTGAAGAACATCCAAATCCTGATGCAAATAATCCTGATGACGATCCTGATCCTGAGGCTCCTGATACCCCTGAAGCTCCTGAAGCACCTGAAGCAGATGCAAATGAATCTGACGACAGTGACGAAGATGCGCCTCAAGATCATCCTCCTCGACTTCCTCGTGTGGCAAATGAAGTTCAAGTGGACAGAATCCTCGCTGACGTCAACCTACCAGGTCCTCTTACTCGTGCAAGAGCTAATCGTATAGCTAACTTTTGTGGGAATTTCTCGTTTGTATCAATTTCAGAGCCCACCAAAGTCACCGAAGCATTCCAAGAAGCGGAATGGATTCAGGCAATGCAAGACGAACTTCTTCAGTTCAAACTGAATGATGTTTGGGAATTAGTCAAACGTCCTGATCCTCGAGTTCATAATGTCATCGGCACAAAGTGGATCTACCACAACAAACTCGATGAAGATGGACAAGTCATCAGAAACAAAGCTCGTCCCGTAGCTCAAGGATATACTCAAGTCGAGGGGATCGACTTCGGTGAAACCTTCGCTCCTGTTGCTAGACTTGAGTCCATTCGTATTATGCTTGCATTCGCTAACCATCATAATATCAATCTATATCAAATGGATGTGAAAAGTGCTTTCCTAAATGGTAATATCAAGGAAGAAGTATATGTTGCTCAACCTCCAGGTTTTGAAGACGCAAAGAAACCTGATATGGTGTACAGATTGAAGAAAGCCCTCTATGGACTGAAGCAAGCCCCTCGGGCTTGGTATGACACACTAAGGGACTTCCTCATCAGCAAGGGCTTCAAATCTGGTTCCCTCGATCCAACTCTTTTCACAAAACGATATGATGATGCATTATTCATATGTCAAATCTATGTTGATGACATAATATTTGGATGCACTAACAAGAAATACAGTGAAGAATTTGCATTCTTGATGAGTGAACAGTATCAGATGTCGATGATGGGCGAACTGAAGTTCTTCTTAGGGCTCCAAATTCGTCAACAACGCAACGACATCTTCATCTCTCAGGAGAAGTACCTCAAGGAGTGCCTGAGGAAATTCGGGATGCAAGACTGCAAGGGCATCAAGATACCGATGCCCACAAATGGACAACTTGGCCCTGATGAAAATGGCAAGGACTACGATCAAAAGGTATACCGCTCCATGATAGGTTCTCTGCTATATCTATGTGCATCTAGGCCGGACATACTGTTGAGCGTTTGCATGTGTGCCCGATTCCAAGCGGCACCAAAGGAATCGCATCACCAAGCGGTGAAACGAATTCTTCGATATTTGGCTCACACCCCGTCGCTAGGCTTATGGTATCCAGAAGGCACACAGCTGGATCTCGTCGGGTACTCAGACTCTGATTATGCTGGAGATCGAGTGGATCGGAAGTCTACCTCAGGAACATGTCACTTCCTCGGACGTTCTCTTGTGTGCTGGTCATCGAAGAAGCAGAACTGCGTCTCCCTCTCCACCGCTGAAGCTGAATACATTGCTGCTGGGGCTAGCTGCTCACAGCTTCTTTGGATGAAGCAAACTCTGAAGGACTACGACATCAATCTGAAGAAAGTACCACTGCTATGTGACAATGAGAGCGCCATCAAGATCTCTCAGAATCCAGTACAGCACTCGAGGACGAAGCATATTGAGATTCGGTATCACTTTCTTCGGGATCATGTATTGAAGGAAGATATCGTCATCAGCCACGTGAAGACTGAAGACAAACTTGCTGATATATTCACTAAGCCTTTGGATGAGAAGCGATTTAGCACTCTGAGGTGTGAGCTAAATATCTTAGATTCCTCAAACGTCCTGTGAATGGACACACATCCTAACGCTTAAACAATATCGAAGAATCCTGATGCGCAACACACGATGCGTCGTACTCCTCAAATCATGAGGAACTACCTTGCTAAGTGTGAAGAAATTAACGTGGAATTGACTCAAGATCCATACGACAATTTTATGGTATCAAGTGTCTCATTCCCTATAAGGTGGGTAGCGCCACCGCCCAAACACGTCAGGATTGGTTGTTTCTCAACTTCCTCAGGATTTGTTGTCTCTCAACTTCCTCAGGATTTGAAGTCTTCATTACTGATGATTATCGTGTTTGTCCTCAACAGCGTTCACCTATAGTTATTGTTCTTCAACTTTTGCTTCTTCATCTAGGTGAACGTGATCGGACCCGTCCCTCTGTGCTCACTTATCTAATCTGTCTATCTCATATGCGTTCATCCGGAAATCATGTATTCCTCAGACTGAGGCCATTTGTCTTCATCCTCAGCCCATGTCCTCAAGTTCCTCAAATCACGGATTTTCTGTTACAACTGTATTCAATTTGTTGCGATTTTACCGCACGTCGTGATTATCCACCATTAAGATAGCCACTGAGGATCCCAACAATCTGGGGCAATCTCGTCCACAAATTTCGCAACCCCCTCAGCCTTTCACCCCTCTATAAATAGCCATCTACCCCCCCCCCCCGGTCATTTCCCCCACCGCTTCTCTCACTCTCGCGCCGCCGCCCTTGAGCTCCTCAAGCTCGTGCACTCACGTCGCCTGAGTTCGCCGTCGTCGGAGACGAAGACTTGTTGTTCCTCAGCATTCGCCTCAAGTCTGGTATGCTTATTCCTCAGTGGATTATTCCTCAGCGTATTATTCCTCAGTACTGTTGTGTCCTCAAGCCAGTTAAATCCTCAACTGTACTGCTAGCTTTCTGAGACCTATACCTATGCCTCATTCCTTTGTTTTCCTCAGCCTATTCCTCATGAACGCATATAACCGTACCCCACTTCCCTCGCAACTTAATTCTGTCACAGGTACATGTCTGCTGAGGAATCGTATGGTTCTCATAGTCTCACTTCATTTGCAGCTCAGCTCGAACGTACAATTCCTCAGTCTCCTCAGCTGAAGAAAATGGCTCCTCGGCGCAAGCACAATGATACTGCTAGAGACCTACCTCCTGAGCTCTATGAGAAACTGAAGACTCCAGAACGTGAAACTGCTGATGATCGTAAGAAAAGGGTCCAGAAGATCACAAGAGAATGGGCCAAGCGTTGGGTGGCCTATCAATGGCTTAATCCTCAACACGAGGAAATGTTTGCCGTTAATCCGCCATTGAAGACCTTGGGTATCAAGGCTCGACCTCCACCTGCACCAGGCGTCATTCCTGATCCCACAACAATGCACACTCCTGAAGACTTTCATGATGCATATGCTCAATATCTCAAGCGCAGTCGGAGCCGTGTCAGGGATCTGGTTTGTGACATGACTGCATCAATACAGATTCCGCCTCAGGATCAGTCTCAACCCAGACAACAACCTCCGCCTCAGCACCGCAAAAAGGCTCCCGGCATGAAACCCTCCCGGAAGACCTCAGCTAAGCCTCAAATTGTTGGCTCCTCATGTCAACGCACGGATGGGGCTGCCCCCTCCTCAAGGATACGCACTGATGAATCTGGTGCTCCTGAGGCCTCAACCACAATGCCTCAGTCTCAACTGAAGACCAAAACTGTTCTTCAACGCGGCCCTCGCCCGTCACCAAAGAAAACTGCTATGCGGGGCGCCATTCATCATACTCCTCAATCCTCTGATGATGAAGATGAATTTGAGGATTTGGCCGGCTTCGTTGCCACTGAAGCTGATAAGATTGAATATGTGAGTGATGCGGCCAGACGCAAAGCTGAAGCAACGGGCTCAGAAATCCCGCTTCTCCTTGATCCCAAGAAGATCTTGGAGTACATTGAAATTTGGTCTGTCAAGCCTGACACTCCGCTTGATGATTTGGACATCCCTAAAGACATCAAGTTCTATGTTCAACAGTTCCTCATAAATGAGATTCATCAACGTGATCTTCAGAAACAGTTGAAGGCCAAACTGAAGAAAGTCCACAGTGACTTCAAGAAGAAATCTATCACTGAAGTTACTCCTCAGGAGTTCACAGAGCATCAATGCGAAGTTCAACGTCTCAACATTGAGTTCGCTGCCAACCGTGCTTATATTGGTAAATCCAAGGAACGGATCTCACAACAGATGGCAAAGCTGATGAAGCTTCGACAGCCTGCTTCCTCAGTACCCACTGATACCTCTGCCAAAAGCCTCAAGCGCATGCCTGCAGCCCAACCCTCAACTCCACCTGCTGCAAAGAGGCCTACTGTTGAGGACCCCATTGATGCTACGCCACTTTCCTCAGCTCCTCCGACAAAACAGGCCGCTGATACCACCGCTCTTATTTCTGCTGCCTCAACTCCACCTCAAAATCCTCTGCGCAGTTTAATCGTCTTCACTCCACCCCCTGCTGCAACACCAATTGTTCCAACTCCTCCGTCCCCACCGCCACCAGTTATCACTGAGATTGAAGACATGGACGTCGACATTATGGATGATGGAACTCCTCGTGTCCATGATGAGGATTACGGGCCGACCAACTCGCCCACTCATACGGTCTTCTCACCTGAGCCTCACTCCAACACTGTGACTGAGGTGCTTCCTGATACTTCTCTACAGTCTGAAGAATCAGTTGGAGCATCGTCCTCAGCGTCTGATGCTGATGACCCAGAAGCCACAAGTGCTCCCACAAACTCTGCTGCTGATACTGATGCTGCAGCAACCACGACTACTTATACTGATGTTGCTGAACCTACCACTGCTGATCCTCAGACAGATCCACCAGCCGCTGAAACTGAAGCTGAAGCCGAGCAAAGCACAAATGCCCCTCCTGAAGCAGAAAACAGTACAAATGCTGATGTTGAAGCCTCAAAGGATGGCTCTAACGACAAACAGGCTACATCACCTCGTCTTCCCAAGGACCTCACCACATCTGTGCCTGAAGCATCTGCTGCAGCTCCGCCTCAACCTCAAGCCTCTCTTCAGATTGAAGTGCCTCAAGTGCCTTCACCACCTCAAGGCCCAATTCAAGCTCGGCCTTTGTGTCCGAAGCAGAAGCAACCGTTCTTCCGTGACCTTGAAGCTGATGATACCCCAAGCTTTGATGCTACTGACTTCTTCAATGCCATGAGTTTCTTCCAAGAGGGGATTCAAAATCCATATCATTCTGCTCCACCTCGAAAGCTACTGAGGTTCTGGACTGCCACTCAGAAGAACTATTATGCTTCAGTGCTCTACAAGCAAAACAAATTGTTTCCTCACAAGCATATTCCTCTGCTGGATATGGAAGCTCTTCCCTGCTTCAACAATGTGCTTTAGGATCTGCATCATGCCAAGTGCTTCAGTTCTGCTCTGAATGCATACACTGGAATGAAGAGCTTGTGCTTCAGTTTTATGCCACGTTGTATGTTTCAGGAAATCCTCTGGATATCAACACTTGGGTCCTTGAGTGGATGACTGAGCATCATCACTACACCATCACTGTTCCTGAAGCAATTGATATTCTTGAGTTGCCTCAGTGCACTTCCCCAGCTGCCTGCTCCTATGGGGCTCAAATTCTTCGAGATGACCTGATGAACATGCTAATGAAACCTCAGGCCCCTGAAGCCCCAGCTCGCACAAAGTTTCCTGTCTCTGAGCTTCTGTATCTGCCAAGTACGTTGTATCGGATTCTGGCGAAGACCTTCTGCCCCATTAAAGGCTATGAATCCACTGCTGAAGAAGTCATTGGCATCATGAAGAACATACTCCACAACCTTTGCATGTCTGGGCCAATCAACGTCCCTGACTTCTTCTTCAGAACTATGGTTGATGCAGCACAGAATACTCATATCCTGAAGCCATATGCGCCTTGGATCATGAAGCTCATCCGAGCCGTGACTGGACTTGATTTCCAACCTGATCACCTGAATCACAGGACCTATCTGCCGCCTGTCGAAGTGCTTCAGCATACTATTGCTTCAAACGATAAGGGCAAAGGCATCTTCTATGAAGAAGTTCTCCCGACCAATTCCCTCGGTGGAAACATTCGTCATCCTCAGTCTCACACCACTGATGAAACCAGAACTCATGCCTCAACTGAGGATACAACTCAGGCTCGAGTGATGACTGACCGAGAGCTTCTGATTAGTCTTCATCAGAAAGTTGATAGAAATCATGATTGGGTCAAGCGTCAGTTTTCTGAAATACTCAGCTACATGGCTCAGACGCATTCTTCAGTGAAGAAAGTGCATCAGTATACTCCTCATACATATCAACATCTTGATGCCTTGATGAAAGAAGTACTCACCCCTGAAGACCTTGCAAATCTGAATCTTCAACAGGCTCCGATTCCTGCAATCCGACCCCCGAGGCAATTCAGACGCTGCACACAACTCCTCCTCCGGCCATGGATTCTTATTCCTCAAACCAGGAGATGACCGCTGAAGAAGCTGAAGACACTGCTGCCTGCCCACACACTGCAACGGATTGCCTCAGGCGTGACTCACCTCAGCCTTGAAGCATCTTCAATGGGGCGTTAGCTTCAGTTTTTTCCCTTTTTTGTTCATTTTATGACAAAGGGGGAGAAATTTGTTAGTCTTCAAGCGGGTCTTAGTTATGGGGTTCTTCAGTTACAACTCTCGTTCTTCAGATATTTTTTTAACGAGTTGTAAACTGTTATTTTGGTGTTTGCCTGATACTATTCCTAAGTTACCTCATGCTATTTCCTCACGTTTTTCATATATGCATGTGATTATCTCTGCAAACATCTCTCTCAGTGCGTTGTTTAAATTCCTCAAACACTTCATAACATGCACTGCTTCAAAAATGCCTGGATATAGGGGGAGCTCCTCATATAACCCAAAATGCTTTAGATATTAAACATTCTTCAACTTATATGCATATCCTCAGGGGGAGCTTCATTATATCCAGCTTAATAACAGAAATGTTCTTCAAAGTTTTTATTCTTCAAACTCATAATTTTATCCCCGTTGAAGCTTAACCTGATTGTCATCAAATCACCAAAAAGGGGGAGATTGTAAGTGCATCAAGTGCCCTCCCCTTGAGGTTTTGGAGTTTGATGACAAAACGGTTAAGGGACTGATGTGTTTGTGAGTATACACAGGAGAACAGTCCCTGATGAGGTGTTTAACCACCAATGTCGACCCCTCAAAATGTTGAGGAACATTGGAGAAATCGGTGCGCTTCCTGAAGAATGAAGATTCCTGAAGAATGAAGTTGCGCGAAATCCTGAGGAAGTAGGATCCTGAAGCATTCGGTTGAAGCTGAAGCTGAAGACGATCCTGAGGACGTTCGCGCTGAAGACGAAGTTGAAGCGTAGTCTTCGCTAAGACTTTTTATACTTCTTGAGTCGTAGGAAATCACCGCACTGTTGGAGGGGTTGAAGAAAACGAGTTCCGAAGGTCTGAGGAAGTGCTCAGTTAGGAATCCTGAAGAAAAACCCTGAGGAAATCTCCTGCAGTAGAAGTTCAGTTCCTCGGGTGTCTGAGACCTTGTTCTTCAGGACACTGAGGAATCTGTCTTCGGTTGAGGAGTCTGGAGACTGCGAGTGCAGTTCTCCTGAAGAGAGAGTTATCTCCTGCAGTAGAAGTTCAGTCCTCATGTGTCTGAGACGTTGTTCTTCAGGACACTGAGGTAACTAACTTCGGTTGAGGAGTCTGGAGAGAGAATACTTTGACCGTGCCACGTGTTGCGTGGTGAGAGGCTAGAACATGTCTAGCAACGGTCATTTCCGAGGGCATGAGAGTAATTGCATGCATGGGCATTTATGTCCTTTCACCTCAGGTTGCTCCGCGGCTATAAATAGCCACCCCCAGCCCCATTTGTGGGTTGGCTGCTCCGAGAGAAAAACTGACACTTGTCATTTGAGAGCAACCCACCTCTGAGGAAACTGAAGAAACTATGTGAGGAAAACCACCAGCCTGAGTAGTTGAGCATTTCTGAGGAAGTCGGTTCGAGTGATCCGAAGCTTTTTACTCTTGGAGACTGTGATCTTCCAGCCGGTGTAGAAGTCTTCAGTCTGAGGAAGTCAAGATGAAATTGTGACTTCCCGGAGTGACTGAGTCTGTGAAGGTTTCGGGAGTCTACCTTGAAGACTCACCTGAGTTATTGGACGGAGTCTGAGGACTCTAGTTCAAGGAGAACAAGGTGAAGACTATGTCTTCTGAGTTGAATCTCAGCCTCTCCAACCATACGTAGAGTTGTCACAGCAACTTGAACTGGTCTACCAAACCAATGTCTTCAATATCTGGTGCTATCTCTTCAACCTCTTAAGCTTCAGTATTTGCTATGTTGACTTCTTATGCTTCAGCTCTCCCTCTGCTCTTTGTCTTCATACTATGCATCTGAAGCACTTCTGCTTATCTGAATTGATTTATTTCTGTTGCATTATGATGAGCTGCCCTAATGATTACATTTTGTGAAATTTTATTTCTTCATGATTTTGGTTACTTCTTCAGCTTCATGATTGCTTCAGTCCTGAAGAAAACCAAAATCTGGTAGTAAAATTGAAAATCTCCAATTCACCCCCCCTCTGGTCGATATATTGCACTTTCAAGCATCTTCTCCTGCTCCTGAGAATTGATCTTTCATAACAAGGTTAAGCAGAGCAGGTTTAATCTCATAAGAAGGTGCTGAAGTGGCAGGTGGAGCAATAGGAGTGCAGATAAAGTCACTGTTGTTGTGACTAGTGAAGTCACACAACTTAGTGTTTTCATTGGAACCCATAGTAGCAGCAGGTATTTTTGGTATTTTTGATTAAGGACACAAAAGTAAAAACTGAAAGGTAAACTAACAAGACTAAAAAGCAAAGGTAAAAGATAGTGTGCAACTCCCCTATCTTGTAGACTTGAGTCACCGGCAACGGCGCCAGAAATTTGCTTGATGGCTTCTCGCCCCTCGTTGGTTACCCCAAGTGGAAGGTTTGAGATGCAGTGCAGCAGCAAGTTTCCCCCGGTGAAGATACCAAGGTTATCGAACCAGTAGGACTCAGGAGATACATGTAGGTGGCAACGTCGCCAGAAATTGCTTCCTGACTAGGGTGTTGTCGTGGACCTGCACACATTAACAAATAACTTTGCTCCCAACGAGTACAGAGGAGTTGTCAATTCCTCCGGCCTTGTCGTTTACAAAGGATCAACGCAAGAGATAAAAGGTGCAAAGGAAAGTAAAAGCTAAAAGTAAATTGAGGGTGTGAACAATAATGTGAAGATGGACCGGGGTCCCATGATTTTCACTAGTGATGTATCTCTCCCAAAAGACGATAAAAGTGCTAGCGAGGTAAACAAATCACAGCTGGGCAATTGACAGGATTAGGAAGGCACCGCAATGCTAACTATGCTGCAAAGAAAGGAAGGGCTCAAAAGCAATGACAGTACGCCAAGGTAAGTAGACCGAAATCCATCTGCATCTACTACGAATCATCCACCTTGAGATATCTATCCAGAACATCTCGCTGGTATTAAGTTGCGAATCCCACCCAAAGTGTAAACTCAAAGCAACAGACAACTGCATTAAAAGAACTTTGTGTAAAGTAAACAATCCTTGCACCCGCAGGTACAAGCACCGTTGTTTTATCCCTGGTGGCAACAGCACATCCCCTAGTCTCATGTTTCTGTCACTCAAGCTAGATATCAAGGGGTTGAACCCACAATCGAGCATAACACTCTCTCTTGGAGTTGCAAATAAAATACTTGACCAAAGCAAATAGCGCAACGGAGAACATGCAAGAATTTACTCAAGAACCAAATATAAAATAGAAGAACCAAATATATTACTCATCACAATCTGAACATAGTCTCATAATCCATCAGATCCCAAAAAACTCAGCATAGCAACAGCAGAAATTACATAGATGCCTCGATCATGTGAGGCAGCTCACGAGGACTCGAAAGTGGAAGCACAAAAAGGGGAGAGATTCATCACATAGCTACTGGTCACGGACCCATTGTCCAAGGGGGACTACTCACGGCACATCCGGGAGGCGTCCATGGCTATGGATGGTCTCCCGGAGGGGGTTCCTCCTTCCGGCAGGGTGCCGAGGCAGCTTCTCCAGGCAGCCCCGATCTTGAAACGGCGGCGGCGGCAGTACAGAGGGGAGTTCGCGAGAAAGAGATCGATATTAGGGGTTTCCACCCTGAGGGGTAAATATAGGCGAAGGGGGGCATCGAGGGGACCTACGAGGCAATCAGGAGGGTCCCTGGCGCGGCCCAAGGTGGGGCCGCGCCACCTGCCCTCCTGGCTGCGTGGTGGTGGCCCCCCTTCCCTCTCTTGGTGATTCCGGAAGCTTCTGTTGCGCAGATTTTTTATATATTTTTTCCGGAATTTTTGGAGCACTTTTAATGGCCGGAAAACCTGAAATACAAAAACAGCAGAAAACAGAAACTGACAACTGGGTGCACTGAGTTAATAGGTTAGTCCAAATAGGTTCAAAAGTGTATGACAGTTCAAGCAAAACATGGCAAAGTCACACAAAACATGCATGGAGCAAGAGAAATTATAGATACGTTTGGGACGTATCATTCGGCAAGTGAGGCGCCTTTTGAAGATAATCACTTGCTTCTCCTGGACCTGCACACACACACACATAGCTTTGCTCCCAACGAGTTCAGAGGAGTTGTCAATTCCTCCGACCTTGTTGTTTACAAAGGATAAAGCGCACAGGATAATAATGATAGATAGTGATAGCAACGGAAAAGTAAATTGACAATGTAAACAGTGGTGGATATATGGACCAGGGTCCCATGATGTTCACTAGTGATGTCTCTCTCCCAAAATACGATAAAATAGCCATGCGAGGTAAACAAATTACAGCTGGGCAATTGAAAGGATTATGTGCGCAAACCAATGCTAATTATGCAAAACAGAAAGGAAGAGGCTCAAAAGCACGGGCAGTACGCCAAGACAAGTAGACCGAAATCCATCTGCATCTACCCACTAATTATCCACCTTGAGATATCTATCCAGAACATCTCGCTGGTATTAAGTTGCGAATCCCACCCAAAGTGTAAACTCAAAGCAACAGACAACTGCATTAAAGAACTTTGCGTAAAGTAAACAATCCTTGCACCTGCAAGTACAAGCACCATTGTTTTCCCCCTTGTGGCAACAGCACATCCCCTAGACTCATGTTTCTGTCACTCAAGCTAGTCATCTGGGGGCATGAACCCACAATCATGCATAACGCTCCCTCTTGGAGTCACTACCTACTACTTGGCCAAAGCAATAAACAACAACGGAGAACATGCAAGAGTTACTCAAGAACATAAATATAAAAGAAGAGAATCAAATATATAACTCAATCACAATCTGAACATAATCTCATAATCCATCGGATCCCAGCAAACTCAGCATAGCAATAGCAGAAAGATTACATATGTGCCTCGATCATGTAGGGCAACTCACGAGGTCTAATCCATGAAGAACAAAGAGGGGAGGAGAACATCACATAGCTACTGATCATGGACCCATGGTCCAAGGTGGACTACTCACGGTTCATCCGGGAAGCATCCATGATGGTGAGGAAGCTCCCGGAGGTGATTCCTCCCTCCGGTAGGGTGCCGGGAAGAGGTCTTCTGGTGCTCCCGATCTTGGAAGCGCGGCGGCGGTGGAACAGATGAGATATCACGAAAAAGGGTTCCGTCCCTGAGGGTTTCTCGTCACGGAGAATAAGTAGGCGAAAGGGGGCAGCCAGAGGTGGGCCAGGGGCTCCAGGCGCCCCCTGGCGCGGCCAGGGGCCTGGCCGCTCCCTCTGGCCGCTTGGGCCCCCCTGGCTCCCCTCTGGCCTCTCCTGGGCTCTTCGCAAAGCTTCTAGTACGCTGATTTTTCCTATATTTTTGCCGGAATTTTTCTGGTACTTTTAATAAGGGGGAAACCTGAAATAGAAAAACAGCAGAAAACAGGAACTGTCACTGGGGTGTACTGAGTTAATAGGTTAGTCCAAATATGATCAAAAGTGTATGGAAGTTCAACAATATCATAGCAATATCACACAAAAGAGGCATGGAGCAAGCATAAATTATAGATACATTTTGGACGTATCAACATCCCCAAGCTTAATTCCTGCTTGCCCTCGAGTAGGTAAATGATAACAAGCATAATTTCTGTGGTGACATGCTAACAACCATATAAGAACTTTGTACGTAAAGCAATCAAGGCATGTAATTCAATTCAAGTCATAACAGACAAGAGTCTATATCTAGCATTGAAATAAGCAACATAAGAACATAAAGGTGCAAGAGCTCTCGCTGTCCGTGACTCGAATGTCTCCAAATGGTGTTTGCGTGCAAGAAAGGGGATAGGGATATACGAGAAAAGGTATTTTTATTGTTGAGAACTCAATCTACTAAAGTGTAACAATTGGTCTTCTTTGGAATCTTATCTTGACTCATCCCCAGACCACTAGTCAGGTACAAGCCAAAATGATCCACTCCTTTTCGATATTTTGAGCACTCATGCAATGGATGAGCGTAAGCAAGAAATTTGACACTTAGGATGGCAAATAGAGAATAAGGTGGAGGAGGAAGACAAAAAGGGTGTGAAAGGCTCACATCAATGAGGACAATCATAGGCGAGAGAAGGCCAAATGATAGATATGATGTAAGGTGTAGGGATTGCCATGCAACGGATGCACATATGAGCTAAAATCTCTCCAATGGAACTAGTGGGGGTGCATCCAACTTGCTTGCTCAAGAAGACCTAGAGATCATTTGAGGAGGCTCATCATTGGAATATACAAGCTAAGTTCTATAGTGTGAAGGTCCCCACATAGTTATATGCATGAATGATAATCTCTATGGAGTACAAGATATAAGATGGAGTACGAGTGTGGATCTTCTCAAAAAAGAATAGTAGTGTGCCCCCTTCTCTCTTTTTATTTCTTCTTTTTTTCTCTTTTTCTATTTTTTGTATTTTTTTTGTATTTTTTGGTGGCCTCAATGGCTCTTTCTATTTAACTCTCATTTGTTCTCTTTGGGATCTTTTAATTTGTCCACTTTGGGATCTTTTCCTCACTTTAGGGGCAACACTCTATATATTACAAAAAGTATAGAAGATCTTTCACACTTTACAAAGTACTCAAATCATAAAGAAAATGTAACTATCATGATGTATGTAAATGTATGCCTCTGCCAGTGTAGCAGGATATGCAATGATACTAGCGCGTCATGTAGCAATGATTAGGGCAAGGCCCAACTAGCATGAGGCTCATCGATCAAGCAAGCAGCATGTATGACATGAAGATCAAGTCATGAGAAGGTGGATGTTGCATGGCAATGTATCTCGGAAAGGCTAAGGAAATGCCTTGATAGGTAGGTATGGTGGCTGTTTTGAGGAAGGATATAAGGAGGCTTATGATGACAGAGCGTATCGTGCCAAGGGTTTGGATGTACCGGCGAAGGTGGACGCTAACTCTCAGAGTGAGAAAAAGCAATGCACGACACAGGAGAGGCTAGCAAAATATGGGAAGGTGGAAGTGTCAACTTTCGAATACTCACATTAGTCCGAAGAACTCATGCACTTATTATCGATAACTCTCAATCTAATAAGGAGGTTCACAAAGAGACAAGTACCCCGAGGAGGAGTGTATGGGGGTTTGGTTATCCTTGCGCATCCTCGACTCATGGTACATGAGTGTACTCTAATATTCGACCCCTCGGAAGAGTAGTGATCCAACTAGTAGCTAAAGTTCTCAACTAATTTGTAGGTTTTTGAAAATAAACACAGATTGCCCAAAATACGACATCTATCACTAATAGGCTAAAGCTCTTGACACCAAAATTCCAAACATTACTCAAAACAACACCTCAAAACTTTTGCAAGTTACTACTACAAAAAGAATAGCAACCTCAATTACCTACTTCAAGTCAAGACACAAAACTTAGTGCAACAGGCAAACTATCTAAACAAGATAAACATGAAAACTCAAGAGAGTTCCAGCAACAAACCAAACAAAATCTCTTTTAAAAGATAAACATGAAAGCTAAGAGCAAAGCATGACAGCAACTACGAAAATATAAAGAACACACACAACAAAGATAAGCAGGAAAAAGTCCTATGTTGTGTTCTAAATTTTGGAAGTGGAGCGTTTTTCTCTCCCACACAAAGAAATCTGTGTTCTAACTTGTTATGAACAGCAAGCAAAGCTAAAGAAAAATAAAAACAAAACCTAAGAGCGAGACGCTCCAAGAATAGCACATAACGCATGAAGCGATAAAAATATAGTGAAACGAGAGACGAACTGATAATTGTCGATGGAGAAGGGGATGCAACGGGGCATCCCCAAGCTTAGACGCTTGAGTCTCCTTGAATATTTCTTGGGGATGGGGGCATCCCCAAGCTTGAACGCTTGATACTTCTTAATCTTCTTTCATCATCTTCCCTCGCACACTTGAAAACTCCCTTCATACATAACTCATCATAATCTGATTAGCGAGGTTAGTACCCATAATAAAATAATTTTTTTCTCTACTGGAAATAAGGATAACCTTGAAGATATACTGTTTATCAAGAGTGTAAAAAGGTTTTTGCAAAGAAAAATAAAGCTTAAGGTTTTCAAAACGAAGAAAAGGCAAAACAGGACAGAAACTGTGAAAAACAGACCAGCAGGTAAAAACGAATTTTTTAGGGATACTTATGCTACTCAAATCAAAAAACTCAGAACATACGAAAGTTTCGTAATTGTATAGAGCACTCTGTGTAAAAAATTCAGCTCAAAAAGATGAACTGGGATTTTTCTCTGATTTTTCTAGTCACGAGGACAGAATCTGTTTTCTGGACAGCATGTCACAACTTTCACTTCCCTTGTCGTATGACGCTATAAAAGGCACAAAGCTTGAAAATTAAAGATACAATGATGTTGATACAGTAGTAACAATCATAAAGACCACTAAAAACATAAGAAAAAACAAAAAGTAAAACCTAAATTCGTTGCGGGCTGCCTCCCGAAAGCGCTTCTTTAAAGCCATTAGCTAGACTTAATGCAGAAAGATCAAGTCTTTTCAAGAAAATAACTAGCCCGTGTGACGGACTCAAAAGGCAACTTAATCTTTTTCCTAGGTAAGTGTTCCATCTCTTTCTTGAGAGGGAATTGGAATTCTATAATCCATTCTTTCATATCAATAACAGCACCTACGGTGCGAAGAAAAGGACGTCCCAAAATAATTGGACAAGAAGGTTCATATTCAATGTCCATAATAGTAAAATCAACGGGAACATAATTTTCATTGACAATGATAAGAACATCATCTATCTTCCCCAAAGGTTTCTTTACGGGAGAATCGACGAGACGAACACCAAAAGAACAAGCATCAAAAGGTTTCAACTCAAATATATCATACATTCTTTTGGGCATAACGGAGGTACTGGCTCCAACATCACATAAAGCATAGCAAGAAAAGTTATTCAACTTAATTTTAATCATAGGATCCCAACCATCTTCTAGCTTTCTAGGTATGAAGGCTTCTAACCTAAGCTTCTCCTCCCTAGATTTGATGAGAGCATTAGTGATATGCTCCGTGAAGGCAAGATTAAGTGTGCTAGTGTGGGGGTCTCTAGACATCTTGTGAAGGAAACGAATAACTTCAGAAAGAGTTCAATTATCAAAATCAAGGTCACTACTATCAAGTAAAGTGGTAGTGGTGTCCTTTAGGCTCACTTGTTTGGAAGCTTCTATAGTCATAGGAATTTCTTCTTCTACGGTTGAGGTCATAGCATCACCATTAATAGGTCCTATGGTACTAGGGGTGCATTGGGTGCTAAGAGTTTGGATATCCTCAACCACTTGGATAGTAGCAACAGTATGGTGTGTAGGAAGGCTCTTAATTCTATCCTCTTCCTCCTTTTCTCTAGCCCATCTCTCTTTGAGTTTAGCCATCATCCTAATGTTTTCATTAATTTGTAATTGGATAGCATTCATAGGAGTGACCTTCCTCTCCTCAAGGGGAGAAGTTCTAATTTTAAGAAATTCTACTTCATGGGCTAAATTGTCTACCTTTGACGAGAGGGTATCTAGTTTGTCTAGTTTTTCCTCTACACTCTTGTTTAAGGCCTTTTGGGTAGTGATAAAGTCTTTAAGCATACTCTCTAATTCAGAAGTGGAGTTTTTGGTGCTAGGATAAGTGTTGTTGTTCCCATAGTTGTTGGAGAGGAACGGTCTAGGATTGCTACCAAAGTTACTCCTATAAGCATTGTTGTTGAAGTTGTTTCTTGAGATAAAGTTCACATCTACTTGATCCTGAGCAATCAAAGAATTTAAAGGAACATTTTGAGGATCAATAGGAGATTGCTTGGTAAGTAGAGACATGATCAAGTCAACTTTTTCATTTAGGGAGGAGATCTCCTCGACAAAGTTTACCTTCCTACCTGTTGGAGCTCTTTCGGTGTGCCATTGGGTATAGTTGGTCATCATATCATCGAGAAGTTTTGTGGCAGCACCAAGTGTAGTTGACATAAAGGTTCCTCCCGCGGGCGAATCTAACAAGTTCCGCGAGGTAAAGTTTAATCCTGCATAAAAAGTCTGGATAACCATCCAAGTAGTCAAACCATGCGTAGGGCAATTCTTAACAAGAGATTTCATGCGTTCCCAAGCTTGGGCAACGTGTTCATTATCCAATTGTTTAAAATTCATAATAAAGCTCCTCAACTGGATAATCTTAGCAGGGGGGTATTACTTCCCGATAAAAGCATCCTTGCACTTATCCCAAGAGTATATGTTATTCTTAGGCAAGGATTGAAACCATATTTTAGCTTCATCCCTCAAGAAGAAAGGAAAAAGCTTAAGCTTAACAATATCACCATCTACTTCCTTGTACTTTTGCATATCTCAAAGCTCAATGAAATTATTTAAATGCAAAGCAGCATCATCTCTAGTACCAGAAAATTGATCTTTCATAGCAAGGTTCAGCAAAGCAGGTTTAATCTCATAAGAAGGTGCTGAAGTAGCAGGTGTAGCAATAGGAGTGCAGATAAAGTCATTGTTGTTGTGACTAGTGAAGTCACACAACTTGGTGTTCTCAGAGTAACCCATAGTAGCAGCAAGCAAGATAGCTATTTTTTTATTTTTTGATAAAAGACACTAAAGCAAAAACTGAAAGGTAAACTAACAAGACTAAAAAGCAAAGATAAAAGATAGTGTGCAACTCCCCTATCTTGAAGAGTGGAGTCCCCGGCAACGGCGCCAAAAATTTCCTTGATACATGAGATAACTTCTCGCCCCCGTTGGTTACCCCAAGTGGAAGGTGAGATGTAGATAGCGGCAAATTTCCCTTAGCGAAGATGCTAAGGTTTAGATTGTCTCCAGTAGGACTCCAAGGTCAACAAGTAGGTGGTTCGGCAAGTGAGGAGCCGTTTGAAGATAATCACTTGCTTCTCCTGGACCTGCACACACACAGATAGCTTTTCTCCCAACGAGTTCAGAGGAGTTGTCAATTCCTCTCGCCTTGTTGTTTACAAAGGATAAAACGCACAGGATAATAATGATAGATAGTGATAGCAACGGAAAAGTAAATACTGAAAGTAAATTGATAGTGTAAACAGTGGTGGATATATGGACCAGGGTCCCATGATGTTCACTAGTGATGTCTCTCTCCCAAAAGACGATAAAATAGCCATGCGAGGTAAACAAATTACAGCTGGGCAATTGACAGGATTATGTGCGCAAACCAATGCTAATTATGCAAAACAGAAAGAAAGAGGCTCAAAAGCACGGGCGGTACGCCAAGACAAGTAGACCGAAATCCATCTGCATATACCCACTAATTATCCACCTTGAGATATCTATCCAGAACATCTCGCTGGTATTAAGTTGTGAATCCCACCCAAAGTATAAACTCAAAGCAACGGACTACTCACGGTTCATATAGAGCAGCTCACGAGGTCTAATCCATGAATAACAAAGAGGGGAGGAGAACATCACATAGCTACTGATCATGGACCCATGGTCCAAGGTGGACTACTCACGGTTCATCCGGGAAGCATCCATGGTGGTGGAGAAGCTCCCGGAGGTGATTCCTCCCTCCGGAAGGGTGCCGGGAAGAGGTCTTCTGGTGCTCCCGATCTTGGAAGCGCGGCGGCGGCGGAACAGAGGAGAGATCGCGAAAAAGGGTTTCGTCCCCGAGGGTTTCTCGTCACGGGGAATAAATAGGCGAAAGGGGGCAGCCAGAGGTGGGCCAGGGGCTCCAGGCGCCCCCCCCCCCTGGCGCGGCCAGGGGCCTAGCCGCGCCCTCTGGCCGCCTGGGGACCCCCTGGCTCCCCTCTGGCCCCTCCTGGGCTCTTCGCGAAGCTTCCGGTACGCTGATTTTTCCTATATTTTGCCCGGAATTTTTCTGGTACTTTTAATAAAGGGGAAACCTGAAATAGAAAAACAGCAGAAAACAGGAGCTGGCACTGGGGTGCACTGAGTTAATAGGTTAGTCCAAATATGATCAAAAGTGTATGGCAGTTCATCAATATCATAGCAATATCACACAAAAAAGCATGGAGCAAGCAAAAATATGTATCTTTGTGAATCACCATTGTAGATGGCAGCACCACGCCCTTCGTTCAACTTAGGCTCGTTCCTAGAGAAAGACAAACTGAAAACTGATGGGTCAAACTTCACCAATTGGTTTCGTACCCTGAGGATTCTCCTCGTTCCCCTCAAAATGGCATACGTACTAGAGGGCGCGTTAGGTGACGCACCAGCAGATGATGCCAGTCAGGATGAGAAGAATGTCTATCTCTCCAAGACTGATGATTACAACCTGGTCCAGAGTGGCATGCTCTACTCCATGGAGGCTGAGCTGCAAACGCGCTTTGAGAGGATGGGTGCATATGAGATTATCACCGACCTCAAGGCCGTCTTTGCACCTCAAGCCAGGGCTGAATGGTACGAGGCTTCTGAAGCCTTCTTCTCGGCTAAGATGGACGAGCACAACAGCGTGAGTGAGCACGTGGTCAAAATGTCTGGCTACGTTCAACGCTTGAATGCTCTGGAATGTCAGATTCCAAATGAACTTGTAGTTGATAGGGTGTTGCAGTCGCTTCCCCCTAGCTACAAAGGCTTTGTGCTGAACTAAAACATGCAGGGGATGACTAAGACCCCTTCTGAGTTGTTCGCCATGCTGAAAAGTGCTGAGGTTGAGGGCAAGAAGGAGCACACTGTATTCATGGTCAACAAGACCACTGAATTCAAGAGGTCAAGCAGACGGGACAAGGGAAAGAAAGGAAGACCCAAGAAGGATGGCAAGTCAGTTGTCGTTCCTCCCAAGGCACCTAAGCCCAAGCCCGGAATTGAGTGCTTCTACTGCAAGGGTGAAGGTCACTGGAAACACAACTGCCCCAAGTACCTAAAGGACAAGAAGGCTGGAAAGGTTGTCAAGAGAGACGAAGGTATATTTGATATACATATTGTTGATCTTTTCTTAACAAGCGCCGGGAACACATCCTGGATACTTGATACTAGATCTGTCGCTCATATTTCTAATTCCATTCAGGGACTAAGGAATAAGAGACGCTTGCTGAAAGATGAAGTGACGATGCGCGTGGGCAACGGCTGTCAAGTTGATGTATTGGCGGTCGGCACGAAGCATCTTAGTCTCCCTTCGGGATTAGTCTTGGTTTTGAATAAATTCTACTATGTACCCGCGTTGAGTGTGAACATCGTTAGTGGCTCTTGCTTGAAGCGAGACCACTATTCTTTTAAGTCTGATACAATTGGTTGTTCGGTTTATAAGGATGATGTGCTTTATGTTCATGCACCGGAGCAACGTGGTTTATTCGTACTTGATCTCGATGGTGACGTGTGTCACATCAACAATATAGAGGCCAAAAGATTAAAAAGTAGTGGCGAAGAACACATGACGATGTGGCATTGTCGACTTGGTCATATTGGTATAAAGCGCATGGAGAAGCTCCATAAAGATGGACTTCTTGAGTCATTGGATTTTGGATCCCTTGATACATGTGAACCATGCCTCATGGGCAAAATGACAAGACTCCATTCAATGGCATAATGGAGCGTGCGGATGACTTATTGGGTATCATACATACAGATGTATGTGGACCCATGAACGTCTCCACACGCAATGGTCTTTGTTACTTCGTGACCTTTACTGATGACTTGAGTAGATATGGGTATGTTTACTTGATGAAGCACAAGTCTGAAACCTTTGAAAAGTTCAAAGAATTTCAGAGTGAGGTCGAGAATCAACTCGGAAAGAAAATCAAGCACCTTCGATCCGATCGAGTTGGCGAGTATTTAAGTCACGACTTTGGCGATCATCTGAAGTCTTGTGGCGTCGTACCACAGCTTACGCCGGCAGGCACACATCAAAGGAACGGTGTAGCCGAATGACGTAATCAAACTCTACTGGATAGTGTGCGATCAATGATGTCTCATACCGACTTGCCTGTGTCATTCTGGGGGTATGCGTTAGAAACTGCCGCTTACGTTCTTAATAGGGCACCATCCAAATCCGTGAATACAACACCATTTGAGGAATGGCATGGCACGAAACCAAAGTTGTCTCACATGAAGATTTGGGGTTGTGAGGCTTATGTTAGGAAACTACAGCCTGACAAACTCGAATCAAAGGCGGATAAGTGCATCTTTGTAGGCTATCCAAAGGAAACTTGTGGATACACCTTCTACAATCAGTCTGAAGGCAAAATGTTTGTCGCCAAGACTAGGCACTTTCTTGAGAAAGAGTTTCTCTTGAAAGAGTTCAGTGGGAGGAAAGTAGACCTCGATGAAGTGACTGACCAATCACTCCAACTAGAAGAACCGGCAACAGAAATAGTTCTAGAACCATCTTCCACAGTGGGAGATGAAGAGAATGGCCAGGACGACATTCATAACGATCATGACATACATGATGATCATGATGAGAATGAAGAGGAACCTATTTTGCCACGTAGGTCATCAAGAGTCCGTCAAGCTACTGAGTTTTACGGACAACTTGTGAATGCAATCTCGGCTGTTGAGTCAGATGAACCTACGAGCTATAAAGAATCAATGGAGGACGCGAGTCCGAGAAATGGCTGGAAGCCATGAAATCCGAAATAGACTCCATGTACACCAACAAAGTTTGGACTTTGGTGGATATTCCCGAGGACCGCAAGGCCGTCGAGAATAAGTGGATATTCAAGAAAAAGACTGAGGCAGACGGAAAAGTTTATGTCTATAAAGCTCGACTTGTCGCGAAGGGGTTCCGACAAATTCAAGGAGTTGACTACAAGGAGACATTCTCTCCTGTAGCGATGATCAAGTCTATTCGGATCCTACTAGCAATAGTTGCATATCATGATTAGGAGATATGGAAGATGGACGTGAAAACTGCGCTCCTTAATGGCAACATTGAGGAAGAGTTGTATATGATGCAACCGGAGGGTTTCATTGATCCAAGAAATGCTGGTAAGGTGTGCAAGCTTCAACGGTCCATCTATGGGTAGCGTCTCGGAGCTGGAATCTTCGATTTGATAAAGTCATCAAAGCGTTTGGATTTGTCCAAAACGTCGAAGAGTTCTGCGTCTATAAGAAACTGAGTGGGAGCTCTGTGGCATTCCTTGTGTTATATGTAGATGACATATTGCTGATAGGGAACGATAGAAAATTCTCGGAAGAAGTGAAGGAATGTCTGAATGGACAATTTTCCATGAAGGACCTAGGTGAAGCTACGTACATATTGGGGATTAAGATTTATAGAGATAGACCTAATCGCCTATTGTCTTTGAGTCAAAGTACTTATATTGATAAGATATTGAAAAGTTTCAGTATGGATAACTCCAAGAGAGACCTCTTGCCAATTATAAAAGGTATCAAATTAAGTGTGACTCAATGTCCAACTACAACGAAAGAGAAGGAGGAGATGTCCTCAAAGCCCTATGTCTCAGCCATAGGTTCTCTCATGTATGCTATGTTATGTACCCGGCCGGATTTAGCGCTGGCAATTAGTATGACTAATCTCTACCAAAGTATTCCGGGAATGGCCCACTGGACCGCAGTAAAGAACATCCTAAAGTAATTGCGAAGAACAAAGGATCACTTTCACGTTTATGGAGGAGTTGATGAGGAGCTCACCGTAAAGGGTTACGTTGACGCAAGCCTCGGCTCAGACCTAGATGACTCAGAATCGCAGACGGGATATGTATTCATGTTGAATGGTGGCGCAATTAGCTGGAGGAGCGACAAACAGTTAGTCGTCGCCCAATCTTCAATGGAGTCGGAGTATATTGCCGTTTGCGAAGCGTCAAATGAAGCGATGTGGCTGAAGAAGTTCGTGATCGAGTTTGGCGTCTTTCCTGGCTGCACAGACCCCGTGGGAATCTTCTGCGACAACACGGGTGCCATTGCTAACACGAAGGAACCAAGAAATCACTCTACAACCAAGCACATACTTCGAAAGTTCCATGTGACGCGGGATTACGTCAGGGATGGTCACACTAGGATTCACAAAATACATACGGATCTGAACGCAGCAGACCCGATGACTAAACCTCTTCCACAAGGCAAGTTTGAGGAACACCGCGAGACTATCGGTGTTAGGTACATACCGGATGTAAACTAGTGTAATTTGTACTCTAGTACAAGTGGGAGACTGTTAGATATGTGCCCTAGAGGCAAATTAATAAAGATATTTGTCACATATCCATTTTGTTCATAATACGTTTTATACTGTGCTATAATTGTATTACTTGGAAATACTAATACACGTGTGGTATAAAACACAAGTCCCTAGTTTAACTCGGGTAAACTAGCTCATTGGGCAATTGATTGATCAAGCTTTCCTGATCATGGCGACACTTAAGTCCATTGACAATGAGGTCATATCATTGGGAGAATAATGTGATGGACACACACACACACCTAAAGCATTGTAATGTGATCGGTCACATAGTTCAGCATTGCGATGACTTTGTAACGTATGGCTTAGTCCTTAGACCGTAATGATCATACATAACTTTCATCTATGAGGAGACTTTGATTTGTATCCCACCGCCTGACTGAAATATGCTGGCTATAACGATGCACTTTGGATATTCCGAAATAGATGGTTGATGAGTATGTTAATAGATCAGAGCGGGATTTGTCAGTCCAAGTGATGAACAGGTACTCTGGGCCCACTCGGTGATATTGCATCAATAGCTTGCAAGCAAGTGACTAGGTCACAGGAGATGCAATAGGCACGAACGAGTAAACTTGTTTGTTGAGAATGATATGTGAACACGGTATGTTGGATACCGAGGATCAAACCTCGGACAAACAAAGTACCGCAGCACAAAGGGATTACGTCATATCGTTAACGGTTTCCAAAAGCGATTGAAGTTCATTCGATGAAAGTGCAGGGGCTGTCAAGGATTGCAACCAAGTCCAATTGACTATTCATTGGTCAATGAGAGTGTATCGATCATGTCTATTGTTTCCCGGACCGTTAGGGTGTTACACTTAAGGTCAATCGATGCATTGTGATAGATTCGGGATCATCGGTGAAATAGGAGAAATCGGCGGAATAGTTTCGGGGGAGAACGGAAGTTGTTCCGGATATTTTGAAAGGTTCAAAATAAAGTTTAAGTGTATCTAATAATGTTTTATTATTTAATTATCTGAATTAAATATTAAAATATAATTAAATTAATTAAAAAATGGAAAAAAGGCTATATGGGCCGTATGGGCCCATTAGGGGAGGAGGGGGTTTCCCCCCTTGGGCTTGGCGCCAAGGGTGGGGCCCATCCCCCCTCCCTGGTCGGCACACCCCCCTCCCTTGGGAGTTTAGTTCCACCCCGGGGAGGGGAGGAGGATGGCACCCCCCCCCCTTGGCCTATATAAGGAAGGGTAGACCCCCCTTTTTCCAACACACAGAAATCTCTCTCCCTCTCCTTCTCCTACCTAGAGAGTGGACTCCCCTTGTTTGGAGTCTGCACCTGGTTTGGAGTTCTCCACCATAGCAGGTCGTCGCTCTGCCGGAGTCGGGATCTGAATCTGTCTTTCTTCCGCTGGTCGCCTGGTTCGGGGCCCGGAGGGAACATCGATTGTACTGTACGTGTATAATCTCTTAGAGGCACTACACCAGTGGTGCTACTTCATCGCTGGAGGTCAACCGGGAGTCTCCATCGCCGGTGGTCTTCTACACGACAGGGAGGTCGTAGTTCCGAGTCTATGTCATCCACGTTCGCAAGAACGTCTCCCTCTTTCGTTCTTCAAATGTATGAGCTCTGATTCCCTCCGTTACTTTACATCGCCATAGCATAGATCTTGGGTTCGGGTAACGTAGGTATGAAAAATTTGTGTTTTCTGCCCCGTATCCCAACATGAAAAACATCCTCTTCTCCTCATCGTTCACCTCCCTCGATACCTCCATTGCCTTTCTTGCTAGTGCTCGTGCATTCGGAAACCAGTCAATGATCTCCCTCAACCGCTCCTGCTTCACCCGATCTCTGGTCGTGATTCGTGCCATCCCCGCGTCCACTCTATCATCGCTTCTTAGGTGTGCCAGGGAAACACACTTGATTGCATTAATCACTGCGAGAACCACCAGCGCCCCTCGAGAGCAACGCAGAGAGAGGGGCAAAGAGGACGAGCCAGTAGTTGCGGGCTCGAATGACCGCCGGGTGGGTCGAGGCGAACAATGCCAAGCTCTCAACGCCCCTTGGCAATGCTGCCATGTCACCTCCACATGTACCGTTTTCATCTTACCTACCATAAATCTATAATACCTAAATAGTTTATCCCCACTAACTTATTTATCTTGAATTGCAAGCTATCCACATCATCAAGTAGGTTCATTATGTAGAAACTCTTCCATTAACTCTTAACTAGTAAGCTTGCACGTGCAACGCACGTTTCAAATATTGACCACTGAGACTCTTAAAAAAAGATGCTCCAAAAATATTATAAGTTAAATATACAATATTGTGATGTATTTTGAAAAGTGAGATACAACTCTAATCATGTTGATGTATATAAAGACAATAATACAAGCAATTGCCGACTAAAAGCTAAGAAAAAAGTTGAAGGCTCAGAGCTTGCGTGGCACATCGGCCATGGCTACGTCATGTTGTCATCTCTAAGATACCCCATGCGGCTATGACCTGTGAGGGCATCCGACATTTGCAAACCACGTGATCAAGCTCTGCATTGAATTTGTGCTTTATAAAAATTATCACACTTTTGTGTAAACTTGCAAATAGCCTTAGATTGAGTATTGGAACTTTACAACACTTGATTACGATGCTGCAAAACTTAGAACTCACACCTAAAAAATAGATATGTAACATACAAACATCAATTACATTGAACCAATATTCTAAACAAATCTAAACACAAGACTTTCTTCTTCCAGAAAAGAATATTTGTTGCAACTACTATCGCCAATATTAGTTCGAAGTAATTTTAACGATTTAACAAACAAATATCGACAATCAAGGCCATCCATATGATCGCGTGTCTCAAGGCCATCCATAGATTTCACGTCACAGATGCAAAACTTTGCATATAATTTCTTATTGTTCAAGAAAGAAATATAACAACTTGTAAATAATTGAATATACAAACAAAAGAAATATGATTAAAAATAAATGATGTAATATTTTGTGAAACGCAATAAATTCCATCTTTAAGTACCAATTAATTTTCATTTTCATTGGAGCTGACCATAGATTGTTGATTAAATCTTCCATATTAGAAGATAGCCTCACATGAAAGCACTTCGTCTACAAAATACAAGAAAGCTCTTGTTTTTGTCTTGAAAATATTCAACTTCCGTAAGAAGGCTATTATTTATTAAAAATACCCAGATGGAATTAATGAAGAATACTATTAGAATGAGATCTTGAGGTCCTTTCGGTGGGCTTTTCAAAGACTTGTAAGCCATAATTGTAGAAAATAATACAATCGATAATCCTATATAAATTCTTGATGTTATGATTATGCTTCTATGGAAGAAAAATGGTTGAGAAAATAATGACAGAAATAAGAAATCCTAGATCAAGCAAAGCCATAAATAATGATAGAACTATCTATTTTTTATTTCAATATATACAAATTTTAATTAGAGTATAACAGAACTCTATAACTTCTCATCCAGTTCTAGTTAGAATATATACATAGCTTACCATGAAACCTTTTTAATACAGTTAGTTGTCATGCATGATTCCTATAGATTCAATCCCTTTAAGAACCATTTCTCATTCACAACTCCAACCGATTCAAGAAAAGGAGGATATCAATTTGATTCCCTTTATAGTTTCATGATTCAATCCTAAGCGAGAACTGTAAATGAACATGGCAATGTATTCAATTTAGAATTAGAGAAAAATTTAAGATGAATCTATAATCCTGCAAATAGATGTGTTACTCTCCAAGGTAGGCAAAATATCAAATGTGATGGCATGAAAGTTTGCATCATTCCTTGACAATTCTGTCATTGTCATTTCTTTTGTACTAACAATATTGTCAGAAACTGAGAGGTACCTACAGTACAGGTTTCATCACAATATTACCCCGAATGATTTTCTCTTGTAAAATCATCTAGCACAACCGAGATGTTATGGGGCTTCAGATACGGAAGGGCAGAGTATGCAGAGATAGTGGGAACAGTCCATGCATGCAGAGGAGAGCTAGAGAACTATGTCGATTGTTTCTGACGAAACTAAGCAGCACTGAGACAAATCCAGAGGAGACGGTTGACATATGGATGAAAAGGAGAAGGTACAAAGAATAGGATCCAGAACTTCTGGCGCTCGCCCTAGACCAAGCCCCAGTCAGAATTCAATGGAAATGAAAATGCACTTACAACTTGGAAAATTATGCTGTTACAACTTGAGAATGAATAAACAGTAGCAAAGTAATCACAATGAAGAGGGGGTCAATATAAAAAAACGCATATGGATTGCCCTAAAAAACTATGGATTCGTGGAATGAAATGTCATTACAGGTGTCCAAGATTTCAGAGACGTTTAACAACATGGAGCAGTACATGACATCGTTTTTTGGGACACTTCTAGAGGAGGCCCGGGGTGATATGTCTTCAAGAATGGAGTTCTGTAGCTCTGTATGCAAAAATGCTGTCATCGGTTAATGCAAATATGCAATGAGAAAGATGAAAGGATTTTAAGAGATCAACCTCGACAGATGGACCGATGGATATTGACCGAAAGCAGCAGATGTGCTACTTATTTCAGAAACAAGACCAGCAAATAAAGCTGATATTCTCAAACAGTCAAAATCCTGTATCATCCTATGGATTAGTAAGGTAAGGTTCTGGGTAATACGTTGACCGTCAAGGCATCGCGGTGGATGGAGACTGGGGCTGATGGAGATGAATTAACGGCAATAAATGGGTGTTTACAAGTATGAGAAATTGTACACCGAAGATTTGGACAAGTCATGGGAGATACTGGACAAGAAGCAACGGCTCTGAAATCCAGAAACTCATTTGTCAATGAAGAAGTCAATAAAGAACCACCAAAAGGTAGAAAGCGCCTCGATAAGTATAGTGATCAGAAGGAACAAAATGTCAGGGATGTGTGGAAATTCATCAAAGCGATGGTCCTTCTATGCTATGCACCTGACTAATATGGTAACATCTGATTGTGTTTGGATTTTGCTCCAAAGGGGGCTGACAATGGATACAAAAGTCATTCTGAACATGCTAGGGAAAAACATCCGAAAAGTTGTAAGTCTTTCAGTTTCAGTGTCTCCTTCCATGATTAATTTGCACTGCTCAAGCTATTAAAATGCTTTGGCGTGTATAAAATGCATCAAATTCCATATCTTTTATACCATGTGAATGTACTGTTTGTTGGTAGAGGCCAATAAAGGCATAATTAACCTGAAGAAACATGTCAGGTTAGAAGCTGAACCTGAAGAATTTGAAGGAGGCGGCGTGTGGGCGCAGGAGCTGAAACGCGTGCGTGGCTTGCGCTGGAGATAACCGGCGGCGTGTGGGGAGGCGCGTCCGATGGGGGTGAAGCAGCGCAGGCGGACTGGCTGGGCGGCGCGCCAGTTCGTGGCCGTCTCGCCGAAGCCGGTGCTTGCGGACGGGGGTAATCGGCATGGCGGGCGGCAAGGCCGGCGCACGCGGATGGGGGAAGGCGGCGGGCGGCAGAGGCGGTCGGAACGTGGCAGGGCGGTGCAGGAGGACGGACCGGGAGGGGCACCAGTTCGTGGCGGCCGGTCTGCAGCGTCAGGCGTCTGGCGGACGCGACGGGAAAGCCAGCGTGCGGGGCGGAGAAGAGACCCCGCTAAACATGGGATGAATCTAGTCCATTGGATATAGCGTATTGGACGTACAAGATGTATTGGATCAGCTCATTTGATGCTTTTTTATATTAGTAGTAGATGCACATGATTACATTAACTTTGCATGTGCATGCATCATATCACAAATAAATAATAACTTTTTTATGCACTCAACCTCATAATTTGTAAGCAACCTTTTTTATAGAAAATCAAATTATGAGTTACGTCGCATTTTAGTTTTTTATATGATTTTTTTATACACATCCATAGTTGCTATCATTGTTTTAGGTTTAACCAAGGATGAACACTTCTTCGCTGTCTCTACTCTCAACAATGTTTTCATCCCATTTCATCTGGCTGATATATTGTCAAGTAACTAAATTAACAAAACAAAAATCAAACTCATTTTTAGATTTTTCATCAATTTTTCTCTCACATGTTTTAAAACATAAAAGAAAATCTTAACAGTTTCCGCAGCAACGCACGGGGTATCATCTAGTTATATAAACACCCCGCAAAACCATTGTTAAAAGGAGTTTTTGTTGAGACTCATTGAAGACGCACTTGCACGAAAAAAGTTATGCAGACAACTTACAAAATGGTAAAATCTACTTCGTGGCCTACACGAAATTAGTAATCCAGAGCCAGCACACGACGAATCGGTTCGTATCCGTAACCGGCAGAATTAAACATGCAGAGTGATCATGGAAGAATGGCAGAAACGCCTCCCTCCACCACGACGCGACGCCTCCCCTCCCTCCCTCCCTCCCGTGTTAAAAAGTACGTGGTGGTCCGCACGTCCAACCCCGCCCCCCTGGTTTCCCGCGCGCCAAACTTAGCCTCCCCCTCTCCCTCTCCTACCCTCTCCTTCCTCCATCCCTCCTCTCCGGGAAGGCCTTTGGAGTTTGGATCCCTCGATCTCCAAGGCCTTCTCCTCGGACACCATCGCCCCGCCCACCATTTCTTGATCCATCCATTCTCCCTGCAGGCGATCACACGTCCTCCTCCGCCACCATCCCATCTCATCGATCCGATCGACCACGCCTGACAAACCCACGGAGGTGAGAGCGCTCCGGCCGGCCGGACGGACGGGTTCGCCGTTGCTTGACCCCGGGCGCGCGTACGTGTGTGCACAGACGTAATCACATATACGGTGCGGCGCGGCGGGAGATTCATGGCGTTCCATGAGGTCGAGGCGCCTCGACGGTGCTGAGTCGGCGCTCGATGATCGTCGGCGCGCGGTGACGGCGGCGGCGGCTCCTCGGTCGTCGACCCTGCGTGTACCTTGCCGTTCTTGCCCCCCGCGAGGTCGCGGCAGGGAGCGGCAAGATGAGCTGCTTGCCGTGTTTCGGGAAGAAGAAGGATGGCAATGGCGATGGAGGCGACGAGCAGGCGGAGTCGAGGGCGGGGCCCATGTCGCCGCCTCCCGCCGTGCAGGCGCCCGCACCCTCCCACTCCCCGGCTTCTGCCGCGCCCGTCGCCGTCGCTGCTCCAGCGCAAGTGACGCCGACCAAGCCGGCCGGCGGTGCGTTCGTCACAGCTTAGCCTCCTCTTCTTAGTTTAGATTTCCTCTCCCTCCTGCAGAATTGCGCTGAACGGAATCGACTGATGCAGAGAGCGACGCCAAGGCCAACCCGGAGGACGCCCTGCGGCAGACCATCGAGGGGAGGGCGTTCGCGTTCCGGGAGCTCGCGGCGGCCACCGACCACTTCACGCCGTACAACCTCGTCGGAGAAGGAGGCTTCTTCCGGGTGTACAAGGGCCAGCTAGAGAACGGGCAGGTAATTAAACAAAAACCAGATGAATATGATACGATCCATTGCAACTCTAATACGTTTTCTTTTAGAAAAAGGGAAAAGCCCAGCCTGTGCATCGATGGATGGGCGATAATACCTAGATATGTAAATAGATGTATCTAGATCTTATTAAGACGTAAGGAAGTCTCTATCAAATGATAGAACATATAAAAAGGAAAAAAAGTTTTTTTTGCACATTTTTTCACACACAATCTTATTAATATAGTATCGATTGAGATTTGGTTAAGTCTTAATCGATTGAAATTTAGCAAGTCTCATAAAACAAATAAGCTTTTCAAGCGTTTTGTAGTCTTTTCAAGCGTATTGTATTCTTCTAGACAGTGGTACCTCGGGTATAGATATCCAAAGCGACCGCTTTCAACCGGATGCATCCAGAGTTGATAAGTGCATGTTGCGTCTCTGGGAACAGGAAATACCACTCATGAATCGAGTGGAACGCCTTACAGATTATCTGGATTCTTTTTTACTATAGTCACCCTCGCTTATGTTAAATATGATATCATTTCTGCATTTTCATATAGACCATAACAACGCATAAGTTTTAACGTGAATTTGTGCCTTTAAATTCTTGTCAATCCCGTTTAACCAATTACGGAACATATTTATACTATTGATGGATGAAATGATATTAAAGGCATAATGCATCACGGTCCATAAATACGCAAAAGGTGATATAAAAAATAAACGATCTATAAACTTCGTAGATATGTGCTGATGTGCATGTACTGATTCGTTTGTGCGTTGATCGGATGGATGGATCAGAACGTGGCCATCAAGCAGATGGACAAGCACGGATTCCAAGGCAACATGGAGTTCCTGACCGAGGTCGCCAAGCTCAGCAAGCTTCACCAGGAGAACCTCATCGAGCTAATCGGCTACTGCGCCGACGGCGACCAGCGGCTCCTCGTCTACGAGCACATAGACTGCACTGGCACCTTGGAAGACCACCTCTACGGTATAAATAAATTTGTTGGAATTGCCCGGCCGGTGAACCTTCTTCGGTCAGGTTGCTGATCAAACTTGCCCGCCAATTCGGCAGACTTGCCGCCGGAGAAGACGCCGTTGGACTGGACGACGAGGATGAAGGTGGCCTACGGCGCGGCGCAGGGGCTCGAGTACCTGCACGAGAAGGCGGACCCGCCGGTGGTGTACGGGGACTTCAAGGCCTCCCACATCCTCCTCGACGCCACCTTCACGCCCAAGCTCTCCGACTTCGGCCTCCAGCAGCTCGGCCAGTCCGGCGGTGGCAACATGCCCATGGCGTCGCCGATGATGGGCGCCTTCGGCTGCCTCGCGCCGGAGTACGACCGCGGCGGCCAGGTCAGCATGAAGTCCGACGTGTACAGCTTCGGCGTCGTGCTGCTGCAGCTCATCTCCGGCAGGCGGACCGTCGACACCAGCAAGCCCGTCGAGGAGCAGAACGTCGTCACCTGGGTACGTAATTCACTTCACCACCTCATCCATGGATCACCATGGCCATCGACGGACGTCCATAAAATCTTGCTAACAAGGCTGTGCAATCTGCGACGCGATCGTGATCGAATTGCAGGCGCAACCAATGTTCAAAGATCAGAAGAGATATCATGAGCTGGTGGATCCCGTGATCAAGAGGGAGTACCCGTCCAAGGCGTTGAACCAAATAGTGGCCATGGCCTCCATGTGCTTGCAAGAGGAGGACTGCGTGCGGCCAATGATGGGCGACGTCGTCATGACGCTGGGCTTCCTCATCGACCTGCCACCGGATCCGCCCGCACCCGTCGTCGTCCCACCCCCAGCTGCCGCCCCGGAGCCCAAAAAGGACGACGAATCGCGTCGCTCTCGAAGCTCGTCGTCCTCTTCGGACGAGGAAGAAGATCGCGAAGAGGAGGAAGAGGAGGAGGAAGACGAAGAGCAGAGTTAATTAAGGATAAATTAATTTGTTCCGGGATCGGTTTTTGGGGAAATGGTAATAATATGCTTCAGATTTTTAATGTCGAGAACCATGTACGCCATGCATGTGGTTTGTTTGATGTGTCTGATGTGTAAGTAGTTTTATACATGAATTGATTTGGGAGGGGTTTCAGGAAGGACCGTAACCATGGAACTTGAACGGCAGTCAGGAGTAGAGATATTCGAAATCGATTTTTAATTACCGCAGAGTTGCCAATCTGATTAATACAACATGAAAAGCAGAATTCGCTAATCAAGAATGATTGGAAATTCGACACGAATAATATCGTTTCTGGTATTTTGTTATCTGAAACTATTTTAAGATTGATATAAATGTGCAAACGTAATTTAAAAAATAATTTCTTAATATATACTCTCTAAGATATGTTGGAGATACGGTCGGATTTGACCAATCCACCCCCTATACACGTCCATGGACGCGGTCGGTTACGATCGAAAACGGTGTCGAGCGGCCCTTCATATGATGTGTCGAGCACTCAAACATCTCAAATCTAAACTCTCATTTTCATGCAAATCCATACACGTCCATCATATAAGCGTAATATCATTCATACAATACATAGCTTAAACATCAGCTCTTTAGTTTTTTATTGTGGGTCTACATATGCTACACAAGACCACTGAGTAGCTGTGCGTGTACCTGATAATCTTGAGGAAAGAAAATCGATAAGTTGCTCTGCATCTTGATGCTTCCGGATTTAGATTTGCTTTCCATGCTTGTCAGAATCATTTGTTCTTGTTGTCCCGTCACACTCGTCTTCCACAATCATATTATGCAAAAGTAACTCAACATGTCATCATCTACCATAAACTCTTTGATTTTCACATCATTGCAGCTCCACTAACATGCTTGAAGCACTTTGAATGTCCTTTTCGCATCCTTCCTAGCGGATTCTTGCATCATTACAAAGTAGCTTTGTTTGTTACCTTGTGGATCAAATATAGTATTCATAAGTGTCACCCATTGAGGATATATACCATCATCAACAACGGCAGCGTCAGGCCCCAGGCAGCCTGGGTGTGTTGGCCTGGGGCGTAACCAAGAACACCTTTGTATATTGTAGCTACAGTAACACACTGCACCATGCAGTTTGCCTAGTTTGTTGGTAATTTATACCTCCGCCATTGATCGATAAGAAAGTATCCCATGTTGTAATCGCGGCCGTTGACATTGTAGTTGCACGACGGTGATTCACCATTGTAAAGTCGCCTGGACATGCATAGGAGATCGCTGAAGCACATTGGTGTTGTTATGAGAATAAGGCATTCCAAAGAAGGCATTCAAAATCCACAAGTCGTGTGATGCCACAACTTCTAGTATATGATTGATAATGAGTCAAAAGGTGTGGCTCCTATGTATATAAGAGGGTTATAATCCCTATAAATGAAAGATCATTCTTAGAGAAAGAGTTAGAAATGTGTCAAAATAAATTTGGGCAAGAATAAAGCAAAAAGAACAAAAGACGACCAACAGTACGAGCGCGGTCGCTCGTACCATGGGTCATACCAGTCTCCACCACAAGGTTTTCCCACTTCCTTTTATTCTGAAATAACATTGGGCGCAAAGATAACAAAAGGATCAATGACCTTCGATACGATCAGTGTGGCTCGTATCATGGGTCATACCATTACTTCTTGCACAAATTCCTTGGGTGCAAAGAGATTGTCGGCCTTCGATACAAGTGCTCTCGCTCGTACTGACAGTTGTATCGCACATAGAGAAAATGTCCCTTGGTTTTAGAGAGTTTGGTGACCTTCGGTACGAGCGGTATGGCTCGTACCATATGTATTAACCTTATTTTTTGCTTTACGAAGTATTAATAACTTTTTTTACTTTATACTTCCTCCGGTCTTTTTTACTTTGCATATAAATTTTGTCTTAAGTTAAGTTTGACCAAATTTATATAAAAAAATTATCATTCAAAATAAAATTGCAGATGTTGATATGTTTTTTCTATAAAATTGGTCAAACTTTATAAAGTTTGACTTTAGACAAAACTTACATGGAAACTAAAAAGGATCAGAGGGAGTATTTAATAATATACAAAGATCTCCTACACAATTTTGAACAAACCTTCATCACCACTATAATTTCCTTCATCATCTACACATGTTTTATTATAATCACTATCATTTGATTGGTCACACCCACACATTATAGATATTAGATGATGCCCCGCGCGTTGCTGCAGAAACTGTTAGTAAATAACATAATGTTTTAAAATACGAATTGTTTTATGAAATAAAGTATAATTTAATTATAAATTGTTTTTTAAGAAATATGTTTAGAGTAAAAATCTAAATAATAATAATGAAAAAACTAAATGCGTGATTATTGTTTGTTTATTTATTACCTTGACAATATATCAGTGAGATGATATGAGACAAAAAAATGTTGATTAGAGACACCGATGATATCACCTTTGGCTAAACCTATTACATATTAAATCTTTATCACATATAAAAATATAATGTGAGGTCACTCATATTTTGATTTTTAATTAAAATAATCTCTTCTAGATTGTGAAGTTGAGTGCATAAAACATTTTAATATTTATTTGTTATTTGTTGCATGCACATGTAAATTTAATGGTAGCATGTGCATGAAGTGTTATTGGAAACGAGTTTTTACATGATGGACCTATTTGATGATGTGAATGGCTTGCATGTCAAGATAAAGGCATGTACAATGGAAGCATCACTTTGGTGTTGCCCCAACCATCCACATAGATAAATTTGAATGGAGCAGTTGGTGTATGCAACAATCACCCAATGGAAGCTACTCCCTATGATGACATCATCTTACTTTTCTCTCTCACCTACTTTCCAACACATGCAACTTTCACTGGATTTAAACAGTACCACCAACAATTTGAATCAACATCATCAGGAAGCATATACACACTACAAATATTAGCAAACTTTATTTTCAAACAAAAAACTAGCAATCTTGATTCCCAAGCAATATCAGCAAGTATGGCGCATCGATGACACAAAAAATCTCACAGTAATATGACAATGTAAAGGTTTCCAAACACTCATAAAGGGAAGATTTTAAACACTTCATAGTTATTCGAAGTCTGAGACTGAATTTGATGGTGTATCCTTTGATCCTTCTGATGAAAAAACGCCTTGCCTCACATCTTCTATTCTTCTTTGCGTGTAACGCCCCTTTCTTGCACATATCTAGCACATCTACATAAAAAGCAAGACAAATGTTATAAATACAACTCAATTGGGTCTGAACAAAACAACTCAATTAATCATTCATTAAAATATCCCAATACATAGGTGATTGAAACAGGGGTGCAGTCCACTGCTCTCTTTCAGAAAAATGTCAAAGACACTAGCAGAGAATCAAGGAGACAAAGAGTTAATTTACTACCATTTAATTTGATCTTTTGCATAAGACTAGGAGGAAAAGGAGTCAAGAAAGTGAGAGCAAACATGGATAATTTATGCATGTGAACATTGGGAGTCATTTGAAAGTGAAAGCTATATAGAAACTGCAGAGGTTGCACCTACCCATGTATGGGTCTGATATGAAATATAAAAACTGCTATGCATATGACTCAAGAAACTATATATAACCAAATCTGCTATGAAATAACAAACAGAATCATAACAAGCATGGCACAAGCTGTGTGCCTCGAGCATTTTAAAAAACATGAACATTGAACTACATACCTTCCAGTCCTCCTTGAAAAGTTGATCCCCCAATCTTGTGACAACCTTCATGTGCATCTCCTTTGTCCATGGCTCCATTCTTGTAGTGTCAGCATTCAACATCTTTGTGAACTTGTCAAACAACTTGGTTCTTTCCTCTGCCATCTTAGCCACTGTTCGCTCCTTTGCTGCCTCATATGCAAGTCGACTAGCTTCTACCTTTTGAGCAGATAGTCGACTCTGCAATTCCATCAGCTCTTCATTTTGTGCCTTAGTGTCAGCTTGTGCTTGTAGAAAAGCATCAATCTGTTCTTTCATGATATTGACCTCAGTAGGTGCTTCCTTATCTTTTCCCTTGGCTTTCTTGGCACCCTTGAAACCTGGGGGACGCTGAGCATTCTCAGTTGGTACTGGTGATGTCCTCTTTGTTCCATCCCCTTCTGTGTACACATGAATCTTCCACTTTTGGCTCTCCCTCATAGCTTCCCACCAATGCACATACATGAACTGGTGTCCATTGCGGCTATGGTACAGTTCCAGAGCTTGCTCCATGAGTTGTTTATCACACCGGCCACTTGCATATGTGTCTCTGATCTGGTTGTATTAACCATTGAAAGAGGTTACCTTCTTTGTTGTTTTGTACCAATGGTTCTTGAGGTGCTTCACATCTCTCTTTCGGTCACTCTCAGTTGTGCTATTGTATGTAGCAGCAACCTCCTTCCAGTAGTATTCTGCCTTCTTTGCATTTCCATCAATAGGATTCACAGAGTTGCGCAACCAAGAACTAACATGTACAAAGGAACCAAGCATAAGGTTTTATTTGACTAAATAACTGACAAGATGCATAAAAATTGGAGAATCCAACCTAAACAAATTCTTAGATAGAATGACATGAGATATCTTTAATGTTCACATGACAAGAACGAGAGGATTTGGGGGTCGGGCTTACCAATCTGATGTTCTCTTCTTTTGTATAATATAGCCTCTGTCTGTCTTCATCATCTGCTTCCACATCAATTGTGACCCGTTTTCGATTGTTGGATGGATTTGTGGTCCTTGGAACAGATGTTGATGGGGGAGGGTGGTGATTTACTGGTGTCGGTGGCGGCTGTGTACAGAACATTGGATATTGGAAACCAAGTTGTTGATGGGCTGGCAAGGTGAAGCTGGGACGACTTTGGTCTTGAAGGAAGCTCATGAAACCATTAGGAGGACGATAATCCATTGCAACTGAAAGAAAGAAAGAAGAATTTTCTTATCATGATTCTATAGTACTATATAAAACTTGAGCAAGCAAGAAAAGAACACAAGATAGTATGCACAATTTGGAGTAAATTCAAAGTTAGTCTTATTACTCTTGACAACACATACAAGTTTATATCCAGAGAATTAATCTCTCTCTCTCTCTCTCTCTCACACACACACACACAGTAAAGTTACAGAGAATTAATTGTTTGCTTCTTCGCCAAATTTCTTCCAAATATGCTCAACCAAATCCCGTTTGAGCCGATTGTGCATGGACCGGTCAAGTATCTCAACATCTCTTCTAATCACGTTGGCGAACAAAGGTGTAGCCCCACTAATCGCCGTCGGCAGCAGAGCAGTAGATGATCCCAAAGCTTCATTCAAATCGAAAGGTAACTCCACACCCTTCTCATCTTCGAGTATCATGTTGTGCATGATCACACACGCTTTCATTATGTTGCAGATATCTATTTGATCCCAAAGTCGTGATGGTTCTGCCATAATTTTGAAGCGTTGTTGCCCGGGAAACCACGTGCTTCGCCGACTTCTAGTAGACGTTCAATGTCTTCAACAGTTGGCCTTCGCAAAATATTCCCCACCAAACTTGGCAATGACCCCTTTAGCAAAATTCTCAAGAGACTTGAGTGTTGTAGATGCACCTAGTTGAATGTGGTCATCTGTTTTGTCAGAAGGAACACCGTACGCCAACATATGCATGGATGTTGTGCACTTCTGTAAAGGTGATAGACCTGGACGACCGAGGGCATCTACCCTTTGAGTGAAGTAGGGAGACCACTCACCAAGCGCTTGAACAATGCGCAGAAAGAGGGGTTTTCTCATGCGGAACCTTCTACGGAAGTAGTAATCAGGATAGGTAGGATTATCATAGAAGTAATCTTCTATGAGAAGTTGGTTATAAAATTCTCTCTTCCTGTGAATATATGTCCTAGCGGCCGACCGACGCCTAGTACTTGGAGCTCCTAGTGCCTCATGAATATTGGTGGCTATTTGTGTAGCAAAGTTGTTGAAAATATTCTGTTGTGCCAAATAATCTTCTAGAGAGAACATTTCTGTTGGGTCAACACTGTCATCTTTGAACTCATCAGAACTCAATTGTGACATATTGCAAGTTGAGCTACAATTTAAATATGGATTAATAAGAATTATGCACATACATGTTAAGACAATTGGAGAGGACGCAACACTGAAAAATTATCACATGGGAACCTTGCTGTATATGAAAATTGTGACATACTTGTTCTAATACATTGTTATAACAAATCATATGTTGCACTATCAAAAGAATAGAACAGATGTGTAGAAATTGGTCCCAAAATGTCACTTTTTTGGTGGAACACACAAATTCTAGCATTTGTTTCCAAAGTATATCAAGTGGTACTTTCTGAAGACACAATTGATAATGAAACTACAATCTTGGATCAGGTAAATGTTCAAAGTTTTTAATCCAAACACAGTAACCAGCCTTCCTCAATTAAATAAAAAAATCCTAGATAAAGAAAGCAAACTGCTACATCGTGCATCCAGAAATTTAACTTAAGAAAAAAGACATGTTCTTGGACAGTCTACTGAATCCTAATGATAGTCTCACCACACTAGAAAGAACCTCGCAGCATAAGGGAATCAGTATTGTTCTTGGAACAAAGCTATGGACCGAATCTTAAAAAATCTTCAGAATCAACCAAACCCCAACCTCGTCTACTGAACCAAATTCATCTGGCCATGAGAACAACAAGAGACAGGGGAGAAGCAACTCATACCTTACAGGGAGAACAACCAGATCAGATCGGGCAAGACGTCTGATGTCACGAGAGTTTACTTCTCGCCCCTCGTTGGTTACCCAAAGTGGAAGGTTGAGATGTAGCGTAGCGGCAATTTCCCTCGGTGAAGATACCAAGGTTTGTCTCCAGTAGGACTCCGATAACGACAAGAAGGTGACAACGACGCCAGAGTTTAGCGGTTGTCGTGGACCTGCACACACAACAAATAGCTTTGCTCCCAACGAGTACAAAGGGGTTGTCAATCCCTCCGGCCTTGTTGTTTACACAGGATAGAACGCACGGGATAATAATGATAGTGATAGCAACGGAAAAATAAATAAAACAGTAAATTGATAGAGGGTGTAAACAGTATTGGAAATATGGACCGGGGTCCTATGATGTTCACTAGTGATGTCTCTCTCCCAAAAGACGATAAAATATCCATGCGAGGTAAACAAATCACAACTGGGCAATTGACAGGATTATGTGCGCAAACCAATGCTAATTATGCTATAAAGAAAGGAAGAGGCTCAAAAGCATGGGCGGTACGCCAAGACAAGTAGACCGAAATCCATCTGCATCTACCTACTAATCATCCACCTTGAGATATCTATCCAGAACATCTCGCTGGTATTAAGTTGCAAATCCCATCCAAAGTGTAAACTCAAAGCAACAGACAACTACATTAAAGAACTTTGCGTAAAGTAAACAATCCTTGCACCCGCAAGTACAAGCACCGTTGTTTTCCCCCCTTGTGGCAACAACACATCCCATAGACTCATGTTTCTGTCACTCAAGCTAGTCATCGGGGGGCATGAACCCACAATCATGCATAACGCTCCCTCTTGGAGTCACTACCTACTACTTGGCCAAAGCAATAATCAGCAACGGAGAACATGCAAAAATTACTCAAGAACATAAATATAAAAGAGGAGAATCAAATATATTACTCAAACACAATCTGAACATAATCTCATAATCCATCGGATCCCAGCAAACTCAGCATAGCAACAGTAGAAATATTACATAAGTGCCTCGATCATGTAGGGCAGCTCACGAGGTCTAATCCATGAAGAACAAAGAGGGGAGGAGAACATCACATAGCTACTGATCATAGAACCATGGTCCAAGGTGGACTACTCACGGTTCATCCGGGAAGCATCCATGGTGGTGGAGAAGCTCCCGGAGGTGGTTCCTCCCTCCGGCAGGGTGCCGGGAAGAGGTCTTCTGGTGCTCCCGATCTTGGAAGCGCAGCGGCGGCAGGACAGAGGAGAGATCGCGAAAAAGGGTTCCCGTCTCGGGGTTTCTCGTCACGAGGAATAAATAGGCGAAGGGGGGCAGCCAGGGGCCCACCAGGGGTCCAGGGGTCCCCCTGGCGCGGCCCCACACTGGGGCGCGCCAGGAGGGCGCCTGGGGCCCTGGTGGGTCCCCTCTGGCCCCCCCTCGGTGATTCCGGAAGCTTCCTGATCGATGATTTTTATTGGATTTTTCTCGAATTTTTGGATATTTTTAATATGGGGGAAACCTGAAATAGAAAACAACAGAAAACAGGAACTGACACTGGGGTGCACTGAGTTAATAGGTTAGTCCAAATATGATCAAAAGTGTATGGAAGTTCATCAATATCATAGCAATATCACACAAAAGAAGCATGGAGCAAGCAGAAATTATAGATACGTTTTGGACGTATCAACGTCGCCTTCTCCTCTCGTTCGCGCCTGCAGGCAGGACGGCGTCGGCGGTGGGATAAGGACGAGGGTGCGCCTCCTTCTCCTCTGGTTCGCCCCTTCCCCTGATACACGCCTCCCTTCTTCCCTTCCCGCTCCCTTCTCCCCTTCCCGCGCCTTCCCTTCTCCCCTTCCCACCCTTTGTAGCGCCTGGTTCGCGCCCTTGCCCTCGCTCCCGCGGGATTTTGGTGGGCGTGCGTGGTCCCGTACCGAGCGAGGCGACGGATCCCACACCGTGTCGCCTGAGCAGCCGCCTTGTCGCTTTTGTCAGGGAAGAGGCGAGTTCTTCTGCAGGAGTACGTTTTGTTCTGCAAGCCATAGGTTCGGTGGGCGTGGCGTCGAGCAAGACGATGTGGCAGCTGGGGCATCGGTCCAGAGTGGAGCGTTGGCCATGCCCTAAATAAGTTATCGGGGGAACTATTTATGTATCATAGATAAGCTCACGCGAGTAGAAGGAATGATTGAAGTTACAACCATCGATGAAACAGTTTGAAGGCGCGCAACAAGTCAAAGAGATGTGAAATAAGATAGGCGTGAGTGCTATCTCATTACTCGCGTCGGGCTCACAACATGCGGGGGAAGGGAACGCGACGCGACACTCCACGGACGATGCTCGCCAGCTGTTCGACAACGGGTCCGCCGTCATCGGAGCATAGGGGAGGAGAGGGAGGACGAGCATCCGCGCCTGAAGATTGCCATCGTGGGGTTCCGCAACTTCGGGCAGTTCCTCACGCGGACGTTGGTGCGGCAGGGGCACACGGTGCTGGCGCACTCCCGCTCCTTGACAAGCGCCGCCGCCGCCGTATCCTTCCACCTCGTGTCAATCCTCCACCGAGTGCCAAGTACCGCGCTGCTGCATTGACCTCCTTCCTTGTCAATTTCAGCAACAAGGTGCACCTCGTACAACCATTATATACAAGTTCACCAAACATCATCTTGGCTCAACTTTGCATTAGCTCAACCAGGTTGCTCCATGCAATGCAGCCAGAAGCCACCCGGGCAACCAAACACGCCCTAGATAACTGAATTTGTGCAAAAAACTGGACAACCAAACTTTCTTTACCACTGAAAAACTACACCATGATCAAATCAGAAGGATTGAAAGCTCGCAAGATGTCCCCAAAAGCCATGCCGAACAGTTATCTCAGGGGTGCTTCTAGTGTAATGCATCTCACCGAAGAACAAGATCCTCATTGTGCCATTCAACACCAAAGCCCTGCCTGCCACGTGACCTCCTTCCTCACCCCTCTCCGCTGGCCTCCAGCCACCACCGTCATAGTACACACACACACCGTCAGCACAGCTACCAACACTGTGGTGGCCATGACTGACGACATTTTCGATCACTAATGGAGGTAACACGTGCATGCTTTGGCAAGTATTTGCAGGTAGTTGGGGAAGGAAATCTGTATTGACGATGGGCTGCTATGCATGTCTGCTACTAATAAAGCTTGGATTGTCTTTTTGCTGATTTTTTTGGAGTACAGTAAATTAGTAATGAAGCCTTAATTGCTCCTACTAAAATCTCTTCAATGATTTTCTACACTCACGGCAAAAATCGGCATGATCGGATTAATCGAGGTAAGATATGAATTACTCTGGTCCTCTTGAATTTGTCCTGTTGGAGTTTCGATTTCGCGCCTCACCGGACAAATTTTCATACCCGCCCCCGCGCCAATCCAGTGGTCAGCGCCTCCCGCCACGTCATTGATCCGCGGCATCCTCCCGCGGATCTCCGATTTCGACCGTCCACTCCATCCGCATCGAACGGCAGGCACACCCTCCTCCCACCTCTCGTTCCCTTTAAAATCCCCTCACCCCGTCCCGCAAATCACAACACCAATCACCACCGCTCCTCCTCCAATCTCACATTCGCTCGCACCTCTACTCCATCAGCCATGTCCGGGCGCGGCAAGGGAGGCAAGGGGCTCGGCAAGGGCGGCGCCAAGAGGCACAGGAAGGTGCTGCGGGACAACATCCAGGGCATCACCAAGCCGGCCATCCGGCGCCTGGCGAGGAGGGGCGGCGTGAAGCGCATCTCCGGCCTCATCTACGAGGAGACCCGGGGCGTGCTCAAGATCTTCCTCGAGAACGTCATCCGCGACGCCGTCACCTACACCGAGCACGCCCGCCGCAAGACCGTCACCGCCATGGACGTTGTCTACGCACTCAAGCGCCAGGGCCGCACCCTCTACGGCTTCGGCGGCTAGGCTCTTCCTCGCCCCTCCCCTGCAGATTCCAAAAGCCTGATGAAACTGCGCCTTGTTTAGTTTGTTACTTCCTCTGTAGTTCGAAGTGAATCTTGGAGCAAAGTTATTCTCATATGGAGTTGGAAATCAAATCTGTCTCTCGCAAATACAGTGCTTGTGATTTTGTCTTGCTGTTTGATCTGTAGCCATCTCGGTTATGTATGAATGTTGTTTCTTCTGTGTTGAAATTTGTGTGCGCTTGGGGTCTAGATTGATTTGCCATCGTCTTACCAGTAGGCCATGTTGAAGCGCCCTTGCTCGCCAAACAATTTTGTTTGGGCGAATCATGCAATTTTCTGCTACTTACTATTTGATCTGATGCATTTATACTGGGCACCAGTGATGTTCCTTCTGTGGTGCAATAATGCGTGTTATTGGGATGGGATTAGTCTGCATTTCATTCATTGAGTTCTAGATTAATTTGCTATGCTCGACCAGAGTTCTAGGTGTGCAAATTTGTCTGAAACTCTTCAACAGTTACCAGTTCATGACGTGGTTACTGTTAACTGATACTGTAAGTTAACCAGAATACTCATTTGTGCTCCATTTCTGTCGATTTCTAGGTACCACAGAAACCTTTTAAGTACCTGATCAGTGACTCCATCTGCAGAATTGCCAATACACATACACGAAACCCTCTTCAGCAGCAGCGACAATTTCATCCTTCAGAGGAATTGGTTCTTATTAGTTTTAATAAGTACAACGAGGGAATGCCACTTGCAGTTCTGCTGTTTATTTGTTACTCAGTAATAATCATCTTGTACATTATACATTTTGGCAGTGGCAGCAACAACTTAATTCTTCAGTTTTGTACTAGTTTATCATCACAATTCTCCATATTCATTTTGCTAATCTCACATGATGCACTAGACTAATAATCCGTCTTGAGACCTCTCAATGTGAATATCAAGTTTTTTACTCCTTACTTGATGTGCTTACACCAGTGCGCATGGAGCTAGGAGCCTGCAAAAGTCCTGTATTAGCAGGTTTACAAATAGTAGAGAGCAATGACCTCTGAATCGTTGAATACTAAAAACTGAACTTTAGTAAGCGATGAAAAATGAGAATATCAGTGATGCATTGCATTTCGAGGAAGCTTCTTGTAGATTATCTTCATACCTCAAGAACAATTCGGATGAAGGAATAGTAATCTGTCATTGAGGGGCATGCTACAACAATGCAGCAAGTATACCAAGTTGAATTGATATTCACATTGAATCAGTGTCCTCTCTTGTTTTCTGGGTTTGAAATATACCGTTGTAAACGAAGTCTGTTCCTTGCAGAATGGCTGAAGACAGCCATTGTCACTCAATACATTCTTCCTTTGATACCTCAGGTCTGCACACCCTCCCAGATGAACAATCTCAGGAACACCTGTTATGAAACCGAACACTTGATACATGGAGGAGAAAAATATTATAGCCATAAACACCAAGAAATGGATGTGGGCTTCACTTAACTCCTGATTCCTGCCAATATGCTCTCCAAAACTGCCATTGAAGACCCCAAACCATCTAAACTTAAATCTCTGTTTTTCTTGCTGCTTGGCAGTTCCGTGTGCACTGCATGACAAATCTGAACATTCTTCTATTATAATCAAACAAACCTTTACATAGCTAATTACACGGACCCGATGAACGATTATGTTATAATCGGAGTTGTTTGGATATTTAGGCAAGTTCTGACAATCATTTCCATTGTTCAGTTGTTCACTATATTAATCACAAACCTGAAAGAGGTGAAATTTACTACAGTATCCATTAGTAGCCTTGTTTCTTGGATATTCGATGAATATAATGACTATTTTGTTATTCGATTTCCCAGTAAGGCTAACAGTTTTTTTTTCAGTGGCAATATGTTCCTTCTTTTTTGAAGGCAGTTGCAATATGTTCGTAATACAGCGACGTCCCATAATGTTTTCTTTTGTGTTCGAAATTTCATTCTGAAAGCTTTAAAGCAAATTTATTATGGAGGGCATCAAACATAAAGTAGATAACATGCCGATGTTTGTGATGGTATATGGTATATCAATAATTACAACTTGTTGATGGCCAAAATGGGACGAGGCAAGAGATTGATAGCAGAAAGTCGAACCTAAAAGGTCATTCCCAACTTCGTGTTTTTACCCCGTATTTCGAACTTTGATAACAGAAAGTCAGAACTTAAAGGTCATTCACAACTTTGTACAGCGACGTCTGTTCTAGAACAATACAGAAACCCATGGGCTTATGGGCATGTGTTATCTTACCTGTGCCTTTTCCATCCAATCAAAGGTAGAAAATCTACCATAAGCAATATATTGTTAAATGCTTGAAACTCGATTTGTTACTCAGACCAATTTGAGTTCTTAATCATTCTACCAAATGATTTCTTTATTATAGGAACTAAGACGTTTTTCCCTGGGCCATTTCGACCAACAATTGCAACTACCAAGTTCATACACTTTTAGAAAAAAATTTAGATAAAACAAGTTCATGGGCATGTGGCCACACAAGGAAGGATCGAATCCGGAATGATGTTATACGGGAGAGAGTTGGGGTGGCACCAATTGAAGAGAAGTTTGTCCAACATCGTCTGAGATGGTTTGGGCATATCTAGCGTAGGCCTTCTAAAGCACATGTGCATATCGGGCGGTTAAGGCGTGCTGATAATGTCAAGAGAGGTCGGGGGAGGCCAAACTTGACTTGGGAGGAGTCTGTGAAGAGAGATCTGAAGGACTGGGCTATCAACAAGGATCTAGCTCTTGACAGGGGTGCATGGAAGTTAGCTATCCACGTGTCAGAACCGTGATTTGGTTTATGATATCTTGTGGGTTTCAGCTCTAGCCTACCCCAACTTGTTTGGGACTGACAGGCTTTGTTGTTGTTGTTGTTGTTGTTGTATAAAACAAGTTCATACACTCAAGTCGGGGCATCATTCAAAGAATTAAGGGAACAAAAATATCAGAGATGGTGAAGGGTTTGTGACAAGGTGAAGCAGCTATTGTGAGTAAATAGCATAAAACTACTTCAGGGCTAGGTCACAAAAAAATACCGCTTTTGCTGATGTTCCAAAAGACCACCACTTCTTTGGTGGGCTGTCCCAAAAAACAAATTTTTTCGTCCAAAATAGTTTTTTGTCAAAAAAATAGTTTTCCACCGAAAAAACATATTATTTTCCCTGGGAAAATATTTTTCGTCCCACAAAGTCCTAATATTTTCCTCAAAAATAATATTTTTTATCCAAACATTTTTTGCCCAAAAAAGTATTTTCGACAAGAAAAACCATTTTTCCCAAATATTTTTGGGGCATTCACATTTGTGCCCCTAACTTGAGCCCACTACTCAGATTTACCCCTAAAAAAAATCATGTGCTCAAATTTGCCCCTCTTCCGTTAAGTGCACTTATAGAAATGCCCTTCCGTACATTTTCCATCCAGTCAAAGGTCTTTGACCGTTAACTTCTCTTATAGAAAAATTTAACGGTCAACGGCCTTTGACTGGACGGAAAATGTACGAAAGGGCATTTCTATAAGTGCAGTTAATGGAAGAGACGAAAATTTGAGCATGCTTCAAAATTAGGGTCAAATCTGAGTAGTGGGTTCAATTAGGGGCACAGATGTAAATGTCCCAATATTTTTTACATTAATTATTTCGGATAAACAATACTTATATATATATAAATATGTTCCCCTGGAAAATATCCAATTTTTTCGCAAATATATATTTTTTGCCTGATTTTTTTGGCCAAACAAGATTTTTATAAAGGAAATAATTATCTTTTCGGCCAAAAAATCAATTTTATACAGTTTTTTATTTTTACACGAAAAAGTTCTAGAAAAAGTTTTTTTGGGCATAAATTATTTTTTAGGAAAAATGATATTTGGATCGAAAAGAAATTGTTGAAAAAGTAATATTTTGGGGCCAAAAAAAATATTTTTCCTATGGGAAAAACCATTTTTCCTCAAAAATATTATTTTGCACGAAAAAAGTTTTTTTTGGCAGGAAACAATTATTTTCCCTGGGGAAAAGATTTTTTTAAGGGAGGGACCTAATTTTTTTTATTTTGTATGCAGGGACTTAAATGCAAAGTGTGTGTTGACTCTAATTTTGACGGGTGGGCCAGCCTTGTCATAATTCCGCTTAAAACCTAACCGCTGGGTGACTTGGGTTTTTTGGAACAGTCCACCAAAACAGTGGTGGTATTTTGGAACATCAGCAAAAGCGATAGTGTTTTTGTGACCAATCCCCGAATGTGATAGTTTTATGCTATTTACTCCAGCTATTGTACATGAGCATTACACATGCAGACGTCCGAGCACCATGGTTGGTGATGATGAAACAAGTGAGATGCTTCTTGCAAGAAGAGATGGTCTATTTTTTTTGGGTGACCTCCAAGCTAGAAGATGACCACAACAAAATAAAATGGCTGCCATCTACTCTCTTCGTATTGAAATATAGGTAATCGGAATGTACTACACTAGTGTACTTTAACTAATGAGCGTCGATTCGGTGCCCGGGTGCATCTGCACCCAGGAAGACAAAAAATAAAAAAATAAAAATAGGAAAAGGCTTAAAAAAATTCATTTTTTGTGGTGGAAGATGCTTACGTCCGAGATGTTCGTGCAAATTTTGAAAAAAGTTTGGATATATGAAGAGGTCGCGGTATTAAAGACAAATTTGCAGTTTCTTTAAATGACACTATTCATGCACTATTCCGGACTGAATTTATCTTTTTTGCCGTGAGCGTCCTAGTTGTCCAAAAAATCTCGAATTTTACACAAAAATCTATCCCCTAAGCATCTTTCACCATAATAAAATCTCAAAATTTAAATATTTTACATATGTTTTTTTCGAAAATTTCTTGTGCGGGGCATATGAGCCTGGGCTCAGATTTGAACTCTAACTACCTATATATTGGTACAGAGGGAGTAATCTAAAGTTGATTGAACTCCGATTCCATCAAAATAACTCAGTAATTACAGAAACTTGAAGGACCATTTTGTTGTCGGCTCCATCACTCATCCCACATCTGTATTTATCATAGGTACAAGGACGACTTTTTTTAGCTATTGAAAACTGCAGGCATCTCCTAGCTAAAACGTCAGGCATCAACATGAATAGTGTCAAAAAAGCATTGAGAAATGTCACTATTCATGCTGAATTTGTCTTTTTTATTTCTCAATGTGTATTTCAAATTTGGACCTCAGATTTTTAGAGATTGTACATTCATGTCATATGAATATCCACAATTTTTTTTAGAATTTTTTGAAATATTTAAAGTTAAATTTTTTGAGACGGTCACGGCGTGACCGTCGACTAGCCAGTCACCGAATCCCCGTCCGTATGTGAGGATGGCACCCGAGTACTTGAGGAAAAGTTTCTCCTTGCACATCTTCCAGTCCGGCTGCGTGCGCATGGTGTAGGAGGCGACTTGGCAGGCGCAAATGTAGCCATCCTTGTGAAGGCCAACCCATGCATCCAGCTCAGTGTCGAACTAGCCTCGTCCTTCGAAAGGCAATGTCCATTCCCCAAGAATCCTCCACTCTTGGCACCTGGTGTCGAAGGAGAATGACGGGGATCAACCCCGGAAAATCCCATGGTCAGGGACCCTGGGTTAGTCATGAGAGGCACAGGTTGGACGATAGCTCGTCGGCAAACAGGAAGGCTCGCTCCTGCTCGATATTATTGACTGGGGAGATGCGATTACAATGGAGGCCAAGGCTGGAGCGCTCAAGGCTAGGGTTACAGGTAAGATTGGATGTCTTTTGCGTCGCCCCTCCTAGCCCTTATATACCTGGCTAGGTCTCAGGGAGTTCATCTACGTGTACAGGTAAACTTTCCTAACCCTAGCTTGCTCCGTACGGCAGATCTTCGCACCTTCCTTTTGAGTCGAGGACTCCTACGTCGGTGCCAACTAGCGGGCCGAGGCCGTATCTTCATGGGCCTTCTGCCTTCATGGACACCAGGTAGGCTCGTCCGTAGGAGTCGTGGGGTCACCCCCTCGTCAGTAGCCCCCGAGTGCCTGGGGGACTCGAAGAGTCGCGCAGGGACTCGAGTACATTCATTTGTCGTTCATTGATATGCACGGTTCATCCGTGGGTCGCTGGCAGTCTGGTGGCCATGACAAGACCGGTTTCGAGGGATGCTAAGCTGAAAGGGCCCAAGGAGTAGACGGATCGAGCCTTGGTGAATTGCACTAGGGCAAATACCACAGTAGCCCAATCAAACCCACGTCCCTCGACGTGAGCTTGGAACACTGGTGTCGAGCAAAAGTCCGGCCGCTTCAGGTCTTACGGTGTTCATTTGCCGCCAGTAATGTGTGTAGCCTAAGGCGCGTCCGCCCGTCTTTTCTATCATGCTCTGCGCATGGTAAAGGTTGGGAGTGAAATCGCTCTTCGGCAAGTCCCAGCCCGGCCGTACTTCACAGCGGGGTCTTACCTACACGCTAATCTTGCGTGGCATCTAGGCACAATGTATCGTGTTCCAGGAACGTGTGTTTTTGAGGCGCGGAGCCTTATAGCATTGCACCCGCTTGGAACAAAATATCAAGCGAGCTGTTCACTTATTTACCCGAGGAGCTTTGTTTTCGAGTGCTCGGTCGGGGAGTTTTTCGCGAGTAATCACTCGAATGCCGTTTTCGGCTTTTCGGGTGAGGGAGCACCCGAGACTCTTAGCGCCGTATGGTCTTGGCTAATTTTTGTTTGTCTTACGTCGGGTTGAGGGAGCACCCGAGACTCTCATAAGTGCGAGTGTTCACTCGAGCACGTGGCTAACCTTTAGGTGAGGGAGCACCCGGGACTCTTATGATGTACGCTCCCGATGGGAGTAAGATGTATTTCTTCCTTGGGGAAAAAGATCTGAAAGATGGAATATCAGAGCCTTGGTGTCTCTTTGGTTTTTTCTTTGCTGTTTGTGAGGGGCAGTGATGCCTCTGTTTGATGGCTGGCAGTGATGCTCTGCCATTGAACCGTCACATCTTCTGGACCGGTCATAATGATGGACTGCTGTGGCGTGCGGCAGGCGCCGGTTGGGTTTCCCATACGCGCGTTGGAAACGCGCGCGAATTGACGCGTCTTGCGTACAGTGCGTCCCATGAGAAAGCATCTTCGTCTTGGAGTCCGAGACGGCTGGGACGATTGGTCTTTTGAATTAATTGTTGCTGTCGTTTTGGCTTTCTGTGCCTTGATGATAGTTATTCTATAAATAGGCCTTTCTCTTATACGCTTCTATCCAACTCGCTGCTTCACCTCTTTCTTCATCTCTTCTTCCGCTCATGGTTCCTAGGCGAGGTGTTGGCCGTGGCCGTGGTCGTTGTAGCCGTGGTGGCCGCACACCACGCTCATGCCATGGTGGTCGCCATGGTGCGGTGCCAGTGCCTTCCTCCTCTCCCTTGGAGGAGGGATTCTGGCGCTACGATTTTATTTTGCGTGTTCGTGGCCAAAGTGCCAATCGCATCCTTCTTCCCTCTGCTTTTTCTGCCATTGTCTCTGAACGTGGCTTGGATGGCTTGCTTATGTACCTTCAAGGGAGCTGTCGATCTCCTTCTTATGTTGATTTGGAGTTTGATAGCTCTCGCTTGATTTTTCTTGGCTCTGGTTGGAGTTTATTTGCTCGGCGGTTGAATTTGCGGGATGGTGATATGCTCAGCTGTCGTTTTGATGGTGAGAGCACTGTCACTATCCGCGCTTTCGATCCGAGTGGCAACAACATGGATCCGCATGGACAGGAGTCGAGCAGCGACAGCTCCACAAAGTCGAGAAGTCCATCACCGGCGTCTTTGACTGCTTCTTCCTCCAGGGACTCTTCTGGCGGTGGTGGTGAGCCGTCTTCAACTGCTTCCTCCTCTGCCTCTGAAGAAGACCTCGATGTCAAGCCACCGGTTAAACGAGTGCGGCAGGCGACCTTGTAGAACTGGAGGCAACAGCGTCATCTTCGCCGGCAGTTTGGGTGGAGCTGGAGAAGAAGCTGGTGGAGCAGTGTCTCCAATGGTTCTGCAAATAAGTCGAGCTTCACCTTTTGTTATGTCATTGACATCATGAGCCTGCTGCTTCGACTTCTACTTTGTCTGTGATGATGCTCTTGTACTAGAGTAGATTACCCCTCATGGGCACACATGTAGAAGTCATAGTTCCTTGGGTGATTTTCTCTTGTAACAGGAGCTGCCTTCTATCCAAATGTAGTTGAGTTCTTTTGTACTGAAGATGATATCTATGATGTAAATTGTGTTTTATCCTTTGTAGTGGAATTTATATTTGAGCCTTGTATGCCACCAAAAACTGTGTCTTGACCATCAGGAGATGTCTTCGAATCCTTTTGTAACTGAGAGTCTTTTACTGCTGGGGACTGTCTTCGGGTCCATCCTATACTTTGTACTGTTGGTTCTATCGGGTGCGCGACAGCGCTCCCGATGGGAGTAGCCCCCGAGGCTACGCTTGAGTCGAATGGTGAGGCGTAGGCTAAAATTTGTTTCCTTTGTTGTCTTTTTATCGGGTGCGCGGCAGCGCTCCCGATGGGAGTAGCCCCTGAGTCTTTAGGTGATCGTTGCCGATCAGGTGAAGACTAGATGAGCTTGTGCTTCCTCCAAAGTTTCTTCAAAAGTGCTTGGATGCCATGGGAGTGTTGATGGTCGTCTCTCGGGTGGGGTTTGTGCTCGAGACCCCGAGTGCTTCATGAAGAAGATCGCGTAGGCGATAGAGTTGCTCGGGGGGGGGGGATTTGCTTCTCAAGCCCCCGAGTGCTTCGATTAAGATCGCGTAGGCGATAGAGTTGCTCGGGGGGGGGGGGGAGTTTTGCTCTTAAGCCCCCGAGTGCTTCTGTTGAGATCGCGTAGGCGATAGAGTTGCTCGGGGGGAGTTTCCTCTTCAGCCCCCGAGTGCTTCGATTAAGATCGCGCATGTGATAGCAGTTGCTCAGGGGGGAGTTTTGCTCTTAAGCCCCCGAGTGCTTCGGTTGAGATCGCGTGGGCGATAGAGTTGCTCGGGGGGGGGGGGGGAGAGTTTCCTCTTCAGCCCCCGAGTGCTTCGATTAAGACCGCGCATGCGATAGCAGTTGCTCGGGGGGCGGGGGTTGCTCTTAAGCCCCCGAGTGCTTCGGTTGAGATCGCGTGGGCGATAGAGTTGCTCGGGGGGGGGGGGGAGTTTCCTCTTCAGCCCCCGAGTGCTTCGGTTGGGATCGCGTGGGCGATAGAGTTGCTCGGGGGGGGGGGGTTCCTCTTTAGCCCCCGAGTGTTTTGAGATGGCAGTATTTGGGCAACACTTATTTTATTGCGGTCAAGTGATTTACATGAATTGCCAATCATGTTCGACCGAAAGGGCTATGGATAGAACAGTCGCAAGTTTGCTACGTTCCATGGGTTGCCCACGTCCTCGTCTGTCTTTGGGTTCTTCAGCCTGTAGGCGCCCCCTCCGATGACTTCTGAGATGATGAATGTTCCTTCCCATTGGGGGGCAAGTTTGTGGACCTTCTCTTGTATTAGTCGTAGGACTAGGTCACCTTTGTTGAATGTTCTAGTGCGCAGTCGACTACTTTGGTAGGTACGTAGTTTGTCTTGGTACCCTTCTGATTTTGTCAAGGCTGCGTCTCTTGCTTCGTCAGCCGTATCTTTGTCGTCTTGAAGTGCTTCTGCTGCTTCTTCTTCTTCGTATCCGGTCCCCCTGGGTGCTCCGAACTAGAGGTCATGTGGTAAGACTGCCTCTGCCCCGTACACCATGAAGAAAGGTGTGTATTGGGTCGCAGTGTTTGGTGTGGTTCGTAGGCTCCACAGGACCGCGGGGAGCTCTTCTACCCAGTTGTCGGCGGCTTGCTCGAGTGGTGCGAGGAGCCGTTTCTTGATTCCCCCACAGACAAGGCCGTTTGCTTTTCCACCTGGCCGTTGGACTGTGGGTGCGTGACTGATGCGTAATTTATTTTGATGCCCAGTTCTTCGCAGAAGTTCTGAAATTTTGCGGCCGTGAAGTTCGTGCCGTTGTCCGTAATGATGTTATGTGGCACTCCGAATCTGAACTTGATCGACTTGATGAAGTTGACATCCGTGAGAGCTGTAGAGCTGGTGATGGGCACTGCTTCGATCCACTTTGTGAACTTGTCGACTGCGACGAGCAAGTGTGTCCTTCCGCCCTTTGATGATTTCTTTAGTGGGCCCACCATGTCGAGTCCCCAGGTGGCGAACGGCCAGGATAGTGGTATGGTATTGAGCTCTGATGCGGGAGCGTGTGGCCTGTTGGCGAATTTTTGACAAGCGACGCAACGTCGCACGATTTCCTCTGCGTTTTTCATGGTCGTGGGCCAGTAGAACCCAGCTCGGAATGCTTTGGACACGAGCACTCGACTGCTCGCGTGGTGTCCGCAGGTGCCTTCGTGGATTTTGAGCAAGAGGGCTTTGCCGTCCTCTTCGTCAATGCACCTTTGGAGTATCTGGGTGATGCTGCGCTTATATAGTTGTCTGTTTATCACCGTGAATGCCTTGGATTGTCGGCTGATGCGTCGTGCTTCGGCCACGTCTTGTGGTAGCGTGCCTTCGATTAGGAATCGGAGGAACGGTTTTGTCCAGACGGGTCCTTCGAACTCTGTCGGGGTTGTGCTGTCGGGTGTGCTGGTGCCTGTGCCTTCTGATAGGGTTGCCGCTGCCACCTGCGCTATTTCTGTTGCGTCTTCGCCGTCCACGACTGCTTCAGATGTTGCTGCCTGCACCTTGATGGACCTCCGGTTGATGCTTTCGAGAAAAACGCTGGGTGGTACGGGCGCCCTGGTCGAACCGATGTTCGCGAGATCGTCGGCTTCTATGTTGTTGTCCCTGGTGATGTAGTTGAGCTCGCAACCGTCGAAATTTCCTTCGAGTTCGTTGTAGAGCTTTTGGTATGCCGCCATGTTGTCGGCTATTGCGTTGCAGTTTCTCATCGTCTGCTGGACGACGAGGTTGGAGTCCCCATAAATTATGAGGCGAGTGGCTCCGGATGTTTTGGCCATGCACATGCCATGGAGGAGTGCCTCGTATTCTGCTTCGTTGTTGGAGGCGTGACTGAAGTTGATCTGGAGGACGTATTTCAGCTTTGTTCCTTTTGGGGAGATGAGTACAACTCCTGCCCCAACTCCTTGTTGTCTCTTGGACCCATCGAAGAACATTGACCATGAGCTTGATAGGTCTGGGGGGGCTGGTGTTTGAACCTCCGCCCACTCAACCAGGAAATCTGGGAGTACTTGGGCTTTGATGGTTGTTGGGTGCTTGAACTGCAGGTCCCATGGGCTGAGCTCGATGTTCCACTCAGCGACTCGCCCGGTTGCTCCAGGGTAATTGAGTATGTCGGCGAGTGGTGCGCTGCTCATGATTGTGATAGGGTGCTCGTCGAAGTATTGGGACATCTTTCTCGAGGTCATGATGATGGCCAGTAGTAGCTTCTGATAGTGCGGGTACCGCTGCTGGGATTTGGTCAGGAGTATGCTAAAGTAGTAGATTGGTCTCTGGATGCTCTAGACCTTGCCTTCTTCTGCGCGTTCGACGACGAGCGCTGCGCTTACTACACTGCTGCGTGCTGCCACATAGAGGTATAGCTTCTCTCGCTCCTTGGGTACCGCCAGGATTGGTGTGGTCGAGAGTGTCTTTTTCAGGTCCACGAATGCTTGGCAGGCTTCCTCCGTCCACTCGAATTTCTCTCCTTTCCTGAGCAGCTGGTAGAAAGGCAGCGTGTGTTCTCCCAGCCTGCTGATGAAGCGGCTTAGGGCTGCAAGTTTTCCGGTGAGCTATTGTACTCCTTTGACGTCGGTTGGTTTTTGCATGCGGGTGATGGCTTGGACTTTCTCGGGATTTGCTTCGATCCCGCGGGCAGAGACCATATAGCCAAGCAACTTTCCCGCCGGTACGCCGAATGCACACTTCTTTGGGTTGATTTTGATTCTGTATTTGTTGAGTGCCGTGAAGGTTTCGCGCAGGTCGTCGAGTAGTGTGGATGCTTTGTAGGTCTTGATGACGATGTCGTCTACGTAGACTTGTACGTTTCTTCCGATTTGCTCCTTCAGGCAGGCATGCATCATTCGTTGGTAAGTGGCGCCTGCGTTTTTTAGCCCGAAGGGCATGGTCTTGTAGTAGAATACTCCGTAGGGGGTGATGAACGATGTGTGTTCTTCGTCTTCTTCCTTCATTCTGATCTGGTTGTATCCTGAGTAAGCGTCAAGAAAGGAGAGTAGATCGCACCCTGCTGTTGAGTCGATTATCTGATCGATTCTAGGCAGGGGGAAGTGGTCCTTCGGGCAATGTTTGTTGACTGGTCCGTAGTCGACACACATGCGCAGTACGGTCGTGTCTTTCTTGGGCACCAGCACTGGGTTGGCTATCCAGGTGGCTTTCTTTGTTTCTCAGATGAACTGAGCGTCGAGTAACCGGCTGACTTCCTCTCCGATTGCTCTGCGCTTGGGCTCCGAGAATCGTCTCAGCGCTTGCTTCACTGGCCTCGTGTTTGGCTTGATACGAAGGGCGTGTTCCGCGAATTCGCGTGGTATCCCAGGCATGTCGGCTGGGCACCAGGCGAATATTTCCCATTCGTATCGAAGGAAAGCAACGAGAGCCGCAGCCTGCTCCTCTGGTAGGTGGGCGTACACACGGACTGTTTTGTCCGGGTCCGTCGGGTGCACTTGACGAGTGACTGTGTCGCTGTCGATGCTGAAGTCGCGTCCGTACTCCCTGGATTCGCTTCGGCTCACCAATGGGAAGGTACTCTTGTCCGTCACCATGGCTATTTCTTTGAGTTCTTGTTTGGCTCCGAATGTGTCGGAGATTCTGTGGAAGTCACGATCACATTGATCTGATTTGACGAAGGTTCCGTTGATCGTGAGGACTCCTGATGATCCTGGCATCTTGAGCTTCAGGTAGGCGTAGTGTGGACCGCCATGAATTGCGCGAATGCTGGTCGTCCCAGTATGGCATGATACTGCGATTGCCAGTCGAGTACCTCGAACTCGAGGACGTGCTTTGCGAAGTTACGCCGGTTGCCAAAGACGACTTCGAGTTCGACGACTCCGAGGGATGTGGCTGCTTCTCCTGGGACTACCCGGTGCAACTCGGTGCTTGATTTTCTCCACACTGATCGTGGGATCAGCATCTTTTGCAGGGTGCTGGCGAAGATGATGTTCATGCTGCTGCCTCCGTCCATGAAGACCCGATCCATGTCGTATCCTCCGATTTGTGCATCGAGCACTAGGGGTGCATGCCCCGGTCTTGGGACTGCGAGTGGATGGTCGTCCTGTGAGAACGTGATGCTGGTCTCCGTGTCATGCAATTGGTAGACTTCGACTATGTTTATGCTCTCGGCTGCTCTGGCCTACAGGGTTTGGGCGTCGCGTTGTGCTTGCGGCACTCTTCCTTCTTGGATCATGAGCACCTGTGCTTGCGACGGGCTGTGGCGTCCTTCCGGGTTTGAGGTCGGCGATTGCTCGGGTCGTTGGTTGCGTCTGTCGTCTTTCTGCTTCTCCTTCTTGAGGTCGTCGGCTAGCTCGTTGAACAGGCGGCAGACTCTCAAAGTGTGCCCTGACCTGACGCGTCCCCAGTCATCCTCGAAGCTGTGGATCGTGCAGGGTGCTGCTAGCTGCTCTCTCGCCGTGAGTTTGCTGGATCCGACATGCCTCTTCCTTCTTGAGATTCTGAAGATCTGCTCATGATCCTCCGGGTGCACGTGGAAGCGAGGATCGATTTCGATTCCTCGACTCATGTCTTGGTTCCTGATGAGGTTGGCGAATTCATCCGGCCTTCAATCTGGGTCATAGTACTCGCCAACAGGTGTCTCGGAGTCGCTGTCTTGGTTGACGGCATATGCTCGTGCGGCGGTATGTCGTCGAGTGGTCGTCAGTTGCGCGACTGCGTGATGTGGCTCGTTCATTGGGGCCCTGCCTTAGTTATCCCACGTGCGCCTTTTGGGTCGTCGATTCCTTCTGCCTTGGCGGTGATTCTGCTGATCGCTGGATTCGATCTCGTAGTCATTTTCTTGATGTGCGGCGGGTGCCCCGGCGGTGGTGGGTTGTCGGAAGATTTGCGAGTCCTCCGCTGCGCGTCGCAATTCGTCGAGTGGGATCCCTTCGTAGAGGCCCCTCGCCGTTCTTCTGGGTCGTCGAATCCTACGGCGCTTGCGCTGTGCTTGGCTGTCACCGTAGTATCGGTCCTGGCATGACTGTAGCTCGAGTGGTCTTGATGGGGCGGCGGAGATGTCCGCCGTGATCTTGAATCCTTCGAGTGGGCTAGGTCTGGATCTTGCCCTTGAGTTGTAGCTTGCTGAAGATGGGACCGCCGAGATCGTGATCCCAACCTGCGTAGTTCCCACAGACGGCGCCAATTGACGGGGATCAACCCCGGCAAATCCCATGGTCAGGGACCCTAGGTTAGTCATGAGAGGCACAGGTTGGACGATAGCTCGTCGGCAAACAGGAAGGCTCGCTCCTGCTCGATATTATTGACTGGGGAGATGCGATTACAATGGAGGCCAAGGCTGGAGCGCTGAAGGTTAGGGTTACAGGTGATATTGGATGTCTTTGGCGTCGACCCTCCTAGCCCTTATATACCGGGCTAGGTCTCAGGGAGTTCATCTACGTGTACAGGTAAACTTTCCTAACCCTAGCTTGCTCCGTACGGCAGATCTTCGCACCTTCCCTGTGAGTCGAGGACTCCTACGTCGGTGCCAACTAGCGGGCCAAGGCCGTATCTTCATGGGCCTTCTGCCTTCATGGACACCAGGTAGGCTTGTCCGTAGGAGTCATGGGGTGACCCCCTTGTCAGAGAAGGTGTGGCGCGGGCTGCGATAGTTGGTGGCAGACATGTAGACGGTGTGTCCATCCGGGTGCATGGCGTAGGCGGTGATCATGTCCTCCTTGGCGAGTGGCAGTGGTGAGGGCACGCTTGTCCAGGACCAGTTGGTGCTTGGATTTGAAGAGTGGGGATCCTTGATGGACAACACCTCGAATGCCTATCTTTTTTCCCTGTCGCTACACTTCAACACGTAGAGCTGCTGCATGTCGACAGTGGCCACAAAGATGTTGGTGCCGCCGAGCAGCGCGCTCGGGAGACGAGGGCCCATAGCCGGTCCGTCTGCCTCGGTGTCGTAGACCATGGTGCTTGGGTGCTTGTTGGTGGCCATGAAGATGTTGCTGCCCAGGGCAGCGAAGTTCATGGGGTAAGTAGGTGAAGGAGACACTAGCCGGAGAACTGGGGTTGGGGGCTCCAAGTCCAGGTCGGAGCTGTTGTCCAAGGCGTCAATGTCAATCTTGCGGATGGTGAAGCCCTTGGTCCAGTCATCTAGAACCAGATAGAGGTGCTTCTTCTTCTGCACAGGCCGCGACTTCTTGGCGGCGCGGTCTCTGTAGTTTACCTGCTCCTGCCGCCGCTTGGACATCGCTACTCCCAAGATCTGCTCCAACGAGTTATTTTCCTGATTCATCGTTGGGGTCTTGTTCGTCTGAAGGGGTGTGTCTAGGTCTCAGTCAACTAAGACTTAACTAAGTCTCAGTCAAGTGATAGTACATGTAAAAAAAAAATCTTGTACGGATCTCCACGCATAATCTCACGGATATAGTATCGACTAAGACTTAGTTAAATCTTAGTCGATTGAGATTTAGCAATCCCCTTCTTTGAAACCGTCTTTGCTAAGAAACCGTATCTGTTTGCAATAACACAAGAGGTGAAAACACACACCTCCGCGGAATACGAGCCGGCCGTGTGGTTGAATCAGAGATAGAGACGAATAATCACCGGCCCTTTTTCGAATAAACCCTGATAATCACCAAATGTGTGGTGTGTAAGATATTTGAACGCTTTCTTTGCTATGATATCATGCCATATCATGCATGCAAAGAGGATAAAGCCAGATGATGTTAACATGAATCCTTCAGTTTTTTCAGTTTTTAAAAAGTTTTATTTTTAAATAAATCCAAATTGAAAAATCGTTTTCACTATTAAATCCATCACGATGAGATTTTCAAAACTAAATCTCACGTCGGTATGTTTCGACAACTTTTTTTATGGTTAAAAGTTGTCATGTATATTGCACGGAAATTGTTATGGTTTTTACATTGTAATTGTTGCGATGTATTTCGATTACGTTTTCTTCTACGTTTAAAGTAAATTTATCATGATTCATAAAATAAACTTTGAAAACTTGCCTTGGAAAAACATATGTTTATTCAATCTGAGACACTTATTATGGATCGGAGGGAGTATTAAATTTGCCATGGATTAAAAAAAATGTTTGCCATAGATTTTTTGTTGTTGTTGTGGTCTATAGAGTAGTTCTGTCATGGACACGAAAAACATAGTCGCCACTGGAGCAGCACCACTGTAAGGCCCGATATGCGGTACTGTTCCAGATCTAGATGTTTCCATCCAGATCCGGGGACGAAGCACATATCGGTCCCACCGCGACATATGACAATGCCATATGCCCCGGATTTCCAACATGATATCACAACATTATAGATACAAGGATACAACATCTCATACAATCGGCATACAACTGCCTTAATACAATAAAACAGCGGAAGATACATGTCTGAGTACAGACTACAATCAAATGTCTACTGGCAAAGAGAAAAACATCGATCCCATAACCACACGGGTCCAAGCCCTCCGCCGGGATCCACCTAACTAGTCGACGTCGAGTTTCCACGTGAAACGTCGATCACCATACCTGTTGTCGATCAAGAACCCTGAAAAGAGTTTGGGGGTAGTATCATGAGTACAGAAGTACTCAGCATCCAACTTTAGTGGTCAACTGGCCCAGCAAGGACTTCATCACTCGTCATTCTAGGACAACTAGTAGTTTACGGTAAGGAAGGGGTAAGTGGTGAGGTTGCTGCTGCACTAGCATTTATGAAGTGGTTAACGATCTACAGAGTAAGATAAGAAGCCAAGCATTCGACGAGGAATCGCCTCCAACAAGTCTTGCTATCAACTACTTACGCAAACATAACACCTATCATATCCTTGTCCTCCTCTTCGCATCCCGACGAAGAAGAAGCAGTCAAGGCACACACACACGTTGATCAAGTTATATTAAGATTATCTCAGTTGTTGTTGTCTATGAACAAGGAGTAGGTCTCAAGTCGTCCATAACCGTGGACACGGCTTCTCGAAAAGATTTAACCCTGCAGGGGTGTACCAACTACCCATTACAAGGCTCTGCACGCACGCCCATCTCTCTCAGTTGCTACCCATCACAGACAACCATTTTATGATTTAGTTCCAAGAGATCCGAAATGACAGGTCCCTCTAACTAACAACGAACAAATCCGGGTGGCCCCCGGGGAGTCGACACCCAATCCAAAAGCTGGCCACGCTCTCAGATCGGACTCTTCCGTCTCAACAGGGTTTGGGTTACCGAGACGCCTCACGTGAGGCCTCGGGCCCTCGCCGGTCAAAGGTGGACCAACAGGGAAACCATGTCTCCGCTGGTTCGGGTTGTTTAAAAAATTGCGAGGGGATCCACCAAGCACAAACACGGGGTTTCAAATGGTAAATCAGCTCGGGCCACCACTAGAAATGTTTGAAGCTAGATAGGTAAGAAAAAGGGGACCCCATAAAATCTCACACGCGGTTAGGCACGCTCAGTTTTAAAACCAATACCCGGAACTCGGATCCTAGGTGACTCGAATGGAACAAAGCGTCGGGGCGGGATAGCCTAGACCTTCCATCCTTCGTCGAATATAGTTAACATTTATAATAATCATATCATCCACAACAATATAATAATGATAATGTGATATCCCAAACCAAGGAGTAACAGAGTAACATCGTAGCATCCTAAGCATGCATACTAAGCAGGGGCTGAGCAACGAGCAATAGTAATATAGCAGTACAAGGTTTGCTGGGAGGGGACATGGCTGTATCGGTTTGAAAGGGGCTGTAAACATGTGGTAGGATCAAACATCGAACCTAACCTAGATTAGCATGCAAACCGCTGGTTGAAATAGAATGGATCATAAGTAATGTATAGTCCTTGCCTGTTGATAAGTCGGGTTCCGAAGGTGTAGTTGATCGCAAGCTCGCATCGTCTCCGAAAGGTACTCGCGGAAGCACACAAGACGGTAAACACTGGAAAGCAATCAACGAGCAAGCATCTATTACTACGAGGCAAACACGAGCAAGCATCAACAAGAAGCAACACGAGACATCGCACCTACCGTCGAGAGCGGTTACTAACAATTTAAGTGGAGTACTCGTCACACACGACAATACCGCACATTTAGAATGATTCAAGTTGTTTAGCTACACAAGGTGAGCAAAGGTTATTAAAATGGCATCTCACTCAAGCATGGCATAGAAAACAAACATTACAAGAGGTGAAGCTCAAAGTAAACTATCTAATCTAGTCACTTTAAGTGGGGGTAAAACCTATACATGGCAAACTATTGCGGACCCCACGATAAAATGGAATTTGGTACTGTTTTGCCCTAAACAATATTTTATTATTTTTATTAGCAAGCAAGAGCAGAATAAACACAATCTACATGCAAATCTAGTCAAGAACATTTTAATCAGAGGTACGGTTAAAAAGTTATTGCAATTACAGTTTACAGTGGCAAGCAGTTGTAATTAGCAGATAAACAACATGTAAACAAAGTCAAACATGGCAAAAGAGCACATTTTATTAATCTACACAAAATTCTAAGCAAGTTTCATGTTTTACGCGTCGCGATCCGAGCTACCAGTGAAAAAATACGGGCACCGCAAAATATAACAATAATCTGCAATTTTATTTATAAACCAGAGAAAAAAAAATCTACTGGGCCGGCCCAACTATAAACAGAAAAAAAGAAAAAAGGTGAAGGGCGTGCTCACCCATGGGCCAGGCCCATCTGCAGGGCGGGGGATAGCGCCGCTCGCCCTGGGCGTGAAGCCGCGCTTGGCCGCTTGGCTGGGCCGTGTGGCGCGCCGGCCCACACGAGCCGCATCGGTCAACGGGACGGGCGAGACTAGATCGGGATCCTCCTGATCCCGTCCACGAGCAACGGCGGGGGCAGCTGCCGGAGTTCCTCCGGCGAGGAGCGACGGAGGGGAGTATGTAGGGGGTTCGTGACGGGCGTGGGCCGTGCGGATCTAGACGGGGGCGAGGCCATGGAGGCGGCGGTGTGCTGGATGGCGCGACGAGCTCCATGGGGCCATGGCGGCGTCTTGCTCCTGGGAAGAAAGAATAAGATGAGGGAGAGGAGAAGAGAGGGAGAGGGAAGGAGGAGGAGAGGGCACGACGGCCGTGACCTGTGGGGTGCCGGCGGCGGCTGGGGCTCGCCGGCGTTGGCCGGAGGCGGGCGGCGCGATGGCGGCTCGGACAAGGAGCTCGGGAGGCGCACAGGCGTGGAGGCTTAGGAACCCAACTGGCGACGTGGCGGCTTCCTGGCCATCAGATCGGGCGATCTGACGGTCCAGATCTGATGGCTAGCAAAAGGACGAAAATGGGGTATTTTTGGGGCAAATGTGAGGGGGTGGCTGCAATTTTGGCTAGGTAAACCCTAGAAAGAGGTGGGAGTGTGGTGGTCTTTATATAGCCCCGATGGCTGGCAGTTTGCAAAAACATCCCCGGATTTCTCTCGCGCGCACGACGTTTACGTTTCTGACCGTCGGGGGTCCGCAGGACCTCCGATTCGGGTAAAACTTCGAACTGCGAGATCAGCGCGTCGAGACGGAGGCGTTCACCTTGCGCTGGAACCGTTCCGAGAACACTTTTCGGCGCTCTATAAAAATATCCCGTTTAATTATTAAACGGGGTTTTTCGTTCCGTTGGCTGCGGCTGGTCTCGTGCGGTTTTCACGACGGTGATCGGGTGAAACCCGATGTCGCAAAGGTCGAGTGTCAAGGTGGCAAGGGTCGGTCTCCGTCCGATACAAGATAAGAGGGGGGAAATAATCGCCGACCGATAAATCAGGGATGCAAACACCGCAAACAAATCAGACAATCAAACAATTCACCCCGAAAACAAATTTTTTAATTTTTGTGAAATCTGGGCTGTTACAACCACACCACCGATAGCCACTCCACTCGACCAACAATCTTCCTCCCCCGACCGCCGCACATCGAGACGCATCCCTCATGAACCATACACTAAAATTGTCATGGTCAAAATACTGGGTTGTAGCTGTACCTTGAACCATACCTACACTAAAGTTGTTATGGTGAATTACTTAAAATTGTCATGATACACGCACTAAAATTGACATGGTTCATACAAACATATAATTGTCATGGTCATGGTATTGAGTTTTTTATGGTCAAAATACTAAAATTGTCATGGGTCATAACTAAATTTGTCATGATGTATTACTGGAAATTGCCATGATCTATGAAGTAAATTTGCGATAGGTCATAAACTAAACTAGAAGAATACCCCGCGCGTTGCGGTAGAAATCTCCATAAGAACTCTATTATGTAAATTAAAGGGTATAAAATGCATGAAATTGAAAATTGTCTACATTAAAACAATAATTTTATTTTTGTGCAGTGCTCGAGGTGGGGGGATTTAAAAAAAAACTGTTCAAACAAAATTTTTAAGACATATAAAATATGAAGTTTTTGTACAGAAATATGCAAGATTTGACCGATCACAATAGTAGAAAAATTCAATGTAGTTGGTGTAAAATTATTTTGTATTTTTAAGCATGGATGGAAATTTGATGACGTGGATAAGTTGCATGTAAAATATGCTATTATTGATAAATGTTAATGGATGACATGGACAATTAATTGGCTATAATAGTGGATGATGTGAATAGATTGTATGTTAAGATAGGCAACTTAAATAATCTTAAGTGGGCTTTTGCTTTACAAGCGTTATAGATTTGCCAGGATGTATTACTACGAATTGTCATGATCCATGTAGTGAATTTGGTCATGTTTAATTACAAAATTTTCCTTGGTCAATTACTAAAGTTGTCATAGTTAATTACTAATATTGTTACGGTGAACTACTAAAGAATTTACATTATCCACGGTTCATAAATAAACAACAAAAACTTGCCATGGTTCATAAATAAAACACAAAAAACATAGTGTGGCGTCCATGGAAACAATACATCTTGAACTATAGTATTAAAATTGCCATGGTAAAAAAAAATCGCCGACAACTGCTCCACCCGATCGACATGCCCCCTCCCGCCGTCGCACGCCAAGATGCGACGAAGAATCTCCTCGGCGCATTTGTATCCCAGGAGCCCGCCATGCCGCGCATCAACCCCTTCCCCCCACCGTCGAATGTCTATTCGGGGTCCACTAGCCATCACCGGAGCTATCAGGTGTCCTCGTTGACTGAAGACCAACTCCCTTTCTTCTGGTTGGCGAGCCCCGCATACTCCGGTGTCGTAGAGGTGGCGGTGGAGCGGCCACGGTAGTGCGAACCGGTGGTGGTGTGCCTACGACGATGGATGCCACGAGCTACAAGAGGATTTCAGCAGTGATCGAGGGGGTGATGATGGATGCGGTGGCGGAGGATTCGAGAGGGTTCATCAGAGATGGGCAGCGTTTGGTTGGCGACGGTGTGGCGACGAGGACGCGAGGGTCGCACTCATCTTGGATGGGATTGGGGAGGAAGAAGACCGACATGTGTACCACTGATTGGCGGACTAAGGAGAACAAGAAAAAAAACCGTTGCGATTGTCAATACCGTGTCCGCGCGGACACACCTTGATATAAGTTTGAATCAAATGAAAATTCATATAGACATCAAAACAATCATTTATGTTTTTGCGTTATACCGTACTCTCTTCGTTTTAAATATAAGATATTTTAGAGATTTCAGTATGGACTATATACGAAGCAAAATGAATGAATCTATTGTTTTTTTGCACAATGAATGAATCTTAAGCATGCCTCTATACACATCGGTATATAGTTCGTATTGAAATCTCTAAAAAAATCTTATATTTGAAAATCAGAGGGAGCATTTTTTATCTGCAAAGATCCAGATGAACACACGGAAGTAAGAAAATACGTCAACCCGTTGAAATTAGCTGCATATCTATTGTCAAAGAGAGCGCGTTTTTTTTTGAGTGGAGTATACGAGAATGCGAAACTGAAATCTCACGAACGAAACAGAACACACAGTTGCGAGCTGGCGCCGAACTGAGCGAGATTTTTAGACCAACTCGCCGATATACCGCGCGGACCTTCCTACCACGTCATCGATCCGCGGCATCTTTCCCTCGGATCGCCATCTTGACCGTCCACTCCATCTGCGACGAACGGCGGACACACCCCTCCTCCCACCTATCGTCTCCTTTAAAATCCCTTTCCCCATCCCACAAATCACGACGCCAATCACCACCAATCCTCCAAATCCCACGTCCGCTCGCACGCAGCTCCGGCCGAAGAGAGATCGTCAGCCATGTCCGGGCGCGGCAAGGGAGGAAAGGGGCTCGGCAAGGGCGGCGCCAAGCGTCACAGGAAGGTGCTGCGCGACAACATCCAGGGCATCACCAAGCCGGCCATCCGCCGCCTGGCCAGGAGGGGCGGCGTGAAGCGCATCTCCGGCCTCATCTACGAGGAGACCCGCGGCGTCCTCAAGATCTTCCTCGAGAACGTCATCCGCGACGCCGTCACCTACACCGAGCATGCCCGCCGCAAGACCGTCACCGCCATGGACGTTGTCTACGCCCTCAAGCGCCAGGGCCGCACCCTCTACGGCTTCGGCGGCTAGGCCCCTGGTGGTCGTCAGTCACTCAGTCTTCGTCTGCGCCTGCAGATTCCGATGTGTTCGTTCACCCGTGCTTAATCAGGAGTCTCGCGTTCAAGAAATCTTAGATGGAAACTGCCTTGTTCTGCCATTTCCTCTGTATGTTTAGCTGAACCATGAAATTGCGAAACAAAGATGTTTGCATTTGGACTTCGAATTGAAGCTTGTTTCTGTGCAACTACTGTGCTCCTGTCTTTATTGCGCAAAATTCAGTGTGACCGATCAGCGGATGTTGCATTTCAGAAACAATGATCACATCGTTTGATCTGTCATCTTTCACCAGCGTCGCATTTGAAACATTGGCAGGATAAATCATCATAATCCTTGGTTAAATCAAGAATGCTCACAAAGCTTAGGACTAGATTTCACAGTTACACTTGATGTTTGGCCTTGAAATTCTGTAGTCGTCTGACATACAAATGGTTTATCCATTTATGAGATTTCAGATTAAAAGGGCAAGTTGTAGTTACCAATGATTTGTGAATCATTTATAATCTTAATTTCTATCGACGACTATTAGTAATGTTCTTTTGTGTCAATTGTTTTGTGGATTGTCATCCATTCTCCTGAACAGCACAAACAACAATTCGAATAATTCCTCTCTTGAGTTGAGAACACATGATACGGCTTCGACTGCTAGGCCTCCCGGATGGTCGTCAGTCTTCTTGGTCGTCAACAACTTTGTGGATGCGGACACGAAAAATCTGCAATTTCTTTTGTTCAGTAGTTGTAGCTATAACGATGCTATTATCCATTTGTTCATCGCAGAATCTATCTAGGTACTACCTTTTGTAGGTACATATGAGCCCAGTTCTGAAATGGAATATATGTTGTCTTACCCTGCGAAACGAATGCTCCTATATGATTTGCGCTGTTGATTATATTCCAATGTCCTAGTTCTCTCTGAATCTCCCAACTGCTCTCTGAATATCTTCAGAGTCGTCACTCTCTCTCTCTCTCTCAAAAAAAAGGCTAAATTCGGAACAGTCTACGGGCTCAAACCGAGCAGACCCCCACACCCACCCCAACAAAGCGTCCAAGGCCCAAGGCCCTCCCACGCAAACGCTGCGGTTTTTCCGTCTTCGGCACGTTCTATCTCTCACCGCTAAAAAAAAAGGCACGTTCTATCTCTCTTCTCTCTTCTCCTCTGTTTCTCATTTTCTTTCTCTCTTCTGCTCTTCCCCCGACGAACTCGTTAGACCATATACAATGCAAGGTGCTTAAAGAAAAAATCAGATTATTCTTTAAGCATTGATGCTTAGACGTAAAGAATAAACGCTTAATTAAACACCTCTCCTATAAAAAGAAGTATTAATACTACAAAAAAGGTCGATTTATTTTGCTAAGCACGAGGCCTTACAACACCAACCCAAACCGCGACGCCAGCCAGCGGTTGCCTGCACGACCACGCGACGCACCCAAAGCAACCAGAAAATCCCTCGCTCCTTTCTCCTGCCTCCCTTCGCTTTTTCTGCATCCCCGCTTCCGTCCTCCTCCTCCCCGCTTTCCGCATCCCCGCTCGCTTCCACCAAAAAAATCTCCCGTCGTCCACCCGATTTCCTCCTGAATCCTCCTCCCCGAACCACCCCGTTGACCCGATCTCTCCGCTTTCTCTCCCCCCCCCCCCCCCCTTTCGCCCGCCGCCGATTTCCCTCTGCCCGTCGTCTCTCCCGGGTCGAGCCGGATCGCGCCGCCGCGCCGTGGTGGGTTGACCTCGTCGCCGCCGCTAGGGTTCGGAGCTCGGGGAGGGGACGATGGCCAGCCACGGGGCTGGGCCGGCCGCCGGATCCGACGCCACGCGCGTCGAGGTATGCCCGCGTCACCCGCCTAGCGATTTTCATTCTGTTTTTGTCGGGAAGTATTGGGGCCGGTTTGATTCCTGCGATATACAGTAGCTCCGTGCACTGGCCTGCTCATATCTGTTTGTTCTGGGTTCGTGTAATCGGGATGTAACCAATTCTTAAGCGGTTGTAGGCCTATAGGGGATTCAGCTTTGTGATGATATGATGTGCGATCAATTGCGTGCACAAGATGAGCTCGAGCTGCGTTGACGATAGTGGTTTGGAAATTGAAATTCCAGTAGCTGATTGGGTAGTTCATGCAAGTGTCGCGCATAATTTTCCTTTGTCTGAGGTGTGAGATAAGACAATATTCATCCGTATAGTGTTTAAAAGCACGTTATGGAAGCCTAGTAGATCATTTCATTCTAGCTTTGATGAATTTCACAAATGCTGCGACGCAGACCTAAAACATTTTATACGCCCCCTCCCCCTCCCCCTCCCCCGCAAAACTGAACTTGCCTTTTAGATTAACGCCTCACCGAGGATGTCATTTCTGTACTTGGTCATGGTGCACATTTGAATGTATCAGAATGATGATGATTTCCCTTTGCTAATGGCAGGTCAGCGGCACGGGCCAGGCAAACCAGTCTGCTTACCCACCTTTAGTTTCTGGGGATCATTCATGGTCCTCTTCAACTGGGGCAGCAGCAGTTTCGTGGAACTATCAACCGGTCAATCATAGCCAAGATGCAGTTTACTATGATCCACAAAGGGATGTATCGGTTTCAGGAGATAATCAAAATGTGGCAAGCAGTGCGCCTCCTGCTGTACAGTCGACTATGGGCTTGACAAATGCAACTCATTCTCATGTGCCTTACTCAAGTTCACTTCAGTATGGCTACAATCCGGCAGAATATGCAAATTATTACCATAACAACCCACAAGCAACAAATAGTTGTTCTGTGCAGCAAGGAGGAGCAAACCAACATTCAGGTGCAGCTTATCAGCCTCTTACTTCATTTCAGAATTCTGGGTCTTACGTTGATCCTACAAGTAACACATATTACAATGCTGGTGGTCACCAGACTGCGCCAGGATATGCAACTGCAACCAGCAACTATTATTATCCGACCAACACTCATAATGATGGAAGCTCAGGAAACAATTATGCCCAGTCATACCAGAACTACGCACCAGCTGATACCAATGCAGTCCAAAGTTCCAGTACAGTGCCTGTCAATTCTTTCTCATATCAGCAGCAGTACAACCAGTGGCCATACTATTACAATCAAGCTGTGCCAGCTCCTGCTGGCAATCCAGTTGCTGGGAGCAGTAACATAGATAATACAGTCGTTAACACCACTTCTGGTTACTCTTATCCTAGTATCGAGCCACCTCCGCCGGGTACTACGTCATGGAAAAGTAATTCAGGTGTTTCTGTTGCACCTCCTGTGCAGGTATGTTGCCTCCTTTCGCTGTAAATTGTTAGTTACCATGCATAGCCTTTTTGCGTCAAACCCTGGCAATTGTTTCTCACAATTTTTAGTCTGTCCAGCTATGTTTGTTATTCTGGGCGATGATTTCTCATAAGTAATAGTTTTTGTAGCCATGTTTGTTACTCTGGAAACAATAAATGGCTCCAGCTGTTCTATTGGAACTTTAAAAGAATGTGGTTAAAGGGGGGAAGTTCCCTGCCTTAAATGTACGTCATTAGGTCGAAATGAGACACCCTGTGGATTGAATGCTGGTGGTGAGCTTACAACCGTGCACTCTTGCAAACCAAGCATCACCCGGTTCTCAATTCTATTGTGACCATTGCAATGCCCCTTCCTTTTTGAGAGTTTTGTTGTCTTTAGGTCTTTAGGACCTTTGGCATGCTATTTTTGAACCACTTGAAGTGCGAGTTGATAAATATAGAATGTCATGTGAATTGTAGCATGTTATTTGCATTTTTTCTTCATGGTAAGGGAATTACTTTTCACCTAAGTTTTACTACTGTACAGGCTCCAAGCGTTCCAGAACCACAATATCAATACGTCCAACATGCGCAAGTAATTCCAGGGTTGCAAAACCAGTATGCCTATCAGGCACCAGGTGTCCCAATGTCACAAAACTATTACGCCAACCAGGCACCGGCATACCCACAAAACAATATGAATGTGAATCAAGTACCTTTGAACAACAATGGTGATCAGCAGAAGAGTGTAGGTTCAAAAGGTTTAAGCTCAAATATTTTCTCAATCAACCATGTTTTCTGATAAATCTTCAGCCAAATATGCAGGGTTCTATGGCAACAGGTACTCTTAGCGAAAACAAAACACAGACTCCAACCATTCCTCGAATTGCTCCAGGTTTCTCTATGGTAATACCAAAGAGTGAGAAGAAAATTGTAGGTGCTGATTTGGCAAAGAAACCTGCCTATGTTAGTGTTTCTGTGCCGAAGAACGATGGCAAAGCAGTTCAACATGGTCCAGATGCTGTAATTTTCTCCTCTCCTTTTTATTTGTCGTTGTTAGCGCCTGTTATGTGCTTTTGTCTTTGTTTTTGAATCACAAGGTAAGTTATTATCATATGAAGGCTTAAGGCGCATCTTAATTGGTTAATTCCTATCATATTACTTAAATTTGTTCAGTGTCTATGGAAGTGCACTGGCTCATCATTTAAAAAACCAGGATAAAGAAATAATACTGTGAATCTTATGTTTATAACTCCACAACCATGGTAGTCTTATTTTGTGGTATTTGCATATTCACCAACATTTTTTTCCATCCCATGTTTAGAAATCCCTCCCTTTTTCGCTGAGTAATTATGCTACGAGGAATCTTAGCCGTTGCAAGGATGAGGCTCAGAGGGCGGCTTGCCAAAGCATGCTACAACAGGTGAAGTCTCTTCTTGCTGGCTTTTGTTAGTTTCCACCATTTGTAAAAGTTACTATCATTTCAGTGGTGTCAGTCAGATGGGTAGTTATCTGCCTTACATGCCTGTGAGAAACTGTTGCGTACTCAAGCATTGATGCTATCAAATTAGGACCTTATTTTTCCTCGGTGCAGCAGAAAGCAGTTTTCTTTTCTAAGCACATGTAAGCACTCACGTTGTATACGCCCTTATCCAGAACATAGTTGATGTGCTATCCACCTTATATTGATAATCTATAGATAATGAAATTGGCATGTTTGACGTCTCAATGACTACATATGCTGCTATTCACGAGCAAATGACTGTGTTTCATTTTTTTTCCTATATTGATTATTTTTCGTCTCTAGCCTACCCCAACTTGTTTGGGACTGACAGGCTTTGTTGTTGTTGTTGTTGTTGTATTGATTTTGTTGGTCCTGCTACATCATTTGAATAGTTGGAAATTGTCGACTTTTTAATATCAGTTTCTCTCTTTCCTTTGCGGTTATTTTCAGATCACAAGCAAAGCTATTAGTGATGGAACCCTTCTCACTAAGAATTGGGACACTGAACCGCTGATTCCTTTGCCAGAGAATCTTTCAACCATGACCGAAACAAGGTCTGTGCTTCTCTTATATGCCCATCCTTGCCAAAAAATAAATAAAATCTGTAAGGTGACAATGCAGTGTTGTTAAGAACTAAATACATTAGCTAGTGCAATTTTCTGGTCCGTTGCTTTGGAATTTTGTGATACCATACTGCTGGGCTTGGAACACCTGTACAACGATTGCATTTTTTAGATCACACTATTTCATATAACTGTATCATCTTGGACTGACACCCTAGAAAAGTGCTCCAAACTAAAAGAAATTCAGAGTATTTCATTATCTTAATAATTATATAGTGACTACTAGATGAGCTTTGGCACTTCTTGGACATTTTTAACACTGATAATTCAAGCAAGATACAGTGGAGCTAGGGAAGTACTCCCTCCGTCCCGGTTTATTAGGCCCGTAAGCAACATAAGCATGTCCCTTTTTATAAGTCCTCGTCTTGGGAAGTTGCGTGCATGCATCCTTTTCATTGGTTGCATGAAGAGTTATTGTTGTTAGTCTCATTGCTAGGAAATAAATACACCACATGCAAGTTTTTTCATTGGCTGCATGTGAAAACTAGCATATGATAAAGTGCATTGGGAATGACACAAAGTGATTAATGTGAGCAAATTACTATATACCTTGGTATAAGAGAAATGGTCTTTGGGCCCAATAAACCGGGACGGAGGGAGTATCACTTAGTTAACAATTATGAATATCTAGCCTATATGTTGGGAATCATATTGGTCCTATAATGGATTAGAAGAGAAGGTAAACATATTGTGGTACATTTCAAGGGATTACTGGAAGTAATTTCCTTAACTATGAAGAGTATCCACACAAGATTAATAAATTGGCTGTATAGTTTACGTGCTTGGTAAACGGCAGGCCATCTAATTCTATTAGCTGCACCATATACATGTTGTAAACTTGTAATTAGGGTTCCTTCATTTAACTCAAGAAAATTAGGCCTTGCTGTTTGTGTGGTTCACACTTTGCGGGATAGTAGAATTCTGATAAAAAAATTAATCTTGTACATTTTTTGTCCTGTACAGCAGCGCAAACAATTCAAGTTTTTTGTCAAAATCTACCCCTAAAAGACGCCTGAAAAGTAGGTGGGAGCCTGTTCCGGAGGAAAAGATTACTGAAAAGGTGGAGCCAATAGCAAAAGCATGGATGAATGGTAACGCCCACAATAATTTGAAAGCCAACAATAGGACGGTGAGAGCTGGCATTTTGCTTTTTCTAAAATCTTGTCATTAAACATAACGAACAGAATGGATTCTGCCCTATTATCTAAAGCCATTAATTTCCAAACTGTCATCATCAGTTTATGCATTATCACATGCTTGTATTTATGCTTTACTGAGCTCTTTCTCTGAAATATCTAAGTACCTGTTATGCAGGGCGATAGTTGGAATTTTGGGAAATCTCTCCAGTCTCCACATTCAAACAAAATCACCCAGAGGCTTTCCAAGAAGCAAAAGATGGGTAGTTATTCAAGTGTGCTACAAAATGGGAACACTTCAAGTGATAGCGATAAGGAGCGGGATCTGACCAAATATTACGCTAATGCATCCGCATTAGCAAATTCACCAGAGGAAAAAAAACGCAGGGAGCATAGATCTAAGCGTTTTGAGAAGAGTAAGGATGTATCATCAAAATCAAGAAATTCTGCAGTGAATAAAGGTGCTGTGGCTCATATACATACTAGAAGACCTATTTCAGCTCTTGTTACTGGAAGTTATAAAGATGGCAGCAGCTTGGCTGTTGAGGATATGGATTGGGATGCACTGACAGTCAAGGGAACGTGTCAGGAAATTGAGAAACGATATCTACGCCTCACATCAGCGCCTGATCCTTCCACGGTAATAGCACTCACCAATTGTCTTTCATAACTCTAGACCAAACGGCATTGTTAGCATCAGTGCACCATTGTAATTGCTAGCTGCCTAGCTACCAGTCTATCATTTCTACTGTTTATTTGCTTATTTACCTGAATACGCTCTTTGCAGGTAAGACCAGAACATGTCTTGGAGAAGGCGCTTTCCATGGTTGAAGCATCTCAAAAGAATTATCTTTACAAGTGTGATCAACTGAAATCTATTCGCCAAGATCTTACAGTTCAGAGGATCCAGAATGAACTGACTGTGAAGGTAGTCTTTATTCTTCATGGCATCCAGTTGCCTGGAACTGTGGACCTCATTATATCAGCAATTTGAGAAATGCACAATATCTATTTAGTTGCTAGTCAGGATACCATACTTGATATATTAGTTATCTCCTACAGTCGACCAAAACTAAATATTTGTTAATGTTCTGCACTAGGAAATAAGCTCAGCAATCTACAGTGTTTTGTAACCTTCAGATTTCTCATTTCAGGTTTACGAAACTCATGCGCGTTTAGCATTGCAAGCTGGTGATCTACCTGAATTTAACCAGGTCAGTTTGTCTTGTCTGATCTGATACTTTCGAAGTAACAAATAATGATACACATTTTCTGTTTGCTAGCCATTGCAACCAACTTTGTATAGTGTTGTACGGAATGTCCAAGAAGGGTTTTGCTTTCCTGTTAGTAGCAACAAGAAGTTCGGTTACACTTTCTTGTAGACATTCTAGTTATCAGGTTCCATCTAGTGTATGCTTTACTCGCAAAATGTAAGTTTTATTTTTTATTTTCTGGTAATGCTACTGGTTCAGGAATACTTATTGGCATTAGAATTTGTTGATTGATGTTGCTTTGTAATGTTCTTATTTGTAATTCAACTGCTGCATGAGTGACATAGTTTAAATTATTTCTACGTGCAACTTTTTTCAGTGCCAGTCACAACTGAAGAGGCTATATAGAGAAGGAAACAAAGGTTGTTATTTTGAATTCTCTGCCTACAATTTGCTCTGTGTCATGCTACACTCTAATAACAAACGGGACCTTCTGTCATCAATGGCAAGGTATCATTCAGTAAACAGTACCATAGCAACCTATTTAGTTCATAAGTGGACTACATTTGATATATACATTATTTCCAGCTTATCGAAAGAAGCCAAACAAGATGGAGCGGTCAAGCATGCCCTTGCAGTTCATTCTGCTGTTTCATCCGGCAATTATGTCATATTTTTCAAATTATACAAGCAAGGGCCCAACTTGAACTCTTGCCTCATGGGTAAAGGGCAATTTACCACCTTCCATGTTAATTCAATGCACTTCTGTTTCTGTAAGAGGTTTTAATGTCTGTAGCTCTCCTCATCAACAGATCTATATGTGGAGAGGATGCGTTTCGAGGCTATAAAATGTATGTCTAGGTCATATCGCCCCACGGTACCTGTGGGGTATGTTGCACAGATTTTGGGATTCTTACTGAATGGGGATGACAGATCGGAAGAATGTGAAACATGGTTAAAAGCACATGGTGCTATTCTTTCAGTAGATAACAGTGGAGAATTGCAGATCGACACAAAGGTAATGATCTCTCTCAATGGACAATATAATACTCTCTCCGTTCACAAATATAATACTACCTCCGACCCATATTAATGGGCACACACTTAGTATAACTCTAGTAAAAAGTTGTACTAAGTGTGTGCCCATTAATATGGGTCGGAGGGAGTATGTTTTTAATATTTTAATATGGATTACATACGGACTGAAATAAGTGACCTACACACTAAAACACGTCTATATACATTCGATTCACAAAAAAGTTACAGTAGAACATCTTATAATTGTGAACGGAGGGAGTACATACCTTAAAGCTATTGTTCAAAGATATGTTTCATTTTGATTGTGCAAAGTTTGGATTATTGTCTTGTCATAGTGTGCAGGGGGTTGACCTACAAATTTGATGCAAAACGTGCTAATGAAGTGCTTACAGTGTCATTACCCTGTCTAATACAAGAGAACAATGAAAACCATCGGTTTAATCCATTTTGATGTTCTAATCCGTCATTTTTTTGACATTATGTTACATTGCTTCACAGGCTTCTTCTAGTACGCTTTACATGCCGGAGCCAGAGAATGCTGTTGCACATGGTGATGCATCGCTTGCAGTTAACGACTTCTTTGCACGCACATCGTAGAAGGTGTACGTGATGGCTGTGCATGCTCATCAGTGTGTTGGTGCACCTGGATGCATTGCACATGCTGAGATGAAGAATACACTGTTAGGCACGACGGGAACGTGAAATGGACCAGCTCAAGAGTGCTTCTGGGGCGAGGAGGAGGTTGGAACAAGGACTGGACTATGGCATGTGCACTCGATGGCTGCAGTTGCACCACTCGGTGAGCTCCACCGCAAGGCGGCAAATTTGGAGCATTGACCAACAAGAGCGACGGCTACCTGCGGACATCCACATTTATCTGCCGGGCCGACCTCTTGAGGGAAATGTTACAGAAAACACATTTGTTTGTAAAAGTTTCAGAGTGACCATAATACATGTGTTTGTATGACATGAGATATACACTAGGTGGTAGGGAAAAAGATACAAGCAAGACAAACTCAGAATTTTATCTGTAACGCAGCCAATACTCTTAATTTATGAAAATTTATCTGTGGATATCATTTTGCCAGTGGAATCGACTAAATGCTGACGAAGTTTCGTTTGGTAAACTAAATTCTGACAGGAACACTAGGCATACGTCTGCCTCAAAAGTGCGATGTATTCGATATTTTTATCTAGCTAAGTGACGCGTACACGGCCTGCCGCGGAAACCCCAAGCTCAAGCAGCCGATACAAGACCTATGCTGCCGCTTTAGAAAAAGGATAGTTTGGTGAAGGGAGCGATAAAACTCAAGAAAGCGCATCAGCTAAGAGCCAAGGGCAATCCACACCAATGTAACAAGAAGCGGAAGATCCTATGCAACTGGCGTTAGTTGGTAACCACTGGCCTAGTTCCCGTCACCCGACCTATGTTTGTTTACTCACTGGCTCATGGCCTTTTAGGAAAGTGTATCGTCAGCTGAGATCCTGGTCTCATTCTACTCGGCACCTGCTACATTCTGGCCACTTCTCCTTTCTTATTTTGAAAGACTGGCTATCCATCCACTGCTCTCATCTCAGCTTTCGATTTCTGCGATACAGTAGATTTATGATTGTTTTTGGCTGTTAGGTGCTTGGATGATTGAAACGAAAACAGGAAAGCTGGAGAGTGATGCATTACCAATCAAGTCGTGTCGCATACAGTACACACGCCCCACTAATGTGCTTTGCTTCATTTTAATTTGCTTCCCCTTCATCACAAAGACTATGTACTATGTGACCAGTTAGACACAACACATTTCAGAAATGCGATATCTGTGAAAAAAGCATTGCACAAAAGAAGACCATGATGAATCACCTCCTTTGGACAAACCTTTCTTCGTGGAGCCTTCACCGACGATTCCCAGAATGAAGCCTAAAGTGAGACCTCTTCTCCATTATCATTTCCCAGAAAATAGAATGAATTGAACTTTCTTCCAAAAGGAGGATAACCCCCCTAAAATGGATGATGAGACTTCCAATGCAATTAGTTGCAAATCGTATCAATCGATTCGCCTTAACAGACAAACAGAAAAAGAATCAGAACAAGTCAAAATTGCCAGAATGAAATGACTGATTACCACACGGAAATGCAGCAGATTTCAAACTTTGCCTCAACTGTTTGTTACACTTGCTCAATTAACGGACTCCCTATGCACTTTCCAAGCAAGAACCACCCTTTGCACCGTATCCAGTTTAGTATCCCGTGTCTCATCAACAAAATTTGAAGCTATAAGGAAAAGATGAAGGAACAACCTACAGCCCTGAAGGCTGCAGTACATACATACAAGACGATGAGCTACACCTGGTGTTTGTATAAATAGTTTGCTAAAGTCTCAGAGGGGAGATCAGACAAACATCACGGCATTGTTGCGGGTAATTACAAGTCTTCAGAGCTCGAATTCCTCTTCCCGGAGCACCATCTCGGCGGCCTCCTCCTCGTCGTCGTCGAGGGTGAAGTACTTGCACCTCTCGGCCGGCCTGAATGTGTAGAACATGAACATGTAGAACGCCATTGAGGCCACCTCCTCGGCCAGGACGCTCACCCACCGGTACTGGTAGCTGGCGATGGTCCTGAGCGCGAACACCACGATCCTGGTGAAGTAGAGGTACCCAATCACCACGGTGTAGAACTGCCGGAACAGGGTGAGCTTGGACAGGTTCCGCGCCGCCTTGCCGTCGGTCTTGGACGTCTCCCGGAGCGACCGCATGGACCAGACCACCGGGAAGAGCACGGCGCAGCAGCAGGCGACGTCCACGAACAGCAGGATCTGGTTCCATGTCACCCAGCTCCGGAGGAAGGGCCCGGTCTCCCCGATGACGGCGTCGGCGATATTGGCCATGACCTGCAGCGGGATGACCACCATGAGCACCTTCTTCTCCCGGTCCTGCAGGAAGGGCCTGAGGAAGGACCAGCCCGTGCCGACCAGCACGATGACGGCGAAGAGGATGACGCCCTTGATGAGCTGGAAGAGGTAGAAGGCGACGTCCCAGCCGTGCGGCGTCCCGGTGACGCGGATGTAGTGCTGGTCCTCGGCGGCGGAGAGGCAGTAGAGCAGGCGCGCCACGAGGAGCGCGGTCATGAGGTGGTGGATTTGGTTGGCGGAGGCGCGGTGGAGGGGGGAGAGGGTGAGGTAGGCCCAGCCGGCGAGGAAGGCCGCGTAGCCGAAGGCGAAGAGGCCGTAGATGGCCGGCACGGGCGCCTGGCCGACGGGGAGGTAGTCCTTGGAGCCGTCCGGCCCGGCGTTGTACATCTCGGTGCGGACGCTCATGGAGACGAGCGACTCCGGCGCGCAGTTGGCGAAGAAGAGGCTGTACTCGTCGGGGTGGGTGACCGGGAAGGACTTGTTGTAGTGCCCGCCCTCCATGTCGTGGAAGGTGAAGAGCTTCTGGACGTAGGGGCTGGAGAGCACGCAGCCGGAGAGGTCGGGCTCGTCGGCGCCGCTGGGGTCATCCGGCTCCGCCGCCGCCGCGCGCTTCTCCGGCCGCGGCTCGGACGCGGCCTGCAGGAGCGACTCGTCGGCGAGGAGGAAGAAGCCGATCTGCTTCGGGTCGGCCCGCGCGAAGGAGGAGGAGACGGCGGCGCCGGTGAGGATGATTCTTACGGCGCCCGTCTTGGAGAAGCCGAACTTCTCGAACAGGATGGTGTGGCGCGGGTCCTCCTTGAAGGACTCCGCCCGGATCTCCGCCGCGGCGGGGGCGGCGAGGAGGAGTAAGAGGGCTCCCGCGGCGGCGAGGAGGAGCAGCAGCGGGCGAGCTCCGGCGGCGGACATGGCGAGATCTGGTGGGCGGAGCGCGTGCGAGTGTGTCGGTGTGGGTGGAGCGCACAGCGGAGCTCGGCCTTGTTGTTTATGTGGCGGAAGAGTGGGGGTCGGATGTGCCTCGCGATTGGTGAGAGTTTGGTAGAAGTTTGACTTGGGCACTCCGTCGTAGCCGACAGACGGTGCGATGGGAAAGCTTATGCTCTCGTTTTTTAGTTCTTTTTAGTTTTTACTCGCGTGTAAATTTTATTTGTAGTCAATCTTTATAAAATATAATTAATTTTATAAAAAATTATCATGCCGAGGAAGTTTACCGTCCGGTGCTATCAAGATTAATAGCTTCGAAGGCAACAAACCACAAGTGATGAATGACCAAAGATTCAATCATTACATCTCTGATGATCCCTTCGATGTGGAGGCTCAAATTATACAAGTAATTACACCAGAAGAGCGTATTGAAACGGAGTATCGGGAGTAGTCAGAACAGAAAAAGGAAAAGAAATGTGCTATAGTAAGAAAAACTCTGTAAAAGGTTTCGAAAGGTAAATTTTATTTAGTTTTATGGGAAATTAAAATTTTAAAACCGAAGAAGAGCTAGAAACGTGCGCCGGAGAGAGGAGGCGGCCAGAGGGCGCGCCCTCCACCTGTCTGCTCCCTCGGGTGCCCGCCTCAGACTCTGCTTCGATCTGTTGCCTTCTGTTTTACCTGAAACATTTTCCTATATAATCCCCAGGTTCTTCCAGAAACCGTATCTTGTGTTACTACTTGTTTATTTTCGAGTTATTTTTTCCAGGAAAAAAGATCATTGAGCTCTAGTCACCATGGCTCCTCCAAATTCCCCCAAGGACAAATTCTTCCACAACGTCATAAACCCCTATCTTGTGAAGCATCCCCAAATCATGTGGTTGAAAAATGGCGTTCTTCATAAGCAAGATCTAGAGAGGCCCAAGAAGAAGGGAGATATGAAGACGAGGTTGGAAGAAGTGGATCATGAAGTCTTCAAGTACAAAACTCCCTGCAAAAAAAGTCTTCAAGTACAAAAAGATGGTGGAGCGCGGAGTAGAAGTAACCATGATATAATCTCAGAGCTCAAGGACACCCACTTCAAAGAAAGCAAAGAATTGTGGGAGATACTGTTCCACCTTGAAGAGAATACCTCTCATCTATAAGCACAAATCTATGATCTACAAAATCAAAACTATGAGTATAAGTGATATCAGTCGCAGTTTTCTGAAGCACAACCTTTGCCTGTGTAAACACCCAGCCTCCAGGGTGCCGGCGCTGGCTCTGCGGTGCAGCCGTCGCGCGGATCTGGCGGCTCGTGGAGATGGAGGCTCGGGGTGTCGCCTCGGGAGGCCGTGGCGTGTAGCACGAGCCAGGGCAGCGCCGCCGTCGTCGGGAGGCGCCGGGGCTTCGACTCGTGCCTGATGTCCGCCCTCACGCTTGCCGTCGGCTGCTCCTCCTCCTTCGGCGGCACCGTGCGGACCGCCATCCTGGAGGCCGAGAAGATGCAGCACAGGGGCGGTGCGTGCCCCGTGGCCGGGCTGGCTGCGTGGTCGGGCTGTGCCTGGGCTGCGTGATGCGACGCAACTGCACGGTGCTCAGCGGGCTCAGATGCGGCGGCGAGATGTTCGCCGGAGGATGCCGGGGCGGCGGCCCCGGGTCGCTGGTGGTGTTGTTCTTCTCCTTTTGGAGATTTCATGGCGCGCTGCTGGTCGTGTGGGCGGCGGCGGCATGGCCGGTGGTGTCCTTGGTGGTTGACGGAGAAGAGAGCGTTACGCAGTGAAGCATGTTACGTGTGTTGGGTCGAGGGAGCTCCGGGCGAAAGCCTTGACCCGACCTTGTCGGTTCCGTCGACTACGGCGCTTTCGGGCGTCGTTTTTCTTCTTGAAGGCGTCATCGTGGAACTACTCTTACGTTACTCTCCGGGTGAAAATCTAAGCTTTTGATGTCTTCCGAAGCGGGCAACGACGGCGTCATCAGCGTTTCCCCCTTGGGGGCGTTGCTTGGGAGAGCTAGCTATTGTTTCGTTGCGTCTGGCTCTCTTCTGCGTCCGGTTGGTGGATGCCGGGGCGGCGGCACCGGACGACTGGTGTAAGTCGAGGCGGCGGCCTCCGAAAACGATGCGCGAGCCGGCCTCATGAGGTGGGGCATCGACTCGGCCTTCGTTTGGATGACAACCCTGAGCCACTTGAGTGGAAGGTTTGCCGGTCCGGTCGACGCGCTCCAGTGGGGGCGGTTGGACGGTACGTCGGGGCGGCGGCCCCGGATGCGGTGCGACGTTCGTGGTCTGCGTGCGGTTGTCCTGTGCAGCATGGGTTGAGTGCATCCGTGTCGTGCGGCGTTGCAGCTCGAGTGCGGGTTGTGGCATGTCGGGGCGGCGGCCCCGGAAGGTAGTGTTGGTGGGCTGCGCAGGGCGTGGCGTGATCAGTGGACGTCGGGGCGGCGGCCCCGGGATGTCGACGGCATCGAGCGCCTTAGACCTCGCTACACTTTTGTAGCAACGATGACAGTGGGTGTGATGTTGGCGACAAGGCACTGGTTGAGATAGCCGGCTCTTCTCCGACGTGTCCGCGGGTTTGCCTCGGTTCATTCTGTTGCTGTGAAGTCGAAGCCGCGGTGGCGGGGCCCTGTGGTATACGATGACTGGCTGCAGGTGGACCTTTCGGTGATCTTTCGTGCCGCCTACCGTGCCGGCTTCTGTCCTTCGGAGTTCACCACCAGAGTCGGAGCTGCGTTGTTTGGTTGTATGTTCTAGGGTTGACGATGATGTCTGAGGGGTGGTGTGTTGCCGATGATGCCTGCGTGCGTTCTCGGCGAGGTATCTTAGGGGTGCCGTTCAGCGGCTGTGAGGGATTTCGCTCGGTTTTCCTTAATTAACCGAGCAACTCTGATTCTTCCTTAATTAATATATGTGGCAAAGCTTTTGCCACCGTTTAAAAAAAAACTATGAGTATGAACTTAGATTCAAGCGCATCAGTGTTGCTGCAGGTTATAGTATCTTGGAGACCAAGGCGTCCTTCACCGATGGAAGCCCGTGCCATGGAAGCAAGTTGCTAATGAAGAAGAGGACATGTTCTCGGAGGATCAAGCTTATGGCACTCCCTTGGCTTGTTCCAAGCTTGAGGGAGTTGCCGATATCTTTATATTTATCTTTTATCTTTTATTTTTAGAGTCATGTGTCATATCATGATTAGGGAAGTGATCGTATAGGATAGTTGTTTGCAATAAGGTATGTCACTCCTTCATAAGTGAGCTTTGTATTCGTTGCTGTGTAGTCATTTATGATGGAATATTAATGAGAAGTCTTCTTGTTACTCTATCACACTTCGTATTCTAACAATTGCAATCAATCTTATATGTTGATCTTGTTAGGAGTATTCGCTTTACATCAGGTATGGCTTTGAAATTTTTATTGAGTCTTCGCAAACATTGCATTGGTCATAACAACAATTCATAGATATTTAGAACAAAAAATAGAGACTCGCATGTAGATATATTATCTTTAACATCTCTTATGTCTGTTAGCTTTCAAAAGTGTTACGTTCTTATGCTCAAAGTATTTTGCTGACAAGGAAGACAACTTGATATTGCATGTTTGACCTTATTGCTTAGGTTTTATATTCGTTTGTATCTCTCGCCTCTCGGTAATGTATGTGTTTTTCCAAGTCTTTGCTAGCCAAATTCCTTTATTGAGCGGGAATACTATTCGTGCATCCAAACCTTGAGCCAAAACCTTTCATAAGAGTCCATCATACCTTCCTATATGTGGTATTTCATATCCACACCAAGTATATTACTCATATGCTACCTTTAAACCTTCAAAACTAGTATTACTCCTTATTTGTGCCTCTGTTTTTAGGTCATGAAGAAGTAGTAGGTAGTTCATTATTTACTCATGCTAGATGAGCTTTATCTTTTGACTTGCATGTATAATGTGCATATCCCTAACACGCCAAAGAGCTGGCATGGGTGCCCAACCCATAAACGATAATAGCAACAAACACCTCCTTCACGCTTTATTCTTAAGAAATCAGTCAAACTTTGGTAGTGATAAATAAAGTAGAAAAGAGGAATGTGATCGTTCCTCTTTGGTAGCCGTTCTTATAAGCTCTGTCTAGCATGAGAAATATCGAGTTATTTATCAATAATAGTTGACGAAAGCATGCACAAATCAGAGCTTTATTTTCAAAGTTTAATAGAAATAGAACAAGATTTTCTCTGCTTCCCTCTGCGAAGGGTTACTTTTATGTTGAGTCAGTTCACCTATTCCTTCTATGCACCGCAAGCAACCATGTGATGTTGGTTGAGATACATTCTTATATATTTCAGCAATATGTTTAATCATGTTTTATTACTGTTGATATTACCATCAAGGTTGAAAGTTGAACTTTGTTGAACTGTCATCTTCCTTTGTGTCACTATTTTCACTTTCTTTATGAGAATATGTTCCTGAAATATTCCAACTCGTGATTGGATTCCTTGATAGTTGACGCATGTGTTATTTGCTAAATGAATATTTGTTTAATATATTCTTCTAGAAAGATAAGATCAATTTGGTAGTTGTTCTCTTACCAATAAAATTGTTTGCCATGATTCAATAAGTTTTCACTTTGCTTTACCGTTGTGTGTAATTGATCATTTCTCGTTCTCGAGAAGTTCTATGAGAAAAGATTGCCATTTAGAATGCTTTGATCTTGTTGAGTAAATACAGATGCTTCATGTTCGTATTCTTTATTATTGACACTTCACTCCATAAACATCTGGTCATGTTTACTAAGCTCCGTCTTCGCTTGGGAACAAGCGGAGTCTGAGCTTAGGGGGTTTATACGTCCATTTTGCATCACTATTTTATATCATAGTTTGATCTTATTCATTGATATATTTCATGTTTTATGGTCTCCTTGATGTTATTTTGCCATATTTTGCGTACTTTGCAATTTCCCAGAAGTTATATGTCAGAGTCATGAAACAACCTCGAAAAACACCTATCAAATGGCTACACTTCTGGACCTCCAAACAACATGAAAATTAGGGAAAACTATTTTTTGAAGAAAAGACCCGGGAAACTAGAAAATCCCCTAGAGGGGGGTACCAAGAGAGGGGGCGGCCAGGGGGCGTGACCCCCCCAGGTTGCGCCCTCTAGCCGTCTGGGAGGTGGACCCACCTCTGGGGCTCTCCTTCGACGTACTTATGCCTCCTGACCTAAAACTGGCGGGATCCCCTTCGCACAATTCATCTGTCGTTGCTGCGAGGCGGAACCAAGGCAAAGAGATGAAGACATCTCTGGTAGCCAGATTTTGTTAGGGTAACTCCCTCCCGGAGGGGGATATCATCACCGTCATCACACCAGGCATCATCGAGATCATCATCACATCATCCCCTTCCTCCCATCTCATAACACCATTGCAATTAGGGTTGTATCTTATGTTATTCATTGGGATCACTTTACCAGTGTTGATTACCTTGTTGTAGTTTATGTTATTAAGTTTTATCATTGAATCCTTGTTATGACCAGATTGTTCCTCATATATTTATTACCTCTGATCATGATATATTTTATGTCTTGTGATCAGTTCGTTTAGTTCCTGAGGACATTGGAAAAGTCTTGATGCAAGTAGTCATATACTGTTGACTAATATTGTTGGTTTGGTATTTAAGTTGTAGTGTTATTCTTCTAGTAGTGTCATGTGAACATCGACTACACGGTACTTCACCTTTTGTGGGCCTAGAGGAGTGCATTATGTATTAATCTTGCTTATGGTGGGTTGTCGGAGTGACAAAAACATGAACCACAGTTTGCACACTTTTACATAACAGAGTGTAGGATCCTAGAGTTTATGGCTACAGTTAGATTTATCTTAATTACTTTCTTGTAGTTGTGGATGCTTGCAAGAGGTTTAATCGTAAGTGCACATTTGTCTTGGATGAGACGGTGCACTAGCATAGGTCACCACAGAACACTCATGAAAACAGTGAATATTAGTCAGCAGTACATGGTGAAAGTGACTTAACAAAACTTCTCGTGTGTCCTCAAGAATGCTTTATTCTTTATAAGTAACACCTTCGGCTTATCCTTTGTGCTACGTAATATTGGGCCACTTGTTGCACTTTACTGAATTTTACTTTTATTTACTTATTATCAATTTATCTTTCATCATAAAATCCCTACAAAATTACCTTGCAGCAGTTACAGTGAAACCTTGATCAAAACCACTTGTTAACACCTTCATCTCCTCGTTGAGCTCAACACTATTACTTATCGAAAGGACTACGATAGATCCCCTATAGTTATGGGTCGTCATCCACCACTAAGTATAAAAATGATTCGCTATGCGAAACATCTTTGGAATGTGCCCTAGAGGCAAATAATAAAGTATGTTTATTAGCATATTCCATTAGTTCATAACAAGTTTTATATTGTGCTATAACTGTATTAAGAGAAAACATTAATACATGTGTGGTATACAAGCAACCAGGTCCCTAGAGAACTCTAGTAAACTTGTCCATTGGGCAATAAAGGATCAAGGTTTCCTGATCATGAGATCTGAACAGTCTGTTGACAATGAGGTCATATCATTAGGTGAATGATATGATGGACAGACACCCACCTAAAGTGTTGTAATGTGATCCGGTCACATAGTTCAACATTGCGATAACTTAATAACGTAGTGACCCGATCCTTAGACCGTAATGATCATATATAATTGTTGTCTACTAGGACGCTTTGAGTGCATTAACCGTTACACTAAAATATGGTAACCATAAAGGTGTATCTTGGGTATTCCGAAGTAGACATGTTGAGGAGTATGCAAATAGATCAAAATGGGATTTGTCCATCCGAGTGATGGGTGATGGCACTGAAGTAGTGCTCCTCGTTGGTTACCCCAAGTGGAAGGTTGGATGTAGCCTAGCAGCAAATTTCCCTTCGCAAATATGCCAAGGTTTAGAGTGTCTCCCGTAGGACTCCGATAACTACAAGTAGGTGGTGAAGCGAGAAACGCGCCGTTTGAGAGATATTGCTCCCTTAACCTGGACATGCACACACAACAAATAACTTTGCTCCCAACGAGTACAGAGAGGTTGTTAATCTCTCTGGCCTTGACGTTTACAAAGGATCAAACGCAAGAGATAAAAGATAATAGTGACTGCAACTAGAAAGGAAAACAGGAAGTAAATTAAGGGTGTAAAAGTGGTGGAAATATGGACCGGGGTCCCATGATGTTCACTAGTGATGTCTTTCTCCCAAAAGACGATAAAACTGTTATGCGAGGTAAACAAATCACAGCTGGGCAATTGACAGGATTAAAAACGCACCGCAATGCTAACTATGCTACAAAAGAAAGGAAGAGGCTCAAAAGCATGGGCAGTACGCCAAGATAAGTAGACCGAAATCCATCCGCATATACTACTAATCATCCACCTTGAGATATCTATCTAGAACATCTCGCTGGTATTAAGTTGCGAGCCCCACCCAAAGTGTTAACCCAAAGCAACAAACAACTGCATTAAAATAACTTTGTGTAAAGTAAAGAATCCTTGCAACCGCGGTTACAAGCACTGTTGTTTTACCCCTTGTGCCAACAACACATCCCCTAGACTCATGTTTCTGTCACTCAAGCTAGTCATCAGGGGGCATGAACCCACAATCAAGCATAACACTCCCTCTTGGAGTCACTACCTACTACTTGGCCAAAGAAATAAACAGCAACGGAGAACATGCAAGAATTACTCAAGAACATAAATATAACAGGATAGGAACCAAATACATTACTCATCACAATCTGAACATAGTCTCATAATCCATGAGATCCCAGCAAACTAAACATAGAAACATCAGAAAGAATTACATATATGCCATGATCATGTAGGGAAGCTCACAAGGTATAATCCATGAAGAACAAAGAGGGGAAGAGAACATCACATAGATACTGATCATGGACCCATCGTCCAAGGTGGACTACTCACGGATCATCCGGGAAGCGTCCATGGTGGTGGAGAATCTCCCGGAGGTCGGTTCTCCCTCCGGCAGGGTGCCGAGAAGAGGTCTTCTGGCGCTCCCGACCTTGGAAGCGCGGCGCCTGCGGAACAGATGCAAGATCGTGAAAAAGGGTTCTGTCTTCGGAGGTTTCAGGGCGAGATAAATATATAGGCGAAGGGGGGCAGCCGGGGGGCCACCAGGGAGTGCAGGCGCCCCCCTGGCGCGACCTAGGGTGGGGTCGAGCCCCCTGGCCGCCTAGGCACTAGGGTGGCCCCCCTGGCTCTCCTTCGGGACTCTGGAAGGTTACCGCACGCTGATTTTTTATTGGATTTTTCCAGAATTTTAGGAGCACTTTTAATAAGGGGGAAACCTGAAATAAAAAGTCAGCAGAAAACAGGAACTGGCACTAGGGTGCACTGAGTTCATAGGTTAGTCCTAATATGATCAAAAGTGTATGAAAGTGTATAAAAAACATAGCAATATCACACAAAACATGCATGGAGCACGCACAAATTATAGATATGTTTGGGACGTATCAACATCCCCAAGCTTAATTCCTGCTCGTCCTCGAGTAGGTAAATGATAACAAGCATAATTTCTGTGGTGACATGCTACCAACCATATAAGAACTTTTAAGTAAAGCAATCAAGGCATGTAATTCAATTCAAGTCATAACAGGCAAGAGTCTATATTAGCATTGAAACAAGCAACATAAGAACATAAAGGTGCAAGAGCTCTCGCTGTCCGTAACTCGAATGTCTCCAAATGATATTTGCGTGCAAGAAGTGGGGGATGGGAATACGAGAAAAGTTTTATTTGTTGAGAACTCAATCTACTAAAGTTTCACACTTAGTCTTCTTTCCAATCTTATCTTGACTCGTCCTGAGACCACTAGCCAGGTACAAGTCAAATTTATCCACTCCCTTTCGATATTTTGAGCACTCTTGCAATGGTTGAGCGCAAGCAAGAAAATTGACACTTAGGATGGTAAAGAAAGAAATATATGGTGGAGGAGGAAGACAAAAAGGTGTGAAAGGCTCACATCAATGAGGACAATCATAGGCGAGAGAAAGCCAAATGATAGATATGATGTGAGGAGTAGGGATTGCCATGCAACGGATGCACATATGAGCTAGGGTAAGCTCTCCAATGGAACTAGTGGGGGTGCATCCAACTTGCTTGCTCAAGAAGACCTAGAGCTCATTTGAGGAGGCTCATCATTGGAATATACAAGCCAAGTTCTATAGTGTGAAGGTCCACACATAGCTATATGCATATACGATCATCTCTATGGAGTACAAGATACAAGAGGGAGTACGAGTGTGGATTTTTAAAAAGGAATAGTAGTGTTGCCCCCTTCTCTCTTTTTATTTTCCTTTTCTCTTTTTTGTATTTTTTTGTATTTTTTGGTGGCCTCAATGGCTCTTTCTATCTAACTCTCAATTTTCCACTTTGGGATCTTTTAAATTTTCCTCTTTGGGATCTTTTCCTCACTTTAGGGGCAACACTCTATATATTACAAGAAGTATACAAGATCTTTCACACTTTACAAAATTACTCAGCATAAACAAGATGTAGCTATCAGGATGTATGCAAATGCATGCCTCTGCCAGTGCAGCAGGAACATGTATGACATGAAGATCAAGTCATGAGAAGGTGGATGTTGCATGGCAATGTATCTCTGAAAGGCTATGAAAATGCCTTGATAGGTAGATATGGTGGCTGTTTTGAGGAAAGATATAAGGAGGTTTATGATGACAGAGCGTATCATGCCAAGGGTTTGGATGCACCGGCGAGGTAGACGCCAACTCTCGGAGTGAGAAGAGGTCAATGCACGGTATCGAAGAGGCTAGCAAATATGGGAAGGTGGAAGTGTCAACTTTCAATACTTACATTAGTCTGAAGAACTCATGCACTTATTATCGGTAACTCTCAATCTAATCAGGAGGTTCACAAAGAGACAAGTACCCCGAGGAGGAATGTATGGGGGTTTGGTTATCCTTGCGCATCCTCGACTCACTCTAATATCCGATCCCTCCAAATATTAGTGATCCATCTAGTAGCTAGAGTTCTCAACTAGTTTTTGTAGTTTTTGAAAATAAAAATGGATTGCCCAAAATACGACATCTATCACTAATAGGTTAGAGCTCTTGACACCAAAAGTTCAAACATTACTCACAACAATACCTCAAAACTATTGCAAGTTACTACTACAATTGAATAGCAACCTCAATTACCTACTTTAAGTCTAGACACAACTCAGTGCAACAAGCTAACTCTCTAAACAAGATAAACATGAAAACTCAAGAGAGTTCTAGCAACAAACTATACAAAAGCTCTTAAAAGATAAGCATGAAAACTAAGAGCTAAACATGACAAAAACTACGAAAAGATAAACAACACACAACAAAAGAAAGATAAGCATGAAAATCCTATGATGTGTTCTAGTTTAAAGTGGAGCATGTTTCTCTCGCACACAAAGAAAGGTGGGTTCTAAGTTGTTATGAACAACAAGAAAAGCTAAAGAAACTAAAAAGTAAAGAGCAAGACGCTCCAAGCATAGCACATAACGCATGAAGTGATAAAAATATAGTGGAACGAAGGACGAACTGATGATTGTTGATGGAGAAGGGGATGCACTAGTTTATTGATTCGACACAAGGGGAGCCAAAGAATATTTATAAGCTTTGACAGTTGAGTTGTCAAGTCAACCGCACCTGAAATATACTTGCTTGCAACAAAATATTAATAACAACTGTGGTATGATAGTGGTAGTGGCGACAGCGAAAGTAAAACAGCGAAAATAAACTAGTAGTAACCAGCAGGATTAAAACACTGTAGGTTAGGGAGATGGATGGTTGGGCGCTGCTTGGATAAGAGTGAACATGTAATAGATTCTAACACGGGGCAAGGCACGCAGAAAAGGAAGGATCATATAGGCAAATATCAAACATTAGGCATGTATCCTGTAGGTAGTTGTGCGTGCTTGCAATAAGAACTTGCACAACATCTTTTGTCCTACCATCCCGCTACGAACGGGGCCAAAGGGAAGTTATGGAGATTAAGGTGCTCCTGTCAAAGAGCACCGGAACAAAGCAATAAACACAATGGATACATGAAATCCTCAAATTATGGACCATCCCCTTTGGTGTCCCAAGCTGTCACCTTTGGGATCACCGGTTCTGGACCATAATAGGTGCATACAACTCATAGATAGGATCAAGAACATAAATATACCCATGAAAACACAAGTGGTTCAGATCTGAAAACATGGCACTAGGGACCAAAGTGACAAGCATTAAGAGCAACAAGTTGTAGCAAAGATGATAAACACCATAGTAGATGATAGGCAACATGCCCCCAACAATCTGACGAACTATTCATGATCAAACTCATCCGATCTCTACCATCCCCTTTTCCTATAGCAGGGAATTACTCACACATGTGAAGAGAAGTCATGGAGGGAGGATGGATTGGTGATGGTGATGACGATGGCGACGATCTCCCCTCTCCGGAGGCCAAATCAGCCTCCAGATTAGCCCTCCCGAGGAAGAACAAAGGGTGGCGGCGGCTCCGCGACGGAAACTGGAAAAGGGACTCCTGTTTCGGGGTTTTCCCGTTACGGGAATAAATAGGGGCATCGGTAGGGCGCCAGAGGAGGTGGGAGGCCCCCAGGCGGCCAGGGGTGGGGCCACGCCAGCAGTGCGCTTGGAGCCCCTGTGGCCCCCCTCTGGCCCCACTTCTGGCTCGTGGAAGCTTTGGGTGTGTGGATTTTTCTAGAATTTTCTGGGAATTTTCCGAGATACCTAAAAATCCATTTTCCTACACACAATAAAACCATACAGGTAGCTCTGCTGAAAACAGCATCAGTCCGGGTTAGTTTAGTTCAAATCATGCAATAATGAGGGCAAAACAATAGCAAAAGTGTTTGGAAAAGTAGATACGTTTGAGACGTATCAACTCCCCAAGCTTAGCATATTGCTTGTCCTCAAGCAATTCAATTCAACGAACTGGACGGACAAAGAAAAACTTTGACAAACTCTTTTGCTTCATAAGATGTATATAAGCATGTACTACGAAAAGAGTTTAGCAAGTATTGAAACAATGCTATGAGGACAATGCACGAAGCAATCCTTCTTTCGAGTGATCAATCACAAACAACCAAAAGTAAATAATATGCTACCGAAAATCAAGACAAGATCACAATGCACATAGCTTGAACATATTAGAGTGGTATCTCGCTAGCCTCCATGAGTGAAGCAAAACATAAATGCAGAAACTCCTCCGGAGTTTCAAAGGAGACTAGAACTAAGAATTTCAGAACAAGCAATATCACAATCATGCAGAAGACAATGTGGTACTTTGGTACAAAGCATGTTACACTAAGAATGACAATTAAGATCTCAATAGTTGGTGCTTTGAAGAAAGAAGGGGAGACTCTTGAACCGTGGTTTTTTGATGGCTAGGTTGAAAACCCGTGGTTGGAAGCAAAGACTAAACAAGTGCCAGAGCTCTTGGTTTTGAAAACAGAGATAAAATTCTTTTTTGAGACGTGCAACTTTCCAGTCAACGGTGAACGATAAAGGTCTCTCAATATCTCCCATGCCAACCATATTAATGATTTTTGCTTACACTTTTGTTCCCTTATCCATCTATCATTTGGCGGTCTATGGTGCCTTTTTATTTTGCCTCAAGTATGGAAGGAAGTTTTCTCATTCCATCTATCATTAGCAGCATTTGATCCATTTCATTCCATCATCAAGTATGGGGGAGGTGTAACTCTATTTTTTTATTTTTCTTTTATATATGACTAGTTAAAACTTCCGTCAAAATATTTTTGGCATGGTAGATACTGATTTTCCCTCACCGCACCATGAGCTTGTACGGTTACAAAAGGGAAGATTTTGAATAAATTTTGAGATGGAACAAGAAAGTCTAAGTTAGGGGTGGCCGGTAAATACCACATATAGGAAGGTATGGTGGACTCAAGTGGAACATCTGGTTTGAAAAAGGAGTTTGGATACACAAGCATAATTCTGCTTAGTGTGAGTGAAGGCTAGCAAAAGACCGGGAAGCGACCAACTAGAGAGCAATAATTGTCATAATCATGCAGAGCGACAAAGCAACATTGAATCGGGCATGAAAGTGATATAACTATTCTGAAATAAAAAGATCAGCAAGGTATGATAGACTTTTTAGCCATAAGCATGTGTGAACATGTGCCAAGTCAATCCAAGAATTCTCCGAAGGGAAATACCACTTCAATATGCCAAACCATGAACAATGCAATGCATGTAAATCATTTCAACAACACATTATGCACTCTAGGTATTTGAAATCAGCCACAAAGAAAGCATGAACACTGGGAAAGCATTATAAACATAGCACTATGTCGCTACAAGCTGGTCTCTAGATCATAAGTACATGCATATGTACAAAAGTAGAAACAAGAAGAGTTCATACTGGTTTTCCTTGTTGCTTCCCTTCCGTCGATCTTTGTCATTATTTCCTTGTCACTTGCACGGTCGAACGTGAGAAGTATAATCAAATGCCATCACGGACTCGAGCTGAACTCTAAAAGCAAAGCAAACTAAAGAGAGAAAGGAAATATTTTTGGGTTTTTCAAATGTTTAACGAAAGCAAAAGAAAAGAGAAAACTTTTTGTTGTTTTTGCAAATTAAAAGAACAAAGAAGAACAGGAAAAAACTTCGAAAAGATCAAAGCGAAAAAAATAAAAACGGATAATACAATGGAAAAGAGAGATGGGCACGTATTCCCACAAGCTTAGGCTTTTGGCCTAAGTTGGTAGCAGCTACTGCCCCCAGGAGCCTCCTGCTCCGGAGTGGTACAGGTAAGTCCAAGAGTCGTACGAGCCCTCCGGTGCGTACACCGAAGTCCTCCCATGAGGAAGGTCCTGTGCTCCAAGCAGAAGAAGACCCCTCACCATACTGGGTGACGGTCTCCCCCTGGAAAGGTGGGAACTCACCATGCTCCTCCTCGTTGGGCACAACCCCCTCCATGGGGTTATGCAACTGATACTGGGCTATAAACTCATCAAATTGGACATCATTGAAGGACCATCCTTTCCTGCGGGTATAATCAAACAAAAGTGGTGCAGGTAGACGGATCTCCCGAATAATAGTCTTCTCAAACCTCAAAATATAAACAAGGTTACCAAACTCGGAAGTCGTGGTAACAAACTTATGCCTCTTCATAGAAGCAAGATCAAGACTTGTGTAAGAAAAGGAAACATCATCAGGATGCGCGGTGCCATTAAAATACTCAAGGATAAGCGTGTGATACGTCCCAAACGTATCTATAATTTCTGCTTGCTCCATTCATGTTTTGTGTGACTTTGCCATGTTTTTCTTGAACTTTCATACACTTTTGAACATATTTGGACTAATCTATTAACCCAGTGCACCCAGCTGCGAGTTGCTGTTTTCTGCTGTTTTTGTATTTCAGGTTTTCCGGCCATTAAAAGTGCTCCAAAAAATCCAGGAAAATCAGCGCCGCGGAAGCTTCCGGAAACACCAAAGCAGCGAAGGGGGGCCACCACCAGGGAGCCAGGAGGGTCCCTGGCGCGGCCCCACCCTAGGCCGCGCCAGGAGGCCTCCTGGCTGCCTGGTGGGTCCCCTCGACGCCCCCCCTTCGCCTATATTTACCCCCCCCGTGACGGAAACCCCTAGGACAAACTCCTTTTTCGCGATCTCGCCTCTGTTCCGCCGCCGCCGCCGTTTCTAGATCGGGGCTGCCTGGAGAAGCTGCTCCGGCACCCTGCCGGGAGAAGCTACCCCCTCCGGGAGACCATCCATAGCCATGGACGCCTCCCGTATGTACCGTGAGTAGTTCCCCTTGGACCATGGGTCCGTGACCAGTAGCTATGTGATCTATCTCTCCCTCTTTTGTGCCTCCACTTTCGAGTCCTCGTGAGCTGCCTCACATGATCGAGGCATCTATGTAATTTCTGCTGTTGCTATGCTGAGTTTGTTGGGATCTGATGGATTATGAGACTATGTTCAGATTGTGATGAGTAATATATTTGGTTCTTCTCTTTTATATTTTGTTCTTGAGTAAATTCTTGCATGTTCTCCGTTGCGGTATTTCCTTTGGCCAAGTATTTTATTTGCAACTCCAAGAGAGAGCGTTATGCTCGATTGTGGGTTCAGCCCCTTGATGTCTAGCTTGAGTGACAGAAACATGAGACTAGGGGATGTTCTGTTGCCACCAGGGATAAAACAACGGTGCTTGTTCTTGCGGGTGCAAGGATTGTTTACTTTACGCAAAGTTATTTTAATGCACTTGTCTGTTGCTTTGAGTTTACACTTTGGGTGGGATTCGCAACTTAATACTAGCGAGATGTTCTGGATAGATATCTCAAGGTGGATGATTCGTAGTAGATGCAGATGGATTTCAGTCTTTTTACCTTGGCGTACTGCCCATTGCTTTTGAGCCCTTTCTTTCTTTGCAGCATAGTTAGAATTGCGGTGCCTTCATAATCCTGTCAATTGCCCAACTGTGATTTGTTTACCTCGCTAGCACTTTTATCGTCTTTTGGGAGAGAGACATCACTAGTGAAAATCACGGGACCCAGTCCATCTTCACATTATTATTCACACTACCAATTTACTTTCAGTATTTACTTTTCCGTTGCTATCACTATCATTATTATGTCTTGCGTTAATCCTTTGTAAATAGCAAGGCCGGAGGAGTTGACAACTCCTCTGAACTCGTTGGGAGCAAAGTTATTTGTATCTGTGTGCAGGTCCAGGTGAAGTTAGCAACCTAGGTTGTGAACGGCGCCATTGTTCACTTTACCACCTACTTGTATCTCTTGAGTCCTACTGGAGACAATCTAAACCTTAGCATCTTCGCTAAGGGAAACTTGCTGTTGTGCTACATCAAACCTTCCACTTGGGGTAACCAACGAGGGGCGAGAAGCCATCAAGCAAATTTCCGGCGCCGTTGCCGGGGACTCAAGTCTACAAGATAGGGGAGTTGCACACTATCTTTTACCTTTGCTTTTTAGTCTTGTTAGTTTACCTTTCAGTTTTACTTTTGTGTCTTTTATCAAAAATACCAAAAATACCTGCTGCTACTATGGGTTCCAATGAAAACACTAAGTTGTGTGACTTCACTAGTCACAACAACAGTGACTTTATCTGCACTCCTATTGCTCCACCTAACACTTCAACACCTTCTTATGAAATTAAACCTGCTCTGCTTAACCTTTTTATGAAAGATCAATTCTCAGGAGCAGGAGAAGATTCCGCTTTGCACCTAAACAAATTTATCGAGCTCTGCGACATGCAGAAGTACAAGTAAGTGGATGGAGACATCGTCAAGCTGAAGCTTTTTCCTTTCTCTTTGAGAGGAAGAGCCAAGGAGTGGCTACAATCTTTTCCCAAGAACAGTATCGATTCTTGGAGTAAATGCAAAGATGCTTTTATAGGGAAGTACTATCCCCCTGCTAAAATTATTCAATTACGGAGTAACATTATGAATTTCAGGCAATTGGATAATGAACACGTTGCCCAGGCTTGGGACGTATGAAGACGCTTGTCAAGAACTGCCCCACACATGGACTGACTACCTGGATTGTTATCCAGACTTTTTATGCAGGCTTGAACTTCACCTCGCGGAACCTTTTAGATTCGGCCGCGGGAGGAACTTTTATGTCAACCACGCTTGGTGCTGCCACAAAGCTACTAGATGAGATGATGCTGAACTACTCTCAGTGGAACACCAAAAGATCTCCAACTGGTAAGAAGGTAAATTCTGTCGAGGAGATCTCCTCTTTAAATGAAAAGGTTGACCTTATCATGTCTCTACTTACCAAGCAACCTTCTATTGATCCTCAAGATGTTCCTTTAAATTCTTTGGTTTCTCAGGAGCAAGTAGATGTCAATTTTGTCTCTAGAAACAACTTCAATAATAATGCTTATAGGAGTAACTTTGGTAGCAACAATCCTAGGCCTTTCCCATCCAACTATGGGAACAACACTTATCCTACCACCAGAAACTCCACTTCAGAACTAGAGTGTATGCTTAGAGACTTTATCACTACCCAAAAGGCCTTCAATAAGAATATGGAAGAAAAAACTAGCTAAATTAGATAATCTTTGTTTGAAGGTAGACAACTTAGCCCTTGATGTTGAGATGTTAAAAATTAGAACCTCTCCCCTTGAGGAGAGTAAGGTCACTCCTATTAATGCTATCCAGTTACAAATCAATGAAAATATTAGGATGATGGCTAAACTTAAAGAGAGATGGGCTAGAGAAAAGGAGGAAGAAGAGAGAATTAAGAGCCTTCCTACCTACCACACAGTAGCCACTATCCAAGTAGTTGAGGATGTCCAAACTGTTAGCACCCATCACACCCCTAGTCCCACTGGACCTATCAATGGTGATGCTACCACCTCAGCCTTAGAAGAGGAAAACTCTATGAACATAGAGGCTTTCAAACAAGTGAGCTTAAATAATATCACTACTTCCTTGGTAGATAGTAGTGATTTAGACTTTGACAACTGCACTTTACCAGAAGTTATTGGTTTCCTACACAAGATGTCTAGAGACCCCCACACTAGCACACTCAATCTTGCCTTCACAGAGCATATCACCAATGCTCTAATCAAAGTTAGGGAGGAGAAGCTTAGACTAGAAGCCTCCATAACTAGGAATCTAGAAGATGGTTGGGATCCTATGATAAAAATTAAATTGAATAACTTCTCTTGCTATGCTCTTTGTGATGTTGGAGCAAGTACCTCTGTTATGCCCAAAAGAATGTATGATATGCTTGAATTGAAACCTTTTGATTCTTGTTCTTTTGGTGTTCGTCTTGTTGATTCTTCCGTAAAGAAACCTTTGGGGAAGATCGACGATGTTCTTATCATTGTCAATGACAATTATTTTCCCGTTGATTTCACTATTATGGACATTGAGTGTGAACCTTCTTGTCCAATTATTTTGGGACGTCCTTTTCTTCGCACAGTTGGTGCTATCATTGACATGAAAGAGGGAACTATCAAATTCCAATTCCCTCTCAAGAAAGGGATGGGACATTTCCCTAGGAAAAAGATTAAGTTAACTTTTGAGTCCATCACACGGGCTAGTTATTCTCTTGAAAAGACTTGATCTTCTGCTTTAAGCCTAGCTAATGGCTCTAAAGAAGCGCTTTCGGGAGGCAGCACGCAATGAATTTAGGTTTTTATTTTTTCTTTTGTTCTGTTTTTATTGGTCTTGATGATTGTTACTACTGTAGCAACATCATTGTATCTTTATTTTTCAAGCTTTGTGTCAAGTTTAGCCTCATACGACAAGGGAAGTAAAAGTTGTGACATGCTGTCCAGAAAACAGATTCTGTCCTTGTGACTAGAAAAATTACAGAAAAATCCCAGTTCATCTTTTTGAGCTGACATTTTTACACAGCGTGCTATATACAATTACGAAACTTCCGTATGTTCTGAGTTTTTTTATTTGAGTTGCAGAAGTACCCCTAAAAAATTCGTTTCTATCTGCTGTTCTGTTTTTCACAGATTCTGCCACGTTTTGTCTCTCCGTACTTTTGCAAACCTTAAGCTTGCTTTTTCTTTGCAAAAACTTTTTGGAAATCTTGAGAAACAGTAGCTCTTCCTGGAAATCCTTATTTGCAGTAGATTAAAAATTATTTTATTAGGGTACTAACCTCTCTAATCAGTCTACAATGAGTTATGTATGAAGGGAGTTTTCAAGTGCGCGATGGAAGATGATGAAAGAAGATTCGGGAGTGTCAAGCGCTCAAGCTTGGGGATGCCCCCATGCATCCCCAACAAATATTCAAGGAGACTCAAGCGTCTAAGCTTGATGATGACCCGTGCATCCCCTTCTCCATCAACAATCATCAGTTTGTGCCTCTTTGCACTATATTTTTATCACTTCATGCGTTATGTGCTTTTCTTGGAGCGTCTCGCTCTTAGGTTTTGTTTCGTTTTTAGTTTTCTTTAGCTTTGTTTGCTGTAGTAAAAAGTTAGATCCCAACTTACTTACTCTTTTGTGTGGGATAGATTCACGCTCCACTTGAACTAGAACTCCTCATAGGATTTGCATGCTTATTCTTTTATCTGTGAGCTGTTCTTTTTCTTTTCTTAGCTGCTGTTCTGTTTAGTTGTAGTGCTTTAGTTTTTTTTTCTAGAGCTCTTCTTTTGTCTTAGGTTGAACTTTCTATAGGTTGCATGTTTTATCTTGTTAGAGAGTTTGCCTGTTGCACTGAGTTCTGTGTCTTGACTGAAAGTAGGTAGTTAAAGTTGCTGTTCTCTTTTTAGTAGTAACTTGCAATAGTTTTGAGGTATTGACTAGAGTAATGGTTGAACTTATGGTGTCAAGAGCTCTTGCCTATTAGTGATAGATGTCGTATTTTGGGCAATCCGTGTGTTTTTCGAAAACCAAAAACCCCTGTTGAGAACTCTAGCTACTTGATGGATCACTAAACCTCTGGAGGGTTCGAATATTAGAGTACACTCACGTACCATGAGTCGAGGATGCGCAAGGATAACCAAACCCCCATACACTCCTCCTCGGGGTACCTGTCTCTTTGTGAACCTCCTGATTAGATTGAGAGTTACCGATAATAAGTGCATGAGTTCTTCGGACTAATGTGAGTATTCGAAAGTTGACACTTCCACCCACCTATACTTTTTCTAGCCTCTTCGGTACCGTGCATTGCCCTTTCTCACCTCGAGAGTTGGCGCATACTTCGCCGGTGCATCCAAACCTTTGGCACGATACGCTCTGTCATCATAAGCCTCCTTATATGTTTCCTCAAAACAGCCACCATACCTACCTACAAGGCATTTCCATAGCCTTTCCGAGATACATTGCCATGCAACATCCACCTTCTCATGACTTGATCTTCATGTCATACATGCTACTTGCTTGATCGATGAGCCACATGCTAGTTGGGCCTTGCCCTAAACATTGCTACATGACGCGCTAGTATCATTGCATATCCTGCTACACTGGCAGAGGCATACATTTTCATACTTCATGATAGTTACATTTTCTTTATGTGAGTACCTTTGTAAAGTGTGAAAGAACTCCTATATTCTTGTAAAATATAGAGTATTGCCCCTAAAGTGAGGAAAAGATCCCAAAGAGGACAAAATGAAAAGATCCCAAAGAGGACAAAATGAAAAGATCCCAAAGAGGACAAATGAGAGTTAAATAGAAAGAGCCATTGAGGCCACCAAAAAAATAAAAAAAATAGAAAAAGAAAAAATAAAAATAAAAAGAGAGAAGGGGGCATACTACTATTTCTTTTGAGAGATCCACACTAGTACTTCATCTTCTATCCCTTGTACTCCATAGAGATCATCATCATGCATATAGCTATGTGGGGACCTTCACACTATAGAACTTGGCTTGTATATTCCAATGATGAGCCTCCTCAAATGAGCTCTAGGTCTTCTTGAGCAAGCAAGTTGGATGCACTCCCACTAGTTCCATTGGAGAGCTTACCTTAGCTCACATGTGCATCCGTTGTATGACAATCCCTACTCCTCACATCATATCTATCAGATGGCTTTCTTTCGCCTATGATTGTCCTCATTGATGTGAGCCTTTCACACCTTTTTGTCTTCCTCCTCCACCTTCTTTCTGTTTCGCCTTTTAGGTGTCAACTTTCTTGCTCACGCTCATCCATTGCATGAGTTATCAAAATATCGAAAGGGAGTGGATCATGTTGACTTGTACCTGACTAGTGGTCTGGGGACGAGTCCAGATAAGAATCCAAAGGAGACCAAGTGTGAAACTTTTATTAGATAGTTGTTCTCAACAACCTTTTTCTCTTTCTTCCCAGTCCCTTGCTTGCACGCAAACACCATTTGGAGACATTCGAGTCACGGACAACAAGAGCTCTTGCACCTTTTGTTCTTTTGTTGCTTGTATCAATGCTAATATAGACTCTTGCTTGTTAAGACTTGAATTGAATTGCATGCTTTGATTGCTTTACTTAAAAGTCCTTATTTGGTTGTGTGGCATGTCACCACAGAAATTATGCTTGTTATCATTTACCTACTCGAGGACGAGCAGGAATTAAGCTTGGGGATGTTGATACGTCCCAAACGTATCTATAATTTCTGCTTGCTCCATGCATGTTTTGTGTGACTTTGTCATGTTTTGCTTGAACTTGCATACACTTTTGAAAATATTTGGACTAATCTATTAACCCAGTGCACCCAGATGCCAGTTGCTGTTTTCTGCTGTTTTTGTATTTCAGGTTTTCCGGCCATTAAAAGTGCTCCAAAAAATTCCAGGAAAATCAGATAAAAAATCAGCGTCGCGGAAGCTTCCAGAAACACCAAAGCAACGAAGGGGGGCCACCACCAAGGAGCCAGGAGGGTCCCTAGCGCGACCTCACCCTAGGCTGCGCCAGGAGGCCTCCTGGCTGCCTGGTGGGTCCCCTCGACGCCCCCTTCGCCTATATTTACCCCCCGTGACGGAAACCCCTAGGACGAACTCCTTTTTCGCGATCTCGCCTCTGTTCCGCCGCCGCCGCCGTTTCAAGATCGGGGCTGCCTGGAGAAGCTGCTCCGGCACCCTTCCGGGAGAAGCTACCCCCTCCGGGAGACCATCCATAGCCATGGACGCCTCCCGTATGTACCGTGAGTAGTTCCCCGTGGACCATGGGTCCGTGACCAGTAGCTATGTGATCTATCTCTCCCTCTTTTGTGTCTCCACTTTCGAGTCCTCGTGAGCTGCCTCACATGATCGAGGCATCTATGTAATTTCTGCTGTTGCTATGCTGAGTTTGTTGGGATCTGATAGATTATGAGACTATGTTCAGATTGTGATGAGTAATATATTTGGTTCTTCTCTTTTATATTTTTTTCTTGAGTAAATTCTTGCATGTTCTCCGTTGCAGTATTTGCTTTGGCCAAGTATTTTATTTGCAACTCCAAGAGAGAGCGTTATGCTCGATTGTGGGTTCAGCCCCTTGATGTCTAGCTTGAGTGACAGAAACATGAGACTAGGGGATGTTCTGTTGCCACCAGGGATAACACAACGGTGCTTGTACTTGCGGGTGCAAGGATTGTTTACTTTACGCAAAGTTCTTTTAATGCAGTTGTCTGTTGCTTTGAGTTTACACTTTGGGTGGGATTCGCAACTTAATACTAGCGAGATGTTCTGGATAGATATATCAAGGTGGATGATTCGTAGTAGATGTAGATGGATTTCGGTCTACTTACCTTGGCGTACTGCCCATTGCTTTTGAGCCCTTCCTTTCTTTGTAGCATAGTTAGCATTGCGGTGCCTTCGTAATCCTGTCAGTTGCCCAACTGTGATTTGTTTACCTCGCTAGCACTTTTATCGTCTTTTGGGAGAGAGACATCACTAGTGAAAATCACGGGACCCCGGTCCATCTTCACATTATTGTTCACACTACCAATTTAATTTCAGTATTTACTTTTCCGTTGCTATCACTATCATTATTATGTCTTGCGTTAATCCTTTGTAAACAGCAAGGCCGGAGGAATTGACAACTCCTCTGAACTCGTTGGGAGCAAAGTTATTTGTATATGTGTGCAGGTCCAGGTGAAGTTAGCAACCTAGGTTGTGAACGGCGCCATTGTTCACTTTACCACCTACTTGTATCTCTTGAGTCCTACTGGAGACAATCTAAACCTTAGCATCTTCGCTAAGGGAAACTTGCCGTTGTGCTACATCAAACCTTCCACTTGGGGTAACCAACGAGGGGCGAGAAGCCATCAGCGTGGCGTAAACGCCACCAAATAAATCACCCTTGTTACCATTCATAGCAAGACGGCGAGCAATTAAGGCACCCACATTATAATCACTCCTACCAGAGAGGATGTTCGCATAGATAGCAAAATCCGATGCAGAACTGTTGCTCGTGTTGTCACGAGCCAACACCCCTCTGGCAATAAAATACGCAAAATACCTGAGATGGGGGAATAAAATGCTGGAAATCTTTGTACGCCGGATATCCCTCGTCTCCTGGCTACAAAGAGAGTCGAAGAGAGTCCTCAACTCGGTGGGCCGAGAGTTCATCCTTGTCGTCTGACCAGCGTTCGGCACACCTATTATATCACAAAATCTTGCCAAAGACATGGTCATAAGCTTATCGTAAATTTTAAACTCAGTAGTTCCAGCATCATGACTATAACCAAAACTATTAATGAAATAGGAGGTGAGTTTCTTATACTGTACCACACGGCATAGTGCTAGCCGTGTCAAACCTGCATTGGCGCAAAGGCCATAAAATTACTCATTGATTCCTGCAGCTTCAAGAAAATCATCGCACGGATACATCATTGTGCATGCGGGACTCGTGTTTTCCAACAACTCTAAGGGCACATGATCTTCATTGTAGCTCACCCTAGCAGCTGAGGGTGAAGCTGCAACTCTGGTAACTCGATCGGAGCACTCGTGCTTCTTCATCCCAAGCCACCCCTTTGCTTTTCCTAGCAAACTCATTTCTGAATTTTTTGACAATTCACAAAAATAATAATTTAAACAAAGTGAGTTGAGGAAAACTAGTCTACTCACTTACCTAAGGCATAAACTTGCATCAAAACTTGGAAAATAAATTTCTACACAAGCATGCAAGCTCATGTAAACATCACCAAGAACTACTAAGTACTCACAAATGAAGCCACCAATCAAAAATCTAATTGGAGGGGTGGAGGAGTTACATACCAGGGAGTATTTTCTCAAAATCTCAGCTCAAACGATGGGTTGTAGAGAGAGATCGAAAATCACCTCCAAGAACAGCAAGAACGCAAGAAGAAGTGCAGAACTCGTGTTTTTGGAGAGAGAGGAAGAAGGAGGAAGAAGACATACCTCGAGATGGGGCATGTGGGCCCCAGGCGCCCTGTGGGCGCGGCTAGGGGGCTGGTCGTGCCAGCTGGCCGCCTGGGCCACTGGTGGCCCCTCCTGGTCAGCCGCAGGTGCTTCTGGGTCACTCTCGTCGTGGAAATTTTTATTTTTAATTTTCTGGAAATTTTCTGAAAAATTCACTGTTGAAAAAATTTCAGAGGTCAAAAAGCTGCGAAACTTTCTGAAAACTTGAAGTAGTGATTAGAATTGTGAAGCTTCAAAAACATAAAAACTTGGTACAACAAGGAGAACAAAAGCTAAGGCAAATTAAAACATAAAAAGCTCCACTTTTTACCTATATAAAACATGCTAGCTAGCAAGGTTGATCAAGTCTTACCAACAAACTGGTGATATATAGACTAGAAAGTCTCACCTCTCATGAAGTGATCATTGCACCTTTACTTTAATGGACATTGTCCCCACCATAATGGTTTTGTATTTGTGGTGCACCTGTAGAGGACAATCCCATTCACCAATCTTCCCGGTCTCGATATTCTCTATTGAGTTAAGGCCATGCCTTTTGTCGATTGTCGTCGATATGTGACGGCAGATGCCATGGGGATGGCTAAAGTGAGGGGAAGACGCGAGGAAGAAGATGTCGATGGTGCCGGAATCAGGTTGGGCACAGATACGGTGACGGACACCACGATGTACCCAGGTTCGGGGCTCTCCGGAGAGATAACACCCCTACTCCTGCTTGTCTCTTCTATATCAATGGAACTGAACTACAATAACTGCTTCTCTATCTACTCAGGGGAAGGTGAGAGCTGCCGTGGGCAAGGATCTCTCCTGCTTCCCTGAGGAGGAACTACAAGCAGTAAATGAACTGAGCAAGATGTGAGTAATGGTGCGAATGCTGTGGATTGTCCCTCACGCAGGAGGGGTACCCTGGGCTCTTATAGTGTGAGCCCGGGGTAAATCGGTAACTTCACTACCGATTGGGCCCAGCTGTCATCCTCTAATCGGCTGGGCCCCACCAAATGCTCCTCTCCAGGTGATCCGGACCCGACGAGCGGCGGCCCATGCTATAGACTCGTAGGGCATGATGGTGAACAGTGGAGCTAGGAGGTGCAGTCTTGTCGTCCTGTCCGCGGAATCGGCGGAGAGGTTGACAACGCATCTCTGCCAGATCTTCGATGTGACTTGGCTTCTCTGCCACCCCGATCTCTCGGGATTGCGCATTTATGACCTTGTACTTGGACCTTCGACTGGTATCGGGGTCAACTTCTCCAGGGGTAGTAAGTTGTACCGATTGCGCCTGGGCCGACTGATGGCCCTCGGAAGGGTCGATTGCTCTAGGCAATCGGCCGCGTCGATGCCCATCTCGGCCCAGCTGCGGGCCAATCGGATGATCGTTTTGGTGATGAAAAGGGTGGACCGGTTGCGCCTGGGCCGACTGCTGGCATTCGGTATGGCTGATTGCCTTGGAGCAATCGGCCGTACGCCTGCCCAGCTCGGCCCAACTGCCGCCCAATCGGTCCATCCTTGTCTTGAAAGGTTGCTTCCGCTTGGGTGAGCCTACCCGGGTACCAATCCCCCGACAGTAGTCCCTAAAGCTGTAAAGGTCCCACGGTCATTTGATCGCGGGGACTTTGCAGTTTTCAATCTTTCTCCAACATCTTCCGAATGCTTCGGCTTCATCAAGTGCGTCGTTCCGAGTTCGTCGATCGACTCGGAGATCACACTCGGCTGGCCAAGATTTCATCCGATTTGATTTGAATTGTCTCTGATTTCTTTCTTCACTTTTTGGCCGATTTCATCACACGATCACTTGGCTGTTTCCCAACGGTTACCTCCGATTCTTCCGGGGACCAGTCAATGGACTGGGGCCCACGACCCACGCACGATTGGACATAACTGCAGGCCTCGACCCCCACGTCGCACGCCTCGCTTCCCACGCTGGGATCTCTTGCGCCGGTTTGCCGGTTGAACTTCCTGTGGGCTAGGCCACACCGGGCCACACGGCCGCAGACAGATCCCACTCCCCTCCCCCGCCGCCCATATAAGCCACAGGGGAGGGCCTCGGGCTCCTCCTTCTCTCATACTCCTTCTTCCTCCTCCGCCTCTTGCTTTCGCGCACACCATTGCTGTTCCGCCCCTACCTCTCCGTCGTGCTCGCAGCTCCGCCTCCGCGCATGGAATCCGTTCCGGCCGCGCACTTTGCGTGCTCCTCCGCCACCGCGGTAACCTCTCACCGCCACCCTGCGCGGTGTTCTTGCACTCCTCCTCTTGATTATCTTCCCGCCCGCAAGTTCCATGGCGCCCCGGCGAGACACCTCTCAGGCCAGCCGTGGGTGCTGGAAGGGCTCCACCGTCACCGCCGGTGCCATCCAGGCCTTGGTTCGCACCCGCAAGATGCCGGCCGAGGTCCAATGGCGTGCTCCCGGCGCCGAGCTCGTGCCCGATGCGCGTGCTGGCGAGAGAGTCGTCTTCCTCTCTCACTTCGAGCGTGGATTCGGACTCCCCGCCAGCACTTTCTTTCGAGACTTCCTCAATTTCCACCACTTGCAACCGCATCACCTCGCGGCGAACTTCATCATGATCCTCTCCGGCTTCGCCACGCTGTGCGAGGGGTATCTCGGCTGCCGCCCAAGCATCGCTCTCTGGAAGCGGTTCTTCAACCTCCGAGCTCACAATGCTCGGACGGGAGTTGTGGTGCCTTCTGCCACGGAAGGCAGCGATCCGACATTTGTGACCGACATGACCGACTACGGCGGTTGCCTCGTCACAGCCGGCAAGCACAAGTACAAAGGTCCCGAGATCGTCCAATCGTGCAAAAAATTAGCAAACCAAATTCTTCTATGTCAAGTCGCCCGACCAAGACCCCGATCTCCTGAACCTGCCCGAGTTCTCCCTCACACGGCCGACTGAGAAATACCAGTGGTCGCTGAAGTATGGTGTCGGTGATTGCGATGTCGACGCTCAAGTCGCCAGGGTTGCCCAACTGGAGCAGGAGGGGCTCCTGCCGACTGATCTTGCTGCTGCCTGGCTTCAAGCCCGAGTGCTCCCTCCACAGCGCCGAGTGCACCGCATCTGCGATATGTCGGGCCCCCGAGATCCCACTCGGCTCTGCACATGGCGAGTGAAACTTGAAGACCTTTTCACCAGGCTGAGGACTATCACAGCCAGTCCTTTGCCCGACCCTTTCCGCTTCGGCGTTGAGTACCTCAACCGTCGGCAGAAACCGCCTGTGGTATGCTCCGACTGTCTTCTTTCTCCGATTGCTTCTTCCTCATACTTAACTTTTCTGATAACCTTCTTCTTCTTCTTCTTCTTCTTCTTTCTCAGCACTTCATTCGATCCGACTTGATGGAAGACGGCCAGGAGGCCGACACGTACGCCCCCGACCGTGAGGAAGATGACCCCACGGACTTCGAGTACAACGGTGAGGTTCCCCCATCCGAATCCGCCGATGACGGTGAATCCTCTGGGGAGTCCTCCGAATCCGAAGATCCCGCTGATGACGCCGACGCCGAGGCCGCCGACCCCAAGAACACCGACATCCGAACTGCAGCTCAAGGGGGTACGCCTGACCCTTCCCTTGAGAAATTTCTGGCCGAATGGAGCGATGACGACAGTGTCTCAAAGGTTGGTGATTCTGATGCAGCTCCTCACGCCAAGCCTCCGAAGGTGCTGACTAAGCGTGCCTCGGCGACCGGCTCCTCCTCTGGTGCCGCTCCCAGCAAGGTCGCTAAGACGGCGTCGACTGCTCTCAAAGTCAAACAGCCTCAGGCCGCGGCGACTCGAGTGCCTACTGGTCAAGCTCCTCTCGGCAGGTCCAGGGGCGGACCTGTGCTAGGAGATGCCCCTCTGAATGTAGCCCCGCTGAGATGTCGGATGCCAACGGGCGCGCCGAGGACAGTCGGGTATGCCTTTATCTTCACACTTTGAACGTCATTGCCTTCTCTTGTACTGATTCACCTCTTCTTTCTTCTTTTAGGGAGCCGATTGGTCTTGATGACATCGACGCCGACATTCCTGCCCATGTCGGCGCAGTCATTGCCCCCGCCGCGTCTGCTGCAGCGGTCCGCAAACGGCAACCGGCTCCACCTCGTACCTCCAAGGATGCCGAGCGTGCCGCCAAAAAAGCCCGCCTCGAGACTGCCAAGAAAACTACCGCTTCCACCACTGCCTCCAAGACCTTCAAGAGCACGGACGACCAGGGAGTTACTGGTGGCGAAGGAGCGCAACCGATCGATCCGATTGCCCCATCTCCGCCGCGACGCTCCGACCCAGTCTCCGTCCCCGTTACAACTACCTCCTCGCCCATCCTGACGACCACTTCGCCGATTATGGTGACCACGCTGCCGATTATGACGACCACCTCGCCGATTATGGCAATCGGTCCCTTGACTTCGTCTCGTCCGATTTCGCCGCGGCCACAGCCAGGTGCCTCCGGCCTTCCGATGACGTCGGCGCCACCGGACTCAACCGTTGCCTCTTCTGCCGCTGCGACTCAAGCTTCACCGCCACAGTCGACCTCTTCAGCGTCAAATTTTTTGATGCGCTCAGTGGACCAGTTCCGGGCCGAGTACTCTCGCACCAGACATGTCAGCGCCGAGCCCGATGCTTCACACTGCTCCATGGTTTCCTCTCAAGGTCCTTTGACGACAGCCTACAATCGGGTTAACGACTTCGCCACCGCCATAACTCAGGACCTCCAACTGCTCGACCGCAATCACGCGGTAAGTTCTTCAACTTTTCTTTATGGCTTCTTCAAATCGGGAGACTTTTCTTCCGGTGGGTGCGCGCAAGCGCACCCACTGGGTGTAGTCCCCGAGATTCGGGCTGATTGTTTGCAATCGGTTCGGATCTTTATGTCTTAGATATCATTTGCTTATCTCTCCTGCCTTCCTCCTATCGGGAGACTTTGCTTCCGGTGGGTGCGCGCAAGCGCACCCACTGGGTGTAGTCCCCGAGATTCGGGCCGATTTTTTGCAATCGATTCGGATCTTCTTTAGGCTGCTGTGCATCTAAAGTTCATCTTGTTCTTATTCTCAGGTCGTTCTTGAAGAGCGACACAATGTCTTCGAGAAGCTCTTCGAAGCCTACGCCGCCAGCCTCCGAACCCTCGCTCAGGCCCAGCTCGAGGTCAACAATCAGTCGGCCGAGATCAACAGGCTGAAAGGTAATCTCTCCATTGCTTCTATCTTCCCTCCGACTGATAATTTTTCTGGTATTAATATCTTTATATCTTCCTCTAGTCTCTATTCCCATGGTAAATGAACTTCAGGGCCAGCAAGGGCCCGCACTCGCCGCAGCTAAGCAAGAGATGACCCGACTGCAAGGGGTGGAGGCCAATTTGTCTCGGACCATCCAAACCCTCCGCTCTGAGCTGGCTGCTTTGACGAAGAAACATTCGGACGACCTGGCCGCCGTGACTGCTGCTGGCGATGGACTTCGTGCTGAACGAGATGCAGCTGTAACCGCCCGAGAAGCGATGCAGGCCGAGAGGGATGGCGCCGTTGCTGCCCGAGACTCTATCCGGAAAGACCGCGATGAGCACATTGCCAAGTATGAAGACTTGGAGAAGCGCAACTATGAAGAAACAACCCGACTGCGCCGCCGGGCCAAGGGTTTCTGCGATACAATGACTGAGATGGACGTCCTTCTTAGCGGTGAGTGTTTCTTGCATCTGAGTGCATTTTACGACTGCTTCATTCTTCTGAGTTCTTACTCATACTTTCCTTCGTGATGCAGAGGCCTCGCCTGAATCTGAGGCAGCTTCTTATGCAGCGGTGGCCAAATCCCGAGAGGAGACCATCGCGGCCGGAGGGACCGTCCAACTTGAGGCTAATGTCTGGACTTGGCATGAATATCTGATTGGTACGGAGGCTCGCATTCCTGTCATCAAGGGGATTGCACTGTCCTTCAAGCTTGGCATTCTGAAGATTGCCGAATTGCTATGGCCGCCGGCTGAGCTCAAGGTTGGGCTCCAGAAGATGAAGCACGCTGTCGGCTCCTCCGCCGAGACCCGCGAACCGGAGACTTTGGTCGAAGAAGATTCCGACAATGGAGAGGCTCCGAATGCTACCACCGAGCAGACTCGGATTCTTCTGAAGGCCATCCCACGTCGGATTGATGTCTTTCTTAATTCTTCCGGTCGGACTGGTGCAAAGACTGCCCTCCAAACTGTGCTGAGCTGGTACCCACAAGTGAAGCTTCCCCAGCTCTACAGCATCAGAGAGAACGCGGCCGACTTGCTTGAGAAGACTATGCTGAGGTGAATCGGCTAGCCAGCACCATGGTGAACTGGTTTTCTCCCTATGACTACACTCCGTATCTCGACGAGGGAGGGAACCCACTGGCAGCAACTTCCATCTCTGGCTTGGCCGATGAGCTTTCTGACAGCGGCTCGTCCCATACCTCTCCGAGGTCCAAACAAGCTAAGGCCACGTCGATTGACGCGCAGACGGAGCCGGATGCCACTACCGCGCAAGCCGATCCGACTGCTCCCGCCAACTCGACCGCCCCGAGTGCGAGCTCTGCGCCACTAACTGCCCCGACTGCTTGAGCCGTGCCGCCGATGACGTCATCTGCCTCTGCCGCCGACACCTGATCGGCCTTATCTTATTTCTACTTTCAGAACAGATGCTTGTAAAACCCGATTTTAATTTCGCCGACACCCACTGGGTGTGGTTCGTTGTAATGAATTTATTCGGCCTTAGGCCTGCTATCCTTATGCAATGCGATTTCTCGTTGGAAGTTTTACTTGTGCGATCTACTTTGCGTTTTTGTCGGTTTCCTTTATCGGTCTGCACTTGGGGGCGTCATGCCTTGTCCATTCCGCAGCCGACATGCGGTCTGCAGTCGGATCGAAGGTTGATTTCCGGCCAAGGTTCGATAAGTTTTTTGAGTTTACACGACAAGACTTAGCGCAAAGGATTCTGCAATGTTAGGAGCCGATTGCTCGCTGCCGGATGCTCGGTGCACCGGTCTGCGGCACAATCGGTAGCTGACTTAGTCGGCTATGCCCTTTTTAGAGCGTTTTGATTTGTTTCTCGGGAATTTGTACTGCCGACTGCCCCAACCGCTACCCTTCTCAATGCCACAACCACTCTCGTGACTTGTGCTTGAGTCAGGTGCTGAGCTGAGTGCCAGCCCGCAGCCCCCGTGCCTCGTTGGCTCATTTTTATGACCTCGTGGTCGGTCAATCCCCGAGTGCGTTATTCACGTCTCGGGTATGACTAAGCGTTGCCGACTTGGGCGAGCTTTTCGAATGAAATCATGCAAAGGTAATCGGATGCTCTTCTTCAGAGGCATGATAGGTTTACTGATCATTTGCTGAATAGCCTACATACATTTCTGTTGTTCAACTATAGAACGGGCATAAAAGCTCGGCGTTCCACGGCCGCTCCGTTTCTACTCCTGACGTGTCCTTATGCCGAGTGCCCCTGGTGCAGTCGATCAAATAATATGGGTTGTTCTTGAGTGCGCGGCTGATGACGAATGGTCCCTCCCAGGGTGAGGCCAGCTTGTGCTGCCCATCGGACTTCTGAATTCGGCGTAGCACCATGTCACCCTCTCGGAAGGCGAGAGGACGAATCTTCTTGCTGTGGTAGTGCCACAACTTCTGCTGGTAGACTGCCGATCTGGACAAGGCCAGCAAGCAGGCTTCTTCCTCGGTGTACAAGGCATGCCGCGGTGAATCAAACTCGATGTCGGATGGGATGATTGCTTCTGATCCATATACTAGGAAGAAAGGAGTGAATCCAGTCGACCTATTTGGCGTGGTCCTTAAGCTGAATAACACTGCTGGGAGTTCTTCAATCCAAGCTCCGGGTGCCATCTCAAGTGGCTCCACCAATCGGGGTCTGATACCCGACAGTATGAGGCCGTTTGCTCTTTCTACTTGACCATTCGACTGAGGATGTGCAACAGATGCCAGATCGAGCCGAATACCCTGCTGAGATGCATATCGAGCCAGTGCGCCCTTTGCAAAATTGGTGCCGTTGTCGGTGATGGTGCTATTGGGGACACCATATCTGCACACGATGTCGGCCACGAAACGGACCGCAGTCGGACCATCCAGCTTCTTGATCGGGCGGGCTTCAATCCACTTGGTAAACTTGTCCACTGCGACCAGGAGATGTGTCATGCCGCTCCGGGCTCTCTTGAATGGACCAACCATGTCCAAACCCCACACCGCAAACGGCCATGCTATTGGGATTGTCTTCAATGATGATGCTGGATGATGACTTTTTGCCTTGAATCGCTAGCAGCCCTTGCAATATTTCACCAAGTTTTCAGCCGTTGCATGCGCAGTCGGCCAGTAGAAACCATGTCGGAAATATTTGCTGGCAATGGCTCTTGCTGATGCGTGATGACCGCATTCACCTTGGTGGATGTCTCTGAGCAACTCCAAGCCTCTGTCTTCTTCTACACATCTCTGAAAGACACCGGTTGCACTCTTGCGCACTAGCTCGTTGTTGATTATTGTGTATGCCCAAGATCGACGACTGATTTGTCTTGACTCGGCTTCGTCTTCTGGAAGAACTCCGTCCACTAGGAAATCTTTAATCGGCTGTGCCCATGATGGCGCACTGACGACTACCATCACTACTGCTTGCTGGGGTGCGACTTCTTCTTGGACCTCAGCTTCTTGGCCATTGGCCTCTTGGATTTTGGCCTCATGAACCTCTACCATCTCGACTTCTGTCTCTGAACTGCCGATTGCGACGCCTGGCACGCATTCGGCAGCCCCTGGTGACGACTGCTCGTCTGGAGCTGGAACTTCTTCTCTGCAATCGGCAGTGCCTGATGTCATTGGCTCTTCTGAGGCTGTGCCGTCTGGTGCTGCCTCTGCTCGCTTCCCTTTAGCCTTGCTCTTTTTGATGCATTCGGCAGCCCCTGGTTTGCAATCGGCAGCCCCTGGTGCTGTCGGCTCTGCTGAGGCTGGAGCACCTTGGGCGCTTGATTGCTTCTTCAGAGTTGGGATTTTTGCCGGCTGAGCTTCTTTCGCCTTCTTCAATATTTCAAGGTCCGTCTCCGAGATGAAGATGGACTCGGATTCTGGAGACGGCATGATGGACGGCTTCCTGATGTGCTCAAGTGATACGCGTGGCGGAATAGCTTGCCTTGTTGAGCCGAGCTTGGACAATGCATCTGCTGCTTCGTTGCTTGCTCTCGACACATGGTGGAATTCACATCCTTCAAAGTACCCACTGATCTGCTGCACTAGGAAACGGTAACTTGCCATATTTGCATCCTTTGCATCCCAGGTGCCTGTGCATTGCCGCACCACCAAATCGGAGTCACCAAAGCACTCGATATTCCGAATGCCGATTTCCTTGGCCAGCTTGATACCATGCACAAGGGCTTCGTACTCGGCAACGTTGTTCGATGCTGCAAAGTGAATCTGGAGTACATAATGTAGTTGGTATCCTCTTGGTGAGGTGAGCACTACGCCAGCCCCTAGGCCGCTCTTCATCTTGGATCCATCGAAATGCATTCGCCAGCAATCCATCCCTAGAGCGGGTGGAGCATACTGAGTTTCAGCCCAATCGACCAAGAAATCGGCCAACGCCTGAGATTTGATTGCTGTTCTCGGGCCATACTGGATGCCATGGTGGCGATCTCGATTGCCCACTTCGCCACTCTTCCGGTTGCATCTCTGCTTCCTATGATGTCGGCCAGTGGAGCCGAGCTCACGACCGTGATCAGATGGGCTTGAAAATATGGCTTCAATCTCTTGGCCGCCATATACACTCCATATCACATCTTCTGGTAGTGAGGGTAGTTCTGCTTGGACGCCGAGAGCACTTCACTGATATAATACACAGGTCGTTGAATCTGCTGTGCCTTGTCCTTCTCGGGCCGCTCCACCACCATGACTGCACTGATCACCCGATTGGTTGCCGCAACGCATAACATCATTGGCTCCTTCTCAATTGGGGCAGCCAGAATCGGCGCAGTGGAGAGCATGCGCTTGAGCTCTCGGAATGCTTCGCTTGCCTGAGGTGTCCAGGTGAATTTCTCCGTCTTCTTCATCAGCTGATATAACGGGATTGCTTTCTCACCCAGCCGACTGAGAAATCGGCTGAGTGAGGCGAGGCAACTAATGAATCTCTGTACTTGCTTCAGGTTCTTGGGTTGCTCCATTCGCTCGATTGCGGCTATCTTCTCGGGATTGCATCCGATTCCTCTCTCAGAAACGAGAAATCCCAAGAGCTTGCCGGCTTGGACTCCAAAAACACATTTCTCTGGATTGAGCTTGATCTGGTAAGATCTCAGATTTGCAAATGTCTCTCGGAGGTCATCTAGGAGTGTGACTCCCTTGTCCGACTTCACTACCAGATCATCCACATAGACGTGGTGATTTCTGCCGAGTTGGGTGTGTGTACATCTCTGAATTGTGCGCTGATAAGTGGCACCTCCGTTCTTCAAACCAAAAGGCATGGTGATATAACAATAAGCCCCGAAAGGGGTTATAAATGCAGTTTTTATTTGATCTTCCACAGCAAGTTTGATCTGGTGGTAGCCAGCTGTGGCATCCAGAAAAGACAAAAGCTCGCAGCCGGCCGTAGAATCAATCATTTGATCGATACGGGGCAGAGCAAACGGATCTTTCGGGCATGCCTTGTTCAGGCAAGTGTAATCGATACACATGCGCCAGGTCTTGTTCTTCTTCATCACGAGGACTGGATTCGCCAGCCACTCGGGGTAAAACACTTCCATGATGAAACCTGCAGCTTGCAGCTTCGCAACCTCTTTGCTGATTGCCCTTATCTTATCTTCAGAAAAACGTCCCAGGGGTTGCTTGACCGGCTTCGAGCCTGGCCGAATGTGCAGCTTGTGCTCGGCGAGTTCTCTCGGCACACCGGGCATGTCTTGTGGAGACCATGCGAAGATGTCCCGATTCTCACGGAGAAACTCGACGAGCTCGCTTTCCTATTTGTCGCTAAGTCTAGCTCCGACTACAACGAACTTGGTTGAGTCGGAGGAATCTAGAGCGACCTTCTTGCTGTCCTTGGCCGACTGAAAAGCCGATTCCTCGTCTGCTCTCTTGGATGGGCCGACTGTGAGTGGAGCCTTGTTCTGCGCTTGCGCCATTGCTATCACTTTGCCGAGCTGACGCTTCTCTGTTTCAACCACTTGGGAGTCAGCCAAACTGCCGCCAGCCGACGTGCGCTCGAGGGACTTCCTGAAGTCCCGGTGACGGTGATGACGCCGTTTGGCCCTGGGATCTTCATCTTGAGGTAAGTCTGCTGTGCGTTGAACATGAACTTGGCGAATGCGGGCAGTCCCAACAGAGCATGATAAGGACTGCTGAGGTCGGCGACCTCGAACCAGATTGGCTCCCTTCTGAAATTCTCCTCTGTGCCGAATATGACATCCAGCCGAATGCGAACCATGGGGGTGCAAGACAACCCAGGGACAATCCCATGGAATGTCGTCCGACTGCACTCCAGATCTTTCTCGGTGAGCCCTAGCTTGATCAAGGTGTCTCTGTACAGGATGTTGATTGTGCTTCCTCCATCGACGAGCACTCGGGAGAACTTGCATGAAAATCTCGGTCCTGCGAACAGAGCATCAACCACAAGCGGATAGTTGCCCGGATTCGGTAAAATGGTCGGGTGATCTGCTCTGTCCCAGGATATGGCACACTCGGACCAATGCATGTACTGAGGAATCAGTGGCATGGTGGCATTGACTTCTTGAGCTCGGGCTCTCCGACTGCCCTTGTCGGTGGACTCGCTGGTGAAAATCATATAAGCGACGTCTTGCCGCGGGAACTGGTTCTGCTACTGAGGTTGTCCTCTGTTCTGGGGTGGTGTTGGGGGGGGGGGAGGTGGTAAAGCTTCTCCCTTTGCAATCCTTCTCACAAAATCACACTGCCGAGTGGTGTGCGCAGACGGCCTGCCAGGAGTGTTGTGCAACTTGCATGGTGCATCCAGCATATCATCAAACGTGTACTTGGGCTTCATCTGCCCCTGTGACCTCACATTGGGTCTCATCATCCGACTGCCTCCTGCAGCCCCTGGATCTTCTTCATTCTGGACAGCGGCCACCTGCCGACTGCCATACTGAGTATCTGTCTGCTCATCCTTGCGCTTGTCGTTGTTCTGCTGGTTGTTGCTGTTGTTGCGGTTGTTCTCTCTTCTTTCCTTCCGACTGAGGCCTTGGTTCCCTGCGTCCGACTGCGGATCCCCTGGTGACTGAATGACACCTCCAACTCCGAGATGGATAGGGCGCATCGCAGAATCGGACACGGCGAACGAGTTGTCCACCTTCATGAGCTCGGCAAGCGATGTGAAATCCTTGCGGAGCAACTTGTGCTTCAACATTGAATCGGCCAGGCATCCATCCGTGAAGTACTGAATGGCCTGGATCTCATGGACTCCTTCGCATGAATTCTTCAGCTTGATCCACCAAGATAGGTAATCTCGGAGGGGTTCATCCTTGCCTTGCACACAAAGAGCCAACTGCCGCGGGAGGTTGGGCCGCTCATATGTGCTCGTGAAGTTGTGAATGAATGCACTTGTGAAATCTTCCCAACAATTCACACTGTCCTTGTGCAGACTATTCAACCACGTCCGAGCTGAACCCTGCAGCATCAAAGGTGCATAGCGGACTGCCACGCGCCGATTGCCCCCTGCAATGCGAACTGCGGTCAGGTAGTCGGACAACCAATCTTCTGGCTTCACAGAACCATTGTACTTGGGCGTGTCTCTCGGCAGCGTGAAGCCTTTGGGAAACTTCTCGGTCCGAATGCGATGACCGAAACACGACGGGCCGACCTCTCCTTCTTCATCCTCTTGAGCCTCCTTCTCCAGGAGCTCAATGCAATGCCTGGCATCATTCTGACCGATTTGGCAAGGGCCAAGTCGGGCGCTGATCGCTGGTCTTTCTGCCGACTACTGAGGCATGTCATTGCGCCTGCTGTTAACAACTGGCTCCTCTATTCTTCTGCTTGCCGCTGGGGGTGGCCGATTGCTCTTGACCCTACTCTCATGCCGAGATGGGGCCGGTTGCTGCCTGTTCTGGCGCGATGCATTCGGTTGCTGGCTAGCTTCCGGAATCGGCCTCACAGTTCCTCTTGACGCTCTAGGTCCTGCATTCGGATTCTCCATTGCCACCAGCTGCTGCTCCTTTGCGGCTGCCAGCAACTCGCGCATTCGGCGCGTCTGCTCACGCCGTTCATCTCCTTCTAGCTCTTCTAACTCAATTGCTATCTGCTCGGCAGCCCTCAGGTTCTTGTCAGGCGTGCTGTACATCGGCCTCTGGACGAATGCCGACTGCGCCGGCCTCACCGGCCTTGCCGGTTGCTCAGCTCCCGACAACTGCTGATGGACCGCCCGACCTCGGCTTCTCAAATCTTCTAAGACAACGGGCTCAATCGGCCGACGCGGTCCCGCATGCACCGCGTTGTACTCCCTTGTGATAGCTCCCAGCCTACGCTCTTCTGCGAACACTTGCTCGGCCCTGCGAGCGAGGGCGAGCCATGCTGTCTCCAGCTCAGTGTGCACTTGATCAGGATCACCATTCCTGTTCACGGGTGTGTACAACACATCCCGCAACGCACTGGTGCCGACTCTTTCCGTGGCATCTGCCGCCTCCTTGGCCCTCCTAGCCGCACTTCCTGCGCCGCGGTTGCTTGATGAGGATGCTCCCGCCATCATGACAGCTGCGTGCACACGATCATCCTCTCCGCCGGGTGCTGCAGTGCAGCCCATGGTCGAGAGAGGATCCGTGACGCACGAAAAGACGCGTATCTCCCTGGGATATGCCTCGGGGAAGCTGCCGATGAAGAGGCGATGACTGCCAACCTACAACGACACACCGGGCGGCAGGGGTGCGCCGGCCCCGTACCACGCCGAGTAGTCCACCATGTAGTCGATTGCCCCACGCCTAAGAATCAGGCCAGAGGCGTGGCTACCGCCCGATGCAGAGGAAAATCCCGTCCGGATCTTTACTCCAGTCGACGCCTCGGTCTACCCCATGGTGGGCGCCAACTGTCGTCGATATGTGACGGCAGATGCCATGGGGATGGCTAAAGTGAGGGGAAGACGCGAGGAAGAAGATGTCGATGGTGCCGGAATCAGGTTGGGCACAGATACGGTGACGGACACCACGATGTACCCAGGTTCGGGGCTCTCCGGAGAGATAACACCCCTACTCCTGCTTGTCTCTTCTATATCAATGGAACTGAACTACAATAACTGCTTCTCTATCTACCCAGGGGAAGGTGAGAGCTGTCGTGGGCAAGGCTCTCTCCTGCTTCCCTGAGGAGGAACTACAAGCAGTAAATGAACTGAGCGAGATGTGAGTAATGGTGCGAATGCTGTGGATTGTCCCTCACGCAGGAGGGGTACGCCGGGCCCTTATAGTGTGAGCCCGGGGTAAATCGGTAACTTCACTACCGATTGGGCCCAGCTGTCATCCTCTAATCGGCTGGGCCCCACCGACTGCTCCTCTTCGGGTGATCCGGACCCGACGAGCGGCGGCCCATGCTGTAGACTCGTAGGGCATGATGGTGAACAGTGGAGCTAGGAGGAGCGGTCTTGTCGTCCTATCCGCGGAATCGGCGGAGAGGTCGACAACGCATCTCTGCCAGATCTTCGATGTGACTTGGCTTCTCTGCCACCCCGATCTCTCGGGATTGCGCATTTATGACCTTGTACTTGGACCTTCGACTGGTATCGGGGTCAACTTCTCCAGGGGTAGTAAGTTGTACCGATTGCGCCTGGGCCGACTGCTGGCATTCGGCATGGCTGATTGCCTTGGAGCAATCGGCCGTACGCCTGCCCAGCTCGGCCCAGCTGCCGCCCAATCGGTCCATCCTTGTCTTGAAAGGTTTCTTCCGCTTGGGTGAGCCTACCCGGGTACCAATCCCCCGACATCGATCTTCTTTGGAAAATACACCGTGTGTTCTTTATCATCAACGTTGAAGGTAACCTTTCCTTTATTGCAATCAATAATAGCACCTGCGGTGTTAATAAAAGGTCTACCAAGAATAATGGACATGCTCCCATCTTCGGCCATGTCAAGCACAACAAAATCTGTAAGGATTAAGCAATTAGCAACTTCAATAGGAACATCCTCAAAAATACCTATCGGGACGGCTGTTGACTTGTCAGCCATCTGAAGAGAGATATCTGTAGGGATTAGCTTATCTAAACATACCCTCTTATAAAGAGAAAAGGCATAACACTCACTCCTGCTCCGAGATCACATAAGGCAGTTTTGACATAAAATTTTTGTATGGAGCAAGGAATGGTGGGTATACCTAGATCACCAAGCTTCTTAGGAATCTTGACACCGAAAGAGTACTTAGCAAGCATAGTAGATATTGCCTCATTAGGAACTTTTATTTTATTAGTAGCGATATCTTTCATATATTTGGAATAAGGAGGTAACTTAATAGCATCAGTCAAGGGAATTTGAAGAAAAAGAGGTTTCATCCATTCACAAAATTTATTATAGTGTTCTTCTTCTTTAGATTTGAGAGACTTACCTGGAAAGGGCATGGGTTTCTGTACCCATGGTTCTCTTTCCTTCATGTGTCTTCTTGCGATGAAGTCCTCTCTAGTATACTTCTTGCGTTTATCGGGTGCTTCTTCTTCTCGCACCTCGGGAGGATCATTCTTCTCCTTATCAATTTATTTGGGCTCAGCATCGTCTTCAGTTTCGGCATCGGAGGTAGATATGTTGTTAGGATAAACAGCGGGCTCTTCGGCTTTAATGCCTTTTTCCTTTATAGACTTCTTTGCCTCTTGCATATCTTGGGGCTCGGGACAAGCATGCCCCTCTTCTTTGGTGGTGGAGGTGACTCAGGGACGGACCAATCTTCGTGGTTCTTGGCAATCTTGCCCATTAATTCTTCACCATCGTCCGGTGTTCTTTCCCTGAAAACACAACCAACACAACTATCCAGATAGGATCTCGATTCATCGGTTAGACCAGCATAAAAATATCAAGTAATTCATTCTTTGGGACTTCATGTCCCGGTCTAGCCTGAATTAAACTGCAATACCTCCCCCAAGCTTTAGGGAGGTGCTCATCCTGTAACTGTTTAAAGTTGTAAATTCTTTGTAAAGCAGCATGTTGCATATGAGCAGGAAAATATTTATCGACAAAAGATTGAGCTAAGTCCTGAGGACTCTTAATGAACCATAAGGTAGTGCATCATACCATGCTTTAGCGTCTTTCTTCAAAGAGAAAGGAAAAAGCTTAGCCACATAAAAGTTATGTATCCTTTCATCAGTAGTAAATAAACCACCCAACTCGGTGAGTTTGGTCAGGTGTGCTATAGCATCATCATTTTCTCTGCCATAAAAGGGGTCAGCTTCGGATGTAGATATAAGTGAAAGATCAACAGAGAAATCGTAATCAGGATCAGTGATGCATATAGGAGATTTAGCAAATTCAGGATCAAGAGTAATCTTTTTCTTCATGGAGTACTTTTCAAGAAGCTCCTTAACAGCACCAGGGTCAGAGTCGACACACTCTTTGAGTTCCCTGCAAAAATCATCATCAAGAGTAATATAATCATCATCAAGGATTCTCTACTTGAGTTCTTCTAAGTCTGGGTAACCAAAGGTGTTGCACATAGGAATATAGGTAGCAGGAGTCTCTGTCTCGGACTGTGCTGCAACCTTAGCAATTTGAGCTTCAAGATAGTGACCAAGGAAACTAGTATCATCAAGAGTAGTGGAAGCATCATCAAAAGTATCGGACATAGTAACAAACTTAGTAGAAGTAGCATGTGGCGGTAGTGGTGAAGCGAACTTACTTATGACGGAAGGTGAATCAAGCGTAGCACTGGTACTCAGAACGGTACCTTTTCTTGTAGTGGATGGTAAGATCGGAACCTTGGGGTCTCCTTTCTTACCCATAGCGGATTAAGTGTAGCAGGCAGAATACTTCAAGTAGACTTGTAAATATTGATATGCTCCCGGGCAACGGCGCCAGAAAACAGTACTTGATGACCCTCAACTGTAGGGGATCGAGATCATCTTCGCGGGTAAGATAACCCAATTTATTGATTCGAACAAGGGGAGCCAAAGAATATTTATAAGCTTTGACAGTTGAGTTGTCAATTCAACCGCACCTGAAATATACTTGCTTGCAACAAAATATTAATAGCAACTGTGGTATGATAGTGGTAGTGGCGACAACGAAAGTAAAACAGCAAAAATAAACTAGTAGTAACCAGCAAGATTAAAACACTGTAGGCTAGGGAGATGGATGGTTGGGCGCTGCTTGGATATGAGTGAACATGTAATAGATTCTAACACGGGGCAAGACACGCAGAAAAGCAACGATCATCTAGGCAAATATCAAACACTAGGCATGTATCCCGTAGATAGTTGTGCGTGCTTGCAATAAGAACTTGCACAACATCTTTGGTCCTACCATCCCGCTACGAACGGGGCCAAAGGGAACTTATGGAGATTAAGGTACTCCTTTCAAAGAGCACCGGAACAAAGAAATAAACTCAATGGATACATGAAATCCTCAAATTATGGACCATCCCCTTTGGTCCCAAGCTGTCACCTCTGGGATCGCCGGTTCCGGACCATAATAGGTGCATACAACTCATAGATAGGATCGAGAACATAAATATACTCATGAAAACACAAGTGGTTCAGATCTTAAAACATGGCACTCGGACCCAAAGTGGCAAGCATTAAAAGCAACAAGTTGTAGCAAAGATGATAAACACCATAGTAGATGATAGGCAACATGCCCCCAACAATCTGACGAACTATTACATGATCAAACTCAACCAATCCCTACCATCCCTTTGCCTACAGCAGGGAATTACGCACACATGTGAAGAGAAGTCATGGAGGGAGGATGGATTGGTGATGGTGATGACGATGGAGACGATCTCTCCTCTCCGTAGGCCAAATCAGCCTTCAGATTAGCCCTCCCGAAGAATAATAGAGGGTGGCGGCGGCTCCGCGACGGAAACTCGAAAAGCGACTCATGTTTCGGGGTTTTCCCGTCACGGGAATAAATAGGGGCATCGGTAGGGCGCCAGAGGAGGTGGGAGGCCCCCAGGTGGCCAGCTAACGCGGCCAGGGGTGGGGCCGCGCCAGCAGGGCGCCTGGAGCCCCTGTGCCCCCCTTTGGCCCCAGTTCTGGCTCGTGGAAGCTTTGGGTGCGTGGATTTTTCCTGATTTTTCCGGGAATTTTCCGAGATACCTAAAAAATCCATTTTCCTGCACACAATAAAACCATACAGGCAGCTCTTCTGAAAATAGCGTCAGTCCGGGTTAGTTTAGCTCAAATCATGCAAGAATGAGGGCAAAAAAATAGTAAAAGTGTTTGAAAAAGTAGATACGTTTGAGACGTATCAGCATCCCCAAGATTAGACGCTTGAGTCTCCTTGGATATTTATTGGGAATGCATGGGGGCATCCCCAAGCTTGAGCGTTTGACACTCCCGGATCTTCTTTCATCATCTTCCCTTGCACACTTGAAAACTCCCTTAATACATAACTCATCATAAGCTGATTAGAGAGGTTAGTACCCATAATAAAACAATTTGCCTCACTAGAAATAAAGATTTTCTTGAAGGGCTGTTGTTTCTCAAGATTGTCAAAAAGTTTTTGCAAATAAAAATCTAGCGCAAGACTTGCAAAATTGAGGAAAGGCAAAATGTTGCAGAATCTATGAAAAACAGAGCAGAAGGTAGTAAATAAATTTGTTTTGATACTTCTGCAACTGATGGCAAGAGAGTGTTAATACTCTTCAAGCCTCGCTGGTTACCCCAAGTGCAGGGTGAGATATAGTGCAGCGGCAAGTTTTCCCTTGGCAAAGATACCAATGTTTGTCTCCCATAGGACTTCGAAGGTTACAAGAAGGTGGTAAAGTGAACAATGGCGCCGAGGTTGCTAGCTTCACCTGGGCCTGCACACGGATACAAATAACTTTGCTCCCAACGAGTACAAAGGAGTTGTCAATTCCTCCGGCCTTGCCGTTTACAAAGGATCAACGCAAGAGATAAAAGTGGAACTGAAAGTAAGCTAAGGGGTGTAAGTAATAATGTGAAGATGGACCGGGGTCCCATGATTTTCACTAGTGATGTCTCTCTCCCAAAAGACGGTAAAAGTGCTAGTGAGGTAAACAAATCACAACTGGGCAATTGACAGAATTATGAAGGCACCGCAATGCTAACTATGCTGCAAAGAAATGAAGGGCTCAAAAACAATGGGCAGTACGCCAAGGTAAGTAGACCGAAATCGAACTGCATCTACTACGAATCATCCACCTTGAGATATCTATCCAGAACATCTCACTGGTATTAAGTTGTGAATCCCACCCAAAGTGTAAACTCAAATCAACAGACAACTTCATTAAAAGCACTTTGCGTAAAGTAAACAATCCTTGCACCCGCGGATACAAGCACCGTTGTTTTATCCCTGGTGGCAACAACACATCGCCTAGTCTCATGTTTCTGTCACTCAAGCTAGACATCAAGGGGCTGAACCCACAATCAAGCATAACGCTCCCTCTTGGAGTTTCAACAAATCACTTGGCCAAAGTAAAATACGGCAACGGAGAACATGCAAGAATTTACTCAAGAACAAAATATAAAAGAGAAGAACCAAATATATTACTCATCACAATCTGAACATAGTCTCATAATCCATCAGATGTCAACAAACTCAGCATAGCAACAACAGAAAATTACAAAGGTGCCTTGATCATGTGAGGCAGCTCACGAGGTCTCGAAAGTGGAAGCACAAAGAGGGGAGAGGAACATCACATAGCTACTGGTCACGGACCCATGGTCCAAGGGGAACTACTCACGGTACATCTGGGAGGCGTCCATGGCCATGGATGGTCTCCCGGAGGGGGTTCCTTGTCTCGGCAGGGTGCCGGGGCAGCTTCTCCAGGCAGCCCCGATCTTGAAATGGCGGCGGCGGTACAAAGGCAAGATCGCGGAAAAGAGATCGATATTAGGGGTTTCCACCCCGAGGGCTAAATATAGGCGGAGGGGGGTGTCGAGGGGATCCACCAGGAAGCCAGGAGGCCTCCTGGCGAGGCATAGGGTTGGGCCGCGCCAGGGACCCTCCTGGTCTCCTGGTGGTGGCCCCCCTCCGTTGCCTTGGTGATTCCGGAAGCTTCCGGGTCGCTGATTTTTTATCTTGTTTTTCCGGATTTTCGGGGCACTTTTAATGGCCGGAAAACCTGAAATACAAAAACAGCAGAAAAAAGCAACTGGCAGCTGGGTGCACTGGGTTAATAGATTAGTCCAAATATGCTCAAAAGTGTATGAAAGTTCAAGAAAAACATGGCAAAGTCACACAAAACATGCATGGAGCAAGCAGAAATTATAGATACGTTTGGGACGTATCAACATCCCCAAGCTTAATTCCTGCTCGACCTCGAGTAGGTAAATGATAACAAGCATAATTTCTGTGGTGACATGCCACACAACCATATAAGGACTTTTAAGTAAAGCAATCAAAGCATGCAATTCAATTCAAGTCTTAACAAGCAACAGTCTATATTAGCATTGACACAAGCAACAAAAGAACAAAAGGTGCAAGAGCTCTCGCTGTCCGTGACTCGAATGTCTCCAGATGGTGTTTGTGTGCAAGCAGGGGACTGGGAAAAAGAGAGAAACAAGGTTGTTGAGAACAAATATGTACTAAAGTTTCACACTTAGTCTCCTTTGGATTCTTATCTTGACTCGTCCCCATACCAGTAGCCAGGTACAAGTCAAACTGATCCACTCCCTTTCGATATTTTGAGCACTCATGCAATGGATGAGCGTGAGCACGAAAGTTGACACCTAAAAGGAGAAACAAAAAGAAGGTGGAGGAGGAAGACAAAAAGGTGTGAAAGGCTCACATCAATGAGGACAATCATAGGCGAGAGAAGGCCATATGATAGATATGATGTGAGGAGTAGGGATCTCCATGCAACGGATGCACATGTGAGCTAAAAGCTCTCCAAGGAAACTAGTGGAGGTGCATCTAACTTGCTTGCTCAAGAAGACCTAGAGCTCGTTTGAGGAGGCTCATCATTGGAATATACAAGCCAAGTTCTATAGTGTGAAGGTCCCCACATAGCTATATGCATGATGATGATCTCTATGGAGTACAAGGGATAGAGGATGAAGTACTAGTGTGGATCTCTCAAAAGGAATAGTAGTGTGCCCCCTTCTCTCTTTTTATTTCTTTTTCTCTTTTTTCTATTTATTTTTTGTATTTTTTGGTGGCCTCAATGGCTCTTCCTATTTAACTCTCATTTGTCCTCTTTGGGATCTTTTGATTTTGTCCTCTTTGGGATCTTTTCCTCACTTTAGGGGCAACACTCTATATTTTACAAGAATATAGGAGATCTTTCACACTTTACAAAGGTACTCACATAAAGAAGATATAACCATCATGATGCAAATGTATGCCTCTGCCAGGATAGCAGGATATGCAATGATACTAGCGCGTCATGTAGAAATTATTAGGGCAAGGCCCAACTAGCATGCGGCTCATCGATCAAGCAAGTAGCATGTATGACATGAGGATCAAGTCATGAGAAGGTGGATGTTGCATGGCTATGTATCTCGGAAAGGCTATGGAAATGCCTTGTAGGTAGGTATGGTGGCTGTTTTGAGGAAAGATATAAGGAGGTTTATGATGACAGAGCGTATCGTGCCAAGGGTTTGGATGCACCGGCGAAGTATGCGCCAACTCTCAATGTGAGAAAGGGAAATGCACGGTACCGAAGAGGCTAGAAAAACTATAGGTGGGTGGAAGTGTCAACTTTCGAAAACTCACATTAGTCCGAAGAACTCATGCACTTATTATCGGTAACTCTCAATCTAATCAGGAGTTTCAAAAAGAGACAAGTACCCCGAGGAGGAGTGTATGGGGGTTTGGTTATCCTTGCGCATCCTCGACTCATGGTATGTGAGTGTACTCTAATATTCGAACCCTCCAGAGGTTAGTGATCCATCTAGTAGCTAGAGTTCTCAACAGGGGTTTTTGGTTTTCGAAAAACACACGGATTGCTCAAAATACGACATCTATCACTAATAGGCTCGAGATCTTGACACCAAAAGTTCAAACATTACTCTAGTCAATACCTCAAAACTATTGCAAGTTACTACTACAAAGAGAACAACAACTTCAACTACCTACTTTCTAGTCAAGACACAAAACTCAGTGCAACATGCAAACTCTCTAACAAGATAAAACATGCAACCTATAGAAAGTTCAAACTAAAACAAAATAAAAGCTCTAGAAAGACTAAAGCACTACAATTAAACAAAGCAGCATCTAAGAAAAGAAAAAGAACAACTCACAGCTAAAAGAATAAGCATGCAAATCCTATGAGGAGTTCTAGTTCAAGCGGAGCATGTAACTCTCCCACACAAAAGAGTAAGCTGGGGTCTAACTTGTTACTACAGCACATGGGGCATCCCCAAGCTTAGACGCTTGAGTCTCCTAGAATATTTATTGGGGGTGCACATGGGCATCCCCAAGCTTGAGCGTTTGACACTCCTAGATCTTCTTTCATCATCTTCCATCGCGCACTTGAAAACTCCCTTCATACATAACTCATTGTAGACTGATTAGAGAGGTTAGTACCCTATTAAAATTAAAAAAATTCCTTACTGGAAATAAAGATATTTTTGAAGAGCTACTGTTTCTCAAGATTGCCTAAAAGTTTTTGCAAAGAAAAAGCAAGCTTAAGGTTTGCAAAACGAAGAAAAGGCAAAACAGGACAGAATCTGTGAAAAACAGAACATCAGGTAGTAAAGAATATTTTAGGGATACTTCTGCAACTCAAATAAAAAAAACTCAGAACATACGAAAGTTTCGTAATTGTATAGAGCACGTTGTGTAAACAATTCAGCTCAAAAATATGAACTGGGATTTTTCTCTGATTTTTTTAGTCACGAGGACAGAATCTGTTTTCTGGACAACATGTCGCAACTTTCACTTCCCTTGTCGTATGAGGCTATAAAAGGCACAAAGCTTGAAAAGTAAAGATACAATGATGTTGCTATAGTAGTAACAATTATCAAGACCACTAAGAACAGAAGAAAAGAAAAAAAGAAAACCCTAAATTTGTTGCGGGCTGCCTCCCGAAAGCGCTTCTTTAGAGCCATTAGCTAGGCTTAAAGCAATTAGATCAAGTTGTATCCATTGAACCATCATCACGATCATCAAAAAGCTCTTCAATAGTACAACTAGTCTTAATAGGTTTCTCAAATAAAGGACGAATGAAAATGCTTCTTGGAATAAAATCAAAAGGAGGGAAATCAATTAGAGTTTCATTAAAGTTAAAGATAGGTTACTCCTCCAAAGTTTTCACCGTTTCAACTCTCTTGGCAATGGGTGTGTTTGCTTTAGCTCGAGGAACCTTGGGGACGTAAACGAACTTAGGTTCCTTCTTTGCCAGAGTTTCATCCTTTTTGGTTTTGATTGAGGAAAAGGTAGTTCCTAGAGTTTCAATAACTTCCTCAATCTTTTCTATCCTAGAAGACTTCTCATCAAGGGATTTAATAGTCTCCAAGTTTTGACAGTTTTCTGCATGGAGTTATCTAGCATATTCAAATTCCCTTGAATCTTACGATCCAACTCATTCACCCTATCGATACTTGGCATCTCTAGCTCTATTTTTCAAGTTTTCTCATAATGTGAGCTAAAGTAATGTCCTCCTTAATACTAACAACTGGGATACTTCCAACAAGATTTTCAATAACATTAAGGGCTTCCCAAACTGGGGACTCTATGAAGTTCCCATTGATAGCAGTGTCTAAAAGAAACCTATTCCGAGAAGTGATCCCAACATAAAAAATTCTAAGCAAGATAGTAGTGGATTTCTTCTTGGTGGCTCTTTTTTGAGAATCATTAATTCTATACCAAGCATCTTTCAAACTTTCACCACCTCTTTGAGTAGAGGTTAGTACTTCTGCCTCACCAAAGGCAAAAGGACCAGCCATAGTGGTAACTACTGACAAGGTAACATGTACTTTTGGTATTTTCGATAAGGGACACAAAATTAAAAACTGAAAGGTAAACTAACAAGACTAAAAAGCAAAGATAAAAGATAGTGTGCAACTCCCCTATCTTGTAGACTGGAGTCCCCGGCAACGGCGCCAGAAAACTTGCTGATGGCAAGAGAGTGTTAATACTCTTCAAGCCTCGTTGGTTACCCCAAGTGCAGGGTGAGATATAGTGCAGCGCCAAGTTTTCCCTTCGCAAAGATACCAAGGTTTGTCTCCCGTAGGACTCCGAAGGATACAAGAAGGTGGTAAAGTGAACAATGGCGCCGAGGTTGCTAGCTTCAGCTGGACCTGCACACAAATACAAATAACTTTGCTCCCAACGAGTACAGAGGAGTTGTCAATTCCTCTAGCCTTGCTGTTTACAAAGGATCAACATAAGAGATAAAAGTGGAACTGAAAGTAAGCTAAGGGGTGTAAGCAATAATGTGAAGATGGACCGGGATCCCGTGATTTTCACTAGTGATGTCTCTCTCCCAAAAGACGATAAAAGTGCTAGCGAGGTAAACAAATCACAGCTGGGCAATTGACAGAATTATGAAGGCACCGCAATGCTAACTATGCTGCAAAGAAAGGAAGGGCTCAAAAGCAATGGGCGGTACGCCAAGGTAAGTAGACCGAAATCCAACTGCATCTACTAGGAATCATCCACCTTGAGATATCTATTCAGAACATCTCGCTGGTATTAAGTTGCGAATCCCACCCAAAGTGTAAACTCAAAGCAACAGACAACTGCATTAAAAGAACTTTGCGTAAAGTAAACAATCCTTGCACCCGCGGATACAAGCACCGTTATTTTATCCCTGGTGGCAACAGCACATCCCCTAGTCTCATGTTTCTGTCACTCAAGCTAGACATCAAGGGGCTGAACCCATAATCAAGCATAACGCTCCCTCTTGGAGTTGAAACAAATCACTTGGCCAAAGTAAAATACGGCAACGGAGAATATGCAATAATTTACTCAAGAACAAAATATAAAAGAGAAGAACCAAATATATTACTCATCACAATCTGAACATAGTCTCATAATCCATCAGATCCCAACAAACTCAGCATAGCAACAGCAGAAAATTACAAAGGTGCCTTGATCATGTGAGGCAGCTCACAAGGTCTCAAAAGTGGAAGCACAAAGAGGGGAGAGGAACATCACATAGCTACTGGTCACGGACCCATGGTCCAAGGGGAACTACTCACGGTACATCTGGGAGGCGTCCATGGCTATGGATGGTCTCCCGGAGGGGGTTCCTCCTCCCAGCAGGGTCCCGGGGCAGCTTCTCCAGGCAGCCCCGATCTTGAAATGGCGGTGGCGGCTGTACAGAGGCGAGATCGCGGAAAAGAGATCGATATTAGGGGTTTCCACCTGAGGGATAAATATAGTCGGAGGGGGTGTCGAGGGGACCCACCAGGAAGCCAGGAGGCCTCCTGGCGCGGCCTAGGGTTGGACCGCGCCAGGGACCCTCCTGGTCTCCTAGTGCTGGCCCCCTCCGCTGCCTTGTGATGGCTTCTCGCCCTTCGTTGGTTACCCCAAGTGGAAGGTTTGAGATGTAGTGCAGCAGCAGTTTTCCCTCGGTGAAGATACCAAGGTTTGTCTCCAGTAGGACTCCAGAGATGATAAGTAGGTGTCAGCGGCGCAACTGACGCGGACCTGCACACAGACTCAGATAACTTTGTTCCCAACGAAGTTCAGAGAGGTTGTCAATCTCTCCGGTCTTGTTGTTCACAACGGATAAAACGTAAGGGATAATGATAGCAAGTAAAAGCAGTAAAGTAAGTATAGCATAGAAACAGTAATGAGGATATGGACCGGGATACGTGATGTTCACTAGTGATGTCTCTGTCGTCGATATGTGACGGCAGATTCCATGGGGATGGCTAAAGTGAGGGGAAGACACGAGGGAGAGAATGTCGATGGTGCCGGAATCGGGGTGGGCATAAGCACGGTGAAGACACCACGATGTACCCAGGTTCGGGGCTCTCCGGAGAGATAACACCCCTACTCCTGCTTGTCTCTTGTATCTCAATGAAAGGGCTACAATAACTGCTCTTCTATCTTCTTAGGGGAAGGAGTACAACGCAGCCGTGGGCAAGGTCCTCTCCTGCTTCCCTGAGGAGTGACTACATGCAGTAAATGAACTGAGGGGGGAGTGAGTTAATGAGGTCTCTGGTGTAGCGTCCCTCGCGCAGGAGGGGGTACCCTGGCTCTTATAGTGTGAGTCCAGGGTACTATGGTAACTTCATTGCCAAATGGGCCCAGCCGTCATCCTCTAATCGGCCTGGGCCCACCGACTGCTCCTCTCCGGGTGACCCGGAGCCTACAAGCGGCGGCCCACGCCGCTACCTCGTAGAACCTAAGAGTGAACAGTGGAGCTAGGGGTGCGGTCTTGTCGGCCTGTCCGCGGAATCGGAGGGGAGGTCGACACCGTATCTTCAGCAAATCCTCGACGTGACCTGGCCTTCCTGCCACCCAGATATCTCGGGATATGGCATTTATGACCTCGTAATCATACCCCCGACTGGGTGGTAGGTTTCTCCGATTGCGCCTGGACCGACTGGTGGTTCCTGGTAGGGTCGATTGCTCTGGGAAATCGGCCTTCTAGGAATCGGCCTCGGTCCAGCTGCGGACCAATCGGATGATCATCTTTGGTGAAGGGTGGCCCGATTGCGCCTGGGCCGACTGCTGGCATTTGGTATGGTCGATTGCCTTGGAGCAATCGGCCGTACCTCTGCCCAGCTCGGCCCAGCTGCAGCCCAATTGGTCCATCCTTGTCTTGAAAGCTTGCTTCCGCTTGGGTTAGCCTACCCGGGTACCAATCCCCCGATAGTCTCTCTCCCAAAAGACGATAAAACTGCTATGCGAGGTAAACAAATTACAGAAGGGCAATTGACAGGATTATGAACGCACCACAATGCTAACTATGCTACAAAAGAAAGGAAGAGGCTCAAAAGCACGGGCAGTACGCCAAAATAAGTAGACCGAAATCCATCTGCATCTACTACTAATCATCCACCTTGAGATATCTATGCAGAACATCTCGCTGGTATTAAGTTGCGAGCCCCACCCAAAGTGTAAACCCAAAGCAACAGACAACTGCAATAAAAAGAACTTTGCGTAAAGTAAACAATCCTTGTATCCGCGGTTACAAGAACCGTTGTTTTCCCCCTTGTGGCAATAGCACATCCCCTAGACTCATGTTTCTTTCACTCAAGCATGTCATCGGGGGGCATGAACCCACAATCTAGCACAACGTTCCCTCTTGGAGTCACTACCTACTACTTGGCCAAAGCAATAAACAACGACGGAGAACATGCAAGAATTACTTAGGAACAAAAATATAAGAGATAAAAACCAAATATATTACTCTATCACAATCTGAACATAATCTCATAATCCATCAGATCCCTCCAAACTCAGCATAGCAACAACAGAAATATTACAAAGGTGCCTCGATCATGTAGGGCAGCTCACGAGGTCTAAACAATGAAGATCAAAGAGGGGAGGAGAACATCACATAGTTACTGATCACAAACCCATGGTCCAAGTAAAACTACTCAAGAGACATCCGGGGAGCATCCATGGTAGAGAGGAGACTCCCGGAGGTCAATCCTCCCTCCGGCAGGGTGCCGGGAAGAGGTCTTCTGGTGCTCCCGATCTTGGAAGCGCGGCGGCGGCGGAACAGAGGCGAGTTTGCAGAATAGGGTTCCTCCTCTGGAGTTTTCCAGTGACGGAGAATAAATAGGCGAAGGGGGCAGCCAGAGGTGGACCAGGGGCCCCAGGCGCCCCCCCTGGCGCGGCCAGGGGTGGGGCCGCGTCGGGTGGCCGCCTAGGCCCCCTTGGCTCCCCTCTGGCCCCTCCCGGGCTCTTCTCGAAGCTTCCCGTACGCTGATTTTTCCTGTATTTTCCCCGGAATTTTTTCTGGCACTTTTTATATGGGGGAAAACTGAAATAGAAAAACAGCAGAAAACAGGAACTGTCACTTGGGTGCACTGAGTTAATAGGTTAGTCCAAATATGATCAAAAGTGTATGAAAGTGTATCTAGATCATAGAAATATCACACAAAACATGCATGGAGCAAGAAGAAATTATAGATACGTTTTGGACGTATCAACATCCCCAAGCTTAATTCCTGCTCGTCCTCGAGTACGTAAATGATAACAACATAATTTCTGTGGTGACATGCTAGCAACCATAAAAGAACTTTGAAAAGTAAAGCAATCAAGGTTAGAGATCCAATTCAAGTCATAACATGCAAGAGTCTATATTAGCATGGAAACAAGTAACAAAAGAACAATAGGTGCAAGATCTCTCGCTGTCCGTGACTCAAATGTCTCCAAATGGTGTTTGCGTGCAAGAAGGGGGATAAGGAATACGAGAAAAAGTAATTTTTGTGTTGATAACTCAATCTACTAAAGTTTCACACTTGGTCTTCTTTGGAATCTTATCTTGACTCGTCCCCAGACCACTAGCCAGGTACAAGTCAATTTGATCCACTCCTTTTCGATATTTTGAGCACTCATGCAATGGATGAGCGTAAGCATGAGAGTTGACACTTAAGATGGCAAAGAGAGAAGTAGGTGGAGGAGGAAGACAAAAAGTTGTGAAAGGCTCACATCAATGAGGACAATCATAGGCGAGAGAAGGCCATATGATAGATATGATGTGAGGAGTAGGGATTGCCATGCAACGGATGCACATACGAGCTAAGAAGCTCTCCAAAGGAACTATATGCATGATGATGATCTCTATGGAGTACAAGGATAAAAAGGGATTACTAGTGTGGATCTCTCAAAAGGATAGTAGTGTTTCCCCTTTCTCTCTTTCTATTTCTTTTTCTCTTTTTCTATTTTTTTTGTATTTTTTTGTGGCCTCAATGGCTCTTTCTATGTAACTCTCATTTGTCCTCTTTGGGATCTTTTAATGTGTCCTCTTTGGGATCTTTTCCTCACTTAAGGGCAACACTATAATTTACAAGAAGGTAAAGGAAATCTTTCACACTTTACAAGGTACTCAAAACATAAAGAAGAAGTAACTAACATGATGTATGCAAAGTATGTCGCTGCCAGTGTAGCAGGAACATGTATGACATGAAGATCAAGTCATGAAGAGGTGGAAGTTGCATGGCAATGTAACTCGGAAAGGCTATGGAAATGCCTTGATAGGTAGGTATGGTGGCTGTTTTGTGGGAAGATATAAGGAGGCTTATGATGACAGAGTGTATCATGCCAAGGGTTTGGATGTACCGGCGAAGGTGGACACCAACTCTCGGAGTGCGAAGAAGGCAATGCACGGCACGGGAGAGGCTAGCAAAATATGGGAAGGTGGAAGTGTCAACTTTCAATACTTACATTAGTCCGAAGAACTCATGCACTTATTATCGGTAACTCTCCATCTAATAAGGAGGTTCACAAAGAGACAAGTACCCCGAGGAGGAGTGTATGGGGGTTTGGTTATCCTTGCGCATCCTCGACTCATGGTACGTGAGTGTTCTCTGATATTCGACTCCTCAGAAGAGTAGTGATCCATCTAGTAGCTAGAGTTCTCAACTAGTTTTGTAGGTTTTGAAAATACACACAGATTGCCCAAAATAAGACACCTATCACTAATAGGCAAGAGATCTTGACACCAAAAGTTCAAACATTACTCACATCAATACCTCAAAACTATTGCAAGTTACTACTAAAATTAAATAACAACCTCAATTACCTACTCTCAAGACAAGACACAACTCAGTGCAACAACCTACTCTCTTTAACAAGATAAACAGGAAAACTAAAAAGAATTCCAGCAACAAACTAAACAAAAGCCAAGGCTCTTGCTAAAGACAAACTAAGACTAAAACTAAACATGGCAGTAGCTATGAAGAGATAAAGAACACACAATAGCAAAAAGATAAGCAGGAAAAATCCTATGATGTGTTCTAAATTTTCAAAGTGCAGCGTGTTTCTCTCCCACACAAAGTAAGACGGGATCTAACTTGTTATGAACAGCAAGAAAAGCTAAAGAAAACTAAAAATAAAATCTAAGAGTGAGACGCTCCAAGCATAGCACATAACGTATGAAGTGATAAAAATATAGTGAGACGAAGGACGAACTGATGATTGTTGATGGAGAAGGGGATGCACGGGGGCATCCCAAAGCTTAGACGCTTGAGTCTCCTTGAATATTTATTGGTGATGCATGGGCTCATCCCCAAGCTTGAGCGCTTGACACTCCTGGATCTTCTTTCATTATCTTCTATTGCACACTTGAAAACTCCCTTCATACATAACTCATCATAAGCTGATTAGAGAGGTTAGTACCCTTAATAAATAATTTTTCCCACTGGATATAAAGAAATTCTTGAAGAGCTACTGTTTCTCAAGAGTGCCAAAAAGGTTTTGCAAATAAAAAGCAAGCTTAAGGTTTGGAAAAGTTAGGAGAGACAAAACGTGGCAGAATCTATGAAAAATAGAACAGCAGATAGTAAAGAATTTTTTAGGGGCACTTCTGCAACTCAAATAAAAAACTCAGAACATACAGAAGTTTCGTAATTGTATAGAGCATACTGTGTACAAATTTCAGCTAAAAAATATGAACTGGGATTTTGCTGGAATTTTCTGGTCACGAGGACAGAATCTGTTTTCTGGACAGCATGTCATAACTTTTACTTCCCTTGCCGTAAGAGGCTATAACTTGGCACAAAGATGAAAAATAAAGATACAATGATGTTGCTACAGTAGTAACAATCATCAAGACAAAACAAAAGCAAAAAGAAAAACCTAAATTCGTTGCGGGATGCCTCTCGAAAGCGCTTCTTTAAAGCCATTAGCTAGGCTTAAAGATTTTAAAAGGTGCTCTCATAAGAATAAGAATTTGAAGCAAAAGAGAGCATCAAGAAACAAATATGAAACACATTTAAGACTAACCCACTTCCTATTCATAGGCATCTTGTAATAAAATAAGTCAAAGAAGCACAAAGTGACATGCATAGAAAGGTGGAACAGGAACATCTTCAAAACTTTCAACATAAAGAGAGGAGTTTTAGTAATATGGAATTTTCTACAACCAAACTTCCCTCTCGCAAAATAATTTTCAGTAGTATCATGAACAACATCAAGAATATAACTATCACATAAATCATGTTGTTCATGAACTGCAAGCACACGTGTATAGTTTTCAACACGGTCTTTAGGATTATAAGATAAATGCAACCCATCACATCGAGCCTTGATAAAAGAAAAGTTCTCCGGAGTTGGAGATTTCAAAAGGATAATAGGACAATCAAGTGTGGGTGCAATAGCAACAATTTCATGCTTAACATAAGGAACTATAGAGAGTTCATTTTTGTCAGCATCATCCATAGTGGCATCTTGGCCATCAACAAAGCAAGTATCAAAATTTTCAGAAAGGGATATTTCAAGTGAGTCCTCGGAATCATGGGATTCCTCCTCAATGCAATAATTGGCCTCTTCTTGGGAAGCAAACATTTTATTTTTTAAATCCTCAATATAAGAATTGGAAGTATAATTCTCGAAGAAATAAGCAAGAACTGCAAAGTTTTCAGACTCAAAAATAGTATCGTGATATTTTTCAATCAAAGAAGCAATCTCATAGGCACCTTTAAAAGCAACAAACTCTTCAATCTTTTCAACATCAAAGAAGATAAGATCTCATTTTCATCAAACTCACATTGGAAAGGGAGGTGTTTATGATCTATATTAGAACATCAAGTAAAATCATAAATGTGGCACAAAAGTTTAGCATGGCAATAAGAAACATGTATTTGATCCCATAAGTGTTTCCCTTTCTGAGATAGGCGGTGCCGCGTATAATGAGCATGCTCATCCAATGAGTTTCCCTCAACCAAGTCCGTTGGGTTTTTAGCGCGAGCAAAAATTGATCGAAGACGATCCAAGTGAAACATGTCCATCCTACCATATTTGGGTGGTTCATCACCCATGGTGAGGATAGCATAAATAGGCAAAGCAAGACAAAGGCAAAAGGTAGCGACTATTTTTGTGGTTTGTCATAAAGGACACTGAGATAAAAACTGAAGGATAAACTAACAAGACTAAAAAACCAAAGGTAAAGGGTAGTGTGAAACTCCCCTATCTTAGCACTCGGAGTCCTCGGCAACGGCGCCAGAAAACTTGCTTGATGGCTTCTCGCCCTTCGTTGGTTACCCCAAGTGGAAGGTTCGGAAGAGGTCTTCTGGTGCTCCCGATCTTGGAAGCGCGGCGGCGGCGGAACAGAGGCGAGTTTGCATAATAGGGTTCCTCCTCTGGAGTTTTCCCGTGACGGAGAATAAATAGGCGAATGGGGCAGCCATAGGTGGACCAGGGGCCCCAGGCGCCCCCCCTGGCGCGGCCAGGGGTGGGGCCGCGCCGGTTGGCCGCATGGGCCCCCTCTGGCCCCTCCCGGGCTCTTCTTGAAGCTTCCTGTACGCTGATTTTTCCTGTATTTTTCCCAGAATTTTTTTGGCACTTTTTATATGGGGGAAAACTGAAATAGAAAAACAGCAGAAAACAGGAACTGGCACTGGGGTGCACTGAGTTAATAGGTTAGTCCAAATATGATCAAAAGTGTATGAAAGTGTATCTAGATCATAGCAATATCACACAAAACATGCATGGAGCAAGCAGAAATTATAGATACGTTTTGGGCGTATTACCTTGGTGATTCCGGAAGCTTCCGGGTCGCTGATTTTTTATCTGATTTTTCCGAATTTTTTGGAGCACTTTTAATGACCGGAAAACCTGAAATACAAAAACAGCAGAAAACAACAACTGGCAGCTGGGTGCACTCGGTTAATAGATTAGTCCAAATATGCTCAAAAGTGTATGAAAGTTCAAGCAAAACATGCCAAAGTCACACAAAACATGCATGGAGCAAGCAGAAATTATAGATACGTTTGGGACGTATCAGCAACTCAAATTAAAAAACTCAGAACATACGCCATAAAGCTAATTGTATAGAGCATTGATAAGTCCCAAACGTATCTATAATTTCTGCTTGCTCCATGCATGTTTTGTGTGACTTTGCCATGTTTTGCTTGAACTTTCATACACTTTTGAGCATATTTGGACTAATCTATTAACCCAGTGCACCCAGCTGCCAGTTGTTGTTTTCTGTTGTTGTTTTTTTCAGGTTTCCGGCCATTAAAACTGCTCCAAAAAATCCGGGAAAATCAGATAAAAATCAGCGTCACGGAAGCTTCCGGAATCACCAAAGCAGCGGAGGGGGGCCACCACGAGGAGGCCAGGAGGGCCCCTGGCTCGGACCCACCCTAGGTCGCGCCTGGAGGCCTCCTGGCTGCCTGGTAGGCCCCCTCGACACCCCCATTCACCTATATTTACCCTACGGGAGGAAACCCCTAATACGGACTCCTCTTTCGCGATCTCGCCTCTGTACCGCCGCTGATACGTCCCAAACGTATCTATAATTTCTGTTTGCTCCATGCATGTTTTGTGTGATATTGCTATGTTTTATATACTTTCATAGATCTTTATAACATATTTTGGAACTAACCTATTAATGGTTGCAAGAGTGCACAAGTTCTTGGTTTTGTACTTTATGTGTAGGAATTACTTGGATAAAGGAAAAATCACAAAAAGGAGCCTTGTAGGAGTTGGACTTTAACTCTCCCGAAATCTGTCCCCACCAGACAGGTTTTAATTATCGCCTCGGAAACGCTAGAAGACGGCCTCAAACGGAAAAACTTAAAACTACAAAGTTGTAGGGAATTTTTTCCAATCGATTTAGACATAAAATTCGGCCCAATCGGAGTTCGGATGCTTCCAGAAACCCCGAAATACAGAAGACGTAATCTGCATGACGGGAATCCGAGAGTCTATATAAAGAGAGGAAACCTAGGTCAAAGGGTACCACAAAAATTCTTCCCCCTTGGCAGCCGTCTTGAGGGGGAGATCAATCTCCACAGCAGCACCATCTCCAAGGAAGAAGAAGGGGCCAAGGGCCGCTGCCCCCAAGGGTCGTGGCCACCGCCGTGGCATTGGCCGTGGTCGCCGCCGTCGCCGTATCCTTCATCTCCTCCGGGCTGCACCTCTCCATCAACAACTCTCTTTCTCTCACCATGTCCATGTGTGAGTAGTTCCCCTCGGGGCTAAGGCTTATATCTTGATCTATGTGGTTTCTCTCTCTCCCATGATGTGATCTTTGTTGTGATCATAGGCTATGTTAATCTAGGGTGATCCCATGATATTTCCCCTTCTTCTATGTATTGGATTGATGTACTCAATTGATCTTATCTAGTATAATCTCCGAGACCAAGGTGACAGCGGTCTATTGGACATGGGTTAGAAGAATATTTTCATGAGTGATTTCCTCTTTTGTGTGTGGATTGAAGATTGAGAGTCTCTTGGTGCTTGTCTTTGACTATCCTTTATATATGTTGTGGTGATTGTGGTACTCTCTTTGGATGGACGCGGTGACATTGGGAAATCCATAGATTGAGAACTACGAACTCTGAGGTGTGCTTTTATAGCCCTACACAATTCTCGTCCTCTCTTGACCACAAAGGAATGACCTCCGAGTACGTCTCCATTGCATGTTTTATAGGAAATATCATGTGATTAGACTATGTTAATGTTGTTGGGAGTTGCCACTAGTGAAAGTATGAATCCAAGGCCTTGTTTGCATCATTGTTACACCGTTTGCACTCACTTTTGTTACTTGTTTCTTTGCTGCACTTTTTATTACAGATTTATATCACTTCGTTTTATCACACCTATCACCCATATTTTACCATCTCTTCGCCGAACTAGTGCACCTATACAACTCCTAGTTGTATTAGGTGTGTTGGGGACACAAGAGACTTCTTGTATCTTAATTGTAGGGTTGCTTGAGAGAGACCATCTTCAACCTCTACTTCCCTGAGTTCGATAAACCTTAGGTCATCCACTTGAGGGAAATTGTTGTTGTCCTACAAACCTCTGCGCTTGGAGGCCCAACATAGTCTACAAGAATAGAAGCGTGCGTAGACATCAAGCTATTTCTGGCGCCGTTGCCGGGGAGGTGAGTGCTTGAAGGTATATCTTTAGATCTTGCAATTAAATATTTTCGTTTCTTGTTTTTATTTTCACTAGTTAGGCTTTATGGAAAACAACAAAAATATTATGAGAGAGCTTTATGAGCTCTACCTTGAGTTGGGACATGAAGTGTTTGAGGAGAAAATCAAAAATCCTATGGAGCTTTACTATTTTCACAACACTCATGATAGTATCAATGTTTTTAATATGTCTTCTTTAGCTATGTGGGGACCTTCACACTATAGAACTTGGCTTGTATATTCCAATGATGAGCCTCCTCACATGAGCTCTAGGTCTTCTTGAGCAAGCAAGTTGGATGCACCCTCACTAGTTCCATTGGAGAGCTTACCTTAGCTCATATGTGCATCCGTTGCATGGCAATCTGATGTCTTCTTTCCCTTCGTTGGTTACCCCAAGTGGAAGGTTTGAGATGTAGTGCAGCAGCAGTTTTCCCTCGGTGAAGATACCAAGGTTTGTCTCTAGTAGGACTCCAGAGATGATAAGTAGGTGTCAGCGGCGCAACTGACGCGGACCTCCACACAGACACAGATAACTTTGTTCCCAATGAAGTTCAGAGAGGTTGTCAATCTCTCCGGTCTTGTTGTTCACAACGGATAAAACGCAAGGGATAATGATAGCAAGTAAAAGCAGTAAAGTAAATATAGCTTGGAAAAGGTAATGAGGATATGGACCGGGATACGTGATGTTCACTAGTGATGTCTCTCTCCCAAAAGACGATAAAACTGCTATGCGAGGTAAACAAATTACAGAAGGGCAATTGACAGGATTATGAACGCACCGCAATGCTAACTATGCTACAAAAGAAAGGAAGAGGCTCAAAAGCACGGGCAGTACGCCAAAATAAGTAGACCGAAATCCATCTACATCTACTACTAATCATCCACCTTGAGATATCTATCCAGAACATCTCACTGGTATTAAGTTGCGAGCCCCACCCAAAGTGTAAACCCAAAGCAACAGACAACTGCAATAAAAAGAACTTTGCGTAAAGTAAACAATCCTTGTAACCGCGGTTACAAGCACCGTTGTTTTCCCCCTTGTGGCAACAGCACATCCCCTAGACACATGTTTCTGTCACTCAAGCGCGTCATCGGCGGCATGAACCCACAATCTAGCACAACGTTCCCTCTTGGAGTCACTACCTACTACTTGGCCAAAGCAATAAACAGCAATGGAGAACATGCAAGAATTACTTAGGAACAAAAATATAAGAGATAAAAACCAAATATATTACTCTATCACAATCTGAACATAATCTCATAATCCATCAGATCCCTCCAAACTCAGCATAGCAACAGCAGAAATATTACAAAGGTGCCTCGATCATGTAGGGCAGCTCACGAGGTCTAAACAATGAAGATCAAAGAGGGGAGGAGAACATCACATAGCTACTGATCACGGACCCATGGTCCAAGGAAAACTACTCACGAGACATCCGGGGAGCATCCATGGTGGAGAGGAGACTCCAGGAGGTCAATCCTCCCTCCGGCAGAGTGCCGGGAAGAGGTCTTCTAGTGCTCCCGATCTTGGAAGCGTGGCGGCGGCGGAACAGAGGCGAGTTTGCAGAATAGGGTTCCTCTTCTGGAGTTTTTCCCGTGACGGAGAATAAATAGGCGAAGGGGGGTAGCCAGAGGTGGACCTGGGGCCCCAGGCGCCCCCCTGGCGCGGCCAGGTGTGGGGCCGCGCCGGGTGGCCGCCTGGGACCCCCCTGGCTCCCCTCTGGCCCCTCCCGGGCTCTTCTCGAAGCTTCTGATACGCTGATTTTTCCTGGAATTTTCCCGGAATTTTTCTGGCACTTTTTATATGGGGGAAAACTGAAATAGAAAAACAGCAGAAAACAGGAACTGGCACTGGGGTGCACTGAGTTAATAGGTTAGTCCAAATATGATCAAAAGTGTATGAAAGTGTATCTAGATCATAGCAATATAACACAAAACATGCATGGAGCAAGCAGAAATTATAGATACGTTTTGGACGTATCAACATCCCCAAGCTTAATTCCTGCTCGTCCTCGAGTAGGTAAATGATAACAACATAATTTCTGTGGTGACATGCTAGCAACCATAAAAGAACTTTGAAAAGTAAAGCAATCAAGGTTAGAGATCCAATTCAAGTCATAACATGCAAGAGTCTATATTAGCATTGAAACAAGTAACAAATGAACATTAGGTGCAAGAGCTCTCGCTGTCCGTGACTCGAATGTCTCCAAATGGTGTTTGCGTGCAAGAAGGGGGATAGGGAATACAAGAAAAATTAATTTTTGTGTTGAGAACTCAATCTACTAAAGTTTCACACTTGGTCTTCTTTGGAATCTTATCTTGACTCGTCCCCAGACCACTAGCCAGGTACAAGTCAATTTGATCCACTCCTTTTCGATATTTTGAGCACTCATGCAATGGATGAGCGTAAGCACGAGAGTTGACACTTAAGATGGCCAAGAGAGAAGTAGGTGGAGGACGAAGACAAAAAGGTGTGAAAGGCTCACATCAATGAGGACAATCATAGATGTGAGAAGGCCATATGATAGATATGATGTGAGGAGTAGGGATTGCCATGCAACGGATGCACATACGAGCTAAGAAGATCTCCAAAGGAACTAGTGGGGGTGCATCTAACTTGCTCTCTCATGAAGACCTAGAGCTCGTTTGAGGAGGCTCATCCTTGGAATATGCAAGCCAAGTTCTATAGTGTGAAGGTCCCCACATAGCTATATGCATAATGATGATCATCTCTATGGAGTACAAGGACATAAATGGAGTACTAGTGTGGATCTCTCAAAAGGATAGTAGTGTTGCCCCTTTCTCTCTTTTTATTTCTTTTTCTCTTTTTTCTATTTTTTGTATTTTTTTTGGTGGCCTCAATGGCTCTTTCTATTTAACTCTCATTTGTCCTCTTTGGGATCTTTATTGTGTCCTCTTTGGGATCTTTTCCTCACTTAAGGGCAACACTCTATTTTACAAGAAGGTAAAGGAGATCTTTCACACTTTACAAGGTACTCGAAATCATAAAGAAGATGTAACTAACATGATGTATGCAAAGTATGTAGTTGCCAGTGTAGCAGGAACATGTATGACATGAAGATCAAGTCATGAAGAGGTGGAAGTTGCATGGCAATATATCTCGGAAAGGCTATGGAAATGCCTTGATAGGTAGGTATGGTGGCTGTTTGAGGGAAGATATAAGGAGGCTTATGATGACAAAGCGTATCATGCCAAGGGTTTGGATGTACCGGCGAAGGTGGACACCAATCTCGGAGTGAGAAGAAGGCAATGCACGGCACGGGAGAGGCTAGCAAAATATGGGAAGGTGGAAGTGTCAACTTTCAATACTTACATTAGTCCGAAGAACTCATGCACTTATTATCGGTAACTCTCAATCTAATAAGGGGGTTCACAAAGAGACAAGTACCCCGAGGAGGAGTGTATGGGGGTTTGGTTATCCTTGCGCATCCTCGACTCATGGTACGTGAGTGTTCTCTGATATTCGACTCCTCAGAAGAGTAGTGATCCATCTAGTAGCTAGAGTTCTCAACTAGTTTTGTAGGTTTTGAAAATACACACGGATTGCCCAAAATACGACACCTATCACTAATAGGCAAGAGCTCTTGACACCAAAAGTTCAAACATTACTCACATCAATACCTCAAAACTATTGCAAGTTACTACTAAAATTAAATAACAACCTCAATTACCTACTCTCAAGACAAGACACAACTCAGTGCAACAACCAACTCTCTTTAACAAGATAAACATGAAAACTAAAAAGAGTTCCAGCAACAAACTAAACAAAAGCCAAGGCTCTTGCTAAAGACAAACTAAGACTAAAACTAAACATGGCAGTAGCTATGAAAAGATAAAGAACACACAACAGCAAAAAGATAAGCAGGAAAAATCCTATGATGTGTTCTAAATTTTGAAAGTGGAGTGTGTTTCTCTCGCACACAAAGTAAGACGGGATCTAACTTGTTATGAACAGCAAGCAAAGCTAAAGAAAACTAAAAACAAAACCTAAGAGCGAGACGCTCCAAGCATAGCACATAACGTATGAAGTGATAAAAATATAGTGAGACGAAGGACGAACTGATGATTGTTGATGGAGAAGGGGATGCACGGGGGCATCCCCAAGCTTAGACGCTTGAGTCTCCTTGAATATTTATTGGGGATGCATGGGGGCATCCCCAAGCTTGAGCGCTTGACACTCCTGGATCTTCTTTCATCATCTTTTATCGCACACTTGAAAACTCCCTTCATACATAACTCATCATAAGCTGATTAGAGAGGTTAATACCCTTAATAAATAAATTTTCCCACTGGATATAAAGATATTCTTGAAGATCTACTATTTCTCAAGAGTGCCAAAAAGTTTTTGCAAAGAAAAAGCAAGCTTAAGATTTGCAAAAGTTAGGAGAGACAAAACGTGGCAGAATCTGTGAAAAACAGAACAGCGAATAGTAAAGAATTTTTTAGGGGAATTTCTTAAACTCAAATCAAAAAACTCAGAACATACGGAAGTTTCTTAATTGTATAGATCATACTGTGTAAAAAATTCAGCTCAAAAAGATGAACTGGGATTTTTATGGTCACGAGGACAGAATCTGTTTTCTGGACAGCATGTCACAACTTTTACTTCCCTTGCCGTAAGAGGCTATAACTTGGCACAAAGCTGAAAAATAAAGATACAATGATGTTGCTACAGAAGTAACAATCATCAAGACACAGCAAAAGCAAAAATAAAACACCTAAATTCGTTGCAGGCTGCCTCCTGAAAGCGCTTCTTTAAAGCCATTAGCTAGGCATGATGCAAAAAGAAGAATCAAGTTTTATCAAGAGAAAGAGAATAACTAGCCCGTGTAACAGACTCAAAAGGTAACTTGATTTTCTTTCTAGGGAAGTGTTCCATACCCTTTTTGAATGGGAATTGGAATTTTATATTCCCCTCTTTCATGTCAATAACCGCACCAACGGTGCGAAGAAAAGGACGTCCCAAAATAATTGGACACAAAGGTTCACACTCTATATCCATAACAATAAAATCAACGGGAAAATAGTTGTCATTGACAATGATAAGAACATCGTCGATCTTCCCCAAAGGTTTCTTTATGGAAGAATCAACAAGGCAAACACCAAAAGAACAAGGCTCAAAGGGCTTCAATGCAAACATAACAAATATTCTTTTGGGCATAACGGAGGTACTAGCTCCAACATCACATAAAGCATAGCAAGAGAAGTTATTTAATTTAATTTTGATCATAGGGTCCCAACCATCATCTAGCTTCCTAGGTATGGAGGCTTATACTCTAAGTTTCTCTTCCCTAGCTTTGATGAGAGCATTTGTGATATGCTCCGTGAAGGCAAGATTAAGTGTGCTAGTGTGGGGGTCTCTAGACATTTTGTGTAGCAAACTGATAACTTCTGAGAGGGTGCAACTATCAAAATCAATATCACTACTATCAAAGGTGGTAGTAGTGTCATCTAGGCTCACTTGTTTGAAACCCTCTATGTTAATAGGAGTTTCTTTTTCTACGGTTGAGGTATTAGCATCACCATTAATAGGTCCAACGGGACTAGGAGTGCATTGGGTGCTAATAGTTTGGGTGTCCTCAACAATTTGGATAGTGGCAACTGTGTGGTGTGTAGGAAGGCTCTTAATACTATCCTCTTCCTCTTTTTCTCTGGCCCATATTTCTTTAAGTTTAGCCATCATCCTAATATTTTCATTGATTTGTAACTGGATAGCATTAATAGGAGTGGCCTTATTCTCCTCAAGGGGAGAGGTTCTAATTTTAAGCATCTCAATATCAAGGGCTAAGCTTTCTACCTTCAAAGAGAGATTATCTATTCTAGCTAATTTCTCCTCTACATTTTTGTTGAAGGCTTTTTGGGTAGTGATAAAGTCTCTAAGCATGCTTTCTAATTCAGTGGAGGGGTTCTTGTTGCTAAGGTAAGTGTTGTTGTTCCCATAGTTGGATGGAAACGGTCTATGATTATTAGCAAAATTTCCCCTATAAGCATTGTTGTTGAAGTTGTTTATAGCAATAAATTTCACATCTACTTGTTCTTGGGCAACCAAAGAATTTAAAGGAACATCATGAGGATCAATAGAGGGTTGCTTGGTAAGTAGAGACATAATTAAGTCAACATTTTCATTGAGGGAGGTAATTTCCTCGACAGAATTTACCTTCCTACTGTTGGAGCGCGTTCGGTGTGCCATTGGGAATAATTGGTCATCATTTCATCGAGAAGCTTCGTGGCAGCACCAAGTGTAGTTGACATAAAGGTTCCTCCCGCGGCCGAATCTAGCAGGTTCCGCGAGGTAAAGTTCAAGCCTGCATAAAAAGTCTGGATAACCATCCAGGTAGTCAAACCATGTGTAGGGAATTTCTTAACAAGAGATTTCATTCGTTCCCAAGCTTGGGCAACGTGTTCACTATCCAATTGCGTAAAATTCATAATATTACTCCTCAATTGGATAACCTTAGCAGGAGGGTAGTACTTCCCTATAAAAGCATCTTTGCACTTATCCCAAGAATCTATGCTATTTCTAGGCAAAGATTGAAACCAGATTTTAGCATCTCCCCTTAAAGAGAAGGGAAAGAGCTTGAGCTTAACAACATCACCTTCTACTTCTTTATACTTTTGCATATCACATAATTCAACAAAATTATTCAAGTGTAAAGCAGCATCATCTCCAGCACCAGAGAATTGATCTCTCATAACAAGGTTTAGCAAAGCAGGTTTAATTTCATAAGAAATAGCTGAAGTGGCAGGTGTGACAATGGGAGTGCAGATAAAGTCTTTGTTGTTGTGACTAGTGAAGTCACACAACTTGGTATTTTCAGTGAACCCATAGTAGCAGCAAGTGTGGCAGATTTTTTTGTAATTTTTGATAAAAGACACAAAGATAAAAACTGAAAGATTAACTAACAAGATTAAAAAACAAAGGTAAAGGGTAGTGTGCAACTCCCCTATCTTAGCACTCGGAGTCCCCGGCAACGGCGCCAGAAAACTTGCTTGATGGCTTCTCGCCCTTCGTTGGTTACCCCAAGTGGAAGGTTTGAGATGTAGTGCAGCAGCAGTTTTCCCTCGGTGAAGATACCAAGGTTTGTCTCCAGTAGGACTCCAGAGATGATAAGTAGGTGTCAGCGGCGCAACTAACGTGGACCTCCACACAGACACAGATAACTTTGTTCCCAACGAAGTTCAGAGAGGTTGTCAATCTCTCCGGTCTTGTTGTTCACAACGGATAAAACGCAAGGGATAATGATAGCAAGTAAAAGAAGTAAAGTAAATATAGCTTGGAAACGGTAATGAGGATATGGACCGGGATACGTGATGTTCACTAGTGATGTCTCTCTCCCAAAAGACGATAAAACTGCTATGCGAGGTAAACAAATTAGAGAAGGGCAATTGGCAGGATTATGAACGCACCGCAATGCTAACTATCCTACAAAAGAAAGGAAGAGGCTCAAAAGCACGGGCAGTACGCCAAAATAAGTAGACCGAAATCCATCTGCATCTACTACTAATCATCCACCTTGAGATATCTATCCAGAACATATCGCTGGTATTAAGTTGCGAGCCCCACCCAAAGTGTAAACCCAAAGCAACAGACAACTGCAATAAAAAGAACTTTGCGTAAAGTAAACAATCCTTGTAACCGCGGTTACAAGCACCGTTGTTTTCCCCCTTGTGGCAACAGCACATCCCCTAGACTCATGTTTCTGTCACTCAAGCGTGTCATCGGGGGGCATGAACCCACAATCTAGCACAACGTTCCCTCTTGGAGTCACTACCTACTACTTGGCCAAAGCAATAAACAGCAACGGAGAACATGCAAGAATTACTTAGGAACAAAAATATAAGAGATAAAAACCAAATATATTACTCTATCACAATCTGAACATAATCTCATAATCCATCAGGTCCCTCCAAACTCAGCATAGCAACAGCAGAAATATTACAAAGGTGCCTCGATCATGTAGGGCAGCTCACGAGGTCTAAATAATGAAGATCAAAGAGGGGAGGAGAACATCACATAGCTACTGATCACGGACCCATGGTCCAAGGAAAACTACTCACGAGACATCCGGGGAGCATCCATGGTGGAGAGGACACTCTCGGAGGTCAATCCTCCCTCCGGCAGGGTGCCGGGAAGAGGTCTTCTGGTGCTCCCGATCTTGAAAGCGCGGCGGCGGCAGAACAGAGGCGAGTTTGCAGAATAGGGTTCCTCTTCTGGAGGTTTCCCGTGACGGAGAATAAATAGGCGAAGGGGGGCAGCCAGAGGTGGACCAGGGGCCCCAGGCGCCCCCCTGGCGCGGCCAGGGGTGGGGCCGCGCCGGGTGGCCGCCTGGGCCCCCCCTGGCTCCCCTCTAGCCCCTCCCGGGCTCTTCTCTAAGCTTCCTGTACGCTGATTTTTCCTGTAATTTTCCCGGAATTTTTCTGGCACTTTTTATATGGGGAAAAACTGAAATAGAAAAACAGCAGAAAACAGGAACTGGCACTGGGGTGCACTGAGTTAATAGGTTAGTCCAAATATGATCAAAAGTGTATGAAAGTGTATCTAGATCATAGCAATATCACACAAAACATGCATGGAGCAAGCAGAAATTATAGATGCGTTTTGGACGTATCACATCATATCTATCATTTAGCTTTCTCTCGCCTATGATTGTCCTCATTGATGTGAGCCTTTCACACCATTTTTGTCTTCCTTCTCCACCTTTTCTCTCTTTGTCATCCTAAGTGTCAAATTTCTTGCTTACGCTCATCCATTGCATGAGTGCTCAAAATGTCGAAAAGGAGTGGATCATTTTGACTTGTACCTGGCTAGTGGTCTGGGGATGAGTCAAGATAAGATTCGAAAGAAGACCAAGTGTGAAACTTTAGTAGATTGAGTTCTCAACACAAAAATATTTGTTCTCGTATATCTCTATCCCTTTCTTGCACGCAAACACCATTTGGAGACATTCGAGTCACGGACAGCGAGAGCTCTTACACCTTTATGTTCTTATGTTGCTTGTTTCAATGCTAATATAGACTCTTGCCTGTTATGACTTGAATTGAATTACATGCCTTGATTGCTTGACTTAAGAGTTCTTATATGGTTGGTAGCATGTCAGCACAGAAATTATGCTTGTTATCATTTACCTATTCGAGGACGCGCAGGAATTAAGCTTGGGGATGTTGCTACGTCCCAAACGTATCTATAATTTCTGTTTGCTCCATGCATGTTTTGTGTGATATTGCTATCTTTTTATATACTTTCATATATCTTTATAACATATTTTGGAACTAACCTATTAATGGTTGCAAGAGTGCACAAGTTCTTGGTTTTGTACTTTATGTGTAGGAATTACTTGGATAAAGGAAAAAATCACAAAAAGGAGCCTTGTAGGAGTTGGACTTTAACTCTCCCGAAATCTGTCCCCACCAGACAGATTTTAAAGCTCGCCTCGGAAACGCTAGAATACGGCCTCAAACGGAAAAACTTAAAACTACAAAGTTGTAGGGAATTTTTTTCCTGTGGATTTAGACATAAAATTCGGCCCAATCGGAGTTCGGATGCTTCCTGAAACCCCGAAATACAGAAGACGTAATCTGCATGACGAGAATCCGAGAGTCTATATAAAGAGAGGAAACCTAGGTCAAAGGGTACCACGAAAATTCCTCCCCCTTGGCAGCCGTCTTGAGGGGAGATCAATCTCCACAGCAGCACCATCTCCAAGGAAGAAGAAGGGGCCAAGGGCCGCTGCCCCCAAGGGTCGTGGCCACCGCCGTCGCCGTCTCCTTCATCTCCTCCGGGCTGCACCTCTCCATCAACAACTCTCTCTCTCTCACCATGTCCATGTGTGAGTAGTTCTCCTCGGGGCTAAGGCTTATATCTTGATCTATGTGGTTTCTCTCTCTCCCATGATATGATCTTTGTTGTGATCATAGGCTATGTTAATCTAGGGTGATCCCATGATATTTCCCCTTCTTCTATGTATTGGATTGATGTACTCAATTGATCTTATCTAGTATAATCTCCGAGACCAAGGTGACAGCGGTCTATTGGACATGGTTAGAAGAATATTTTCATGAGTGATTTCCTCTTTTGTGTGTGGATTGAAGATTGAGAGTCTCTTGGTGCTTGTTTTTGACTATCCTTTAGATATGTTGTGGTGATTGTGGTACTCTCTTTGGATGGACGCGGTGACATTGGGAAATCCATAGATTGAGAACTACGAACTCTGAGGTATGCTTTTGTAGCCCTACACAATTCTCGTCCTCTCTTGACCACAAAGGAATGACCTCCGAGTACGTCTACATTGCATGTTTTATAGGAAATATCATGTGATTAGACTATGTTAATGTTGTTGGGAGTTGCCACTAGTGAAAGTATGAATCCTAGGCCTTGTTTGCATCATTGTTACACCGTTTGCACTCACTTTTGTTACTTGTTTCTTTGCTGCACTTTTTATTACAGATTTATATTACTTCGTTTTATCACACCTATCACCCATATTTTACCATCTCTTCGCCGAACTAGTGCACCTATACAACTCCTAGTTGTATTAGGTGTGTTGGGGACACAAGAGACTTCTTGTATCTTAATTGCAAGGTTGCTTGAGAGAGACCATCTTCAACCTCTACTTCCCTGAGTTCAATAAACCTTAGGCCATCCACTTGAGGGAAATTGCTGCTGTCCTACAAACCTCTGCGCTTGGAGGCCCAACATAGTCTACAAGAATAGAAGCGTGCGTAGACATCAGCCGCCGCCGCCGTTTCAAAATCGGGGCTGCCTGGAGAAGCTGCTCCGGCACCCTGCCGGGAGAAGCTACCCACTCCGGGAGACCATCCATAGCCATGGACGCCTCCCGTATGTACCATGAGTAGTTTCCCTTGGACCATGGGTCCGTGACCAGTAGCTATGTCATATATATCTCCCTTCTTTGTGCTTCCACTTTCGAGACCTCGTGAGCTGCCTCACATGATCGAGGCACCTTTGTAATTTTCTGCCGTTGCTATGCTGAGTTTATTGGGATCTGATGGATTATGAGACTATGTTCAGATTGTGATGAGTAATATATTTTGTTCTTCTCTTTTATATTTTGTTTTTGAGTAAATTCTTGCATGTTCTCCGTTGCCGTCTTTTACTTTGGCCAAGTGGTTTATTGCAACTCAAAGAGGGAGCGTTATGCTTGATTGTGGGTTCAGCCCCTTGATGTCTAGCTTGAGTGACAGAAACATGAGACTAGGGGATGTGTTGTTGCCACCAGGGATAAAACAACGGTGCTTGTATCCGCGGGTGCAAATATTGTTTACTTTACGCAAAGTTCTTTTAATGTAGTTGTCTGTTGCTTTGAGTTTACACTTTGGGTGGTATTCGCAACTTAATACCAGCGTGATGTTCTGGATAGGCATCTCAAGGTGGATGATTCGTAGTTGATGCAGATGGATTTAGGTCTACTTACCTTGGCGTACTGCCCATTGCTTTTGAGCCCTTCCTTTCTTTGCACCATAGTTAGCATTGTGGTGCCTTCATAATCCTGTCAATTGCCCAACTGTGATTTGTTTACCTCGCTAGCACTTTTATCGTCTTTTGGGAGAGAGACATCACTAGTGAAAATCACGTGACCTTGGTCCATCTTCATATCATTGTTTACACCCTCAATTTACTTTCAGTCTTTACTTTCAATTGCCACTATCATTATCTCTTGCGTTGATCCTTTGTAAACGGCAAGGCCGGAGGAATTGACAACTCCTCTGTACTCGTTGGGAGCAAAGTTATTTGTATTTGTGTGCAGGTCCAGGTGAGGTTAGCAACCTCGGCGCCATTGTTCACTTTACCACCTTCTTGTATCCTTTGGAGTCCTACGGGAGACAAACCTTGGTATCTTTGCCAAGGGAAAACTTGCCGCTGCACTATATCTCACTCTGCACTTGGGGTAATCAACGAGGGCTTGAAGAGTATAACACTCTCTTGCCATCAAGCAAGTTTTCTGGCGCCGTTGCCGGGGACTCCAGCCTACAAGATAGGGGAGTTGCACACTATCTTTTATCTTTGCTTTTTATTCTTGTTAGTTTACCTTTCAGTTTTTACCTTTGTGTCCCTTATCAAAAATACCTGCTCTACTATGGGTTCCAATGAAAACACTAAGCTGTGTGACTTCACTAGTCACAACAATAGTGAATTTATCTGCACTCCTATTGCTACACCTGCTACTTCAGCACCTTCTTATGAGATTAAACCTGCTTTGCTAAACCTTGTTATGAAAGATCAATTCTCTCGTGCTAGAGATGATGCTGCTTTGCATTTAAATAATTTTATTGATCTTTTTGATATGCAAAAGTACAAAGAAGAAGATGGCGAAATTGTTAAGCTTAAGCTTTTTCCTTTCTCTTTGAGGGATGAAGCTAAAATCTGGTTTCAATCCTTGCCTAAGAATAGCATAGATTCTTGGGATAAGTGCAAGGATGCTTTTATCGGGAAGTACTATCCCCTGCTAAAATTATTCCATTGAGGAGTAACATTATGAATTTCAGACAATTGGATAATGAACACGTTGCCCAGGCATGGGAACGTATGAAGACGCTTGTCAAGAACTGCCCTACACATGGACTGACTACCTGGATGGTTATCCAGACTTTTTATGCAGGCTTGAACTTTACCTCACGGAACCTGTTAGATTCGGCCGCAGGAGGAACTTTTATGTCAACCACACTTGGTGCTGCCACAAAGCTACTTGACGAGATGATGTTGAACTACTCATGATAGTTATATCCTCTTTATGTGAGTACCTTTGTAAAGTGTGAAAGATCTCCTATATTCTTGTAAAATATAGAGTGGTGCCCCTAAAGTAAGGAAAAGATCCCAAAGAGGACAAAATCAAAAGATCCCAAAGAAGACAAATGAGAGTTAAGTAGAAAGAGCCATTGAGGCCACCAAAAAAATACAAAAAAGAGAAAAAAAAGAGAAAAAGAAATAAAAAGAGAGAAGGGGGCACACTACTATTACTTTTGAGAGATCCACACTAGTACTTCATCCTCTATCCCTTGTACTCCATAGAGATCATTATCATGCATATAGCTATGTGGGGACCTTCACACTATAGAACTTGGCTTGTATATTCCAATAATGAGCCTCCTCAAACGAGCTCTCGGTCTTCTTGAGCAAGCAAGTTAGATGCACCCCCACTAGTTCCATTGGAGAGCTTTTAGCTCACTTGTGCATCCGTTGCATGGCAATCCCTACTCCTCACATCATATCTATCATATGGCCTTCTCTCTCCTATGATTGTCCTCATTGATGTGAGCCTTTCACACCTTTTCGTCTTCCTCCTCCACCTTCTTTCTGTTTCGCCTTTTAGGTGTCAACTTTCTTGCTCACGCTCATCCATTGCATGAGTGCTCAAAATATCTAAAGGGAGTGGATCAGTTTGACTTGTACCTGACTAGTGGTCTGGGGACGAGTCAAGCTAAGAATCCAAAGGAGACTAAGTGTGAAACTTTAGTAGATAGTTGTTCTCAACAACCTTTTTTTCTTTGTTTTTCCCAGTCCCCTGCTTGCACGCAAACACCATCTGGAGACATTCGAGTCACGGACAGCGAGAGCTCTTGCACCTTTTGTTCTTTTGTTGCTTGTGTCGATGCTAATATAGACTCTTGCTTGTTAAGACTTGAATTGAATTGCATGCTTTGATTGCTTTACTTAAAAGTCCTTTTATGGTTGTGTGGCATGTCACCACAGAAATTATGTTTGTTATCATTTACCTACTCGAGGACGAGCAGGAATTAAGCTTGGGGATGTTGATACGTCCCAAACGTATCTATAATTTCTGCTTGCTTCATGCATATTTTGTGTGACTTTGCCATGTTTTGCTTGAACTTTCATACACTTTTGAGCATATTTGGAATAATCTATTAACCCAGTGCACCCAGCTGCCAGTTGTTTTTTTCTGCTGTTTTTGTATTTCAGGTTTTCCGGCCATTAAAAGTGCTCCAAAAAATCCGGGAAAATCAGATAAAAAATCAGCGTCACGGAAGCTTCCGCAATCACCAAAGAAGCAGAGGGGGCCACCACCAGGAGGCCAGGAGGGCCCCTGGCGCGGACCCACCCTAGGCCGCACCAGGAGGCCTCCTGGCTGCCTGGTGGGTCCCCTCGAACCCCCCTTCGCCTATATTTACCCCTCGGGGTGGAAACCCCTAATACGGACTCCTCTTTCGCGATCTCGCCTCTGTATCGCCGCCGCCGTTTCAAGATCGGGGCTGCCTGGAGAAGCTGCTCCGGCACCCTGCTGGGAGAAGCTACCCCCTCCGGGAGACCATCCATAGCCATGGACGCCTCCCGTATGTACCGTGAGTAGTTTCCCTTGGACCATGGGTCCGTGACCAGTAGCTATGTGATATATCTCTCCCTTCTTTGTGCTTCCACTTTTGAGACATTGTGAGCTGCCTCGCATGATCGAGGCACCTTTGTAATTTTCTGTCGTTGCTATGCTGAGTTTGTTGGTATCCGATGGATTATGAGACTATGTTCAGATTGTGATGAGTAATATATTTGGTTCTTCTCTTTTATATTTTGTTTTTGAGTAAATTCTTGCATGTTCTCCGTTGCCGTCTTTTACTTTGGCCAAGTGGTTTATTGCAACTCCAAGAGGGAGCATTATTCTTGATTGTGGGTTCAGCCCCTTGATGTCTAGCTTGAGTGACAGAAACATGAGACTAGGGGATGTGTTGTTGCCACCAGGGATAAAACAACGATGCTTGTATCCGCGGGTGCAAGGGTTGTTTACTTTACGCAAAGTTCTTTTAATGCAGTTTTCTGTTGCTTTGAGTTTACACTTTGGGTGGGATTCACAACTTAATACCAGCGAGATGTTCTGGATAGGCATCTCAACGTGGATGATGCGTAGTAGATGCAGATGGATTTCGGTCTACTTACCTTGGCGTACTGCCCATTGCTTTTGAGCCCTTCCTTTCTTTGTAGCATAGTTAGTGTCGTCGATATGTGACGGCAGATGCCATAGGATGGCTAAAATGGGGGAACAATGCGCAGACGACGGCGCTCCGGACGGGTCTAGGTACAAGCACAGTCGGACACCGCGAAGTACCCAGGTTCAGGGCTCTCCGTAGAGATAAAACCCCTACTCCTGCCTGTCTGAACTATAGACTCATATCTGTACACTGGTGCTCCTGGAGCTGTATTTGCTAAGCTACTTGGCTCATGGCCGAACTAAACTACTAGCGTGGGATGAATGGATAGAAAGCTCTCCAGGGGAGGCACAAGGGCTCAACCCCATCCACCGTGAGCCATCTTGCCCCTTATATAGTGGGTGCCAAGATGCTCATGGGATGGAGGCAAAGGGAAGAGGACAAAAGGGAGGTACAAGTGATGTGACCCCTTGATGTGATGTAATGTGACATCTAACCACTATACTATTCCTGACATGACTAGAGATGTCACTCAGTTGTCTTCGTGGCTTGTCTTGTCTGCTTGATATAGATGTCTCGGTTGACCTCTTGGACAGCCGAGTGCGCGAACGGTCGGCCGAGTGCGCGGACGGCCGACTGCGGGCAACCGGCGCGGGGCAATCGACCGGCGACCGAGCTGGAGCGCAATCGGCGTGGAGCAGTCGGCGAGGGGCCGAGCCGGAGCGCAGTCGGCGAAGGCGCGCGGTTGGCGTTGCGTCGAATCGGTGACTTTGGTATACCCGGGGGTATTTCCTCCGACAGTTAGCATTGCGGTGCCTTTATAATCCTGTCAATTGCCCAACTATGATTTGTTTACCTCGCTAGCATTTTTATCGTCTTTTGGGAGAGAGACATCACTAGTAAAAATCACGTGACCTTGGTGTCATATCCCTCTGTTAGGTATGTGCTAGGATCAAGTCTCACTTTGCATCATGTTAAAAATTTCAAAGGAAAATGAAATGGGAGAGAGAACACCCCCCAGATGAATTTAATTCAAATGGCCAGATAAAAAGTTGCTCCAAAAATCCCTTTTGCATTTTTGAAAAGTCAGATAAATGAGTGTGATCACATATCAAGTGCTGTGGGACCAACCCCATGCTCATGGATTTTTCAAATATTCAAACAGGACATTGGAATTAATTTAAAACCCCTATTTGAATTGAGATTCAAATATTTGGAATTTCAAAAATGTTCAAAAGTTGGGAATGACTAGCTACTGGTCATGTAAGTCCAAATATAAATTTTGAGCATTTATAAAAATGCCTAGCTATTTTATTTAATGGGCAAAACAAATTACAGAAAAGAAAATAAAGAAAGGGAAGATTAAACAGACAGGAAAATCAGAAAACCTTACCTCTCGCCTGGGCGAGGCCCAGCAGCCGACCCAGCCATCCCACCAGGGACACAGGGGTCTTCTTCCCCACCCCGCGCTCCCAAGCTGCTCGGTGGAATGCCACCGAGCTAGCCGAGCACGTCGACGCCTCCCCAGCCTCCACCTGCCCCTCCCGAAGCCTCTAGTCGTGCCTCGCAGCTCCTGGACGAACCGTGCTTCCTTCCCCCCCCCCCTTTACCGTCACTCTCTCATTCTCTCTGGACGAATTCGTCGACGCCCGCGAAGAACAGGAGGCCATGGCCATGGCGACTTGCAGCCCGAGCCCAAGCTCGGCCCCAAGATCGTGTCCACCGTATTCGCCATCGCCGTCTACGTCGAGTAGCAGGAGGAATCGCCCCGAGGTGCTGTGTAGCTGACGCGAGCCTCGTCGTCTTCAACTCCGGCCGCCACTGATCCACTTCGAATTCCGGCGCCACCGTGACCTCCCAGCCTCCATCAGCTGCTCCGTCGTGTTCCTAGCACCATGGTGAGCTTTTCCCCTAACCCATCGAAGCCCCGCTCGCCCTCTATGCCTTTCCACCATGAGAGCCGAAGCATCCCGCCGCCGTGGTCCACGTCGGCGAGCCCCCGCTACGCAATCGAGCTCGCCGCCATGTCCATGGTGATCCCCTTGCTCCGCTGCTCCGTTTGCACCTATGCCCGTTCCAAATGGCGCACCCCAGCGAGCTTCACCTCGAGCCCGTGGCTCCGCCGCCGCCAGAGCTCGTCGCCGACGACGTTCCGGTGCACCCCCGCCCTGGTTCTTGGTCCCATTCGATGCGCGGCTCCAAGAGCTGCGTCTCAGTGGTCGCAGCACTCGATTTGGACCACGGATTCGAGAACCCGAGCAGCGCCGCCGCGGTTTTGGTCACCGGCGGCTAGCCGGCGGCGAGGCCAACATGGTCGTGATTAGCTTAGTTGTTAATCCCCCCCCCTCCTGCCACTGACATGTCAGCCCTAGGCCTAATTAACCACATGTTAAGTTTAAATCTCAATTAAAATGATTCAATTAACACTTGAGACACTGACATGTGGGACCCCCTGGTCAGTGACCCCCTGACGTCAGCCTGACCTCATGCTGACGCAGTAAATGCTTTTCTATTTATTTTAATTCAGAGCAATCCAGAAAATGAATTAAACTTTGGAAATTCATAACTAATTCATTTTAACTGCAAATTAAACATATAATATATGTAAAATTATCAGAAAAATGCAAGGATTCTGAATATGCAATATGTTTTCATGTTTGACCAAATAAAATTGGGTGAACAGTGGCAACATTGCATATGCATTCTTTTGAAATTCAAATTGGAGTTTTAATTTGCAATTCATTTGCAATACACTCCTTTTAAATGGAATTCCCTCACACATCAGAAGCATATACATCAAGTTTCAACCTTCAACCATGTGATTGAGCATTGTATTTATGTTGCTCCTTTGCTTGTTGTTTGTCGAGTAGAAGTTGAACCGGAATAGGAGGCTGCCCCCTTCGTTGAAGACCCCGATACTGAACCTCGTCAGCAAGGCAAGCAAACCCCCATTGATCATGTCGATAAAATCCCACTTCCCTCTCAGTCTCGCTTATGCATTGTTTAGGATGATTACCATGCTACGTTTCTACCGCATAGATGAACCCATTCCTTTGCATGACCTATCATTTGTCACATTAGTAAGCAAACCACAATCCTAGCAAATGTAGGAGTTGATTGATATCATGTGGCCCCTGCAACTGTTACTGCTTATTGCATTCTTAGAGTGTTACAATGTTGATACTGTTATGTGAGTCGGGATGGTAGCAATCATGTTGATGATGGTGGAAATGTGTTGGTGAATCTACCCTAATACAAGGTGAACGATGAGAGGCTGTGTAGGAGTACACAGTGGGTTGTCTCGTTGAACACCGCCTTAAGCCTGAGTTCTTGTGTGGTGATCCAAGCTGAAGAGTACCACCACATGTTGGGCAAACGGATCCCCGCTCAACCTACTAACTCACCCCTTCTCAGTTCAATGAGCCGCAGTAGTTCGGAGTTCTGGTAGGTTTGTGGCCTGGCTGCAAGGTGAGAGAACGGCTCAACCGAGACCGGCTTATGCACCACGCACACATCTTCTGGGACCACTTCGGTAAACCGGTCGGGTTACGAATGTGGAAACCATCCCAGATAGGCGTCTTCATTGAATTTGAATTGGCTGTGAGGTAAAATTTGTGGAGATTATCCTCGCCGACACCCGCTTGAAGGGTGACGAGATCCCGGCGGTAACTGATGGTTTCATGTGTGTAGCAGTACACCCCTGCAGGGTTAATAAACTATTCGAATAGCCGCGTCCGCGGTAAGGGACTACTTGGAAAGTTGTGCCTGATTATTAGACAACTTCAATGCATACTTATAAAACTTTCCAAGATAAGCGTGAGTGCTATGGCGTGCTTTCTCGTGGGGAGTCGAGGAAGGCACCATAGTGGTGTAATTGATTGGAGACATGTAGTGGACTCGTGTACGCTTCTTACCTCAAGTCTGGTACTCGTAGTTCAGGACTAGCCAAGTCAAAGCTGGCACTTCTGCTTATGAACCCCACCTCCTTTTACCTTAATACATGTGCATGAGTAGTATAGTTCCTACGTAAGTCTTGCTAAATACGACTTTGTACTCACGTTTTCTTATTCTATGTTTTAGATGAACCCACTGACCCCGAAGGTGGATTCTTCCTCGAGCTCGACGACTGAAGACCAAGCTAGTGTAGTCCCAGTCAGCAGACTGGTTCCCTCGTGGAGGGCTTGTGTTTAAATAAGGCTTCTTAAGCCATTTGTTAAACTTGTTTGTACCCAGACATAATTTTCTTCCGCATGCTTGTTGTAATGTTGGATCACGATCTCGTGATCTCTGTGTGCACTCTGTAAGAGTTATCAATAAAGATGTAAACTTTGTAGAGAATTGCAATGATACCTGCTGTTCATACTAGACATGTGTGATGTGTGTATGATTATATCATGCATGTCTTAGTATGGGTTTTCGAGACCTTAGTTGTGATCTGGCTGGCGGTCTTCTATACACCAAGTGGCCCTTAGATGTGCGCAGTTTAGGGCATCGCGATGCGATTGCTCGTGACTCTGTCACCTGCACACTTTGATGTATGATCGAGCCCGCCCTAGACCCCGACTAAGTGATCGGGATGGAGTAAGTCTATGTGAGCGTTATAATACAATCGATAGTATGGTTGAGGCGACTTGTCTATGAGTATGGGAGTTCACCACCCATATCATTTAGACTTGTGTGCGGACGATGAGGACCCATATCAGTTGATCGTCCGGCCTGGATGGGATGCCTCTCACGTTCGATGCTTCCCGAGAACGTTTTGTGCTTGGCCTTGTCTGCTTAGACAAGTGGGTACGGTTCTCGGCTCTCCATATGATTGTGTTGTAGCGAGTCTTGCATACGCTAACCCCGGGTCCCGAAAGACTTGGTATCAGAGCAGGACTGACTGTAGGATTATCAGCCTTGGCCGAAGTCGAGTCTAGCTTGCTATAGTTATATAGTTACTCTGGGTATATAAGGGAACAGCGTAAGGCTTCTTTTTTCTCCTTACCCTCATCGTTCAGAGTTCTGAGTCACCCTCATCTTATTCTACGGGAAGATAGGACTAGGCTCATCTATTTCTTACTAGAACATCTCGTTGTTTGCTTCCTTGTAGCCGTAGGAAAGTTGTGTTCGGTGTGATAGAGTTGTTGTGCTTCCTGATTTCTTACATCGTAGGTAAGTGATGTTTCTACATTGCAAGTAAAGACATTTCTTACAATTACAGCCGTTATGTTGTCCGAGTCATTCCAGGTTTCTTCATAATCTAATGTGTTTGCAAAATCCTTCCCTCCATTTCGGTTGTCTTTCTAGAAGATTTGTTAGGTGGCATTCCCGACAGCTTCATAGAGTTTGTTGTAGGTTTTCTTCTAGAAACCTATATTGATGCATTTGTAGTTCTTCCTCCCAGTTTAGATGCTTTCTAGCCAGAAGAACCACACTAACCATCTTGTTGGGGTACCTTGCTGCTCTGACATATCTGTTGTAACCCCTAGTAAGCCATGGTCATCCTCTAGGAAAACCATCCAGTAACCCAACCCCTTAAACCTAGCCACCCGACAGATGTGTAGAGTTCATAGTGGATCTTATGCCAGGAACCGCACCAATTTCCAGACGCCCATACAAAATGGCCCCGCGTGAGTTAGCTGAGCTTAAAATCCAACTTGAAGCTTTATTGGCAAAAGGCTTCATCCGCCCTAGCTCATCGCCATGGGGTTGCCCGGTTCTGTTCGTAACGAAGAAAGATGGAACAGAAAGGATGTGCGTAGACTATCGCCCAATAAATCTAGCGACGATAAATAACAAGTACCCACTTCCCAGGATCAATGATCTTTATGATCAAATTGCTGGATCCTCTGTCTTCTCCAAGATGGATTTGAGATTAGGCTATAATCAAATAAAATCCGAAACGAGGACATTCCAAAAACGGCTTTCACTACTCGTTATGGTCTTTACGAGTACACCGTCATCTCCTTCGGTTTAACCAATACCCCCGCCACTTTATCGCGCATGATGAATTCGATCTTCATGGATGATGGCTTCTCGCCCCTCGTTGGTTACCCCAAGTGGAAGGTTTTATATGCGGTGCAGCAGCAAGTTTCCCTTAGTGAAGATACCAAGGTTATCGAACCAGTAGGACTCAGGAGATACAAGTAGGTGGCAACGGCGCCAGAAATTGCTTCCTGACTAGGGTGTTGTCGTGGACCTGCACACAGCAAGAAATAACTTTGCTCCCAACGAGTACAGAGGAGTTGTCAATTCCTCCGGCCTTGTCGTTTACAAAGGATCAACGCAAGAGATAAAAGGTGCAAAGGAAAGTAAAAGCTAAAAGTAAATTGAGGGTGTGAACAATAATGTGAAGATGGACCAGGGTCCCGTGATTTTCACTAGTGATGTCTCTCTCCCAAAAGACGATAAAAGTTCTAGCGAGGTAAACAAATCACAGTTGGGCAATTGACACGATTATGAAGGCACCGCAATGCTAACTATGCTGCAAAGAAAGGAAGGGCTCAAAAGCAATGGGCAGTACGTCAAGGTAAGTAGACCGAAATCCATCCGCATCTACTACGAATCATCCACCTTGAGATATCTATCCAGAACATCTCGCTGGTATTAAGTTGTGAATCCCACCCAAAGTGTAAACTCAAAGCAACAGACAACTGCATTAAAAGAACTTTGCGTAAAGTAAACAATCCTTGCACCCGCAGGTACAAGCACCGTTGTTTTATCCCTGGTGGCAACAGCACATCCCCTAGTCTCATGTTTCAATCACTCAAGCTAGACATCAAGGGGCTGAACCCACAATCGAGCATAACGCTCTCTCTTGGAGTTGCAAATAAAATACTTGGCCAAAGCAAATACCGCAACGGAGAACATGCAAGAATTTACTCAAGAACAAAATATAAAAGAGAAGAACCAAATATATTACTCATCACAATCTGAACATAGTCTCATAATCCATCAGATCCCAACAAACTCAGCATAGCAACAGCAGAAATTACATAGATGCCTCGATCATGTGAGGCGGCTCACGAGGACTCGAAAGTGGAAGCACAAAAGAGGGAGAGATAGATCACATAGCTACTGGTCACGGACCCATGGTCCAAGGTAAACTACTCACGGTACATACGGGAGGCGTCCATGGCTATGGAGGGTATCCCGGAGGGGGTAGCTTCTCCCGGCAGGGTGCCGGGGCAGCTTCTCCAGGCAGCCCCGATCTAGAAACGGCGGCGGCGGCGGAACAGAGGCGAGATCGCGAAAGAGGAGTCCGTATTAGGGGTTTCCACCCCGAGGGGTAAATATAGGCGAAGGGGGCGTCGAGGGGACCCACGAGGCAGTCAGGAGGGTGCCTGGCGCGGCCCAGGGTGGGTCCGCGCCACCTGCCCTCCTGGCTTCCTGGTGGTGGCCCCCCTTCCCTCTCTTGGTGATTCCGGAAGCTTCTGTTGCGCTGATTTTTTATGTATTTTTCCCGGAATTTTTGGAGCACTTTTAATGGCCGGAAAACCTGAAATACAAAAACAGCAGAAAACAGAAACATGCAACTGGGTGCACTGAGTTAATAGGTTAGTCCAAATAGGTTCAAAAGTGTATGAAAGTTCAAGCAAAACATGGCAAAGTCACACAAAACATGCATGGAGCAAGAAGAAATTATAGATACGTTTGGGACGTATCAATGGAGTACTTAGATAAATTTGTTGTAGTTTATCTTGATGACATTCTCATCTACTCGAAGAACGAAGAAGAACATGCCGAACATCTTAGGCTGGTATTGATGAAACTTAGAGAGCACCGCCTTTATGCCAAGTTCTCCAAGTGTGAATTTTGGCTACCAGAAGTGACCTACTTAGGCCACGTGATTTCTGCAAAAGGCATTGTTGTGAATCCCGAGAGAGTTCAGGCCATCCTTGACTGGACTCCACCTGAATCGGTTAAGCAAGTTAGGAGTTTTCTTGGCTTAGCAAGCTATTATCGCCGCTTCGTCGAGAACTTTTCTAAAGTTGCAAAGCCTCTAACTGAACTCCTCAAGAAAGATACGAAATTCCTATGGACTCCCAAGTGCGAGGAAAGCTTTCAAGAGCTAAAAATAAGATTGACTTCTGCACCCGTACTTGCGCCTCCAGACACCAAAAAGGATTTCGAGATCTTTTGTGACGCCTCACGGCAAGGGTTAGGATGCATACTTATGCAAGATAGACATGTGGTAACTTATGCTTCACGCCAGTTGCGTCCACATGAAGAGAACTATCCTACCCATGATCTTGAACTCGCTGTCGTAGTTCATGCCCTGACAACTTGGTGACATTACCTCCTTGGTAATCGTTGTGAGATCTATTCCGACCACCAAAGCCTCAAATACATATTCACCCAGCCAGATCTTAATCTCAGGCAAAGACGCTGGATAGAGTTGATAAAATATTACGACGTAGGAATTTCTTACACCCCAGGCAAATCCAATGTCATGGCTGATGCACTAAGTCGTAAGTCGTATTGTAACAACCTCATGTTACAACAGTATCAACCACTTCTTCATGAGGAATTTCGAAAACTCAATCTTGAGATTGTTCCTCATGGCTATCTTTCTACCTTGGTGGCGAAACCAACCCTTGAGGATAAAATCATAGCCGCCCAGAAACGTGATAATGGTATTCGAGAGATCAAGAAGAACATTGCTAGCGGAGTTGCTAAATATTTGTCCATAAATGATCAAGGTGTCGTTTTCTTTGGCACTCGATTGGTTGTACCACGAAAACACAATCTTAGGAGGCTAATTCTTAAGGAGGCCCATGACACACCCCTTTCGATTCATCCTAGTAGCACAAAGATGTACCGAGACCTACGCCAGAGATTTTGGTGGACTAGGATGAAGCGACAAATTGCTCAGTTCATTGCTGAATGTGATGTTTGTCGTCGCATTAAGGCAGAACATCAAAGACATGCTGGTACACTTCAACCTTTGCCTATTCTAGAGTGGAAATGGGACAAAGTCAGTATGGATTTCATCACTGGCTTTCCAAAAACCCAGAAAGGAAATGATGCCATCTTCGTTGTGGTGGATAGACTTTCCAAAGTTGCACACTTCCTGCCCGTTCGCGAGTCTATAACTGCTAGCTAGTTAGCGGACTTGTATGTCTCTAGAATTGTGTCTCTTCATGGTGTTCCTTTGGAAATCAATTCTGATCGTGGTAGCCTTTTCACCTCTAGATTCTGGGTAAGCTTTCAGAATGCTATGGGAACTCATGTCTCCTTTAGTACAGCTTTCCATCCTCAGTCTAGCGGTCAAGTCGAAAGGGTTAACCAAATTCTTGAAGACCTGCTCAGAGCTTGTGTTATCTCATTCGGAAAGAATTGGGAGAAGTCTTTTCCATTCGCAGAATTTGCTTATAACAATAGTTTCCAATCTAGTCTGAACATGGCTCCTTTTGAACTCCTCTATGGACGAAGATGTCGAACACATTTAAACTGGTCAGAAACCGGTGAAAGACAATTCTTTGGACCGGATATGATCATGGAAACAGAAGAGCAAGTTCACATTGTTCGTGATCAATTGAAAGCAGCCCAATCTCGTCAGAAAAGCTACTATGATCGTCATCATAGGCAAGAAAGCTACAATCTGGATGAGAAGGCTTACCTTCGGGTTACTCCTCTGAAGGGAACCCATCGATTCGGTATCAAAGGCAAGTTGGCCCCACGTTACATCGGACCTTTCCGCATTCTTGCTAAACATGGAGAAGTTCCTTACCAACTTGAACTACCCCCGCACCTTTCCCGAGTACATGATGTATTCCATGTGTCACAACTCAGGCGCTGCTTCAAGGACCCCATCCGCGAAGTCGACCATGAAACGCTTAATCTCCAAGATGACCTTTCTTATCGAGAGTACCCCGTTCGTATTCTTGATTCAGCAGAGCGTGTCACTCATCTTCAGAAGATTAAGTTTCTGAAAGTGCAACGGTCACACCACTCTGAGAGAGAAGCCACGTGGGAAAGAGAAGACCGTCTCAGTGCCGAGTAACCCTCCTTCCTTCCGCAGACTTCTGAATCTCGGGACGAGATTCTTTTGGGTGGGGGCGAGTTGTCAGATCCCTCTGTTAGGTATGTGCTAGGATCAAGTCTCACTTTGCATCATGTTAAAAATTTCAAAGAAATTTAAATGGGAGAGAGAACACCCCCCAGATGAATTTAATTCAAATGGACAGATAAAAAGTTGCTCCAAAAATTCCTTTTGAATTTTTGAAAAGTCATATAAATGAGTGTGATCACATATCAAGTGATGTGGGACCAACCCCATGCTCATGGATTTTTCAAATATTCAAACAGGACCTTGGAATTAATTTAAAACCCCTATTTGAATTGAGATTCAAATATTTGGAATTTCAAAAATGTTCAAAAGTTGGGAATGACTAGCTACTGGTCATGTAAGTCCAAATATAAATTTTGAGCATTTATAAAAATGCCTAGCTATTTTATTTAATGGGCAAAACAAATTACAGAAAAGAAAATAAAGAAAGGAAAGATTAAGCAGACAGGAAAAAACAGAAAACCTTACCTCTCGCCTGGGCGAGGCCCAGCCAGCCCACCAGGGGCACAGGGGTCTTCTTCCCCGCCTCGCGCCCCCAAGCTGCTCGGTGGAATGCCACCGAGCTAGCCGACCACGTCGACGCCTCCCCAGCCTCCACCTGCCCCTCCCGAAGCCTCTAGTCGCGCCTCGCAGCTCCTGGACGAGACTTGCATCCTTCCCCCCTTTCCCGTCACTCTCTCACTCTCTCTGGACGAATTCGTCGATGCCCGCGAAGAACAGGAGGCCATGGTCCCATCCGATGCGCGGCGCCAAGAGCTGCGTCTCAGTGGTCGCAGCACTCGATTTGGACCACGGATTCGAGAACCCGAGCAGCGCCGCCGCGGTTTTGGTCACCGGCGGATAGCCGCTGGCGAGGCCAACGTGGTCGTGATTAGCTTAGTTGCTAATCCCCCCTCCTGCCACTGACATGTGGGCCCTATGCCTAATTAACCCCCTATTAAGTTTAAATCTCAATTAAAACGATTCAATTAACACTTGAGACACAGACATGTGAGACCCCCTCGTCAGTGACCCCCTGACGTCAGCCTGACCTCATGCTGACGCGGTAAATGCTTTTCTAATTATTTTAATTCAGAGAAATCCAGAAAATGAATTAAACTTTGGAAATTCATAACTAATTCATTTTAACACCAAATTAAACATATAATATATGTAAAATTATTAGAAAAATGCAAGGATTCTGAATATGCAATATGTTTTCATGTTTGACCAAATAAAATTGGGTGAACAGTGGCAACATTGCATATGCATTCTTTTGAAATTCAAATTGGAGTTTTAATTTGCAATTCATTTGCAATACACTCCTTTTAAATGGAATTCCCTCACACATCAGAAGCATATACATCAAGTTTCAATCTTCAATCATGTGATTGAGCATTGTATTTATGTTGCTCCTTTGCTTGTTGTTTGTCGAGTAGAAGTTGAACCGGAACAGGAGGCTGCCCCCTTCGTTGAAGACCCCGATACTGAACCTCGTCAGCAAGGCAAGCAAACCCCCATTGATCATGTCGATAAAATCCTACTTCCCTCTCGGTCTCGCTTATGCATTGTTTAGGATAATTACCATGCTACGTTTCTACCGCATAGATGAACCCATTCCTTTGCATGACCTATCATTTGTCACATTAGTAAGCAAACCACAATCCTAGAAAATGTAGGAGTTGATTGATATCATGTGGCCCCTGCAACTGTTACTGCTTATTGCATGCTTAGAGTGTTACAATGTTGATATTGGTATGTGAGTCGGGATGGTAGCAATCATGTTGATGATGGTGGAAATGTGTTGGTGAATCTACCCTAATACAACGTGAACGATGAGAGGTTGTGTAGGAGTACACAGTGGGTTGTCTCGTTGAACACCGCCTTAAGCCCGAGTTCTTGTGTGGTGATCCAAGCTGAAGAGTACTACCACATGTTGGGCAAACGGATCCCCGCTCAACCTACTAACTCACCACTTCTCAGTTCAATGAGTCGCAGTAGTTTGGAGTTCTGGTAGGTTTGTGGCCTCGCTCCAAGGTGAGAGAACGGCTCAACCGAGACCGGCTTATGCCCCACGCACAAATCTTCTGGGACCACTACGGTAAACCGGTCGGGTTACGAATGTGGAAACCATCCCAGATAGGCGTCTTCATTGAATTTGAGTTGACTATGAGGTAAAAGTTGTGGAGATTATCCTCGCCGACACCCGCTTGAAGGGTGACGAGATCCCGGCGGTAACTGATGGTTTCATGTGTGTAGCAGTACACCCCTGCATGGTTAATAAACTATTCGAATAGTCGCGTCCGCGGTAAGGGACTACTTGGAAAGTTGTGCCTGATTATTAGACAACTTCAATGGATACTTATAAAACTTGCCAAGATAAGCGTGAGTGCTATGGCGTGCTTTCTCGTGGGGAGTCGAGGAAGGCACCATAGTGGTGTAATTGATTGGAGACATGTAGTGGACTCGTGTACGCTTCTGACCTAAAGTCTTGTACTCGTAGTTCAGGACTAGCCAAGTCAAAGCTGGCACTTCTGCTTATGAACCCCACCTCCTTTTACCTTGATACATGTGCATTAGTAGTATAGTTCCTACGTAAGTCTTGCTGAGTACGACTTTGTACTCACGTTTGCTTATTCTATGTTTTAGATGAACCCACTGACCCCGAAGGTGGATTATTCCTCGAGCTCGACGACTGAAGACCAAGATAGTGTAGTCCCAGTCAGCAGACTAGTTCCCTCGTGGAGGGCTTGTGTTTAAATAAGGCTTCTTAAGCCATTTGTTAAACTTGTCTGTACCCAGACATAATTTGCTTCCGCATGCTTGTTGTAATGTTGGATCACGATCTCGTGATCTCTGTGTGCACTATGTAATAGTTATCAATAAAGATGTAAACTTTGTAGAGAATTGCAATGATACTTGTTGTTCATACTAGACATGTGTGCTGCGTGTATGATTATATCATGCATGTCTTAGTATGGGTTTTCGAGACCTTAGTTGTGATCTGACTGGCGGTCTTCTATACACCAAGTGGCCCTTAGATGTGCGCAGCTTGGGGCATCGTGATGCGATTGCTCGTGACTCTGTCATGTGCACACTTTGATGTATGATCGAGCCCGCCCTAGACCCCGACTAAGTGATCGTGCTGGAGTAAATCTATGTAAGGGTTATAATACAATCGATAGTATGGTTGGGGCGACTTGTCTATGAGTATGGGAGTTCACCACCCATATCATTTAGACTTGTGTGCGGATGATGAGGACCCATCTCAGTTGATCATCCAGCCTGGATGGGATGCCCCTCACGTTCGATGCTTCCCGAGAACGTTCTGTTCTTGGCCTTGTCTGCTTAGACAAGTGGGTACGGTTCTCGGCTCTCCATATGATTGTGTTGTAGCGAGTCTTGCATACGCTAACCCCGGGTCCCGACACTTGGTCCATCTTCATATCATTGTTTACACCCTCAATTTACTTTCAGTCTTTACTTTCAGTTGCCACTATCATTATCTCTTGCGTTGATCCTTTATAAACGGCAAGGCCGGAGGAATTGACAACTCCTCTATACTCGTTGGGAGCAAAGTTATTTGTATCTGTGTGCAGGTCCAGGTGAGGTTAGCAACCTCGGCGCCATTATTCACTTTACCACCTTCTTGTATCCTTTGGAGTCCTACGGGAGACAAACCTTGGTATCTTTGCCAAGGAAAAACTTGCCGCTGCACTATATCTCACTCTGCACTTGGGGTAATCAACGAGGGCTTGAAGAGTATAACACTCTCTTGCCATCAAGCATGCTGTCAAAAAAATCAGATCAAAAAGATGATTTGGTGATTTATCATGAATTTTTTCGTCCAAGGAAAGAATCTGTTTTCTGGACAGCATGTCACAACTTTTAAACTTTCTTGCAATCGACGGCTAAACTTGGCACAAAGCTTGAAAATAAAGATACAATGATGTTGCTACAGTAGTAAAAATCATCAAGACCACTAAAAACAGATGTAAAAACATCTTGGGTTGCCTCCCAACAAGCCCTTTCTTTTATTCCTTTAACCTAGGCAAGAAGCAAAAAGATCAAGTTTTAACAAGAGAAAGAGAATAGCTAGCCCGTGTAACGGACTCAAAAGTTAACTTAATATTCTTACAAGGGAAGTGTTCCATCCCTTTTTTGAGAGGGAATTGACATTTTATATTTCCTTCTTTCATATCAATGAAAGCATCAACAGTGTGAAGAAAAGGACGTCCCAAAATAATTGGACATAAAGGTTCACACTCAATGTCCATAATAGTAAAATCAACGGGAACATAATTGTCATTGACAATGATAAGAACATCGTCAATCTTCCCCAAAGGTTTCTTTACGGAAGAATCAAGGAGACGAACTCCAATAGAACAAGGATCAAAAGGTTTCAATTCAAACATATCATACATTCTTTTGGGCATAAGAGAGGTACTAGCTCCAACATCACATAAAGCATAGCAAGAGAAGTTATTCAATTTAATTTTTATCATAGGATCCCAACCATCTTGTAGCTTCCTAGGTATGGAGGCTTCTACTCTAAGCTTCTCCTCCCTGGCTTTAATGAGAGCATTGGTGATATGCTCTGTGAAGGCAAGATTTAGTGTGCTAGTGTGGGGATCTCTGGACATTTTGTGTAGCAAGCTAATAACTTCAGAAAGGGTACAACTATCAAAATCAATGTCACTACTATCAAAGGTGGTAGTGGTGTCATCTAGGCTCACTTGTTTGAAAGCCTCTATGTTCATGGCATTTCTTCATCTACGGTTGAGGTAATAGCATCACCATTAATAGGTCCAATGGGACTAGGAGTGTGTTGGGTGCTAAAAGTTTGGGTATCCTCAACAACTTGGATAGTAGCAACGGTGTGGTGTGTAGGAAGGATCTTAATTCTATCTTCCTCCTCCTTTTCTCTAGCCCATATTTCTTTAAGTTTAGCCATCATCCTAATATTTTCATTAATTCGCATTTCAATAGCATTAATAGGAGTGGCCTTCCTCTCCTCAAGGGGAGAAGTTCTAAATTTAAGCATCTCAACATCAAGGGCTAGGTTGTCTACCTTCAAAGAGAGGTTGTCTAATTTGTCTAATTTTTCCTCTACACTCTTGTTGAAGGCTTTTTGGGTAGTGATAAATTCCTTAATCATGCTCTCTAATTCAAGAGTGGAGTTCTTGTTGCTAGGATAAGTGTTGTTGTTCCCATAGTTGTTGGATGGGAACGGTCTAGGGTTGCTAAAAAAATTACTCCTATAAGCATTGTTGTTGAAGTTCTTTCTAGAGATAAAGTTCACATCTACATGTTCTTGAGCAACCAAAGAATTTAAAGAAACATCATGAGGATCAATAGGAGCTTGCTTGGTAAGTAAAGACATAATCAAGTCAACTTTTTCATTTAGGGAGGAGATCTCCTCGACAGAGTTTACCTTCCTACCTGTTGGAGCTCTTTCGGTGTGCCATTGGGAATAATTGGTCATCATCTCATCTAGGAGTTTTGTGGCAGCACCAAGTGTTGCTGACATAAAGGTTCCTCTCACGGCCTAATCTAACAGGTCCCGCGAGATAAAGTTCAAGCATGCATAAAAAGTATGGATAACCATCCAAGTAGTCAAACCATGTGTAGGGCATTTCTTAACAAGAGATTTCATACGTTCCCAAGCTTGGGCAACGTGTTCATTATCCAATTGCTTAAAATTCATAATATTACTCCTCAATTGGATAATTTTAGTCGGTGGGTAATACTTCCCAATAAAAGCATCCTTGCACTTATCCCAAGAATATATGCTATTCCTAGGCATGGATTGAAACCAAATTTTATCTCCTTCCCTCAAGGAGAAAGGAAAAAAAGCTTAAGCTTAACAATATCACCTTCTACTTCTTTATACTTTTGCATATCACAAAGTTCAACAAAATTATTTAAGTGTAAAGCAGCAGCATCTCCAACACCGGAGAATTGATCTCTCATAACAAGGTTCAGCAAAGCAGGTTTAATTTCATAAGAGACTGCTGAAGTGGAAGGTGTAGCAATAGGAGTGCAGATAAAATCATTATTGTTGCGACTAGTGAAGTCACACAACTTAGTGTTTTCAGTGGTACCCATAGTAGTAGCACAGGGACAAGAAATTTTTTGTGATTTTTGATAAAGGACACAAAGATAAAAACTGAAAGGTAAACTAAAAAGACTAAAAAGCAAAGATAAAAGATAGTGTGCAACATCCCTATCTTGAAGATTGGAGTCCCCGGCAACGGCGCCAGAAATTAGCTTGATGGCACTGAAGTAATGCTCCTCGTTGGTTACCCCAAGTGGAAGGTTGGATGTAGCCTAGCAGCAAATTTCGCTTGGCAAAGATTCCAAGGTTTAGAGTGTCTCCCGTAGGACTCCGATAACTACAAGTTGGTGGTGAAGTGAGCAACGCGCTATTTGAGAGATATTGCTCCCTTAACCTGTACCTGCACACACAACAAATAACTTTGCTCCCAACGAGTACAGAGAGGTTGTCAATCTCTCTGGCCTTGCAGTTTAGAAAGGATCAAAGTAAAGAGATAAAAGATAATAGTGACTGCAACTAGAAAGTAAAACAGGAAGTAAATTAAGGGTGTACACAGTGGTGGAAATATGGACCCGGGTCCCATGATGTTCACTAGTGATGTCTCTCTCCCAAAAGACGATAAACTGCTATGCGAGGTAAACAAATCACAGCTGGGCAATTGACAGGATTAAAAATGCACGGCAATGCTAACTATGCTACAAAAGAAAAGAAGAGGCTCAAAAGCACGGGCAGTACGCCAAGATAATTAGACAGAAATCCATCTGTATCTACTACTAATCATCCACCTTGAGTTATCTATCCAGAACATCTCACTGGTATTAAGTTGCGAGCCCCACCCAAAGTGTAAACCCAAAGCAACAGACAACTGCAATAAAAAGAACTTTGCGTAAAGTAAACAATCCTTGCAACCGCGGTTACAAGCACTGTTGTTTTCCCCCTTGTGGCAACATCACATCCCCTAGACTCATGTTTTTGTCACTCAAGCTAGTCATCAGGGGGAATGAACCCACAATCAAGCATAACGCTCCCTCTTGGAGGCACTACCTACTACTTGGCCAAAGCAATAAACAACAATGGAGAACATGCAAGAATTACTCAAGAACACAAATATAAAAGGAGAAGAACCAAATATATTACTCATCACAATCTGAACATAGTCTCATAATCCATCTGATCCCAGCGAACTCAACATAGCAACAGCAAAAAGAATTACATATGTGCCTTGATCATGTAGGGCAGATCACAAGGTCTAATCCGTGAAGAGCAAAGAGGAGAGGAGAACATCACATAGCTACTGATCATGGACCCATGGTCCAAGGTGGACTACTCACGGATCATCCGAGAAGCGTCCATGGTGGTGGAGAAGCTTCCGGAGGTTGATCCTCCCTCCGGCAGGGTGCCGGGAAGAGGACTTCTGGCGCTCCCGATTTTGAAAGCGCGGCGGCGGCGGAACAGAGGTGAGATCGCGAAAAAGTGTTCTGTCTTTGGAGGTTTCGGGGAGAAACAAATATATAGGCGAAGGGGGGAAGTCGAGGGGACACCAGAGAGTGCAGGCGCCCCCTGGCGTGGCCTAGGGTGGGGTCGCGCCCCCTGGCCGCCTGGGCACCAGGGTGGCCCCCTGGCTCTCCTTCGGGGCTCTGGAAGGTTCTCGTGCGCTGATTTTTTATTGGATTTTTCTGGAATTTTCGGATCACTTTTAATAAGGGGGAAACCTGAAATAAAAAGACAGCAGAAAACAAGAACTAGCACTGGGGTGCACTAAGTTAATAGGTTAGTCCAAATATGATCAAAAGTGTATGAAAGTGTATCAAAAGCATAGCAATATCACACAAAACATGCATGGAGCAAACAGAAATTATAGATACGTTTGGGACGTATCAAGGGGTAGGTACTCTAGGCCCACTTGGTGATATTGCATCATAAAGTTTGCAAACGTGTGACTAGGTCACGGAGTTGTAATATCACAGACGAGTAAATATGTTTATCAGAGACGAGGATGAACTAGGTATAGAATACCGACGATCAAAACTCAGACAAACAAAGTATTGTATGACAAAGGGATCAGGACTCAACGTTAACGGTTCAACGATGAAGTTAATTCAATGGAAGCGCAGGGGCCATGAAGGATTGTAACCAGATCACTGATGATGATCATTGGTCAGAGAGTGTTTGATCATGTATGTTGTTTCCCGAACCGTAGGGTGTCACGCTTAAGGGTATTCGACGCATTAAGGATAGACTCGGGATCATCGGTGAAATAAGAGAGAACACCAGAATTGTTTCGGGAGGTGCCAGAAGAAGTTCTGGATATTTTAAAATGTTCGAAATAATATTTAATAATATTTAAATATTTTTTATTATTTAATTGACAGAATTAAATATTAAAAAATAATTAAATATAATTAAAGATGGAAAAAAGTCATATGGGCCTAAAGAGGCCCATTAGGGGAAGAGGGAGTTTCCCCTTGGGCCATGGCGCCAAAGGGAGGGGCCCACCCCCCTTAGGTCGGCGCACCAACCCCCCTTGGGGGTTTAGTCCCACCCCGGGTAGGGAGGGAGGTGTGCACCCCTCCGTGGCCTATATAAGGAGGGTAGGGGTGCCCTTTTCTTCATAAAAATTGAGTTCTCTTCTCTCTCTTTATCCTTCCTTTGAGCGGACTCCCCTTGTTTGGAGTCTGCACTTGATTGGATATTTCTCCACCATACGCACGACGTCATGCTGCTGGAATCGGAATCGGAATCCCAATCCATCTTCTTTTCGCCACTCGCCTGGTTCGGAGCCCGGAGGGAATGTCGGGTACACAGTATGCGTGTAATCCCGCGAGGTGCTACACTTGTGGTACTCCTTCATCGTCGAGGCCGTGTCGCAACGTCTTCACCGACAATGTTCCGACGGGGACGTAATCCCATCATCGGTCTTCAAGGACCGGGTGGCCTCTAGAGTCATCGTGGATCTTCACGGCATTGAGGATTGCCGGATCCGACTACATCAACCACGTTCACGCGGGAACGTTTCCCGCTTAGCGGACTACATATTGGTATGTTGTCGATTACCCTCCGTTACATTACATCAGCATAGCATAGGTCTTGGGTTTGGGCTTCGTAGGTTATGAAAAAATATTGTTTTCTGCCCCGAGCCCCGACAAAACACTACTTGCACGTCCTTTCCTTATCATGACATCCCGACTGCCACTATCGCACCCCGTCATCTGATACGGATCACATCGTCGCCCTCCCTCTCCACCTAGTTGTCAACCACAACAAACTAATCTAGTGTGTCGACATCCTCTTTCTCTTCCCCTTGCGACATGATCATTTCCGCCCTCTTCATCTCCCTACCGCATGCCTCACATGTCGCTCCATCTCCCTTTCTTCCCCTACTCCTTCTTTCTTGCACATTATTGTCCTGGTGCCTATGTATCAAAGGGAGATGAGGAGGAGGTGGGAGTTGGGTCAATCGTTCTCACTCCCTGTTCTATCCAGATCAACGGGGCACACGTAGGAGGTGTAAGAGGATTCACAACCTCAAATAAATAGGTTGTCACCTAGCGCTCATCGAACTATGACCATACTATAGGGAGGTCAAGCCATGGGTAAACCCATTTCCACCTCATGTCTTCGTCAATACTTGAAGAACAGGATCATCATGTTCATAAAGCATGATTCAATATAATAAAATGAGGGTACTGAATTGAACCAATACTCGTACAATATATTAAACCAACATGATTTTTCATGTACTTCTACTAACGCGATAACTAGAGGGGCTTCCACAGCTTTAGTGATTAATTAATTACTGAATAAAAAATTATCCTATAAAATAAAACATGTGGTGCTCAATCGAGTGAGCGGTGAGGGACTCTCAACACTTTTAGAGCTTCGCAGACCCCATTTGAATTAAATATTTCGGTCGGGTTTTTCTTCTGCTCTTACAATATCTAACAAGCTTATTTGCCCATGATATAGTGTATAGCTTTTCAAAAATCAATCAATTTAAGATAAACAAATCGCGATCAAGTTTACTGCTAATTTCAAAATGAAGTATGAACGAGAGTAGTAAATCCGATGGGGTAAAAAGAACTTATTTGTTTTGTATGTGCACTGGTTTGATTGAATGCAACATTATGGAAAAACGTTGGAAAATGTGCAATGCTTGAGCTTAGTGATGATTTTATGAATGAGGGGGGGGGTCAATGCCAACCCCTTTTTCATGCGTATTATGGGTGATTCCATCTAGACTGTTGATTTCGATCTTGACGGCGCATGAATGAGAAGAAGCAACGACCGAAGAGGGCGAGGTGGGAGGCCATGCAAGAGAGGACATGTTTGAAGGAAGAGATCAAGGCACGGTTGGGGTAAGATCAGATGGTCAAGGACAACTGATTTATTATACTGGATTCGATTACAATGGATCGAGTGGCATAATCATTTTGAGAGGGCACAACGAGTGTAGATTGTACTTTCTAGGACTGCGAAGATCGAACAATAGTAAGGTGCACATGCCGAAGCATGGAGCGGTCGACACTCCGCTGGAGAAGGGAAAGGTAGATACACCAGAGTCAATGACATGTGATTTCTACATGTGAGTTTAATGCTTTTGTCCATGCAACTTGTTAAAAAATATGTTCATGAATACTTTTAAATTGATGTGAAACGTTTAATTTCAACGGCAGTCCAAGTATTTGAAGAAAAGGGGAAAATGAAGGTTGAGATATGACGACTTTAAATTCATACGACGCCTAATATTATGAAGGGCGCTCCATGTTTATACCAACTAAATATACATCACTTGTCGTCGATATGTGACGGCAGATGCCATGGGGATGGCTAAAGTGAGGGGAAGACACGAGGGAGAGAATGTCGATGGTGCCGGAATCGGGTTAGGCACAGGCACGGTGAAGACACCACGATGTACCCAGGTTCGGGGCTCTCCGGAGAGATAACACCCCTACTCCTGCTTGTCTCTTGTATATCAATGAAAGGGCTACAATAACTGCTCTTCTATCTTCTCAGGGGAAGGAGTACACCGCCGCCGTGGGCAAGGTCCTCTCATGCTTCCCTGAGAAGTGACTACAGGCAGTAAATGAACTGAGGGGGGAGTGAGTTAATGAGATCTCAGGTGTAGCGTCCCTCGCGCAGGAGGGGGTACCCTGGCTCTTATAGTGTGAGTCCAGGGTACTATAGTAACTTCATCGCCGAATGGGCCCATCCGTCATCCTCTAATCGGCCTGGGCCCACCGACTGCTCCTCTCCGGGTGACCCGGAGCCTACGAGCGGCGGCCCATGCTGCTACCTCGTAGAACCTAGGAATGAACAGTGGAGCTAGGGGGTGCGGTCTTGTCGGCCTGTCCGCGGAATCGGCGGGGAGGTCGACAACGTATCTCCAGCAAATCCTCGACATGACCTGGCCTTCCTGCCACCCAGATATCTCGGGATATGGCATTTATGACCTCGTAATCATACCCCCGACTGGGTGGTAGGTTGCTCCGATTGCGCCTGGGCCGACTGGTGGTTCCTGGTGGGGTCGATTGCTCTGGGCAATCGGCCTTCTAGGAATCGGCCTCGGTCCAGCTGCGGACTAATCAGATGATCATCTTTGGTGAAGGGTGGCCCGATTGCGCCTGGGCCGACTGCTGGCATTTGACATGGTCGATTCCCTTGGAGCAATCGGCCGTACCTCTGCCCAGCTCGGCCCAGCTGCAGCCCAATTGGTCCATCCTTGTCTTGAAAGTTTGCTTCCGCTTGGGTTAGCCTACCCGGGTACCAATCCCCCGACAGTAGCCCCTAAAGCTGTAAAGGTCCCACGGTCGCTTGACCGCGGGGCCTTTGCAGTTTTTCAATCTCTGCCTTGACGTTCTCCGACTGGTGTGGCCTCTTCGAGTGCGTCATTCCGAGTTCGTCGGCCGAGTCGGAGATCACACTCGGTTAACCAAATTTCCATCCGATTGGACGTGGTTCTCTCTTAATTCATGTCTTCACTTTTTTGAGAAAGATCTCTTTCGCCGATTTCCCTCCAACGGTTACTTCCGATTCACCCGCGACGTGATCAATGAGCTGGGACCCACGACCTACGCGCGACGTGACATAACTGCAGGGCCTGACCCCCACGTCGCACGCCTCGCCCCTTGCGCCGGATCCTTTGCGCTGGTCTGCCGGTTGGCCTCCCTGTGCCCTAGGCCACACCGGGCCACACAGCCGCAGGGTCATCCCACTCCCCCCCGCCGCCCATATAAGCCACCGGGGGGGGCTTCGCCTCTTCCTTCTCCCAAACACCTCCTTCGACCCCCAGCCTTCTCTCCTATGCGCCCTCGCCGCTCCACGCGACTCTCCCCGCCGCCGGCGTCTGCATCTTGCGCTTGCTCCGTCCACGGGCTCGTGCTCTCCGCTGCTTCCGCCGCCCCCGTAGCCACTCTTCTCCGCAGCTTTCGTGCTCCGCCTCCCTCTTTTCTCTCCTCCGCTCCTCGCCGGTGAAGACCATGGCGCCTCGACGAGATGTGTCGCAGGCGAGCCGCGGGTGCTGGAACGGCTCTCAGGCCACCGCCGCCGCCGTCGAGTCTCTCGCCCGCGCCCGGAAGATGCCCGCGGAAGTCGAATGGTGGATTCCTAACGAGGCCGAGGTCGTCCCCAGCGTGCGTACCGGCGAGAGGGTCGTGTTCCTCGCTCACTTCGAGCGTGGATTCGGCCTTCCCGCTAGCGCCTTTTTCCGCGAATTCCTCGATTTCCACCGACTGCAGCCTCATCACCTCGCAGCCAATTTTATCATGATCCTCTCCGGGTTCGTGACGCTCTGTGAAGGGTACCTCGGTTGTCGTCCGAGTGTCGCCCTTTGGAAGCGCTTCTTCAACCTCCGAGCTCACAACGCTCGGACGGGTGCTGTGGTGGCCTCCGTCATCGAAGGCGGCAAGCCAACGTACCCGACTGACATGACCGACTGCGGCAGTTGCCTTGTCGCAGCCGGCAAGTCGAAGTACACGAGCCCCGAGATCGTCCAATCCTGCAAGAATTGGCAGACCTCGTTTTTCTACGTCAAGTCCCCTGACCAAGGCCCCGACCTCCTCAATTTTCCCGAGTTCTCTCTCGCCCGGCTGATTGAGAAGCATCAGTGGTCGCTGAAGCACGGCGTCGGAGACTGCGATGTCGATGCCCAAGCTGCCAGGGTCACCCAGCTGGAGCAAGAAGGACTCCTCCCAACCGACTTGGTAGCTGCGTGGCTTCACGCTCGGATTCTTCCCTTGCAGCGCCGAGTGCACCGCCTCTGCGACGTGTCGGGACCTCGAGATCCCACTCGGCTCTGCACGTGGCGGGTGAAGACCGAAGACCTTTGCGCCCGAGTGAAGGCCATCACCTCTAGCGCCTTGCCTGATCCCTTCCGCTTCGGGCTTGATTATCTCATTCGCCAGCGAAAGCCGCCTGTGGTATGCTCCGATTACATGCTCTTCCGATTGCTTTCTTTTCCGATTGCCCTGACTGCTTATACCTCCTTCTTAGCACTTCATTCAATCCGACCTCATGGAAGACGGCCAGGAAGCTGGCGTGTATGCCCCTGATCGCACGGAAGAGGACCCCACCGACCTCGAGTACAACGGCGAGATTCCTTCCGCCGAGTCCAGTGGGGATGATGAAGACGATGACGAGTCTTTCGGAGAATCCTCCGACCTCATGGATGCTGATGATGATGACGCCGAGCGCACCAACCCTCCGAAGACCAACACTCGGCCGCCAGCTCAAGGGGGTACGCCTGACCCTTCCCTTGAGCAATTTTTGGCTGAGTGGAGTGATGATGATAGTGTCTCAAATGGTAATGGTTCCGATGCAGCTCCTCGAGCCAGGCCTCCAAAGGTGTCGGCCAAGCGCACCTCGGCCGACGGCTCCTCCACTGGTGTGGCTTCTAGCCAAGTTGCCAAGGCCAAGCCGACTGCCAGCAAGGGCAAACAAGTCCAAGAGACGACAACTCGGAGGCCGACCGTCTAGGCGCCGCTGAACGTCGCTCCGCTTCGCTGCCGAATGCCCACTGGCGCACCCAGGACAATCGGGTATGCTCTTGTCTTTATGCCTCCTGCTTCACTACCTTTGCTTCTACTGATTCTTCTCCCTTTCTTCTTTCAGGGAGCCGATTGGGCTTGATGACGTTGACATCGACATTCCCGTCCGTGCCCGACCCGTCATCTCGCCCGCTGCCTCTGCTGCTGCCGTCCACAAGCGGCCGGTACCCGCTCATCGCTCCTCCAAGGACGTCGAGCGCGCTGCCAAGAAGGCCCGTCTTGCGGCGACTTCGAAGACCTCTTCTTCCACCCTTGCCTCCCCAACTCTCAAGGACGCAGCGGACCGGGTGGCTCCTGGTGGTGGAGGAACGCAACCGGCTGACCCGATTGCCCCGTCTCCACCGCGCCGCTCCAACCCAGCTTCGCCTGCCGCAACTTCCCCTGCTGCAATGACCGCATCTGATACGCCGGTGGTGACGACCCCATCACCGATTTTAGTGTCGGCACCACCGGTTGCCTCCACAGTTCCGCCTGCTGTACTACCTGACCCACCGACTGCGACGATCTCGCCGCCAGTCGTCGCTACCACTTCTGCTCCGACTCGCCCGGTTGCGCCGCCGCCGCCAGTCCTCACCACTACAGCTTTCACCATCGTTCCCACTTCAGTGCCACCGCCGATTTCTTCTCCCTCAGAGATTCTTATGCGCTCGGTGGATCAATTCCGAGCCGAGTATTCTCGCGCCCGTCATGTCGGCGCTGAGCCTGATGCTTCGCATCGTCCTCGGGATCCCGTGACGAGCGCACTGAGCCGGGTGAACGAATTCGCCGAAGCCCTTGCTCGGGACCTTCAACAGCTGACCTCTCACCATACGGTAAACTCCTTAACTTTTCCTTCTGTACCTCTGTCTTATCTCGGCAAATTTTCTTCCGGTGGGTGCGCGCAAGCGCACCCAGTGGGTGTAGTCCCCGAGATTCGGGCCGATTGGTTACAATCGGTTCGGATCTTTTAGCATTTTTTGCTCTATCGTTTGCCTTCCTCAATCGGTAGACTTTCTTCCGGTGGGTGCGCGCAAGCACACCCACTGGGTGTAGTCCCCGAGATTCGGGCCGATTGGTTACAATCGGTTCGGATCTTTTAGAATTTTTTGCTCTATCGTTTGCCTTCCTCAATCGGTAGACTTTCTTCCGGTGGGTGCGCGCAAGTGCACCCACTGGGTGTAGTCCCCGAGATTCGGGCCGATTGGTCACAACCGGTTCGGATCTTTAGCATTTTTTGCTTTATCGTTTGCCTTCCTCAATCGGTAGACTTTCTTCCGGTGGGTGCGCGCAAGCGCACCCACTGGGTGTAGTCCCCGAGATTCGGGCCGATTGGTCACAATCGGTTCGGATCTTTTTCACTGTTGCTTTATGTCTGACTCCGTCTTGTTGTTCTTCTCAGGCTGTCATGGAAGAGAAAAGAGGTGTCTTCGAAAAACTCCTGGAAGCTTATACTACCAGCCTTCGAACCCTCGCCCAGGCCCAGCTGCAGGTTAATAACCAATCGGCTGAAATCACTAAACTAAGAGGTATCCTCTATCTCACCGCTGTCTTTTCTTCATTTGATAGCTGCTCTGGTACTGAAATCTTCGCGCTCTCTTGTAGCTTCTATTCCTGTGGTAAATGATCTTCAAGGCCGAATTGCAGAATTGGCTACAGAACTTAGCCAACAAGGTCCAGCTCTTGACCAAGCCACCGGAGAAGTAACTCGGCTGCAGGGGATAGAGAAAGATTTGAATCGGACTATTCACGGCCTCCAATCTGAAATGGCTGCTCTTGAGAAGAAACATCTGGCCGACATCGCCGCAGTGACAGCTACTGGTGATGGGCTTCTTGCTGAACGGGATGCTGCCGTCGCCGCCCGAGTTGCTCTGCAAACTGAAAGGGATGAGGCAATTTCTGCCCGAGACTCCATTCGCCAAGATCATGACGAGCTCGTCGCCAAGTCCGAAGAACTGGAGAAGCGCAGCTATGAGGAGACCACCCGAATGCGCCGTCGAGCCAAGGGCTTCTGCGATACATTGACCGAAATGGATCTCCTCCTTGGCCGTGAGTCTTCCTTGTTGCCGAGTGCACTTTCCGGTTGCTTTCTTCTCTTATCTTATTGCTTATGCTCTTCCTTCTTGATGCAGAAGCTTGGCCCGAATCTGAAGCGGCTGCTTATGCAGCTGTCGCCAAGTCCCGAGAGGATACCATCGCCGCTGGAGGGACCTGTGACCGTGCAGATAACGTCTGGACCCGGCATGAATATCTGATCGGCACCCAAGCCCGCATTCCTATTATCCAAGGAATTGCCCTATCCTTCAAGCTCGGAATTCTGAAGATTGCTGAAGCACTGTGGTCGCCGACTGAGCTCAAGGCCGGACTCCAGAAGATGAAGAATGCTGCCGACTCCTCCGCCAAGACCCGTAAGGCAGACACTCAGGATGACGAGGATTCTGACCAAGGGGACACTCCGAATGCCACCACTGAGCAAACTCGGACTCTCCTTAAGGCTATCCCACGTCGGATCGACGTTTTGCTGAATTCTGCCGGAAGGACTGGTGCGGAGACCGCTCTTCAGACTGTGCTGTCTTGGTACCCTCAAGTGAAGCTCTCCCGATTGCACAGCCTTCGAGACAATGCCTCTGACCTTCTTGAGAAAATCTACGTCGAAGTCAATCGGCTAGCCAGCACGATGGTGAATTGGTTTTCTCCTTACGAGTATACTCTATATCTCGACCAAGGAGGGAAACCGCTCCCTGCCTTTACCATCTCTGGCCTGGCCGAGGAGCTCTCCGATAGCGGCTCATCCCAGACGTCTCCGAAGTCTAAACAGACAGGTGCTGCGACTTCTGAAGCTCAATCGGACCCGTCTGCTCCACCTTCTAGCTCAGTGCCTCCGACTGCTTAAGCAATGTTATCTTCAATTTGTATTCCGACTGTCCGCTTGTAAGACATATTTTTAATTCTGTCGACACCTACTGGGTGTGACTTTGGATGTAATGACATTATTCGGCCTTGGGCCTGTTACTCTTGATGCAATCCGATTGCTTGTTTGTCACTTTTGCATGTGCGATCGACTTTGCGTCTTTGTCGGTTTCCTTTATCGGCTACACTTGGGGATGTCTGCTATGTCGACCTTGCTGCCGTCATGCGGTCTGCAATCGGATCAAGAGTAGACATCCGGCCAAGGTTCGATAAGTTTTCATTTTTTACACGACAAGATTTTTACCGCAAAGGATTCTGCAATATCAAGCGCCGATTGCTCGCTACAAGGTCCGATGTCCTGATTTGCGGCGCAATCGATGACTCCGTCCTGTCGACTGCCCTTGGTGGCCTCTTTCAAATTGTTTCCCGGGAATTTGTACTATCGACTGCCTCAATCGCCACCCTCCTCAATGCCACAAACCTTTTAGTGATTTGCGCTCGAGCTAAGTGTTCGATTGAAGGCCAGCCTGCAGTCCCCGTGCCTCGATGGCTTATTTACTTGACCTCGCGGTCGGTCAGTCCCCGAGTGTGCTACGCACATCTCGGGTATGACTGAGCGTTGCCGATTGAGGCTAGCTCTTCGAATGAAATTATACACAAGTACTCAAATGCTCATTTTCAGACACATGATAACTTTTACTGATTGTTTGCCGAATGGCTTACATAAATTTCGGCCGCTCAACTATAGAACGGACACAACAGCTCGGCGTTCCACGGCCGCTCCGTCTCTACTCCTGACGTGTCCTTGTGCCGAGTGCCCTTGGTGCTGTCGATTAGATAATAGGAATTGTTCTTGAGCGCCCTGCTGGCAATAAATGGCCCTTCCCATGGTGAGGATAGCTTGTGCTGCCCTTCTGACTTATGGATTCGGCGTAGCACCATGTCTCCCTCCCGGAAAGCGAGAGGACGAATCTTCTTGCTGTGGTAGTGCCTCAACTTCTGCTGGTAGACTGCTGACCTGGACAAGGCCAACAGACAAGCTTCTTCTTTGAGGTCGATGCCGTCTTCTCTTGCCAGTCTTGCTTCTTCTTCTGTGTATAGGGCGTGCCGAGGTGAATCAAACTCAATGTCGGAAGGGATGACTGCTTCTGAGCCATACACTACGAAGAAGGGAGTGAATCCAGTCGATCTGTTTGGAGTGGTTCTCAAGCTGAACAGTACTGCTGGAAGTTCGTCAATCCATGCTCCGGGTGCTCTCTCAAGTGGCTCTACCAATCTGGGCCTGATACCCGATAGGATTAGTCCATTTTCCCTTTCGACTTGACCATTGGACTGTGGGTGTGCCACAGATGCCAGATCGAGCCGAATGCCCTGCTGAGATGCATATCGGGCGAGCGCCCCCTTTGCAAAGTTTGTGCCGTTGTCAGTGATGATGCTGTTAGGTACCCCGTATCTGCATACGATGTCGGCCACAAACCGAACCGCAGTCGGCCCATCCAACTTATTGATTGGTCTTGCTTCAATCCACTTGGTAAACTTGTCGACTGCCACTAGGAGATGTGTCATGCCACTCCGAGCTCTCTTGAATGGTCCGACCATATCCAAACCCCAAACTGCAAACGGCCAAGCTATTGGGATGGTCTTCAGTGCCGATGATGGCTGATGACTTTTTGCCTTGAATCGCTGACAACCCTTGCAGTGCTTCACCAGATTCTCAGCCGCTGCAAGTGCAGTTGGCCAGTAGAAACCATGTCGGAAAGCTTTGTTGGCGATTGCCTTTGCTGAGGCGTGATGACCACATTCACCTTGATGGATGTCTCTGAGCAGCTCCAAGCCTCTGTCCTCTTCAACGCACCTCTGGAGGATACCAGTTGCACTCTTGCGCATCAGCTCATTGTTGATTATTGTATATGCCCAAGATCGGCGGCTGATCTGTCTGGACTCTGCTAAATCTGGTGTGAGGATCCCATCTGCTAAGAAATCTCTAATCGGTTGTGCCCATGAAGGCGCACTGACGACCACCATTACAGTCGCATGCTGAGGTGGGACTTCCTCTTGGATCTCAGCCTCGTGAACATTGGCCTCCTCGATCTCGGCCATCTGGACGTCTGTCATTTCTATCTCTGCTTCTGCACTGCCGACTGCGGCGTCTGGCACGCATTCGGCAGCCCCTGGTGCCGACTTCCCATTTGAGCTGGATCTTCATCATTGTACTTTGCAATTTCAGATGTCATTGGTTCTTCAGAGGTTGTGCCTTCGAGTGCAGCCTCTGCTTGCTTCCCTTTGCTCTTCCTCTTCTCCTGTGCAGCCCCTGGCTCACAATCGGCAGCCCCTGGTGCTGTTGCCGAGACACCCTGGGCGCTGGACTGCTTCTTCACGGTTGCAAGTTTGGCCGGTTGAACTTCTTTTGCCTTTCTTAGTGCTTCAAGATCGGTCTCCGAGATAAAAATGGACTCGGACTCTGGGGATGGAATGATAGATGGCTTCTTGATATGCTCCAGAGATACACCTGGTGGGATTGATTGCCTTGTGGAGCCTAGCTTGGACAATGCATCTGCTGCATCGTTGTTTGCTCTCGGCACATGATGGAATTCGCAACCTTCAAAATATCCGTTGATCTGCTGTACTAGGAATCGATAGCTTGCCATGTTAGCATCTTTTGCATCCCAGGTACCCGAGCACTGCTGTACCACCAGTTCAGAATCACCAAAGCACTCGATATTCCGAATACCGATTTCCTTAGCAAGCTTGATACCATGCACCAGGGCTTCGTACTCGGCAACATTGTTTGATGCTGCGAAGTGAATCTGAAGCACATATTGCAGCTGATCTCCTCTTGGGGAAGTGAGTACCACCCCAGCCCCTAGGCCATTCTTCATCTTGGAGCCATCAAAATGCATTCGCCAGCAATCCGACATTGGGAGTTGCGGCATGTACTGAGTTTCAGCCCAGTCCACCAGGAAATCGGCCAATGCTTGCGACTTGATTGCAGTCCTAGGTTCGTACTGGATGCCGTGACTGGCGACTTCAATTGCCCATTTTGCCACTCTTCCGGTTGCATCTCTGCTTCCCATGATGTCGGCTAATGGAGCCGAGCTGACAACTGTGATCAGGTGAGCTTGAAAGTACGGCTTCAATCTCTTGGCTGCCATGTACACTCCATAGCACATCTTCTGATAGTGAGGGTAGTTCTGCTTGGATGCCGAGAGCACTTCGCTGATGTAGTACACTGGACGCTGGATTTGCTGTGCCTTGTCCTTCTCGGGCCGCTCCACCACCATGACTGCACTGATCATCCGATTGGTTGCCGCATTGTATAACATCATTGGCTCCTTCTCAATCGGGGCAGCCAGGATTGGTGTCGTGGAGAGCATGCGCTTGAGTTCTCGGAATGCTTCGTTTGCTTGAGGGGTCCACGTGAACTTCTCGGTCTTCTTCATCAACTGGTACAATGGGATTGCCTTTTCGCCCAGCCGACTGAGGAATCGGCTGAGAGACGCGAGGCAACCGGTGAATTTCTGCACTTGCTTCAGGGTTTTGGGCTGCTCCATGCGCTCTATTGCGGCTATCTTCTCGCGGTTGCATTCAATTCCTCTCTCGGAAACGAGAAACCCCAAGAGCTTGCCAGCTTGGACTCCAAACACACACTTCTCCGGGTTGAGCTTGATCTGATAAGTTCTCAAATTCGCGAATGTTTCTCTGAGATCATCTAGCAATGTGATCCCCTTTGCCGAATTCACCACCAAATCGTCCACGTACACTTGGAGATTCCTGCCAAGCTGAGAATGTGTGCACCTCTGAATTGTGCGCTGATAAGTGGCTCCTCCGTTCTTCAGACCAAAAGGCATGGTGATATAACAATAGGCCCCAAAAGGGGTTATGAATGCAGTTTTTATCTGATCTTCCACAGCCAACTTGATCTGGTGATATCCAGCAGTAGCATCCAGAAAGGACAACAGCTCGCAGCCGGCCGTAGAATCAATCACTTGATCAATACGGGGTAGAGCAAACGGATCTTTCGGGCATGCCTTGTTCAGGCAAGTATAATCTATACACATACGCCAAGTCTTGTTCTTCTTCATGACGAGGACTGGATTCGCCAGCCACTCGGGGTAAAACACCTCCATGATGAAACCTGCCGCTTGCAGCTTCGCAATCTCTTCGCCGATTGCCCTTCTCTTGTCCTCAGAAAAACGTCTCAGGGGTTGCTTGACCGGCTTCGACCCTGGCCGAATGTGCAGCTTGTGCTCGGCGAGTTCTCTCGGAACACCAGGCATGTCTTGTGGAGACCATGCAAAGATGTCCCGATTCTCACGGAGAAACTCGACGAGCTCGCTTTCCTATTTATCGCTAAGTCCAGCTCCGACTACAACGAACTTGGTTGAGTCGGAGGGATCTAGAGCGATCTTCTTGCTGTCCTTGGCCGACTGAAAAGCCGACTCCTCATCTACTCTCTTTGCTGGGCCAACCGGAAGTGGATTCTTGCTTTGTGCCTGCGCCATTGCAATGACTTTGCCGAGCTGGCGCTTCTCCGTCTCCACCACTAGAGATTCAGCCAAACTGCTGCCAGCGGATGTGCACTCGAGGGACTTCCTGAAGTCTCCGGCGACTGTGATGACGCCGTTTGGCCCCGGGATCTTCATCTTCAGGTATGTCTGCTGTGCATTGATCATGAACTTGGCAAATGCTGGTAACCCCAATAGAGCATGGTAAGGACTGCTGAGGTCGGCCACCTCAAACCAAATCGGCTCTCTCCTGAAATTTTCTTCCGTGCCAAATATGACATCCAGCCGAATGCGACCCATGGGGGTGCAAGACAATCCAGGAACAATCCCATGGAATGTCGTCCGACTGCGCTCCAGGCCCCGCTCTGTGAGCCCTAGCTTAAGCATTGTATCTCTGTACAGAATGTTGATTGTGCTTCCTCCATCAACTAGCACTCGAGAAAACTTGCATGAAAATCTTGGTCCTGCAACCAGAGCGTCCACCACCAGCGGATAATTGCCTGGATTCGGCAAAATGGTGGGATGATCTGCTCTGTCCCAGGATATCGGACACTCGGACCAGTGCATGAATTGGGGAATCGGCGGCATAGTGGCATTAACTTCTTGGGCTCGGGCTCTCCGACTGCCCTTGTCTGTGGACTCGCTGGTAAAAATCATGTAAGCCGCATCTTGCTGCGGGTACTGGTTCTGCTGCTGAGGTGTTCCTCTGTTCTGGGGTGGTGGTGGTGGTGGTAGAGCTTCTCCCTTTGCAATCCTTCTGACGAAGTCACACTGCCGAGTGGTGTGCGCAGACGGCCTCCCAGGCGTGCTGTGCAACTTGCATGGTGCGTCCAGCATATCCTCGAACGTGTACTTGGGCTTCATCTGCCCTGGGGGTCTCACATTTGGTCTCATCTTCCGACTGCCTCCTGCAGCCGCTGGATCTTCCTCATTTTGAACAGCGGCCACCTGCCGACTGCCATACTGAGTGTCAGGCTGTTCGTCCTTGCGCTTGCCGTTGTTCTGCTGGTTGTTGTTGTTGTTGCGATTGTTCTCTCTTCTCTCCTTCCGACTGAGGCCTTGGTTCCCTGTGTCCGACTGCGGAGCCCCTGGTGATTGGATCACACCTCCAACTCCGAGTTGGATAGGGCGCATCGCAGAATCGGACATAGCGAACGCATTTGCCACCTTCATGAGCTCAGCAAGCGACGTGAAGTCTTTGCGGAGCAGCTTGTGCTTCAACATTGAATCCGCCAGGCATCCATCAGTAAAATACTGAATGGCCTGGATCTCATGGACTCCTTCGCATGAATTCTTCAGCTTGATCCACCGAGATAGGTAATCTCGGAGGGGCTCGTCCTTGCCTTGCACACACAAAGCTAACTGCCGCGGGAGGTTGGGCCTCTCATACGTGCTTGTGAAGTTGTGAATGAATGCGGTCGTGAAATCCTCCCAACAATTCACACTGTCCTTGGGCAAACTGTTCAACCACGTCCGCGCTGAGCCCTGCAGCATGAGAGGTGCATAGCGGACTGCTACACGCCGATTGCCTCCTGCGATGCGGACTGCCGTCAGGTAATCGGACAGCCAATCTTCCGGTTTCACCGAGCCATTGTACTTGGGAGTGTCTCTCGGCAACGTGAAGCTTTTGGGGAATCTCTCCGTCCGAATGCGGTGACCAAAGCATGATGGGCCAGCTTCTCCTTCTTCATCTTCCTGAGCTTCCTTCTCCAGGAGCTCAATGCGATGCCTTGCGTCGTTCTGACCGATTTGGCGAGGGCCAAGTCGGGTGCTGATTGCTGGTCTTTGCGCCGATTGTTGTGGCCTGTCATGGCGCCTGCTGTTAACAGTTGGCTCTTCCATTCTTCTGCTTGCTGCTGGAGGTGGCCGATTGCTTCTGACCTTGCTATCGTGCTGAGATGGTGCAGGTTGATGCCTGTTTTGGCGCGATGCATTCGGTCGCAAGCTAGCTCCCGCATTCGGCCTCACCGTTCCTCTTGATGCTTCTGGCTCAGCATTCTGATTGCCCATTGCTACAAGCCTCTGCTCTTTTGCGGCCGCTATCAGCTCACGCATTCGGCGCGACTGTTCGCGCCGCTCATCTCCCTCCAATTCTTCCAGCTCGAGCGCTATCTGCTCAGCTGCTCTCAAGTTCTTGTCCGGTGTGCTATATGCTGGCCTCTGGATGAATGCCGACTGCGCTGGCTGCTCCGGTTGCACCGGCCTTCTCGGACGCTCCGGTTGCTCAGCTCCTGATAGCTGCTGGTTGACTGCTCTTCCTCGGCTTCTCAGGTCTTCCAGGACCGCGGGCTCAATCGGCCGGCGCGGTCCTGCATGAGCTGCATTGTACTCCCTTGTGATGGCTCCCAGCCGACGCTCTTCTGCCAGCACTTGCTCAGCCCTGCGGGCCAGAGCAAGCCGTGTTGTTTCCAGCTCGGTGTGCACCTGCTCCGGATCACCATTCCTGTTCACGGGTGTATATAACACATCCCGCAACGCACTGGTGCCGATTCGCTCTGCCGCATCAGCTACTTCCTTGGCCTTCCTTGCTGCGCTTGCCGGATCACGGTTGGTCGACGAAGATGCTCCCGCCATCATGACAGCGGCGTGCAGTCGGCCCTCCTCTCGGCCAGGCGCTGCGACGCAGCCCCTAGTCGAGAGCTGATCTGTAGCACACGAGAAGATGCGTATATCTCTGGGATACGCCTCAGGGAAGCTACCAATGAAGAGGCGATGACTTCCCACTTGCAGCGACACTCCGGGCGGCAAGGGTGCTCCAGCCTTGTACCGCGCCGAGTAGTCCACTACATAATCGATTGCCCCACGCCTTAGAATCAGGCCGGAGGCGTGGCTACCGCCTGATGCAGAGGAAAATCCCGTCCGGATCTTGACTCCAGTCGACGCCTCGGTCTGCCCCACGGTGGGCGCCAACTGTCGTCGATATGTGACGGCAGATGCCATGGGGATGGCTAAAGTGAGGGGAAGACACGAGGGAGAGAATGTCGATGGTGCCGGAGTCGGGTTAGGCACAGGCACGGTGAAGACACCACGATGTACCCAGGTTCGGGGCTCTCCGGAGAGATAACACCCCTACTCCTGCTTGTCTCTTGTATATCAATGAAAGGGCTACAATAACTGCTCTTCTATCTTCTCAGGGGAAGGAGTACACCGCCGCCGTGGGCAAGGTCCTCTCCTGCTTCCCTGAGGAGTGACTACAGGCAGTAAATGAACTGAGGGGGGAGTGAGTTAATGAGATCTCAGGTGTAGCGTCCCTCGCGCAGGAGGGGGTACCCTGGCTCTTATAGTGTGAGTCCAGGGTACTATAGTAACTTCATCGCCGAATGGGCCCATCCGTCATCCTCTAATCGGCCTGGGCCCACCGACTGCTCCTCTCCGGGTGACCCGGAGCCTACGAGCGGCGGCCCATGCTGCTACCTCGTAGAACCTAGGAATGAACAGTGGAGCTAGGGGGTGCGGTCTTGTCGACCTGTCCGCGGAATCGGCGGGGAGGTCGACAACGTATCTCCAGCAAATCCTCGACATGACCTGGCCTTCCTGCCACCCAGATATCTCGGGATATGGCATTTATGACCTCGTAATCATACCCCCGACTGGGTGGTAGGTTGCTCCGATTGCGCCTGGGCCGACTGGTGGTTCCTGGTGGGGTCGATTGCTCTGGGCAATCGGCCTTCTAGGAATCGGCCTCGGTCCAGCTGCGGACTAATCGGATGATCATCTTTGGTGAAGGGTGGCCCGATTGCGCCTGGGCCGACTGCTGGCATTTGGCATGGTCGATTGCCTTGGAGCAATCGGCCGTACCTCTGCCCAGCTCGGCCCAGCTGCAGCCCAATTGGTCCATCCTTGTCTTGAAAGTTTGCTTCCGCTTGGATTAGCCTACCCGGGTACCAATCCCCCGACATCGCTACTAACTTTATATTGGTCAGAGCTTTTGAGGATAACTTGTCATCTCTTTGCTGCTTCAGTCATCCTGATGCCCATACTAGATAGTGATTTTCCATTTCTTTTCTGCACCGCCCATACTAGATACTAATTTCATTTATTTTAACAAGCCCTTTTGTTATGTTCCACTTCGGTGCATGTTTGTATCCTGCCTTCAGATTTTTTGCACCACGTTTGTGATGTTATTCGTTTAGTTTTGTAAAGTGGTCAGTTTCGTCATAGGCTTTCCTGAAGTTTTTACAGGTGATAAGGTTATCTTCAGTTATCAATAAGGAGCAGACTTTCTTACGTAGATTGTGCCTTTTGAAGACAGCCAACGAGACAAGCCGCTAATTCGTTGTGAATAGGTAAAAGTAATTGTCTCATTGATGTTCTGACGGAATGATGGTTTGGCAATCTGTATCATTGTGTTCTCAAGAGATAAATTATTCGAGTTGTTACTTGGGCTATTCGGGAGATTGGAAGATTCCACAAAACACTTGAATCCAAAGAGGCAAAGACCATTACTCATCAAGATTATTAGTTTTCTTGAGATTATATCATTCACAAATCATTGGTCGCTACAATTTGTCCCTTTTATCTGAATTCTCGTATTTGAGATGACACCTGCAACTAAAGAATTTCAAGGCAAAACATCTGGTGTCACCGAAATCTAGTCCTAAGCTTTGTGACAGTACCAAAATTAAAATGAACCGTTCTGCTGATAAGCTAGTTAATTAAATTAGCAGAGTACATTACAGAAATGCAAAGCAAACGATGCTCTTGATTTAACCAACGATATGATGATTTATGCTGCCAATGTTTTCACATGTTCAGCGGGTCAAAGATAACAGATCAAACGATGTGATGATATTTCTGAAATGCGACATCCGTTGAACAATCACACTGAATCTTGCACGATAAAGACAGGAACACAGTACTTTGCACAAAAACAGGTTTCAATTCGAACTCCGGATGCAAACATCTTCGTTTCACAATTTCATGATTCAACTAAACATACAGAGGAAATGGCGAAGCAAGGGAGTTTCCATCTAAGATTTCTTGAACACGAGACTCCTGAGTCCTGATTAACGAACACATCGGAATCTGCAGGCACAGACGGAGACTGGCGACCGTCGGCCGGGCCTAGCCGCCGAATCCGTAGAGGGTGCGGCCCTGGCGCTTGAGGGCGTAGACGACGTCCATGGCGGTGACGGTCTTGCGGCGGGCGTGCTCGGTGTAGGTGACGGCGTCGCGGATGACGTTCTCGAGGAAGATCTTGAGCACGCCGCGGGTCTCCTCGTAGATGAGGCCGGAGATGCGCTTCACGCCGCCACGCCTCGCCAGGCGGCGGATGGCCGGCTTGGTGATGCCCTGGATGTTGTCGCGGAGGACCTTCCTGTGGCGCTTGGCGCCGCCCTTGCCGAGCCCCTTGCCTCCCTTGCCACGGCCGGACATGGCTGACGATCCCCCTTTCTTGGAGCTGCGAGCGAGTTTGGGATTGGAGGAGCGGTGGCGACTGGTGTTGTGAGTTCGGGGGAAGGTGGGTTGGGGATTTTAAAGAGGACGAGCGGTGGGAGGAGGCATCTGCCTGCCGTTGGATGCGGATGGAGTGGACGGCTGAAAACGGGGATCCAAGGGGGCACGCCGTGGACCGATGACGTGGCGGGACTCGCTGGCCGCTTGAGTGATGGGGTGGGTCCTTAAATTTTGCTAGGTGAGGCGCGAGATCGTAGAAATTAGGATGCTGGGCGGCTGGCTTGAAACTTTGCGCGTTTCATTCCCTCTTTTACGGGAGTGATTATTATCTTCTTTTTTAGTGATATGTTGTTTGTGACATGAAGGGTCAGAGTGTGTATACAATGAATATTAAATTTTTTAATCCGAGTATTAGTTTCTTAAGAAATTTAAAGAATATATGCCTAACTAAAAGAATCGAAAACTATAGCCCCGTCAGCACGCACCACGGTGGTGGTAGGCTCAACCTTCTGCGGCCATCGGGCTTCGGCGTCGCTGCTCCACTCCTGGGCGGCGGATCCTCGGCACCTCGATTACGATTCCAGTACAACGGCGCCCTACGCTGCATCGCCGGCTTTGGTTGCTGGTTGGCCCTAATCCTGGAGGATGGGGTCCCATGGGCCTCTGGCCCTCTGCGCGACGGGTACGGATGCAGAACGACGGTCCCGTGAGGACGGCGCGGTTGCTAGCCTCTCGTGGGGGAGGCTTGGTCCCTCTCGGTTTGCGAAGTGTGGCGCCCCTTGATTCTAGGGTTCTGTTAGCGCTAAGATAGTGTTTTGCTTGATGTCTACCTCATTGATTTGGCCGGTAATGAGTTCCGGAAGGCTTCATCGACGATCTTCATTGGGCGCCTAATGCTTGTAGATTGCTGGATCGGATGGGATTCGACCCTGCGGCTTAGGTGGGCGTGACGCGAACTTCGCGATTTGTCACCAACATGGGACATGTCGGTGTTACGATTTCCATAGTGAAAACAATTACGGAGAATGACATGGCGGCTGAGATCTGAGATCTAGTGATGGCGGACTCAGTCTTCGGGGTGATAAAGACTTTGCTTGGTGCTCCTTAACTTGTAACAGCGGCATCGGCAAGCGAGGGCGACATCACATGAGGAGTACAGAGTCTTATCTTTCAGGGTGAAAATCCAAGGTTTGATCTTAATTTGTTGTGTATGGCAATGGTCTGATTGGAGACACTGTTTTGAGAGCACGAACTTTCTCTTCAGTTAAAAACTAAGATCTATACTTGGGCAGCGGTGGTGCTTATGCACTGTTTCCTTTTTTGAGGTGTCGCTTTTAGAGAATCTGAACTCCGGATGTTGTCATGGCATCGGTTTGTGTTACAACTACAAGGTTTTGAACACCGTAGCGGGATTTTTTTTTATTCTTCTTCATTGTTAAAGGGTTATGTGCATTCGTAATGTCTTTAAAATATTTCATCGTTGTAGAGGCTAGGTGTAATTGGTATCTTCGTGATATTAATATATTTCATTATAAAAAATAGCCATATCGGCCCTGTATGGGCCGACGGCAGGCTCTTAAGACCCCTCTCGACTAAAGTCAATGCACGCGCGGTCGTGGTATTGGCTAGATGGCCTTGTTGGGCACGCAAGGGTCGAAGGGCTGAAGGACCAGTTGTCGGGCCCGCCCGGTCGACATCAGCTCTTCGAGCGTCCCATGGCCGACATCGGCTAGATAAGCCCAACGTCCAGCTCCTCCTCTCTTTCTCCCATGTTCTTTCTTCTACCTTCTACCATCCTCTTTTCTCTTTCTTTCTCATTTCATATTGCGTCGATTTCCTCCATTCATGTTGCCCCAAATTCATATATGTTGTAGTTCATGTCGCTCTCCTTTGAATTCACAAAAAAAACATGGCTATATTTTGCAAATTGTGGAATAGCAATTAGTGTCGTTTGAAGCTCTGTAAGCTCATTCCCTTGGGATTTTTTTGTGTTGTTGGAAGTGATTGAGGTGGTGGATGTACGGACAAGTTGGTTGAGTTTGCCGAAGTTTTCATGGGGTTCGGCGGCGTACATTAGAGCACCGACAAGGCAGCATAATCCTCATCAGGACCGACGTAAATATTTCTAACTACACTAGTATCAAACGAGAGAATATGGATAGCGCCAAACTAACATATGTTCTGAAGGGCGGGAAAATCATGCCTATCCATTTCCCATTATCCCATAACTTCTTTATCTCAGTCCCGATGAGGTGTATTGCTATGATGAGACTATGTCTCTCATTCACCCCAAGTCCAACCTGCCTGCTTCACACGTTGTGATGATGATTGGGATCGGGCATGGGCATTAGCATGAGCATAGTGAGGATGAGACTGAGCACGAGCATTAGCATCAACAAATCAAGGTTAGGACTAAGGAGACCCAAATGCTTCGTCACATGGTGGTGCAGAACAGCGAGAGCAACGTATATACTGCCGAACTCATAGTTTGGGATTGAGGAGACCCAAAGTCTTCATCACATGGTCACATAGGATGGGATCTATCTATCATCATGTTGCAACAACCACAAGACCAACACAACTAGCTAGCTATAAACTGCCGAACTGTCCTATGCATCTTTTCATCAAGGTCTGATGCTGCTTCACTCTTGTTCTTCCTTCTCTTGAAAGACGCTTGTGCATGAAACTGTACCGCTCCGATCCCTAAAGTGAGAATTTTTTTTGTTTATATTAGACACACACGAGCAATTTCAATTGATGATGCAAAACTATCACACAATAACACTACATTCTACCCCCCCCCCCCTACAACGAGCCACTGATTTCATGTTATTGTTTATAAAACAGACACAAAGAAGAAGAAAAAGAAAAAGGAAACCAGAGCATTATGTTTTTCCTCCAATAAGCCATTGAATGCATTTCATACTATTATAGAACAAACGCAAAAAAGTAAGAAGAAAACCATAGCAGATGCAAAAACAACACGTAGTCAAACATAGGAGCAAAGGGGGGATACTGTACGGTGTGAGAAATATTTAATGTTTATTACAGAAGAATATACAAACACATGAGCTTATCCTACAAGATTAATCTATCCACAAATATTTCACCAAATTGATCGATAGTGATATATCGATTCAGTGCATTTTGTAATCATCAAATGACTCAAATGTCATGAAGATGATGCTGATACTAATGTAATGCAAACACTTGGAAAACCTATCCCTATTTAAGCATATGAATTAGGCTGGAAAAGAGGCATTAGTATCAGCATCATCTTCATGACACTTGGAAAATTCAGTGTAACATTAGTGTAACATTAGCAATTGCACAGAAACAAGTTTCAATTCGAACTCCGGATGCAAACAGCTTCGTTTCACAACTTCATGATTCAGCTAAAATGCAGAGGAAATGGCAAAACAAGGCGGTTTCCATCTAAGATTTCTTGAACGAGAGACTCCTTTTTCTTTTTTTGAGAAGACTCTGAAGATATTCAGACTTCAGAGAGCTGTGGGGAGATTCAGAGAACTGGGAAATTTTATCAAGAACGCAAATCATCTATTCGATTCGCACGGGAAATCAACATATATTCGATTTCAGAACTGGGCTCATATAGAGCTACAGAAGCTAGTACCTAAGATAGATGGATTCTGCGATGGACAAATGGATAAACATAGTTCCAGCTACAACTACTGAACGAAACACATTGCAGATTTTTCGTGTCCGCGGCCACAGAGTTGTTGACGAGGGGTCGCGGCGACGAAGACTGGCGGCCATCGGGCTGGGCCTAGCCGCCGAAGCCGTACAGGGTGCGGCCCTGGCGCTTGAGGGCGTAGACGACATCCATGGCGGTGACAGTCTTGCGGCGGGCGTGCTCGGTGTAGGTGACGGCGTCGCGGATGACGTTCTCGAGGAAGATCTTGAGCACGCCGCGGGTCTCCTCGTAGATGAGCCCCGATATGCGCTTCACGCCGCCACGCCTCGCCAGGCGACGGATGGCCGGCTTGGTGATGCCCTGGATGTTGTCGCGGAGGACCTTCCTGTGGCGCTTGGCGCCGCCCTTGCCCAGCCCCTTGCCTCCCTTGCCGCGCCCAGACATGGCTGATGAACTCGAGATGCGAGGGAAAGAGGGATTGGAGGAGTGTTGGTGATTGGTGTTGTGATTTGCGGGACGGGAGAAGGGGATTTTAAGGGGGACAAGAGGTGGGAGGAGGGGTGTCCTTGCCGTTCGATGCGGATAGAGTGGACGGCTAAAAAAGGGGATCCGCGGGAGGACGCCGTGGATCGATGACATGGCCCCTTGAGTGACGGGGTGGGTCGCAAATTTGGCCAGGTGAGGAGGCGCGAGATCGGAAATTTTAGGTTGCTGGGCGGCTGGCTAGAAATTTTGCGCGTTTCATTCTTTTTTTTAGCGTAGCGTTCCATTTAAAAAAAATGACAGTTAGTGTTCCAATCTTTATGTGACTGTTATCTTCTTTTGCGTCCTTTTTGTGATTTGTTTGTGACATGAAGGATCAGAATACGTATACACAATCCGTTCAAAAAATATATGACATGAAGGATCAGAATGAGTAATATTTTTTTAGAAATTTGAAGAATATATGCCTAATAAAAAAAAATCAAAACTATAACCCCGTCATCACGCACCGCGGCGGCGGCCCACTCACCCTCGAACGGATGGCATGCTCCCGGTCGGCGCGGTCTCATTTGTGGCGATGCGCCTTCTGCGGCCATCGGGCTTCAGCGTCACTACTCCACTCCAGGGCGGCGGATCATGGAGCTACGGCAGATCCTCGACGCGTCGACTGCGACTCCAATACAACGACGCCATGTGCTGCTTCGCCGACATTGGTCGTTGGTTGGCGCTAATTCCATGGGGGGTGGGGTCCCACAGGTCTCTGCACGACGGTTTCAGATGCACGAAGACGGTCCTGCGTGGGCTCCCGTGAGGACGACGCAACTACTAGCCTCTCCTGAGGGAGGCTCGGACCCCTCGGATTATGAAGTGTGGCGCCCCTTGATCCTAGTGCTCTTTTAGCGCTAAGACAGTTTTTTGCTTGATGCTTACCTCATTGATCTGCCTAGTGATGAGTTTCGGAATGCTCTGCACACAATCTTCATTGGGCGTCTAATGTCTGTATTCTGGTCGTGCGGCTTACGAGGGCATTGCGCGAGGCTTGGCGGTTTGTCGCCATCATGGGACATGTTGGTGTTTCGACTTCCACACTAAAAACAATGGTAGTGAATGTCATGGCGGCTAAGATCTATGATCTAGTGATGGCGGACTAAGTCTTTGGGGTGATAAAGACTTTCCTTGGTGTCCTTGTCTTGTAGCAACGACATCGACAAGCGGGTGCGACATCACAACAGGAGTATGGAGTATTGACTTTCAGGGTGAAAGTCCAAGGGTTGACCTTAATTTGTTGTGCTTGGCAATGGCCTTGTTAAAGACATTGTTTTGAGATCACAAACTTTCTCCAGGTTGGGACACCGGCGATTTAGATCTCAGTGGTGACAACTTGAAACACCAAAGGGGATTGACTATAACATGAGAAAACAGAGTGAGCAATAGGTTTATGACCGAGCACTTGAGCCTGGAAATAACATGAATGAAGGTTGGGAAATATGCCATGCGGAATTCTAATAAATTGGCACACGGCTGGAATTTCTCGCACAACCTCATTAGGGAGAAATAAGCTAATAAACTAAGATACCACTCACTGCTAGGAATGAGATAGTGGGAGAGAGACAAACTTTCCAACAACTCTGTCATGTTCATATGAATAGACCTTCTATTCAATGCAGTCCCACTGAGCCAAGGACAAACTGTATAGGATCATTCGCTTGGATGAGATAAGTGAGTCTTCTATAGGATTCCCATGGGACCGTAGAATCAACTAAGGATGGAATAGGTATTTGTGATCGATCCACTTTCAGTATGACCGAAGACTGTTTCATGTATCCATAGAGTGTTAAAAAAAATCGGTGCTCTTTGATATGAGCACCTTAGACTTCATTGGTTTCTATTGGTTTTGCTGAAAACGGGATGATAGTACAAAAGATGTTGTGCAAGTTCTTCTGTCAAGCACGTACAACAAGCAAGTATCTTTCAGGTGTTGCACTTGACTCACCTTTAGTTATAAGTAAGCTTATTTCGCCGTCACTTTCTTGATGACCCATAAGTGTATACAAAGATGGTGGAGTTGTTACCAACGAGGAAGAGACCTCGGGCGAAATCCCTTAGACGAAGGCGACGACATGAGGAGCAGAGTCGATGAAAAAGGAGACAAGAAATCCCACGAGGGTTATGGTGGGAAGCAAAAGCGAGTAGTGTTAGGATTTTGGTGGAGGAGGAAGAGAGGAGGCGACGTGGCTTGGGAGGAGCGGCAGCGAGTAGAGGAGGTGGTCAGCAGCAGTGCGAAGGTGAGAAAAGCAATGGCAGCGTCACCGTGGTTAGGATTGTGGGACGAAGTTAGGCTTATACTACCATGTAAAGATGTAATAAGATGCGACACATATTCATGGGCATCCAGTACAATATACTATAAAGGTAAAAAACTTCATGTTTAAGATTATTAGATAAAAACAATAATACATATCTATTGTGTACCGAGGGTACTCAACAATACAACAGTCCCTCCTTCCCATAATGTAGTTAGAGAAAAGGGATTCTAGTTTCCTGCCCGCCTCTGCCAAGTACCCACACACATAGGCTTGTACCACCACACCACAATCGTCCACTACGCCGTGATGTGTCGTGATGCGTTGGTCAGGGACCCAACAGGGCCTTTTCCTAACCTAGTTGCCGCTAGATGGAGCCAAGCGCTAGGGAGGCATCTCCTTCCATCCGACCTCAGTTGGCCAGGGCGCTGGTCCCCTCTCCCTCAGACTGCTGCTCCGACTACAAGAGGGAGGGAGGATCCGTTCCTCCGTTCTATAGTTAGTGTTTGTATTTGTAGGTCGTGGTGCATGTCACCACCAAAATTATGCTTGTTATCATTTACCTACTCGAGGACGAGTAGGAATTAAGTTTGAGGATGTTGATACGTCTCAAACGTATCGATAATTTCTGCTCGCTCCATGCATGTTTTGTGTGATATTGCTATGATCTAGATACAATTTCATACACTTTTGATCATATTTGGACTAACCTACTAACTTAGTGAACCCCAGTGCCAGTTCCTGTTTTCTGATGTTTTTTATTTCAGTTTTTCCCATATAAAAAATGCTCAAAAAATTCGGAAAAAAATCAGATAAAAAATCAGCGTGTCGGAAGACTTCAGAAGCCCGAAGGAGGGCCAGGGGGACACCACCAGACACCTAGGCGGCCACCTGGCGCGGCCAGGAGCCTGGCCGCGCCAGGGGGCGCCTAGGCCCCTGGTGGGCCCCCTGGCTTCCCCCCTTCGCCTATTCTCCGTCATGGGGAAATTCCGAAGACAGAACCCTTTTTCGCGATCTCGCCTCTGTTCCGCCGACGTCGCGCTTACAAGATCGGGAGCACCTGCAGGACCCTTCCCGGCACCCTGCCAGAGGGAGGATCGACCTCCGGGAGCTTCCCCTCCACCATGGACGCTTCCCGGATGTGCCGTGAGTAGTTTCCTTTGGACCATGGGTCCGTGATCAGTAGCTATGTGATGTTCTCCTTCCCTCTTTGTTCTTCATGGTTTAGACCTCGTGAGCTGCCCTGCATGATCAAGGCACATATGTAATCTTTTTATTTTTGCTATGCTGAGTTTGATGGGATCTGATGGATTATGAGTTTATGTTCAGATTGTGATAGAGTAATATATTTGGTTCTTATCTCTTATATTTTTGTTCCTAAGTAATTCTTGCATGTTCTCCGTTGTTGTTTATTGCTTTGGCCAAGTAGTAGGTAGTGACTCCAAGAGGGACGTTATGCTCGATTGTGGGTTCATGCCCGCTGATGACACGCTTGAGTGACAGAAACATGAGTCTAGGGGATGTGTTGTGGCCACAAGGGGGAAAACAACGGTGCCTGTAACCGCGGTTGCAAGGATTGTTTACTTTGCGCAAAGTTCTTTTTAATGCAGTTGTCTGTTGCTCGCAACTTAATACCAGCGAGATGTTTTGGATAAATATCCCAAGGTGGATGATTAGTAGTAGATGCAGATGGATTTCGGTCTACTTATTTTGGCATACTGCCAATGCTTATGAGTCTATTCCTTTCTTTTGTAGCATAGTTAGCATTGCGGTGCGTTTATAATCCTGTCAATTGCCCATCTGTAACTTGTTTACCTCGCATAGCAGTTTTATCGTCTTTTGAGAGAGAGACATCACTAGTGAACATCACGAGACCCCGGTCCATATTCTCATCATTGCTTACACGCTTACTTACTTTTCCGTATTTACTTTCAGTTGCTATTATCATTATCATTATCCCCTGTGTTTTGATCCTTTGTAAACAACAAGACCGGAGAGATTGACAACCTCTGTGAACTTCGTTGGGAGCAAAGTTATTTGTGTTGTGTGCAGGTCCGCGTCAGTTGCGCCGTTGACACCTACTTATCATCGCCGGAGTCCTATTGTTCCATACTGTCAACCTTGGTATTTTCACCAAGGGAAACTTGCCGCTACGCTGCATCTCACCTTCCACTTGGGGTAACCAACGAAGGGCGAGAAGCAATTATCATCTCTCGTGTATCAGTATACACCGAGTGTCGAACATGTCCGACTTTTTGTGCATTTAATATGCACCATTCAAAGCCACATACTGAAATTCCAAACCTTTATAAATTCATTTGCTATTTTTCTTGCATTTAATGATTTATTTTGAGCTAAATGACTCTGAAATTGGAAAGCACTACGAATGAATTCAGAAAAGGTTGAAACTTGGCATGGTATCACCATTTCACTCACATAACATGTGTGCAAAAATTGAGAGGGTTACGGCAAAAACTGGATGCACTTTGTGTACACATTAGACCATCTCTTTCGAAATACGAGGGTTTCGGACGAAAACTAATCTGTTACAAAGGCATTTCATTTTTTAATTTATTTCAACTCAAGACTTTTTACGCATTCAATATGCATCATCCAAATCCACATACTAAAATTTCAAATCTTTCTAAATTCATTTGCTATTTTTCAGGCATTTAATGATTTATTCTGAGCTAAATGACCTTGAAATCGGAAAGCACTACAAATGAATTCATAAAACATCGAAACTTGACATGGTATCATCATTTGACCCACATAACATGTGTGCGAAAGTTGAGAGGGTTACGGCAAAAACTGAATGCACTTTGTGTACAAACTGGATCAGCTCTTTCGAAGTACGAGGGTTTCGGACGAAACTCATCTGTTGCAAAGGCATTTCATTTTTTTAAATTTATTTCAACTAAAGACTTTACGTGCATTCAATATACACCATTCAAAGCCACTTACTAAAATTTCAAACCTTTCTCAATTCATTTGCTATTTTTCATGCATTTAATGATTTATTTTGAGCTAAATGATCTTAAAATTTAGTCTTGTTAGTTACCTTTCCGTTTTTATCTTTGTTTCCTTTATCAAAAATCACAAAAAATATATTTATCTTGCTGTTAGTAGTCCTCCTTGTTTAGATGAATACCACATAAAACTAATCAACTTTGATATAGGGTACTAATTCATAGGATTTATAAATCACTAGTAATAACCATTTGAAAACTGTTTTTTAATTCTTAGACTTAGCAAATTTCAGAAAACCCAAAGTGGATCAATTACATATGGGTCCCACTTTTGTAAATTTTCTTGAGCGGTTTGACATATAAAATTTTTTGCAATCGAAAATTTTGAGCGGTTTGACATGTGGGAAAATTTGTTTTAATTTTGAGCGGTTTGACATGTGAATTTTTTTGAGCAGTTTGGACAATGATTATTATTTTTAGTTGTAATTTTTTTAGTTTCATTAATACGTTTTCAGCGACGATGCCGGGCCCGCAACTTCATGTTTAAGGTTATTAGATAAAAATAATAATACATATTGAAAGCTCAAGAATGATCAGAGGGGGAGGGGGTGAATGATCACTTCTAAAAATTCTAAGGAACTTAGAAGGAAATCATGCACACATCGTAGGACTAAAGACATCTCGAAGGGAATACGGTATCGAAAGTAATGCAAGGCTCGAAAGGATTGGGAGCGAAGGAAAACATCGAAGACAAACAGGCTACGAGTAAATACTTGAAGTAAATGCTAGAAGGAAAACAAGCCTGACACAACGATGTTTGGTAAACCAGTTCACACTCTGCAAAGTGCTACGTCTGGTTGGAGGGACTGGTGATTGAACACCTGGAGCAAAACTCTCTCCGTCCTATTCTCCACTGCAACAAACTCCTCGAGCTTGTCCAGTTTTCACTCGTGGTAGATGATTCAGGACATCTCCGAGACCTTTACAAACTTCCTTCAGCAGTGACAATTTCTCTTCGACTTCTTGACAGGCGACGCCTAACCGTCTAGGAGACTTGCAGTTCTCCAAGATAAAAAAATCGGCTAATCTCAACCTAAGTCATAGTGAATTGCTCAACTCAGTTCAGACTTGGGTGTAGGTTTTCTCTCGATGAATCTCTTCGAGATGCACTCAGACTTCTGTCTTAGAATCTTCAGTGGAGCAGCCAACCCGAACTGGCGGGTGGGTGCGGGGTATTTATAGTTGGCGATCCCGATGGGTAAAATGACTGAAGTGACCCAATGCAACCGCTTGACGCGTGTCCACAACGGTCGGATTCCAATCACTGCGCAACTTTACTTGAGGAACAAGTAAGCTGACTCACCGAACGAGTTCTCTCTCGAAGGCACGAAGTGCAATGACTTTGCCTTCGAGCTATTCGCTCGACTCGGTGAGATTTCTCTCGGTAGGCTTTTGTGGGTTTTGGTTGAGCAGAGCAAATTCACTTCGACAAAGATCTCAACTAGCAAACCCCTCTTGATAGTACGGTTTTTCCTACGACTCAAGAAATAAAGAGAAACTAGCAAAAAGACTAAGTCTTCGATCAGCTTCAGCTTTCTCCTCGTTGCGCTTTTGCTCGAGAGAAACATCTTCTTCGACGACATTTTTAGGGGTCGTCTTCCTTCAAAGATTTCGGTAGATGACTGCAGCTTCACTGCAGTGAGTTGTCCTTCGACCTTCTACATGCAAACTCCATTCTTTCGGAACCTAAGTATCTGTTTATACTCGAAAACAATATTAGTTCCACTTCTGCTTTGTCCAACAATGTCCAAAACCTTCGGGGGCAAAACTTGCTCTTACAATCTCCCCCTTTTTGGACGATTGTTGACAAAACAGGCATCGATAAATAATTTGAAAAGGTTTGAGTTTTCGATGATAAACCAGTGCTAGGATCGATGAAGTACTCCCCCTTGATGTATGCACGGAAGATAAAGATCTCCTGTGAAGTGCATATTTGACAAGAAGTGTCGAGGGAAAAACATCAATAGTCTTAGCGAGAGAAATTTCATTCCAGATAGTATCCAATGTGAAGTATGCAATTTCCTCGAATGACCTGTGAACTTATATGAAAGATAACTTATTGCAAAAGGTTAAGTATGGCAAGCAGCAGATAGATATCTTACGAAAAGAGTAGCAGTTCACAGTCCTACTTAGAGTTAGTTACAACCAGATCGAATGTGAATCGAAAGTTTGTTGAAACTACTCAGAAAGCTCAAAAATAAGAGTTTATCGAATGGAATGCAAAACCCTTAACCCCGTAGGCAAACTAATTTCTTCGATGCCACTACATCTCCCCCTTTTTGTCACAACGTACAAAAAGATCGAGAGAATAGGGTCGAAAGAAATCCCTACTCGCGAGGCTGGCTCCGGCGGCGACGAGAAGATTCGGCGAGCGTTGGAGCACGACGAATTGGACGAGCGCCTGGAGGAGTAATCTTCGTGCGGAATGAATGTTGATCTCCTGAAGATTCCAGCTGCGATTCCGGCGGGGTCCTGGGGCTTCGAGGAAGTGGCGAGGGAACTCTGGGTTGACGGTGAGGAGGGGCTTCTTCTTCTTGCTCGGAGTCGGAGGATAAATTTTCCAAAGTGATATGATAATAATCATCGACACTTAGCACATCTCTGTTCTTCGGTAGATGAGGGATACTGGGATCCGGTCGATCTACTCGATCATCATTGGTCCAATTCCTGTTCAGATGGGGAGGATATTCTTCGAACCCGCAACGTTGAAGTTGACCGAGGGAATTGAACTTCCGAAGACCTTTCCAATCACGGCGAAGGCATTCACGCAGCATCTGATTGTTGTTCATGGTAATGTTGCGCAAGTGATTGATCTCATCCATCAGAGCTTGCTTCTGAAAAATCTTGATCAATGTGATGTTGAAGCATTTGCTGGGACCGAAGAGAAACTTCCATATGATGCACTGGCTTGATAAACTTCGAGCGAATATTGCGCTCAGTTAAGTGGGCGCGGATGCCAGTGTGCTCAGCAAAAGGGTTGTTGGGTCGAGCAACAACCTGCAATACTTCTCGAACAGGTGGAGTGAAAATCTTCGGGTAAATAGATACGGGGAATGGCACGTCCCGAGAGTAATTGCAGATTGCCATCAGCCATGGTGCATATGGCTTGTGGGAATTGTGGTCATCAGCACAAGACACCAAAGTTCTGAGGAGGTAGTCTTCAAAATCGAAGGGATGACCGTGGACTAACTTCAACAGAGCAAGTTGCACATCATTTGGAATTGGAAAATTATCGTGCACATCAAGCATTGGCATCAAAGTCTTCGAGAGAATATAAAACCATGCTTTTGCTTCAAGTACCAAGTGTCTTGGCTTCGGCTCAGTGGGGTAGTGATCTCCTACGACTTCTGGATCCATCAGCGTAGAGAATTCAGCAGGAGTTGCAGCAGGTAAGTCATGAAGTTTGTGAGGTAATCCTTCGAACCGAGGTAGATTGATTATGGCCAAAAATTGATCGACAGTCATATGAAAAACGTGGCCTTGAATCATATAGTCAAATTTCCATGTCTTCGAGTTCTCAGGATCGCCAGAGACATAAAGTGTTGCATAAAACTGTTTGATAAGCTCGGGATTGTAACCACAATCGAGAGCAAACATCTTGTGAGCATGCAGGCTATCAATTGTCTCGGCAATGTTCTCGAAACAAGTAGTGGAGTACACCGAAGGCATATCAAGATATTGATGCTGGAAAACTCTCGCCTTGTTGTACAACACACGAGTATAATAGATAGCTTGCTCTTGGGTCCAAAACCGAAGAGAATATGCACTTCTGGGCTTCTCGTAGGGATTTGTACCGAAGAAAAATGGCTTGTGTTCGCGCCTTTTGAAGATGGGACCTCCTCGAGGAACATCTGAGCGGAACAAAGGCAGCATTTCTCTCGGATGAGCAGAGTGAAGCAGCTCATCAATGGGAAAAACCTCAGCAGCATTATCAGGCATCTGGAACTCTGGTTCAGCAGGTCGAGAGATAGATGATGGAATGTTTACGATATCCTGAGCCGGAATGACTGCAGGAGCATTCTCCTCGGCCTGAGCTACGACGGCATCTCCTTCGTCGGTTTGAGCATCTTGTGCGGCCTCTTCAATTTCCATGGCCTCCAAGTCTTCATTAAATTGAGCAAACGCATCAACCATTTCTTCGTTCGAAGAACTGGATGAGGAGGATGAAGAATTATTACTTGAACTGTCATCTCCAGAACTATTGCTTACAACAGAATCTCGTCGAGAGGAAACTGTCGTGATGTCAACATCAACATCTTCTCCTTCAGGCATAGTCCGGGCAGAAGAGTAATCTTTCTGGACTTGAGTTTCTTGCTCGACACGAGCAACTTGCTCGGTCTCTGCATGAGCTTGGATTTCAGTGGCGGGGATGGTCGATGGAATGACATGAGGTGGAGATGGTGGGTTTGGAGGTGGTGGCGAGGCTTTTGGTGGTGAGGGTTGACGGGGTGGAGATGGAGGTGGAGGTGTTTGTTGTCGGGGTGGAGGTGTAGGTGTTTGTTGTCGGGGTGGAGGTGTAGCTTGACGAGGGGGTGGAGTTGTTTGTCGAGGTGGTGAACTTGTATGGCGAGGTGGTGGAGTTTTCTTACGGGGAGGAGTGGGTCGCTTGGTGGGGTTTGGTTCAGTTTCTTGTCGTTCTGTGGTAGCAACGACCTCGGTGGACTTGGCCTTCTTTGCATTCTTCTCGATCTCTGGCGTCCCACGCTCAGAGGTTGGGGCAACAGACTTTCTCTTTCGAGATTGTCTTTGGAACAGAGCATCATTATGCTCTTTGCAAACGGCAGACACAACTTGTTTTACCTTGTCAAACACAGCAGTTAAATTTTCTTTCTGAGTCCTCCTCGAAGCTTCAGCAGAAGCAATCTTGGACTTGAAAAAATTTCGGGACTCAATGTCCTCGGTTTCCTCTTGGATTTGCCTGGTGTAAAACCTGACTTGCTCTTTATCCTTTCGATCCTGAGTGATATAGCCTTCCCAGCGTATCATATATCGAGCAACATGTTCTTAGATTTCAGCAGGAACATCATCCTCGGCAGTGACTTTGCTCGGTGTAGTAGCCATCTTCCAGAGAATGTGAGAAATGTGTGCAGCATCCCAAGGAGCATTTGCATTGGATTCTCCTTCATTGGAACTTTCTTCATCGGCACGAGGGCCGGAAACAGCAGGTGCAACAGGGGCAGGAGCTGGTGCAGCTCGAGGAACTGGAGCAGCTTGAGCCTTCTGTCTTGCCTCTTTGGCTTTCTTTTCGGCTTCCTTGGTGGCTTTGGCAGCAGCAATGGGTTTTGAGACCACTGCTTTCTCCTTCGAGGCACTAGGGGCCTCAGCATTCTTCTTCGAAGCACTAGGGGCTATTACCTTTTCTTTCGTGACTATGGGAGTCACAACTTTCTCGGTGACCTTTTCTTTCGGGTCACGAGGGATAGTGCCTGCAGAAACCTGTCGTCGATATTTTTCACTGACCAAGTGAAGAATGCCCAGTTGTTGGGCAACCAGAGCCTTTTTATGCTCGGGTTGGCTGTGAAAGTTCAGGAGCTTGGCATTAATCAATTCTTTTTCTTCTTGTTCCTTTTGCTTGGCCAGTCTTTCCTTTCGCTGAATAAGCGTTTCATCATCTTCACCAACTTGAGCTTGCTTTCCCTTCGATGGAGCCGAAGGTTTTGGTTGGCGAGCAGGAACAGGTGGAGCAGATGAAATAGGTGGATCTGTGACCAAGTTGGTCAAGTCAATATTTCCTCGAGGAGCCTGTGGAGCTGGCTCCTGGATCCTTATACCTTTACTGCTCGGCTTTTTCTTCAGAGGTAAGTCCTCGACATCAGCCTCTGTACCAGGGTCTTGATCATCTGAATTAGCTTCTCCTTCGGAGCTTGCATCAGGAGGTGAAACTATTACAACCTTTTTCTGTCTCTTGGCTGATTTCTTGCCACCCTTCGGTTTAGCGCTAGGGCCAACTTCTTCGGCAGCTTTAGCAGCTGCTTCCTTTCGAGCTTTAGCTTCTTTCCTCTTTTGTGCTCGAAGTTCACGTGCTTCAACGAGCTCTTTAAAATCATCAGGAGTTTTGAGGGCAGAAGGGTGAGCATCAGCTGGAGGAGGTGGTCGATTAAATTTCGTCCACTTTGGCCTTAGAGCTTTGACATCAACCCAAGGATTCTTCATAGCAAACAGCCTCTCCCAACGTGGAATAAGAGACTTGTATTCATACCAACGAAGAGCTTGAAGTCTCCGAATCTCTTGCAGACGATTCTCTCTTGTACGATCATCCTCAGATCCTGGCGGCGTTCTCAAATTCTTCTCAATGATTACTTCCTCAGACAAACCTTCAGAGTTATTGGTGATTCTTGTTCGGCCTCCCACACGCTTGGGAACTCTAATATTTCCTTCGTTATCAGCCATTATCCTGCGAAAAAGAAGGATACGAGGGAATATAGGAAAGTTGTGAACAAGTACCAACAATTTCGAGGAAAAGCATTTTGAATGCAGCAATCTTTTCGAGAGATATGTCTTACCGCAAGTTTTCATGAAAGTGCTAGGCTAGATTTTCATCGGGTGGAAATCTAACGAAGAACTTGTATGAACAAATTGCACAAGAATAAATCTATCGAAACGATACTGTAGGAATTGCCTAAGTGAGAGAATCCGAGGGATTTCTTACCAAGGACAGATGGGGAATCGACAGAAAAACTAGAAACAGATTTCCCAAGTTTCAAGGATCCAACCGGATCAAACAGACCTAAAAGAAATCAGAGAAAAATCAACACAAAAACTGGAAACGATGAAAAGAACGGGATGAATCGACTCCAGAGCCACACATACCCTAACTTGGTGATGTGAGGCGACTACGGCGACGCGGATGATGATCTTCGTCGACGGGAATGCCTCCGGCGGCTTCCTTCCGGCAGTTAAGCGGCGAGGGAGTCGACGGTGACGAGACAGCACGGCGGCGCGCGAGAGAGAGAGCTTCTGGAGGCGAAGAGACGAAGTCGAAGGAATAGCGATGTCTAAGCCGGTGGAGTGGATCAGTATTTATAAGGGGAGGTCTGACAGAGCTGTCAGATCTGATCCAACGGCGCAGATTTCGCGTCTCTCCGTATTCAACGGACGAATTATGTGGCGGTAATCGCGGGAAATCCCAACGAACCGAAAGAAAGTTGCTCCACGTCCGAGACCAAACTCATCGAACATCGAGTATAAAAGTAGATAAAACTTCGATAGATTTTCCTTCTGAATCAATGACATTCGAAGGGAATCTTGATCGAGTACAATATATACATGTTCACTAGAGAAAAGCATATAATAGGTAGGGATAGAATAGAGGGAAAACAGGGTCCGATACTTAGTCAATCCGAGATAAAAACAGCGATAAGAACTCGGAGTGATAAGTGTATAGGACAACACCAAACGAACAAAATGAACGAAAAAGAAATACGACAGAAAATTAACGAAAGTAAACTACAATAATAAGGTATTATACATAGTACCGATAGTTATGATCTTACTGCACATTGTGTGAGTCCAAGATGTTCAACTCACACCTCAGTGTACAGAACCTCTTTTCATCCAAGGGCTTTGTGAATATATCAGCCAATTGTTCTTCGGTGCGAACATGACTGATAACAATATCTTCTCGCTGAACATGATCTCGAAGAAAATGATGACGAATATCAATATGCTTCGTTCGAGAGTGTTGCACTGGATTATGAGCAATTTTGATTGCACTCTCGTTATCACAAAGCAATGGAATTTTCTTCACAAGAATACCATAATCTTTCAGCGTTTGCTTGAGCCACAGAATCTGAGTACAGCATGAACCGGCAGCAATATACTCGGCTTCAGCCGTAGAAATAGATACACAATTCTGTTTCTTCGAGGCCCAACAGACAAGAGATCTACCGAGAAAATGACATGTGCCAGAGGTAGATTTCCTGTCGACTCGATCACCAGCCCAGTCAGAATCTGAATAACCAACGAGATCAAACTGGGCACCCTTGGGATACCAAAGACCCAAGGTTGGTGTGTGTGCCAGATATCGAAGGATTCGCTTGACAGCAATATGATGAGATTCCTTCGGATTTGCCTGAAAACGAGCACACATACAAACTGATAGCATAATGTCAGGTCTAGATGCACAAAGGTAAAGAAGCGAACCAATCATCGAGCGATATTTCTTCTGATCGAAAGGTTTTCCCTTCTCATCTGCATCTAGATGAACATTAGTAGGCATTGGAGTCTTGATAGTTTTGCAATTGACAAGATCAAACTTCTTCAGGCAATCTCTGAGATACTTCTCTTGAGAAATGAAAGTACCATTCTTCTGTTGACGGATTTGAAGCCCAAGAAAGAACTTCAATTCTCCCATCATTGACATTTCATAATTCTTCGACATCATACGAGCAAATTCTTCGCTAATATCAGGGTTAGTACAACCAAAGATAATGTCATCGACATAAATTTGACACACAAAAAGATCATTTTTGTATGCACGAGTAAAAAGAGTCGGATCAGTTGTTCCTGGTTTGAAGCCCTTCTTAAGAAGAAAATCCTTCAGCGTTTCATACCAAGCACGAGGTGCTTGCTTTAACCCATATAGGGCCTTGTGTAATCTGTACACCTTATCAGGATTCTTCGGGTCTTCAAAACCTGGTGGCTGCATAACATACACTTCTTCTTCGATCTCACCGTTAAGAAATGCACTTTTGACATCCATTTGATATAGTAGAATACCATTGTAATTGGCAAAAGCAAGCATGACTCGAATGGATTCAAGACGAGCAACTGGGGCATAAGTCTCACCAAAATCAATACCTTCGATTTGAGTGTAGCCTTGTGCAACCAGTCGAGCTTTATTCCTTACCACTATGCCATCTTCATCTTGCTTGTTGCGAAAAATCCACTTCGTACCAATGATATTATGCTTCGTGGAATCAGGTCTATCGACAAGGGACCAGACTTTATTTCTCTCGAACTGGTTAAGTTCTTCAACCATAGCAGTCATCCAATCTGAGTCCTTCATGGCTTCATCGAATTTTGATGGTTCTAACATGGATACAAACGAGAAATTTCCACAGAAGTTAGCTAATCGAGTACGAGAACGAGTGGTGGGACGACCTGGTAAACGAATCTCTTCGAGAATTGAGTCGACATTCACCCTTCTTCGAACACGAGGAAAAGATTCTTCATCTTGTGGATTAGGTTGATCTTCGGGATCAGCTTGTCCTTCGGGATCATTTCCTTCGGGTTCAGCTTGTCCTTCGGGATCAACATATTCTTCGTTTATGCGTTCTCCTTCGACCTGTGCATCAATTCCTTCAGGATGTTGATCTCCAGCGCCCCGGGCTATGTGTGGGAACATTGGACCATCATCATCCCTGTTGGCTTGTTGAGCATTTCCTTCGACAGGTTGAATATCTCCAATAGCCATGTACCTGATAACTTCATCCAAAGGAGGTTCATCCAGGTTAAGAGGTAATTGCTCCTTTTGAGAGCCGTTAGTTTCATCAAATCGAACATTTACAGTTTCTACAACTTTGCCAAGATGTGAGTTGTAAACTCTGTAAGTGTGAGAATTTGAACCATAACCTAGAAGAAAACCTTCGTGAGCCTTTGGGGCAAACTTGGAGTTGTGATTCATGTCTCTGATGTAACATGGAGCACCAAAAACCCTGAGATAAGACACATTTGGCTTTTTACCAGTAATGAGTTCATGTGAAGTTTTCTTCAGAAACTTATGCAGATAAACCTTGTTGATGATATGACATGCAGTGTTGATAGCTTCGGCCCAGAACCTGATAGGAGTCTTGTATTCAGCAAGCATTGTTCTGGCCATTTCAATAAGTGTTCGATTCTTTCTCTCGACCACACCATTTTGTTGCGGTGTATAAGCAGCCGAGAATTCACGAGTAAAGCCATATTCATCAAGAAAATCTTCGATATGAGTATTTTTGAATTCTGTACCATTATCACTTCTGATATGCTTGAGAGATAATTCATATTCAGTTTGAGCTCTCTTTGCGAAAGTTTTGAAAATTTCAACAACCTTGCTCTTGTCATCTAGAAAGAAAACCCAAGTATATCGAGAGAAATCATCAACAATAACCAGACCATACCTGTTACCTCCAAGACTAGCATAATTTTGAGGACCGAATAAATCCATATGAAGTAATTCAAGAGGACGAGTAGTAGTCATGACGGTTTTTGCAGAGTGATGTTTCTTGGCAATCTTTCCTGCTTCACAGGCACTGCATAGACGATCTTTATCGAATTTTACATTATCAATTCCAACGATGTTCTTCTTCGAGATAAGAGTTTGAAGATTTTTCATCCCTGCATGACCAAGTCTTCGGTGCCATAACCAACCAGAAGTGGCTTTGGCCATTAAACATGTGGACACAGCAGGTCCCGAAGAAAAATCAACGACGTAAAGATCACCCTTGCGATAACCTTCGAACACGAAGGAATAATCATCCTGTGAAAAGACAACACAACGAGACGCAGAAAACAGTACAAGCATACCCATATCACAAAGTTTCGATATAGACATAAGATTATATCCTAGAGATTGTACAAGCAAAACCTTATCAATGTGCTTGTCTTTCGATATAGCAACTTTACCCAAACCAAGTACTTTCCCTTTGTTGTTGTCACCGAAGGTAATATATTTCTGTGAAGATTCAGATAGATTTTCTTCGGTGAACAAATCTTTGTCTCCGGTCATATGATTTGTACATCCACTATCCATGACCCATACGGATCCACCGGAGACATAGCCCTGCAGAAGAATTAGTTCTTCTTAACCACCCACAAGCAAGCAGGTGACTTAGAAGGCATGGAAGAGCTAGATGGATCAGCAATATTATATCGAACAGGATTGCATTGTCGATCAGGACCATCAAGCACACCATAAATATAATTCCTCGATGAGGAGTTAGAGTAGCGATGGGTAATGGCAATTTTGGTACGATTGTCACGATGACGATAAACAGTTCTATCTATACGATAGTAATCCTTCTGGGAACATTTGAAGCAGGCACCAAGGGTTCATTTCTATCCTCGAGAGAATAGTAGTGATTCGGTGGTACTGTGGGTTTTCCCTGCATAGAATGGTTAGGGGGCAGTTTTTTTACGAGAGATTTGCGAACCCAAATCTGTCGCTTATAGAAACCATTCTTCGGAGGAGTACCAACGAATTCAGCTGACACCTTTCCTTCCTGATCTTTGATAAGCTTATAGTTAGAATCAAGTGATTCATTAACAATAGCTTTGTCAATTTTGCAACTGAACCCTGAAAGGTTAGCAATATCAATGGGCTTTTCTTTCGCAAGAACCCAGACAGTTTTAGGATACTGCTCGGGTTCCCAGTAGGTTCCATCAGGATTGATTTTCCTTTCGAAGCCAACTCCTTCGTTTCGAGGATTCCTGTGAAGAAGAGCCTTTCGAAGGATATCACATAAATACTGGTGTCCCTGCACACTTTTGAACATGCCTGTTTCAAATAAGTTCTTCAACCTGAGGAGTTCCTCGGTAATGGTTTCCTCGTTCGAGGGGTTAGCATCATCAATGACAATAGGTTGCTTTTCTTTCGATCTCTTATAAATAGAATCAATTTTACTTCGTTCCAAACAAGTCAAGCAAGGTGAAACAGATTCATTTTTATCTTCTGAGCCCTGTTGAGCCATGAGAGTGAGATTGACACTTTCCAACTCTTCATTAGCCTCTCTCAGTTTCTCGAGAGCCATTTTCCCTTGAAGTAATTCATAGGTTAGCTTCTCGTAGTCCACCGAGAGAAGATCATGCCGAGAGGAAAGCTCATCATACTTTTCCTTCAGAGCAATATGCTCGTTAGTCAAAGTTTGACCCTTCTCAATCTCATTGATCAACGGAGTCTCAGATTTTTGAATAGTTTCACTTAGAGAATCTAGCTCATCTTGTTGGATAGAAGCAATTTTAGCAAGTTTAGCATAGCTTATCCTAGAGTCACTTTCATAAGTAGATCCATCAGAAGTATCGTAGGATTTCTTAGATGAGGATACCTTAGCCTTGGCCATGAAGCAGTAAGCTGGAGATTCATCTTCACTGCTCTGGTTGGAGAAGAATGAACTTGAATTCTTGTTCGAGGCGAATGCTATCCCAGCAACACCATCAAATTCAGAACCAGAACCAGAACCTGATCTTGACTTTGATCCTGCTTCAGAACCGGATGCTTCTTCTTCAGAGTTCATTTCTTTACCCAGATAGGCTTTGGCTCGGTGCGAATTCTTTCGACGAGAGGAATGTGATTTCGAGGAAGAACTCTCTCGATGCTTGTGATACTTCTTCTTCTTGTCATCATCAGAACCATTTTTCTTGTCTTTTCTGGACTTTGAATCATATCTCTTCGAATCGTGATTTTTGCTCGATCTGTAAGACTTGTTCGAAGAGCTGCTGTGAGAGTGTTTTGATTTATGTTCAATTTCCCAGAGAGGACAATCAGCGATGAAGTGACCTGGCTTCTTGCACTTATAGCAACAGTTATCTTTCGCAGATGAGTTTTTGGATGATGACCGATGCTGAGATGAATTGCTAGAATGTCTTGAAGAATAGTTTTTCTTCGGTGAAGGGGAGTTCCTTCTCTGAAAGCGATTGAATCTTCTCATTATCAGTGCAAGATCTTTCCCAATGTTCTCGGGGTCATCAGAGGCACCATCAGATTCACAACTGGCTTCAGGAGAGGAGTGATGTGAAGCTCTGGCCTTGAGTGCATGAGATTTCTTTCGACTCCCATTGACATCACGCTTCTCATCTTCTTCCATCTCGAAAGTATTAAGCCTTTCAAGAATATCAGCGGCAACCATATCCTTGAAATCAGTTCTTTCCTTAATCATCAGCACAGCTGCAAACGACATTCCTGACAACACTCCAGGTTGTTAGACCAAAATACGCAGAGCGTAGGGAGTGCCTAGCTCTGATACCAATTGAAAGCTCAAGAATGATCAGAGGGGGAGGGGGTGAATGATCACTTCTAAAAATTCTAAGGAACTTAGAAGGAAATCATGCACACATCGTAGGACTAAAGACATCTCGAAGGGAATACGGTATCGAAAGTAATGCAAGGCTCGAAAGGATTGGGAGCGAAGGAAAACATCGAAGACAAACAGGCTACGAGTAAATACTTGAAGTAAATGCTAGAAGGAAAACAAGCCTGACACAGCGATGTTTGGTAAACCAGTTCACACTCTGCAAAGTGCTACGTCTGGTTGGAGGGACTGGTGATTGAACACCTGGAGCAAAACTCTCTCCGTCCTATTCTCCACTGCAACAAACTCCTCGAGCTTGTCCAATTTTCACTCGTGGTAGATGATTCAGGACATCTCCGAGACCTTTACAAACTTCCTTCAGCAGTGACAATTTCTCTTCGACTGCTTGACAGGCGACGCCTAACCGTCTAGGAGACTTGCAGTTCTCCAAGATAAAAAAATCGGCTAATCTCAACCTAAGTCATAGTGAATTGCTCAACTCAGTTCAGACTTGGGTGTAGGTTTTCTCTCGATGAATCTCTTCGAGATGCACTCAGACTTCTGTCTTAGAATCTTCAGTGGAGCAGCCAACCCGAACTGGCGGGTGGGTGCGGGGTATTTATAGTTGGCGATCCCGATGGGTAAAATGACTGAAGTGACCCAATGCAACCGCTTGACGCGTGTCCACAACGGTCGGATTCCAATCACTGCGCAACTTTACTTGAGGAACAAGTAAGCTGACTCACCGAACGAGTTCTCTCTCGAAGGCACGAAGTGCAATGACTTTGCCTTCGAGCTATTCGCTCGACTCGGTGAGATTTCTCTCGGTAGGCTTTTGTGGGTTTTGGTTGAGCAGAGCAAATTCACTTCGACAAAGATCTCAACTAGCAAACCCCTCTTGATAGTACGGTTTTTCCTACGACTCAAGAAATAAAGAGAAACTAGCAAAAAGACTAAGTCTTCGATCAGCTTCAGCTTTCTCCTCGTTGCGCTTTTGCTCGAGAGAAACATCTTCTTCGACGACATTTTTAGGGGTCGTCTTCCTTCAAAGATTTCGGTAGATGACTGCAGCTTCACTGCAGTGAGTTGTCCTTCGACCTTCTACATGCAAACTCCATTCTTTCGGAACCTAAGTATCTGTTTATACTCGAAAACAATATTAGTTCCACTTCTGCTTTGTCCAACAATGTCCAAAACCTTCGGGGGCAAAACTTGCTCTTACACATATCTATTGTGTATTGAAGGTACTCAACAATACAGTAGTACCTCCGTCCCATAATGTAGTATCATTTTGAAAACTAGCATAGTTTTCAAATTGGTACTACAACATGGGACGAAGGGAGTAATAACTAACAGGATGCGTGAGAGCAAAGGGATTCTACTTTCCTGCCCACCTCTGCCAAGTACCCACACACGTAGCCTTGTACCACCACACCACAATCGTCCACTACGCCATGATGTATCGTGACGCGTCAGTCAGGGACCCAACAAGGCCTTTTCCTAACCTAGCCACCGGTAGAAGGAGACAAGCGCTAGGGAGGCATCTCCTTCCTGCCGATCTTAGTCGGCCAGGGCGCCGGTCCCCTCTCCTTCAGATTGCTGCTTCGACAACAAGAGGGAGGGAGGACCTGTTCCTCCGTTCTATAGTTAGTGTTTGGATTTGTAGGTCGTGGTGCACTGTTAGGGTGGTGGGAGCGGTGCCCGAACGAATAAATCCACCTCAAGTCACTCCCACACCGCCGACTTTTTTCATGGCGGCGTCTCGGAGTTGATGGCCTCGTGCGTTTGCCGATCCTTTAGATCGACGATGTTAGGGTTCACGGATGGTGGCAACGAGGCGGTGGCGGCGACTTCATTAGGTGTGTCTCTCCTTTTGCTTTGTTCTCGTTGTTGCGGCGTTGTCTCCGATGTTATGGTGGAGCAGGGAGGTTTGGTTGTTCAGGAGTACGCGCAACCGGTTGTCTACGCAAGTGACAGTTGGAATATGGTGCATCTTGTGCCAGTTTTGTGGTTGGAGGCTGTTGGTTCTAGTTTCCTCCTCCGATATCATCATCTTGCGGGGGTGTTAGATCTGAAGTTTGATGGCGTGTCCGAGGACATTCAATAATTGTTTCAACGGTAATGGTTTGTCCTATGACAAACTACTTTAAAGGTTCGAAAAGCCGTTGATCAGTGATGGAGCCACGTCGAGCCCGGTTGAAGAGGTGATCTATCTCTCTTCTTTTTTGTGGTTGCTACAATGGTACTCCCTCCTTTCTTGTTTATAGGGCTCATTTTGCAAATCTCTTCAACCAAGGTAGATGTTGAGTGGTGGAACAAATTTGGTTGTTTGCAAAATGTCTTAATTAGTACTTTCATTTTTATCAAAAAGTTGTACTCATCAATGTATTAATCACAATGTAAGGATGCATGACTACTAAATGACAAAAAATTAGTACTCCCTCCAGTCCTTTTTAGTCTGCATATAAGTTTTGTCCTAAGTCAAAGCATTTCTATTTTGACCAAACTTGTAGAAAAAAGTATGAACATTCACAATGTCAAATCAGTATGGCTAGATTCATCATGAAATGTAGTTTCATAGTATATATATTAGGTATTGTAGATGTTAATATTCTTTAGTATAAATTTGGTCAAACTTTGCAAAGTTTGACTTGATGCAAATCTAAGAGCATGTACAATAAGGGCGAGTCAGCAGGCTGTAAGAGATAAAATAATACATTTTTTGCTTAGGTGGATGAGAGAGAAGAAGAGAGAGAAGGTAAGCGGGCTCTTAGCTAATAGCCAGCTCTAGCACGTGCTCCTAAACAGTTTGTGGGAGTGAAATGTGGGCCATATGTAATAAAAGTAGTACATTTTCGTAACCAAGTATTTTACATGCTAGCTATAAGATAGGCTATATAGCCAACACTTGGCTCTACCATTAACCATGCTTTAATACGCGGAGTAAAAAAGACCGGAGGCATTGGTCCGTCTTTTCTTGAACTTTGAATACAATAATTTAATGGACCTCAAAGTCTGAACATATGATCATAAATAGTAGAATTAAGACTTATAAAATGAAAAAACAAAAAATTAAGATGAGCCCTATAAACCGAAAAAGAGAGAGTACCGAAGGAAAAAAAATAAGCGTTGATTTGTCTCATGGATTGTCCTATCTTTTTCAGTTTTTGAAGTTGTCAAATCGATGTTTATGTGTCTTACAACTTTACAATTTATAATTTCATAAATGAGATACGTACTGTATTTATTTTAAAAAGGACCCGGCAGGGCTGCGCGCGACGGTCCCCACCCATCCTTTGGCCCTCGTGCGCCGTGAGTCATCGTTGGACCCTAGCGCTTCGTCTCGTCTATCCACACCTGGACGACCCAATCGCTCCGCCGCTTTCGCCGGCGTCACCTCCTCCGCGCATCCGAGGACCCACCGCCGGCGGTCGTGCCTCGTGCGGCCACACGGCCGGTACCACGCCGGCACGCTCCCAAAGCCTTGTGGAGAACGGAGACCAGGCCAGCCGCGCACCCGAGCGCGCTCGCTTCACGAGTGCACCGCGCGCGTACAGCAGCAGCACGCAGATTCTAGGGGGCACTTGCACCGGGGGAACGGGCCGAAAATGGAAGGAGAATGACGGTGCACGCACGCACGTACGACCGGTTACGAGATAAAGCCGGGATGATAGGAGAGGAAAGCAACCGGCCGGTACGTTCTGGCAGGCATATTCGGCCGGATAACAGCCGCGCTCGTCAAGTGGCGGGCGAGATCCGCACGCCATCGTTTGTCCCGGTGCATGGATCGCGTACGTACGGACGCCACGACGTCGACGGTCCGGGCTGTGTTTTTAATCACATCCGTTTTTTTGAACCAATCACATTCGTTTTAGCAAAAAGGAGGTTGATTAGTCAGTTACATTCCTGTTACGAAACTACGCACCTGCTTCTTCTTCCAAATGTTTGCTCTGCACTTGCACATAATCGGTCAATGGCTTGCAAGGTGGTGTTGTTATTATTTTCTTGCCCCAAGTATGCGTACAATAAATAGGTTAGGTAGATGCGGTTGGGCAACAAGAAAAGACAACGCTCTCACAGGCTTTTATTACGCCCAACAACTCACTATTCCTGCGACGAAAAGGGCTTTCGACACCATGACGCGTGGGCCCGCCGCGCGTAACTTCCACCAGGCCCCACCGCGCCAGCGCCTCACGGTTCAGAATTTGCCAAGTCTTTTCAGTAATAATGCAACTCCCGAATTAAAAATTTATAATCGGCGACCTTGACGCGGACGACAACTGCAGAGGCAGGCAGCTCGGGCGATCACTCTCTCTGCGCGACGTGGCGGCATGTTCATTCCTTCCTCGGACTCCCGCGGCCACGCCCACTCCTCAATGACAGGTGACCCCGGAAACCCACACGGCCCACACGTCAGTACCACAGGCGAGCAGGCGCGGCGCCGAGGCGGATCGTGACGACGACCCACGTGCGCTCCGCGTGCGTGCGAACGACGGGCTCACTTATAAATCCGGCCCTCAGCGCCCGCCTATCCCCTCTTCCGCCCCCGGTCGGTCTCCCCAAAATTCCAACCTCCCTCATCGACCCGCGACGGCGACGCGCGACCCCCGGGAGGCGAACGAGCTCGCCGGAGAGAAGCGGCCGAGCCCAGTCGCGGTGAGTACCCGCCCCACGCGCTCCCTCTCTGATCGGATGATTCGGATCCAGTTCGATTTGGCCCACCTTTTTCCTCTGGGAACGGGAAACTTCGCTTTTACTGCTCGCGGCGTAAGTTTCCTGGAGTTTTCCCCGTTGAAGCAAGAGGAGGCGATTGTTCTCGGCTTGGGAATCGGGGGCGCTGTGGGTTTTGCTTCGCTTAGGAAAATGCCCGCAGTTGTTATGGACTCTTCAGCATTTTCTGTATTTTCTGTTTGAATGTCTTAGCTCACGAGCAGCACGAGCTTTTACATTAATTGTTAATTATCGCGAAAATGTTGGACCGATAGATCTCAGGACACTTGGAAGTTCCAACTCAAATGACAATAGTACTACTAGCAATTATATCACGAAATACCAAATACGGAGTACTACAATTTAGAAATCCCGAAATACTGCTCAAATACACAGACGAAAAACTGAAAAAAAAGGCCCGACACGTTTATTTCTTCTTCCATATATGGTGCGAAAACAGCTCGGGAAACTTTCTCTGAAAAATACCCCCACTCCGGCCTGGCCTCTTCTTCTCCGCTCCTCCCTTCCCCCCGTTTCCCACGGAACGGTGGCGACAGGCCTTCGCCGTCTTCGTTCCACCGAAGCGCGCGGGCCGCCTCGAAGGTATCGCCCACGGTCCTCCTCCGCCCTCCTCGCCCAGCGCGGAGCCGAGATCTATCCGTATCCGGGCTTGGATTGAATTTTCTTCCGGTTGGTGACGAACCCTAGGTCGCTTGGATTGTTGCGAGAGTTTTGTTCCGGTCGAATTTCATCTCCAATCCATCCACTCTCTTGCGGATTTTTGATGGATATAATCTTATGCTGATGTTCATTTCATTGATTGCAGAAATTGATGTCCCGACTGGAGGAATCGAGCAGCCAGGGTTTGGATCACTGAGTGTTTGATGCGTGCGATCGAGGGCTCCTGCAGATATGGACGTGGTGGGAATGGTGGGGCGTGGGGTGGGGCGTGTCCTCTCGCAGGGCATGTACTCCGTCGCGACGCCCTTCCACCCTTTCGGCGGCGCCGTCGACATCATCGTGGTTGAGCAGCCCGACGGCTCCTACCGCAGCACGCCCTGGTATGTCCGGTTCGGCAAGTTCCAGGGTGTTCTCAGGCGTAATGAGAAGGTCGTCACCATCGCCGTCAATGGTGTGGATGCCACCTTCCACATGCTGCTTGACAACTCTGGCCAAGCCTACTTCATGCGAGAGCTTATGCCTGGTGGCGAGGACTCTGAAACTGCTGCAGAAGAAGCTGTCAACGAGCCTGAAACTCCTCTGCGTAGTAAGAGTGACGGGGAGCTTTACATTGGCACAGATGGCCAGTTGGTCAACCCAGAGTTGAATGAGGACCAGGAAGAACAAAGCGGAGAGGAGTTTGATTCATATGGCTATACCAAATTGGAGGAAGCACAAGAATTGGCAAATCAAGCTGGTGGGGGAAATTCAGAGATGCTGTTGGTTAGTGTCAACGGGTGTGTTCTAACTGCCCCCATTTCTAAAACGGAGGAGAACATGGAGGGTGTGCAACTAAGTGACCCGCAGTTCCATTTGGGTCCTGGGGAGAGCTCGAGTGGTGACCTCAGCCGCGGTGGCGAGGTGTGGGAATCTGGCATTTTGGATGGTTTATACATACCAGAGGAAAAGGTTAAGTTTGATTCTGAACATCCATCAGAGCCTTTGGAGGAGCTTCGGGAGGTGTCAATTTTGAAGGATGAGTCACATGACATCGAAGTTAATGAATATGAAAGCCTGCATGTGTCTGTTAATGAAGGCCAGACCTGTGTTTCATTTATCAACGAAGAGGAGGTTCAGAGTATGTCACCGTCAGACAACAATGGTCCGAATTATCAACCTTTGGTCGTGGAAGATGAAGGTCATGAAGTTTCAGGGAACAATGGTGAGGGCTGTCAACCCTTTCCCAATAATGATGAAGTTCTTGATGAGCCGGAGAACAATGCTGCTGCTCATCAACCATTGACCAATGAAGATGAGACTTGTGATATTGCACTGGTTCAGAACAACGAGGCCTGCAAGTCACCGTCTAAGGTAGACGAGGTTTGTGATGCCAGCAATGAGATTGTTGAGGATGAGGTTCAAGGTTTACCACAGTCAGGGAACAATGGTCCGGATTATCAGCCGCTGAATGTGGAAGATGAGGCTAATGATATTACGGGGATCAATGATGAGGTTGATCCCCTCTTGCCCAATAAAGAAGAGTCCCTTGATATCTCGGAGAACAATGAAGAGGGTTCTCAACCCTTGACCAATGAAAATGATATTACAGGGAGCAGTGATGAGGTTGATCCCCTCTTGCCCAGTAAAGAAGAGTCCCTTGATATATCGGAGAACAATGACGAGGGTTCTCAACCCTTGACCAATGAAGATGAGGCTTGTGATATCCCACTGGTTCTGAACGACGAGGATTGCGAGTCCCCATTTAAGGAAGGCGAGGCTTGTGATGGCAGCAATAAGAATATTCAGGCTAGTTTTAGCAGATTTGATACTTTTAGAAGTTGCTTGGATTTGACATCACAAGATGGAGATGAAGGAACTGAACCCTTTTCACCTGAATTTGATCATCAGAGGGATTCTGAGCTTAGTCCGAGTAACCGTTCCGAGGTTGACATAGATATGGGAGAAGATGGAAGTGAAACTGCGCACTGTGATCAATCCGATCATTCTAAAATTGGAGCTTGTAAATCTGATCGCTTGCGAATGTCCCCAAGAAGTGACAGAGACAAATTAGGAAGCATTCCGGAGAACCCAACTGCTGAAGAGGAAATAAATAAAGAAGAGCACCCCCAGTTACAGAAGGGTTTGGGTAAGCACATGTCAGTCAGCAATGTTTCTCTTTTTATAAGATAAAGTCTCATAGTTTTTCTTTGATTTGTACTGGCAGGCTTTGAAATTTCTCTGTGTGGGCACATGCTACGGCCAGGAATGGGCCAAACATCTGCTGATGAAGTCTTCCAACAACATCTTGTCCCTGAGGAGGATTTCAAATTGTCTGGACAATCAATAATAAAAAATGCAAACCTTATTGTCAGAATTGACTGTAACTATTTCGTATGGAGTAAAGTTTCTCATATTGTTCTTGGGAAGGCTGTATTTGGGCCAGACTTCTGCGTAGAACCTATTGATGCTATTCCAGTTGAACGACAGGAAACACCCAGTTCAACAGAAGATTCTCTTGGGATGTCTCCAAGCCGGAGATGGAGGCTGTGGCCTATTCCATTTAGGATATCAAGATCTCTTCAGCGCAGTAATAGTGATTCTTCTGAGGATATTTTTCTTGACACAGAGACAGTCTTGAGTCCTATGTCTGAGCAAGCCCCAGACAACAATAAAGACCAGTCACCAAGAAAACAATTTGTGCGGACCTTAATTCCCACTAGTGAACAGGTGGCATCTCTAAATCTTAAGGAGGGACAAAACATTGTCACCTTTAGCTTCAACACCAGAGTTTTTGGGAAGCAACAGGTTCATGCCTCTTCTTTCTTAATCATTTCCTATTGCTATTTCGGGGATCGGTTTATCAATATTTATTCTTTTGCTAGGTGGATGCACATATATATGTGTGGAAATGGAATGCCAAAATTGTTATATCCGATGTGGATGGAACCATCACAAGGTAAAGTTTGTAGTCGACTTTCATATAGTTGGTTGGTAGCTTACTGTTCAATTAAATATTTCAGCCACTCATTTATCACAGTGGCACCAAACTGTCAAACTGTAAATGTTAAGTCAAACTAGCATAACTTTCCAGGCAAACAATGGACTGCTATGTATATATATGAGAATTTCACAATATTAGATATTGCCATGAGGCATTCTTATTATATTCAAGTTCAAGGCAATATTGATCGAAAGATGGTTCAGACTATGTGTCTGTCTAAGCTGAGCATTTTCTATGCATACTGAGGTTATTCATTTCTTGTAACCTTTAGGCCTTGTCAGTTGAATTGGTTCGTATCATCATATAGTCTGGTCCATGTGAATATTAGACAGTAATTGGTAAAATTAGCAAACATCTGTTACTCAGTCTCTGTAATAGGGCTTTGCAAAATAACTCAGGCATAGATTTAAATAGCGAAGCTTACCATTTCCATTTTGGGTTCAAGGTGCCATGCTAATTTTGTTTAAAAACTAGTGATTTTAATCGATTATTTCTCTCATAAGTTGGATCATCACAAAAATAATTTGTTTCCATATAATTTCTTGGGTATGCACCATGAGCAAATTTCCCTCTTAGGTTAACTGAAAATTTTAGTGGACAAGGCTACCCTGGACTAAAAAGGGCAGCCCGGTGCATGTAGCTCCCGCTTGCGCAGGGTCCGGGGAAGGGTCCGACCGCTTTGGGTCTATTGTACGCAGCCTTACCCTACATTTCTGCAAGAGGCTGTTTCCAGGACTTGAACCCGTGACCTCATGGTCACAAGGCAGCAGCTTTACCACTGCGCCAAGGCTCCCCTTCAAGGCTACCCTGGACTAACTGAATTAAATCGTAGCTCTATCCGATGAATTTGCGGCTTACTGCATCATTTTTCTTTGCATTCTAGAATATCTATACATGAACTTTTGCTGTAAATTATCACAACATTTGAATGTGTGTCGTTAATGTCACATTTCAGGTCTGATGTCTTGGGTCAGGTAATGCCTTTAGTCGGACGAGATTGGAGTCAGTCTGGTGTTGCTCGACTCTTTTCTGCAATAAAGGTGTGATATACAATATAGAGATTTCGTTTCAGGTTTCATTTTTTATGAGATTGTACCCAATTTTGAGCACATACGCAACTTACGCTTCTGATGAGTCTTCTCTTTTCTGATTAGGAAAACGGTTACCAACTAATATTCCTTAGTGCTAGAGCCATTGTCCAGGCATATCTGACAAAAAACTTCCTCTTCAATCTAAAACAGGTAAAGTACTCGTTGCCATTCCTCCTGTCACTTGATTTCAACCTGTGGTGATCTGACCATATATGAAGTAGAAATGCATTGATTATCTAATAGATGTCTTTTTCTACATTATGTCTATTGAGTTGGTTATGCACTCAACCATCCTTGTGCAATTTTACAGGATGGGAAAGTAATGCCTAATGGACCTGTGGTAATTTCGCCTGATGGATTGTTCCCGTCGCTCTACCGAGAAGGTAACATCATCTTTAACAGTTGGTTGAATGTTGACATGTATTTTTTCTTAATTGTGGTTTTAGCAAATTAACTTGCTATTTGGATTACTTACATCTACTGGGATGACCTGTATAGTTGACCTCTGATTAACCACAGAAAATATGCTATTAATGATGGAATATTTTCTTCCTTTACTGCAGTATATAATTATTGTTTAGCATCCTCTAACGTTCCCTCTCTTTTCTCAGTTATTCGAAGAGCACCACATGAGTTCAAGATTGCCTGTCTGGAGGTAACTGTCAGAATCAGCTTCCTAAGTTTGATTGCTTAGCATGTAATAATGGAATTATAAAAAATGTGGACTTTATGCTTCTTCTGGATTTGCAATTTCTCTGGAATTAAAAAGGTCATATAGTGGCCTATCCCTGTTTAATTCTCACATGGTATCATACCCTTCTACTACACAAACAAATAATAGCTTGCTCGATTAATTAACGCCTCATTTGGTTTGTAGGAATTTTGTACTGTAGGAAAAATTCCTTTGAATCCCTTTGGTTTGTAGGAATGGATTCCTATTTTTTATGGAGGATAGGAACCAATCCTTCACATTTCAAAGGAAAAGAACATTAGTCTAGACCCAAATGGAAAAATTCCCATCCGATGAGTCAAATGACATCCCTTTCCTTATAGGAAATGAGATGCATGTCATCTCAGGCTTCTTTTGGTTCATAGGATAGGAATATCACATGAATAGGAAACTTGTAAGTTAAAAAAGAATAGGAAACTTGTAGGAAATGGGATGTCATGTACTATCTCAAATTTTATGAATAGGAATAGGGCAAGAGATGTCCTTTGGTTCACATCATAGGAATTTTTTCCATTGAGTCTAGGCTAATGTTTATTTTCCTTTAAAATGTGAAGGATATATGAATAATTCCTATGTAGGCATAAGATTTCATTCCTACAAACCGAAGGGCTGTAAAGGAAATTTTTCCTATAGGAATTCTATCCTATGAAATTCCTACAAAATTCCTCCAAACCAAAGGAGGCCTCACTTCCTATGGTTTTCCTATTCCCACGATATTCCTATCCTATGAAACCAGAGGCCTAAAGGGTTTTCATGGGATTGCCTCCTAAATTCTCTTGTGAAGACTGGGGCATAAATTTAGGCATACAAGCCCACATGCTTTTGACATCTTTTATTTTTGTTCTTTGACAGGACATTAAAGCACTTTTTCCTTCCGACTACAATCCGTTTTATGCTGGATTTGGCAACAGAGATACTGACGAGCTTACATACAAAAAGATGGGAATTTCGAAAGGCAAGATTTTTATCATCAACCCCAAGGTATCTCAATTACACAAGTTGAAGTCATTAATGTTGTGCTTGTGTGATTGCGTTCTAAGTCACATCTTGTTGGCATGCAGGGTGAAGTGGCCATCAATAGTTCAGTTGATGTGAAGTCCTATACCTCCTTGCATACCCTTGTCAATGACATGTTCCCTCCAACAACCTTGGTTGAGCAGGTTAGTGTCCGTTTTAAACTGCTAGTTAGTACATTTTGTCCATAGGTTATCCTGCTAATTTGCAGTGATTCCGGACATAGTGGAGTGGTGTTATACTTGGGGACATATAACAATTATCAAACATGCGAGAACAAATTCACGTATGCTGGGTATCGTCCGAACGTTGATAGTTTCTGTCCATTTCATTTTGCTGCTTCTAGACTCGTCTTTTGCCTAGTATACATTTTGCGAGGTGAGAGTTTGGATAATGTTCCTTTGCCTCGTGTATTAATTTTGAATAGCCATCAAATCATACAGATATTCCTCACGAAAGGGAAAATGTAAGGAAGTTCATTTAGTAATAAAAATTGTAATTACCAGGGAGCAGTTTTCTAACCAGATATTAGAACTTGCAATCCAGAATCTAGGACACCGATGTTTTTACACAGTATTTGTCAGTTCTAATAATTTTCTGCACAAAAGGCCACATAAGCGGTGTCAAGTTAGTCCCAAAACATCAAAACTGCATATTCAGGTCCTAAAAGTTTGTAAGTTGTTCATCACGAGCCCTAACTGTACAGACCATGTTTGACCCCTGCCTACCTGGTGTGTTGACCATCACCACATCAAACATAGATCCCAGTCAGGATAACTGAGCGAGAAAACATTTTGCATAAATACCCTTGGTGGGACTATCCTCACTTTTGGTTCATCTCTCCTTTTTCCCCATGGGAGCTCTCATTCAAGGCAGGGGAGGCCCTGTACGGTGTCGATGAAATGCTAGTGACCCACACGTTGATGTACATCAGCAGCAACCGCCGACCATCACTGAACATGGCCATGAGCGTCACACAGGTGGGTGATCTGGTGATGAAGGCCTGTGGGTGATCATCACCAGTCCAGCCTTGATGATCGGCACCTGTGGGTGACCTGGTGATGAAGGCCTGTGGGTGAACATCCTTGCTAGGGAGGCTGGACTCAAGCAGCATCACACAGGTGTGGAGCTTGAGCACATGAAGGCTCATCCTCCCACACCATAACATGGACACGTAGATGGAGCCGACGACTACGATAGGCTCCGTGGCCATTCGGTTGTCCACACACGTCGCGGCTGGCCCTTCCTCGGCGACAAGCACAACCACCACCCCTATCCTACCCCTTTCTGCACCGCGCCACCTTATTCCTTACTTATGGATGCGTTTGGTTAGAGGGACATGCTAGGGTGGCTATGGGTATCCAGCTGGATAGGGATAGCCATTTTTTTTCTGTTTGGTTGGTGGATGAGGTTAGCTCATGTTTTGTTTGGTTTGAAGGATGAATCATGGTTGGGTATAGCCATTTTTCTTTTGTTTGGTTGGTGGATGAGATTAGCCCATTTTTTAACATGAGGCAATCAAATATGATATGTACGTTAGTAATTCTAAGAACACTTTTAAAGATTTCAGCTCCTGTAGGAAAATTAGATCAAAGATTAGCACACACACCACACACAAGTTCACACCAACACTGGCACGAACGGCACCCAGCAGCATGCATGTGCCCACGATGGACTCAAGCATGCCCTCGCAGCTTCCTGCGGCTGCTGCCACCGCCGCAGCCATATGCGGCTGCCGTCGGGACCACGCCCAGCTGTGGCTGCTGTCGTCACCGCGGCCACCACCGCACCCATCTGCGGCCGCTGCTGCCGCCAAATCTTAAGTGGGAGAGAAAGGATAGGAAGGAGACATGGTCGATGCACTGATCTTGAAGTTGCCCGCCTCCTTGCAGCCACCGGCACTGACGGGGAAGGAGAGATTCGAGGGAACAAGGGGAAAAAGATAGGGTTGTGGATTTTAGAGAGGTCAGCGGGCCTTTCGGAGAGGTGGGCTGGGGTGAAAGCGAAAAAACGCTTCGCGGGTGCGCGAGCAGGATGCCCAGGTCCGCGAGATCTTCGCCGATGAGCGGAGCCTCGTTTTGAAGGAATATTCCCAGCATTCGGTTATCCCTATCCTTGCTCGTCCATGAACCAAACGACTGGTATCCAGGAAAAATATGGTTATCCCTATCCCTGGGTGGGATAGCCCATCAACCAAACGCATCCTATGTCGCCACCATTAGCATGCCATTGCTATCGAATTGGACCTACACGTCACCTTGCGTGCATGCGGGCCAATCCAATCCTGCCACCAGCACATCGTCTCGTGCATCAAGTTGTTCGAATCAGACACATCTTACTCCAGATGCGGTTGACAACCACCACCTTGATCTTTGTCGTCGGTTAGCTGTCGGGCGAGGACATGGAAGGTCGGAGGTCATACATGGTGTGAACATTTTAGTACCCACGATGAACAACTTGCAAAACTTTGAAGTTTTAGAACAGTTTTGAAAATTTGCAAACTTTTGTGACCCGAATATACATGGTGTGGACAGTTTAGTACCCGCGGCGAGCAACTTGCAAACTTTTGTGACCCGAATATGCAGTTTTGAATTTTTGGGACAGTTTTGAAGTTTTGCAAACTTTGTGACCCGAATATACATGGTCTGGACAGTTCAGTACCCGCGGTGACCAACTTGTAAACTTTTGTGACCCGAAAATGCAGTTTATAAGTTTTAGGACATCTTTTAAGTTTTGCAAACTTTTGTGACCTGAATATACATGGTGTGGACAGTTTGGTACCCGCGATGAACAACTTGCAATTTTTTCTGTGACCCGAATATGCAGCTTTGAAGTTTTGAGACTAACTTTACACCCTTCGAATTTTAGGAGAGTCTGAGGCATGTTTTATCTTTTCTTTCTTCTAAATTATAAAAAACTTGAGCATTCTTCTGCTATAAGACTTAGACACGCCTACAGATTACTCTTTTGAGAGCAACCAGAATGAACAAGTGTTCCACCTGCTCATGGTGTTTTACCATTCAAGTGAATCTTTTTTATTATTGGTTCTGACCATCAATATTAATGCTGTGCAGGAAGACTACAATTCCTGGAATTACTGGAAGGTGCCACTGCCAGACGTTGATTTGTAGTGTAGTTTTGACAAGTACAGCACTAGACGCAAGTAGAGAGCCTGCGACCGCATGACAGGCAAGTTCGTGTAAGCTTGTTCTCTCTCAATTGCCACAGCAGAATTCTGTCCAACCTGTAAAAGCATCTGGTGTGCTTCCAGATGTGCTGTTTTGATCACCATTGTTGCAGAAGCTTGAATTTCCTTGCTCCGACGCAGCTCTATCACGATCATTCATCTTTTAGGTAGTGATCTGATTGTCATCGTCGTCGTCGGATTTATCACAGCCGTGTCCAGAAAGTCAGGACTCTTGGCAATCGCAGTTTGGTACGAGGCAGCCCGAGCTCTGTTAATCTGTTGTCAGCCGCTGCTCGCCTGCGTTGCTTTCCTTGTTCTCATAATAGATGTAAGCCTATCTGTCAATTAGATTGCTCCTGGTACAGGGAAGCAACTGGATACAGGAATCGTCGAACACGCTGTATGTATATGGAATTAGAAAATACGACTGTGCATTTCTGGCCTCATTTCTACTTCCCCTTTGTGCCGTAAACGTCACATGTGTATTACGTATGGGCCAGCCCCTCCTTTGGAAATGTTACCACAACACAGGTTAAGGTATGGAGCTTCTGCAGACCCTGATGGTGTTGTTTGGGGGTTTACCGTCCGTTCGTGCGTGCAAGAGTAGCTGACCTCGTGAGCTCAGCACATTTGTTCTGAAAGCCAAAGCTCGTTTCCTTGCGGAATAAATTTGCGTTGTTCAGTCATCAGCGGCAAAACCTCACGAATGTTTTCAGAACAGGGGGAGCCGAAGCCGGACAATTGGGCAAAGCAGGGTCCAGTTCTGCACCGAGCTTTCTTTACCTGCCATTTGTTCTGTGATGGAAGGGCCCCCAGTGAGTTTGTTTGCCGGGGAGGAACACAAAAGAGAAAGCTTTTAACATGGAGCTCTGAGACAACAATCCTTTCCACTCCTTTTACGGGGGATGAGCTTAACGTTTTGGCAACACGCGAGGCCAAGCGAGTCCCATCTGTCTGTCTGTATGCTCAACTGTAAGCAACCGCACTGTCAGTGTCAGGTCAGGCCGCATGGAGCACAGGAAACCATCAATCGGACAGCCAAAAAAAAAAAAAAACGCGAGCGCTTCTTCAGGCGACAAATGTACCGTCCCGTAGTTTCAAAATAAAATAAAAATGTACCGTCCCGTGCAAGGAAAGGATGGCAGCACAAGGCGTGCGGGCGTGGCCAAATCGAACCAACTACAACCACCAAATATATATGCTCATTCTCGCACGCATGCAGGAGTGCTAGTAAAAGCTAGTAAGCGACAGGACGCGGGATAGTTAAAGCTGGGGTGGAAATCCTTCGTTTGGTTATCAGAGTGAGCTAAGCAAGGTGCCAAGGTGCGACCTTTAATCACTCACCAGATGCTCTGCTTTGCTTTGCTTAGTCCACCAGCACGAATCTTCCACGTTCAAACCGGCGACCGGCCGGCGAGAGCTACCGGTGGTGGTGCAAGTGGCGAGCGCCCCCTTTGAGCCACCCTAAACCCCGGAGGCTCGGCCGTTGACCGGGGACCTCATCTGCGTCTCGCGCTCCCTAATCCAACCAACTTGGCTGGATCACTAGTGCGGTGCCACAAGTAAGCAAGCGTCTCTATACAAGGGTGACTTTTTTCCCCCTCCTTGAGTCGGGACTTTGGGGTCGGGCAGACGATGTTAACGTGATGATATTGTAATTTTCACAAGCGATTCAATGGACTTTTTTGCTTAGTGCTGTGCTAGCTCTAGATGGGAATGGAGTGTGTGTGTAGCAATAGCAGTTAATGAATAAAGAGGGTCGGTGGGCCACGATTTCAACGCCTTTCCTTTTCCTTGCAAAGACAAGCTAACGAAATCCGTCGCAGAAAATAGATTTGAGAAATTCTATAGTAATGCATCTACACTGTACTTTTGCTGTTATGGTAGTAGGAGTAGTCCTTTGCCAAAACCCACGGCTTGTCAGGTTGGTCTCTCAGTTTGAAGTGAAGGATGTCACGTTGGCGTAAGCTGAACAAGGAAGGAGGGATAGGATAGGAAGGAAAGAAGACAAGACGCTGGTGCTGGGCAGCGATGGCAGGCACGTCACCCTCGCACGCCCGCACGCTTCTTTCATAGATCGGCGGCACGACCCCCGAAGCATCCCTAGTTCTTCTTCCATGACGCAGCGACACAGGCATGCAAAAGCACGGAAGCAGTGAGCCCATGCCGTGCCTCCTCTGCAACGATCCTTCTTTTGACTGTTCCTGTGTCTCTCTGATTCAGACGGCCACGACCTGCACGCCACCGGTCTTCTTCAGCTCCGGTTGACATGGGGATGTGATCGAAACATCATAAAATAAACAAACGAGCAAATCACCTACTGTAGTATCGTGTGTCGATCCATGCAATGCTTTGTTTTTGCTTGCATTTGATCTGGGGCCGTGAGCTTGGTGCTCCAATTCGAATTCGAAAGTTTAGGCCAAGGATTTTGAGCGGATTTATACTACTAATAAGTTTGATTCAGTCGCCCGAGGAGAGCAGCCCGGTCGGTATCCGGACCGGCGCAGTGAATCGGCCGTGCTGTACTGCCCATATGTATGCCACTACAACTCGGTCACTCCACTGGTCTGGTTGGAACTAGAGACGCGCTCCTAATTGCCGCCTTGTAATTTGCACCGGTAATCATCAACATCCAGAATTCTACAGTACGTACGAGTGTAGATAGGATTAGGGTTGATAGCCATGCATGCATGTAAAGAAGAGAAGCGTGGCGGAAGGCAAAAGCAAAAAACAAACAAAAGAGAGGGCTCTAATCGAGTAATAATCTCGTTGGATCGTAAAGCCGGTTTCCCCTCGAGAGAAAAAGGAGGAAAAACCGGCGAGGAGGGGAGCAGCACGACACGAATAAAGCCACGGGTGCAAACACGACTCAGATCATGCGGACAGCTACGTTTAGTTTAGTCGGACAAAGCTCTGCGCCAGTATAAGAGCGCCCCCACCCATGGTTGCCACTGCCATTTCCGCTACTAGCAGCTTGTCTTGTCCCAGCGAGCTCCCAGTCCCAGAGTAGCCACCGGAGTGAAGTGTCCGACGCTCGGCTCGCCCACCGCTGAGCTTGTTTGACATGGCGAGCAGGCGAGGGGAGGAGGTTATTCATGGCGATGGGCACGGGCTGGAGGAGGAGTACATCGACATGGACCTGAGCGCCGCGGCGGCGGCGGGGAGGGAGTTCGAGTTCGACTTCCACATGTCGGCGCCGCTGGACAGGTCGGGGCAGCCGCCGCTCGCGTCGCCCGCCGACGAGCTCTTCTACAAGGGCAAGCTGCTGCCGCTGCACCAGCCGCCGCGCGCCCAGATGGTCCAGGACATGCTCCTCGACGGCGCCGCCGTCGTCCGCCCCAGGGGGGGGCCGCGGCTCGGCGGCCTCGCCGTCAGCACCGCCCCGGCCACGCCATGCGAGCGCTCCCGCGGCGTCTCGCCGGCGAACTCTTGTTTCGTTAGTGGGGAGCTCAACGTGGAGGAGTTCTTCCGGGAGTACGCGTCCGGCATGGTTCTCGGCGACGACGACGACGACCTGGCGTCCGCCGCCGGCGAGAAGAAGTCCTGGTCTAGGAGGCTCCGGTTTGTCAGGCAGCTCAACCTCGGCCGCCAGATTAAGGCCTCCAAGGCTTACCTCAAGACCATGTTCTCCGGGAACGGGAAGCACGCGGGGAGCGGCGACGTTCTTGACAAGAACGGTTTGGGTGCAAAGGACCTCTCTGGTCATGGCCATGGCCATGGACATCACCCGCGGGCGTGGAGGAAGAACCCGTTCGGCCATATCAGAAGCAATAGGTGCATCACCGAGCAGAGCACCGGCGCCGGCGCCGGCCGCGCCGGGCACCGGAGGTCCTTCTCCAGCGTCGTCGTCCGGTACTCGGCGTCGACCAAGGCGTCGCCGGGGCCGGCGCCTCCGTCGTCGTCCTCCTCGTGCTCCTCGACGTCCTCCTCGTGCAAGTCCTCCACCTCGTCGTCCGTCCGGTGCTCCAGCGACTCCGACGGCGTGGGGACGGGGGCGGGGGCGCCGGCGCCGGCGCTGAGGAGGAGCAGCAGCGCGAGCTCCGAGGCGGAGAACCCCATCCAGGGGCTCATCGCCTACTGCAAGAAGTCTCAGCAGCTGGCCTCCGTGCGGAAGAGCGCCAGCGACGCGGGCTTCCGGTTCCTGTCGTCGTCGGCGGCGTCCAAGGTCGCCGCGGACTCCGAGGGCCTCGACGACGAGCTCATCGAGATCTGCAGAGGATGATCCATCCATCCATCCATCCCTGCCGTGCTGCTGTGATGCACGTTTGAATGTACAATGATGTGTTGCGATGCATTCTGGAAATTTTGTGATGCTGTTGTCACGGTTGTGTTGCTCAAAATCAAATCAACTGACTCTAAACTACTAGTAAAACACCTCTGGTTAGTAGTACAAGTAGATTCCTGTTCTGACTCCTAAATCGCCTTGCAGTTTTGTAACCCATCTGATTAGTTGCATTAATGCAAGTTCAAGACAAGAAGCATATGCTGCAGTTTAAAAACAAGAGAATAAGACCTCAGAAGAAGATCTCCAAGTCGAGCACATAATTTCATCAAGAGATCATATCATATACTCCTTCCGCTCATAAGTATAAGATGATTTAGGTATTTTAATACTTCCTTCGATTCATATTACTTGTCTTAAAATGGATGTATTTAATGCATTTTAGTGATAATACATTAATTTTGAGACAAATAATATAGATCAGAGGAAGTAGTATAGATTACATATGAACTGAAATGAATGAATACAAAAATTAAAACACATCTAAATATATCTATTTTTTAAAAACATTTTATAATTACAGATTTGCTAGGGCACATCTAGATGTGCTCTAAGATAGAGCACATCTAAATCCTATACTACTGATTTTACATAAAGATTCATTAAAATATATTTATTATATTTTTTAGTTTTCTTTCTAGTTTGATTGAACTAGAGCACATCTAGATGTGTCCTAGACAAAACCTTATAATTATGAACGGAGAGTGTCGGGTTCGAACCGTCCCTGAAAGTCTTACATGCCGACACTCCTCACTGAATTACTTACTTACCGAATCTCGTCTTTCTCTCGGCGCCGAGGAATGTGCAAGCGACGTCAACATTATTCATTTATTCCCCACTGCTTTTGCATCAAACTCGCATTTTCTTCATGTCACTATAAGTTCTTCACCCTTAGCGGCTAGCGGCAAATCACCAAGATACGACAGGCCAAAGCAAAGATCGCCCGCTTTTCACAGAATCATTTGAAGGTACGATCAAAGATAGCAGCAAGCCATGCATGAATATACTACCATCATCACGCAGCCTGACAGCAGAATCATACACGCAGCAGCAGAGCCAAGTGAAACCTCCCTTTTTTCCCTCTGACAGTTTGATTTCATATCATTAGTTAATCTCCATGGATCATACCGTACTATGCATGTGCGCCAAAGTACGTACTCAGAAAAAAAAATACACCAGGAGAGCAGGGTTTCCTGTTTCAAGGAGGCGCCGGGTTTGGGTTCTATCCAGTGGCCGACACACAAAACTCGCACCCTACAAATTAAGGGCTCAACTTAATCCCACTAACTACATCAGTATAATTATGTAGTATTAGTAGTTGCCAATGCCAGTATGGTGCTCGTTTTTGAAGTTAAGTAGCAGCATTAAGGAAACATGAATGGATGGACACTATTGGTTGAGCGGCAAAATGAAACTGAAAGAAGAGGAGACAGACAATGGAGGGAGGCACACAAAGCTTTGTGTTCCCATCAATGGCTGTCTCGTCCGTGTCCGACCCGCCATGGATCCGGGAAACCATGGCTCGTAAACAAGGGGGTTCTGATTGATACGACGGCTCCACCTCCACGCATTGGAAGTGGATTAGCACCTTTCCATATGCTTGTTTGAGAGGGCCACTCTTTGCTCCATTGTTCCTTTGAGAGGCAACATGAGCAATGTAGTTAACTGCTCAACGGTTTCGTTAATTATTTTTAGTGATTGATCGGCATAGACGGATAATGGAATGAAAGAAAGAAGTGAAGTTAGTGGGCCAACTTTATTTTCAAGTTAAGTAAGTAGTTAACAATTGCTAAACATTATATAGAAGGGGAATGGAAAAATAGAAAAGTAAGGTAGTGGGTCAATTTCTTTAGTGTACTACTTAAACCAGTTCTTCAGCTGATGGACGAAGGGCTTCATACTACAATTGGTAGATGTTGACATAGTTGAAAAACCCCAATAGATAGTAGTTGAATAGCACAAGTGTAATGCAGAAAACAAGGGCCGGATTCCATATTTTACCTGTGTTAATTAAGATGCAATGCAACAGACAAGATCAGCTAGCCCACATCACAACTCCCTGATGAACACCAAGTCTTCTTCGAGACTGCAATGCAAGGTGGGTACAGATTCTCTACCCTTGGCTTAAGCAACACATGATGCTGAAACCAGACCAGAATGGTTAAATAAAATGCAAATCAGAAGCACATCAGGATGCTAATGATTTCGTATAAAGAGCAATGCGTATGCTTGTCACCATCTTAGTTGCCCTAAATCAGATAAGCAGGATCCCACTCAGTGATAAAATAAGAAAGAACTCTGTTCCGTCGCTTTGAGTGCGTAAAATTGCCAAGAAAAACAATTCTTCAAGTACAAACCCCACATTAGTATATGTGCTAGTAGTTGCCAATACCGATATCATGCTCCTCTTTTCAACAATAGAAATACCATGCTCATCTTTAAAGCTAAGCAGCATCAAGGAAACAAGCATGGATGGACACTCTTGGTTGAGCAGCAAAATGAAACTGAAAGAAAAAAGGAGACAATGGATGGAGGCACACAGAGCTTTCTGTTCCCATCAATGGCTGTCTCGTGCATGTCTGAGTCGCCATGGATCCCCTGTTAGCAGGCACACACGGGAACATTCTGCGTAAACTAAGGTTTTCTGATCGATAAGGCTCCACGCATTGGAATTGGATTAGCACCTTTGTACATCCTGGTGGGGATAAACTGTCTCTTGTTTATTTGCTCATCCTTTGTAAGTACATGTGAACAATTTCTCAACATTTCCTTTTCTCTTTTCAGATTAACAATTGCTCAACATGGAAGGGCAAAAGAGATCTCCAAGGATAATGAAATGAAAGAAGAACTGAAAGCTGGTGGACCAAAATTCTTCGCTACGTAGTTAAACCTGCTAAGCTAATGAACTAAGGCTTTGCATACCGTCAGTGGATGTTGACAGAGTTTAATAAGATACTAAAATAATATTAATAGAAGTTGAATAGCACAAGTGTAATGCAGAAAACAAGGACCAGACTCCATATTTTACTCGTGCTTACTGCTTAGGGCCATGAACTGAAAGCTGCAACCCAACAGATAAGCTAGATCAGCTCAGCTAGCCCACCCACACCACAACTGTCTGATGAAAGCCATAGAACTCTTCAAGACGGCAACTAGGTAGGTACACATTTGCTATGCAAAGGTCGGGTATCATTTATCATGTTTTGTATTCGCTTGATGCTATATTTTAAATTAATAAATTATTAAAAATGTTTTTTATCAAAAAGAAAAGGTAGGTACACATATTCGCTCCCTCCCCTTTGGCTTAAAGCATGGCGGCATGATGGCGAAACTGCACCGGAAAAATTCGACGAAACGCAAATGAATTGAGCACATCAGGCAGGCTGCTAATGATTTCGCATAAAGAAGAGCGTTGCGTTGCTTGTCACCATCTATAGCTGCCGCCCTACATCAGATCAGCAGCAGGATCCCACTGGGCGATAAGAAAACAACACCTTCGTCTCCATCCCGTCGCTTTAAGCGCGGAGATCTCGCAAAGAAATTGCCAGAAAAACCAGCGATTCTTCGGCTGAGGCGCACGCCATATCGCCATCGCCGGAAAGAAGAATTCAAAGCCGGAGGGCAGGCAGGCAAAGCAGCATGTTGAGGCACCACCAAACTGGCGTCCATGAGCAAGCAAGCACGGATTAGTTTATGGTGAGTACCGTATTCCTTCCATGCAAGCGCCCACGATTAGCCAAAGTATTTGTTTGTTTATCTGGCGAATGCGTTTGTGTCGATCGACTGCCGTTTCAGTTCAGGCTTGGAGCTGCGCCCTTTTTGATTCTCGGTCTCTACTTACATCGTTTTTCTTACTGGCCAGTCTCTGGACGAAGCAGAAATTAGTTCAGTGCTGCTGCCCTGGATTTCCAGGGTAGCAGAGCTAGTAGATTCTATCGGGATTCAGGGTCATGGTGCTCGGCGGCGATGGCCAGTTAAACTTCAAATGTACACAAGAGAGAATAGTGCTACTACCAATTTTTCTTGTACCACTTGCTTGGGGTCCCAGACGGTGAGCGGACTGTTTTCTTTTTGTATAAACGAGGCAAAATATCTGCCATTTTCATTGGTTAAGTAGGGCAACCATCCGCTTTTGGTCCGCCGACCTTCGCTTAGATCGCCACGGACAAAACTCGCGCCCTACGGGGTGATCCAAATGGATCACTCTCCGGCTTTTAATCCACTGAGAGCCATTTTCGGTTCAAATTTAGGATGGATGTAGGTCCGCGCGGATATGCAGCCGATGCACACGATATCCCCTCCTTGCCTGCCTGGCCCGCCTATTTGCGTTCCATTCATTCCCGTCCCTTCAAATTCCCAATGTCTTCCCCGCTCTCGCCATGATCAACGCGCCAGTCGCCACTGCTGTCCCAGACGAGCCCCGCCCGCGTTCTATCGTGACCGGCACCGGAAAACCAAAGTAGGAACGCACCTCCGAGCATCTGGCCGCGCTGTCTGACGAAACATCCAAGCGCAATGACCGGAGGAAGAAGGCCAGGGCGGACGCTGCGAAGAAGAAGAAGGAGGACGAGATGGTCGCGGCAATCACCGTGGCTGCGGCCTCGCATCATGGTGTCCTCAACGCCATGCTCGTGATGTCGTCATCTCCGGGCTTGGCCGCTGTCATGGCAGCGGCTTCCGCGACATGCGTCGTCAGCTCAGTGTCCTCGCATGCTGAACCACAAGGGTGTGAGCCTAGGGTCTGGATCGCCGTCCATAGGGCCGCCGAGCAGTGACCCAACGACTTCCCGCTTCACCAAATCTCCTCACGATGACTCACCGGAGGTCGCCACCTCGATGGCATCCATGGTTGTGGAGCGGCCCATCGACCTCAACACAACGTCGATGATCGACTTCTTGTCCAACATGCAGCGAAGGGGAGATCGGTCGTCATCTGTGGCCGTGCTATCGGAGGGCCACCAGTTGTTCGGCCATTTGTCGACCCCGACGTCAACGCCCGAAGATGCAAGCTACTATAACTATCCTTCGGTAATCATCGCGACCATGATCAATGGGTACACCTACCCTAGAATCCCCCAAGATGGTGACCAAGGAGAGGAATTTGATGATCATAACATCTCTCGTGGTGAAGAAGAGGACCGAAAAACACAAGGGTCGCAAGTGCAGCCCCCTTGGATATTTAAGGAGAGCCATTGTTTGAGGATGTGATCCCCCAACATGTGTTTAATTAATCAAAAGAAGAGGATAAGTCGAAGGAACCAAGCGTTCACAGAAGACGAGGACAAAATGATTTGCAATTCTTGGCTCGCACGTAGCATTGACGCCACCAAGGGGACCGAGCAAAGCGGCCAAGTGTTCTACAAGAGGGCGCACACTTGGTTTCATGAGAACCGTAAGTTTGGGATCGAAAAATTTGAGAGTGATCGAAGCGTCACATCCATAGAGAAGAGGTGGCGGTCAATTCAAGCGGAACACAAAAGATTTTGTGGTGCGTATTCACAACTCAGCCATCGTCCTCCAAATGGACCCTCTGTGAAAGATATTGTACATTTCTTTCTCATCTTTTGCTTATGTTCATGCTTATGGTTATGGTTATGTACATGCTTGTGTTCATCCTTATGCTTATGTTCATGCTTGTGTTCATGTTTATGCTTGTGGCTCTCATGTAGGTAATGCTAGCTTTGCAAACTTTTAAAGTGCAAAGCTCTCAAAGATAATAAAAAAAGACTTGATTTACATCTCTTGTTTGCTTTAATTTAAAAGTTCTACTTATGTTGATAGCATGTCACCACCAAAAAATTATCTTTGTTGTCATTTACCTACTCGAGGACGAGAAAGAATTAAGCTTGGAAATGTTGATACGTCCCAACGTATCTATAATTTTTGCTCGTTCCATGCTTCTTTTGGTGATATTGCTATATGTTTTGATGCACTTTTATATCATTTACAACATATTTGGACTAACTTATTAACCTAGTGCCCAATGCCAGTTTCTATCTGTTTTTGTCCGTGCATTGCATAAAAAGATGAAGAATCAAAGTGCTTGGAAAATACGAGAAAAATTCCTAAAAATCTTTTACGCCAGAAGACTCCAGAAGCCAGAAGGGTTCCAGAAGAGGAGCCACTCCTGGCCCAGACGCCCCTAGGGCGCGACCAGGGGGGACACACCCTCTGGCCGCCTGGGCTAGCGGGGCCACCCCCGGTTCACCCCTTTTGGCATAAATTTACGTCGTTCCCCCTAAAACTCCAGAGGAGGAACCCTTTTCCGCAAATACCCTATTGTTCCGCCGTCGCGATTCCGAGATCTGGATCATCAGAAATTTCTGTCCCGGCACCATGCCGGAGGGAGGATTGATCTCTTCGAAGGCTCCTCCACCACCATGCTCGCCTCCGGGATGCGTCGTGAGTAGCCCCCCTTGGACCATGGGTCCATGATCAGTAGCTAGTAGATGTCTTCTCTCCAATCTTTTGCTTCAATGTTTAGCCCTTGTGTGCTGCCTATCATGATCAAGGCACCTATGTATGAATTCATGTTTTGCTATGTTGAGTTTGCTGGGATCTGATTGATTATGTGATTATGTTTAGATTTATGAGAGTAATATATTTGGTTCACGTTTATATTTTTGTTCTTGAGTAGTCTTTCATGTTCTCCGTTGCCGTTTATTGCTTTGGCCAGGTAGTAGATTGCAACTCCAAGAGGGAGCGTTATGCTAGATGATGGGTTCATGCCTCCCTATGTCTAGTTTGAGTGACAGAAACATAAGACTAGGAAATGTGTTGTTGCCATTAGGGGTAAAACAACGGTGCTTATGGCTGCGTGTCACAAGGATTGTTTACATTACGCATAGAGTGTTAAGTCAGTTGTACGTTTCTTTGGGTTTATAGCTTTAGTTGTGGCTCGCAACTTAATAACAGCGAGATGTTCTAGATAGATACCTCAAGGTGAATGATTAGTGAGTAGATGATGATGAATAAATGATATACTTGTCTTGGTGTAATGCCCATACGGTTGAGCCTTTTACCTTTCCATTAGCATTGCGGTGCGTTTAGAATCCTATCAATTGCCCGGCTGTAATTTGATCACCCAACATAGTTGTTTACCGTATTTTGGGAGAGAGACACTAATAGTGAAAGTCATGGTACCTTGGTCCATCTTCGCATCATAATTTACCGCTTTACTTTTACTTTTCGTTGTATTATTATTTCCCCTTTGTGTTTGACCCTTTGTAAACAGCAAGGCTGGAAAGATTGACAACATCTCTTTATTCGTTGGGAGCAAAGTTATTTGTGTTCTTGTGTATAGGTCCGCGATAACATACGCATCAACAAAATTTTGGAGCCGTTGCCACCTACTTGTCGTCTCTGGAATCCTACTGGATTTATAACCTTGGTATCTTCACTGAGTGAAATTTTCTGCTATCTACATCATAACCTTCCACTTGGGGTAACCTACGAGGAGGTGTTATCTTCACCCATCAAGCAAATTTCTGGCGCTGTTGCCGGGGATTCCAAGCTTCAAGATAGGGGAGTTGCACACTATCATTTACCTTTGCTTTGTAGTTTTGCTAGTTTACTTTATAGTTTTTATCTTTGCTTGTGTGTCTTATATCGAAAATACTATTTTTTTTGCCTTGTTCTTAGTTTGTTCTTTTTGTTAGTCAGTATGTCTAGTTCTTTTACCTTTGGTGTTGCCACCGAGGCTGAAGTCCTCACCTTCAAACAAAGAGGCGGGGAGAGTTTGAAAGATGTTTGGTATATGATTAATGATTCTCAAAGTAGCGCCACCAAGAAGCAATTCACTAATATCCTTCTTAGAAACTTTTATGTTGGTATCACTTCTTGGAATAGATTTATATAGACACATCAATAAATGGTAACTTCCTAGAAGCCCCCATCTGGGAGGCTCTTAATGTTATGGAAAATCTAGTAGGAGTTCCCCCCGTTCCTAATACAAAGAATGATATCACCCTAGCTAACATTATGAGTAAACTTGAGAAGATGGAGGTAGATATGCCAAGCATGGTTAAGATAAATGAAGTAGATCATAGGACTTAAGGGAATTTGAATAGGCTTGATAGCTCCATAAACAAAATTAACAATACTTTGGAGTCCCTTAAATCTAAAGATGACGATCCTTCTAGGATTGACAAGATTAAGGAACTAATTGGTGCTTTAGGAACAACCTTATCCTCAATCAAAACTAAAAAGGTAGAGACCCCGACCTAAGTTCATTTATGTACCTAAGATCCCTCAACCAAAAATTGATGCACCCACTGCTTAAGCTTAAGCTTGGGGATGCCCCCGACACCACCAAGAAATATTCAAGGAGACTCAAGCGTGTAAGATTGGGGATGCCCCGTGCATCCCCTTCTTCATCAACAATTATCAGTTCGTCTTTCTCATCACTATATTTTTATTGCTTCACATGTTATGTGCTTTGCTTGGAGCGTCTTGCTCTTGACTTTTCAGTTTTGTTTTGCTTAGTTTAGTTTTGTTTGCTGGTCATAACAAGTTGGATCCTAGCATGCCTTGTTTGGGAGAGAAACACGCTCCACTTTTTCCTAGAATGCTCATAGTTGTCACTTTTATCTTTTTGAGTGTCTAATCTTTGTTACTAGCTGCTTTCATGTTTAGGTCTTGTTCTTCATGTTTATTTCTTTCTAAGATTTGAGAATTATAATTTTAGGACTCTCTTGAGTTTCATGCTAATCTTGTTTAGAGAGTTGGCCTTGTCGCACTAGGTGTGTATCTTGCTTTGAGTAGGTAATCAAGGTTGCTAATTTAAGTTTTGAGGTGTTGTTACAAGTAATGTTTGAACTTTCGTGTGTTAAGAGCTCAAGCCTATTAGTGATAGGTGTCGTATTTTGGTTCAACGTGCTTATTTTTGAAAACTACAAAAAAATTAGTTGAGAACTCTAGCTACTGAAAGGATCCATAATCTTTGAGGGGTTGTAAAAGAGTACCCTCACGTATCATTTTACACACTACCACCGCCCCTGTCCTGCCATGTTCTGATGCTCTATTTTTGAACAGGGCGGTGATACGTCCCTAACGTATCTACAGTTTCTTCTTGTTCCATGCTCATATAGGTGACTTTGCTACATGTTTTGCTACACTTTCATACATTTTCAACATATTTGGACTAACCTACTAACTCAGTGCCCCAATGCCAGTTTTTGTGTACTGTTGTCCGTGCATTGCGGGTATTTACCAATATTTAAATTTCTCGGAAAAATCCAGAAAAAATCAGCGCAGAAGAAGACTCCAGAGGCCTGAAGGGCGGCTAGAGGGGGGACACCCCCTCCTAGGCGTCCAGGTGGCGCGACCAGGGGGAGGCCGTGCAAGGGACCCACATGGTGGGGGTGGGACCTCCCCCGATGCCCCCTTTCGGCCTATATTTACCTCTCGTCCCGAAAACGCTCGGGAGGACCTTCGTTACGCGAGTTTCACCACTGTTCCACCGCCGCCACGATCCCGAGATTGGGATCACAAGAAGACCCTGTCCCGGCACCCTACCGGAGGGAGGATTGATCTCCGGGAGCTTGTAACACCCTCAGTTGTCTGTAACAGTAATCATCATCACTGTTGATCATCACTGTTGATTAATCACGGTTGCTCCCCTGTCATTACTCAAACTTCGTGATGAGCTTAATCAAAACCTTGATGTAAGTGATCAACAACCCATGCCCCATGTGCATGATCACTTGAAGTCAAACCCAAAGTCAAAATTCTATTCAAATGAGGTTGGGAAAATTGTGGAAAATTAAACCTTGCTCAAAAATCATGGAACCATTTTTGTAAATTGCCTAAAATTATTGTAATCAAGTTGGACAAACTTTGGTAATTTTTGAAGCTATAGAAAAATGTAAACAATTATAACAGTAGATAAATTGAACCATTTTAGTCAATGAATAGTTAACTAAATTATTGGATGATTTGGTTTTGTGCCCACACCTTTTTTAACACTGAGGTGGGATGTAACACTAATTTACAAACACTAAAAACATTTTTACAAAAATAGGGAGGCATTTATTTTATTGAAATAAAGGACAACAGAATGCAAAATGAAAGAAAATTGGAAAAGGCTTAAAACTCGCCCGAGGCAACGGCTCACTTGGCCCAAGCCCACTCACCCCTTGTCTTCTTCCCCAACTGCTCCCTCACCTGCTCCCGTACGGCGCCGAGCTCGCCGTGCCGCTGCCAGGCCGGCCCCGCCTCCACCTGCTCCCTCCCGACGCCGACGCGATAAGGCCACCCCGGCCGACCCCCTGGACATCCTCCCCCTCTCTTTACCCTCCTCCTCTTCTCACACGCCTCGGGGAAAAGCCACCGAGGGACGTCGTCGCCATTTCCGTGGCCAAGAGCGGCCAACGTGCTCACGCCGCCTCACCGTGTTTTCCAGGAGCTGCATCGACGTCGACTACCTCACCCACCGCGAGGAATCAAGCCGTGGTGCCTCTCTGCGACGACTACGCCTTCGTCTTCAACCTCGGCTCCGGCGGGATCTGCGACCGATTCCGGCTACTCCACCTTGCCCCCGAGCCCGCTCTCAAGGCTACAACCTCCTGGTGAGCTTGCGCAGCTCCCCCAACTGTCTGTAGCTCCTCCCCGTGCTCGTAGACGAAAGCCCCAAATGCGCCAGTATGGGCCGCCGCCATTGATGCCCCTACCGAGCTCTCTGGGCCCCTCCAGCGTGCGCTTGGGCACCAACGTGCTCCTGGTAGATCCTTCGATCGATTTGGCACATGGATTCGTTCGCAGTCGTCGCCATTTGGGTTCTGCCATTGTAGCCCGAGATCGGTTCCGCCACGGTCGACCTAGCCATTGCCTCAGTGCGTTCCCGCTCGTGAAACCAGCCCAAATCGACGCGCGATGAACTCCCAGTTCGAATGCACCTAGTCCCGAGAGTTCCCGTGCTCTGTGTCGCGAGGGCGGCGACCTCGCCGGCGTACTGTCTCCGGCGAGACGCTGGTGACACTGCCCGGTGGGGCCGCCCTGTCAGTGGAGTGATTAGCAGCTAATCCACCCCCTACTGACCATGACAGGTGGGCCTGCCCCCTTAATCCCACGGTTAAAAATTAAACAGAGATATAAACCCCCCTTAGTGACTGACCTGTAGGCCCCTGGCCTTTTAAATCAAACTAACAGTTTAATTATGCCCATGTGTCACTGACTATTGGGCCCCAGCTGTAAGTCTTTTTAAAATAAATAGAATTATAAAAACTAGTCACTAACATGTGGGCCCAGTGCCTTTTCTGATTTATTAAAATGTTTTATAAATAAACAGAGGCTGACATGTGGGTCCCACATGTCAGGCACTGTTTTGGATAATGTTCTGGATAATGTTTTTATAATAATAAAAGAAATTCAGTAAATCATTTAAATGATTTACAACCTTGAAATTCAATAACTTTTAAACCGTAACTCAGATTCAAAAACTTTATACATGAAAATTGATCAGAAAAATATAACGAATACGAATACGCTATCCATATGTATATCACACCCCTCTAACACAACGAACATCGAACCGTCCCCCTTCGGACCGTCTGTCCGATAAACTGTCCGGTACTGTTAGAGTGCCCGGATGAATTTATTCCGAACACGAATGTTTCTCAGAATAGATCAACTAGCACGGATACACCCCCTTATGTTTGTCCGGTACCCACGACACCTCCGGCTTGATCCTTCCCCCCCTTCGGACACCCTGTCCGGTAATCACCCGGAGCCGGTAGTTCATCCTCAGATGAATTTCCGTTCCGAGCAACGTGCATTGCACTGCGTTAGAACACCGTTAACATTTCATCTGTCATGTCATGCATCTGTTTGTATATGCTTGCTGTGTATTTACTGTTTCTTCCCCCCTTAATCTCCTGTAGACCCCGCTGCTGCCGTCGACTACACCGCTGCTGGGTACGACTACTTCGTCGACGACCCTACCCCTACCGTCGAGCTTCCAGGAAAGCAGAGCCATTCTCTTCCCCAGATATCGCCTATCTTTCCGTACTTTCTTGCACTAGGCATTGTTACTGCTGCTGTTACGTTGCTTACCTATTCAATTGCATAACCTGTCATTGTCGCCCCTTGATGTGCCTTCCTTTATCCTATGCTGCCTATTATTATTATTATGCATTATTCAGCAGTGAGCCCTGCGCATTGTTAGCTAGGATTAGATAGAGGGCCGTGATCACTCAGGGGAGTGAACGCAGGAACACATATTATAACTGCACAGGTACGGTACAATGCAGACACCGCCTCAGGCCCCTAGCTCGGCTCTGCCGAGCCACCATCAAGTGTGAGCTATCAAGGAGTAATCCTTGTACTCCACTCGTTGCTGACTCTGTATAGCCGCTCTAGGTACCTGAGCAACAGTTGTCCTTCAGGTAAGAAGTCGGGCGACCCAACGGTGCCCGCGAGAGGTATTGCGACGGGACGACAGGGAGGGCACGACCAGTGTACCGGTGTGCTTGGCCCCTGATCGTTGGCCGTGAGAGTTACCAAACCACGAAAGTCGAGCTCCTCCAGGAGCACACGCGAGACAAGGTAAGGAGACGGTTCACCTTGTTGGTAACCGCAGTGACTTGGTGGGACGACAGGGGCAGGCACCGATGTACTGGTGGGCCTGGCTGCTGTCGTTGTCCGCGGGTCAGTTAAGTCGAGGCAACGAGAACGGTTGTCACGCTGGTTAATTAAAATGCTAAATGGTTCAGTGAATGTCTTGAGTTGGCTATATGCCATGTACGCACTACCTACCCGTGGGAATTACGAGTTATGGGCTCCTCTGCTTCGTAGTGTCGTCCGAGGACTCTTCAGACGTCAGCAGTACTGCGGGCTGATTTCTGGGAAGTGGTGTTGTCTTATTTGCTCGCGCGGTGGTGTCTTATTTGGATTTGCTTTAACTTCACCGGCCAGTCACGCACCGTGCAGGAGTACGTTCGGGTTGGGGTCCAAGGCCCGACGTACTTAGGATTTAGACCGGCGGATGGCTTCTCTGTTGAGTTTGAAAGATGGGCTATGAAGTGTCGGATAGCCTCGGTGGAGCGTTCCCTAACAAGGTTCCTGCCACCCTGGAGATTCGTGCGTGTAGTGTAACACAAGTGCACCCCTGCAGGGAAGATTAATCTATTCGAATAGCCGTGTCCACGGTAACAGGACGCTTTATGCTGAAGCTGGATCTTATCACTATAAACTATTATTATTAAACTGTATGGTTCCGGGTTTTCTTCCTCGCTGGGATGTCGAGGAGGGGATCTCGGAGGCATTGTTAATTATTACAACTTATTATTATACAATGCTGCAGCAACTTCTGCTGCATTGTTACTTTATGCTTTATATAACTGTTGGCTGATTCTTACCTCATGCTGCACGACATCGTCGGAAGATGCTAGTCTTCGTTAGGCCTAGCTTCTTACCCTTGCTCTGGATTTCTGTCTTTCAGTCCACTATATACAGCCTCTTATTTCCGTTGATACAATGCATAATGCTTAGTAGCGGACGTAAGACTCGCGGGTATGCTAGATACTCACCTTTGCTTTATTTCCCCTTTTTCGCTTTGCCTGATCGGCCGCTGCAGCCGACGTTGGAGCCCAGGAGCAAGAGTACCCCGGAGGCGCCTACTACGACGTCGAGTTCCCCGTTGACCAGGAGTAGTTCGGTGGATCCCAGGCAGGAGGCCTCGCCTTTTCGATCTGTATCTCTGATGTGATTTGTGCTAGCCTTCTTAAGGAAAAACTTGACTAACTATGTCTGTACTCAGATATTATGGCTTGTATGACTTATGTATTCGGGTCCGAGTGACCCCCCTTTATTGTAACATATTTGTTTATCCTTTTGTGTTTAGTGTTGTGCTGTGATATTCTCACCGTGGCACCCTAATCTCAGCCGTGTACCCTGCGTGTATGATTACTGTACACAGATTGATTTTGGGGGCGTCACAAGTTGGTATCAGAGCCGACTGCCTGTAGGAAGCCACCCCACCACTACTTGGTCGAAGTTGAGTCTAGACTTTGAAAAACTATTTTGCTAACTTAATATTTGGCTTACGGGCCCACATCGATGTCACTACGTGTGATATCTATGGTATTAGGATCCTTTTCTCCTTACCTATGCTCTGGGAATCTGCTCTCTTATCCTTGCTGGTAAGTTTTACAAAATCTGACATTAGGATCACGTTCTCTTGATTCCACCCGGCGTTTTGGTGCTTCTCCATTGATTGAGTCGTGTCGCAGGAGTTCTACCCCAGGTCCCGGACCGCGGATCCCATTCTCATTCTGGGCAGGCCGCGCGTCCTCTGGCATTAACTCCTGTGGCCAACAGTTTTCTTGCGGCGTGATTGACATAGTGGAATCTATGTCGCGTCGTGTAATCCTTACCGCGGTCTGCGCGCCGCCTAGTGAGTCCTTTTTCCTTAATTTCTACGATGTTACGCTGCCCGATTTTCGATTGACTCCGTGTGTAAATGTGTATGTCTTATATGACTACTCCTATATATATATCCGCGCCTCCTCTTCGTTGTCGCTTTACTTCAGGCTTGATTCCAGTATCTCGCTAAATTTTCATCGCTGAAATACCGCTGTTAAATTCTAGCAGGATGGCTGGTCGTGGTGGTCGTGGTCGTGGACGTGGTCGTGCTGCAAACGACCCACCTCCGCCGCCAGATTACATGGCCCGGATGATGCAGCAGTTCGAGCTGAACCGTCAGTTCATGGAGAATGTCATGGCTCAGTTCCCCCAGCCGAATCAGAATGGGCACCACCATCAGCACGCCACCGTGACTCTGCACGACTTCACCCGCCTCAACCCCACTATGTTCCGCAACACTGTTCAGCCGTTGGATGCTGATGACTGGCTTCGCGACATCACGCACGAGCTGGAGTCTGCTAATGTCGATCCAGCCGACTATGTGAACTTTGCGTCTTATCACCTGAAAGGCGCCACTGCTCAGTGGTGGAGCACCCACAAGCGTTCCCTGCCAGTTGGAGAAGTCATCACCTGGGATGAATTTCAGTCTGCCTTTCGCGCACGCTACATTCCTCAGGGGATCATGGATCATAAGGCGGAAGAATTCCGCAACCTTACTCAGGGTGACATGACTGTTGAAGCCTATCAGCGTGAGTTCCTCAACCTCTCTCGCTATGCGGAAGAAGAGATCACCACTGATGCTCGCAGGCAGCAGAAGTTCCGTCGTGGCCTCAACCCAGACCTCAGGCTCGCTCTTGCCGTTCATGATTTCACCAACTTCGCCACCTTGGTGAACAAGGCTATCACTGTCGAGACTGCCCAGATAGAGCACAAGAACTCTCTGAAGCGTTATCGTGACGTTGGCTCATCTTCGGGCGCAACGCAGAAGCGTCGTATCTGGCTCCCTACCAGTGTGACCCATTCACCTGTCCCTGCTCCAAGGCCGTCTTATGCTGCACCCCGTCTGCCTCCGCCACCGCAGATGCCAAGAGCTCTGCCTGCACCACCCAATGCTACACCCCTTCGCCCTCAGGATGGATTATGCTTCACGTGCCGCCAACCTGGGCATTTTTCCAGAGAGTGCCCCTAGAAACAGAAGCAACTGGTAGTTCACCCCGCTGGCCGTGGAAATGGTCGTGGAAACAACAGGACCCCCAACTATAATACTGGGTCTGCTGCTCATGCTCGTGGTCATGCTAACAACATCAATGTTGAAGAAGCTCAGCAACAACCCGCTACCGTGATGGGTACCCTTCTCGTTATGTCAGAACCCCAACTAGGGTAAGTGCTAGGGTTTGAGTGCCCTTTGCATCATGTGCAAAATTTAAAAGGAAATTCAAAAATAGGGAAAAGAAAAGCCCTGTGAATTTAAATCAAATGGCAAGATAAAAATCCTTTTCCAAAAATCATTATAGTATTTGGAAAATTCCTATAAATGATGTTGATCATTTTAAAAGTGGTTTGGGTTCATTACCATGCCCATGGAATATTCAAAAATTCAAAATGTGCCTTGGAAAATTAAAAGAACCCCTATTTGATTTGAAATTCAAATAAGTTGAATTTAAAAAATGTCCAAATCCTAAATGTGACTAGCTACTGGTCACCTAGGATTTATAAAACTATTTGGACATTTATTAAAAATGCTTAGCTAATTTATTTAGTGGGGCCAACCTATTTACAGAAATATAAAAAGAAAAACAAAAGCAGAAAGAGAGAAGACCTACCTGTCGCCCAGGGCAAGGCCCACTTCTCCTCTGGCTCGGCCCAGCCCACCGCGGCGTTTGTCTTCTCCCTCCCCGCCAAGCCAAGCAGCTCGGTGGAGGCAGAGCACGGCCACGGCGCCACCTCGACGCCGAGAGGCTTCCTAGCCCCCCTGGACCTCATCCCCTCGCTAGGAGACGCGCCAAGCTTGCCCGCTTCCTTTCCCCCTCTCGCTGCATCCTCTCCACCTCTCCCTCGTCGCGATTTTCACCGCACCCGAGAGCTCGAGCTCGCCGCCGTCAAGAGTAGCCGCGGCCAACGGCCAAGGAGAGCCTCCTCACCTTGTCCAGACGACGTGCCTCGGTCTTCTCCGTCGACCGGCCCTACTAATCGAGCCGCGGAGCCCCTGGAGTTGACGCCAACCCCACCGGATTCCGCCGGCCAGCCGTGAAGCCCCGGCGAGCAATACTCCGTCGCCTCGCGTCCTCCGGCTTCCCCGAGACCACCGACGAACTCCCAGTGAGCTGCTGCCCTTTTCCCCTCTCTCCTACGCTCAAATCCGTGCCCGAATCGCCGTCCTCATCTCTCCAGTGCGCCGGTCGCCGCCATTGCCGTCGTGGCCGTGCTCCAGCGCCTCCCCTTGGACCCCCGATGGCATCTTCAGACGCGCGAGGTCCCCAGCTTCCTCCAAGTGCCACCCATGCCCCGTCCCGTGACCGATTTGGCAACTCCGGCGAAGCTCCGGCCGTATTCCGGCGAGCTCGCCATTAACCGAGCCCTAAACCCTCCTCTCTCTCTCTGGACAGTGGGCCCAAGGCCATTAGCCAGCTAATCCCTTCCCAGCCCAATGACAAGTGGGCCCCCCCCTTAACCTCTGTTTATTTTAAATCCAAACAGAAATTAACAGTGAGCCACTGACAGGCATGGCCCACATGTCAGCCCTGCTGATGTCATGCTGACGCAATAAACCCTTTTACAGTTTAAAAGAAATTCAGAAATTTCCAGAAAATGCTTTAAACTTTGAGATTCAATAACTAATTCATATTAACTCCAAATTGGACAAATAATATGTCTAAAATTATCAGAAAAATACAAGGATTATGAATATGAACTTGTTTCTATGTTTGACCATTTTAAAATGGGTGAACAGTAGCAAACACGCATATGGATCCTTTTCAAATTCAAATTTGGAGTGAATTTGCAAATAACTTTGCAACACACTTATTTTAGATGGATTCATCCACACATCAGAGGCTTTACCTCAGCTATACCACATCACTTCATGTTCAACCTTTTCAAATGAACTTTCATGCATTCAAATGCATTTTAAATTCATCGATAAATCAAATGGAGTTTGAATTTGCAATTCAATTGCAATATACTCCTTTTAAATAGAATTGTCCACACAATGCAACCATAAACATCACCATTACAATCTTATCCATGTGATTGTGCATTGTACATTATGTTGATCCTATGATTGTCATGTTGCTGATAGAAGTGGAGCCGGAACCCGAGATCGCCCCTTCGTTGAAGACCCCGTGACTGAACCTCGTCAGCAAGGCAAGCAACCCTCCCATTGATCATGTCTATAAAATCCCAATTCCCTCTAAGTCTCTCTTATGCATGTTTAGGAGATCACCTTGTATCGATTCTACCGCATAGTTGAACCCATATCCGATGCATGACCTATCATCTTGTCACAGTAGTAAGCAAACCACAATCCTAGCTGACATAGGAGTTGACTGATATCATGTGGCCCCTGCAACTGTTACTGCTTATTGCATGCTTAGAGTTTACAATGAGGTTGCTTTTGTTGTGAGTCGGGATGATGGTGAACATGGTGTTGATGAAAGTGAAACTGTGTTGGTGAATCCACCCTAATACAAGGTGAACGATGAGAGGCTGTGTAGGAGTACACAGTGGGTTGTCTCGTTGAACACCGCCTTAAGCACCGAGTTCTTGTATGGTAATCCAAGACAAAGAGTACAACCACACATTGGGCTCACTGACCCCTCTCGGCCTAGTACCTTGATCCGTGTCGACGTCCAGGAGTCACATTAGTTCGGGCCTTCCATTTGACATATGCATAGAAAAAGAGTGAGTGGAATTGTTGCATCATCCTAGATATGTGGATGGATTTGTGAGACAGTGAAACCATCTGTCAGAGGTGGTGTCTCGGTTGCCTACATTGTCTGGGTCCGTTTCGTTGATCCGGCCGGACTCTCGAGCGGTGAAACACTCAGATAGTCGACTCCTGGAATAGACCGGTTGTGAGCGAAGTGTCGTGGTGAACATCCTCGCTGTCACCTCTTGAACGGTGGCGAGACCTGGCTGGAACTGATGGTCATGTGTGTGTAGCTTATACCCTTGCAAGGTTATCAAAACTATTCGAATAGCCGCGTCCGCGGTCATGGACTACTTGGAACCTGTACCTGATTATTAGACAACTTGAATGGATACTTATAAAACTCGCAAGATAAGCGTGAGTGCTATGGTGTGCTCCTCGTGGGGAAGTCGAGGAAGTAACCATAGTGGTGTATTGGTTAGAGACTTGGATAGTGGACTCGTGTACGCTTCTTACCTCAAGTCTGGTACTCGTAGCACAGGACTAGCCAAGTCAAAGATGGCACTTCTGCATGTTGAACCCCACCTACTTTACCTTGCAATTTGAGCATGAGTAGTATAGATCTGATGTAAGTCTTGCTGAGTACGACTTTGTACTCACGTTTGCTTATTCTATATTTTAGATGAGAACCCGGACCCCGATGGAGTCACCGACCTGAAGCTCGACGTTGACCTTGGTAGTATAGTTCCAGACAGCAGTCTGGTCCCTCGTGGAAGGGCATGTATGTTTACAAGGCTTCTCTAAGCCATTTGTTAAACTTGTCTGTACTCAGACCTAATATGCTTCCGTTGTATGATGTAATGTTGATCACATACATGTGATCTTTGTATACTCTATGTGTAAGTAAATAAAGAAGTACTTTGTAGAGTTATGTGCTGATACCTGCTGTTCATACTAGGCATGTGTGCTGCGTGTATGTTTATAACATGCATGTCTTAGTATGGGTTTTCGAGACCTTAGTTGTGATCTGGCTGGCGGTCTTTTATACACCAAGTGGCCCTTAGATGTGCGCAGCTTGGGGCATCGCGATGCGATTGCTCGTGACTCTGTCACGTGCACACTTTGTTGTATGATCGAGCCCGCCCTAGACCCCGACTAAGTGATCGGGCTGGAGTAAGTCTATGTAAGAGTTAGGATTCAATCGATAACATGGTTGAGGCAACTTGTCTATGAGTATGGGATTCACCACCCATAAGCATTTAGACTTGTGAGCGGACGATGAGGACCCATCTCAGTTGATCATCCGGCCTGGATGGGATGCCCCTCACGTTCGATGCTTACCGAGAACGGTCTGTGCTTGGCCTTGTCTGCTTAGACAAGCGGGTACGGTTCTCGGCTCTCCATGTGATTGCATCGTGACTGGAATTACATACGCATATTCCGGGTCCCGACAGACTTGGTATCAGAGCAGGACTGTCTGTAGGATTATTTAACCCTTGGTCGAAGTCGAGTCTAGCACTCTATAGTTATATAGTTACTTGGGTATAAAGGGAACAACGTAAGGCTTCTTTTTCTCCTTACCCTCATCGATCTGAGTTCTGACTCACCCATATCTTTTCTACGGGATGATAGGACTAGGCTCATCTATGTCTTACTAGAACATCTCGTTGATTGCCTCCTTGTTGCCGTAGGACAGTTGTGGTCGTCCAGAGTCTTCGTGTTTTGAGTTCCTTGAGGAAGTTCTGTCCAATCTCCTCGAGGTTGTCTTGTTTTCCATCCCGGTGTAGCCGTTATGATGCCGGATTTATTCCGAGTTTCTGTGGATCTTTGCCTTCGCATTATAATCTTTCCGCCTTCATCATGTCTTGTTATCCTTGAATCCATCATTCAACCTGTTCTGATTGTTGATTTTTTTTCACACAGGATGTCAGGTGGAACTCGTAGTGCTGTTCGTCGGAATCGAGACCGTGTTCGGAATCGAAATGATGATGAACCTCCACCACCGCCTTCTGCGGCGGAAATCATGATGGAAGCTGAGAAGAATCGACGTGATCAAACACGCCTTCTAGAGCTTATCGAGCAGAATACCGCCCATCATCGCAATGTGGTTGTGAGCATTCAGGACTTCATCCTCCTCAAGCCACCGGTATTCCGATGTTCTTCTGAGCCCTTTGAAGCTGATGATTGGCTCCGTTCCATCGAGCGTAAGCTTGATACTGCACATGTTGCTCCCGATGATCGAGTTATTTTCGCGGTATACTTCCTGGAAGGTGCTGCGCTTCAATGGTGGGAGAACTATGTTTCTATGAAGCCAGATGGTCACCTAGTGACTTGGCAGGAGTTCTGTGTTGCCTTTCGAGGGTACCACATTTTGGATGAGTTGATGGAGCGCAAGAAGGAAGAGTTCTGCAATCTGACTCAAGGAGAGATGTCCATTCATGAGTATGTGAGAGAGTTCAACCGTCTTGCTCGGTATGCCCAAGATGATATCACCACCGATGCCAGAAAGCAGGCAAGGTTCCGTAAGGGACTTAGCCCCATCCTTCGCCATGATCTCAACCTCATCGAATTTTCCACCTTTGAGGATTTAGTCAACAGATCCTTCAGAGCTGAGCATGGCAATGAAATTTTCGAGGAGTCTCGCAAGCATGCTCTTGAGCTTGCTTCTTCTTCCAGTTCAGCCCCTCAGAAACGCCGAATTTGGATTCCAACCAGTGTCATACCTCAAAACCTTCTCCAGAGGCCACCACCGAATGTATGCCATCCACCTCAACACATTGTTCCTCCCCGGAATGATGATGTGCAACCAAGTAACCCCACCCCCAGTAATTCAGGCAGGGTGTGTTTCACTTGTGGTCTGACAAGACATCACTTCCGACAATGCCCTACAGTGTTTGTGGCACCCCGTCGACCTAGTCATAAGCCTTCAAAGAAATCAACCACCAAAACCATCCCAGCAAAGCTTTCAGCCACAAGTAGTGGATATGTGAACCAAATCTCAGTTGAGGAAACCACTGCTGCTTTTGACGTCATTCTTGGCACACTCCCAGTCAATCATGTTCCCGCCTCCGTTCTTTTCGATCCAGGAGCTTCTCATTCATTCATGTCGGAGAGTTATGCACTTCGTCATGAGTTCGCCTTTGAAGAAATGTTTTCTCCAATGATCATTCAAACTCCTGGTTCAAAGTGGCAAACTAATAGAGTAAGCCATGGCAATCAAATTGCAATTGAGGGTTTAGTATTCCTTGCTTCTCTTATAGCCCTCAAGTCTTCAGACATTGATGTCATCCTAGGAATGGATTGGTTATCAAGACAACACGCTTTTCTTGATTGTAAAGCCAAGTCAGTTAAACTTACCCATCCTTCAGGCCAGACCATTGACTACACATCACCCAGCTCTAGAATCCTGATGCATACTTTGAATGTGCTTCCCCTTCCAGACCTTGAAGATATTCCGGTGGTTCGTGACTTCCCGGATGTCTTTCCTGAAGAACTGCCAGGAATGCCTCCTGACAGATGTGTAGAATTCATTGTAGATCTTGCCCCAGGAACCGCCCCAATTTCCAGACGCCCATACAAAATGGCCCCACGTGAGTTAGCTGAGCTTAAAATCCAACTTGAAGCTTTGTTGGCAAAAGGATTCATCCGCCCTAGCTCATCGCCATGGGGTTGCCCCGTTCTGTTCGTAACGAAGAAAGATGGAACAGAAAGGATGTGCGTAGACTATCGCCCGCTAAATCTAGCGACGATAAAGAACAAGTACCCACTGCCAAGGATTAATGATCCTTATGATCAACTTGCAGGATCCTCTGTCTTCTCCAAGATGGATTTGAGATTAGGCTATCATCAAATCAAGATCCGAAACGAGGACATTCCCAAGATGGCTTTCACTACTCGTTATGGTCTTTACGAGTTCACCGTCATGTCCTTCGGTTTAACCAATGCCCCCGCCACTTTCTCGCGCATGATGAATTCGATCTTCATGGAGTACCTAGATAAATTTGTTGTAGTTTATCTTGATGACATTCTCATCTACTCGAAGAACGAAGAAGAACATGCCGAACATCTTAGGCTGGTATTGATGAAACTTAGAGAGCATCGCCTGTATGCTAAAATCTCCAAGTGTGAATTTTGGCTACCAGAAGTGACCTATTTAGGCCACGTGATTTCTGCAAAAGGCATTGCTGTCAATCCCGAGAGAGTTCAGGCCGTCCTTGACTGGACTCCACCTAAATCGGTTAAGCAAGTTAGGAGTTTTCTTGGCCTAGCAAGCTATTGCCGCCACTTCGTCGAGAACTTTTCTAAAGTTGCAAAGCCTCTGACTGAACTCCTCAAGAAAGATAAGAAATTCCAATGGACCCCCAAGTGCGAGGAAAGCTTTCAAGAGCTAAAAAGAAGATTGACTTCTGCCCCTGTACTTGCACCTCCAGACACCAAAAGGGATTTTGAGATCTATTGTGATGCTTCACGGCAAGGGTAGGATGCATACTTATGTAAGATAGACATGTGGTAGCTTACGCTTCACGCCAGTTGCGTCCACATGAAGAGAACTATCCTACCCATGATCTTGAACTCGCTGCCGTAGTTCATGCCCTGAAGACTTGGCGACATTACCTCCTTGGTAATCGTTGTGAGATCTATTCTGACCACCAAAGCCTCAAATACATATTCACCCAGCCAGATCTTAATCTCAGGCAAAGACGCTGGATAGAGTTGATAAAAGATTATGACTTAGTAATTTCTTACACCCCAGGCAAAGCCAATGTCATGGCTGATGCACTAAGTCGTAAGTCGTATTGTAACAACCTCATGTTACAACAATATCAACCACTTCTTCATGAGGAATTTCAAAAGCTCAACCTCGAGATTGTTCCTCGTGGATCTCTTTTCAACTTGGTGGTGAAACCAACACTCGAGGATCAAATCATAGTTGCCCAACGACGTGCACGAGGTGTTCGCCGGATCAAGGAGAACATTGCTAGCGGAGTTGCTAAATGTTTCTCCACAGATAGTAAAGGAACGGTATTCTTTGAAAATCGTTTGGTAGTACCTAAGAATAGGGATCTAAGGCAACTCATCCTCAAAGAAGCCCATGACACACCCCTCTCGATTCATCCCGGTAGCACAAAAATGTACCGAGATCTACGCCAGAGATTTTGGTGGACTAGGATGAAGAGAGACATTGCTCGATTTGTTGCTGAATGTGATGTTTGTCGTCGCATTAAGGCCGAACACCAAAGACCTGCTGGCACACTTCAACCTTTTCCTATCCCCGAGTGGAAATGGGACAAAGTCGGTATGGACTTCATCACCGGCTTTCCAAAAACCCAGAAAGGAAACGATGCCATCTTCGTTGTCATAGATAGGCTTTCCAAAGTTGCTCACTTCCTTCCCGTTCGCGAGTCTATGACTGCTTGCCAGTTAGCGGACTTGTATGTTTCTAGAATTGTGTCTCTTCACGGTGTTCCTTTGGTAATCAATTCTGATCGTGGTAGCCTTTTCACCTCTAGATTCTGGGGAAGCTTTCAGAATGCTATGGGAACTCATCTCTCCTTTAGTACAACTTTCCATCCTCAGTCTAGCGGTCAAGTTGAAAGGGTTAATCAAATCTTGGAAGACATGCTCAGAGCTTGTGTTATCTCTTTCGGAAAGAATTTGGAGAAGTCTCTTCCATTTGCCGAATTTTCTTATAACAATAGTTTCCAATCTAGTGTGAACATGGCTCCTTTTGAACTCCTATATGGACGACGATGTCCAACACCCCTAAACTGGTCAGAAACCAGTGAAAGACAATTCTTTGGACCGGATATGATCAAGGAAGCAGAAGAGAAAGTTCGCATTGTTCGTGATCGATTGAAAGCCGCACAGTCTCGTCAGAAAAGCTACTATGATCGTCATCATAGGGAAGAAAGCTACAATCTGGATGAGAAGGCTTACCTTCGGGTTATTCCTCTGAAGGGAACCCAAAGATTCGGTATCAAAGGCAAGTTGGCCCCACATTACATCGGACCTTTCCGCATTCTCGCTAAACGTGGAGAAGTTGCCTACCAACTTGAACTACCCCCTCACATTTCCCGAGTACATGATGTATTCCATGTGTCACAACTCAGGCGTTGCTTCAAGGACCCCATCCGCGAAGTCGACCATGAAACGCTTGATCTCCAAGATGACCTTTCTTATCGAGAGTACCCTGTTCGTATTCTTGATTCCGCAGAGCGTATCACTCGTCGTCAGAAGATCAAGTTCCTCAAAGTGCAATGGTCACATCACTCCGAGAAAGAAGCAACCTGGGAAAGAGAAGACCGCCTCCGTGCCGAGTACCCCTCCTTCCTCCCGACGACTTCTGAATCTCGGGACGAGATTCTTTTGAGTGGGGGCGAGTTGTCAGAACCCCAACTAGGGTAAGTGCTAGGGTTTGAGTGCCCTTTGCATCATGTGAAAAATTTAAAAGGAAATTCAAAAATGGGGAAAAGAAAAGCCCTGAGAATTTAAATCAAATGGCCAGATAAAAATCTTTTTCCAAAAATCATTTGAGTATTTGGAAAATTCCTATAAATGATATTGATCATTTTAAAAGTGGTTTGGGTTCATTACCATGCCCATGGAATATTCAAAAATTCAAAATGTGCCTTGGAAAATTAAAAGAACCCCTATTTGATTTGAAATTCAAATAAGTTGAATTTGAAAAATGTCCAAATCCTAAATGTGACTAGCTACTGGTCACCTAGGATTTATAAAACTATTTGGACATTTATTAAAAATGCCTAGCTAATTTATTTAGTGGGGCCAACCTATTTACAGAAATATAAAAAGAAAAACAAAAGCAGAAAGAGAGAAGACCTACCTGTCGCCCAGGGCAAGGCCCACTTCTCCTCTGGCTCGACCCAGCCCACCGCGGCGTTTGTCTTCTACCTCCCCGCCGAGCCAAGCAGCTCGGTGGAGGCAGAGCACGGCCACGGCGCCACCTCGACGCCGAGAGGCTTCCTAGCCCCCCTGGACCTCATCCCCTCGCTAGGAGACGCGCCACGCTTGCCCGCTTCCTTTCCCCCTCTCGCTGCATCCTCTCCACCTCTCACTCGTCGCGATTTTCGCCACACCCGAGAGCTCGAGCTCGCCGCCGTCAAGAGTAGCCGTGGCCAACGGCCGAGCAGAGCATCCTCACCTTGTCCAGACGACGTGCCTCGGTCTTTTTCGTCGACCCCCCTACTAATCGAGCCGCGGAGCCCCTGAAGCTGACGCCAACCCCACCGGGTTCCGCCGGCCACCCGTGAAGCCCCGGCGAGCAATACTCCGTCGCCTTGCCTCCTCCGGCTTCCCCGAGACCACCGACGAACTCCCAGTGAGCTGCTTCCCTTTTCCCCTCTCTCCTACGCTCAAATCCGTGCCCGAATCGCCGTCCTCATCTCTCCAGTGCGCCGGTCGCCGCCATTGCCGTCGTGGCCGTGCTCCAGCGCCTCCCCTTGGACCCCCGATGGCATCTTCAGACGCGCGAGGTCCCCATCTTCCTCCCAGTGCCACCCATGCCCCGCCCCGTGACCGATTTGGCAACTCCGGCGAAGCTCCGGACGTATTCCGGCGAGCTCGCCATTAACCGAGCCCTAAACCCTCCTCTCTCTCTCTGGACAGTGGGCCCAAGGCCATTAGCCAGCTAATTCCCTTCCCAGCCCAATGACAAGTGGGGCCAGCCCCCCTTAACCTCTGTTTATTTTAAATCCAAACAGAAATTAACAGTGAGCCACTGACAGGCATGGCCCACATGTCAGCCCTGCTGATGTCATGCTGAGGTCATGCTGACGTCATGCTGACGCAATAAACCCTTTTACAGTTTAAAAGAAATTGAGAAATTTTTAGAAAATGCTTTAAACTTTGAAATTCAATAACTAATTCATATTAACTCCAAATTGGACAAATAATATGTCTAAAATTATCAGAAAAATACAAGGATTATGAGTATGCAACTTGTTTCTATGTTTGACCATTTTAAAATGGGTTAACAGTAGCAAACACGCATATGGATCCTTTTCAAATTCAAATTTGGAGTGAATTTGCAAATAACTTTGCAACACACTTATTTTAGATGGAGTCATCCACACATGAGAGGCTTTACCTCAGCTATACCTCATCACTTCATGTTCAACCTGTTCAAATGAACTTTCATGCATTCAAATGCATTTGAAATTCATCGATAAATCAAATGGAGTTTGAATTTGCAATTCAATTGTAATATACTCCTTTTAAATAGAATTGTCCACACAATGCAACCATAAACATCACCATTACAATCTTATCCATGTGATTGTGCATTGTACATTATGTTGATCCTATGATTGTCATGTTGCTGATAGAAGTGGAGCCGGAACCCGAGATCACCCCTTCGTTGAAGACCCCGTGACTGAACCTCGTCAGCAAGGCAAGCAACCCCCCCATTGATCATGTCTATAAAATCCCAATTCCCTCTCAGTCTCGCTTATGCATGTTTAGGAGATCACCTTGTATCGGTTCTACCGCATAGTTGAACCCATATCCGATGCATGACCTATCATCTTGTCACAGTAGTAAGAAAACCACAATCCTAGCTGACATAGGAGTTGACTGATATCATGTGGCCCCTGCAACTGTTACTGCTTATTGCATGCTTAGAGTTTACAATGAGGTTGCTTTTGTTGTGAGTCGGGATGATGGTGAACATGGTGTTGATGAAAGTGAAACTGTGTTGGTGAATCCACCCTAATACAAGGTGAACGATGAGAGGTTGTGTAGGAGTACACAGTGGGCTGTCTCGTTGAACACTGCCTTAAGCACCGAGTTCTTGTATGGTAATCCAAGACAAAGAGGACAACCACACATTGGGCTCACTGACCCCTCTCGGCCTAGTACCTTGATCCGTGTCGACGTCCAGGAGTCACATTAGTTCGGGCCTTCCATTTGACATATGCATAGAAAAAGAGTGAGTGGAATTGTTGCATCATCCTAGATATGTGGATGGATCTGTGAGACAGTGAAACCATCTGTCAGAGGTGGCGTCTCGGTTGCCTACATTGTCTGGGTCCGTTTCGTTGATCCGGCCGGACTCTCGAGCGGTGACAAACTCAGATAGTCGACTCCTGGAATAGACCGGTTGTGAGCGAAGTGTCGTGGTGAACATCCTCGTTGTCACCTCTTGAACGGTGGAGAGACCTGGCGGTAACTGATGGTCATGTGTGTGTAGCTTACACCCTTGCAAGGTTATCAAAACTATTCGAATAGCCGCGTCTGCGGTCATGGACTACTTGGAACCTGTACCTGATTATTAGACTACTTGAATGGATACTTATAAAACTCGCAAGATAAGCGTGAGTGCTATGGTGTGCTCCTCGTGGGGAAGTCGAGGAAGTAACCATAGTGGTGTATTGGTTGGAGACTTGGATAGTGGACTCATGTACGCTTCTTACCTCAAGTCTGGTACTCGTAGCACAGGACTAGCAAAGTCAAAGCTGGCACTTCTGCATGTTGAACCCCACCTCCTTTACCTTGAAACTTGAGCATGAGTATTATAGATCTGATGTAAGTCTTGCTGAGTACGACTTTGTACTCACGTTTTCTTATTCTATGTTTTAGATGAGAACCCGGACCCCGATGGAGTCACCGACCTGAAGCTCGACGTTGACCTTGGTAGTATAGTTCCAGACAGCAGTCTGGTCCCTCGTGGAAGGGCATGTATGTTTACAAGGCTTATCTAAGCCATTTGTTAAACTTGTCTGTACTCAGACCTAATTTGCTTCCGTTGTATGATGTAATGTTGATCACATACATGTGATCTTTGTATACTCTATGTGTAAGTAAATAAAGAAGTACTTTGTAGAGTTATGTGATGATACCTGCTGTTCATACTAGGCATGTGTGCTGCGTGTATGTTTATAACATGCATGTCTTAGTATGGGTTTTCGAGACCTTAGTTGTGATCTGGCTGGCGGTCTTTTATACACCAAGTGGCCCTTAGATGTGTGTAGCTTGGGGCATCGCGATGCGATTGCGCGTGACTCTGTCACGTGCACACTTTGTTGTATGATCGAGCCCGCCCTAGACCCCGACTAAGTGATCGGGCTGGAGTAAGTCTATGTAAGAGTTAGGATTCAATCGATAACATGGTTGAGGCGACTTGTCTATGAGTATGGGATTCACCACCCATAAGCATTTAGACTTGTGAGCGGACGATGAGGACCCATCTCAGTTGATCATCCGGCCTGGATGGGATGCCCCTCACGTTCGATGCTTACCGAGAACGTTCTGTGCTTGGACTTGTCTGCTTAGACAAGTGGGTACGGTTCTCGGCTCTCCATGTGATTGCATCATGACTGGAATTGCATACGCATATTCCGGGTCCCGACACGTTAATTCCGTACCTGCTACTGTTTTAAGCTAAGCTAACTCACGTGATGCATCACAATTGATCTCGAAATCCTTTTTGGTGTCTGGAGGTGCAAGTACGGGTGCAGAAGTCAACCTTATTTTTAGCTCTTGGAAGCTTTTCTCGCACTTGGGAGTCCATAGGAATTTCTTATCTTTCTTGAGGAGTTCAGTAAGAGGCTTTGCAACTTTAGAAAAGTTCTCGACGAAGCGACGGCAATAGCTGGCTAGGCCAAGAAAACTCCTAACTTGCTTAACCGATTCAGGTGGAGTCCAGTCAAGGACGGCCTGAACTCTCTCGGGATTCACAACAATGCCTTTTGCAGAAATCACGTGGCCTAAGTAGGTCACTTCTGGTAGCCAAAATTCACACTTGGAGAATTTAGCATACAGGCGATGCTCTCTAAGTTTCATCAATATCAGCCTTAGGTGTTCGGCATGTTCTTCTTCGTTCTTCGAGTAGATGAGAATATCATCGAGATAAACCACAACAAATTTATCTAAGTACTCCATGAAGATCGAATTCATCATGCGTGAGAAAGTGGCGAGGGCATTGGTTAAACCAAAGGACATGACGGTGTACTCGTAAAGACCATAACGAGTAGTAAAAGCCGTTTTGGGAATGTCCTCGTTTCGGATTTTGATTTGATGATAACCTAATCTTAAATCCATCTTGGAGAAGACAGAGGATCCTGCAAGTTGATCATAAAGATCATTGATCCTGGGCAGTGGGTACTTGTTCTTTATTGTCGCTAAATTTAGCGGGCGATAGTCTACGCACATCCTTTCTGTTCCATCTTTCTTCGTTACGAACAGAACGGGGCAACCCCATGGCGATGAGCTAGGGCGGATGAAGCCTTTTTCCAACAAAGCTTCCAGTTGGGTTTTAAGCTCAGCTAACTCACGTGGGGCCATTTTGTATGGGCGTTTGGAAATTGGTGCGGTTCCTGGGGCAAGATCTACAATGAACTCTACACATCTGTCGGGTGGCATTCCCGGCAGCTCTTCAGGAAAGAAATCCGGGAAGTCACGAACCACCGGAACATCTTCAAGGTCGGGAAGGGGAAGCACATTCAAAGAATGCACCTGGGTTCTTGTTCTTGGTGAGGAGTAAACTATTGTCTGGCCTGAAGGATGTGTAAGTCTAACTGACTTGGATTTACAATCAAGAAAAGCATTCTTCCTTGATAACCAATCCATACCAAGGATGACATCAATGTCGGAAGACTTGAGGGCTATGAGTGAAGCAAGGAATACTAAACCCTCAATTGCAATTTGATTACCATGGCTTACTCTATTAGTTTGCCACTTGGAACCAGGAGTTTGAATGATCATAGGGGTGAATATTTCTTCAAAGGATACATCATGCCGAAGTGCATAACTCTCCGACATGAATGAGTGAGATGCTCCTGGGTCGAAAAGAACAGAAGTGGGAACAAAATTGACTGGGAGCGTACCAAGAATGACGTCATAAGTACTATCACTTTCCTCAACTGAGATTTGGTTCACACGTCCAAGATTTTCTGAGGTGGATGGCTTAGCGGTGGGAACCTTTGGGGGTGGTCTGGCATGAACAGTGGGGTTTCCTTTGGCATGGGGTGGAGCATTTTGGTTGACGGGGCACTCACGAGAGTAGTGACCAGGCTGGCCACATCTGAAACATGCTCCAAAGATAGTGCGGGGAGCTGGGTTGTTTGGTGGAGCTGGTGGACGAGGCGGCACAAGGGATGGCCTCGGTGGGTTGTTTTGGGAAAACAAACTGTTAGAAATCCAGATCATACGCTTCTGAGGGCGTGAACTGGAAGAAGGGGCAAGTTCAAGAGCATGCTTGCGAGACTTCTCGAAAACTTCATTGCCATGCTCAGCTCTGAAGGATCTGTTGACTAAATCCTCAAAGGTGGCAAATTCGATGAGGTTGAGATCATGAAGAAGGATGGGGCTAAGTCCCTTGCGGAACCTTGCCTGCTTTCTGGCATCGGTGGTGATCTCGTCTTGGGCATAACGAGCAAGACGGTTGAATTCCCTCACATACTCATGAATGGACATCTCTCCTTGATTGAGATTGCAGAACTCTTCCTTCTTGCGCTCCATCAACTCATCCAGAATGTGGTACCCTCGAAAGGCAACACAAAACTCTTGCCAAGTCACTACGTGACCATCTGGCTGCATTGCAACATAGTTCTCCCACCACTGAAGAGCAGCACCTTCCAAGAAGTATACCGCGAAAACAACTCGGTCATCGGGAGCAACATGTGCAGTATCAAGCTTACGCTCGATGGAACGGAGCCAATCATCAGCTTCAAGGGGCTTAGAAGAACATCGGAATACCGGTGGCTTGAGGAGGATGAAGTCCTGAATGCTGACCACCACATTACGATGGTGGGCGGTATTCTTCTCGATGAGCTCCAGAAGGCGTGTTTGATCACGTCTATTCCGCTCAGCTTCCATCATGATTTCCGCCGCAGAAGGCGGGGGTGGAAGTTCATCATCATTTCGATTCTGATCACGGTCTCGATTCCGAAGAACAGCACTATGAGTTCCACCTGACATCCTGTGTGATAAAAATCAACAATCAGAACAGGTTGTACGATGGAGTCAAGGATAAAAGGATATGATTTCAGAAGGAGAAGACTATAATGCAAAGGCAATGATTCAAAGAAACACGGGATAATTCCGGCAGCATAACGGCTACACCGGGATGGAAAACAAGACAACCTCGAGGAGATTGGACAGAACTTCCTCAAGGAACTCAAAACACGGAGACTCTGGACAACCACAACAATCCTACGGCTATAAGGAGGCAATCAACGAGATGTTCTATTCAGACATAGATGAGCCTAGTCCTATCATCCCGTAGAAAAGATAAGGGTGACTCAGAACTCAGATCGATGAGGGTAAGGAGAAAAAAGAAGCCTTACATTGTTCCCTTATATACCCAGAGTAACTATATAACTATAGAAGGCTAGACTCGACTTCAGCCAAGGTTGATAATCCTACAGTCAGTCCTACTCTGATACCAAGTCTGTCGGGACCCGGGGTTAGCGTATGCAAGCCTCGCTACAACACAATCATATGGAGAGCCGAGAACCGTACCCACTTGTCTAAGAAGACAAGGCCAAGCACAGAACGTTCTCGGAAAGCATCGAACGTGAGGGGCATCCCATCCAGGCCGGATGATCAACTGAAATGGGTCCTCATCGTCCGCACACAAGTCTAAATGATATGGGTGATGAACTCCCATACTCATAGACAAGTCGCCTCAACCATACTATCGATTGTATTATAACCCTTACATAGACTTACTCCAGCCCGATCACTTAGTCGGGGTCTAGGGCGGGCTCGATCATACATCAGAGTGTGCACGAGACGGAGTCTCGAACAATCGCATCGCGATGCCCCAAGCTGCACACATCTAAGGGCCACTTGGTGTATAAAAGACCGCCAGCCAGATCACAACTAAGGTCTCGAAAACCCATACTAATACATGCATGTTATAAACATACACGCGACACACATGTCTAGTATGAACAGTAGGTATCATTGCAATTCTCTACAATGTATACATCTTTATTAATAACTCTTACAGAGTGCACACAGAGATCACAAGCATGTGATCCAACATTACAACAAACAAGCGGAAGCAAAGTAGGTCTGAGTACAGACAAGTTTAACAAATGGCTTAGAGAAGCCTTATCTAAAAACAAGCCCTCCACGAGGGAACCAGTCGTCTGACTGGGACTACACTAGCTTGGTCTTGGTCTGAGTCTTCATTCTTCGAGCTTCGGGTAGAAGCCACCATCGGGGTCGGTGGGTTCATCTAAAACATAGATTAGGCAAACGTGAGTACAAAATCGTACTCAGCAAGACTTACATAGGAACTATGCTACTCATGCATATGTATCAAGGTAAGGGAGGTGGGGTTTCACTTGCAGAAGTGCCAGCTTTGACTTGGCTAGTCCTGAACTATGAGTACCAGACTTGAGGTAAGAAGCGTACACGAGTCCACTACATCTCTTCAACCAATTACACCACTATGGTTACTTCCTCGACTTCCCCACAAGAAGCACACCATAGCACTCACGCTTATCTTGGTGTGTTTTAGAAGTATCCAGTTCAAGTTTTCTAATAATCAAGCTAAGATTTCCAAGCAGTCCTTAACCGCGGACGCGGCTATTCGAATAGTTTTGTTAACCCTGCAGGGGTGTACCGCTACACACACGTGTCATCATTTACCGCCTTTTGCATGTCACCGTTCAAGAGGTGACACCGAGGATGCCACCAAAACACTTCGCCCACAGCTCCGTTCTAGTCCAGAGAGTCGCCTATCTGAGGGGGATCCGTATGGAAGTCCGGACGAGGTTCCAGTACAGCCTCAAACGATGTGTGCAGGGTCCCAAGCCGGTCTTGAAAAGCCGTTCATCCACTTCGCAGACCGTGCCACAGCCCTACCAGAACTCCGAACTACTGCGACTCTTGGGGTTCGAACGGGGTGAGTTACTAGGATGAGAGGGGTCAGTGAGCCCAATGTGTGGTTGTACTCTTCTTCTTGGATCACCACACAAGAACTCGGACTTAAGGCGGTGTTCAACGAGACAACCCACTGTGTACTCCTACACAGCCTCTCATCGTTCACCTTGTATTAGGGTAGATTCACCAACACGTTTCACTTTCATCAACACCATGTTTACCATCATCCCGACTCACATCATAAGCAACCTCATTGTACCACTAAGCATGCAATAAGCAGTAACAGTTGCAGGGGCCACATGATATCAACCAACTCCTACATCTGCTAGGATTGTGGTTTGCTTACTACTGTGACAAGATGATAGGTCATGCAAAGGATATGGGTTCAACTATGTGGTAGAAACGTTATCATGGTGATCATCCTAAACAATGCATAAGCGAGACATGAGAGGGAAGTGGGATTTTATAGACATGATCAATGGGGGTTTGCTTGCCTTGATGACGAGGTTTAGTCACGGGGTCTTCAACGAAGGGGGTGATCTCGGATTCCGGCTCCACTTCTATCAGCAACATGACAATCATAGGATCAACATAATGTACAATGCACAATCACATGAATAAGATTGTAATGGTGATGTTCATGGTACTGATGTGTTGAGCATTCCATTTAAAAGGAGTATATTGCATTTGAAATGCAAATTCAAACTCCATTTGATTTATCGATGAAATTCAAATGCATTTGAATGCATGAATGTTCATTTGAAAAAGTTGATCATGAAGTGATGTTGTATAGTTGAAGTAATGTCTCTGATGTGTGGATGAATCCATTGGAATTAAGGGTGCTGCAAAATCATTTGCAAAATCACTCCAAATTTGAATTTTAAAAGGATCCATATGCATGTTTGCTACTGTTCACCCATTTTAAAATGGTCAAACATGAAAACAAAGTCCATATTCATAATCGTTGGATTTTTCTGATATTTTTAGACATATTATTTGTCCAATTTGGAGTTAAAATGAATTAGTTAGGAATTTCTAAAGTTTAAATCATTTTTTGGATTTTTCTGAATTTCTTTTAATTTGGAAAAAAGGTTTATTGCGTCAGGACTGAGTCAGCATGACGTCAGGGGGTTTGACCCAGTCAAACTGACATGGGGGCCCCATCTGTCATGGACTCAGGGGCTAATCCCCTCTCTGTTTAACTAAACAGAGAGGATTAGGGGGCCTGGGGCCCACTGTCAGCCTCACTGGGGGTGGATTAGTGTGTGGTTAGTGTTAATTAAGCCGGGCCCACCGGAGTGATGTCGTCGGCGACCTCTGGCACGGCGGAGGGGCTCGCCGGAGTCGTTTCCGGCCACCGCTTGGCACGGGGAGGCCACTGGGAGGTGCCCCGTGCACACCCGCATCGCTTCGAGCACGAGGGGGTCACAGGGGAGCTCCATGGCCACGACGGCCTCAACTTGCGCGGCGGAGGAGCTACTGACCACGGCGGTGCGACGAATCCGGCCACGGGAAGGAGCGCGGTTTAGGGCAAACGGAAGAGGAGCTCACCAGGAGCACGCCTGTGCCGGCTAGGGAGGCTGGGGAAGACGGACGTCGGGGAATTCGTCGACGAAGCTCGCGGCGGCTGGCGATGGATCCTTGAAGCTGGCGTCGCGCTCAGGGCTTCCGGGCTCGATTGCTCGTGCTTGAAGACAAAGACGACTGATGCGGTGCGGCTGGACAAGCTCGTTCGGCGGATGGCTGCCGTTGGCCACGTCGGGGCGTCGTCGCGCTCTCTGCTAGGTTACGGGGGCGCTCGGGTTTTCCGCCGGGGAGGAAGAAGACAGGACGCCCCCGGTGGGCTGGGCCGGTCAGGGGAGTTGGGCCTCGCCTGAGGCGCAAGGTAACTCCCTTTCCCTCTGTTTTTCTCTTTTATTTTTATATTTTCTGTAAATTGATTGACCTAGTTAATTAAAATAGCTAGGCATTTTATTAAATGCCAATATTTTTTATATGGCCTCATGAAAGCTAGAGCTAGCCACTTATAAAATTTTGCACCCTTTAAAATTCAAAACATTTGAATTTTAAATCAAATAGGGGTTTATTTAAATTTCCAAAACATTGTTTGAAAATTAGAAAATTCCATGAGCATGGGATTGCTCCCAAACCATTTTTAAAATGATCAGCATCATTTATAGGAATTTCCCAAATACTCAAATGATTTTTGGAAAAATATTTTTATCTGGCCATTTGATTTAATTTCTCAGGGCTTTTCTTTTCCCCATTTTTGAATTTTCTTTTGAATTTTTACATGATTCAAAGGAGCACTTGATCCTAGCACATACCTAACTTGGGGCTGTGACAAGAAGTGACCTATTTAGGCCATGTGATTTCTGCAAAAGGCATTGCTGTCAATCCCGAGAGAGTTCAGGCCGTCCTTGAATGGACTCCACCTGAGTCGGTTAAGAAAGTTAGGAGTTTTCTTGGCCTAGCAAGCTATTGCCGCCGCTTCGTCGAGAACTTTTCTAAAGTTGCAAAGCCTCTGACTGAACTCCTCAAGAAAGATAAGAAATTCCAATGGACCCCCAAGTGCGAGGAAAGCTTTCAAGAGCTAAAAAGAAGATTGACTTCTGCCCCCGTACTTGCACCTCCAGACACCAAATGGGATTTCGAGATCTATTGTGATGCTTCACGGAAAATGTTAGGATGCATACTTATGCAAGATAGACATGTGGTAGCTTACGCTTCACGCCAATTGCGTCCACATGAAGAGAACTATCCTACCCATGATCTTGAACTCGCTGCCGTAGTTCATGCCCTGAAGACTTGGCGACATTACCTCCTTGGTAATCGTTGTGAGATCTATTCTGACCACCAAAGCCTCAAATACATATTCACCCAGCCAGATCTTAATCTCAGGCAAAGACGCTGGATAGAGTTGATAAAAGATTATGACTTAGGAATTTCTTACACCCCAGGCAAATCCAATGTCATGGCTGATGCACTAAGTCGTAAGTCGTATTGTAACAACCTCATGTTACAACAGTATCAACCACTTATTCATGAGGAATTTCGAAAGCTCAACCTCGAGATTGTTCCTCGTGGATCTCTTTTCAACTTGGTGGCGAAACCAACACTTGAGGATCAAATCATAGTTGCCCAACGGCGTCCAGGAGGTGTTCGCCGGATCAAGGAGAACATTGCTAGCGCAGTTGCTAAATGTTTCTCCACAGATAGTAAAGGAACGGTATTCTTTGAAAATCGTTTGGTAGTACCTAAGAATAGAGATCTAAGGCAACTCATCCTCAAAGAAGCCCATGACACACCCCTCTCGATTCATCCCGGTAGCACAAAAATGTACCGAGATCTACGCCAGAGATTTTGGTGGACTAGGATGAAGAGAGACATTGCTCGATTTGTTGCTGAATGTGATGTTTGTCGTTGCATTAAGGCCGAACACCAAAGACCTGCTGGCACACATCAACCTTTGCCTATCCCCGAGTGGAAATGGGACAAATTCGGTATGGACTTCATCACCGGCTTTCCAAAAACCCAGAAAGGAAACGATGCCATCTTCGTTGTCATAGATAGGCTTTCCAAAGTTGCTCACTTCCTTCCCGTTCGCGAGTCTATAACTGATAGCCAGTTAGCGGACTTGTATGTCTCTAGAATTTTGTCTCTTCACGGTGTTCCTTTGGTAATCAATTCTGATCGTGGTAGCCTTTTCACCTCTAGATTCTGGGGAAGCTTTCAGAATGCTATGGGAACTCATCTCTCCTTTAGTACATCTTTCCATCCTCAGTCTAGCGGTCAAGTTGAAAGGGTTAATCAAATCTTGGAAGACATGCTCAGAGCTTGTGTTATCTCTTTCGGAAAGAATTGGGAGAAGTCTCTTCCATTTGCCGAATTTGCTTATAACAATAGTTTCCAATCTAGTCTGAACATGACTCCTTTTGAACTCCTATATGGACGACGATATCGAACACCCCTTAACTGGTCAGAAACCGGTGAAAGACAATTCTTTGGACCGGATATGATCAAGGAACCAGAAGAGCAAGTTCGCATTGTTCGTGATCGATTGAAAGCCGCACAGTCTCGTTAGAAAAGCTACTATGATCGTCATCATAGGCAAGAAAGCTATAATCTGGATGAGAAGGCTTACCTTCGGGTTACTCCTCTGAAGGGAACCCAAAGATTCGGTATCAAAGGCAAGTTGGCCCCACGTTACATCGGACATTTCCGCATTCTCGCTAAACGTGGAGAAGTTGCCTACCAACTTGAACTACCCCCTCACCTTTCCCGAGTACATGATGTATTCCATGTGTCACAACTCAGGCGTTGCTTCAAGGACCCCATTCGCGAAGTCGCACATGAAACGCTTGATCTCCAAGATGAACTTTCTTATCGAGAGTACCCTGTTCGTATTCTTGATTCCGCAGAGCGTGTCACTCGTCGTCAGAAGATCAAGTTCCTCAAAGTGCAATGGTCACATCACTCCGAGAAAGAAGCAACCTGGGAAAGAGAAGACCGCCTCCGTGCCGAGTACCCCTCCTTCCTCCCGATGACTTCTGAATATCGGGACGAGATTCTTTTGAGTGGGGGCGGGTTGTCAGAACCCCAACTAGGGTAAGTGCTAGGGTTTGAGTGCCCTTTGCATCATGTGAAAAATTTAAAAGAAAATTCAAAAATGGGGAAAAGAAAAGCCCTGAGAATTTAAATCAAATGGCCAGATAAAAATCTTTTTCCAAAAATCATTTAAATATTTTGAAAATTCCTATAAATGATGTTGATCATTTTAAAAGTGGTTTGGGTTCATTACCATGCCCATGGAATATTCAAAAATTCAAAATGTGCCTTGGAAAATTAAAAGAACCCCTATTTGATTTGAAATTTAAATAAGTTGAATTTCAAAAATGTCCAAATCCTAAATGTGACTAGCTACTGGTCACCTAGGATTTATAAAACTATTTGGACATTTATTAAAAATGCCTAGCTAATTTATTTAGTGGGGCCAACCTATTTACAGAAATATAAAAAGAAAAATAAAAGCAGAAAGAGAGAAGACCTACCTGTCGCCCAGGGCAAGGCCCACTTCTCCTCTGGCTCGGCCCGGCCCACCGCGGCGTTTGTCTTCTACCTCCCCGCCGAGCCAAGCAGCTCGGTGGAGGCAGAGCACGGCCACGGAGCCACCTCGTTGCCGAGAGGCTTCCTAGCCCCCCTGGACCTCATCCCCTCGCTAGGAGACGCGCCACGCTTGCCCGCTTCCTTTCCCCCTCTTGCTGCATCCTCTCCACCTCTCCCTCGTCGCGATTTTTGCCGCACCCGAGAGCTCGAGCTCGCCGCCGTCAAGAGTAGTCGCGGCCAACGACCGAGCAGAGCCTCCTCACCTTGTCCAGACGACGTGCCTCGATCTTCTCTGTCGATCCCCCCTACTAATCGAGCCGCGGAGCCCCTGGAGCTGACGCCAACCCCATCGGATTCCGCCGGCCACCCGTGAAGCCCCGGCGAGCAAAACTCCGTCGCCTCGCCTCCTCTGGCTTCCCCGAGACCACCGACAAACTCCAAGTGAGCTGCTGCCCTTTTCCCCTCTCTCCTACGCTCAAATCTGTGCCCGAATCGCCGTCCTCATCTCTCAAGTGCGCCGGTCCCCGCCATTGCCGTCGTGGCCGTGCTCCAGCGCCTCCCCTTGGACACCCGATGGCATCTTCAGACGCGCGAGGTCCCCAGCTTCCTCCCAGTGCCACCCATGCCCCGCCCTGTGACCGATTTGGTACCTCCGGCGAAGCTCCGGCCGTATTCCGGCGAGCTCGCCATTAACCGAGCCCTAAACCCTCCTCCCTCTCTCTCTGGACAGTGGGCCCAAGGCCATTAGCCAGCTAATCCCCTTCCCAGCCCAATGACAAGTGGGGCCAGCCCCCCCTTAACCTCTGTTTATTTTAAATCCAAACAGAAATTAACAGTGAGCCACTGACAGGCATGGCCCACATGTCAGCCCTGCTGATATCATGCTGAGGTCATGCTGACGCAATAAACCCTTTTACAGTTTAAAAGAAATTCAGAAAATTCTAGAAAATGGTTTAAACTTTGAAATTCAATAACTAATTCATATTAACTCCAAATTGGACAAATAATATGTCTAAAATTATCAGAAAAATACAAAGATTATGAATATGCAACTTGTTTCTATGTTTGACCATTTTAAAATGGGTGAACAGTAGCAAACACACATATGGATCCTTTTCAAATTCAAATTTGGAGTGAATTTGCAAATAACTTTGCAACACACTTATTTTAGATGAATTCATCCACACATCAGAGGCTTTACCTCAGCTATACCACATCACTTCATGTTCAACCTTTTCAAATGAACTTTCATGCATTCAAATGCATTTGAAATTCATCGATAAATCAAATGGAGTTTGAATTTGCAATTCAATTGCAATATACTCCTTTTAAATAGAATTGTCCACACAATGCAACCATAAACATCACCATTACAATCTTATCCATGTGATTGTGCATTGTACATTATGTTGATCCTATGATTGTCATGTTGCTGATAGAAGTGGAGCCGGAACCCGAGATCACCCCTTCGTTGAAGACCCCGTGACTGAACCTCGTCAGCAAGGCAAGCAACCCCCCCATTGATCATGTCTATAATATCCCAATTCCTTCTCAGTCTCGCTTATGCATGTTTAGGAGATCACCTTGTATCGATTCTACCGCATAGTTGAACCCATATCCGATGCATGACCTATCATCTTGTCACAGTAGTAAGCAAACCACAATCCTAGCTGACATAGGAGTTGACTGATATCATGTGGCCCCTGCAACTGTTACTGCTTATTGCATGCTTAGAGTTTACAATGAGGTTGCTTTTTTGTGAGTCGGGATGATGGTGAACATGGTGTTGATGAAAGTGAAACTGTGTTGGTGAATCCACCCTAATACAAGGTGAACGATGAGAGGCTGTGTAGGAGTACACAGTGGGTTGTCTCGTTGAACACCGCCTTAAGCACCGAGTTCTTGTATGGTAATCCAAGACAAAGAGTACAACCACACATTGGGCTCTCTGACCCCTCTCGGCCTAGTACCTTGATTCGTGTCGACGTCCAGGAGTCACATTAGTTCGGGCCTTCCATTTGACATATGCATAGAAAAAGAGTGAGTGGAATTGTTGCATCATCCTAGATATGTGGACGGATCTGTGAGACAGTGAAACCATCTGTCAGAGGTGGCGTCTCGGTTGCCTACATTGTCTGGGTCCGTTTCGTTGATCCGGCCGGACTCTCGAGCGGTGACAAACTCAGATAGTCGACTCCTGGAATAGACCGGTTGTGAGCGAAGTGTCGTGGTGAACATCCTCGCTGTCACCTCTTGAACGGTGGCGAGACCTGGCGGTAACTGATGGTCATGTGTGTGTAGCTTACACCCTTGCAAGGTTATCAAAACTATTTGAATAGCCGCGTCCGCGGTCATGGACTACTTGGAACATGTACCTGATTATTAGACAACTTGAATGGATACTTATAAAACTCGCAAGATAAGCGTGAGTGCTATGGTGTGCTCCTCGTGGGGAAGTCGAGGAAGTAACCATAGTGGTGTATTGGTTGGAGACTTGGATAGTGGAGTCGTGTACGCTTCTTACCTCAAGTCTGGTACTCGTAGCACAGGACTAGCCAAGTCAAAGCTGGCACTTCTGCATGTTGAACCCCACCTCCTTTACCTTGAAACTTGAGCATGAGTAGTATAGATCTGATGTAAGTTTTACTGAGTACGACTTTGTACTCACGTTTGCTTATTCTATGTTTTAGATGAGAACCCGGACCCCGATGGAGTCACCGACCTGAAGCTCGACGTTGACCTTGGTAGTATAGTTCCAGACAGCAGTCTGGTCCCTCGTGGAAGGGCATGTATGTTTACAAGGCTTCTCTAAGCCATTTGTTAAACTTGTCTGTACTCAGACCTAATTTGCTTCCGTTGTATGATGTAATGTTGATCACATACATGTGATCTTTGTATACTCTATGTGTAAGTAAATAAAGAAGTACTTTGTAGAGTTATGTGATGATACCTGCTGTTCATACTAGGCATGTGTGCTGCGTGTATGTTTATAACATGCATGTCTTAGTATGGGTTTTCGAGACCTTAGTTGTGATCTGGCTGGCGGTCTTTTATACACCAAGTGGCCCTTAGATGGGCGCAGCTGGGGGCATCGCGATGCGATTGCTCGTGACTCTGTCACGTGCACACTTTGTTGTATGATCGAGCCCGCCCTAGACCCCGACTAAGTGATCGGGCTAGAGTAAGTCTAGGTAAGAGTTAGGATTCAATCGATAACATGGTTGAGGCGACTTGTCTATGAGTATGGGATTCACCACCCATAAGCATTTAGACTTGTGAGCGGACGATGAGGACCCATCTCAGTTGATCATCCGGCCTGGATGGGATGCCCCTCACGTTCGATGCTTACCGAGAACGTTCTGTGCTTGGCCTTGTCTGCTTAGACAAGTGGGTACGGTTCTCGGCTCTCCATGTGATTGCATCGTGACTGGAATTACATTCGCATATTCCGGGTCCCGACACGTTAATTCCGTACCTGCTACTGTTTTATTTGATACAGGAGCATCACATTCTTTCTTGTCGGAAGCATTTGCATTGTCGCATAACTTTATGCTAGAAAAGATGAACCCACCGATGGTTGTCCGCACCCCGATAGGCCATTCCCACACCTCCAAGATCGTGCCCGAAACCATTGTTGAAATTGAAGGGATTAAATTCCTTGCTTCCCCCATCGTTCTGAAGTCTTCCACCATAGACCTCATTCTGGGAATGGATTGGTTGAAATTTCACGATGCCGCACTTTATTGTGGCACCAAGTCTGTCCAACTTTTTCACCCCTCCGGCGAGATTGTTAACCACACCACCCGAGTTACCCGTAATGCTGAAACCCAGATATTTATGATGAATGCTTTGAATGTCGCCCCCTCGAAGGCATCGAGAACGTTCCAGTCGTTCGCGATTTTCCCGACGTCTTCCCAGAGGAACTGCCGGGAATACCCCCGATCAGAGAAGTCGAATTTGTCATCGACTTGAAGCCCGACACCACCCCTATTGCCAAGCGTCCTTACAAGATGCCGCAACATGAACTCCTTGAACTTAAGGAGGAAATCGACAAGGCACTTCAGAAAGGATTCATTCGCCCCAGTTCCTCAGCTTGGGGAGCACCTTCGCTTTTTGTCAAGAAGAGCGATGGGACAAACCGATTGGTCCAAGATTATCGGCCCATTAACCAAGCCACCATCCAGAACAAATACCCACTTCCCCGGATCAACGATCTGTATGATCAACTTGCCGGATCCAAGGTGTTTTCTAAACTCGACTTGAGGTTGGGTTATCACCAAATCCGAGTCCGTGATGTGGACATTACGAAGACTGCCTTCATTACTCGCTATGGTTCATACGAGTACACCGTCATGTCCTTTGGCTTAACCAATGCTCCAACCACCTTCTCCAGATTGATGAATTATATTTTCATGGAGTACCTCGACAAGTTCGTCGTGGTTTATCTGGATGATATATTGATATATTCCAATAATGAAGAAGAACATGCTGAACATCTTCGTCTTATACTGGAGAAGCTTCGAGAACACAAACTCTACGCTAAGTATTCTAAGTGTGAGTTCTGGCTTCCCGAAGTAACCTACCTTGGACATGTGATTTCCAAGGATGGCATTGCCGTCACCCGAGAACGTATCCAGGCTATTCTTGACTGGACTCCTCCCAAGACCGTCAAGCAAGTCCGCAGTTTCCTCGGGCTCGCTAGCTATTGCCGCCGTTTCGTCGAGAATTTCTCCAAGATTGTCAGGCCTCTGACTAATCTGCTTCACAAAGGCGTCAAGTGTGAGTGGACAGATAAATGTCAAGAAAGTTTCCAAGCGCTCAAGGACAAGCTAACTTCTCCCCCGGTGCTCGCTCCCCCTGATACTCAGAAGGACTTCGTGATATATTGCGACGCGTCTCGTCAAGGATTAGGCTGTGTCCTAATGCAAGAGCGCAAAGTGATTGCTTATGGCTCTCGTCAGTTGCGTGCTCACGAAGACAAGTATCCAACACATGATCTCGAATTGGCAGCAGTAATTTATGCATTGAAGCTGTGGCGAGATTACCTCGTCGGTAATCGTTGCGAGGTCTACACCGATCACCAAAGTCTGAAGTACCTGTTTACTCAGCCAGACCTGAATCTTCGTCAACAACGATGGCTCGAGACAATAGCCGACTTCAACATGGATATTTCGTATACCCCGGGCAAGGCTAACGTGATGGCCGATGCCTTGAGCCGCAAAGCTTACTGTTCTGAACTTGAGGTTCAGGTGCAGCAACCACTTCTGTATGAAGAGTTTCGCAAGTTGAACCTCGAGATTGTTCCTCAAGGTTACGTCAATAACCCGGTTCTCGAGTCAAAACTCGATGCCCTCATCAAGAGTAGACAATCTCTGGCCCCTGACATTGTGAAGATCAAGCAGGACATCGTAGAAGGAAAGCCCTCCTCTTTTACCATTGATGCCAATGATGGTGATACTGTGTACTTCAAGGGCCGCTTAGTAGTTCCTGTGAGCCCGGCCATCATTAATTGTGGTCCGGATATCATGGAATAAGCCCATAATTCTCCCTTGTCAATCCACCCTGGCAGTACCAAGATGTATAAAGACCTTCGTCAACGGTACTGGTGGCCTTACATGAAGCAAGACATTGCCCGCTATGTTTCTCAATGTGACGTTTGCAGTCGCGTCAAAGCCGGACATCAGAAACCTGCTGGTTGGTTGCAACCACTCCCTCCTCCTGATTGGAAGTGGGACAAAGTCGAGATGGACTTCGTCACCGGTTTTCCTAAGTCACAGAAAGGTAATGATGCCATCTTTGTCGTCATCGACCGATTCTCCAAGATTGCTCACTTCCTGCCGGTCAAGGAGACGATCACTGCTAGTCAGTTAGCACACTTGTATATCTCCCGGATTGTGTCACTCCACGGTATTCCGCTGGAGATCAGTTCAGACCGTGGCAGCATTTTCACCTCACGATACTGGAATAGTTTCATGGAAGCCTTCGGGACTCTTCTGTCTCTCAGCACCGCTTATCACCCCCAGTCGCAAGGCCAAGTTGAACTAGTCAATCAAGTGCTGGAAGACATGCTTCGCGCTTGTGTCCTTTCATTCGGCATGAAATGGGAGGAATCTCTCCCGTACGCGGAATTCTCTTACAACAATAGCTATCAGGCTAGCTTGAAGATGGCCCCCTTCGAAGTTCTATACAGACGTAAGTGTCGAACCCCCCTGAATTGGTCAGGAACTGGGGAACGACCCTACTTCGGACCGGATCTTGTCCAACAAGCTGAAGATCAGGTTCGCATTGTACAAGAAAATCTCAAGGCCGCCCAGTCTCGTCAGAAGAGCAACTATGACCGCAAACACTGGGAAATGGAGTATCAATCTGGTGAATACGCTTACCTCCGTGTCACTCCCATGAGGGGCACTCATCGCTTCGGTATCAAGGGCAAGTTGGCTCCTCGCTACATTGGCCCGTTCCGTATCATTTCCAGGAGTAGACCCGTGGCATACCGGTTGGAATTGCCGCCGAACCTCTCCCAAGTCCACGATGTATTCCACGTGTCGCAACTCCGTTGCTGCTTCAAGGACCCTATCCTCGAAGTGGAGCATGATATGATCGAGCTGCAACAAGACTTGACTTATCGAGAACATCCGAGCCCCATTCTCGATCAGTCTGAACGTCGAACCCGCAACAAGACCGTCAAGTTTCTCAAGGTTCAGTGGTCGAATCATTCTGAAGATGAAGCCACCTGGGAACGCGAAGATCGCCTTCGCGATGAATACCCCAATCTTTTCCTCGCTACCACTTAAATTCTCGGGACGAGAATTCTTGTAGTTGGGGAGATTTGTAACACCCTCAGTTGTCTGTAACAGTAATCATAATCACTGTTGATCATCACTGTTGATTAATCACGGTTGCTCCCCTGCCATTACTCAAACTTTGTGATGAGCTTAATCAAAACCTTGATATAAGTGATCAACAACCCATGCCCCATGTGCATGATCACTTGAAGTCAAACCCAAAGTCAAAATCCTATTCAAATGAGGTTGGGAAAATTGTGGAAAATTAAACCTTGCTCAAAAATCATGGAACCATTTTTGTAAATTTCCTAAAATCATTGTAATCATGTTGGACCAACTTTGGTAATTTTTGAAGCTATAGAAAAATGTAAACAATTATAACAGTAGATAAATTGAACCATTTTAATCAATGAATAGTTAACTAAATTATTGGATGATTTGGTTTTGTGCCCACACCTTTTTTAACACTGAGGTGGGATGTAACACTAATTTACAAACACTAAAAACATTTTTACAAAAATAGGGAGGCATTTATTTTATTGAAATAAAGGACAACAGAATGCAAAATGAAAGAAAATTGGAAAAGGCTTAAAACTCGCCCGGGGCAACGGCCCACTTGGCCCAAGCCCACTCACCCCTTGTCTTCTTCCCCAACTGCTCCCTCACCTGCTCCCGTACGGCGCCGAGATCGCCGCGCCGCTGCCAGGCCGGCCCCGCCTCCACCTGCTCCTTCCCGACGCCGACGCGATAAGGCCACCCCGGCCGACCCCTTGGACATCCTCCCCCTCTCTTTCCCCTCCTCCTCTTCTCACACGCCTCGGGGAAAAGCCACCGAGGGCCGTCGTCGCCATTTCCGTGGCCAAGCGCGGCCAACGTGCTCACGCCGCCTCACCGTGTTGTCCAGGAGCTGCATCGACGTCGACTACCTCACCCACCGCGAGGAATCGAGCCGTGGTGCCTCTCTGCGACGACTACGCCTTCGTCTTCAACCTCGGCTCCGGCGGGATCTGCGACCGATTCCGGCTACTCCACCTCGCCCCCGAGCCCGCTCTCACGGCTACAACCTCCTGGTGAGCTCGCGCAGCTCCCCCAACTGTCTGTAGCTCCTCCCCGTGCTCGTAGACGAAAGCCCCAAATGCGCCAGTACGGGCCGCCGCCATTGATGCCCCTACCGAGCTCTCCGGGCCCCTCCAGCGTGCGCTTGGGCACCAACGTGCTCCTGGTAGATCCTTCGATCGATTTGGCACATGGATTCGTTCGCAGTCGTCGCCGTTTGGGTTCTGCCATTGTAGCCCGAGCTCGGTTCCGCCACGGTCGACCTAGCCATTGCCTCAGTGCGTTCCCGCTCGTGAAACCAGCCCAAATCGACGCGCGATGAACTCCTAGTTCGAATGCACCTAGTCCCAAGAGCTCCCGTGCTCTGTGTCGCGAGGGCGGCGACCTCGCCGGCGTACTGTCTCCGGCGAGACGCTGGTGACACTGCCCGTTGGGGCCGCCCTGTCAGTGGAGTGATTAGCAGCTAATCCACCCCCTACTGACATGACAGGTGGGCCTGCCCCCTTAATCCCACAGTTAAAAATTAAACAGAGATATAAACCCCCCTTAGTCACTGACCTGTGGGCCCCTGGCCTTTTAAATCAAACTAACAGTTTAATTATGCCCATGTGTCACTGACTACTGGGCCCCAGCTGAAAGTCTTATTAAAATAAATAGAATTATAAAAACTAGTCACTAACATGTGGGCCCAGTGCCTTTTCTGATTTATTAAAATGTTTTATAAATAAACAGAGGCTGGCACTGTTTTGGATAATGTTATGGATAATGTTTTTATAATAATAAAAGAAATTCAGTAAATCATTTAAATGATTTAAAACTTTGAAATTCAATAACTTTTAAACCGTAACTCAGATTCAAAAACTTTATACATGAAAATTGATCAGAAAAATATAACGAATACGAATACGCTATTCGTATGTCTATCACACCCCTCTAACACAACGAACATCGAACTGTCCCCCTTCGGACCGTCTGTCCGATAAACTGTCCGGTACTGTTAGAGTGCCCGGATGAATTTATTCCGAACACGAATGTTTCTCAGAATAGATCAACTAGCACGGACACCCCCCCTTATGTTTGTCCGGTACCCACGACACCTCCGTCTTGATCCTTCCCCCCCCCCCCTCCGGACACCCTGTCCGGTAATCACCCGGAGCCGGTAGTTCATCCTCAGATGAATTTCCGTTCTGAGCAACGTGCATTGCACTGCGTTAGAACACCGTTAACATTTCATCTGTCATGTCATGCATCTGTTTGTATATGCTTGTTGTGTATTTACTGTTTCTTCCCCCCTTAATCTCCGGTAGACCCCGCTGTTGCCGTCGACTACACCGCTGCTGGGTACGACTACTTCGTCGACGACCCTACCCCTATCGTCGAGCTTACAGGCAAGCAGAGCCATTCTCTTCCCCAGATATCGCCTATCTTTCCGTACTTTCTTGCACTAGGCATTGTTACTGCCGCTGCACGTTCCTTACCTATTCAATTGCAGAACCTGTCATTGTCGCCCCTTGATGTGCCTTCCTTTATCCTATGCTGCCTATTATTATTATTATTATGCATTATTCAACAGTGAGCCCTGCGCATTGTTAGCTAGGATTAGATAGAGGGTCGTGATCACTCAGGGGAGTGAACGCGGGAACAAATATTATAACTGCACAGGTACGGTACAATGCAGACACCGCCTCAGGCCCCTAGCTCGGCTCTACCGAGCCACCATCAAGTGTGAGCTATCAAGGAGTAATCCTTGTACTCCACTCGTTGCTGACTCTGTATAGCCGCTCTAGGTACCTGAGAAACAGTTGTCCTTCAGGTAAGAAGTCGGGCGACCCAACGGTGCCCGCGAGAGGTATTGCGACGGGACGACAGGGAGGGCACGACCAGTGTACCGGTGTGCTTGGCCCCTGATCGTTGGCCGCGAGAGTTACCAAACCACAAAAGTCGAGCTCCTCCAGGAGCACACGCGAGACAAGGTAAGGAGACGGTTCACCTTGTTGGTAACCGCAGTGACTTGGTGGGACGACAGGGGAAGGCACGGATGTACTGGTGGGCCTGGCTGCTGTCGTTGTCCGCGGGTCAGTTAAGTCGAGGCAACGATAACGGTTGTCACACAGGTTAATTAAAATTCTAAATGGTTCAGTGAATGTCTTGAGTTGGCTATATGCCATGTACGCACTACCTACCCGTGGGAATTACGAGTTATGGGCTCCTCTGCTTCGTAGTGTCGTCCGAGGACTCTTCAGACGTCAGCAGTACTGCGGGCTGATTTCCGGGAAGTGGTGTTGTCTTATTTGCTCGCGCGGTGGTGTCTTATTTGGATTTGCTTTAACTTCACCGGCCAGTCACGCACCGTGCAGGAGTACGTTCGGGTTAGGGTCCAAGGCCCGGCGTACTTAGGATTTAGACCAGCGGATGGCCTCTCTGTTGAGTTTGAAAGATGGGCTATGAAGTGTCGTATAGCCTCGGTGGAGTGTTCCCTAACAAGGTTCCCGCCACCCTGGAGATCCGTGCGTGTAGCGTAACACAAGTGCACCCCTGCAGCTTCTTACCCTTGCTCTGGATTTCTGTCTTTCAGTCCACTATATACAGCCTCTTCTTTCCGTTGATACAATGCATAATTCTTAGTAGCGGACGTAAGACTCGCGGGTATGCTAGATACTCACCTTTGCTTTATTTCCCCTTTTTCGCTTTGCCTGATCGGCCGCTGCAGCCGACGTTGGAGCCCAGGAGCAGGAGTAACCCGGAGGCGCCTACTACGACGTCGAGTTCCCCGTTGACCAGGAGTAGTTCGGTGGATCCCAGGCAGGAGGCCTCGCCTTTTCGATCTGTATCTCTGATGTGATTTGTGCTAGCCTTCTTAAGGCAAAACTTGACTAACTATGTCTGTACTCAGATATTATGGCTTGTATGACTTATGTATTCAGGTCCGCGTGACCCCCCCTTTATTGTAACATATTTGTTTATCCTTTTGTGTTTAGTGTTGTGCTGTGATATTCTCACCGTAGCACCCTAATCTCAGCCGTGTACCCTGCATGTATGATTACTGTACACGGATTGATTTTGGGGGCGTCACAGAGCTTCTCCACCACCATGGGCGCTTCCCGGATGTGCCGTGAGTAGTTGATAGGGCATATTTCCCCTTGATTGGTTTTAGTGATTGATGACAATACATTTGCGGATTAACCGTGTGTCAATAAGCATTTCAGATAATTATGGTCATGGCACAAGACGGTTAGGTTCCCTCTGTTGATGGAGCGTGAAGACGGAGTTTCCTTTCGATCTATTTTTTGCTATATTGAGTCATAGGAAAACCGTACTATCAAGAGGGGATCCGCTATGGAATGGCGGGTGGAATCATCACACATACACACTCTCTGCACCCACATTCTTTTCTTTGCGTCGTGGAGGAGTTTGGCATGGTGGGATTGGCTCCCTGGGTCTACCAGGGCGGTAGTACCGCTTGGGGTTGAGGTAGTAACGCTGCACGATTGTACCGCGGCTAGTACCGCACCCACTACCGTATATCCCCTGGATAGGGCGGTAGTGGGGAACGGTACTGAGCCTCGGTACTACCGCGGAGCGGTAGTACCGCTGCGTGGTAGTACCGCGGCTAGTACCGCACCCACTATCGTATATCCTCTAGATAGAGCGGTAGTGGGGCACGGTACTGAGCCTCAGTACTACCGCGGAGCGGTAGTACCGCGCCCCCTTGCGGTAGTACCGCGGCTAGTACCGCACCCACTACCGTATATCCCCGGGATATGGAGGTTGTGGGGCACGGTACTGACCCTCAGTACTACCGCGGAGCGGTAGTACCGCGCCCCCTTGCGGTAATACCGCATCACGGTAGTACCGCTCCTAGAGCGGTAGTATCATGGTTGGTGGAGGTCCAACGGCTGTTTTAGCCCCCCCCCCTATAAAAGGGGGTCTTCTTCTCCATTGTACCTTACCTCATTTATTGCTCTCACCTCCATTGACGCCCAAGATCCATTCTTGCCCGATCTCCCTCCCTAGCCATCAAAACTTATTGATTCCCTAGGGTTTGGAAGAGGAGGCCCCGATCTACACTTCCACCAAAGGATATTTGATTCCCCCCATTAATCCCTTGTGGATCTTGTTACTCTTGGGCGCGTTGGTGCCCTAGACAGAAGAGGTCACCTCGAAGCCACATCCCATTGTGGTGAAGCTTCGTGGTTTCGTTGGGAGCCTCCAATTAAGTTGTGGAGATTTCTCCAACCTTGTTTGTAAAGGTTTGGTTGCCACCTTAAAGGCCGCCTCGTAGTGGATCACGGCACCTTGCATTGGTAAGAGCGTGAGTAGAAATAGGGTGGCCCTCGTTGGCTTCGTGTGAGCATTGTGCTCCTCACCCTCTCCAAACGGAGACGTACTTCTTGAAAGAGAAGGAACTTCGGCAACATATCCTTGTCTCCCGTGTTCCCTTTACCTTTACTTTGTGAAAGTTGTTTTCATCGCTTATATCTTGCTTGCTCGTGTTGTGTTGCACTAGTTGTCATATAGGTTGTTCACATAGTTGCATATCTAGACAAACTATATTTATTGCTGAGCCTAATTTGTTAAGAAGAGCTTAAAAATTGTTAGTCGCCTATTCACCCCCCTCTAGTCGACATTCCGATCCTTTCAGTAGTCCACCTTGGACCATGGGTCCATGACCAGTAGCCATGTGATGTTTTCTCTTCAATCTTGTGCCTCATCTCTTAGCCCATGTGAGCTTCCCTACATGATCAAGACACCTATGTATTAGTTTCTGTGTTTGCTAGGATCCGATGGATTATGAGATTATGTTCAGATTGTTATGAGTAATATATTTGGTTTACCTTTTATGTTTTAGTTCTTGAGTAATTCTTGCATGTTCTTCATTGCTTTTTATTGCTTTGGCCAAGTAGTAGATCGTGACTCCAAGAGGGAGCGTTATGCTTGATTGTGGGTTCATGCCCCCCGATGTCTAGCTTGAGTGACAGAAACATGAGACTAGGGATGAGTTGTTGCCACCAGGGATAAAACAACAGTGCTTGTGACTGCGGTTGCAAGGATTTTTTACCTTACGCAAAGTGTGTTAATGCAATTGTCTGTTGCTTTGATCCTACAATTTGGTTGGGGTTTGCAACTTACACTACTAGGAAACTGGCTATCCGTGGCGCATATGTGGATGCGCCACAGAAACCTCACCACTAAAATTTGATTTCTGTGGCGCATGTATCCGTGCGCCACAGAAATTAGATTTTTGTGGCGCACCGGGGGTATATGCGCCACAGAACTAGGTGCGCCACAGAAAAGGCCCATGCGCCATAGAAGTCCTATATACATGCGCCACAAAAATAAATTAACATTACAAAAAAATATGTGATACAATTAGCAAATTAATACATAGTGGTCATCACAAACAACAGATTAATACATAGTGGTCTTAATAAATAGCAGTCATCTCTTTGTGATCATCACATTACTTAGAGCCCAATATACATAGTGGTCATCACATTATTACAAGTCATAGTGGTCATCACATTACAAATCGATATCTAAACTACAATCATGTCCCTGAGCTGAAGAGCTTCACTCTTTGTCAGAATGACAATGAGTTTGTTCTCTCTTGCGGCTTGATATGCTTCCCATGCTATCGCTTAGCGTGTCGGGTCTGCTGGATAGGAGGATGTCGTCGATGCAGAGAGGTGCGAGCCCGTGGAGGAGCCTGACAAGGCTGGCGCTGGCGCTGGTGCCGGCGGCAAGGGGGCGGCAGCACCACGTACTATACGGCCGCCGGTGCTAATGTGGCAGGTTTGGCGGGAGCGAACCATGCCCTCCGTGCTGCAAAATATGCATCTAGTAATAAACAAAGATGAAGGTGCACAGGGGCATGCCGTTCTAATAAAATTTCTGTTATAACATATACAAACAAAGATGTCAAGTGGCAGTGCTGGTTCATGATGCAGTTGTCAAGTAATAGCATAAATATCCTATTTTTTTAAAACATCAACCATTTTATAAAACACCGACAAAATGCTTTTCACTTCAGAAGTTTTTTTGCTATGGGCTAGTACTAATAATGCTACTACTAGTGGTGGTGAACAAGCAAGATAGTGCCACAGGAGCAAGCAAGCAAGCATTGCAGTTAATTAAAAAACTCAACTCTCTAGCAGGCTAATATAATATAGGTGAAACACTAGACAAAAAGGCAAAAAAATGAATTGGGTTTGACTTGCCTTGAAGAAATGTTGATATTTATTATGAACATTGCTCTCCCTATGACTATTTCAACTCTTAGAAGTAATCTTTGCTCCTATATGTTTTATTGTTCAATGAAGAGATAATTTTCAAGGAAAAATTAAAAGCAAGGTTTTAAAAAGTTGATAATTTCCAAATGGCATGCAAAGTCTACACAACTAACATATCCATAAAAGTAGTCACTTTCACAGTTAGTACACAAACAAGGGCGATACAGCCAACTATATGACCCCAACATATAAAGCATAGAAGCATCAAAAGGTCATCCTAGCTAGAAGCATCCATTTCCTAGCCTACATAAAGCATAGAAGCATCAAAAGGTCATCCTAGCTAGAAGCATCCATTTCTAGCCTACATACTAGAATATCTTTCCAGAATACTGGGGCTCAGGAGTGTCGTCCGTGGAAAGCTTGCACATCTGCAGCTTTCCCTTGCATGTATCTAACAGACCCACCGTCATGTAGGTCACTACTGCTGTGAAGAATGGATTATTCTTCCACTCAAACTTCTTAGGCTGCTCCCTGTGGATCAGCATTGCACGTGGCATAGGGTACCTGGACATGGTGTCTACATGTAAATAGCAAACATGCAAACTGAGTGTAATGGCAGCAGCAAAGAATTAACAGCAGTACAACAAGCTAATTGTTAGTACAACAACAAAGATTTAACAACAGTACAACACATATATCACAATAATAAAGGGGGGGAAATATAATCATGCAAACAAACAGTTTGTGTGATTTGTTTAGGGAGCAAATATTATATTTCAGAGAGCAACTGCAGCTTGAAGATACAACACATATATCACAATAATGGAGTGCAAAATCTGACACAACACATATATACAACACAAAATCTGATGCAAAATCTGATACAACACATATAACACATATACAAAATCTGATACAACACATATATACAACTATGATACAACACATATATCACAATAATGAAGTGAAAAATCATTTTCAAGTTCTGATTTGGGTATGTGTATCACTCAGTTTTAATCTGAATAAGCTGCTTGAAGATATTAAAAAAGGAATCCCTCGAGTTGAAGGGGAAAAGGGGGACATACCAAAGGAGCTGATTGCACAAAGATTAAGGTCTAAAGGATTCTTGCTTGTCTTAGATGATATATGGGAGATTAGTAATGAGGATGACTAGAAAAGGTTATTGCTGCTACTCAAAACATGACAAGAAAAAGGTTATTGCACAAAGAATTTAGGAAGTTGTTCCATGCTTTTGTATTTGGTGATGAGCCCTTTAAAAGTTATTACACCTCATGAAAACCAAGTGGGGAGGATTAATGTCAAAATGTTGAAGCAAAGGAAGATTACTTCTAAACATTCACCAATGTCACTTCTCATTTCAGAACATCATGTCAAACAGAAGCGATAACAAATAAACAGGGGTTAGTCAAGATTTTTAGACCACATGCATACAATGCAAGCCCTACTACGGTACCAACAAGTGAGAAACTAGGAACATATATTACCCCCTTTGGTTCCATAAAACTGTTATTTTGGACATTGGCATGGAATTCAAATCACAATTTAGACCATTGGTTTCTATTATAATATTGGTTTTTAGACCACAGATTGAACAATAGTGCAAAAGTACTATCCTCGAAAAGTTAATGTAACGCCTCGACCGCTCCCAACCGGTTAACCACCGATTCCATGGTCGGTGTGCCTGGGATCCAGACTGTCCTCACAAACCAACACTAGTCTTTTATGCACACTTTGTCCTCACTCGTACGCACCCGGGATCAACTTCCCTGTCGATCATCCATCCAAAGACTACTCCAAGCCAAATACATTTAACTTGGTAGTTCCTTCCCGATGGGCTACCGAAAAAGAAGGCGCACCTTGTTGATATGAGTAGTCTATCATTCCTATTGAGATCCTAGGCTGTTACATACACCACCCCTCAAAGGAACCGACGTCCCCGTCGGCCCAGCATGAACGTTCCCCTTTGGCACACATTTGTGCTCGCCAATTGCAGGCATCCAACATATACCCCATGTAACCCTCACCGACTGACACACACACCGTGTAACCGCCAGGGTCGGCTCTGATACCAACTGTAATGCCCCGACCACTCCCAACCGGTTAGCCACCGATTCCATGGTCGGTGCGCCTGGGATCCAAACTGTCCTCACAAACTAACACTAGTCTTTTCTGCACACTTTGTCCTCACTCGTGCGCACCCCGGGATCAACTTCCCGGCCGGTCACCCATCCCAAGACTACTCCAAGACAAGCACGCTTAACCTGGTAGTTCTTTCCCGACGGGCTCCCGAAAAAGAAGGTGCACCTTGTTGATATGAGTAATCTATCATTCCTATTGAGATCCTAGGCTGTTACAGTTAATGCATATTGTTTTGAAGTATTTAATTCAAATATTTTTAAAATATTGGTACTTTGTTTTAAAAATTTCAATATTTATACCTAAGAGACTGAAACCGCAGCTTTTAGGGAAACGAAGGGGCAAAAAATTACTCATCCTCTTACATTACTGATGTCCATTACAGTTAACTTTCTAAATTAACATGAAAGGGGACTCCTGAGACAGGTACCAAAATTTGTTAAGAAGAGTTAAAAATTGTTAGTCGCCTATTCACTCCCCTCTAGTCAATATCCCGATCCTTTTAAAAGTTCTATCAAAAGTCCAATGGTCAGCTTTGCACTCAACAAAGAGACGTATCTTGGTGCTCAACATAACTAATGAGGTTATCAATCCCACTCGTGTTGCATGTTGCAATTATTTTGTATTCAATGTTTGAAATTGATAAAACATGAAAGAAAAGTTATATTTCATAGGAATATGAGTTGTGTATGGAGTATCCATAATTTCATTAGTCACATCTCTTCAAATAGCGTATATACTATAAATAATTATTGTTGTGTATTATTTTTTTACAGTTTTTATAACAAATCATGCATGCCATGTTGCATATAGACATTACTTCCTTGTATCCATAGACTACTATAAAAAATGTATTTATAGCTAATACTCTATCCATGGATCTCTACCCAACATGGATTCCAAGTATTAAGTAATAAAATAGAGTATTTCATTAAGCAAAGTGACATAATGTTGACAACCATATTTTCCTACGCCTTCATTCAGCATCGTGCGTGAGATAGTTATCTCTTTACCCTCAGTGACAGTGATACACCAGTGAGCTTTGTATTCTTACTGTCACTGAAAAAAGCCACTCAAAGTGACTGGACCCAACTAATGCACATAACTCTTTTCTGCATATAGTTCATCCAAACATTACCAATGAATAAACTAATAAACCGGAGAGCATATACAACTATAAATTATTCTAAGTAATCAAAATCAAACAAAACAAAATTCATACATGATCTGATTATAAAATAACAACTCATCACATCAGAATAAACACACTAAAGATTACATCAAATTGACCAAAATCATGTGTTGATTTGGCTTGAAACAAGACACACCAGAGTGACACATGCTGGTATTAGTTGCTTCCAGGTAAGTCCTTCCTCCAACATGGGGCGTACGCAAATGCCACAACTATTTCTGTCCATTGAAGATTCATTTTACCCAAGTACCGAACCTTTGAGCTATCTAAGTATAAGGCCATTGTCGTGGACCCATCATGAAACAAAACAATTTCTTTGTAAGGGTGAAATCCAAGACATTCGAAAAGGGGAGCGTATACATAGTCACAATGCTCTCTTGGCCAGTCAACAATGCTAACAACATTTCCATCCTCAGAGTTCCAATCAAAATCATCTTCTACCAGTGCTTCATAGTTGTCTTCTATGTCATTCAGCTTGACATCATTCTTCAACAACCACTCCATTTCATCATATGATTGCAAGATCCATGGTCCATCAACTACAGAAAACTTAGCTTTTGCGGGCTGAAGGCTTATTTGATTCTTCAGCACCCACTCCATCTGACTATGCGATTCATCAAGGAACCAAACTTCACAAATGCATTGTCCACGGAACAATACACAATACACCCCATTCTTTGATTTGCCTATGCGAGGTGCTCCTTTGTTTCCTTGCGGTAATTTAATTACTTGGTACTTATGATTCGACAAGTTTATTCTACAAACATCGAATCACCACTAAAATTGTTAGAGGGCCCAGTTAAGATAACATAAGGTAAGCATAAACAAATTATGAATATGCCACGTGAGGTGGGGAATAGATATATACCTGAGAAGAAAAGCATATTGCCAACGAACGTATAGTGCCTCGTGCCAATAAGCGGAGTAGTACCAAAATGTATTGGACATCCCAAAAATATCCAAATCAGCAACCGTTCCGGCAGCATCGCCTTCTCGTATATATGACCTCTTCATCCAGCATCTAGTCCTTGACGAGAAGACGTCAATGTGTACGGCGACGACGGTGGCCATGCCATTGTGGAGATCGATTCATTGCACCGAGGAACACGAGGGATCAACAGAACGTCGTATTCCGGTGACCCGGTAGGGTCATAGACGAGGTAGCGATCAGTGCGGCAGCTTGTGTGCAGCCCGTCACCGCGCACGGGGGCGGCGGCCGGGGCAGCTTCGCCCATTGCCGGGTGGCCGGATTGACGACTATGTGATCGTCGAGCAAGAGGAGGCCGTTGCAGTAATCAAGCATCGGCCACCAACTCTCCTTGTTGACCGGACTCTCGACGTCGAGGTATTCGAGCCCGCTGGTCATCCTGCACGACGTGGAGCGGCGGGAGAAAAGCCTTGGCGCGTCTGCGTCGTCCATCTCGTAGATGACGCCGTCGAGCGACAGAGGAAGCAGGTCTGCGCGCAGAAGACGGTGGTCGTCGACGACGGCTCGCCAGGATGTGCAGACGCAGCGGGAGGCGGCGAGGCTCCGTGGCGAAAGGTGTCCGAGGATGTTCACCAGCACGTCCGTGTGCTCCATGTCCATGATCGCATGCGCTAGCTTAGCTAGCTAGATGTATCAGCGGCGCGCGGCGGACGGAAGATAAATATGATCGATTAGGGCTAGGCGGCTACTTTGTTGGTACATATAGGAAGGCCGCTCGAAACACATGACGATTGGCTTGCTCCACCATCCTACTCATACCCGTAGAGCAAATTAGTTAAACTTCCTATCGATCCTGCCTGTCACACGGAACGGAAACGAACAGAACCTTGTCTAGTTCTTGGAAGAAGCTTGCAAAATATTTGAGTTAACTAGTGTAGAAAACAAGGCTATTGTCCTGGTTTCAGAGGACCTTTAGTCCCGGTTCTTCAACTAGGACAAATTAATCGGGACTAAAGACCCTAACTATTATTTTTGGTTGGGTTAGGAACCAAAACAAAAAGAGCTCCACTGTGGCCGCTGTGGGTGCCGAGGCAGGATAACCTCTAGTCTCGGTTGGTAACACCAACAGGGATTAGAAGGCTGCCATGCGTTAACACCTGTCAGGTGTTGGGTTTTTTTTTTTTTGAAAGGAAGTGTTTAGGTGTTTCATATTGTGTTTTCTTTTTTCTTATTATGTTTACCATTCAATTCTTTGACATTTAAGGTTTTTATTTTTATTTTATGCTTTTCATTCAACTCAACGCTAGCTATACATAGCAATGAAGGAACCATTACACAACATCGGCATGATCAGTATATAGAGAGAAGTGACCTCTCTTTCTTCGTGCTTGGTCGAACAACAAATTTTCGTATATCTATTCGACGCTAGTACATATAGTACACGTTCATGCATATATACCATAGCCTCAGTCCCGGTTGGTGGATAGAACCCGGACTAAAGGTCCCAACCGAACAGGAACAAATGCCTGCCGAGGCCTGATCGGCATCCTAGCCTCTCGAACCGGGACAAATGTTTTCATTAGTCTCGATTCGTAACTCGACCGGGACTAACGCTCTGATCTGGGATGGACCAAAGCCTTTTTCTACTAGTGGTTTAGTCATGCATATTTTACTACTATTATTATTTTAGAATAAGAGAGGGTAGAAAACTAGATTTAGAACAAAACAAGACACGTAGGTCTCCAGGTACATCCGCAATCAGATCCAGGTCTCAGATTCATCTAGCTTGAGAGTAGCTAACTTGTGGGTAATCTTGTTCTGAGTCCTTTTAACTCACGAAACCTGGACAAACTCAAAGAGGGCAAACATGGATCGGGTGTCATCAATCATGGGGGAGTGTAGAGATCGTTGATTGTCCTGTTGGGATAAAGCACTTGCCAGAACTTCACAATCCACTTCGATGAGCACTGGTCCCTTGTAAACGCGAGAGAGAATAGCCAGGCCAAAAGAAAAAGAAATTGTACGCCAACGGTAGTTAACCCGCTGGCTGGTGCGGTACAGAAACCAACCCTGGCCATCAGTAAATCTATTGGCGTATAATTTTATCTGTTCGCCAGTGATAGGCCAACGACTATAGCTTGTTTCATAATAGTGAGCACCTCCGGTAAAGGCTAAATATAGGATAGGGGAAAAATGTTCAGTTCAATAATGTGATAACATTATGAAAGTGATGCTATCGGAGTGGGCTTGGCGGATGGAGAAAGTGGACTTTGGAATTACCTGAATCCGAGTCACATTCAAAAAGATATTGCAATTTAACTATCCAAGTACCTATATGTAAATATTCTATGTACTTTTAGGTATTGGTCAGAAATTTCTGTCAAAAACGGAGAAGGTGCACTATATGCACTTGGGTCGCATGGTTCGAATCTCTCTCTATCGCATTTGTGTGATTGGGCCGAGTCCAGCCTCCGTGGGGGGCGTGAGGGGTGATATCGGTGGCGCACTCGGGTAGTACGCTTCCCTCGCGGAAACACGTACGCACGGGAAAGGGTACCACGATGGTAGAGTTGCAGCTCAAATGGATTAATGGATCAAGCACTTCCTTCACAAAGAAGTTGGATTCTGGCCAGAAACTTTGTAAATTGCTTGAGGAGTATTGACTAAAGGAATTGGGCTAGTTTTTTATTTGCACGAGTCATATATCCTGGTGAATTATTATGCAAAATTTCATCTCAAATGGGTCAAGGTTTCATGCACTTCTTTACTAACTAGTAATTTTACCATAATTTGTAAATGTATGTTAGGCTCAAAATTTGAATTATGGAAATCCATGTTTTCATGGAAATGGTGAAGGTTTGGCTAGGAGGATTTCCACAAATTAATTGAGCACTATTAGGGAAACCAAAATTGTAGCTCCTTTAGAAAGTTGTCAAGAAGGGAATATTGGCTTTATAAAGGAAAAAATTCCGTTATTTATTTTTAGCCAATATCTTTATAAGAGGTCAATATAGGAACAAAGATCATCTGCACAAGTTTTCATGAACTTTAGAGATGTCTAGGTATTTTTCTGAATTTAATTCCTTCAACTGGTAGAAAAATGTATCAATTTTAAATGAAAAATATGGACATTATTTGGCAATATTTTGCATATAGAAGGTTTGAAGACATAGGAGAGGCTCTAGGAGAATTTGGGAGGAAATATTTCAAAAAGGAAATAGGGTTTCCCCTGTAATTGTGGAAATTAGGGTTTTCTTTACGGTAACTCAAAAAGTAGGGTTTTAGTGGTAAAACCGAGAGAGTATATTTCTAGGAATTAAGAAGAATCTCAAATTTGAGGGGAAATGCATTTCCATATAACCATCTTCATATACCCAAAATCCAGTGAAAATCCAATAACACCGAAAGAAAGAGACCGGAGTCCTCTCTCGCGTAGGAAAAACCGAGGAGTGAAAATTGGGGTGTTACAATAATTTTTTTTACCATAAATATTGTGGGGAAGATCCCCACTGTGATCTTTTTCATTAATCGGGAAAGTGTATATACATGCAGGTTAGAACACCATGTTAGCTAATACTCCTACAGGGTTACATAAAGTTTACCCTTGCATCTCCTACTAGGCTTAGCCCTGATCATTGTGTCTTTAAAAATATCTTTAAATGGGAAACCAGCTAAAAACCTAAAAATCATGGAAAACCAAGAGGAAATGGAGAAACAAAAAAAAAGTTACCTGTGAGCTATATCGACAATCCATCGCGACAAGCGGCAGAAACAAAGAATTCACATGCCCCACACGTTTACCACCACTAGAATGTCATACAAAGGCACATGGGCGCCATGGCTGCATTTTTGGGTATTTAAGCGAGCCGAGTGTCAGAACCACAACTAGGGTAAGTGCTAGGGTTTGAGTGCCCTTTGCATCATGTGAAAATTTTAAAAGAAAATTCAAAAATGGGGAAAAGAAAAGCCTTGAGAAATTAAATCAAATGGCCAGATAAAAATCTTTTTCCAAAAATCATTTGAATGTTTGGAAAATTCCTAGAATTGTTGCTGATCATTGCAAAAGTGGTTTGGGGATTTTACCATGCCCATGGAATATTCAAAAATTCAAAAGGTGCATTGGAAATTAAATTAAACTCCAATTTGAATTTAAATTCAAATTGTTTGATTCTCAAAAGTCACCAAAACTTATGAGTGGCTAGCTATATATGTTATAAGCCCACATAAAAGTTTACATGATTTTATAAAATGCTATGGTATTTTTTTTACCAGAGCAAAACAAATAACAGAAATAAAAGAAAAGGAGAAAGAAAACTCACCACTTACCTTCTGGCCCACCTGGCCCATCTGCACCTGAAGACCAGCCCAGCCCACAGGGGGGCAGGGTCGTCTTCTTCCTCCTGCCAGGAGGATTCCACCGGCGCAGCGCGCGTGCACGCCGTCGTGCCACCTCCTGCTTCGACGTGGAGGCCTCCCCTCGACGTTATCCTGCGCCTGGAAGCCCCCCGAGCGATTCCCTCCTATCCCTGGCCCCTCCTTCTTCTCCTTCCTCTGTCCCGAGCCGGACCGAGCGCAAGCCGGAGCAACAGGCGAGCTCCAGCGCGGCCACCGGCGATCCCCCGCTGCTCCATCGTGCCCAGAAGGACCGGGGACGACGTCCTCGTCGATTCCCCTCATCAGATCGTGCCGGGATCCTCCAAGGACGACGCCCGTCTCAAGATTTCTCCGCCGGCAACCGCGAGCTCCGGCGAGCAATTTCCGCACCCTCGCCGCCTCTCCAACCTCCCCGACGTGCCCGGCGTAACCAGGGTGAGCTACCTGTTCACCCTTGCCCTCCAGTACTTCCCCTCGAGGCCCCAAGCGCCGGTTCAACGGAGACCGTGCTCCGGCCGCCGCGGGAGTTCCTCCCCGCCATGGCCTCCGGCCTCCTCCGGCGAGCGCGTGTGCTCCCCTCGAAGCGCACGTGTGCGGGGAGCATTTTGGTGGTACTCCCGCCGCCTCCCGTGGCCGGAGAGGGCCTCTCCAGTGGGCGCCGCCATGGAGTTTGGTCGCCGTCGGCCAACTCCGGCAGGCCCACGTGGCCGCACTAACTAGGGGGCTAATCCCCCTCCTAATTGACCCCATGGGTCAATGACAGGTGGGACCAGCCCCCCCCTAATTCAAGTTTAAACTTAATTAACAGGGGTTAACCCCCCTGTGACACTGACAGTGGTGGCCCACTGGTCAGCCCCCCTGTGACATCAGCATTGCATCATGCTGATGCAATAAACCAATTTTTCCAGAGATTTAATTATATCCCAGAAAATCCAGAAATTGATTAAAACTTCAATAAATCATAGAAAATTCATACTAACTCCAAATTAAACATATAATATATGAAAAATTATCAGAAAAATGCAAGGATTAAGAATATGCAAAAAAAATTATGTTTGACCATTTTAAAATGGGGCAACAGTAGCAAATGTGCTTATGGCTTAATTTGAATTCAAATTTGAAGTTTGAATTTGCATTCCAAATGCAATATACTTCAATTAAATTGAATTTTCCACAAATAAGTACCCTTTACTTCATGTCACAACTTAACATGTGCTTGAGCATTGTACTTTATTTGTGTCCCCCTTGTTGATGATTGTTTCCGGTACCAGCTTTTCCGAGACGCTGATCACCCCGAAGAAGAAGATCACCGTTAAGACCCGTGTATCGTCAGCAAGGAAAGCAAACCCCATTGATCATGTCTATAAAATCTCAATTCCCTCTCAGTCTCGCTTATGCATGTTTAGGAGATCACTTTGTATCGATTCTACCGCATAGTTGAACCCATATCCGATGCATGACCTATCATCTTGTCACAGTAGTAAGCAAACCACAATCCTAGCAGATGTAGGAATTGGTTGATATCATGTGGCCCCTGCAACTGTTACAGCTTATTGCATGCTTAGTGTTACAGTGAGGTTGCTTTGATGTGAGTCGGGATGATAGTGAACATGGTGTTGATGAAAGTGAAACTGTGTCGGTGAATGCACCCTAATACAAGGTGAACGATGAGAGGCTGTGTAGGAGTACACAGTGGGTTGTCTCGTTGAACACCACCTTAAGCATCGAGTTCTTGTATGGTAATCCAAGACAAAGAGTACAACCACACATTGGGCTCACTGACCCCTCTCGGCCTAGTACCTTGATTCGTGTTGACGTCCAGGAGTCACATTAGTTCGGGCTTTCCATTTGACGTATGCATAGAAAAAGAGTGAGTGGAAATGTTGCATCATCCTAGATATGTGGGCGGATCTGTGAGACAGTGAAACCATCTGTCGGAGGTGGCGTCTCGGTTGCCTACATTGTCTGGGTCCGTTTCGTTGATCCGGCCGGACTCTCGAGCGGTGACAAACTCAGATAGTCGACTCCTGGAATAGACCGGTTGTGAGCGAAGTGTCGTGGTGAACATCATCGCTGTCACCTCTTGAACGGTGGCGAGACCTGGCGGTAATCGATGGTCATGTGTGTGTAGCTTACACCCTTGCAAGGTTAACAAAACTATTCGAATAGCCGCGTCCGCGGTTAAGGACTACTTGGAACCTGTACCTGATTATTAGACAATTTGAAATGGATACTTCTAAAATACACCAAGATAAGTGTGAGTACTATGGCGTGCTTCCTCGTGGGGAAGTCGAGGAAGTAACCATAGTGGTGTATTGGTTGGAGATGTAGTGGACTCGTGTACGCTTCTTATCTCAAGTCTGGTACTCGTAGTTCAGGACTAGCCAAGTCAAAGCTGGCACTTCTGCATGATGAAACCCCACCTCCCTTTACCTTGATACTTGAGCATGAGTAGTATAGATCTGATGTAAGTCTTGCTGAGTACGACTTTGTACTCACGTTTGCTTATTCTATGTTTTAGATGAGAACCCGGACCCCGATGGAGTCACCAACCTAAAGCTCGACGTTGACAAAGTTAGCATAGTCCCAGACAGCAGTCTGGACCCTCGTGGAAGGGCATGTTTGTTTTACAAGGCTTCTCTAAGCCATTTGTTAAACTTGTCTATACTCAGACCTAATTTGCTTCCGTTGTATTGATGTAATGTTGATCACAGACATGTGATCTTTGTATGCTCTATGTGTATATCAATAAAGAGTATTTTGTAGAGTTATGTGATGATACCTGCTGTTCATACTAGGCATGTGTGCTGCGTGTATGTTTATAACATGCATGTCTTAGTATGGGTTTTTGAGACCTTAGTTGTGATCTGGCTGGCGGTCTTTTATACATCAAGTGGCCTTTAGATGTGCGCAGCTTGGGGCATCGCGATGCGATTGCTCGTGACTCTGTCACGTGCACACTTTGTTGTATGATCGAGCCCGCCCTAGACCCCGACTAAGTGATCGGGCTGGAGTAAGTCTATGTAAGAGTTAGGATCCAATCGACAACATGGTTGAGGCGACTTGTCTATGAATATGGAATTCACCACCCATAAGCATTTAGACTTGTGAGCGGACGTTGAGGACCCATCTCAGTTGATCATCCGGCCTGAATGGGATGCCCCTCACGTTCGATGCTTACCGAGAACGTTCTGTGCTTGGCCTTGTCTGCTTAGACAAGTGGGCACGGTTCTCGGCTCTCCATGTGATTGTATCATGACTGGAATTACATACGCTAACCCCGGGTCCCGACAGACTGAGATACCCAGTGAAACGATATACTTACATGGTAAAAAATTTAGCCTTTTTTATCAGCTTTTAATTCAAATTTTCAAAAACTTATATACAAAATTATTTTAAAAACATTTTCACTATTTTTCAAAACTTTTGTGATTTGTTTAGAAACATTTTAAAAAATCGAAGTCCAAACAATTTTTGGGAATTGTGAACGTTTTGAAAATTCTGATTTCTCACCGAATGGAATTTTTAGAAAAATTCAAAACATTTCTTGATCTTTGATCATTTCTTAAAAGAGAAAATATATTTTATAAAAGAATTAAAATGTTACATTTTTTAGAAAGTTGGAAAATATACAAATTTCTGAAGAAAAAAAAGTTATACCAAAAAACCGGCAATGAAAAACAACTGAAAGGTAAAAAACAAATTGTGACGTTCTAGAATGTTCTTAAAGACGATATAAGGGGCACGGTTGTCGGTTGATAAATGGTAGACGCAGACCCAAATCTTCTAATATACTAAACCCCCTAGGGGTAAAAGCCACGAGAATCAATTGAAGATTCAATTTTGACTTGGTCTTACCCCTTGGTGATGTATGTAAATTACTATTTTATTTTTATTTTTAATCTTTCTAGGGGTGGAAGTCATGGGTGTCAATTGATGATTCAATTTTAACTTGGTCATAACCATTGACCATGTATGTAAACTATTATTATTTTTCTTTTATTTTTTGTTGGAATTTTCTTATTTTTTACATGAACATTATTAAAATTTGTTATTTTTTCTAAAAAAAATGAATGTCAATTTTTGTATGTTTTGTATGTCGACGCTATAGTGAATTTGTCTTGAGCTTACAGCGATCAAACAATTTAGCTCATGCAATGGATGTGGTTCAAAAAAATTAATTATGACAGACACAATTACTTGATATTCTTTTTTAACATTATCTGGCGTTTTAGAATTATATATCTTTAACTTTACTAAACTTTCTAATTCTGAAGTCTCCTCGTTCAGTTGAGATCTTTAGTTTAAGATTGGATACAAAATTTTATTATATTGTTACCTTAGGATTTATGATGAAATATTTCGATGGATGTGCTCTTTTAATATAAAAAATGGGTAGTGTGAGTCTTCGTTGACGAGAAGAAAATGATGCCTACGATAGATTTAGAACCATCATAAGACACATGATCAACAATATAGTGAACTTTATTGTGTGTTTTCATTAAAAAATATCTTCCGATCAAACGATAAGAAGAATTCATCCAAACAACAAAAAATAAAAAAAATAAAAACTAACACATAAAAATAAATTATATACAATTCAAAAGCATAAACGGCGCCGCAAAGCGCACATTGCACTTCTAGTTAGTACCGTTCTGCCTATTTAACGCAGGAAACACCTGTTCTTAGAACTGGGAGAGCTACTATTACTCGCCTATAAGGAAGACGATGAGCTTTGGCCGCCACGTAAGGGTTCCCAGTAGCAGGTTTGTATGCGGTTTTCTTTCTAAAATGTTTTCTATACCAGTATTTTTTGGGTATTCTTTTTAGTTTCATAATTTTGTGTTTATTTTTACGGTTATTTTACTTTAGTTTTCTATATTTCATATTTCTAAACATGTAGACTTTTGTAACTTTAATAAATATATATTTTAAACTATGTGATTTCTTTTCTTTTTTACAAAATTATCATGAACACATTTTCTGAAATGCATTTTTTTAAAATGTTACAAAAATGATTTTTAATGACATGAAACATTTTCTCATAATATGAATTATTTTTATGACTCTTGAACATTTTCTTATTGTCACATACAGTTTTTGGAATGTTATCGACATTTAATAACCTTACGCAAACCAATCAAATATACACTACGTAAACATTTTACAGAGTAGCAATGTACATCAATTGAAGTAAATATTTTTCCTTTCTAGGAATATAACTGAAATAAAAAAAGGAAGGAAAAGGAAATAATAAAAATACGAGTTAGCGAGATAGCGTTCCTTTCGCTAAATCCATTTATGGAGCGCTTCGGGCGACACTGCAAACAAGACATAACCTTTGTTCTCCTCACGGGGCGCTCTCATCATCGCTGCTCATTGGTCCAGCAGAAGTAGTTTCTTCACTGCTCCTTCTTCACTCATCCCAATTTTGTTTTATTGTTTTTGTTTAAAAAAAATATGAATGAATATATTCAGCAATATATTTTACTTAAAAAATAAAATATTCACTATAAGTTTGAATAATGTTAATGTAGGGCACAAATATTGTTAGCATAATTTGTTTTTCCATTTTGATAGCACTTGAAAATTGGTCATCAAGTCTAAACATGGTAATGTAGCTTAAAATATACTTGATATTTTTAAAATGTTATAATTTTAAAAATATTCAATGACATTAAAAAAATACAATGTAAAAAATGTTTTGTATCATTCAAAAAATACTTGAACGTTTATTTGAAAAATAAGTAACACATATTCAAAAACTATATTAAAAATATGTTCAACATGTATACTATATAAATATGATGTATAATGTGTATAAAATAAAATATGAAAATATATACATGTGAAAAGAATACACATCATTTATTTTGTAAAAATATAAATTTCCATGAAAAATCAATTCAAATAAGTAATTTAAACAATGTTAACCATTTATATAAAACAATAAAAATATTCTAATTTATACAAAAAAGTTATACAATACGTATGAAAAAATAGACATGTGTTTGAAATATATAGTAAGGAAGTAGAAAAAACGATAAAATCAAAAGACAGTAACACTGGAAACTGAAAAGAAAAAGAAAAAAAGAACCAAGAAAATAGAAATTCGAATAAAAATGAGTGCAAAAAGTGAAGACTCGATAAAAAAACAGAGAAAGAAAATTCATGTGATAGCTATACAGTACTGAGCTATCCTGGTAGTGCCGGAAAAGGTTAGCAGGTACCACGTCTCGCAAGCAGCGAAACATACCTCCCCCGGGAAACGCCTTCCAAAACCTGCCTCATATATGGTTGATTGTAGACCGCATGCGCACTCCAGAACGACCTTCCCCTCTCCATCTTGAGTTCAAAATCAGATTTTTTGGAGCAAACTTCAGCACACATAGACCCCCAACACCCCCCCTCCCCATCAGATACCATTTCAAAATCTAACCCAAACTGGTAGCGCCCGCTACCACGACCATGGTGTCACGCCGTCCGCAGGGGCGCTACCCTCCCTGCCATGGTGGCATGCGGGGCCTGCTACCCTCTTCACTATGGCACCTAAGTTGGTGGCGCGCGGTACTCCCAGTGAATTTTCCAAAAACTTAAAGACAGTAGCGCCACAGGCGCCGACGCTACCAACCTCACTGTGGTGCTGCTTCCTACGACGCTATCCTCCTCCCAAAAATTGTCCACCCAGCAGAACGGTTCCAATGACTTTGCCAGAAAATCGAAGACCATAGCGCCACAAACGCCGACGCTAACCACCTCACTACCGCGGCGCCGCTTCGTACATCATCTGATTCCGTGTGCCCTTGTGCCCTTCCGCCGCGAGTAAATTGCATAGAAGTACCACATTTGGGGAAGCAAGTGTAGATTAGTACCACTATTCGAAAAAATTGCAAGTCAGTACCAATATACAGGCAGCCTGTAACAAAAAAAACGCTAAACCTGTATTTCTACGTATTAACAGTGTATCTGACATTTCGGGCCCGCAGGTCAGGTGACAGCGTGGCGTGACCGGCTCGCTGTAGCTAGGTCGAACCCGACCGAGTCGGTCGAGCCACTCCTCACTCCTCTCCTCTCTCGCTCCGTTGGAAATATGTCCTAGAGGCAATAATAAAATGTTATTATATATATTTCTACGTTCGTAATTAATGTTTATATTTCTGTGCTATAATTGCAATGACCCTGACTATGAGATTCAGAAGAAAACTCACTTGCATGTGTGGAAATGTAAACATCAATATATCCTGGTTTAGCCTCTAAGACCAGCTCATGTGCTAACTGATGATTACGTTTTCTTAATCATGGACATTGTTCTTGTAACAAGGATGTCAGTAGCAATGGGAACATATTGTTAGCAGAACAATGATGTTGAAGCGACCCCAGTATTGAATGATATACTTAGAGATCACATCGTAACTACGTTATAAGTCATATCATGAAATGTTATCATATACGTAATTCCTTAGACCATGAGAGTATTGAGTTGCTTCACACAGGAAGACATGCTTTGGTTCTTAGATGAATCCTCCCGTAAATGGGAAGTAGTAAAATAAGTTCTGGGTATGTCGGATGTTGTGGTTAGTGACTGTGATAGTTCAAGAATGGGATTTGCTCCTTCACGATGAAGAGATATTGACTTTGGGCCCACTCGGTATGACGGTATCAATTCTAGTCTGGCCAGACGCATTGTGATTTAATCACGGGGATACCGGAATACAATAACGAGAAATAGAGACAAACGAGCAAAGAGGATAACGAGTGGCTTGTGTTCAAGAAGTTGTTACACATGGGTGCCAAACTTCTCTCCTCTAACTTTGTCATATATCGCGAAGCAAAGGGAATGGTACATGACTAAACATAATGGTTCACTCGAAGTTTCTTCGTGTATGTGCGGGAGTCAACATGGGTGTCCATGGCTCCGCTGTTGATTATTGGCTATTGACAAAAGGTTGTTGACCTATGTCCGGAAGATGTTCTGAGTCATGTCCGCATTATACCGAACCTATTGGGTCACACACTTAACAAGTAGTAATCTGTTAGAGAACTAGGAGATGAAAAGAGAAAGGGTACCGGAATTGTTTCGGGTGGAACCGGAAGTGTTTCCGGGTAGCACTAGAAGTGTTCTAGGTTGTGCCGAATGGTTTCAGAATATTCGTGAATAGTCTCGGATGATTCCGGAACATTCAAGAAGAGTCTTGAAGTAGTAACAAGACATCCGTAATAGTCTCGGAAGGTTTTGCAACATTCGGTAATAGTTGTGGAAAGGTTACGGAACATCGGGAAAATTGTTCCGGGACTTCCGGAAATGTTCCGGGAGGTTTCGGAAGGTTCCCGGGAGCTTATGGAAGTATCCGGAGGGTTAAGGAACTCTCCAAACCGCGGAAACCGATGTTAGACCAAGTAGGAAGGTCCACAAGGTCGTAACTTGGAAGGAAAAGGAATTTCCTTGAGTCCAAGGCCCAGACGCCAGGGTCCCTGGCGTTTTGGACCAGGACGCCGGGTCCGCGGCGTTTCGGCGTGGAATCCGTGTTGGACTCCTCCTGGTGGCCAAAACCGACTTTGGGGAGAACCCTCGCCCAAGTTGCGACCCCAGGCTTCCACCTATATATTCGGGGGCAGGGGTAGCCCCAAAGAAACACCAGAAAAGCCCCAAGGCAGCCCCAGCTAAATCCCACGCGCCTCTAATTCTCTTCGGGCTAGATCGTTCTAGTCCGGACGCCGCTAGGCTCTTCTCCCTCTAGCTTCTCTCGGTGGCGTTCTTCTCTGGACGGCGGAGCGCTGCTGGATTGCTACATCGGGATGTGTGGATACCGGTAGAGGGATCATACGTTTGATCCTTCTTCGAGGTCCTTCTTCTTCTTCGGAGATCATGTTCGAGGGACTTGTTCGTGGGACTTGATCGGGACGGATTGCGGGACAGATCGCGCAACAGATCGTGGAACGGTACGCGGGATCGATATCCTCGCGGTTGGGAGGTCATTGAAATTCCTAGCTTCGGGGATCTGCACCAACGGTCTTCACCAACTCTACTTCCGCTACATCGGTTGGTGAGCCATGACCTAAAACCTTGTATGCAATCTTCTTGGATGATCTTGGGTTCTTGATTCGTAGGCCGAAATTTTTTGTTTTCTACTACGTTTCCCAACACGCTCGTGCTCTGCTCTGCTTCTCCCCGCAAGGCGATGGCGGAGGCGACTTCGGGAGACGGTGGTGCTAGCGGTCGCGGCGGCAGCGGCGGAGGAGGAGCAGCCGTGGGTAGTAGCGTCGGGGGCGGGGAGAATGGAGACCCTGACGGCTATGCGAGCTCGGCTGGAGGCGGCTCAGCTGCTAGCGCCGACGACGATTTCTACGAGCCAGCTTTGTCAATGGAGCAGCGGCGGAGGGTGGCGAAGATTTGGGTTGCCAATCCAACATCAAGCCATCGGTGGACGCTCGGAATCGGCGGCGTCGAGTAAGTTTCAATGGCTTGTATTCGGGGATTTGTGGATTAGGGTTAGTGTCACTGGTTTGAGCTAATTCGTTTGAAATTGTTTATGTGGATAGTTAGTGGATAGTTAGGAGTAGGAGTATGTATCAATGGCATATTTTGGAGTGGTGGCTAACTGTTAGTGGTAATTTGCAGTGGTAATTGTGTGTGTTGGATAGTTAATATATATTTAGTATATGTAGAACTGATATATTTAGAACATATAGTTATATGGTTAGATATCATTGACTGGTTTAATATATATGTAGAACTGATATATTTAATTTTTTAATTGTGTGTGCTGGATAGTTAGTGGTAACACAGTGGTAGTTAGTGGATAGTTAGGAGTAGGAGTATGAGTAAGTGTTAGTGGTAATTTTCTTATTGTAGAACACATATTTAAGTGTACAGTAGATAGTTATATTTAATTATATGTAGTACTGATATATTTAATTACAATGGATAATTATATGTAATACTGATATATTTAATTTTTTAATTGTGTGTGCTGGATATGGATAATGGTTAGGTATCATTGACAGGTATAATTTTTTCTTTATTTTCAGTTTATATCCAGAAATTTGGGATGTTAGGATCCATTTTCAAGATAGGGATAGCTTAGAGAGGAAACTTTGCAGTGATGATGTTACCTTTTATAATGTGTTTGCAATGATTGAGAAACAAGGCTACCAATGTACTGATTCAGTGTATTATGATAAAGGCATATGATTGGATGGCTAGCTTTCATAGATTGCAATGCTACATTAAAAAAAATTAAGAGGCAGCTGAAGGATACCAGGGTCCTGAATTTTTTAGTTTTTAGGGGGAGTGCACCTGTAAGTGATGAGAAGAAACAATTGCTTCCATTTGAAGAACCTGTTGTGTATGACCTCTCTGAGCCTCCTGTTTTTGCTGTTGATGAGCAAGGAGTTGTTTTTGGAAGCCAATGCAGCAGCAGGAATGTACTTTGCACACAAGAGAGTAGGAATGTGCATTGCACACAGGAGAGCAGGAATGTGGACAAGGACAAGCTCAAAAATGTTGTGGAAGATCAAGCAATGTCTGACAATACAAATGCATCTTCATTTGATTCTGAGGGTCCATTTGATCCTGAAAATGATCCTTATTTTATGGGGGAGTATAGGCAGAAAGAAAATGAGGGATTGTCACTTACATTATCAGAATTAAAAGCTGAAGAGGAAGAATCAGAGGATTTAGAAACATATGATGATGAAGATGTACCTCCAGAAGTGATACGTTATGAGGGTGACACAGATGTAGAGCATTTGTACTTCCTAAGGGCAGGAAGAGCAGGGCAAAGAAAAGGACACCTAGGATTTGGTATGATGAAAATAGGCCAGACCCACATGACCAATTATGTCTGAAAATGTGTTTCAGAGATCAGAAACAATTCAGAGAGGCTTTGTTGAGTTTGCACATCAGCCAGAGTAGAGATTTTAAGTATCACAGAAATTCAGATAAAAGAATTATTGTGCAATGTAGAAAAAAGAAGGAGTGCAGGTTCTTTATGGTGGCAGCAGTTATAAAAGGAGAAAAAACATTTGCAAGAAAATGAGGTTGCAGCACACTTGTCCTACTTGTATTGAGACAAGTAGGGTGAGTGCAAAGTGGCTTGCAAAGACATATGAGTCATTGTTCAGATCAGATTTTACCACTAGCATTAATACAATGATTGACAACTGCCAACAAACATATGGTGTGGATGTGCCAAAGGTGATGGCTTATAGGGCAAAAAACATGGCCGTTGAGAATATTTTGGGAGATCACAAGAAGCAATATTCCAAGTTAAGAGACTATGCTCAGATTGTCATGGAAACAAACCCTGGGAGTAGGATCAGAGTTACAACAATGACCCCAACTGCAACTGAGAAAATACCACATCCAGGGCCAAGGTTTCATGCAATGTTCTTCTGCCTCAATGGAGCTAGGGAGGGGTTTCTCAATGGATGCAGACCATTCATTGGTTAGTAAATGATTGTTTACTCTCCCCTCTTTAGAAAGCCATGTTACATATAGGCCATGTTACAATAACTTAGTCAGATGGTGTCTGTGTCGAAGGTCATCGATGACCTTCGACAACCTCATCTATCAACATGGTGGTGGTGTCGAAGATCATCGATGACCTTCGACAACCTCATCTATCACCATGACTATATCTTGTATAATTATTGTGTGCTCTCCCATGTTTACTACTTACTGTTGTATATGAATTTTTAGGTGTTGATGGCTGTTTTGTGAAACTATGCACTGGTGCTCAGCTCCTTGCTATCACTGGTAGAGATGGCAATAACAACATATTTCCCCTGGCATTTGGTATTGTTGGACAAGAGGATACACAAAGCTGGTGTTGGTTTATGCACCAATTTAATATTTGTCTTGGAGGAGAAACAGGAAAGTTTGGTGTATACACTATCATGTATGATAGACAGAAGGTACACAGTACTTATTTTGTACATTCTGTTATTTATTAAATAGTGTCATCACTAAAACATAGTATTTATTAGTAATTTATATTGTACACCAGGGGATACTCAATGCAGTCAACCAAGTGTTTCCTAACTGCCACCAAAGATTCTGCCTTAGACACTTAGACACTAACTTCCAGACTGCTGGGTTTATTGGGGAAGATCTTAAGAAGTGCATGGATGATGCTAGCTATGCTTATAATCAACACAAATTTGATATGGCAATGGATGACATGAAAAAAATGTGTGAGCCAGCTTGGAAGTGGCTTAGTGAAATACCTAAGAAAACCTGGGCTAGGCATGCATTTGACACAAACTGCAAGACAGACTTGGTAGTTAACAATCTGTCTGAGGTCTTTAACAAGTACATCTTGGATGTGAGGAAAAAACCTATAAGAACAATGTGTGATGGTATTAAAGATAAGATGACGGCTAGGTGGCATAGGAATAGAGAGAGTGGAAAGGCAGTTAGATGGGAGATAACTCCTAATTACAGTGAGAAGTTGGAGCAAGAAAAAGAAAGAGAAAAATTTTGTAGACCTATTCAAGCAGGTCTGAATTTATGGCAAGTGACTAGTGGGCACCAAACTCATGTTGTAAATTTGGAACTTTAACTTGTGGCTGTAGAAAGTGGGACCTTACTGGGATACCATGCAACCATGCAATCTCAACAATTAACAAGGCAAAAAGGTTTCCAGAGGACTATGTGTGCAAATTCTTTAGAAAGGCTTTTTACTTGGCAGCTTATGAACCAATGATATACCCTGTTCCTGGTGAACATGACTGGACAAAGACAAGTGGTCCAGACATAGACCCCCCTGCATTTAAAGTGAAGAAGGGCAGAAAGAAAGAGAAGAGGGCAAAAGGAAATTTTGAAGTTCCAAATCCTAAGGACACCTCAAGAATGGCTAAAATAACATGTGGCAATTGTGGACTCCAAGAACATAGATACACTAGCTGCTCCAAACAGTTGAAGCCAAAACTTGTTTTGAGGTAAAACAAACATGTGGTAAGGGGAGCTCTTTAGTTCATTTTGAATTTCCCCTGTTTATATGTTGAAAGGGCGTGGATGTCGCCTAGAGGGGTGGGTGAATAGGCGATTAAAATAATTACAGTTTCGGTTTGAACAAATGCGGAATAAAACTTAACGTTTAATTTGCCAAGAAAGAAACCTAAATAAGCTAGGCTCAACTATGTGCACCAACAACTTATACTAAGCAAGATAAACAACTAAGTGATAGCAAGATATATAACAAGAGCACTAAGGCTATCACATAGTAGGTGCACAAGTAAATAGGTTGACTAGATGAACAACCTATGGGACAAGCAATACACAATAATATGAGCAAGCACAAGATAAACAATGTAAGAAGCTTGCTCAAAGTAAGGGTAGAGGTAACCGCAAGTGGAGCCGATGGAGACAAGGATTTGTTACCGAAGTTCCTTCTCTTGCGAGAAGTACGTCTCCGTTTGGAGAGGGTGAGGAGCACAATGCTCACACGAAGCCAACGAGGGCCACCCTATTTCTCCTCACGCTAACACAAGATGTCGTGATTCCACTATTAGGACACTTGAGGGCGGTCACCGAACCCGTACAAATGGCGACCCTTGGGGGCGGTCACCGAACCCGTACAAATGCTCGAGGCTATCTCCACAACCGAATTGGAGGCTCCCGTAGCGTCCCAAAGCTTTCCACCACAAAGATTGAGCTCCGCAACAACAAGCCTCTAGGGTCCAACGCACCCAAGAGGAACAAGCTCTAGAGTGCTAATGCACTCAAGAGAACAAGCTCTAGAGTGCCAATGCACTCACTAGTAACTATCTTCTCAACTTCACTTACTACAACGAATCCTTGGAGAGAACTCAAACCGATGCTCCAAATGCAATGGAAAGAGCACACGAAGTGCTCAAGTCCCCAACTCTCAAATCCCACCAAAGCAACAAAATCTATGGAGGAATATGAGAGCAAGAACAAGGAGAACACCAAGAACTCCAAGATCTAGATCCACAAGTTTCCCCTCACTTAGAGGAGAGATGGCTTGGTGGAGAATGTGGATCTAGACCTCCTCTCTCTTTTCCCTCAAAAAGGAGCAAGAATCATGGGAGGGAAAGGGAGTAAGCAAGCTCAAAGAGGTCAACAATGGGGGGAAGTACTTGCACAAAAAACCGGTGGGGACAAAGGAAGAAGAAGACCCCCACGAATCCAGCCGTTGGGAACCGTTGGCAGCCCACCAACCACGGTACTACCGCTCGGAGAGCGGTACTACCGTGGTGCGGTACTACCGCACCCGGCGCGGTACTACCGCCCCCAAGGTACTACGAAGCCCAGTTCCGTGCCCACTACCGCAGAGTCCAGTAGACTTACGGTAGTGAGTGCGGTACTTGCCCACGGTACTACCGTGGCACGGTACTACCGCGCTTGGAGCGGTACTACCGCCCCACAGTACTACCGGGGGCCAGTACCGTCCCACTACCGCAAAGTCCAGTGGATTTACGGTAGTGAGTGCGGTACTCGCCCACGGTACTACTGTGGCGCGGTACTACTGCTCCAAGAGCGGTACAACCGCCCTGGCAGAACCAGGGAGCCCAGGACACACAACAGATGAACTCCAAAGAAACTGGCAAACCCTGAATTGACACAACTTCTGCAAATGAACTCCGATTAAGGCAAACTCAAGCTTGATGGAAAGCTAACGAACAGAGCTGCCTCATCACGACTCAAAATATTTAGAAGTGGTAAGGGAGAAATGTCAAACAAATAGAGGTGTGAAACCTCTAACCGAGACGACCCGGCAAATCTCCCACATCGAAAAACATACGAGAATACGCATATGAAATCCGTTTTCGATGAACAAGAGCTTGTCATGAAGAAGACCACAAGCTCCACAACTCACACGGAGAAAAGCCAAACAAGAACCAATAAAGATGATGCCAAGGTGCAAAAGGTTTGAGCTCTCCACGAACGACTCGTCCTAGCCTATAACACGGTCTCCTAACTACTACCAAGAGACTGGTAAACTAGACACCTATCTAGTCAAACCTTTGTCTTGCGCATAATCCACTTGAGTTTGATGTGACGATCATGCCCGCCTCAAGTTGGAACATCTTCCTTGATTCCTCCGGCTCGATGAAGACTTGTAGATAGCTCCCCCATACTCCATTATGGGTGAGCCTCTTTTAGGCACATCTTCATACGACCATTATCACCAAATGGTCGGCAAGCTCCAAGCATACGATATCTTCGTGATGCTCCTCTTGACCTTGCACACATCTACTTGACCAATCTTTGGATAGCTCCATGAAGAACACCTTGGTCAACACGTAATATTCATCTTACAACCTTGAAGCCACCATATGATCTTCAAGCGTTGCCTATGGACAAACCTTAAATTATAACTCAAGGAAACCATTAGTCCATAAAGATTGTCATCAATTACCAAAACCAAACATAAGGGCACATGCCCTTTCATATGTTCTTTAGTTCATTTTGAATCTCCCTTGTTTATATGTTCTTTACTTCATATATTGCAAGGCTACTGCAAGGAGAGCTCCTCCTCCTAAAGCAACAACAGGTGGTCCTCCTACTCCTCCTCCAGCAGCTCCTCCAGCAGCAAGAGGTGCTCCTCCTCCAGCAGCAACAAGGGGAGCTCCTCCTCCTCCAGCAGCAAGAGGTGCTCCTCCTCCTCCAGCAGCAACAAGGGGAGCTCCTCCTCCTACAGCAGCAAGAGGTGCTCCTCCTCCTCCAGCTACTGTATTGCAAGGCTACTATTTATTTTGTTCTTTACTTCATCTTGAGCAACTACTGCAGCTAGAAATGGTCCTCCTCCTCCAGCAAGTAGTGATCCTCCTCCTCCAGCAAGAAAAACACCTGCAAGAACTCCTGCATCAAGAGGAACAGCAAGAGGAAGAGGAAGAGGTTTCTCTGCCCCAAGAGCAGCTGCTGCTGGTACTTCTAGAACTGGTGCTTCTACTTCTAGAACTGGTGGAAGATGGGCCTCTTATTTCACTGCTAGTGGTAACATATGAATGGCCAGTGGTTGATGTAAGGGTTTGGCATTAGGTACAATGTATTTTGGGTTGATGTAAGGGTTTGGAATCAGTTACAATGTCTTTTGGGGATGATGTTGATGTGTCAAAATCTCTGGTGATGCAAGTGATGACACCATGTATGGAGTTGCCATTATGATGCTCAATGTTGTAAAAATCTATGGTTATGAAAGTGATGCCACTCTATGGTTATGAAAGTGATGCCACTCTATGGTTATGATGCTCAATGTAGTTCCATGCCACCATTTAGATGCTATATGAATTCATCTATCACCATGGTGGTGGTATCGAAGATCATCGATGACCTTCGAGAACCTCATCTATCAGCATGGTGGTGGTGTCGAAGGTCATTGATGACCTTCGACAACCTCATCTATCAGCATGGTGGTGGTGTCGAAGGTCATCGATGACCTTCGACAACCTCATCTATCAGCATGGTGGTGGTGTCGAAGGTCATCGATGACCTTCGACAACCTCATCTATCACCATGGTGGTGGTGTTGAAGATCATCGATGACCTTCGACCACATCATCTATTACCATGGTGGTGGTGTCGAAGATCATCGATGACCTTCGACAACCTCATCTACTAACACGGTGGTGGTGTCGAAGGTCATTGATGACCTTCGATGATCTCATATATCAACATGTTTTGACCAATACTTGGGTTACAATACCTTAATAATCAGAAAGGAAAAGATAGATTCAGCTACTAAAAAAGTTCTTCACTGCATGCATTACTTGGGTTACAATAACTTAAGATCCAATCCAGGTCTTGACCAAATATATAGGCCAGATTACAATAACTTAAACAGTTCATAATTAACCTAGTAGTTCTACCAGCCACCTTCCACCACTACAGGCCATGTTACATATATAGGCCATGTTACAATAACTTAGTCAGTTTCATATAGGACTGCACAAAAGAGTAAAACTACCCTTATACTGAGCATACAAGTTGCAATTTTCAAGCTTCAAGTATAGCCTTGATTTGCTCTAGCTTGTCCTTGCTGCCATGTCCAGCAGTAAGAAGCTCAGCAACAACTTTCTCCAACTCTTTCTTCTCTTCTGCAAGAAGATCCTTTTCATTTGTGATCTCCTTCATGGCTTTCCTAGTGTTCTGAATAATGTTTGCCTGGGCCCTAATGATGCAATTCTTCTCCTTTTCAAGCTTCAGTTTCTCCATCTGCATCTGCATCTGTAGCTCTTCCTGCTCCTTCTGTAAGTTCTCAGCATTGTTGGGTCCCTTCTCCTCTTCATTGTAGTTCACACCCTTATCCTTAACACCATCCTGTCAGTCAAACATATTACTCACCTCATCCACCATCTCCTGATACTGAGTGGCCACATGGTCCTTCTCCTTCATCAGCTGGGCAATCATCTTGTCATATGCCGCCTTCTCTGCTGACCTGTCTTGGTTGCTCTCATAGAACATGTCCCATAGCCTCAGGAGGCAATTCTGAAGAATCTCAGGCCAGGGGGCATCAACCCACTGAACTACACCACAACTGACACCTCCCTGTTCAAATGCACAGATTGTTCACTATTAAACAAATTAACTAAAGTAGTAAATGCAACAAATAACTAAAGTACATATTCTAAGCTATTTGAAATGCACATATGCAACACACAACACCTCCCTGTAGAACTATTTCAAATGCAATAAATTAACTAATGAAATGCACAGATTGTTCACTATTAAACAAATTAACTAAAGTAGTAAATGCAACAAATAACTAAATCACATATTCTAAACTATTTGAAATGCACATATGCAACACACAACACCTCCCTGTAGAACTATTTCAAATGCAACAAATTAACTAAAGAAATGCACAGATTGTAAACTATTAAACAAATTAACCATTTAATTATATGTTCTAAATATAATCATAGTGGTTACTCAAGTTATTGTGTTACATGGATCCATATCATATCATAATCTTTTATATTACCCATAGTTACTCATGGATCCATATCATATTAAACTCTAATTTAAGCACATCACAATTTCACAATTTATATGCAGCACATACAAATTACACACAAGTCATTTTGGTTACTCACCTGCACAGAGCATCCATAGAACCTCCTCCCAGTGCTAGCACCTTCAAATGCAACACATTTTCTTGTAATCATCCTGTGCAGCATACACTTGGGCACATCATCATCCATCACAGATCCACAAAACAGTGGCTCAGGAATTGTGTTTGGTGTCTCCTGCAAAAATACAAAACAATGCCTCAACAACCCATCCCTAAATCTGAAGAATACCAAGAACAGAAAGAAGAACAAGGAAACCCTAAATCCTAAATTGACTGAAACCTAAACCTAACTACCAAATCAGAATGAGGAATGTCATGGTGTTACCCTAAATCATGCTGCTACTACTCAAGTTACTAGCCAATCCGAATCAATGAAGGAGAGGAAAGAAACCCTACTCAAACCCTAAATAACAAATCAGTGGGAGAGAGATTGAATGGAAATGGAACTTACAAAATACTCCATCTCCGTTAGGCTACCGCCCATGCTGTCGTCGCTCTCCTCCCCATCATTCCACGAGGGCATCGTCGCCGGCGACGAGCTTCTGCTCCGGCTGGTCTTGGGTGGCGGCAAGCAGAGAGAGAGCGAGAGAGAGAAGCAGAGCGAGAGAGTGAGGAGAGAGTGAGGAGGCGGGCAACGTCTCGGTCGGGTTCGATCTAGGTTATAGCGAGCCAGTAAGCGCCACGTTGTCACCTGACCCGCGGGCCCAAAATGTCAGATACACTGTTAATACGTAGAAATACAGGTTTAGCGTTTTTTGTTACAGGTTGCCTGTATATTGGTATTGACTTACAATTTTTTTGAATAGTGATACTAATCCACACTTGCTGCCCCAAATATGGTATTTCTATGCAATTTACTCTTCCGCCGCTGCCTGGTTAACGACAAGGCACCAACACCAGTGCACAGTACAGCACTAGAGGTGAGGCAGAGCCTCCCTACAGCTCTACAGGTGCATTGCACCACGCATGCTTGCATGCGCGCGTGCTGCTAGTACCACCAGACCCCGGCTGTGGAATCTTTGCTTGCCTCCGACGTGTGGCCGGGACGTACGACGTCGTCACCGCTAGCTAGCTTAGCGAAACAATCTAGGTAGCTAGCGCTTGCGCTTGGCTGGACTCCTGCTGCAGCGTCGATCCATCGGCGACCTGTGATCCAAAATGCACCGTGCTCGCGGCGCATCATCATCCTCTCGGACGGATGCCACGGATCCACCGGATAGGATCACGTAGATGAAGAGAGAATGTGAGACCCATCTCATTCTCACGCGTCGGCGCATATCCCTGTGACTATGAGGCTGGGGAGCACGCGCATGAAATGTAGGTGAAAAGTCCATTCAATCTTGCCACTTATCATCTGTTGGAAATCCGATCATGGGTTAGCAAACACACCCGATATTAGCTGCCCAATTCCAAGTATAAATATATGATTTTACGCCATAATTATTTATTGATTTTCATCGGTTTAGATTTCTAGATATGTGTGGCTGATGTATGGATTTAAAGTTAAGTATTATCGTTTCTACGCATGCTTTTCTGTACTACAGCCAGCACTGCAGGTTCGGGATGCAATAGCATAGAAGCAAAAGTGCATCAGGGAAGCATTATCAACCACAGAGCGAGCACTGAAAGGTCCTGCCAAACCGTTTGATTTTATTGATTTATAGTCGGGCGTTGGTTTCTTTTTAGAGCAAGCATATGGTCCAACGTACCTATCACCAGTGAAAGATACGTTGGACCGTTAATGATGAGTGTCATTATAGACCGGTCGGTCGGTCGTTGGTGACTTCATTATTAAATGACCATATCTATGGACGATCACAAAGTTTTTTTTTTTTGGCGATAGACGATCACAAAGTTATACACATGCATATTATATAAATGCATCCAACAAAACTGCATTACATTTTGCACATAGATTGTCATATGCCAAAACGTCGATGGACAACATAATCAACGAAGTGATAAAATACAAGCATCTGCAATGCGACATCCTTCTTCAAGATGAAATAGTCATCGTAGGACTAGATACCGTTATAGAAGCAATCACACATAACTTCCCCTATACAGAAGCACTGGTGAGAATTGTCCGCGAACAAGGGATCCGAAGCAAAGTAATCGTCAATCAGCGCCAAGTGCCCCCTACCCTATTTTGGCTCGGCACTGTATGTCCCTTGGTCGATCCGTTTGAGAACATGCTCTTCCGCATACTTCGAATTTGCAAGGACCGCCTCATCATCGTTTCATACTCAATCATCCTCATTGAATGAATCAACGAAGTATTTGTAGATTTACTCCATGTTCGAATCCGTTGCTTGAAAGAAAAGAGAGAATTTGTCAAAAACAATGACACAGATATTTACATACTTGTCGGACGTGGGCACCCACATGAACAACATCTGCAGGAGTGATGGTAACTGCACGATAGACAAATGAGAGGTGGAACGATGGCATGATGATCGGGTGGCGCGATTGAGGTTCGACAACCTCTGGATGGTAAATGAGAAGAAAATGACAGAACGGGTTTGGTAAATGATAATTTAAAATAATGCACGGGCTCATCTGCACCAGGGAACAGTAAAATTAAAATAAAATAGTAAAAACAAATAAAAAATCTGAAAAAAATGGAGTGCAAGATGCTCATGTTGGTGATGTTCATGCAAAATACCAGGGTATTTAGACATTCAAAGAGTTCGTGATAAAAAGACAAAATCACCAATGAACAGTGTTGTTTATAAAAGTTTCTCACATATCCTAAATTTTGTCTTTTTTGCTGAGAGCTCAGAAAATGTCTAAACTTCACAAAAAATTGCATTACTGCACACACATGTCATAGAAATTCAATTTTTTATTTATTTTTTACTATTTAAAACAATTCTACTGTTCATCAGAGGGTGCATATGCACCTGAGAGCCAAAACAGCGTGTCCTTTGATAAAAGGTTTTTTGTGGATCAAATATATTGAAATCCTACGTGGCGGCAATCTAAATGCCCGTAAAGCCCGGTCACTTCACTTCCGATTCAAAAAAAACGAACGCATAGACCGTTTCATAGAGGAATGTGGAACCACATTGAATGAGGATTTGCTTTGAAGATGCCCATATGCGATTTTGACATGTCCGAACGAGTAGAACCTGCAGCTAAACATGTGCTTACACTAATATTACGGGCGTAAGTACCATACATTTGCCAAAACGATCGAGGGAGTAGTGCAATTCATGCACATTGGTGTGAATAGAATCAAATGGAACCGGCCAATTCTAGGCGCGCCCATTTTGCAGCAGCCAGGGGTCAGTACGTACGTACGGTACGAGACTGTAGTACGTGCTGCATTGTTCCCGTGTGTCACAAGGCCAATTATTATTCCCCCTCCCCGCATGCATGCAATTCGGAAGGCCAATCAGTTCATGCCATGTCATGTGAGACACTTCCCGGTGCTGATCTAAGTGTGGATTACCCTATCCCCATGCACCTTTCCTGAACAATATTCCTGTCGGTCTGCCTCCTTTCTTTCACCTGTTCCGTTAAACCTTTAATCGCAAAACATAACTTGAAATTCATATGCTATTTTGCTGCGTTCATCGTCACATTGCTGATTGATTGATGCATAATGTGACATCCTCCATGCATATATGATGGTCGTTACAAGTTCATTTCTGGACGTTATCCACGGGCTGTTCATGGTCAGCCTCAGTGCATTTAAGGCTTTTTGTATCTGGTGCAATTAAAGGCCTACCCAGGGCCGATGGGGACAAGCATGCATGCCACTCTATGTCACCTAGATCGTTGCACATTTGTAGCATACATCGTAGAATAATCGTTGATCCATCATGGGACTTGGCTTCCCTAGTACAGATCGTAGAATAGTCGTCATTTCTTTTTTGCATTCTTCATTTTTCTCTCGCGTTCTTGGTTTTTAATTTATGTTTTTCTTTTTGCGTTCTGGTTTTTTGTTGGGGGACTCCGCTGCGTAAGCCCGTGCATTGGGGCTTCCATAGATCCGGGATCTGTTTCTGAGCACTGGTTGGCTACATTTTGGTTAGGTGGGCCACCACGCGATCTTATGGGACTTGATCGTTGGTCACTGGCCAGTGGGCCATGTTATCTACATGCAGGAGATAGTTTGCTTCTTCGGGAGATAGCTAGGTCGGTTCTTCTGCGGCCTAGGAATCTGTAGGACTGCTGTGGCATGCAACCGCTCAAGAATTGAACCATGCAGTCCTTACGATCTTCATCGAAAAAACACTAAAGTTTGTATGTACAGCCTAGAAGAAACCTATAATAATAGTACTGATTATAATGCGACTTGTCTACTTAAAAGATTTATTCCTTTGTCAAGAATGTACATGAACCGACTATGCAATGAGAAGATGCAAAGACCCATCTTCACCAAAGCTTGAGCGACCTAGACCTGCTCATCCCCATCACTAAGACCCATGGTGGTCGTAGTGTTTCCTTCAACGATGATGCAAGATGGGGCTTTGCAACCCTTAAGACTTTGTCAGGGGCGTGCCTAGGATGCTTCTGCCTTCTCTAGCTCGGTCGTGCCTTATTTGCTTCTCATATTGGGAGTCAATGCTAGATACGGGTATACTGCTGTGTATGCAGGGATTGCATTGCATATTATTGGATGAGGGTTGGTGTACACAAGTTTGCCTGCAGAGGAGTATGTGGCTTCCTTCATGTTTTTTATGTACGGTTGAATATAAGGGGTGTGTTTCTAATGTGATTTTTTTGTTTAGTTTTTCTTTCATTGCTTAGTAATGAAAATGTGAAGTTCATTTTTTCATACAACAAAAAAAGGCCAGGTTTCACTATCGAAGGAAAATGCGGAGCCCCTGTGGCAGGAGCATCATGGCAATTTTTCGAGAATCTTATTACAGCACGGCCATTTTTACTCTAGAAAATGACAGATTCTTATACAAAATATGGAAATTTCATTTGTTTTCACATGATAATTCTAAAGGTTTTGTTGTGATGATTTTTTTTCAAGCGAATGGAAATGTTTGTTCGTTCCTGCCTAGATGGAGAAACGGTCGTTCGCTTGGATTACCCCCGAGGAAGCGTCAGATGTGTATTGAAGCCTTTTTTCTAATAAAAAATCTTAGGCCAGTGCTCTATGTGTTTTTTTTTTGCCCCTCAATTAAAGTTCCGATTGCGAGCGTCGATACAAGGTTTCCCAACAATGCTCTGAGCTCGTTGTTCCTCTTTCCCTTCTCTAGATGGTCATAAACTTTATATTTCCATCATCCCGATAATTGAAAGGGGTGGTCTCCCGGTTCAAAAAAAAAATCTTAGGTCCAAACCAAATTAAGTCATGTAACATGTGGCGTGTGTCGGCAGTGGCGCGCTGAAGTTGATAATCAGCACGATGCGTCGACCATTGTATTGTCTTAGCTCCATGAGCTGAACATGTCAAAGTCAACCCAGCTCCTTCCACTTAGAAACGCACACATGGCATCAAAACACAGATTCAGCCTCAAAATTTCACACGATTTTGAGAAAGAAGAAGAAACGGTCCATACACAGTGATTAATTTCTATCCATGTAAAAGGACCACGAGCACAGCTGGAGTATACGCCAAGGAAGAAACGGTGAAGCAACAAGTAGTTTTTAGCCTAGCTTTTAGCTGTAGCCAGCCGCCCGGCCGATCGGCGCCATTCGCCCACACTCTGCAGCCACAGAAGAGCAGGCGAGAGCGAGGCGCGGGCCCCGAAAAATCTGCCCGTCCACCTCTCCGCCAATGGGGAGGCGGCGCCCACGTGCCAACCCTTCCACGTCCCCCTCCCCCGCCTCCCCTATTTCTACCTCATCGCCAGCCTTCGTTGCGCCCACAGCTACCACTCCCATCCATCCCCGTTGTTCTACTTGCCGTCAGCACCTTCTTCTTCTTCGAGCTCATCCGCCATGGGCGACTCCTCCTCGGCCTCCTACATCAGAATGGTACGTATGGTGCTTCAATTTCCACTATAATTAAGATAGATCAGAGCTGTACCTACGTGTGTCTGTCTATCAGATGATACAGATGATGGAATCTCTCTGGGTTGCCATTATTGATTGGTTCCAGGTGCACCACCTGATAGAGAAGTGCATTTGCTTCAACCTCAACAAGGAGGGGTGCATGGAGGCCCTGGAGAAGCATGCCAAGATCAACCCCGTCGTCACTGACACTGGTATATATTCCTTGCTTGCAAAACTAAGCATATACTTACTAGATAAATGAGGTGGTGCCCCAACCGTTTGGATAAATCATACACGTATGCATACCTACCGTGCATATCCTGGCTAATTGGATCTTCATGCTATGATGCTATTGTATTTAGAAACATATATAATCTGCATGCTAGAAGCTTCGTTCAGCTCAAATTAACTTAATTCTTTGCAGATTAAGTTTATTAACTCTCACCACAATCCTTTGCCAACGGTTAGATTATACAGGCTAGGTAGAGTAACTGTACTTCTCATGTCATTTCATGTGAATATATGCAAGAGATGAGAGCATTAAAGTGGACCTTAATTAATTACTGGCAGTGTGGAAAGAGCTGGAGAAGGAGAACAGGGAGTTCTTCGACAACTACAACAAGGACTGCGTGGAGCGCAACATCGAGGCCGCGACGATGGAGCGGATCCAGAAGATGCTCTCCGACGCAGCTGCCTCCAAGAGCTCCGACGACGACGAGGGCTAGCTAGCTGCTTATCTGCACCTCATGAGCATCGCCTCTAGCTAATTAATTTGTATCACCATCATGTCCTCCCTTAATTGGATCCGTTATGTCTAGCTAATTAATTGCACCTAGCTCATACAGAGACCAGTAGCTTGAAACCATGCATGCATGCAGTACGATCGACTAGAGTCATTTCAGTGTTTGTGTGGACGTGTACATATACAAATCACTGCATGGAATATTCAAGAGGACCCTACGTACGGCCCCCGGCCGGTCTTCAGGTGCTAGCTCTAACCTTATCACTGCTGATCTTCTCGCGACCACGTGGCAGTGAGTGAGAGTATATGCGCCAGTGGTGGCGTCTACACGCCGATCATGCATAGCCAGGGCCATGCGTACAAAAAATTGGAGTTATCCTCCACATAATTCAGAGTAAGAAATGGAAAGGATAGCATGCAGACAGAATGGATTGTTATCTCTTACTTGTCTTGAAACGAAGATCCAACCCTACGATATGGAAGCATGCACAGACATTTGCGCTGAATCTTCATGGTCAGATAACCAACCTTAATATACAGAATTGCTACCAATTCACGACTTAATTAAGCAAGAACAATTATTTATTTCCCTCCGAAACAAATACCCATGTTCAAAATATATTAAGAAAAATTAAGATGAAATTTTCAATTGCGTATATCTTGACTACTCCACAATATAAGTTTGCTCTGCCAAGTCCACACTATCAAACATTATTGGTCTCATGTGACAAAGATATCAAAGATTCCATCCTTGCTCCATGGCAAACAGTTGACAAGGCAGTGCCTTCATAGGTTTGGCAATCTTTTGTAAAGTTGCTACAAAATATCTAGGTAAATGAGAATAAAGTATATGGTAGATTAACATTTTTCTAGTAAATTTATTAAATATTTGACAGTTTGATAATGCATAACACTAAGAATGTTTAATCAAGGAATTCGGTAAAGTTAGCATATTTTATTCCCCTTTTAAAATTTCCATTTCAAATAAGATTCTTGCAAATATACCTAATTTTTATAAATGGCATGGTATTTCTTAAAATTTCTAGTTTATATTTGCCTACTTTTTATTGTAAATATTATTTTTAGAGAAAAGACTACGACCGCGCCCGAGGAGGGCCTGAACCGAGTCCGATTTTGAATTACCAAAGCCATCAACCGGCCAGGCTTACAAGGAAACGGATTACAACACCCACACACAATGCCCAACTCCACTTACAAAGAGACTCGAGCGACCGAAAGATACAAGGATGCTGAGCACACAGTTTACAACACAACCCCAACCTACAAGCCTCTAAATTAGATAGGAGATTAAGCATCACTTGAAGAAAGGGCCGCCCTGATGCTTGACACACCGCCGGTGAAGGACACACCGGTGTCGAAGGATTAGCCAGCCGCCTTGAACGCAAAGACGCCGAGCTCCTGCACTGAGGACCAAAGATGTTGCACCTTCCTTCTCCCTCGCCGAAGAGGGCCCCAACCCCCTCGTCCTGGCTCGAAGGACGTCGCACCGTCGGGCGGGGGATGTGTTCACCCGAGAACAGGAGAGGCACGGTCTTTGGCAGCAGACACAGAACACTTGCGCGCCGCCGCCTCGCAGTGATGTGCTACTCAGGCCATGAAGCACACACTAGTGATGTCCAAGCAATAGGGGAGTAAATTGCAGGGAACGGCACACCGGAGATGAAGAAAGCTGCCGTCGCAAGCCTCGACACTGGCACCACACACCGACACCCTCCTGGCCAGACTGCGCCCCCAGGGAGGGTACGACGCCGAGCGCCGCCGCTGAATCCACAAGAGATCACAGGAATTAACCTTGGCCTGGAATGGAGGGGAGGGGGTGTGTTGAGGGGATCTCGACGGAGCCTTCAAGAAGGGAGGCAGCGCCCGCGAGCCTGTCCACCGTCGTGGTTGAGCAAGCCAACCAAAGATTTCTCCCGATCCGCACCCAACAACACCGGGCCCAGCCACCATCGAGCCGGCGAAGAACCACCGGCGCAAGAACTGGCTGGGAGTGGGCAGAGGAGAGAGGCAAAAGCAACCGCAACCTTCAGATCCGGGGATGGGGCCGCCGGAGCAGTCCGCCAGCCACGCGCCGCTTCCGCTGTCGATTCGCCGCCCCCGCGGCCGAGGACGGCAGCCCACACCCGCGGCCACGCCTGCTGCTCAGGCGCCGCCGCCTTGCCAACTCCGAGGCCGCCGCCCCGGCTGCCAAGGCCCCGCCGCCACCTTCCTCGGCGTCTCCCGCGCGAGCCGGGGGGGCACCTCTGGCGGCAACGGTGGAGAGGGGAGGGGGAGGGGGTAGGGTGGTGGCGGCGGCTAGGGTTTTCCCCCGAGTCGCCTCAGAGGCGACGAAGCGGGGGGGGGGGGGTCATTGTAAATATTTATCGATAAAAGGAATTTACTATTTTAAAAGGTAATATGAATTTCAATTATTTTAGTATGGTAAGAAACTAAAAGAGTATGGATTTGGTCCCCGTCGTGCGTGGTGCCTCATTGTTTTGAACCATGTGATGCACATCCTACAGTTGTTTGCTAAACACATGTTCTAGAAGAAAAGTACACTGTAATTAGAGTAAAAAGCTCCTCTCAAGTACATGTGTGTCAGTGTAAGGTATATATATGGATGGGGAGGTAGGGGATGTTATGCTGAGGTTTATACACATAAAGCCATGCATTTGGTCAAAATAATATAAATACATGATATATTATTACATTATAATAAATTTGTTAAATGTTTTGGATTTTACAAATACATAACAATGAGAAATATGTAACTGGGAAATTTGGAGAATTTAGAAGGAAGCTAAATTTAGATTTTCATTTTAAAATAATAAATTTCTTGATATTCCTAGTATTTTATTCAATTTTCTATTTATGTTGTCTAAATTTTTATTTCAAAATAACTTGTTCATATTTGTTTTCTAATACTTTTTAGTTTTAAATTATCTATTTATGTTTTTTCTTAAACTTGCATCTGATATACTCGTAAGTGACATTGCTTGGTAAAGTTAATACTCACCCCGTTTCGGAAATAAGTGACATGGCACATCACTTATTTCTGAATGGAGGGAATAGAAGACATGCATTGCAAGTAAGTGGAGAAAAGTGATGTACATGTTTGATAGCCTGTATCGCCTTTTGCCTCCTCGTATGTATGGCTCAGTTGAGCTTGATTGGGATGATACATGGTAAAACCACGTTGTGCACTTCGATTGATAGCATCCATGAGCCTTGCGTGCATCAGGGAAATGGTTTTTTACCGGTGTTTGGTAGACTATGTTAGGTAGGGTGATACAACACATCGTGTTTTGTTGCATACATGTGCCCCGAACTGGGCTGATTAAGAGCTAATAGCTACACGTGAACAAAGGTTATGGCCAGTGATATGCTCATGGTCGTCTAGTTGTTTGCACTTCGACACAGTCCACCACCACTTGTGGAATTCTGGGGAGCTACTTCCTCAGCGCCCCTCCCCCCCCCCCCCCCCCCCACCCCGCCTTGTAAGCCGACTGTTACCGATTATGCTTATGGTCGTCCGATTATGTGCCCATAGTCGTCTAGTTGTAGCAGTACTCATGCGGGTCCCTCGTCACCGGTGACACTCCGATGAGCTGCTTGCTCAGCTCTACCTCACCAAGAATACTGCTACCGGGAGTATTGCTCCGGTGAACATACTCAAGGTTCGTGTTGTAATTCTTCTTGATGTTCCACCCTCGACGAGAACGTCGAGTGCCTCACCATTGACAAATATGAGGTCAATTGTTAACCGTGGTGCTCATGCTCTATATCGATGGCGTGCTCATGACCGTTCAGTTTTACTGGTACTCAAACGGGTTCATAGTCACCAGTGGAACTCCGACAATTTGATTTCTTAGTACCGCCACCACCGACTTGTAAGCCGGGGTTAGCAACTAGGTGAAGGAGATTTAAGAGTGCCATTAAAATAGCTCACGCTTATGCTCATCTATGATCGCCGAAATAAAAAACACGCAACAAGATGGAGATAATGGTGAAAGGAAATTTCAAACAATCGACCGCGTGCTATAAATTTGACAAAAAAAATGTTCAAAATAGCTCCAACTCAACATGAAATTGAACATTTATAGTCAACGAAACTACGAATTGGTCATCTTAATGGAACAACAACACCAATGTGCATCTTTTTCATGTAGAGCTTAACTCATATCAAAGCACCGTTGTTTAGATTAAAAGTTGATAGGTGAAAGAGATTAAGGGAGGAGGTTAGAGGATAACACATGCAAACTCACATACACCCTTTGTCCAGCTTGCTACAGCTCCAACGTAACTGCACAAGGACATCCAGACACATCAGCAAGGCTGCATTGCTAGAGTCTAGCTCACTGGAAACGACCGAATCAAGCGTTCCCAACTTGTTTGGCTTTCGGGTGCTTTAAGTTCTATGCGGATCGAGATTTTGATGCAACGCACATTACCAAATGGACCAAAACTGCATCCAGCGGGCCTGGTTGGAGGGTATGCATGCCACCAAATGTGTCGCATAGGATAATTAAACATAATATTTCAGTAATTTGGTAAATCATTTTGGACATTGTGTAACAATGAGAAATAAATAACCATAGAATTTGATAAATTTCAAAATGTATTATATTCCAAAAGTAATTCCATTTAAAATCATCCTTTTTCTCATATTCTTGAGTTTTAACAAATTTCCTGTTATATTCCAAATATTTTCTTGAATTTTCTAATATGTATTGTATGTTATTCCTATAAACTTTTATTGGAAAAAATTACAATATCTAATTTTCTACAAATAAATGATTTCATATTTTTTAAATACTCCTTAGATTTATAGTCTATTTGTCATGAGTTGTTCTTGAACTTAGATCTGATATACATAAGTGCCATGGTTTTGCTGAAATATTGTTAGAAAATATGTTTCTAATTTTAGGAACTAGATGATATGTTAACATAGTGTTTGCAGTAAAGCTATGAAATATTTTGAGACTTTACTGGTTCATTACAATGAGACATATCTAAGCATAGAATTATTTTGAAATAAACTTATTTTCATTTTTTAATACGTTTTTTGACTTATTCCTGATTTTTGGTCGGTTGTTATTTTCCCAATATTTCCTTCAACATTTCTTGTTATTTTCCCATTTTTGTATAATTTTTTTGGCATATATCTGATTGTTTGTTCGATTGTTATTTTTCCAATATTTCCTTCAACATTTCTTGTTATTTTACCAATATTTCCTTCAAATGTCTAATTTATTTTCGTCAAATTGTTATGCTAAACCTGTATTGGAAAAATATTATATATATTTATAGTTTTGTATAGAAACTTTTCCATAACTGTTTTCTATTTTTCTTGGTTTTCAAATATGTTTTTCATGACTTGTTATTGAACTTACATGAGTTACATCTGGTATTGAAATAGGTGTCATGGTTTTTTTAGGACATTGTAATGGCTTTGTACATTGCTTTCAGTTATGTTTTCATTTCTACTTCTCTATCTTCTAAATACAGATATGTGATATGTGCATGGCTTTCAGATAATTTTTCTCTTTATGTCCCCATCATAAAAAGAAGAAGAAAAGTCCACGTATATTATCCCGATGAAACACATGTCTAGTGAAGGCATGACACAGTCTATAAAGCACACATGCAAAAAATAAAACACTCTTAAGAACTTTCACTAACTTTATGCCTAATTCTTCACAAATGCTTCCCAAAACCTACTTTTATGCAAGACCACTTGTACCTCTGAGTTTAATTGGATGTATGAACCACATGCTTATATTTGTATCGGAAAACAATTTCATGATATAGTATTACCTCCGATCCATATTAATGGACTCAACTTTGTTTAGATTCGTATGTATCTAGTTAAGTATTTAGACTAGATGCATGTGTATCTAGACAAATTTAAGTCCATTAATATGGATCGGAGGGAGTACAACAACTTTACCATGTCTTATACCCCCTTCGTTTTGAAATAAATGTCTTAACTCTGGTACAACTTTGTACTAACTTGTACTAAAGTTAGTATAAAGTTAAGACACTTATTTCAGGACAGAGGAAGTGAAAGACATTATGGTTGGAACTAGTGGTCAAAATTACACATTAAAAAGAGTGTCAGTGTATAAACCTAAAGAGTTAATTACATATGGGGTACATAAACTTTCAGTGCGGTAACAAATCCATACATAAACAAAAAAAACCCACAAAATTGGATCAAAATCTCTGATGCGGATTCGTTTAGGCCCAAAACGCATGCAAAGCGTCCACATGGGCTGGCACGTAAGCAAGGCAATTTTGCAGAAAAGCGCCTGAGTTATGTGTGGGCAGTATCTGCACTCCTCTCCTCATCTATTCCCCTAGACCGCACCAGTGCACGCCTCCACCAGACCGCAGAAGAACAGGCCGCCAGCAGACGCCGCCACCACATGCCGGCACTAGCACTTGTGCAGGCGACGGCGGCAGGGGCGGCCTCAAGCAGGACGGCGCAGGGGCACGGCGGCAGGGGCACGGCGGGCACGACGGCACGACAGGGGCGTCCTCAACGCACCTGCAACTCTCCCCTGATTCGGCGGCATGATGGGCGACATGGATGGCGAGTGGAGAAAGACGGCGGAGGTCGTCCTTGGGGCGAAAAAATCAATGAAGGTGTGTTTTTCATTGAATTGTTGTTGACCCCTGATTCCTTGATGCTCATGATTTATATGAATCTCACCAGGGGGAATGTGGTTGCAATCTGACACCGGTTATTAGAGTTTGCAATGAAGGATTTGATGTAGGTCGTCGATTTCAGAGTTGTCCATATGAGGTATAAGATTGTCTGCAAGTTTGAGTGGATTTTGTTTAGTCTGAATATTGATCTGAATGTAATTTGAAATGTACAGGGGGTACATTCTTGTGGGTACCTGAGGTGGCTGGATGATGAATGGCAGGGAAGGAGCCGGGTGGTCATTAAGAAGCTTGCAGATGACAATAGGAATTTACATAGTGCTTTATTTGAGAAGGAGCAGACCATTGAGAGGATGAAGCAAGAGAAGATTAAGCAAGTTCAACAGAGAAAAAGAAGGGAAAAAATAGATTTATGTGTACTGGTTGTGGTAGTTGGAAATTTAGTGAGTTGTGTTGTTGTTAAAATGTTCTTCTGGGGGTTAGTGTGATTGTATTCTGAAGAAACATATATCAATAATGTGATGATGCAAATTTCCCTATGTTGATACCGTGCAAACTTAGTTAATTCAATTAATTTGTTGTGACAAATGGATATGTGTACTGAAAACAGAAGAGAGAAAAGAATCCATTTGTGAGCACAATAGTTGAAAACTCTGAACTTGAGCAGTGTAATAATAAAACAATGAATTTGAGAAGAATTTCCCCAAAATATTTTAAATCCTCAGAAAACAACAATCACCTCATGTTAGCAAAGTGTTTTGCTGCATTAAAAAAGCTGGGAACAAGTAGTTGTGTCATATTGTACTAAATTCATGAACAAAGTGGAAACATGATATATGTTGTAAACTGATTTAATTGTATGGAGCAGGAGCATTTTGAGAAACATGGATTTCTTCATTTAGGTCAGGAATTGCATCTGTCCGTCCATCATTCCCAAACATCAAGTGGAACAAACCAGATCCTGGTCCATTGTATGAAACTCCAGCAGAAGCATCAGCAGGTCCTCTTGCAGCAGTGGACTGAGCACCTCCTCTTTCACCTCCTCTTGCACCTCCTCTTCCACCAGATCTTCCTGTTCCTCTTGGTTTCTTCACAGATCTTCCTGAATTTGCACTACTTCCTGGAGCATATGCATTTGAATTAATTATTAAAATGCAGTTATGAGCAGTAGTGAATGGAATAAATTATGCTTTATTGCTGTAGTGCTTCATGTTCACCTGCATTTGCTTGTACTTGTGTTGTTGTAGTTCTTTTCCCTTTGCTTCCCCTTGTTGTTCTTCCTCTAGTAGTTGCTGTAGTATTTGTTCTTCTCTCAGGGATTAAATCTCTAGCAGTAGCTACAAAGCTAGATTCCTCTGGAAGAAGACCAGGTGGTACAACTCTTGTGACATGAGACCTCTCCTGCAATGCATATGTGAGTAATACTATCATTGTATAAACAACAAAAAATATATATGTTGATAATTGTTGGATACCTCTTCTCCCATTGAGTACACCATGTTGCTCCTGTTAACACTTGGGTCTAGTCCCAAATTAATTGTGTGGGGCAATATATCCTGCATAATTAAAATACAATGCATGGCATATAAGTACAACAGTAGTAAAAGGAGGAAAATTCAGTAAATTTTGCAATAAAGCCTTAAATAACCTGAAGAATTTCTGGGCATGCATACTCATCTTCCTCTTCTACTTCTGGCACTTGCATTTCCCTTTGCAAGTATTTTGCATGACCTCTTTTATTGTGATCAACCTTTCCACAAACTGAACAATGCATGGCCACCCCATTTTTATTCAGAAAAATTGTGCCATCGTTCTTCTTCTTCTCTTCTGGAGTTTTCCTCCTTTTTGTGGCTGGCCTTCCCATAACTTTAGTGAACACAGGGGGGTGGATGTCTATTCCATTGAGTTTTTCCCAATGGGCCCTGTCTCTAAGAGGCATGATATTGTTACCATAGGCTTGCAAGTATGTCTCTATGGTGTAACATTTGTGCACTAGATCTTCAAGATCTATCCTCTCAGCCCTACAAACTGAAATGGCATGTGAACAGGGCACTCAACTCCCAACTCCTTCAATCACAAGTCCTAGCATTGATATCAACTATATTGTGCTAGGTCCAGATTGCACTTCATATATTCCAGTGCCAGCGTCTCTTGGAAAACAGTTGCCACTCCACTCAGCATTCTTCTCTAACTTCTTTCTGATTTTAGGACAGATTCTTCCAGTCCACTTCTCCACAGCTTCCCTATGCTTGCTTGCATGTCTTAAAGAAATTTTGGCCAAGATGCATTCTAACATGGATATAATGCATAAAGATCTGGCATCTAAAATGTAACTGCAATAGCAATACACAACAACATAAGCAAAGTGTATAAGATGAACAATTTTCTAATATAGGTAAGAAGAACCATTTTGTACCTGTTATAAACCTCAGACATGTTGTTCAGAAGAATATCACATTTCGGGAACTCACTGAAGAAGCACTTCACCCATTGGTTTGGCGGCTTCCCTTCTAGCCAGTTATAAGCATCAATGTTGGCTTCCCTCATTTTCTCTCTATTCATATTCCATTTTGGTAAATTTGTTGATCTTGCAATGGCCCATAATAGATTTTTCAGTGTTTCACCTTTGAACAACTTGTGGAAATTCTGGTATAAGTGCCTAACACAGAATCTATGCTCGGCATCAGGAAATACTGTTCCAACTGCATTTATTAAACCCTGCATAGGATTACATTTTGTTAAATCTATGGTCAGCATCAAGAAAAGTATAAATATACATGCAAGGGATTACCTTCTGCTTGTCACTCATGATGGTATATGGGCTTGTGTTCACAATGTTGAGATCATTTTTTAGTGTCGTCAAGAACCATTCCCATGTGTACGTAGATTCAACTTCAACCAAACCCATTGCAATGGGGAATATGCAGTCATTGGGGTCTATTCCCACAGCTGTTAGAAGCTGACCTTTGTATCTGCTTTTCAAATGACAGCCATCCACAAAAATTATAGGCCTACAACCCTTTAAAAATCCTCTCTTACAAGCATCATAGGACCAGTAAAGTGATGACAAATGGTCCTTTGGGAGCACATCTTCTTTCTCCTTCACCTTTGTTGTCCTAACAATAAACTTGCTTCCAGGGTTGCACCTTCTCAGTTCATGGCCATAATCCCATAGCAGATTGTATTGCTCAACCTCATCTCCATGGATGATATCTAGTGCAGCCTTCCTAGCTCTACCTAGTTTCATCTTGTTGGGCATCAACTTATACTCTCTCTGCACTTTCTTCCCAAATGTTGTAAGGTCCATTTTCTGGTTGTCTCTGAACTCATGAATAAATTTCTCTATGAGAATCTTAACAGTGAGACATTTTGAATCAAAGTGTTTCTGACATGTATGGTTCCCATTGTACTGCCTTACTACAATACTTCCAGTCCTATTATCCATTGAAGCTTTAAGTAACCAAGGACACCCCTGAGAACACTTTGCATTTAGTCTCTCGCTCTCATTTCTGGGTTTAACAATTTTTACTCTATTCCTCACTGTATATGCATCCAGTGCCATCCTCAGTTCTTTCATTTCACCAAACACAAGCCCTACTCTGAATACTGGATTGTTTAGATCAACTTCAGGATTGTATGCTCTGAATTTGTACTGTAGTTTCTCCAGTTCTGCTTTGGACAAGTTCAGATCACTATCATCCAGAGGATCATCCTCTTCAACATATCCTTGCATCTCATTGTTATCACCTACTTCTGCATCTACATTCTCAAGGAATAAATCATCATCCATATCTTCAACATCATAATCACTCTCATAAAAATCAGAGTCTGTTTCTTCACCATGCTCTGGTTCGTCTGCTTCCTCTCCTTCTCCTGCTTCATGTGCTTCCTCTCCTTCTCCTGCTCCCTTTGTATGCACTTGTTCTGTTTCCTCTCCCTGCACTGCTTCCTCACTGTCCCCTCCTTGTTCTGGTTGATCTGTTTTAGGACATCCATTGATGATCACATCATCAAACAACCTTCTTATCCTATTATCCTCATCCACCAGCAAGCATAGAGTCTTGGATTCTTTGCTTGCATTAACCATTTCAGCGATTACTTCTGCATTATCTACACACACAAGCCCATCCCCAATGTGTTTGCCTGGCAGGCACCAGTAAACTTGCAAATCAGGAAAACCATGGGAGAAATCCATCTTGTCCAAACAGTACTTCAACATTTCAACTGACCATGTATCAGCATGACAATAATCAAAGACAGTTTCTGTGCTTTGTATGTATGATGATCTCACTCCAAGACCAATGAAAATCCCATTATGCTCAAATGCTACTGAGAAAAGCTGTGATTCTTCACCTGATGTAACTGAAAAAAAGAAAACACCACCTCAGAACAACATGACAGTAATGAAAGAGTATATCATATGCACTGCAATATATTATTCATCCTTAAGTTCCTCACACAAACAAAATTTAAGCATTCCACAAATTACTTCTTAATCAGTTCAACATATTTCTGAAATAAACATGTCTCTGTACATATGCACATCTTCAGACTTAACTGAATGTCGACAACAATAATGAAGTTTTCACCAAAAATCACTTTTTCATAGCAAAGTCTACATCAACTAAACTACAAGAACATCACTGATTGTACACACATTCTTGCTGTCGAATTACTTCTTAATCAGATCAATAAATTCCTCAAATAAACATGTCTCTGTACATATGCACATCTTCAAACTTAACTGAATTTGAAATCGACAGCCAACACTGATCGTGTATGAACCACCTAGCACAACCAAATCCCATCATTCTTTCAGCAATAATAAGTTTTTCGCAGCCACAACATCAAAACTAGAACCGATCGGGAAATCAAAACAAGAACCGATCGCAGCCAAATAAAACCTAGCAGATGTACAGATACATGTCTCGGCCGCGAGTTGCAGAGAGCCAAATAAAACATACAACGACGACATACCATATTCAGGAGGGAAGAGCCCAGGTTCTCGCAGGAGCGGCTCCATGCTGCGGCGGCCCCCTGTGACGGCGCCAATTTCGGCGACGCCCGTCGGAGGAGTCGAGGCGCAGCGGTTCAGGGTCGGCGCGATCGGAAAACAGGGGAGGGGTTATGAGAGGGTTCAGGTCCCTGGATAATAAAAGAGGACCTGGGGCCACACAATAAATAAAAATTCCATCCAGGGGGTTTCCTGCAATGCTTTCCGACCAGGGGCGTGTGCCGCTATACCGACGTGGCAGCCATAACGTGTCGTCTCAGACTATTTTGTATTAAAATGTTACATCGTCAGAGATGTTGTACCAATTTTGTGGGTTTTTTTGTTTATGTATGAATTTGTTACCGCACTAAAAGTTTATGTACCCCATATGTAATTAACTCAAACCTAAAGTTAGTAGTACGTCCTTTGTTAAAGACTGTAGAACAGCAAATTCACGTGCTACTTAAAATCGCCAGTCCACGTAAGCGTACAGGATTGCGAACAGAATAACGATGGATACCGCTGCCTGCTTTCTTGGCTTGTTCCACTTTTCTTTCACGAGACGAGCGATCGGTTTTTTGTAGGGTTTCTCGTCGTCCGTATCAGCTGGCGTGGGCTGAGCTGGACATCTACGGCGTACGTACGCCTCCCCATACGAGGCGTGCACCATGATTCCTGTGAGAGCGACGCCACTGGTCTCGTTCCGGCTACAGTTGCCAGCTACAGCATTCATAATGGTAACGCAGGCCTGTCTCATGACTGATCAGTCGTGACAAGGAGACCATATGCTTTCCTCTGAGCGAGATATATGGCCAAAACAGCAAATAATCTGTGAAGAAGAACCAAGAACAGGTTTGACATCCAGATTTCTGAAGCTGTGCTGACCTCTCAATGGCTTCAGCTCAGGCTCTCTCAAGTGCCCACTGACAGCGCCGCAGCTCGGGCGATACTACGTGTCGTAGGACCGGGCGTGCTCGGGCTGGTGGGTGAACTCGTAGTCGAGGTGGACGAAGGCGCGCTCGATCTCGGGCAGGCTCTCCAGCTTCTCCTGCAGGGCCTCGCCGATGTCATGCGCCTCCTGCAGGGGCATGTCGCACGGCAGGACGATGTCCACCTCCACAAAGTAGTGGGAGCCGAAGGTGTAGGCCCGCACCGTGTCGATGTGCTTGACCGCCTTGTGGTGGTTCCAGCACAGGTAGGTGAGCTTCTGGAGGAACTCCGGCGAGGCCGATTGGCCGACCAGGGAGTGCACGTTTTCTAGCACCGTCATGGACCATGTCCTGATCGTGTAGATCGCTAGCTGCAAAGCAGAGAAGAGGAAATCAACTTTCAGAATATGTACTGTGTATGTATTACAGTCACTATTTTACAATTCAGATGAATGCAGACAGGGCTCCATCGTCCATGCCTTGTGCGGCCATTTGATAGAAGACTCGAATACTGTAATGCTTTATAGCTTTATTTACTACACAAGAGAAACAGAAATGGCGTTTTTTGCACTTACAATGATGGCGCCAACTGGGTCAATCCAGCCTTCAAAATAGTTGGCAAGAAGCGCGGCCACAAGCCCAATGATGTTGGTGATAACATCAAAAAAGTGATCTTGTGCATATGCCTTCACAATTTTGTTGGTGAATGAGCGACAATATATAACCAGCAGAAGCTTCACCAGTGTCACTGCAAGCATAATATTCACAACCCACATTTCCTCTTCTTTTGTCAAGCGGAATTCAGCTCCCTGGAGCACAGCATAATCAAAATTAGGCATTGCAGTGGATTACAATCATCTCATTTGCTTGAGCCACTTTGCAACAAGTTTTACTTAAATCTAAGATTAGTTGATTTACTGTTAAGGTTCGGTATTAGTCCTAAGGGTGTGATTTTTAGGTACAAGGATATACAGAATAAACAGCTAACTCCAATGCAAGTACTTAACCATGTTCAACGTTCAGCCTAATGTAGAGCTGAAATGCACACGACAGGAAACACGAGAAGAGAAAGGACTTACATTAGATACCAATGAGCGTGTGGATTCTAGGATAATTTGAAGACCGAGTGTTGCCATAACAGAAGCAAAAACAAGTATTCCCTACATAAGAGATTGTGGCAAAGTTGTCAACGGGAACATGGAAATAACAAAATAGCAATCACTCTATGGAGTTACAATACAAGAGAAAATATTCAGAAGTCATGAAATCTGATTGATCTGTAATACAGGGGTGCCCAATTTTGGTACTGTATGTGATAACAATCGCCATTTGAAGTTGCTTGGTTCACATAACAGGATAAATGAGCATGATTGAGCCCCCCTTTACCGTCCTTGAGGAAAAAGAAGCAACAGGTACTTCTATTCATTTTGTACTCAAGACTCAGTTGAGTAATACTCATCTTTTTTTGGGGTGATAATTTACTTCTTTAGTTGAATTATATTGAGTTGTACACCATTTTGTGAAACTACAGAAAGAGTATAAGAGTGCAGGAAAATGTATAAACCATATGAATATCAGATCGACCAATACAAGCATGAACAAACAGGCCAAATGAGAACTCACCAAAGGTTGCATGCGCCTTTTACCAATTGGGTACCTGTATGGGTTTGGTGTTTGCATTGAAAAGGCAGTAAACCACAAAATAAACCCGGACAACAAGTCAAGCAGAGAGTCCAGTGTTGAAGCAATAATAGCTAGGGAGCCACTCCTTATTGAGGCATAAACTTTTGCAGCAAAGAGAACCATGTTTGCTATGTTAGATAATCGGATCGCTAGCGTCTCACTTCGGGCAATTTTCTCACGTTCTTCCTGCATGTAGGATAAGACAAAGGTATAAAGGCAATGCTTCAGTTTGATCAGGTTCCTGTACATTTCATCTGCAATGAAGGGTTTTTTCATGTACAAACCTTGGATATTCCAGGAAGGCAACCATGGTCTGTCAGTGTATCCATTTCATTGAAACCTTCCAACATCTCCAACTGTTGTTGGTAGTATTCAGCCACAACATCTTCAGGGCCTTGAGCTGTACAAATAATAATACATTGTAGGTTACGATATTGGAATACAACAATATGGTCCAAGCAACCAGGCATAGGCAATGCCCAGTTCATCAAAACTCCACAACAACAACAAAAAATATTTGTGGAACAAATAATAAACAGCAATAGACCCAATTTGGGGCGCACCACCGATAAATTCTGAGTTCCTAACAGTAATTCAGAAGAACATTTGACATTTCCTTCAGCCATGGAGACTTTGCATTGTGAGATGACATAAATGAGACATGAAGTAACAGAAGTCCCCTTTCACTTTAACAGGCAGTGAAATGCTCACCATGTATCTGCTACTACCTCTGTCCCAAAATATAGTATCGTTTTTTGAACTAGATTAGCTTAAAAAACGTTACTACATTATGGGACGGAGGGTACTTAAGTAGGAATTCAATTTCAATTACCAGTTGTATAGCACACCCCATAATAATAAGTTAATAACCTCACAATCATTTTAAACAGAATCATGATGCCACATCCATATAAGTACAAGCACCCATAATCCATTCCCTCATTATTTTAGTTGTTTTATGCAGGAATGCATTAGTTTAGTGTTGACACCCAACCAAAGTACTTGTGCAGGCCAGCTAATTAACAAATCAAAACCTGGAGGATATGACAACTCGCTAAGTACTGAACTGAAAAAGAGAAATCTAATCAAATCATCCACAGTCACAGAGAGACCCAGGTGGAGTATTGGGCATCACTAGAGAGAGAGAGGCGAGGCAGACCTAGCACGCCGAGGCAGTGATGGAGGCCGCCCGACGGCGGCCTCTCCTGCTGCGGCTCCTGGCGCCGGAATCCGTCGAAGTTGAGCCGCCAGGGCCGCTCCCCCGGGCACAGTCCGCCCCCGCCCCCGTCCCCTTCCTCGACGGAACGGAGGAGGAAGAGCTCCTCGCCCTGCCCCGCGCTACCCCCCGCCGCCATTCCGCCCGCCCGCGCCCGAGCCGCCAACGAGACGGACCTCTCTCGATGTGAAATTGCACTCCAAGCCGCGCCTCGGAGAGGGGGGTCGGAGTGGAGTAGAGTACAAGTTCAGCAACGGCCGCGACTTGCGAGGAAGAAACGGGAGGGGTTTCGCATGTACTCGCCGCCCGCCGCCGCCGCCGCCGTAGTAAGGGAGTAAAGGGGCAGGGGCACCTCGGACGGCTGTGATTGGACGTGGGCTTGATCCGGCGGAAGACGGCTCTCCAGCGAGGCCCAGGAGCCTGGCTGCGGGCCCGTGGACGTGGAGCTTTGGACAGTCCCGGACTCCAGGGATCACACCGTGGAGACTTCGCAGAAGCAGCAGCGGCCGAAAACAATCTGATGCTCCTTCTCTCAAATGTGAATGAAAGCAGCGACGAATTCAGCGAAGAGTGTGGAAATCAGAGGACTTTCTCAACGAAAATTGAACCATTCCTTGCTTACAACTGAAGTAGAACAGGAGTAATGGTGCCAAAGATTCACCAGGAAACAGTAACAGACGTTACAGACCATCCGTTTTCTCTTCCGCAGCTTGCCAAATGGAAAGTTTGAGGTTTACTGGAGTAGTACCACTACGAGACTTCATGCCAGGTCTACTCAATCAGTTGGAGCTTTAACAAATTAAGTGGCAAAAAAGTTCAAAAGGCGGTTAATAATGGTAAGTTCAGCACCCAGAAAGTATCCGGGCCTGAAGGTAGCTATCGCAATATCAGATCACACGCTTTGGGAAAATGAAATATGAGCATCTCTTGACTCTTATCGTCGTTATCTTACCATGCATTTACCGTAAAAGAACGAAGGAACAACGCTCTAAAGTGTAACGACTTGACAATCCTAATCGGTTGGACAGTGCAGAGACAGAGACGGGTGCAGGAAAAATAAAGGAGTAGACGTCGAATTCAGGTGTATGCACCACTGAAAACACAGGCATATCGATTCTGATTTAACGCAACATCACTTTCCACCTCTCTTCTATCTCCTGGAGTAGATATGTATTGTAACTAGAAGAATACCCCGCGTGTTGCAGCGAAAATCTCTATAAAACTACAAAATGTAAATGAAAAGGGTATAACATGCATGAATTGGAAATAGTCTACAAAAAATGTAAAATTCAATTGACCTGGAATTATTGTTTATTTGATGACTAAACTGATTATATGATGGCTAAATGAATGAATGATGTGGTGGTGATGTGGATAATTCTTGAATGGCTAATAATAGATTATGTGTATAGCTTGTATGTAGAGATAAAACATTATTAATAAATATTAGTCGAGATGATGTGAAAAAATGGTTGGTTGATAGATATAGTGATGTAAATACACCCCGTGTGTTGTGGCAGAAATGTTGTTAAGTATTTTATTGTTTAAACAAAAGGAGTTACAAATGTATGATGTATGAAGTTTTTTTTATAGAAACATACAAGATTCGGTTGATCATAATAGTAAAAAAAAACTCAATTTTTGATGTAAAATTATATTATATTTGATGACTAAAATTGGTGATGTGTACAATTGCATGGATTAAAAGCTTGCATAGAGATAAACACTATAAATGCATCTTAATAGGATTTTGCGCTATCGTTAATGAATGCTAGTGGATGACATGAACAAATGATTGAATACAATAATGGGTGATGTGGATAGCTTGCATGTTGAGATAGACACCATAAATGGATCTTAGTGGAGTTTTATTAGTAGATGACATGGACAAATGATTGAGTACAATAGTATGTATGCCTTATTTGAATCGTTGTGCGGTATGCTTGGACCTGTGGATGTTGCTTTATATATAAAGCGGGGCGAAAGCCTAATTTCTAAAAAAAAGTACAATAGTATGTGATGTGGATAGTTTGCATGTTGAGATAAACACCATAAATGCATCTTAGTGGAGTTTTGCTTTATAAAGATATAGATATGGATGTCTGGGTAGTGCACCCCTATACTAATTTTACATGTAATCCATCAACAATAAATGCAATATGCAATAAATTAATATCTATATTAAATGAGGGCATGTACGAGCAAGATATGGTTAGTCATATTAATGCATTAATAAATGTACAAATCTTAGCAAATCAATTCTGCATATGTTTTGGCCCAACAAGTATTCAATATGATTATCAGATATCACAAGGCTAGCCATAAGATTTAATATATCATTCAATAAATTAAATCCACATGTAGGTTGGTTTGTTGGACATATGGTGTATTTAAGTGCCCTCATCACCACAACCCATACATAAAACTCCTATGGTGTATAAGTCTTGCATAAACATAGATTGGTAAGCACACATTTCTAGTGTTATCATCTTCTGCAAAAAGATGGCTACTTCTAAAGTAATGTGGGTGTTATGCCTCCTAGTTTTATTGGCTTTCAATTCTTCTTTGTGTCATGTACGAGCGGAAGATCAAGCAACCTTGGACAAAAATGAGGTGATGAAGAATTGCAAGAGGTACATCAGAAAACATTTCAGTGACCCATTTCCTGAGCTTCATAGGAAATGCTGCCAAACAATAAGAGAATCAAGAAATATCCATGCCGTATGTGACAAATTCACGCACGAGGATTTAAATGAGACCAGTATATCCAAGTTTGTTAGTGTAACACATGTGTGCGGCAACGGACTGCATGAAGGGTTTATCTGCGCAGGTGTGTTAATATGAGCTTATATATTTCCACATTTTGATATAATTTCCTTGCATATGTTAATGAAATTAATTAATCATGAGTAACTCAATCTCCTCTGCAGGTTACACTGTTCCACATCATGGTCCAGATCATGCGCCACCACCTCCTTCTAGACACTTAGTGTAAAGTCAGTTCCCTCAAATAAAGAAAGGAGTGTTATGATATGGAGGACTTAATCTAAGTCAGTGTCAACAAATAAAGGAAGGGGTGCTCTGATATTGATGCTTTATCATGGGATCTATGCAATACTATATTGTACTTTTAATGTTGTGACTAATAAAAGGACAATCTATATATGTTCACATTGTGTTAAGCAATATCTTTAGTTAGATATTAACATACACGGCTTAAATCAACAACGTTCACTGCTCAAAAAATGACCCAACATTGATATTCAAGAACGTTCTAGATCTTGAAATATTATCGAATGATTGCAACTTGCAAGCATGCACTACAATGTTTTAGGTCTCCACCTTATTTCTTGTGCCCCATGTGCATGTGCGTGACCTTATTAGAGCAACTAATCGAATGCATACACCAAACGGCAAAATTTGATGTGATCCTAGATTTTTCCTTATTTTGAAAATTTAGAATATTTTCTAGCTTAAATCATCAGTTCAATTGAAAAACCGTTGTCACATAATTTTTTTGTCGTGATCAGACATTCGAAACTAGATGCTATGTTAATATGTTTCGAAAATTTTCTTTTGTGAAAAAGGTTATGACACATGTGATAGATAACTTATCACGCCCGTGGTACATAACTTACCACTAGAAGTGCAATGCACGCTTTGCCACGCCGTTTACGCTTTTGAATTGTATATGATTTATTTTTATGTGTTAGTTTTTTAAGTTTTTAATTTCTGTGTTGTTTGGATGGATCCTTCTTATCGTTTGATCGGAAGATAATTTTTAATGTTTACACACGATGAATTTACTATATTGTTGATCGTGTCTCTTATGATGATACTAAATTTATCGTAGACATCACTTTCTTCTCGTCAATCAAGACTCATGACACCTACTTTTTTTTATTAAAAGAGCACATCCATCGAAATATTTCATCATAAAGCATAAGGTAACAATTTAATAAAATTTTGTATTCAATTTTAAACTGAAGACCTCAACTGAACGAGGAGACTTCAAAATTAGAAAGATTAGTAAAGTTAAAAATATATTAGTTCTAAAACGCCAAGTAACGTTAAAAAGGAGTATGAAGTAATTGCGTCTATCATAATTAAAAAATTTTGAACGACATCTATTGCATGAACTAAATTGTTTGATCGTGAAATAGATAATTATTTACTGTAGCACCGACGTACAAAACATAAAAAATGTCATTCATTTTTTATGAAAAAACAAATGTTAATAATGTTCATGTAAAAAAATAAAAAAATTCTAACAAAAAAATAAAAGGAAAAAATAATCATTTACATACAAGACCAAGGGTTATGACCAAGTCAAAATTAAGTTCTCAGTTGACCTCCATGACATCTATCCCTAGAAAGCTAAACAATAAAATGAAATAATAGTTTACATACATCACCAAAGGATATGACCAAGTCAAAATTGAATCCTCAATTGATTCTCATAACTTCTACCCCTAGGGGGATTAGTATATTAGAAGATTAGAAGTTTAGAACCAACGCTCTAACGAAAGCTTTCTGACACGTGGTCAACATCAGCAGCCAATGCAAGGTTTGGAAAAAGAGCTTGATGGGAAATTGAGTGAAAAGTTCGTTGTATCATCACCAGGGACTTGTACGTGCTTATATATGCAAAAAATAAACGCGCACTTTGCCAGTTTTTTTCCTGGAAAACTGTGCAAGTTTTTTGGATAGATCTTTGTGAAAACCCCTAAAACGATCAGAAACAAAGACCGACATACTACGATATTCTTTGGGTCGTGCTACGCGTCTGCCGGCTGTTCATTTGAAAAGATTCGCCGGCTGCACTACTGTTCGATTAGCACTCACGATGCGTATGCCCAAGAGATGCCAAAGGAATATTCCTTTGCAACGGAAGGTTTGTTGCGAAGCTTTTTTGTGCGCAGAGATTTTTCAAAGGCGCCGTTGGATTTAACGTGTCGCGTAAAACATTTTTTTCAACGAAAGGCTTGTTAGCATGCTCTTTTGCAATAGAATGCTTGTTGCCAAACATTTTTGTGCGTAAAAATCTAAGTATCTTTTTTCTCGATCACACACGCCTGAGACAATGAGCTTTGCAACAAAGGGTCTGTTGCGGTTGAACATTGCAACAGAGCCTCTGTTGTAAAGGGATCCAAATAAAAAAACAATCATACACACATGAAACAACAAGCTTTGCAACAAAAGCTTTGTTGTGATCGGACCATTGCAACAGAGCCTCTGTTGCAAAAGGATCCAAAGCATTAAACGACAGACTGAGAAATCCACGTAGACACGTGGCGAACGCAGGAAAAGGCCGACAGCGCACGACGTTATCCGCCGGCTGACGGGAACCTTTTCCCATATCCTTTTCCAGCCGGACTGTGTCTGTATTGGGCTATGTTCGGATCCCTTGATAAATTGCCGCAAACGCTCTTATTTTCCCCCTGCGCAACCGCTCTATCTTCTTTCTACTCGAATCGAAAGCCCAAACGCTAACCAGCGCAGAGCATCGGCGGCGACGACATGGAGCAGAACCCCCACTGCGATCACCGCCAGAGTGGCGGCAACAACTGCACCCGCAGGAGCCGCAACGACATCATCTACGGCCGGTTCCCCGATGGCGATCCTGACTACGAACCGTACCGCCGACTCAAGGAAATACTGACGGCCGCGGAGCGCGGCGAGGAGTACCTGGAGTGGGAGAGAGAGCCGGCGCCTGGGAGCCTACGGGCTAACAAGACTGTGGCCAGGATGATGGCTAAGCTGGGGTACAAGAGGTTCATGGACGTCGACAAGCCGTCGGAAAAGTAACACGAGTCAAACGGAGCCCAAACCCTTCTTCACATATGTGTCTGTCTGATGATTTACTGGTATAGTGGTAGTACTGTCTTTAACTTTCATGAATGATGAATCTGTGCTGTTTGACACCATGAGTCTTGCAGGGATATGATGATCCCACTAGATTTTGTAGCCCCCATGAGTTTGTCTGAATTTAGCATCTCTAGAGCAAGCCCAGTACGGTTTTTTTGTTTTTCATACAGTAGAATGAAAAAGATAGACGTACGTCGTGGCTAAACAATACTAACATAAAACAATGCTAACATACTCTAGATAGTTAGTACTATTACACTGCAAGGGAAGCGCGCCTCTTGCTGCGCCGTTTTCTATACAGGGTTTATTTGTCAGTTTTTTTTTGCCTTTTACCTTACCTGTTATCTTTCTGCATTTAGATTTGTATGAAAGTGGCATCTTCCCTCATTGATCCCAGCAACACCCATATGTCGTTGAAGAGACAAATCCTTATTTAAGGTGTGTTTGTATTCCTCCAATCGACTCGCTCAAGAAAAATATGAAGCACAGATTTAGCAACTCCGCAGAATTGAACCCTGGGCCGCCCGCTCCACTCCAGTAGCAGAGGACATCCAAACAACCACTTTACATGCTCGCGCTCCTCCTCCCCTCCCCTTTCGTTGTTGTAGTCGATTTCTCAAAAGCGTGGAATGCATTCACCTTGTGGCGGTGTTTTTTTATTTTGCGCCTGTCAAAAAATCAAGTCGAGGAGCAGGTTTTGGAGGTTGACTTTGGAGGAGATAGGCAAGGATAGAATTCGGTGCAAGAATAAAAGGACCAGCACTGACACACGGAGAGAGGTAACATGAGCAGTCGAGGTGGCACACGATAGGATCAATAGATTGGCAGTGTGAAGAATCAACGGAATTGATCTTAAACTTGTGTTTATTGATTGTGGGCAAAGCCCTATTTATACAAGGATTTGGGGTGCCAATGACACCTGTTACAAAAGACATGACTGTTAGAAGAGATGCAACTGTTGGGAGAGAGAGAGGTTGAAGATGTGTCTATACATAAGGGACACGACTCTACGAAAGGATGCTTTGGTCATAAACTATTCCTAACACTCCCCCTTGCACAAAGCTTTTTCTTGGTATATCTTGTATTCCTTGTATAATCTTGAAAATATTGGTCTTGATCACAAGCGTATATGATCTTGCATAACTCCTCCAAAAACCCTGTGGGAAAAATACGAGGAGAATTGTATAAATATGTTGCTAAAACTCCTTTAAACCTAGTGGGAAAAGTAAGGAGAAAAAGAGGCAACATATAATGATTATTATCTCCTTGATAACTCATATGAGAAAAACCTTTGAAGAAGGAGAAAAACTCGTTAATGAGTTTGGAGAACAATTTATATGCTTGGTATATTTTCATTTAAAATGCCTACTGGGAAATGTTGAAAGTATTGCATATATCACCTCATTAAAACCTTTTATGAGAGACTTCGAGAGAAAGCTCGTAAGGAAAAAGAGTGTGATCTGATATGTCATTGAAAACTCCTTTAAACCCCAGCGGGAAAAATATAAGGAGAAAATGATATGACATATGATTGTAATTGTATCTTTGATAACTTATATTGGAAAATCTTGAAAGGAAAAAACTCAATTAGTAAGTTTAGAGGAAAATTAATATGCCTTGTATACATCCGTTAAAAACCCCGATGGGGAAAAATAGGAGGTATGACATATATTCTTGTGTTGATATTACGTCATTAAAAATCTTGATGAGAACCTTGAGAGTAAACTCATAAAGAAACAAAGAGTATAAGACAATATTTGGATAGGTTATATTTCAGAAAGGGACTCCCCCTGTTCCATGTAATTTGGGGCAATACGCTTAGTGATATTGCTTATTATATAACCCGTTTGCATCTATGCAACACAAGTATTATTATCGTTGTAGATAATAGTTGGTGATTCAATAGAACCAATTCCACATGAATATTGTATGTGGTTTATCATTCTGTAAAGCAACATATATTAATATGAGGTCATGTATTTCAGAATGATTGGTTGATATAGCCACTGAGGTCTATTTTAAAGACTTCCATATGATGGCTATCACATCAAGTGAGTACACGACATGTGTCTACGATCTGACATAGTGGGGATCTGATCGATGTATCCGATGATATTGGTGTCCATATTTAATTGAAAAACTAGGACAATGTGCTTTGTGCCTTGGAGATATCAAAGATATTCACGAGTCCAAACCAATTGTGTTTGGTGGATCTAGTGACACTAGAGTATGGAACCTTGGGTTCCAATATCTTATTTCCATCTTCTCATGATTTAAAATGGATCTTTCTCTACGTCTAGAGATTGAACAACCATGAAAGTTATAGATGAATAAGACTTGTTCATGTCCAATATATTCTGGATATAGACAACATGGTGTATCATAATATATGATCGAAGGGGCTCGAATTGTAGTTGAAGCAAAGTTTGTTTTTACTTACATCCTTCATCTCAAATTTCGTCTATGGATGATTACGTTCTTCATCAATATCATGTGTGTTGTCAATGATGTTACAATCATTACCATGCACTGATAGTGGAATCCTAATGAGGATTTGTTGATGAACACGCATGGAAAACCACCACTATTGGAGTATCTTTTTTGCATAAGGAACTCACTAAGTCGATTGTACCAAATTTATTTCGACTACTGTATGTCATGTAGTGACTTATTGAGTTTACACAAAACATGTTGCATTTTCATTTTGGATTCAGAATTGGAATTCCCATGAGGAACTTATATGTTTGAATCAAGTGACACAATAATATATGTGGTCAGTACATCTATCAACCGCATAAATAGATGAATTGTACTGCCATTGAGATAATTATCGAAAATTGATTTCACTTGTGTATGGAGAATCGATTTGGGTATCTGCGTGAACCCTTATGCTACAGCCTTGCTATTCATGACATTTATGTTCCCATTCCACTTTAGGATGAAAACAAGTGTATGTATTACTTTTGTGAATACCTTCCTTTTGTTGAGCGAGGCTATTTCTTCTTGGATTGCCTCCTTTGTCTGAGTCCAGTCTGAGCGAGTATTATTGAAACTCTGCCATGGCCATGGTCTTTGGATCCGGATCATTGTAAAGGTTGTTTGCAATCATGAGAAATTTATGTCGACAGTTGTAGGCTTTCATTTATATGATTCTCCAGAATGTATAAAATTTTGGTGAAATCTAGTTACCCTTGATGACTCTTCATGTTTCCCAATACGTTTGAGTCTAGGTTTCCGATCTCCCAGTCAATGTGTGCACTATTGAGCTGGGTTGTGGAGGTTTCCCTCTCATTGAGTGTATACTACCCATTAGGTGTCTATTAACGTAAAGTTGACTTGAATTTACCGAGTCAGAGGCCTCGATATCCTTTGTTGCTTGCGGAAAGCTGAATCCTGATATGTTGTGGCCGTACTTCTACCCTTCTTATTTTGAATGGGTAGTTGAGTGGTTTTTGTTGGTACCTCCACTCTTTTGGGCGCATTTTCGTAGGATTATAGGATCGTGTGACATCATTATAGTCGGTAAATGGGATTTATTTGCAATGTGTTGTAAATATTCTAAACATTGGGTTTAGATCTTCGAGTACATGGATTTGAGGTAGAAATGTGTTGAACATTTCAAGTGATTTCCTGGCATTCTTTTTGGTACTTAAAATCTCCCCCTAATGCCTGGAAATGTACCTCACTGAGCATACTAGCCATGAATAACTCCCCCTGACAGGGGCTTTAGGTATTTATAGATGACGGAAATACAGTTATTCCTCACATAGATCCCAATTTTATGTGAAGGGCTATTGATGTATGCTATGGTGGTGATCACGGCATGGAACCGAATTATCGCAGATGGGAAATACTTTTGATTTCCACGTACTGATTTTAGAGGGGGTGTACTACGATATGTAGTATGTTACAGTTGAATTAAGTCAGCAGGGTGTAAAACTGCATGGCTCCAACGTCAAGTTGGTAAGCTACAATTTCGAAGTGAAGATCATGCAATGAGCTTAATTATTTGGATACAAGATGCTATCAAACCACTTTTAATCTGGACATATGGGACAAAGTGCTTAATTCACATCACATGGCCATGTTCACGGCACAGAGAGAAATTTGAAAAATTGTCCTTGAATTTCATTGAAATTGATCTTCAGGATAATGAATCAATGGTTCATGTGGGTAGATGCACACAGAAGACCATCGTGTAGATGTGCTTTTTAGAACCAAGGAACAACCTGAATAGTCCAATCAATGGTTAAGAAGTACCACTTACCTCGACTTGATGGGTTCAAGGAATCTGAGTGGTTAAACACTTTAAGGTGCCTGGACCTTAAAATTAGCTTTCCTTGTCACATGTAGTGCACATAAAATCCAAATATTGTTAGAACTTAGCATCATTTTAGGCATGATTAATGGAATTGTTGATAGTTTTCATTTCATGTCATTGTCAGAATGACCAAGGCGAGTGTGCCAAGTTTTTCATGTAAATAACATTCCAAAAACTATCTTGTATGCAACATGTGCTACGGGTTTTGTAGTATGTGTAGTGCAATTCTGATGATACATAGAGAATGTGATTTTCTATTGATCTGTTATATATGGTAAAGAGAAAATATTCCTCTTTGTTGTCATCGTGAGTTTCTATATAGAAACTATTTTGATAGATAGCTCTATAGTTTAGTGGGATACGAGTTGAACCTGGACTCTGTAAAAATAATAATCCTTAATGGTTCTTGAGTATCCATAGGGACAGTAATATGATTCGAATTGAACCAATAATTATATCATCGCGTCTAGCGATTGTTAAAATATCTCCTTTTCTCTAAGTAAGAGTGGAGATGTGTTTTTTACTACCCTAACTATAGAATTTGTGGTGCATATGTCCACAAGACACTTATACTCTTTCATCAGATTAACCCCCGTAGAAATCTATATATAGTTTTGAAGATTCTCAATATGAGAAATCTTTATCAGATATATAGAACACATACAAATGTAATTGTACCAAAGTGCTGATACACTATATTGTGATGAACAATATATGATGACAACGACAACAATGTATGTATTACAACAATAAATGGATGTTGATAAAGAGTTGGAAGACCAGTGAAGTCTCGAAAACATGTCATGTAAAGCATATTTAATGACCATGTTCTCCTTGTTCATGGGATTTCATGACTGTCGGAGAGCTTTGTTGTTACATGATGTGAACAATAGCTTCCTAGATACAGTCAGATTGAAGATTGAAGTGTGCTTCATATCTTTACCCTTCAGCGGATCGGTTATGTCATGGATTGTTTGAACAAATTGATCATACGTCATATGGTATGGCATTTTAGGGGGATGTTTTTAGCATACACACTTTTGACAAAGATTAGTTTTTATGAAACTTTGTCTTTGTAGTGCCTTTCCCATGATCCGATGCATGTGGCTTGTGCTTCTTGTTGCATTTACATTTCCCTTTAAAGTTTTTTGATTGGCTTCTAGGAGAGCCATCAAACTTTGATATCCCGAAAATGTGCATATACATACAACATGTAGAGGAGAAACACCGACATGGTTGTAATGATGATTCCTAAGGATTTCATTAATTTTCTCCTCCTAGAGTAGTAAATGCAGAAGATCGGAGATAAAGTAGGTATCTTTTGCACGATATTGTTGCTATAATTAAGATCCTATTAACGAGAAAGATAGTAGACAATGTCTTCTATTTTCACCATAATGTGGGTTGTTTTTGCAAATTACAAGCTGAAGCCAATTTTATGAACCTCATGATTGTAATATCCCGCGGATTTAAACCTTGGAGTCGGAGATGTGTTCAATCATGATTTGCTTTAGGCAAGATGATTGTCATGATGTTCATACCTTATTGATAACTTGCCGCATGTTCACTCATAATTGTGATTTTCTAGCGGGGCATGCACCATGGGGTGGTTTACGTGCCGCTATAATTCCATGAGACACATTGTTGACCTCAACATCCATATGCCATGTAGATTAGTTGTGACCGTCGAGAGTTCTCTCATCGAATTATGGCCGTCTTGGCTTACATGGGGTTCAAACCATAGAATTTTTATTTATTTACTTGACAGTAAATTAGAAGTCATCATGGTAATGTTGTAATAAAAAAAAATTCAAAGTTTGCAAGTTCAAGTGAAGACTTGAATGTAGTTCTCAAATCATCTATGATAACACTTTGGAGATAATTACTTATATTTTGAGGTATATCTCGCAGTACTAAAAAACATAATCTGACTATAGTCAGTAAATGCCTTGGTCTTAGTACCTTATGTTATTATATGATTAAAATATATGGAAGAGCACTATGAAGGTAGTCATAATGTCAATTTTGACAAAATATAGACCTTATAGTAATTGTGGATAATCTGTATATTGTGCAGTAGATGCCACATTACCTTGTGATCCATATACAAATTTGAGATGATAATTTGCATATCACTTCAATTTGAATTAAGTTAATTTTGTGCTTTGCAAGCATTTTTTTTAAACTTAATTGATGGTGAATTGATATTTCTATTGCAAAATAATATGTTGTACCATGTGAATATGTTATAGGGATTGCAAAGTGCAAACACATTGAACATATTATCTCCGGTGAAAAACCGATAATTTATTTATATTACATATTGCGTAATATAAATACATCATAATGTTGCAAAATTAATAGATTTCAAGAAGGTGACTTGAAATCATTAGTGTGTATCTCAAACTGCTAAGTATGATACTTTGAAGATAATCTTCGAAATGGAGTAGATCTCGCGGCATTAGGAGGTATAATCTGATGAAATCATTAGATACTCACTCCTAATGCCTTATCTCATGACCTAGTAAAATGTGTGGGAGAGCACTTTTAAAGCAATCATAATGTTGAGGCGATAAAATGTAGGCTTTATCAGTAGTCAACGATAATCTACGTATGCAGTAGATCCATATGACTAAAAGATCCCAAGCATCAATTTGAAGAAAATCACTTTGAATTTTGCATACGTATTTGCAAGAAATTGAAAATCTCAATTGCAAATAATAGATATAAATAACCTCAACGTATGTGAGCATATAAATTATTTATATCAATATTTTACTCTGAAGCACAATGCTCAACAAATAAATGCTACTAGTAAATAGCATAAAATCTTCTTGCAAAATACCACAAGTATTGTTGCAAAAAATGGGTTTAGACCATTGTTTTTATTTCGAGCAACCGGCAGGAGCTCTGCCTTTTTCATATAGAAAAAAAGAATTGGCTAGTTTATAAGGAAAACTAGCCATCTGCTGAAGTGAGAGCATCTCTTGAGGTGTAAAAATTTGATTGTTCCTCGACGCGTTGCACGCTAAATACAATTCCTCTGCAATTGTGAGTTACTCTTTCCGCTCCATAATATAAGATCGCAAGATGATCTTATATCATGGAACAGAAGGAGTATTTCGTTATTGGGATGAGGTGAATTGGTTTTCTGCCGGAAGTTTACAAAGGGATGACAATGAGTCAGATCGCCGCTTTCTTCATCTTTCATCATACTGTAGGAGCGAGTACAAATTGTCCGGCCCGTCGCGACGTGTCGGCCTCTACCTGCTTCCTTGCCGCAACCGATGCCGATCACATGTACTGTACTCATCAGGCGACAAGGCCGCATCCTCTTTTTCCTCATCAGTCACTGTACATACATCAAAACGAAAGCGAGGCGGATCTATCCACACGGTTGCCAACCGTACAAATGTCCAGTGGATACCGTACGCGTTCACCGATCCAATCACCCACCCAGCTGCAATGATCCGTCATGTGTACGTACATGTTGCTCCAGATCGAGATCTGGGGAGGCAATCATGCAGCAGGGTAAACGCAGCACGAGAGCGACGGCGAGGAAAGCACGCAATCATCGTGCAAAAATATGGATGCGACGCGTAAGTACCCTGGAGTACGGCTGGTATCCTGATCGATCGATCAATAGGAGTGTATTATTGTGGCATAATACACCAGTATTTTAGGGAATTATTGTGCTATACATTACACTGACTGGCATACAGGGAGCTCAGAGAAGATGCGCGCGTGGCTGGATTGTTCGATAGACACCACCCCCACTTGGGTTGGAGAAAGGAAGAAAAAGTGAGCTGAACATGCGCGTGTTCCGTGGTAGACGGACAGAGCATCGGCGATTTCATTTTCTGTGCTGGTGGCGCCTGCTAGGATTTAGCAAAGAGTAACGCATCTTTGTTCTGAACACTCAAATCTTTCTGAAAATATTTGAATTGAACGATTCAGTATTTTATTATTCAAAGTAGACATGCATCTGTTCGGTTGTTCGTTTCACATAAATCGAATGCAAACACGAGCACTCTATGGCCACATTCGACACCGAGGGCCCACCCATACCCCTGCGCCAAAAATCTTTTTCGTCCGTAAAGCGGTTGCCGTGAATTTTATGTCGTTCAGAGCTCCATCTGCGTGCGCGTTCAATGCCGGAGAAATATGATTAGACGACATCGATTAGAGTTCCGTTCTTCATGCACGCATTCAATGCATAGTTTAAAAAAGCGGACCGGGCCGGCGGCCGAACCGAATAAAACGCATACCAGAGCAATCGAACCAAAAAAAACACATTGAATTGGCCAGTTTTCGCAAAAAACAGTGAAACAGGCGGTTCGTAGAAAACCGCTGGTTCGATGTTGTTTCTTGAAAAGCCCCTCAATCGATTCATTTTCATGTGAACAACCTAGGGATAGAATCAGAAAAGGAAGAAACCCCCTCTTTTGCTAGGGTTTCGACAGAATTGGGAGAACTTCTCTTATAAGGCGCAAATGTCCCCTCTGGTATTATATTATTAATAATTATTGATAAAGTATATATTATTCTATTGCTTAAAAACGACAATCGAAACCGATAAACCGACGGGTCAATCGTTAAAAACTTGAACCGACAACCTCACCAATTCGATTACTGGTTCGGTTTTTCAAACTATGACTCAATGTTGGAGAGATGTGATGTGACGATGGCGGTTCAAAACTTATTAGCGCTCCATCCTCCTCGCATGTTCAATACCGAAGAAACGCGACGGGAGAACGACGAAGCAACGATGCTTCTTCAATGCGAATGCGACAATCGAGAAGCCTATTCCATCCGCATTGAAGTCAGTTGCGTGCACGTTCACCTTCCCACAACTATTTAAGCGGGATGTTGAGCCTTGGTAGCCATTTCCATCCACTCCAATTCATCCGCGTCGCCGCTCCAACTTCGGTCTCGCCTTCCGAGAGAAGGCCACTCTTAGCCTTGATCTGCAGCCTCATCAACGCCTACAAAATGCTCACATCGGCGTGCCATGGGCAGATCCTGGCTAAGCGGGACGCGTTGGCATGATGAGGTTGATGATGGACAATTCACATGTTGATGATGAGGTTGATGATGGACAATTCACATGTTGTAGGAGAAGACAGACATTGGGCTGACCATTCGATTATCATCTAATGGTCCCTTGGTTGATCCAGGTTCAGAAAACCAATTGACATTGATTTTTTGTAGGTGCCTTTTTTTCCACACTACGGATACGGCCGCGGATTCAGCGAAAAAACGAAAGACATTTATAGCAACGATGACGGATACCCAAAGAACATCAGATAATAAACTCGCAAATAACGTGACATATTACATGCATGTCTTGAAGCAAAACGAAAGGGGAAGCAAGCAAGACCTTCACCAGACTTGGTCGCTTGACCACACACAAACCCCACAACCAACCAGCACGCGCCACGCACGGCCTTCAGCAAAGCTTAATTATCCGCGCGGGCGAGGCTCGAACCCGGCCGAGAGCGCCGCCGGCCGTGCGCGCCGTCGTCGCTGCTGCTAATCTAAGCGCCGATCTTGTAGTTGTAGCCGCCGCCGCAGCCGCCGCCGTCCTCCTTGATCATCTCGAGGTCCCTGGAGGAGGCGACGGCCATGGACATGGCCCGCCGGTGGCGCCCCCCTTGCTGCTGCTGCTCCGCCGCGCCGCCGTCCGGCGACGACCCCTTGCGGTGCTCGTCGGACGCCGGCACGTCGTCGAGGGCGGCGAAGTTCTCCGGCAGCGCGAACACGCTCTGCGACGCCCTCCGCTGGTGCCGCCCAAGCCGCTGCGACGACATGCTCTCCTGCGGAGCTTGGGTGCGTGGACAGACACGGGAAGAGAGCAGGGGAGGCTTCACTTGGGTTGCTTTGGGTGTCTGGGTGATGGTGTTGGAGTGGGAAGAGAGAAGGGGAGGCGGGCGGTTTATATAAGATGGGGAAGGGTATGCTCAGTTTGGAGGGTCCGTTAAAAACCGGTGAGGAAGAGAAGTGTTAAGTTGATTTCGCCTTTTCGACAAAGGAACATGATTAACTAACTGTTTTGGCCTCATCTGGAACATGGTTAGTCCCACTATCCACGAGATTATTTGCCTTGTCCACACAGTGTTTTCTTGTTGGGTACTAGATGATCTGTTAGGATTTCAATCTTTAAAATTATTTTCCAGTGTATTATTATCTTTCGGGCAAATAATTTTAAATTATTTTCCAGTGTATTATTATCTTTCGGGCAAATAATTTTGCATGCTTTAGATTCCCCTAGTCCTCAAATATATACTTAGTAATTTGAACATCCATTCCAATTCCAACCTCTTTTAATAAGACTCAAAATCGCCTAGAGTCGAGATATGTTTCGTCCAAACGATGCCAGAAAATGCTGACATGATAGTTTTCAAATGTAGCAACAGCTGCAAATCGACTTAGTTGCTGTCTTTATTGGCGACGGATGCAAAATGGGGCGGAGAAAATCATCGTGCACCAAGAGGTGGGAGAACGCCTGCAATGGCTGCATCCGTGCATGCACTGACAGCGTTTTATTAAGAATTTTGGATCTCTGCTGCGGGCGGCAGTGCCTCGTGCATGCATTCAGGACGCACTTGCAAGGAAGAGATCAGTCCTTATCCTCTCGACTCCGGCCCCGTTTGGTTCCTCTCGAATAAAACAGCGCAGCGGAAATTTCGACGGGAGGCCAAGGCCAGGCCACGTTCTGCCTCTTTGATTGATTACTTGGCTTGGTTTTATTCTGTTCATTCAATCGATGCCCCGTCCGTTCCGTTCCGTTCCGTTCCGTTCCGTTTGAATTTGATCTAAGTACACGCAACGCTAATCTAATTTGGCAATAATTTGCTAAAGCTCTCGGGCAGACACCCGTTTGGAAGACGCGATTTCCCCCAATTCGAAGCTTCCGGCCGGAAACAGTGGCTCCATCGAACCCAATCGAACCGAATCGACGTAGATGGGCGCCATGATTCCGGGCGGACTCTCGACCCTTTCGCCGTGGCGTCGACGGCGCTCGATCGCGCGCACGCGGCACAGGGGAATCGATGCGCACGGCCGAGAGGAGGAGGAGGGGAACATCCCCACGTTGATCGGGGAGGCGGCAGCACACGCACATGGGAACACATGGGCCGGCCGGCCGTGCGTGACGAGACGGCCGAGCGAGCGAGCCAGCGCCCACCAATGCCATTCATTTTTTTCCTCCGTTGCGTGCCGCTGCTGGTGACCATGATCCGGCTGCGCGTACGTGTGCGGCTCGCCTTGGGCGGGCGGCGTCGGACACGCCACCGGCGCGCGCCCACCGCGGCCGTTAGTGGTGCCCGCCGTACGCTCTTGATTGGCGTTCCTGCTCCTGCTTGTCCCACGTGTTCCTGCCGTGGATATTTTCGCACCAACTCGTCATCAGTCGGTCGCTCACGGTACCTGCTGTGGTGGTGGAAGAACAAGTAACTTCAAAGGGGAGATCCAAACATATTCAAATTCCGTTCGTCGTCATGTGTTCGTTTGGATTGTGTCGTGTTCAACAGCGAGCATGAGACGTAATCTTTTTTTATATGTTTTTTATTTTGAAAGTTTATTATAAACTTAATTATAGATAATTAAAAAGGCCCCTACTACTCATCCTCGCCGTTGGTCCTCTTCTCGGACCCCTATTGCGCATCGTTGACGTCGTCGTCGGTCAGGTCGATGTAGAGTAGCGGCAACCACTGCACGCCAAAGGGGTAGTAGCCCCACTATGGTGCTGCCCCCCGTGGTGTGGTTGTCGCTTGAAGTAAAGGGGGCGGCAACGACAAGGGCGGTGGCAGTAGGGATGATGCAAAACGGACCGCGGTCCATTTTGTTCCTTTTTGGTCCGTCAAGATCCATTTACGGATCAAATTTGGGGCGCGTATGGGTGCCTGCGGACAGAAGGCGGACCGCTAGTGCATTCACGCGTGTCCGCGTTTCATCCAATCGGGCCCACCTGGCAGCTACATGGGAGTTACCCTGCCTACCCCCACGTGGCTTTCACCGGTCCTTTTCAATGGGACCCCCTCCCACCAGTCCACATCTCTATCCCCACCTCACTCCCATCACTCAACTGTGGTTGCCATGTCCAACAACGACAAGGCCGGGTCGTCACCACGACAATCGCTACCACATCATCGTGCCGAAGGCAGGTGGTACTAGCAGCACGGCACACCGGTGCCCTTGCCCGACTGCACCTCCCTCACGATTGGCATTTGTGCCCAGTGAGGGTGGCGTGTCGCCATAGGCGATAGTGGACGCATAAGCCCCCTACCACCATGGTCGGGTGATGAGTCTCGCCCTCGCGCCAACACAACCACCTTCGTGTCCAACGTCCACACGTCCCCGCCAAGGGTTGCAGATCTGGGAACCCAAGGCAATGGTCGAGCTTCCACCGCCGTCACCACCACCCGAGGACCCAGAGGCCGCCGAGGATCTTCCCAATAAAGTCGCCATCCTAGCGTCCATCCTCGATGATTCCAAGGAGTGGTCAGGGTACTTCAACCTCCTCGCCATCACCGTGCAGAACCCCAATGTGGGGATCTCGAGGCGCCTCCGCCACCACCACTTCCAGCACCAAAGTGATTGTGGTACGAGATTATGTCAACGCCTATCGACGTCGACGAGCACTAGCGCCAAGTTCGCGCTATCATTCGGGATATGGTGCGGACGCGGTGGTCGTTCGATGTAGACCCGTCCTCCTTGTTGCCCCCCATCACTCTCTCCACAACAGTCAGCAACCCCACCACGGGGTACTGATACGTCCCAAACGTATCTATAATTTCTGCTTGTTTCATGCTTATTTGGGTGACATTGTTATGTGTTTTGCTACACTTTCATACTCTTTTACACATATTTGGACTAACCTACTAACTCAGTGCACCCAGTGCCAGTTTCTGTCTGCTGATGTCTGTGAATTGCAGGTTTATACCCATATTTACAGTGCCCAAAAAATTCCAAGAAAAATATATATAAAAACCAGCGTTCCAGAAGATCTGGAAGACCGAAGGGGAGCCGGAGGAGGACCACCCCCTCCTAGGCGGACAGGTGGCGCGACTCCACCCTTGGCCCCGCGAGGAGGCCGCCTGGAGGGGTGGGGCCTCCCCTCTGGCCCTCCTTCCGCCTATATTTACTCCTCGGTATAGAAACCCTAAAAAAGTCCCCGTGTCGCAAAATTCTCCATTGTTCCACCGCCACCGTGATCCCGAGATCGAGATCGCCAGAAGACCTCGTCCCGGCACCCTGCCGGAGGGAGGACTGATCTCCAGGAGCTTCTCCACCACCATGAGCGCTTCCCAGATGTGCCGTGAGTAGTCTCCCTTGGACCATGGGTCCATGACCAGTAGCTATGTGATGCATTCTCTCCAATCTTTTGCTTCAATTCTTAGCCCTTGTGAGCTTCCCTACATGATCAAGGCATCTATGTAATCTTTCTGCTGTTGTTATGTCGTGTTTGATGGGATCCGATGGATTATGAGATTATGTTCAGATCGTGATGAGTTATATATTTGGTTCTCCTTTTATATTTTATTTTTGAGTAATTCTTTCATGTTCTCCGTTGCTTTTTATTGCTTTGGCCAAGTAGTAGATAGTAACTTCAAGATGGAGCGTTATGCTTGATTGTGGGTTCATGCCCCCCGATGTCTAGCTTGAGTGACAGAAACATGAAACTAGGGGATGTGTTGTTGTCACAAGGGAGAAAACTACGGTGTTTGTAACCGCGGTTGCAAGGATTGTTTACCTTACGCATAGTTTGTTAATGCAGTTGTCTGTTGCTTTGGGTTTCACTTTGGGTGGGGCTCGCAACTTAATACCAGCGAGATGTTGATAACCCTCAACTGTAGGGGATCGAGATAGTCTTCGCGGGCAAGATAATCCAATTTATTGATTCGACACTTGGGGACACAAAGAATACGTACAGGCTTTGGCAATTGAGTTGTCAGTTCAACCGCCACTGAAATAAGCACTTGCTTGCACAAAAGTATTAGTAGCAACGGTAATATGGTAGTGGTAGTGTAGGTAGGTGATAATAGTAATGATAGTGGTGGTGAAGCAGCAAAAGTAAAACAGCGAAAGTAAACAACTAATAACCAGCGAAAAGAAACAATGTAGGCTAGGGAGATGGATGGTTGGGCGCTGCTTGGATGAGAACAAACATGTAATAGATTCTAACACGGGCAAGGCTCACAGAAAATAAAGGATCATCTAGGCAAATATCAAACATCAGGCATGTATCCCAAGGTAGTTGTACGTGCTTGCAATAAGAACTTTGCACAACATCTTTTGTCCTACCCTCCCGCTACAAACGGGGCCAAAAGGAACTTAGGGAGATTAAGGTACTCCTGTCAAAGAGCACCGGAACAAAGCATTAACACTTCACGGATATACGGAATCCTCAAATTATAGTCCATCCCCTTTGGTGTCTGATGGCTTCTCGCCCCTCGTTGGTTACCCAAAGTGGAAGGTGAGATGTAGCGTAGCAGAAAATTTCCCTCGGTGAAGATACCAAGGTTTGTCTCCAGTACGACTCACAGAAATACAAGAAGGTGTCACGACGCTTGACGTGGACCTGCACACAGATACAAATAACTTTGCTCCCAACGAGTACAGAGGAGTTGTCAATTCCTACGGCCTTGCTGTTTACAAAGGATTAACGCAAGAGATAATAATAGTGGCTACTGAAAGTAAAGACTGAAAGTAAATTGAAGGTGTAAACAATAAGGTAAAGATGGACCGGGGTCCCGTGATTTTCACTAGTGATGTCTCTCTCCCAAAAGACGATAAAAGTGCTAGCGAGGTAAACAAATCACAGTTGGGAAATTGACAGGATTATGAAGGCACCGCAATGCTAACTATGCTGCAAAGAAAGGAAGGTCTGAAAAGCAATGGGCAGTACGCCAAGGTAAGTAGACCGAAATCCAACTGCATCTACTATGAATCATCCACCTTGAGATATCTATCCAGAACATCTCGCTGGTATTAAGTTGTGAATCCCACCCAAAGTGTAAACTCAAAGCAACAGACAACTGCATTAAAAGAACTTTGTGTAAAGTAAACAATCCTTGCACCCGCGGATACAAGCACCGTTGTTTTATCCCTGGTGGCAACAACACATCCCCTAGTCTCATGTTTCTGTCACTCAAGCTAGATATCAAGGGGCTGAACCCACAATAAAGCATAACGCTCCCTCTTGGAGTTGCAACAAAAATACTTGGCCAAAGTAAAATACGGCAACGGAGAACATGCAAGAATTTACTCAAGAAAAATATATAAAAGAGAAGAACCAAATATATTACTCATCACAATCTGAACATAGTCTCATAATCCATCAGATCCCAACAAACTCAGCATAGCAACGACAGAAAATTACAGAAGTGCCTCGATCATGTGAGGCAGCTCACGAGGTCTCGAAAGTGGAAGCACAAAGAGGGGAGAGAAGTACATCACATAGCTACTGGTCACGGACCCATGGTCCAAGGGGGACTACTCACGGTACATACGGGAGGCGTCCATGGCTATGGATGGTCTCCCGGAGGGGGTTCCTCCTCCCGGCAGGGTGCCGGGGCAGCTTCTCCAGGTAGACCCGATCTAGAAATGGCGGCGGCGGCGGTACAGAGGCGAGATCGCGGAAAATAGATCGATATTAGGGGTTTCCACCCCGAGGGGTAAATATAGGCGAAGGGGGGGTGCACCGAGAGGGGCCACAGGGCAGCCAGGAGGCTCCCTGGCACGGCCTAGGGTGGGGCCGCGCCAGGGACCCTTCTGGAGTCCCTGTGGTGGCCCCCTTCCCTCCTTTGGTGTTTCCGGAAGCTTCCGTGTCGCTGATTTTTTATCTGATTTTTCCGGATTTTTTGGAGCACTTTTAATGGCCGGAAAACCTGAAATACAAAAACAGCAGAAAACAACAACTGGCAGCTGGGTGCACTGGGTTAATAGATTAGTCCAAATATGCTCAAAAGTGTATGAAAGTTCAAGCAAAACATGGCAAAGTCACACAAAACATGCATGGAGCAAGCAGAAATTATAGATACGTTTGGGACGTATCAACATCCCCAAGCTTAATTCCTTCTCATCCTCGAGTAGGTAAATGATAACAAGCATAATTTCTGTGGTGACATGCCACACAACCATATAAGAACTTTTAAGTAAAGCAATCAAAGCATGCAATTCAATTCAAGTCTTAACAAGCAAGAGTCTATATTAGCATTGACACAAGCAACAAAAGAACAAAAGGTGCAAGAGCTCTCACTGCCCGTGACTCGAATGTCTCCAGATGGTGTTTGCGTGCAAGCAGGGGACTAGGAAAAAGAGAGAAAAAAGGTTGTTGAGAACAACTATCTAAAAGTCTCCTTTGGATTCTAATCTTGACTCGTCCCCAGACCACTAGCCAGGTACAAGTCAAATTGATCCACTCCCTTTCGATATTTTGAGCACTCATGCAATGGATGAGCGTGAGCAAGAAAGTTGACACCTAAAAGGAGAAACAGAAAGAAAGGTGGAGGAGGAAGACAAAAAGGTGTGAAAAGCCCACATCAATGAGGACAATCATAGGCGAGAGAAATCCATATGATAGATATGATGTGAGGAGTAGGGATTTCCATGCAACGGATGCACATGTGAGCTAAAAGCTCTCCAAGGGAACTAGTGGGGGCGCATCTAACTTGCTTGCTCAAGAAGACCTAGAGCTCATTTGAGGAGGCTCATCATTGGATATACAAGCCAAGTTTTATAGTGTGAAGGTCCCCACATAGCTATATGCATGATGATGATCTCTATGGAGTACAAGGGATAGTGGATGAAGTACTAGTGTGGATCTCTCAAAAGGAATAGTAGTGTGCCCCTTCTCTCTTTTTATTTTTCTTTTTCTCCTTTTTCTATTTTTTGTATTTTTTTGGTGGCCTCAATGGCTCTTTCTATTTCTCTCATTTGTCCTCTTTGGGATCTTTTGATTTTGTCCTCTTTGGGATCTTTTCCTCACTTTAGGGGCAACACTCTATATTTTACAAGAATATAGGAGATCTTTCACACTTTACAAAGGTACTCACATAAAGAAGATATAACTATCATGATGCAAATGTATGCTTCTGCCAGGATAGCAGGATATGCAATGATACTAGCACGTCATGTAGCAATGATTAGGGCAAGGCCCAACTAGCATGCGGCTCATCGATCAAGCAAGTAGCATGTATGACATGAAGATCAAGTCAGGAGAAGGTGGATGTTGCATGGCAATGTTGATACGTCCAAAACGTATCTATAATTTCTGCTTGCTCCATGCATGTTTTGTGTGATATTGCTATGATCTAGATACACTTTCATACACTTTTGATCATATTTTGACTAACCTTTTAACTCAGTGCATCACAGTGCCAGTTCCTGTTTTTTGCTGTTTTTCTATTTCAGTTTTCCCCCATATAAAAAGTGCCAGAAAAATTCCAGGAAAAATATAGGAAAAATCAGTGTACAGGAAGCTTCGCGAAGAGCCCGAGTGGGGCCAGAGGGGAGCCAGGGGTGGCCCAGGCGGCCACCCAGTGCGGCCCCACCCCTGGTCGCGCCAGGGGGGCGCCTGGGGCCCATGGTCCACCTCTGGCTGCCCCCTTCGCCTATATATTCTCCGTCACGGGAAACTTCCGAGAGGAGAACCCTTTTTCGCGATCTCTCCTCTGTTACGCCGCCGCCGTGCTTCCGAGATCGGGAGCACCAGAAGACCTCTTCCCGGCACCCTGCCGGAGGGAGGACCGACCTCCGGGAGTCTCCTCTCCACCATGGATGCTCCCCGGATGTCTCGTGAGTAGTTTTCCTTGGACCATGGGTCCGTGATCAGTAGCTATGTGATGTTCTCCTCCCCTCTTTGTTCTTCATGGTTTAGACCTCGTGAGCTGCCCTACATGATCGAGGCACTTTTGTAATCTTTCTGCTGTTGCTATGCTGAGTTTGATGGGATCTGATGGATTATGAGATTATGTTCAGATTGTGATTGAGTAATATATTTGGTTTTTATCTCTTATATTTTTGTTCCTAAGTAATTCTTGCATGTTCTCCATTGCTTTTTATTGCTTTGGCCAAGTAGTAGGTAGCAACCCCAAGAGGGAACGTTATGCTCGATTGTGGGTTCATGCCCCCCGATGACACGCTTGAGTGACAGAAACATGAGTCTAGGGGATGTGCTGTTGCCACAAGGGGGAAAACAACGGTGCTTGTAACCGTGGTTGCAAGGATTGTTTACTTTACGCAAAGTGCTTTTTTAATGCAGTTGTCTGTTGCTTTGGGTTTACACTTTGGGTGGGGCTCGCAACTTAATACCAGCGAGATGTTCTGGATAGATATCTCAAGGTGGATGATTAGTAGTAGATGCAGTTGGATTTCGGTCTACTTATTTTGGCGTACTGCCCGTGCTTTTGAGCCTCTTCCTTTCTTTTGTAGCATAGTTAGCATTGCGGTGCGTTCATAATCCTGTCAATTGCCCTTCTGTAATTTGTTTACCTCGCATAGCAGTTTTATCGTCTTTTGGGAGAGAGACATCACTAGTGAACATCACGTATCCCGGTCCATATCCTCATTACTGTTTCCACGCTCATTTACTTTTATGCTTTTACTTTCAGTTGCTATCATTATCCCTTGTGTTTGATCCTTTGTGAACAACAAGACCGGAGAGATTGACAACCTCTCTGAACTTCGTTGGGGACAAAGTTATTTGTGTCTGTGTGCAGGTCCGCGTCAGTTGCGCCGCTGACACCTACTTATCATCTCTGGAGTCCTACTGGAGACAAACCTTGGTATCTTTACTGAGGGAAATTTGCTGCTGTGCTGCATCACGCCTTCCACTTGGGGTTCACCAACGAAGGGCGAGAAGACTACACCCGTCAACTCTCGCGCCATCAAGCAAATTTCTGGCGCCGTTGCCGGGGAATCTGAGTGCTAAGATAGGGGAGTTGCACACTACCCTTTACCTTTGTTTTTTAGTCTTGTTAGTTTACCTTTCAGTTTTTATCTTTGTGTCTTTTATCAAAAATCACAAAAAAAATCTGCCACACTTGCTGCTGCTATGGGTTCCACTGAAAACACCAAGTTGTGTGACTTCACTAGTCACAACAACCAAGACTTTATCTGCACCCCCATAGCCACACCTGCCACTTCAGCTACCTCTTATGAAATTAAACCTGCCTTGCTAAACCTTGTTATGAGAGATCAATTCTCTGGTGCTGGAGATGATGCTGCTTTACACTTGAACAATTTTGTTGAATTATGTGATATGCAAAAGTATAAAGAAGTAGAAGGTGATATTGTTAAGCTCAAGCTCTTTCCTTTCTCTTTAAGGGGAGACGCTCAAATCTGGTTTCAATCTTTGCCTAGGAATAGCATAGATTCTTGGGATAAGTGCGAAGATGCTTTTATAGGGAAGTACTACCCACCTGCTAAAATTATCCAATTAAGGAGTAACATTATGAATTTTAAGCAATTGGATAATGAACACGTTGCCCAAGCTTGGGAACGAATGAAATCTCTTGTTAAGAAATTCCCTACACATGGTTTGACTACCTCGATGGTTATCCAGACTTTTTATGCAGGCTTGAACTTTACCTCGCGGAACCTGTTAGATTCGGCCGCGGGAGGAACCTTTATGTCAACTACACTTGGTGCTGCCACGAAGCTTATCGATGAGATGATGACCAATTATTCCCAATGGCACACCGAACGCGCTCCAACAGGTAGGAAGGTAAACTCTGTCGAGGAAGTTACCTCCCTAAATGAAAAAGTTGACTTAATTATGTCTCTACTTACCAAGCAACCCTCTATTGATCCTCATGATGTCCCTTTAAATTCTTTGGTTTCCCAAGAACAAGTAGATGTGAACTTTATTGCTAGAAACAACTTCAAAAACAATGCTTATAGGGGTAATTTTGCTAGCAATCCTAGACCGTTTCCATCCAACTATGGGAACACAACACCTACCCTAGCAACAAGAACCCCTCTTCTGAATTGGAATACATGCTTAGAGACTTTATCACTACCCAAAAAGCCTTCAACAAAAATGTAGAGGAGAAATTAGCTAAATTAGATAATCTCTCTTTGAAGGTAGAAAGCTTAGCCCTTGATATTGAGATGCTTAAAATTAGAACCTCTCCCCTTGAGGAGAATAAGGCCACTCCTATTAATGCTATCCAATTACAAATTAATGAAAATATTAGGATGATGGCTAAACTTAAAGAAAGGTGGGCTAGAGAAAAAGAGGAAGAGGATAGAATTAAGAGCCTTCCTACACACCACACAGTTGCCACTATTCAAATTGTTGAGGACACCCAAACTATTAGCACCCAATGCACTCCTAGTCCCGTTGGACCTATTAATGGTGATGCTAATACCTCAACCAAAGATGAAGAAACTCCTATGAACATAGAGGGTTTCAAACAAGTGAGCCTAGACGACACTACTACCACCTTTGATAGTAGTGATATTGATTTTGATAGTTGCACCCTCTCAGAAGTTATTATCTTGCTACACAAAATGTCTAGAGACCCCCACACTAGCACACTTAATCTTGCCTTTACGGAGCATATCACAAATGCTCTCATCAAAGCTAGGGAGGAGAAGCTTAGAGTAGAAGCCTCCATACCTAGGAAGCTAGATGATGGTTGGGACCCTATGATCAAAATTAAATTAAATAACTTCTCTTGCTATGCCTTATGTGATGTTGGAGCTAGTACCTCCGTTATGCCTAAAAGAATATTTGATATGTTTGAATTGAAGCCCTTTGAGCCTTGTTCTTTTGGTGTTCGTCTTGTTGATTCTTCCGTAAAGAAACCTTTGGGGAAGATCGACGATGTTCTTATCATTGTCAATGACAACTATGTTCCCATTGATTTTATTGTTGTGGATATAGAGTGTGAACCTTTGTGTCCAATTATTTTGGGACGTCCTTTTCTTCGCATCGTTGGTGCGGTTATTGACATGAAAGAGGGGAATATAAAATTCCAATTCGCATTCAAAAAGGGGATGGAACACTTCCCTAGAGAGAAAATCAAGTTACCTTTTGAGTCCGTTACACGGGCTAGTTATTCTCTTTCTCTTGATAAAACTTGATTCTTCTTTTGCATTATGCCTAGCTTAAAGGCATAAAAGAAAGCGCTTTCGGGAGGCAGCCCGCAATGAATTTAGGTTTCTTTTTGCTTTTTGTTGTGTCTTGATGTTTTTTACTACTGTAGCAACATCATTGTATCTTTATTTTTCAGCTTTGTGCCAAGTAATAGCCTCTTATGATAAGGGAAGCAAAACTTGTGACGTGCTGTCCAGAAAACAGATTCTGTCCCTTGACAGAAAAATTTGAATCAAATCACCAGATCATCTTTTTGATCTGATTTTTTTTGAAAGCGTGCTCTATACAATTGTGAAACTTTCGTATGTTCTGAGTTTTTCGATTTGAGTTGCAGAAGTGCCCCTAAAAAATTCTTTACTACCTGCTGTTCTGTTTTTCACAGATTCTGCCACGTTTTGTCTCTCCTAACTTTTGCAAACCTTAAGCTTGCTTTTTATTTGCAAAAACTTTTTGGCACTCTTGAGAGACAGTAGCTCTTCAAGAATATCTTTATATCTAGTGGGAAAAATTATTTTATTAAGGGTACTAACCTCTCTAATCAGCTTATGATGAGTTATGTATGAAGGGAGTTTTCAAGTGTGCGATGTAAGATGATGAAAGAAGATCCAGGAGTGTCAAGCGCTCAAGCTTGGGGATGCCCCCATGCATCCCCAATAAATATTCAAGGAGACTCAAGCGTCTAAGCTTGGGGACGCCCCCGTGCATCCCCTTCTCCATCAACAATCATCAGTTCGTCCTTCGTCTCACTATATTTTTATCACTTCATGCGTTATGTGCTATGCTTGGAGCGTCTCACTCTTAGATTTTATTTTTATTTTTCTCTAGCTTTTCTTGTGATGGCGCGAGAGTTGACGGGTGTAGTCTTCTCGCCGTTCTTTGGTGAGCCCCAAGTGGAAGGCGTGATGCAGCACAGCAGCAAATTTCCCTCAGTAAAGATACCAAGGTTTGTCTCCAGTAGGACTCCAGAGATGATAAGTAGGTGTCAGCGGCGCAACTGACGCGGACCTGCACAAAGACACAAATAACTTTGTTCCCAACGAAGTTCAGAGAGGTTGTCAATCTCTCCGGTCTTGTTGTTCACAAAGGATCAAACACAAGGGATAATGATAGCAACTGAAAGTAAAAGCATAAAAGTAAATGAGCGTGGAAACAGTAATGAGGATATGGACCGGGATACGTGATGTTCACTAGTGATGTCTCTCTCCCAAACGACGATAAAACTGTTATGCGAGGTAAACAAATTACAGAAGGGAAATTGACAGGATTATGAACGCACCGCAATGCTAACTATGCTACAAAAGAAAGGAAGAGGCTCAAAAGCACGGGCAGTACGCCAAAATAAGTAGACCGAAATCCAGCTGCATCTACTACTAATCATCCACCTTGAGATATCTATCCAGAACATCTCGCTGGTATTAAGTTGCGAGCCCCACCCAAAGTGTAAACCCAAAGCAACAGACAACTGCATTAAAAAGCACTTTGCGTAAAGTAAATAATCCTTGCAACCGCGGTTACAAGCACCGTTGTGTTCCCCCTTGTGGCAACAACACATCCCCTAGACTCATGTTTCTGTCACTCAAGCGTGTCATAGGGGGGCATGAACCCACAATCGAGCATAACGTTCCCTCTTGGGGTTACTACCTAATACTTGGCCAAAGCAATAAACAGCAACGGAGAACATGCAAGAATTACTTAGGAACAAAAATATAAGAGATAAAAACCAAATATATTACTCAATCACAATCTGAACATCATCTCATAATCCATCAGATCCCATCAAACTCAACATAGTAACAACAGAAAGATTACAAAAGTGCCTCGATCATGTAGGGCAGCTCACGGGGTTAAAACCATGAAGAACAAAGAGGGGAGGAGAACATCACATAGCTACTGATCACGGACCCATGGTCCAAGGAAAACTACTCACGAGACATCCGGGGAGCATCCATGGTGGAGAGGAGACTCCCGGAGGTCGTTCCTCCCTCCGGAAGGGTGCCGGGAAGAGGTCTTCTGGGGCTCCCGATCTCGGAAGCGCGGCGGCGGCGGAACAGAGGAGAGATCGCGAAAAAGGGTTCTCTTTTTGGAAGTTTCCCGTGACGGAGAATATATAGGCGAAGGGGGGCAGCCAGAGGTGGACCAGGGGCCCCAGGCGCCCCCTGGCGCGGCCAGGGGTGGGGCCGCGCCGGGTGGCCGCCTGGCTCCCCTCTGGCCCCACTCGGGATCTTCGCGAAGCTTCCTGTACGCTGATTTTTCCTATATTTTTCCCGGAATTTTTCTGGCACTTTTTATATGGGGGAAAACTGAAATAGAAAAACAGCAGAAAACAGGAACTGGCACTGTGGTGCACTGAGTTAATAGTTTAGTCGAAATATGATCAAAAGTGTATGAAAGTGTATCTAGATCATAGCAATATCACACAAAACATGCATGGAGCAAGCATGAATTATAGATACGTTTTGGACGTATCAACATCCCCAAGCTTAATTCCTGCTCGTCCTCGAGTAGGTAAATGATAACGACATAATTTCTGTGGTGACATGCTAGCAACCATATAAGAACTTTGAAAATTAAAGCAATCAATGTTAGAAACTGAACTCAAGTCATAACAAGCAAGAGTCTATATTAGCATTGAAACAAGTAACAAAAGAACATTAGGTGCAAGAGCTCTCACTGTCCATGACTCGAATGTCTCCAAATGGTGTTTGCGTGCAAGAAGGGGGATAAGGAATACGAGAAAAACAATTTATTTGTTGAGAACTCAATCTACTAAAGTTTCACACTCGGTCTTTTTCTGGAATCTTATCTTGACTCGTCCCCAGACCACTAGTCAGGTACAAGTCAATTTGATCCACTCCTTTTTCAATATTTTGAGCACTCATGAAATGGATGAGCGTAAGCACGAGAGTTGACACTTAGGATGGCAAAGAGAGAAGTGCGGAGGAGGAAGACAAAAATGGTGAGAATGGCTCACATCAATGAGGACAATCATAGGCAAGAAATGCCAAATGATAGATCTGATGTGAGGAGTAGGGATTGCCATGCAACGGATGCACATACGAGCTAGGAAGCTCTCCAATGGAACTAGTGGGGGTGCATCTAACTTGCTCGCTCATGAAGACCTAGAGCTTGTTTGAGGAGGCTCATCCTTGGAATATGCAAGCCAAGTTCTATAGTGTGAAGGTCCCCACATAGCTATATGCATAATGATCATCTCTATGGAGTACAAGGATATAAAGGGAGTACTAGTGTGGATCTCTCAAAAGTGTGACGCCCCCAAAATCAGACCGTGTACAGTAATCATACACGCAAGGTACACGATCGAGATTAGGGACTCACGATGATATATCACAACACAACTCTACAAAATAAAATAATACAAGCTGTTTAATACAAGCCAGGGGCCACGAGGGCTCGAATACAACAGCTCGAGAGCACAAAGTTAGCGGAAGCAAAAGTATCTGAGTACAGACACAAGAATACAGGGTTGCCTTAAGAAGGCTAGCACAAATAACAACAGATCGAAAAGGCGAGGCCTCCTTCCTGGGAACCTCCAAACTACTCCTGGTCAACGGGGAACTCGACGTCGTAGAAGGCATCGGGGATCTTCACGTTGCGGTGGTCGGCATCGGGAAACTCCTGCTCCTGGACTCCAAGGCTCCAACGTCGACTGCAGCGGCCGATCAGGCAAAACAGTAAAGGAAATAAAGCAGGTGAGTATCTAGTATACCCGCGAGTCTTACGTCCGCTACTAAGCATTATGCATTGTATCAATGGAAAGGGGAGGCTGTATATATAGCGGACTGCAAGATAGAAATCAGAATAAGGGTAAGAAGCTAGGCCTATCGAAGACTAGCATCTTCTGACGATGTCTTGCAGCATGAGAAGAGAATCAGCCAACAATTCATATAAAGCGATAAAGTAACAATGAAGCAGAAGTTGCTGCAACATTGTATAATAATAAGTTGTAATGATTAATAATAATAATGCCTCCGAGTTCCCCTCCTCGACTTCCCTGCAAGGAAGAAAACCCGGAACCATACAGTTTAATAGTAATAGTTTCTTGTGGTAAGATCCAGCTTCAGCATAAAGCGTCCTGTTACCGTGGACACGGCTATTCGAATAGATTAAACTCCCTGCAGGGGTGCACTACTGTTCAGCCTGCACGCTCGGATCTCCAGGGTGGCGTGAACCTTGTTAGGGAACGCGCCACCGAGGCTATCCGACACATCGCAGTTCATCCTAGGCTTAGCAGAGAGGCCATCCGCCGGACTATATCCTATGCGCCAAGGGGTCTAGGTCCCTCACCCTTGCACGCTCCTGCATAGTACGAGACTGGCCGGTGAAGCAAAAGCAAATCCAAACACACCTGCTGCAGCAAAAGACAAGACCGCTTCCCGGCTATCAGCCCGTGGTACTGCTGACGTTTGAAGAGCTTTCGTACAAACTACGACGCAGGGGAGCCCATAACTCCTTATCCCACGTGAAGGTAGTGCGTACCGACCAACGGGCCTCTCAAGTCATCCGCCGAACCATTTAGCATTTTAATTAACCCGCGTGATAACCGTTATCGTTGCCTCGACTTAACCGACCCGCGGTCAACGACAGTAGTCAGGACCACCAGTACATCGGTGCCTGCCCTGTCGTCCCACCAAGTCACTGCGGTTACCAACAAGGTGAACCGTCTCCTTACCTTGTCTCGCGTGTGCTCTTGGTAGAGCTCGACTTTTCGTAGTTTGGTAACTCTCGTGAGATACGAGCAGGGGCCAAGCACACCAGTAACGTCGGTCGTACCCTCCCTGTCGCTCCCGACAATATACCGCTCGCGGGCACCGTTGGGTCGCCTGACTCTTACCTTTAAGGACACCAGTTGATTCGAGTGCCTACCATTAAGTGAAACCAGGAGGTATCACCCTCGATGGCACACTTAAAAAGGTTTGACAAAGACATCGGCGGAATGAACTAAAAGGTAAACCTCGTATCATCCCGGTGATGCTACGCTACTGAGCCGACGAGAGTGAAATACGAGTCCATTCCACTCGTAAGTCAAACTCGAAGCGACTCGGCAGAGTCTCGCAGTTGTAGGTTCCCTAGGGTGTCTGCATTGATCCGTACCTGTTGCAGTTGTATATATTTTGTATCCGCGACACTCCCCTGAGTGGCCACGGCCCGCTATCTAATCCTAGCTAACAATGCGCAGGGCTCACTGCTGAATATAATGCATAATTATAATAGGCAGCATAGGATAAAGGAGGTACATCCAGGGGCGACAAAATCAGGCTATGCAATTGAATAGGATTGTAACGTAGCAGCAGCAGTAACAATGCCTAGTGCAAGAAAGTACGGAAAGGTAGGCGATATCTGGGGAAGAGAATGGCTCTGCTTGCCTGTATGCTCGACGGTAGGGGTAGGGTCGTCAACGAAGTAGTCGTACTCGGCAGCGATGTAGTCGGAGGCAACAACGAGATCTATCAGAGAATAAAGGGGGGAGAAACAATAAATACACAACAATAATAGCAGTACAATTGTTTGAAATAGCACATATAAAGCAACGGGGCTCTAACCCAGTGTTCGACGATTTGCTCGGAGCAGGAATTTATCCGGGGATGATTGATCAGTACCGGTTGACTACCAGACCGATGATCCGGAGGGGAAGGTTCCATGTCTGCAGTGTTAGAGACATCTGACAGACATGTGGATATTGTATCCGTGTTCGTTGATCCATTTTGAACAACTTTCATGTTCAGAACAACTTCTTCCGGAAAGTTTTACCAGCTCCGGTCGTCTGACAGACAGATGAACCGGAGGGGAAATGTTCCACGTTCGGTAGGTTAGAGGGTGCGGTGGTTATACGGTTAGTGTATTCGTATGTGTTGTATTTTTCTGATCAACTTTCATGTATAAAGTATTTTGATCTGAGCTACGGTTTATTTTATATTATTTTCTGAAGTTCTAAATGAATTTCTTTATTGTCGGGAATTATTTTAATTCAAAAATAATTGGTTAAATATTTTTATATCCAGACTGAGCCAGCCATAGTCAATGACATGTGGGGCCAGTGGGGTACAGTCAACAGTTTACCAGTTAAGGTTGACTGGCCAACAGGGTCAAGGTGGGGCCCACTTGTCATCCCAATTTTTTTTTGGATTCCTCTAAATTTTCACTAAGTCTGGGAATTCCGGTTTTAATATCCATCAGGCGTGTTAGGGAGGCTACGGTTTTGGGTCCCACACCTCTGATGAATTTGCGCCTTATACCAATCGTCATTAGTTGTTTGAGATCTCGAATCCGGTGCGGATGGAAAATTTACTAGAGTTCATCTGTTTAATTAGAGCCTTGCCGGAAAGTGCTACCTGCAGTAAATTTCAGAATCTATTAAGATTTACCCATTTTTGATTGATGATTGTCATTGTTCTACAACTCAAATGGAGTTGCATCCAACATACGTATTGCTCCATATTATGTGCACCATCAAGCCATGCCCTCAGATGGTATGACAAACACCTATAGCATGTTCATCCACAGCGCCAAAGTGGCAATCGGGTTAACTCCATTCTACGGTTTAACGGAAATCTGCATTTTGCGAATTTTACAGGAATTAATCTGTGCATCGAATGGACTTGATCCAATGGCGAAAATTGAAGCTCGTTAGGTGCACAACACGTCCACATAACTTTTAGCTATATTAGGATTTGTTTAGTTGCTGTTCTTGGACTGTTAAGAGGGGCACTTGGGGGTGTTTTCAGCACCAACACTTAGCAGTTTTCAGTCAAAATAGTTGACAGAAAAAGTGCATTTTGCCATTTTCATTGGATTTAATCCGGCACTTTCTGAAGTTGATACAATGGAACCATTTGAAGCTAGTCATATCTACTCTCTATTCATATTAATTTTAGCTATATTAAACTGGGTTTTTATGGTATTTTGCTGCTGGTTTGTGGCTGTTTCGGGAGGTAGTACAGCAGAGCAGTAGCAGCAAATGCAGCTGCAAGTGAAGCTTCAGTACCAGCCGTAGAAAAACGCAGCAGCAACCACGAGCAGGAGAGCAACGCAGCTGCTGCATATACACACGCACACAGCACGTACGTACACACACTGCACATGCCACGACCATGGCCGTTGCCAGGGAAGCTCACAGGGGAGGGGGGGGGGGGGGCGTCGCGGCTGGGCGGCGGGGTGGAGCAGGCGTAACACGACGAGGAGGAGCAGGGCACCATGCCGGGAGCCACCTCGTCGGGATTGCTTCATGGGAGCCGTCCCACCGGTGGACTTGGCGCGGGCAGTGGGGACGTGAGCACCAAGGATGGCCAGGCGACATGGCTGGAGGCGTCCACCAGAGAGGCGCACGGGAGGGCTCCAGTGGCCAGGGAAACCACGGCCAACCAGAAGGCGGCGGCCGCGTCGCCAGGGAGGGGAGGGAATCGGACGGCCATGGGAGGTGCCGCGACAGCAGAGGGCGGCGGGGTGTGCTGCGTGGCGGCCGGGGTGGCCACGGCCCGCCGGAATCGACGGCAGCCGCGCCGCCAGGAGGAGAGGAGGGGATCGGGAGGATGGGATCGGGGGTGAGAGGGGGTTGGCGATCCAGATCGAGATGGGGGGGGGGGTGACCGGGTGTAGCGGCTCGGGCTGGGGGTCTAGGCGCCAGGGTGGGCTAGGGTGGGCCTCAAGGGGGAGGGGGGATGGGCTACGCCCCGGCGGTAGATAGTTTTCTTTTTCTTTTTATATTTTTCTTTTCTGTGATTTCTTCTTTGTATTTAATTTAAATACTTAGACATTTTTGTTAAGCATGAAAGATGCGCCAAAATTATTGTTGCACTATAAGCCATTGCCACAAAATGTCTTGGGCACAAATAAAATCCTTTAAAATTTTAATGAAATATTAAATGATTAAAATGGAATAAACAAGCTACTATTTAATTGTTTCAATTAATTTAGAGATTAATAAAATCCCAAAATTGGTGTAACATGGTCCACTGAATATTTGTGATTTTATAAAAGTAGTTTCACAATTTTTGGAGAAAGTTTATTTTGCACTTTGGTTTTAGTATTCCACCAAAGGCAATATGAGCATTTGATTTGAATTCAACTCAAAGGAAATTGACTTGAGCTTGGAATTGTTTTGATTCATGATGACCAAGATCCATGATCACATTGCATTCAACAACATCAAAAGGAGAAATTGAATTTGAACTGAACCAAGTTGATCAAAACAAAATTTTGATCCAGGCCATTTTGAGCAAGAGAGATTATCAACAGTGATTAGCAACAGTAATCCTGATTACTTTAGGTGATTACTGTAGCGTGACACCCGGGGTGTTACAAATCTCCACCACTACAAAGAATTCTCGTCCCGAGAATTAAAAGTAGGGCAAGGGGTAATGTTTCGGATTCGTATTGTAGCGAGTCTTCTGGTGATTGTTTCCCTTCTCGATGAAGTTAATCCTTCTCGTTGATGTCTTCCTTTCTTTGCATCTCGACGAGTTATCATCCTTCATTCAGGGTCTTCATCGTACTATGAATAGGCTCGGGGTAAACTCAAGGGGTCGGATCGGTACTCGGTTATTCAACCGAGGCTGTCCAAGGGAATGGGGTACAAAGTATCTTCCGAGTATAAACTCAGGGAATACATCGAGAGAAACAAAAGAAGGTATGAGCATCTCAAGCGGATAAGCATGCATTCGATGCCGATGACGGATGATGGACAGGGGTTCAGAGCATTAGGCATAAGCATGATATCGAGCCGAATATCGCAAGGTAGATGACAAGAGTCAGGTTTCGATCCTGTGGAACTGTGGGTTATGGGCCCACCAAGAATAGGGAGGGTGGCGACATGTTATGCGATCACGACGCAAGGTTGTCAGAGAATAGTTTGTCAGCTATGTCAGCAACAACATCGGTACCAGGAGCAGTGGACATTGAGAACCATTTTCCTACTCGTTAATACGAGGCGGACCAATGGGCAAAGTTCTCGTCCCGGTGGCTACCACCATTGTTGATGACATTTCGGTAACAAGGTTTCCCTGACAAGGTCGTACACCGAGGTGTTTACAAAAGCAGGGAAATTATCACTGCTTAGGCGAGTTATACCACAAGAAAGGTTAAACAGACCAATGAAAGGGAAAAGGTGATGATACACAAGTATCAAGTGTATACCTTTCCCAATGGAAAGCAGGGCACGATATGTTTAACCAAGTTGTATTTGCACGGAGCCAAGGGAGGTTGTCGATGATAGCCCAAATCATCGAGGGGCATAGATGGTATTTCACACGATGAATCCATTGACACATGGAATAAGCCATGTAAGAATAGTCGGATAGTAATCCACAAAAAGGTCGGATGGTTTGCAAAGGATCAGATGTGAGTATGGGCACTCAACCAGAAGGGGAAAGAATGCCAAGGCATCGGGTGACAGAAGCACCGGAATAACTTGATGCTTAAGTACAAGGAAATTGTGATTTCTAGATCGGGAGGTGGGTGCAATTATCCACACGGACTTGTCGGTGGCATGGGATTGCAACGGCGATGAACACGTAGGATCTCGGGAATTCATCGGAGAGTAATCGTCGAAATCTTCAGGTGGAGCAGGCGATCATCGAGAATGCAGAGCTCTCCGGGAGGAAGGAGGTACGTGAACCTAAGTCAGAGGTATTAAAACTTTACCAGCAAGGATAAGAGAGCAGAGTCCCAGAGCATAGGTACGGAGAAAAAGATCCTAATACCAAAGATATCACACGTAGTGACATCGATGTGGGCCCGTAAGCCAAACATTAAGTTAGCAAATTAGTTTTGCAAATACTAGACTCGACTTCGACCAAGGAGTGGTTAGGGGCTTCCTACAGGCAGTCGGCTCTGATACCAACTTGTGACGCCCCCAAAATCAGTCCGTGTACATTAATCAGACACGCAAGGGACACGATCGAGATTAGGGACTCACGGTGAGATATCACAACACAACTCTACAAAATAAAATAATACAAGCTGTTTAATACAAGCCAGGGGCCACGAGGGCTCGAATACAACAACTCGAGAGCACAAAGTTAGCGGAAGCAAAAGTATCTGAGTACAGACACAAGAATACAGGGTTGCCTTAAGAAGGCTAGCACAAATAACAACAGATCGAAAAGGCGAGGCCTCCTTCCTGGGAACCTCCAAACTACTCCTGGTCAACGGGGAACTCGACGTCGTAGAAGGCATCGAAGATCTTCACGTTGCGGTGGTCGGCATCGGGAAACTCCTGCTCCTGGACTCCAAGGCTCCAACGTCGACTGCAGCGGCCGATCAGGAAAAACAGTAAAGGAAATAAAGCAGGTGAGTATCTAGTATACCCGCGAGTCTTACGTCCGCTACTAAGCATTATGCATTGTATCAATGGAAAGGGGAGGCTTTATATATAGTGGACTGCAAGATAGAAATCAGAATAAGGGTAAGATGCTAGGCCTATCGAAGACTAGCATCTTCTGACGATGTCTTGCAGCATGAGAAGAGAATCAGCCAACAATTCATATAAAGCGATAAAGTAACAATGAAGCAGAAGTTGCTGCAACATTGTATAATAATAAGTTGTAATGATTAATAATAATAATGCCTCCGAGTTCCCCTCCTCGACTTCCCTGCGAGGAAGAAAACCCGGAACCATACAGTTTAATAGTAATAGTTTCTAGTGGTAAGATCCAGCTTCAGCATAAAGCGTCCTGTTACCGTGGACACGGCTATTCGAATAGATTAAACTCCCTACAGGGGTGCACTACTGTTCAGCCTGCACGCTCGGATCTCCAGGGTGGCGTGAACCTTGTTAGGGAACGCGCCACCGAGGCTATCCGACACATCGCAGTTCATCCTAGGCTCAGCAGAGAGGCCATCCGCCGGACTATATCCTATGCGCCAAGGGTTCTGGGTCCCTCACCCTTGCACGCTCCTGCACGGTACGAGACTGGCCGGTGAAGCAAAAGCAAATCCAAACACACCTGCTGCAGCAAAAGAAAAGACCGCTTCCCGGCTATCAGCCCGTGGTACTGCTGACGTCTGAAGAGCTTTCAGACAAACTACGACGCATGGGAGCCCATAACTCCTTATCCCACGTGAAGGTAGTGCGTACAGACCAACGGGCCTCTCAAGTCATCCGCTGAACCATTTAGCATTTTAATTAACTTGCGTGACAACCGTTAACGTTGCCTCAACTTAACCGACCCGCGGTCAACGACAGCAGTCAGGACCACCAGTACATCGGTGCCTGCCCTGTCGTCCCACCAAGTCACCGCGGTTACCAACAAGGTGAACCGTCTCCTTACCTTGTCTCGCGTGTTCTCTTGGTAGAGCTCGACTTTTCGTAGTTTGGTAACTCTCGCGAGATACGAGCAGGGGCCAAGCACGCCAGTAACGTCGGTCGTACCCTCCCTGTCGCTCCCGACAATATACCGCTCGCGGGCACCGTTGGGTCGCCCGACTCTTACCTTTAAGGACACCAGTTGATTCGAGTGCCTACCATTAAGTGAAACCAGGAGGTACCACCCTCGATGGCACACTTAAATAGGTTTGACAAAGACATCAGCGGAATGAACTAAAGAGGTAAACCTCGTATCATCCCGGTGATGCTACGCTACTGAGCCGACGAGAGTGAAATACGAGTCCATTCCACTCGTAAGTCAAACTCGAAGCGACTCGGCAGAGTCTCGCCGTTGTAGGTTCCCTAGGGTGTCTGCATTGATCCGTACCTGTTGCAGTTGTATATATTTTTGTATCCGCGACACTCCCCTGAGTGGCCACGGACCGCTATCTAATCCTAGCTAACAATGCGCAGGGCTCACTGCTGAATATAATGCATAATTATAATAGGCAGCATAGGATAAAGGAGGTACATCAAGGGGCGAAAAAATCAGGCTATGCAATTGAATAGGATTGTAACGTAGCAGCAGCAGTAACAATGCCTAGTGCAAGAAAGTATGGAAAGGTAGGCGATATCTGGGGAAGAGAATGGCTCTGCTTGCCTGGAAGCTCGACGGTAGGGGTAGGGTCGTCAACGAAGTAGTCGTACTCGGCAGCGATGTAGTCGGCGGCAACAACGAGGTCTATCGGAGAATAAAGGGGGGAGAAACAATAAATACACAACAATAATAGCAATACAATTGTTTGACATAGCAGATATAAAGCAACGGGGCTCTAACGCAGTGTTCGACGATTTGCTCGGAGCAGGAATTTATCCGGGGATGATTCATCAGTACCGGTTGACTACCAGACCGATGATCTGGAGGGGAAGGTTCCATGTCTGCAGTGTTAGAGACATCTGACAGACATGTGGATATTGTATCCGTGTTCGTTGATCCATTTTGAACAACTTTCATGTTCAGAACAATTTCATCCGGAAAGTTTTACCGGCTCCGGTCGTCTGACAGACAGATGAACCGGAGGAGAAATGTTCCACGTTCATTAGGTTAGAGGGGTGCGGTGGTTATACGGTTAGCGTATTCGTATGTGTTGTATTTTTCTGATCAACTTTCATGTATAAAGTATTTTGATCTGAGCTACGGTTTATTGTATATTATTTTCTGAAGTTCTAAATGAATTTCTTTATTGTCAGGAATTATTTTAATTCAAAAATAATTGGTTAAATATTTTTATATCCATACTGAGCCAGCCATAGTCAATGACATGTGGGGCCAGTGGGGTACAGTCAACAGTTGACTAGTTAAGGTTGACTGGCCAACAGGGTCAAGGTGGGGCCCACTTGTCATCCCAATTTTTTTTGGATTCCTCTAAATTTTCACTAAGTCTGGGAATTCCGGTTTTAATATCCATCAGGCGTGTTCGGGAGGCTACGGTTTTGGGTCCCACACCTCTGATGAATTTGCGCCTTATACCAATCGTCATTAGTTGTTTGAGATCTCGAATCCGGTGCGGATGGAAAATTTACTAGAGTTCATCTGTTTAATTAGAGCCTTGCCGGAAAGTGCTACCTGCAGTAAATTTCAGAATCTATTAAGATTTATCCATTTTTGATTGATGATTGTCATTGTTCTACAACTCAAATGGAGTTGCATCCAACATACGTATTGCTCCATATTATGTGCACCATCAAGCCATGCCCTCAGATGGTATGACAAACACCTATAGCATGTTCATCCACAGCGCCAAAGTGGCAATCGGGTTAACTCCATCCTACGGTTTAACGGAAATCTGCATTTTGCGAATTTTACAGGAATTAATCTGTGCATCGAATGGACTTGATCCAATGGCGAAAATTGAATCTCGTTAGGTGCACAACACGTCCACATAACTTTTAGCTATATTAGGATTTGTTTAGTTGCTGTTCTTGGACTGTTAAGAGGGGCACTTGGGGGTGTTTTCAGCACCAACACTTAGCAGTTTTCAGTCAAAACAGTTGACATAAGAAGTGCATTTTGCCATTTTCATTGGATTTAATCCGACACTTTCTGAAGTTGATACAATGGAACCATTTGAAGCTAGTCATATCTACTCTCTATTCATATTAATTTTAGCTATGTTAAACTAGGTTTTGATGGTATTTTCCTGATGGTTTGTGGCTGTTTCGGGAGGTAGTACAGCAGAGCAGTAGTAGCAAATGCAACTGCAAGTGAAGCTTCAGTAGCAGCCGTAGCAAAACGCAGCAGCAACCACGAGCAGGAGAGCAACACAGCTGTTGCATATACACACGCACACAACACGTACGTACACACACTGCACATGCCACGACCATGGCCGTTGCCAGGGATGCTCACAGGGGAGGGGGGGGGGGGCGTCGCGGCTGGGTGGAGCAGGCATAGCACGACGAGGAGGAGCAGGGCACCATGCCGGGAGACACCTCGTCTGGATTGCTTCATGGGAGCCGTCCCACCGGCGGACTTGGCGCGGGCAGCGGGGACGTGAGCACCAGGGGGCGACATGGTCAGGCGACATGGCTGGAGGCGTCCACCGGAGAGGCGCACGGCAGGGCTCCAGCGGCCAGGGAAACCACGACCAACCAGAAGGCGGCGGCCGCGTCGCCAGGGAGGGGAGGGAATCGGGTGGCCATGGGAGGTGCCGCGACACCAGAGGGCGGCAGGGTGTGCTGCGTGGCGGCCGGTGTGGCCACGGCCCGCCGGAATCGACGGCAGCCGCGCCGCCAGGAGGAGAGGAGGGGATCGGGAGGATGGGATCGGGGGTGAGAGGGGGTTGGCGATCCAGATAGAGATGGGGGGGGGGTGACCGGGTGTAGCGGCTAGGGCTGGGGGTCTAGGCGCCAGGGTGGGCTGGGGTGGGCCTCAAGGGGGAGGGGGGATGGGCTACGCCCCCGGCGGTAGATAGTTTTCTTTTTCTTTTTATATTTTTATTTTCTATGATTTCTTCTTTGTATTTAATTTAAATACTTAGACATGTTTGTTAAGCATGAAAGATGCTCCAAAATTATTGTTGCACTATAAGCCATTGCCACAAAATGTCTTGGGCACAAATAAAATCCTTTAATATTTTAAATAAATATTAAATGATTAAAATGGAATAAACAAGCTACTATTTTAGTTGTTTCAATTAATTTAGAGATTAATAAAATCCCAAAATTGGTGTAACATGGTCCACTGAATATTTGTGATTTTATAAAAGTAGTTTCACAATTTTTGGAGAAAGTTTATTTTGCACTTTGGTTTTAGTATTCCACCAAAGGGAATATGAGCATTTGATTTGAATTCAACTCAAAGGAAATTGACTTGAGCTTGGAATTGTTTTGATTCATGATGACCAAGATCCATGATCACATTGCATTCAACAACATCAAAAGGAGAAATTGAATTTGAACTGAACCAAGTTGATCAAAACAAAATTTTGATCCAGGCCATTTTGAGCAAGAGAGATTATCAACAGTGATTAGCAACAGTAATCCTGATTACTGTAGGTGATTACTGTAGCGTGACATCCGGGGTGTTACAAAAAGGATAGTAGTGTTTCCCCTTTCTCTCTTTTTATTTCTTTTTTCTCTTTTTTCTATTTTTTTGTATTTTTTGTGGCCTCAATGGCTCTTTCTATTTAACTCTCATTTGTCCTCTTTGGGATCTTTTATTGTGTCCACTTTGGGATCTTTTCCTCACTTAAGGCCAACACTCTATTTTAGAAGAAGGTAAAGGAGATCTTTCACACTTTACAAGGTACTCAAAATCATAAAGAAGATGTAACTATCATGATGTATGCAATGTATGTCGCTGCCAGTGTAGCAGGAACATGTATGACATGAAGATCAAGTCATGAAGGGGTGGATGTTGCATGGCAATATATCTCGGAAAGGCTATCGAAATGCCTTGATAGGGAGGTATGGTGGCTGTTTTGAGGAAAGATATAAGGAGGTTTATGATGACAGAGCGTATCATGCCAAGGGTTTGGATGTACCGGCGAAGGTGGACACCAACTCTCGGAGTGAGAAGAAGGCAATGCACGGCACGGGAGAGGCTAGCAAAATATGGGAAGGTGGAAGTGTCAACTTTCAATACTTACATTAGTCCGAAGAACTCATGCACTTATTATCTGCAACTCTCAATCTAAAAAGGAGGTTCACAAAGAGACAAGTACCCCGAGGAGGAGTGTATGGGGGTTTGGTCATCCTTGCGCATCCTCGACTCATGGTACGTGAGTGTTCTCTAATATTCGATCCCTCCAAAGATTAGTGATCCATCTAGTAGCTAGAGTTCTCAACTAGTTTTGTAGGTTTTGAAAATACACACGGATTGCCCAAAATACGACACCTATCACTAATAGGCTAGAGCTCTTGACACCAAAAGTTCAAAAATTACTCACAACAATACCTCAAAACTATTGCAAGTTACTACTAGAATTAAATAGCAACCTCAATTACCTACTTTCAAGACAAGACACAACTCAGTGCAACAACCAACTCTCTTTAACAAGATAAACATGAAAACTAAAAAGAGTTCCAGCAACAAACGAAACAAAAGCCAAGGCTCTTGCTAAAGACAAACTAAGACTAAAACTAAACATGGCAGTGGCTACGAAAAGATAAAGAACACACAACAGCAAAAAGATAGGCAGGAAAAATCCTATGATGTGTTCTAGATTTTGAAAGTGGAGCGTGTTTCTCTCCCACACAAACTAAGACGGGATCCAACTTGTTATGAACAGCAAGCAAAGCTAAAGAAAACTAAAAATAAAACCTAAGAGCGAGACGCTCCAAGCATAGCACATAACGCATGAAGTGATAAAAATATAGTGAGACGAAGGACGAACTGATGATTGTTGATGGAGAAGGGGATGCACGGGGCCACCCCCAAGCTTAGACGCTTGAGTCTCCTTGAATATTTATTGGGGATGCATTGGGGCATCCCCAAGCTTGAGCGCTTGACACTCCTGGATCTTCTTTCATCATCTTCCATCGCACACTTGAAAACTCCCTTCATACATAACTCATCATAAGCTGATTAGAGAGGTTAGTACCCTTAATAATTTTTTCCCCACTGGATATAAAGATATTCTTGAAGAGCTACTGTTTCTCAAGAGTTCCAAAAAGTTTTTGCAAAGAAAAAGCAAGCTTAAGGTTTGCAAAAGTTAGGAGAGACCAAACGTGGCAGAATCTGTGAGAAACATAACAACAGGTAGTAAAGAATTTTTTAGGGGCACTTCTGCAACTCAAATCAAAAAACTCAGAACATACGGAAGTTTCACAATTGTATAGAGCACGCTGTCAAAAAAAATTCAGATAAAAAAGATGATCTGGTGATTTGATTCAAATTTTTCTGTCAAGGGACAGAATCTGTTTTCTGGACAGCACGTCACAACTTTTGCTTCCCTTATCATAAGAGGCTATAACTTGGCACAAAGCTGAAAAATAAAGATACAATGATGTTGCTATAGTAGTAACAAACATCAAGACACAAAAAAAAAGAAACCTAAATTCGTAGCGGGCTGCCTCCCGAAAGCGCTTTCTTTTATGCCATTAACCTAGGCCTAATGCAAAAGATCAAGTTGTATCAATCGAATCATTATCAAGATCATCAAAAAGATCTTCAATTGTACAACTAGTCTTGAGAGGTCTTTCAAATAAAGGCCTAATGAAGATACTTCTAGGGAGAGAACCAAAAGGCGGAAAATCAATGGAAGATTCATTTATAAAATCATCAGAGAGAGGTATTTCTTCCAAAGTTTTCACGGTTTCAACTTCTTTAGCAATGGTTGGTTTATTTTTAGGTCGGGGAACTCTAGGGACATAATTGAACTTAGGTTCCCTTCTTGCTGAAGTCTCTATCTTTTTTGGTTTGATTGAGGTAAAAGTAGTTCCTAGGGTATTAATGATTTCCTCAATCTTATCAATCCTAGAAAGATCCGTATCACGGGATTTGATGACCTCCAAAGTTTTAATAATTTTAAGCATGGAGCTATCAAGCCTATTCAAATTCCCTTGAATCTTGCGATCCAACTCATTTATCCTAGTTATTCTTGGTATTTCTAACTCTATCTTTTCAAGTTTCTTCATAATGTGAGCTAGAGTTATATCTTCTTGTATGCTAGCAATAGGGAGATTTCCATCAAGATTTTCAATAACATTAAGAGACTCCCAAATCGGGGCTTATAGGAAATTCCCATTGATAGCAGAATCTAATAGGAACCTATTCCAAGGAGTAATCCCGACATAAAAATTTCTAAGCAGGATAGTAGTGGATTGCTTCTTGGTGGCTCTTTTTTGAGAATCATTAATTCTATACCAAGCATCTTTTAAACTTTCACCACCTTTTTGTTTAAAGGTGAGAACCTCTGTCTCAACAAAGGAAAAAGAGACAGACATAATGACAACCACTAGCAAGATAAATAATTTTTTTTGTGATTTTTGAAATAAGACACAAACATAAAAACTGAAAGGTAAACTAACAAGACTAAAAAACAAAGGTAAAGGGTAGTGTGCAACTCCCCTATCTTAGCACTCGGAGTCCCCGGCAACGTCGCCAGAAATTTGCTTGATGGCGCGAGAGTTGACGGGTGTAGTCTTCCCGCCCTTCGTTGGTGAGCCCCAAGTGGAAGGCGTGATGCAGCACAGCAGCAAATTTCCCTCAGTAAAGATACCAAGGTTTGTCTCCAGTAGGACTCCAAAGATGATAAGTAGGTGTCAGCGGCGCAACTGACGCGGACCTGCACACAGACACAAATAACTTTGTTCCCAACGAAGTTCAGAGAGGTTGTCAATCTCTCCGGTCTTGTTGTTCACAAAGGATCAAACACAAGGGATAATGATAACAACTGAAAGTAAAAGCATAAAAGTAAATGAGCGTGGAAACAGTAATGAGGATATGGACCGGGATACGTGATGTTCACTAGTGATGTCTCTCTCCCAAAAGACGATAAAACTGCTATGCGAGGTAAACAAATTACAGAAGGGCAATTGACAGGATTATGAACGCACCGCAATGCTAACTATGCTACAAAAGAAAGGAAGAGGCTCAAAAGCACGGGCAGTACGCCAAAATAAGTAGACCGAAATCCAACTGCATCTACTACTAATCATCCACCTTGAGATATCTATCCAGAACATCTCGCTGGTATTAAGTTGTGAGCCCCACCCAAAGTGTAAACCCAAAGCAATAGACAACTGCATAAAAAAGCACTTTGCGTAAAGTAAACAATCCTTGCAACCGCGGTTACAAGCACCGTTGTTTTCCCCCTTGTGGCAACAACACATCCCCTAGACTCATGTTTCTGTCACTCAAGCGTGTCATCGGGGGGCATGAACCCACAATCGAGCATAACGTTCCCTCTTGGGGTTACTACCTACTACTTGGCCAAAGCAATAAACAACAACAGAGAACATGCAAGAATTACTTAGGAACAAAAATATAAGAGATGAAAACCAAATATATTACTCAATCACAATCTGAACATAATCCCATAATCCATCAGATCCCATCAAACTCAGCATAGCAACAGCAGAAAGATTACAAAAGTGCCTCGATCATGTAGGGAATCTCACGAGGTCTAAACCATGAAGAAGAAAGAGGGGAGGAGAACATCACATAGCTACTGATCACGGACCCATGGTCCAAGGAAAACTACTCACGAGACATCCGGGGAGCATCCATGGTGGAGAGGAGACTCCCAGAGGTCGGTCCTCCCTCCGGCAGGGTGCCGGGAAGAGGTCTTCTGGTGCTTTCGATCTCGGAAGTGCGGCGGCGGCGGAACAGAGGAGAGATCGCGAAAAAGGGTTCTATTTTTGGAAGTTTCCCGTGACGGAGAATATATAGGCGAAGGGGGGCAGCCAGAGGTGGACCAGGGGCCCCAGGCGCCCCCCTGGCGCGACCAGGGGTGGGGCCGCGCCGGGTGGACGCCTGGGCCACCCCTGGCTCCCCTCTGGACCCACTCGGGCTCTTCGCGAAGCTTCCAGTACGCTGATTATTCCTATATTTTTCCCGGAATTTTTCTGGCACTTTTTATATGGGGGAAAACTGAAATAGAAAACAGCAGAAAACAAGAACTGGCACTGTGGTGCACTGAGTTAATAGGTTAGTCCAAATATGATCAAAAGTGTATGAAAGTGTATCTAGATCATAGGAATATCACACAAAACATGCACGGAGCAAGCAGGAATTATAGAAATATCACACAAATCACCATCACCAATCCATCCCTCCTCCATGACTTCTCTTCACATGTGTGAGTAATTCCCTGCTGTTGGCAAAGGGGATGGTAGGGATTGGATGAGTTTGATCATGTAATAGTTCGTCAGATTGTTAGGGGCATGTTGCCTATCATTTACTTTGGTGTTTATCTTCTTTGTTTCAACTTGTTGCTCTTAATGCTTGTCACTTTGGGCCCGAGTGCCATGTTTTCAGATCTGAACCCTATGTGTTTTCATGAATATATTTGTGTTCTTGATCCTATCTATGAGATGTATGCACCTATTACGGTCCGGAACCGGCGATCCCAAAGGTGACAGCTTGGGACACCAAAGGGGATGGTCCATAATTTGAGGATTCCATGTATCCATTGAGTTTATTGCTTTGTTCCGGTGCTCTTTGACAGGAGCACCTTAATCTCCATAAGTTCCCTTTGGCCCCGTTCATAGCGGGATGGTAGGACAAAAGATGTTGTGCAAGTTCTTATTGCAAGCACGCACAACTACCTACGGGATACATGCCTAATGTTTGATATTTGCCTAGATGATCATTTCTTTTCTGTGTGCCTTGCCCCGTGTTAGAATCTGTTACATGTTCACTCTCATCCATGCAGCGCCCAACCATTCATCTCCCTAGCCTACAGTGTTTTCAATCCTGCTGGTCATTAGTTGTTACTTTTGCTGTCGCCACCATCACTATCATATTACCATTACCACTTATCTTTTGTTGCAAGCAAGTATATTTCAGGTGCGGTTGAATTGACAACTCAACTGTCAAAGCTTATAAATACTCTTTGGCTCCCCGTGTGTCGAATCAATAAATTGGGTTAACTTACCCACGAAGACTATCTCGATCCCTTACGGTTGTGGGTCATCAAATACCGTTTTCTGGCGCCGTTGCCGGGGAGCATAGCAATATTTACAAGTCTACTTGAAGTATCCTGCCTGCTGCACATCATCCGCTATGGGTAAGAAAGGAGACCCCAAGGTTCCGATCTTACCATCCCGTACAAGAAAAGGTATTGTTCTGAACACTAGTGCTACACTTGATTCACCTTCTGTTATGAGTAAGTTTTCTTCACCACCACCACATGATGCTTCTACTGAGTCTGTCACTATGTCCGATGCTTTTGATGATGCTTCCACTACTCTTGATGATACTACTTTTCTTGGCTACTATATTGAAACTCAGACTGCTAAGGCTGCAGTTGAATCCAAGACCGAGACCCCTGCTACCTATATTCCTACCTGCAAAACCTTTTGTTACCCGTGCCTATATGAACTCAAGGAGAGAATCCTTGATGATGATTATTTACTCTTGATGATGATTTTTGCAGGGAACTCAGAGAGTGTGTCGACTCTGACCATGGTGCTGTTAAGGAGTTTCTCAAAAGGCACTCCATGAAGAACAAAGTTATTCCGGATCCTAAATTTGCCACATCCCCTATATGCATCATTGATCCTGATTATGATTTCTCTGTTGATCTTTCACTTATATCTACAGTCGAGGCTGACCCCTTTTATGGCAGAGAAAATGATGATGCTATAACACACTTGACCAAACTCGCTGAGCTAGGTAACCTATTCACTACTGATGAGAAGATACGAAACTTCTATGTGTCCAAGCCTTTTCCTTTTTCTTTGAAGGAAGACGCTAAATCATGGTACGATGCACTACCCTATGGTTCCATTAAGAGTCCTCAGGACTTAGTCCAATTTTTTGTTGATAAATATTTCCCAGCGCATATGCAAAATGCTGCTTTGCAAAGAATCTATAACTTTAAACAATTGCAGGATGAGAACCTCCCTAAAGCTTGGGGGAGGTTTTGTGATTTACTTAAGGTTATGCCGGGACATGGAGTCCCCAAGAATGAACTGCTTGATATATTTTACGCTGGTTTAACTGATGAATCCAGATCCTACCTGGATAGTTGTGCTAGTTGTGTTTTCAGGGAAAGAACACCGGACGATGCAGAAGAATTAATGTGCAAAATTGCCAAGAACTATGAAGATTGGTCCGTTCCTGAACCACTTCTACCACCGAAAAAGAGGGGCATGCTAGTTCTGAGCCCCGAAGATATGCAAGAAGCAAAGAGGTCTATAAAGGAGAAAGGTATTATAGCCGAAGACGTGAAGAATTTACCGCCTATTGAGAAGTTGTGTGAGCCTACTACTCGCCCTCCTTGGTAGAGGTACACTCTCTATTAGACTTTACTGAAAGTGACATCCCTAAAGATAAGCCTCCCGACCAATGCTTAGATGAGCTTGATAATTTTATTATTAAGCAAGACCATTTTAATAGGAGGATACAAAGTCAGTTGCATGATAACTCTCTTGCTATCAAAAGTTTGTGTGGTGTTCTAGAAAGAACAGTTAATGATGTTAAATGTCTTGTTAAGCATTTTCATATGGTTCAAACTCAGCTTGAACAAATTTCTAATGTGCAAAAAGATTTGCTTGCTAATAATGCCAAACAGGACATACAAGCTTATGGCATCAAAACTAGGGGTGGAACACACACCCATGACCCACTCTATCCTGAGGGGCATCCAAAGAGGATCGAGCAAGATTCTCAAGTACAAGAAGAAGACGAGACCGTTAGCTCTCCGAAGAAAAAGAAGAAGAAACACAAGGAGGCTGACAATCCCAATGATCCTATTACAAGTGAAAAGCCAGCTGTTGATCCTAACAGCATATCTACCTCCGATGCTGAAACAGAAGACGGTGCCGAGCCTGAAGAAAAGGACACTGAAAAGAATGATTCTCCCGAGGTAAGAGAAGAAGAAGCACCTGATAAACGCAAGAAGTACTCTAGAGAAGACTTCCTCGCAAGAAGACATGGGAAGGAAAGAGAACCATGGATACAGAAACCCATGCCCTTTCCAGGTAAGTCCCTCAAATCTAAAGAAGAAGAGCATTACAATAAGTTTTGTGAATGGATGAAACCTCTTTTTCTTCAAATCCCTTTGACTGATGCTATTAAGTTACCTCCCTATTCGAAATATATGAAAGATATTGTCACTAATAAAAGAAAAGTTCCTAATGAAGCAATATGTACCATGCTTGCTAACTAATCTTTCAGTGGCAAGATTCCTGAGAAGCTTGGTGATCCAGGTATACCCACCATTCCTTGCTCCATAAAGAATAATTACGTCAGAACTGCTTTATGTGATCTTGGTGCAGGAGTGAGTGTTATGCCTTTCTCTCTTTACAAGAGGCTTTGTTTAGAGAAACTAATCCCTACAGATATCTCCCTTCAGATGGCTGACAAATCAACAGATGTCCCCATTGGTATTTGTGAGGATGTTCCCGTTGAAGTTGCTAACTGTTTGATCCTTACAGATTTTGTTGTGCTTGACATGCCCGAGGATGGGAGCATGTCCATTATTCTTGGTAGACCTTTTCTTAACACCGCAGGTGCTATTATTGATTGCAATAAAGGAAAGGTCACTTTCAACGTTGATGATAAAGAACACACGGTGTATTTTCCAAAGAAGATCGACAAGAGGCATGGCCTTAACTCTATAGAGAATGTTGAGACCGTGAAGATTGGAGAATGGGACTGTCCACTACATGTGCACCAAAAATACAAAACCATTATGGTAGGGACAGTGTCCATTAAAGTAAAGGTGCAATGATCACTTCATAAGAGGTGAGAATTCTTGTTCTATATATCGCCGGGTTGTTGGTAAGACTTGATCAACCTTACTAGTGAGCTTGTTTTATATAGGTAAAAAGTTAAGCTTGTTATGTTTTCATTTTCTTTAAATTTTATTCTCTTTGCTGTACCAAGTTTTTGTGTTTTTGAAGCTTCGCAATATTAATCACCGCTTTAAGTTTTCAGAAAGTTTTGCAGCTTTTTGAACTCCGAGAAATTTTCAACAGTGAAGTGTTCAGAAAAAATACAGAAAAATAAAAATAAAAATTTCCATGCCAGGAGTGACCCAGAGGCACCTGGGGCTGACCAGGGGGGCCCACCAGTGGCCCAGGCGGCCAGCTGGCGCGGCCTGCCCCCTGGCCGCGCCCATAGGGCGCCTGGGGCCAACAGGTCCACCCTTCAGGTGAGTCTTCTTCCTCTCTCTCTCTTTCTCTCCAAAAACACGAGTTCTACCCTGGAACTTGCGTTCTTGCTGTTCGTGGAGGAGATTTTCGATCTCTCTCCACAACCCATCATTTGAGCTGAGATTTTGAGCAAATACTGCCTGGTATGTAACTCCTCCACTCCTCCAAATAGATTTTTGGCTGGTGGATTCATTTGTGAGTATTTAGTAGTTCTTGGTGTTGTTTAGATGAGCTTGCTTGCATGTGTAGAAGTTTATTTTCCAAGTTTTGATGCAAGTTTTTGCCTTAGGTAAGTGGGTTGAGTAGTTTTCCTTAACTCACTTTGTTTAAATCCTTGTTTTTGTAATTTGTCAAAAATTTCAGAAATGAGTTTGCTAGGAAGAGCAAAGGGGTGGCTTGGGAAGAAAAGGCCCGAGCGCTCCGATCGAGTTACAAGAGCTGCAGGTTCACCGTCGACTGCTAGGGTGAGCTACAACGAAGATCATGTGCCCTTAGAGTTGTTGGAGGACACAAATCCAGCACATGCAATGACTTTCCCGTGCAATGAATTCCTTGAAGCTGCAGGAATTAAGGAGGAGTTCTATAATCTTTGTGCTAATGCAGGTCTGACGCGGCTCGCAACGTGCCGTGTTGCTCAGTATCAAAAACTCACCTCCTGTTTCATTAACAGTTTTAGATATAACCTTGATACCGGTTCTGTTGAGTTTAAAATTTACAATAATCTTTTGACCATGCCTTTGGAAAAGTTTTGTGAAATAATAGTTGTGCCGAACGTTGGACTGACGGCGAAGATAAGCTCTCAGCCCTCCGAGCTGAGAACCGTCTTCAACTCTCTCTGTAGCATGGATACGAGGGATATTCACCGGTCAAAAATCTCTAGCATCTTATTCCCATACCTCAGGTATTTTTCGTATTATATTGCTAGAGGGGTGTTAGCTCGTGACAACACGAGCAACATTTCTGCGCCGGATATTGCTATCCTGGCAACCGCCCTCTCGGGAAGGTTTGATTATAATGTGGGTGCCTTAATTGCTCGACGCCTTGCTATGAACGGTAACAAGGGAGATTTATTTGGTGGCGTTTACGCCAAACTTATCCTAGATCTCTTAATGACACCCCACACCCTGATGATAAGCCTTTTACTTATTTAAGTTTTGATCTTGCTGCTATGAAAAGGCATAAGTTTGTTACCAGGACTTCCGAGTTTGGTAACCTTGATTATATCTTGCGTTTTGGAGCCACCACGGAACGCAAGATCCGTCTACTTGCACCTCTTTTGTTCGATTTCTCTCACAGGAACGGATGGTCCTTTGATGTTATCCAGTTCGATGAGTTCGTGGTCCAGCATCAGTTTCATAACCCCATGGAGGGGGTTGTGCCCGACGATGAGGAGCATGGTGAGTTACCACCTTTCCAGGGGGAGACCGTCACCCAGTTTGGTGAAGGGTCTTCCTCTGCTTGGAGCGCGGATCCTTCTTCGTGGGAGGATCCGAGGACTTCGGTGTACGCGCCGGAAGCCTCATACGGCCCTTGGACTCACCAGTACCACCCTGGAGCAGGAGGCTCCTGGGGACATTAGCTACTACCAACTTAGGCCAAAAGCCTAAGCTTGGGGGAGTACGTGCCCTTCTCACTTTTCCATTGTACTATCCGTTTTTTTGTTCGCTTTGATCTTTTCAAAGTTTTTGCCCGTTCTTCTTTCTTTCTTTCTTTCTTTGCAAAAACAACAAAAAGATTTTCTCTTTTTCTTTCGTCTAAACCTTTAAAAAACTCAAAACGATTTCCTTTCTCTCTTTAGTTTGCTTTGTTTTCAGAGTTCAGCTCGAGTCCGTGATGGCATTTGATAATATTTCCCACGTCCGATCGTGCAAGTGACAAGGCAGTAATGACGAAGATCGACGGAAGGGAAGCAACAAGGAAAACCGGTATGAACTCTTCTTGTTTCTACTTTTGTACATATGCCTGTACTTATGATCTAGAAACCAGCTTGTAGCGATATAGTGCTATGTTTACAGTGCTTTCCCAGTGTTCATGCTTTCCTTGTGGCTAATCTGAAATAGCTAGAGTACATAATGTGTTGTTGAAATGATTTACATGCATTGCATTGTTCATGGTTTGACATACTGAAGTGGTATTTCCCTTCGGAGAATTTTTGGATTGACTTGGCACATGTTCACACATGTTTATGACTAAAAAGTCTATTATGCCTTGATGATCTTTTTGTTTCAGAATAGTTATATCACTTTCATGCCCGATTCAATGTTGCTTTGTCGCTCTACATGATTATGACAGTTATTTCTCTCTAGTTGGTCGCTTCCCAGTCCTTTGCTAGCCTTCGCTCGCACTAAGCGGAATTCTGCTTGTGCATCCAAAATCCTTGAAACTAGTTATTCCATATGAGTCCACCATACCTTCCTATATGTGGTATTTACCGGCCACCCCTAACTCAGACTTTCTTGTGCCATCTCGAAATTTATTCAAAAGCTTCCCTTTTGTAACCGTACAAGCTCATGGTGCGGTGAGGGAAAATCAGTATCTATCATGCCAAAAATATTGGCGGAAGTTTTAACTAGTCATTTATAAAAAAAGGGAAAGTTACACCTCCCCCATACTTGATGATGGAATGAAATGGACCAAGTGCTGCTAATGATAGATGGAACGAGCTTCCTTCCAGACTTGAGGCAAAATAAGGTTCCATAGACTGTCAAATGATAGATGGATAAGGGAATATGTGTAAGCAAAAAATTATTAATATAGTTGGCATGGGAGATATTGAGAGACCTTTACCGTTCACCGTTGACTGGAAAGTTGCACTTCTCAAAAATGTTTTTGTCTCTGTTTTCAAAACCAAGAGCTCTGGCACATGTTTAGTATTTGCTTCCAACCACGGGTTTTCAACCTTGCCACCAAAAGCCACGGTTCGAGAGTCTCCCCTTCTTTCTTCAAAGCACCAACTATGAGAGCATAATTGTCATTCTTAGTGTAATATGCATTGTCCCAAAGTATTACATTGTCTTCTGCATGCTTGTGTTATTACTAGTCTGAAATACTGAGTTCTAGTCACCTTTAAAACTCCGGAGGAGTTTCTGCATTTATGTTTTTCTTCACTCATGGAGGCTAGCGAAATGTCACTCAAGTATGTTCAAGCTATGTGCATTGTGATCTTGTCTTGATTTTCAGTAGCATATTATTTACTTTTAGTTGTTTGTGATTGATCACATGAAAGAAGAATTGCTTCGTGCATTATCCTTATAGCATTGTTTCAATACTTGCTAAACTCTTTTCGTAGTACATGCTTATATACATCTAATGAAGCAAAAGAGTTTGTCAAAGTTTTCTTTGTCGCGTCTAGTTCGTTGAACTGAATTGCTTGAGGACAAGCAATATGCTAAGCTTGGGGGAGTTGATACGTCTCAAACGTATCTACTTTTCCAAACACTTTTGCTATTGTTTTTCCCTCATTCTTGCATGATTTGGACGAAACTGTTTTCAGCAGAGCTGCCTGGATGGTTTTATTGTGTGCAGGAAAATGGTTTTTTAGGTATCTCAGAAAATTCCGGGAAAGTTGACAGAAAATCCACGCACCAGAAGCTTCCACCAGCCAGAAGTGGGGCCAGAGGGGGGCCACAGGGGCCCCAGGCGCCTGGCTGGCGCGGCCCCACCCCTGGCCGTGCCGGGGGGCCTCCACCTCCTCTCGTGCCCTACCTCGACTCCTATTTATTCTCGTGACGGGAAAACCCCAGAACAGAAGTCGCTTTTCCAGTTTCCGTCGCGGAGCCGCCGCCACCCTCTGTTCTTCTTTGGGAGGGCTAATCTGGAGGTTGATTTGGCCTCCGGAGAGGGGAGATCGTCGCCATCGTCATCACCATCACCAATCCATCCCTCCTCCATGACTTCTCTTCACATGTGTGAGTAATTCCCTGCTGTAGGCAAAGGGGATGGTAGGGATTGGATGAGCTTGGTCATGTAATAGTTCGTCAGATTGTTAGGGGCATGTTGCCTATCATCTACTTTGGTGTTTATCTTCTTTGCTTCAACTTGTTGCTCTTAATGCTTGTCACTTTGGGCCCGAGTGCCATGTTTTCAGATCTGAACCCTATGTGTTTTCATGAATATATTTGTGTTCTTGATCCTATCTATGAGTTGTATGCACCTATTACGGTCCGGAACCGGCGATCCCAAAGGTGACAGCTTGGGACACCAAAGGGGATGGTCCATAATTTGAGGATTTCATGTATCCATTGAGTTTATTGCTTTGTTCCGGTGCTCTTTGACAGGAGCACCTTAATCTCCATAAGTTCCCTTTGGCCCCGTTCGTAGCGGGATGGTAGGACAAAAGATGTTGTGCAAGTTCTTATTGCAAGCACGCACAACTACCTACGGGATACATGCCTAATGTTTGATATTTGCCTAGATGATGATTGCTTTTCTGTGTGCCTTGCCCCGTGTTAGAATCTGTTACATGTTCACTCTCATCCATGCAGCGCCCAACCATTCATCTCCCTAGCCTACTGTGTTTTCAATCCTGCTGGTCATTAGTTGTTACTTTTGCTGTTTACTTTTGCTGTCGCCACCATCACTATCATATTACCATTACCACTTATGTTTTGTTGCAAGCAAGTATATTTCAGGTGCGGTTGAATTGACAACTCAACAGTCAAAGATTATAAATACTCTTTGGCTCCCCGTGTGTCGAGTCAATAAATTGGGTTAACTTACCCGCGAAGACTATCTCGATCCCTTACGGTTGTGGGTGATCAGGTACCCAACCTTCCCCAGCAAGCTACCCCAAGCTCCGCAGACAAGATACCAGTCTTCCTCGATGAGTCATCATACCGGCAACAGTATTGTCAGAAATCCAGCCATGCAGGACAGTGAAGACTTCAGCGTCGTCAGGACCCGCATATGGTTATGGGTATTCTGATCAAGTATGAAAGCTACCCCGGTGCGGATACCACCATGCTCGTAATCAGGAAGAATTATGCACATGAATGACAGTGAAGAACCGCAACTCTCGGGAATCAAGTCAGCAGAAGAGGCGGATACACATCTCAGCCTGGAAGAAAGACTGAAAGGGTCGTGAAGAAACACCCTGAAGAAAGGAAGCAAGGAGCATTGAATCCTTCTCCCGTCATGAAGGTCAGCTCCTCACGATCAACAAGGCCCCGAAGCAGAATAATCTGGAGACCCCGTTCATTGCAACCAAGGTTATCAGGATGAGACAAGAGACAAAAAGGTGATGGTAACTTGTCTATCTCAAAGAGTGCGGCAGAACAATAAGCAGTTATGCAACAAGGAAATAACCCCGAGCAAAGGAAAGACAGTACAAGGAAGGTGATTGCCGCAAAAACAAGACCCAGGGCAGACAAACATGGCATATGTCCAACCTTGCTGCAATCTGAGCAAGAGTGGCACCTCGCAAGTTGTCGGAGGAATGCAACTCTTGCGAGCCCGACGGGTTAGGCAGAATGAATCGCATGGACCTCAAGTCAAATTGGCCACGATCAGTTGAAGTCATGTGGACCACCGTGGATATCTACCACAAAGAAATCTCATTCACTATGGGCCAAGGACCATGTACCGATCTAGTTACCTGAGCAGTTACTCAAGTTCAGAATCGTCCGTCTTGCCGAGATACCCCGGTTTGCTTCGTTAAAGGTCACCCGCTCAGCTCGGCATTTTAAATACAAGAACCGGAGTGAAGCATATCATGACCTATCGACACCCGGATAGGGCCACCTGTCAGGAAAATCTCACCATAAGAGAATGTTCAGAATTTGTGCCCCGCTCCGAATCCTTGAGTGCGGACGACAGGCCAAAAGAAATGCGAGGCAACCACATGTGCCGTCAGTCAAGGTCCTGATAGTAAACATTCTGAGATACCAACTACCGATGAAGGCCAAGCTCTGGTCAAAGAGGCCAATACAAATGATTCAAGACCGTTCCACGAAGAATGCCCGAGGTACCCCAGAAACAGCATGGGTATCGTCAGCATTCAGCGATGACAAGACATTCTGTTGTCATACAAGTCAGAAGATATGAGGATGGAAATCAGCAGGAAAGGATGTGAGGTATCAAGGAAGAACATTCTGTCAGAGCTACAAATCGGGTGAAGTAAACCCCTCAGCAGAGATATATTGATGCTACCATGGGAACAGTATGCGGTAAAAGGAATTCCGGGAAGCAGCAAGTTTTCGAAGGACGGCAAGTTTGCAATGGTTCCCTGAGCAACCAAATCTCGAGGACGAGATTTTTCTAAGGGGGGGGGGTAGGTTTGTGACACCCTGGATTTTGGAACTTCCTTTTTCCAAAAACTTTTCGGATTTATTTCTGGATTTGCTATTGGATTTTATTTTGAGCACCTGGTTGGACTTGAAACTTGAGCATAGTTTCTTTCCATGCTCAAGTGGACCTTGAATCCAAGCCTTTCCAATGCCATTCCATTGATCCACCTCATCCAAGCCACCATTTTATTCAAGCCTTATATTCCTTTTTCCAATAAAAGGAATATTCCAATTATTTGAGGTTTGTGAAGCAACCCCTATGTATATTGCTCCATAAATACCCAAATAATTCCCACATGTCATTGACATCATATCTTGCCAATTTATCCAAAAACATCTCATAACCCAAGTGGATTTTTCCTCTAGAAAAATTCATTTGTCTGTGGGGGAAGAATGGAGCTTTGTGAAGGGAGTGCCATTTCTTGATCCATTGCTGTTGAAACTTTGTGTGCAATCTTATATGATCATATGATTTATCTCCACAAAATTCCACCACCATTTGCTTAGCCAAACTCCCAGAATAAATTCCCAAAGTTTGGATGCAGCAAGGGGGCATTGTGAAGCAAGTGCGTGATAGGGGATCCCATTTGCCCTGAAACTTTTTGAGAATGATCCTACCACCAAATAACTCCACCAAACCAAATTGGAGCCAAATACCATCCACCATGTGAGTGCACCATCAAGTTTAAGTTTTTGGTCAGTGGGCCACATTGTGAAGCAAGTGCTAGCTATGTGTGTCCAATGGATATGAAAATTTATACACATGTGCACCATGCCAAATAACCCCAGTACACCAATTTTCAGCCAATTCCACTAATCCTATGAGATTCTAGCTTCAACTTTTCATTGTTCCCTAATTGGACATTTGTAAAGGAAGTGCTAGCTAGCTTACTCCAAATGAGATGAAACTTGGTGTGCATACTCATCCTAGTGTATGATTGAGCTATGAAAAATATCATACCTAGGGGAGCTATGTACAAGCCACACCACATCACAAAAACATTCTGCAACATTGTGCCATTTGCAAAGGATGTGTATGCAAACTTGATTGCATTGAGCCCAAACTTTCCAGATCACTAGTCCCTCCTATCCTCAAGCCAAAAGACACCCTGGCCCCATCCAAATCCCCACCATGTGATCCCAACTTCTGCTCCAAGTTTGCTGCATCAAACTATTGCTTGAGATAGAGATCAATCCAGAGCCCCTATTGACCATCCAGCTGTATCCATGTGATCAACCCTCGAAGGAATCCACTGTAGACACCTTTGGCCATGAAGAATCTTATCCCCAAATTGGTGGCCACGCTCTTGGACGCACACGGCGTGCTCTGGCCGCGCTCCGCGCGTGCCCGACGCGTCCCCATCCAGCCACAGTGTGCCCCTGTCGTCTTCTTCTTGTCAAGCCGCGCGGCACGGATTTGCCTATCTCGCGTGCGCCACGCCACCCCCTCTCGGATCCTCTCGATGCCTCAAGACGCTCACCAGCTCACGGCCTCCATGGCTGCTCTCCGATGTCGTGACCCGAGCTCGAATCCCTCTCCTCCCATATAAATAGGGCGCGCCCCTGAGCTTGAGCAGCACAACCAACCTCCTAGCACCCTTCTAGCCTGCTCCCCCTCCTCAATTTCGTCCCCGGAGCCCCCGCATTGCCGCCATTGTCTCCGTGGCCGCCGCCCTCCTCGGCTCGAATTCGAGCAAGTCAGCACCCTGCCTCTCCTTTCGGACCGCGGGGGCAGACCCCCTCGCCCCCGTGAACCGCCCCGGCGCCCTGGAGCCGCCTCCCCGCGGCCTTGCCCCACCTCGGCCGAGCAGCCTCCCGGCACGCCGCGCCCAGCCGCGGAGGGACGGCGCTGCGGGCCACCCCGCACGGCCCCGTGGTCGCCGGTGACCGCTCCCCGGCCAGCGGCGCTCGGCGGACTCGCTCCTGCCCCTCGAGCATCGGTCCTCAGAGGCCATCGCGCTGACCGTCCTCCCCTGCTTCCCCTGTATCTGCCCACGGGAAGAAGAAGAAGACAGAGGAAGGAGAGGAGACTGTCAGGCGGGCCCCACATGTCAGCCAGCCAGGCCGTTTTCTATCTACGGAGGCGTGTTCCCGAGCAGTGCGCTTTCCCCTCTGGGAAGTGATGACGCGAGAGTTGACGGGTGTAGTCTTCTCGCCCTTCGTTGGTGAGCCCAAAGTGGAAGGCGTGATGCAGCACAGCAGCAAATTTCCCTCGGTAAAGATACCAAGGTTTGTCTCCAGTAGGACTCCAGAGATAATAAGTAGGTGTCAGCGGCGCTACTGACGCGGACCTGCACACAGACACAAATAACTTTGTTCCCAACGAAGTTCAGAGAGGTTGTCAATCTCTCCGGTCTTGTTGTTCACAAAGGATCAAACACAAGGGATAATGATAGCAACTGAAAGTAAAAGCATAAAAGTAAATGAGCGTGGAAACAGTAATGAGGATATGGACTGGGATACGTGATGTTCACTAGTGATGTCTCTCTCCCAAAAGACGATAAAACTGCTATGCGAGGTAAACAAATTACAGAAGGGCAATTGATAGGATTATGAACGCACCGCAATGCTAACTATGCTACAAAAGAAAGGAAGAGGCTCAAAAGCACGGGCAGTACGCCAAAATAAGTAGACCGAAATCCAACTGCATCTACTACTAATCATCCACCTTGAGATATCTATCCAGAACATCTCGCTGGTATTAAGTTGCGAGCCCCACCCAAAGTGTAAACCCAAAGCAACAGACAACTGCATTAAAAAGCACTTTGCGTAAAGTAAACAATCCTTGGAACCGCTGTTACAAGCACCGTTGTTTTCCCCCTTGTGGCAACAGCACATCCCCTAGACTCATGTTTCTGTCACTCAAGCGTGTCATCGGGGGGAATGAACCCACAATCGAGCATAACGTTCCCTCTTGGGGTTACTACCTACTACTTGGCCAATGCAATAAACAGCAACGGAGAACATGAAAGAATTACTTAGGTACAAAAATATAAGAGAAAAAAACCAAATATATTACTCAATCACAATCTGAACATAATCTCATAATCCATCAGATCCCATCAAACTCAGCACAACAATAGCAGAAAGATTACAAAAGTGCCTCGATCATGTAGGGCAGCTCACAAGGTCTAAACCATGAAGAACAAAGAGGGGAGGAGAACATCACATAGCTACTGATCACGGACCCATGGTCCAAGGAAAACTACTCACGAGACATCCGGGGAGCATCCATGGTGGAGAGGAGAGTCCCGGAGGTCAACCCTCCCTCCGGCAGGGTGCCGGGAAGAGGTCTTCTGGTGCTCCCGATCTCGGAAGCGCGGCGGCGGCGGAACAGAGGCGAGATCGGGGAAAAGGGTTCTGTCCCCGAGGGTTTCACGTCACGGGGGATATATAGGCGAAGGGGGGCAGCCAGAGGTGTACCAGGGGTGGGGCCGCGCCGGGTGGCCGCCTGGGCCACCCCTGACTCCCCTCTGTCCCCACTCGGGCTCTTCGCGAAGCTTCCTGTACGCTGATTTTTCCTATATTTTTCCCGGAATTTTTCTGGCACTTTTTATATGGGGGAAAACTGAAATAGAAAAACAGCAGAAAACAGGAACTGGCACTTGGGTGCACTGAGTTAATAGGTTAGTCCAAATATGATCAAAAGTGTATGAAAGTGTATCTAGATCATAGCATTATGACACAAAACATGCATGGAGCAAGCAGAAATTATAGATACGTTTTGGATGTATCAACATCCCCAAGCTTAATTCCTGCTCGTCCTCGAGTAGGTAAATGATAACGGAATAATTTCTGTGGTGACATGCTAGCAACCATATAAGAACTTTGAAAAGTGAAGCAATCAAGGTTAGAAACTCAACTCAAGTCATAACATGCAAGAGTCTATATTAGCATTGAACAAGTAACAAAAGAACAAAAGGTGCAAGAGCTCTCGCTGTCCGTGACTCGAATGTTTGCAAATGGTGTTTGCGTGCAAGTTCTACATTATGGAGGCATCACGTGTCACACGGGTGTCAAACATTTTTTTGTTCACAAGAGGTGGGTGTAGCAAGCCTGGCATATGTATATGATATGGCCTTGCATGACACAGCAATAAATCACATAGGGTGTGATGGCGAGCCTGGCATATGTATATGATATGGCCTCGGGACACAAGAGACCGAAAGGTCGAGCATGAGTCACATAGATGATGTGATTGGCATGATGGCCTACCTTGAACACATACTGATGGCCGTGATGATCGGGGGAGGTATGGTGTTCTAAGGATCGTGTAATCACTTAGCAAAATTGAGAGATGTTTTCCTAAGTGGGAGTTTTAGAATTAATTGTAATTGAACTCCACATTATGAACAAAAGTCTAAATATGTATCTTTGTGAATCAACCTTGTAGATGACAGCACCACGCCCCTCGTTCAACTTAGGATCATTCCTAGAGAAAGATAAACTGAAAACTAATGGGTCAAACTTCACCCCCTGGTTCCGCACCCTGAGGATTCTCCTCGTTCCCCTCAAAATGTCCTACGCATTTGAGACTGCATTAGGAGATGCACCAGCAACTACCGCTACTCCGGCTGAGAAGAAAGTCTATCTCATTAAGTCGAATGATTCCTCCCTTGTCAAGAAGGGTATGCTCCATGCCATGGAGGCTGAACTGCAGAAACGGTTCGAGAGCTTCAGTGCTTATGAGATAATCACTGACCTCAAGACCGTCTTTGCACCTCAAGCCAAGGTTGAGAGAAATGAAGTTTGTGAAGCTTTCTTCTCTGCAAAGATGGAAGAGCACACCAGCATGACTGAGCACATAGTCAAAATGTCTGACTACGTTCAACGCCTAAATGATCTAGAATTTAAGATTCCAGATGAAGTGGAGATTGATAGGGTGTTGCGGTCGCTACCCCCTAGCTATGAGAGTTTTGTGTTGAAGTACAACATGCAAGGAATGGTTGAGACCCTTTCTGAATTGTTCACAATACTCAAAATTGCTGAGATGGAAATCAAGAAGGAGCACAGCTGCACCAAGTACCTAGAAGATAAGAAGGCCGGCAAGGTTGCCGGAAGAGACATGGATATATGTGATATACATGTTATTGATGTTTTCCTGACAAGTGCTCGGAGCAACGTCTGGATATTTGATACCGGATCAGTTGCTCACATCTGCAACTCCCAGGAGGGGATGCAGAATAAACGACTCTTGCGGAAGGATCAAGTGACGATGCGCATTGGGAACGGTGCCAAGGTTGAAGTAATGTCAATTGGCACGCTTCGTCTTAGTCCCTCTTCGGGATTGATTCTTGTCTTGAATAATTGCTATTATGTACCCGCGTTGAGTATGAACATTGTGAGTGGCTCTTGCTTGATGCGAGACCAGTATTCCTTTAAATCCGAAACAACTGGTTGTTCGATTTATAAGAATAATGTCTTCTATGTTCATGCACCGGTGCGTAATGGTTTATTCTTAATGGATCTCGAATATAATGACTCCCACATCAATAACGTAGAGGCCAAAAGATTAAAGCCTAGTAACGAAGAACACATGACGATGTGGCATTGTCGACTTGGTCATATTGGTGTAAAGCGCATGGAGGAACTCCATAAAGATGGACTTCTGGAGTCATTGGATTTTGGATCCCTTGACACATGTGAACCATGCCTAATGGGCAAAATGAAAAGGACTCCATTCAATGGAACAATGGAGCGCACGGAGGACTTATTAGGGATCATACATACTGATGTACGCGGACCAATGAATGTCACCGCACGCAATGGTTTTCGTTACTTCGTGACCTTCACGGATGACTTAAGTAGATACGGGTATATCTATTTAATGAAACACAAGTCTGAAACCTTTGAAAAGTTCAAGGAATTTCAGAGTGAGGTCGAGAATCAACTCGGAAAGAAAATCAAGCACCTTCGATCTGATCGAGGAGGCGAGTATTTGAGTCACGAGTTTGGCACTCATCTTAAGACTTGTGGTATTGTACCACAACTTACGCCAGCTGGAACACCTCAGCGAAACGGTGTGTCTGAGCGACGTAATCGAACACTATTGGATAGTGTACGGTCAATGATGTCTCATACCGACTTACCTACATCATTCTGGGGGTATGCATTAGAAACTGCCGCTTACGTTCTTAATAGGGTACCATCCAAATCCGTAGAGACAACGCCAATTGAGAAATGGTGTGGCAAGAAGCCAAAGTTGTCTCACCTGAAGATTTGGGGTTGTGAGGCTTATGTTAGGAAACTTCAGCCTGACAAACTCGAATCTAAGGCGGAGAAATGCATCTTTGTAGGATATCCAAAGGAAACTGTTGGATACACCTTCTACAACCAATCTGAGGGCAAAACGTTTGTCGCTAAGAGTGGACACTTTCTTGAGAAAGAGTTTCTCTCGAAAGAATTGAGTGGGAGGAAAATAGACCTCGATGAAGTGACTGACCAATCACTCCAAATGGAAGAACCGGCAACAGAAATTGTTCTGGAACCTTCTTCCACAGTGGGAGCTGAAGAGAATGGCCAGGAAGACATTCATAACGATCATGACATACATGATGATCATGATGAGAATGAAGAGGAACCTATTTTGCCCCGTAGGTCATCAAGAGTCCGTCAACCTACCGAGTTTTACGGACAGCTTGTAAATGCAATCTCGGCTGGTGAGTCGGATGAACCTACGAGTTACAAAGAAGCAATGGAGGGACCCGAGTCCGATAAATGGCTAGAAGCCATGAAATCCGAAATAGACTCCATGTACACCAACAAAGTTTGGACTTTGGTGGATATTCCCGAGGACCGCAAGGCCGTCGAGAATAAATGGATTTTCAAGAAAAAGACTGACGCAGACGGAAACGTATCTGTCTACAAAGCTCGACTTGTCGCGAAGGGGTTCCGACAAATTCAAGGAGTTGACTACGAGGAGACGTTCTCTCCTGTAGCGATGATAAAGTCTATTCGGATCCTACTAGAAATAGCTGCCTATCATGATTACGAGATATGGCAGATGGATGTGAAAACTGCGTTCCATAAATGGCAACATTGAGGAAGAGTTGTATATGATGCAACCAGAGGGGTTTATCGATCCAAGGAATGCTGGTAAGGTGTGCAAGCTTCAACGGTCCATCTATGGGTTGAAGCAAGCATCTCGGAGCTGGAATCTTCGATTTGATGAGGTCATTAAAGCTTTTGGATTTGTCCAATACGTCGAAGAGTTCTGCGTCTATAAGAAACTGAGTGGGAGCTCTGTAGCATTCCTTGTGTTATATGTAGATGACATATTACTAATAGGGAACGATAAGAAATTCTTAGAGGGAGTAAAGGAATATCTGAATGGACAATTTTCCATGAAGGACCTAGGTGAAGCTGCGTACATATTGGGGATTAAGATCTATAGAGATAGACCTAATCGACGGTTGGCCTTGAGTCAGAACACTTATATTGACAAGATATTGAAAAGGTTCAGTATGGATAACTCCAAGAGAGGCCTCTTGCCAGTTATAAAAGGTGTCATATTAAGCGTGACTCAATGCCCAACCACAGCAAAAGAGAAGGAGGAAATGTCCTCAAAGCCCTATGCCTCAGCCATAGGTTCTCTCATGTATGCTATGTTATGTACCAGACCGGATTTAGCGTTGGCCATTAGTATGACTAATCGCTACCAGAGTAACCCGGGAATGGCTCACTGGACAGCAGTAAAGAACATCCTTAAGTACTTGAGAAGAACCAAGGATCTCTTTCTCGTTTATGGAGGAGTTGATGAGGAGCTCACCGTAAAGGGTTACGTTGACGCAAGCCTCGGCTCAGATCTAGATGACTCGAAATCCCAGACGGGATATGTTTTCATGTTGAACGGTGGCGCGATTAGCTGGAGGAGCGGCAAACAGTCAGTCGTCGCTCAATCTTCAATGGAGTCAGAGTATATTGCCGCTTGCGAAGCGTCAAACGAGGCGCTGTGGCTGAAGAAGTTCATGATCGAGCTTGGCGTTTTTCCCAGTTGAACTGACCCCGTGGGGATCTTCAGCGACAACACGGGTGCCATTGCTAACGCGAAGGAGCCAAGAATTCACTCTACAGCCAAGCACATCCTCCGAAAGTTCCATGTGACGCGAGACTACGTCAGGGATGGACACACTAGGATTCACAAGATACATACGGATCTGAACGCAGCAGACCCGATGACTAAACCTCTTCCACAGGGCAAGTTTGAAGAACACCGAGAGACCATTGGTGTTAGATACATACCTGATGTAAACTAGTGTAATTTGTACTCTAGTGCAAGTGGGAGACTGTTGGATATGTGCCCTAGAGACAAATTAATAAAGATATTTGTCACATATCCGTTTTGTTCATAATACGTTTTATACTGTGCTATAACTGTATTACTTGGAAATACTAATACAGGTGTAGTATAAAACATGGTCCGTAGTTTAACTCGGGAAAACTATCTCATTGGGCAATTGATTGATCAAGCTTTCCTGATCATGGTGACACTTAAGTCCATTGACAATGAGGTCATATCATTAGGGGAATGATGTGATGGACGTACACCCACCTAAAGTAATGCAATGGGATCGAGTCACATAGTTCAGCGTTGCTATGACTTTGTAACGTATGGCTTAGTCCTTAGACCGCAATGATCATACGTAATTGTCATCTATGAGGAGACTTTTTTTTTGTATCCCACCGCCTGACTGAAATATGCTGGCTATAACGGTGCACTTTGGGTATTCCGAAATAGATGGTTGATGAGTATGTGAATAGATCAGAGCGGGATTTGTCAGTCCTTGTGACAGGACAGGTACTCTGGGCCCACTCGGTGATATTGCATCAACAACTTGCAAGCAGGTGACTAGGTCACAAGAGATGCAATGATCATGGACGAGTAAACTTGTTTGTTGTGAACGAGATGTGAACACGGTATGTAGGATACCGACGATCAAACCTCGGACAAACAAAGTACCGCAGCACAAAGGGATTACGCCGTATCGTTAACGGTTTCCAAAAGCGATCGAAGTTCATTCGATGGAAGCGCAGGGGCTGTCAAGGATTGTAACCAGGTCCAACTGACTAGTCATTGGTCAATGAGAAGAGTCTCGACCATGTCTGCTGTTTCCCGGACCGTTAGGGTGTCACACTAAAGGGGCAATCGATGCTAGGACAAATTCGGGATCAATCGGTGAAATAGGAGAAAGCACCGGAATAGTTCCGGGAGAGAACGGAAGTTGTTCCGGATATTTTGACAGGTTCAAAATAATGTTTAATTATATTTAATAATGTTTTAGTATTTAATTATCTGAATTAAATATTAAAATATATTTAAATTAATTAATTAAATGGGAAAAAGGCAAATGGGCCCCTTAGGGCCCATTAGGGGAAGGAGGGAGCCTCCCCCCTTGGCCCATGGCGCCAAGGGAGGGGCCCACCCTCCATATGGCGCACCCCCCTCCCCTCCCCTTTGGTTTAGTACCACATGGGAAGTTGAGGGAGGGTGGCACCCCCCCTTGGCCTATATAAGGAGGGGTAGACCCCCCTTTTTCCATCATCTCATTGAGTTCTCTCTCTCTCTTTCTCCATTTCCGGAAGTGGACTCCCCTTGTTTGGAGTCTGCACCAGGATTGGAGTTCTCCACCATAAGGCAGGCCGTCGCTCTGCCGGAGTCGGGATCCGAATCCGTCTTCTTTCCGCTGCTCGCCTGGTTCGGAGCCCGGAGGGAACATCGGTTGCACTGTACGTGTGTAATCTCTTCGAGGCACTACACCTGTGGTGCTACTTCGTCACTGGACGTTTACCGGGATTCATCCTCGCCGGTGGTGGTCTTCTACACGACAGGGAGGTCGTAGTTCTGAGTCTACGCCAACCACGTTCACAAGAACGTTTCCCTCTTTCGGTCTTCAAAGGTATGAACACCGATTCCCTCCGTTACATTACATCGCCATAGCATAGATCTTGGGTTCGGGTACCGTAGGTATGAAAAATTTGTGTTTTCTGCCCCGTATCCCAATAGTGGTATCAGAGCTAGCTATGCGTAGATGTATTGTACGGGTAGAACACATCTAGGATGTGGGCATCGAATCTTCATTCGTTACCCTCCCACGTGTACTCATTTAGCATTGCGGCAATGTTTGATGAAGCGGCCCCCGACCGACCTTACGCGTTTACGCGAGACTGGTTCCACGCTTGACATATGGCTTGTACCATATAAAGTGGCTGGGGGGGTGTCTGTCTCTCTGCATTAGCGATGCGAAGATGTTTGCAACGGAGGGCCCCGACAGGGGTGTAATAGAGACGATTGGGGATCGATGTTGTGGCATGTTTTCGCGGGATAGAAATCGGTTCTCTCTCTCGAAACCCCTAGCAGCCACGTAAAACTTGCATAAGCTAAAGTAGAAAGGCGTTTGACTTTGCTTTGCATGAAGGGGGATCATAGCTTGTATGATTTAAAGTTTTACATCCTGTTTTGATAATATGCTTGATATAACGACGGTAGCATTATAGGATGATCTCTCACTAAAACCAACACAGTGTCCTTACCCTAGTGAGCACCACCTGGAAAGTTCTACATTATGGAGGCATCACGTGTCACACGGGTGTCAAACATTTTTTTGTTCACAAGAGGTGGGTGTAGCAAGCCTGGCATATGTATATGATATGGCCTTGCATGACACAGCAATAAATCACATAGGGTGTGATGGCGAGCCTGGCATATGTATATGATATGGCCTCGGGACACAAGAGACCGAAAGGTCGAGCATGAGTCACATAGATGATGTGATTGGCATGATGGCCTACCTTGAACACATACTGATGGCCGTGATGATCGGGGGAGGTATGGTGTTCTAAGGATCGTGTAATCACTTAGCAAAATTGAGAGATGTTTTCCTAAGTGGGAGTTTTAGAATTAATTGTAATTGAACTCCACATTATGAACAAAAGTCTAAATATGTATCTTTGTGAATCAACCTTGTAGATGACAGCACCACGCCCCTCGTTCAACTTAGGATCATTCCTAGAGAAAGATAAACTGAAAACTAATGGGTCAAACTTCACCCCCTGGTTCCGCACCCTGAGGATTCTCCTCGTTCCCCTCAAAATGTCCTACGCATTTGAGACTGCATTAGGAGATGCACCAGCAACTACCGCTACTCCGGCTGAGAAGAAAGTCTATCTCATTAAGTCGAATGATTCCTCCCTTGTCAAGAAGGGTATGCTCCATGCCATGGAGGCTGAACTGCAGAAACGGTTCGAGAGCTTCAGTGCTTATGAGATAATCACTGACCTCAAGACCGTCTTTGCACCTCAAGCCAAGGTTGAGAGAAATGAAGTTTGTGAAGCTTTCTTCTCTGCAAAGATGGAAGAGCACACCAGCATGACTGAGCACATAGTCAAAATGTCTGACTACGTTCAACGCCTAAATGATCTAGAATTTAAGATTCCAGATGAAGTGGAGATTGATAGGGTGTTGCGGTCGCTACCCCCTAGCTATGAGAGTTTTGTGTTGAAGTACAACATGCAAGGAATGGTTGAGACCCTTTCTGAATTGTTCACAATACTCAAAATTGCTGAGATGGAAATCAAGAAGGAGCACAGCTGCACCAAGTACCTAGAAGATAAGAAGGCCGGCAAGGTTGCCGGAAGAGACATGGATATATGTGATATACATGTTATTGATGTTTTCCTGACAAGTGCTCGGAGCAACGTCTGGATATTTGATACCGGATCAGTTGCTCACATCTGCAACTCCCAGGAGGGGATGCAGAATAAACGACTCTTGCGGAAGGATCAAGTGACGATGCGCATTGGGAACGGTGCCAAGGTTGAAGTAATGTCAATTGGCACGCTTCGTCTTAGTCTCTCTTCGGGATTGATTCTTGTCTTGAATAATTGCTATTATGTACCCGCGTTGAGTATGAACATTGTGAGTGGCTCTTGCTTGATGCGAGACCAGTATTCCTTTAAATCCGAAACAACTGGTTGTTCGATTTATAAGAATAATGTCTTCTATGTTCATGCACCGGTGCGTAATGGTTTATTCTTAATGGATCTCGAATATAATGACTCCCACATCAATAACGTAGAGGCCAAAAGATTAAAGCCTAGTAACGAAGAACACATGACGATGTGGCATTGTCGACTTGGTCATATTGGTGTAAAGCGCATGGAGGAACTCCATAAAGATGGACTTCTGGAGTCATTGGATTTTGGATCCCTTGACACATGTGAACCATGCCTAATGGGCAAAATGAAAAGGACTCCATTCAATGGAACAATGGAGCGCACGGAGGACTTATTAGGGATCATACATACTGATGTACGCGGACCAATGAATGTCACCGCACGCAATGGTTTTCGTTACTTCGTGACCTTCACGGATGACTTAAGTAGATACGGGTATATCTATTTAATGAAACACAAGTCTGAAACCTTTGAAAAGTTCAAGGAATTTCAGAGTGAGGTCGAGAATCAACTCGGAAAGAAAATCAAGCACCTTCGATCTGATCGAGGAGGCGAGTATTTGAGTCACGAGTTTGGCACTCATCTTAAGACTTGTGGTATTGTACCACAACTTACGCCAGCTGGAACACCTCAGCGAAACGGTGTGTCTGAGCGACGTAATCGAACACTATTGGATAGTGTACGGTCAATGATGTCTCATACCGACTTACCTACATCATTCTGGGGGTATGCATTAGAAACTGCCGCTTACGTTCTTAATAGGGTACCATCCAAATCCGTAGAGACAACGCCAATTGAGAAATGGTGTGGCAAGAAGCCAAAGTTGTCTCACCTGAAGATTTGGGGTTGTGAGGCTTATGTTAGGAAACTTCAGCCTGACAAACTCGAATCTAAGGCGGAGAAATGCATCTTTGTAGGATATCCAAAGGAAACTGTTGGATACACCTTCTACAACCAATCTGAGGGCAAAACGTTTGTCGCTAAGACTGGACACTTTCTTGAGAAAGAGTTTCTCTCGAAAGAATTGAGTGGGAGGAAAATAGACCTCGATGAAGTGACTGACCAATCACTCCAAATGGAAGAACCGGCAACAGAAATTGTTCTGGAACCTTCTTCCACAGTGGGAGCTGAAGAGAATGGCCAGGAAGACATTCATAACGATCATGACATACATGATGATCATGATGAGAATGAAGAGGAACCTATTTTGCCCCGTAGGTCATCAAGAGTCCGTCAACCTACCGAGTTTTACGGACAGCTTGTAAATGCAATCTCGGCTGGTGAGTCGGATGAACCTACGAGTTACAAAGAAGCAATGGAGGGACCCGAGTCCGATAAATGGCTAGAAGCCATGAAATCCGAAATAGACTCCATGTACACCAACAAAGTTTGGACTTTGGTGGATATTCCCGAGGACCGCAAGGCCGTCGAGAATAAATGGATTTTCAAGAAAAAGACTGACGCAGACGGAAACGTATCTGTCTACAAAGCTCGACTTGTCGCGAAGGGGTTCCGACAAATTCAAGGAGTTGACTACGAGGAGACGTTCTCTCCTGTAGCGATGATAAAGTCTATTCGGATCCTACTAGAAATAGCTGCCTATCATGATTACGAGATATGGCAGATGGATGTGAAAACTGCGTTCCATAAATGGCAACATTGAGGAAGAGTTGTATATGATGCAACCAGAGGGGTTTATCGATCCAAGGAATGCTGGTAAGGTGTGCAAGCTTCAACGGTCCATCTATGGGTTGAAGCAAGCATCTCGGAGCTGGAATCTTCGATTTGATGAGGTCATTAAAGCTTTTGGATTTGTCCAATACGTCGAAGAGTTCTGCGTCTATAAGAAACTGAGTGGGAGCTCTGTAGCATTCCTTGTGTTATATGTAGATGACATATTACTAATAGGGAACGATAAGAAATTCTTAGAGGGAGTAAAGGAATATCTGAATGGACAATTTTCCATGAAGGACCTAGGTGAAGCTGCGTACATATTGGGGATTAAGATCTATAGAGATAGACCTAATCGACGGTTGGCCTTGAGTCAGAACACTTATATTGACAAGATATTGAAAAGGTTCAGTATGGATAACTCCAAGAGAGGCCTCTTGCCAGTTATAAAAGGTGTCATATTAAGCGTGACTCAATGCCCAACCACAGCAAAAGAGAAGGAGGAAATGTCCTCAAAGCCCTATGCCTCAGCCATAGGTTCTCTCATGTATGCTATGTTATGTACCAGACCGGATTTAGCGTTGGCCATTAGTATGACTAATCGCTACCAGAGTAACCCGGGAATGGCTCACTGGACAGCAGTAAAGAACATCCTTAAGTACTTGAGAAGAACCAAGGATCTCTTTCTCGTTTATGGAGGAGTTGATGAGGAGCTCACCGTAAAGGGTTACGTTGACGCAAGCCTCGGCTCAGATCTAGATGACTCGAAATCCCAGACGGGATATGTTTTCATGTTGAACGGTGGCGCGATTAGCTGGAGGAGCGGCAAACAGTCAGTCGTCGCTCAATCTTCCATGGAGTCAGAGTATATTGCCGCTTGCGAAGCGTCAAACGAGGCGCTGTGGCTGAAGAAGTTCATGATCGAGCTTGGCGTTTTTCCCAGTTGAACTGACCCCGTGGGGATCTTCAGCGACAACACGGGTGCCATTGCTAACGCGAAGGAGCCAAGAATTCACTCTACAGCCAAGCACATCCTCCGAAAGTTCCATGTGACGCGAGACTACGTCAGGGATGGACACACTAGGATTCACAAGATACATACGGATCTGAACGCAGCAGACCCGATGACTAAACCTCTTCCACAGGGCAAGTTTGAAGAACACCGAGAGACCATTGGTGTTAGATACATACCTGATGTAAACTAGTGTAATTTGTACTCTAGTGCAAGTGGGAGACTGTTGGATATGTGCCCTAGAGACAAATTAATAAAGATATTTGTCACATATCCGTTTTGTTCATAATACGTTTTATACTGTGCTATAACTGTATTACTTGGAAATACTAATACAGGTGTAGTATAAAACATGGTCCGTAGTTTAACTCGGGAAAACTATCTCATTGGGCAATTGATTGATCAAGCTTTCCTGATCATGGTGACACTTAAGTCCATTGACAATGAGGTCATATCATTAGGGGAATGATGTGATGGACGTACACCCACCTAAAGTAATGCAATGGGATCGAGTCACATAGTTCAGCGTTGCTATGACTTTGTAACGTATGGCTTAGTCCTTAGACCGCAATGATCATACGTAATTGTCATCTATGAGGAGACTTTTTTTTTGTATCCCACCGCCTGACTGAAATATGCTGGCTATAACGGTGCACTTTGGGTATTCCGAAATAGATGGTTGATGAGTATGTGAATAGATCAGAGCGGGATTTGTCAGTCCTTGTGACAGGACAGGTACTCTGGGCCCACTCGGTGATATTGCATCAACAACTTGCAAGCAGGTGACTAGGTCACAAGAGATGCAATGATCATGGACGAGTAAACTTGTTTGTTGTGAACGAGATGTGAACACGGTATGTAGGATACCGACGATCAAACCTCGGACAAACAAAGTACCGCAGCACAAAGGGATTACGCCGTATCGTTAACGGTTTCCAAAAGCGATCGAAGTTCATTCGATGGAAGCGCAGGGGCTGTCAAGGATTGTAACCAGGTCCAACTGACTAGTCATTGGTCAATGAGAAGAGTCTCGACCATGTCTGCTGTTTCCCGGACCGTTAGGGTGTCACACTAAAGGGGCAATCGATGCTAGGACAAATTCGGGATCAATCGGTGAAATAGGAGAAAGCACCGGAATAGTTCCGGGAGAGAACGGAAGTTGTTCCGGATATTTTGACAGGTTCAAAATAATGTTTAATTATATTTAATAATGTTTTAGTATTTAATTATCTGAATTAAATATTAAAATATATTTAAATTAATTAATTAAATGGGAAAAAGGCAAATGGGCCCCTTAGGGCCCATTAGGGGAAGGAGGGAGCCTCCCCCCTTGGCCCATGGCGCCAAGGGAGGGGCCCACCCTCCATATGGCGCACCCCCCTCCCCTCCCCTTTGGTTTAGTACCACATGGGAAGTTGAGGGAGGGTGGCACCCCCCCTTGGCCTATATAAGGAGGGGTAGACCCCCCTTTTTCCATCATCTCATTGAGTTCTCTCTCTCTCTTTCTCCATTTCCGGAAGTGGACTCCCCTTGTTTGGAGTCTGCACCAGGATTGGAGTTCTCCACCATAAGGCAGGCCGTCGCTCTGCCGGAGTCGGGATCCGAATCCGTCTTCTTTCCGCTGCTCGCCTGGTTCGGAGCCCGGAGGGAACATCGGTTGCACTGTACGTGTGTAATCTCTTCGAGGCACTACACCTGTGGTGCTACTTCGTCACTGGACGTTTACCGGGATTCATCCTCGCCGGTGGTGGTCTTCTACACGACAGGGAGGTCGTAGTTCTGAGTCTACGCCAACCACGTTCACAAGAACGTTTCCCTCTTTCGGTCTTCAAAGGTATGAACACCGATTCCCTCCGTTACATTACATCGCCATAGCATAGATCTTGGGTTCGGGTACCGTAGGTATGAAAAATTTGTGTTTTCTGCCCCGTATCCCAACAGTGGTATCAGAGCTAGCTATGCGTAGATGTATTGTACGGGTAGAACACATCTAGGATGTGGGCATCGAATCTTCATTCGTTACCCTCCCACGTGTACTCATTTAGCATTGCGGCAATGTTTGATGAAGCGGCCCCCGACCGACCTTACGCGTTTACGCGAGACTGGTTCCACGCTTGACATATGGCTTGTACCATATAAAGTGGCTGGGGGGGTGTCTGTCTCTCTGCATTAGCGATGCGAAGATGTTTGCAACGGAGGGCCCCGACAGGGGTGTAATAGAGACGATTGGGGATCGGTGTTGTGGCATGTTTTCGCAGGATAGAAATCGGTTCTCTCTCTCGAAACCCCTAGCAGCCACGTAAAACTTGCATAAGCTAAAGTAGAAAGGCGTTTGACTTTGCTTTGCATGAAGGGGGATCATAGCTTGTATGATTTAAAGTTTTACATCCTGTTTTGATAATATGCTTGATATAACGACGGTAGCATTATAGGATGATCTCTCACTAAAACCAACACAGTGTCCTTACCCTAGTGAGCACCACCTGGAGAGTTCTACATTATGGAGGCATCACGTGTCACACGGGTGTCAAACATTTTTTCGTTCACAAGAGGTGGGTGTAGCAAGCCTGGCATATGTATATGATATGGCCTTGCATGACACAGCAATAAATCACATAGGGTGTGATGGCGAGCCTGGCATATGTATATGATATGGCCTCGGGACACAAGAGACCGAAAGGTCGAGCATGAGTCACATAGATGATGTGATTGGCATGATGGCCTACCTTGAACACATACTGATGGCCGTGATGATCGGGGGAGGTATGGTGTTCTAAGGATCATGTAATCACTTAGCAAAATTGAGAGATGTTTTCCTAAGTGGGAGTTTTAGAATTAATTGTAATTGAACTCCACATTATGAACAAAAGTCTAAATATGTATCTTTGTGAATCAACCTTGTAGATGACAGCACCACGCCCCTCGTTCAACTTAGGATCATTCCTAGAGAAAGATAAACTGAAAACTAATGGGTCAAACTTCACCCCCTGGTTCCGCACCCTGAGGATTCTCCTCGTTCCCCTCAAAATGTCCTACGCATTTGAGACTGCATTAGGAGATGCACCAGCAACTACCGCTACTCCGGCTGAGAAGAAAGTCTATCTCATTAAGTCGAATGATTCCTCCCTTGTCAAGAAGGGTATGCTCCATGCCATGGAGGCTGAACTGCAGAAACGGTTCGAGAGCTTCAGTGCTTATGAGATAATCACTGACCTCAAGACCGTCTTTGCACCTCAAGCCAAGGTTGAGAGAAATGAAGTTTGTGAAGCTTTCTTCTCTGCAAAGATGGAAGAGCACACCAGCATGACTGAGCACATAGTCAAAATGTCTGACTACGTTCAACGCCTAAATGATCTAGAATTTAAGATTCCAGATGAAGTGGCGATTGATAGGGTGTTGCGGTCGCTACCCCCTAGCTATGAGAGTTTTGTGTTGAAGTACAACATGCAAGGAATGGTTGAGACCCTTTCTGAATTGTTCACAATACTCAAAATTGCTGAGATGGAAATCAAGAAGGAGCACAGCTGCACCAAGTACCTAGAAGATAAGAAGGCCGGCAAGGTTGCCGGAAGAGACATGGATATATGTGATATACATGTTATTGATGTTTTCCTGACAAGTGCTCGGAGCAACGTCTGGATATTTGATACCGGATCAGTTGCTCACATCTGCAACTCCCAGGAGGGGATGCAGAATAAACGACTCTTGCGGAAGGATCAAGTGACGATGCGCATTGGGAACGGTGCCAAGGTTGAAGTAATGTCAATTGGCACGCTTCGTCTTAGTCTCTCTTCGGGATTGATTCTTGTCTTGAATAATTGCTATTATGTACCCGCGTTGAGTATGAACATTGTGAGTGGCTCTTGCTTGATGCGAGACCAGTATTCCTTTAAATCCGAAACAACTGGTTGTTCGATTTATAAGAATAATGTCTTCTATGTTCATGCACCGGTGCGTAATGGTTTATTCTTAATGGATCTCGAATATAATGACTCCCACATCAATAACGTAGAGGCCAAAAGATTAAAGCCTAGTAACGAAGAACACATGACGATGTGGCATTGTCGACTTGGTCATATTGGTGTAAAGCGCATGGAGGAACTCCATAAAGATGGACTTCTGGAGTCATTGGATTTTGGATCCCTTGACACATGTGAACCATGCCTAATGGGCAAAATGAAAAGGACTCCATTCAATGGAACAATGGAGCGCGCGGAGGACTTATTAGGGATCATACATACTGATGTACGCGGACCAATGAATGTCACCGCACGCAATGGTTTTCGTTACTTCGTGACCTTCACGGATGACTTAAGTAGATACGGGTATATCTATTTAATGAAACACAAGTCTGAAACCTTTGAAAAGTTCAAGGAATTTCAGAGTGAGGTCGAGAATCAACTCGGAAAGAAAATCAAGCACCTTCGATCTGATCGAGGAGGCGAGTATTTGAGTCACGAGTTTGGCACTCATCTTATGACTTGTGGTATTGTACCACAACTTACGCCAGCTGGAACACCTCAGCGAAACGGTGTGTCTGAGCGACGTAATCGAACACTATTGGATAGTGTACGGTCAATGATGTCTCATACCGACTTACCTACATCATTCTGGGGGTATGCATTAGAAACTGCCGCTTACGTTCTTAATAGGGTACCATCCAAATCCGTAGAGACAACGCCAATTGAGAAATGGTGTGGCAAGAAGCCAAAGTTGTCTCACCTGAAGATTTGGGGTTGTGAGGCTTATGTTAGGAAACTTCAGCCTGACAAACTCGAATCTAAGGCGGAGAAATGCATCTTTGTAGGATATCCAAAGGAAACTGTTGGATACACCTTCTACAACCAATCTGAGGGCAAAACGTTTGTCGCTAAGACTGGACACTTTCTTGAGAAAGAGTTTCTCTCGAAAGAATTGAGTGGGAGGAAAATAGACCTCGATGAAGTGACTGACCAATCACTCCAAATGGAAGAACCGGCAACAGAAATTGTTCTGGAACCTTCTTCCACAGTGGGAGCTGAAGAGAATGGCCAGGAAGACATTCATAACGATCATGACATACATGATGATCATGATGAGAATGAAGAGGAACCTATTTTGCCCCGTAGGTCATCAAGAGTCCGTCAACCTACCGAGTTTTACGGACAGCTTGTAAATGCAATCTCGGCTGGTGAGTCGGATGAACCTACGAGTTACAAAGAAGCAATGGAGGGACCCGAGTCCGATAAATGGCTAGAAGCCATGAAATCCGAAATAGACTCCATGTACACCAACAAAGTTTGGACTTTGGTGGATATTCCCGAGGACCGCAAGGCCGTCGAGAATAAATGGATTTTCAAGAAAAAGACTGACGCAGACGGAAACGTATCTGTCTACAAAGCTCGACTTGTCGCGAAGGGGTTCCGACAAATTCAAGGAGTTGACTACGAGGAGACGTTCTGTCCTGTAGCGATGATAAAGTCTATTCGGATCCTACTAGAAATAGCTGCCTATCATGATTACGAGATATGGCAGATGGATGTGAAAACTGCGTTCCTTAAATGGCAACATTGAGGAAGAGTTGTATATGATGCAACTAGAGGGGTTTATCGATCCAAGGAATGCTGGTAAGGTGTGCAAGCTTCAACGGTCCATCTATGGGTTGAAGCAAGCATCTCGGAGCTGGAATCTTCGATTTGATGAGGTCATTAAAGCTTTTGGATTTGTCCAATACGTCGAAGAGTTCTGCGTCTATAAGAAACTGAGTGGGAGCTCTGTAGCATTCCTTGTGTTATATGTAGATGACATATTACTAATAGGGAACGATAAGAAATTCTTAGAGGGAGTAAAGGAATATCTGAATGGACAATTTTCCATGAAGGACCTAGGTGAAGCTGCGTACATATTGGGGATTAAGATCTATAGAGATAGACCTAATCGACGGTTGGCCTTGAGTCAGAACACTTATATTGACAAGATATTGAAAAGGTTCAGTATGGATAACTCCAAGAGAGGCCTCTTGCCAGTTATAAAAGGTGTCATATTAAGCGTGACTCAATGCCCAACCACAGCAAAAGAGAAGGAGGAAATGTCCTCAAAGCCCTATGCCTCAGCCATAGGTTCTCTCATGTATGCTATGTTATGTACCAGACCGGATTTAGCGTTGGCCATTAGTATGACTAATCGCTACCAGAGTAACCCGGGAATGGCTCACTGGACAGCAGTAAAGAACATCCTTAAGTACTTGAGAAGAACCAAGGATCTCTTTCTCGTTTATGGAGGAGTTGATGAGGAGCTCACCGTAAAGGGTTACGTTGACGCAAGCCTCGGCTCAGATCTAGATGACTCGAAATCCCAGACGGGATATGTTTTCATGTTGAACGGTGGCGCGATTAGCTGGAGGAGCGGCAAACAGTCAGTCGTCGCTCAATCTTCAATGGAGTCAGAGTATATTGCCGCTTGCGAAGCGTCAAACGAGGCGCTGTGGCTGAAGAAGTTCATGATCGAGCTTGGCGTTTTTCCCAGTTGAACTGACCCCGTGGGGATCTTCAGCGACAACACGGGTGCCATTGCTAACGCGAAGGAGCCAAGAATTCACTCTACAGCCAAGCACATCCTCCGAAAGTTCCATGTGACGCGAGACTACGTCAGGGATGGACACACTAGGATTCACAAGATACATACGGATCTGAACGCAGCAGACCCGATGACTAAACCTCTTCCACAGGGCAAGTTTGAAGAACACCGAGAGACCATTGGTGTTAGATACATACCTGATGTAAACTAGTGTAATTTGTACTCTAGTGCAAGTGGGAGACTGTTGGATATGTGCCCTAGAGACAAATTAATAAAGATATTTGTCACATATCCGTTTTGTTCATAATACGTTTTATACTGTGCTATAACTGTATTACTTGGAAATACTAATACAGGTGTAGTATAAAACATGGTCCGTAGTTTAACTCGGGAAAACTATCTCATTGGGCAATTGATTGATCAAGCTTTCCTGATCATGGTGACACTTAAGTCCATTGACAATGAGGTCATATCATTAGGGGAATGATGTGATGGACGTACACCCACCTAAAGTAATGCAATGTGATCGAGTCACATAGTTCAGCGTTGCTATGACTTTGTAACGTATGGCTTAGTCCTTAGACCGCAATGATCATACGTAATTGTCATCTATGAGGAGACTTTGATTTGTATCCCACCGCCTGACTGAAATATGCTGGCTATAACGGTGCACTTTGGGTATTCCGAAATAGATGGTTGATGAGTATGTGAATAGATCAGAGCGGGATTTGTCAGTCCTTGTGACAGGACATGTACTCTGGGCCCACTCGGTGATATTGCATCAACAGCTTGCAAGCAGGTGACTAGGTCACAAGAGATGCAATGATCATGGACGAGTAAACTTGTTTGTTGTGAACGAGATGTGAACACGGTATGTAGGATACCGACGATCAAACCTCGGACAAACAAAGTACCGCAGCACAAAGGGATTACGCCGTATCGTTAACGGTTTCCAAAAGCGACCGAAGTTCATTCGATGGAAGCGCAGGGGCTGTCAAGGATTGTAACCAGGTCCAACTGACTAGTCATTGGTCAATGAGAAGAGTCTCGACCATGTCTGCTGTTTCCCAGACCGTTAGGGTGTCACACTTAAAGGGCAATCGATGCTAGGACAAATTCGGGATCAATCGGTGAAATAGGAGAAAGCACCGGAATAGTTCCGGGAGAGAACGGAAGTTGTTCCGGATATTTTGAAAGGTTCAAAATAATGTTTAATTATATTTAATAATGTTTTAGTATTTAATTATCTTAATTAAATATTAAAATATATTTAAGTTAATTAATTAAATGGGAAAAAGGCAAATGGGCCCCTTAGGGCCCATTAGGGGAAGGAGGGAGCCTCCCCCCTTGGCCCATGGCGCCAAGGGAGGGGCCCACCCTCCATATGGCGCACCCCCCTCCCCTCCCCTTTGGTTTAGTACCACATGGGAAGTTGAGGGAGGGTGGCACCCCCCCTTGGCCTATATAAGGAGGGGTAGACCCCCCTTTTTCCATCATCTCATTGAGTTCTCTCTCTCTCTTTCTCCATTTCCGGAAGTGGACTCCCCTTGTTTGGAGTCTGCACCAGGATTGGAGTTCTCCACCATAAGGCAGGCCGTCGCTCTGCCGGAGTCGGGATCCGAATCTGTCTTCTTTCCGCTGCTCGCCTGGTTCGGAGCCCGGAGGGAACATCGGTTGCACTGTACGTGTGTAATCTCTTCGAGGCACTACACCTGTGGTGCTACTTCGTCGCTGGAGGATTACCGGGAGTCATCCTCGCCGGTGGTGGTCTTCTACACGACAGGGAGGTCGTAGTTCTGAGTCTACGGCAACCACGTTCACAAGAACGTTTCCCTCTTTCGGTCTTCAAAGGTATGAACACCGATTCCCTCCGTTACATTACATCGCCATAGCATAGATCTTGGGTTCAGGTACCGTAGGTATGAAAAATTTGTGTTTTCTGCCCCGTATCCCAACAAAAACGTGGCAGAATCTATGAAAAACAGAACAGCAGGTAGTAAAGAATTTTTAGGGGCACGTCTGCAACTCAAATAAAAAAACTCAGAACATAGGGAAGTTTCACAATTGTATAGAGCACGCTGTCAAAAAAATTCAGATCAAAAAGATGATCTGGTGATTTGATTCAAATTTTTCTGTCAAGGGACAGAATCTGTTTTCTGGACAGCATGTCACAACTTTTGCTTCCCTTATCATAAGAGGCTATAACATGGCACAAAGCTGAACAATAAAGATACAATGATGTTGCTAAAGTAGTAACAAACATCAATACACAACAAAAACAAAAAGAAAAACCTAAATTCGTTGCGGCCTGCCTCCCGAAAGCGCTTTCTTATATGCCTTTAAGCTAGGCATAATGCAAAAGAAGAATCAAGGGCCTTCAAGATCAGAATCATAAAAACCTTCAGATTGATTTTCAATAAGCTCATTCTTCTTCTTCCTAGGAAAGAGGTACTTACCTTTCGCCACACCGCGTAAGCGTATGTGCCCGTTACCAATATCAATGAAGCCTTTCGTAGCACGGAGGAAGTCTCTTCCGAGCACAATGTTACTTTGGTTCGGCTCCATGATGAAGAAATGCATTGGTGCAGTCCTATGAAGGAATGCAACTTGGACTTCTTTTACCTTTCCTTTAATCTCTGAAATATCTCCATTAGAATGTTCATGATAAGATGATAATTTATCCATATCTAGCTTCAAAGAATCATAAACTATTTTTGGCATAGTAGAAACTGTGGATCCAATATCACAAAGAGCAAGGAAGCCTTGGTTAGAGATGCTAATCCTAACAAAGGGCTCCCAATCATCATCTATCTCCAACACTTCTTTCTTGTTGGACTTAAGTTCCTCTACTTTCCTCAAGTCTAGAGCATCCAATCTTTTTTCAATAGTGGCATGTCTATCTATGACAGTATCAATACTGCGGTCATAAACAACATAACTAGATAGACTATGCAAAATATCAAGAGCCCTAACTTCATCACACTCTAGAAAATTTCCTTCAGCTATAATATCAAGAGAGTGTTTACACCATTTAAAAAGACCATGGTAAAAATTTCTAAGCACAATTTTTATAGGCATCCAAGGCATAATTATTTTATGTGCTTCAGAGATTCTGTCCCATGCCTTCTTCATATTTTCTCCATCTCTTTGATGGAAATCGAGAACTTCCGATTCCCGCAAAGCACCTAGCCCTAACATGTTCATCTAAACAAGGAGGACTACTAACAGCAAGATAAACAATTTTTTTGTGATTTTTGATAAAAGACACAAAGACAAAAACTGAAAGGTAAACTAACAAGACTAAAAAAAACAAAGGTAAAGGGTAGTGTGCAACTCCCCTATCTTAGCACTCGGAGTCCCCGACAACGGCGCCAGAAATTTGCTTTGATGAAGCGAGAGTTGACGGGTGTAGTATTCTCGCCCTTCGTTGGTGAGCCCAAAATGGAAGGCGTGATGCAGCACAACAACAAATTTCCCTCGGTAAAGATACCAAGGTTTGTCTCCAGTAGGACTCCAAAGATGATAAGTAGGTGTCAGCGGCGCTACTGACGCGGACCTGCACACAGACACAAATAACTTTGTTCCCAACGAAGTTCAGAGAGGTTGTCAATCTCTCCGGTCTTGTTGTTCACAAAGGATCAAACACAAGGGATAATGATAGTAACTGAAAGTAAAAGCAGAAAAGTAAATGAGAGTGGAAACAGTAATGAGGATATGGACCGGGATACGTGATGTTCACTAGTGATGTCTCTCTCCCAAAATACGATAAAACTGCTATGCGAGGTAAACAAATTACAGAAGGGCAATTGACAGGATTATGAACGCACCGCAATGCTAACAATGCTACAAAAGAAAGGAAGAGGCTCAAAAGCACGGGCAGTACGCCAAAATAAGTAGACCAAAATCCAACTGCATCTACTACTAATCATCCACCTTGAGATATCTATCCAGAACATCTCGCTGGTATTAAGTTGCGAGCCCCACCCAAAGTGTAAACCTAAAGCAACAGACAACTGCATTAAAACGCACTTTGCGTAAAGTAAACAATCCTTGCAACCGCGGTTACAAGCACCGTTGTTTTCCCCCTTGTGGCAACAACACATCCCCTAGACTCATGTTTCTGTCACTCAAGCGTGTCATCGGGGGGCATGAACCCACAATCGAGCATAACGTTCCCTCTTGGGGTTACTACCTACTACTTGGCCAAAGCAATAAACAGCAACGGAGAACATGCAAGAATTACTTAGGAACAAAAATATAAGAGATAAAAACCAAATATATTACTCAATCACAATCTGAACATAATCTCATAATCCATCAGATCCCATCAAACTCAGCATAGCAATAGCAGAAAGATTACAAAAGTGCCTCGATCATGTAGGGTAGCTCACGAGGTCTAAACCATGAAGAACAAAGAGGGGAGGAGAACATCACATAGCTACTGATCACAGACCCGTGGTCCAAGGAAAACTACTCACGAGACATCCAGGGAGCATCCATGGTGGTGAGGAGACTCCCGGAGGTCAACCCTCCCTCCGGCAGGGTGCCGGGAAGAGGTCTTCTGGTGCTCCCAATCTCGGAAGCGCGGCGGCGGCGGAACAGAGGCGAGATCGCAAAAAAGGGTTCTGTCCCCGAGGGTTTCACGTCACGGGGGATATATAGGCGAAGGGGGCAACCAGAGGTGGACCAGGGGCCCCAGGCGCACCCCTGGCGCGACCAGGGGTGGGGCCGCGCCGGGTGGCCGCCTGGGCCACCCCTGGCTCCCCTCTGGTCCCACTCGGGCTCTTCGCGAAGCTTCCTGTACGCTTATTTTTCCTATATTTTTCCCGGAATTTTTCTGGCACTTTTTATATGGGGGAAAACTGAAATAGAAAAACAGCAGAAAACAGGAATTGGCACGGGGGTGCACCGAGTTAATAGATTAGTCCAAATATGATCAAAAGTGTATGAAAGTGTATCTAGATCATAGCAATATCACACAAAACATGCATGGAGCAAGCAGAAATTATAGATACGTTTTGGACGTATCAGGAAGCGTATTTCTCTTCTTTTCGGCTTGAAATGCGCCTTCAATAACAGAAAGCGTATTTTTCTATTCAGAAGCCCGAAGTACGCTTTCACTTCTCTGAAAGCGTATTTGCACCCAAATCCAGCCCCCCGGCACCGTTTCGCGAATATCGCCGCAACCGTAAGTCCAAACGCGGTGATTCTTTTTGCGTTGTTTTCGTATCGAGCTCCTCTTCAGTTTGGCATAAGTTTTGTGCCACGTTTTTATGTTGTTATTTGCTGGTCAAACAAAAGATGATGTTTTACTTTTTCGCTGGGTCTTTTTATAAAATGATTTGCAGGGTTTTGCTTGTGTTGAAGATCCGGGAGTATTTCACACTCCTCCGGTGAAAGGCAAGCCACAATACCCTTTGCAACTTTGCAAATCGTTGACGTGCTTTTAAAATTGCTTTACCGTGATATGCTTATAACGGTGACCGTGATCATGTGCCATTTTATGATTGATCTTATCATTGCCGTGCGATCCTTGAATATGCTACTACTATGCTATGTTTTGCCATAATACATTCATGCTATGCTTGATCATTGCCATGTTATGCTCTGCATCATCGTAACCATGACATACGAACACCATGTTAAGTTGCTCATGTTATCTCTATGCTAGTTCATGCTATGCCTAAGTTCTGCTCAACTGCCTTCATAATGTTACCATGTTAACCATTTAATCTTTTTAACACGGATAAGTTCACCAACTAAAAATGTGTTTGATCATATCTGAAACTGTCATGTTAATATGATATGCATTGTTATGATCTGATACTCATGTTGCACCTGATACTTGTGTTCGTTGTTGGAGATACGCTTCATGACAAGTTGATTAGGTGCCACCGAACCGAACTTATCCGTGCAGCCACATTTTCTTGTATGGGCAGGCCTTGATTCGGTCTACCGGTGGGCGTCTCTTATTTGTATCACCAAAGAGGGGAGTCTATGTGCGGCAGTTGCCTTTGGCCGGGTAAACGGCGATAGTCTTGACAGCCAGAGTATGTTTTGCGCGCGGTCCCTGCCGGGGGGACAAAGTTTATGGACCAAGTGATGGTCAGGTCCATGTGATGGTCAGTGTCGGAAGGACACAGGGGCTTCCCAAGACGGGATGTCGGTGATACGGTAAGAGGGACACGCGGTAGCATCGGTCTCGTTGGAGAAGTACTAGTTGACTCCTGCGATGCGAGTTCCAAGGATCATGTGGGACAAGTACCGGGGTGCTGGATGGAGGAAGAACTCCATAGTGTGGGTAACGTGCACAAACTCTGCAGAGTCACACAAATCTATTCGAATAGCCGCGTCCACGGTAATGGACACAATTCGTACTAGGTCACACCTTATGATCAACATGAGTTCGGTGGTATGTTTGTGGTAAGTGGTCTGGTCATGCGATGACCGGATTGGTTGGGTGGTAACGAAGGACACCTAACCCATTGAATGGTCACGAGGTGACCCGGTGCTTGAGTCGGTAAGGACTCCGAGGTAAGCCACATGATCATGCGATGATCATGTGGGGTCCATGTGACCTTAAACGATGATGGTGTGGGAATTAGTTTTAATGTTGACAATATGCTTGATGAATATCCGTTTGCATGATATTGTTGCTCACCTGTTTAATTCACTAATATACTTTAATCGGTTTCCAAGTTATTGTTTTGCCTTGTTGCATGGTTGTTGTGAGCTTGCAAGTACATTCAATGTACTTACTTGGCGTGTTATGCCAGATTTGCAGGCCGTGCTTTGGATGCGTAGGACGACGTTCTCGGTGTTTGCGAGCTAGGAGGTGTCCCAGCCAGTGTCCCTGTGGATTGGAGTTCATCATCGCCGTTGTTGTTCCGCAGCCGTCGTTATTCCGCTGCTATAGAGTTATGCTGCTGCTTGTTGTAGAGCTGAGGCTAGCCTGAGGAGCAAGCTGTGTCTCCGCTAGCATTGTAATAGACCTCGTGTACCCCTATCTTCGGTAATATAAAGTTGTTCAGTTCTATACCAAGCGGTGCCGTGTTCCAGAAGACTTGATCTCTGGGCTGGTGCACGGGGCGTTCCGGTCTTCTGAGCCAGGGTGCCACATTTGTTTACCTCGCATGGCTATTTTATCGTCTTTTGGGAGAGAGACATCACTAGTGAACATCATAGTACCCCAGTCCATATTTCCAACGCTGTTTACACCTTCAATTTACTTTCAGTATTTACTTTTCCGTAGCTATCACTATCACTATTATCCCGTGCGTTTTATCCTTTGTAAACAACAAGGCCGGAGGAATTGACAACCCCTCTGTACTCGTTGGGAGCAAAGCTATCTGTTGTGTGCAGGTCCAGGTAAAGTAAGCAACCTAGGTTGTGAACTGTCGGGGGATTGGTACCCGGGTAGGCTCACCCAAGCGAAAGCAACCTTTCAAGACAAGGATGGACCGATTGGGCTGCAGCTGGACCGAGCTGGGCAGGCGTACGAACGATTGCTCCAAGGCAATCAGCCGTACCGAATGCCAGCAGTCGGCCCAGGCGCAACCGGTCCACCCTTTTCATCACCAAGACGATCATCCGATTGGCCCGCAGCTGGGCCGAGATGGGCATCGACGTGGCCGATTGCCTAGAGAAACCGACCCTGCCGAGGGCCACCAGTCGGCCCAGGCGCAATCGGTACAACTTACCACTCCTGGAGAAGTTGACCCCAAGACCAGTCGAAGGTCCAAGTACGAGGTCATAAATGCGCAATCCCGAGAGATCGGGGTGGCAGAGAAGCCAAGTCACATCGAAGATCTGGCAGAGATGCGTTGTCGACCTCTCCGCTGATTCCGCGGGCAGGGCGACAAGACCACACCTCCTAGCTCCACTGTTCACCATCATGCCCTACGAGTCTACGGCATGGGCCGCCGCTCGTGGGGTCCGGATCACCCGGAGAGGCGCAGTCGATGGGACCTAGCCGATTAGAGGATGACAGCTGGGCCCAATCGGCAGTGAAGTTACTGATTTACCCCGGGCTCACAATATAAGAGCCCGGGGTACCCCTCCTGCGTGAGGGACGATCCACAACATTCGCACCATTACTCACATCTCGCTCAGTTCATTTACTGCTTGTAGTTCTTCCTCAGGGAAGCAGGAGAGAGCCTTGCCCACGACAGCTCTCACCTTCCCGTGAGTAGATAGAGAAGCAGTTATTGTAGTTCAGTTCCATTGATATAGAAGAGACAAGCAGGAGTAGCCCCATGGCATCTGCCGTCACATATCGACGACAGTTGGCACCCACCGTGGGGCAGACCGAGGCGTCGACTGGAGTAAAGATCCGGACGGGATTTTCCTCTGCATCGGGCGGAAGCCTCGCCTCTGGCCTAATTCTTAGGCGTGGGGCAATCGACTACGTGGTGGACCCCTGAGGAGAGGATGGTCGTGTGCACGTAGCCGTCATGATGGCAGGGGCATCTTCATCAAGCAACCGCGGCGTAGCCAGTGCGGCTAGGAGGGCCAAGGAGGCGGCAGACGCCGCGGAAAGAGTCGGCACAAGTGCGTTGCGGGATGTGTTGTACACACCCGTGAATAGGAATGGTGAACCTGATCAAGTGCACACTGAGCTGGAGACAGCACGGCTCGCCCTCGCTCGCAGGGCCGAGCAAGTGCTGGCAGAAGTGCGTAGGCTGGGAGCTATCACAAGAGAGTACAACGCAGCGCATGCGGGACCGCGTCGGCCGATTGAGCCCGCAGTCTTAGAAGATTTGAGAAGCCGAGGTCGGGCATTCCATCAGCAGCTGTCGAGAGCCGAGCAACCGGCGAGGCCGGCAAGGCCGGCGCAGTCGGCATTTGTCCAGAGGCCGACGTACAGCACGCCTGATAAGAACCTGAGAGCCGCCGTGTCAGAACCCCAACTAGGGTAAGTGCTAGGGTTTGAGTGCCCCTTTGCATCATGTAAAATTTCAAAAGAAATTCAAAAATAGGGAAAAGAAAAACCCCGAGAAATTAATTCAAATGGCCGGATAAAAATCTTTTTCCAAAAATCATTTGAATATTTGGAAAATTCCTATAAATGATGTTGATCATTTTAAAAGTGGTTTGAGTATTTTCCCATGCCCATGGAATATTCAAAAATTCAAAATCTGCCCTGGAAATTAAATTTGACCCCTATTTGACTTGAAATTCAAATGTATTGAATTTCAAAAATGCCCAAATCCTAAAAGTGACTAGCTACTGGTCACCTAGTATTTATAAAATTAGTTGGGCATTTTTATAAAATGTTTTGGTATTTTTACAAGAGAAAAACAAAAGGCAGAAAAAGAAAAACAGAAGAAAGCAAAGAAGAAATAGAAAAAGAAAACCCAGCCCTACCCCCTACGGCCTCGGGCCCATATAGACTTCCCCCGGCCCAGCCCACGACAACCTTGTCGTCTTCTTCCCCGCGCTGCCAAGCAGATCGCTGGAGGGGCAGAGCGCGGCGACGACGCCACCACGACGTCTCGCGTATTCCTAGCCACCTAGGCCCCCTCTCCTCGCCAAGAATCCTCCACGCGCACGCCGCACCTTTCCCCCTTGCCCGTGGTCACCCTCCCCTTTTCCTTCTTAGTCTTCTCCGTGAGCACCCGAGAGACTACCGGAGCGCCGCTGTGATTCCGCGCGGCCAGAGACGGCCAACGGCCGCGAGAAGTTGTCCCGGAAGGTCGCCGTAGACGCAAGCCACGCCGTGCAGAAGCTGGCCGGCCAATTCTGCCCCAATCGGCCGCAAGCCTCGTCGACATCTCGCCGGAGCCGCCGGATTCCGTCGACACCAGGGCACCTTCGACCTCGCTGTCACCACCAACGCATTCCTGGTGAGCAGTTGCTTCAAAACCCTAAGCTCAATCCTCCTGTTGCACCTCCTAGCCACCCCCGCCATGGAAGCCGAAGCTTGGACCCGCCATGGCCGACGAGGTGCAAGCTCACATGCCTCCCTTCCCTTGCCGAGATGCGCATGGTGCTACTGAGTCCCCCAGGGTCCCGATGCCCTAGCCCATGGCCAAAATTCCCCACTGCCACGCGATGTCTGCGATAACCGGACTCCGGCCGCCTCGAAAGTTAAAGCCGACGACGTTGAGGACCTCCCCGGCGACGCGCAGCTAGCTTCCGAGAAGCGCACGTCCATGGGCTACAATTTGGTAGCCCTAGCGCTGCGTTTGGCTGCCGGAATCGCAGTCCAGTGAGGATGCCGCCGTGTTTTGGCGTCGCCGGCGGCGAGCCGACATGGCCGGCCTTTAAGGCCTTATTTAGCCTAAGCTAATTACCCCCTAGGGCCACTGACAGGTGGGCCCCCTGGCCCCCTGAACCCCTCTGTTAATTAAACAGAGAGGGGTTAACCCCCGTTGTCACTGACAGTGGTGGCCCACAGGTCAGCCCCCCCCCCTGACGTCACCCATGCGTCACAGTGATGCAATAAATGGAACTAAACGAATTCAGAAATTCCAGAAAATAGTATAAACTTCCAAAAATCATAGAAAATTCATATTAACTCCAAATGAAACATATAATATATGAAAAATTATCAGAAAAATGCAAGGATTATGAATATGCAATTTGTTTTTATGTTTGACCATTTTAAAATGGGTGAACAGAAGCAAATGTGTATATGACTTAATTTGAAATTGAATTTGGAGTTTGAATTTGCATTTCAAATGCAATATACTTCAATTAAGATGAATATGCTTCAAACCAGTACCATTCACATCATGGACAATCTTATTCATGTGATTGTGCATTGTAATTTATTTTGATCCTATGATTGTCATGTTGCTAATAGAAGTGGAACCGGAACTGGAGGCCACCCCCTTCGTTGAAGACCCCGATACTGAACCTCGTTAGCAAGGCAAGAAAACCCCATTGATCATGTCTATAAAATCCTATTTCCCTCTCAGTCTCGCTTATGCATGTTTAGGAGATCATCGAGACACGTTCTTTCGCATAGTTGAACCCATTCCGATGCATGACCTATCATTTTGTCACCGTATTAAGAAAACCACAATCCTAGCAGATTTAGGAGTTGAATGATGAGCATGTGGCCCCTACAACTGTTACTGCTTTTGCTGCTTAGTGATACAATGAGGATGTTATGATTGTGAGTCGGGATGGAATGAACACAGTGGTGCTGATGATAACGTGTTGGTGAATCCACCCTAAACAAAGGTGAACGATGAGAGGTTGTGTAGGAGTACACAGTGGGTTGTCTAGTTGAACACTGCCCTAGGCCCCGAGTTCCTGTTTTGTGATCCAAGACAAAGAGTATGACCACATGTAGGGTTTTATGGGAGCCCCGTTTGGCCTCTTTACGTACCCGATCCGGTCCAGGAGTCACAATAGATTCGGGCTTTCCATTTGACCTAACTATAGATGTGTGGGTGGACCTGTGAGGCAGTGAAACCATCTGTCAAAGGTGGCGTCTCGGTCCCTTGCATTATCTCAGTCCGTTTCGTGGAACCGGCCGGACTCTCGAGCGGTGAAAAACTCAGGTAGTTGACTCCTGGATTAGAGAAGGTGATGTGAGGGTAGTGCCTTGGTTTCATCCACGTCCGACACCCGCTTGAAGGGTTACAAGAACGAGAAGATAAGTGATGACACGTGTGTGAAGATGTACACCCCTGCAGGGTTAATGAACTATTCGAATAGCCATGTCCGCGGTTATGGACTACTTGGAGACCTCTACTTGATCATAGATAACTTGAATGGATACTTATAAAACTCGCAAGATAAGCGTGAGTGCTATGGCGTGCTTTCTCGTGGGGAAGTCGAGGGAGTAACCATAGTGGTGTAATTGGTTGGAGACTTGGTAGTGGACTCGTGTACGCTTCTTACCTCAAGTCTGGTACTCGTAGTTCAGGACTAGCCAAGTCAAAGCTGGCACTTCTGCATGTTGAATCCCACCTCCTTTACCTTGAAACTTGAGCATGAGTAGTATAGTTCTGATGTAAGTTTTGCTGAGTACGACTTTGTACTCACGTTTGCTTATTCTATGTTTTAGATGAGAACCCGGACCTCGATGGAGTCACCTTCGTGAAGCTCGACGTTGACCTTGGTAGTATAGTTCCAGACAGCAGTCTGGTCCCTCGTGGAAGGGCATGTATGTTTACAAGGCTTCTCTAAGCCATTTGTTAAACTTGTCTGTACTCAGACCTAATTTGCTTCCGTTGTATGATGTAATGTTGATCACAAACATGTGATCTTTGTATGCTCTATGTGTAAGTCAATAAAGAAGTACTTGTAGAGTTATGTGATGATACCTGCTGTTCATACCGGGCATGTGTGCTGCGTGTATGTTTATAACATGCATGTCTTAGTATGAGTTTTCGAGACCTTAGTTGTGATCTGGCTGGCGGTCTTTTATAAACCAAGTGGCCCTTAGATGTGCGCAGCTTGGGGCATCGCGATGCGATTGCTCGTGACTCTGTCACGTGCACACTTTGTTGTATTATCGAGCCCGCCCTAGACCCCGACTAAGTGATCGGGCTGGAGTAAGTCTATGTAAGAGTTAGGATTCAATCGATAACATGGTTGAGGCGACTTGTCTATGAATATGGGATTCACCACCCATAAGCATTAGACTCGTGAGCGGACGATGAGGACCCATCTCAGTTGATCATCCGGCCTGAATGGGATGCCCCTCACGTTCGATGCTTTCTGAGAGTGTTCTGTGCTTGGCCTTGTCTGCTTAGATAAGTGGGTACGGCTCTCGGCTCTCCATGTGATTGTATCGTGACTGGAATTACATACGCCTATTCCGGGTCCCGACAGACTTGGTATGAGAGCAGGACTGTCTGTAGGATTATTCAACCCTTGGTCGAAGTCGAGTCTAGCACTCTATAGTTATATAGTTACCTGGGTATAAAGGGAACAACGTAAGGCTTCTTTTCTCCTTACCCTCATCGATCTGAGTTCTGAGTCACCCTTACCTTTTCTACGGGATGATAGGACTAGGATCATCTATGTCTTTACTAGAACATCTCGCTGAGTGCTTCCTTGTAGCCGTAGGATTGTTGTGGTCGTCCAGAGTCTCCGTGTTTTGAGTTCCTTGAGGAAGTTCTGTTCAATCTCCTCGAGGTTGTCTTGTTTTCCATCCCGGTGTAGCCGTTATGCTGCCCGATTTATCCCGTGTTTCAATGAATCTTTGCCTTTGCATTACAATCTTTTCCGTCTTTATCATGTCCTTCTTGTCTTTGATTCCATCATACAACCTGTTCTGATTGTTGATCTTTATCACACAGGATGTCAGGTGGAACTCGTAGTGCTGTTCGTCGGAATCGAGACCGTGTTCGGAATAGAAATGATGATGCACCTCCACCATCGCCTTCTGCGGCGGAAATCATGATGGAAGCTGAGAAGAATCGACGTGATCAAACATGCCTTCTGGAGCTCATCGAGCAGAATACCTCAGGTCATTGCAATGTGGTTGTGAGCATTCAGGACTTCATCCTCCTCAAGCCACCGGTATTTCGATGTTCTTCTGAGCCCCTTCAAGCTGATGATTGGCTCCGTTCCATCGAGCGTAAGCTTGATACTACACATGTTGCTCCCGATGATCGAGTTATATTCGCGGCATACTTTCTGGAAGGTGCTGCTGCTGAATGGTGGGAGAACTATGTTGCGATGCAGCCTGATGGTCATCTAGTGACTTGGCAGGAGTTCTGTGTTGCCTTTCGAGGGTACCACATTCTGGATGAACTGATGGAGCGCAAGAAGGAAGAGTTCTGCAATCTGATTCAAGGAGAGATGTCCATGCATGAGTATGTGAGAGAGTTCAACCGTCTTGCTTGTTATGCCCAAGATGAGATCACCACCGATGCCAGAAAGCAGGCAAGGTTCCGTAAGGGACTTAGCCCCATCCTTCGCCATGATCTCAACCTCATCGAATTTGCCACCTTTGAGGATTTAGTCAACAGATCCTTCAGAGCTGAGCATGGCAATGAAATTTTCGAGGAGTCTCGCAAGCATGCTCTTGAGCATGCCCCTTCTTCAAGTTCAGCCCCTCAGAAACGCCGAATTTGGATTCCAACTGGTGCCATACCTCAAAACTATCTTCAGAGACCACCATCCAATATATGCCATCCACCCCAACACATTATTCAACCCCGGAATGATGATGTGCAACCAAGTAACCCCACCCCCAGCAATTCAGGCAGGGTGTGTTTCACGTGTGGTCTGACAGGCCATTACTTCCGACAATGCCCTACAGTGTTGGTGGCACCACGTCGACCCAGTCATAAGCCTCCAAAGAAATCCACCACCAAAACCATCCCAGCAAAGCTTTCAGCCATAAGTAGTGGATATGTGAACCAAATCTCAGTTGAGGAAACCACTGCTGCTTCTGACGTTATTCTTGGTACACTCCCAATCAATCATGTTCCCGCCTCCGTTCTTTTCGATCCAAGATCTTCTCATTCATTCATGTCGGAGAGTTATGCACTTCTCCATGAGTTCCCCTTTGAAGAAATGTTTTCTCCAATGATCATTCAAACTCCTGGTTCCAAATGGCAAACTAATAGAGTAAGCCATGGCAATAATATTGCAATTGAGGGTTTAGTATTCCTTGCCTCTCTTATATCCCTCAAGTCTTCAGACATTGATGTCATCCTAGGCATGGATTGGTTATCAAGGCAGAATGCTTTACTTGATTGTAAAGCCAAATCAGTCAAACTCACCCATCCTTCAGGCCAGATCATTGACTACACATCACCCAGCTCTAGAATCCAGATGCATACTTTGAATGTGCTTCCACTTCCTGACCTTGAAGATATTCCGGTGGTTCGTGACTTCCCGGATGTCTTTCCTGAAGAGCTGCCGGGAATGCCACCCGACAGGTGTGTAGAATTCATAGTGGATCTTATACCAGGCACAACCCCAATTTCCAGACGCCCATATAGAATGGCCTCACATGAGTTAGCTGAGCTAAAAACCCAACTTGATGCTTCGTTGGCAAAAGGCTTCATCCGCCCTAGCTCATCACCATGGGGTTGCCCCGTTCTGTTCGTAACGAAGAAAGATGGAACAGAAAGGATGTGCGTAGACTATCGCCCGCTAAATCTAGCGACGATAAAGAACAAGTACCCACTGCCCAGGATCAATGATCTTTATGATCAACTTGCTGGATCCTCTGTCTTCTCCAAGATGGATTTGAGATTAGGCTATCATCAAATAAAAATCCGAAACGAGGACATTCCAAAAACGACTTTCACTACTCGTTATGGTCTTTACGAGTACACCGTCATGTCCTTCGGTTTAACCAATGCCCCCGCCACATTCTCGCGCTTGATGAATTCGATCTTCATGGAGTACCTAGATAAATTTGTTGTGGTTTATCTTGATGACATTCTCATCTACTCGAAGAACGAAGAAGAGCACACATAACATCTTAGGTTGGTATTGATGAAACTTAGAGAGCACCGCCTTTATGCCAAGTTCTCCAAGTGTGAATTTTGGCTACCAGAAGTGACCTACTTAGGCCACGTGATTTCTGCGAAAGGTGTTGCAGTCAATCCCGAGAGAGTTTAGGCCGTCCTTGACTGGACTCCACCTGAATCGGTTAAGCAAGTTAGGAGTTTTCTTGGCCTAGACAGCTATTGCCGTCGCTTCGTCGAGAACTTTTCTAAAGTTTCGAAGCCTCTTACTGAACTCCTCAAGAAAGATAAGAAATTCCAATGGAACCCCAAGTGCGAGGAAAGCTTTCAAGAGCTAAAAAGAAGATTGACTTCTGCACCCGTACTTGCGCCTCTAGACACCAAAAGGGATTTCAAGATCTATTGTGATGCTTCACGGCAAGGGTTAGGATGCATACTTATGCAAGATAGACATGTGGTAGCTTATGCTTCACGCCAGTTGCGTCCACATGAAGAGAACTATCCTACCCACGATCTTGAACTCGCTGCCGTAGTTCATGCCCTGAAGACTTGGCGACATTACCTCCTTGGTAATCGTTGTGAGATCTATTCTGATCACCAAAGCCTCAAATACATATTCACCCAGCCAGATCTTAATCTCAGGCAAAGACGCTGGATAGAGTTGATAAAAGATTATGACTTAGGAATTTCTTACACCCCAGGCAAAGCCAATGTCATGGCTGATGCACTAAGTCGTAAGTCGTATTGTAACAACCTCATGTTACAACAGTATCAACCACTTCTGCATGAGGAATTTCGCAAGCTCAATCTTGAGATAGTTCCTCATGGATTTCTTTCTACCTTGGTGGCGAAACCAACCCTTGAGGATCAAATCATAGCCGCCCAGAAACAAGATAGTAATATTCAAGAGATCAAGCAGAACATTGTTAGCGGAGTTGCTAAATGTTTCTCTGCAAATGATCAAGGAACGATATTCTTTGAAAATCGTTTAGTAGTTCCTGAGAATGAAGACCTAAAGCAGCTGATCCTTAAGGAAGCTCATGACACTCCCCTCTCCATTCATCCCGGTAGCACAAAAATGTACCGAGATCTACGCCAGAGATTTTGGTGGAACCGGATGAAGAGAGACATTGCACAATTTGTTGCCGAATGTGATGTTTGTCGTCGCATTAAGGCAGAATACCAAAGACCTGCTGGTACTCTTCAACCATTGTCTATTCCTGAGTGGAAATGGGACAAGGTCGGTATGGACTTCATCACCGGCTTTCCAAAAACCCAGAAAGGAAATGATGCCATCTTCGTGGTCATTGATAGACTTTCAAAAGTTGCTCACTTTCTTCCTGTTCGCGAGTCTATAACTGCTAGTCAGTTGGCAGACTTGTATGTCTCTAGGATTGTGTCTCTTCACGGTGTTCCTTTGGAAATCAATTCTGATCGTGGTAGCCTTTTCACCTCTAGATTTTGGGAAAGTTTTCAAAATGCTATGGGAACTCATCTCTCCTTTAGTACAGCTTTCCACCCTCAATCTAGCGGTCAGGTTGAAAGGGTTAATCAAATTTTGGAAGACATGCTCAGAGCTTGTGTTATCTCTTTCGGAAAGAATTGGGAGAAATCTCTTCCCTTCGCCGAATTTGCTTATAACAATAGCTATCAATCTAGTCTGAACATGGCTCCCTTTGAATTCCTCTATGGCCGACGATGTCGAACACCCTTAAACTGGTCAGAAACCGGTGAAAGACAACTCTTTGGACCGGATATGATCAAGGAAGCAGAAGAGCAAGTTCGCATTGTTCGTGATCGTTTGAAAGCTGCTCAGTCTCGTCAGAAAAGCTACTATGATCGTCATCATAGGGAAGAGAGCTACAATCTTGATGAGAAGGCTTACCTTCGGGTACTCCTCTGAAGGGAACCCAAAGATTCGGTATCAAAGGCAAGTTGGCCCCACGTTACATCGGACCTTTCCGCATTCTCGCTAAATGTGGAGAAGTTGCCTACCAACTTGAACTACCTCCGCACCTTTCCCGAGTACATGGCGTATTCCATGTGTCACAACTCAGGCGTTGCTTCAAGGACCCCATCCGCGAAGTCGACCATGAAACTCTCGATCTCCAAGATGACCTTTCTTATCGAGAGTACCCTATTCGTATTCTTGATTTAGCAGAGCGTGTCACTCGCCATCAGAATATCAAGTTCCTTAAAGTTGAATGGTCACATCACTCCGAGAAAGAAGCTACGTGGGAAAGAAAAGACCGCCTCCGTGCCGAGTACCCCTCTTTCCTCCCGACGACTTCTGAATCTCGGGACGAGATTCTTTTGAGTGGGGGCGAGTTGTCAGAACCCCAACTAGGGTAAGTGCTAGGGTTTGAGTGCCCCTTTGCATCAAGTAAAAATTTCAACAGAAATTCAAAAATGGGGAAAAGAAAAACCTTGAGAAATTAATTCAAATGGCCAGATAAAAATCTTTTTCCAAAAATCATTTGAATATTTGGAAAATTCCTATAAATGATGTTGATCATTTTAAAAGTGGTTTGAGTATTTTCCCATGCCCATGGAATATTCAAAAATTCAAAATCTGCCCTGGAAATTAAATTTGACCCCTATTTGACTTGAAATTCAAATGTATTGAATTTCAAAAATGCCCAAATCCTAAAAGTGACTAGCTACTGGTCACCTAGTATTTATAAAATTAGTTGGGCATTTTTATAAAATGTTTTGGTATTTTTACCAGAGAAAAACAAAAGGCAGAAAAAGAAAAACAGAAGAAAGCAAAGAAGAAAAAGAAAAAGAAAACCCAGCCCAACCCCCTACGGCCTCGGGCCCAACTAGACTTCCCCCGGCCCAGCCCACGACAACCTTGTCATCTTCTTCCCCGCGCTGCCAAGCAGCTCGCTGGAGGGGCAGAGCGCGGCGACGACGCCACCGCGACGTCTCGCGTATTCCTGGCCACCTAGGCCCCCTCTCCTCGCCAAGAAGCCGCCACGCGCACGTCGCACCTTTCCCCCTTGCCCGTGGTCCCCCTCCCCTTTTCCTTCTTCGTCTTCTCCGTGAGCACCCGAGAGACTACCGGAGCGCCGCCGTGATTCCGCGTGGCCAGAGACGGCCAACGACCGCGAGAAGTTGTCCCGGAAGGTCTTCGTAGACGCAAGCCACGCCATGCAGAAGCTGGCCGGCCAATTCTGCCCCGAACTGCCGCAAGCCTCGTCGACATCTCGCCAGAGCCGCCGGATTCCTTCGACGATTCCGTCGTCACCAGGGCACCTTCGACCTCGCTGTCGCCTCCAACGCATTCCTGGTGAGTAGGCGCTTCAAAACCCTAAGCTCAATCCTCCTGTTGCACCTCCTAGCCACCCCCGCCATGGAAGCCGAAGCTTGGACCCGCCATGGCCGACGAGGTGCAAGCTCACATGCCTCCCTTCCCTTGCCGAGATGCGCATGGTGCTACTGAGTCCCCCAGGGTCCCGATGCCCTAGCGCTGCGTTTGGCTGCCGGAATCGCAGTCCAGTGAGGACGCCGCCGTGTTTTGGCGTCGGAGCGGCGAGCCGACATGGCCGGCCATTAAGGCCTTATTTAGCGATCCAAGAAAAAGAGTATGACCACATGTAGGGTTTTATGGGAGCCCCGTTTGGCCTCTTTACGTACCCGATCCGGTCCAGGAGTCACACTAGATTCGGGCTTTCCATTTGACCTAACTATAGATGTGTGGGTGGACCTGTGAGGCAGTGAAACCATCTGTCAAAGGTGGCTTCTCGGTCCCTTGCATTATCTGAGTCCGTTTCGTGGAACCGGCCGGACTCTCGAGCGGTGACAAACTCGGGTAGTCGACTCCTGGATTAGAGAAGGTGATGTGAGGGTAGTGCCTTGGTTTCATCCACGTCCGACACCCGCTTGAAGGGTGACAAGAACGAGACGATAAGTGATGACACGTGTGTGAAGATGTACACCCCTGCAGGGTTAATGAACTATTCGAATAGCCGTGTCCGCGGTTATGGACTACTTGGAGACATCTACTTGATCATAGATAACTTGAATGGATACTTATAAAAATCGCAAGATAAGCGTGAGTGCTATGGCGTGCTTTCTCGTGGGGAAGTCGAGGGAGTAACCATAGTGGTGTAATTGGTTGGAGACTTGGTAGTGGACTCGTGTACGCTTCTTACCTCAAGTCTGGTACTCGTAGTTCAGGACTAGCCAAGTCAAAGCTGGCACTTCTGCATGTTGAACCCCACCTCCTTTACCTTGAAACTTGAGCATGAGTAGTATAGTTCTGATGTAAGTCTTGCTGAGTACGAATTTGTACTCACGTTTTCTTATTCTATGTTTTAGATGAGAACCCGGACCTCGATGGAGTCACCTTCGTGAAGCTCGACGTTGACCTTGGTAGTATAATTCCAGACAGCAGTCTGGTCCCTCGTGGAAGGGCATGTATGTTTACGAGGCTTCTCTAAGCCATTTGTTAAACTTGTCTGTACTCAGACCTAATTTGCTTCCGTTGTATGATGTAATGTTGATCACAAACATGTGATCTTTGTATGATCTATGTGTAAGTCAATAAAGAAGTACTTGGAGAGTTATTTGATGATACCTGCTGTTCATACTGGGCATGTGTGCTGCGTGTATATTTATAACATGCATGTCTTAGTATGGGTTTTCGAGACCTTAGTTGTGATCTGGCTGGCGGTCTTTTATACACCAAGTGGCCCTTAAATGTGCGCAGCTTGGGGCATCGCGATGCGATTGCTCGTGACTCTGTCACATGCACACTTTGTTGTATGATCGAGCCCGCCCTAGACCCCGACTAAGTGATCGGGCTGGAGTAAGTCTATGTAAGAGTTAGGATTCAATCGATAACATGGTTGAGGCGACTTGTCTATGAATATGGGATTCACCACCCATAAGCATTAGACTCGTGAGCGGACGATGAGGACCCATCTCAGTTGATCATTCGGCCTGAATGGGATGCCCCTCACGTTCGATGCTTTCTGAGAGTGTTCTGTGCTTGGCCTTGTCTGCTTAGACAAGTGGGTACGGCTCTCGGCTCTCCATGTGATTGTATCGTGACTGGAATTACATACGCCTATTATGGGTCCCGACACGCCGAGCAGATAGCAATCGAGTTAGAAGAGCTAGAAGGAGATGAACGACGTGAGCATACGCGCCGAATGCGTGAGTTGCTGGCAGCTGCAAAGGAGCAGCAGCTGGTGGCAATGGAGAATCCGAATGCAGGACCTGAGGCATCAAGAGGAACTGTGAGGCCGATTCCGGAAGCTAGCCAGCGACCGAATGCATCGCGCCAGAACAGACACCAACCGGCCCCATCTCGGCATGAGAGTAGGGTCAGGAGCAATCCGCCACCCCCAGCGGCAAGTAGAAGAATAGAGGAGCCATCTGTTAACAGCAGGCGCAATGACATGCCTCAGCAGTCGGCAGCAAGACCAACGATCAGCGCCCGACTTGGCCCTCGCCAAATCGGTCAGAATGATGCTAGGCATCGCATTAAGCTCCTGGAGAAGGAGGCTCAAGAAGATGAAGAAGGAGAGGCTGGCCCGTCGTGTTTCGGTCATCGCATTCGGACCGAGAAGTTTCCCAAAGGCTTCACGCTGCCGAGAGACACGCCCAAGTACAATGGTTCTGTGAAGCCAGAAGATTGGTTGTCCGACTACCTGACCGCAGTTAGCATTGAAGGGGGCAATCGGCGCGTGGCAGTCCGCTATGCACCTTTGATGCTGCAGGGTTCAGCTCGGACGTGGCTAAATAGTCTGCCCAAGGACAGTGTGAATTGTTGGGAAGATTTCACAAGTGCATTCATTCACAACTTCACGAGCACATATGAGCGGCCCAATCTCCCGCGGCAGTTGGCTCTTTGTGTGCAAGGCAAGGATGAACCCCTCTGAGATTACCTATCGCGGTGGATCAAGCTGAAAAATTCATGCGAAGGAGTCCATGAGATCCAGGCCATTCAATACTTCACGGATGGATGCCTGGCCGATTCAATGTTGAAGCATAAGTTGCTCCGCAAGGATTTCACATCGCTCGCCGAGCTCATGAAGGTGGCCAACTCATTCGCCGTGTCCGATTCTACGATGCGCCCTATCCAGCTCGGAGTTGGAGGTGTCATTCAGTCACCAGGGGCTCCACAGTCGGACGCAGGGAACCAAGGCCTCAGTTGGAAGGAAAGAAGAGAGAACAACCGCAACAACAGCAACAACCAGCAGAACAATGGCAAGTGCAAGGATGAGCAGCCAGATACTCAGTATGGCAGTCGGCAGGTGGCCGTTGTCCAGAATGAAGAAGATCCAGGGGCTGCAGGAGGCAGTCGGAAGATGAGACCGAATGTGAAGCCACAGGGACAGATGAAGCCCAAGTACACATTTGATGACATGCTGGATGCACCGTGCAAGTTGCACAGTACTCGTGGCAGGCTGTCTGCGCATACCACTAGGAAGTGTGATTTTGTGAGAAGGATTGCAAAGGGAGAAGCTTTACCACCTCCAGCCCCACCACCACCCCAGAACAGAGGACCACCTCAGCAGCAAAACCAGTTCCCGCGACAAGACGCCACTTACATGATTTTCACCAGCGAGTCCACCGACAAGGGCAGTCGGAGAGCCCGAGCTCAAGAAGTCAATGCCACCATGCCACTGATTCCTCAGTACATGCATTGGTCCGAGTGTCCCATATCATGGGACAGAGCAGATCACCCGACCATCTTGCCGAATCCAGGCAACTATCCGCTTGTGGTTGATGCTCTGTTCGCAGGACCGAGATTTTCATGCAAGTTCTCCCGAGTGCTCGTCGATGGAGGAAGCACAATCAAAATTCTGTACAGAGACACCTTGATCAAGCTAGGGCTCACCGAGAAGGATCTGGAGCGCAGTCGGACGACATTTCATGGGATTGTCCTTGGGTTGTCTTGCACCCCCATGGGTCGCATTCGGCTGGATGTCATATTTGGCACAGAGGAGAATTTCAGGAGGGAGCCGATTTGTTTCGAGGTCTCCGACCTCAGCTGTCCTTATCATGCTCTGGTGGGACTGCCTGCATTCGCCAAGTTCATGTTCAATGCACAGCAGACTTACCTAAAGATGAAGATCCCAGGACCAAACAGCGTCATCACCGTCACCGGGGACTTCTGGAAGTCCCTCGAGTGCACGTTGGCTGGCGGCAGTTTGGCCGACTCCCAAGTGGTTGAAACAAAGAAGCGTCACCTCGGCAAAGTAATAGCAATGGCGCAAGCGCAGAACAAGGCTCCACTCCTAGTTGGCCCAGCCAAGAGAGAAGATGAGGAATCGGCTTTTCAGTCGGCCAAGGACAGCAAGAAGGTCGCTCTAGATCCCTCTGACTCAACCAAGTTCGTTGTAGTCGGAGCTGGACTTAGTGACAAATAGGAAAGCGAGCTCGTCGAGTTTCTCCATGAGAATCGAGACATCTTCGCATGGTCTCCACAAGACATGCCCGGTGTGCCGAGAGAACTCGTCGAGCACAAGCTGCACATTCGGCCAGGCTCGAAGCCGGTCAAGCAACCCCTGAGGCGTTTTTTTGAAGATAAGATAAGGGCAACCGGCGAAGAGATTGCGAAGCTACAAGCTGCAGGTTTCATCATGGAAGTGTTTTACCCTGAGTGGCTGGCGAATCCAGTCCTCGTGATGAAGAAGAACAAGACTTGGCGCATGTGTATCGATTACACTTGCCTGAACAAGGCGTGCCCGAAAGATCCGTTTGATCTGCCCCGTATTGATCAAGTAATTGATTCTACGGCCGACTGCGAGCTTTTGTATTTTCTGGATGACATAGCTGGCTATCACCAAATCAAACTTGCCGTGGAAGATCAAATAAAAACTGCATTTATAACCCCTTTCGGGGCTTATTGTTATATCACCATGCCTTTTGGTTTGAAGAACGGAGGTGCCACTTATCAACGCACAATTCAGAGATGTACACACTCCCAACTCGGCAGAAATCTCCACGTCTATGTGGATGATCTGGTAGTGAAGTCGTCCAAGGGAGTCACACTCCTAGATGACCTTCGAGAGACATTTGCAAATCTGAGAACTTACCAGATCAAGCTCAATCCAGAGAAATGTGTTTTTGGAGTCCAAGCCGGCAAGCTCTTGGGATTTCTCGTTTCCGAGAGAGAAATCGAATGCAATCCCGAGAAGATAGCTGCAATCGAGTGAATGGAGCAACCCAAGAACCTGAAGCAAGTACATAAATTCACCGGTTGCCTCGCCGCACTTAGCCGATTTCTCAGTCGGCTGGGTGAAAAAGCAATCCCGTTATATCAGCTGATGAAGAAGACGGAGAAGTTCACCTGGACACCTCAGTCAAATGAAGCATTCCGATCACTCAAGCGCATGCTCTCCACTGCGCTGATTCTGGCTGCCTCGATTGAGAAGGAGACAATGATGTTATACGTGTAGGAGATATGCCCTAGAGGCAGTAATAACAGTTATTTTGTATCTCCGAGTTTGTAATGAATGTTTATGTTCCATGCTATAACTGCAATGATTCTCGAGTCTGCAATATCCACGAGGCTCGGAGGGAAACTCATGTGCACGTGTGGTATAATAAACAGTAAAATGTATTCCTAGTCATGCCTCTAAGACTGGCTCATGTATTGCATGATGATCCTGTTTTCCTGATCATGGGCATGTCTATGCCGGCAATTTTGAGGGCACAATGTTAGAAGAACATTTGTGTTGAATCGACCCGAATTGATGTTATGCTATGAGATACATTCGTCACAAGTTAATGGTTAATAACACAGAGAAAGTTGTGCGTTTGCATAATTCCTTAGACCATGAGAGTATCGAGTTCCTTCGTACTTGCTTCGTGAACTTTGGGGTTTTGTTAAACGTCATCTGTAAAAGGGTGGCTATTACGGCAGCTTGCGGGTTCACGGAAAAGTATGACAAGGAACTAGGTAGCTCGAGATTGGGATTTGCTCCTCCGTCGTTGGAGAGATATTCTTAGGGCCCTCTCGGTGTTACGGTATCCACCATCGTCTGGCCAGACACAGTGTGATTTGATCACAGGGATGCCGGAACGCGGGAACGAGAAAAGAGAACAATACCAGGAACGAGGTAACTGGCATAGTGGACAAGTTGTTGATTCACGGGGATGCCAATAAGTCTCACCTCGGGTATTTGTAATATATCGCGAAGCAACAGGAATAGCACACAGCAACTAAAGGTTCACTCGAATAATTCTTCGTATGGGTATAGGGATCAATATGGATGTCCTCGGTTCCGCTATTGATCATTGATCGGAAAGTGTTCCGGTCATGTCTATACTTCATCGAACCTACAGGGTCACACGCTTAAGGGTCATCTATCTGTTGAATACTAGACAGGGAGTCTGAGATAAAGTCACCGGAAAGGTTTCGGAGACGGCGGAAAAGTTCCGAGAGAGAAAACCGAAAAGTTGTTTCGGGGTAAACCACTAAGCCGAAAAGGTTTCGGAGAGCACCTGGTAATTTTGGAGAGTGCCAGAATTGTTCTGGTAACTTCTGGAATTTTTCTGGAGAAAAGATTAAAATATTTTTTTCGGAAATATTTCGGAGCTGCCGGAAATGCTTAGGTTGCTTTTCGCAGATGAAAATCACTAATCCGGAATTGTTTCGGAACGCGCCCAAAATCATTTTAGTGGGTGTTGGAATTATTCTAAGACCCACAAAAATATTTTCGGATTTTTCGGACGCGAAAAAGTGGTGTCATGAATAGTAAAAAGTACTACTTGAGATATTTTTGGAAAGCCTTCTAGAAGGACTTGGGAGCCAAGAAAGCCCCCTTGGGTTTCCTATAAATAGAGGTGTGAGGGCAGCCCCATATCCTTGATCCAAGCTCTGACTTGAGTTCTCATCACATGCCATGCAATTATCTGGCTTCTTCTCTCCCTCACACGAAAGAGTTTCGTAGAGCCGAAAGGCTGTCTGGGTTCCGGAAGGAACTAGTTCTGGACGGCGAAGCCCTGCTGGATAGCTGACACCGTATGTGTGCAACTTGGTAGAGAGGTCGTTGTTTCGATCTTAGTTCGAGTGTGCCTCCCGAAGGGCTGTCCGAGTTACAGATCGAGTTTCGAGGGTCCTCCCGAAGGGCTGTCCGTGACATCGTCCGAGGGACTGTCCGACTGCCTCCCGGAGCGTTGTTCGTGGGGCAGACGAGGGAATACATTCTCGCGGTTGGGAGGTTGTAAATCCTAGCTGCGGGGATCTGCACCGACGATCTTCATCGACTCTACTTCCCGCTGCGCTACGAGTCGGTAACGATCAGATCAAAACCTTGTATGCGTCTCCATAGTGGTCCTGGGCGTGCTCGCTATACCGAAATTTTTTGTTTTCTGTTGCGTTCCCCTACAGTGGTATCAGAGCCGTGCTATGCGTAGATGCATGTTATGCTCTAGAATACATGGAGATGTATGGGTATTGCATAATATAATTTTGGAGTAGATTAGATCTATTGCTGAAAATTATTTATGCGGGTGGCAGATGAAATCTGTTACCCGATATTCTTGTTGCTTCCCTAGAATTTGCGTATTTCTGATCTCGAGACAGCATGGTGGAATTTTACAAAGTTCTGGCAATCCGCGATCCTGATTGATCAACGAAGTGCTATTAGTTCTTTGGGTTCCGCCATAGTCAAAAGAAAGATGAAATTCGCAGACTAAAGGGCAATGCAGATATGATCTGCACGGGGATCACGCATATGACGAAGTTCAGTATGGGGTTCGAGATTTTATTATCTCGTGCTTCATACACCCCGCAATGTTAATCTAGTGACTTGAATAATCATACTTGATGATAAAACATTGGTAGTTGCGGTTTAAGTCAAAACCTTAGAAGCCACGTAAAATAAAATTTTGCATAAACCGGTTTAGAGGCGTCTAACTTGTTTTTGCAGGATGTGCATGTGATGTGGTATAGCAAAGCTCATATTAATTCGATTATGTATGAGATGACTATATAATGTAAATTTATTAACATGACCTGCGTGTCATGATTCGGCATGATGGCTGGAGCCATATGATTGTCACTTTAATGACCTGCGTGTCAACCTTAGGTAATGCACTTATTCATTTGCTATAAAGATAGCAATATTATTTGGTGCATCGACAAGGTGGTGGCAATCTTCGCGAAGGTGAACTCCGACGCAAATGCCAAAGACGAAGAAATACTTGACTTCTCCATCAGAAGGGGCTATACCATATCATGCTATTATGAATTGCATGGGATGTTTATCCCTTATGTTGCACCCTTCTTGATTGCGCGGTAGTCGCTTTTTATTAGGGTGATCTCTCACTTAAAATATCAAGTAGTTAGTGTTCTCCCAAGTGTAGCGCCGTCACAGCATCTATACTCTCGGGGTGCGCCATGGATGCATGGGTACGAACGATTGGAGAAATGTAAGGCGGGTGAGGTCAGACCTCGCAGCAAGATCACTTGGTTGTCTTGACGTTCATGGCAGGATCGTCCTGAGCTCGGAACACACGCATCGAAAGATGAACAAGAGTCACATAGAGATGTGATTGGCAAGTTGGCCTACCAAATCAAAATCCTCGTCATGAGATGATGATTCTATGGCGTTGTATTGATATTTGGATCTTGAATCACTCATAATCAATTTTGAGAGATATTCATTTAAGTGGGAGCACACTTTAGAATAAAATTGTTTATTCACTAGTGCAAAAATCATTATGAACAAAGTCTAAGTGAAACTTGTGTTTACCGTTGTAGATCAAATGGCTCGCAACACCGCTTTCAACTTGGGGCCATTGTTAGAGAAAGAAAAGTTAGCTGCGACTGGAAACAACTATGCGGACTGGGTCCGTAACCTGAGGATTGTCCTCAGGAGCGCTAAGAAAATCTATGTGCTTGAAAAAGCTCTTCCAGCTAAACCGGCGGCAGGTGCCTCGGAAGATGAACAAAATGTCTGGGCCACTCAGGATGATGATCACAACGCAGTACAGTGCCTCATGCTAGCTTGCATGAGTCCAGAGCTCCAAAAACGTTTTGAATTCCATAAACCCCGTGATATGATCCGGAAATTGGATGCTCTGTACAAGGAAACCGCAAGGTCTGAACGTTTTGATATCATGAATATCTTGATGAATTTAAAGATGGCTGAGGGCGGTTCAGTTGGCGAACACATAGTCAAAATGATTGGCTATGCTGAAAGGCTTAAAACCCTGGAATTTCCAATTCCAGCATCCCATATGATGGACATGATGCTTTCTTCACTCCCCCCGTCTTACAACGGTTTTGTCATGAATTACAACATGAGTGGGATGGAGAAAACACCAGAAGAGGTGCTCGCCATGCTGAAAACTGTGGAAGAAGGACTGCGGAAAAATCACAAGCAAGTGTTGCTTGTGAATAAAACCGCCAGTTTCAAAAAGAAAGGCAAGCCAAAGAAGGGAAAGGGTGCCGGTAAGACCGGCTCCCAAAGCAACTCTAAGGGCGGAGCCAAGAATGAAACTGAGTGCTTCTACTGCAAGGGCACAGGACACTGGAAGAGAAACTGCAAGAAGTATCTGGCCGATAAGAAGTCCGGGAAAACCGGAAAAGGTATAATTGTTATACAAGTTAATGTCATTGATGTTTTGCTTGCTAGCGAAAATTCTAAGTCTTGGGTATTTGATACCGGATCGGTTGCTCACATTTGCAACTCGATACAGGGACTGCAGAAGGTCCGCAAGCTAGCAAAGAATGAAGTCATGATGCGCGTCGGGAACGGCGCTGGGATCGCCGCTCAAGCCGTCGGCATTATGCCTCTACGTCTCCCTTCAGGATTTATCTTAGAGCTAAATAAATGTTATTTTGTTCCACTATTGTGTAGAAACATTATCTCTGGATCATGTTTAGTACACGATGGGTATTCGTACAAGTCTGAGAACAATGGTTGTTCACTTTATTGTAAGGATATGTTTTATGGATTTGCACCCATTGTTGGGGGCCTTTTCATACTAAATCTTGAATGTGAAAATGATGTCTTTAACATGAATGCTAAACGCCTTAAGAAGGTTGATACCACAACCACTTATTTGTGGCACTGTCGGCTTGGCCACATCGAAAAGAAACGCATGCAAAGACTCCAAAGAGATGGAGTTTTACCGTCCTTTGATTTTGAATCATTTGACACATGTGAAGCTTGTCTAATGGGAAAAATGACCAAGATGCCGTTCAAGGGTCATCCTGAACGGGCGGGTGAATTATTGGAAATAATACATAGTGATGTATGTGGTCCAATGAGCACAGCCGCACGGGGTGGGTATTTCTACTTCGTGACTTTTACTGATGATTTAAGTCGGTATGGCTACATCTACTTGATGAAGCATAAGTCAGAAACCTTTGAAAAGTTCAAGGAATTTCAGAATGAGGTAGAAAATCATCGTGACAAAAAGATTAAGTTTCTGCGGTCTGATCGCGGAGGCGAATACCTTAGTCATGAGTTTGGCCAACATCTAAGTGACCGTGGAATCGTTTCACAGCTTACGCCTCCCGGAACTCCAAAGTGAAATGGAGTATCGGAAAGACGTAACCGAACCTTGTTAGACATGGTAAGGTCGATGATGTCTCTTACAGATCTGCCGATATCTTTTTGGGGTCACGCACTAGAAACTGCCGCTCACACACTAAACCGAGCACCGTCTAAGTCTGTTGAAACGACACCACATGAGATGCGGAATGGGAAGAAACCCAGTTTGTCGCACCTTAAAATTTGGGGATGTGAGGTACTTGTAAAACGTTTACAACCAACCAAACTCGATCCCAGATCAGACAAATGTAACTTTGTAGGTTATCCAAAAGAAACAATTGGGTATTCCTTCTACCTACCCTCCGAGCACAAAGTGTTTGTCGCTAAAAGCGGAGTCTTTCTTGAGAAAGAGATTCTCGCCAAAGAAGTAAGTGGGAGGACAGTACAACTTAATGAGATTAGTGAATCTTCGGCGACCGTTGCTATGGCTAAAGAACCGGAAGTAATTCCGCAAATTATCCCTACAACCGAGCCGGAAGTTGTCGCATATAATGCAAAAACTTCAGACAATGTTGTAACTGAACCGCGTAGATCAGGTAGGGCTGTCCAGCCACCTGAGTGGTTTCATGATGAAATCTTCATTCTTGAAGACGATGAACCTGCGCACTACAAAGAAGCGATGGCGGGGCCCAGCTCAAGGGAATGGCACAGAGCCATGAAATCCGAGATGGAATCCATGTACGAAAACCAAGTTTGGAACTTGGAAGAACTTCCAGAAGGCGTAAAGCCCATTGGTTGTAAATGGATTTTCAAAAGAAAGACGGACGCAGATGGTAACATTACTATCCACAAAGCTAGACTTGTCGCGAAAGGGTTCACGCAAGTTCCAGGAGTGGACTACGACGAGACGTTCTCGCCAGTAGCTATGCTTAGGTCTGTACGGATATTACTAGCAATTGCTGCTTATTTCGACTATGAAATATGGCAGATGGACGTCAAAACGGCTTTCCTAAATGGAAACCTCAAAGAGGATGTATACATGATACAGCCAGAAGGTTTTGTCATTCATAAGGATGCTAAAAAGGTATGCAAGCTTCAGAAAGCCATTTATGGTCTGAAGCAAGCATCAAGGAGCTGGAACATTCATTTTGATGAAGTAGTCAAACGGTTTGGCTTCATCAGGAATGACGAAGAATCTTGTGTTTACAAGAAGTTTAGTGGGAGCGCAAAAGCATTTCTAATCTTGTATGTGGATGACATATTATTGATTGGAAATGATGTGAATTTCCTTAGCGAAATAAAAGACTCATTGAAAAGGAGTTTTTCAATGAAAGACTTAGGCGGAGCGGCATATGTATTGGGCATTAGGATCTATAGAGATAGATCAAGACGCCTGATAGCGCTTAGCCAAAGCACGTACATTGACAAGGTGTTGAAAAGGTTCAACATGGAGAACTCCAAGAAAGGCCTACTCCCCATGTCACCTGGCACAGTGCTTTGCAAGAATCAGTGTCCTCGGACTCTCGATGAGCGAGTACAAATGAATGATGTTCCATATGCCTCGGCAGTTGGTTCTATTATGTATGCCATGCTATGTACAAGACCGGACGTTTCATATGCGCTAAGTGTTAGCAGCCGGTACCAAAGTGATCCAGGATTGGAACACTGGGCCGCAGTCAAGGGTATTCTTAAGTACCTCAAACGGACCAAGGATTTACTCCTTGTGTACGGAGGTGATGAAGAGCTCATTGTAAGTGGTTACACTGATGCAGGCTTCATGACTGACCCAGATGACTTCAAATCTCAATCAGGCTATGTTTTCATATTGAACGGCGGCGCAGTTGATTGGAAAAGTTCCAAACAAAAGACTGTGGCGGATTCTACGACAGAGGCGGAATATGTTGCTGCTTCAGAAGCCTCCAAAGAGGCGGTATGGATCAAGCAATTTCTTGAAGACCTTGGTGTGGTTCCAAGTGCTCTGGACCCGGTGGAGATCTATTGTGATAATAGTGGCGCCGTGGCTCAGGCAAGGGAGCCAAGTTCACACCATAAGACAAGACATAGTGAACGCAAATATAAACTCATTCGACATCATGTCGAAACGGGTTTAGTGAAAGTACGCAAAGTTCACACGGATCTGAACGTGTCAGACCCGATGACAAAGCCTCTACCACGAGCAAAGCATGAGCAGCACCGGATAGCCATTGGTGTTAGGGAAGCCATGTAACTGGATTATGACTCTAGTGCAAGTGGGAGTCTGTAGGAGATATGCCCTAGAGGCAGTAATAACAGTTATTTTGTATCTCCGAGTTTGTAATGAATGTTTATGTTCCATGCTATAAATGCAATGATTCTCGAGTCTGCAATATCCACGAGGCTCGGAGGGAAACTCATGTGCACGTGTGGTATAATAAACAGTAAAATGTATTCCTAGTCATGCCTCTAAGACTGGCTCATGTATTGCATGATGATCCTGTTTTCCTGATCATGGGCATGTCTATGCCGGCAATTTTGAGGGCACAATGTTAGAAGAACATTTGTGTTGAATCGACCCGAATTGATGTTATGCTATGAGATACATTCGTCACAAGTTAATGGTTAATAACACAGAGAAAGTTGTGCGTTTGCATAATTCCTTAGACCATGAGAGTATCGAGTTCCTTCGTACTTGCTTCGTGAACTTTGGGGTTTTGTTAAACGTCATCTGTAAAAGGGTGGCTATTACGGCAGCTTGCGGGTTCACGGAAAAGTATGACAAGGAACTAGGTAGCTCGAGATTGGGATTTGCTCCTCCGTCGTTGGAGAGATATTCTTAGGGCCCTCTCGGTGTTACGGTATCCACCATCGTCTGGCCAGACACAGTGTGATTTGATCACAGGGATGCCGGAACGCGGGAACGAGAAAAGAGAACAATACCAGGAACGAGGTAACTGGCATAGTGGACAAGTTGTTGATTCACGGGGATGCCAATAAGTCTCACCTCGGGTATTTGTAATATATCGCGAAGCAACAGGAATAGCACACAGCAACTAAAGGTTCACTCGAATAATTCTTCGTATGGGTATAGGGATCAATATGGATGTCCTCGGTTCCGCTATTGATCATTGATCGGAAAGTGTTCCGGTCATGTCTATACTTCATCGAACCTACAGGGTCACACGCTTAAGGGTCATCTATCTGTTGAATACTAGACAGGGAGTCTGAGATAAAGTCACCGGAAAGGTTTCGGAGACGGCGGAAAAGTTCCGAGAGAGAAAACCGAAAAGTTGTTTCGGGGTAAACCACTAAGCCGAAAAGGTTTCGGAGAGCACCTGGTAATTTTGGAGAGTGCCAGAATTGTTCTGGTAACTTCTGGAATTTTTCTGGAGAAAAGATTAAAATATTTTTTTCGGAAATATTTCGGAGCTGCCGGAAATGCTTAGGTTGCTTTTCGCAGATGAAAATCACTAATCCGGAATTGTTTCGGAACGCGCCCAAAATCATTTTAGTGGGTGTTGGAATTATTCTAAGACCCACAAAAATATTTTCGGATTTTTCGGACGCGAAAAAGTGGTGTCATGAATAGTAAAAAGTACTACTTGAGATATTTTTGGAAAGCCTTCTAGAAGGACTTGGGAGCCAAGAAAGCCCCCTTGGGTTTCCTATAAATAGAGGTGTGAGGGCAGCCCCATATCCTTGATCCAAGCTCTCACTTGAGTTCTCATCACATGCCATGCAATTATCTGGCTTCTTCTCTCCCTCACACGAAAGAGTTTCGTAGAGCCGAAAGGCTGTCTGGGTTCCGGCAGGAACTAGTTCTGGACGGCGAAGCCCTGCTGGATAGCTGACACCGTATGTGTGCAACTTGGTAGAGAGGTCGTTGTTTCGATCTTAGTTCGAGTGTGCCTCCCGAAGGGCTGTCCGAGTTACAGATCGAGTTTCGAGGGTCCTCCCGAAGGGCTGTCCGTGACATCGTCCGAGGGACTGTCCGACCGCCTCCCGGAGCGCTGTTCGTGGGGCAGACGAGGGAATACATTCTCGCGGTTGGGAGGTTGTAAATCCTAGCTGCGGGGATCTGCACCGACGATCTTCATCGACTCTACTTCCTGCTACGCTACGAGTCGTTAACGATCAGATCAAAACCTTGTATGCGTCTCCATAGTGGTCCTGGGCGTGCTCGCTATACCGAAATTTTTTGTTTTCTGTTGCGTTCCCCTACAATACGTTGCGGAAACCAATCGGGTGATCAGTGCAGTCATGGTGGTGGAGTGGCCCGAGAAGGACAAGGCACAGCAGATTCAGCGACCTGTGTACTATATCAGTGAAGTGCTCTCGGCGTCCAAGAAGAACTACCCTCACTACCAGAAGATGTGCTATGGAGTATATATGGCGGCCAAGAGATTGAAGCCATATTTTCAAGCCCACCTGATCACAGTCGTCAGCTCGGCTCCATTGGCTGACATCATAGGAAGCAGAGATGCAACCGGAAGAGTGGCGAAGTGGGCGATCGAGATCGCCAACCATGGCATCCAGTATGAGCCAAGAACAACAATCAAATCTCAGGCGTTGGCCGACTTCCTGGTGGACTGGGCTGAAACTCAATATATGCCACCCGTCCCAGGATCGGATTTCTGGCGAATGCATTTTGACGGATCCAAGATGAAGAGCGGCCTAGGGGCTGGCGTAGTGCTCACTTCGCCAAGAGGAGATCAACTACATTATGTACTCCAGATTCACTTTGCAGCATCGAACAACGTTGCCGAGTACGAAGCCCTTGTGCACGGTATCAAGCTGGCCAAGGAAACCGGCATTCGGAATATCGAGTGCTTTGGTGACTCCGATTTGGTGGTGCAGCAGTGCACAGGCACCTGGGACGCAAAGGATGCAAATATGGCAAGCTACCGTTTCCTTGTGCAGCAGATCAGTGGGTAATTTGAAGGATGTGAGTTCCACCATGTGCCGAGAGCAAGGAACGAAGCAGCAGATGCATTGTCCAAGCTCGGCTCAACAAGGCAAGCTATTCCGCCAGGCGTATCACTTGAGCACATCAGGAAGCCATCCATCATGCCATCTCCAGAATCCGAGTCCATCTTCATCTCGGAGACGGACCTTGAAATATTGAAGAAGGCGAAAGAAGCTCAGCCGGCAAAAATCCCAACTCTGAAGAAGCAATCAAGCGCCCAAGGTGCTCCAGCCTTAGCAGAGTCGACAGCACCAGGGGCTGCCGATTGCAGACCAGGGGCTGCCGAATGCAGCAAAAAGTGCAAGGCTAAAGGGAAGCAAGCAGAGGCCGCACCAGACGGCACAGCCTCAGAAGAGCCAATGACATCAGGCAATGCCGATTGCATTGAAGAAGTTCTAGCTCCAGACGAGCAGTCGTCACCAGGGGCTACCGAATGCGTGCCAGGCGCTGCAATCGGCAGTTCAGAGACAGAAGTCGAGATGGCAGAGGTTCAAGAGGCCGAAATCCAAGAGGCCAATGGCTAAGAAGCCGAGGTCCAAGAAGAAGTCGCACCCCAGCAAGCAGTAGTGATGGTAGTCGTTAATGCGCCATCATGGGCACAGCCGATTAGAGATTTCCTAGTGGACGGAGTTCTTCCAGAAGACGAAGCCGAATCAAGACAAATCAGTCGCCGGTCTTGGGCATACACAATAATCAACAACGAGCTAGTGCGCAGGAGTGCAACTTGTGTCTTTCAGAGATGTGTAGAAGAGAACAGAGGCCTGGAATTTCTTAGAGACATCCACCAAGGTGAATGTGGTCATCACGCGTCAGCGAGAGCCATTGCCAACAAAGCTTTCCGACATGGTTTCTACTGGCCGACTGCGCATGCAGCAGCTGAGAACTTGGTGAAATATTGCAAGGGCTACCAGCGGTTCAAGGCAAAAAGTCATCAACCAGCATCAGCATTGAAGACAATCCCAATAGCATGGCCATTTGCGGTGTGGGGTTTGGACATGGTCGGTCCGTTCAAGAGAGCCCGAAGTGGCATGACACATCTCCTGGTCGCAGTGGACAAGTTTACCAAGTGGATTGAAGCCCGCCCGATCAAGAAGCTGGATGGTCCGACTGCGGTCCGTTTTGTGGCCGACATCGTGTGCAGATATGGTGTTCCGAATAGCATCATCACAGACAACAGCACCAATTTTGAGATGGGCGCACTGGCTCGATATGCATCTCAGCAGGGTATTCGGCTCGATCTTGCATCCGTTGTACATCCTCAGTCGAATGGTCAAGTAGAAAGAGCAAACGGCCTCATCCTATCAGGTATCAGACCTCGATTAGTGGAGCCACTTGAGAGGGCAACCGGAGCTTGGATTGAAGAACTCCCAGCAGTATTGTTCAGCTTAAGGACCACGCCAAACAGGTCGACTGGATTCACTCCTTTCTTCCTAGTATATGGGTCAGAAGCAATCATCCCGTCCGACATCGAGTTTGATTCACCTCGGCATGCCTTGTACACCGAGGAAGAATCCAAGTTAGCACGAGAAGACGACGTTGATCTCAAGGAAGAAGCCTGCCTGCTGGCCTTGTCCAGATCGGCAGTCTACCAGCAGAAGTTGCGGCACTACCACAGCAAGAAGATTCGTCCTCTCGCTTTCCGAGAGGGTGAAATGGTGCTACGCCGAATTCAGAAGTCAGATGGGCACCATAAGCTGGCCTCACCCTGGGAAGGACCATTCATCATCAGTCGTGCACTCAAGAACAACTCATATTATTTGATCGACTGCACCAAGGGCACTCGGCATAAGGACACGTCAGGAGTAGAAACGGAGCGGCCGTGGAACGCCGAGCTTTTATGCCCGTTCTATAGTTGAACAGCAGAAATATATGTATGCTATTCAGCAAATGATCAGTAAAGCTATCATGCCTCTGAAGAAGAGCATCCGATTAACTTTGCATGAGTTCATTCGAAAAGCTCGCCCAAGTCGGCAACGCTTAGTCATACCCAAGATGTGAATAACGCACTCGGGGACTGACCGACCACGAGGCCAGAAAAATGAGCCAACGAGGCACCCGGGGCTGTGGGATGGCCCTCAGCTTAGCACCTGACTCAAGCACAAGTCACGAGAGTGGTTGTGGCATTGAGAAGGGTAGCGGTTGGGGCAATCGGCAGTACAAATTACCGAGAAACAAATCGAAACGCTCTAAAAAGAGCATAGCCGACTAAGTCAGCTGCTGATTGTGCCGCAGACCGGTGCACCGAGCAGCCGGCAGCGAGCAATCGACTCCTAATATTGCAGAATCCTTTGTGCTAGTGTTGTCGTGTAAACTCAAAAAACTTATCGAACCTTGGCCGGAAATCAACCTTCGATCCGACTGCAGACCGCATGTCGGCTGCAGGATGGACAAGGCATGACGCCCCCAAGTGCACACCGATAAAGGAAACCGACAAAACACAAAGTAGATCGCACAAATAAAACTTGCAACGACCAATCAAATTGCATAAAGAAGCAGGCCTAAGGACGAATAAGTTCATTACAACGAACCACACCCAGTGGGTGTCGGCGGAATTAAAATCATGTTTTACAAGCATCTGTTCTGAAAGTAGAAATAAGATAAGGCCGATCAGGTGTCGGCGGCAGAGGCAGATAACGTCATCGGCGGCACGGCTCAAGCAGTCGGGGCAGTTGGTGGCGTAGAGCACGTAGTCGGGGCGGCCGAGGTGGGAGGAGCAGTCGGATCGGCTTGCGCGGTAGTGGCATCCGGCTCCGTCTGCGCGTCAGTCGACGTGGCCCCAGCTTGTTTGGACCTCGGAGAAGTATGGGACGAGCCGCTGTCAGAAAGCTCATTGGCCAAGCCAGAGATGGAAGTTGCTGCCAGTGGGTTCCGTCCCTCGTCGAGATACGGAGTGTAGTCATAGGGAGAAAACCAGTTCACCATGGTGCTGGCTAGCCGATTCACCTCAGCATAGGTCTTCTCAAGCAAGTCGGCTGCGTTCTCTCTGATGCTGTAGAGCTTGGGAAGCTTCACTTGTGGGTACCAGCTCAGCACAGTTTGGAGGGCAGTCTCCACACCAGTCCGACCGACAGAATTAAGAAAGACATCAATCCGATGTGGGATGGCCTTCAGAAGAATCCGAGTCTGCTCGGTGGTAGCATTCGGAGCCTCTCCATTGTGGGAATCTTCTTCGACCAAAGTCCCAGGCTCGCGGGTCTCGGCGGAGGAGCCGGCAACGTGTTTCATCTTCTGGAGCCGAACCTTGAGCTCAGCCGGCGGCCATAGCAATTCGGCAATCTTCAGAATTCCAAGTTTGAAGGACAATGCAACTCCCTTGATAACAGGAATGCGAGCCTCCGTACCAATAAGATATTCATGCCGAGTCCAGACATCAGCCTCAAGTTGGGCGGTCCCTCCGGCCGCGATGGTCTCCTCTCGGGATTTGGCCACCGCTGCATAAGCAGCTGCCTCAGATTCAGGCCAGGCCTCTCCATCACGAAGGAAAGTATGAGTAAGAACACAGAAGAAGGAAGCAGTCAGAAAATGCACTCGGATGCAAGAAACACTCACCGCTAAGAAGGACGTCCATCTCAGTCATTGTATCGCAGAAACTCTTGGCCCGGCGGCGCAGTCGGGTTGTTTCTTCATAGTTGCGCTTCTCCAAGTCTTCATACTTGGCAATGTGCTCGTCGCGGTCTTTCCGGATCGCTTCTCGGGAAGCAACGGCGTCATCCCTCTCGGCCTGCATCGCTTCTCGGGCGGCTACAACTGCATCTCATTCAGCGCGAAGCCCATCGCCAGCAGCAGTCACGGCGGCCAGGTCGTCCGAATGCCTCTTCGTCAGAGCAACCAGCTCGGGGCGGAGGGTTTGGATGGTCCGAGACAAATCGGCCTCCACCCCTTGCAGTCGGGTCATCTCTTGCTTAGCTGTAGCGAGTGCGGGCCCTTGCTGGCCGAGTTCAGTGGTCAATTCAGCAATGCGGCCCTGTAAGCCATCTACCATGGGAACAGAGACTAGAGGAAGATATAAAGATATTAATGCAAGAGAAATTATCAATCGGAGGGAAGATAGAAGTAATGAAGAAGTTACCTCTCAGCCTGTTGATCTCGGCCGATTGATTGTTGACCTCGAGCTGGGCCTGAGCGAGTGTTCGGAGGCTGGCGGCGTAGGCTTCGAGGAGCTTCTCGAAGACCTTGCGTCGTTCTTCAAGAACGACCTGAGAAGAAGAACAAGATGAACTTTAGATGCACAGTAGCCAAAAGAAGATCCGAATCGATTGCAAACAATCGGCCCGAATCTCGGGGACTACACCCAGTGGGTGCGCTTGCGCGCACCCACCGGAAGCAAAGTCTGCCGATAGGAGGAAGGCAGGAAAGATGAGCAAAGGATATCTAAGACATAAAGATCCGAACCAATTGCAAACAATCGGCCCGAATCTCGGGGACTACACCCAGTGGGTGCGCTTGCGCGCACACACCAGAAGAAAAATCTCCCGATCGGAAGAAAGGCAAGAAAAATAAGCAACAAGCATAAAAGTTCCGAACACTATTGCTAACAATCGGCCCGAATCTCGGGGACTACACCCAGTGGGTGCGCTTGCGCGCACCCACCGGAAGAAAAGTCTCCCGATTTGAAGAAGCCATAAAGGAAAATTGAAGAACTTACCGCGTGATTGCGGTCGAGCAGTTGGAGGTCCTGAGCTATGGCGGTGGCGAAGTCGTTCACCCGATTGTAGGCTGTCGTCAAAGAACCTTGAGAGGAAACCGGGGAGCGGTGTGAAGCATCGGGCTCGGCGCCGACATGTCTGGTGCGAGAGTATTCGTCCCGGAACTGGTCCACTGAGCGCATCAAAATTATTGACGCGGAAGAGGTCGGCTGTGGCGGTGAAGCTTGAGTCGCAGCGGCAGAAGAGGCAACGGTTTAGTCCGGTGGCGCCGACGTCGCCGGAAGGCCGGAGGCATCCGGCTGTGGCTGCAGCGAAATCGGACGAGACGAGGTCGAGGTGGTTGCCACAATTGGTGAGGTGGTCGTCATAATCGGCGAGGTGGTCTTCAGGATGGGCGAGGAGACAGTCGTAAGGGGGCGGAGACTGGGTCGGAGCGGCATGGCGGAGATGGGTGTCGGGACCCGGGGTTAGCGTATGTAATTCCAGTCACGATACAATCACATGGAGAGCCGAGAACCGTACCCACTTGTCTAAGCAGACAAGGCCAAGCACAGAACGTTCTTGGTAAGCATCGAACGTGAGGGGCATCCCATTCAGGCCGGATGATCAACTGAGATGGGTCCTCAACGTCCGCTCACAAGTCTAAATGCTTATGGGTGGTGAATCCCATACTCATAGACAAGTCGCCTCAACCATGTTATCGATTGGATCCTAACTCTTACATAAACTTACTCCAGCCTGATCACTTAGTCGGGGTCTAGGGCGGGCTCGATCATACAACAAAGTGTGCACGTGACAGAGTCACGAGCAATCGCGTCGCGATGCCCCAAGCTGCGCACATCTAAGGGCCACTTGGTGTATAAAAGACCGCCAGCCAGATCACAACTAAGGTCTCGAAAACCCATACTAAGACATGCATGTTATAAACATACACGCAGCACACATGCCTAGTATGAACAGCAGGTATCATCACATAACTCTACAAAGTACTCTTTATTGATATACACATAGAGCATACAAAGATCACATGTCTGTGATCACATTACATCATACAACGGAAGAAAATTAGGTCTGAGTACAGACAAGTTTAACAAATGGCTTAGAGAAGCCTTGTACAACAAACATGCCCTTCCACGAGGGACCAGACTGCTGTCTGGGACTATACTACCAAGGTCAATGTCGAGCTTCACGAAAGTGACTCCATCGGGGTCCGGTTTCTTATCTAAAACATAGAATAAGCAAACGTGAGTACAAAGTCGTACTCAGCAAGACTTACATCAGAACTAAACTACTCATGCTCAAGTATCAAGGTAAATGGAGGTGGGGTTTCATCAAGCAGAAGTGCCAGCTTTGACTTGGCTAATCCTGAACTACGAATACCAGACTTGAGGTAAGAAGCGTACACGAGTCCACTACCAAGTCTCCAACCAAAACACCACTATGGTTACTTCCTCGACTTCCCCACGAGGAGCACACCATAGCACTCACGCTTATCTTGCGAGTTTTATAAGTATCCATTCAAGTTGTCTAATAATCAGGTACAGGTTCCAAGTAGTCCTTAACCGCGGACGCGGCTATTCGAATAGTTTTGTTAACCTTGCAAGGGTTTAAACTACACACATAGGACCATCGATTACCGCCTTTTGCTCGCCACCATTCAAGAGGTGACAGCGAGGATGTTCACCACGACACTTCGGTCACAACCGGTCTATTCCAGGAGTCGACTATCTGAGTTTGCCTCCGCTCGAGAGCCCGGCCGGATCAACGAAACGGACTCAAACAATGTAAGTGACCGAGATGCCACCTCTGGCAGATGGTTTTCCTTCCTCACAGGTGCACTCACATATCTATATGATGCAACCATTTCCTTCGTTCTTTTTCTATGCACATGTCAAATGGAAAGCCCGAACTAATGTGACTCCTGGACGTCGACACGGATCAAGGTACTAGGCCGAGAGGGGTCAGTGAGCCCAATGTGTGGTTGTACTCTTTGTCTTGGATTACCATACAAGAACTCAGTGCTTAAGGCGGTGTTCAACGAGACAACCCACTGTGTACTCCTACACAGCCTCTCATCGTTCACCTTGTATTAGGGTGGATTCACCGACACAGTTTCACTTTCATCAACACCATGTTCACCATCATCCCGACTCACATCAAAAGCAATCTCATGTAACACTAAGCATGCAATAAGCTATAACAGTTGCAGGGGCTTCATGATATCAATCAACTCCTATGTCAGCTAGGATTGTGGTTTGCTTACTACTGTGACAAGATGATAGGTCATGCATCGGACATGGGTTCAACTATGCGGTAGAATCGATACAAAGTGATCTCCTAAACATGCATAAGCGAGACTGAGAGGGAATTGGGATTTTATAGATATGATCAATGGGGTTTGCTTGCCTTGCTGACGAGGTTCGATATCGGGGTCTTCAACGAAGGGGGTGGCCTCCGGTTCCGGTTGCACGTCTATCGAGCAAACAATCAAACAAGGTATAAATTTATTTGCAATGCTCAAACACATGATCAATATTGAAATGGTGATGTTCTTGATCACAATGTGGGTACAATTCCATTTAAAAGAAGTCAAATGCAAAGTCATTTGCAAATGTGCTTCAAATTTGAATTTGAAATAAAGCCATATGGATATTTTGCACTGTTCACCCATTTTAAAATGGTCAAACATGAAAACAGAGCCCATATTCATAAACCTTGGATTTTTCTGATATTTTTAGACATATTATTTGTTATATTTGGAGTTAAAATGAATTAGTTATGAATTTCCAAAGTTTAAATGATTTTCTGGATTTTTCTGGATTACTTTTAAACTGGAAAAAGAATTACTGCGTCATGCTGAGGTCAGGGTGATGTCACAGGGGGGCTGACGGGTGGGGTCGGCTGGTCAGTGACAGAGGGTTTTAAACCGGTTTAGTTAACTAAACCGAGTCATTAGGGGGGGCTAGGGCCCACCAGTCAGTGACCTAAGGGTCAACTGACAGGGGATTAGCCCCTAAGCTAAATGGCCCGCCGGCGCTTAGCCGCCGGTGACCAAACCGCACGGCGGCGCACACGGTTGCCGGCGTCTCCGGCCATGGGAGAGCACGGCGAGACCACCAGCACGCTCCTCGTGCTCGTCCTCGTCTGCTGCTGCCCACGGGGAGGCAAGGAGGTGGCCGGAGCCTCGCCGGCGTCTACATGTCACGGCGGCCGTGGCTCGGGTTTGGTGGCGCAGTGCTGCGGTGGACGGGGAAGAGCTGGGAGAGAGGGGAAACGGGCGCGAGCTCACCCTGGAGCGGATGGCGTTGACGGCTACGGCGGGGATGCACGGTGGACGACGAATTCCGGCGAGAAGCTCCACGGCGGCCGACGGCTTGTCGGTGAAGATGGCGACGTCCTCGGTTCCTCTGGGCTCGAATTAATGGCTCACGGTGATGGAGACGACGGCTGCGGTGACGATGGACATGAACACGCGGCTCCAGGAGCTTGCTGGCCACGCAGGCGCTCGTCGGCGGCGAGACCTAGTTCTCGGCCATGGCGAGTTTTGACGCGAGGAGAGAGGGAGAGTGAGCTGGAGGAGGGGGGAAGGGTTGCGGGGGTTCTGGGGCGTACTCGTGGCGCACCTAGAGGCCAGGGGAGGGTCCAGGGGGGACGTGGCCCTCGCCGGCGTCGGCATGCTCGCCACCGAGCAGCTTGTCGACGCGGCGGGGAAGACGACAAGGCCAGGTGGGCCTGGGCCAAGGGGGGGTTAGTTGGGCCCGAGGCCTGTAGGGGTGGGCTAGCTTTTGTTTTTCTTTTTCTCTGTATTTTTGCTTCTGTTTTCCTTTTCTGTTGTGTGTTTTGCCCCAAAATAAAATAGCAGAGCATTTTGTAAAATCATGAAAACTTTTATGTGGGCTTATAACATATATAGCTAGCCACTCATAAGTTTTGGTGATTTATGAAAATCAAACAATTTGAATTTAAATTCAAATTGGAGTTTAATTGAATTTCCAAGCCCTATTTGGAATATTTGAAAAATCTTGGTGCATGCAGTGGGACCCACTTCACTTTATATGTGATCATGCATATTTATAAGACTTTTCAAAAATACCAGAGGAATTTTTGGAAGAAATTTTTGTCGGGCCATTTGATTTCATTTCTCAGGGCTTTTCTTTTCCCCATTTTTGAATTTCTTTTTTTTGAAATTTTTGCATGATGCAAAGGCACAAACAAACCCTAGCACTTACCCTAGTTGGGGTTCTGACAACTCTCCCCACTCAAAAGAATCTTGTCCCGAGATTCAGAAGTCGTCGGGAGGAAGGTGGGGTACTCGGCACGGAGACGGTCTTCTCTTTCCCACGTAGCTTCTTTCTCGGAGTGACGTGACCATTGAACTTTGAGGAACTTGATCTTATGACGACGAGTGACACACTCTGCGGAATCAAGTATACGAACAGGGTACTCTCGATAAGAAAGGTCATCTTGGAGATCAAGCGTTTCATGGTCGACTTCACGGATGTGGTCCTTGAAGCAACGCCTGAGTTGTGACACATGGAATACATCATGTACTCAGGAAAGGTGCGGAGGTAGTTGAAGTTGGTAGGCAACTTCTCCACGTTTAGCAATAATGCGGAAAGGTCCGATGTAACGTGGGGCCAACTTACCTTTGATACCGAATCTTTGGGTTCCCTTCAGAGGAGTAACCCGAAGGTAAGCCTTCTCATCCAGATTGTAGCTCTCCTCTCTATGATGACGATCATAGTAGCTCTTTTGACGAGACTGGGCGGCTTTCAAACGATCACGAACAATGCGAACTTGCTCTTCTGCTTCCTTGATCATATCCGGTCCAAAGAGTTGTCTTTCACCGGTTTCTGACCAGTTTAAGGGTGTTCGACATCGTCGTCCATATAGGAGTTCAAAAGGAGCCATGTTCAGACTAGATTGAAAACTATTGTTATAAGCAAATTCGGCGAATGGAAGAGATTTCTCCCAATTCTTTCCGAATGAGATAACACAAGCTCTGAGCATGTCTTCAAGAATTTGGTTAACCCTTTCAACTTGACCGCTAGACTGAGGATGGAAAGCCGTACTAAAGGAGAGATGAGTTCCCATAGCATGTTGGAAGCTTCCCCAGAATCTAGAGGTGAAAAGGCTACCACGATCAGAATTGATCACCAAAGGAACACCGTGAAGAGACACAATTCTAGAGATGTACAAGTCCGCTAACTGGCTAGCAGTTATAGACTGACGAACTGGAAGGAAGTGAGCAACTTTGGAAAGTCTATCAATGACCACGAAGATGGCATCGTTTCCTTTCTGGGTTTTTGGAAAGCCGGTGATGAAGTCCATACCGACTTTGTCCCATTTCCACTCTGGAATAGGCAAAGGTTGAAGTGTACCAGCAGGTCTTTGGTGTTCTGCCTTAATGCGACGACAAACATCACATTCAGCAACAAATCGAGCAATGTCTCTCTTCATCCTGGTCCACCAAAATCTCTGGCGTAGATCTCGGTACATTTTTGTGCTACCGGGATGAATCGAGAGGGGTGTGTCATGGGCTTCTTTGAGGATGAGTTGCCGTAGATCCTTATTCTTAGGTACTACCAAACGATTTTCAAAGAATACCGTTCCTTTACTATCTGTGGAGAAACATTTAGCAACTCCGCTAGCAATGTTCTCCTTGATCCGGCGTACACCTCGTGCACGTCTTTGAGCAACTATACTCTGATCCTCAAGGGTTGGTTTCGCCACCAAGTTGAAAAGAGATCCACGAGGAACAATCTCGAGATTGAGCTTTCGAAATTCCTCATGAAGAAGTGGTTGATACTGTTGTAACATGAGGTTGTTACAATACGACTTACGACTTAGTGCATCAGCCATGACATTGGCCTTGCCTGGTGTGTAAGAAATTCCTAAGTCATAATCTTTTATCAACTCTATCCAACGTCTTTGCCTGAGATTAAGATCTGGCTGGGTGAAAATATATTTGAGGCTTTGATGGTCGGAATAGATCTCACAACGATTACCAAGTAGGTAATGTCGCCAAGTCTTCAGGGCATGAACTACGGCAGCGAGTTCAAGATCATGGGTAGGATAGTTCTCTTCATGTGGACGCAACTGGCGTGAAGCGTAAGCTACCACATGTCGATCTTGCATAAGTATGCATCCTAACCCTTGCCGTGAAGCATCACAATAGATTTCGAAATCCCTTTTGATGTCTGGAGGTGCAAGTACGGGTGCAGAAGTCAACCTTCTTCTTAGCTCTTGAAAGCTTTCCTCTGTAGGGGAACGCAACAGAAAACAAAAAATTCCGCACCACGAACACGCCCAGGACCACTATGGAGACTGCATACAAGGTTTTGATCTGATCGTTACCGACTCGTAGCGCAGCGGAAGTAGAGTCGATGTAGATCGTCGGTGCAGATCCCCGCAGCTAGGATTTACAACCTCCCAACCGCGAGGATGTTCTCCCTCGTCTGCTCCTCGAACAGCGCTCCAGGAGGCGGTCGGACAGTCCCTCGGACGGTGTCACGGACAGCCCTTCGGGAGGCCCCTCGAAACTCGATCGGTAACTCGGACAGCCCTTCGGGAGGACCCTTGAAACTCGAACGATAATTTGGACAGCCCTTCGGGCAAAAGATCGAAACTACGACCTCTCTACAGGGTTGCACACATACGGTGTCAGCTATCCGACAGGGCTTCGCCGTCCAGAACTAGTTCCTGCCGGAACCTAGACAGCCTTTCGGCTCTACGAAACTATTTCGCTGGGAGGGAGAGAGAAAGCCAGATCATGCATGGCATTTGTATAGAACTCAAGGGAGAGCTTGGATCAAGGATATGGGGCTGCCCTCACACCTCTATTTATAGGAAACCCAAGGGGGCTTTCTTGGCTCCCAAGTCCTTCTAGAAGGCTTTCCAAAAATATCTCAAGTAGTACTTTTTACTATTCATGACACCACTTTTTCGCGTCCGAAAAATCCGAAAATATTTCTGTGGGTCTTAGAATAATTCCAACACCCACTAAAAAGATTTTGGGCGCGTTCCGAAACAATTCCGGATTAGTGATTTTCATCTGCGAAAAGCAACCTAAGAATTTCCGGCAGCTCCGGAACATTTCCGGCAGCTCCGAAATATTTCCGAAAAAAATATTTTATTCTTTTCTCCAGAAAAATTCCAGAAGTTACCAGAACAATTCTGGCACCCTCCAAAAGTACCAGGTGCTTACCGAAACCTTTTCGGCTTAGTGGTTCACTCCGAAACAACTTTTCGGTTTTACCGAAACTATTCCGGTGTTCTCTCTCCAGAACTTTTCCGTTTTCTCCGAAACCTTTTCGGTGACTTTCTCTTAGACTCCCTGTCTAGTATTCAGCAGATAGATGACCCTTAAGCGTGTGACCCTATAGGTTCGGTGAAGTATAGACATGACCCGGAACACTTTCCGATCAATGATCAACATCGGAGCCGTGGACACCCATATTGACCCCTATACCCACACGAATAAATATTCGAGTGAACCTCCAGTTGCCGTGTGCTATTCCTGTTGCTTCGCGATATGTTACAAACACCCGAGGTGAGACTTATCGGCATCCCCGTGAATCAACAACTTGTCCACTATGCCAGTTACCTCGTTTCCGGTATTGTTCTCTTTTCTCGTTCCCGTGTTCCGGCATCCCTGTGATCAAATCACACTGTGTCTGGCCAGACGATGGTGGATACTGTAACACCGAGAGGGCCCGAAGAATATCTCTCCATCGACGGAGGAGCAAATCCCAATCTTGAGCTACCTAGTTCCTGGTCATACTTTTCCGTGAACCCGTAAGCCGCCGTAATAGCCACCCTTTTACAGATGACGTTTAACAAACCCCAAAGTTCACGAAGCAAGTACGAAGGAACTCGATACTCTCATGGTCTAGGGAATTATGCAAACGCTCAACTTTCTCTGTGTTATAATCCATTAACTGGTGACGAATGTATCTCATAGCATAACATCAAACTGGGTCGATTCAACACAAATGTTCTTCTAACATTGTGCCCTCAAAATTGCCGGCATAGTCATGCCCATGATCAGGAAAACAGAACCATCATGCAACACTTGAGCTAGTCTTAGAGGCGAGACTAGGAATATATATATTTTATCCGTTTATTATTCCACACGTGCATATGAGTCTTCCTCCGAGCCTCGTGGTTATTGCAGACTCGAGAACCATAGCAGTTATAGCATGGAATATAAACATAATTAGGAACATGGGGATAAATAATAACATTTATTATTGCCTCTAGGGCATATCTCCTACAGACTCCCACTTGCACTAGAGTCAATAATCTAGTCAATGCTAATGCACTTTACACCTACGGCATACTGGTGTAAAATATGCTTCACATGTGGTATAGCTTGATGTCCAACGGATCTGACAACTTCAACTCCGTGTGTATCTTTGCATATCCTCGCGTTTTCACGCTTTCACAAAATTCATATTTTGTGTGGACTTGGCTTTGTATATATGTGAATCACTGGTCGAACCTTGATTCCTCAGACTGAGCTATGGAGCAACTATCTTCAATAGTGTTCCATTGACCAAAGCCATCTTGGAACCATACTAAGTTCATGAATGAACTATATGATTCAACATCTTCTTTGTCGCTTCTAAAGCGTCATCATACTCAGCCTTTGTTATAGAATTTGCCACAGTAACCTGTTTGGAACAATTCCAACTTACTGTGCCACCATATCGTGTATCACACAAAAACCCTTAACTTAGATCGAAAATCGCATGGAGCATTGATGAAGACTATATTGATGTAATTACTTACAACAAGCACTTCATAATCTCTTCTTGCGAGAAAACATGTCATCAGTTCTACTTTAGTACTCAATGACATTTTTCACTTTTGTCCCATGATCAGTACTTTGATCACTTTGGTATCTATACTCGCAACAACTTGGGAGTACTGGACATATCTGGTTGTTTTATATACCATGGAATACATGATTAATCCAAACACAAAGGTGTATGGAATATACATCATGTATTTTGATCATCAGTGTTTTAGGACACCGAGTCTTGCAAAAACTCTTTCCATGTGACTTCGTCAAGAATCACTCCTTGGCGTTTTTAACGCTAAACTGTTTTAGCATCTTGTCAATATGTATTTTGGCTTAGCCCTATTAGGAAATTATATCTCGCAGATAATTATGCCTAATATCAAGACTACTTAGCCCAAGCACTTCGTCGAAAACCTATTTTCAATGAAGTCTTAATTTGTGTCAAGAAATTTATATTATTTCCAATTAACAATGTGTCAAGCACACACAAGGTTTTTAGAAATATTATTATGCTCCCACTTACTTTCTTGCAATCACAAGCATCTTCGTTATCCATTGATGAAATCAAACTCTTTTGACTATTTCATCAAAAACGAAGATTCCAACTCCATTATGCTCTCTTTTGTCCATCGCAGGAACTCTGAAGTTTGCATACTTACTAGCATCCTCTGGACTGACAATATACCTTGGACTGTATCTCCAAGGCAGTATTTCCATCTCATGGAAATCCTTTTGGCATCCATGTTTCATATCTCATGAATGAAATACGTATTAATTGCTAGTTTAACCCGAACCGACTTTAAGCATCGCTACGGAGAGACAATCTCGCCGTAGTTAATTCCTTGAAATTTTTATAAGAAACAAGTCGAGCTTTATGGATAAAACATTTTTATCCGTATCAGTTTATAGTTCCATTAATATTCGTTAGACTCTAAGTCTTCCGAATGGTCCATCAAGATACAATCTTGAATTACGTATATGGAAACTATCTCGGATTTGTATTGGCATTTAGCCAATTCCGGAGTCAGGGCCCATCATCGCTTCCTTGATTATCGTAGGTATGCTGTTGTCTAACAACAATATCTCGTTTGCGCACCTGAGAGGTTTGCACGAGTTTTGCCTACGTGGCTCAGTTGCAAGTTTGACCGAAGTCCATACATGTCATGTAGAGGCTTCCGTATCAGTTGCAGTACGAAACTCTGGAATCACTTCCAAGGTTCCTTTCCTTTGATCTGATGACGAAGATACTGTTATCTCGTCGAGTTGCACTGTCCTCCCACTCACCTTTTTTCAAGAACCATTCTCTTTAAAAGCATACCATTCTTTGTGGCAAAACCTTTTGCCTCGGTATAGTGGTGGAGGAATTCCCAATAATTTGGGATAACCTACAAAGTAGCACTTGTCTGATTTGGAATAGGTTTGTAAACAGTTTACACAATCCCCATATTCCAAATGTTAAGAAAAGATAAAACATGGTTGGGCGTACCATACCATGGCGTCATTTCAACAGACCTGATGGCGCTCCTTTCAGTGTAAAAGCCGCAGTCTCTAAAGCATTACATTAAAAGGGATAATGGCAAATTGATTTATGTCATCTTTGATCTTACCATGTCATAAATGGTTTGATTACATCTTCAAGGACATTCCACTTGCAGTGGTGTTCCGGGAGGTGCAAGTTATGAAAACTCTTTTCACAACTCATCAAACATTGGCTAAACTTGTAACTCAAAAATTCCTTTCTGCAATCGAATTGTAGAAACATAATTTTCTTGTCACAATAACTTTCACTTCATTTTTGAAAACCTTTCGAATGATTTCAAAAGATCCAGACTTACGTCTTATCAAGTAAATATCCATATATCTACTTGAGTCTTTTCTGAAGATAGATAAATCCACTACTAACAACATTTATCGGACTACACACATCAAATGTATGATCACCAATAAGTTTGTTGTTCGTTCCTCATGGCCTGTGAACGGCATTTCAGTCACTTGACCTTTCGGACGAAGGTTGCAAGTGTCAGATGATTCATAATCAAATGACTTTAAAATCCATCATTATGGAATTTCTCCATGCGGGTTTCTCCAATGTGACCAAATGCAGTGCCACACATATGTGGTATTCTTTTAGTCTTTCGACATTTAGCGTCATTGTTATGGATGTATCATATTACCATCAATATTCGTAACATACATCGCATCCCCGATGGAAGCATGGCCCTTTATGTTATTCATAATACTGAACAACAATTGTTCTTTTATGAACAACCTTCTTGCAACATACTTTATGCAATGGGCTAGAGTGTATAAAACTCTAAAACGAATTATGAAAATAAATACAGATGGTGATACACCGATGGAAGGTATAGTAACTTTTACTATGTTCCCAGCGCGTATCTAAACCTCATTACTGGCAAGTCTTTTAGGCCGTTGTAGTTCTTACATCGAGTTTCAACAAAATGCAATCGAGTGGGTATCTTTGTGATTTAACTCACAATACCCAAGAATTAGTGATTAACATGTTTAACCATAATTCCCAAGAACTATATTTTTGACCAGCCTTCTATACATCAAAAACTTGTATGACATTCATACATGAGCTGGATATTCCAGTCTTCTTTCCTTTTTGCCTTTATACTTCTAACAGTTTAACTTTCAATATTTCTCCTACTCTCAGAAGAAGCACCCAACTTTAAGAGCGGCGTTAGCCCCGGACTTCCTAGGCGTGTGAGTCACACTAACACCCTTTGGACATTTCCTTTCTCTTTAAGTTGTTTGTTTTATTCACCTTCATCATCTGACAGGCGTTCTTCTGGATCCCTCTCCCATCAGTCAAATGCCCAGTAAACACTTTACTAATACTTTGCAAACAAATATTGCTTTGGATATCTCATATCTTTTAGCCTTTGTCTGTATCTGAAAACAATTTTCAGTTCCATGAATATTACATAACTATCCCAAACTTGTGAAGTTCGGGTCTTATGGAAGCAAACGTATTGCACTTGACCACAATGGAATTCTAGCTTTTGGATCGAAGGACGAGAGTCACATCATCCATAGCATTAGCGGGAGGACACCGAAAGCATGCGATAGGACAAAATCCTTCTCGGCACTCTTGAGGACAATCCTCGCATTACGTTACCAACCGTAAAGTTTTAACCAGATATTTAACAGCTTATTCAATTTTAATAGGGAAGGTGGAAACGCGAGCCATTATTCTACAACTATTAGCAAATTATACTTAGACAGTGTTCATAATTAATTGCACTCAGAATTAAACAAGTTAATTCTAAAATGCACTCCCACTCAAATCAATATCTCTCAAAATTGATTATGAGTGATTCAAGATCCAAATATCAATACAACGCCATAGAATCATCATCTCATGACGAGGATTTTGATTTGGTAGGCCAACTTGCCGATCACATCTCTATGTGACTCTTGTTCATCTTTCGATGCGTGTGTTCCGAGCTCAGGACGATCCTGCCATGAACGTCAAGACAACCAAGTGATCTTGCTGCGAGGTCTGACCTCACCCGCCTTACATTTCTCCAATCGTTCGTACCCATGCATCCATGGCGCACCCCGAAAGGATAGATGCTGTGACGGTGCTACATTTGGGAGAACACTAACTACTTGATATTTTAAGTGAGAGATCACCCTAATAAAAAGCGACTACCGCGCAATCAAGAAGGGTGCAACTTAAGGGATAAACATCTCAGGTAATTCATAATTGCATGATATGGTATAGCCCCTTCTGACGGAGAAGTCAAGTATTTCTTCGTCTTTGGCATTTGCGTCGGAGTTCACCTTCGCGAAGTTTGCCACCACCTTGTCGATGCACCAAATAATATTGCTATCTCTATAGCTAATAAAATAAGTGCATTACATAAGGTTGACTCGCAGGTCATTAAAGTGACAATCATATGGCTCCAGCCATCATGCCGAATCATGACACGCAGGTCATGTTAATAAATTTACATTATATAGTCATCTCATACATAATCAAATTAATATGAGCTTTGCTATACCACATCACATGCACATCCTGCAAAACCAAGTTAGACGCCTCTAATCGGTTTATGCAAAATTTTATTTTACGTGGCTTCTAAGGTTTTGACTTAAACCGCAGCTACCAACGTTTATCATCAAGCATGATTATTCAAGTCGCTAGATTAACTTTGCGGGGTGTATGAAACACGAGATAATAAAATCTCGAGCCCCATACTGAACTTCGTCATACGCGTGATCCCCGTGCAGATCATATCTGCATTGCCCTTTAGTCTGCAGAATTTCTTCTTTCTCTAACTATGGTGGAATTCAACGAACTGTTAGCACTTCTTTGATCAATCAGGATCGCAGATTGCCAGAACTTTGAAACTCCACCATACTGTTATTGAGATCAGAAATACACAAATTCCAGGGAAGCAACAAGAACATCGGGTAACAGATTTCATCTGCCACCCGCATAAAAAAATTTCAGCAATAGATCTGATCTACTCCAAAATTATATTATGCAATACCCATACATCTCTATGTATTCTAGATCGCAACATGCATCTACGCATAGCACGGCTCTGATGCCACTGTAGGGGAACGCAACAGAAAACAAAAAATTCCGCACCACGAACACGCCCAGGACCACTATGGAGACTGCATACAAGGTTTTGATCTGATCGTTACCGACTCGTAGCGCAGCGGAAGTAGAGTCGATGTAGATCGTCGGTGCAGATCCCCGCAGCTAGGATTTACAACCTCCCAACCGCGAGGATGTTCTCCCTCGTCTGCTCCTCGAACAGCGCTCCAGGAGGCGGTCGGACAGTCCCTCGGACGGTGTCACGGACAGCCCTTCGGGAGGCCCCTCGAAACTCGATCGGTAACTCGGACAGCCCTTCGGGAGGACCCTTGAAACTCGAACGATAATTTGGACAGCCCTTCGGGCAAAAGATCGAAACTACGACCTCTCTACAGGGTTGCACACATACGGTGTCAGCTATCCGACAGGGCTTCGCCGTCCAGAACTAGTTCCTGCCGGAACCTAGACAGCCTTTCGGCTCTACGAAACTATTTCGCTGGGAGGGAGAGAGAAAGCCAGATCATGCATGGCATTTGTATAGAACTCAAGGGAGAGCTTGGATCAAGGATATGGGGCTGCCCTCACACCTCTATTTATAGGAAACCCAAGGGGGCTTTCTTGGCTCCCAAGTCCTTCTAGAAGGCTTTCCAAAAATATCTCAAGTAGTACTTTTTACTATTCATGACACCACTTTTTCGCGTCCGAAAAATCCGAAAATATTTCTGTGGGTCTTAGAATAATTCCAACACCCACTAAAAAGATTTTGGGCGCGTTCCGAAACAATTCCGGATTAGTGATTTTCATCTGCGAAAAGCAACCTAAGAATTTCCGGCAGCTCCGGAACATTTCCGGCAGCTCCGAAATATTTCCGAAAAAAATATTTTATTCTTTTCTCCAGAAAAATTCCAGAAGTTACCAGAACAATTCTGGCACCCTCCAAAAGTACCAGGTGCTTACCGAAACCTTTTCGGCTTAGTGGTTCACTCCGAAACAACTTTTCGGTTTTACCGAAACTATTCCGGTGTTCTCTCTCCAGAACTTTTCCGTTTTCTCCGAAACCTTTTCGGTGACTTTCTCTTAGACTCCCTGTCTAGTATTCAGCAGATAGATGACCCTTAAGCGTGTGACCCTATAGGTTCGGTGAAGTATAGACATGACCCGGAACACTTTCCGATCAATGATCAACATCGGAGCCGTGGACACCCATATTGACCCCTATACCCACACGAATAAATATTCGAGTGAACCTCCAGTTGCCGTGTGCTATTCCTGTTGCTTCGCGATATGTTACAAACACCCGAGGTGAGACTTATCGGCATCCCCGTGAATCAACAACTTGTCCACTATGCCAGTTACCTCGTTTCCGGTATTGTTCTCTTTTCTCGTTCCCGTGTTCCGGCATCCCTGTGATCAAATCACACTGTGTCTGGCCAGACGATGGTGGATACTGTAACACCGAGAGGGCCCGAAGAATATCTCTCCATCGACGGAGGAGCAAATCCCAATCTTGAGCTACCTAGTTCCTGGTCATACTTTTCCGTGAACCCGTAAGCCGCCGTAATAGCCACCCTTTTACAGATGACGTTTAACAAACCCCAAAGTTCACGAAGCAAGTACGAAGGAACTCGATACTCTCATGGTCTAGGGAATTATGCAAACGCTCAACTTTCTCTGTGTTATAATCCATTAACTGGTGACGAATGTATCTCATAGCATAACATCAAACTGGGTCGATTCAACACAAATGTTCTTCTAACATTGTGCCCTCAAAATTGCCGGCATAGTCATGCCCATGATCAGGAAAACAGAACCATCATGCAACACTTGAGCTAGTCTTAGAGGCGAGACTAGGAATATATATATTTTATCCGTTTATTATTCCACACGTGCATATGAGTCTTCCTCCGAGCCTCGTGGTTATTGCAGACTCGAGAACCATAGCAGTTATAGCATGGAATATAAACATAATTAGGAACATGGGGATAAATAATAACATTTATTATTGCCTCTAGGGCATATCTCCTACAGACTCGCACTTGGGAGTCCATTCGAATTTCTTCTCTTTCTTGAGGAGTTCAGTAAGAGGCTTTGCAACTTTAGAAAAGTTCTCGACGAAGCGGCGACAATAGCTTGCTAGGCCAAGAAAACTTCTAACTTGCTTAACCGATTCAGGTGGAGTCCAGTCAAGGACGGCCTGAACTCTCTCGGGATTGACTGCAACACCTTTCGCAGAAATCACTTGGCCTAAGTAGGTCACTTCTGGTAGCCAAAATTCACACTTGGAGAACTTGGCATAAAGGCGGTGCTCTCTAAGTTTCATCAATACCAACCTAAGATGTTCTGCGTGCTCTTCTTCGTTCTTCGAGTAGATGAGAATGTCATCAAGATAAACCACAACAAATTTATCTAAGTACTCCATGAAGATCGAATTCATTAAGCGCGAGAATGTGGCGGGGGCATTGGTTAAACCAAAGGACATGACGGTATACTCGTAAAGACCATAACGAGTAGTGAAAGCCGTTTTGGGAATGTCCTCATTTCGGATTTTGATTTGATGATAGCCTAATCTCAAATCCATCTTGGAGAAGACAGAGGATCCTGCAAGTTGATCATAAAGATCATTGATCCTGGGCAGTGGGTACTTGTTCTTTATCGTCGCTAGATTTAGCGGGCGATAGTCTACGCACATCCTTTCTGTTCCATCTTTCTTCGTTACGAACAGAACGGGGCAACCCCATGGCGATGAGCTAGGGCGGATGAAGCCTTTTGCCAACGAAGCATCAAGTTGGGTTTTTAGCTCAGCTAACTCATGTGGGGCCATTCTATATGGGCGTCTGGAAATTGGGGCTGTGCCTGGTATAAGATCCACTATGAATTCTACACACCTGTCGGGTGGCATTCCCGGCAGCTCTTCAGGAAAGACATCGGAGAAGTCACAAACCACCGGAATATCTTCAAGATCTGGAAGTGGAAGCACATTCAAAGTATGCACCTGGATTCTAGAGCTGGGTGATGTGTAGTCAATGGTCTGGCCTGAAGAATGGGTGAGTTTAACTGACTTGGCTTTACAATCAAGGAAAGCATTCTGCCTTGATAACCAATCCATTCCTAGGATGACATCAATGTCCGAAGACTTGAGGGCTATAAGTGAAGCAAGGAATACTAAACCCTCAATTGCAATTTGATTGCTATGGCTTACTCTATTAGTTTGCCACTTTGAACCAGGAGTTTGAATGACCATTGGAGAAAACATTTCTTCAAAAGGAAACTCATGACGAAGTGCATAACTCTCCCACATGAATGAATGAGAAGCTCCTGGATCGAAAAGAACGGAGGCGGGGACATGATTGACTGGGAGTGTGCCAAGAATGACGTCAGAAGCAGCAGTGGTTTCCTCAATTGAGATTTGGTTCACATAACCACTACTTGTGACTGAAAGCTTTGCTGGGATGGCTTTGGTGGTTGATTTCTTTGAAGGCTTATGACTAGGTCAACGGGGTGCCACAAACACTGTAGGGCATTGTCGGAAGTGATGGCCTGTCAGACCACACGTGAAACACACCCTGCCTGAATTGTTGGGAGTGGGATTGCTTGGTTGCACACCATCATTCCGGGGTGGAACAATGTGTTGAGGTGGATGGCGTATATTTGGTGGTGGCCTCTGGAGAAGGTTTTGAGGTATGGCTCTGGTTGGAATCCAAATTCGGCATTTCTGAGGGGCCGAACCTGAAGAAGAAGCAAGCTCAAGAGCATGCTTGCGAGACTCTTCGAAAATTTCATTGCCATGCTCAGCTCTGAAGGATCTGTTGACTAAATCGTCAAAGGTGGCAAATTCGATGAGGTTGAGATCATGACGAAGGATAGGGCTAAGTCCCTTACGGAACCTTGCCTGCTTTCTGGCATCGGTGGTTATCTCATCTTGGGCATACCGAGCAAGACGGTTGAATTCTCTCACATACTCATGCATGGACATCTTTCCTTGAGTCAGATTGCAGAACTCTTCCTTCTTGTGCTCCATTAACTCATCCAAAATGTGGTACCCGCGAAAGGCAACACAGAACTCCTGCCAAGTCACTACGTGACCATCTGGCTGCATAGCAATATAGTTCTCCCACCATTGAAGAGCAGCACCTTCCAAGAAGTATACCGCGAAAATAACTCGGTCATCGGGAGCAACATGTGCAGTATCAAGCTTACGCTCGATGGAACGGAGCCAATCATCAGCTTCAAGGGGCTCAGAAGAACATCGGAATACCGGTGGCTTGAGGAGGATGAAGTCCTGAATGCTCACAACCACATTACGATGACGTGAGGTATTCTGCTCGATGAGCTCCAAAAGGCGTGTTTGATCACGTTGATTCTTCTCAGCTTCCATCATGATTTCCGCCACAGAAGGCGGTGGTAGAGGTTCATCATCATTTCGGTTTCGAACACGGTCTCGATTCCGACGAACAGCACTACGAGTTCCAACTGACATCCTGTGTGATAAAAATCAACAATCAGAACAGGTTGAATGATGGATTCAAGGATAACAAGACATGATGAAGGCGGAAAATATTGTAATGCGAAGGCAAAGATTCATAGAAACACGGGATAAATCCGGCAGCATAACGGCTACACCGGGATGGAAAACAAGACAACCTCGAGGAGATTGGACAGAACTTCCTCAAGGAACTCAAAACACGGAGACTCTTGACGCGGAAGAGGTCGGCTGTGGCGGTGAAGCTTGAGTCGCAGCGGCAGAAGAGGCAACGGTTTAGTCTGGTGGCGCCGACGTCGCCGGAAGGCCGGAGGCATCCGGCTGTGGCTGCAGCGAAATCGGACGAGACGAGGTCGAGGTGGTTGCCACAATTGGTGAGGTGGTCGTCATAATCGGCGAGGTGGTCTTCAGGATGGGCGAGGAGACAGTCGTAAGGGGGCGGAGACTGGGTCGGAGCGGCGTGGCGGAGATGGGTGTCGGGACCCGGGGTTAGCGTATGTAATTCCAGTCACGATACAATCACATGGAGAGCCGAGAACCGTACCCACTTGTCTAAGCAGACAAGGCCAAGCACAGAACGTTCTCGGTAAGCATCGAACGTGAGGGGCATCCCATTCAGGCCGGATGATCAACTGAGATGGGTCCTCAACGTCCGCTCACAAGTCTAAATGCTTATGGGTGGTGAATCCCATACTCATAGACAAGTCGCCTCAACCATGTTATCGATTGGATCCTAACTCTTACATAAACTTACTCCAGCCTGATCACTTAGTCGGGGTCTAGGGCGGGCTCGATCATACAACAAAGTGTGCACGTGACAGAGTCACGAGCAATCGCGTCGCGATGCCCCAAGCTGCGCACATCTAAGGGCCACTTGGTGTATAAAAGACCGCCAGCCAGATCACAACTAAGGTCTCGAAAACCCATACTAAGACATGCATGTTATAAACATACACGCAGCACACATGCCTAGTATGAACAGCAGGTATCATCACATAACTCTACAAAGTACTCTTTATTGATATACACATAGAGCATACAAAGATCACATGTCTGTGATCACATTACATCATACAACAGAAGAAAATTAGGTCTGAGTACAGACAAGTTTAACAAATGTCTTAGAGAAGCCTTGTACAACAAACATGCCCTTCCACGAGGGACCAGACTGCTGTCTGGGACTATACTACCAAGGTCAACGTCGAGCTTCACGAAAGTGACTCCATCGGGGTCCGGTTTCTTATCTAAAATATAGAATAAGCAAACGTGAGTACAAAGTCGTACTCAGCAAGACTTACATCAGAACTAAACTACTCATGCTCAAGTATCAAGGTAAATGGAGGTGGGGTTTCATCAAGCAGAAGTGCCAGCTTTGACTTGGCTAATCCTGAACTACGAATACCAGACTTGAGGTAAGAAGCGTACACGAGTCCACTACCAAGTCTCCAACCAAAACACCACTATGGTTACTTCCTCGACTTCCCCACGAGGAGCACACCATAGCACTCACGCTTATCTTGCGAGTTTTATAAGTATCCATTCAAGTTGTCTAATAATCAGGTACAGGTTCCAAGTAGTCCTTAACCGCGGACGCGGCTATTCGAATAGTTTTGTTAACCTTGCAAGGGTTTAAACTACACACATAGGACCATCGATTACCGCCTTTTGCTCGCCACCATTCAAGAGGTGACAGCGAGGATGTTCACCACGACACTTCGGTCACAACCGGTCTATTCCAGGAGTCGACTATCTGAGTTTGCCTCCGCTCGAGAGCCCGGCCGGATCAACGAAACGGACTCAAACAATGTAAGTGACCGAGATGCCACCTCTGGCAGATGGTTTTCCTTCCTCACAGGTGCACTCACATATCTATATGATGCAACCATTTCCTTCGTTCTTTTTCTATGCACATGTCAAATGGAAAGCCCGAACTAATGTGACTCCTGGACGTCGACACGGATCAAGGTACTAGGCCGAGAGGGGTCAGTGAGCCCAATGTGTGGTTGTACTCTTTGTCTTGGATTACCATACAAGAACTCAGTGCTTAAGGCGGTGTTCAACGAGACAACCCACTGTGTACTCCTACACAGCCTCTCATCGTTCACCTTGTATTAGGGTGGATTCACCGACACAGTTTCACTTTCATCAACACCATGTTCACCATCATCCCGACTCACATCAAAAGCAATCTCATGTAACACTAAGCATGCAATAAGCTATAACAGTTGCAGGGGCTTCATGATATCAATCAACTCCTATGTCAGCTAGGATTGTGGTTTGCTTACTACTGTGACAAGATGATAGGTCATGCATCGGACATGGGTTCAACTATGCGGTAGAATCGATACAAAGTGATCTCCTAAACATGCATAAGCGAGACTGAGAGGGAATTGGGATTTTATAGATATGATCAATGGGGTTTGCTTGCCTTGCTGACGAGGTTCGATATCGGGGTCTTCAACGAAGGGGGTGGCCTCCGGTTCCGGTTGCACGTCTATCGAGCAAACAATCAAACAAGGTATAAATTTATTTGCAATGCTCAAACACATGATCAATATTGAAATGGTGATGTTCTTGATCACAATGTGGGTACAATTCCATTTAAAAGAAGTCAAATGCAAAGTCATTTGCAAATGTGCTTCAAATTTGAATTTGAAATAAAGCCATATGGATATTTTGCACTGTTCACCCATTTTAAAATGGTCAAACATGAAAACAGAGCCCATATTCATAAACCTTGGATTTTTCTGATATTTTTAGACATATTATTTGTTATATTTGGAGTTAAAATGAATTAGTTATGAATTTCCAAAGTTTAAATGATTTTCTGGATTTTTCTGGATTACTTTTAAACTGGAAAAAGAATTACTGCGTCATGCTGAGGTCAGGGTGATGTCACAGGGGGGCTGACGGGTGGGGTCGGCTGGTCAGTGACAGAGGGTTTTAAACCGGTTTAGTTAACTAAACCGAGTCATTAGGGGGGGCTAGGGCCCACCAGTCAGTGACCTAAGGGTCAACTGACAGGGGATTAGCCCCTAAGCTAAATGGCCCGCCGGCGCTTAGCCGCCGGTGACCAAACCGCACGGCGGCGCACACGGTTGCCGGCGTCTCCGGCCATGGGAGAGCACGGCGAGACCACCAGCACGCTCCTCGTGCTCGTCCTCGTCTGCTGCTGCCCACGGGGAGGCAAGGAGGTGGCCGGAGCCTCGCCGGCGTCTACATGTCACGGCGGCCGTGGCTCGGGTTTGGTGGCGCAGTGCTGCGGTGGACGGGGAAGAGCTGGGAGAGAGGGGAAACGGGCGCGAGCTCACCCTGGAGCGGATGGCGTTGACGGCTACGGCGGGGATGCACGGTGGACGACGAATTCCGGCGAGAAGCTCCACGGCGGCCGACGGCTTGTCGGTGAATATGGCGACGTCCTCGGTTCCTCTGGGCTCGAATTAATGGCTCACGGTGATGGAGACGACGGCTGCGGTGACGATGGACATGAACACGCGGCTCCAGGAGCTTGCTGGCCACGCAGGCGCTCGTCGGCGGCGAGACCTAGTTCTCGGCCATGGCGAGTTTTGACGCGAGGAGAGAGGGAGAGTGAGCTGGAGGAGGGGGGAAGGGTTGCGGGGGTTCTGGGGCGTACTCGTGGCGCACCTAGAGGCCAGGGGAGGGTCCAGGGGGGACGTGGCCCTCGCCGGCGTCGGCATGCTCGCCACCGAGCAGCTTGTCGACGCGGCGGGGAAGACGACAAGGCCAGGTGGGCCTGGGCCATGGGGGGGTTAGTTGGGCCCGAGGCCTGTAGGGGTGGGCTAGCTTTTGTTTTTCTTTTTCTCTGTATTTTTGCTTCTGTTTTCCTTTTCTGTTGTGTGTTTTGCCCCAAAATAAAATAGCAGAGCATTTTGTAAAATCATGAAAACTTTTATGTGGGCTTATAACATATATAGCTAGCCACTCATAAGTTTTGGTGATTTATGAAAATCAAACAATTTGAATTTAAATTCAAATTGGAGTTTAATTGAATTTCCAAGCCCTATTTGGAATATTTGAAAAATCTTGGTGCATGCAGTGGGACCCACTTCACTTTATATGTGATCATGCATATTTATAAGACTTTTCAAAAATACCAGAGGATTTTTTGGAAGAAATTTTTGTCTGGCCATTTGATTTAATTTCTCAGGGCTTTTCTTTTCCCCATTTTTGAATTTCTTTTTTTTGAAATTTTTGCATGATGCAAAGGCACAAACAAACCCTAGCACATACCCTAGTTGGGGTTCTGACAATGGCGCAATCGGATCGACCGGTTGCGCTCCTTGGCCACCAGTAACTCCCTGGTCGGCCGTGCTCTTGGAGGTCTTGGAGGCAGTGGTGGAAGCGGTAGTTTTCTTGGCAGTCTCGAGGCGGGCTTTTTTGGCGGCGCGCTCGGCATCCTTGGAGGTACGATGTGGAGCCGGTTGCCGTTTGCGGACCGCAGCAGTAGACGCGGCGGGGGCAATGATTGCGCCGACATGGGCAGTAATGTCGGCATCGACGTCATCAAGACCAATCGGCTCCCTGAAAGAAGAAATAAGAGGTGAATCAGTACAAGAGAAGGCAATGAGGTTCAAAGTGTGAAGATAAAGGCATACCCAACTGTCCTCGGCGCGCCCGTGGGCATCCGACATCTCAGCTGGGCGACATTCAGAGGGGCATCTCCTAGCACAGGTCCGCCCCTGGACCTGCCGAGAGGAGATTGACCAGTCGGCACTCGAGTGGCCGCGGCCTGAGGCTGTTTGCCTTTGGGAGCAGTAGACGCCGTCTTAGCGACCTTGCTGGGAGCGGCACCAGAGGAGGAGCCGGTCGCCGAGGCACGCTTAGTCGGCACCTTCGGAGGCTTGGCGTGAGGAGCTGCATCAGAATCACCAACCTTTGAGACACTGTCGTAATCGCTCCATTCGGCCAGAAATTGCTTAAGGGAAGGGTCAGGCGTACCCCCTTGAGCTGCAGTTCGGATATCGGTGTTCTTGGGGTCGGCGGCCTCGGCGTCGGCGTCATCAGTGGGATCTTTGGATTCAGAGGACTCCCCAGAGGATTCACCGTCATCGGCGGATTCGGATGGGGGAGCCTCACCATTGTACTCGAAGTCCGCAGGGTCATCTTCCTCACGGTCGGGGGCGTACGTGCCGGCCTCCTGGCCGTCTTCCATCAAGTCGGATCGAATGAAGTGCTGAACAAGAAGAAGAAGGTTATCAGAGAAGTTAAGTATGAGGAAGAAAAAATCAGAGAAAGCAGACAGTCGGAACATACCACAGGCGGTTTCTGCCGACGGTGGAGGTACTCAACGCCGAAGTGGAAAGGGTCGGGCAAAGAACTGGCTGTGATAGTCCTCAGCCTGGTGCAAAGGTTTTCGAGTTTCACTCGCCATGTGCAGAGCCGAGTGGGATGTCGGGGGCCCGACATATCGCAGATGCGGTGAACTCGGCGCTGTAGAGGGAGCACTTGGGCTTGGAACCAGGCAGCAGCAAGATCAGTCGGCAGGAGCCCCTCCTGCTCCAGCTGAGCAACCCTAGCGACTTGAGCGTCGACATCGCAATCACCGACACCATACTTCAGCGACCACTGGTATTTCTCAGTCGGCCGTGCGAGGGAGAACTCGGGCAGGTTCAGGAGATCGGGGCCTTGGTCGGGCGATTTGACATAAAAGAATGTGGTTTGCCATTTTTTGCACGATTGGACGATCTCGGGACCTTTGTACTTGTGCTTGCCGGCTGCGACGAGGCAACTGCCGCAGTCGGTCATGTCAGTCACAAATGTCGGATCGCCACCTTCCGTGGCAGAAGGAACCACAGCTCCCGTCCGAACATTGTGAGCTCGGAGGTTGAAGAACCGCTTCCAGAGAGCGATGCTTGGGCGGCAGCCGAGATACCCCTCGCACAACGTGACGAAGCCGGAGAGGATCATGATGAAGTTCGCCGCGAGGTGATGCGGTTGCAAGTGGTGGAAATTGAAGAAGTCCCGAAAGAAAGTGCTGGCGGGGAGTCCGAATCCACGCTCGAAGTGAGAGAGGAAGACGACTCTCTCGCTGTAACAGCCTAGTTTTCATAAAAATTAAAAATTTTGTTTTCGGTGTGAATTGTTTGATTGTCTGAGTTATTTGCAGTGTTTGCTTCACCGAAATAATAATCGGTGAATATTTCTCCCCCTTATTCTCGTATCGGATGCGTGACCGACCCCTTTTCCACCACGGCACACGACTTTGCGACACCGGGATTTCACACGAGCACCGTTGCAACCGCACAAGTCCAACCATCGCCACCGGAACGAAAACCCCGTTTATTTAATAAACGGATTATTTATTGGGGCGCCGAAAAATGTTGTCGGAATGTCACTGCAGTGAGGTACGATCGACGGGCTCGACGCGCTGAGCGCGTGGTTCGAGATTTCGTCGGAATCGGAGTCCGTATGGAGTCTCGGTGGTCACGAACGCGATCACCGGACACGCGAGAGGGGTACCGAGGGCGTTTGCGTCAACCTGGCCAGCCAACCTGCCTATATAAAGACCACCACACTCCCCTAGGCCTTCTAGGGTTTCCCCCATGGAAAATTTGCAGCCACACCCCCAGAAAATCCCCAAAATCAGCCCCTAAACCCCTCTCTCTCCCGAAACCCTAGATCTGGGTGCACCACAGCCATCGGATCGCGAATCGGAGGGTCTGGAGGCTGCCACGTCGCCCCCGGAGGGTTCCAGCCAGCCTCTCCCACGTCTGGGCCCCGCAGGGCCCCGGATCCGCCGCCAGGGCCCGATCTGGGCCGCGCCTCACCGCCTCCCGAGCTCCCCGTGGAGGAGCCACAGTCGCGCCGCCGCCTCCGGCGAGCCGCCACGCGCCACGCGCCACGGCGCCGCCTGCAGGTCCCGCGCCCCCTCATCGCGCCTCCCTCCTCTTCTCTCCCTCTCATCCCTTTCTCCTCCCCACAGGTCGCTCGCCGGCGAGGCTCGCGCCTGCCACCGCGCGCCATGGATGGCGGCCAGAGCTCGCGCCACCACCCCATGGAACCGCTGCGCCACCTCAACCATGGCCGGATCCGGCGAGGGCTCGTCCAGCACCGCCGCGCCCATCCCCGTTCCGCGTCGGAGCCGCCCAGCTCGCCGGCGTCGAGCCTGGCGCCGCTGATGCCACGGGAACGAACCCAGCCGCGGCCTCCCCTCCGTTGGACGCCAAGTGGGCCGGCCCAGCCTGCTGCAGCCGCGGCCCAGCGCCAGCAGGCCCCCGTCAAGGCGCCCCTTCACTGCTGGCCTGATGGGCCTCGGCCCATGGTGGGCTTCCTTTTTTTCTCTCCCAGTATTTATCTTTTTCCAGATTTCTGCTAAGTCTGGAAATAAAACTGCTGCTGATTCCATTTTGCGTTGTCGTTTGCGAGTAATCCGTAGCTCGTTTGACTTCGCGCTCAAAAGACAAATTGTTTAGAATTGCGTGCTCTAACTTTCATCTTTTGTGAGTTAATTGTTTTGAGGTTGTTTAGATGTAGTTATTGCTGTTTAAACAGGACTACCTGTCGTTAACCGCTGCTAAGTTGTTGTAACTGTTATTTTATTGCAACTTCGGGCGACGATTGCTTCTCAACCGTTCGTCGGAATTGATTGATTCCTTTTGCATCCTGTTAAGCATTGTTTCTACTTAAGTTCCATGCCTTCACATGCCATAATTGCTTGTTGCATCATATTTGTATCTTGCTCCAAAGTAGCTACCCTGTTGTTAGTGTGCTGCTGTTTATATTTTGTTGCAACTTCGGTCGACAAGTGTGTCGCGACCGTTTATCGGAATGGAGTGATTACAATTGAATATTGTTAAGCATCATGTCTACTTCATGCCCATGTATTGCTATGTCATGTTGTTGCACTTTTTCATATAGTTATACCCCTGTTTATACAGCATAAAAATAATAGTTTCTGCCATGTTGTTTGCTTAATATCTTTTGATCCGTGATGTCTTTCTGCATGATTCTTTTTGCCATGCCTTCCATGTCATGTATACTTTATTTCCATGTCATTTGTGAGCATGTTTGCACTCATTATCCTATTTATGCATTGCTCTAAAGTGTGCTTCCTGATGTTGGCAGTCTGTGCCCGTAACTTGTTTTGCTTGTATCTTTTTAACCGTAACTCCGTTTGGAGTGTGCCTTATATGTATCTTGATTAGTTTTTCGGGTAATTTGTGTCTATGCTATTGTTTGCTGCTGTTAACCAACCTAAAGTATGGTTTAGTGCAGAACAGTACCAAATCCTTTAATCATCGTGCGGCACTTAGTGCTATGCCATGTTTAGGTTGTGCCTCACTTAAATTGACTAGCATAGATAGTTTACTTTGTGCTTCACCTTTTTCCATGTTTGTGTGACATGCCATGCTTGGTTGCCTTGCCATGTTAACAACCGTTGGTTGATCACTTGTAGCTAAACAACTTGAACCGATTCTAAATGTGCGGTATCGTCGTGTGTGACGAGTACTCCACTTAACCCGTTAGTAACCGCTCACGACGATAGATCCGTATCGCGCTGCCATGCCTTGTGTTGTCTCTTTGATCTTGTATTGCTCCGTAGTAATAGTGGTGCACCGTTGATTGCTTTCCAGTGTTTACCGTCTTGTGTGCTTCCGCGGGTACCTCTCGGAGACGATGCGAGCTTGCGATCGACTACACCTTCGGAACCCGACTTATCAACAGGCAAGGACTATACATTACTTATGATCCATTCTATTTCAACCAGCGGTTTGCATGCTAGTCTAGGATAGGTTCGATGTTTGATCCTACCACATGTTTATAGCCTCTTTCAAACGGATACAGCCATGTCCCCTCCCAGCAAACCTTGTACTTCTATGTTACTATTGCTCGTTGCTCAGCCCCTGCTTAGTATGCATGCTTAGGATGCTACGATGTTACCCTGTTACTCCTTGGTTTGGGATATCACATTATTATATTTTTGTTGATGATATGATTATTATAAATGTTGACTATATTCGACGAAGGATGGAAGGTCTAGGCTATCCCGCCCCGACGCTTTGTTCCATTCGAGTCACCTAGGATCCGAGTTCCGGGTATTGGTTTTAAGACTGAGCGTGCCTAATCGCGTGTGGGATTTTATGGGGTCCCCTCTTCTTACCTACCTAGCTTCAAACATTTCTAGAGGTAGCCCAAGCTGATTTACCATTTGAAACCGCATGCATAACTGGTCTGCAGCCAGTGGTTTTAAAACAACTCGGGCCAGCAGAGACATAGTTCCTTTGTTGGTCCACACTGGTGAGCTAGGGAAGTCCCCTGTTATATAGGTGAGACTAAACCCGACCTTGGCCATACGGAAGAGTACGATCCGAGAGCGTGGCCAGCTTTTGGATTGGGTGTCGACTCCCCGGGGGCCACCCGGATTTGCTCGTTGTTAGTTAGAGGGACCTGTCGTTTCGGATGTCTTGGAACTAAATCATAAAATGGTTGCCTATAATGGGTAGCAACTAAGAGAGATGGGCGAGCATGCGACCCCTCGTAATGGGCAGTTGGTACACCCCTGCAGGGTTAAATCTTTTCGAGAAGCCGTGTCCACGGTTATGGACGACTTGAGACCTACTCCTTGTTCATAGACAACAACAACTGGGATAATCTTAATATAACTTGATCAACATGTGTGTGCCTTGATTGCTTCTTCTTCGTCGGGATGCGAAGAGGAGGACAAGGATAGGATAGGTGTTATGATTGCGACAGTAGTTGATAGCAAGACTTGTTGGAGGCGATTCCTCATCGAATGCTTGGCTTCTTATCTTACTCTCTAGATCGTTAGCCACTTCATAAATGCTAGTGCGGCAGCAACCTCACCACTTACCCCTTCCTTACCGTAAACTACTAGTTGTCCTAGAATGACGAGTGATGAAGTCCTTGCTGGGTTAGATGACCACTACAGTTGGATGCTGAGTACCTCTGTACTCATGATACTACCCCCAAACTCTTTTCAGGGTTCTTGATCGACAACAGGTATGGTGATCGACGTTTCACGTGGAGACTCGACGACGACTAGTTAGGCGGATCCCGGCAGAGGGCCTGGACCCGTGTGGTTATGGGATCGATGTTTTCTCTTTGCCACTAGGCATCTGATTGTAGTCTGTACTCAGACATATATGTTCCGCTGTTGTATTGTATTTGAGGCAGTTGTATGCCGATTGTATGCGATGTTGTATCCTTGTATCTGTAATGTTGTGATATCATGTTGGAAATCCGGGGCATATGGCTTTGTCATATGTCGCGGTGGGACCGATATGTGCTTCGTCCCCTGATCTGGATGGAAACATCTAGATCTGGAACAGTACCGCATATCGGGCCTTACACTCGCCAGCACGCGCATCGGGCACGAGCTCGGCGCCGGGAGCACGCCATTGGACCTGGGTCGGCATCTTGCGGGCGCGAACCAAGGCCTGGATGGCACCGGCGGTGACGGTGGAGCCCTTCCAGCACCCACGGCTGGCCTGAGAGGTGTCTCGCCGGGGCGCCATGGAGCTTGCGGGCGGGAGGAGAATGAAGAAGAGGAGCGCAGGAACACCGCGCAAGGTAGCGGTGAGAGGTTACCGCGGTGGCAGAGGAGCACGCGAGTGCGTGGCCGGAGCGGATTCCGTGAGCAGAGGCGGAGTCGCGAGCACGCTGAAGAGCTTGGGAAGGAGCAGCAATGGCGTGCGCGAGGAGCGAGAAGCGGAGGAGGAAGAAGGTGTATGCGAGAAGGAGGAGCCCGAGGCCCTCCCCTGTGGCTTATATGGGCGGCGGGGGAGGGGAGTGGGATCTGGCTGCGGCCGTGTGGCCCGGTGTGGCCTAGCCCACAGGAAGTTCAACCGGCAAACCGGCGCAAGAGATCCCAGCGTGGGAAGCGAGGCGTGCGACGTGGGGGTCGAGGCCTGCAGGTATGTCCAATCGTGCGTGGGTCGTGGGCCCCAGTCCATTGACTGCTCCCCGGGAGAATCGGAGGTAACCGTTGGGAAGCAGCCGAGTGATCGTGTGATCAAATCGGCCAAAAAGTGAAGAAAGAAATCGGAGACAATTCAAATCAAATCGGACGAAATCTTGGCCAGCCGAGTGTGATCTCCGAGTCGGTCGACGAACTTGATGAAGCCAAAGCATTCGGAAGATGTTGGAGAAAGATTGAAAACTGCAAAGGCCCCGCGATCAAATGACCGTGGGACCTTTACAGCTTTAGGGGCTACTGTCGGGGGATTGGTACCCGGGTAGGCTCACCCAAGAGAAAGCAACCTTTCAAGACAAGGATGGACCGATTGGGCTGCAGCTGGGCCGAGCTGGGAGGTGTACGGCCGATTGCTCCAAGGCAATCAGCCGTACCGAATGCCAGCAGTCGGCCCAGGCGCAACCGGTCCACCCTTTTCATCACCAAGATGATCATCCGATTGGCCCGCAGCTAGGCCGATGGGCATCGACGTGGCCGATTGCCTAGAGCAATCGACCCTGCCGAGGGCCACCAGTCGGCCCAGGCGCAATCGGTACAACTTACCACTCCTGGAGAAGTTGACCCCGAGACCAGTCGAAGGTCCAAGTACGAGGTCATAAATGCGCAATCCCGAGAGATCGGAGTGGCAGAGAAACCAAGTCACATCGAAGATCTGGCAGAGATGCGTTGTCGACCTCTCCGCCGATTCCGCGGACAGGGCGACAAGACCGCACCTCCTAGCTCCACTGTTCACCATCATGCCCTACGAGTCTACGGCATGGGCCGCCGCTCGTCGTGTCCGGATCACCCGGAGAGGCGCAGTCGGTGGGACCCAGCCGATTAGAGGATGACAGCTGGGCCCAATCGGCAGTGAAGTTACCGATTTACCCCGGGCTCACAATATAAGAGCCCGGGGTACCCCTCCTGCGTGAGGGACGATCCACAACATTCGCACCATTACTCACATCTCGCTCAGTTCATTTACTGCTTGTAGTTCTTCCTCAGGGAAGCAGGAGAGAGCCTTGCCCACGGCAGCTCTCACCTTCCCGTGAGTAGATAGAGAAGCAGTTATTGTAGTTCAGTTCCATTGATATAGAAGAGACAAGCAGGAGTAGGGGTGTTATCTCTCCGGAGAGCCCCGAACCTGGGTACATCGTGGTGTCCGTCACCGTGTTTGTGCCCAACCCGATTCCGGCACCATCGACATCTTCTTCCTCGCGTCTTCCCCTCACTTAGCCATCCCCATGGCATCTGCCGTCACATATCGACGACATGAACGGAGCCATTGTTCACTTCACCACCTACTTGTATCCGTTGGAGTCCTATTGGTTCTACATTCAACCTTAGCATCTTCGCTAAGGGAAACTTGCTGCTATCTACATCTCACCTTCCACTTGGGGTAACCAACGAGGGGCGAGAAGTTATCTCGTGTATCAAGCAAATTTCTGGCGCCGTTGCCGGGGACTCCACTCTTCAAGATATGGGAGTTGCACACTATCTTTTATCTTTGCTTTTTAGTCTTGTTAGTTTACCTTTCAGTTTTTGCTTTAGTGTCTTTTATCAAAAATCTAAAAAAATAGTATTTCTAGTTCCTTACTTGCCAATCAATGTCTGACTTCTTTGAAACCAGATCTTATTGGCAAGGAGGATTCACCGAGGATCAACAAAAGTGGTACAAGAAACACCGCTTGTCTCAAAAGGGGATACACTTATGGAAACAAATACACCAGTTGTATGACTATGCTAGAAACTTGTGCTCAATATATAATATATCTTTCTGCAGGGATGAATCTTGTTGCTTTATGAGGCACAAACACCTTGCTTTCCAATGTGAGTACAATGATGATGAAACCTTAGCTTCTTATGCTAAGAGAAATTATGATTTTTATGATGCAGACCAAATAGAAGAATTTGTTGCTTATAAGGGTGCCTATGAAATTACTTCTCTTCTTAAAACTATTGATGATGCCCCTTACAAATCTGAGAGTCTTACTATACTTAACTATTGTTTGGAAAATTACGATGCAAATTATTATATTACTGATCATCTTGAAAAATCTCTCCCCCAAACGAAGATACTAATGATTTGCAGGACTCTATGGAAGAAGAAATTTATGAACCTGAAAGCTCCTTGGATGAAAAAGCGGAGGAGAGTGACGAACAAAAGGAGGAAGAATGGAGCCATCCATGTCTAGCTTCTAATGAGAGTAACTCATTGAATCTTACCTTATATTAGTATTATGATCCTATGTATTCTTTTGAAATATCCCTTTTTGATGAAGTTGATGCCTTCTATGCTTATGGCCGTGTTGCCACTATGGATGATGCTTACGTGGATGAACTTTCTATAGTTCCTCATGTTAAGCATGATATTTTTGCTATCGCACCCACACTTGAGTGTCCTATTATCCTTTTAAAATTTCCAACTCCGGAGAATTTTCCTCTTATCGATGCTCAATGTGATGGATTGCATTTATCTTATGATCCTAAAAACCGTGTTGAAAACAATACACGTGCGCTTGTAGGTCCTGAGAAATATGATTTATATGATAGTTATATTCTTGATATTGTTCATGATACTACTGAAAATTACTTTGAGAGAAGAGAGTTTGGTTATAGAAACTTCCATGTGACAAAAACACCTCTCTCTAAACTGAAACTTTCGAAGTTGTTCTTGTTCCACCTTCCTATGCATGCCACTTTGTGCTTCTTTGATTTATTTTCTTACGAGATGCCTATGCATAGGAAGTGGGTTAGGATTAAATATGTTTCATATTTGCTTCTTGATGCTCTCTTTTTCTTCAAATTCTTATTCTTATGAGAGCACCTTTTAAAATCTTTAAGCCCAGCTAATGGCTTTAAAGAAGCGCTTTCGGGAGGCAGCCCGCAACGAATTTAGGATTTCCCTTTTGTTTTTCTTCTGTTTTTAGTGGTCTTGATTATTGTTACTACTGTATAAACATCATTGTATCTTTAATTTTCAAGCTTTGTGCCTTTTATAGCCTCATACGACCAGGGAAGTGAAAGTTGTGACATGTTGTCCAGAAAACAGATTCTGTCCTCGTGAAGAGAAAAATCAGATAACAATCCCAGTTCATCTTTTTGAGCTGAATTTTTTACACAGCATGCTCTATACAATTACGAAACTTTCGTATGTTTTGAGTTTTTTTATTTGAGTTGCAGAAGTATCCCTAAAAAATTCTTTACTACCTGCTGGTCTGTTTTTCACAGATTCTGTCCTGTTTTGCCTTTCCTTCGTTTTGCAAACCTAAAGCTTGCTTTTTCTTTGCAATTTTTTTTTGGCAATCTTGAGAAACAGTAGATCTTCAAGATTATCCTTATTTCCAGTAGAGAAAAATTATTTTATTATGGGTACTAACCTCGCTAATCAGATTATGATGAGTTATGTATGAAGGGAGTTTTCAAGTGTGCGAGGGAAGATGATGAAAGAAGAAGTGTCAAGCATTCAAGCTTGGGGATGCCCCCATGCACCCACAAGAAATATTCAAGGAGACTCAAGCGTCTAAGATTGGGTATTCCCCCGTGCATCCCCTTCTCCATCGACAATTATCAGTTCGTCTCTCGTTTCACTATATTTTTATCACTTCATGCGTTATGTGTTATGCTTGGAGCGTCTCGCTCTTAGGTTTTATTTTTAGTTTTCTTTAGCTTTGCTTGCTGTTCATAACAAGTTAGAACCCAACTTTCTTTGTGTGGGAGAGAAACACGCTCCACTTGCAAAGTTTAGAACACAACTTAGGATTTTTCATGCTTATTTTTGTCGTGTGTGTTCTTTATCTTTTCGTAGCTACTGTCATGTTTTGCTCTTAGCTTTCATGCTTATATTTTTAAGAGCTTTTGTTTAGTTTGTTTCTGGAAATCTCTTGATTTTTCATGTTTATCTTGTTTAGAGAGTTTGCCTGTTGCACCGAGTTTTGTGTCTTGATTTGACGTAGGTAATTGAGGTTGCTATTCTTTTTGTAGTAGTAACTAGCAATATTTTTGAGGTGTTGTTTTGAGTAATGTTTGGACTTTTGGTGTCAAGAGCTTTAGCCTATTAGTGATAGATGTCGTATTTTGGGCAATCCGTTTTTATTTTCAAAACCTACAAATTAGTTGAGAACTCTAGCTACTAGATGGATCACTACTCTTTTGAGGGGTCGAATATTAGAGTACACTCACGTACCATGAGTCGAGGATGCGCAAGGATAACCAAACCCACATACACTCCTCCTCGGGGTACTTGTCTCTTTGTCAAACCTCCTTATTAGATTGAGAGTTACCGATAATAAGTGCATGAGTTCTTCGGACTAATGTGAGTATTCAAAAGTTGACACTTCCACCTTCCCATATTTTTCTAGCCTCTCCTGTGTCGTGCATTGCTTTCTTCTCACTCCGAGAGTTGGCGTCCACCTTCGCCGGTACATCCAAACCCTTGGCATGATACGCTCTGTCATCATAAACCTCCTTATATCCTTCCTCAAAACAGCCACCATACCTACCTATCAAGGCATTTCCATAGCCTTTCCGAGATACATTGCCATGCAACATCCACCTTCTCATGACTTGATCTTCATGTCATACATGCTACTTGCTTGATCGATGAGCCGCATGCTAGTTGGGCCTTGCCCTAATCAGTGCTACATGACGCGCTAGTATCATTGCATATCCTGCTACACTGGCAGAGGCATACATTTGCATACATCATGATAGTTACATCTTCTTTATGTTTGAGTACTTTGTAAAATGTGAAAGATCTTCTATACTTTTTGTAATATATAGAGTGTTGCCCCTAAAGTGAGGAAAAGATCCCAAAGTGGACAAATCAAAAGATCCCAAAGAGGACAAAATTAAAAGATCCCAAAGAGGACAAATGAGAGAAATAGAAAGAGCCATTGAGGCCACCAAAAAATACAAAAAAAAGAAAAAAAGAAAAAGAAATAAAAAGAGAGAAGGGGGCACACTACTATTCCTTTTGAGAGATCCACACTAGTACTTCATCCTCTATCTTGTACTCCATAGAGATTATCATTCATGCATATAGCTATGTGGGGACCTTCACACTTTAGAACTTGGCTTGTATATTCCAATGATGAGCCTCCTCAAATGAGCTCTAGGTCTTCTTGAGCAAGAAAGTTGGATGCACCCCCACTAGTTCCATTAGAGAGCTTACCTTAGCTCATATGTGCATCCGTTGCATGGCAATCCCTACTCCTCACATCATATCTATCATTTGGATTTCTCTTGCCTATGATTGTCCTCATTGATGTGAGCCTTTCACACCCTTTTTGTCTTCCTCCGCCATATTCTCTCTTTGCCATCCTAAGTGTCAAATTTCTTGCTTACGCTCATCCATTGCATGATTTCTCAAAATGTCAAAAAGGAGTGGATTTTGACTTGTACCTGGCTAGTGGTCTGGGTATGAGTTAAGATAAGATTCCAAAGAAGACCAAGTGTGAAACTTTAGTAGATTGAGTTCTCAACATAAAAATACTTTTTCTCGTATATCCCTATCCCCTTTCTTAAACGCAAACACCATTTGGAGACATTCGAGTCACGGACAGCGAGAGCTCTTGCACCTTTATGTTCTTATGTTGCTTGTTTCAATGCCAAATATAGACTCTTGTCTGTTATGACTTGAATTGAATTACATGCCTTGATTGCTTTACTTAAAAGTTCTTATATGGTTGTTCTATTTCGGGTTTCTTCCTTATTAAAAGTACCAGAAAAATTCCGGGAAAAATATAGGAAAAATATGTGTACCGAAACTTCACGAAGGGCCCAAGAGGGGCCAGAGGGGAGCCAGGGGGCCCCAGGCGGCCAGAGGGTGCGGCCCCACCCCTGGCCATGCTAGGGGGCGCCTGGAACCCCTGGCCCACCCCTGGCTGCTCCCTTTCGCCTATTTATTCCCCGTGACGGAACCCTTTTTTGCGATCTCTCCTCTGTTCTGCCGCCGCCACGCTTCCAAGATCGGGAGCACCAGAAGACCTCTTCCCGGCACCCTGCCGGAGGGAGGAATCACTTCCGGGAGCTTCTCCACCACCATGGATGCTTCCCGGATTAACCGTGAGTAGTCCACCTTGGACCATGGGTCTATGATCAGTAGTTATGTGATGTTCTCCTCCCCTCTTTGTTCTTCATGGATTAGACCTCGTGAGCTGCACTACATGATCGAGGCACTTATGTAATCTTTCTGCTGTTGCTATGTTGAGTTTGCTGGGATCCGATGGATTATGAGATTATGTTTAGATTGTGATTGAGTTATATATTTGATTCTCTTCTTTTATATTTATGTTCTTGAGTAATTCTTGCATGTTCTCCGTTGTTGTTTATTGCTTTGGCCAAGTAGTAGGTAGTGACTCCAAGAGGGAGCATTATGCATGATTGTGGGTTCATGCCCCCCGATGACTAGCTTGAGTGACTGAAACATGAGTCTAGAGGATGTGATGTTGCCACAAGGGGGAAAACAATGATGCTTGTACTTGCGGGTGCAAGGATTGTTTACTTTACGTAAAGTTCTTTAATGCAGTTGTCTATTGCTTTGAGTTTACACTTTGGGTGGGATTTTCAACTTAATACCAGCGAGATGTTCTGGATAGATATCTCAAGGTGGATGATTAGTAGGTAGATGCAGATGGATTTCGGTCTACTTGTCTTGGCGTACTGCCCATGCTTTTGAGCCTCTTCCTTTCTGTTTAGCATAATTAGCATTGGTTTGCGCACATAATCATGTCAATTGCCCAGCTATAATTTTTTTACCTCGCATGGCTATTTTATCGTCTTTTGGGAGAGAGACATATTTACCCCGTTCCATATTTCCAACACTATTTACACCTTCAATTTACTTTCAGTATTTACTTTTCCGTAGCTATCACTATCATTATTATCCCGTGCGTTTTATCCTTTGTAAACAACAAGGCCGGAGGAATTGACAACTCCTCTGTACTCATTGGGAGCAAAGCTATCTGTTGTGTGTGCAGGTCCAAGTAAAGTAAGCAACCTAGGTTGTGAACGACGCCATTGTTCACTTCACCACCTACTTGTATCCGTTGGAGTCCTATTGGTTCGACATTCAACCTTAGCATCTTCGCTAAGGGAAACTTGCTGCTATCTATATCTCACCTTCCACTTGGGGTAACCAACGAGGGGCGAGAAGTTATCTCGTGTATCAGTGTTATGCCCTTTTCTCTCTACAAAAGGCTTTGTTGAGAGAAACTAATTCCTACAGATATCTCTCTTCAGATGGCCGACAAGTCCACGGCCTTCCAGATCGGTAATTGTGAGGATGTTCCTGTTGAAGTCTCCAATTGCTTAATACTTACTGATTTTGTTGTGCTTGACATGCCCGAGGATGGGAGCATTTCCATTATTCTTGGTAGACCTTTTCTTAACACCGCAGGTGCCATTATTGATTGCAATAAAGGGAAGGTTACCTTCAACATGAATGACAAATAACACACGGTGTATTTTCCAAAAAAGTTCGACAAAAGGCATGGGCTTAACTCCATTGAGAATATCGATACCGTGAAGATTGGAGAATGGGATTGTCCACTACATGTATACCACAAATACAAAACAATTATGGTGGGGACAATGTCCATCAAAGTGAGAATGCAATGATCACTTCATAAGAGGCGAGACTTTCTGCTCTATATATCACTGGTTTGTTGGTAGGACTTGATCAACCTTGCTAACTAGCATGTTTTATATAGGTAAAAAGCTAAGATTGTTATGTTTTCATTTCCTTTAGCTTTTATTCTCCTTGCTGTACCTAAATTTTTGTGTTTAAAGATTCACTTGTTCTAACTTTTGTCTCAAGTTCACGAAAGTTTTTGCAGCTTTTTGAACTTTGAAAATTTCTCTATAGTGAAGTTGCCCAGAAAATTCCAGAAAATTCAAAAAACAATTCCAGGTAAAAAGCCATCGGGGAGCACCTGAGGCTGACCAGGGGGGTCCACGCCTGGCCCAGGAGGCCAGGGGGCGCGGCCCAGCCCCTGGCCGCGCCACACACCCTCCTCGGGCTCATAGGCACCCCCTGCTGGCATCTCTTCTTCCACTCTCTCTCTTTCACCCCAAAAACTCGTGTTCTAGCTCTGGTTTCGTGTTCTTGCTGTTCTTGAGCACGGGACTTTGATCTCCCTCTACGGCCACTCGTTTGAGCTGAAATTTGGAACAAATACTCCTTGGTATGTGACTCTCTCACCCCTCCAATTAGTTTTCTTGTTGGTGGCTTCATTAGTGAGTATTTAGTAGTTCTTGGTGCTGTTTAGTTGAGATCAAATGTATGTGTAGAAATTTATTTCCCAAGTTTTGTTGCTAGTTTGAGCCTTGGTAAAGTAAGTAGAATGTTTTTCCCAAACTAGTTTTTCTTAAACCTTCATTTTTGTGATTTGTCAAAAATTTCAGAAATGGATAGGCTAGGAGGATGGCTTGGGAAGAAGAAACCCGAGCGCTCTAGCCGTGTTACACGGTCCATAGCTTCACCTTCGGCTACGAGGGTGAGCTACAATGAAGAAGTCGTATCCTTGGAGCTGTTGGACGCATCACCCGCAAAAGCCATAGCATTTCCATGCAGAGATTTCATGGCGGATGCAGGCATACAGGAGGAGTTTGACGCCCTGTGTGCCAGAGCAGGTTTGACATGTCTTGTGACGAGCCGTGTGCCACAGTACGAAACACTCTCTGCTATATTTATTAACAGTTTCAGATTATATCCTGAAAGTGATGCTGTTGTATTTCAGATTTATGAAAGGTTACTAACCATGCCTATGAGTACCTTTGTGAAGCTTTAGGTTTGCCCGACAGAGGAGAGAAGAGGAGGAAAAATTCTCATAGTGCTGCACTCAAGACCCTTCTCGACTCGTTGTGCAACACTGAAGCGAGGAACACTAACCGTCAGAAGATCTCCAATATTTTGTTTCCTCATCTTAGGTATTTTGCGTATTATATTGCTAGAGGAGTGTTGGCTCGAGACAACATGAGCAACACTTCTTCGCCTGATACTGCTATCATGGCGAACGCCCTCTCACGGAATCACGAGTATCATGTGGGCACGCTGATTGCTAGACGCCTTGCTTTTGATAGAAACAAGGGGGGTCTTTTTGGTGGCGTCTATGCCACACTTCTTTTGCAGTTTCTCAGAGGAGAACCGCGCCCAGATGATACAGTTTTTCCTTTTGTTAGTCTTGATTTAGTTGCCATGAAGAGGCATTTCTTTGTTACTAGGGCCTCTGACCGATATGCACTTGATTATATTTTGCGGTTTGAGGGCGATGTGGAACGCAGCATCCGTCTACCTGCACCTGATGTCTACGCATGCTTCTATTCTTGTAGACTATGTTGGGCCTCCAAGCGCAGAGGTTTGTAGGACAGCAGAAATTTCCCTCAAGTTGATGACCTAAGGTTTATCGAACTCAGGGAAGTAGAGGTTGAAGATGGTCTCTCTCAAGAAACCCTGCAATTAAGATACCAGAATTCTCTTGTGTCCCCAACACACCTAATACAACTAGGAGTTGTATAGGTGCACTAGTTCGGCGAAGAGATGGTAAAATATGGGTGATAGGTGTAGCAAAGCAAGGTAATATAAATCTGTAATAAAAAGTGCAGCAAGCAAACAAGTAGTAAACGTGAGCGCAAACGGTATTGCAATGGTGGAAACAAGGCCTAGGCTTCATACTTTCACTAGTGGAAACTCCCAACAACATTAACATAATCTAATCACATGATATTCCCCATAAAACATGCAATGGAGGCGTACTCGGAGGTCATTCCTTCGTGGTCAAGAGAGGACGAGAATTGTGTAGGGCTACAAAAGCACACCTCAGAGTTCGTAGTTCTCATCTATGGATTTCCCAATGTCTCCGCGTCCATCCAAAGAGAGTACCACAATCACCACAACATATCTAAAGGATAGTCAAAGACAAGCACCAAGAGACTCTCAATCTTCAATCCACACACAAAAGAGGAAATCACACATGAAAATATTCTTCTAACCCATGTCCAATAGACCGCTGTCACCATGGTCTCGGGGATTATACTAGATAAGATCAAGTGAGTACATCAATCCAATACATAGAAGAAGGGGAAACATCATGGGATCATCCTAGATTAACAAAGCCTATGATCACAATCAAGATCACATAATGGGAGAGAGAGAAGACCACATAGCTACTGGTAGAAACCTCAGCCCCGAGGAGGAACTACTCCCGCATCATGGAGGGAGGAAGCAACGTCGATGGAGATGAATCCGGGGGCACTTTCCCGTCCCGGCAGGGTTCCGACACAGGAATTCTGGTCCCCCGAAGCTTGTCGGCGATGGCGGCGGAGATCGGAATTGCTTCTGGAGAAAAGGGGTCTAGAATCAAGGTTTTCGCGACGCGAGTAAAAATAAGGGCCAAGGGGGCAGCCAGGGGGCCACCAAGAGTCTAGGCGGCCTCCCGGCGCGGTGACCCCCTAGGTGGGGCCCCTCTGGGCCCCCTTTGGGCGTAAGGAAGCTTCGGGAACGCTGATTTTTTATATATTTTTCCTGGAATTTTCTAAGCACTTTTAATAATGGGAAAACCTGAAATACAAAAACAACAGAAAACAGAAACTGCCACTGGGGTGCACTGAGTTAATAGGTTAGTCCAAATATGATCAAAAGTTTATGGAAGTTCATCAATATCATAGCAATATCACACAAAAGAGGCATGGAGCAAGCAGAAATTATAGATACGTTTTGGACGTATCAGCACCACTTGTGTTTGATTTTTCTCGCAGGAACGGATACCGCTTTTCAGATACCCAGTTTGATGAGATCATGGGAAGATACCAGTTTCATTACCCCATGGAGGGGGTTGCGCCAGACGAGGAGGAGCGCGTGGTGTATCCACCCGTCCAGCGAGAGACCGTCGCCCCATGAGACGGAGGATCTTCCTCTGGTTGGGATGAGGGACCTTCCTCATGGGAGGATCCGAGGGCTTCAGTGTACGCACCGGAGGGCTCATACAACCCTTGGACTAACCATTACCCCGGAGCAGGAGGCTCCTCGGGACCGCAGTAGATGAGCCTACTTAGGCCAAAATCCTAAGCTTGGGGGAGTATGTACTCTCCTCCCTTTCCATTGTATCTTCCGTTTTGTTCGCCTTGATATTTTTGAAGTCTTTGCCTGTTCTTCTTTGTTCTTTTATTTTGCAAAAACCAAAAAAATTTATCCTTTCTCTTTCCTTTATTTAGCCTTTGAAAAACCCCAAAAAGATTTTCTTTCTCTCTTTTAGTTTTCTTTGTTTTCAGAGTTCAGCTCGAGTCTGTGATGGCATTTGATTATATATTTCCTACGTTCGGTCGTGCAAGTGACAAGGCAGTAATGACAAAGATCGAAGGAAGGGATGCAACAAGGAAAGCCGGTATGAACTCTTTTTGTTTATACTTTTGAACATATGACTGTACTTGATTAGAGACCAGCTTGTAGCGACATAGTGCTATGTTTACAATGCTTTCCCAGTTGTTCATGCTTTCTTTCTGGTTAGTCTCAAATAGCTAGAGTTTATAATGTGTTGCTTGAAATGATTGACATGCATTGCATTGTTCATGGTTTGGCATATTGAAGTGGTATTTCCCTCCGGGGAATTCTTGGACGATAATAAGTGCATGTGTTCTTCAGACTAATGTAAGTATTGAATGTTGACACTTCCACCTTCCCATGTTTTGCTAGCCTCTCCCGTGTCGTGCATTGCCTTCTTCTCACTCTGAGAGTTGGTATCCACCTTCGCCGGTGCATCCAAACCCTTGGCATGATACGCTCTGTCATCATAAACCTCCTTATATCTTTCCTCAAAACAGCCACCATACCTACCTATCAAGGCATTTCCATAGCCTTTCCGAGATATATTGCCATGCAACTTCCACCTCTTCATGTCATACATGTTCCTGCTACACTGGCAGCGACATACATTGCATACATCCTGATAGCCACATCTTCTTTATGATTTTGAGTACCTTGTAAAGTGTGAAAGATTTCCTACACCTTCTTGTAAAATAGAGTGTTGCCCTTAAGTGAGGAAAAGATCCCAAAGTGGACACAACAAAAGATCCCAAAGAGGACAAATGAGAGTTAAATAGAAAGAGCCATTGAGGCCACACAAAAAATTACAAAAAAATAGAAAAATAGAAAAAAGAGAGAAAGGGGCAACACGACTATCCTTTTGAGAGATCCACACTAGTACTCCCTCTATATCCTTGTACTCCATAGAGATGATCATTATGCATATAGCTATGTGGGGACCTTCACACTATAGAACTTGGCTTGCATATTCCAAGGATGAGCCTCCTAAAAAGAGCTCTAGGTCTTCATGAGCGAGCAAGTTAGATGCACCCCCACTAGTTCCTTTGGAGAGCTTCCTAGCTCGCATGTGCATCCGTTGCATGGCAATCCCTACTCCTCACATCATATCTATCATTTGGCAACTCTTGCCTATGATTGTCCTCATTGATGTGAGCCTTTCTCCTCCTCTTTTGTCTTCCTCCTCCGTACTTCTTTCTTTGCCATTCTAAGTGTCAACTCTCGTGCTTACGCTCATCCATTGCATGAGTGCTCAAAATATTGAAAAAGGAGTGGATCAAATTGACTTGTACCTGGCTAGTGGTCTGGGGACGAGTCAAGATAAGATTCCAGAAAAGGACCAAGTGTGAAACTTTAGTAGATTGAGTTCTCAACAAATAAATTGTTTTTTCTCGTATTCCCTATCCCCCTTCTTGCACGCAAACACTATTTGGAGACATTCGAGTCACGGACAGCGAGAGCTCTTGCACCTTTTGTTCTTTTGTTACTTGTTTCAATGCTAATATAGACTCTTGCATGTTATCACTTGAATTGAGTTTCTAACCTTGATTGCTTTACTTTTCAAATTTCTTATATGGTTGCTAGCATGTCACCACAGAAATTATACCGTTATCATTTACCTACTCGAGGATGAGCAGGAATTAAGCTTGGGGATGTTGATACGTCCAAAACATATCTATAATTTATGCTTGCTCCATGCATGTTTTGTGTGATATTGCTATGATCTAGATACACTTTCATACACTTTTGATCATATTTGGACTAACCTATTAACTCAGTGCACCCCAGTGCCAGTTCCTGTTTTCTGCTGTTTTTCTATTTCAGTTTTCCCCCATATAAAAAGTGCCAGAAAAATTCCGAGAAAAATATAGGAAAAATCAGCGTACAGGAAGCTTCGCGAAGAGCCCGAGTGGGGCCAGAGGGGAGCCACCGGCGTGGCCCCACCCCTGGCCGCGCCAGGGGGGGGCGCCTGGGGCCCCTGGTCCACCTCTGGCTGCCCCCTTCGCCTATATATCCCCCGTGACGTGAAACCCTCGGGGACAGAACCCTTTTTCGCGATCTCGCCTCTGTTCCGCCGCTGCCGCGCTTCCGACATCGGGAGCACAAGAAGACCTCTTCCCTGGCACCCTGCCGGAGGGAGGGTTGACCTCCGGGAGCCTCCTCTCCACCATGGATGCTCCCCGGATGTCTCGTGAGTAGTTTTCCTTGGACCATGGGTCCGTGATCAGTAGCTATGTGATGTTCTCCTCCCCTCTTTGTTCTTCATGGTTTAGACCTCGTGAGCTGCCCTACATGATCGAGGCACTTTTGTAATCTTTCTGCTGTTGCTATGCTGAGTTTGATGGGATCTGATGGATTATGAGATTATGTTTAGATTGTGATTGAGTAATATATTTGGTTTTTATCTCTTATATTTTTGTTCCTAAGTAATTCTTGCATGTTCTCCGTTTCTGTTTATTGCTTTGGCCAAGTAGTAGGTAGTAACCCCAAGAGGGAACGTTATGCTCGATTGTGGGTTCATGCCCCCCGATGACACGCTTGAGTGACAGAAACATGAGTCTAGGGGATGTGATGTTGCCACAAGGGGGAAAATAACGGCGCTTGTAACCGCGGTTGCAAGGATTATTTAATTTACGCAAAGTGCTTTTTAATGCAGTTGTCTGTTGCTTTGGGTTTACACTTTGGGTGGGGCTCGCAACTTAATACCAGCGAGATGTTCTGGATAGATATCTCAAGGTGGATGATTAGTAGTAGATGCAGTTGGATTTCGGTCTACTTATTTTGGCGTACTGCCCGTGCTTTTGAGCCTCTTCCTTTCTTTTGTAGCATAGTTAGCATTGCGGTGCGTTCACAATCCTGTCAATTGCCCTTCTGTAATTTGTTTACCTCGCATAGCAGTTTTATCGTCTTTTGGGAGAGAGACATCACTAGTGAACATCACGTATCCCGGTCCATATCCTCATTACTGTTTCCACGCTCATTTACTTTTCTACTTTTACTTTCAGTTGCTATCATTATCCCTTGTGTTTGATCCTTTGTGAACAACAAGACCGGAGAGATTGACAACCTCTCTGAACTTCGTTGGGAACAAAGTTATTTGTGTTTGTGTGCAGGTCCGCGTCAGTAGCAACGCTGACACCTACTTATCATCTCTGGAGTCCTACTGGAGACAAACCTTGGTATCTTTACCGAGGGAAATTTGCTGCTGTGCTGCATCACGCCTTCCACTTTGGGCTCACCAACGAAGCGTGAGAGGACTACACCCGTTAACTCTCGCGTCATCAATGAACTAGCATAGAGATAACATGATCAACTTAACATGGTATTGGTATGTCATGGTTACGATGATTCAGAACATAACATGGCAATGACATGATCAAAGCATAGTATGGATGTAACATGGCAAAACATAGCATAGCAATAGCATATCAAGGATAGCATGGCAATGATAACATCAATCATAGCATGGCAACATGATCACGGTCAACGATATGAGCATATCATCAAACAACAAATTTTAGAAGCACGTCAAAGCTTTGCAAAGGTGCAAAGGGTATTCTGGCTTGCCTTCACCAACAAGGTGTGGAACACCCTCGGTCTCGGTCACCGACAACGCCCTGCAAAACTTTTTAAATAAAGCAACGGGCAAAAAGGTCAAACACTATCTTTTGCTTGACCAGCAAAGAACAGCATAAAACATGGCATGAAACCTATGCCAACACGAAGAGGAGGTCAAAAGAAAACCAACGCAAAAAGAATCAACAAGTTTGAACTTACGGTTGCGGATATATTTGCGAAACGGTGTCGGGGTGGGTTTTGGGGTGGAATACGCTTTCCAGAGCTGAAAGCGTATTTCTGGCCAAGGAAGGTGCAAGTACGCTTTCCGCGTGGGAAAACGTATTTCTTCCCGAAAAGGGACAAAGTACGCTTCCCAGAAGGGTAATCGCACTCGCCCGGAAACGCTTCCACTGGATCTGCCACGCGGGGCCAGGCCGTCAGCCGGGCCGAGCCACTTACAGCTGGGCCCGTCCGTCAGCTCTCTCTCTCTCTCCTCCCCTGCTCCTTCCTCACGCCACGGGACAGAGGAGAGCCGGCCAACGGGGCTGCCGGCGAGGCCAGCACGGGAGGGGCCGCGGGGAAGGGGAAGGGCACGGCTCCAGTGTGAGGTCGCCTGTGGTCGCGGGGCCGAGCGGTCCGGCGGCACTACCCTCCCCACTGGACGGGCGCGGCGGGCTGGGCGCGTGGCCGTGGGCGAGCCCAGCCACGGCGATGAAGGAGAGGGGCGGGGCACAAGGAGGAGGCGCGGCACCAGAGGGCTACGGAGGCGAACTGGGAGGAAGAAGCGGGGCTCGGGTCGCCGGATTGAAGCAGAGGCCGGCGGCGGAACTGGCGGCCAAGGAAGGGCAATGGTGGCCTCCGGCGCAAAATTGGAGAGGGGGGCGGCAAGGAGGAGGTGTGGGGAGCTGCTGGAGTTCTCTGGAGGGGCTCGGGGGTGCCTCCATTTATAGGGAGGAGGGGATTTGAGCTTGGAGCCGCGACAAGGCGATGGCGACCACGGCGTGCGGTGAACAGCGGCTATGAGGGCGACGGGACGAGCCGGCGTGCAACATATGGGTGCGGGAAAGCCTTGCGGCACGGTTAGACAAGGAAAAAGCGACAGTGCGCGCACTGTGGCATGAGGCAGGCGTGTCGAGCACGCGCGATGCGCGGCCAGAGCATGCCTAGTGCAGCCTGGGAGCGTGGCCACCAGGGGGAGGCTCATCCAGGGGGCGTTTCTTCGTGGCCACTCATATCCAGGGGGTAGTCCTTCGAGTGATGATCACATGGGTGTGCCTGGCTGGCCAGCTGGATGAACAGGGTGAGCTTATCCTCACTATGAAGATTGTGTTGGAAATATGCCCTAGAGGCAATAATAAAATGTTATTATATATATATTTCCACGTTCATAATTAATGTTTATATTTCTGTGCTATAATTGCAATGACCCTGACTGTGAGATTCAGAAGAAAACTCATTTGCATGTGTGGAAATGTAAACACCAAGAGTTCCTGGTTTAGCCTCTAAGACCAGCTCATGTGCTAACTGATGATTACGTTTTCTTAATCATGGACATTGTTCTTGTAACAAGGATGTCAGTAGCAATGAGAACATATTGTTAGCAGAACAATGATGTTGAACCGACCCCAGTATTGAATGATATACTTAGAGATCACATCGTAACTACGTTATAAGTCATATCATGAAATGTTTTCATATACGTAATTCCTTAGACCATGAGAGTATCGAGTTGCTTCACACAGGAAGACATGCTTTGGTTCTTAGATGAATCCTCCCGTAAATGGGAAGTAGTAAAATAAGTTCTGGGTATGTCAGATGGTGTGGCTAGTGACTGTGATAGTTCAAGAATGGGATTTGCTCCTTCACGATGAAGAAGATATTCACTTCGGGCCCACTCAGTATGACGGTATCCATTATAGTCTGGCCAGACGCATTGTGATTCAGTCACGGGGATACCGGAATACGATAACGAGAAAAGGGAAAAACGAGCAAAGAGGATAACGAGTGGCTTGTGTTCAAAAGTTGTTACACATGGGTGCCAAACTTCTCTCCTCTAACTTTGTCATATATCGCGAAGCAAAGGGAATGGTACATGAATAAACATAATGGTTCACTCGAAGTTTCTTCGTGTATGTGCGGGAGTCAACATGGGTGTCCATGGCTCCACTGTTGATTATTGGCTATTGACAAAAGGCTGTTGACCTATGTCCGGAAGATGTTCTGAGTCATGTCCGCATTATACCAAACCTATTGGGTCACACACTTAACGAGCAGTAGTCTGTTAGAATACTAGTATGGTAGAAGGTTTAGTGGAAGCAAAGCAGAATAGTTCATACGGGTACCGGAAGTAGTTCCGGAGATTTATGGAATTGTTCATAAGGGCACCAGAAGTAGTTCTGGGTATTTAAGGTTATGTTCGGATCACTCTGGAGTAGTCCCAGGTGGTTCCGGAACATATGAGAATGGTACTGGGGAAGTCCTGGATCAACCGGAATAGTTTCCGGATAATCGCTGGGCGTCCCGACAACCTTCGCGGTCATCCGGTGGCTTAAACTGTAACTCGGATGGTCTTGGAAACTATCCGGATGGCTCCGGAACGTCCGAGAACGGTCTCGGAAGGTCCTGGAAGTGCTCCAGAAGTGTCCGGAATGTCCCGAAACGGTCCCGGTATGTCCCGGAAGGTCCTGGAAGCTTCTAGAAGGTCATGGAAGGTTCCAGAAGGTTCCGGAAAGTACCACCCACTCCCCTGCGCCCCTAGCCTTGGGGGGCAAGCCACCTAGGCTGCCCTGGCCGGCCAAGGGGTGGGGGCACACCAAGGGGAAGGAATCCCCCTCCAGGTGGAAAGTCCAACTCTCCAATATGGCAGGTTTCCGGTGGGAAGGTTTGGGAGGTTTGGGAGTCCAAGTTGGACTCCCCACCCCCCTTATTGCGCCCCAAGGGCCTCTTGGCCACCTATATAATGTGGGGGAGGGGTGGGGGGCGCAGCACAACTTGTCCCCAAGGCCTATGCGCCACCCTCCTTCCTCTAAACCCCGTTGCTCCACAATTAGACCCCGGTTTAGACGTTGTTCTAGATCGGAATCCGTTAGGGTTTTCTCCCTCTAGTTTTCTCGGTGGCGTTCATCTCTGGACGGCGGAGCGCTGCTGGATTGCTGCTACGGGATGTGTGGATACTAATGGAGGGGTCGTACCTTCGACCCTTCTTCGAGGAGCTTGTTCATGGGACTTGTCCGTGGAACTAGATCGCGGGACTTGTTCGTGGGATTGATCGAGGGACTGTTCGTGGGAGAACTTGCGAGATCTACTTCCACTACGTCCACCCGCTTCACCAACTCTTCTTCCGCTGCAACCGTTGGTGAGCAAAGACCTAAACCTTGTATGCAATCTATCTTGGATGATCTTGGGTGCTTGTTACGTAGGCACGAAATTTTTGAATTCTACTACGTTTCCCAACAGTGGTATCATGAGCGATCCTTGATTAGATGCATGTTTAGGTCTAGATCATATGTGTGATATGAGGCATTGATTTTCTTGTTGCTTCCCTGTCATGTGATTTTATCTATGCTTGATGGCAAGTTGAGGTTTTGCTACAAGGATTGAGTTTTCCATCGATCCCTCTATGCTGCTTTCAGTATGCTGGTTGCCTTGATCATGGTCTACATCAAACTCCTTGGATCTCATCTTAATCTCGCAATAGAATATTTAACATGGAGGGGCTTGTGGATTTTATGAACTCAAATCCACACGGGGGTCACGCGTTTAACGAAGTTTGGCTTGTGGCATTAGTTGCTGCACGCACCCCGTATGTTAAACTAGCAACAAAAGAAGTATCGTGTTTTGTTTTATCTAGGGTTTCCCGTTTGCCTTGTAAACCTACTTAACAACCACGATAAAAGTTGCAACAACTCGTGTAGATGGCGATCTAACTCGTTTTTGCAGAGTATGCATGTGATGTGGTATAGCCTTCAAGATTTGCAATGTGTTTGTATGAGATGCTATATGATGTAATATTTATTCGCGACCTGCGTGTCGTGGTACGGCATGATGACTGGAGTCATATGATTGTCACTTAATTATGGCCTGCGTGCCAGAACTGTTTATTAGCTCGAGGCAAAGCAATAGATAGATGCAAGGTGATGATCCACGATGCGGAGGTGGACCCCGACGCACATGCCGGAAGCCGTGGTGATGTTCCCGGCGCCAAGGACAAAGTTGGGGGACACGGTGACTTCAACCACGACGACGTGAAGACAATGAAGACTTCACGAAGCAAAGGGCTATACTATATCACATAATTTTATGAACTGCCTGTGATGTTTATCCCTTTGATGCACCCTTGTTTGATGCGCGGTAGTCGTGTTTTATTAGGGTGATCTCTCGCAAAACAATATCAAGTTGATAGTGTTCTCCCAACTGTAGCACCGTCTATACTATGTTTCACACCGGAGCAGGTCATGTCACATGGGTGCACACGGTGTGACGCATAAAAGACGGGTGTGTTAAAAGAACACACAGCACATTACACTTGGTTATCTTGACGGTTTGGATAAAAGTTTGCTACCGGAACACGCCCATCGAAAGATGAACAAGAATCACCTTAGGCGTGATTGGCAAGTTGGCCTACCGGTCCAGTCTAAGTCATCAGTGATGTCACATCAATGGCGGACGATTGGGTTGGATCTTGAATCACTCCAGCATCAATTACGAGAGATATTGATCTGAGTGGGAGCGCACTAAGTAATTAAATTGATTAATCACAAGTGCAACTTAATTATGAACAAAGTCTTAGTATTTGCATTATCGTTGTAGAATAATGGCTCGCGTTACCACCTTCCCAATTGTTTTTGATTAACTGTATTATCTGGTAATAACTTTACGATTGGTACCGTATTGTGAGGACTATCCTCAATAGTGCCGAGAAGGACCATGTCCTATCGCTAATTTTCGATGCTCTCCCGCTAATGCAATGGATGATGTGACTTATGTACATAATCCAAAATGCTAGAATTCCACGACAGCTAAGTGCATTGTCTTCACCACCATGAAACCCGAACTTCGAAAAGTTTGGGATAGTTATGTTATATTCATGGAACTGAAAAATAAGTTTTCAGTAGTAAGACAATTAATGTTGGATATAAGATATCTAGTACAATGTATGATTGTAAGCATTAGTGAAAATGTTCATTGTGCTCTAAACAAAACTGATAAGTGTGGGATCCAGAAGAACAATGATCATATGATGATGAGGATTAAGGGAAAGGAAGTTCCATAGGGTGTTAGTAAGACTTACACGCCAGAAAGTCCATGGCTTGCGCCACCCTTGATCATGTGTGATCTTCTGTGAGTAGGAGTGACATTGGAAATAGAACTATGATACGTATAAAGGAAAAACGAAAGAAGACTGGAATAACCAGCTCAGAAATGAAAGTCATACGGAGTTATAGATGAATTCATTGCTGGTCAAGAGATGTAATTCTTGGGAATTATGATTAAGCAGTTAATTATGGGTTCTGTATATTGGGATTAAACAGTTGATCACCGGAATATCACATCGATTGCATATTGTTGCAACTCGATGCAAGAAATACTATGGCCTTTATGACTAGCTAATGATGAGTTTTGACATGCTCGGGAACACGGTAAAAGGTTTACTATACCGTGTGTTGACTCTATGATTATCTTCATAATTCATTTTAGAGTTGAGTAAATTGTTACTACACTTTAGCCTTGTTGCAAAACATCATTTTGAATCATGTTTGTTGCAAGAGAGTTGTTCAAAGCTATGAATAACGTAAAGGCCATACTTCCATTATGAATAGGGTGTATGTTATGAATCTTGATAATAATACTAAACATCCATAACAATGACGCTAAACGTCGCAAGACTGACAGAAATACCACATAGATGTGGCACTGCCCTTTATCACAAGTGACATAACATGCATGAAGAATTTCCATAAGTGATGGACTTTCGAGTCATATGATTATGAATCACTTGACGCTTGCGATCTTTGTCTCGAATTAATGTGACTAAAACACCGTTAATAGGCCATACATGAACGGGCAACTAAACCATTGGTAATCATACATGATGATGTGTGTAGTCCAATAAGTGTAGTTGTGTGCAGTGGATTCCCTATCTTCACTCATGAGTTGAAGTAGATATGTGGATATCTGTTCAATAGAGACATACGTCTGAAATCTTTGAAATGTTCAAGGAATTTTAGAGTGAAATAGAAATTCATTGTAACAAGAAAATAAAGCTTCTGCAAATTAGATTGTAGAAAGTAATATTTGAGTTACAAGTTTAGCGAACGTCTGATGAGTTGTGAAGAAGTGTCATAACTTGCGTCTCCCGGAACACCACTATGAGTAAAGTGTTCGAGAGATGTAATCAATCCATGTATGACACGGTAAGATCAAATATGACGTTTATCAATTTGCCATTATACTTATTAAAGTTATGCGTTAGTGACTACAACTTTTACACTGAAAAGAGCACCATCAAATCTGTTGAAATGACACCATATTAGATGTGGTATGGACTGTTAAAACCATGTTGTCTTTTCTTAAAATTTGGGTATATGAGGCATATGTTTGACATACTCAAAACCCCAAATCAGATAAGTGCTACTTTGTTAAGGTTATGCCAAAAGTTTTGGTATTCCTCTATCACTACACAAAAGCAAAACTGTTTGCTGTTAAGAACAATGTATTTTGAAGAAAAATAGTTTCTTACAAAAGAGTGAGTGGGAGGACAGTGCAACTTGTCAAAGATTGTTGAATCTTCAGAGAAGTGTGCAGCTGAACCACACAGGTTAGACAAAAATCGTACAAACATTCATGATATGTAAAACGAGATATTGTTGTTCGACAATGATAAACCTGTGATATACAAAGAAGCGTTGATGGGCCCTGACTCCGGGATTTGGCTAAATGCCAAATAATCCGAGATAGTATCCATGCAAGTAAGTCAAGTTTTGAACTTGGTAGACCCTCGGAAAGACTAAAAGTCTGAAGAATATATATATATGGATCTATAATTGATTCGGATGAAATTGTTTTATCCATAAAGCTCAACTCGTTGGAAAATTGTTTTCTAGCAAGTTCAAAGGTTGAATACGGCGAAATAGTGTCGACCATAGAAATGCTTTAGTCAGTTCGGGTTATATTAGCAATTACTACATATCTCATTTATAGGATATGGTAGAATGAACGTCAAAACAAAGTTCCTACACGGAAATATAACAAAGGACGTATATGTGATACGACCGGAATGTTTTGTCGATTCAAAGGATGCTAAAATAGATGCAAGCCTTGGATATCCAGTGATGGACTGAAGCTAGCATAATGGAGTTGGAATTTTCGTTGTGATGAAATTTCCAAAAGATTTTGTTTTCATCAGGAATAACGAAGATGCTTGAATATTCAAGAAAGTAAGTGGGAGCTGAATAATATTTCTAAAACCTTATGTATATGACATATTGTTGATTAGAAATGATATAAATTTCTTGACACAAATAAGGACTTTATTGAAAATAGTTTTCAGCTGAAGTACTTGGGCTAATATAGCATTAGTATTGAGCGCAGTGATCTATGAAGATAGTAAGTGCCTGATCATGCTAAAGCCAACACTGCATATTGACATGATACTAAAGTAGTTTAGTATGAAAATTCCAGGAAGGATGTTCTTGCCGAGGTCACGGTGAAAAGTTGTTTGCGGAAATCGGTGTTCATGAACATTGATAAGCAAAACACATGAATTGAATTTCACTCACATGTGTGTTTGGATTAATCATGTACACCATAATATGTAAAACGACCAGATATGTCCAACGCTCCAAAAGGTTGTGAGCAAGATACCAAAGTGATCAATATGTTGATCATTGGACAAGCAGTGAAAAGTTAAACTTATGATAGATAAGATATGTTTCTCAGAAAATGGAGATAATGAAGAGCTCGTTGTAACAAGTTACACCAGCTGAATTTTGATGTAAACAGTTACACCAATTAAGTCTTCATACTTACTCCGATCGATTTTCGATTTTAATTGGGATTATGTGTTTCACACGTAAGGGTGGCACAGTATGGAGGAACTATGTCAAGTTCGATACTGTGGCGAATTCTATAACAGATGCTAAGTATATTGTTGCTTAAAGAAGTAACAAGGAGGGTATTTTGAATCATAAATTCATTTATGAACATGGTATGGTTTCCTAGATGCTTGAAGCTCATGGAACATTGACGAATGATTTCATGACTTATTCTAAAGGAACCAAGGTCCTGCCAAATGATTCAAACATATACAAAGCTAAACTGATAAAGTTAGTGAATTTTATGATAGCGTGAAAACGCGAAGATATGCAAGATACAAACGGGCCTGAAACGTCAGATCCGAAGATGAGGTATATACCACAAATGAAGCATTTCTTACACCGGTATGCCATAGGTGTAAAGTGCTCAAGCACTGACAATATTATTGACTCTAGTGCAAGTGGGAGACTGTTGGAAATATGCCCTAGAGGCAATAATAAAATGTTATTATATATATATTTCCACGTTCATAATTAATGTTTATATTTCTGTGCTATAATTGCAATGACCCTGACTGTGAGATTCAGAAGAAAACTCATTTGCATGTGTGGAAATGTAAACACCAAGAGTTCCTGGTTTAGCCTCTAAGACCAGCTCATGTGCTAACTGATGATTACGTTTTCTTAATCATGGACATTGTTCTTGTAACAAGGATGTCAGTAGCAATGAGAACATATTGTTAGCAGAACAATGATGTTGAACCGACCCCAGTATTGAATGATATACTTAGAGATCACATCGTAACTACGTTATAAGTCATATCATGAAATGTTTTCATATACGTAATTCCTTAGACCATGAGAGTATCGAGTTGCTTCACACAGGAAGACATGCTTTGGTTCTTAGATGAATCCTCCCGTAAATGGGAAGTAGTAAAATAAGTTCTGGGTATGTCAGATGGTGTGGCTAGTGACTGTGATAGTTCAAGAATGGGATTTGCTCCTTCACGATGAAGAAGATATTCACTTCGGGCCCACTCAGTATGACGGTATCCATTATAGTCTGGCCAGACGCATTGTGATTCAGTCACGGGGATACCGGAATACGATAACGAGAAAAGGGACAAACGAGCAAAGAGGATAACGAGTGGCTTGTGTTCAAAAGTTGTTACACATGGGTGCCAAACTTCTCTCCTCTAACTTTGTCATATATCGCGAAGCAAAGGGAATGGTACATGAATAAACATAATGGTTCACTCGAAGTTTCTTCGTGTATGTGCGGGAGTCAACATGGGTGTCCATGGCTCCACTGTTGATTATTGGCTATTGACAAAAGGCTGTTGACCTATGTCCGGAAGATGTTCTGAGTCATGTCCGCATTATACCGAACCTATTGGGTCACACACTTAACGAGCAGTAGTCTGTTAGAATACTAGTATGGTAGAAGGTTTAGTGGAAGCAAAGCAGAATAGTTCATACGGGTACCGGAAGTAGTTCCGGAGATTTATGGAATTGTTCATAAGGGTACCAGAAGTAGTTCTGGGTATTTAAGGTTATGGTCGGATCACTCTGGAGTAGTCCCAGGTGGTTCCGGAACATATGAGAATGGTACTGGGGAAGTCCTGGATCAACCGGAATAGTTTCCGGATAATCGCTGGGCGTCCCGACAACCTTCGCGGTCATCCGGTGGCTTAAAATGTAACTCGGATGGTCTTGGAAACTATCCGGATGGCTCCGGAACGTCCGAGAACGGTCTCGGAAGGTCCTGGAAGTGCTCCAGAAGTGTCCGGAATGTCCCGAAACGGTCCCGGTATGTCCCGGAAGGTCCTGGAAGCTTCTAGAAGGTCATGGAAGGTTCCAGAAGGTTCCGGACAGTACCACCCACTCCCCTGCACCCCTAGCCTTGGGGGGCAAGCCACCTAGGCTTCCCTGGCCGGCCAAGGGGTGGGGGCACACCAAGGGGAAGGAATCCCCCTCCAGGTGGAAAGTCCAACTCTCCAATATGGCAGGTTTCCGGTGGGAAGGTTTGGGAGGTTTGGGAGTCCAAGTTGGACTCCCCACCCCCCTTATTGCGCCCCAAGGGCCTCTTGGCCACCTATATAATGTGGGGGAGGGGTGGGGGGCGCAGCACAACTTGTCCCCAAGGCCTATGCGCCACCCTCCCTCCTCTAAACCCCGTTGCTCCACAATTAGACCCCGGTTTAGACGCTGTTCTAGATCGGAATCCATTAGGGTTTTCTCCCTCTAGTTTTCTCGGTGGCGTTCATCTCTGGACGGCGGAGCGCTGCTGGATTGCTGCTACGGGATGTGTGGATACTAATGGAGGGGCCGTACCTTCGACCCTTCTTCGAGGAGCTTGTTCATGGGACTTGTCCGTGGGACTAGATCGCGGGACTTGTTCATGGGATTGATCGAGGGACTGTTTGTGGGAGAACTTGCGAGATCTACTTCCACTACGTCCACCCGCTTCACCAACTCTTCTTCCGCTGCAACCGTTGGTGAGCAAAGACCTAAACCTTGTATGCAATCTATCTTGGATGATCTTGGGTGCTTGTTACGTAGGCACGAAATTTTTGAATTCTACTACGTTTCCCAACAGATTGATGCAGCAAAATTGGGCAAGAAGAAGAGATCACATTCTGGGGCTTTGGATAGGACCAAGTTGTCTTTTGGCTTTAGGATAGGAGGGACTAGTGGTCTGGAAAGTTTGGACTCAAAATAATAAATGTACATGGTACATCCTTTGCAAATGCACCATGGGGGCTGAAGGTGTTTGTGCTGTGTCATGGCTTGTACATAGCTCCCCTAGGCATGATATTCTGCAAAGCTCAATCATACACTAGGATGAGCGTGTACACCAAGTCTCACATCATTTGGGTCAATGTTTTTGGTACTTCCTTTGTAAAGCACCAAATAGGCAAGAATGCATTGGTGAGGCTAACATCTCACTGGATTGTTTTATTTGGCTGAAAGTTGGTGTAGCTTGGTTATTTGGCATGGTGCACATCTGTATAAAATTTCATAGCCATTGGACACACATAGCTAGCACTTGCTTCACAATGTGGCCCACTGGTCAGAAACTTCAACATGATGGTGCACACACATGGGTGATTGGATTTGGCTCAAATCTGGTTTGGTGGAGTTACTTGGTAGTAGGATAATGCTCAAAAAGTTTCAAGGCAAATGGGATCCCCTATCATGAACTTTCTTCACAATGCCCCCTTTCTGCATCCAAATTTTGGGAATTTATTGTGGGAGTTTGGCTAAGCAAATGGTGGTGGAATTTGGTGTAGATCAATCATATGATCATATGAGATTGCACAAAAAGTTTCCCTAGCAATGGATTAATAGAAATGGTACTCCCTTCACAAAGCTCCATTCTGCCCCCACAGACAAATGAATTTTTCTAGAGGAAAAATCCACTTGGGCTATGAAATGCTTTTGGAGAATTTGGCAAGATATGGCATCAATGACATGTGGGAATTATTTCGGGATTTATGGAGCAATATAAATAGGGGTTGCTTCACAAACCTCAAATAATAGGAATATCCCTTTTAATGGAAAAGGGAATATATGGTTTGAATAAAATGGTGGCTTGGATGGGATGGAACAACGGAATGACATGGGAAAGGCTTGGATTCAAGAGTCACTTGAGCATGGAAAGAAAATATGCTCAAGTTTCAAGTCCAACGAGGTGATCAAAATCAAATCCAATCGCAAATCCAGAAATAAATCAGAAAAGTTTTTGGAAAAAGAAAGTTCCAAAATCCAGGGTGTCACAAACCTACCCCCCTTAGAAAAAACTCGTCCTCAAGATTTGGTTGCTCAGGGAACCATCGCAAACTTACCGTCCTTCGGAAACTTGCTGCTTCTCGGATTTCCTTTTTACCGCATGCTATTCCCCATGGTAGCATCCAATATACCTTTGCTGACGGGGTTTACTTCACCCGATTTGTAGCTCTGACGGAATGTTCTTCCTTGACATCTCACATCCTTTCCTGCTGATTTTCATCCTCATATCTTTTGACTTGTATGATAACGGGATGTCTTGTCATCGGCTGAATGCTGACGATACCCATGCTGTGTCTAGGGTACCTCGGGCGCCATTCGTGGTGCGGTCTTGAATCATTTGCATTGGCTTCTTCGACAGGAGCTTGGCCTTCATCGGTAGTTGATATCTTAGAATGTCTGCTATCAGGATCTTGACCGACGACACGTGGGGTTTCCTCGAATATCTTTTGGCCTGTCCACCGTGCTCAAGGATTCGGAGCGGGGCACAAATGCTGAACATTTGCTTATGCTGAGATTTGCCTGATAGGTGGCCCTATCCGGGTGGCGATAGGTCCTGATATGCTTTAATCCGGTTCTTGTATTTAAAATGCCGGGTTGAGTGGGTGACCTGTAATGAAGCAGACTATGGTATCTTGACAAGACGGACGATTCTGAACTTGAGTAACTGTTCAGGCTAACCGGATCGGTACACGGTCCTTGGCCCATAGTGAATGAGATTTCTTTGTGGTAGATATCCACGGTGGTCCACATGACTTCAACTGATCGCGACAAATTTGACTTTGAGGTCCATGCAATTCATTCTGTCCAACCCGTCGGGCTCAAGGGTTGCATACCTCTGACAACTTGTTTGGTGCCACGCTTGCTCAGATTGCAGCAAGGTTTGACACCTACCATGCTTGTTTGTCCTGGGTCTTGCTCCTGTGGCAATCACCATTCTGGTACTAGCTTTTCTTTGGTCAGGGTTCTTTCCTCGTTGCATAACTGCTTATTGTTCTGCCGCAATCTTTGAGATGGAAAGGTTACCATCACCTTTTGTCTCTTGTTCCATCCTGATGACCTTGGTTGCAATGAACGGGGTCTCCGGATTATTCTGCTTTCGGAGCCCTGTCGGTCGTGAGGAGCTGACCTTCATGACGGGAGCAGGATTCAATGCTCCTTGCTTACCTTCTTCATTGTGTTTCTCCACGACTTTGTCAGTCTTTCTTCCAGGCTGAGATGTGTATCCGCCTCTTCTGCTGACTTGTTTCCCGAGAGTTACGGTTCTTCACCGTCGTTCATGTGCATAATTCTTCCTTGATTACGAGCATGGTGGTATCCGCACAGGGGTAGCTTTCATACTTGATAAGAATACCGATAACCATATGCGGGTCCTGACGATGCTGAGTCTTTACTGTCCTGCATGGATAGATTTCTGACAACACTGTTGCAGGTATGATGACGCGTCGAGGAAGACTGGGATCTTGTCCGCGAAGCTTGGGGTAGCTTGCTGGGGAAGGTTGGGTACCATACCCCGGAATCTTGCTCCGGTGGCGTAGCCAGGAAGGCAGGGGTGTCGTACACGGGAAGCTGCCTCAATAGCTTGCTGAAGAAGACTGGGTGCCTTGCCTTGGAAGCTTCCTTAATAACTTACTGACGAAGATGGGTTGTCTTGTCCCGGAAGTTTGCCTCTTTATACTGTGGATGCATCGGTTCCTTATGCTGGAAGTTTCAGCGGTAGTTTACTGTAGACGACCGAGCGGCTTGTGCTGGAGTCCATCCCTGTGGCGTACCGATCACGATCGAGTGTCTTGCACTGTAAGCTTCGGTCGGTGGCTTGTGGAGGAAGGCTGACTGTCTTGAGAAGATATCCCGGTAGCGTACCGAGGAAGGCTGAGGTTCCTTCTGTCCGAAGCTTTCCCTCAATGGCGTGGAGGTAAATCTGACCGCCGTGTCTGATAGGCTTCTGGCTGCCGGCTGGTGAGGGGGAAACACTCTTCCAATCATTCTTTTGCTGGATGTGAGCTTCATGATACTCTCTGACCATCTTCCGGAATATACTGAAATAATTTATATTGCATAGGACTGTAGCTGGTGTTTGTCTTGCCTTGGGTGCATATGATCGTGGGTCACAGTCTTTGCTTAACTTTGCATGAATCTCTGCGGCCTTCATGGTTGATGCGAACTTGATTCAAGTGATGGCTTGGGTAGCATCCAATCGTGAGCCATAAGCTTCCCTCGCAACTGGGTAAAAGTCCTATTTGACTTGCTGATTTCCCGCATCATTGCGGCCTTTAACTGTCTGAGTCTTCAGGCTGTTCTGGTTGAAGGCCTGATGGTTGCCATATGCTTCATACTTGAGCACAAGCGTGTGGGATGAAACCGAGTATGCGTCATTCCTGTCTGGTTGATTTCTTTATTTCTTTGCGGTCTTCCACTGATAAAATCTTCATGACTGTAACATCCACCGGAAAAATGCTGACTTGGTTCATTCAGGCAGAACTCATATGGGGTTGAATACTTCTGCTGCAAGCTGGTGTGGGTCCTTGACTTGGTGTCTTCATGCTGCTCTGCGGTCTTGCACTGATTCTTCGAGGTATGTGGGGGTTATGAGCAACTTTCCATTGGGGCGGATAAAGTGAAACCAAAGAACCAAACAAAGAACCAACGAAGAAAGCCACGGAGCAAAAGAAAACGAGAAGAAGCTTGCTACCTCATCAGCTTTAGCGGTGGTCGATGATTATCCGGACTCCTTGCAAATAAAATAGCAAATAACCCAGTAGCCACCAGAACGGTCTTTACAACTCAGATCTGGGACTTGTACTGGAAAATCTCAAGCATTACTCAAGACGGCCGACTGAAATCAGCTCAGAGCATGAGGCAATGTTGATAAAAAGAATGCAGAGGTCCCCTAAGACGGCCGAGAAAACAGCTCAGAGCATAGGGTCTCCACTGCGAAAAGAAACTCAACAACTACCCGAGACGACCGAAAAGCAGCTCAGAACACGGGTCGGTTGTTGAAAAGAGAAATGTAAAACAGGCATCCACTCCGGACGCTCGACGATGCATCAGCTCAGAACCAGACGTGGTGCCAATATCGAAGAACAACAAGCAAGGGTCCGTCCAAGTCATCTAACACCTACCAAAACAGAGTTAGTAACTGCCGAGGAACAATGAACCAACAACGAGAATTAAGCAAGAACAGCAACACTGAACAAGCACTGAGATCACACGCAAGATCTCAACTTATTGCTACACACATCAACATGCAATAGGCAACATGCAATACTACTACTCATGCATCACGGACTACGCGAAACTCAGGCGTTCTGATCTGACGGCGGGTTGCCGGGGGCCGCGGGAGTGGGCGGAGAAGTCGACAACGATAGGGCTGCGGCAAGAGCTCTCCTTGCATCCCTTGCATCACGGACTAGCTCGACGATGAGGGCGTACTGGGAGATCATGTAGCGGGACATGGTGATCACCGCCGCATCGGCTTCCGCCAAAGGGCGAGGAAACCTTACTTGCTGCGGAGTCGCACCCAAGGTGGGGTAGAAATGGAAGGCGCGATTCTGATGCATCGCACTCTCCTGGTGGCCTAGGCCTAAGAGGCCCGCCAACGCGGCAAGCTGAACGGCACAATCCGGGGTAGGAGCGGGTCCACCCTGGAAGTTGTAGGAGCGCACACCGATGGGGATAGTGGCTGACACGTAGACGTTGGCGCGATACTCAAGCAGCTGCCCTCCGATCGGCGTCTGGGAAACTTGGTACCGTGTAAGCTCTCCACTAGGGTAGAGAGTCCACCATACGTCTGCAAGGAGGTAGTCAAAGTTGGTTGCGGATGAGGATCCTGTGTAGCCCACCGGGTATTCCGCCATCTACACTTGTCAGTTCAGATCGTTAGCGAAAACATAGCGTCTATATGCAGCAAACAAATGCAGCAGGCAATAGCATCACACAAGCAAGCTATACTCTTGCTCTAACGTCAATCTAACGTCTTTCTAACGTTCGCGCGGGCTAGCGGGTCCTACAGCCAAACCTGGCTCTGATACCAACCATTGTGGCACCCCGGCTCAGAGGACCGGAAGGCCCCGTGCACCAGCCTAGAGATCAATTCTTCTGGAACACGGCACTGATTGGTATAGAACTGAACATCTTTCTATTACCGAAGATAGGAGTACATGAGATTTATTACAACGCTAGCGGGGACACAGCTTGCTCCTCAGGCTAGCCTCATCTCTACACCAAGCAGCAGCATAACTCTAGCAGCGGAATATCAACGGCAGCGGAACAATAACGGCGATGACGAACTCCAATCCACAGGGACACTGGCTGGGACGCCTCCTAGCTCGCAAAAACCGGGAACGTCGTCCTACGCATCCAAAGCACGGCCTTCAAATCTGGCATAACACGCCAGGTCAGTACATTGAATGTACTTGCAAGCTCACAACAACCATTCAACAAGGAAAAACAATAACATGGCAACAGGTTAAGGTATTTTAGTGAATTAAACATGTGAGCAATAATATCACGCAACACATAATCATCAAACATATTATCAGCATTAAGACTAATTCACACACAATGGACCACACATGATCGTCGCATGATCACGTGGCTTACCTCGGAGTCCTTACAGACTCAAGCACCGGGTCACTTCGTGACCAATCACTTCCACGGGTCGTCACATGACCAAACGGGTCATCGCGCAACCATTCAACGGGTTAGGTGTCCTCCGTTACCATCCACTTACCACAAACTTACCACCGACTCAAGTTGATCATAAGGTGTGACCTAGTACGAACTGTGTCCCATGACTGAGGACGCGGCTATTCGAATAGATTTTGACTCTGCAGAGTTTGTGCACTTTACCCACACTATGGAGTTCTTCCTCCATCCAGAACCCCGGTACTTGTCCCACAGGATCCTTGGAACTCGCACCGCAAGAGTTAACTAGGACTTCTCCAACGAGACCGATATACCGAGTGTCCCTCTTATCGTACCACCGACATTCCGTCTTGGGTAGCCCTGTGGTTAGGTGTCCACGTTACCACCAGAACCACTCGGCCACCTTGTGGCAAATACTGCCCCAACGGGGACTGAGCTCATAACAACATTGGTTGTCAAGACTACCGCCGCCTGCCTGATCAGGGCAGCGCGTGCGCGTAGCCCCCCACCCCCCTACTTGATGATACAAATAAGAGAACCCACCGGCAGACCGAATCAAGGCCCGCCCATACAGGAAAATGTGGCTGCACGGATAAGCCCGGTTCGGTGGAACCTGATCAACTTATTACGAAGCATATCTCCAACAGCGAACACAAGCATCAGGTGCAACATGAGTATCAGATCATAATAATGCATAGCATATTAACATGATAGTTTCAGATATGATCAAGCACATTTTAGATGGTGAACTTATCCGTGTTACAAAGATTAAGTTATTAACATGGCAACATTATGAATGCATCTAAGCATAACTTAGGCATAGCATGAACTAGCATAGGGATAACATGATCAACTTAACATGGTGTTGGTATGTCATGGTTACGATGATTCAGAACATAACATGGCAATGACATGATCAAAGCATAGTATGGATGTAACATGGTGATACGTCCAAAACGTATCTATAATTTCTGCTTGCTCCATGCATGTTTTGTGTGATATTGCTATGATCTAGATACACTTTCATACACTTTTGATCATATTTGGACTAACCTATTAACTCAGTGCACCACAGTGCCAGTTCCTGTTTTCTTCTGTTTTTCTATTTCAGTTTTCCCCCATATAAAAAGTGCCAGAACAATTCTGGGAAAAATATAGGAAAAATCAGCGTACAGGAAGCTTCGCGAAGAGCCCGAGTGGGGCCAGAGGGGAGACAGGGGTGGCCCAGGCGCCACCCATCGCGTCCCCACCCCTGGCCGCACCAAGGGGGCGCCTGGGGCCCCTGGTCCACCTCTGGCTGCCCCCCTTCGCCCATATATTCTCCTTCACGGGAAACTTCCAAAAGGAGAACCCTTTTTTGCGATCTCGCCTCTGTTCCGCCGCCGCCGCGCTTCCGAGATCGGGAGCACCAGAAGACCTCTTCCCGGCACCCTGCCGGAGGGAGGACCGACCTCCGGGAGTCTCCTCTCCACCATGGATGCTCCCCGGATGCCTCGTGAGTAGTTTTCCTTGGACCATGGGTCCGTGATCAGTAGCTATGTGATGTTCTCCTCCCCTCTTTGTTCTTCATGGTTTAGACCTCGTGATCTGCCCTACATGATCGACGCACTTTTGTAATCTTTCTACTGTTGCTATGTTGAGTTTGATGGGATCTGATGGATTATGAGATTATGTTCAGATTGTGATTGAGTAATATATTTGGTTTTTATCTCTTATATTTTTTCCTAAGTAATTCTTGCATGTTCTCCGTTGTTGTTTATTGCTTTGGCGAAGTAGTAGGTAGCAACCCCAAGAGGGAACGTTATGCTCGATTGTGGGTTCATGCCACCGATGACACGCTTGAGTGACAGAAACATGAGTCTAGGGGATGTGCTGTTGCCACAAGGGGGAAAACAACGGTGCTTGTAACCGCGGTTGCAAGGATTGTTTACTTTACGCAAAGTTCTTTTTAATGCAGTTGTCTGTTGCTTTGGGTTTAAACATTGGGTGGGGCTCGCAACTTAATACCAGCGAGATGTTATGGATAGATATCTCAAGGTGGATGATTAGTAGTAGATGCAGTTGGATTTCGGTCTACTTATTTTGGCGTACTGCCCGTGCTTTTGAGCCTCTTCCTTTCTTTTGTAACATAGTTAGCATTGTGGTGCGTTCATCATCCTGTCAATTTCCCTTCTGTAATTTGTTTACCTCGCATAGCAGTTTTATCGTCTTTTGGGAGAGAGACATCACTAGTGAACATCACGTATCCCGGTCCATATCCTCATTACTGTTTCCATGCTCATTTACTTTTATGCTTTTACTTTCAGTTGCTATCATTATCCCTTGTCTTTGATCCTTTGTGAACAACAAGACCGGAGAGATTGACAACCTCTCTGAACTTCGTTGGGAACAAACTTATTTGTGTCTGTGTGCAGGTCCGCGTCAGTTGCGCCGCTGACACCTACTTATCATCACCGGAGTCCTACTGGAGACAAACCTTGGTATCTTTACTAAGGGAAATTTGCTGCTGTGATGCATCACGCCTTCCACTTAGGTCTCACCAACGAAGGGCGAGAAGACTACACCCGTCAACTCTCGCGCCATCACATGGCAAAACATAACATAGCAATAGCATATCAAGGATAGCATGGCAGTGATAACATCAATCATAGCATGGCAACATGATCACGGTCAACGATATGAGCATATCATCGAACAAAAAAATTTTGAAGCACGTCAAAGCTTTGCAAAGGTGCAAAGAGTATTGTGGCTTGCCTTCACCAACAAGGTGTGGAACACCCTCGGTCTCGGTCACCGACAACGCCCTGCAAAACTTTTGAAATAAAGCAATGGGCAAAAAGGTCAAACACTATCTTTTTCTTGACCAGCAAAGAACGGCATAAATACAAGGCATGAAACCTATGCCAACACGAAGAGGAGGTCAAAATAAAACCAACGCAAAAAGAATCAACTCATTTGGACTTACGGTTGCGGAGATATTTGCGAAACGGTGTCGGGGTGGGTTTTGGGGTGGAATATACTTTCCAGAGCTGAAAGCGTATTTCTGGCCGAGGAAGGTCCAAGTACGCTTTCCGCGTGGGAAAACGTATTTCTTCCCGAAAAGGGACAAAGTACGCTTCCCAGAAGGGAAAGCGCACTCGCCCGGATACGCTTCCACTGGATCTGCCACGCGGGGCCAGGCCGTCAGCCGAGCCGGGCCACTTACAGCTGGGCCCCGTCCGTCAGCTCTCTCTCTCTCCTCCCCTGCTCCTTTCTCACGCCACGGGACAGAGGAGAGCCGGCCAACGAGGGCCGCCGGCGAGGCCAGCACGGGAGGGGCCGCGGGGAAGGGGAAGGGTGCGACTCCAGTGTGAGGCCGCCTGTGGTCGCGGGGTCGAGCGGTCCGGCGGCACTGCCCTCCCCACTGGACGGGCGCGGCGGCCTGGGCCCGTGGCCGTGGGCGAGCCCAGCCACGGCGAGGCAGGAGAGGGGCGGGGCGCGAGGAGGAGGCGTGGCACCAGAGGGCTACGGAGGCGAACTGGGAGGAAGAGGCGGAGCTCGGGTCGCCGGATTGAAGCGGAGGCCGGCGGCGGAACTGGCGGCCAAGGAAGGGCAATGGCGGCCTCCGGCGCCAAATTGGAGAGGGGGACGGCTAGGAGGAGGTGTGGGGAGCTGCTGGAGTGCTCTGGAGGGGCTCGGGGGTGCCTCCATTTATAGGGAGGAGGGGATTCGAGCTTCGAGCCGCGACAAGGCGATGGCGACCACGGCGTGCGGTGAACAGCGGCTATGAGGGCGACGGGACGAGCCGGCGTGCAACATATGGGTGCGGGAAAGCCTTGCGGCGCGGTTAGACAAGGAGAAAGCGACAGCGCGCGCACTGTGGCATGAGGCAGACGTGTCGAGCACGCGCGGTGCGCGGCCAAAGCATGCCTAGTGCAGCCTGGGAGCGTGGCCACCAGGGGGAGGCTCATCCAGGGGGCGTTTCTTCGTGGCCACTCATGTCCAGGAGGTAGTCCTTTGAGTTATGATCACATGGTGTGCCTGGCTAGCCAGCTGGATGAACAGGGTGAGCTTATCCTCACTGTGAAGATTGATGCAGCAAACTTGGGCAAGAAGAAGAGATCACATTCTGGGGCTTTGGATAGGACCAAGTTGTCTTTTGGCTTTAGGATAGGAGGGACTAGTGGTATGGAAAGTTTGGACTCAAAATAATAACTATACATGGTACATCCTTTGCAAATGCACCATGGGGGTTGAAGGTGTTTGTGCTGTGTCATGGCTTGTACATAGCTCCCCTAGGCATGATATTCTGCAAACCTCAATCATACACTAGGATGAGTGTGTACACCAAGTCTCACATCATTTGGGTCAATATTTTTGGTACTTCCTTTGTAAAGCACCAAATAGGTCAGAATGCATTGGTGAAGCTAGCATCTCACTGGATTGTTTGATTTGGCAGAACGTTGGTGTAGCTTGGTTATTTGGCATGGTGCACATCTGCATAAAATTTCATAGCCATTGGACACACATAGCTAGCACTTGCTTCACAATGTGGCCCACTGGTCAGAAACTTCAACATGATGGTGCACACACATGGGTGATTGGATTTGGCTCAAATCTGGTTTGGTGGAGTTATTTGGTAGTAGGATAATGCTCAAAAAGTTTCAAGGAAAATGGGATCCCCTATCATGCACTTTATTCACAATGCCACCTTGCTGCATCCAAACTTTGAGAATTTATTGTGGGAGTTTGGCTAAGCAAATGGTGGTGGAATTTGGTGTAGATCAATCATATGATCATATGAGATTGCACAAAAAGTTTCCCCAGCAATGGATCAATAGAAATGGTATTCCCTTCACAAAGCTCCATCCTGCCCCCACAGACAAATGAATTTTTCTAGAGGAAAAATCCACTTGGGCTATGATTTTTTTTTGGATAATTTGGCGAGATATGGCATCAATGACATGTGGGAATTATTTGGGGATTTATGGAGCAATATAAATAGGGGTTGCTTCAAAAACCTCAAATAATAGGAATATCCCTTTTAATGGAAAAGGGAATATATGGTTTGAATAAAATGGTGGCTTGGATGGGATGGAACAATGGAATGACATGGGAAAGGCTTGGATTCAAGGGTCACTTGAGCATGGAAAGAAAATATGCTCAAGTTTCAAGTCCAACTAGGTGATCAAAATCAAATCCAATCGCAAATCCAGAAATAAATCAGAAATTTTTTTGGAAAAAGAAAGTTCCAAAATCCAAGGTGTCACAAATTGACAGGATTATGTGCGCAAACCAATGCTAACTATGCTATAAAGAAAGGAAGAGGCTGAAAAGCACGGGCGGTACGCCAAGACAAGTAGACTGAAATCCATCTGCATCTACCTACTAATCATGCACCTTGAGATATCTATCCAAAACATCTCGCTCGTATTAAGTTGTGAATTCCACCCAAAGTGTAAACTCAAAACAACAGACAACTGCATTAAAGAACTTTGCGTAAAGTAAACAATCCTTGCACCCGCAAGTACAAGCACCGTTGTTTTCCCCCTTGTGGCAACAACACATCCCCTAGACTCATGTTTTTGTCACTCAAGCTAGTCATCAGGGGGCACGAACCCACAATCATGCATAACGCTCCCTCTTGGAGTCACTACCTACTACTTGGTGATACGTCCAAAACGTATCTATAATTTCTGCTTTCTCCATGCATGTTTTGTGTGATATTGCTATGATCTAGATACACTTTCATACACTTTTGATCATATTTGGACTAACCTATTAACTCAGTGCACCCCAGTGCCAGTTCCTGTTTTCTGCTGTTTTTCTATTTCAGTTTTCCCCCATATAAAAAGTGCCAGAAAAAATCAGGAAAATTCAGATAAAAACTCAGCGTGACGGAAGCTTCCAGAAAAGCCCGGGAGGGGCCAGAGGGGAGCCAGGGGGCCCAGGAGGCCACCCGACGCGGCCCCACCCCTGGCCGCGCCAGGGGGGCGCCTGGGGCCCCTGGCCCACCTCTAGCTGCCCCCTTTCACCTATTTATCCCCCGTCACGGGAAAACTCTAGAAGAAGAACCCTATTCCGCGAACTCGCCTCTGTTCCGCCGCCGCCGCGCTTCCGAAGATCGGGAGCACCAGAAGACCTCTTCCCGGCACCCTGCCGGAGGGAGGATTGACCTCCGGGAGTCTCTTCTCCACCATGGATGCTCCCCGGATGTCTCGTGAGTAGTTTTCCTTGGACCATGGGTCCGTGATCAGTAACTATGTGATGTTCTCCTCCCATCTTTGATCTTCATTGTTTAGACCTCGTGAGCTGCCCTACATGATCGAGGCACCTTTGTAATATTTCTGCTATTGCTATGTTGAGTTTGATAGGATCTGATGGATTATGAGATTATGTTCAGATTGTGATAGAGTAATATATTTGGTTTTTATCTCTTATATTTTTGTTCCTAAGTAATTCTTGCATGTTCTCCGTTGCTGTTTATTGCTTTGGCCAAGTAGTAGGTAGTGACTCCAAGAGGGAGAGTTGTGCTAGATTGTGGGTTCATGCCCCCCCCCCCCCCCGATGACACGCTTGAGTGACAGAAACATGATTCTAGGGGATGTGTTGTTCCCACATGGGGGAAAACAACGGTACTTGTAACCGCGGTTACAAGGATTGTTTACTTTACGCATTCTTTTTAATGCAGTTGCCTGTTGCTTTGGGTTTACACTTTGGGTGGGGCTCGCAACTTAATACCAGCGAGATGTTCTGGATAGATATCTCAAGGTGGATGATTAGTAGTAGATGCAGATGGATTTCGGTCTACTTACCTTGGCGTACTGCCTGTGTCTTTGAACCTCTTCCTTTCTTTTGTAGCATAATTAGCATTGTGGTGCGTTCTTAATCCTGTCAAATGCCTTTCTGTAATTTGTTTACCTCGCATAGCAATTTTATCGTCTTTTTCGAGAGAGACATCACTAGCGAACATCACGTATCCCGGTCCATATCCTTATCATTATTTCCACGCTATATTTACTTTTCTTCATTTACTTTCAAGTTGTTATTATTATCCCTTGCGTTTTATCCTTTGTAAACAACAAGACCGGAGAGACTGCCAACCTCTCTGAACTTCGTTGGGAACAAAGTTATCTGTGTCTGTGTGCAGGTCCGCGTCAGTCGCGCCGCTGACACCTACTTATCATCTCTGGAGTCCTGCTGGAGACAAACCTTGGTATCTTTACTGAGGGAAATTTGCTGTTGTGCTACATCACGCCTTCCACTTGGGGCTCACCAACGAAGGGCGAGAAATCACTATCATTACCTCGCACGTCACTTGGCCAAAGCAATAAACAGCAACGGAGAACATGCAAGAATTATTCTAGAACATAAATATAAAAGAGGAGAATCAAATATATTACTCAAACACAATCTGAACATAGTCTCATAATCCATCGGATCCCAGAAAACTCAGCATAGCAACAACAGAAAGATTACATATGTGCCTCGATCATGTAGGGCAGCTCATGAGGTCTAATCCATGAAGAACAAAGATGGGAGGAGAACATCACATAGCTACTGATCATAGACCCATGGTCCAAGGTGGACTACTCACGGTTCATCCGGGAAGCATCCATGGTGGTGGAGAAGCTCCCGGAGGTGGTTCCTCCCTCCGGCAGGGTGCCGGGAAGAGGTCTCCTGGTGCTCCCGATCTTGGAAGCGCGGCGGCGGTGGAACAGAGGAGAGATCGAGAAAAAGGGTTCCCGTCACGGGGGTTTCACGTCACGAGGGATATATAGGCGAAGGGGGGCAGCAGGGGGCACCAGAAGTCCAGGCGGCCCCCTGGCGCGGCCCCACCCTAGGGCGCGCCGGGAGGGCGCCTGGGGCCCTCGTGGGTCCCCTCTGAACCCCCCTCGGTGATTCCCGAAGCTTCTTCTACGCTGATTTTTTTTATTGTATTTTCCTGAATTTTTGGAGAACTTTTAATGTGGGGGAAACCAGAAATAGAAAAACAGCAGAAAATAGGAACTGGCATTGGGGTGCACTGAGTTAATAGGTTAGTCCAAATATGATCAAAAGTGTATAGAAGTTCATCAATATCATAGCAATATCACACAAAAGAGGCATGGAGCAAGCAGAAATTATAGATACGTTTTGGACGTATCAGGGGGCCAGGGGTGGCCCAGGCGGCCACCTGGCGCGGCCACCCCTAGGCCGCGCAGGGGGGCGCCTCGGGCCCCTGGTCCACCTCTGGCTGCCCCCCTTCGCCTATTTATTCCCCGTGACGAGAAACCCTCAGGCACAGAACCCTTTTTCGCGATCTCTCCTATGTTCCGCCGCCGCCGCGCTTCCAAGATCGTGGGTTCATGCCCTCTTCCCGGCACACTGCCGGAGGGAGGAACCACCTCCGGGAGCTTCTCCACCACCATGGATGCTTCCCCGATGAACCGTGAGTAGTCCACCTTGGACCATGGGTCTATGATCAGTAGCTATGTGATGTTATCCTCCCCTCTTTGTTCTTCATGGTTTAGACCTCGTGAGCTGCCCTACATGATCGGGGCACATATGTAATCTTTCTGCTGTTGCTATGTTGAGTTTGCTGGGATCCGATGGATTATGAGACTATGTTCAGATTGTGTTTGAGCAATATATTTGATTCTCCTCTTTTATATTTATGTTCTTGAGTAATTCTTGCATGTTCTCCGTTGTTGTTTATTGCTTTGGCCAAGTAGTAGGTAGTGACTCCAAGAGGGAGCGTTATGCATGATTGTGGGTTCATGCCCCCTGATGACTAGCTTGAGTGACAGAAACATGAGTCTAGGGGATGTGCTGTTGCCACAAGGGAGAAAACAATGGTGCTTGTACCTGCGGGTGCAAGGATTGTTTACTTTACGCAAAGTTCTTTAATGCAGTTGTCTGTTGCTTTGAGTTTAGACTTTGGGTGGGATTCGCCACTTAATACCAGCGAGATGTTCTGGATAGATATCTCATGGTGGATGATTAGTAGGTAGATGCAGATGGATTTCGGTCTACTTGTCTTGGCGTACCGCCCAACCTTTCGAGTCTCTTCCTTTCTTTATAGCATAGTTAGCATTGGTTTGCGCACATAATCCTGTCAATTTCCCAGCTGTAATTTGTTTACCTCGCATGGCTATTTTATCGTCTTTTGAGAGAGAGACATCACTAGTGAACATCATGGGATCCCGACCCATATTTCCAATACTATTTACACCCACTATTTATTTTCTGCTTTATTTACCTTTCCGTTGCTATCACTATCATTATTATCCCGTGTGTTTGATCCTTTGTAAACAACAAGGCCGGAGGGATTGACAACCTCTCTGAACTCGTTGGGAGAAAAGTTATCTGTTGTGTGTGCAGGTCCACGTCAACCGCCTAATGCTGGCACCGTTGTCACCTTCCTGTCGTTTTTGGAGTCCTACTGGAGACAAACCTTGGTATCTTCACCGAGGGAAATTTGCTGATGTCTACATCTCAACCTTCCACTTTGGGTTACCAACGAGGGGCGAGAAGCCATCAAGCTAATTTCTGGCGCCGTTGCCGGGGACTCCGCTCTTTAAGATAGGGGAGTTGCACGCTATCTTTTATCTTTGCTTTTTAGTCTTGTTAGTTTACCTTTCAGTTTTTGCTTTAGTGTCCTTTATCAAAAATCAAAAAAATAGTTCCTTGCTAGTAGTTGTCATTATGTCTGGTCCTTTTGCCTTTGGTGAAGCAGAAGTGCTCACCTTTAAACAAAGAGGTGGTGAAAGTCTGAAAGATGCCTGGTATAGAATTAATGATTCTCAAAAAAGGGCCACCAAGAAGCAATCCACTACTATCATGCTTATAAACTTTTATGTTGGAATTACTTCTTGGAATAGGTTTATTCTAGATACTGCTATCAATGGGAATTTCCTAGAAGTCCCAGTTTGGGAAGCTCTTAGTATTATGGAAAATATTATTGGAAACCCCCCTGTTGCTAGAATTCAAGAGGACATTACCCTAGCTCACATTATGAAAAAACTTGAAAAGATAGAGCTAGAGATGCCAAGCAGTAATCATATAAGTGAGTTCGATCATAAGATTCAAGGGAATTTGAATAGACTCGATAGCTCCATGCATAAAATTTTCAAAACCTTGGAGACCATCAAATCCCATGACTTGGATCCTTCTAGGATAGATAAGATTGAGGAAATCATTGACACTCTAGGAACTACTCTCTCCTCGATCAAAACCAAAAAGGTAGAAACTCCTGCAAAGAAGGAACCTAGGTTCGTTTACGTCCCAAAGGCTCCTCATTTCAAAAATAACCCATCTATTGCCAAAGGGGTTGAGACTGTGAAGACTTTGGAAGATATACCTCTCTTTAATAGAATAAATGAAACTCCAATTGATCTTCCGCCTTTTGCTTGTATCCCTAGAAGTATCTTTATTAGGCCTTTATTTGAAAGTCCTCTTAAGAGTGGTTGTACTATTGAAGAGCTTTTTGATGGTTCAATTGATAAGACTTGATCTTTTTGCATCAAGCCTAGCTAATGGCTTTAAAGAAGCGCTTTCAGGAGGCAGCCCGCAACGAATTTAGGTTTTCCTTTTTGTTTTTATTCTGTTTTTAGTGGTCTTGATGATTTTTACTACTGTATCAACATCATTGTATCTTTACTTTTCAAGCTTTGTGCCATTTATAGCCTCATATGACAAGGGAAGTGAAAGTTGTGACATGCTGTCCAGAAAACAGATTCTGTCCTCGTGACGGGAAAAATCATAGAAAAATCCCAGTTCATCTTTTTGAGCTGAAATTTTTACACAGCGTGCTCTATACAATCTCAGAACTTTCTTATGTTCTGAGTTTTTTTATTTGAGTTGCATAAGTATCCCTAAAAAATTCTTTACTACCTGCTGGTCTGTTTTTCACAGATTCTATCCTGTTTTGCCTTTTCTTCATTTTGCAAACCTTAAGATTGCTTTTTCTTTGCAAAAACTTTTTGGAAATCTTGAGAAACAGTAGCTCTTCAAGAATATACTTATTTACAGTAGAGGAAAATTATTTTGTTATAGGTACTAACCTTGCTAATCATATTATGATGAGTTATGTATGAAGGGAGTTTTCAAGTGTGCGAGGGAAGATGATAAAAGAAGATTCAGGAGTGTCAAACGCTCAAGATTGGGGATGCCTCCATGCATCCCCAAGAAATATTCAAGAAGACTCAAGCATCTAAGCTTGGGGATGCCCCCATGCATCCCCTTCTCCATCAACAGTTATCAGTTCGTCTTTCGTTCCACTATATTTTTATCACTTCATGCATTATGTGCTATGCTTGGAGCGTCTTGCTCTTTATTTCCCTTTTAGTTTTACTTAGCTTTGCTTGCTGTTAATAACAAGTTAGAACCCAGATTTCTTTGTGTGGGAGAGAAACACGCTCCACTTTCAAAACCTAGACCACATCATAGGATTCTTCATGCTTATCTTTGATATGTGTGTTCTTTATCTTTTTCATAGCTGATGTCATGTTTAGCTCTTAGTTTTCTTGCTTATATTTTTAAGAGATTTTGTTTAGTTTGTTGCTGGAACTCTCTTGAGTTTACATGTTTATCTTGTTTAGACAGTTTTCCGGTTGCACTGAGTTTTGTGTCTTGACTTGAAGTAGGTAATTGAGGTTGCTATTCAATTGTAGTAGTAATTTGCAATAGTTTTGAGGTATTGCTATGAGTAATGTTTTAACTTTTGGTGTCAAGAGCTTTAGCCTATTAGTGATAGATGTCGTATTTTGGGCAATCCGTGTTTATTTTCAAAACTTACAAAATTAGTTGAGAACTTTAGCTACTAGATGGATCACTACTCTTTGGAGGGATCGAATATTAGAGTACAGTCATGTATCATGAGTCGGGGATGCGCAAGGATAACCAAACCCCCATACACTCCTCCTCGGGGTACTTGTCTCTTTGTAAACCTTATTATTAGATTGAGAGTTACCGATAATAAGTGCATGAGTTCTTCAGACTAATGTGAGTATTCTAAAGTTGACACTTCCAACTACCCATATTTTTCTAGCCTCTCATGTGTCGTGCATTGCCTCCTTCTCACTCCGAGAGTTGGCGTCCACCTTCGCCGGTACATCCAAATCCTTGGCACGATACGCTCTGTCATCATAAGCCTCATTATATCCTTCCGCAAAACAGCCACCATACCTACCTATCAAGGCATTTCCATAGCCTTTCCGGGATACATTGCCATGCAACATCCACCTTCTCATGACTTGATCTTCATGTCATACATGCTTTTGCTTGATCGATGAGCCGCATGCTAGTTGGGCCTTGCCCTAATCATTGCTACATGACGTGCTGATGGCGCGAGAGTTGACGGGTGTAGTCTTCTCGCCCTTCGTTGGTGAGCCCCAAGTGGAAGGCGTGATGCAGCACAACAGCAAATTTCCCTCAGTAAAGATACCAAGGTTTGTCTCGACCAGGACTCCAGAGATGATAAGTAGGTGTCAGCGGCGCAACTGACGCGGACCTGCACACAGACACAAATAACTTTGTTCCCAACGAAGTTCAGAGAGGTTGTCAATCTCTCCGGTCTTGTTGTTCACAAAGGACCAAACACAAGGGATAATGATAGAAACTGAAAGTAAAAGCATAAAAGTAAATGAGCGTGGAAACAGTAATGAGGATATGGACCGGGATACGTGATGTTCACTAGTGATGTCTCTCTCCCAAAAGTCTATAAAACTGCTATGCGAGGTAAACAAATTACAGAAGGGCAATTGACAGGATTATGAATGCACCGCAATGCTAACTATGCTACAAAAGAAAGGAAGAGGCTCAAAAGCACGGGCAGTACGCCAAAATAAGTAGACCGAAATCCAACTGCATCTACTACTAATCATCCACCTTGATATATCTATCCAGAACATCTCGCTGGTATTAAGTTGTGAGCCCCACCCAAAGTGTAAACCCAAAGCAACAGACAACTTCATTAAAAAAGCACTTTGCGTAAAGTAAACAATCCTTGCAACCGCGGTTACAAGCACCGTTGTTTTCCCCCTTGTGGCAACAGCACATCCCCTAGACTCATGTTTCTGTCACTCAAGCGTGTCATCGGCGGGCATGAACCCACAATCGAGCATAACGTTCCCTCTTAGGGTTACTACCTACTACTTGGCCAAAGCAATAAACAGCAACGGAGAACATGCAAGAATTACTTAGGAACAAAAAATATAAGAGATAAAAACCAAATATATTACTCAATCACAATCTGAACATAATCTCATAATCCATCAGATCCCATCAAACTCAGCATAGCAACAGCAGAAAGATACCAAAAGTGCCTCGATCATGTAGGGCAGCTCACGAGGTCTAAACCATGAAGAACAAAGAGGGGAGGAGAAGATCACATAGCTACTAATCACGGACCCATGGTCCAAGGAAAACTACTCACGAGACATCCGGGGAGCATCCATGGTGGAGAGGAGACTCCCGGAGGTCGGTCCTCCCTCCGGCTGGGTGCCGGGAAGAGGTCTTCTGGTGCTCCCGATCTCGGAAGCGCCCGCGTTGGAACAGAGGAGGGATCGCGAAAAAGGGTTCTCCCTTCGGAAGTTTCCCGTGAAGGAGAATATATAGGCGAAGGGGGCAGCCAGAGGTGGATCAGGGGCCCTAGGCGCCCCCTGGCGCGGCCAGGGGTGGGGCCGCGCCGGGTGGCCGCCTGGGCCACCCCTGGCTCCCCTCTGGCCCCACTCGGGCTCTTCGCGAAGCTTCCTATACGCTGATTTTTCCTATAGTTTTCCTGGATTTTTTCTGGCACTTTTTATATGGGGGAAAACTGAAATAGAAAAACAGCAGAAAACAGGAACTGGCACTGTGGTGCACTGAGTTAATAGGTTAGTCCAAATATGATCAAAAGTTTATGAAAGTGTATCTAGATCATAGCAATATCACACAAAACATGCATGGAGCAAGCAGAAATTATAGATACATTTTGGATCTTTTCTTGTGTCCACTTTGGGATCTTTTCCTCATTTAAGGGCAACACTCTATTTTACAAGAAGGTAAAGGAGATCTTTCACACTTTACAAGGTACTCAAAATCATAAAGAATATGCAACTATCATGATGTATGCAATGTATGTCGCAGCCAGTGTAGCAGGAACATGTATGACATGAAGATCAAGTCATGAAGAGGTGGATGTTGCATGGCAATATATCTCGGAAAGGCTATGGAAATGCCTTGATAGGTAGGTATGGTGGCTGTTTTGAGGAAAGATATAAGGAGGTTTATGATGACAGAGCGTATCATGCCAAGGGTTTGGATGTACCGGCGAAGGTGGACACCAACTCTCGGAGTGAGAAGAAGGAAATGCATGGCACGGGAGAGGCTAGCAAAATATTGGAAGGTGGAAGTGTCAACTTTCAATACTTACATTAGTCCGAAGAACTCATGCACTTATTATCGGTAACTCTCAATCTAAAAAGGAGGTTCACAAAGAGACAAGTACCCCGAGGAGGAGTGTATGGGGGTTTGGTTATCCTTGCGCATCCTCGACTCATGGTACGTGAGTGTTCTCTAATATTCGATCCCTCGAAAAATTAGTGATCCATCTAGTAGCTAGAGTTCTCAACTAGTTTTGTAGGTTTTGAAAATACACACGGATTGCCCAAAATACGACACCTATCACTAATAGGCTAGAGCTCCTGACACAAAAAGTTCAAACATTACTCATAACAATACCTCAAAACTATTGCAAGTTACTACTAGAATTAAATAGCAACCTCAATTACCTACTTTCAAGACAAGACAAATCTCAGTGCAACAACCAACTCTCTTTAACAAGATAAACAAGAAAACTAAAAAGAGTTCCAGCAACAAAATAAACAAAATCCAAGGCTCTTGCTAAAGACAAACTAATACTAAAACTAAACATGGCAGTAGCTACGAAAAGATAAAGAACACACAACAGCAAAAAGATAGGCAGGAAAAATCCTATGATGTGTTCTAGATTTTGAAAGTGGAGCGTGTTTCTCTCCCACACAAAGTAAGACGGGATCTAACTTGTTATGAACAGAAAGCAAAGCTAAAGAAAACTAAAAATAAAACCTAAGAGCGAGACGCTCCAAGCATAGCACATAACGCATGAAGTGATAAAAATATAGTGAGATGAAGGACAAACTGATGATTGTTGATGGAGAAGGGGATGCACGGGGGCATCCCCAAGCTTAGACGCTTGAGTCCCCTTGAATATTTATTGGGGATGCATGGGGCATCCCCAAGCTTGAGCGCTTGACACTCCTGGATCTTCTTTCATCATCTTCCATCGCACACTTGAAAACTCCCTTCATACATAACTCATCATAAGCTGATTAGAGAGGTTAGTACCTTTAATAAAATATTTTTTCCCCACTGGATATAAAGATATTCTTGAAGAGCTACTGTTTCTCAAGGGTGCCAAAAAGTTTTTGCAAAGAAAAAGCAAGCTTAAGGTTTGCAAAAGTTAGGACAGACAAAACGTGGCAGAATCTGTGAAAAACAGAACAGCAGGTAGTAAAGAATTTTTTAGGGGCACTTCTGCAACTCAAATCAAAAAACTCAGAACATACGGAAGTTTCACAATTGTATAGAGCACGCTATCAAAACAATTCAGATCAAAAAGATGATCTGGTGATTTGATTCGAATTTTGCTGTCAAGGGACAGAATCTGTTTTCTGGACAGCACGTCACAACTTTTGCTTCCCTTATCATAAGAGGCTATTACTTGGCACAAAGCTGAAAAATAAAGATACAATGATGTTGCTACAGTAGTAACAAACATCAAGACACAACAAAAAGCAAAAAGAAACCTAAATTCGTTGCGGGCTGCCTCCCGAAAGCGCTTTCTTTTATGCCTTTAAGCTAGGCTTAATGCAAAAGAAGAATCAAGGGTCTCCAAGATCAGAATCATAAAAAACCTTCAAATTGATTTTCAATAAGCTCATTCGTCTTCTTCCTAGGAAAGAGGTACTTACCTTTCGCCATACCGCGTAAGCGTATGTGCCCGTTACCAATATCAATGAAGCCTTTCATAGCACGGAGGAAGTCTCTTCCGAGCACAATGTTACTTTGGTTTGGCTCCATGATGAAGAAATCCATTGGTGCAGTCTTATGAAGGAATGCAACTTGGACTTCTTTTACCTTTCCTATAATCTCTGAAATATCTCCATTAGAATGTTCATGATAAGATGATAATTTATCCATATCTAGCTTCAAAGAATCATAAAGTATTTTTGGCATAGTAGAAACTGTGGATCCAACATCACAAAGAGCAAGGAAGCCTTGGTTAGAGATGCTAATCCTAACAAAGGGCTCCCAATCATCATCTATCTCCAACATTTATTTCTTGTTGGACTTAAGTTCCTCTACTTTCCTCAAGTCTAGAGCATCCAATCTTTTTTCAATAGTGGCAAGTCTATCTATGACAGTATCAATACTACGATCATAAACAAAATAACTAGATAGACTACGCAAAATATAAAGAGCCCTAACTTCATCACACTCTAGAAAATCACCTTCAGCTATAAAGTCAAGAGAGTGTTTACACCACTTAAAAAGACCATGGTAAAAATTTCTAAGCACAATTTTTATAGGTATCCAAGGCATAATTCTTTATGTGCTTTAGAGATTTTGTCCCATGCTTTCTTCATATTTTCTCCATCTCTTTGACGGAAATCGAGAACTTCCGATTCCCGCAAAGCACCTAGCCCTAACATGTTCATCTAAACAAGGAGGACTGCTAACAGCAAGATAAACAAAAAAAATTGTGATTTTTGATAAAAGACACAAAGATAAAAACTGAAAGGTAAACTAACAAGACTAAAAAACAAAGGTAAAGGGTAGTGTGCAACTCCCCTATCTTAGCACTCGGAGTCCCCGGCAACGGCGCCAGAAATTTGCTTGATGGCGCGAGAGTTGACGGGTGTAGTCTTCTCTCCCTTCGTTGGTGAGCCCCAAGTGGAAGGCGTGATGCAGCACAGCAGCAAATTTCCCTCAGTAAAGATACCAAGGTTTGTCTCCAGTAGGACTCCAGAGATGATAAGTAGGTGTCAGCGGCGCAACTGACGCGGACCTGCACACAGACACAAATAACTTTGTTCCCAACGAAGTTCAGAGAGGTTGTCAATCTCTCCGGTCTTGTTGTTCACAAAGGATCAAACAAAAGGGATAATGATAGCAACTGAAAGTAAAAGTATAAAAGTAAATGAGCGTGGAAACAGTAATGAGGATATGGACCGGGATACGTGATGTTCACTAGTGATGTCTCTCTCCCAAAAGACGATAAAACTTCTATGCGAGGTAAACAAATTACAGAAGGGCAATTGACAGGATTATGAACACACCGCAATGCTAACTATGCTACAAAAGAAAGGAAGAGGCTCAAAAGCACGGGCAGTACGCCAAAATAAGTAGACCGAAATCCAACTGCATCTACTACTAATCATCCACCTTGAGATATCTATCCAGAACATCTCGCTGGTATTAAGTTGCGAGCCCCACCCAAAGTGTAAACCCAAAGCAAGAGACAACTGCATTAAAAAAGCACTTTGCGTAAAGTAAACAATCCTTGCAACCGCGGTTACAAGCACCGTTGTTTTCCCCCTTGTGGCAACAACACATCCCCTAGACTCATGTTTCTGTCACTCAAGCGTGTCATCGGGGAGCATGAACCCACAATCGAGCATAACGTTCCCTCTTGGGGTTACTACCTACTACTTGGCCAAAGAAATAAACAGCAACGGAGAACATGCAAGAATTACTTAGGAACAAAAAATATAAGAGATAAAAACCAAATATATTACTCAATCACAATCTGAACATAATCTCATAATCCATCAGATCCCATCAAACTCAGCATAGCAACAGCAGAAATAATACAAAAGTGCCTCGATCATGTAGGGCAGCTCACGAGGTCTAAACCATGAAGAACAAAGAGGGGAGGAGAAGATCACATAGCTACTGATCACGGACCCATGGTCCAAGGAAAACTACTCACGAGACATCCGGGGAGCATCCATGGTGGAGAGGAGACTCCCGGAGGTCGGTCCTCCCATCGGCAGGGTGCCGGGAAGAGTTCTTCTGGTGCTCCCGATCTCAGAAGCGCGGCGGCGGCGGAACAGAGGAGGGATCGCAAAAAAGGGTTCTCCCTTCGGAAGTTTCCCTTGACGGAGAATATATAGGCGAAGGGGGGCAGCCAGAGGTGGACCAGGGGCCCCAGGCGCCCCCCTGGCGCGGCCAGGGGTGGGGCCGCGCCGGGTGGCCGCCTGGGCAACCCCTGGCTCCCCTCTGGCCCCACTCGGGCTCTTCGCGAAGCTTCCTGTACGCTGATTTTTCCTATATTTTTCCTGGAATTTTTCTGGCACTTTTTATATGGGGGAAAACTGAAATAGAAAAACAGCAGAAAACAGGAACTGGCACTGTGGTGCACTGAGTTAATAGGTTAGTCCAAATATGATCAAAAGTGTATGAAAGTGTATCTAGATCATAGCAATATCACACAAAACATGCATGGAGCAAGAAGAAATTATAAATACGTTTTGGACGTATCACGCGCTAGTATCATTGCATATCCTGCTACACTGGCAGAAGCATACATTTGCATACTTCATGATAGTTTCATTTTATTTATGATGAGTACTTTTGTAAAGTGTGAAAGATCTTTTATACTTCTTGTAATATATAGAGTGTTGCCCCTAAAGTGAGGAAAAGATCCCAAAGAGGACAAAATCAAAAGATCCCAAAGAGGAAAAATGAGAGAAATAGAAAGAGCCATTGAGGCCACCAAAAAATAAAAATAAAAAAAAGAGAAAAAGAAATAAAAAGAGAGAAGGGGGCACACTACTATTCCTTTTGAGAGATTGATACGTCTCAAACTTATCTACTTTTCCAAACACTTTTGCTATTGTTTTGCCCTCATTCTTGCATGATTTGGACGAAACTAACCCGGACTAACGCTGTTTTCAGCAGAGATGTCTGTATGGTTTTATTGTGTGCAGGAAAATGGATTTTTGGACGTCTCAGAAAATTCCCAGAAAAATACCAGAAAATCCACGCACCCGAAGGAGCCAGATGCCAGAAGTGGGACCAGAGGGGAGTCTTGGGGGCCCCAGGAGCCCCCCTGGCACGGCCAGGGGTGGGGCCGCGCCCGCTGGCCGCCTGGGGGCCTCCCCCTCCTCTGGTGCCCTACCGAAGCTCCTATTTATTCCCGTGACGCGAAAACCCCAGAACAGAAGTCGTTTTCCCAATTCTCGTCGCAAAGCCGCCGCCACCCTCTGTTCTTCTCCGAGAGGGCTAATCTGGAGGCTGTTTTGGCCTCCGGAGAGGGGAGATCATCGCCATCGTCATCACCATCACTACTCCATCCTCCCTCCATGACTTCTCCATCCATGTGTGAGTAATTCCCTGCTGTAGGAAAAGGGGATGGTAGGGATTGGATGAGTTATATCATGTAATAGTTTGTCATATTGTTGGGGGCATGTTGGCTTTCATCTAGATTGGTGTTTATCATCTTTGCTTCGACTTGTTGCTCTTAATGCTTGTCACTTTGGGCCCGAGTGCCATGATTTCAGATCTGAACCCTTTATGTTTTCATGAATATATTTGTGTTCTTGATCCTATCTATGAGTTGTTTGCACCTGTTATGGTCCGGAACCGGCGAGCCCAAAGGTGACATCTTGGGACACCAAAGGGGATGGACTATAATTTCGGGATTCCATGTATCCATTGATTGTTAATGCTTTGTTCCGGTGCTCTTTGACAGGAGCACCTTCATCTCTATAAGTTCCTTTTGGCCCCGTTCGTAGCGGGATGGTAGGACAAAAGATGTTGTGCAAGTTCTTATTGCAAGCACGTACAACTACCTGTGGGATACATGCCTGATGTTTGATTTATGCCTAGATGATCTTTGCTTTTCTGTGTGCCTTGCCCCAAGTTGATTACATGATGTGTCTTATCCATGCAGCGCCCAACCATCCATCTCCCTAGCCTACAGTGTTATAATTCTGTTGGTTACTAGTTGTTTACTTTTGCTGTTACTATTACCGTTGCTATCGTCACTACCACTATTATCGCATTTACTATTAATATCTTGTTGCAAGTAAGTGTATCTCAGGTGCGGTGGAATTGACAACTCCACTGTTAAAGCTTGTGAATATTCTTTGGCTCCCTTGAGTCGAATCAATAAATTGGGTTATCTTACCCGCGAAGACTATCTCGATCCCCTGCAGTTGTGGGTTATCAGAGATCCACACTCGTACTCCATATTATATCTTGTACTCCATAGAGATTATCATTCATGCATATAGCTATGTGGGGACCTTCAGACTATAGAACTTGGCTTTTATATTCCAATGATGAGCCTCCTCAAATGAGCTCTAGGTCTTCTTGAGCAAGCAAGTTGGATGCACCCCCACTAGTTCCATTGGAGAGCTTACCTTAGGTCATATGTGCATCCGTTGCATGGCAATCCCTACTCCTCACATCATATCTATCAGTTGGCTTTCTCTCGCCTATGATTTTCCTCATTGATGTGAGCATTTCACACTTTTTTTGTCTTCCTCCCCCATCATTTTTCTCTCTTTTCCATCCTAAGTGTCAGCTTTCTTGCTTACGCTCATCCATTGCATGCGTGCTCAAAATATCGAAAAGGAGTGGATCATTTTGACTTGTACCTGGCTAGTGGTCTGGGGATGAGTCAAGATAAGATTCCAAAGAAGACCAAGTGTGAAACTTTAGTAGATTAAGTTCTCAATGATAAAAACTATGTTTTACTCTCTCGTATATCCCTATCCCCTTTCTTGCACGCAAACACCATTTGGAGACATTCGAGTCACGGACAGCGAGAGCTCTTGCACCTTTATGTTCTTATGTTGCTTGTTGCATTGATAATATGGACTCTTGCCTGTTATGACTTGAATTGAATTACATGCCTTGATTACTTTACTTAAAAGTTCTTATATGGTTGGTAGCATGTCACCACAGAAATTATGCTTGTTATCATTTACCTACTCGAGGACGAGCAGGAATTAAGCTTGGGGATGTTGATACGTCCAAAACGTATCTATAATTTCTGCTTGCTCCATGCTTCTTTTCTGTGATATTGCTATGATATTGATGCACTTCCATACACTTTTGATCATATTTGGACTAACCTGTTAACTCAGTGCACCCCAGTGCTAGTTCCTGTTTTCTGCTGTTTTTGTATTTCAGGTTTTCCCATTATTTAAACTGCTAGAAATATTCTGGGAAAAATATAGGAAAAATCAGCGTACAGGAAGCTTCGCGAAGAGCCAAAGCGGGGCCAGAGGGGGGCCAGGGGTGGCCCAGGCGGCCACCTGGCGCGGCCGCCCCCTAGGCCGCGCCAGGGGGGCGTCTGGGGCCCCTGGTCCACCTCTGGCTGCCCCCCTTCGCCTATTTATTCCCCATGACGAGAAAACCTCGGGGACATAACCCTTTTTCGCGATCTCTCGTATGTTCCGCCGCCGCCACACTTCCAAGATCGGGAGCACCAGGAGCCCTCTTCCCGACACCCTGCCGGAGGGAGGAACCACCTCCGGGAGCTTCTCCACCACCATGGATGCTTCCCGGATGAACCTCGAGTAGTCCACCTTAGATCATGGGTGTATGATCAGTAGCTATGTGATGTTCTCCTCCCCTCTTTGTTCTTCATGGTTTAGACCTCGTGAGCTGCCCGACATGATCGAGGCACATTGATACGTCCCAAACGTATCTATAATTTCTGCTTGCTCCATGCATGTTTTGTGTGACTTTGCCATGTTTTCCTTGAACTTTCATACACTTTGGAGCATATTTGGACTAATCTATTAACCCAGTGCACCCAGCTCCCAGTTGTTGTTTTCTGCTGTTTTTGTATTTCAGGTTTTCCGGCCATTAAAAGTGCTCCAAAAAATCCGGAAAAATCAGATAAAAAATCAGCGACACGGAAGCTTCTGGAAACACCAAAGGAGGGAAGGGGGGCCACCACGGGGACTCTAGAAGGGTCCCTGGCGCGGCCCCACCCTAGGCCGCGCCAGGGAGCCTCCTAGATGCCCTGTGGCCCCTCTCGATGCCCCCCTTTGCCTATATTTACCCCTCGGGGTGGAAACCCCTAATATCGATCTCTTTTTCGCGATCTCGCCTCTGTACCGCCGCCGCCGCTGTTTCTAGATCGGGGCTGCGTGGAGAAGCTGCCCCGGCACCCTTCCGGGAGGAGGAACCCCCTCCGGGAGACCATCCATAGCCATGGACGCCTCCCGTATGTACCATGAGTAGTCCCCCTTGGACCATGGGTCCGTGACCAGTAGCTATGTGATGTACTTCTCTCCCCTCTTTGTGCTTCCACTTTCGAGACCTCGTGAGCTGCCTCACATGATCGAGGCACTTCTGTAATTTTCTGCCGTTGCTATGCTGAGTTTGTTGGGATCTGATGGATTATGAGACTATGTTCAGATTGTGATGAGTAATATATTTGGTTCTTATCTTTTATATTTTGTTCTTGAGTAAATTCTTGCATGTTCTCCATTGCCGTATTTTACTTTGGCCAAGTATTTTGTTGCAACTCCAAGAGGGAGCGTTATGCTTGATTGTGGGTTCAGCCCCTTGATGTCTAGCTTGAGTTACAGAAACATGAGACTAGGGTATGTGATGTTGCCACCAGGGATAAAACAATGGTGCTTGTATCCGCGAGTGCAAGGATTGTTTACTTTACGCAAAGTTCTTTTAATGAAGTTGTCTGTTGCTTTGAGTTTACACTTTGGGTGGGATTCGCAACTTAATACCAGCGAGATGTTGTGGATAGATATCTCAAGGTGGATGATTCGTAGTAGATGCAGTTGGATTTCGGTCTACTTACCTTGGTGTACTGCCCATTGCTTTTCAGCCCTTCCTTTCTTTGCAGCATAGTTAGCATTGCGGTGCCTTCATAATCCTGTCAATTGCTCAACTGTGATTTGTTTACCTCGCTAGCACTTTTATCGTCTTTTGGGAGAGAGACATCACTAGTGAAAATCACGGGACCCCGGTCCATCTTTACCTTATTGTTTACACCTTCAATTTACTTTCAGTCTTTACTTTCAGTAGCCACTATTATTATCTCTTGCGTTAATCCTTTGTAAACAGCAAGGCCGGAGGAATTGAAAACTCCTCTGTACTCGTTGGGAGCAAAGTTATCTGTATCTGTGTGCAGGTCCACGTTAAGCGCCGTGACACCTTCTTGTATTTCTGTGAGTCTTAATGGAGACAAACCTTGGTATCTTCACCCTGGTCCATCTTCATATCACTGTTTACACCCTTTTTACTTTCAGTCTTTACTTTCAGTTGCCACTATTATTATCTCTTGCATTGATCCTTTGTAAACAGCAAGGCCGGAGGAATTGACAACTCCTCTGTAATCGTTGGGAGAAAAGTTATTTGTTGTTGTGTGCAGGTCCATGTCAACCGCCTAATTTCTGGCGCCGTTGTCACCTTCTTGTATCTCATGGAGTCCTACTGGTTCGATAACCTTGGTATCTTCACCGAGGGAAATTTGCTGCTACGCTACATCTCACCTTCCACTTGGGGTAACCAACGAGGAGTGAGAGAACTATCCTCACCGTATCAAGCTAATTTCTGGCGCCGTTGCCGGTGACTCCAGTCTACAAGATAGGGGAGTCACACACTATATTTTATCTTTGCTTTTTAGTCTTGTTAGTTTACCTTTCAGTTTTTACTTTTGTGTCCCTTATCAAAAACACCAAAAATACTTGTTACCGTGTCAGTAGTTACCACTATGGCTGGTCCTTTTGCCTTTGGTGAGGGAGAAGTACTTACCTTTACTCAAAGAGGTGGTGGAAGTTTGAAAGATGCTTGGTATAGAATTAATGATTCTCAAAAAAGATCCACCAAGAAGCAATCCACTACTATCTTGCTTAGAAATTTTTATGTTGGCATCACTTCTCGGAATAGGTTACTTTTAGACACTGCTATCAATGGGAACTTCATAGAGGCCCCAGTTTGGGAAGCCCTTAATGTTATTTAAAATCTTGTTGGAAGTCTCCCAGTTGTTAGTATTAAGGAGGACATTACTTTAGCTCACATTATGAGAAAACTTGAAATAATAGAGCTAGAGGTGCCAAGTATCGATAGGGTGAATGATTTGGATCGTAAGATCAAGGGAATATGAATAGGCTAGATAACTCCATGCAGAAAATTGTCAAAACTTTGGAGACTATCAAATCCCTTGATGAGAATTCTTCTAGGATAGAAAAGATTGAGGAAGTTATTGAAACTCTAGGAACTACCTTTTCCTCAATCAAAACCAAAAAGGATGAAACTCCGGCAAAGAAGGAACCCAAGTTCGTTTATGTACCCAAGGTTCCTCGAGCTAAAGAAAACACATTGCCAAGAGATTTGAAACGGTGAAAACTTTGGAGGAGACACCTATCTTTAACTTTAATGAAACTCCAATTGATTTCCCTCCTTTTGATTTTATTCCAAGAAGCATTTTCATTCGTCCTTTATTTGAGAAACCTATTAAGACTAGTTGTACTATTGAAGAGCTTTTTGATGATCGTGATGATGATTCAATGGATATAACTTGATCTATTTGCTTTAAGCCTAGTTAATGGCTTTAAAGAAGCGCTTTCGGGAGGCAGCCCGCAACGAATTTAGGTTTTCCTTTTTTCTTTTCTTCTGTTTTTAGTGGTCTCGATGATTGTTACTACTGTAGCAACATCATTGTATCTTTACTTTTCAAGCTTTGTGCCTTTTATAGCCTCATACGACAAGGGAAGTAAAAGTTGTGACATGTTGTCCAGAAAACAGATTCTGTCCTCGTGACTAGAAAAATCATGGAGACATCCCAGTTCATCTTTTTGAGCTGAAATATTTACACAGCGTGATATATACAATTAAGAAACTTGCGTATATTCTGAGTTTTTTTATTTGAGTTGCATAAGTACACCTAAAAAATTCGTTTCTACCTGCTGGTCTGTTTTTCACAAATTCTGTCCTGTTTTGCCTTTTCTTCGTTTTGCGAACCTAAAGCTTGCTTTTTTCTTTGCAAAAACTTTTTGGCAATCTTGAAAAACAGTAGCTCTTCAAGGTTATCTTTATTTCCAGTAGAGAAAAGAATTATTTTAGTAGGTACTAACTGTTGGGGTTCGTAGCAGAAAACACAAATTTTTCTAACTAGCGTTCCCATAACCCAAGATCTAGCTAGCCGTATTACCGTAACGGAAAGTAGTGCGGAAATAACATACCTCGGGGTGTAGTCCGTTGTGCGGGAAACGTTCCCGCAAACGTGGTTGATGTAGCCGATCAAGTTTCACAGCCCCCTGGCTGTGTTGAGCACCTGGATGGGTGTAGTGCCACACGTTCAGCACCTCGTAGTACTCGCACACGTACGAGACTCGATGACGACCTCCGTTCTCCGATCCAGTGGAGGTGGCGGAAGCAGACCTCCGGACGGAGCTTCGTCAGCACGACGACCTCCGATTCTAGCAGAGAAGTCTCAATTCCACTATAAGCTCACACTAGGAAGCCCACCGTGAAAGAGACAAGGGAGGGGAGAAGACCGGAGAAAACCGATCTCAATTCGGAGTAATATTTATTTTCTCACGAATTTCTGTGTGTTAAATATGTGCACCCTGGCTATCTATATATAGGCAGAGGGGAGGGAGTCAACCCCCCTCCCTTAGCAATGTGGGACTAAAGTCCCTTTGCTAAGGGGGGTGGCCGGCCAAGGGGGGGAGGGGGCGCACCCCTCATGGGCCCTAGGGCCCATGGCGCCTCCCCCCTCTTTTCTTTTTCTTTTTCCCTTTTTAATTCCCCTAATGGGCCTTTTTCTCCGCTAAGGCCCATAGCACATATTAATTAGAAATAAAATGATTTTAATTATTAATTCAATTAATTAATAACTAAAACATAATATTCTATCTCCCGGTGCTCCGGAACACGTTCCGGTTCACTCCAAACTTGTTTCGGTTCAACACGGTACTTCTCCGATATTGTTTACTTTATTCTCTGGTTGCTCCGATGGTTCCGAAAAGGTCTCTGATTTCATCGAGCCCTTAAGTGTGTTACCCTACGGTCCGAGAACACTCCAGTCATGACCTCGCAGAGGCTATGGTCAATGATCATCAGCGGGACCTAGATGCCCATAATGACCCCTGTGCATTCCGGATATCAACACCGATTGGACCTTATGCCGTATAGCATTCCCTTTGACAGAGATACTAGATTTTTCCGAGATTCGATCAATGACATCCTATGTCTGGTTCAACCTCGTTCTGAACAAATCCTTATTCACTCGTTCCCGTGATATTCATCCCCGTGACCTAGTCACACGCTGCGCAGCTTTATGGATGGAATCTCACCGAGTTGGCCCCGAGTATCTATCCATTATATGGATTGACAAATCCCTCTCTTGTAACAATACTCCTCAACATATCTCCACGAAATACCTAAGATACAACCGTTATGACCCGCATATTTCAGTCAGGTGGTGGGATGTAAGTCAAAGCATCCGGGAAGATAGTGATTATGCACGTACTCACGGTCAAAGGAACGGTCTACCACGTTCTGTAATTACAACACTGAACCTTCATAAGATTTGATCATGCTGTAATGCTTACTTTGGGTAATGTTCACCACGTCACTTAACCAGTGAGGTGATCTCATAGTCAAGAGACTTAATTGTCCATGATCGCGAAACCACGACCATCATGTTGACCATGAACTAGTTATCGATGTAGAGGCTAACTAGGAACTCTGGGGTTTCTATACCACACCTGCATCATTGTTTCACTGACACAGTTCTAGCACGGTATGAAACTGGTTATGAACTTGCTTAGATATATTGGAATAATCATATATTATTTTCCTCTAGAGCATATATCCAACACTAACCTCTCTAATCAGTCTACAATGAGTTATGTACGAAGGGAGTTTTCAAGTGCACGATGGAAGATGATGAAAGAAGATCTTGGAGTGTCAAACACTCAAGCTTGGGGATGCCCATGTGCACCCCAATAAATATTCAAGGAGATTCAAGCGTCTAAGCTTGGGGATGCCCCCGTGCATCCCCTTCTTCATCAACAATTCTCAGTTCGTCTCTCGTTGCACTATATTTTTATCACTTCATGCGTTATGTGCTATACTTGGAGCGTCTCGCTCTTTACTTTTCTAGGTTTTGTTTTTTGCTTTGTTTGTTGTAGTAACAAGTTAGACCCCAGCTTACTCTTTTGTGTGGGAGAGATACACGCTCCGCTTGAACTAGAACTCCTCATAGGATTTGCATGCTTATTCTTTTAGCTGTGAGTTGTTCTTTTTCTTTTTTTAGCTGCTGCTCTGTTTAGTTGTAGTGCTTTAGTTTTTCTAGAGATTTTCTTTTGTTTTATGTTGAACTTTCTATAGGTTGCATGTTTTATCTTGTTAGAGAGTTTGCATGTTGCACTGAGTTTTGTGTCTTGACTAGAAGTAGGTAGTTGAAGTTGCTTTTCTCTTTGTAGTAGTAACTTGCAATAGTTTTGAGGTATTGATTAGAGTAATGTTTGAACTTTTGGTGTCAAGAGCTCGAGCCTATTAGTGATAGATGTCGTATTTTGGGCAATCTGTGTGTTTTTCGAAAACCAAAAAAATCCCTGTTGAGAACTCTAGCTACTAGATGGATCACTGATGACCCACAACCGTAAGGGATCGAGATAGTCTTCGCGGGTAAGTTAACCCAAATTATTGATTCGACACACGGGGAGCCAAAGAGTATTTATAATCTTTGACAGTTGAGTTGTCAATTCAACCGCAGCTGAAATATACTTACTTGCAACAAAAGATAAGTGGTAATGGTAATATGATAGTGATGGTGGCGACATCAAAAGTAAACAGCAAAAGTAACAACTAATGACCAGCAGGATTGAAAACACTGTAGGCTAGGGATATGAATGGTTGGGCGCTACATGGATGAGAGTGAACATGTAACAGATTCTAACACGGGACAAGGCACACAGAAAACCAATGATCATCTAGGCAAATATCAAACATTAGGCATGTATCCCGTAGGTAGTTGTGCATGCTTGCAATAAGAACTTGCACAACATCTTTTGTCCTACCATCCCGCTACGAACGGGGACAAAGGGAACTTATGGAGATTAAGGTGCTCCTGTCAAAGAGCACCGGAACAAAGCAATAAACTCAATGGATACATGGAATCCTCAAATTCTGGACCATCCCCTTTGGTGTCCCAAGCTGTCACCTTTGGGATCGCCGGTTCCGGACCATAATAGGTGCATACAACTCATAGATAGGATCAAGAACACAAATATATTCATGAAAACACATAGGGTTCAGATCTGAAAACATGGCACTCGGGCCCAAAGTGACAAGCATTAAGAGCAACAAGTTGAAGCAAAGAAGATAAACACCAAAGTAGATGATAGGCAACATTCCCCTAACAATCTGACAAACTATTACATGATCAAACTCATCCAATCCCTACCATCCCCTTTGCCTACAGCAGGGAATTACTCACACATGTGAAGAGAAGTCATGGAGGAGGGATGGATTGGTGATGGTGATGACGATGGCGACGATTGTCGTGGATGTAAATCTGACAATGAGTATAGGGGTATGAAAGGAGCTAAATGAATTTGTACGTAGAGTGGGTTGACGCAACAGGATTATACAGGTTAGGCCTCTCCGTAGAGATAAAAACCTTAGTCCTGTCCCAGGCTTACTGGGGTGTTCTTTCTTCAGAATACTGAGAAGAGGAAAAGTGTGCGCGTGCCCAGACCAGAGGGGAGGGGTGGCTTATATAGAGTGCGCCCCTGCCTCCTTAATTCCCTGGTATAAATGGGCCTTAATTACGAGATTAAATACATACTTAATTACAAAACGGTCAGCCCATTACTACTAATAAAGGGGGGAAAGAACGTCTGCAGCATTAAATGCGTCCTGTCCGTTGCGTTTTCCATCTTCCGAGTAGTGGGGGCTCGCCGGCCACATCCGAGTATCGCTCCACTCGGATCTTGCTGAGCTTCCGAGTAGTTGTTTACTCGGAAACGGCTCCTGGTCTCCGAGTAACGTGTTACTCGGAAGCCGCCAATGCTTCGTGTCTTTGGTTGATCTTATTTTGCTTGGTGTGTGCTTTTTGGGGGAAATCCAAGGCTCGGGGATACCCCTGGGTTTCCCTCGCCTAGGGGTATACCTTTAGTATTACCACGACAGTAGCCCCCAAGCGCTTTCGGGTGCTTGTAAGTGGGTTGACTGAGATCTAGTCTTTCAGAGGTATGCGAAGATTGAACTCGGTAAGAGGCCCGGAAGGGCTTTATTGATATTCGAACTTTTCCCTCGAGTGGGAATTGGGCAGGTTAGCGGAAAAATTTGGCGACACTCAAAACGTCTCTCGGAAGAGGTGGACTGAGGCCTCGGAAGGCGTGTCTTGGAGTAAAAGTCCTTAAACTACGTATGAACCAAATTTGTAAAGTTCAATGTCCTAGGATATCGTGCCGAGTCCTAGGCCATGCCACGTCGGACATTGATTCTTTACCCCCTGCGCCGGGTCTTACCGGCGGCCTGGCATTCTACGTCACAGATGGGCCGCCAGCGAGTTTGTTATTCGGATTTCCTCCCGAGTAGCCGGGTGCGGGATTCTTCGTCTTGCGAGGAATCTTCGAGTGGTTCCTTTCGCGGCGCTTCCGAGTGACAACTTACTCGAATGCTGCAGGAGCTTTGCGTTTTCTTCCGAGTGATGGCATACTCGGAGAGTTTGGTCGGTGCCATGCCCCACATCTTCCGAGGGGTTGGGGCGATTCCAAGCTTCGGGTTGAAACCAGATTTGGTTTTTCCCCAAAATATTTTATCTTGTCAGAGAATCTTCTTGCCCAGGTGAGGGGGCGCACTGTTTGGGTTTGTCTCCTCGATTCCCGCGGCGGTTTCATAGGATAATAATAATTAACAGCCCGCGGGGGAAGTGGGAGGGATCATGGGGAAGTGGGGCGGTTTTTATGGGGAAGTGCAACCGGCAAGCCCATTAGTGGGGTGCGGATCTGACGCGAGGCGGTTGCCATCCTGAGCTATAGAAAGGGGCCCCCTGCCTTGCGGTTTGGAACATCTCCACTCATTTCCCCCCTGAGCAGCCGTTCCCGCTCTTCTCTCCCGCTCCGCCTCTTCCTCTGTCTGCTGAGTCTCGCCGTCGAGACTTCTCCGCCGGACGCTCGAGGTCCATCCTGGGAGGTCGTCATTCGTACTTCCTCTCTTCCGCCACCGCGACCATGTCTGCGGGGGAGTGGCTGCCGTCGATTGTGACGGAAGACATGCTGTTGGGGTACCAGGACGCCGGCCTGGTTCCCCGCGAGGGTTGCCGTCTTCCCGCGGCGGGGGAAGACGAGCCTGCACCGCGGGATGGTGAGAGAGTAATTTTACTTTCGCATGTGGATCGCAGCTTTTCTCTTCCCCCACATCCCTTCTTCTTGGATTTCTTGGCTTTCACGGGCGCTCAGCTTCACCACGTTGTTCCCAACGCGGTTACCCTTCTCTCCAGCTTTTTCACCCTTTGCGAGGGCTTTTTAGGCATAGAGCCTCACTGGCATCTCTTCCGTAGCATATACGCCATCAAACCTCAGAAGGCGAAAAAGTCTGGGGAGGGCGGCGGCATTGAGTTTAATCATCTTTGTGGCGGTCTGTTTTTGGCCAAGAAGGAGGGAGTGCAGTATTTTGCTTCTTGTGTTCCCGATTCTGTCAAGAACTGGCAGAATAGCTGGTTTTATTGCAAAGTGGCCGAGGAGCCGGGGGTGCGTACCTTGCCTCCTTACTCGTACGTTAGGCTGACTAACTCTCAGGGATGGAACCCCCGACTCACCTACGCTGGTAAGGAGCAGATGCTCCCCCTGATGCTGAAGTCATCAGGCTGAAGAAGAACGGTTTGGACGCCATAGATCTGATAGCCGCCTTCGTGATTCAGAAGATCCAGCCGCTCCAGGCCCGAGCTCGGGGGATGTGGACATACTCCGGGTTGCAGGATGACACCCGCTAGAGTAACACTGAGATGCCCTTGGATGAGTTTGAACTTCAGATGAAGATAATAACGAGCGTGACTCAGGGGCTTCAGACAACTGGCCGAGTGAGACCCCTCGGCGTCGACAATCCTCCCACCTTGGTATGCCGAGTCGTATGTTTCTTGAATGTGCTTCATTTGTTGGATTTAACTCGGGCCTCTTTGTTTATTGCAAGGATTTTACCCAGTTCCGCTGCCCTATTCCTCTGGCTCCACAGCATCCCGCCGAGGAAGATGAAGATAGTACTGCTGGCGCGGGGGTCGGAGTTGAGGTGGGGGAGGAGCTGGAGTCCGAGGTGGCTCGGGTTCAGGCAGCGTCCGAGCAACGCTCGAAGAACAACCAGGACCGCGAGTCGGCGCGGGAGGGGCTTACTCGGACCCGTAAAAGGGCTCACACTCCGAGTGGTGAGGAGGACAGCGGGAAGCTTCCTCCCTTGGGCCTCAGCTCTGGGAAGGTGGCGCCCATGAAGAAGCAAAAACTTGTCACTCTTGGGGGTCGAGAGGCTAATCCCGCAGGAGGTGCTGCTGCTGAAAAGGCCAAGGGGGTTGGGTCTAGTTTGGCCAGGGTTGCTCCCCCAAGGCGTAGTTTGAAGACCGTTCACCCGTAATGCTGCTGCTTAACGCGTGCTTTTAAGGCTTTGTTAGTTTCTCAGGCTCATCCTTAGCTGTCCTTTTGCAGTGTTCGTCCGAGTGGTTCTGAGACGTTGCCTGGGATCGAGGAGGATCCCGAGGCTGAAGCTATGGAGGACGCTAGCACATGTGAGGTGACTGATTTTCCTGGGATGGGCGCTATTCCAGAAGATACTGCGACTGTTGGTGAGAATTCTTCGTTGTTTTCTTTGTTGGGGCATTTGTTGCTGTCATCCTTTGCTTTTAATTGTTTGTTGTTTCTGCTGTAGACATGGATGTTGACCCTGCTGTTGATCCTCCTGAGGTGACTGTCCCGAAGGGAACGGTAGCCTCTGGGTCTGGTTCCCGAGCTGCCGCACCCGATGCCCCAGCTGGGGAGGCTGTTAAGGGGATCCCTGTCGCCTCGGCGGCTGTTCGGGGGAGTGAGCCTGCTAGTTCGGGGGCCATTCCCGTCGGAGCCCAGTGGAGAGTGATATTATTGGCGGATTGAAGGAGTCTTTGGTCAAGGCGACCCGGTTTGAGTTGCGGCTGCGGGAGCTAGCGTCTGAGGCTGAGTTGGTGAAGTCCAACATGCACGTAAGTACTTACGTAAGTTTTCCTACCCAGTGGGTGTAGCCCCCAAGGCTCCGAGTGACTTTGCAAAGTTATTCGGAGTCTTTTGATAGGAGGTTTGTATTTTCGTGAACTTCCAGTGGGAGCACTTCTTAGTGCACCCAGTGGGTGTAGCCCCCAAGGCTCCGAGTAACTTTGTGAAGTTATTCGGAGTCTTTTGATAGGAGGTTTTTATTTTGATGAACTTCCAGTGGGAGCACTTCTTAGTGCACCCACTGGGTGTAGCCCCCAAGGCTCCGAGTAACTTTGTGAAGTTATTCAGAGTCTTTTTTGATAGGAGGTTTTTATTTGATTGTGGTGTTCCTCTTGTCTTCGTAGGAGGCCTGCAAGCTTGGGTCGGCCTTCGTGAAGCTGTAGGGGGAGAGTGCTGCTACCAAGAGTGCGTACGAAGCGCTGCTTGAAGAGCATAACAAACTGAAGAAACAGCATGCTGAGGGTAATGGTAACAATTCTTGAGGTTCCGAACTGCCATCTTTCTTCCTCTTGTTCTTGCGTCTGACATTTTGCTTGCAGAGGCTGCGAAGAAGGCCTTTGATGCAAAAGTTAAGGAGAACGATGATTTTGTGGCCAAGATGAAGAAGGAAATAGACCAGGTTGAGAAACGAGCCAAGGCTCACAAAGCTTTGGAGACCAGTCTCCATTACTACAAACAGGCGGTGAAGGAGAATGAGGCTTGCATCTCTAAGCTGGAGTCTGACTTGGAAAAACTTTCCGAGTTGCGTGCCGAGGATGCGAAGAAGCATGAAGCCGAGTTGGAAACCACTCGGAAGGCGGTGAAGGCAGCTGAAGAGTATTGCGCTGGGCGGTTTGCCGTTTTCAGTGAGACCTTGTCTGGTGAGTATTTGATTGTCCGAGCTGTGGTAAGGACTTGTTGCCCATTCTTAGATTGCTTACTCATCTTCTCTCTTGGTGCAGCATATGGTACAGATCCGGATGCCGAGCGGGCGCGCATGGCTGACTTTTCGGAAATCATGAAGATAGATAACTATACTCCAGTGACCACGGAATTTTCTTTGGCTCGGGGATTGCTGGCCATGAGGTGCGCCAAAGCAAAGAAATTTGCTGAAGAGGTTATGGGTGCTACCCTGGCATTAAAGAGCAAGTTGTCGCCTGATGAAGAGAACAGAGTGAAGCTAGATATTGTTGTACCCGTTCTCCAGGAGGCTCCACATCAGGTGGCCCGCTGGAAACGCTCAGCGGCACGGAGCGGTGCGAATTATGCACTAGCTAGCTTTGGCCAAGGCGCATTTTCCGGAGCGGGTCCATAATCTTGAGCGAGTTGGTGGTGGAGATCCGAAAGAAGGTCAGAGCTGCACCTCCTTCCTGTCGTGCTATGCTGAAACTGCTAGCCGAATTGCCCTGATGCCCGATCTAGATTTCTTCGTTGAGTCAACTGGTGTAACCAGTGAGTCGGACGAGGCGGGCGAGGAATGAATGGAGTATGGTTAAAAACACTTGTTTGATATTTGCCTCGGGATGCCGAGTGGATTTGTAATAAGTTGCACTGTGTGGTTGTGTCGTGACACTCCTTCGTATGGTTGATGAACTCGTACTCTGTTTCTTTGCTTGAAACGAATATTACTTCCGATTTTCCCTTCTTTTTGTATAAATTTTCGAAGTTGTTACTCGAGCTACGCATGGTTCGGAAGAGATCTTGTTTTTATCGCTTTAAGCAGCCCCCAAGTCTACTTAGACTGGAAGGTGCTTAGAAAAAAATTCTATTGAAGATCTTGTATACAAGGTCCTCAATGCAGATGATGTTGTGCTTCCGCAAGCCTTTGGGGCGTTGGTAAGTACTTAACATAAGTTTTCTAAGTTCTCGTCCGAGTTGCGCACAGCTCGGATGGAAAACCTAATTTATAGTTTTCGTCCGAGCTGCGCACAGCTCGGAAGAAAACCTGTTTTTCTAGTTTTCGTCCGAGCTGCGCACAGCTCGGAAGAAAACCTGTTTTTATAGCTTTAAGCAGCCCCCAAGCCTCCTGAGGCTTGAAAGTACTTAGAAATTTTTTCTATTGAAGATCTTGTATACAAGGTCCTCAATGCAGATGATGTTGTGCTTCCTCAAGCCATTGGGGCGTTGGTAAGCACTTAACATGAGTTTTCTAAGTTCTCGTCCAAGCTGCGCACAGCTCGGATGGAAAACCTGATTTATAGTTTTCGTCCGAGCTGCGCACAGCTCGGAAAAAAACCTGTTTTTATAGCCTTAAGCAGCCCCCAAGCCTCTTGAGGATTGAAAGTACTTAGAAATTTTTTCTATTGAAGATCTTGTATACAAGGTCCTCAATACAGATGATGGTGTGCTTCCTCAAGCCTTTGGGGCGTTGGTAAGCACTTAACATGAGTTTTCTAAGTTCTCGTCCGAGATGCGCACAGCTCGGATGGAAAACCTGATTTATAGTTTTCGTCCGAGCTGCTCACAGCTCGGAAGAAAACCTGTTTTTATAGCTTTAAGCAGCCCCCAAGCCTCTTGGGGCTTGAAAGTACTTAGAAAAATTTTCTATTGAAGATCTTGTATACAAGGTCCTCAATGCAGATGATGTTGTGCTTCCTCAAGCCTTTGGGGCATTGGTAAGCACTTAACATGAGTTTTCTAAGTTCTCGTCCGAGCTGCGCACAGCTCGGATGGAAAACCTGATTTATAGTTTTCGTTCGAGCTGCGCACAGCTCGGGAGAAAACCTTTTTTTTAAATAATGAAAACGAATTGAGTAAGGCGCACTAGGCGTACAAGTAATATGTATTCATATCTTACAAACGTGCTCATGCATAGAATCGGCGCAGTAACTGGGCGTTCCATGCATGAGGCTCTTCTATCTTATTAGTTACATCATACAGGTGATAGGCTCCATTGTGCAATACTCTAGAGATGATAAACAGGCCTTCCCATGGGGGAGCTAATTTGTGATCCGAAGTTTTCTTGATGCGAAGTACCATGTCACCCTCTTGGAAGGAGCGAGCTCGGACGTGTCGGTCGTGATATCGACGAAGGTCTTGCTGGTAAAACGTCGAGCGGGTGAGAACTAAATTTCGTTCCTCTTCCAAGAGGTCAACGCCGTCTTGTCGCGCTTCTTCGGCTTCAGCTTCTGTGTACTGGCTTATACGGGGTGCGTTGTGCTTGAGGACACTCGAAAGGACTGCTTCTGAGCCGTAGACGAGGAAGAAGGGGGTCGACCGAGTTGAGCGATTGGGAGTTGTACGCAATCCCCATAAGACTGAAGGGAGTTCATCAACCCAGGCGCCCGCTGGTTCCTTTAGTTCCCGAAGGAGCCGAGGCTTGATTCCTTTGAGTATTAGTCCATTGGCTCGTTCGACTTGGCCATTGGACTGTGGGTGTGCAACTGAGGCGAAGTTGACCTGGATGCCATTGGACCAACAGAATTTCTTGAATTCGGACGAGTTGAAGTTCGATCCATTGTCGGTAATGATGTCGTGTGGGACGCCAAACCGATGGATGATGCCATGTACAAAGCTGACTGTTGTGGCGGAGTCTTGGTTCTTGATAGGCTTTGCTTCTATCCATTTTGTAAACTTGTCCACGGCGACCAAAATGTGGGTGAAGCCATGCTTGCCCGTTCGGAGTGGTCCAATCATGTCCAATCCCCATACTGCAAATGGCCAGGCTAGGGGGATGGTCTTCAGCTCCGAAGATGGTTTGCGAGGCTGGTTGGCATAAAACTGGCAGCCCTCGCAATGGTCCACGATGTACCGGGCGTCGCTGAGGGCGTCAGGCCAGAAGAAACCAGCTCGGAAAGCTTTTGCCACTAACATCCGACTTGAGGCGTGATGGCCACAATCTCCCGAGTGGATTTCTTGCAGTATGCAGCGGCCTTCTTCCTCGGAGATGCGTCGCTGGGGGACATGAGTGATGTTGTTCCTGTACATCTCTCCATTGATCTCCGAGTAGGACTTGGACTTGTGGACGATCTGTTTGGCTTCCATCTCGTCGTCGGGCAGCTCTTGGTTTTGCAGATAGTCAAGGATTGGGCGTGTCCACTCGGGGGGAATGACTTCTACATCAAACACCATGTCAACTACTGCGGGTATGTCTTCTTTGCTGGGGATGTTCTTGTCAGGCAGCATGTCCGGATCGGCCTCCAGGAAGGGGTCTTCCTTGACTGTTGGGGAATGTAGATGTTCCAGATAGTTCCCTGGTGGGATCTGTCCGCGGGTGGAACCTAATTTGGCGAGGTCATCTGCTGCCTGACTCTTAACCCTTGGGATGTGATGGAGCTCCAGCCCATCAAATGTTTTCTCCAATTTTCTGACCGCAACACAGTAGGTTGTCATTACTGGGCTTCGGATGTCCCATTCTTTCATTACTTGGTTGATTACCAAGTCTGAATCTCCGAATACCATAAGTCTCCTGACTCCGAGTGAGATAGCCATTCGCATGCCATACAGAAGGGCTTCATATTCTGCTTCGTTGTTTGTTGCTGGGAAATGGATTTGGAGGACGTACCGCATCTCATCCTTTCTTGGTGAGACTAGTACCACCCCTGCCCCTGCGCCATGTAGCATCTTGGAGCCATCAAAGAACATTATCCAATGTTCTGGTGTTGGCTGTGGGGGATGTTGGACCTCAATCCACTCGGCTAGGAAATCCACCAGTTCTTGTGACTTGGTTGCTTTCTTAGCTTGGTAATTGAGGTCAAAGGGGAGTAGGTCCAAACTCCATTTTGCTATTCTGCCTGTTGAATACCTGTTGTTCATAATTTCTGCCAGGGGAGCTTCAGAGACCACTGTGATGGAATGATCCTGGAAGTAATGCGCGAGCTTCTGAGACGCCAAGTAAATCCCCATTGCTATCTTCTGGTAGTGAGGGTATCTCTGCTTGGATGGTGTGAGGACTTCGGAGATGTAGTACACCGTTCTTTGCACTTTCTGTGCTTTTCCTTCTTCTTCTCTTTCCACCACTATGGCTACGCTGACAACTCGGCTTGTGGCAGCGATATACAGCAAGAGCGGCTCTTTTTCCTGGGGTGCTGCCAGGACTGGCCGAGTTGACAATTGCTTTTTGAGTTCTTCGAAAGCCATTTGAGCCTCTTCCGTCCAGACAAAATTCGGCGATTTTTTCATCAGTTGGTAAAGAGGTAGGGCTTTCTCTCCCAATCTGGAAATAAATCGACTGAGTGCTGCGAGGAAGCCTGTTAACTTTTGGACGTCTCGGAGCTGCTTGGGAGGCTTCATGTTCTGAATTGCCGCGATTTTTTCCGGGTTGGCTTATATACCTCGTTCGGAGACCATGAATCCGAGTAGCTTCGCTGCTGGCACACCGAAAATGCACTTTTCAGGATTAAGCCTGATGTTGTAAGCTCGGAGGCTCTGAAAAGTTTCGGCTAGGTCAGCTAGCAAGCTACTCCCTTTAGCCGATTTGATTACGATGTCATCCACGTAGACTTCCACGTTCCTGCCGATCTGCCAGATCAGACAATTCTGCATCATGCGCTGGTACGTGGCGCCTGCATTTCTTAGTCTGAATGGCATCGTGATGTAACAGAAACATCCGAATGGGGTTATAAACGCTGTTTTGAGCTCGTCTCATTCATATAGTCGGATTTGATGGTAACCCGAGTATTCATCGAGGAAACATAATCTCTCGCAACCTGATGTGGAGTCCACAATCTGGTCAATACGAGGAAGAGGAAAATGGTCTTTTGGACAAACTTTATTGATATGGAGAAAATCAACACAAGTTCTCCAAGATTTATCCTTTTTTGGAACCATTACAGGATTTGCTAACCACTCGGAGTGGAAGATTTCCCTAATGAATCCGGCTGCTAACAATCTAGCTATCTCCTGCCCGATGGCCTTCCTTTTCTCAGAGGAAAACCGTCGGAGGGACTCTTTTACCGGTCTTGTTTCGGATCTACATGTAACTTGTGCTCGGCTAACTCCCTTGGGACTCCAGGCATATCGGAGGGCTTCCACGCGAAGATGTCCCAATTCTCACGGAGGAAGTTGACGAGCTCGAGTTCCTATGGGGGATCCAGATCGGTGGCGATGTTGGTGTACTTGCCTTCGTCTGTGGGGTGTATCTGCACCCTCTTGGTCTCTCCGGCCGACTCAAATGACGATGTCTTCTTTGGCTGCAGCAACTCGGACGAGTCGGCGGCCTTTTTGTATTCGGCCAATTCGACCTCGGCCATCTGCTGATCAGCTATCAGTGAGCCTTTCTGCAGCAGGTCTTCGTCTTGCTTGTAGTCTCCTGAGACAGTGATCACGCCGTGAGGGCCGGGCATCTTGAGCTTCAGGTAGACATAACAGGGGATGGCCATAAATTTTGCATAGGCCGGCCTTCCGAGTAAAGCATGATACGCACTCGGGAAGTCCACTACTTCAAAGGTTATCCTCTCTTTCCAGAAGTTACTTGGAGTACCGAAGACCACATTGAGGGAGATCATTCCGAGTGAGTATGCCTTTTCCCCGGGATTATCCCATGAAATTCCAGATAGCTTCTGCGGAGTTTGGACATCGGGATGTTCATGCTCTTCAGAGTGCTTGCATACAGGATGTTAATTCCGCTGCCACCGTCCATCAAGACATTCCTGATCCTGAAGTTACCATTTTCCATTTCCAGCAAAGGGTCCACAATCAGGGCGTGTCTTCTCGGGTGAGGAATGTGAGGAGGGTGGTCTAACTGATCGAAAGTGATGGGAACGTCGGCCCACTTCATGTAACTCGGAACTGCTGGAGCCGCTGAGTTGACTTCTCTGAACCTTATCTTTTCCACCCGCTTCGACTCTCGTCCTGCAAAGATGACCAACACTTCGTCTTCCCGCGGGAAACCTTCGCTGTCCAGTTCCGGGCTGGGTGCTTTCTTTTTCCCGGACTCCTTATCTTGCTGGGGTCCCGTTCTTGCGTTCTGGGCTGCTCTCTTGATCAGGCGGCACTGCCGAGCTGTATGCTTCGGGATAACCACCTTTCCCTCTGCATCGCGGGTGGTATGGAGAGGACAGGGCTGATCCAGAACTTCATCGTCGTTGGACGACTTTTTCTGCCGCGGTTGCCACTCCTTTCGCGCTTGACCCTTGCCATGAAGGCCCGAAGCGTTTGCTGCTGCCACCAGCTCTGCGTCTGTTGGGGCGTCTTCCTCCTTTCTCTTGTTGTTTGCGGTCTTCTGCTTCGGGTTCGGCGCCGAGCTTCCACCTCCTCTATGCTACTGATTCTTCTGCCGGAGTTCTTCCTCGCCATTGGTGTACTTGTTTGCTATCTCCATCAACTTCCTGAGTGAGGTGATGTGCGGTGACCTTGCCAACTTGAGACTTAACTCCTTGTACTTGACCCCTTGCTTGAAGGCGTGAATGGCCTGGTGTCGTCGATATGTGACGGCAGATGCCATGGGATGGCTAAAATGGGGGAACAATGCGCAGACGACGGCGCTCCGGACGGGTCTAGGTACAAGCACAGTCGGACACCGCGAAGTACCCAGGTTCGGGGCTCTCCGTAGAGATAAAACCCCTACTCCTGCCTGTCTGGACTATAGGCATATATATCTGTACACTGGTGCTCCTCGAGCTGTATATGTGCTGCGGTCGAGTTGAAGGTGCTGCGGCCGAGCTGATCTACTCATGGATGGATGGATTGCTAGCTAGTACTAATGCTCCTGGCTCCATCCTCCTTCTCACCGTGGGTACCCTTGCCCTTTATATAGTAGTGGCCAGGGGACAAGGGGGTGAGGGAGAGAGGGAACAAGGAGACAAAGGGGGGACAAGAAGTACAAGTGAAGTGACACCATGATGTGATGTAATGTGACATCTAACCACTACACTATTCCTGACATGACTAGAGATGTCACTCAGTTGTCTTGTCTGCTTGTCTTGTCATGCTTGATGTAGATGTCTCGGTTGACCTCTTGGACAGCCGAGTGCGCGAACAGTCGGCAGAGTGCGCGGACAGTCGGCCGAGTGCGGGCAATCGGCACGGAGCAATCGACCGGCGTCCGAGCTGGCGCGCAATCGGCATGGAGCAGTCGGCGGGCCGAGCCGGAGCGCAGTCGGCGAAGGCGCGCAGTTGGCGTTCCGTCGAATCGGTGACTTTGGTATACCCGGGGGTATTTCCTCCGACAGTAGCCTCCGAGCCTCCGGGTGACTCGGTGAGTCATCCGAAGGGTTTCTTCTTTGTCGGCGTAGACGGACGTCGATTGCACTTGGTGCAACTTCTATCCAGTGGGGGCGCGCAAGCGCACCCACTGGGTGTAGCCTCCGAGCTTCCGGGTGACTCGGAGAGTCATCCGGAGGGTTCCTTAATTTTGTTGTAGTCGATGGCGTCGAGGGTCTCAGTAGTTTTCCCCCGGAAATAATCATGCATAAGATAAACGTTAGTTATCTCGGATATATCGAATACTTCTTATTTTTCTAAAAATGTAGATTTGTGCAATCGGGCGGCCGACTCGGCTTTGCCTTCGTCCCGCAGTCGTTTTTCTGTTCATTCCACCCTTTGGCTCTTGCTGTCGCCAGCATTACAGCCGGCTTGCGGTCTGTAGATGGATCGAACAGTTGGCCGCAAGATGAAGTGTACAGTACTTAGACTTTGGGGAGCAAACTCAACCGAGCAAACTTCCAAAAGGAAACGATTGGGTCGTCCAAATTGTTTTTTCTTTGGACGTTGTTCACGTGTGGTGACCTCCAGCTTTTGCTCTTTGCCAGCGTTGCAGCCGGCATGCGGTCTGTAGATGGATCAAATCGCATGCTTTTGGCACCGTACACACTACTAATTCGTCTGTCGGAAATAACTATTTGGGTTATCCGGTCTGCCCGGAGGCAGCCGGTCCCGGGCCGAACATGCAGCCAACTGGAAATAACGTGGAGATAACCCCTGAAGACTACTCAGGTTCATCCGTCATGCTTGCTATGGTAAGCAGTATTGAGTGAGAACTCACATTGAATTTTTTGGCGCAGTCGGAACACCCACTGGGTGAAGGTGTAGCCTCCGGGTGACTTGGTGAGTCATCCGGAGGGTTCTCTGTTGATGTAGCAGACGGGGCACTCGGCAGGCTCGTCCTCCGAGCCTCCGAGTGAATCGTCGAGTCATCCGGGCAAATGATCCCTTGTGATTGCTCCGGCGGATGGCCTGCCATCCGGGTCACAACCACGCTCCTTTTTTTTCTTTTTTTTTTGCAGTCGACTGGCTGGTCTGCGCAGTCGGCATGCCAATCTGACACGGTCAATCTAGCAGCTCAATTTTTGCAGTCGGATGGGAGGGCAATCAGCCCATGCCATCACACGGACAATCTACTTTTCTCTTTTCACAATCGAATGTGACGCAATCGGCCAAACCATCACACAATCGGCCTCAACTTCTTCTTCTTTTCTCTTGTTTTTAGCGCAGTCGGCCACTTATTTTTCTTGGCGGCAATCGGCTAGGCGCAGCCGAGCTGAACACCAGCCACCCCGGCGTGCGCGACACGCAGTCGGATGCTGGCCCTTACCATTCGGCAGGCCTACCGGCCCTTCCTCTTTTACTCAGCCGAGCTGAAAATCACAACCGGCCATCGAGAGCATAGCCTTCGGCCGACCTTTCTCTTTGAACTTTTTTGCTTTTTTCTGAATCTTTTCTAACTCCTCTGAACTTTTTCTATTTCTGAACTTTCGCAGCCGGCAACTAGCTTCTTTAACAGGCGACCGGAACGAGTGTGAGCGCAGCCGGCGCTCGGCAAGGGGCGGAGGGCGCCGGCACAAGGGCGGGAGGCCGCACCCAGAAACGGCGAGGGGCGCAGGCTGAGCAGTCGGTCGTGCTTGCGGCAGACGCAGTCGGGAACGGCGCAGCCACCGACCACCGCTCGGGCGCGAGGCGCGGGAGGCCGGTCGCGGAGAAGCCTGGAGAAGGGTCTTGGCGCAGAGACGGGGGACGAGCAGCCCGGCGCGGGCCTCTTCGCGGGAGCCGAAGGACGCCGGCTGTCGGATGCGAACGGCAACAGCCCGGCGGTGGCTGAGCTGACCACGACCGGAGGAGGCGCATCGGAGGGATGCAGTCGGAGAAGGCCACAGGGGGCCGCAATCGGAGAGAGACCGCACGGTGCCGGGGAGCCGGGCGCAGACGGGCAGTCGGCGCGGAGGAAGCGGAGCTCGGCGAGGGGCCGGATGGGGAGCTCGGGCAGACAGGCGCCCGGGCTCGGAGCCCAGCGGGTCAGCTTGAGACGGCCGCGGGCGCGTGGGCGCGGACGAGCATGAGAGGCCGGCCTGGAGCGAGAGCAAAGACTCATGTCCAGCCAATGTACGGGATCTCTATGGTCTTTATCTGACCAATTTTTGCTTCATTATATGGACCATGTACACGTACTGTATGCAGCATCTGACTACTTGTCTCGGCCCTTTTTTTCTTTCTTCAGCCTGTTTTCAGTCAGCAGGGGATAGGATAGGGGGGCGCGCAGCTAGAACCAGCAGCAAGACGTGGGCACAATCGGCGCGGGAGGCGCTCAGCGTCGCAGTGAGCCGCTGCTTCTGAACTTCTCTGACGCATGGGCAGCGGGTCAGCTGAGCACGGGAGCGGGGTAGCCAGCCAGCCCATCAATAAGCGACGGTGGCGGAGGGCCAGCAGCCGGAGCTCAGCGCGTGACTCAAACCTGAGCGGTGTGTCAGAAACACGGGGAGCAGGGGGCGGCAAGATCCCTGCGGGGGCCTGCAGCCGCCGCCACGGCGCGGCGGGAGCGCAGGCGGGCGGTGCCGTAGGAGGCAAAGATGGCTCGGGGAAGGCCACGGCCGCACGGGCCGGCGGAGAGGAGCGACGCAGGCTCGCAGCCACCGGCGGGCTATTGCATCGGCAGACGGAGCTGAGCGCGGGGGGCCCGCTGGAGGAGGAGCGACGCGCCGGCAGCGCTGATGGCTGCAGGAGGACCGCGCCGTCTTGGGATGCTGCGGACGAGGACCAGCACGGGGGGCGAGACCCTCGGGGCCTCCGGCGAGAAAGAGCTGCGCGCGGGCGAGGCCTTCGGCGGTGAAGACGCAGAGGTCCGTAGCGCGCACGCAGAGGACCCTGGCGCGGCGGAGAGCTTGCCGGAGTAGCTTGAGATGCTCTCGGAGAGGTGCAGCCTGCGCCGGGAAGCAGGATATGTAGGGCGGAGGAGCACGGTTGCGGCCGCGACGAGGAGTCGAGGAGCAGCCAGCGCGTGTAGCCTCCGGGCCGCTAACTGTGATCCAGATCCGCCCGAGAACATCTGTGCTGAAGAACTCGTTGCTGAAGAAGACATTCCCGCCGGAACGGAGTTCCGGCCGCTGCATTTTGCCCCACGGTGGGCACCAACTGTCGTCGATATGTGACGGCAGATGCCATGGGATGGCAAAAATGGGGGAACAATGCGCAGACAACGGCGCTCCGGACGGGTCTAGGTACAAGCACAGTCGGACACCGCGAAGTACTCAGGTTCGGGGCTCTCCGTAGAGATAAAACTCATACTCATTCCTGTCTGGACTATAGGCATATATCTGTACACTGGTGCTCCTCGAGCTGTATATGTGCTGCGGCCGAGCTGAAGGTGCTGCGGCGGAGCTGATCTACTCATGGATGGATGGATTGCTAGCTAGTACTAATGCTCCTGGCTCCATCCTCCTTCTCACCGTGGGTACCCTTGCCCTTTATATAGTAGTGGCCAGGGGACAAGGGGGTGAGGGAGAGAGGGAACAAGGAGACAAAGGGGGGACAATAAGTACAAGTGAAGTGACACCATGATGTGATGTAATGTGACATCTAACCACTACACTATTCCTGACATGACTAGAGATGTCACTCAGTTGTCTTGTCTGCTTGTCTTGTCATGCTTGATGTAGATGTCTCGGTTGACCTCTTGGACAGCCGAGTGTGCGAACAGTCGGCAGAGTGCGCGGACAGTCGGCCGAGTGCGGGCAATCCGCACGGGGCAATCGACCGGCGTCCGAGCTGGCGCGCAATCGGCATGGAGCAGTCGGCGGGCCGAGCCGGAGCGCAGTCGGCGAAGGCGCGCAGTTGGCGTTGCGTCGAATCGGTGACTTTGGTATATCCGGGGGTATTTCCTCCGACACCTGGAATTCGGAGACTCCTTCGACCGAGTTGTGGAGTGTGATCCACCTCCGGATGTAGTCCCGAGTTGTCTCGGTGTTGCCCTGGACGCACAACTGCAGCTCGGTCAGGCCTCCGGGCCTCTTGTAGGTCCCCTCGAAATTCTTGATGAACACTCTTTCGAGGTCTTCCCAAACCCAGATGCTACTTGGGGGGAGCTGATTCAGCCATGCCCGAGCCAAGCCCTCTAGCATCAACGGCAGGTGCATCATGGCTATCTCTTCACCGCCCCCTCCGATCTGCACGGCTATTCTGTAATCATCCAGCCATGTTTGGGGTTTAGCATCACCTCCGTATTTGTCCACCCCCTGGGCTATCCTGAAGTGTGGCGGAATGGGGGTAGACCGAATTCTTTCACTGAAGCAGACCAGCCCTGTGGCCATTGAGGCCCGAGGCTGATCCTGACGATGAGTTCTGGCGCGGTCGACTCGGGTCTAAACAAGATGGCTACGGGCGTCGTCTTCGATGTCAAAATAACGGTCGTCTCGGTGCCGAGGGAGCTCCTCCCTCCGAGGTGCGGGCCGACCCATCCCGCGGGCTTCTGATCTTTTGAGGTCTTCATGCCGATATTGCTCTTGGCGATGATCTCCTCGAGGTTCACCCCTGCGCCGAGGCGAACTATTTCTGTTCCTCCGTGTTTCCCCATAGGGCGTGTGTACCGACAGTGACGTCCTCGCAGGGGGAACTTGGGAGTGGATCCGCTGTTGTGATTGACTGACAACAGCGTTTTGATCGACTGCGGCTTGCAAGAGGAACGCCAGGTGCTGAATTTCTTCCGTCGTCGATCCACTGGGCTGCAGAGAGTTTGCGATCTGAGTCGCCGCTATGAGATTTTCCACTGGGGTGCCCATAGCCCGGAAAGGTTCTCGACCTGGGCCCCGCAGTTGACGACTCGTTCTGCTTTGTCTGAGCCGAGCTACCTCCCGAGCTTGGCGCTCGAGAGTGTTTTCCAACTCGGCCAGACGCTCCCGCTCAGCCAAATTGGTTAATCTGGCTGCCTCCAGGCCTCGCCCTTCTGGAGTGCTTGTGTCAATTGGGGTATTAAGCAGTCGCTTGGCCGCTTCTGCCTCTTCCCGCTCCTCCCGGGTATGTGGACGAGGTTGCCGACTTGAATCTCCGAGATCCAACCTTCGGAAGGCTGAAACACGTCGGGTCGGCTCCCGAGTGCCAGCCCCGAATGGGCTGTTCGTTTCATCTCGGGCGTTAGTGTCCCGAGCTGGCGATGGCTGAGAGGGTGGAGTCTCGGCCATACATACTTCCGCAACCGCGACAAGGGTGTCGCTGCTGCCTTCTTGCTCAGCGCCTGACTCGGGGTCAGACGCTGCCATGCCTTCTTCCTCAACCAAGTCGAACAGAGGCAAGAGAGAAGCCGTGGAGCCTTCCCTTGCGATCGGTTCGTCCAAGGCTTTGTGTGTCGGGACCCGGGGTTAGCGTATGCAAGCCTCGCTACAACACAATCATATGGAGAGCCGAGAACCATACCCACTTGTCTCAGCAGACAAGGCCAAGCACAGAACGTCCTCGGAAAGCATCGAACGTGAGGGGCATCCCATCCAGGCCGGATGATCAACTGAAATGGGTCCTCGTCGTCCGCTCACAAGTCTAAATGATATGGGTGATGAACCCCCATACTCATAGACAAGTCGCCTCAACCATACTATCGATTGTATTATAACCCTTACATAGACTTACTCCAGCCCGATCACTTAGTCGGGGTCTAGGGCGGGCTCGATCATACATCAAAGTGTGCACGAGACAGAGTCTCGAACAATCGCATCGCGATGCCCCAAGCTGCGCACATCTAAGGGCCACTTGGTGTATAAAAGACCGCCAGCCAGATCACAACTAAGGTCTCGAAAACCCATACAAAGACATGCATGTTATAAACATACACGCAGCACACATGCCTTGTATGAACAGCAGGTATCATTGCAATTCTCTACAAAGTATACATCTTTATTAATAACTCTTACAGAGTGCACACAGAGGTCACAAGCATGTGATCCAACATTACAACAGACAAGCGGAAGCAAATAGGTCTGAGTACAGACAAGTTTAACAAATGGCTTAGAGAAGCCATATCTAAAAACAAGCCCTCCACGAGGGAACCAGTCGTCTGACTGGGACTACACTAGCTTGGTCTTGGTTTGAGTCTTCATTCTTCGAGCTTCGGGTAGAAGCCACCATCGGGGTCGGTGGGTTCATCTAAAACATAGATTAAGCAAACGTGAGTACAAAATCGTACTCAGCAAGACTTACATAGGAGCTATACTACTCATGCATATGTATCAAGGTAAAGGGAGGTGGGGTTTCACTTGCAGAAGTGCCAGCTTTGACTTGGCTAATCCTGAACTACGAGTACCAGACTTGAGGTAAGAAGCGTACACGAGTCCACTACATCTCTTCAACCAAATACACCACTATGGTTACTTCCTCGACTTCCCCACGAGAAGCACACCATAGCACTCACGCTTATCTTCCGAGTTTTAGAAGTATCCAGTTCAAGTTGTCTAATAATCGAGCACAGCTCTCCAAGTAGTCCCTTACCGCGGACGCGGCTATTCGAATAGTTTTGTTAACCCTGCAGGGGTGTACTGCTACACACATGAAACTATCAGTTACCGCCTTTGTACTCGACACCGTTCAAGAGGTGCCGGCGAGGATAATTCCCACAACTTTTACCTCACAGCCAACTCAAATTCAAAGGAGACGCCTATCTGGGCTGGAATCCACATCGTGAACCCGGCCGGTTTACCGATGTGGTCCCAGAAGATGTGTGCAGGGTCCCAAGCCGGTCTGAATAGCCGTTCTTCCACTTCGCAGACCGTGCCACAGACCTACCAGAACTCCGAACTAATGCGACTCATTGAACTGAGAAGGGGTGAGTTAGTAGGTTGAGCGGGGGTCCATGTGCCCAACATGTGGTAGTACTCTTCGTCTTGGATCACCACACAGGAACTCGGGCTTAGGGCGGTGTTCAACGAGACAACCCACTGTGTACTCCTACACAGCCTCTCATCGTTCACCTTGTAATTAGGGTAGATTCACCAACACGTTTCACTTTCATCAACACCATGTTTATCATCATCCCGACTCACATCATAAGCAACCTTATTGTACCACTAAGCATGCAATAAGCAGTAACAGTTGCAGTGGCCACATGATATCAACCAACTCCTACATCTGCTAGGATTGTGGTTTGCTTACTACTGTGACAAGATGATAGGTCATGCAAAGGATATGGGTTCAACTATGCGATAGAAACGTTATCATGGTGATCATCCTAAACAATGCATAAGCGAGACATGAGAGGGAAGTGGGGTTTTATAGACATGATCAATGGGGGTTTGCTTGCCTTGCTGACGAGGTTTCGATAACGGTGTCTTCAACGAAGGGGTGATCTCGAGCTTCGGATCCACTTCTATCAGCAACATGACAATCATAGGATCAATATAATTTACAATGCACAATCACATGAATAATATTGCAATGGTGATGTTCAAGGTACTGATGTGTTGAGCATTCCATTTAAAAGGAGTATATTGCAAATTGAATTGCAAATTCAAACTCCAATTTGAATTCAAACTTAGTCAAGTTATATGTGACATGGTTTGAACAATTTGAATCATCTTCAAATGTGTATGATATGCCTCTGATGTGTGGTTTAAATGTAGTATAATTCCATGGTCCAAGTTGCAAAAGCATTTGATTTGAATTTGAAATAATTTCAAATAAACCAAATGACATATGCTACTGGTCCCATTTTAAAATCAACTCCAACATAGTTGAAAGTTGCATATTTGGAAAGATAATTTTCTCCTGATCATTTTTCATATATTATTTGTCCAATTTGGAGTTAATATGAATTAATTATGAATTTCCAAAGTTTATTGCATTTTTTGGAATTTCTGGAATTTTCTCTGGTTATTTTAATTCTTTTTAATTTATTGCGTCAGCAGGGGGGCTGACCAGTCAAACTGACTAGGGGACCCCACCTGTCAGCCACAGTGGGGGTTAACCCCCTGTTTAAAATTAACCCGAGGGGTTAATTAGGGCAGGGCCCCACCTGTCGGTCACTGTGGGGGGTGGTTAAACTGGTACTTAGCCCTAATGGCTAATCCAGCCGGCGGCTTGACGCCGGTGGGCACAGCACGGCGGAGGGCTCGCCGGAGTGGGCATTTTGCGTCGCTTTGGCACGGGGAGGGCATCAGAATGACCCCCGTGCTCGTCCGCATCGAGCCGTGCATACGGGAGGGGCGAGAGGTTGCCGGAACGTCGCCGGCGACGAGGTGCAGCGGCGGTCGGCGACTGGTGAAGGCGTCCTTGCGCTATGGTGCTCGGAAAAAAACGGGGGGAGAGGGGAAAAGACCGCCTGCTCACCCTGATGGCAGTGGCGAGCTCGAGGAGGCCGGAGGAAGCAAGGCGGCGGAGGATTTCTCGTCGGAGTGTCACGGTTGGCCGGCGCAAAGTCTTGATGCGGGCGTCGTCTTCGGGGTCTCTGGAGCCCGATTCGTTGCGCAGATCGACGAAGTCGACGACGGGGAGCTTCCCGGACACGGTGGCTCGCCGGGAGGGGCACGGTGGCCACGTCGGAGCACGACGGCGGGCTCGGGGGCGCTCGGGCTCTCACGGGTTTCGCACGGGAGAGAGAGGAGGAGGTCCAGCCGAGGGGGAAAAGGAAGGGGGGAGAAGCCCAGGGCTCCACGGCGCTAGAAGGCGGCAGGGGAGCAGCCAGGCAGCTGCCTGGCAGCCATGCCGCGGCCGGCGGCGAGCTGGCAGCCTGCCTGGCCTGGTGGAGAAGACGACACTGCCCATTTGGGCTGGGCCGCCTCTGCTGGGCCAGGTGGGCCAGGTAAGTGGCTTTCAGCCTTTTTCTTTTTCTTTCTTTTTCTGCTTTCTGTTTTATTTGTTTTTCTCTGGAAAAAATACCAAAGCATTTTTAAAAATCTCCAAATTTTTATCTTGGACCTATGTGACATAAAACTAGTCACTCCCAAGATTTGAAGATTTTTGGAATTCAAATTATTTGAATCCAATTCAAATAGCATTTAAATTTAATTTCCAAGCCTCTGTTTGAATTTTTGAAAAATCCATGAGCATGGGATTGATCCTAAACCATTTTTAAAATGATCATCACCATTTATAGGATTTTTCCAAATGTTCAAATGATTTTTGGAAAAAAAAATTTATCTGGCCATTTGATTGAATTTCTCAGGGCTTTTCTTTTCCCCAATTTTGATTTTCTTTTTGAATTTTTGGCATGATGCAAGTAGCACTTGATCCTAGCACATACCTAACTTGGGGTTGTGACAACTCGCCCCCACTCAAAAGAATCTCGTCCCGAGATTCAGAAGTCTGCGGGAGTAAGGAGGGGTACTCGGCATGGAGATGGTCTTCTCTTTCCCACGTGGCTTCTTTCCCAGAGTGGTGTGACCACTGAACTTTCAGAAACTTGATCTTCTTTCGGCGAGTGACACGCTCTGCGGAATCAAGAATACGAATCGGCTATTCTCGATAAGAAAGGTCATCTTGTAGATCAAGCGTTTCATGGTCGACTTCGCGGATGGGGTCCTTGAAGCAACGCCTGAGTTGTGACACATGGAATACATCATGTACTCGGGAAAGGTGCGGGGGTAGTTCAAGTTGGTAGGCAACTTCTCCACGTTTAGCAAGAATGCGGAAAGGTCCGATGTAACGTGGGGCCAATTTTCCTTTGATACCGAATCGTTGGGTTCCCTTCAGAGGAGTATCCCGAAGGTAAGCCTTCTCATCCAGATTGTAGCTCTCTTGCCTATGATGACGATCATAGTAGCTTTTCTGACGAGACTGGGCTGCTTTCAATTGATCACGAACAATGCGAACTTGCTCTTCTGCTTCCTTGATCATATCCGGTCCAAAGAATTTTCTTTCACCGGTTTCTGACCAGTTTAAAGGTGTTCGACATCGTCGTCCATATAGGAGTTCAAAAGGAGCCATGTTCAGACTAGATTGAAAACTGTTGTTATAAGCAAATTCGGCAAATGGAAGAGACTTCTCCCAATTCTTTCTGAAAGATATAACACAAGCTCTGAGCATGTCTTCAAGAATTTGGTTAACCCTTTCGACTTGACCGCTAGACTGAGGATGGAAAGCTGTACTAAAGGAGAGATGAGTTCCCATAGCACGTTAGAAGCTTCCCCAAAATCTAGAGGTGAAAAGGCTACCACGATCAGAATTGATTTCCAAAGGAACACCGTGAAGAGACACAATTCTAGAGATGTACAAGTCCGCCAACTGGCTAGCAGTTATAGACTCGCGAACCGGAAGGAAGTGAGCAACTTTGGAAAGCCTATCTATGACAACGAAGATGGCATCGTTTCCTTTCTGGGTTTTTGGAAAGCCGGTGATGAAGTCCATACCGACTTTGTCCCATTTCCCCTCGGGAATAGGCAAAGGTTGAAGTGTGCCAGCAGGTCTTTGATGTTCGGCCTTAATGCAACGACAAACATCACATTCGGCAATGAACTTAGCAATTTCTCTCTTCATCCTAGTCCACCAAAATCTCTGGCGTAGGTCTCGGTACATCTTTGTGCTACCAGGATGAATTGAGAGGGGAGTGTCATGAGCTTCTTTGAGGATTCGCCTCCTAAGATTGTGTTTTCGTGGTACAACCAATCGAGTGCCAAAGAAAACAACACCTTGATCGTTTATGGAGAAACATTTAGCAACTCCGCTATCAATGTTCTTCTTGATCTCTCGAATACCACTATCACGTTTCTGGGCGGCTATTCGAATAGTTTTGTTAACCCTGCAGGGGTGTACTGCTACACACATGAAACTATCAGTTACCTCCTTTGTACTCGACACCGTTCAAGAGGTGCCGGCAAGGATAATTCCCACAACTTTTACCTCATAGCCAACTCAAATTCAAAGGAGTCGCCTATCTGGGCTGGAATCCACATCGTGAACCCGGCCGGTTTACCGATGTGGTCCCAGAAGATGTGTGCAGGGTCCCAAGCCGGTCTGAATAGCCGTTCTTCCACTTCGCAGACCGTGCCACAGACCTACCAGAACTCCGAACTAATGCGACTCATTGAACTGAGAAGGGGTGAGTTAGTAGGTTGAGCGGGGGTCCATGTGCCCAACATGTGGTAGTACTCTTCGTCTTGGATCACCACACAGGAACTCGGGCTTAGGGCGGTGTTCAACGAGACAACCCACTGTGTACTCCTACACAGCCTCTCATCGTTCACCTTGTAATTAGGGTAGATTCACCAACACGTTTCACTTTCATCAACACCATGTTTATCATCATCCCGACTCACATCATAAGCAACCTCATTGTACCACTAAGCATGCAATAAGCAGTAACAGTTGCAGTGGCCACATGATATCAACCAACTCCTACATCTGCTAGGATTGTGGTTTGCTTACTACTGTGACAAGATGATAGGTCATGCAAAGGATATGGGTTCAACTATGCGATAGAAACGTTATCATGGTGATCATCCTAAACAATGCATAAGCGAGACATGAGAGGGAAGTGGGATTTTATAGACATGATCAATGGGGGTTTGCTTGCCTTGCTAACGAGGTTTCGATAACGGTGTCTTCAACGAAGGGGTGATCTCGAGCTTCGGATCCACTTCTATCAGCAACATGACAATCATAGGATCAATATAATGTACAATGCACAATCACATGAATAATATTGCAATGGTGATGTTCAAGGTACTGATGTGTTGAGCATTCCATTTAAAAGGAGTATATTGCAAATTGAATTGCAAATTCAAACTCCAATTTGAATTCAAACTTAGTCAAGTTATATGTGACATGGTTTGATCAATTTGAATCATCTTCAAATGTGTATGATATGCCTCTGATGTGTGGTTTAAATGTAGTATAATTCCATGGTCCAAGTTGCAAAAGCATTTGATTTGAATTTGAAATAATTTCAAATAAACCAAATGACATATGCTACTGGTCCCATTTTAAAATCAACTCCAACATAGTTGAAAGTTGCATATTTGGAAAGATAATTTTCTCCTGATCATTTTTCATATATTATTTGTCCAATTTGGAGTTAATATGAATTAATTATGAATTTCCAAAGTTTATTGCATTTTTTGGAATTTCTGGAATTTTCTCTGGTTATTTTAATTCTTTTTAATTTATTGCGTCAGCAGGGGGGCTGACCAGTCAAACTGACTAGGGGACCCCACCTGTCAGCCACAGTGGGGGTTAACCCCCTGTTTAAAATTAACCCGAGGGGTTAATTAGGGCAGGGCCCCACCTGTCGGTCACTGTGGGGGGTGGTTAAGCTGGTACTTAGCCCTAATGGCTAATCCAGCCGGCGGCTTGACGCCGGTGGGCACAGCACGGCGGAGGGCTCGCCGGAGTGGGCATTTGGCGTCGCTTTGGCACGGGGAGGGCATCAGAATGACCCCCGTGCTCGTCCGCATCGAGCCTTGCATACGGGAGGGGCGAGAGCTTGCCGAAACATCTCCGGCGACGAGGTGCAGCGGCGGTCGGCGACTGGTGAAGGCGTCCTTGCGCTGCGGTGCTCGGAAAAAAACGGGGGGAGAGGGGAAAAGACCGCCTGCTCACCCTGATGGCAGTGGCGAGCTCGAGGAGGCCGGAGGAGGCGAGGCGGCGGAGGATTTCTCGCCGGAGTGTCACGGTTGGCCGGCGCAAAGTCTTGATGCGGGCGTCGTCTTCGGGGCCTCTGGAGCTCGATTCGTTGCGCAGATCGACGAAGTCGACGACGGGGAGCTTCCCGGACACGGTGGCTCGCCGGGAGGGGCACGGTGGCCACGTCGGAGCACGACGGCGGGCTCGGGGGCGCTCGGGCTCTCACGGGTTTTGCACGGGAGAGAGAGGAGGAGGTCCAGGCGAGGGGGAAAAGGAAGGGGGAAGAAGACCAGGGCTCCACGGCGCTAGAAGGCGGCAGGGGAGCAGCCAGGCTGCTGCCTGGCAGCCATGCCGCGGCCGGCGGCGAGCTGCCTGCCTGCATGGCCTGGTGGAGAAGACGACCCTGCCCCTTAGGGCTGGGCCGCCTCTGCTGGGCCAGGTGGGCCAGGTAAGTGGCTTTCAGCCTTTTTCTTTTTCTTTCTTTTTCTTCTTTCTGTTTTATTTGTTTTGCTCTGGAAAAAATACCAAAGCATTTTTAAAAATCTCCAAATTTTTATCTTGGACCTATGTGACCTAAAACTAGTCACTCCCAAGATTTGATGATTTTTGGAATTCAAATTATTTGAATCCAATTCAAATAGCATTTAAATTTAATTTCCAAGCCTCTGTTTGAATTTTTGAAAAATCCATGAGCATGGGATTGATCCCAAACCATTTTTAAAATGATCATCACCATTTATAGGATTTTTCCAAATGTTCAAATGATTTTTGGAAAAAGATTTTTATCTGGCCATTTGATTTAATTTCTCAGGGCTTTTCTTTTCCCCAATTTTGATTTTCTTTTTGAATTTTTGGCATGATGCAAGTAGCACTTGATCCTAGCACATACCTAACTTGGGGTTGTGACAACTCGCCCCCACTCAAAAGAATCTCGTCCCAAGATTCAGAAGTCTGCGGGAGGAAGGAGGGGTACTCAGCATGGAGATGGTCTTCTCTTTCCCACGTGGCTTCTTTCGCAGAGTGGTGTGACCACTAAACTTTCAGAAACTTGATCTTCTTTCGGCGAGTGACACGCTCTGCGGAATCAAGAATACGAACAGGGTATTCTCGATAAGAAAGGTCATCTTGTAGATCAAGCGTTTCATGGTCGACTTCGCGGATGGGGTCCTTGAAGCAACGCCTGAGTTGTGACACATGGAATACATCATGTACTCGGGAAAGGTGCGGGGGTAGTTCAAGTTGGTAGGCAACTTCTCCACGTTTAGCAAGAATGCGGAAAGGTCCGATGTAACGTGGGGCCAATTTTCCTTTGATACCGAATCGTTGGGTTCCCTTCAGAGGAGTATCCCGAAGGTAAGCCTTCTCATCCAGATTGTAGCTCTCTTGCCTATGATGACGATCATAGTAGCTTTTCTGACGAGACTGGGCTGCTTTCAATTGATCACGAACAATGCGAACTTGCTCTTCTGCTTCCTTGATCATATCCGGTCCAAAGAATTTTCTTTCACCGGTTTCTGACCAGTTTAAAGGTGTTCGACATCGTCGTCCATATAGGAGTTCAAAAGGAGCCATGTTCAGACTAGATTGAAAACTGTTGTTATAAGAAAATTCGGCAAATGGAAGAGACTTCTCCCAATTCTTTCCGAAAGATATAACACAAGCTCTGAGCATGTCTTCAAGAATTTGGTTAACCCTTTCGACTTACCGCTAGACTGAGGATGGAAAGCTGTACTAAAGGAGAGATGAGTTCCCATATCACGTTGGAAGCTTCTCCAAAATCTAGAGGTGAAAAGGCTACCATGATCAGAATTGATTTCCAAAGGAACACCGTGAAGAGACACAATTCTAGAGATGTACAAGTCCGCCAACTGGCTAGCAGTTATAGACTCGCAAACCGGAAGGAAGTGAGCAACTTTGGAAAGCCTATCTATGACAACGAAGATGGCATCGTTTCCTTTCTGGGTTTTTGGAAAGCCGGTGATGAAGTCCATACCGACTTTGTCCCATTTCCACTCGGGAATAGGCAAAGGTTGAAGTGTGCCAGCAGGTCTTTGATGTTCGGCCTTAATGCGACGACAAACATCACATTCGGCAATGAACTTAGCAATTTCTCTCTTCATCCTAGTCCACCAAAATCTCTGGCGTAGGTCTCGGTACATCTTTGTGCTACCAGGATGAATTGAGAGGGGAGTGTCATGAGCTTCTTTGAGGATTAGCCTCCTAAGATTGTGTTTTTGTGGTACAACCAATCGAGTGCCAAAGAAAACAACACCTTGATCGTTTATGGAGAAACATTTAGCAACTCCGCTATCAATGTTCTTCTTGATCTCTCGAATACCACTATCACGTTTCTGGGCGGCTATGATTTTATCCTCAAGGTTTGGTTTCGCCACCAAGGTAGACAGATAGCCATGAGGAACAATCTCAAGATTGAGCTTGCGAAATTCCTCATGAAGAAGTGGTTGATACTGTTGTAACATGAGGTTGTTACAATACGACTTACGACTTAGTGCATCAGCCATGACATTGGCTTTGCCTGGGGTGTAAGAAATTCCTAATTCATAATCTTTTATCAACTCAATCCAGCGTCTTTGCCTGAGGTTAAGATCTGGCTGGGTGAAAATGTATTTGAGGCTTTGGTGGTCGGAATAGATCTCACAACGATTACCAAGGAGGTAATGTCGCCAAGTTGTTAGGGCATGAACTACGGCAGCGAGTTCAAGGTCATGGGTAGGATAGTTCTCTTCATGTGGCCGCAACTGGCGTGAAGCATAAGCTACCACATGTCGATCTTGCAAAAGTATGCATCCTAACCCTTGCCGTGATGCGTCACAATAGATTTCGAAATCCTTTTTAGTGTCTGGAGGTGCAAGTACGGGTGCAGAAGTCAATCTTCTTTTTAGCTCTTGAAAGCTTTCCTCGCACTTGGAAGTCCATAGGAATTTCTTATCTTTCTTGAGGAGTTCAGTAAGAAGCTTTGCAACTTTAGAGAAGTTCTCGACGAAGCGACGGCAATAGCTGGCTAGGCCAAGAAAACTCCTAACTTGCTTAACCGATTCAGGTGGAGTCCAGTCAAGGACGGCCTGAACTCTCTCGGGATTCACAGCAATGCCTTTTGCAGAAATCACGTGGCCTAAGTAGGTCACTTCTGGTAGCCAGAATTCACACTTGGAGAATTTAGCATACAGGCGATCCTCTCTAAGTTTCATCAATACCAGCCTTAGGTGTTCGGCATGTTCTTCTTCGTTCTTCGAGTATATAAGGATGTCATCGAGGTAAACCACGACGAACTGGTCCAAATACTCCATGAAGATCGAATTCATCATGCGTGAGAAAGTGGCGGGGGCATTGGTTAAACCAAAGGAAATGACGGTGTACTCGTAAAGACCATAACGAGTAGTAAAAGCCGTTTTGGGAATGTCCTTGTTTCGGATTTTGATTTGATGATAACCTAATCTCAAATCCATCTTTGAGAAGACAGAGGATCCTACAAGTTGATCATAAAGATCATTGATCCTGGGCAGTGGGTACTTGTTCTTTATCGTCGCTAAATTTAGCGGGCGATAGTCTACGCACATCCTTTCTGTTCCATCTTTCTTCTTTACGAACAGAACGGGGCAACCCCATGGCGATGAGCTAGGGCGGATGAAGCCTTTTTCCAACAAAGCCTCCAGTTGGGTTTTAAGCTCAGCTAACTCACGTGGGGCCATTTTGTAAGGGCGTCTGGAAATGGGTGCGGTTCCTGGGGCAAGATCCACTATGAACTCTACACATCTGTCGGGTGGCATGCCCGGCAGCTCTTCAGGAAAGACATCCGGGAAGTCACGAACCACCGGAACATCTTCGAGGTCGGGAAGGGGAAGCACATTCAAAGAATGCACCTGGGTTCTTGTTCTTGGTGAGGAGTAAACTATTGTCTGGCCTGAAGGGTGTGTAAGTCTAACTGACTTGGATTTACAATCAAGAAAAGCATGTTGTCTTGATAACCAATCCATACCAAGGATGACATCAATGTCTGAAGACTTGAGGGATATGAGTGAAGCAAGGAATACTAAACCCTCAATTGCAATTTGATTACCATGGCTTACTCTATTAGTTTGCCACTTGGAACCAGGAGTTTGAATGATCATAGGGGTGAACATTTCTTCAAAGGATACATCATGTCGAAGTGTATAACTCTCCGACATGAATGAGTGAGATGCTCCTGGGTCGAAAAGGACAGAAGTGGGAACAAAATTGACTGGGAGCGTACCAAGAATGACGTCAGAAGTACTATCAGTTTCCTCAGCTGAGATTTGGTTCACACGTCCAAGATTTGCTGAGGTGGATGGCTTAGCGGTGGGAACCTTCGGTTTTGGTTTGGCACGAACAGTGGGTTTTCCTTTGGCATGGGGTGGAGCATTTTGGTTGACGAGGCACTCACGAGAATAGTGACAAGGCTGGCCACACCTAAAGCAGGCCCCAAAGATAGTGCGGGGAGTTGGGTTGTTTGGTGGAGCTGGTGGACGAGGCTGCACAAGGGATGGCCTCGGTGGGTTGTTTTGGTGGATCAAACTGTTAGGAATCCAGATCATACGCTTCTGAGGGCGTGAACTGGAAGAAGGGGCAAGCTCAAGAGCATGCTTGCGAGACTCCTCGAAAACTTCATTGCCATGCTCAGCTCTGAAGGATCTGTTGACTAAATCCTCAAAGGTGGCAAATTCGATGAGGTTGAGATCATGACGAAGGATGGGGCTAAGTCCCTTGCGGAACCTTGCCTGCTTTCTGGCATCGGTGGTGATCTCATCTTGGGCATACCGAGCAAGACGGTTGAATTCCCTCACATACTCATGAATGGACATCTCTCCTTGATTCAGATTGCAGAACTCTTCCTTCTTGCGCTCCATCAACTCATCCAGAATGTGTACCCTCGAAAGGCAACACAGAACTCCTGCCAAGTCACTACGTGACCATCTGGCTGCATTGCAACATAGTTCTCCCACCACTGAAGAGCAGCACCTTCCAAGAAGTATACCGCGAAAACAACTCGGTCATCGGGAGCAACATGTGCAGTGTCAAGCTTACGCTCGATGGAACGGAGCCAATCATCAGCTTCAAGGGGCTCAGAAGAACATCGGAATACCGGTGGCTTGAGGAGGATGAAGTCCTGAATGCTGACCACCACATTACGATGGTGGGCGGTATTCTGCTCAATGAGCTCCAGAAGGCGTGTTTGATCACGTCTATTCCGCTCAGCTTCCATCATGATTTCCGCCGCAGAAGGCGGGGTTGGAGGTTCATCATCATTTCGATTCCGATCACGGTCTCGATTCCGAAGAACAGCACTACGAGTTCCACCTGACATCATGTGTGATAAAATTCAACAATCAGAACAGGTTGTACGATGGAGGCAAGGATAAAAGGATATGATTTCAGAAGGAGAAGACTATAATGCAAAGGCAATGATTCAAAGAAACACGGGATAAATTCGGCAGCATAACGGCTACACCGGGATGGAAAACAAGACAACCTCGAGGAGATTGGACAGAACTTCCTCAAGGAACTCAAAACACGAAGACTCTGGACATCCACGACAATCCTACGGCTATAAGGAGGCAATCAACGAGATGTTCTAGTCAGACATAGATGAGCCTAGTCCTATCTTACCGTAGAAAAGATAAGGGTGACTCAGAACTCAGATCGATGAGGGTAAGGAGAAAAAGAAGCCTTACGTTGTTCCCTTATATACCCAGAGTAACTATATAACTATAGAAGGCTAGACTCGACTTCGGCCAAGGCTGATAATCCTACAGTCAGTCCTGCTCTGATACCAAGTCTGTCGGGACCCGGGGTTAGCGTATGCAAGCCTCGCTACAACACAATCATATGGAGAGCCGAGAACCGTACCCACTTGTCTCAGCAGACAAGGCCAAGCACAGAACGTCCTCGGAAAGCATCGAACGTGAGGGGCATCCCATCCAGGCCGGATGATCAACTGAAATGGGTCCTCATCGTACGCTCACAAGTCTAAATGATATGGGTGATGAACCCCCATACTCATAGACAAGTCGCCTCAACCATACTATCGATTGTATTATAACCCTTACATAGACTTACTCCAGCCCGATCACTTAGTCGGGGTCTAGAGCGGGCTCGATCATACATCAAAGTGTGCACGAGACAGAGTCTCGAACAATCGCATCGCGATGCCCCAAGCTGCGCACATCTAAGGGACACTTGGTGTATAAAAGACCGCCAGCCAGATCACAACTAAGGTCTCGAAAACCCATACAAAGACATGCATGTTATAAACATACACGCAGCACACATGCCTTGTATGAACAGCAGGTATCATTGCAATTCTCTACAAAGTATACATCTTTATTAATAACTCTTACAGAGTGCACACAGAGATCACAAGCATGTGATCCAACATTACAACAGACAAGCGGAAGCAAATAGGTCTGAGTACAGACAAGTTTAACAAATGGCTTAGAGAAGCCATATCTAAAAACAAGCCCTCCACGAGGGAACCAGTCGTCTGACTGGGACTACACTAGCTTGGTCTTGGTCTGAGTCTTCATTCTTCGAGCTTCGGGTAGAAGCCACCATCGGGGTCGGTGGGTTCATCTAAAACATAGATTAAGCAAACGTGAGTACAAAATCGTACTCAGCAAGACTTACATAGGAGCTATACTACTCATGCATATGTATCAAGGTAAAGGGAGGTGGGGTTTCACTTGCAGAAGTGCCAGCTTTGACTTGGCTAATCCTGAACTACGAGTACCAGACTTGAGGTAAGAAGCGTACACGAGTCCACTACATCTCTTCAACCAAATACACCACTATGGTTACTTCCTCGACTTCCCCACGAGAAGCACACCATAGCACTCACGCTTATCTTGCGAGTTTTAGAAGTATCCAGTTCAAGTTGTCTAATAATCGAGCACAGCTCTCCAAGTAGTCCCTTACCGCGGACGCGGCTATTCGAATAGTTTTGTTAACCCTGCAGGGGTGTACTGCTACACACATGAAACTATCAGTTACCGCCTTTGTACTCGACACCGTTCAAGAGGTGCCGGCGAGGATAATTCCCACAACTTTTACCTCACAGCCAACTCAAATTCAAAGGAGATGCCTATCTGGGCTGGAATCCACATCGTGAACCCGGCCGGTTTACCGATGTGGTCCCAGAAGATGTGTGCAGGGTCCCAAGCCGGTCTGAATAGCCGTTCTTCCACTTCGCAGACCGTGCCACAGACCTACCAGAACTCCGAACTAATGCGACTCATTGAACTGAGAAGGGGTGAGTTAGTAGGTTGAGCGGGGGTCCATGTGCCCAACATGTGGTAGTACTCTTCGTCTTGGATCACCACACAGGAACTCGGGCTTAGGGCGGTGTTCAACGAGACAACCCACTGTGTACTCCTACACAGCCTCTCATCGTTCGCCTTGTAATTAGGGTAAATTCACCAACACGTTTCACTTTCATCAACACCATGTTTATCATCATCCCGACTCACATCATAAGCAACCTCATTGTACCACTAAGCATGCAATAAGCAGTAACAGTTGCAGTGGCCACATGATATCAACCAACTCCTACATCTGCTAGGATTGTGGTTTGCTTACTACTGTGACAAGATGATAGGTCATGCAAAGGATATGGGTTCAACTATGCGATAGAAACGTTATCATGGTGATCATCCTAAACAATGCATAAGCGAGACATGAGAGGGAAGTGGGATTTTATAGACATGATCAATAGGGGTTTGCTTGCCTTGCTGACGAGGTTTCGATAACGGTGTCTTCAACGAAGGGGGTGATCTCGAGCTTCGAATCCACTTCTATCAGCAACATGACAATCATAGGATCAATATAATGTACAATGCACAATCACATGAATAATATTGCAATGGTGATGTTCAAGGTACTGATGTGTTGAGCATTCCATTTAAAAGGAGTATTTTGCAAATTGAATTGCAAATTCAAACTCCAATTTGAATTCAAACTTAGTCAAGTTATATGTGACATGGTTTGATCAATTTGAATCATCTTCAAATGTGTATGATATGCCTCTGATGTGTGGTTGAAATGTAGTATAATTCCATGGTCCAAGTTGCAAAAGCATTTGATTTGAATTTGAAATAATTTCAAATAAACCAAATGACATATGCTACTGGTCCCATTTTAAAATCAACTCCAACATAGTTGAAAGTTGCATATTTGGAAAGATAATTTTCTCCTGATCATTTTTCATATATTATTTGTCCAATTTGGAGTTAATATGAATTAATTATGAATTTCCAAAGTTTATTGCATTTTCTGGAATTTCTGGAATTTTCTCTGGTTATTTTAATTCTTTTTAATTTATTGCGTCAGCAGGGGGGCTGACCAGTCAAACTGACTAGGGGACCCCACCTGTCAGCCACAGTGGGGGTTAACCCCCTGTTTAAAATTAACCCGAGGGGTTAATTAGGGCAGGGCCCCACCTGTCGGTCACTGTGGGGGGTGGTTAAGCTGGTACTTAGCCCTAATGGCTAATCCAGCCGGCGGCTTGACGCCGGTGGGCACAGCACGGCGGAGGGCTCGCCGGAGTGGGCATTTGGCGTCGCTTTGGCACGGGGAGGGCATCAGAATGACCCCCGTGCTCGTCCGCATCGAGCCTTGCATACGGGAGGGGCGAGAGGTTGCCGAAACATCTCCGGCGACGAGGTGCAGCGGCGGTCGGCGACTGGTGAAGGCGTCCTTGCGCTGCGGTGCTCGGAAAAAAACGGGGGGAGAGGGGAAAAGACCGCCTGCTCACCCTGATGGCAGTGGCGAGCTCGAGGAGGCCGGAGGAGGCGAGGCGGCGGAGGATTTCTCGCCGGAGTGTCACGGTTGGCCGGCGCAAAGTCTTGATGCGGGCGTCGTCTTCGGGGCCTCTGGAGCTCGATTCGTTGCGCAGATCGACGAAGTCGACGACGGGGAGCTTCCCGGACACGGTGGCTCGCCGGGAGGGGCACGGTGGCCACGTCGGAGCACGACGGCGGGCTCGGGGGCGCTCGGGCTCTCACGGGTTTTGCACGGGAGAGAGAGGAGGAGGTCCAGGCGAGGGGGAAAAGGAAGGGGGAAGAAGACCAGGGCTCCACGGCGCTAGAAGGCGGCAGGGGAGCAGCCAGGCTGCTGCCTGGCAGCCATGCCGCGGCCGGCGGCGAGCTGCCTGCCTGCATGGCCTGGTGGAGAAGACGACCCTGCCCCTTTGGGCTGGGCCGCCTCTGCTGGGCCAGGTGGGCCAGGTAAGTGGCTTTCAGCCTTTTTCTTTTTCTTTCTTTTTCTGCTTTCTGTTTTATTTGTTTTGCTCTGGAAAAAATACCAAAGCATTTTTAAAAATCTCCAAATTTTTATCTTGGACCTATGTGACCTAAAACTAGTCACTCCCAAGATTTGATGATTTTTGGAATTCAAATTATTTGAATCCAATTCAAATAGCATTTAAATTTAATTTCCAAGCCTCTGTTTGAATTTTTGAAAAATCCATGAGCATGGGATTGATCCCAAACCATTTTTAAAATGATCATCACCATTTATAGGATTTTTCCAAATGTTCAAATGATTTTTGGAAAAAGATTTTTATCTGGCCATTTGATTTAATTTCTCAGGGCTTTTCTTTTCCCCAATTTTTATTTTCTTTTTGAATTTTTGGCATGATGCAAGTAGCACTTGATCCTAGCACATACCTAACTTGGGGTTGTGACAACTCGCCCCCACTCAAAAGAATCTCGTCCCAAGATTCAGAAGTCTGCGGGAGGAAGGAGGGGTACTCAGCATGGAGATGGTCTTCTCTTTCCCACGTGGCTTCTTTCGCAGAGTGGTGTGACCACTGAACTTTCAGAAACTTGATCTTCTTTCGGCGAGTGACACGCTCTGCGGAATCAAGAATACGAACAGGGTATTCTCGATAAGAAAGGTCATCTTGTAGATCAAGCGTTTCATGGTCGACTTCGCGGATGGGGTCCTTGAAGCAACGCCTGAGTTGTGACACATGGAATACATCATGTACTCGGGAAAGGTGCGGGGGTAGTTCAAGTTGGTAGGCAACTTCTCCACGTTTAGCAAGAATGCGGAAAGGTCCGATGTAACGTGGGGCCAATTTTCCTTTGATACCGAATCGTTGGGTTCCCTTCAGAGGAGTATCCCGAAGGTAAGCCTTCTCATCCAGATTGTAGCTCTCTTGCCTATGATGACGATCATAGTAGCTTTTCTGACGAGACTGGGCTGCTTTCAATTGATCACGAACAATGCGAACTTGCTCTTCTGCTTCCTTGATCATATCCGGTCCAAAGAATTTTCTTTCACCGGTTTCTGACCAGTTTAAAGGTGTTCGACATCGTCGTCCATATAGGAGTTCAAAAGGAGCCATGTTCAGACTAGATTGAAAACTGTTGTTATAAGAAAATTCGGCAAATGGAAGAGACTTCTCCCAATTCTTTCCGAAAGATATAACACAAGCTCTGAGCATGTCTTCAAGAATTTGGTTAACCCTTTCGACTTACCGCTAGACTGAGGATGGAAAGCTGTACTAAAGGAGAGATGAGTTCCCATATCACGTTGGAAGCTTCCCCAAAATCTAGAGGTGAAAAGGCTACCATGATCAGAATTGATTTCCAAAGGAACACCGTGAAGAGACACAATTCTAGAGATGTACAAGTCCGCCAACTGGCTAGCAGTTATAGACTCGCGAACCGGAAGGAAGTGAGCAACTTTGGAAAGCCTATCTATGACAACGAAGATGGCATCGTTTCCTTTCTGGGTTTTTGGAAAGCCGGTGATGAAGTCCATACCGACTTTGTCCCATTTCCACTCGGGAATAGGCAAAGGTTGAAGTGTGCCAGCAGGTCTTTGATGTTCGGCCTTAATGCGACGACAAACATCACATTCGGCAATGAACTTAGCAATTTCTCTCTTCATCCTAGTCCACCAAAATCTCTGGCGTAGGTCTCGGTACATCTTTGTGCTACCAGGATGAATTGAGAGGGGAGTGTCATGAGCTTCTTTGAGGATTAGCCTCCTAAGATTGTGTTTTCGTGGTACAACCAATCGAGTGCCAAAGAAAACAACACCTTGATCGTTTATGGAGAAACATTTAGCAACTCCGCTATCAATGTTCTTCTTGATCTCTCGAATACCACTATCACGTTTCTGGGCGGCTATGATTTTATCCTCAAGGTTTGGTTTCGCCACCAAGGTAGAAAGATAGCCATGAGGAACAATCTCAAGATTGAGCTTGCGAAATTCCTCATGAAGAAGTGGTTGATACTGTTGTAACATGAGGTTGTTACAATACGACTTACGACTTAGTGCATCAGCCATGACATTGGCTTTGCCTGGGGTGTAAGAAATTCCTAATTCATAATCTTTTATCAACTCAATCCAGCGTCTTTGCCTGAGGTTAAGATCTGGCTGGGTGAAAATGTATTTGAGGCTTTGGTGGTCGGAATAGATCTCACAACGATTACCAAGGAGGTAATGTCGCCAAGTTGTTAGGGCATGAACTACGGCAGCGAGTTCAAGGTCATGGGTAGGATAGTTCTCTTCATGTGGCCGCAACTGGCGTGAAGCATAAGCTACCACATGTCGATCTTGCAGAAGTATGCATCCTAACCCTTGCCGTGATGCGTCACAATAGATTTCGAAATCCTTTTTAGTGTCTGGAGGTGCAAGTACGGGTGCAGAAGTCAATCTTCTTTTTAGCTCTTGAAAGCTTTCCTCGCACTTGGAAGTCCATAGGAATTTCTTATCTTTCTTGAGGAGTTCAGTAAGAGGCTTTGCAACTTTAGAGAAGTTCTCGACGAAGCGACGGCAATAGCTGGCTAGGCCAAGAAAACTCCTAACTTGCTTAACCGATTCAGGTGGAGTCCAGTCAAGGACGGCCTGAACTCTCTCGGGATTCACAGCAATGCCTTTTGCAGAAATCACGTGGCCTAAGTAGGTCACTTCTGGTAGCCAGAATTCACACTTGGAGAATTTAGCATACAGGCGATGCTCTCTAAGTTTCATCAATACCAGTCTTAGGTGTTCGGCATGTTCTTCTTCGTTCTTCGAGTATATAAGGATGTCATCGAGGTAAACCACGACGAACTGGTCCAAATACTCCATGAAGATCGAATTCATCATGCGTGAGAAAGTGGCGGGGGCATTGGTTAAACCAAAGGACATGACGGTGTACTCGTAAAGACCATAACGAGTAGTAAAAACCGTTTTGGGAATGTCCTCGTTTCGGATTTTGATTTGATGATAACCTAATCTCAAATCCATCTTTGAGAAGACAGAGGATCCTGCAAGTTGATCATAAAGATCATTGATCCTGGGCAGTGGGTACTTGTTCTTTATCGTCGCTAAATTTAGCGGGCGATAGTCTACGCACATCCTTTCTGTTCCATCTTTCTTCTTTACGAACAGAACGGGGCAACCCCATGGCGATGAGTAGGGCGGATGAAGCCTTTTTCCAACAAAGCCTCCAGTTGGGTTTTAAGCTCAGCTAACTCACGTGGGGCCATTTTGTAAGGGCGTCTGGAAATGGGTGCGGTTCCTGGGGCAAGATCCACTATGAACTCTACACATCTGTCGGGTGGCATGCCCGGCAGCTCTTCAGGAAAGACATCCGGGAAGTCACGAACCACCGGAACATCTTCGAGGTCGAGAAGGGGAAGCACATTCAAAGAATGCACCTGGGTTCTTGTTCTTGGTGAGGAGTAAACTATTGTCTGGCCTGAAGGGTGTGTAAGTCTAACTGACTTGGATTTACAATCAAGAAAAGCATGTTGTCTTGATAACCAATCCATACCAAGGATGACATCAATGTCTGAAGACTTGAGGGCTATGAGTGAAGCAAGGAATACTAAACCCTCAATTGCAATTTGATTACCATGGCTTACTCTATTAGTTTGCCACTTGGAACCAGGAGTTTGAATGATCATAGGGGTGAACATTTCTTCAAAGGATACATCATGTCGAAGTGCATAACTCTCCGACATGAATGAGTGAGATGCTCCTGGGTCGAAAAGGACAGAAGTGGGAACAAAATTGACTGGGAGCGTACCAAGAATGACGTCAGAAGTACTATCAGTTTCCTCAGCTGAGATTTGGTTCACACGTCCAAGATTTTCTGAGGTGGATGGCTTAGCGGTGGGAACCTTCGGTTTTGGTTTGGCACGAACAGTGGGTTTTCCTTTGGCATGGGGTGGAGCATTTTGGTTGACGGGGCACTCACGAGAATAGTGACCAGGCTGGCCACACCTAAAGCAGGCCCCAAAGATAGTGCGGGGAGCTGGGTTGTTTGGTGGAGCTGGTGGACGAGGCTGCACAAGGGATGGCCTCGGTGGGTTGTTTTGGTGGATCAAACTGTTAGGAATCCAGATCATACGCTTCTGAGGGCGTGAACGGGAAGAAGGGGCAAGCTCAAGAGCATGCTTGCGAGACTCCTCGAAAACTTCATTGCCATGCTCAGCTCTGAAGGATATGTTGACTAAATCATCAAAGGTGGCAAATTCTATGAGGTTGAGATCATGACGAAGGATGGGGCTAAGTCCCTTGCGGAACCTTGCCTGTTTTCTGGCATCGGTGGTGATCTCATCTTGGGCATACCGAGCAAGACGGTTGAATTCCCTCACATACTCATGAATGGACATCTCTCCTTGATTCAGATTGCAGAACTCTTCCTTCTTGCGCTCCATCAACTCATCCAGAATGTGGTACCCTCGAAAGGCAACACAGAACTCCTGCCAAGTCACTACGTGACCATCTGGCTGCATTGCAACATAGTTCTCCCACCACTGAAGAGCAGCACCTTCCAAGAAGTATACCGCGAAAACAACTCGGTCATCGGGAGAAACATGTGCAGTGTCAAGCTTACGCTCGATGGAACGGAGCCAATCATCAGCTTCAAGGGGCTCAGAAGAACATCAGAATACCGGTGGCTTGAGGAGGATGAAGTCCTGAATGCTGACCACCACATTACGATGGTGGGCGTTATTCTGCTCAATGAGCTCCAGAAGGCGTGTTTGATCACGTCTATTCCGCTCAGCTTCCATCATGATTTCCGCCGCAGAAGGCGGGGTTGGAGGTTCATCATCATTTCGATTCCGATCACGGTCTCGATTCCGAAGAACAGCACTACGAGTTCCACCTGACATCCTGGGTGATAAAATTCAACAATCAGAACAGGTTGTACGATGGAGGCAAGGATAAAAGGATATGATTTCAGAAAGAGAAGACTATAATGCAAAGGCAATGATTCAAAGAAACACGGGATAAATTCGGCAGCATAACGGCTACACCGGGATGGAAAACAAGACAACCTCGAGGAGATTGGACAGAACTTCCTCAAGGAACTCAAAACACGAAGACTCTGGACATCCACGACAATCCTACGGCTATAAGGAGGCAATCAACGAGATGTTCTAGTCAGACATAGATGAGCCTAGTCCTATCTTCCCGTAGAAAAGATAAGGGTGACTCAGAACTCAGATCGATGAGGGTAAGGAGAAAAAGAAGCCTTACGTTGTTCCCTTATATACCCAGAGTAACTATATAACTATAGAAGGCTAGACTCGACTTCGGCCAAGGCTGATAATCCTACAGTCAGTCCTGCTCTGATACCAAGTCTGTCGGGACCCGGGGTTAGCGTATGCAAGCCTCGCTACAACACAATCATATGGAGAGCCGAGAATCGTACCCACTTGTCTCAGCAGACAAGGCCAAGCACAGAACGTCCTCGGAAAGCATCGAACGTGAGGGGCATCCCATCCAGGCCGGATGATCAACTGAAATGGGTCCTCATCGTACGCTCACAAGTCTAAATGATATGGGTGATGAACCCCCATACTCATAGACAAGTCGCCTCAACCATACTATCGATTGTATTATAACCCTTACATAGACTTACTCCAGCCCGATCACTTAGTCGGGGTCTAGAGCGGGCTCGATCATACATCAAAGTGTGCACGAGACAGAGTCTCGAACAATCGCATCGCGATGCCCCAAGCTGCGCACATCTAAGGGACACTTGGTGTATAAAAGACCGCCAGCCAGATCACAACTAAGGTCTCGAAAACCCATACAAAGACATGCATGTTATAAACATACACGCAGCACACATGCCTTGTATGAACAGCAGGTATCATTGCAATTCTCTACAAAGTATACATCTTTATTAATAACTCTTACAGAGTGCACACAGAGATCACAAGCATGTGATCCAACATTACAACAGACAAGCGGAAGCAAATAGGTCTGAGTACAGACAAGTTTAACAAATGGCTTAGAGAAGCCATATCTAAAAACAAGCCCTCCACGAGGGAACCAGTCGTCTGACTGGGACTACACTAGCTTGGTCTTGGTCTGAGTCTTCATTCTTCGAGCTTCGGGTAGAAGCCACCATCGGGGTCGGTGGGTTCATCTAAAACATAGATTAAGCAAACGTGAGTACAAAATCGTACTCAGCAAGACTTACATAGGAGCTATACTACTCATGCATATGTATCAAGGTAAAGGGAGGTGGGGTTTCACTTGCAGAAGTGCCAGCTTTGACTTGGCTAATCCTGAACTACGAGTACCAGACTTGAGGTAAGAAGCGTACACGAGTCCACTACATCTCTTCAACCAAATACACCGCTATGGTTACTTCCTCGACTTCCCCACGAGAAGCACACCATAGCACTCACGCTTATCTTGCGAGTTTTAGAAGTATCCAGTTCAAGTTGTCTAATAATCGAGCACAGCTCTCCAAGTAGTCCCTTACCGCGGACGCGGCTATTCGAATAGTTTTGTTAACCCTGCAGGGGTGTACTGCTACACACATGAAACTATCAGTTACCGCCTTTGTACTCGACACCGTTCAAGAGGTGCCGGCGAGGATAATTCCCACAACTTTTACCTCACAGCCAACTCAAATTCAAAGGAGATGCCTATCTGGGCTGGAATCCACATCGTGAACCCGGCCGGTTTACCGATGTGGTCCCAGAAGATGTGTGCAGGGTCCCAAGCCGGTCTGAATAGCCGTTCTTCCACTTCGCAGACCGTGCCACAGACCTACCAGAACTCCGAACTAATGCGACTCATTGAACTGAGAAGGGGTGAGTTAGTAGGTTGAGCGGGGGTCCATGTGCCCAACATGTGGTAGTACTCTTCGTCTTGGATCACCACACAGGAACTCGGGCTTAGGGTGGTGTTCAACGAGACAACCCACTGTGTACTCCTACACAGCCTCTCATCGTTCGCCTTGTAATTAGGGTAGATTCACCAACACGTTTCACTTTCATCAACACCATGTTTATCATCATCCCGACTCACATCATAAGCAACCTCATTGTACCACTAAGCATGCAATAAGCAGTAACAGTTGCAGTGGCCACATGATATCAACCAACTCCTACATCTGCTAGGATTGTGGTTTGCTTACTACTGTGACAAGATGATAGGTCATGCAAAGGATATGGGTTCAACTATGCGATAGAAACGTTATCATGGTGATCATCCTAAACAATGCATAAGCGAGACATGAGAGGGAAGTGGGATTTTATAGACATGATCAATAGGGGTTTGCTTGCCTTGCTGACGAGGTTTCGATAACGGTGTCTTCAACGAAGGGGGTGATCTCGAGCTTCGAATCCACTTCTATCAGCAACATGACAATCATAGGATCAATATAATGTACAATGCACAATCACATGAATAATATTGCAATGGTGATGTTCAAGGTACTGATGTGTTGAGCATTCCATTTAAAAGGAGTATTTTGCAAATTGAATTGCAAATTCAAACTCCAATTTGAATTCAAACTTAGTCAAGTTATATGTGACATGGTTTGATCAATTTGAATCATCTTCAAATGTGTATGATATGCCTCTGATGTGTGGTTGAAATGTAGTATAATTCCATGGTCCAAGTTGCAAAAGCATTTGATTTGAATTTGAAATAATTTCAAATAAACCAAATGACATATGCTACTGGTCCCATTTTAAAATCAACTCCAACATAGTTGAAAGTTGCATATTTGGAAAGATAATTTTCTCCTGATCATTTTTCATATATTATTTGTCCAATTTGGAGTTAATATGAATTAATTATGAATTTCCAAAGTTTATTGCATTTTCTGGAATTTCTGGAATTTTCTCTGGTTATTTTAATTCTTTTTAATTTATTGCGTCAGCAGGGGGGCTGACCAGTCAAACTGACTAGGGGACCCCACCTGTCAGCCACAGTGGGGGTTAACCCCCTGTTTAAAATTAACCCGAGGGGTTAATTAGGGCAGGGCCCCACCTGTCGGTCACTGTGGGGGGTGGTTAAGCTGGTACTTAGCCCTAATGGCTAATCCAGCCGGCGGCTTGACGCCGGTGGGCACAGCACGGCGGAGGGCTCGCCGGAGTGGGCATTTGGCGTCGCTTTGGCACGGGGAGGGCATCAGAATGACCCCCGTGCTCGTCCGCATCGAGCCTTGCATACGGGAGGGGCGAGAGGTTGCCGAAACATCTCCGGCGACGAGGTGCAGCGGCGGTCGGCGACTGGTGAAGGCGTCCTTGCGCTGCGGTGCTCGGAAAAAAACGGGGGGATAGGGGAAAAGACCGCCTGCTCACCCTAATGGCAGTGGCGAGCTCGAGGAGGCCGGAGGAGGAGAGGCGGCGGAGGATTTCTCGCCGGAGTGTCACGGTTGGCCGGCGCAAAGTCTTGATGCGAGCGTCGTCTTCGGGGCCTCTGGAGCTCGATTCGTTGCGCAGATCGACGAAGTCGACGACGGGGAGCTTCCCGGACACGGTGGCTCGCCGGGAGGGGCACGGTGGCCACGTCGGAGCACGACGGCGGGCTCGGGGGCGCTCGGGCTCTCACGGGTTTCGCACGGGAGAGAGAGGAGGAGGTCCAAGCGAGGGGGAAAAGGAAGGGGGAAGAAGCCCAGGGCTCCACGGCGCTAGAAGGCGGCAGGGGAGCAGCCAGGCAGCTGCCTGGCAGCCATGCCGCGGCCGGCGGCGAGCTGCCTGCCTGCCTGGCCTGGTGGAGAAGACGACCCTGCCCCTTTGGGCTGGGCCGCCTCTGCTGGGCCAGGTGGGCCAGGTAAGTGGCTTTCAGCCTTTTTCTTTTTCTTTCTTTTTTTGCTTTCTGTTTTATTTGTTTTTCTCTGGAAAAAATACCAAAGCATTTTTAAAAATCTCCAAATTTTTATCTTGGACCTAATTGACATAAAACTAGCCACTCCCAAGATTTGAAGATTTTTGGAATTCAAATTATTTGAATCCAATTCAAATAGCATTTAAATTTAATTTCCAAGCCTCTGTTTGAATTTTTGAAAAATCCATGAGCATGGGATTGATCCCAAACCATTTTTAAAATGATCATCACCATTTATAGGATTTTTCCAAATGTTCAAATGATTTTTGGAAAAAGATTTTTATCTGCCCATTTGATTTAATTTCTCAGGGCTTTTCTTTTCCCCAATTTTGATTTTCTTTTTTAATTTTTGGCATGATGCAAGTAGCACTTGATCCTAGCACATACCTAACTTGGGGTTGTGACATTGTGGGCTGACTCCACCGAGTCGATGACTACCACCTGCTGGACCTTGACCGAGTTTCCACAATGGTGAGCGCGCGGACGGCCCGAACGCTTCTTCTTGTGGCGGACAGCTAGCAGCGCGGGTGCTTGATGATGAGCCGACAGCTGGAGGCGCAGGGCCCCCGACTCGTCAGCTCGGAAGTGGACGCTGCCCCTTGTGGGCAGAAATTGTGCTTGGAGTGGGGAATCCGCTCACCAAGACGAATCGTCAGCTATGAAAGCTAACGATCCCAAACAGAAAACCTCTCCGACGATGAGCTCGGAGCCGCGAGTCGATGAAAAGGATGAGGAAAATGCCATATCTACGATTGTTGATCAACTCAGCCCCACGGTGGGCGCCAACTGTCGTGGATGTAAATCTGACAATGAGTATAGGGGTATGAAAGGAGCTAAATTAATCTGTACGCAGAGTGGGTTGACGCAAGAGGATTATACAGGTTAGGCCTCTCCGTAGAGATAAAAACCTTAGTCCTGTCCCAGGCTTACTGGGGTGTTCTTTCTTCAGAATACTGAGAAGAGGAAAAGTGTGCGCGTGCCCAGACCAGAGGGGAGGGGGTGGCTTATATAGAGTGCGCCCCTGCCTCCTTAATTCCCTGGTATAAATGGGCCTTAATTACGAGATTAAATACATACTTAATTACAAAACGGTCAGCCCATTACTACTAATAAAGAGGGGAAAGAATGTTTGCAGCATTAAATGCCTCCTATCCGTTGCGTTTTCCATCTTCCGAGTAGTGGGGGCTCGCCGGCCACATCCGAGTATCGCTCTACTCGGATCTTGCTGAGCTTCCGAGTAGTTGTTTACTCGGAAACGGCTCCTGGTCTCCGAGTAACGTGTTACTCGGAATCCGCCAATGCTTCGTGTCTTTGGTTGATCTTATTTTGCTTGGTGTGTGCTTTTTGGGGGAAACCCAAGGCTCAGGGATACCCCTGGGTTTCCCTCGCCTAGGGGTATACCTTTAGTATTAACAAGACAACGATCTCCCCTCTCCGGAGGCCAAATCAGCCTCCAGATTAGCCCTCCCGACGAAGAACAGAGGGTGGCGGCGGCTCCGCGACGGAAACTGGAAAAGCGACTTCTCTTATGGGGTTTTCCCGTCACGAGAATAAATAGGAGTCAAGGTAGGGCACGAGAGGAGGTGGAGGCCCCCTAGGCGGGCCCCCGGCGCGGCCAGGGGTGGGGCCGCGCCAGCCAGGCGCCTGGGGCCCCTGTGGCCCCCCTCTGGCCCCACTTCTGGCTGGTGGAAGCTTCTGGTGCGTGGATTTTCTGTGAATTTTCCCAGAATTTTCTGAGATACCTAAAAATACATTTTCCTGCACACAATAGAACCATACAGGCAGCTCTGCTGAAAACAGCGTTACTCCGGGTTAGTTTCGTCCAAATCATGCAAGAATGAGGGCAAAACAATAGCAAAAGTGTTTGGAAAAGTAGATACGTTTGAGACGTATCAACTCCCCCAAGCTTAGCATATTGCTTGTCCTCAAGCAATTCAGTTCAACGAACTGGACGCGACAAAGAAAACTTTGACAAACTCTTTTGCTTCATTAGATGTATATAAGCATGTACTACGAAAAGAGTTTAGCAAGTATTGAAACAATGCTATAAGGACAATGCACGAAGCAATTCTTCTTTCATGTGATCAATCACAAACAACTAAAAGTAAATAATATGCTACTGAAAATCAAGACAAGATCACAATGCACATAGCTTGAACATACTTGAGTGACATTTCGCTAGCCTCCATGAGTGAAGCAAAACATAAATGCAGAAACTCCTCCGGAGTGTTAAAGGTGACTAGAACTCAGTATTTCAGACTAGCAATAACACAAGCATGCAGAAGACAATGTAATACTTTGGGACAATGGAAATTACACTAAGAATGACAATTATGCTCTCATAGTTGATGCTTTGAAGAAAGAAGGGGAGACTCTCGAACCGTGGCTTTTGGTGGCAAGGTTGAAAACCCGTGGTTGGAAGCAAAGACTAAACATGTGCCAGAGCTCTTGGTTTTGAAAACAGAGACAAAAACATTTTTGAGAAGTGCAACTTTCCAGTCAACGGTGAACGGTAAAGGTCTCTCAATATCTCCCATGCCAACTATATTAATAATTTTTTGCTTACACATATTCCCTTATCCATCTATCATTTGACAGTCTATGGAACCTTATTTTGCCTCAAGTCTGGAAGGAAGCTTGTTCCATCTATCATTAGCAGCACTTGGTCCATTTCATTCCATCATCAAGTATGGGGGAGGTGTAACTTTCCCTTTTTTATATAAATGACTAGTTAAAACTTTCGTCAATATTTTTGGCATGATAGATACTGATTTTCCCTCACCGCACCATGATCTTGTATGGTTACAAAAGGGAAGCTTTTGAATAAATTTCGAGATGGCACAAGAAAGTCTGAGTTAGGGGTGGCCGGTAAATACCACATATAGGAAGGTATGGTGGACTCATATGGAATAACTGGTTTCAAGGATTTTGGATGCACAAGCAGAATTCCTCTTAGTGCGAGCGAAGGCTAGCAAAGGACTGGGAAGCGACCAACTAGAGAGCAATAACTGTCATAATCATGCAGAGCGACAAAGCAACATTGAATCGGGCATGAAAATGATATAACTATTCTGAAACAAAAAGATCATCAAGGCATAATAGACTTTTTAGTCATAAACATGTGTGAACATGTGCCAAGTCAATCAAAAAATTCTCTGAAGGGAAATACCACTTCAGTATGCCAAACCATGAACAATGCAATGCATGTAAATCATTTCAACAACACATTATGTACTCTAGCTATTTGAGATTAGCCACAAGGAAAGCATGAACACTGGGAAAGCATTGTAAACATAGCACTATGTCGCTACAAGCTGGTTTCTAGATCATAAGTACAGGCATATGTACAAAAGTAGAAACAAGAAGAGTTCATACTGGTTTTCCTTGTTGCTTCCCTTCCGTCGATCTTCGTCATTACTGCCTTGTCACATGCACGATCGAACGTGGGAAATATTATCAAATGCCATCACGGACTCGAGCTGAACTCTGAAAACAAAGCAAACTAAAGAGAGAAAGGAAATCTTTTTGGGTTTTTTAAAGGTTTAAACGAAAGCAAAATAGAAAATATTTTTGTTGTTTTTGCAAAGAAAGAAAGAAAGAAGAACGGGCAAAAACTTCAAAAAGATCAAAGCGAACAAAAAATAAAACGGATAGTACAATGGAAAAGTGAGAAGGGCACGTACTCCCCCAAGCTTAGGCTTTTGGCCTAAGTTGGTAGTAGCTAATGTCCCCAGGAGCCTCCTGCTCCAGGGTGGTACTGGTGAGTCCAAGGGTCGTATGAGGCTTCCGGCGCGTACACCGAAGTCCTCGGATCCTCCCACGAAGAAGGATCCGCGCTCCAAGCAGAGGAAGACCCTTCACCAAACTGGGTGGCGGTCTCCCCCTGGAAAGGTGGTAACTCACCATGATCCTCCTCGTCGGGCACAACCCCCTCCATGGGGTGATGAAACTGATGTTGGACCACGAACTCGTCGAACTGGATAACATCAAAGGACCATCTGTTCCTGCGAGAGAAATCGAACAAAAGAGGTGCAGGTAGACGGATCTTGCGTTCCGTGGTGGCTCTGAAACGCAAGATATAATCAAGGTTACCAAACTCGGAAGTCATGGTAACAAACTTATGCCTTTTCATAGCAGCAAGATCAAAACTTAAATAAGTAAAAGGCTTATCATCAGGGTGTGGGGTGCCATTAAGAGACTCTAGGATAAGTGTGGCATAAACGCCACCAAATAAATCTCCCTTGTTACCGTTCATAGCAAGGCGTCGAGCAATTAAGGCACCCACATTATAATCAAACCTCCCCGAGAGGGCGGTTTCCAGGATAGCAATATCCGGCGCAGAAATGCTGGTCGTGTTGTCATGAGCTAACACCCCTCTAGCAATATAATACGCAAAATACCTGAGGTGTGGGAATAAGATGCTGGAGATTTTTGACCGGTGAATATCCCTCGTATCCATGCTACAGAGAGAGTTGAAGACGGTTCTCAGCTCGGAGGGCTGAGAGCTTATCTTCGCCGCCAGTCCAACGTTCGGCACACCTATTAATTCAGAAAACTTTTCCAAAGGCATGGTTACAAGATTATTGTAAATTTTAAACTCAACAGAACCAGTATCAAGGTTATATCTAAAACTATTAATGAAACAGGAGGTGAGTTTTTGATACTGAGCAACACGGCACGTTGCGAGCCGCGTAAGACCTGCATTAGCACAAAGATTATAGAACTCCTCCTTAATTCCTCCAGCTTCAAGGAATTCATTGCACGGGAAAGTCATTGCACGTGCTGGATTTGTGTCCTCCAACAACTCTAAGGGCACATGATCTTCGTTGTAGCTCACCCTAGCGGTCGAGGGTGAAGCTGCAGCTCTTGTAACTCGATCGGAGCGCTCGGGCCTTTTCTTCCCAAACCACCCCTTTGATCTTCCTAGCAAACTCATTTCTGAAATTTTTGACAAATTACAAAAACAAGGATTTAAAAAAAGTGAGTTAAGGCAAACTACTCAACCCACTTACCTAAGGCAAAAACTTGCATCAAAACTTGGAAAATAAACTTCTACACATGCAAGCAAGCTCATCTAAACAGCACCAAGAACTACTAAATAATCACAAATGAAGCCACCAACCAAAAATCTATTTGGAGGAGTGGAGGAGTTACATACCAGGGAGTATTTGCTCAAAATCTCAGCTCAAATGATGGGTTGTGGAGAGAGATCGAAAATCACCTCCACGAACAGAAAGAATGCAAGTTCCAGGGCAGAACTCGTGTTTTTGGAGAGAAAGAGACAGAGAGGAAGAAGACTCACCTGGAGGTGGGACCTGTGGGACCCAGGCGCCCTATGGGCGCGGCCAGGGGGAAGGCCGCGCCAGCTGGCCGCCTGGGCCACTGGTGGCCCCCCTGGTCAGCCCCAGGTGCCCCTGGGTCACTCCTGGCATGGAAATTTTTATTTTTATTTTTCTGGATTTTTCTGAAAACTTCACTTTTGAAAATTTCTCGGAGTTCAAAAAGCTGCAAAACTTACTGAAAACTTAAAGCGGTGATTAATATTGCGAAGCTTCAAAAACACAAAAACTTGGTACAGCAAAGAGAATAAAAGTTAAAGCAAATGAAAACATAACAAGCTTAACTTTTTACCTATATAAAACAAGCTCACTAGTAAGGTTGATCAAGTCTTACCAACAACCCGGCGATATATAGAACAAGAAGTCTCACCTCTTATGAAGTGATCATTGCACCTTTACTTTAATGGACATTGTCCCTGCCATAACGGTTTTGTATTTGTGGTGCACATGTAGTGGACAGTCCCATTCTCCAATCTTCACGGTCTCAACATTCTCTATAGAGTTAAGGCCATGCCTCTTGTGGATCTTCTTTGGAAAATACACCGTGTGTTCTTTATCATCAACGTTGAAAGTGACCTTTCCTTTATTGCAATCAATAATAGCACCTGCGGTGTTAAGAAAAGGTCTACCAAGAATAATGGGCATGCTCCCATCCTCGGGCATGTCAAGCACAACAAAATCTGTAAGGATCAAACAGTTAGAAACTTCAACGGGAACATCCTCACAAATACCAATGGGGACAGTTGTTGATTTGTCAGCCATCTGAAGGGAGATATCTGTAGGGATTAGTTTCTCTAAACAAAGCCTCTTGTAAAGAGAGAAAGGCATAACACTCACTCCTGCACCAAGATCACATAAAGCAGTTCTGACGTAATTATTCTTTATGGAGCAAGGAATGGTGGGTATACCTGGATCACCAAGCTTCTCAGGAATCTTGCCACTGAAAGAGTAGTTAGCAAGCATGGTAGATATTGCTTCATTAGGAACTTTTCTTTTATTAGTGACAATATCTTTCATATATTTCGAATAGGGAGGTAACTTAATAGCATCAGTCAAAGGGATTTGAAGAAAAAGAGGTTTCATCCATTCACAAAACTTATTGTAATGCTCTTCTTCTTTAGATTTGAGGGACTTGCCTGGAAAGGGCATGGGTTTCTGTATCCATGGTTCTCTTTCCTTCCCATGTCTTCTTGCGATGAAGTCTTCTCTAGAGTACTTCTTGCGTTTATCAGGTGTTTCTTCTTCTCTTACCTCGGGAGAATCATTCTTTTCAGTGTCCTTTTCTTCAGGCTCGGCACCGTCTTCTGTTTCAGCATCGGAGGTAGATATGCTGTTAGGATCAACAGCTGGCTTTTCACTTGTAATAGGATCATTGGGATTGTCAGCCTCCTTGTGTTTCTTCTTCTTCTTTTTCTTCGGAGAGCTAACAGTCTCGTCTTCTTCTTATACTTGAGAATCTTGCTCGATCCTCTTTGGATGCCCCTCAGGATAGAGTGGGTCCTGGGTGTGTGTTCCACCCCTAGTTTTGATGCCATAAGCTTGTATGTCCTGTTTGGCATTATTAGCAAGCAAATATTTTTGCACATTAGAAATTTGTTCAAGTTGAGTTTGAACCATATGAAAATGCTTAACAAGACATTTAACATCATTAACTGTTCTTTCTAGAACACCACACAAACTTTTGATAGCAAGAGAGTTATCATGCAACTGACTTTGTATCCTCCTATTAAAATGGTCTTGCTTAATAATAAAATTATCAAGCTCATCTAAGCATTGGTCGGGAGGATTATCTTTAGGGATGTCACTTTCAGTAAAGTCTAATAGAGAGTGTACCTCTACCAAGGGAGGGCGAGTAGTAGGCTCACACAACTTCTCAATAGGCGGTAAATTCTTCACGTCTTCGGCTTTAATACCTTTCTCCTTTATAGACCTCTTTGCTTCTTGCATATCTTCGGGGCTCAGAACTAGCATGCCCCTCTTTTTCGGTGGTAGAAGTGGTTCAGGAACGGACCAATCTTCATAGTTCTGGGAAATTTTGCACATTAATTCTTCTGCATCGTCCGGTGTTCTTTCCCTGAAAACACAGCTAGCACAACTATCCAGGTAGGATCTGGATTCATCGGTTAAACCAGCGTAAAATATATCAAGCAGTTCATTCTTGGGGACTCCATGTCCCGGCATAACCTTAAGTAAATCACAAAACCTCCCCCAAGCTTTAGGGAGGTGATCATCCTGCAATTGTTTAAAGTTATAGATTCTTTGCAAAGCAACATGTTGCATATGAGCTGGGAAATATTTATCAACAAAGAATTGGACTAAGTCCTGAGGACTCTTAATGGAACCATAGGGTAGTGCATCGTACCATGATTTAGCGTCTTCCTTCAAAGAAAAAGGAAAAATCTTGGCCACATAGAAGTTTCGTATCTTCTCATCATTAGTGAATAGGTTACCTAGCTCAGCGAGTTTGGTCAAGTGTGCTATAGCATCATCATTTTCTCTGCCATAAAAGGGGTCAGCCTCGACTGTAGATATAAGTGAAAGATCAACAGAGAAATCATAATCAGGATCAATGATGCATATAGGGGATGTGGAAAATTTAGGATCAGGAATAACTTTGTTCTTCATGGAGTGCCTTTTGAGCAACTCCTTAACATCACCAGGGTCAGAGTCGACACACTCTCTGAGTTCCCTGCAAAAATCATCATCAAGAGTAACATAATCATCATCAAGGATTCTCTCCTTGAGTTCATCTACGAACGGGTAACCAAAGGTTTTGCAGGTAGGAATATAGGTAGCAGAGGTATCGGTCTTGGATTCTGCTGCAGCCTTAGCAGTCTGAGTTTCAATATAGTAGCCAAGAAAAGTAGTATCATCAAGAGTAGTGGAAGCGTCATCAAAAGCATCGGACATAGTGACAGACTCAGTAGAAGCATCATGTGGTGGTGGTGAAGAAAACTTACTCATAACAGAAGGTGAATCAAGTGTAGCACTAGTGTTCAGAACAGTACCTTTTCTTGTACGGGATGGTAAGATCGGAACCTTGGGGTCTCCTTTATTACCCATAGCGGATGATGTGCAGCAGGCAGGATACTTCAAGTAGACTTGTAAATATTGCTATGCTCCCCGGCAACGGCGCCAGAAAACGGTACTTGATGACCCACAACCGTAAGGGATCGAGATAGTCTTCGCGGGTAAGTTAACCCAATTTATTGATTCGACACACGGGGAGCCAAAGAGTATTTATAAGCTTTGACAGTTGAGTTGTCAATTCAACCGCACCTGAAATATACTTGCTTGCAACAAAAGATAAGTGGTAATGGTAATATGATAGTGATGGTGGCGACAGCAAAAGTAAACAGCAAAAGTAACAACTAATGACCAGCAAGATTGAAAACACTATAGGCTAGGGAGATGAATGGTTGGGCGCTGCATGTATGAGAGTGAACATGTAACAGATTCTAACACGGGGCAAGGCACACAGAAAAGCAATGATCATCTAGGCAAATATCAAACATTAGGCATGTATCCCATAGGTAGTTGTGTGTGCTTGCAATAAGAACTTGCACAACATCTTTTGTCCTACCATCCCACTACGAACAGGGCCAAAGGGAACTTATGGAGATTAAGGTGCTCCTGTCAAAGAGCACCGAAACAAAGCAATAAACTCAATGGATACATGGAATCCTCAAATTATGGACCATCCCCTTTGGTGTCCCAAGCTGTCACCTTTGGGATCGCCGGTTCCGGACCGTAATAGGTGCATACAACTCATAGATAGGATCAAGAACACAAATATATTCATGAAAACACATAGGGTTCAGATCTGAAAACATGGCACTCGGGCCCAAAGTGACAAGCATTAAGAGCAACAAGTTGAAGCAAAGAAGATAAACACCAAAGTAGATGATAGGCAACATGCCCCTAACAATCTGACGAACTATTACATGATCAAGCTCATCCAATCCCTACCATCCCCTTTGCCTACAGCAGGGAATTACTCACACATGTGAAGAGAAGTCATGGAGGAGGGATGGATTGGTGATGGTGATGAAGATGGCGACGATCTCCCCTCTCCGGATGCCAAATCAGCCTCCAGGTTAGCCCTCCCGAAGAAGAACAGAGGGTGGTGGCGGCTCCACGACGGAAACTGGAAAAGCGACTTCTGTTCTGGGGTTTTCCCGTCACGAGAATAAATATGAGTCGAGGTAGGGCACGAGAGGAGGTGGAGGCCCCCCGGCGCGGCCAGGGGTGGGGCCGCGCCAGCCAGGCGCCTGGGGCCCCTGTGGCCCGCTCTGGCCCCACTTCTGGCTGGTGGAAGCTTCTGGTGCGTGGATTTTTTGTGAATTTTCCCGGAATTTTCTGAGATACCTAAAAATCCATTTTCCTGCACACAATAAAACCATATAGGCAGCTCTGCTGAAAACAGCGTTAGTTCGGGTTAGTTTCGTACAAATCATGCAAGAATGAGGGAAAAACAATAGCAAAAGTGTTTGGAAAAGTAGATACGTTTGAGACGTGTCAGTACCGTACCCCGGAAGCTTGCTCCGGTGGCGTATCGAGGAAGGCAGGGTGTGGTACACGGGAAGCTGCCTCGATAGCTTGCTGAAGAAGACTAGGTGTCTTGCCTTGGAAGCTTTCTTAATAACTTACTGACGAAGATAGGTTGTCTTGCTTTGGAAGTCTGGCTCTTTATACTGTGGATACATCGGTTCCTTATGCTAGAAGTTTCTGCGGCAGTTCACTGTAAACGACCGAGCGGCTTGTGCTGGAATCCATCCTTGTGGCGTACCGAGCACGATCGAGTGTCTTGCACTGTAAGCTTATGTCGGTGGCTTGTAGAGGAAGGCTGGCTGTCTTGGCGGAGAGGATATCCCGGTAGCATACTGAGGAAGGTTGATACACTGTACAAGTCGGCTGTGCCTGGTACCTTGTCATAGAAGGCTGAGGTTCCTTCTGCGGGAAGCTTTCCCTCAATGACGTGGAGACAGATCTGACCATGGTGTCTGACAGGCTTCTGACGGCCGGCTGGTGAGGGGGAAACATTCTTCCGATCATCTGGGCTTCATGATATGTCTTGGCCACCTTCCGGAATATACTAAATTAATTTGTATTGCATAGGACTGTAGCTGGTGTTTGTCCTGCCTTGGGTGCATATGCTCGTGGGTCATAGTTTCTGCTTATCTTTGCATGAATCTTCGCGACTGTCGTAGTCGATGTAGATGGGACTCAATGGATAGCTTGGGTAGCATCCATTTGTGAGCCACTTGCTTCCAGCGCAATTGGGTAAAAGTCATGTTTGACTTGTTGATTTCCCGCATCATTGCGGCCTTTAACTGTCTGAGTCTTCAGGCTGTTCTGGTTACAGAAGAAATGCAGACCTGATGGTTGCCGCATGATTTACACTTGAGAAAAATGTGTGAGATGCAACCGGGTATGCGTCATTCATGTCTGGTTGATTTTCTTCATTTCTCTTTGGTCTTCCACCGATGGAATCTTCATGGCCATACGATTACCGGAATAATGCTGACTTGGTTAATTCAGGCAGAACTCATATGGGGTTGAATACTTCTGCTGCAAGCTGGTGTGGGTCCTTGACTTGGTGTCTTCACGCTGCTCTGCGGTATTGCACAGGTTCTTCGAGGTATGCAGGGTTATGAGCAACTTTCCATTGAGGTGGAGCAAGTGACACCAGAGAACCAAAATAAGAACTAACGAAGGAAACCACGGGGCAAAAGCAAACGAGAAGCGGCTTGCTACTTCATCAGCTTTAGCGGTGGTCGATGATTATCCGGACTCCTTGCAAAGAAAACAGCGAATAACCCAGTAGCCACCAGAACGGTTTTTACAACTCTGATCTAGGACTTGTACCGGAATAGCTCAAGCATTTCTCAAGACGGCCGACCGAAATCAGCTCAGAGCATGAGACAATGTTGATAAAAAGAATGCAGAGGTCCCCTAAGACGGTCGAGAAAACAGCTCAGAACATAGGGTCTCCACTGCAAAAAGAAACTCAACAACTTCCCGAGACGGCCGAAAAGCAGATCAGGACACGGGTCGGTTGTTGAAAATAGAAATTTAAAACAGGCATCCACTCCGGACGGCCGACGATGCATCAGCTCAGAACCAGACGTGGTGCCACTTCAGAACAACAAGCAAGGGTCCGTCCAAGTCATCTAACACCTGCCAAAACAGAGTTAGCAGCTGCCGAAGAAACTGAACAAAGAACCAACAACGAGAACCAACTAAGCCGTAAAAGCAATGCTGAACAGGCACTGAGATCACACGCAGGATCTCAACTTATTGCTACACACATCAACATGCAACAAGCAACATGCAACACTGATACGTCCAAAACGTATCTATAATTTCTGCTTGCTCCATGCATGTTTTGTGCGACTTTTCCATGTTTTGCTTGAACTTTCATACACTTTTGAGCATATTTGGACTAATCTATTAACCCAGTGCACCCAGCTGCCAGTTGTTGTTTTCTGCTGTTTTTGTATTTCAGGTTTTCCGGCCATTAAAAGTGCTCCAAAAAATACAGGAAAATCAGATAAAAAATCATCGTCGCGGAAGCTTCCGAAAACACCAAAGGAGCGAAGGGGCCCACCATCAGGCAGCCAGGAGGGCAGGTGGCGCGGCCCCACCCTGGGCCGCGCCAGGGACCCTCCTGACTTCCTCGTGGGTCCCCTCGAAACCCCCCTTCGCCTATATTTACCCCTCGGGGTGGAAACCCCTAATACGGACTCCTCTTTCGTGACCTCACCTCTGTACCGCCGCCGCCACCGTTTCAAGATCGGGACTGCGTGGAGAAGCTGCTCCGGCACCCTGCCGGGAGAAGCTACCCCCTTCGGGAGACCCTCCATAGCCATGGACGCCTCCCGTATGTACCGTGAGTAGTTTCCCTTGGACCATGGGTCCGTGACCAGTATCTATGTGATCTATCTCTCCCTTCTTTGTGCCTCCACTTTCGAGACCTCGTGAGCTGCCTCACATGATCGAGGCACCTTTGTAATTTTCTGCCGTTGCTATGCTGAGTTTGTTGGGATCTGATGGATTATGAGACTATGTTCAGATTGTGATGAGTAATGTATTTGGTTCTTATCTTTTGTATTTTGTTCTTGAGTAAATTCTTGCATGTTCTCCGTTGCCGTATTTTACATTGGCCAAGTGATTTGTTGCAACTCCAAGAGGGAGTGTTATGCTTGATTGTGGGTGCAGCCCCTTGATGTCTAGCTTGAGTGACAGAAACATGAGACTAGGGGATGTGTTGTTGCCACCAGGGATAAAACAATAGTGCTTGTATTCACGGATGCAAGGATTGTTTACTTTACGCAAAGTTCTTTTAATGCAGTTGTCTGTTGCTTTGAGTTTACACTTTGGGTGGGATTCGCAACTTAATACCAGCGAGATGTTCTGGATAGATATCTCAAGGTGGATGATTTGTAGTAGATGCAGATGGATTTTGGTCTACTTACCTTGGCGTACTGCCCATTGCTTTTGAGCCCTTCCTTTCTTTGCAGCATAGTTAGCATTGCGGTGCCTTCATAATCCTGTCAATTGCCCAACTGTGATTTGTTTACCTCGCTAGCACTTTTATCATCTTTTGGGAGAGAGACATCACTAGTGAAAATCACGTGACCTTGGTCCATCTTCATATCATTGTTTACACCCTCAATTTACTTTCAGTCTTTACTTTCAGTTGCCACTATCATTATCTCTTGCGTTGATCCTTTGTAAACGGCAAGGACGGAGGAATTGACAACTCCTCTGTACTCGTTGGGAGCAAAGTTATTTGTATCTGTGTGCAGGTCCAGGTGAAGTAGCAACCTCGGCGCCATTGTTCACTTTACCACCTTCTTGTATCCTTCGGAGTCCTACGGGAGACAAACCTTGGTATCTTTGCCAAGGGAAAACTTGACGCTGCACTATATTCAACCCTGCACTTGGGGTAATCAACGAGGGCTTGAAGAGTATAACACTCTCTTGCCACCAGCAAGTTTTCTGGCGGCGTTTTCGGGGACTCCAGCCTACAAGATAGGGGAGTTGCACACTATCTTTTATCTTTGCTTTTTAGTCTTGTTAGTTTACCTTTCAGTTTTTACTTTTGTGTCCCTTATCAAAAATACCAAAAATACCTGCTGCTACTATGGGTTCCAATGAAAACACTAAGTTGTGTGACTTCACTAGTCACAACAACAGTGACTTATCTGCACTCCTATTGCTACACCTGCTACTTCAGCACCTTCTTATGAGATTAAACCTGCTTTGCTAAACCTTGTTATGAAAGATCAATTCTCTGGTGCTAGAGATGATGCTGCTTTGCATTTAAATAATTTTATTGAGCTTTGTGATATGCAAAAGTAAAAAGAAGTAGATGGTGAAATTGTTAAGCTTAATCTTTTTCCTTTCTCTTTAAGGGATGAAGTTAAAATCTGGTTTCAATCCTTGCCTAATAATAGCATAGATTCTTGGGATAAGTGCAAGGATGCTTTTATCGGGAAGTACTATCCCCCTGCTAAAATTATTCAATTGAGGAGTAACATTATGAATTTCAGGGTATTGGATAATGAACACGTTGCCCAGGCATGGGAACGTATGAAGACGCTTGTCAAGAACTGCCCTACACATGGACCAACTACCTGGATGGTTATCCAGACTTTTTATGCAGGCTTGAACTTTACCTCGCGGAACCTGTTAGATTCGGCCGCGGGGGGAACTTTTATGTCAACCACACTTGGTGTTGCCACAAAACTACTTGACGAGATGATGCTGAACTACTCTCAGTGGCACACCGAAAGATCTCCAACTGGTAAGAAGGTAAATTCTGTCGAGGAGATCTCCTCTCTAAATGAAAAGGTTGACCTTATCATGTCTCTACTTACCAAGCAAGCTCCTATTGATCCTCAAAATGTTCCTTTAAATTCTTTGATTGCTCAGGATCAAGTAGATGTGAACTTTATCTCTAGAAACAACTTCAACAATAATGCGTATAGGAGCAGCTTTGCTAGTAATCCTAGACCGTTTCCATCCACTTATGGGAACAACAACACCTACCCTAGCAACAAGAACCCCACCTCTAAACTAGAGAGTATGCTTAGAGACTTTATCACTACCCAAAAAGCCTTCAACAAGAATTGGAAGAAAAACTAGTTAAATTAGATAATCTTTGTTTGAAGGTAGATAACTTAGCCCTTGATGTTGAGATGTTAAAAATCAGAACCTCTCCCCTTGAGGAGAGTAAGGTCACTCCTATTAATGCTATCCAGTTACAAATCAATGAAAATATTAGGATGATGGGTAAACTCAAAGAAAGATGGGCTAGAGAAAAAGAGGAAGAAGATAGAATTAAGAGCCTTCCTACCTACCACATAGTAGCTACTATCCAAGTAGTTGAGGATGTCCAAACTGTTAGCACCCATCACACCCCTAGTCCCACTGGACCTATCAATGGTGATGCTACCACCTCAACCATAGGTGAAGAAACCTCTATGAACATAGAGGCTTTCAAACAAGTAAGCTTAAATGATATCACTACCTCCTTGATAGATAGTAGTGATTTAAACTTTGGCAACTGCACTTTATCTGAAGTTATTGGTTTTCTACACAAGATGTCTAGAGACCCCCACACTAGCACACTTCATCTTGCCTTCACAGAGCATATCACCAATGCTCTAATCAAAGTTAGGGAGGAGAAGCTTAGAGTAGAAGCATCCATACCTAGGAAGCTAGAAGATGGTTGGGATCCTATGATAAAAATCAAATTGAATAACTTCTCTTGTTATGCTCTTTGTGATGTTGGAGCAAGTACCTCTGTTATGCCCAAAAGAATGTATGATATGCTTGAATTGAAAACTTTTGATGCTTGTTCTTTTGGTGTTCATCTTGTTGATTCTTCCGTAAAGAAACCTTTGGGGAAGATCGACGATGTTCTTATCATTGTCAATGACAATTATGTTCCCGTTGATTTTACTATTATGGACATTGAATGTGAACCTTCTTGTCCAATTATTTTGGGACGTCCTTTTCTTCGCACAGTTGGTGCTGTTATTGACATGAAAGAGGGGAATATCAAATTCCAATTCCCTCTCAAGAAAGGGATGGAACATTTCCCTAGGAAAAAGATTAAGTTACCTTTTGAGTCTGTCACACGGGCTAGTTATTCTCTTGAAAAGACTTGATCTTTTGCATTAAGCCTAGCTAATGGCTTTAAAGAAGCGCTTTCGGGAGGCAGCCCGCAACGAATTTAGGCTTTTATTTTTGCTTTTCTTCTGTTCTTAGTGGTCTTGATGATTGTTACTACTATAGCAACATCATTGTATCTTTAATTTTCAAGCTTTGTGCCTTTTATAGCCTCATACGACAAGGGAAGTGAAAGTTGTGACATGCTGTCCAGAAAACAGATTCTGTCCTCGTGACTAGAAAAATCAAAAATCCCAGTTCATCTTTTTGAGCTGAATTTTTTACACAGCGTGCTCTATACAATTACGAAACTTGCGTATGTTCTGAGTTTTTTTATTTTAGTTGCATAAGTATCCCGAAACAATTCTTTTCTATCTGTTGTTCTGTTTTTCATAGATTCTGCCACGTTTTGTCTCTCCTTACTTTTGCAAACCTTAAGCTTGCTTTTTCTTTGCAAAAACTTTTTTGAAACCTTGGGAAACAGTAGCTCTTCAAGATTATCTTTATTTCTAGTGGATAAAAATTATTTTATTACGGTACTAACCTCTCTAATCAGTCTACAATGAGTTATGTATGAAGGGAGTTTTCAAGTGTGCGATGGAAGATGGTGAAAGAAGATCTTGGAGTGTCAAACGCTCAAGCTTGGGGATGCCCATGTGCACCCCCAATAAATATTCAAGGAGACTCAAGCGTCTAAGCTTGGGGATGCCCCCGTGCATCCCCTTCTTCATCAACAATTATCAGTTCGTCTCTCGTTGCACTATATTTTTATCGCTTCATGCGTTGTGTGCTATACTTGGAGCGTCTCGCTCTTTAATTTTCTAGGTTTGTTTTTGCTTTGTTTGCTGTAGTAACAAGTTAGATCCCAGCTTACTTACTCTTTTGTGTGGGAGAGATACACGCTCCGCTTGAACTAGAACTCCTCATAGGATTTGCATGCTTATTCTTTCAGTTGTGAGTTGTTCTTTTTCTTTTCTTAGTTGCTGCTCTGTTTAGTTGTAGTGCTTTAGTTTTTTTTCTAGAGCTTTTCTTTTGTTTTAGGTTGAACTTTCTATAGGTTGCATGTTTTATCTTGTTAGAGAGTTTGCCTGTTGCACTGAGTCCTGTGTCTTGACTAGAAGTAGGTAGTTAAAGTTGCTTTTCTCTTTGTAGTAGTAACTTGCAATAGTTTTGAGGTATTAACTAGAGTAATGTTTGAACTTTTGGTGTCAAGAGCTCGAGCCTATTAGTGATAGATGTCGTATTTTGGGCAATCCGTGTGTTTTTCTAAAACCAAAAACTCCCGTTGAGAACTCTAGCTGCTAGATGGATCACTAATCTCTGGAGGGTTCGAATATTAGAGTACACTCACGTACCATGAGTCGAGGATGCGCAAGGATAACCAAACCCCCATACACTCCTCCTCGGGGTACTTGTCTCTTTGTGAACCTCCTGATTAGATTGAGAGTTACCGATAATAAGTGCATGAGTTCTTCGGACTAATGTGAGTATTCGAAAGTTGACACTTCCACCCACCTATACTTTTTCTAGCCTCTTCGGTACCGTGCATTGCCCTTTCTCATCTTGAGAGTTGGCGCATACTTCGCCGGTGCATCCAAACCCTTCGCACGATACGCTCTGTCATCATAAACCTCCTTATATCTTTCCTCAAAACAGCCACCATACCTACCTACAAGGCATTTCCATAGCCTTTCCGAGATACATTGCCATGCAACATCCATCTTCTCATGACTTGATCTTCATGTCATACATTTGCATCATGATAGTTATATCTTCTTTATGTGAGTACCTTTGTAAAGTGTGAAAGATCTCCTATATTCTTGTAAAATATAGAGTGTTGCCCCTAAAGTGAGGAAAAGATCCCAAAGAGGACAAAATCAAAAGACCCCAAAGAGGACAAATGAGAGTTAAATAGAAAGAGCCATTGAGGCCACCAAAAAATACAAAAAAATAGAAAAAATGAGAAAAAGAGAGAAGGGGGCACACTACTATTCCTTTTGAGAGATCCACACTAGTACTTCATCCTATATCCCTTGTACTCCATAGAGATCATCATCATGCATATAGCTATGTGGGTACCTTCACACTATAGAACTTGGCTTGTATATTCCAATGATGAGCCTCCTCAAACGAGCTCTAGGTCTTCTTGAGCAAGTAAGTTGGATGCACCCCCACTAGTTCCCTTGGAGAGCTTTTAGCTCACATGTGCATCCGTTGCATGGCAATCCCTACTCCTCACATCATATCTATCATATGGCCTTCTCTCGCCTATGATTGTCCTCATTGATGTGAGCCTTTCACACCTTTTTTGTCTTCCTCCTCCACCTTCATTCTGTTTCGCCTTTTAGGTGTCAACTTTCTTGCTCACGCTCATCCATTGCATGAGTGCTCAAAATATCGAAAGGGAGTGGATCAGTTTGACTTGTACCTGACTAGTGGTTTGGGGACGAGTCAAGATAAGAATCCAAAGGAGACCAAGTGTGGAACTTTAGTAGATAGTTGTTCTCAACAACAATTACTTTTTTTCTCTCGTATTTCCCTATCCCCTGCTTGCACGCAAACACCATCTGGAGACATTCGAGTCACGGACAGCGAGAGCTCTTGCACCTTTTGTTCTTTTGTTGCTTGTGTCAATGCTAATATAGACTCTTGCTTGTTAAGACTTGAATTGAATTGCATGCTTTGATTGCTTTACTTAAAAGTCCTTTTATGGTTGTGTGGCATGTCACCACAGAAATTATGCTTGTTATCATTTACCTACTCGAGGACGAGCAGGAATTAAGCTTGGGGATGTTGATATGTTCAAAACGTATCTATAATTTATGCTTGTTCCATGCATGTTTTGTGTGACTTTGCCATGTTTTCCTTGAACTTTCATACACTTTTGAGCATATTTGGACTAATATATTAACCCAGTGCACCCAGCTGCCAGTTGTTGTTTTCTGCTGTTTTTGTATTTCAGGTTTTCCGGCCATTAAAAGTGCTCCAAAAATCCAGGAAAATCAGATAAAAAATCAGCATCGCGGAAGCTTCCGGAAACAACAAAGGAGCGAAGGGGGGCCACCACCAGTCAGCCAGGAGGGCAGGTGGCGCGGCCCCACCCTGGGCCGCGCCAGGGACCCTCCTGACTGCCTCGTGGGTCCCCTCGACACCCCCCTTCGCCTATATTTACCCCTCGGGATGGAAACCCCTAATACGGACTCCTCTTTCGTGATCTCGCCTCTGTACCGCCGCCGCCGCCGTTCCAAGATCGGGGTTATCTGGAGAAGCTACTCCGGCACCCTACCGGGAGAAGCTACCCCCTCCGGGTGACCCTCCATAGCCATGGACGCCTCCCGTATGTACCGTGAGTAGTTTCCCTTGGACCATGGGTCCGTGACCAGTAGCTATGTGATCTATCTCTCCCTTCTTTGTGCCTCCACTTTCGAGACCTCGTGAGCTGCCTCACATAATCGAGGCACCTTTGTAATTTTCTGCCGTTGCTATGCTGAGTTTGTTGCGATTTGATGGATTATGAGACTATGTTCAGATCGTGATGAGTAATATATTTGGTTCTTATCTTTTGTATTTTGTTCTTGAGTAAATTCTTGCATCTTCTCCGTTGCTGTATTTTACTTTGGCCAAGTGATTTGTTGCAACTCCAAGAGGGAGCGTTATGCTTGATTGTGGGTTCAGCCCCTTGATGTCTAGCTTGAGTGACAGAAACATGAGACTAGGGGATGTGCTGTTGCCACCAGGGATAAAACAACAGTGCTTGTATCCGCAGATGCAAGGATTGTTTATTTTACGCAAAGTTCTTTTAATGCAGTTGTCTGTTGCTTTGAGTTTACACTTTGGGTGGGATTCGCAACTTAATACCAGCGAGATGTTCTGGATAGATATCTCAAGGTGGATGGTTCGTAGTAGATGCAGATGGATTTCGGTCTACTTACCTTGGCGTACTGCCCATTGCTTTTGAGCCCTTCCTTTCTTTGCAGCATAGTTAGCATTGTGGTGCCTTCATAATCCTGTCAATTGCCCAACTGTGATTTGTTTACCTCGCTAGCACTTTTATCATCTTTTGGGAGAGAGACATCACTAGTGAAAATCACGTGACCTTGGTCCATCTTCATATCATTGTTTACACCTTCAATTTACTTTCAGTCTTTACTTTCAGTTGCCACTATCATTATCTCTTGTGTTGATCCTTTGTAAACGGCAAGGACGGAGGAATTGACAACTCCTCTGTACTCGTTGGGAGCAAAGTTATTTGTATCTGTGTGCAGGTCCAGGTGAAGTAGCAACCTCGGCGCCATTGTTCACTTTACCACCTTCTTGTATCCTTCGGAGTCCTACGAGAGACAAACCTTGGTATCTTTGCCAAGGGAAAACTTTCCGCTGCACTATATCCAACCCTGCACTTGGGGTAATCAACGAGGGCTTGAAGAGTATAACACTCTCTTGCCACAAAACACTACTACTCATGCATCACGAACTACGCGAAGCTCTGGCGTTCTGATCTGATGGGGGGTTGCCAGGGGTGGCAGGAGTGGGCGGAGAAGTCGACAACGATAAGGCTGCCGCAAGAGCTCTACTTGCATCCCTTGCATCACGGACTAGCTCGACGATGAGGGCGTATTGGGAGATCATGTAGCGGTACATGGTGATCACCGCTGCATCGGCTTCCGCCAAAGGGCGAGGAAACCTTACTTGCTGCGGAGTCGCACCCAAGGTGGGGTAGAAATGGAAGGCGCGATTCTGCTGCATCGCACTTTCCTGGTGGCGGAGGCCTAGGAGGCCCGCCAACGCGGCAAGCTGAATGGCACGATCCGGGGTAGAAGTGGGTCCACCCTGGAAGTTGTAGGAGCGCACGCCGATGGGGATGGTGGCTGCCATGTAGACGTTGGCACGGTACTCAAGCAGCTGCCCTCCGATCGGCGTCTGGGAAACTTGGTACCTTGGAATCTCTCCACTGGGGTAGAGAGTCCACCAAACGTCTGCAAGGAGGTAGTCAAAGTTGGTTGCGGATGAGGATCCTGTGTAGCCCACCGGGTATTCCACCATCTACACTCGTCAGATCAGATCGTTAGCGAAAACATATCGTCTATATGCAGCAAACAAATGCAACAGGCAATAGCATCACACAAGCAAGCTATACTCTAGTTCTAACGTCAATCTAACGTCCTTCTAACGTTCGCGCGGGCCAGCGGGTCCTACAGCCAGCCCTGCTCTGATACCAACCATTGTGGCACCCCGGCTCAGAGGACCGGAACGCCCCGTGCACCAGCCCAGAGATCGAGTCTTCTGGAACACGGCACCGCTTGGTATAGAACTGAACAGCTTTCTATTACCGAAGATAGGGGTACACGAGGTCTATTACAATGCTAGAGGAGACACAGCTTGCTCCTCAGGCTAGCCTCAGCTCTACAACAAGCAGCAACATAACTCTCTAGCAGCGGAATAATGACGGCAGCGGAACAACAACGGCGATGATGAACTCCAATCCACAGGGACACTGGCTGGGACACCTCCTAGCTCGCAAACACCGGGAACGTCGTCCTACGCATCCAAAGCACGGCCTGCAAATCTGGCATAACACGCCAGGTCAGTACATTGAATGTACTTGCAAGCTCACAACAACCATGCAACAAGGAAAAACAATAACATGGCAACCGTTTAAAGTATATTAGTGAATTAAACAGGTGAGCAACAATATCATGCAAACGGATATTCATCAAGCATATTGTCAACATTAAAACTAATGCCCACACCATCATCGTTTAAGGTCACATGGACCCCACATGATCATGTGGCTTACCTCAGAGTCCTTACCGACTCAAGCACCGGGTCGCCTCGTGACCATTCAACGGGTTAGGTGTCCTTCGTTACCACCCAACCAATCCGGTCATCACATGACCAGACCACTTACCACAAACATACCACCGAACTCATGTTGATCGTAAGGTGTGACCTAGTACGAATTGTGTCCATTACCGTGGACGCGACTATTCGAATAGATTTGTGTGACTCTGCAGAGTTTGTGCACATTACCCACACTATGGAGTTCTTCCTCCATCCAGCACCCCAGTACTTGTCCCACGGGATCCTTGGAACTCGCATCGCAGGAGTGAACTAGGACTTCTCCAACGAGACCGATGCTACCGCGTGTTCCTCTTACTGTATCACCGACATCCCGTCTTGGGTAGCCCATGTGTCCTTCCGACACTGACCATCACATGGCCCTGACCATCACTTGGTCCATAAACTTTGTCCCCCCGGCAGGGACCGCGCGCAAAACATACTCTGGCTGTCAAGACTATCGCCGTTTACCCGGCCGAAGGCAAGTGTCGTGCATAGCCTCCCCTCTTTGGTGATACAAATAAGAGACGCCCACCGGTAGACCGAATCAAGTCCTGCCCATACAAGAAAATGTGGCTACACGGATAAGTTCGGTTCGGTGGCACCTGATCAACTTGTCATGAAGCGTATCTCCAACAGCGAACACAAGTATCAGGTGCAACATGAGTATCAGATCATAACAATGCATAGCATATTAACATGACAGTTTCATATATGATCAAACACATTTTTAGTTGGTGAACTTATCCGTGTTACAAAGATTAAATGGCTAACATGGTAACATTATGAAGGCAGTTGAGCAGAACTTAGGCATAGCATGAACTAGCATAGAGATAACATGAGCAACTTAACATGGTGTTGGTATGTCATGGTTACGATGATGCAGAGCATAACATGGCAATGATCAAGCATAGCATGAATGTATTATGGCAAAACATAGCATAGTAGTAGCATATTCAAGGATAGCATGGCAATGATAACATCAATCATAAAACGGCACATGATCACGGTCACCATAATAAGCATATCATGGTAGAGCAATTTTAAAAGCACGTCAAATCTTTGCAAAGGTGCAAAGGGTATTGTGGCTTGCCTTTCACCAGAGGAGTGTGAAATACTCCCGGATCTTCAACACAAGCAAAACTCTGCAAATCATTTTATAAAAAGACACGGCGAAAAAGTCAAACATCATCTTTTGTTTGACCGGCAAATAACAACATAAAAACATGGCACAAAACTTATGCCAAACTGAAGAGGAGCTCGATACAAAAACAACGCAAAAAGAATCACCGCGTTTGGACTTACGGTTGCGGAGATATTCGCGAAACGGTGTCGGGGGGCTGGATTTGGGTGAAAATACGCTTTCAGAGAAGTGAAAGCGTACTTCGGGCTTCTGAACAGAAAAATACGCTTTCTATTATTGAAGGCGCATTTCAGGCCGAAAGGAAGAGAAATGTGCTTCCCAGAAGGGGAAAGCGCACTGCTCGGGAACACGCCTCCGTAGATAGAAAATGGCCTGGCCGGCTGACACGTGGGGCCCGCCTGGCAGTCTCCTCTCCTTCCTGTGTCTTCTTCTTCTTCCCGTGGGCAGATACAGGGGAAGCAGTGGAGGTCGGCCGACGCAGTGGCCTCCGAGGGCCGACGCTGGAGGGGCAGGGGCGAGTCCGTCGGGCGCGGCTGGCCGGAGAGCGGCCGCCGGCGACCATGGGGCCGTGCGGGGTGGCCCGCAGCGCCGTCCCTCCGCGGCTGGGCGCGGCGTGCCGGGAGGCTGCTCAGCCGAGGCGGGGCTAGGCAGCGGGGATGCGGCTCCAGGGCGCCGGGGCGGTTCACGGGGGTGAGGGGGGCTGTCGCCGCGGTCCGAAAGGAGAGGGAGGGTGCTGGCTTGCTCGAATTCGAGCCGAGGCGGGCGACGGCCACGGAGACAATGGCGGCAATGCGGGGGCTCCAGGGACGAAATTAAGGAGGGGGAGCAGGCTAGAAGGGTGCTAGGAGGCTGCTTGTGCTGCTCAAGCTCAGGCGCGAGCCCTATTTATAAAGGAGGAGAGGGATTCGAGCTCGGGTCACGACATCAGAGAGCATCCATGGCGGTCGTGAGCTGGAGAGCGTTTGGAGGCGTCGAGAGGATCCGAGAGGCGCACGCGAGATGAGAAAAGCCGTGCGGCGCATCTTGACAAGAAGAAGACGACAGGGGCACACTGTGGCTGGATGGGGACGCGTCGGGCACACGCGGAGCGCGGCCAGAGCACGTCGTGTGCGTCCAAGAGCGTGGCCACCAATTTGGGGATAAGATTCTTCGTGGCCAAAGGTGTCTACAGTGGAGTCCTTCGAATTCTTATCACATGGATACAGCTGGATGGTCAATAGGGGCTCTGGATTGATCTCTATCTCAAGCAATAGTTTGATGCAGCAAACTTGGAGCCAGGAATGGTGGGTATACCTGGATCACCGAGCTTCTCAGGAATCTTGCCACTGAAAGAGTAGTTAGCAAGCATAGTAGATATTGCCTCATTAGGAACTTTTCTTTTATTAGTAACAATATCTTTCATATATTTAGAGTAAGGAGGTAACTTAATAGCATCAGTCAAAGGAATTTGAAGAAAAAGAGGTTTCATCCACTCACAAAACTTGTTGTAGTGCTCTTCTTCTTTGGTTTTGATGGACTTGCCGTGAAAGGGCATGGATTTCTGTACCCATGGTTCTCGTTCCTTCCCGTGTCTCCTTGCAAGGAAGTCTTCTCTAGTGTACTTCTTGCGCTTATCAGGTGCTTCTTCTTCTCGAACCTCAGGTGGGTCATTATTTTCAGCATCTTTTTTGGGTTCAGCACCGTCTTCAGTCTCAGCACGGAGGTAGATATGATGTTTGGATCAACAACATGTTCTTCTTCTTCTATAGGATCATTGGAATTGTCAGCTACCTTGTGTTTTTTTCTTCTTCTTCTTCTTCTTCGGAGAGCTAACGATTTCCTCTTCCTGCACTTGAGAATCCTGCTCGATCCTCTTCAGATGTCCTTCCGGATAAAGAGGGTCCTGGGTGTGTGTTCCACCCCGGGTCTTTATACCATAAGGCATAAGCATGTAAATTGTCCTATTTGGCATTGTTAGCAAGCAAACATTTTTGCACATTAGAAATTTGTTCAAGCTGAGTTTGAACCATATGAAAATGCTTCACAAGACATTTAACATCATTAACTGTTCTTCCTAGAACATCAAGCAAACTTTTGATAGCAAGAGTATTATCATGCAACTGACCTTGTATCGTTTCATTGAAGTGACTTTGCTTCATAATAAAATTATCAAGCTCATCTAAACATTGGTCAGGAGGCTTACCTTTAGGAATGTCACTTGCATTGAAATCTAAAAGAGAGTGTACCTCTACCATAGGTGGGTGAGTGGTAGGCTCACACAGCTTCTCAATTGGAGGTAGATTCTTCACGTCTTTAGCTTTAATACCTTTCTCTTTTATAGACTTCTTTGCTTCTTTCATATCTTCGGGGCTTAGGACAAGCATGCCCCTCTTCTTTGGTGGTGGAGGTGGTTCAGGGACGGACCAATCTTCGTGGTTTTTGGCAATCTTGCCCATTAATTCTTCTGCATCGTTCGGTGTTCTTTGGCTGAAAACACAACCAGCACAACTATCTAGATAGGATTTTGATTTATCGGTTATACCAGCATAAAATATATCAAGTAATTCATTCTTAGGGATCTCATGTCCCGGTCTAGCCTTCAGCAAACTGCAAAATCTCCCCCCAAGCTTTAGGGAGATGCTCATTCTGCAACTGTTTAAAGTTATAAATTCTTTGTAAAGCAGCATGTTGCATATGAGCAGGAAAATACTTATCAACGAAAGATATAGCCATATCTTGAGGACTTAGAATGGAACCACATGGTAGTGCATCGTACCATGCTCTAGCATCTCCTTTCAAGGAAAAAGGAAGAAGCTTGGTCACTTAAAAGTTATGGATCCTTTCATCGGTAGTAAACAAGCTTCCCAACTCAGTGAGTTTGGTCAGGTGCTCGATAGCATCTTCATTTTCTCTGCCATAAAAGGGATCAGCTTCAACTGTGGATATAAGTGAAAGGTCAACAGAGAAATCATAATCAGGATCAGTGATGCATATAGGAGACGTAGCAAAAGTAGGATCAGGAGTAAACTTGTTCTTCAAGGAGTGCTTTGCTAGCAACTTCTTTATAGCAGCAGGGTCAGAATCAGCACATTCATTAAGCTCCCTGCATAAATCATCATCAAGTATAATATAATCATCCTCAAGGAGTTTCTCCTTGAGGCCAACAAAATCATGATTTTTTTCAATAGGGTTTTTGGTAACAGGAATTTCAACTCCCGAGAATCGGGCAGCAGTAGCAATCTGGTTCTTCAATAAAAGAACCAAGTGAACCAGTAGTCTCAAAGGTAGTAGAAGCATCATCAAAAGTGTCTGACATATTGCCAGACTCAGCAGAAGTAGCATGTAACTGAGGTGAATCAAACTTACTCATAACTGAAGGTGAATCAAGTTTAGCACTAGTGCTAAGAGTAGTACCTCGTCTCGTACGGGATGGTAAGATCGGAACCTTGGGATCTCCTTTCTTACCCATAGTGGATAACGTGCAGCAGGAAGGATACTTCAAGTAGACCTGTAAATAAAGCTATGGTCCCCGGCAACGGCGCCAGAAAACAGTACTTGATAACCCTCAACTGTAGGGGATCGAGATAGTCTTCGCGGGCAAGATAACCCAATTTATTGATTCGACACTTGGGGACACAAAGAATACGTACAGTCTTTGACAATTGAGTTGTCATTTCAACCGCACCTGAAATAAACACTTGCTTGCACAAAAGTATTAGTAGCAACGGTAATATGGTACTGGTAGTGTAGGTGATAATAGTAATGATAGTGGTGGTGAAGCAGCAAAAGTAAAACAACGAAAGTAAACAACTAATAACCAACAGAAATAAACACTGTAGGCTAGGGAGATGGATGGTTGGGCGCTGCTTGGATGAGAACAAACATGTAATAGATTCTAACACGGGCAAGTCTCACAGAAAAGAAAGGATCATCTAGGCAAATATCAAACATCAGGCATGTATCCCAAGGTAGTTGTACGTTCTTGCAATAAGAACTTTGCACAACATCTTTTGTCCTACCCTCCGGCTACAAACGGGGCCAAAAGGAACTTAGGGAGATTAAGGTACTCCTGTCAAAGAGCACCGAAACAAAGCATTAACACTTCATGGATACACGGAATCCTTAAATTATAGTCCATCCCCTTTGGTGTCCCAAGCTGTCACCATTGGGATCGCCGGTTCCGGACTATAATAGGTGCATACAACTCATAGATAGGATCAAGAACACCTCAAACTCAAGAAACAAAAGGGTGATCAGATCTGAAATCATGGCACTCGGGCCCAAAGTGACAAGCATTAAGAGCAACAAGTTGTAACAGAGATGATAAACACCAAGTAGATGATAGGCAACATGCCCCCAACAATCTAATGAACTATTACATGATCTAACTCATCCAATCCCTACCATCCCCTTTGCCTACAGCAGGAAATTACTCACACATGAGAGAAGAAGTCCTGGGGGTGATGGAGAGGCAATGATGATGACGATGGCGATGATTTCCCCTCACCAGGGGCCAAAACAGCCTCTAGATTAGCTCTCCTGGAGAAGAATAGAGGGTGGCGGCGGCTCCGCGACGCAGATTGGAAAAGAGACTTCTGTTTCAGAGTTTCCACGCCGAGGGAATAAATAGGGCCAAGGTAGGGCACCAGGGGGTGTGGGACCCACCCAGGAGGGCAGGTGGCGCGGCCAGGGGTTGGTCCGCGCCATGCACCCTTCTGGGTGCCCCCTGGCTTCCCTGTGGCCCCCCTTTGGCATCGTCAAAGCTTCGGGAACGCTGATTTTTTATATATTTTTTGCGGATTTTTCCAGCGTACCTAAATATCCAGAAACCCGCACAAAAGAAAACAGAACTGGTAGCCTTGCTAAAATCAGCGTCAGTCCGGGTTAGTTTTGTCCAAATCATGCAAGAATGAAGCCAAAACAATAGCAAAAGCATTTGGAAAAGTAGATACGTTTGAGACGTATCAGATGTTCTGGATAGATATCTCAAGGTGGATGATTAGTGAGTTTATGCTGATGAATAAATGGTCTATTTGTCTTGGCATACTGCCCATACGATTGAGGCTCAACCTTTCTTGTAGCATAATTAGCATTGCGGTGCGTTTATAATTCTGCCAATTGACCAGTTATAATTTGTTCACCCGATATAGTTGTTTTATCGTATTTTGGGAGAGAGACATCGTTAGTGACAATTATGGGACCCAGGTCCATATTTCCACCATTGTTTACACCTCCATCATTTACTGCTTTTATTTCCTTTTCGTTGCAATCACTATCACTATTTCCACCGTCTGTTTGATCCTTTGTAAACAACAAGACCGGAGAGATTGACAACCTCTCTGAACTCGTTGGGAGCAAAGTTACTTGTGTTGTGTGCAGGTCCAGGTTAAGCAAGTGATTCTATTCAGACGGCGCGTCACTTACTTCACCACCTTCTTGCTGCTCTTGGAGTCCTACGGGATACAAACCTTGGTATCTTCATCGAGGGAAATTACCCATTGTATACTTCTCAACCTTCCCCTTGGGGTAGCCAAAGAGGAGAACGACTTCGGTGCCATCAGGTACACACCGAAGCAGGGTCACTATCCCACTGGTCTATAGTGGTGCTGCTTCCCTAGATCGACCTGATTTGTGACGATGACGATGACACCTATTAGGGGGCGAGAAGAGGACCGACGAGGACCAGTAGTAGGGGCCTTTATGTAAAGTTAAGTTTATAATATACTTTTGGAATAAAAACATTATGTCTTGTGCTCCCCATTAGGCGCCCCGCGACCCAAACGGACATGACGCAGACATTTGGTCCATCTAGGCGACCCAAACAAAAAAAATCGGACCAAAATTGGGTTTGTTTGGGTCACCCCCTTGGAGTTACCGTAACGAACGTACCAACCTGTGCTACAAACCAGTGGCACGTGTCATGATTGTAGTTGCAATTAAAGGCATCTCCAACTTCAACCCTCAAATCTTTCGAATTTGTTTGGACTGTATTCCACGATAGTCGAGAAGCCTATCATGCAGTATTGAAGCCGATTGCCCGTCTTCCTGCCCACGACTATATAATCGGCGCAGCGAGCCTGCATAGCCATTTCATCTGCAATCAAACTCTTCCACACTCAATCTCATATGCGTCACTTCGATCATCACGGTCCGCTCTAAGATCACCAAATACAAGTTGTTCACTCTGGTAAGGCAAGCGGAGCTCCTAGCGAGGAAGGAGAAGGCCCGACGCAGAGAGGATGATGCAAAGTATGACGAGGGGGAGGAGGTTGAACTTACTCCGGCCGTCGCTGACAGCTCTACCGAGAGATGCATGATAGGCGCGTCATCGAGGCCATCGATTTGGCGAATCCTATTACGGCGTAACAAAAGGTGATCTTCGATTCCGTTCAGTCGGAGCACGAGGTGCAAACAAACTGCCGCCTACTCCACGGGAAACAAGCGAGGATATATGCCATCTTCGGCGGCTTGGAGGGCAGTGAGGAGTATCCAGAGGGGATGAAGGTGAAGGACGACGGCATGGCAGTGGACGTGGAGTTCGTTTGATTTTTTTAGTTTCATTTAAGTATTAAACTAGTTCAACAGACGGAATATCGCTCGGCTATGTATATTATGCCTGGATTTAATTGAATTTGTTTTTTATTTTATCCGACCTTGGTAGTTAAAATGATTGCGATGAATGAAACTCATTCGAAGTTTATGGGAATTTGTTGAATTTATGTTAAACTTTTAACAAGCATTTACGATCAAGATTGGATGATCGACTCCCGTAACAGTGTCCGCAATTGGTTTGCCCTTATTCGTGAACGGATAAGACGTTTGTTTAGAGATCAACGTTGGAGATATCCTAAATAAATAACTATTGAGTGAAGTGTGTTTTGCCCGCGGAATGAGATAAAAGTAGAAATTCATTTTACTGAAGAATAGGAAATTTAAAGTCCAATAAATTAGTGGCATAGTTGCCCAATGAATGCAATTAATTATCGCGACGTCAGATACGTGGCGGTGCTATGATTGTGAAGAGCATCCTTTTGCCCCCTCCTCCCCATTCTGTGGCCTCGCTAACAAAATGAGCAGTGGGGGTCTGTTCATTCATTGGTGTGCACTTTTCTGACATGCCACTAAGAGTATGTGTTGTATTGGCGTGTTGCATAATGAGTCGCCACTATTTTTTCCATAACATTGGCGTGGACGTTGTTTCACACACTACTAATAGAGTTTTCAGGAAAAAAAATTGATGTCTCCTACTTCAACGATAAAGAACAACAATTAACATAGCAATGTTACTCATCTCATCGTACCAATTTAACAATTTAAGTAGATAATCATCTGAGCATAGCAGCTTAACCAGTTATATGGGTAGTCGATCAACTTAACATAAAAATATTGGGGTTCACTCATTAAATGTTGCATTGATCTAGCAAAGATTTTGCTTATTCTCATGCCCAACTTTTAAGCATTTCACCTTGGATAACTTCCAGCTCTTCCCTCTCCACCTTCAATTGATCACTCCCCTCATTGAGCTCATCCATCTCATCCTTCAGTCGATCTCTCTTCTCCTGCACTCACATCTCTCCTCCTTCAACTATCTTTTATTTCACATTGATTTGGTGGTGCTTCACGAGTACCTGGTCTCGAGCTCAGAGATGAAAATCTTAGGTTTGAGTAAAGGTTATACCTGGCAATGGCGATGCTATTTTTACATCGTTACCTTATTGAAGACATTTCTCAGATATGCCGAGACGTGTTCTTCAGGTTGAAAACCTAGATTTGGCCTTTGGTGGGTGAATTCGGTGACGGTGGTGCTTGCGCGTCGTTTCCTTCTTAAAGGCGTTGTTGTTAAAGGATACTATTGTCCTTGTGGTATCAAAAAGATGGTAGGTGTGGGTATGGTCATTGTTGTTGCTTGTTGATCGTTGTTTTCATCGCTTTATTGTTTTTTTCTCACACCTAGTAGTTTTGGTTTTGTATGACTTGTCTATTTGTAAGCGTATTTATTTGTGTGTGCGCATTAGTTTGGATGTGTGCATCCTAACTATGCAGAGACCGGCTATGTACTCTTTGCATTTGTATCCACTTGGTACTTTATTTTGAATCAATTAAATTCATCCTTTATAGAAAATACATCTTCTATTTCAGCTTCGTGATGATACTCCCGCGAGTCCTTTTTAGTTTGGATATCTATAAGTTTTATCTAAAATCAAAGTATCTCTATTTTGAACAAACTTATATAAAAATGCATCAACACTCATAATGCCAAATCAGTATTGTTAGATTTATCATAAAATGTAGTTCATAGTATATATAATTTGTATTGTAGATGTTAATATTTTTTAATATAACTTAATCAAATTTTGCAAAGTTTAAACTTGATACAAATCTAATACGCTGAGAAAAAGAACCAAAGGGAGTAGTTCTGAAGCAGCTTGAGCTTGCCGAGGTCATAATCCACCCCCTGATCTTGCATAGTCTTCCTCCTTATCTAAACCCCTACATAGCCATACAGGAAAAAATCAACAGTTGAAATGTAAAAAATACCATGCATGTAATTGAACTAGTTATACACCTATAAAATAAAAAGGTAAATTTATCAAAGTCGTAAAACTTGTGCTCGATGTTCAGTTTGGTACAAAAATATAATGATGGTTAGCAAACTTTCATAGCATGAGTGTACAAATACGGTCATAATTCCTATACACATATGTATTTAGTGACTACAAGACATCGAATGGGTCCCAAATTTAGTAAATAATAGAAATAATTATGATTTTTATTAGACGTCGTATGGATTCCACATATCAGTGAAAGAATGCACAGAAAATCGCAAGAAAAAACGAGCCTCGGGAAGAATTGAACCTGGGATATCATACCGTACTCATACGTTGATTTAAATTTTATATATCCTCTATGTCCACCTCCGTCCATTTCGCTACATGGCACTACCTAGTAAGGCCCATTTTGCACTGTCAATATATTTTAACTAATTGCTACTTTTAAAAATATGATTGTGTGTTATAAATAATATAAGTATAAATATAGTGTATTGTATTCCAAGATATTCAAAAATAAATTATTAAAATATCAACATAACTAAATTATGAATTGTACAAAACATTTACACAAAATATTACTAGAATATCATCAATCATTTATATGCTAGCAAATAAATATATAATAAATAAAATTATAATATTATTATTGTTAAAAATATTATAAAATAACATTAAACTTTATATGTTTCAAATAAATATATTATTAGTACATAATTTTTTAAATGTTTCAAATATTAATACATTGATTCTTACAGTAGAATTTCTGTATGACAATAAAATACTAGTCAAGTTGTAATATTCTTATTTTTACGAATATTACAAGAGTACCATGAAAACTATTTATTGTGTTGAATAAATATATTAAAAATATAAATTAATAAATATATTTTCAAATAATACATGATTCTTATAATTAATTTTTATAATTATAAAACAAATAAGTAAACTTGTTTTCATTAATATATTTATTTTAAAACATACAAAAATTTCGTGGTCTTACAGAATAATCTTGTAGTATTTGAGATATAATTATTTACCCCCTCCATTTTAAAATAAGTGCCTCAACTTTATACAAATTATTTCGTGACTAAATATATTGATATTTTTAAAATTATATTTGAATATTTTATAATACAATACATTATATTTATATTGTTTATATTGCGTAATTATAATTAATCTACCATTTTTTTATTAAAATAAAACACTTAACAATCAGAATGGACTTTGTCGGGCAATAGCTAGTAGCAAAATAGGCAAAAAAACGCATAGAAATGATATAAATAATTTAAATCACTCTTTGACAGAAAAGAGTAGCATCCCAACTGGTCGATTTCCTGCATTCTTTCATTGACCAGTGGAACCCATGGGATGTCAAGAAAATATTTTTTTATTGTTTACAAATAAGTGGGGTTTACCTAATGCCACGCAGACATTGAATACTAATGTGTATATAAATTTTGACCATATTTGCACGTTCGTGCGATTTTTTTAACCATAATCATGTATTTTTAAAAACAATTGTCATACTAAACATCGAATGCAGGTGCTAAAACTCATTTACCTTTGAAATAAACAAAAAACCACAACGAAGTTATAAAAGGGAAAGAAAAGGAGATAAAGATTGTAAAGTTCATCTGCTTGAAGTCCTAGCAAATCTAGTTCTTTCTTGTTAATTTTGGATTGTGATATTGGTGATCATCTTGATAATGCGTTAGTCATATGGTAATATAAATTTAAATGGTCACTTATTTATATGTTATTATTAATTTAAATAATTGCATAGTTACTCCCTTCAATCTACATTAATTATATTTAAAATGGATATATGTAGCACTAACATACATTTAGATACATTCATTTCAACAACAATTAATATGGATCAAAGAAAGTATATGATATTATCCATAGTGGCAGTTTTGCTCTATTTTTTAGACTTGGCCGAGAGTGAGCTAGACTATAATCATATACGGACAAAAGTATACCCACATCCCAAGTGGAAATGCCCCGCTACATTTACTTAATGAGAAAATGATCTTGTTGTAAAAAAAAAGGTAACAGAACAAGGGCAGTTTATTGAAGGCAACAATTAGTTTATCCGAAATTTGATTCAAGAGATATTAATGAAGAAACCATTGGATTGGATCAGTATTATTATTACCTTGCAAGCAACAATACTAAAACCTTGAGTCACTTCAATTAGGGTACACAATCGAGCTTTCCTTGCAAGCCTGCATAAATCTTCACCACCTAAGACATTTGCGAATCTATAGATAAAATGAAGGGTGGGCTTAAAGTGTTTGGCTAGCTGTTGTCTGAGCTAAGCCTTAGGCTTTAGATTAGTACTAACAAGATTTGCATCATTGGAGGGGGGAGGGGGACCTCAAGCCTGTTAAACCCCCCAGTAGATTCGCCCTTGGCTTGAGATAAGGTAGCCCTTAGATGAACTAACCCTCGTTGGAATTTTTTTGAAAGACCTATGACGAGGTTATACCATACCGGGTAGGCACATGGAGGAATAAATATCTATAATACATAAATACTTTATTTCACTAACCTATTTATCTTGACATGCAAACTATTCACATCATCAAATAGATCTACCTTTTTTCACTAATTATTCATGCACATGATTCCATTAAATCCGCATGCACATGCAACTTATCACAAATAAATATTAAAAAAATGCACTAATCCTCACAATTTATAATATGATTTTTTAATAGAAAATCAATGTATGAGTTACTTTATATTTTATTCTTTTATGACATTGTTTTTATGAATACACATATGTAGTTGCTATAATTGTTTTGGGCTTAGCTAAGAGTGATGTCTCCACTCTCTCACTCAACGTTGTTTTCGTCTGATATCATCTCATCAGTATATTCTCAAGGTAATAAATTAATAAAACAAAAATCACACTCATTTTCATATTTTTCATCAAATTTTCTTTGATTTTTACTCCACTCTGTCACTCAATGTTGTTTGCGTCTAATATCATCTCATCAGTATATTCTCAAGGTAATAAATTAATAAACATAAATCACACTTATTTTCATATTTTTCATCAATTTTTCTTAGATTTTTACTCTAAGCAACATTTCTTTCAAAAAATATTTAATAATGAAATTATATTAAAATTTATATTTTTTCACATATCTTAAAACATTGCAAAAATAGCAGTTTCCGCATCAACGCGGGGGGTATCATTTAGTTATTAATAAACCGAGGCCCACGAAAAATTAGAAAGCCTACAATACTTTCACACGAATCATCAATCGGTCGTGAGTGTGCCAGATGCTATCATTTGCCCCTCATCTAATCAGAATTAATGCCATCACTCGAACCAATGTAGATTGTAATTAATCTAACGCTTCACTACTATCCTCCAAAGAGAACTCTATACATAGGTTGGACTCTTTGTATTCATGGACATGTAAATCAAGAACAAATCTCCGCGAGATAGAATTATAATTTTTCCTCATCATTGAGGGGAACGAACCTGTATATTTTTTGTGTGATACTCCTACGTCACGAAGAGTCAAGCTCCACCCCTATCTTACTGTCAGATTTAGAACTAGATTTAGAACTACGAGAATTAGCGCCCATCGTGGGGTTGCGCATTCATCGAGCAATGGCGCATATGGGTTCTTTGTCTCCAAGCTCCCGCTTATAGTTGATTCCGGGACATGACATGTTTTTTGGGTCGATCGGCTTCACGATTGATGATTCGACATGGCTTCCTGAAGCCCCCCGGTTCGGTGGTTGGTTGTTGATAGGTGTAGATAACACCTCTTCGTTGATTACCCCAAGTGGAAGGTTATGCTGCAGATAGTAGCAAATTTTCCTCAGTGAAGATACCAAGGTTTATGTCTATCGTAGGATTTCGGAGACGACAAGAAGGTGGCAAGCAAGCAACGACGCCATAAATTAGCTTGACCTGGATCTGCACACAAGACACAAATAACATGCTCCTAACGAGTCAGAAAAGTTGTCAATCTCTCCAATCTTGATATTTACAAAGGCTAAACGCAAAAGGCAATAAAAAGGTACAACAAAAAAGAAATGAAATATGTAATTACAGCAGTGTAAATATGGTGGTGATCTGAATCGGGGTGTCATGGCGTTACTAGTGATACTTCCCTCCCAAAAGACAATTAAAACTATGATGAATGAACAAAATACAGCTGGTCAATTGACAGAACTATAAACACACCGCAATACTAATTATGTTAGCAGAGAGTGCAAGGTTCAACTGCATTACACCAAGACAAGTATACCGTTCATTCATCAGCATCTACTTACTAATCATCTATCTTGAGATATCTAATCCAGAACATCTCGCTGGTATTAAATTGTGAGCCACAACTATATGTTACAAACTCAAAGCAACAAACGATTGCTTTAACACTCTATGAGTAATGTAAGCAACACTTGTAGCACGCAGTCACAAGCACCGCTGTTTTACCCCTAATCATAACAAAACATTCCCTATTCTCATATTTCTGTCAGTCAAGCAAGACATCAGGAGGCATGAATCCACTATGTAGCATAATGCTCCCTATTGGAATTACAATCTACTGCCTGTCCAAAGCAATAAACTATAAGGAAGACATACCCAAGAACACTTAAGAACACAATATAAAAGAGATCAAAATATATTACTTTCACAGTCTGAACATAATCTCATAATCCATCGGATCCCAGCAAACACAACATAACAACATGAAAATTATAACATACATGTTTTGATCATGATAGACAGCTCACAAGGACTAAACATTGAAGCATGATATTGGAGAGAATATATCTACTAGCTTGTTGCCATGAACCCTAGGTGCAAGGAGGCAGTACTCACGAAGCATCTCGGTGGCAATCATGGTGATGGAGGAGCCTCCGGATATCAATCTTCCCTTTGGCAGGGTGTCGAGATAGGAACTTCTGCTAATCCCGATCTCAGGATTGCGATGGCGGCGGAATAATGGCGAAAACATGGATAATGAGTCCTCTGAAGGTTGCTTTGGTAGTTAATCACCTAAAATCCAAGGGAGGCTGGCCTGCACGCCATACCTATACCCATATAGTGCCAGGCAGGACATGAGATTTTCACCTCATACGGAACAAGGGGAATAAACAGAGGCGAAACCGAGCACCAGGGGAGATCCCACCTGGCCAGGCGGCACGGGGCACGACCAGGCCCTGGGCGCGCCAGGTAGCCGCCTGGCCAGGGGATGGCTCCCCCTGCCCGCCCTTCCGGCATCTGGAAGATTACTTCATAAAATATTTTCTGGAATCAAGTTGAGACCTGGGGGGAGTGTCCACACATCCACCACATGACACGTCGGCACCCTCGACCTACACGCAAACCCTCTTTGTGTTTGCTTCAGAACCCTGTAACATTCATTTCGGTTGATCGGCTGCTCACCTACTCGCATTCATGCTTGGACCATCGGTCGATCCAAAACCGCACCAAACAGTCGTACGCCCGCCACGAGCCTACAAGGTCACCTATCTCTACCTACTAGGGCACCAATTTTGTATGAGGTCTCAGTGTCGATGGTTTCGAAGAACATGCCTTCGAGATCACCCATCCGTACCTTGCCTAGTTTTATTTAGTTTAGTTTAAGTTTATGTTGAACTCGTTTAAATCTTATCTATTTGTATGTAATATACAAAATCGGCTTAAATTTCTTTCGTATATGTGTATGAATTTAAGTAAATTCAACCAAACAATTGATAACTCCGGTTGAATGGCGTCCTCCTCGCTAACTATTTGTGAAAGAATCCAAACATGCACACAAACATTTAATATATATATATAGTCATCCATCTCGAACATGCTATAAACTACACAAGTTGTCATAGAATAATACCCTCTCATGTCAAAATTACGTCAAAATTATTTGTCGCTCAAATAGATATATCTAGCACTATTCCGTTCAGAGGGAGCATGTCATTTTTTAGCAAAAAATATAGTACTCACTCCGAGCGAAATTACGTATCGCTCAGATGGATGTATATATCACTATAGATCCATTTACACGACAAGTAATTCTGTTCGAAGGGAGTATGCTAATTTTTTAAAAGAAAAAATAATAGCATGACAAAGTTGAGAAAGTTAACCAACCACGAACCAAAGTGACCTTAAAACCAAGCCCAACGGGTTTGGGCCGGGTTACCCATACCTTGGAGATATACTTGTCGCTCGGAGGGAGTATGCCATTTTTTAACAAAAAACAATACATATTTCAATAGAAATTACTTAACACTCAAATTGATATATCAACACAATACCGATAAAAGAGAATATGATATTTTTTTAAAAAAATAGTTTATTAGGGTTTTAAAAGAAAAATATATTTTTTGAGGGTAAAAGAAAAATAGTATGAGAAAGTTCACCAACCACCAATCAAAGTGACCCTGAAGGCCGAGCCCAACGGGTTAGGGCCGGGCCACCCATACTAGGTCTATTGTAGAACAAAATCACAATCCATGGCTACCCCCAAAGCTGTCGTCCTATTGGTTGCTCCCCCTATCACACGGATCGCCAAGGCCAATCCAACGGCTGACATCCATGGACCCTTGGTCTCCAGCGCTCCAGATCGAATCACCGCCCCCAATCCTCCATGCTCGCCTGAAAGCACAAACACGAAGAGAAACACACACAGAGAAAGCACAAACGCACACCCCACACCGCACAACACAAGCCTAAAAAAAACCCCGAGGAAATCGAGCGTGAGAAAAGGGGGCGAAAAAGGGGAGCAAAGGGGGGAGAGGAGAAGCTTCCGAGAGCTCAACAAGATCGGCGATGGAGTCCGGAGCGAAGGCGCCGAAGAAGGCCGGCGCGGCCGGGCGCCGCAGCGGCGGCGGGCCGAAGAAGAAGGCCGTCTCGCGCTCCGTCAAGGCCGGCCTCCAGTTCCCCGTCGGCCGCATCGGGCGCTACCTCAAGCAGGGGCGCTACGCCAAGCGCGTCGGCTCCGGCGCCCCCGTCTACCTCTCCGCCGTCCTCGAGTACCTCGCCGCCGAGGTGGGCCGCGCGCGCGCCGGCCGCGAAACCAGCTCTGATTCCGCCGTTTGTCTTAAATTTCTATTTTTGTATGTCCAACCACCAGGTCCTCGAGCTGGCGGGGAACGCGGCGCGGGACAACAAGAAGACCCGCATCATCCCGCGCCACGTTCTGCTCGCGATCCGCAACGACGAGGAGCTCGGGAAGCTGCTGGCCGGCGTCACCATCGCGCACGGAGGCGTGCTGCCCAACATCAACCCCGTGCTACTGCCCAAGAAGGCAGCCGCCGCGGCCGCCTCCAAGGAATCCAAGCCTAGCCCGGCCAAGTCTCCCAGGAAGGCCCCCGCCAAGAAGGCGGCGGTCGCTTAGGCCCGGCACTTGCAATGCCGCTGCCGCTGCCGCTGCCCCTGTCTCTCTGTCTCCCTCTTCTCTGTTTGTCTCTCTGTCTGGGTTGAGCCGTAACGCACCTAGTTGTCGTCCTCCTCCTCGTCGCCGTCGTTGCAGCATGCCGTCGATGTCATGGATCGGTTGCTGGCTTGCTGCTTGTCTGAACTTATTTTGCGTGGCTTCCGCGTAGGTGCCAATCAGCTTGTACTGTGTAGCTTGATTAACACCGCTGTATGTTCGTTTAAGTGCTTAGGTGAAGGGAGGGAGGGGAAGGGAATCTGTGAATGCCTGTTTGTAATAAGATTGTGAAGATATCAAGGACTACTATTCTGATTGTCTATTCGCCCTTTTGCTGCACGCTAAGAGTGATTTCTTGTGTTTATCTGGTTGCTTTGATCATGTTTTGCTTGTTTGCAGCCTTGGAGGAAAGCTGTTGGGGTGTGGGTCATTGGGGAAATGTTCCTATCGCTTGATAATGTTTTGATTTCAAAGTGAAAATCTTGTAGCTTGTAATCGGAAATTGGAATAGGCCATTGAGTGGTTGTGCTGTTGAATTCTTGTTATGTCGATTCAATTGATAGGTTGCAAAAATGTTGGTAGTGGTGCTGATAGAAATCAAAGTTGGATGTTCATTACGCTTGCATTTAACCTTTTCTTATTAATTCTTGTTTCTTATCAATTGGTTAATTAACAACATGCTGTGACGGCTTGTTATATTGTAATGCAAGTTTGTTGCATATACTCATGAAATGCCAGCTCGTAAAGATTTGAAACATTATATGGTGCTATTTTGATTGTTTATTTATGCTTTTGCTGCATGCTAATACTGATCATTAAGTTCATTTGGTTGCTTTGGGCATGTTTGGTACTTTGGTTGTTTGCAGCAGAAAGCTGTGGGGGTGTGGATTCTTGGGAAGATACTACTTTGACATGATAACTTTCACATTTCAATGTGAAATCCTTATAGCTTGGAACTGGAGTTTGGAACATTACGTGGTTGTGCAATTTATTCTTATTATGTAGGTTCAATGGGTATGTTGCAAAAATGCTGTGGTGCCTATAGAAATCAAATCAAGTATTCCTTATGTTTGCATTTCAACTTTTTTTCTTATGAGACTTCGATTGCATGTTGGTTGGTTGATCGATAATATTGCTTTATAGATCTGTTATTTTGCATTGTTAAGAATATGTAATTTTGAAAATTGTTAATTTGATGGTACAGTGGCATATATCTTCTTCCATTTTAAGATAAGTTTTGTTCGTAGATTATGACAACATATGTACATGAATTGCAACTTGCAAGTTCGCAACTAGTGCTAGAATGACGAATATAGTACAGTAAATGGGTACAATTATGTCCTGTTACAATTTGCACGTCTTACTTAAATCTTTTAGATTGGTTGTAATTATGTAAGAGTTACGAAGATGCTAGATTGGAATATATGCATTGACCACGCTTTCTGGTGGTATACTTTTTATTTTCTACTCTCTCCGATCCATAATAAATGTAGCTCATCTAATACAAAGTTTGTACTAGCTTAGTACAAAATAAACGACACTTAGGGCTTGTTTGATTCATAGGGTAGGAAAATCATAGGAATAGGAAAATCATAGGATTGCAATGGCATGTCCACTCCAATCCTATAGGATTTTGCTTGCACCAAAGTTTGTTTGATTCCATCAAAGGAATTGTAGAAAGAGGTTATGATTCCTATAGGAAGTAGTACACAAATTCCTATAGGAACAATTCCTATAAATCAAATGAGTGAGATAGGAAAAAATCCTATGGGATAAAATCCTACAAAAATCCTATGAAATTCCTATGAATCAAACAAGCCCTTATTGTGGATCGGAGGGAGTATTTTGTTTATTTTGTTTCTTTTGGGTTCTCTCCTGTCTTAATTACAGAGTTGTGAATCCTCGAATGGTTGAGGTGTCATAATATTTTACTTTGTCGCATTTGTTATGCCTATTATGTCTGTCATAATATTTTACTCTGTCACATTTGTTATACCTATTATGTCATCATTTCAGATTTGTAAAAATTGTTGTTCCTGGCACTAGTTAGTTCACCGACAACTATAATTGTTAGAGTAATGTGGACAATATATATCAACGTTTTCTCTCATCTCTAGGCCCAACATAGAGTGATGTCAGCTAGAAATCATATATTTCAATCATAATGATTAAATTGAATCCGTTTCATTATAATACTGTTTTCTATTGATGGTGTTTGACAATATAGAGTTTCATGAACTAAGTATATAGTGTTGAATTTTTTGTTTTGTTTGTGGCAGACATAATGGTGTCTCTATGTTCTTCAATTTGTATCATTGCACATGTGGCCTATGTCCTATAGTTTATAGTTTCTAGTTTATGTGTTCTATAATGGTTCCTTTTGATTAGTATTTTAAGTTGTATTTTCTTTATTTTCATTGGTACTTTTGATTCCCATACTCACGTTGGATTTTCACTTTATTTGTAGCATGAATTTATGTCTTTTATTTGTTGCTTACTAATGGTTGACTTGAAAGAGTGTCATCTCACCAATTTCTGATGAAACCATCAAGCACAAGTCTACTAACTATCTGTCAAGCATCATCAGTTCATCATAAGATTGACAACCTATTCTAAATGAAGGTCCTTTGAACGTACCATTCAATCAAGTCATCATTAATTTAATTGTGTTGGAGTTGAATCAATCCGCTAGGAGAGCAACAAATGATTGATGTGCTAAAGCTTATTACAAATTGCAATCACGGAATCATAACGAGTGGGTCTAGAGTCCATCCTCACACAATTAAAATGCTACTTCTCCCTTCTCATTTTCAAAAGAAAGCAGATCTCATAGCCTGTGACAATTCGAAAAGTAGGGCCTAGTCTCTTTTTTAGATGAAATTTTCCAGCACTTAAGGGAGGTGAAACCTCAAGAGCTAGAAAAGAGAGCTCAAAACTTGTTTCATGCGGAAGGTGTATGATGTATGTATTCTCCTTTCTAGCAACCCTGCATTAAAATATAAGTAGTATATTGTTTCTTACACACACCTAATACATTGGTCAACTGAATAGGTGCACTTGCTCTACGAAGAGATTGATAAATTTAATGATATCTAATATGGACAGAATTATTTTTTGTATATTTTGAATAATTAATAAAAAAACAAGGTATCAACTCACAACATGACAACTTCATTAAAATACATGATGCAATCTCATAGATTTCCTTTTTATCGGATCAATTTTGTAAGAGATATCATAAGTGCACAAAGACCAAACCACCTCAAAGTTTTATTTCTAATTTTAATCCATTGAGCCACCCTAATGTCATCATAAGCGACCTTGAAAATTACACTATCACAATACCATATAATCTTTAAGATTCTATTACGTGCCTAATGAGTCACCCAATGTCACCTTAGGTGTTTCAAGGGATTATACTAGCTATGTATCTTGTAATATCATTAACCCTCTAAGTTTAATAATATAACATGAATAAGATTCAATTCATAAAAATATTCATCATAAGAGGTACGTCATACAATTCAACCAATCATTGATGCCCAAGATCATAATCATGATGGCAATTCATAAGATCAATAAAGAGAGATACATGACACATAGGTACTACCACCAACCCTCAACCTTGAAGGAGGACTACTCAGGATCGCCATGAGAGCAACAAGGGTTGATGTAAAGGTTGAATGTGAAGTTTCACCTTTGATAGAGTGTCAGGTCAAAGCTAAAAAGTAATACTTCTTAGGAACAGGGAGTGGCGCGGTGGTGGAAAAATCCATCAAAATTGGGTACATTTTTTGAGTATTTATAGATCATCGGGCACCGAAGCCGCCTGTGGGGAGCCCCATAGTACCTAGGCACCCCACGGGCCAAGGTGCCTTCACCAGGCGCCTAGGTGCAACCTGATGCCATGGCATGCCTCCAAGCCGCATAGTTCATGCCAATAGAGTCTGGGACATGCTCCGGGACGCACAATTCAAGCCAAAATAGGTCGGGACTCACCTAGGCCGCACAGTTCAAGCCAACATAGGCCGAGACACGCCCTGGCCGCACAAATCACACTCAAAAAGAGGTCGGGACACGCCCATGCTCCATAATTTGTGCCAAAAAGAGCCCCTAGCCATGTAGAACATCACTCGTCGATCAACTCCCGTTGCTTCTCTCGTACCACTTCCTCCTCTTTGGGGTCAAGTAGATCATGTCGACCGACATGATCTCCATCTCCATCTTCTTCTCGTTGTCGACCACGGTTTTCTTCGTCGTTGCCTCCGTGGCTTGAGCTTAAGCATTGAGTTCATCGATCTCTAGCTTCTTTCTTGCCAATTCAAAGAAATCTTTCTTGGCCTCTTTTTTTCCCTCTTCTTTTCTTCCTTCTCTTCCCTTTTGCTTGAGGAGACCTTCTTTTGGGTAATCAAACCCTTCAAGGTTTCTTGTATAGCGAGGGAAGATGCATCAAGCCTTGCTTCTTTCTTGGAGTTTTTCCCCCCTTGGCCTCTCACTTGTGTTCATTTCCCCCTTGACCCCTTCTTTATTTTGGGAATTAACATAATCCTCCCATTTCTTTCGATCCTTGAGAGCCAACCAACAACGAGACAAGGTGAACAACTTGTCATCATTTGGGCTTTGGAAGCTTCCAAAGCTGGCCATACCTACATGAGAGCAATCAAACACAAACATGAACATAAAACATAAACGATGCATGAACATATGAATAGGGAAAGATGGCATAAAAATGTACAATGTCTTCGACGGTGGCTTCGCTTGAAGGATGATTACTGACCCTAGTAAATGCACCATAAAACTTGTTGCATTCAGATTGGATTGTCCGCCACCTATTCTCTATGGATGTGACGCCCTGGTCACTCTTAATTTTTTGTCCCAAACTTACGATGCTCATGAAACCAATAATGCACCCTCTTGTAGAAGACTTGGCCGCTTTGCTCGACCCCCTTGGAAACATCCGGGATAATTTCTAGCCAAGCTAAGCAAATCATTTTGTCCTCATATTGTCCGTCTCAGCAGCCAGGGACACAAATTCTTTGGGGGTGCGCTGCACCTTTGGTTTCCTGGCGTTGGTCGCGATGGAACGTGGGCGGGGCTCATCTGGGGCGGTGACGGCGAGGTGTGTTGGATATATGCTCATGAAGCAAATAATATATGATTATTTCAATATATCTAAATAAGTTCATAACCAGTTTCATACTATGCTAGAACTATATTAGTGAAACAATAATACAAGTGTGGTATAGAAACAAACAGAGTTCCTAGTCAGCCTCTCACGATGACTAATTCATCGTCAACTGATGATTGTTGTTTCATGATCATGGAAAATCAAGTCAATTGACGGTGAGGTCACCTTACTGGATGAATGACGTGATGAACATTACCCAATGCAAGTATTGCACCATGATCAAATCGTAAAAGTTCGGTGTTGTAATTAAAGAACGTAGTAGCCTGTTTCTTAGACCGTGAGATCACATATAATTGCTATCTCCGGAAGATGCTTTGAGTACATCAACCGTCACACTGAAACATGGTGACCATAAATGTGTGCCTTGGGTAATCCAATGGGAAATGTTGAGGAGTATTGATTCAAGAGCGGCATTTTTAAATCCATATAATGGAAAGATACTCATGGCCAACTCAGTGAGATTGCATCCATAAAGCTATGCAACGTGTGACTAGGTCACGGGGATGAATATCGCAGAACGAGTGAGTGAGATTTGTCGATAACGAGATTGAACTAAAGCATTGGATGCTATTGATCGAATCTCGGACTTATCTAGTATCACATGACAAAGGGAATGGTATACGACGTGTACGGTTCAATCGGTTTACTTCCAGAATGCACAAGGGTCATTATGGCCATCCAGGTCCCGTTAATGATCATTGACCGTAGCCTTTGTCTCAGTCATGGCTGAAGTTTTCTCGGACCGTAGGGTAACACACTTAAGGGCGCGATGAATATCGGAAACCATTTCTGAACTATCGGAGTTCCCGGAGAAGAGAGAAAGACATATCGGAAAAGTTTCATGTTGGTCCGAAGGATGTTTGGAGTGAGCCGTAAGGTGTTTCGGATCACCGAGAGATGAAATAATATGTTTTATTCCGTCAGTGTTAGTCATCGAGTTCCGTACGTGTGCGAGTACTATGAGGTGTTGCACGTGCGGCACTATCACCCGACAGGGGGGCTGTGAAGGTTACACGGCTTCATCAACCACGTTTGCGGGAACGTTTCCCGCGCAACGGACTACACCCCGAGATATGTTTTCGCAAGTCTTTCCGTTACAGTAATACATCTAGATAGATCTTGGGTTAAGGGCGACGCTAGTTAGAAAAATTATTGTTTTCTGCTGCGAGACCCAATAGGGCGCGCGTCGGCCATGGCGAGAGTGTGGGGAGAAGAACGGGAATTGGAGGGGCGTGAACGAATGAGAAGCAGATAGGCGGCCCAGGGCAAACAAGGAGAGGACAACGCGAACGTTCGCTGCGTTTCTGGGAAGATACCAATCCACTTCATATTTATGTTGTAAATGGGTCGCGACGGACAAAAAACGAACAGCGTTCCGTTTGGCTCGCTTAATTGAACCACGATTTTTGTCCATAAGGATCCAAACGGAGGTCGGTGAACCAAATAAGAGGAAATTGCAGTTTCCACCACCCTTAGCTCACTTCGTTGCACAAACCACCATGTTTATAGTTTTTTTGCACTTTCCACTAGGTATATGTTTAATTCGTTGCAACACAGGTTAAATTACCAATAATGAACATTCAAAGCTAAACTGATATTTTATTGAACAAATGTATTTAGTTTTTATTGCCACATCATCTCTTATAGGTGGACCCATTAGTTAATTTCAGTGTTAAACTCTTTAATCCGAGTGATCAATGTTTTTTGAAAACTATCAGTACTATACCGGCGGTCTTTTGAGAAAAAACACAATTATGATTGTTTTTAAATTAAGGATCCCTAATTTTGGTGGTTTTTTTTGCAATTTAGTCTCTATATTTTGGTGTTTCGAAATGATGTTTGTAATGGCTAAGCATGATGGATAGCACAATTCTGGTCACCATTTTGATATTCTTTTTTATATATCATGTAATGGCTAAGCATGATTGTGTCATGTTTATCATGTGTGACCCGACTATCAGTTTTGTTGTTAAAATTGATTAGTGGTTATTTAATCTGAAATGCAATGGATTAGACAAAAACCTGGTGGAAAGTGCAAAAAAATTGTAAACCTGATGGTTTGTGCAACAAAGTGAGCTAAGGGTGGTGGAAACTGCAATTTCCTCACCAAATAAAGATATTTGGATCGTGCCGTTGGAGTTGCCTTTACCTGCTGCATGCTCGAGTAGCTGCAAAAATACATGGAAAAGAATGATATAATCCGCTTGTTTCTATGATTAATAGTTGGATTTTTATACATAGCGAATGTGTCCTCTAAAGCATGGCAAGCGCCAGTGGCGTAGCCAGGCCCCAGGCTACCAGGGCCTTGGCCTGGGGCTTGGTGAATTTTTTCTTCGTTGCCTGTAGCAGAAGTTGCACTGTAGATTACTGTAGTACACTGTAGATACGAAGCTTGCTTGGGACATTGGCTCATCCGGCCTCCGCTATTGGCAAGCGCGAACCATTTTATAACAATCGTTATTGACGCGAGATGACAATTTTAATAGAACTCGTATGATAACTCACCCTAAAGTTTCCATCTTTCTCTTCGCGTGCTCCCATCTTTGTAAGCATGGCTCCAAATAATTACCGTATTTTTTCTCTCTCTACAGCTGTCTGACGCCTAGCAGAGGCCTCTACCGTGGTTTACAAGAAGATGACGCCAATCACTAGGATACAGACGTAGTACGAGCAAAGTCAACCAAGCCTTCTTCTCCCATCCTTCACGCGATCCAAGAACCTAGCACACACCACACCAACGACTATGAGCTGGTCCGATCTGCCAGCCGAGCTCGTGGCCGCGATCGCCGACAGGATCACCGAGCATGCGGACCTCGCGCGCTTCCGCTCGGTGTGCCCGTCTTGGCGCTCGGCCTCGGCGGAGCACGCCGCGCGCCGCCGCACGCCGCTGCTCCTCCTGCCCTCCCAGAGCTACTCCAGCGTCGACCGCCGTCTCTGGTCCCCGGCCAACGACAGCGTCACGGAGACCCCCATGCCCGCCGCGCGCGGCCGGAGCTTCCTTTTCGCCTCGCCGCGCGGCTGGACGCTCGGCGTGGCCAACGACTTCTCGGCCACGCTGCTGCACCCATTCACCGGCGCGTCGGAGAGCCTGCCACCGCTGCCGCCACCCTTCCACGACGAGTATAAGATGATCCTCCGTGATATGGTATGGGATCGGTCCCCTGACGCCGTCATGATCTCGCCGGGCAAAGGCGCGTTCTTCTGCAAGCTGCCGGCGGGCGACGGCGGGCCATGGAGCCCGGCCGGACCCTCGCAAACGGCGGTCGTCAGCAGCATCACCTACTGCGACGGTACGTTCTACCTCCTGGACAAGCAAGCCCACAGGGTCACGGCCGTGGACGCCGGAACATTCGCCGTGGCCGCCGTAATCAAGCCACCGGATCTGGTGTCGTCCAGACACTCGTGGTGCACGCCCGAGTCGACGCTCGTGGCGTCGTCCGGGTCCGGCGAGCTGCTTCTCGTCGTCAGGACGCACCTCCTGTTCAAAACCGCAGCACACGGCTCGGGGGGCCTCTTCAAGGTCTTCCGCGCGGACAGCCGGAGCCTGGCGGCCGGATGGTCGGAGGTGGCCGGCGGCGGCGGGATCGGCGACCGCGCCCTGTTCGTGGACCATCTCCGCGGCTTCTTGGTGGAGGCCAACGCGGTGAACGGAGTGCGGAGGAACTGCGTATACGTGGCGAGCTCGCACGAGATGGTGAACGACGACTACGGGCTGGACGTCTGGGGGAGGTACACCGTCTCCGTGCTCAACCTCGACGACCTTACCACCCAGGATCTCTCATTCGGGAGTCTCTTGAAGTGCATGTGTGCTAGCTTCTGGCAGTGGCCGTCTTGGATCATGCCCAATCCGCACTGATCCAAACAAAACTGCGTGCTTCGTTGCTGGAATAAAGACTGTTTTTTAGACCTTTACCACGTGTTATTCTTCTCCTCCTGCTAGATCATTCGAATCCTCATCCACCCAACTTGACATAGCGAGCACACATCCCGTGTGGCAGGAATAAGAGCTGTTAGTTTTAATTTTTCGTCCGGGTATCCATACCAGTCGTCAGCACGAATACTATTACGGTCTTCAGATTTTATTTGCAACAGCAGTGTGCCTCCCTCAGCCTAGCTCTCCAATGGTACTCAAGCCCAGAGATTGTGGAGGCTGACTAGCTCGCAATCCGGAAAATCTCGTCTGATGCCATTGATAGAGATCAGCTTATGCCATGCAAATTGAGAAGATGGAGAAGTTATTAGGAGGGAATATCTAGTGCTACCACTAGTTTAGGTCCTACAAGTGCTACCATTCAAAAAAAACATTTTAAAAAGATTTAAAAAATTCGGCAAAAAAGTGTGGTAGTTGACAAGACATGCTTGAGCATGTTCTAAAATTTTCAGTTCAAAATTCGAAATGTGCGTTCAGAAACAAAAAAGACAAATCTAAGATGAATAGTTAGATTTGTCTTTTTTGTTTCTGAATGCACATGTTGAATTTTGAACTTAAAATTTTAGAACATGCTCAAGCATGTCTTGTCAACTAACACAATTTTTCGTGGAATTTTTTGAAACTTTTCAAAATATTTTTTTGAATGGTAGCACTTGTAGCACCTAAAGTAGTGGTAACACTAGATATTCCCTCAAGTTATTAGAAAGAAGGGAGTCCGTTAAATGTACTCCCTCCGTGCCGAAATATAGGTACTCCAACTACTTATATTTTGGTACGAAGAGAGTATTATTTTAGTATAGCTCAAACCAACGAGTCATGCTTTAGCTGCTTTTGATCGCTCGGAAGGTTGCATCGCTGATTGTTTGCGTTCCGGCCCGGGTAATAAGAGCAATTCTAGCAGATGCGTCATTCCACCGTCGGTTCATATATATGCGAATTTGAGTGGACGGGCGAAGTTTCGGTTCAAAGCAAACAACCATATTTCTCACGGTCCGTAATTTTTTTACGAACGGCCGTAAAACACATCTTCGACTGCTATATCTACGGTGCGGGGGTGATTTAGAGTTCCTGTTTCTCATCCATTTCCTTCACCGCCGCCGCGATTTCTTTCCTCCGCCATCCAGGGTAGGCAAATCCGACGATGAATTAGATGGCATCTAGTTCCTAAGGAGGTCCCGGGCGTGGCGATACCAGCAACTTCGGCGAAGAACGTGTCGATCCCGAGCCCCTGCCCGAATTGCGCTTCTTCTGCAACGTCGACGATCTAGCGTTCTACCGCGCTTGCGAGCGGTTCGCGCATCTCAGTAGATACACCCTCCAGTACACCACCAACGTTGCCCACGCAGACATCCGGCTTCGTGTCGCTGTCAATACCGTGATGCGCGGTGAAGATGGCGCACGAAAACGCCACATCGCCCCTAGGAGTCGTACGACCTCGCCGATGAGCGGTATAGAGCTGCCTCCATCCGCTTCAACCCCGATCCTTGAGGAGCGGCAACCTCAAGCATTCTTAGGCGGACTCCGGCGACCTCTTATTATGGTTTTTTTCTCCAGTGTTTTTGTGCTTCGGCGATGTTTCAGCTATAATTTGTACCGGGAAACAATCTATCTTCGCAAAGGGCGTGCATCACGAGGTGTGTGGGTGAGAACTTTGCATGTGATTGCAACATGTTCAACGCCGCAGTTGCAAAACGTGTCATGTTACAAAGGATGGTGGAAACAGCAATGGTTACACGAATCTCGACACAAGGTTATGTAGTTTAGAAGTTAGATGTGCAATAAGTAAATAGTACCATTTAGATGTGCTTTAGCAATTTTTTAAAACGTCACCAAAGAAGAGTTCCCTCACCTAAATTTTCAATAATGAGAAGAAGATGTGAAGGACAAGCGTGTTCACCGATAGAAGCAGTGGCGTAGCCAGGCCCCGAGCAACAGAGGCCTTGACTCAGGTCGTGGCAACAAGTTTCTTCGTTAACTATAAATGGAATTGCACTGTTTATCACTACTGTGTAATGTAACGTTAGGATTTATCCAGGTCATGGTGCTTGGATGGCTACGCCACTAATAGAAGGAGTCTTCAGCTCCCGAGTTTTCGGTCTCTCAGATCGAAGATCCAGATCAGAGATAACATTGTTGATAATCTTTTTTTAACTTATCGAGTAATATATCTGTATGAACGCTGCAATACAATAGAGCCCTCGCGGGGATGCTGCTATGTTTTTTAAAGAATTAATAATCGATGCAGAGAGGAAGAGGGGGCAATCTTCCTCACGAGTAATGACCTAATTAAACCCTCCACGCTCCACGGTAATGGGATCATCCATTTTGGACCTTCAAAGTTCAAAGTCCACTCCATCAGGCAAAAGCCAACCAAGCTCTTAGCTCCAATTGCTCCCGATTCTCCTTCCATCCCACTCTCAATCCGTCCAACAAGCTAGGCTAAGGAGACGCCAACACCATGAGCTGGTCCGACCTGCCAGCCGAGCTCGTAGCCAGGATCGCCGATAAGATCAGCGAGCACGTCGACCTCGCGCGCTTCCGCTCGGTGTGCCCATCTTGGCGCTCGGCCTCGGCGGAGCACGCCGCCCGCCGCCGCGTCCCGCTGCTCCTCCTGCCCTCGCGGCAGTACACCAACGCCAACCGCCGTCTCTGGTCCCTCGCCGACAGCATCACGGAGACCCCCATGCCCGCCGCGTGCGGCCGCTCCTTCCTCTACGCCTCGCCGCGCGGCTGGACGCTCGGCGTGGCCGACGACCTGTCCGCCACGCTGCTGCATCCCTTCACCGGCGCCTCGGAGATCCTACCCGCGCTGCCGCCATCCTTCGACGACGTGCATCAGGAGATCCTCCATCAGATGGCATGGGATCGGTCGCCTGACGCCGTCATGATCTCCGGCGGCACAGGCGCGTACTTCTGCCGGCTGCCGGCCGACGGCGGGTCATGGAGCCCGACCGGATCCTCGCAAAGGCCTGACGTTAGCAGGATCAACTACTGCGACGGTATGTTTTACCTCCATGACAAGCGCTCCGACTGGGTCACGGCCGTGGACATAGTGACCTTCGCCGTGGTCGCCGCGATCGAGCCGCCGGATTATGATGTGCCGTGGTGCATACCCGAGCGTACGCTCGTCGTGTCGTCCGGCGAGCTGCTTCTCCTCGTGAAGATGCGCCTCTTGTTTCGAGGAGAAGCCCAGAGCCTCTTCAAGGTCTTCCGTGCGGACTGCCGGAACCTGGCGGCCGGATGGTCAGAGATCGTCGACGGTGGCATCGGCGACCGAGCGGTGTTCGTGGACCACCTCCATGGCTTCTGCGTGGAGGCCAACGGACACAACGGGGTCCGGAGAAACTGCGTGTACATGGCCAGCTCGCAGGAGGTGCTCAACGACGACGACCGGTCGACGGTGGGGGGAAGGTACACCGTTTCCGTGCTGGACCTCGACGACCTTACCACCCAAAGTCTCTCGGACGGGAACCTGCTGAACTGCATGTGCGATCGATTCTGGCAGTGGCCTTCTTGGATCATGCCAAATCTGCACCATCATCATAGGGAAAGGGATTCCAAATTGTAAGGCTAAAGTTTATAACTCTATTTGTACTGGTCTTGAGGTTGAAGCTTGTTTAATCATTCATCTTATTGTGGACTTTTATAACACTATTGATATGATTTTCTTTGGCTTTATCTTGATGATGATTCGATATCATCTCTTATGCGTGAGTAATTTTCTTAGGCGTGAGAGATATAGGGGATAGGTGAAGATTTTTGTGTGCTTGATCTATATGTCATCGTTTAAGACTATAGCTCTATGATTATTCGGTAATTTGTTCATATGTGATGAACATGATGTGTGTTCTTAAATTTCATGGTCCAAACAACATTACCGGAAAGCATATACATGCAACACATATTGTCTCTAGTTATTATATGACCTTCAGGTGGTAGCTATTGATATGTATGAGGATCGAAGACAGTATGCGATAACGATGAACCACAAAACCTAATGCATTGTTTCGGTCTTAGAGCCTTAATTGCGGAAAGGATCATGTTATGGAAACATTGAAGCAGAACTATAGAGGATAATGAAATCTGGCATGGAAGAGTTCTACAACTTAAGAGCAACTCTAATAGATCCGTCAAAAGTGACCGACCCGGAAAATAACTGACGATATGCGGTATCAGACCAAAAATAAGCCCTAACAGATACCAATATGGACCGATACACCAACTATTTTTAAGCTTCATTTTCACCTAAGAGGAACTATAGAGGATAATAGAATCCGGCAAAGAGGAGTTCTACAACTTAAGAGCAACTCTAGCATATCAATAAAAAACGACCGACCTGTAAATAGCCGCCGATATACCAGACCAAGAAAGGCCATAACAGGTACCGCATATTGACCGATACGCCAACTATTTCTAAATTCTAAAGAGAGCTTCGATAAATTTTAAAGAGAGCTCCATTTTCATTGAATTTGATAAATTTTTATATTTATGAATGAATCATGTTGCTTTATGCTATTTATGGTTAAATTATATTATTTATGGATACGTTATGCTATTTTTACAATTATTTTAAGCGCTTTTAAAAAATTATAAAGATGAACGTTTAGGATTAAAATTGGATGGTCGATTTTTACATCAGTATGCACGAATTGACTGAACCAATCCACGAATACTGTTTTAGAAAATAGCGTTGAAATGCCTTAAATAAAGTACATTTAGATATGCTTTAGAAAAATCGATATAATAAAGCTCGTGGATCCTCGATCTACAAACACTCCACACTACTCTGTCTCCACTCCACACCAGTAAAAGTCAACCAAAGCTCCGTTTCCATCGCATTCTTCTTCCATCCCTCCATCAATCCAAGAAGCTAGCCGACGCCAGCACCATGAGCTGGTCCGACCTACCAGCCGATCTTGTAGCCGGGATCGCCGACAGGGTCACCGAGCATGCCGAGCTCGCGCGCTTCCGCTCGGTGTGCCCATCTTGGCGCTCGGGCTCGGCGGAGCACGCCGCCCGCCGCCGCGCCCCCCTGCTCCTCCTGCCCTCCCAGCAGAACTCCCGCGTGAACCGCCGTCTCTGGTCCCTCGCCGACGACAGCATCACGGAGATCCCCATGCAGGCCGCGCGCGGCCGCTCCTTCCTCTTCGCCTCGCCGCGCGGCTGGACGCTCGGCGTGGCCGACGACTTCTCGGCCACGCTGCTGCACCCATTCACCGGCGCGTCGGAGAGCCTGCCGGCGCTGCCGCCGTCCTTCCACGACGGGTATCAGATGATCCTCCGCGACATGGTGTGGGACAGGTCGCCCGACGCCGTCATGGTCTCGGCGGGCAAGGGAGCGTTCTTCTGCCGGCTGCAGCAGGTCGACGGCGGCGGATCCTGGAGCCCGGTCAGACTCTTGCCGCCCGCTCGCGTCAGCAGCATCACCTACTGCGACGGCACGTTCTACCTCCTGGACAAGCGCGCCAACAAGGTGACGGCCGTGGACGGCGCGACCTTCGCCGCGGTCGCCGCGATGGAGCCGCCGGATCTGGCGATGCCGGACCGCTCGTGGGCACGGGAGTCGACGCTCGTCGTGCCGTCCGCCTCCGACTCCGAGCTCCTTCTCGTCGTGTACGGAGGATGCAGCCGCTCGAAGGGCCTCTTCAAGGCGTTCCGCGCGGACCGCCGGAGCCTGGCGGGCGGGTGGACGGAGGTCGCCGACGGCGGCATCGGCGACCGCGCCGTGTTCGTGGACCACCTCCGCGGCTTCTGCGTGGAGGCCAACGGGCTGAACGGGGTGCGGAGGAACTGCGTGTACGTGACCAGCTCGTACGAGGAGGCCAGCGCCAACTCCGGCGGGTGGGGAGACTGGGGGAGGTACGCCGTCTCCGTGCTGGACCTCGACGACCTTACCACCCATGACCTCTCCCACGGGAACCTGTTAAAATGCCTGTCTGGTAGGCAGCGGCCTTCCTGGTCCATGCCAAATCTGCACTGATCTTCCCAACTAAACTACGGAGTACCTGTGATTTGATCGGGTTGAGGTTCCAGTAATAAGCAGAGCTTCTAGTTGATGTACTCTTCTGGTTTTAAACATGAAATGCTTTGTCAGATGTGTTCTTCTTATAAGTGAAAGATCTAGCTTCAATTGAAATAATTTGATTCAGTCACAAGATTAAGGACAAATTCAGAGACATTCTTAGAGCACCTCCAGCCGCGCCCCCAAGAGGCCCCCAAGACGGCGAAAGCAGCGCCGGACGGACGTATTTCGCCCAGTCGCGCCCCCAAGACCCCAATTACCGTCGGTTAGGGCCGATTTTGAGTCCGGCGAACCCAATCCGAACCCAGCGCGCTGGGGGTCGCTTGGGGGCGCCGGACGAAACGAAATCGTCTGTCTGGCCCACTGGCAGGCTAAGCCGACCCAAAAATGGACTTCTCTCCCCCACCTCTCCCCACCGCCCTTGCCGTCGCCGGCCGCCGCGCCGACGCTAGATAGCCGTTTCTACCGCCCAAAACACGCCGCTGCTTCTCCCACGCCTCCCCTCTTCCAAGGCCGCCCCTAGTTCACCGGCATTTGGCCGGCGCGGAACGCCAGGCCGAGAACGCCGGCGCAAAATCGGCGCCACCGCGCGCCCCACCTGTTCGACGAATTCCGTCCCCGAGATGGACTCCGACGAAGAGGCACTCTTCGCCGCATTGATGGAGGAAGAGGCGAACGCCGGCGCCTAGGACGACGAGCACCTCATGATGCTCGCCGCCTTGGCCGACCTGTTCGGTGCCAACAAGGAGCCGCACCGAGGAGGTTCCAAGATGGGTCGCCGGAAGGGAAAGGAGAGGGGACGTTCGGAGGGCTATTGTTTGCTCTACTCCGACTACTTTGCCGATGTTCCCCTGCACGGCGAGAAGACATTCCGGCGCCGGTACCGCATGGGCCGAAAGCTCTTTCTTCGCATTGTCAATTCGCTTCGAGAGTACGACGGCTACTTCGTTTGCAAGAAAGATTGCACCGGCACAGTTGGGTTCTCCTCACTTCAGAAGTGCACAACGGCCATGAGGATGCTTGCATACGGAACTCCTGGTGATGAACAGGACGACTATGCATGCATGGCCGAGTCCATCGCCCTTGATTGTTTTTACAGATTTTGCAGAGCAGTAGTTGGCTGCTTTGGAAAACAGTACTTGCGAGCACCCGATGCAGAAGACACTGCTCGAATCCTAGCAGAGAATGAAGCAAGAGGTTTTCCTGGGATGCTTGGAAGCATCGACTGCATGCATTGGGAATGGAAGAACTGTCCATTTGCTTGGCAGGGGATGTACAAGGGTGCAAAAGGTCACTGCAGTGTGGTACTTGAGGCGGTTGCTACACATGATCTCTGGATTTGGCACTCTTTCTTTGGCATGCCAGGAACACACAATGACATCAACGTCCTGCAGTGTTCAAATATCTTTGCCAGGCTTGCCGAAGGTCATGCTCCTCCGGTGAACTTCGAGGTCAATGGACACCAGTACAACAAGGGATACTATCCGGCAGACGTCATCTATCCAAGATGGCCGGTATTTGTGAAGACTATCTCAAACCCTGTGTCAGGGGGGAAGCACGCCCATTTTGCCAAGTGCCAGGAGGCTTGCAGAAAGGATGTCGAGCGGGCATTTGGGGTACTACAGTCTCGATTTGCCGTTGTCCGGTACCCCGCTAAGACTTAGTCGAAAGATCAAATATGAGAGGTGATGAATTGTTGTGTCATCTTGCACAACATGATCATCGAGAGCGAGAAAGCGGAGCCAGTGTATAACTATGAACCATATATCAACCAGGGGCCTCTTGCAGTTGTTGATCACCAGATACCATCAGATTGGACAGCCTATATTAACATGCGCCAGGAGATCCGAGACCCGCACGTGCATCGTCAATTGCAGGAAGATCTAGTGGATCATCTATCGATGCGCAAAGGCACTGTCTAGTTTGATCTGTTTTTTTGTATTTGTGCCGAACTATGTGTAATACCATGTTGTATGCCGAATTTGCGCCTATATTTCCATGTTTGTGCAGAATCTATGTCAAAAATAATAATTTGCGCCGTTTTTGGGTCGAATTCGGGCCGAATCTGAGCCGGCCCCGACAGTCTTGGGGGTCGCCTTGAATGTGCGGCTAAGGGGAAACTCGCCCCAAGCCGTTTTCGCCGCCCAAGCGCCCCCAAGCGGCGCTAAAATAGCGCCACAAAACGGCTTGGGGGGCGAACGGCTGGAGATGCTCTTAGTTGTTGGATTGAGGATTGTTTAGCCTAACTCCACAGGTTTTCCAAGAATTTTCCCGACGCACGCACTGGCTGATTTTATCAGCTTTGTATTTTTTTTACAATTTGTAAATATTGTTTTTATGATATAATGTTGTTTTCCTGTTGATTATCAAATGTGTCGTTGTTTTCCTGTTGACATATTAGTCTATGTATGTTTCTCTTCATGTTCTACCTTTTCATTTTTCATGGCCAACGTGCCCCTGTCTGATCAAAGACTGTTTAAAAGTAATATTAGATATAAACTTGGATTAACAGTGACGAGATTACAATCTGCTTTACAAAAGTTAACTGAGAAGAGCCAAGCCAAACTACAGTTCTATTCTTATATCTAGCAATTGGCTGCCATTTTATTTTATTATATTGCGGGCAATAAGTTTTTTTTAGTAGTACTATCTTTTTTTTAAACATAGTATAACGCAGACGTTTCAACACATCATCTTGAAAAAGCCTAAAATATATTCAAGAAAATACGAGAACCAATGTCAAATTTAGGATTTCAATTCTGATAAGCTAAAAATACAACTATCCACCTAACCAACTCAACCATGGGTTGATTCTCTTCAATAGTACTATCTATGAATTAGTGTTATGTACCGATTATGTTAAGGATTTAGACCTATATATTTGATACGTTGTGATTCATGTCATGTACCAGATCATATATGTGTATTGTTTTCTAGAACTTGTGTTGTATTATGGTAAGAGAATATTATTCTTGTTGCGTGACTATTTTTTTAGAATACGGTACAACGCAGACGCTCACATACACGAGCATATACTCACTCCTACGAACGCGCACACACACATATCCTGCCCGTATGAGCATCTTCACAATAATAAGTCAACATATCATCTTAAGTTTGACGAAATCACCACAGACGCCTCGTAGTCGACGACGTCTCACTGAAAGCACATCGCCGGAAGGCCTGGAATAAATCCAGGAAAATGCGAGCACCAATATCAAATCTGGAATTTGAACTCTGATGAAATGGGGATACCCTTGTCCCTCTAACCAACTCAACCATATGTTGATTCCTGTGTGACCATTTATGTTTTTTTGTCACATTTATATAATATTTATAGTCACATGTGAGCAGTATTTTTTGTTTTCAGGCATGTAGAACACAATATAATCTTCATGCTAATGCAATTCTAGAGGTTTTTCAACCAAACGTGATTTGGCATTGAAATCTGACAGGCATTTCAATGGCGTATTCACTGAACAGCCAAACAAATGAATTTGTGTTCATGTCAATTCAGTTTTCTTACTGAATTGAAATTTCAGTCCAACTCAATACGAAGCTCTTGAATACAGACCCAAACAGAGCTTGCAAAAATTGTGTAGGTGATTCTGTTTGCAAATAAAGTATTACCTCAGTTTCAAATTAAATGACTTCCATTTATTCACATGTAGATATACATGTCAATAAATAAAAGTCGTCTAATTTAAAACGGAGTAATTTATTAATTAAAATTCAATTAGAACCGTGCTCTAGAATGGGGATACCATGAATTTCAAGTATTGCATACCACAAACAAGCATATTATCCATCAGCAGATCCACGAGTGTACACATGGAAGAAGTAGGAGGCGCCGCTGGCCCCGTCCGGGTCGTGTCCCGGCGTTTGGTCCGGCCATCGGACGGCGACGCGCCGCCGCGGGAGGACATCCACCTCACGCCCTGGGACCTCCGCTTGATCAGCGTAGACTACATCCAGAAGGGCCTCCTCCTGCCCGTGCCTCCCGCCGGCGGCGACCGCCTCGTCGGCACCCTCGCGTCGTCCTTGGCGCGCGCCCTGAGCAGGTGCTACCACTTGGCCGGCCGTCTCGCCGTCGAGGAGCGCGGCGACGGGACCGTCAACGTCAGGCTGCGCTGCACCGAGGAAGGCGCCGAGCTCGTCCACGCGACGGCGCCCGGCGTCGCCGTCGCGGACATCGCCGGCTCGGTGTACACCCCGTCGTCGGTGGTCCGGTCCTTGTTCTCGTTGAACGGGGTGCTTGGCGCGGACGCGGCCGTCGATTCGCTCCCCGTGCTGTCGGCGCAGGTCACCGAGCTCGCGGACGGCGTCTTCGTCGGCGTGTCGTTGAACCACTCCGTCGGCGACGGCTTCGTCTTCTGGGAGTTCCTCAACGCCTGGTCGGAGATCAACCGAGGAGGAGGACGAAGCATCGGCGACGGAGACCCAAGCGAGATCTCCGCGCGGGTGCACCGGAGGTGGTTCGCCGATGCCAGCCCCGTGCCGATCCCCATTCCGGTCAGCAAGCTGCAGCACGTCGTCCGGCGGTTCGAACCTCCGATTCTGCAAGAGTGCTTCTTTACCTTCTCCGCCGCGAGCGTCAAGGAGCTCAAGGCGAGGGCGAACGACGAGATGGCCGGCACGGCCACCGCCACCGCCACCGCCGCCATCTCCTCCCTTCAGGCCCTGCTCGCGCACCTGTGGCGGGCGGTGTCCCGAGCGCGGCGCCTCCCGCCGGGGCAGGAGACGTCCTACGCCCTGGCTGTCGGGTGCCGAGGGCGCGTGAGCGGCATACCGCCGGGATACATGGGCAACGCGCTAGTGCCCGCGAAGGCGAGCTGCGCCGCCGGCGAGATCCTTGGCAAGGGGCTGGGCTGGACGGCGTGGCAGCTGAACCGCGCCGTGGCGTCGTTCGACGAGGAGGCCATGAGGGAGTGGCTGGAGAGCTGGACCAGGGAGCCGCAGTTCCGGTACTTTGGGAGCTTCATGTCCGGAAGCACGGCGCTGATCACCGGCAGCTCGCCGTGGTTCGACGTGTTTGGGAACGACTTTGGGTGGGGGAAACCGGTCGCCGTGCGTAGCGGCCGCGAGGGCAAGGTGGACGGGAAGGCGACGGTGTACCAGGGGCCGGATCGGGGAGGGAGCATGTCGCTGGAGGTGTGCATCGCGCCGGACGCCATGGAGAGGCTCGTCGCCGACGACGAGTTCATGGACGCAGTCACCGTGTTGCCGGCCAGACATGGGTGATCAAATTGTAGATTCAGTCGAATATTTCCCTGCATCGTTGATCATCTTTAGTCTCATCGTTCGACAATCTCGCTCTAATGATGGCAAATTTGCAATGATCCAGGCAGAACCAAGGTTATTGCAGGAATAAGAGCTGTTAATTTGAGTTTTCTTCTTTAGCAACCAACGAGCTGGTACGAACTGAACACATGCCTGTCCTAAAATTCCCCAACTCCGGTAACGTGTTAGGGCATCTCTAACCAAATCCTCGAAAGGCCTTCTGACTCTTAAAATAATAATTTAATTGAGCCTAGCCGAATTTTCACAAAAATAAACACCTTAAATATTTTAGGTGATACTTCCTTCATCCCATAATGTGATCATTTTGCAAACTATGTTAACTAATAAATTGATGTTACATTATGGAACGAAGGTAAAACGGTGGTAGACTTTCAATTTTGAGCAACCGAAGCCCCCTCCCACTTTTGCTCGACCGTCTCCACGTCAATGCCTCCATCGGTCAACCCGCAAGCCCGTCGGCACCTGCAGCCCTCGCCTTCCCAGCCCCACTCCAATTTGATCGGCGTCTAACGTCTTTGCGAGCTCGTCGATGAGGAGGGCCACCGCCTACCACCTCAAACGCTCGTTGCCAATGCCTCCTTCAGTTATGTCGCAGCCATCGTCGCCAGCGACGAAGTACCGGGACAAGATTCAGCGGTCATGGGGCACTTGGGAGGTTAAGATTTGAAATCCGAACACGCGAGAGAAGCGTCGACTCGGCACATTCCCATCATCGATCAGGCGGTGCACGCATACAATGTGACGACGGTGCGGGTCGACATCCGGGAAAACCTTAAGTTCCCCTTGGGTAGTCGTGCCCAAACTTCATTGAGACTCCTATTAGAGTGGTCTCCCGCATCGAGGAGAACTGCATGGAGGTGAACTAGCTCAAGGCCAATCCTATCGACAAGGCCTATATGTTTGATCTCATCACGGAGAATCCTTATCTCGTTGCCGAGAACCAAGCGTCGTTGGAGTCCAAAGAGGATGTCGTAAAATGGGACGAGACCTCTGGCGAGGAGCATGAGTTGCCGTCAGTCGAGCCCAGCAACAATGACAATGGGTTGAAATATAACTGTTGGTGCGTCTAGAACATATCTTATACTCTCTCTCTCTCTCTCCTTCTTCCATAATTTTCAAGTTTAGAAACATTTTTTGTATAGTAGGTTGAAGATAAGAAAGGGTTCATTCCATATCTCATATGTTTCGATCATCACTTTCCAGTAGATTTCGTGAACCTAAGGGCTGAGTGTGAGGAGAGATAATCAATTTTAGGAACATAAGAGAATGGTCAGTCCAAATTTTCCTCTTCTAGCACCCCTGGATGTACTATAAACTTTTTGGTATTTTCAATTTAAATAGACATAATAACAAGGCAAAACAAAAAGTAACTACTTATTGTAATTTAGTTTTGTGTGTGTTTTTGAGTTATTTAGAAAGCAGATAAGCAAACAAATAATATATAAAAAGAAACTAAGCAAGATCAATAACAAGAAAAGTAAGGTAGTGGTATGTAGGATCTACAACTCAAGATGATAGTTCCCTGGTAACGATGCCAGAAATTGGCTTGCTACTTCCTCAGAAGTTGTTAGGATCCTCAAGTGGAACTAGTGATGTAGGATCTCCAAGTGGAACTAATGATGTAGCCCAGGAAGCAAGTATTTTCCATGGCTGAATACCACGGTTTATTGAACAAGTAGAAACTATAGCTCTTCAATTAATGATAAATATATGCACACAACTAACAAAATTTTGCTTCTCCACAACGAGTCAGAATGTTGTCAAGCTACATGTCTTACTAGTTACAAAAATTATAGGTATGTGTGATAGGAATTGATAGATGATTATAACAAACAAAAAGGTTCTGATTATAAATGACAACGAAGCAAGTGACCGAGGATAAAAGCAATGAGAACAAGTTGTACGGAGATTCATTGTTTTATTAGAGGCATCACTCCAAATAAGATAGTAAATGTGCGGTGAACAAATTACAAATGTGCATCCATTAAATTATAATTTTATGAATATGACTATTCATGGCATGATTATATATAGGCATTACGTCTATGTATCTATAGATTGTTAAACCAACTGCATATATAGCTAATGCTACATCCAAAGACCGCTATACAACATGCATTTCAAAGTATTAAGTAAAACAGAAGATTGCATTAAATAAGGCGACATAATAGTGATAGTATGTCGTCTTCACCATGCGTGCAAAGGACAAGTACGCAACTATATTTTTATTATTAGTGTCCACAACACAATACAAGAGTTTTCCATTTTCTATCACTATAGTAGCTTACTTGCAAGGTTAAACATAACTGTCATACACAACTCGCTCTTGCAGATCAATAATCAAACTTGATCAGCTAAAGACAAATAGATCAAAGAACATATATGAATAAGAATTATGTAGCATAAAATCAAAGTAATCTCAAAAGAAACCATGGATAGATCTATCATAAAGTGACAATTCATCATATAATAGAAAATACATCTCAAATCACATGAGATTAATCGCAATCATGTAGTACACCTCAAGATATTATTGTATTAAAGAGCAAAAGGAGATAGGATGACATCTCACTATTAGTATGGGCCAGTAGTCCAAAGAAAAATTACTCGCACATGGTCGTGGTGGCGGCAATGATGATGGAGATAACTCCGGTGATGGATTCCCCCTCCGGCATAGTACCGAAACAGGCCTCGAGATTGGATCTTCAAAGAAAACAATTATGCGACGATTGAAAACCCGTGTGAATACGTCTTCTCTAGCAAATATAAAAGCGCGGACGTCGAGAGGCGGTGGAGCAGATATCCCTAGGGGTCCACACCATGTGACCAACCCTACTCGAGCTACCTGTCCGCGTTGGGCCCACATGAGTCATCCCCCAAGGCTTCGGTGCCCCTAGGACCTTATGTACTTGAAACTTTTTGCTTCTGTTTTTGCCCATTTTTTGATCCGCGAAAAAATGATTTTCCTAAAAAGTTCAAACAAGATAGAAAACATCAAGTAGCTCTGGAGATTGAATTAATAGGTTAGTGCAAAAAAATCTACATGTTTGAGACGTATCAAAGCTGAACGTCACTTGGTCCTCCCTGCACAAGTCATCAAATCACTAGTCAAGCAAGTGTCGGGACCAACTCAGTGTTCCGTGCGTTGGGCACAACTCGGGATTACCCTCCCATAGGATGTAGGTCGAGTTTCCTCAAGATGACTGGACCTATGTAAAAACACCGTCGTGTCATTTTGTCGAGTGTAGGGCGACCTTTGTAATAAGGCGGCCATATGCACTCTCGCCTATTCATCGCTAACCATGTTGATGTTGCTATGGATACCTCTCTAGTCAAAAGTTAGTTCTTAACACCAACAACATCCTTAAACCTCTCTACTTATTATGTTTGACTGTGTGGTTGCCAGACACATCTGACTTATCAGAAAGCATTTTGCTGCACGAGTGGGCTTCGACTCTACTTCTATAGCTAGATTTTTTGTTTTCAACAGTAGAAATTATAGCATGAATATTTTTTGCTCATCTACGTTGTAGTTTTTATGGAAAATTATAAATTCTATGATCTTTAACAATACACCATGGCTATTTTTCAAACCGGTGTCGTGGAACATTCAGAAAAATGTCATGTTCTGGATAATTTTGTCACCAGACAAATAAGAAAAGCTGAAGACCTTCTCCAGGTTCTTGACAAAATTCCTATGGAAGCCTCTATTGATTTGTTGTGGCTAAATGATATTGTGTTGCAGATGACTTCCATGGCTCCCTCTCCTGACTATTATGATTTGGAAAAAGCTCAAAATCTCTCATCCTGAGCTGCCTCAATGCAGTTCGCCTGTCAAGAAGCTTGCTCCCGGGAAGAATGGCACAATCCTGAGCCCAATTTCACAGCTAAAGATATGCGGTCTCCACAGCCTGTTGCCCCCTTTGAAGGGCAGACGTGTTTTTTTTTTGAAACGGTGGCAAAAGCTTTGCCACATCTATTAAATAAGAAGAAGAGAGTTGCTTAGTTAATTAACGGAAAATCGAGCGAAAACCGATACAAATTAGCCACAAGTGAACTACTCACAAAGTATGTAAACTCGTACACACATTAAGACCCCGACAACCATACTCAACACGCAATGACCCCCAACCCTTAAACTGCTACAAGACAAAGAAATCCACAACAGAAAGACCTCGGCCGAATACCACGGGCACCCCCAAATCCATGAGCACATCCTAAGCCAAAAGGACACCCCAAGAGACAGATGGCCAATCATCAAGCAGCTGCAGACGCCTTCCCTGTGGCGTCACTCTTCTTATTTTTGCCCTTGAGAGCCTCCTCCACAATCGTCTTGCCAGATCCAGGGCTAACCCTCTCCAAACGCTTGAGCAAGCTGCGAATCTCTAGCTCGAAGAGAAACTCGTTAAACTTGTCACACGCGGCTGCCAACCCAAAGGTCACGTGCGATTGAGAGGTCGCGACGTTGGATCCTTCATGATCCACATGGGCGAGCGACTGACAGGGCTCCGAAGGATCAGGCGTCAATACACCAGCCTCCTCAATATCACCAACCAAAGGTACCACCAACACGAAGGATTCAGTCATCTTCAGCTGCTCACATGACTTCATCGCCTCATTAGCCTCAACACCAGGATCAACAGCTAGAGGCGAGAGAGCAATATCAACATCCAAACCTCCACGGTCCACAAAGGAGAACGGTTGACTGGGTTCCAACAACAGCGGCGAGGGAGCAGACGACATGACCAAGGCCCCTCCAAGCGTTCCCAACTCCTTAGGAAGCACCATCGAAATAGGCGGAGTGGACTCCCCACAAAGCTTTTGCAACTCAGGCATAATCTGAAGCACCGGAGCAACGATGTCGATAGCGATCTCACTCTCAGCAGCAATCGACACAACAGGAAGCGACGACAGACAAGGTGTAGCACGAGGGGAAAGGTCTCCATACATGCTTGCATCCCCGTCAACCGACCCAACCTGGATCTCAGACAACAAGGGCAAAACGGGCTCAACCTGGATCTTGGCGAGAGCGGCCTCCACACTCTTCACACGCGCAATGCACTCGCGAATCTCAGCTCGAAGGAGCTCAGTCTGCTCCGCAAAGAGCTGCGCCGGCTCGACTTGTATCCCTGGGGTGTCCGGGGCTACAACACCCGACCAAGCCATGGCAGGAGCTGCGGGCGTCTGCAATTGTGGAGGGAGCAGGGGCCAGCCTCTTCCAGCGCCGAAACGAGGCGTCGCTTGCCGAGGCTGAAGCGGAGTTGGAGCAGGTCGAGTGAGTGGCGGTGGAGGGACGAGGACGAGGCACGACAAAGAGCTCAGCGGCTTCCAGTGATTGTTGCATCCACGAGCGCGATGCCCATTTTGTAGACACCGAGAGCAGCGAAGGGGGTCGCGGCATGTGGCTGCCATGTGCCCGGGGACGAGGCAACGGCAACAGCGGCCATCAAGCCAGGATGGGATGGCCGTCTTCAAAGCCCACGACGTCAAAGCTGGCTTGAGCGGAGCTCGACGTGACTTGACGAGCTGCCAGCCGTCACACGCCTCCGCCCAATGATCGGCCGCTGGAGTGGACTGGAGCTCTGACGAGGCAGCGGCGTGTGGCGGAGCTCTGACGGGCGCGTTGGCAGGGGCTGGCCGCCAGGTCGAGGAGCCGAGGCAACGGCAAAAGGCGGCGAAGCCCGGACGACTGTCGTCGAAGGGGGTTGGTCGCCAGGCCGCAGAGCCGATGCAGAGGCAGGCGGCGGCGAAGCTCGGGCGGCCGCCGTCGAAGGGGGGTGGTCTCCTGGCCACGGAGCCGAGGCAGCTGCAGGCCGCGAAGGGGCCTGGTCGCGAGGCCGCGACATCGAGGTAGCGACAGGCGGCGGAGCTGGGTCGGCCGTCGTGCTCACACGTCCGTAGATGGCCGGGGCGGCCTTGCGGGAGGCAAGGGCGGCTTCGGCGAGCGCGGTGGCGGCGGAGGCCGAGGTGAACGACGGAGCCGAAACATGTGGCGCGGATGCTTGAGCCATGGCGGCTGCTGCACAGCGGGAGATCGGGAGGGAGATGAGGTGCAGCCGACAGAGGACACTGGAAACAGCTCGGATCTGGCCTCAGCAGCTGGGACGGTGGCCGGAGGGAGGAGATCAAGGCGTCGGCGCAGGCCGCAGACGCTGCGCGGGAGCCATCCCGTCCGGAGTCTGGCTAACATTCGTGGTTTCTTTCCAAGTTCAAGTTTCAGTATTGAGACTTGTGGTGTAGTTGGTCCTCTGATATGCGCGCCTGGGAGCGTGCCAAACCAGGTGACCTGGCTTGAGTCTGGTTTTCAATTGGGGCTTTTGTTTTTGCTTTAGAAAGTTCTTAATTTTGCTTGAACTGCTCTTTTGAGTTGTTGTATGAAACGCTTGGTTTCATTCTAAGCCGCCCTGATTATCTATAAAAAAAGGTTGACCAGAAGGATACAAAAGTAACTGAGATTTAATAAAATTCAACTCAACTTGAAAAAAGGTGGCCTCTCTCGTGTCAATCACTTGCATACATGCATTCCCAAAAATAAATATACTTGCACACATGCAACAAAAACAGCATCACCAGCATCACAACAAGTCATTCCATGCATTGAATTGCTTGAAAGAAACAGCAGCAGGCCAACAGCATGGATTGAAATCATTACACACTGTAGCGAGAGGTTCAACGGACTGAAATCCAGCGTACAATAGCTCCCAGCAATTGCAACAGCTACGTCAAAAGCAAGGGTAGTTGCTTCAAAGAATGGGAAGCGAATATAAGTACAACCAGATCTGTATCATAAGTCATAACTTTCTTCTTGACATTCTTCCTATAACAGACAAGCAGCAGGAACAGAATGCTGTCAAATAAACAATGATCACCCACACACAGGAAACCCTTAAGAGCCACAGCAAGCAGATCCCGAAGCTGCCGGTGCGTCGCCACCTTCTGCCTTGTTAATCTTGATGGTCTTGTCCTACAAAGCAACAACAAATCCATCAGGACGCCAAACAAGGAAGGGAATATGGGACATAACTGAGTGCAGTTATTATCTGCACCTCAGGCTTGGAATCGGTCTCAGCAAGCCTCTGCTTAATGTCACGGGCAATGGAGAAAAAAACTTGCTCCACGTTGAGGTTCGTCTTGGCACTCTGAAAGACAGCACATAATGAAATTAGAAATATTTCTCTCCACTGCAACAATCAAACGATTTGACAAACAACATACAGTTTCAAAGAACTTGATGCCGTATTCATCAGCCAAAGCTTGCCCTTTCGCAGTAGGTACAGCCTGGAGAAACGATTGAAAAAAGGAATCATTTTGAATCTATTATACGAAGTATGACCTAGCCAAATATTATAGAATGCTAGCACTAGAACAATAAACTGGGGAGCGGATTCGTGGACACATACCCTTTTGCTCTCATCCATATCAGCCTTGTTGCCAATCAAAATTTTGTTGACATTGTCAGAGGCATGCTGCTCAATATTCCGGATCCAGTTCCTTATGTCTGTAAGTTGAGTGAATTAAAGGTCAATGAAGGCAAAAACTTTAAAATGAAAGCATTAGGGAGTACACAAGTAAGAAGACAGAACTGTTGAAAGATGACTCATCGGTGACGTCATAAACAAGCAGGATGCCCATGGCTCCACGGTAATACGCTGAAGTAAAATAAAGTAATGAAATTAGTTGGTCAGAACATTATACATTAATGGCATTTCCTTCTGGTAAGGAACAATTCTATCATATAACTTCACAATGAATAGTATAGAAGATTGGAACAAGCATTATTCATACCAGTGGTAATAGTCCGGAAACGTTCCTGACCAGCCGTGTCCCATATTTGTAGCTTAATACGTTTCTGGTCCAGCTCTATTGTTCTGATCTTAAAGTCAATACTACACGAACAAATTATAAGAATTAGTGTAGGACAACATAAGAAATTGTCCTAGCTTCCCTTTGATATAGGATGGCACTAGGAGCAGTGAAACAATCCTCAAAAGAACAAAAATACTAACCCAATCGTGGTAATAAAGCTCGTAGTGAAGGAGCCATCAGAGAACCGCAGAAGGAGGCAACTCTTGCCAACACCTACACACGGAAAAATGAAGAAATAAGGGTCCTTATCGGACAATAGCAACAATATTAAACTTTGGTAGCAAAAATGCCACTGGCTTAAAAACTACTCCCTCCGTTCCAAATTAGATGACTTTCATTTGTGTACATGACTAGATACACATGTGAACAAAATGGAGTCATCTAATTTGGAACGGAGGGAGTACTTATGTACGGAATAAAGAAGTTCTTACGAGTTACCATTGATCGTCCCCTCGGGGAAGCAAGGAACTCTATCTCTATCAACGCTCGGCAATGCATGACCATCAAATCTATGGCGTCTACTAGCTAGTCACATGACAGCATCTAACACCAAAAGAGGCATCTTTGACATGCTCCAAAGAAACTTATGTTTCAAGCTATACATTCTAAACCTCTTTACCATACATCAGGATCAGCAAAAAAAGGCACAGCTAAACGATTTTGTGTCCTGTTCTTGGTGTGGCCAGGTAAAATATACAAACACAACCACAAACGATAAAGTCAAGCCTACCTCTCAACCTCTAATCAATTATTGATGCTTAATCTGCAAAGCACCGAGTGTGAAAGCACCATTCCAGAAGCTGTACCATTTCCAATGCTCCTCCAGTCACACAAGCACCCAATTGCATGTTCATCCACGAACGGAATAAAAAAAAACTGCAACATGCAGCCTTCTTCTCAATTCTCCCGATTTTGCATCAGAAACTAGCGCATGCTAGCCATGGTGAGCACCTCGTTATCCTAAAGCCAGCAACGGCTGCTTGTACACGCACAATAATATCATGCTCCGAAAAGGAAGCAGGCAGAGACTATTTGGAAAAGGCATAAACATTTCCGTCGCCCTGGCGCTCCAAATGGAACACGCGAATTCGGTCGCCGAGGGCAGAAATGTCGAATCGCCGTGAGATCCGCTCGGTCTACGCGCACAAATCCAAGCGTAATCCAACGCGGGCCGGCGGAAGGCGGGAGAGAGGGGGGGGGGGGGGGGGGGGATGGGGTAAAGGGGAGATCTAGCGGGGGGAGGCACGAACCGCTGTCCCCGATGAGGAGGAGCTTGATGAGGTAGTCGTAGTCAGCCCGGGCCCTCGCCGGCGGCGCAGCCATGTCGCGCGCACCCGCCTCCTCCTGCTCCTCCTACCCCTCCTCGATCGGCGCTGGTGCTGCTGATCCCCCGACCTGCGAGCGCAAAACGCGGAAGCGAAACGGGCGTCAGGCGAGAGAAGGAGGGGGGAATAATGGCTCGACGGCGCGCGCGGCCGGAGCGGGGGAGGTGGGGAGGAGGGATCGGCGCGCACCGGCGGAACGAGGGGGCGGGGATCGGGGCGCGGGCGGTGGCGGATCTGGGGGGGAGGGCGAGGGCGAGGGCGAGGAGGACGGCGAAATCGATTTTTTTGACGTGGGGGGTTAAATGGTGGTTTGATTCGTCGGCCTCATCAGTTTTTGTTTTTGCGTTTCGGTGCGGTGCGGTGCGGTGGTGGACGGGATCCGTCGCTTCGCTTGGGTTGGAAGACACTCCGCGCGGCCACCGACCGGTGACCCGATGCGCCGTGCGGGTCGCACCGCGTTTTTTTAATGCGGAGGGAGGAGCTGGAGACTCTGATTCGTGGGGCAGGTGTGGATTTTGTGTGTCCGGGCCCGCGTGTCTGCCAGATCGGATGGGAACTTTGGGTGTGTGCCTGTGGCGATCGAGCGTGTGAATTTGCGACAAATTGTTTGCCAAACTTTTCAAATTTGACTTACGAGGACTTTGAGACGGCGCGTTGTTTGCCAAACTGTTAAAATCAGCCAAATTGTTTGCTAAACTTTTCAAATTTGTCCTTAGGAAGGAAGACGGCGCAAAGCGTCACCGCTGCCGAGTCCGAACGGACAACGGTCTTCATCCGAGATCTAAAAACCACGACGACATCTTTAAGAACAAAGCGGCACCTACGGGTGTCGCCGCCTCCGGCGCCAAGGCATGGAGCTTTCGCTCGGCAATTCGCCTGTGCCACTGATGTCGCCACAAGGATCGTGAGGAGGTCTAACTCCAGATCCAGATCAAAACATCACCCCTCGGGGGCATGCCCGGGTCACCTACAGCTCCGCCACCCGTTGCGCACACAACACAGGGGGAGCCACCACCACCACCACATTGGTGCCCGCCGGAGAGCAACCATGTGGACCGCCATCCAGGGTCGCCGCCCCCGCATCCATGCCGCCAGATACCGAACGACGCGCACATCAGAACACACTCGACCCCGATAGGAAGAGTGATGACTCGCCATCACTCTCAGCCCGGCAAGTCCCCGAGTCTGGGTAGGCACATCCATCGTCGAATACACACACCTGCATCCCCAGCCAATCCCTATGGACTGGGGAGACACAACTCCGAAACTGCCAACGACCGCCGGCAAGCCCGCCCAAACCCACGGCCAGGCGCGTTCACATGACGCCAAGTACAAGGTCACCGGCACCGATCCGCGTCACGACGTGTCGGTACCACGACCACTACCGACAAGCATCGTGCCCGCAAGACGGGCACGGGAACCGCCTACGAGCACCTCCCGGGTCAAGCCCAACCTCGCCTGCCAGAAGCAGAAGCTCTGAACCGCCCCGGGCTCCGAGCAAACCCGCCCAAGCACAAACCCTAAAACCGACCCAATCCCGAAGCGTGTGTGGCTTACAAGGACTTTTTCTTTGCAAAAGGTCTGGAAACTATATCAATGCTCATCTTACTCTCTTCGTACCAAAAATATAAGTAGTTCCTGAAACCATGGCCCAAGGGCGGAAACCTACTCTCCGGGCTTTCAAAAACCACCACACAACAGGAGAATTCTATCAGTTGCGAGTAAAAGCCAGAAGCAGATGCTTGCAACTATCACTCATCCGTTCCGAGTAAAAGTCAGAAGCAGATGCTTGCAACTATCACTCATCCATTCCACTTCAAGCAACGGTCATTCCTGCTCCGGTGCACGGAAGGAGGAGAAAAGGGGATCAATGTATGCAGTGGCAAGCATTACAACCTCCCAACGATGGCCATTCATTTCATTTTCAGTTAAGGGGAGGAGGAAAAGGGAGCAGCAGTGGCTTCCTTTCAACTCCACAACAACGGCCTTTGTGTGGGTGGTCACGCAGCCTCCATGCGCACCATGGCTTGCAAATGTTTACTTGCCCGGATTCTTTTGCTATTGCGTGCTGTTACAGCACGCAAAAGGTTAGCTAGCTCGCCTCCGGAGATGGTCAAATCGATAGCATTCCGGTGAGGTTACCGGGACTGCGGCGGCTAACGGCGTCTGGGTCCCGTGAAGTGTGACGCTACCCCCGCTAACCCCAACTAACGCAAGTGCATCCAAAGAAACAGCTCATGCCCTCAGATGAGACCGGTTCTGGACAACTGGACCAGTTCCATGTCAAACAACCTAGCACATGCAAAGCTTAGTCTCTAAGACTAATATTGTGTAGGAAATGCGTAGCTTTTCTTTTTCAAACAATAATAGAAAGCTTCAGCTTCAAGACCGGTTCTCAGAGAAATCGTAATCGATAAATTCCAATGCTTAAATAATCATGTGAAAATGGACGTCTTCATAGACTTACAAAGCTGCAATACGTATTGGATTCTATGTTTAAAGAAGCATAGAGCACTTCCAATGTCCACCAATACCTATTCTAACTACCGGAGGGATACAAAAATGAGGCACAAATGGAGAAGCAATCACCAAACCTCCATCTAACCAAACCAAATGGAGACAGAGGGCAACGGGAAAATAAAATAAACATCATACTTAAGCAACACCAAAATCAATACAGAATATCCCTCGTTCATGTGCATGGTTTGCGGACTACTACAAGCTAGGTAAACACATGACACAAATGGCATCTCATAATCCGTCACGGGCAAGGATCGAAATTTGAAAGTGCATCGCATAATTAATGGAATCCAACATAACATAACAAAGGCTTTAGCAGCTATGCGGGCAAAAAGTAGACAACCCTGATGTCCTGGGATGCAGCATCTGATCACTTCCACAAAATTTCCTTTCAGTAGAAAAAGCCTAGCACCTTGCCACCAACATTCTTCCTCCTGGCTTCCTCATGATCCATGATGCCAGCAGAGGTTGTCAGGACAATGTAGCCAAACTGCAGTTTAAACACATAAAACTTGGTTATAATGATAACTTAACAAGTCGGAGTTCACAGTTCATGAGCACTACATATGGACAGGCAGTTGGACACGCTGCAGTTTGCGGTGATATGAAATAAACAGCATATGATAGAGCAAGCAGCTGACCTGACGAGATGGAAGCAGCCTAGCAGTCCATCCCTCGATCTCCTTGACACCAACATCAAAGCGGGGACTGATGACTCCACACTTGTTTAGTCTGCCGTTCAACTCCACAACAATCTTACCAGACCTGTGGTCATCAACATACTCAAACTCACCAATGTAACCTGTAGAAAAGAGAGGCAGTGAGTAATCTATGCTCTGGGAGAGTTGCATATATAGAACATGGCTGAAAGAGAACTAACCGTGCTTCTGCATGACCATAAGGAACTTGATGATCACCTTTGAGGAGGGCCTGATCATGACCTGCCTCTTGCCACGTTTCTCAGCATTGTACATGCTTTTGAGAGCATCGTTCAGGACGCTAACCCTCACCATTCTTACCTAACCTGCAGAGATAAGCAGGTAGATTTGTAAGGTCACCGTACATTGCACAGATTTCTTCTGAGAAGTTTAAAACATCATGATCAAATGCAAAGGCTTGAGTAGCAAGATTGGTTTCTGAATAGCTGCAAGACTAGACTTGAATGACAGCACTTCAGAGGTGAAAATGGTGTGGCATACAAAAGTGTAGCACATAGAATAGAAGTAGGTGAAATTCCAGTAAGCATCTAAATCATCATCATACACAGGTTTGGCAACGAAATGGGAAATGGCAAAGGTAAACACCTGAGCTTTGTTTGGACACATCTACTTGGACTTGCTAACACATCTACTTGGCCACAAACTTAAACAGAAGTGCAGACAGTCAAGTAACTGGTTTGTTAAAGTGCACATTAAACAGATAAAATTGACAGTAAACAGCACTGCGCCTAGCAAAGCACACCAAAACAGCTAAACATGCCAAAAAGGCACTTCCCAAAATTCATGGTGACCCAGACCAACCTACTACTACTTCGGATTAAACATTCGGTTTCCATCTATGATTCGTTCCAAAAGAACTCAGCAGAAACTGTATAGACAGAGGTCACAGATCACTACTCAGGGTCTTTGATCCGCAAAGGAACATATTTCATTCTTCAACTTAGGATGGTAAAAACACGCCTAAGAATTCGACTGGTACCCATTCACGGGATGAAACTAAGGGATCTACTCTACACAGTCGCAGCAGCGGACTCGTGATTCTAGAACATCCTAATTCACCATCAGACCCGAGGATGCACTTGATTCGCACCGTCGCATACTACATACGACTCCCCGGATGGGCAGGAAAAGCAAGAACTTGCGATTAAACATCTACCAAGCCAAGGATCTGGTCAGTAACAGCGGGCGCGGCAGCATACGGCGAGCAGATACCTTCAACGCCGGCCGTAACCGGGAGGATCTCTGCACGCAAGGGAGCAAGGGGGGGAGACGCTGGGGAGTTGAGGGCTCGGAGGAGACGTACCTCGTAGGTGAGAGGAGACGGGAGCTCTGTGCTTGGGTGGGGGTGGCGGCGGGGAGGCGAGGGCGAGGGAGGAAGGCGACGGTGCTAGAGAAACAGCCCGGGGTAGGGTTTTGACCTGTTAAAAAAGGAGAGGGGGTGGGTGCGCGCCCGTTGGATCTGGGTTGGACGACGATCGATCGCTTCGAGCGGTGGTGCTTTGCCCTAGAAAGATGCGAGGACAGTTTGCAGTTTGGTCCTTTGGTGGTCGGATATTTGAGGGACGGTTCGTGGTGATGAGAGATGTGAGTAGATGACATGTGGGGCAGGTTAGCTGTCACAATGATAGAGAACCAAAGTTCACCTTAGGTCCCTCTTGTTCATGGACTTGAGGATACTAAGTATCTTTTTATCCGATGTCGAACGGCTAAGAACGTGTTTGCTTGCTCGCATCTAGCCCAATCAGGTTCTGGCAGGATGAAATCGATATGTTTTGTTAGTCGGGCTGCATTCACATCTACGTCGCGCAGGAACCTTAAAGCACCCCTTGGTCTGGCGGCTTAGCCCTCGCAGCACGCACAGAAATCGGCCGTTGGAGAGCCATGCCTGGGCGAGCCACCAGCGTCGGTTCACGTCACGCCTCGGGGAGCGCGAGAAAGGGATGAGACGACTCTAGACTCCCTCCCCCTCTCCTATCATCGCCCACGCCCCCGTTGCTTGCCGGTGTGATCACACCCCTCGTTAGTTACCCCAAGTGCAAGGTAGTGATGTATATAGTAGAAAATTTCCCTCATACGAAAACACGAGGTTATCCAATCGAGGAGGATTCCATACGCTACAAGCAGGTGGTTAGCAGGCTTTGGCGCAAAAATTTACATGATCTAGACCTGCATATATAACACAACTAACTTCACAGCCAACCAGTCAGAGAGGTTTTCAATCTCTGTTTTGCTGTATACGAAAAATTAAACGCAAAGAGAATTGGAATAGTAAAAGTAAAGCACGAAAGGAAATAAAAGTGAGTAAATTGCAGCAGGTGTAAATATATGATAAGAATATGGACCAGGGTATCATGGTATTCGCTATCGATGTCTCTCTCCCAAAATATAATAAAACTTATGATGGATGAACAAATTACAGTAATTACAAATAACATAATTATGAACACACCACGATGTTAATTATGCTACGGGAAAATGCAAGTCAATCATGCAGGCATTACGACAAAAAAAAGTAAACCGTTTATCTGTCAGCATCTACTTACTAATCATCCAACTTAAGATATCTAATCCAGAACATGTCACTAGTATTAAGTTGTGAACCACAACTATATGTTGCAAACCCAAAGCAATGTACGACTGCTTTAACACCATATGCATAATGTAAGCGACACTCACAACACGCAGTCGCAAGCACCACTATTTTCCCCTTAGTAGCAACAACACATTGTATAGTCCCATGGTTCTATCACTCAAGGTGGACATCGAGAGGCATGAATCTACTATCTAGCAGAACGCTCCCTCGTGGATTCACAATCACTACTTGACCAAATCAATAAATTATAACGGAGAACATGCAAGAACAATTTAGAACAACATATAAAATATAACCAAATATATAATTTTCCTAATCTAAACATAAACTCATAACCCATTGGATCCCAACAAATACAACATAATAACACAGTAACTATAGTATAGGTGCCTTGATCATGATAGCCAGCTCACAAAGACTAAACATTGAAGCACAAAATTGAAGAGAGATCATCATCCAACTACTGCCATGAACCTTAGGTCCAAGGTGGAACTATTCACGGCACATCACGGAGGCAAGCATGATTGATGGAGTGGCCTTCGAAGATAAATCCTTCCTTCGGCAGGGTGCCGGAACAGAACTTTGGATAATCACGATCTAAGAATCGCGACGACGACAAAACAAAGATGGTTTCGGGAAAAAGGATTGCGCCCTGAGTGTTTTCGGTTGATAAGTAATAAATAGGTGCAAGATGGTACCGGAGGTGCCCCCACCCGGCATGGTGGCCATGGAGTGCGGTCCCCTTTAGGCCGCGTCAGGGATGCGCCTGGGCAACGGGTGACCCCCCCCCTCCGCTTGCTCTTCGGGCTTCTGGGTCTTATGATATATCCAAATTTCTAGAAATTTCTGGCAATATTAATTTTCACCTTTTTCTGTAATGCACAAACAATAACAAAACAAAAACTGACACTAGGCACTAGGTTAATAGGTTAATCCTTAATACGTTGTAAAATGATATAAAAGTGCATCAAACCATATAGCAAAGTCACACAAACAAGCATGGACTAAGTAAAAAGTTATAGATAAGTTTGAGACGTATTTGCATTTCCAAGCTTAATTCATGCTTATCCTGCACACCTGACACTTCCTCTTGGAGGTCTTTCAACAACGTCAAGTCGTGGCGGGACTTTTCATCCACCATGACATCAATACGCAAAAAATGAGCAAAGGAGGAGTTTTCTTGTGGTTGAAACTATTTGAATTATGTTCATTTCAAGATTTTCGACTGATAAACATGGACAATCTTTCAAACCGCAAAAAAAAACAGAGAGTGTCGATTCGGTGTGCACCCGGGGAGACGGAAAAAATCAAATAAATATGAAAAAAAATCTAAAACAAACTTCAGTTTTTTTGTGATGGAAGATGCTTACATTCGTGATGTTCGTGCAAAATTTAAAAAGATCAGACATCCGAGGAGCTTGCGACAAAAAAATTAAAATCAACAGTTTGGGCCGGAGCCGAAAAGGCCCAACGAGGAGCGTGTAGTCGTCTACTCCTGCCTGCTTCGTTTCGTTTATTATCTAAAAAAAAAAAGTTTCGTTTCGTTTACCCTGCGTGTGCGTTGCCCACCCCGTGTGCTGCGCAACCAACTGCCGGAGATCTCGTCCACCGTCCCGCTCCTCCGCGCCCCCAGCGAACCAATCCGGCCTTCCCAAATGGTAAGCAAACAACCCCCCCCCCCCCCCTCCTCGCCCCGAAGCTCTTCTCCTCCTCCTCCGCGCTCGCCGTGCACCCCCTTCCCTGACTATCCCCGATCCGTCGCTCGCCGCGGTCGGCCCCCGCCAGGGCCGGCGTCGTATGATAGCTTCCACGGCGATCCAGTTTCCGAGGCACAGTTCATCCTCTCTTACGCGCTTCTTGCCTGTCTGAGTCGGGAGGCTGTGTTTTCACACGCAGGCGGAAATCGGGATCTGCTCATGGTGTCCCGAGTCAGTTGTTTGTGCTTTGCCGCTCACGTTCGTTTGATCCTTTGTTTGTGCTCGCGCAGGAGACCTGCCCTTCGGTGAAGAGCATCCTGCTGCTGGACTCCGAGGGGAAGCGCGTCGCCGTCAAGTACTACACGGATGATTGGCCCGTGCTCTCGGCCAAGCTGGCCTTCGAGAAGTCGGTCTTTGTCAAGACCCAGAAAAGTTCTGGAGCAGAGGGTAACTTTGTACTCTGCCTTTCTTCTATTTTAAGAACAGGGAAGGTGGTCTTGTATGTGAACATGTGTGATGATCGGTGTTGGTTCATTGATTGCGGTGGTACATAATGCTGACTCTCTCGAACAACAAATTCACACATTTGATTGATACCTTGCATTGGTTTGTAATTGACATGCCGATGCGCCTGTTAGGCTTCTGAATTATGTGTGCATAACCATATCTCCTATCAATCTTCCTTTGGTGCTAATCACTACCTCATTAATTATGATTATTCGGATGAAAAACATGTTGATGTGTTTATAGATGAACAACAACATAATTATCTATGTCTTTCTTTTCTGTCCTCATCCTTCTCTTTGATAAAGTTTTGCCCTCATCTTTTTTCTCTCTCTAAAATTAACACTTAATGCAACATCCTGCTAAGCCATATATCCTTAAAATATTATGCATCGGACTGAACTTTCGTATATATTAACCCTCCGACTCCGAGCATAATTAGAGGGCAGGCCTGGCGCAGTGGTGAAGTCCTCCCCACTTGTGCCAAGAGGTCTTGGGCTCGAACCAGACTCTCTGCATTTCACTGTAGCACGGGTAAGACTAGGTTCCTATAATCCCTCCCCAGACCCCACCTTGTGTGGGAGCTTCTATGCACTTGGTGTGTCCAATGATTCTCGAACCTGGGTGGGTAGGGTAGCAACCTTGTGAATATATGATTGCACTGCACTTGCACACTAGATGAATTTTAATTGCGGCCAGTATTTGCTTTACCAAAACACTTTACATGTAACCAAGCATGTCAAGCATTTGTTCTGCTACGAAATTTTTGGCGGAAATTTCAGTGTTTAATACGATAAAAAAGGGCAGCCCGGTGCATGTAGCTCCGTCTTGCGCAGGGTCCGGGGAAGGGTCCGACCACGAGATTCGAACCCAAAACCTCAGTGTTTAATACGATGAGCGCCAAAATTTAGCAAGGCTTTGTGATGCAAATCAGGTGACATGCAAATATTTCCACAAGGCCACAAAATAGGTTTGTCTAAGGTCATTCTCATATTATCATATACTTGTAGACAACTAGTATCCTTCATTCGGGCTTGTTGAAGTAATTTAGAATACATTTTGTTAGCTTTGGCTGAACTTATGGTTTGCACTTTCTTCCACCATACTCACCAATTGGAAGATGTTGTCGAGTAGTACTTGAGTAGGTTTTGCTACTTGAACATGAGAAGTGTCTGTCTGAAACTTTCTGTTGATTTGTATGTGATTATTACTTCAAAACTACTCATCTAATTTAAGTTATTAAGTTTCATTTGTTGCTTTCCCCATTTGCAGCTGAGATTGTAATGTTTGATGGTCACATTGTTGTGTATAAGTTCATCCAAGACCTGCATTTTTTTGTTACTGGAGGAGATGAAGAGAATGAACTTATTTTAGCATCAGTTCTTCAGGGATTCGCTGATGCCATTGACATTATTCTTAGGTGCTCAATATAGTCAAATTTTCTACCTATTTATTTGTCACATACTGTTACGTTAACATTCGATTGCATACAAATTTATTTCCCATCTCATTGGTTTCAGAAATAATGTCGACAAAAGAACAGCCCTTGAAAATCTTGATCTAATCCTATTATGCCTTGATGAAATTATTGATGGAGGGTAAGTCCTGATCTTACTACCTTTTGGTACTATTACATTTCTTCATCTTGTCTATAACACTCAACCTTGCTCATCTACTTGCTCATGATGACATCAGTCTTTTGGAATGGTGGCATGAAAAACGGAATTTATTGGTACCTGCACAAAATAAAAGGCAGATGTCGTTAGTTAACAGAGCAAGTTTGTTTATATCTCAAATATGCCCTTGGTCGCAAATGGCCAGATTTGATAAATGAAAAGACGCCTTAGTCTTCTGATATCTGGAATAACTTCTCATTTTGAAATGTTATTTATAATATTAAATGCCACTGTTTACATATATGAGTAGTCTTGCATGATTTCCTTATTCCTTTGCTTAAGTTTTACCTGATTTTCTTGAATGGCTCCCCAGGATTGTCCTAGAAACAGAAGGAAGTGTAATAGCTGAAAAGGTACTGGCTCATGGAGCAGACGGTGCTACATCAATCGCTGAGCAGGTACGCTGCAGACACAATCTTTTCCAACTAATGGAGCTTGTTGCTATGTTGTAGTAGAAACGGTTGCTGTAACTGAACTTGTAAGTTAATGTTTTCCACGTGCAGACTATAGTTCAGGCCCTAACGACAGCAAGAGAGCACTTTGCCAAGTCTCTGCTAATGTGACGTGTTCTGTTGTCGGAGATGGAGATGACATTGGATCAATGTGTTCATTTCATAGCAAAGGGGAAAAGAAGTGGGAACTTCTGAATCTGTGGGTGTAAAATTACACGATTTCGTTGACATTATATGATGGTTCAGTTTTGCAAGTGTTCTAAATTTGTGTAGACAAGAGTGTGAAATGCGATTAATTATCTCGATTTTGCTTAATCAGTTCATTTGCATGGTGTTTTATTGTTGCTCACTGTATCAATACAATGCTCACCGAGGTAATAAGCCACCTTCTAGCTTCAAAGATGTAAATGTTCTGTTGAAATCAACAATACCAGAGTTGAGCTTGCCAAAATTCACCTTACAGCTATGCAAGCTTCTGTACGTGTATCTTGTCTATAGTTCGCTGGTATCTGCCTCCAGCCTGAAGGTAGCCGGTTGTGACCACGCGGATGAAGGTGATGCTCTATCGATGTTAGAGCATCCATAGTGGTACTCCCTCCGTCAGTTATATCTTATTTTATTGGACAGAGGGAGTACTGGGTAAACCTGTCTTTCTAAATGTTCATGGCCTCGTGTTTAGGGCAACTCCAATGCTAAATGTTCATGGCTGCTTGTTTAAGGCAACTCCAAGGTGCGATCCAAACGGATTCAGCTTTGATTCGTTTTTTATCTGTTTGAATCGTCAAACTGACTAGTGTTCGGCACATGTCTGACTTTCTCAGATCGTTGCACCCAACGGTGGAACGTGATGCGTTTGTACAAGGATCAAATTTTAGTCTCACCTCGCCGGTCGAGGGGCGCGCATAAGTTTTTATAAGGGGGCTGGCATAGACTTGATGTCCATATTGATATTATAGTAAAGTCAAAAATGTATTCTCATGTGAGCGGTCAGACCTTGGTGCTACTATATATCTTTTTTGAAAGTGAACGATCAGAAAGTTTTGATTCGTTTATCTCTAAGTAAGACATGTATATCACCATATCCTAACAGTTCACGTTGGAATACATTACTGTCTTTGCTATATTTTTTTATTTTTTAGTATAGAATCGCTTTTCACATTGTTATTATAGCAAAAGTCTGTGGAGAGTTGTATTTGCGTGATGTGTATCCGTACACATTAGTATTGTAGCAAAAGAAAATAAAAAATATAGCAAAGGCAATTTTGATCGAAGGCAGAAAAATACCAGAAAAACACGTCTGAGGAAGACCTCGGCCTCTTCAAGCAGGTGAACGAATTCACCTTCTTGAAGAGACACAATATCGCCCTAGGATGGATTCCTCCATTTACGTCCATTACATGTTTTGCTATAATATCAACATGGACACCAAGTCTATGTTGACCCCCTTTATAAACACCTTTGCGCGCCCCTCGACCGGTGAGGTGGGAGTAAAATGGGTGCCCTGTGGTGAGGGATGCTTGGGAAGCAGACAAGCGGGTCAGGGAGGACATGGAGGGCGTCTGTTGCGTGTTTGTGCGGGTCCAATTCGGCCCAGATTTAGGTTGGAAATGGGTCACGACAGACCAAAAAACGGATACTGGTCCGTTTGATTCGCTCCGATAGGCTACGAGGACCTAAACGAACGTCGGCGAACCAATTGCAGACGTTTGGGTCACGACATTAGAGTTTCCCTTAGACAACACCAGCCATCTCCTGATTTGTCCTTCTAGGCATTCACAACCCTCATATTTTCAATTCTCAAATCCATACACGTCCATTATAACACAAATTTAACAATGCAACAAAGCAAAATAATTAAATAATTAGTCTAACACTTGTCAGAAAATACGATAATTCATTGATAGGTGAAAGGCGATACACCAATGAATCATTCGGCCCTCACTTTGTGCGCGTTAATCTTCTACTTCTTCACCTCAAACCACTTCTTGCCTTTTCGATCCAAGAGGGAAACACTAGCAAACAAGATCCTCAAATCCTTACTGTTTCGAGCCAACTGCAACTTCTATTTTTCAAGCTAAATTGATTCAAACGTCTTTGCCTTTTGAAGCTCTCATTTGAGATATGCCCCATACTTCTTTAAGTGTACCTAGTTAATCCTCCCCCGGTCCTAATTCATCTTTTATTTTGGGCATTCAAGTAGAGCTTGTACTTCTGCTCCTTCTCTTTGGTGGAAAAAATTACCGTCCATGTGGCGAACAGTTTGCTCACCCAGACATCACACATGTTTCTGCCCTTTTCCCACTCGTTTCTCGTCACTTCTTGGTTCCTCTTTGTCACGGTGGCTTGTCCATCCTCCCCTTCACCTTTATGGTCCTCGTCATCCAATCCAATAAATTTTTGGGAGCTTGTGCCATCTATTTTCTTCAACTTTTAGTTATTTTTTTATGTCAGCAACGAGTCGTTGTTATGAGAATGCAACAAAAATCTAGCAATGGAAACGATGACGAGAGAAAGCAAGTCAACTTACATGGCTATTGACTCCAATGCCACTTTGGTTTCGGACAACCACGGAAGAATAATGGCCTCAAAAGTTTTTCATGCTATTTTGAATGATGGACCATCTATGTTGGAGAGAGGCCTCACGGCGGATGGTATGTATAGGGCTAAGTTTCCACATATTCCTTGTGTTATTGTAATGCTTGTGGATTTTTCTTCCTAATATTTCTTTCCATTTTGATTGGTTTTACATATAGGATCCATGTTGTGGCCAACCAAGCTTGACATAACAAAACATCATCATGGTTTGTGAATGTCGGACCTCTTGCCTTGTATACCTTCCTTTTCTTCTTCTAAAAGTGGCCGATGTTTGCCCAACATCATACATAGAAGATTTGGTATCCCCAAGTTATTATGCATATGCTGTTGAGCATCATTGCTCATGTTCATCATGATAGCCTCCTAAGATGATCATGATCACAAATAAACTAATAACATATGCAAGAAATTGATTCAATGGTATATGCTTCCCTAAATTGATCCAGTGGCAAACAGAAGAAATGAACAAATCAATACAAAGTGGGCAAAAAATATCATGTTATGTTCCAATATTTCGTCAAGCAGGACCTGGACAGACTTGACGCTAGCGGTTCCCGGGGCTGGCCGCTCCTATTTGAGAACTTTTATTGACAACTTTCTCAACAATAGCTGAAGATGGATAACCTAATCTTTGATTCCATCTTGGTAGGGATGGCTTGATAGCAGAATAGACTTGATGAGGACTTGATTTACTAAGATCTCCGGATGTGATAGGGTAGAGGCCACCAATGCATCTACCGTGGTGCAGAAGTTCCTTCGTTTCCCGATCTTTGATAAGAAAATAATGAGGATGAGTTTCAACAAAGACATTATTATCGGATGTCAAGCGAGAGATAGATATAAGATTCTTGTTTGCTTGTGGAACATGTAGAACATCTTTTAGGCGAAGACCATGTTTGGAAATAGGGGAACAAATAGTAGTTTGACCGATATGTTTGATATTCATACCTCCACCATGTTCGGCGGTGTTGATCGGATCATGTCCATAATACTTCTCCTGGAGTGCAAGTTTTTCAAGCTCACTTGTATTGTGATATGTAGCACCAGAATTAGTGTACCACACATTGCCATCACCACCAGATTGCTCCCTTAGAGAAGCTGCCACATGGCGTTCATCAGGGACGTAGTTTTCATCAAAGCGATGCCAATCGTCCATGACTTCATGTGCAGGCTTTCTGCACAATCGACAACGTTGGCGAGGAGTGTTGGTGTTGTTTCGAGCGCCACCGCTGCCATCGTTTCCTCTGCCGCGACCGCCGCCTTGTCCTCCACCAGTACGCCCGCCACCGCCACGGCGGATTTGGTGATTGGCGAGCCACGGTTCCCTCCACCGAGACCACGGGAGGAAGCATTGGCAGAAGATTTCTTGCATTTGGTCATGTACAGGAGGTTCAGGCGAGCCTCAAACGATAGGAGATGACTGAAGAGCTCCGTGGGGGCGACCGTCTCGACGTGGGCAGTGAGGGACGAGACCACAAAGTTATACTCCATGTCAAGGCCAGTGACAACATAGTACACCACCTTATGATCTGAGAGCGGTGTACCGGCGAGGGCACTCTCATCTACGAGTACTTTGATTTGGGCGAGGTAGTCAAACATTGTCGATGATCCCTTCTTGAGGTTGACGAGCGTGATGCGGGTATTCACTGATTGAGCTTGCGTTTGGGCAGCGAGCAAGGAGTTAATCATGTGCTACTCATTCCATTCTCTTCGATTGGGTTGTAACTTAAGTTTAACTTCCTGCTACTCATGTGCTACGCTTAAGTTTTAATAACCCCTTTGCTTGCAAGTATTGCTTCGTATCTTCTATCTTGCAGGTGGTTATTATTTTCTAAGTCACAGGTCATTGGAAGCAATTGCATACATTCCCGGATATATATCTTCAAATGCAATTGTATTCGCTAAGATATTTGTTTTGCTCTCCACCGAAGAAATACCTTCAAGCATGAACTTCGATTATATAAATCTTCGATGCTTGCATTCAGGGGGAGCCAAAAACTTCATATCTTAGAGTTTGTCCCATCACTTCACAAAAACTTCAATATCCTTTATCGATGCCTGTTTTGTCAACAATAGTCCAAAAAGGGGGAGATTGTAAGAGCAAAGTTTTGCCCCCGTGTGTTTTGGATATTGTTGGACAAGACAGTAGAGGAACTAACAATGTTTTCTAGTGTAAACAGTTGTATAGGTTCCTGAAGGACAAGCTAGGTGATAAAGCTTCAGGGAAGGTCTTCAAGTTATCGAAGCATTACCCCCGTCTGGCGAAGCTTAATCACGGAGGATGACCCCCAAAAATGAAGGTGTCCTGAAGCTCAACTCATTGAAGGAAATGAAGAAGATGGCGCAATACTTAGATGTTTTTGTGCAGTTCTTTTTCGGTTCTTTGAGTCATAGGACAAACCGTACTATCAAGAGGGGTCTTTAGTTTGTGGACACCGAAGTTATTGAGAAAGTGCTTAGATCAAATCCACACCAAGTGAGAAGCCTGAGCGAAGAAATCTCATGTGCACTGAGTTAAGTTTCAGTAGCAAAGACTTCGTTCTTTGGCTTCTGAAGCAGAACTAAGTCCGTGAGTCAGCTTTACTTGTTCCGCAAGTAAAGTTGCGCAGTGATAACAAATCCGACCGTTGTGGACATGTGTCAAGCTGTCACCTCGGGTTAGTTTGGTAATTCCTCACCTCGGGATCGCCAACTATAAATACGCCGCCCCCTCCTCCATTTGCGGGTGGCTGCTCTGAGAATATTCCTGAAAGAGACTGAAGAGAGCACCCCAAAAACGCCACCGAAGCAAAACCCAAAATCCAGAATACTGAAGCCTAAGTCCCATCGATCTGACTAGATTCGAGATGACTTAGGTGAAAGCTTACTAGCCTTTTTTATCTTGGAGAACTGTAATTCTCCTAGACGGTTAGAGTGTTGTTCTTCAGAGAGCGAAGAGTAATTGTCGCCTCGAAGTCCAGTTTGTCAAAGGTTTCGGTGATTTCCTCAATAATCAACCACGAGTGAAGAACTGACCAAGCTCAAGGAGTTTGGTGCAGTGGAGCAACGGACGGAGAGAGATTTGCTCCAGGTGTTCAATCACCAGTCCCTCCAACCAGACGTAGCGCTTTGCAGAGCGTGAACTGGTCGAACAAACATCGCCGAGTCCCAGTTCCTTTTACTTCAAGCATTTACCTTCAGTATTGCATTTGCTTCGCCGTTATGCTTCAATGTGTTTTGATTCACTGCATTTAGTTTCGCTTCCAGTTTTACTTCGCTGTTCCGCCCTACTTATGCTTCACTTCAATAGTTTTAGTAGAAAATTTTGAAGTGATCATTCACCCCCTCCCCCTCTGATCACATACTTGGACTTTCAATTGGTATTAGAGCTAGTCACTCCTTACACTCTGTGTGTTTTGGATTAACCTCCCGAAGTGTCTTCAAGTATGTCTTTCGTAGCTATTCGCTCCGGCGAACCTATTGCTGTTTTCAATGGGAAGGAATACCCGTACTGGAAGGACAAAATGAAGAGAAATATCATGGCTATCAACTCGACTGCCTGGCAAGTTGTCTTGTATGGAGTCACTGTTGCCGATGAGAAGGCCATCACTCCTGAAGAAGCAAAACTGATTGATCTTGATTCTGAAGTTTGGGTTTTCATCACCAATCATTTGACACCAGAAAAGTATCATGAAGTGAAGAATATTCCTTCTGCCAAAGGTGTCTGGGACTATCTTGAAAAGATTGGTGAAGGTGTTTCTACCCAGAAGGATGCCAGAATTGACACACTCCGAAGAAAATTCTATCGCTTCAAGAGAAACGAGGGATAAAAAGTCAGCTCCATTTACAGCAGACTCACTGCTCTTGCTAATGAGTTGATTTCCCTCGGTGCTGATGACATTACTCCTCACTCCGTTGTAAGAACTTTGCTTCGCTCATTGGATGATTCTTTTGATCACATTGTGCTGATGATCAAAGAAAGGACTGATTTCAGACGTCTTGTTGCTGTTGATATTCTTGAGAGACTCAATACTTTTGAAATGGAAGAAGATGAGAAACGTGATATTAATGGCTCTCGAAGAAGATCTCATGCTTTGAAAGCAAAAGCTTCGCGTCATTCTTCACCCGAAGTCAGTTCTGCTTCAGGTGTCGAACCAGATGATCCTGCAAGCATTGGAAAAGATTTAGAATTGATCATGAGACGCTTCAACCGCTTCCAAAGAAAAGGTTTTTCTTCACCGAAAAAGAGTTATTCTTCAAGAAGCTCAAATCACTCATCTCACCGCTCATCCTCAAGAAGCTCTCCATCGAAGGACAACTGCTGCTACAAGTGTAAGAAGCCAGGTCACTACATTGCTGATTGCCCTCTGTGGGAAGCTGAGAACAAATCAAAGCATTCGCTCAGAGACTCCTCAACCAAGTCCCACAGATCTTCCAGAAGCTATGAGTCCAAGAGACATGACTCCAGTTCGAGAAGAGATAAGAAGAAAGATTCTGATGATGACAAGAGGAAGAAGTATCATAAGAAGCGTGAGGGTTCTTCATCGAAGACTCACTCGTTTCGACGAAGCAGTTCTCACCGTGCCAAGGCCTATCTGGGAAAGGAGATGAACTCTGAAGACGAAGCCTCTGGGTCCTAAGCTGAATCAGGCTCAAGGTCTGGGTCTGGGTCCGAATCAGATGGTGTTGCTGGTTTGTCATTCGCTTCAGCAGATGCTTCGACTAAAGCTTCGAGCTCATTCTTCACCAATAACAGTAGTGAAGATGAAACTCCTGCATATTGCTTCATGGCCAAGGCGAAGGTATCTTCATCCAAATCTAACTATGATACTTCTGATTGTTCCTCATATGATAGTGATTCGAAGATAAGCTATGCTAAACTTGCTAAAATTGCTTCAATCCAACAAGATGGACTTGATTCGCTAAGCAAAACCATTAAGAAATCAGAAACTCTGTTGATCGATGAGATAGAGAAAGGTCAAACTTTGACTAATGAGCATGTAGCTCTGAAGGAAAAGTTTGAAGAATTATCCTCTCGGCATGATCTTCTTTCAGTTGATTATGAGAAGCTCACCTATGAATTTCTTCAGAGGAAAATGGCTCTTGAAAGACTGAAAGAGGCTCACGAAGAGTTGGAAAATGTCAATCTCTCTCTCATGGCTCAACAAGGTTCTGAAGAAAATCATAAAACTGATTCACCTTGCTTAACTTGTCTGGAACGAAGCAAAACTGATTCCAAAGGCAAAGCTCCTATTATTATTATTGATGATAATAATGCCTCGGACGAGGAAAATCCTGCTGTTACCGAGGAACTCCTCAGGTTGAAAAACTTATTTGAAACAGGCATGTTCAAAAGTGTGCAAGGTCACCAGTATCTTTGTGATATCCTGAGGAAGGCTCTCCTTCACAGGAATCCCAGGAATGAAGGTGTTGGTTTCGAGAGAAAGATAAACCCTGATGGCACCTATTGGGAACCTGAGCAATATCCTAAAACTGTTTGGGTCCTAGCGAAGGAGAAACCCATTGATATAGCTAACCTTTCAGGTTTTGACTGCAAAATGAACAAAGCTATTGTGGATGAATCACTTGATTCAGACTACAAGCTCATCAAAGACGAATTGGGAAAGGTCACAACTGAGTATGTTGGTACTCCTCCTAAGAATGGCTTCTATAAGAGGCAGATATGGGTGCAGAAAGCACTTGTGGAAAAACTTCCTGCTAACCATACTATGCAGGGAAAGCCTTCGGTACCACCGAATCATTTCTATTCTCTAGAAACGAGAAATGATTCACTGGTGCCCGAATCAAATGTTCCGCAGAAGCAATACTATCGCACTGGTCGTTATACTTATCGTCCTCATGATAACAATACTAAGATTGCATATGCTCATTTTTATCCTAACCATTCGCAGAGGACTTACATTTATGGTGTGCTTGATGGTACACCGAAGCAATACACTCCTGTTCGCTTTAATATTGCTTCAACCAGTGCTTCAACCTCTTCTCAGTCACCTGCTCGTTTGTGGGTGGTTAAGAAGAACTAATTCTTTTGCAGGGCTATGTCTCCGGTGGATCCGAATGGGTCATGGATAGTGGTTGCACAAATCATATGACCGGAGACAAGGAGTTATTCACCGAAGAAAAACTATCTCACTCTTCTCAGAAGTACATTACCTTCGGTGATAACAACAAGGGTAAAGTTTTAGGTTTGGGTAAGGTTGCCATATCGAAAGATAAGCACATTGACAAGGTTATGCTAGTCCAATCCCTTGGATATAATCTTATGTCTATTTCTAAGTTATGCGATATGGGTATGCTTGTTCTATTTTCTGCTTCGCGTTGTGTTGTCTTTTCATAGGATGACTATACGTTTGTCTTCGAGGGTTAACGAAAAGGAGATTTATACATTGTTGATTTTTCTTCGGGCCCTGCTGTATCCACTTGCTTAATGGCAAAAGCCTCATCTGGTTGGTTATGGCATCGAAGGCTTGGTCATGCAGGGATGAGAAATCTTCATAATTTAGTGAAGAAGAAGCATGTTATTGGCCTTAGCGAAGTAAAATTCGATAAGGATCGTCTCTGCAGTGCTTGTAAAGCTGGTAAAATTACGAAGAAACATCATTCAGCAAAGACTATCATGACTACTACTCGTCCTCTTGAATTTCTTCATATGGATCTTTTTGGTCCTCAAAATTATGCTAGCCTGGGAGGAAACAAATATGGTCTTGTTATTGTTGATGATTTCTCTCGTTATACTTGGGTTTTCTTTTTGGATGACAAGAGCAAAGTTGTTGAAATCTTCAAGTCATTCGCCAAGAGAGCTCAAACCGAATATGAATTATCTCTGAAGCATATCCGAAGTGATAATGGAACTGAATTCAAAAATACTCATATTGAAGATTTTCTTGATGATCATGGTTTTACTCATGAGTTCTCTGCTGCTTATACACCTCAACAGAATGGTGTTGTTGAAAGGAAGAATAGAACTCTTATTGAAATGGCCAGAACCATGCTTGCTGAATACAAGACACCTATCAGGTTCTGGGTCGAAGAAATTAACACAGCTTGTCATATCATCAACAAGGTTTACCTTCACAAATTTCTGAAGAAAACTTCACATGAGCTTATCACTGGTAACAAACCAAATGTTTCGTATCTTAGGGTATTTGGTGCTCCTTTCTTTATTAGAGATATGAATCATAGCTCCAAATTTGCCCCTAAGGCACATGAAGGTTTTCTTTTAGGTTATGGCTCAAACTCTCACACTTACAGAGTGTATAACTCTCACTTTGGGAAAGTTATGGAAACTGTAAATGTGAGATTTGATGAAACTAATGGCTCTCAAAAAGAGCATTTGCCTCATGATCTAGATGAACCTCCACTTGATGAAGTGATCAGGTCCATGGCTATTGGAGATATTCGCCCTGTTGAAGCCAATACTCATCAAGCTCATAGGGATGATGATGGAAAAATGTTCCCACACATAGCCCGGGGCGCTGGAGATCAACATCCTGAAGCTAATGATGAACAGGACGAAGAAGAACAAGGGAACGAAGGAAATGCTAATCCCGAAGGAAATGCTGAAGCTGAAGGTGAAGCAGATCCTGAAGGTGAAGCAGATCCTGAAGCTGATGCAGATCCTGAAGCAGAAGCTAGGCCTGAAGCAAATGATTCAACTTTATCACGAGTTCGAAGAAGAGTTGATGTTGATTCGATCCTTGAAGAAATTCATCAACCAGGTCGTCCCACAACTTGTTCTCGTACTCGTTTGGCTAACTTCTGTGGAAACTTTTCATTTGTCTCCATGCTAGAACCTTCAAAGTTCGATGAAGCCATGAAGGATCCAGATTGGTTAACTGCTATGCTCGAAGAACTTAACCAGTTCGAGCGAAACAAAGTCTGGTCCTTAGTTGATAGACCTGATCCCACTAAGCACAACAACATTGGTACAAAGTGGATTTTTCGCAACAAGCAAGATGAAGATGGTATAGTGGTAAGAAACAAAGCACGACTGGTGGCACAAGGCTACACCCAAATCGAAGGTATCGATTTCGGCGAAACTTATGCTCCAGTTGCTCGTCTCGAATCCATTCGTGTTATGCTTGCTTTTGCAAATTTCAATGGTATTCTACTTTATCAAATGGATGTGAAAAGTGCTTTTCTTAACGGAGAAATCGAGGAAGAAGTGTATGTCATGCAGCCTCCAGGTTTTGAAGACCCAAAGAAACCCGACATGGTGTGCAGGTTGCACAAGGCCCTCTATGGGTTGAAGCAAGCACCTCGTGCTTGGTACGACACATTGAAGGACTTCCTTCTGAAGAAAGGCTTCAAACCAGGAACAACTGACCCAACACTTTTCACTCGTTCTTATAATGGTGATTTGTTTGTATGTCAAATATATGTAGATGATATTATTTTTGGCTGCACTAACACTGAAATCAGCGAAGAATTTGCCAAAATGATGTCGAAGAAATATGAGATGTCTATGATGGGTGAATTGAAGTTTTTTCCTTGGACTTCAAATCCGTCAACAGAAGAATGGCACCTTTATTTCTCAAGAAAAATATCTCAAGGATTGCCTGAAGAAGTTTGGTCTTACTGATTGCAAAACTATCAAGACTCCAATGCCTACCAATGGCTTCTTAGATGCAGATGAGAAGGGCAAGGCCTTCGATCAGAAGAAATACCGGTCTATGATTGGATCTCTTTTATATCTTTGTGCATCTAGACCTGACATTATGCTTTCAGTATGTATTTGTGCTCGTTTTCAGGCCAATCCCAAGGAATCACATCATACTGATGTAAAGAGAATTATTTGGTATCTTGCTCACACACCAACCTTGGGATTGTGGTATCCTACGGGAGCTCAGTTCGATCTCATTGGTTATTCTGATTCAGACTGGGATGGTAATTGATGGCGCGAGGGTTGACGGGTGTAGTCTTCTCGCCCTTCGTTGGTGAGCCCCAAGTGGAAGGCGTGATGCAGCACAGCAGAAAATTTCCCTCGGTAAAGATACCAAGGTTTGTCTCCAGTAGGACTCCAGAGATGATAAGTAGGTGTCAGCGGCGCAACTGACGCGGATCTGCACACAGACACAAATAACTTTGTTCCCAACGAAGTTCAGAGAGGCTGTCAATCTCTCCGGTCTTGTTGTTTACAAAGGATAAAACGCAAGGGATAATAATAGCAACTTGAAAGTAAATGCAGAAAAGTAAATATAGCGTGGAAACAATGATACGGATATGGACCGGGATACGTGATGTTCTCTAGTGATGCCTCTCTCCCAAAAGACGATAAAATTGCTATGCGAGGTAAACAAATTACAGAAAGGCAATTGACAGGATTATGAACGCACCGCAATGCTAACTATGCTACAAAAGAAAGGAAGAGGTTCAAAAGCACAGGCAGTACGCCAAGGTAAGTAGACCGAAATCCATCTGCATCTACTACTAATCATCCACCTTGAGATATCTATCCAGAACATCTCGCTGGTATTAAGTTGCGGGCCCCACCCAAAGTGTAAACCCAAAGCAACAGACAACTGCATTAAAAAGAACTCTGCGTAAAGTAAACAATCCTTGTAACCGCGGTTACAAGCACCGTTGTTTTCCCCCTTGTGGCAACATCACATCCCCTAGACTCATGTTTCTGTCACTCAAGCATGTCATCGGGGGGGGGGGGGGCATGAACCCACAATCTAGCATAACGCTCCCTCTTGGAGTCACTACCTACTACTTGGCCAAAGCAATAAACAACAACGGAGAACATGCAAGAATTACTTAGGAACAAAAATATAAGAGATAAAAACCAAATATATTACTCTATCACAATCTGAACATAATCTCATAATCCATCAGATCCTATCAAACTCAACATAGCAATAGCAGAAATATTACAAAGGTGCCTCGATCATGTTGGGCAGCTCACGAGGTCTGAACAATGAAGATCAAAGAGGGGAGGAGAACATCACATAGCTACTGATCACAGACCCATGGTCCAAGGAAAACTACTCACGAGACATCCGGGGAGCATCCATGGTGGAGAGGAGACTCCCGGAGGTCAATCCTCCCTCCGGCAGGGTGCCGGGAAGAGGTCTTCTGGTGCTCCCGATCTTCGAAAGCGCGGCGGCGGCGGAACAGAGGCGAGTTCGCGGAATAGGGTTCTCTCTCTGGGGGTTTCCCGTGACGGGGGATAAATAGGCGAAAGGGGGCAGCCAGAGGTGGGCCAGGGGCCCCAGGCGCCCCCCTGGCGCGGCCAGGGGTGGGGCCGCGCCGGGTGGCCGCCTGGGCCCCCTGGCTCCCCTCTGGCCCCTCCCGGGCTCTTCTCGAAGCTTCCGTCACGTTGATTTTTTATCTGAATTTTCCTGAATTTTTCTGGCATTTTTTATATGGGGGAAAACTGAAATAGAAAAACAGCAGAAAACAGGAACTGGTACTAGGGTGCACTGAGTTAATAGGTTAGTCCAAATATGATCAAAAGTGTATGAAAGTTTATCTAGATCATAGCAATATCACACAAAACATGCATGGAGCAAGCAGAAATTATAGATACGTTTTGGACGTATCAGTGATCGTGTGGATAGGAAATCAACTTCAACGACTTGTCATTTCCTTGGAAGATCACTTCTGTGTTGGGCTTCAAAGAAGAAAAACTGTGTCTCAATATCTACTGCTGAAGCTGAATACATTGCTGCTGGATCATGCTGTACTCAGATTCTTTGGCTGAAGAAAACACTGAAGGATTATGGTATTCATGTGAAGAAAATTCCCCTTCTATGTGATAATGAGAGTTCAATCAAAATTGCTCACAATCCTGTGCAGCACTCTCGAACGAAGAATATTGACATTCGCCATCATTTTCTTCGTGATCATGTTCAGCGAGAAGATATTGTTATAAGTCATGCCAGAATTGAAGATCAATTGGCTGACATATTCACGAAACCATTGGATGAGAAAAGGTTCTGTGCATTAAGGTGCGAGCTCAATATATTGGACTCACGCAATGTTCTGTAAGACCGAACCTTTACTCCTGTATATATTCATTTACTTGGTTGCCTACCTTTTTAGTTTCGTCGTTTGATTTTGCTTCGTTTATTTTAATCTATTTCGCTTGGATCTAGTCCTCTATGCTTATCACCTTTTGCTTCGTTTGGTTTTTCTTCGAGGTGATAAGTTTCGGACCCTACCCCTTCTATTCTTCTTCGTTCTTATTCTGTCTGTCCAAAATGGGTGAGCACAATTGAAACGGAAAGTATTTTGCTTCGAACATCCTTGAGTTCCGAATCAAATGCTTCCAATTATTATCGAAGTTTTACTCAAGTCGAGGACATATTCTTCGGTCGTTGAGATCCCGTCAAATCCGGGTCGTTGAGATTTTCTCGCGATTCTCCATGAAATCTTCGCCGTAGAATCCAGAGAGACGGTCGCTGGGAGCCGTCCGATCAGATCTGACAACTCCTGTTAGACCTGCCTATATAAGGCATCCCCCCAGTGAATCCACCCTTCCACTTCATTCTCATCTCTCCGGAACCCATCTCTCCCGAGCGCACCGCCGAGCTCTTCGTCCCCGTCGCCGTTCTCGCCGCTTCACTGCCGGAAGAGCGCCGCCGTGGACTTCGCGCCGCCGTCGAGCTTCTCCTACGCTCGTCGTCGCCGTAGCTGCTCATCGTCACCGAGTTAGGGTACGCCGAGCCTCGATCCAATCTCTGACTCCATCTGTTCATCCGTTTCTCGATTGGATCCGAGTTCATAGTTTGTTTTTGGGATGTTTTCTTAGGTTTCTTTGATCCGTTGGATCGTTGCTCTGTTGGGAAACTTGTTTCTGCTAGCAAAAGCTTCCCATCCCGATTCAGGTTAGAAACTAGGGTTAGATGTTGTCTGTTCTGTGTTAGGGTTTGTCACTCTTTTGAGGTTGGTAAGTCTAGCTCAGAACAGATTGGATATCTCTCCCATATTCATCACTGAATCTTTTGTCAAAACCTTGTGTTTTTGGATCGAAACTTTTGCTGGTGCTCATTCCATACTTGCCTTTTTCCCTCGTTACCTTTATGCTTTTCACAGGATGTCTGCGGAGTTAGGCTTCCGGAATGAGTCCCCCAATCTTGACCACATCAACGAAGCAGAACGGTCTGCTCCGAAGAAGAAAGGTGGCAAAACGAAGGAAACCAACAATGCCAGAGGCATCCCCGAATCCATTCGCATTGAGCTTGGATATGACACGCCTCCTGGAGAAACCAAAGATCAGCGCAAGATTCGCTTGCAAAACATTCGCCGGTACTGGTCTGTCTGTTGGTACAAGCACAAAAGCATTCCTAACTAGAAGTGGGCTATGCAATTTGCTTTCAGTCCACCCTATCAATATACTTCGGCCATGTGCAGTCAGTACACCGAAGAAAATCGTCATTTATACTACCCAGTTCCACCGAAACTCCCTCACCCCAATACCCTTAAGACCCCAGATGACTACCCTGATGAGCAAAAGCGATTAAGAATTGTTGCTGAGAAGAAGAGGCTCAAGGAAGCCAAGAAAGCTGCCAAGTTGGATGAAGCTGAAGCCCATGATGTTGGTCCTAGCTCGAAGACGAAGAAGAAGAAGCTGAAGAAGAAATCTGCTTCTCGTCCTCATGCTACCACAGAGGATGAAGAGCAAGCTAGACAAGAACAAGCTGCTCTGGAGGATTCGATGTTGGAAGAATCAAATGCTGCTGATAACGAATCTGAATCTGAAGCAGATGATGAATCAGATCCTGCTCCCCCAAGAAGCAAAGGCTTCAGATTTCATTGAAGAAGAATCCAGGAGAAAAACTTGCTGCTAAGGGAATAAAGATTCAAGACCCCAAGGATCAGCCCTCTGCTCGCCCCACCATTGATCTATCAAACTTGGTGGTTGCGAAGCCCTTGGCCTCCAAGCCACCGGCTGATGCTCTCAACACTGAGAGGCGATCAAAGCAAAGGCATGACCCTGCCAAGCAAAAATCTGCAAAGGCTTCTGCACCAACGAAGCCCAAGCAGTCTGCCCCACCAAACCCTTCAGCGAAGCGAAAGCTCACTGAAGAAGAATTGAGACAGAAATACCTCGAAGAGGCACTTGAGCGCAGCATTCTTGCCAGAAGTTCTGCAGAAAAGAAGAAAGCAGATGAGGTTGCCGCGAGAAATCAAAAGGAGTTGGACTCCGCCAGATTGGCCGCAGGAAAGGCTGAGACGAAGCGCAAGCTCGCCGAAGCCGAAAATAATGAAGAGAAAGCTGTCGCTGAAGCTAAACAGTTGGCTGAGCATGAAGCTAAACGCAAGGCCACTTTAGAAGGCCTCAGGACAAAGAAAGCTGAGAAAGCGGCTAGGGCTAGTCAGAAAAAGCCCGTTGTTGACATGGCTCCCTCCACTGAAGCTATTCCACCGAAGCAGAAAGGCATATCTTTCCCTGAAGCTCAAGCTGAGGCTGATCGCCATAGTGAACATCAGTTCCCTGATCCTCGTGAAGGCGAACTATGGGATCAGTTGGGCATCACTGAAGCCCTTTGGGAGAAATGTGCTGCTGAAGAGCCTGAAGCTGTTGATCTTGGAGAAGTTTACATCTCAAGCTCCATCGAAGAAATGATCTCCACAATGATCAGTCAGCTGAAGGATTTGCATTCAAGAGATAGGGATGAAGTCAAAAAGATTCACAACTATCAGAAGCGCGCTGAATCTGAACCGGATGAAGAATTCAAACAGCACGCTTTGAAATTGCTTCAGCAAGTGGCGGACGTCAACACCACCACCAAGAATAACATCAAAATCTTCAGAGGCAAAGTTAAGGCCGTTGTTGATGAAATGGTGAAGACCCATAATGCATCCATTATGGAAAGAGATTCGCGGAAGCGCAAGGCTTCGCCCGAAGCTGAACCAGTTGTTGCGCAACCATCGACTGCAAAGCCTACTGCTTCAAAGGCTTCGGGTCCTTCACCCAAGAAGAAAACCGCAAAGAAGCGGAAGGTTACTTTGGCTTCAGCTGCTGACATGGACACTAGTGATGAGCAGCCGAAGGACACTCCCGAAGCCGTTCCAACTCCTACTCCGAAGCCAAAGTCATCCCAGCCCATACCAAAGCCTTCAGCTCCACCCACAAAAGCCCCCACACCTCCTCTTACCAGAACCACCCCCAAACTAACTCCACCACAAAGAGCTCCTACCCCAACTCCAACACCTGCACGAACTTCCACACCCATTCCACCCCGTGCACCCACACCCATCCGTGCTCCAGCACCCGAACCGCCAAGGATTCCCACTCCACCAGCTGCTCCCGCACCACCTCCATCACCTCCCCATGAAGAAAACGCTCCCTCTCCATCCCACTCCAGAACCCGTGGCACCCGAGACTATTCCTCTGCTAGGACCGCTCAAGAGTCTGAATCAAATGTGCCTCGCCCCGAAGCACATGATGATGAAGAAGAACAAGTACAGATACTGAATCTTTCGTAAGAGCAAGCGCTCATAGTTGCTCAAACTGCTGGCCCTTCAAGAGCCAATCAATCAGCTCCTCTGCAAAGGTTTCACGCACATTCGCGCCCCTGCCAAGATACCCAGCTTGACTCAAATTACCCTCGTGAAACATTTCCTATCTTCAAGGGCGCTGGTTATTCTTCAAGGCATGGTCCGGATTTCAACTTAGAACAGTATCAGAAGCGCCACCATTTCTTTGGTGTCAGTCCGTATGCTTCAGATCGCACTGCAGATGATCTTCACTTTTGGACTGCAGAGCAAAAAATCCTATACATCAAAGTATTCTGTCAGCAAGGAGTTCTGTTTAGGCATAAATTTCTGGATATGCGAAGTCTTTCCACTGCCACTTGCTTTCAGAACATCGCCGAAACCATTGAGAATCAGAATCGGACTCGGCTGTTTTCTTTAAGCACTCCCTTCAATTCTGAACTCATCAAGCAGTTCTACGCAACTCTCTATGTTTCTGGTGATGCAAATGAACCAAGCTCATGGACGCTGGAATGGATGATCCAAGATAAAGTCTTCAGAATGTTGTAAGGCTCGATATGCGGTACTGTTCCAGATCTAGATGTTTCCATACAGATCCGGGGACGAAGCACATATCGGTCCCACCGCGACATATGACAATGCCATATGCCCCGGATTTCCAACATGATATCACAACATTACAGATACAAGGATACAACATCTCATACAATCGGCATACAACTGCCTCAAATACAATACAACAACGGAAGGTATATGTCTGAGTATAGACTACAATCAAATGCCTACTGGCAAAGAGAAAACATCGATCCCCATAACCACACGGGTCCAGGCCCACCGCCGGGATCCGCCTAACTAGTCGTCGTCGAGTCTCCACGTGAAATGTCGATCACCATACCTGTTGTCGATCAAGAACCCTGAAAAGAGTTTGGGGGTAGTATCATGAGTACAGAGGTACTCAACATCCAACTGTAGTGGTCATCTGACCCAGCAAGGACTTCATCACTCGTCATTCTAGGAAAACTAGTAGTTTACGGTAAGGAAGGGGTAAGTGGTGAGGTTGCTGCCGCACTAGCATTTATGAAGTGGCTAACGATCTAGAGAGTAAGATAAGAAGCCAAGCATTCGATGAGGAATCACCTCCAACAAGTCTTGCTATCAGCTACTTACGCAAACATAACACCTATCCTATCCTTGTCCTCCTCTTCGCATCCCGACGAAGAAGAAGCAGTCAAGGCACACACACACGTTGATCAAGTTATATTAAGATTATCTCAGTTGTTGTTGTCTATGAACAAGGAGTAGGTCTCAAGTCGTCCATAACCGTGGACACGGCTTCTCGAAAATATTTAACCCTGCAGGGGTGTACCAACTGCCCATTACAAGGCTCCGCACGCACGTGTTGGGAAACGTAGTAGAAAACAAAAAATTTCGGCCTACGAAGCAAGAACCCAAGATCATCCAAGAAGATTGCATACAAGGTTTTAGGTCATGGCTCACCAACCAATGTAGCGGAAGTAGAGTTGGTGAAGACCGTTGGTGCAGATCCCCGCAGCTAGGAATTTCAATGACCTCCCAACCGCGAGGATATCGATCCCGCGTACCGTTCCATGATCCGTTGGGCGATCTGTCCCGCGAACCGTCCCGGGATCTGTCCCGATCAAGTCCCACGAACAAGTCCCTCGAACATGATCTCCGAGGAAGAACAAGGACCTCGAAGAAGGATCAAAGGTATGATCCCTCTACCGGTATCCACACATCCCGATGTAGCAATCCAGCAGCGCTCCGCCGTCCAGAGAAGAACGCCACCGAGAGAAGCTAGAGGGAGAAGAGCCTAGCGGCGTCCGGACTAGAACGATCTAGCCCGAAGAGAATTAGAGGCGCGTGGGATTTAGCTGGGGCAGCCTTGGGGCTTTTCTGGTGTCTCTTTGGGGCTACCCCTGCCCCCGAATATATAGGTGGAAGCCTGGGGTCGCAACTTGGGCGAGGGTTCTCCCCAAAGTCGGTTTTGGCCACCAGGAGGAGTCCAACACGGATTCCCCGCCGAAACGCCGCGGACCCCGGCGTCCTGGTCCAAAACGCCAGGGACCCTGGCGTCTGGGCCTTGGACTCAAGGAAAGTCCTTTTCCTTCCGAGTTACGACCTTGTGGACCTTCCTACTTGGTCTAACGTCGGTTTCCGCGGTTTGGAGAGTTCCTTAACCCTCCGGATACTTCCATAAGCTCCTGGGAACCTTCCGAAACCTCCTGGAACATTTCCGGAAGTTCCGGAACAATTTTCCCGATGTTCCGTAACATTTCCACAACTATTACCGAATGTTGCAAAACCTTCCGAGACTATCACGGATGTCTTGTTACCACTTCAAGACTCTTCTTGAATGTTCTGGAATCATTCGAGACCGTTCTTGAATATTCTAAAACCATTCGGCACCACCTAGAACACTTCTAGTGCTACCCGGAAACACTTCCGGTTCCACCCGAAACAATTCCGGTACCCTTTCTCTTTTCATCTCCTAGTTCTCTAACAGATTACTACTCGTTAAATGTGTGACCCAATAGGTTCGGTATAATGCTGACGTGACTCAGAACATCTTCCGGACATAGGTCAACAGCCTTTTGTCAATAGCCAATAATCAACAGCGGAGCCATGGACACCCATGTTGACTCCCGCACATACACGAATAAACTTCGAGTGAACCTTTATGTTTAGTCATGTACCATTCCCTTTGCTTCGTGATATATGACAAAGTTAGAGGAGAGATGTTTGGCACCCATGTGTAACAACTTCTTGAACACAAGCCACTTGTTATCCTCTTTGCTCGTTTGTCTCTATTTCTCGTTATTGTATTCCGGTATCCCCGTGATTAAATCACAATGCGTCTGGCCAGACTAGAATGGATACCGTCATACCAAGTGGGCCCAAAGTCAATATCTCTTCATCGTGAAGGAGCAAATCCCATTCTTGAACTATCACAGTCACTAGCCACACCATCTGACATACCCAGAACTTATTTTACTACTTCCCATTTACGGGAGGATTCATCTAAGAACCAAAGCATGTCTTCCTGTGTGAAGCAACTCGATACTCTCATGGTCTAAGGAATTACGTATATGATAACATTTCATGATATGACTTATAACGTAGTTACGATGTGATCTCTAAGTATATCATTCAATACTGGGGTCGGTTCAACATCATTGTTCTGCTAACAATATGTTCTCATTGCTACTGACATCCTTGTTACAAGAAGAATGTCCATGATTAAGAAAACGTAATCATCAGTTAGCACATGAGCTGGTCTTAGAGGCTAAACCAGGAACTCTTGGTGTTTACATTTCCACACATGCAAGTGAGTTTTCTTCTGAATCTCATAGTCAGGGTCATTGCAATTATAGCACAGAAATATAAACATTAATTACGAATGTGGAAATATATATAATAACATTTTATTATTGCCTCTAGGGCATATTTCCAACAACACGCCCATCTCTCTCAGTTGCTACCCATCACAGGCAACCATTTTATGATTTAGTTCCAAGAGATCCGAAACGACAAGTCCCTCTAACTAACAACGAACAAATCCGGGTGGCCCCCGGTGAGTTGACATCCAACTCAAAAGCCGGCCGCGCTCTCGAATCGGTCTCTACCGTCTATCTCGGGTTTGGATAGCCGGTTAATCACACATGGGAAACCGGGTCCTCGGCCGAACAAGGTGGGCCAGCAAGGGAACTATGTCCTCACTGGTCCAGGTTGGTTTGAAAACTACTGGCAGCTGACCAGCACACACACGGTTTCAAATGGTAAATCAGCTTGGGCCACCACTAGAAATGTTTGAAGCTAGGTAGGTAAGAAAAGGGGACCCCATAAAATCTCACACGCGGTTAGGCACGCTCAGTCTTAAAACCAATACCCGGAACTCGGATCATCGGTGACTCGAATGGAACAAAGCGTCGGGGCGGGATAGCCTAGACCTTCCATCCTTCGTCGAATATAGCCAACATTATAATAATCATATCATCAGCAACAATATAATAATGTGATATCCCAAACCAAGGAGTAACAGGGTAACATCGTAGCATCCTAAGCATGCATACTAAGCAGGGGCTGAGCAACAAGCAATAGTAACATAGCAGTACAAGGTTTGCTGGGAAGGGACATGGCTGTATCGGTTTGAAAGAGGCTGTAAACATGTGGTAGGATCAAACATCGAACCTAACCTAGACTAGCATGCAAACCGCTGGTTGAAATAGAATGGATCATAAGTAATGTATAGTCCTTGCCTGTTGATAAGTCGTGTTCCGAAGGTGTAGTTGATCGCAAGCTCGCAACGTCTCCGAAGGTACCCGCGGAAGCACACAAGACGATAAACACTGGAGAGCAATCAACGAGCAAGCACTCGATTACTACGAGGCAACACAAGATCAAGAAGACATCACACGACACGGCAACGCGATACGGATCTATCGTCGAGAACGATTACTAACCGTTTAAGTGGGGTATCGGTCACACACGACGAATACCGCACGTTTACGGTGGTTCAAGTTGCTTAGCTACAGGTGATCAACAAAGGTTGTTAACATGGCAACTCAAGCAAGCATGGCATAGCACACAAACATGGCAAGAGGTGAAGCACAAAGTAAACTATCTATGCTAGTCAATTTAAGTGAGGCACAACCTAAACATGGCATAACACTAAGTGCCGCACGATGATTAAAAGATTTGGTACTGTTCTGTCCTAAACCATATTTTAGGTGGGTTAACAGCAGCAAACAATAGCATAACCACAAAGTACATGAAAAACTAATCAAGTTACATATAAGGCACACTCCAAACGAAGTTACGGTTAAAAAGATACAAGCAAAACAAGTTACGGGCACAATCTGCCAACATCACGAAGCACACTTTAGAGCAATGCATAAACAGGATAATGAATGCAAACATGCTCAAAAATGATATGGAACTAAAGTAGACATGGCAAGTAAGGCATGGCAAAAAGAATCATGCAAATAAGCATCATAGATCAAAAGATATTAAGCAAACAACATGGCATCGCAAAGTAACAGACTTAGTGAAAAACAGAGGTGGCTGTCAAAAACATCAGCATAGCAAATTTGGAGCTAAACAACTTTTTGACCAGCAAGCATACCATGACAATGCAATACATATAATGAAAGTAGACATGATGCTTAACAATATGCAATTGGAATCACTCAATTCCGATAAACGGTCGCGACACAATCGTCGAACGAAGTTGCAACAAAATATAAACAGCAGCACACTAACAGCAGGGTAGCTACTTTGGAACAAGATATAATCATGATTCAGCAAGCAATTATGGCATGTGAATGCATAGAACTGAATTAGAAACAATGCTTAACAGGATGCAAAAGGAATCAATCAATTCCGATGAACGGTTGCGAAGCAATCGTCACCCGAAGTTGCAATAAAATAATAACAGCAACACTTAACAGGAAATAATAGCATTTAACGGCCTGATGCCCACTTCAACGCAGAATTAAACTATCTAGACGGCCTCAAACGGAAAAACTTTCTACATACGAACGCTAGAGCACGCAAAACTGAGCAACTTTCGTTTTGGGGGCACGTTCATCGGAGCTACGGTTTAATCGCAAACTACGGCGCAAAATTGAATCAGCAGCAGTTTTCCTCCAGACTTAGCAGAAATAACAGGGTGCTGGAAAAAAAATAGAGGCGAAATAATAAAATAATAAAAATAAAAAAGGGGCTCACCCAAATGGGCCAAGCCCATCTGGCTGCTGGAGGGGGGGGGGGCCTGGCGGCTGGCTTGGCGCTGGGCCTTGGCTCGGCTGCTGGGCTCTGGCCTTCGGGCCAGATCTAGCTGGTGCTTGGGCCGGTCAACGGGGAGCCTGGCCATCTCGGGCTCTTCCCGAGCAAGACCAGGGGCTGGCGGCGGCGGCTGTCCCGGTGGCGCGCCGGCCACCGGCGACGAGGGGCAGCGGGGCGGCAAATCGGAGGCGGGGGCGCGCGGATCCGGCCGGTGGAGGGCCCCCGGGGCGGCGCGGCGAAGGACAGGGGGCCAGCGGCGAGCTCCGCTCGATCCCGAGCCCGTCAATGGCGCGGCGGCTCCTAGCTGCGGCCGGCGGACCTGCGGGACGAGAGGGAACGACGAGTGAGGGTGAGAGGAGGAGGGAGGAGCTAGAGGAGGAGAGGAGGAGAGGTCCGGGTGCGGCCGGGGTGGCTCGCCGGCGTGCGCGCGGCTCGATTGCTCTCGGGCTGGCGCACGGGAGGAGAGAGAAGCGGGATCCAATCCGGGCGACGTGGCAGCCTTCGGGGCCGTCGGATCTTCGGATCTGACGGTCCAGGACGAATTGGGCAAAAATTTCGGGATCTGGGGATCTGGGAGGCAAAACTGGGCAAAGTGGAGGGGGTGGCTACAATTATGCCATAGGGGGAACCCTAACAAGAGGTGGGAGTGTCGTGGTCTTTATATAGCCCCGGTGGCTGGCAGTTTGCAAAAACATCCCCGGTTTTTCTCTCTCGCGCGCGGTGCTCACGTTTCTGACCGCCGGGGGTCCGCAGTACCTCCAATTCGGGTAAAACTTCGAACTGCGCGACCAGTGCGTCGAGCCGACGGCATTCTCCTTGCGTTGGAACCATTCCGAGAACACTTTCCGGCATGCTATAAAAATATCCCGTTTAATTATTAAACGGGGTTTTTCGTTCCGTTGGCTGCGGGTGGTCTCGTGCGGTTTTCGCGACGGTGATCGGGCGAAACCCGGTGTCGCGTAGGTCGAGTGTCAGGGTGGCAAGGGTCGGTCTCCATCCGGTACGAGATAAGAGGGGGGAAAATAATCGCCGATCGATAAATCGGGGATGCAAACACCACAAACAAATCAGACAATCAAACAATTCACACCGAAAACAATTTTTTTAATTTTTGTGAAAACTGGGCTGTTACAAATGTCCTCTGCCGAATTCATGGAGATTGTCAATATTCCAAGGCATTCTGGAGTCCAAGAAAAGATTCACTTAGAACCTGATCTGGCTGAAGAAGAATTTGCTACGCTGTTGGACCCTGAAGTCTCTGCAACCACCTTCCTGAAAACATTCGCCTGAAGCATTTGAACTTTATCTCCAGGACTTGGTTCTACATCATGTCCAACTCTTTGATCCCATTGAGTACTGCTTCGGAAGAATCGAATATTTATCCAGAGACAAGGCATGCAATTATGAAGCTCACTCATGGTCTCATCTTTGACTTTGAAGACTGCTTCATTAGCAACTTGGTTCATGCAGCAGAGCTTCCATTCACACTGAAACCTTATGCTCCCTGGCTGCAAATTGTATGCGATTATGGCAGAAACGAAGACTTTGTGGCTCGCCATCATCCGAAGCTTTTCCTTCCACCAGTGCGTGACACTTTGGCATTGCTGAGGAAGCCCAATGATCCATTTGCCACATATGTTGGTGTGCGTCATGAAGTCAATGAGCGAAACTTATCAAAGAAGCCCCAGAAAGACTGCCACCACTTTGAAGTTAATCTTCGGTCGCAGCAAATGCTGAAAAACTTCATTGAAGCCAATCAGCGCCAGATGCAATGTCTTGCTGATGAGATAAACAGAGTTGGCAACATTGCGCTCAATAACAATCAGTACTTGCGTGTTCTCAAACGTCATTCCTGGAAGGGGCTCCGGAAATTCAACTCTGTCAAAGACCTTCGTAAAGATCGCATCTACAAAGAGTATGAGCACCTCCAGCGAAACTTTTCCCGTGATGATACGATGGACCGCCCGAATCCAAAGATCCCTCCCCCGCACAAGATTGATGAATTCTTTTTCGTCAACGAACCTGAACCCATACGGCCTGATACCGTCTCTGAGAACGACTCCATCACCTCAAAGGACGACGACGACCTCGACGACAGCGACCTCGACATCAACCTCATCACCCAGACGCGCCACGAAGCTATTCCTACGTCTTCTTCCGAAGAAGAATCCTCCGGTGATCAATCTTCGTCGGATGATTCTTCGTCAAGCTCAGCTTCGTCGGGTTCCCAGGGTGCTGATGTCGCGCAATAGTTCTCTCGAACCTCTTCCCAACCTTTTGTCCAATCATTGACAAAAAGGGGGAGAATGAGGGCATCGAAGAGTTAGATTTGCATCGGGGAAAGGGGTTTTTGCTATTTACTTTTGCTTCGCTTGGTTAAGTTACAACAAACATTCCATTCTCTTCAATTGGGTTGCAACTTAAGTTTAACTTCCTGCTACTCATGTGCTACGCTTAAGTTTTAATAACCCCTTTGCTTGCAAGTATTGCTTAGTATCTTCTATCTTGCAGGCGGTTATTATTTTCTAAGTCACAGGTCATTGGAAGCAATTGCATACATTCCTGGATATATATCTTCAAATGCAATTGTATTCGCTAAGATATTTGTTTTGCTCTCCACCGAAGAAATACCTTCAAGCATGAACTTCGATTATATAAATCTTCGATGCTTGCATTCAGGGGGAGCCAAAAACTTCATATCTTAGAGTTTGTCCCATCACTTCACAAAAACTTCAATATCCTTTATCGATGCCTGTTTTGTCAACAATAGTCCAAAAAGGGGGAGATTGTAAGAGCAAAGTTTTGCCCACGTGTGTTTTGGATATTGTTGGACAAGACAGTAGAGGAACTAACAATGTTTTCTAGTGTAAACAGTTGTATAGGTTCCTGAAGGACAAGCTAGGTGATAAAGCTTCAGGGAAGGTCTTCAAGTTATCGAAGCATTACCCCCGTCTGGCGAAGCTTAATCACGGAGGATGACCCCCAAAAATGAAGGTGTCCTGAAGCTCAACTCATTGAAGGAAATGAAGAAGATGGCGCAATACTTAGATGTTTTTGTGCAGTTCTTTTTCGGTTCTTTGAGTCATAGGACAAACCGTACTATCAAGAGGGGTCTTTAGTTTGTGGACACCGAAGTTATTGAGAAAGTGCTCAGATCAAATCCACACCAAGTGAGAAGCCTGAGCGAAGAAATCTCATGTGCACTGAGTTAAGTTTTAGTAGCAAAGACTTCGTTCTTTGGCTTCTGAAGCAGAACTAAGTCCGTGAGTCAGCTTTACTTGTTCCACAAGTAAAGTTGCGCAGTGATAACAAATCCGACCGTTGTGGACACGTGTTAAGCTGTCACCTCGGGTTAGTTTGGTCATTCCTCACCTCGGGATCGCCAACTATAAATACGCCGCCCCTCCTCCATTTGCGGGTGGCTGTTCTGAGAATATTCCTGAAAGAGACTGAATAGAGCACCCCAAAAACGCCACCGAAGCAAAACCCAAAATCCAGAATACTGAATCCTAAGTCCCATTGATCTGAGTAGATTCGAGATGACTTAGGTGAAAGCTTACTAGCCTTTTTTATCTTGGAGAACTACAATTCTCCTAGACGGTTAGAGTGTTGTTCTTCAGAGAGCGAAGAGTAATTGTCGCCTCGAAGTCCAGTTTGTCAAAGGTTTCGGTGATTTCCTCAATAATCAACCACGAGTGAAGAACTGACCAAGCTCAAGGAGTTTGGTGCAGTGGAGCAACAGACGGAGAAAGATTTGCTCCAGGTGTTCAATCACCAGTCCTTCCAACCAGACGTAGCGCTTTGCAGAGCGTGAACTGGTCGAACAAACATCGCCGAGTCCCAGTTCGTTTTACTTCAAGCATTTACATTCAGTATTGCATTTACTTCGCCGTTATGCTTCAATGTGTTTTGATTCACTGCATTTAGTTTCGCTTCCAGTTTTACTTCGCTGTTCCTCCCTACTTATGCTTCACTTCAATAGTTTCAGTAGAAAATTTTGAAGTGATCATTCACCCCCTCCCCCTCTGATCACATACTTGGACTTTCATGAGTACTTGTTGCTTTTGCGCGTACCGGATCATGTGGGTGAAGATGATCATTGGCTCCTCCTTCCCGTCCCTGGTTTTCATCATGACGGTTGGCGGTGGCTCTGGAGTGGAGGCGTCGAGGTAGCGTTCCATCTGTGCTCCCTTGATGTTGAGTAGCACAATGGCCTTCCATAGGAGGAAGTTCGTCCGCGAGAGCTTCTTTGCGGGCGGTGGGCCGAGGAAAACCATGCTGGTGCTGGAGGTTGAGGACGATGCAGAGGTGGAGAGGGCGGAAGTGGTGAGGGTGGTGAGCACACTCATGGTGCCGGCGGAGGCTGAGGGTGCAGTCATGGTTTTCTCTCTCGGGAAAGTAGCTAGATGCGAGCTTGATTGAGAAAGACGGTTCTGATACCATGTAAAGATTATGGGAAGCTTACCCTTGATATCAGGTAGAATGCGTGTTAAATAGGCAACATGCCTTGGGGATTACACAAAGAACGACTGCTGAAGATACGTTCAACAGAGTTTGTTACAGGAGAGATCACATCAAGAGGAGACAGAGATAAACACGCTATGCGAGTTAAACAGACTCTATCCTATACAGAATTCTAAATGAATAATCTAACAATACTTACTTTAGACAAAATTGTACTAAGGTTAAGACAATTATTTTTGGACGGAGAGAGTACAACCAATAAAAACCGAACCTTGGGTTTTCACACTGGGAATGTCGACCAGTGCTGCCGCCCCTGGCTTGCCGAAGCTGCTGTTGCAAGGCACCAAACACTTGACACACGACCTTCATCGCATCCAATACACGTTTTCGCCAAAGCTTCAAGACCTTCGCAACCACCATAACTTTATCCGCCTCTATCAATGCCTCGGGAATTTGGATTTAAACATATCCCATGATACAGATAAAAAAAAGCGAAGCTTCGCGCCGTGCCCTCTAGAAACTGTGCCGACTGATAATACGAAGCCTCGCTGCCTTCTGTCACGCTAGCTTGGTCCTCCCTCCCTGTCGACGACGAGCCCGGTCCAAGCAAGGCAGGAAAAAGAAAACACACTCGCATATCACGCTTGCAAACATCTGGCGCGTCCAACTCGAAGATAATATCTCGCGCGCGCGTCGTCACCAAAGCACCTGCCTGCCTGCGCGCCCTATGGAGCGCAGCGTGACGAAGGGGCGGGCGACACGCAAGCATAGCTTCGCTGTTGCGCGACAGCGACCCCTTGTCGATCGCCCGCCCACCACCCGCAGGAGGATTGAAGCGACGACGCCGATCCCCGGGGCTCTCCCCGCCCGCCACGCCAGATCCCATCCCCCAGATGCGCGGCGCCCAGCCGTTCGGATCCCCCAGCCCAGCCCAGCCGACTTCCCCCCCACATCACCTTTTCGTCTCCTACTTACCAGTAACCTCCTCTACGTAGCACCCAACCGGAGACCGATGCGACGCACGTACGTACCCACCCAGAGGAGAGAAGAGAAGCCCCGACGTTGTTAAGAAGATCGTCCGGGAGAAGCTTCCTTTCCCGCGGGGACGTACGTAGGTAGCCATGAAGCTGCCGCGGTGGGACGTGGCCGCCGCACCTGGGACCGAGCTCACGCCGCCGGCCACGCCCGGCGCGGACGATCGGGCGGCGGCGGGGTCGCGCAGGCGGCCGAGCGGGGGCGGGGAGGGGGGCGGCGGCGGCGGCGGCGCGTTCGTGTGCAGGACGTGCAGCCGGCGGTTCCCGACGTTCCAGGCGCTGGGCGGGCACCGGACGGGCCACACGCGGCTGCAGGCGCGCCAGCAGCGGCCCGCCCCTCGCAAGCCCCGCCCGCACCACGAGTGCGCCGTCTGCGGGCTCGAGTTCTCCATGGGGCAGGCGCTCGGCGGCCACATGCGCCGCCACAAGCAGGCCGACGCACCGCCGCCTCAGCCGCGCGTGGAGGAGGAGGTGGAGGATGAGGCCGCCGGAGGGCACATGCGCCGCCGCAAGCAGGCCGACGTCGCACAGCCGCCTCAGGCGCGCGTGGAGGAGGAGGAGGAGGCGCTCGGCGGTCACATGCAGGCCGACGCACAGGAACCCCAGGCGCGCGCGGAGGAGGAAGAGGAGGGGGCGCTAGGCTGGCAGAAGCAGGCCGAGGCACAGGCGCCGCGTCTGCAGGATGAACGCCACCAGCAGGAGGAGGTGGCGCTGGACTTGAACGGCCCGCCGCCGCCGGAGGATCATCGTGGCGGCGATGACCGAGGAGGCTGCTCCGACGCAACAACATCAACCCCTCCGCTGCTCAACCTTCTCGTGTAGCTGGCCCGATGATGATTCCGAGTTCGTGTAAACTGGAACTCTGGATCGATCTTTGATCTTAGCATTACCTGCTCCATCCATCATTCATCGTGGAAGAAAGGCTATGTGGTGCTTTTCAAAAATAAACAAGGCACTTAAGATCTTTTCATGTTATTACATGGCCATTGCCATTTGAGTTTGAGTACGTCTAGAATCTACTGGAATGTCTCTCTGTCGTCATAGAATCCGGACATGTACGCATCATGCACGAGTACGTGAGTGGGTCAGAAGAGCACGTCGTCCGAGGAGGCTAGCGCGAGGCGGATCTGGTGCCGACATCGATCGAGCATCGGGCGATCTCCTCCGTCCATTCTCCATTCCAACATCAACATCTAGCATCCACAGCTGATCAAACTACTTTGTAAGGATGACAAGCTCCATACGAGGAACATTCGTTGTCCTCTTGGAAGCATCGTGATTGTCAGATTGTGTGAATCCCTACTACAGCTATGCCTGTAAAGAAGCAAATCAGCTGATTCCATGGCTGATTGGAGCTCCGGTACACTTGACGACGTGAACTTCTCCACGTCGTAGAATCTGGAAAATCTTTCTTCCTAGAAAGCCGTTAAGATGATACCTCCATTCCAATGAATAATATATGCATGTATTGTAAAATTAATCTTCGATCATAAATTAGACCAATCAAATATAAGCTATACATACCAAGTGGTAAACTTGGTTAGCTATTGAAAAACAATTGCAGCCAAATATTCGCAAAAAAACAAACAATTGCAACCAATGAGAAAAAATATGGGAAATGATTCCCACCGGCTGACCGGCCTAGTCGCTTCGGCCGGTCGCCTCTCTCCTCCAGATGCAGTACGCAGGATATGGCCGTGCTCTCGCCGCAGTCCGACGTCATGGCCATGGCTGCCCTTTCGCCGTAGTCCGACGCCATGGCCACGCCCTCATGCACGCCCATGGTAAGCACCCGATCCGTCATGGCCATGGCTCGAGGAGCTCGCCGCCGTGCTCCCGGGACCTCGTCGGCGTCCTTCCTCTGTCCAGATCCGGCGCCTTCCCGACCAGCCGCGCCCGCCCCGGTCCTCCTCCGGCGAGCCCGCACCTCCCCGTGCCCCACGTCACCAGTCATGGCCGCCATGGCCATGAGCAGCCTCGTGCACAACCATCATTTTTTTTGCTACAACCATATCATATTTTTGCTATAACCATATCATATTTTTTCTACAAAGGAATAAACTGGTGTTTTTGCTACAACGCACAATGTACAAGGAATATATGAGTATGTAATGTTGTAAATAGTGAACCATTTTGTTTCTACTGTTTTATGTTTTTGCTACTACCGATCAAGATTTTTGCTACATCACCACTGCGGAGCCACGACCTCGACGCCGGCGATGATGAATTTTGTTGTAACCGTTGTATGTTTTTTCTACTACGGTTGTATGTTTTTATTACGCACAATGTTGCAACCGTTTAAATTTTGCTTCCACTGTTATGTGTTTTTGCTACTACTGTTAAGACTTTTTGCTACAACGAAAAAATTATAAAATGATTAACGACGATGGATTATGATTTTTTGTTGCAATCGATAGTAAATAATACTACCACTAGCGATTGAAATTTGTTACCACCATTTTTCTTGCTGCAAAAAGCACCAAAATTAAAAAATGTTGCATCCGTGTACCAAAAAAGTTGCAAATGTACCACAAATATTGCAAAGGTACCACAAATGTTGCAGTTGTATAATCCGAAAGGATATGCGTGAATCTGGTCTGTTGGATCACGGAAGATAAGACGGCTCCCATCTGATCGGCCTAAACTGGGCCGGTCGACCGGCGCTGAGCGTTGCCCAGAAAATATAAGCTATACATGACCAAAAATATATCATTGAATTCATATTCAAAGAAATTTTTTCATGATACAATTCTTGTCACGATATATAAATACACATATATAGACAGAGCGTCGGCGTGGGGTTGATGCAAAAACTCACCCAAAGCTCTCCATAATTTCACCTCTTCCCATCCGCACGAATCAAAAACTTATAAAAAGCGCTTCATAATTTCACCGATTCCCACCCCGCACGAATCATAGAACATGGGTGCCCGGCTATGAGACTATCCATAGTGGGAGTAACATAGGTAGTAATATGGATGCCACATAAGCAAAAGTGATGATGTGTCGAGTAATTAATGAAGAGAAAAACAAATAGAGTAACATAATCGGTTATCATCATATAGCGGTTTCCAATGCTAAACGAGTCTACAAAGATAATAAATGAGGTCTCTATGTTACTACATCTATGACAGTCAGTGGCGGAGCTAGCATTTGATCACAGGGTGGTCCGCTCAAAGAAAAATGTTTTGAATATGAACGATCTAAATATTTATCAATATGAGAAAGGTTTAGATAAATATGGTCTTACGAACACACTAATATTCTTAATTAAATCTCAGTTTTGCATAAGGAAGCGTACATTGTAAATACTTCATGGACCATAGTACATACCTTGAGAAGTTTTAAAAGACTATGTTCCTGGCCTACGCTTTTGCATTGCCATGAAGGTATCAATTATATCATCTTCATCCACTTCAGAGAAGGCATCCCTCTCAATGTATGTGACTAGGCAATCATCCAAAAAACTATTACCCGTCTTATTTCTCAACTTGTTCTTGACTAAACTCATGGAAGAAAATGCTCTCTCAACATTTGCCGTTGCCACCGGTAGGATCAATACCAATTTTAGAAGCAAGTACACCAAATGATGAACTATATGTCTCCCAGTTTGAACAAGCTTGACAGAGAGATCAACAAGATTTCCAAGGCCTTGGAAGTTCTCATCTTTTCTCATATCATCAATATAATTATCAAGTTGTAGTTCAAGGTGTAGCAAGTCAGCGCTTGAAAAGTCTTTGGGATAAAACTCAGCCAGTCTTCGTCCCTTATGTGCATCAAAAGAAACAAATGAATTTAATGGATCTCATCAAACCATTAGAAGCAATGCAAATTTTAGAAGCAAGTTTGCATACCTTTTGTGCATCAAAAGCAACAAATGAGTTGGCGGGATTCAAAACAGACATACAAGATAGCAACTCCATATTGATCTCATCAAACCAATTCTAAAGCTCTTGACTAATTTGATCAATTACTCCAAGAAAAACTTCTCTTCTAAAGTGATCATCATTAGTTTGACATCGAGAAAACCGTGTTGATCTTCCATAAGGCACATAATTATCTTCCATTATAGGAACTTGAATGTCATGCTTGTTACAAAATAGTGTGACCTTTTGCAGAAATGTTTCCCACCCATTAGACCTTAGTTCTTGTATTCTACCTTTTGTAGTTCTAACAAGAGCCATTGCACTAAGAATATCTCGGTCTCTTCTTTGCAAACAATCAGACAAATCACTTGTGTATCCAAGAATGGCAAGCATCAAGTGTGCATTAAAAATAAAGTCAAATGACTCAAATACTCCAACAATAGTATGTATTTTGGGCCAATCACTCCTTTGAGAAGCATCTTGTCCAAGAGTTATGAGCACATCACGGATTGTGGGATACATAGCAATAATGTTGAGAACAGTTTTGTAATGAGAGCCCCATCGAGTATCACCAGGCCTAGGTAACCCCATCTCTTGATTCAAACCACTCCCATTTTGCAACTCACCACATTCAAGTAGTTTCATGATATTCTGAAGTCTAGCATCTCGAAGCATGTCATGACGCTTACAAGACACTCCAATAATATTCAGTAATAAAGACACTCGATCAAAAAACCACACACAATCATCATTTCCCTTGGCAACAACAACAAGAACTAGCTGGAGTTGATGTGCAAAACAATGAATATAATAGGCAGAAGGTGACTCTTTCATGATCAATGTTTTCAGTCCTTTAATTTCCCCTCTCATGTTACTAGCCCCATCATATCCTTGCCCACGAATTCGAGTTACAGTCAAACCATGATTAGCAAGTAAAGTTTCAATTGCTTCCTTAAGTGACAATGAAGTAGTGTCACTTACATGAACAACTCCAAGAAAGTGCTCACACGGCCTTCCTACTTTATCAACAAAACGCAAGCACAAAGCTAGTTGTTCTTTATATGATACATCACTAGACTCATCAGCTAGAATAGCATAATGTTCATCACCAAGTTGATCAGTAATTTGCTTTCTAGTAAGTAGTGCACAACATTGAATAATCTGATGTTGTATCTGATGAGAAGTCAATTTGCAGTTACCTGGTGAATTCTTCAAAACATACTTATTTCCCTCCTCACTATTTGTTGCAAGCCATTTCAATAGCTCAAGGAAGTTTCCTCTGTTGCTAGACTCTTCACTTTCATCATGCCCACGAAATGCCAATACTTGGTGAAGAAGAAATTTCAAGCATCTAAGTGAATACTTCAACCTCATCTTGTAAAGACGTACATCCTCACCATTCACCTTCACAAGAACATCATCAATTGCTGCACGGGGATTCACAAATAAGTTATATCTCTCTTGATCTGCATTATGCACACTTGTTACACAACCAACATGCTTATGAAGAGCATCCTCTCTATTCCAATTTCTCCAACCACCATCAGTAAATGCATTAGTTCCCTTACCACTAGTTTTTTTCTCTTTGAACAAGAATCATACAAAGCAAAATGCTGATTCCTTCTTGATACTGTATTCAAGCCAACTATGCTTATGAAGCCACAAGGGATTGAATGAACGATCTCCATTCCCTATTTTTCTTTTTTCAAAGTCATGCGCATAAGGTTTGAATGGTTGTTTAAGGATATATGCTCTTCGAACTGGATCTTGATCATTGACGGGATAACTTGCAATTGGTAGCCTTTCCCCGGGATCATGTTTCAGGCGACTGAAATCATAAACCGATAGTGGCGACGATGACACATTTTCTGTTTGTTCTCCGGTCACATTCGACATAGACACTGTTGGCTGACTTGGTTCATGAGGTTGCTCTTCAACCACAACCGGGGACACATTTTCTTCTTGATGTTCAATCAGAACCGGTGACACATTTTCAGCTTGCTCTTCGGCCACATCCGGTATATTCTCTGCCTTCTTTTTCTTCCCTATCTTCATAGCTTGTCTCTCAAAAAGAGAAACAATATCTCCAGCCCTCTTCATTTTTCAACAATTCTGCACAATAGTATACCACAATCAGTCCACTGACCACAATACACAATACACAATGTACAAATCATAATTGTTTATAAATTTATCTATTCATGTACATCTCAGAAAACCTAAATTTGGATTCAGTGGACAGTCTACAGCAGCAGTGCAGCAGCAGTGGGAGTTCGGTTGGTACCTTAAATTGGTCAGGGGAACGACGAAGTGAAGTGCCGGGCAGGGTGGAGGGGGCGTCCAGGCCGGCCGCCGGCGGGAAGGCCGGACGCCGGTCGTCGGGTACTCGGGTCGCCGGAGCTGCAGTGCAGCCTGCAGGGGTGCAGCAACCAGGGGAGCCGCTGCGGCGTTGCCCTCTGGTCTCTTCCTCGCTGGATCGGACGGGAGGACCGGTGGGGGAGGCCGGAGGCGGGGGAGAAGGACAGAAGGTCACAAGGCGACGGCGAGGCGGCTGCTCGGGCTCGGGGTGGGAGTTCGGCCGCTCGGGTGTGCGCTGCGTGCGAGGAGAGAGGAGCGCAGGGACATCTAAACGAGGGTTTTCTCACTCGGGCTGGGTTTTTTTCTTTCTCTGGCCCAATTGATGCATAGGTATAGCAATCTGTTCGAAATTCCAGGGTGGGCCGCGGCCCACCCTGTCCACCCTGTACATCCTCCCCTGATGACACTATCCACTATGAAGATAGGTCTGATAACATATGCATGTTACTAGTCTAAGTTACTTCCCACTATGAGCAGCCTGATAATAGTTTCTGCGCGAACTATGATACATACAATTTTGAGATATGTGCATGCTTTACTCATTGAAACCGAGGAAGTAGCTGATACGTCGCAAACGTATCTACTTTTCCAAACACTTTTGCTATTGTTTTTCCCTCATTCTTGCATGATTTGGACGAAACTAACCCGGACTAACGCTGTTTTCAGCAGAGCTGCCTGTATGGTTTATTTGTGCGCAGGAAAATGGATTTTTAGACGTCCCAGAAAATTCCCAGAAAATCCACGCACCCGAAGGAGCCAGGAGCCAGAAGTGGGACCAGAGGGGAGCTCTAGGGGCCCCAGGCGCCCCCCTGGCGCGGCCAGGGGTGGGGCCGCGCCCTCTGGCCGCCTGGGCAGCTCCCCCCTCCTCTGGTGCCCTACCGAGACTCCTATTTATCCCCGTGACGAGAAAACCCAGAACAGAAGTCGTTTTCCCAGTTTCCGTCGCGGATCCGCCGCCACCCTCTGTTCTTCTTCGGGAGGGCTAATCTGGAGGCTAATTTGGCCTCCGGAGAGGGGAGATCGTCGCCATCGTCATCGCCATCACCACTCCATCCATCCTTCATGACTTCTCTTCATATGTGTGAGTAATTCCCTGCTGTAGGCAAAGGGGATGGTAGGGATTGGATGAGTTTAATCATGTAATAGTTCGTCAGATTGTTGGGGGCATGTTGCCTATCATCTAGATTGGTGTTTATCTTCTTTGCTTCAACTTGTTGCTCTTAATGCTTGTCACTTTGGGCCCGAGTGCCATGTTTTCAGATCTGAACCCTATGTGTTTTCATGAATATATTTGTGTTCTAGATCCTATCTATGAGTTGTATGCACCTATTATGGTGACAGCTTGGGACACCAAAGGGGATGGTCCATGATTTGAGGATTCCTTGTATCCGTTGAGTTTATTGCTTTGTTCCGGTGCTCTTTGACAGGATCACCTTAATCTCCATAAGTTCCTTTTGGCCCCGTTCGTAGCGGGATGGTAGGACAAAAGATGTTGTGCAAGTTCTTATTGCAAGCACGCACAACTACCTACGGGATACAGGCCTAATGTTTGATATTTGCCTAGATGATCATTGCTTTTCTGTGTGCCTTGCCCCGTGTTGGAATCTATTATATGTTCACTCTCATCCATGCAGCGCCCAACCATCCATCTCCCTAGCCTACAGTGTTTTCAATCCTGCTGGTCATTAGTTGTTACTTTTGTTGTTACTTTTGCTGTTGCCACTATCACTATCATATTATCGTTACCATTTATCTATCCTTGCAAGCAAGTATATTTCAGGTGCGGTTGAATTGACAACTCAACTGTCAAAGCTTATAAATACTCTTTGGCTCCCCGTGTGTCGAATCAATAAATTGGGTTAACTTACCCGCGAAGACTATCTCGATCCCTTACGCCTGTGGGGCATCAAGCAGCGTTTTCTGGCGCCGTTGCCGGGGAGCATAGCAATATTTACAAGTCTACTTGAAGTATCCTGCCTGCTGCACATCATCCGCTATGGGTAAGAAAGGAGACCCCAAGGTTCCGATCTTACCATCCCGTACAAGAAAAGGTACTGTTCTGAACACTAGTGCTACACTTGATTCACCTTTTGTTATGAGTAAGTTTACTTCACCACCACTACATGATGCTTCTATTGAGTCTGTCACTATGTCCGATACTTCTGATGATGCTTCCACTACTCTTGATGATGCTACTTTTCTTGGTCACTATATTGAAACTCAGACTGCTAAGGTTGCAGCAAAATCCAAGACCGAGACCCCTGCTACCTATATTCCTACCTGCAAAACCTTTGGTTACCCGAGCTTAGATGAACTCAAGGAGGGAATCCTTGATGAAGATTATGTTACTCTTGATGATGATTTTTGCAGGGAACTCAGAGAGTGTGTCGACTCTGACCCTGGTGCTGTTAAGGAGTTGCTCAAAAAACACTCCATGAAGAACAAAGTTATTCCTGATCCTCAATTTTCCACATCTCCTATATGCATCACTGATCCCGATTATGATTTCTCTGTTGATCTTTCACTTATATCTACAGTCGAGGCTGACCCCTTTTATGGCAGAGAAAATGATGATGCTATAGCACACTTGACCAAACTCGCTGATTTAAGCAACCTATTCACTACTGATGAGAAGATACAAAACTTCTATGTGGCCAAGCTTTTCCCTTTTTCTTAGAAGGAAGACGCTAAATCATGGTACGATGCACTACCCTATGGTTCCATTAAAAGTCCTCAAGACTTAGTCAAATTTTTTGTTGATAAGTATTTCCCAGCTCATCTGCAACATGCTGCTTTGCAAAGAATCTATAACTTTAAACAATTGCAGGATGAGCACCTCCCTAAAGCTTGGGGGAGGTTTTGTGATTTACTTAAGGTTATGCCGGGACATGGAGTCCCCAAGAATGAACTGCTTGATATATTTTACGCTGGTTTAACCGATGAATCCAGATCCTATCTGGATAGTTGTGCTAGTTGTGTTTTCAGGGAAAGAACGCCGGACGATGCAGAAGAATTAATGTGCAAAATCGCCAAGAACCATGAAGATTGGTCCGTTCCTGAGCCACTTCTACCACCAAAAAAGAGGGGCATGCTTGTTCTGAACCCCAAAGATATGCAAGAAGCAAAGAAGTCTATAAAGGAGAAAGGTATTAAAGCCGAAGACGTGAAGAATTTACTGCCTATTGAGAAGTTGTGTGAGCCTACTACTTACCCTCCCTTGGTAGAGATACACTCTCTATTAGACTTTACTGAAAGTGACATCCCTAAAGGTAAGCCTCCCGACCAATGTTTAGATGAGCTTGATAATTTTATTGTTAAGCAAGACCATTTTAATAGGAGATTACAAAGTCAGTTGCATGATAATTCTCTTGCTATCAAAAGTTTGTTTGATGTTCTAGAAAGAACGGTTAATGATGTTAAATGTCTTGTTAAGCATTTTCATATGGTTCAAACTCAGCTTGAAAAAATTTCTAATGTGCAAAATTATTTGCTTGCTAATAATGCCAAACAGGACATACAAGCTTATGGAATTAAAACTAGGGGTGGAACACACACCCAGGACCCACTCTATCCTTAGGGGCATCCAAAGAGGATGGAGCAAGATTCTCAAGTACAAGAAGAAGACGAGACTGTTAGCTCTCCGAAGAAAAAGAAGAAGAAGAAACACAAGGAGGCTGACAATCCCGATGATACTATTACAAGTGAAAAGCCAGCTGTTGATCCTAACAGCATATCTACCTCCGATGCCGAAACAGAAGACGGTGCCGAGTCTGAAGAAAAGGACGCAGAGAAGGATGATTCTCTCAAGGTAAGAGAAGAAGAAGCACCCGATAAACGCAAGAGGTACTCTAAAGAAGACTTCATCGCAAGAAGACATGGGAAGGAAAGAGAACCCTGGATACAGAAACCCATGCCCTTTCCAGGTAAGTCCCTCAAATCCAAAGAGGAAGAGCATTATAATAAATCTATTGAATGGATGAAACCTCTTTTTCTTCAAATTCCTTTGACTGATGCTATTAAGTTACCTCCCTATTCAAAATATATGAAAGATATTGTTACTAATAAAAGAAAAGTTCCTAATGAGGCAATATCTACTATGCTTGCTAACTACTCTTTCAGTGGCAAGATTCCTAAGAAGCTCGGTGACCCAAGTATACCCACCATTCCTTGCTCCATAAAGAATAATTATGTCAGAACTGCTTTATGTGATCTTGGTGCAGGAGTGAGTGTTCTGCCTTTCTCTCTTTACAAAAGGCTTTGTTTAGAGAAACGAATCCCTACAGATATCTCCCTTTAGATGGCTGACAAATCAACAGCTGTCCCAATAGGTATTTGTGAGGATGTACCCGTTGAAGTTGCTAACTGTTTGATCCTTACAGATTTTGTTGTGCTTGACATGCCCGAGGATGGGAGCATGTCCATTATTCTTGGTAGACCTTTTCTTAACACCGCAGGTGCTATCATTGATTGCAATAAAGGAAAGATCACTTTCAACGTTGATGATAAAGAACACACGGTGTATTTTCCAAAGAAGATCGACAAGAGGCATGGCCTTAACTCTATAGAGAATATCGAGACCGTGAAGATTGGAGAATGGGACTGTCCACTACATGTGCACCACAAATACAAAACCATTATGGTGGGGACAATGTCCATCAAAGTAAAGGTGCAATGATCACTTCATAAGGGGTGAGACTTCTTGTTCTGTATATCGCCGGTTTGTTGGTAAGACTTGATCAACCTTACTAGTAAGCTTGTTTTATATAGGTAAAAAGTTAAGCTTGTTATGTTTTCATTTGCTTTGGCTTTCATTCTCTTTGCTATACCAAGTTTTTGTGTTTTTGAAGCTTCACAATACTAATCACCGCTTTAAGTTTTCAGAAAGTTTTGCAACTTTTTGAACTCCGAGAAATTTTCAACAGTGAAGTTTTCAGAAAAATTCCAGAAAAATAAAAATAAAAATTTCCATGCCGGGAGTGACCCAGAGGCACCTGGGGCTGACCAGGGGGGGCCACCAGTGGCCCAGGCGGCAAGCTGGCGCGGCCTGCCCCCTGGCCGCGCCCACAGGGCGCCTGGGGCCCACATGTCCCACTTCCAGGTATGTCTTCTTCCTCCTTCTTCTTCTCTCTCCAAAAACACGAGTTCTGCATTTGGTTCTTGCGTTCTTGCTATTCTTGGAGGCGATTTTCGATCTCTCTCTATATCCCACCATTCAAGCGGAAATCTTGAGCAAACACTCCCTGGTATGTAACTCTTTCACCCCTCCAATTAGATTTTTGATTGGTGGCTTCATTTGTGAGTATTTAGTAGCTCTTGGTGTTGTTTATGTGAGCTTGCATGCATGTGTAGAATTTTATTTCCCAAGTTTTGATGCAAGTTTATGCCTTAGGTAAGTGAGTTGAGTAGTTTGCCTTAACTCACTTTGTTTAAATCCTTGTTTTTGCAATTTGTCCAAAATTTCATAAATGAGTTTGCTAGGAAGATCAAAGGGGTGGCTTGGGAAGAAAAGGCCCGAGCGCTCCGATCGAGTTACGAGAGCTTCAGCTTCACCCTCGACTGCTAGGGTGAGCTACAACGAAGATCATGTGCCCTTAGAGTTGTTGGAGGACACAAATCAAGCACGTGCAATGACTTTCCCGTGCGATGAATTCCTTGAAGCTGCAGGAATTAGGGAGGAGTTCTATAATATTTGTGCTAATGCAGGTCTGACGCGGTTCGCAACGTTCGGTGTTGTCCAGTATCAAAAACTCACCTCCTGTTTTATTAACAGTTTTAGATATAACCTTGATGCTGGTTCTGTTGAGTTTAAAATTTACAATGATCTTTTGACCATGCCTTTGGAAAAGTTTTGTGAAATAATAGGTGTGCCGAACGTGGGACCGACGGCGAAGATGAGCTCTCAACCCTCCGAGCTAAGAACCGTCTTCAACTCTCTCTGTAGCATGGATACAAGGGATATTCATCGGTCAAAGATCTCCAGCATCTTATTCCCACACCTCAGGTATTTTGCGTACTACATTGCTAGAGGGGTGTTAGCTCGTGACAACACGAGCAACATATCTGCGCCGGATATTGCTATTCCGGCAACCGCCCTTTCAGGGAGGTTTGATTATAATGTGGGTGCCTTAATTGCTCGACGCCTTGCTATGAACGGTAACAAGGGAGACTTATTTGGTGGCGTTTACGCCACACTTATCCTAGAGTCTCTTAATGGCACCCCACGCCCCGATGATAAGCCTTTTACTTATTTAAGTTTTGACCTTGCTGCTATGAAAAGGCATAAGTTTGTTACCATGACTTCCGAGTTTGGTAACCTTGATTATATCTTGCGTTTCGGAGCCACCACGGAACGCAAGATCCGTCTACCTGCACCTCTTTTGTTTGATTTTTCTCGCAGGAACGGATGGTCCTTTAAAGCTACCCAGTTCGATGAGTTCGTGGTCCAGCGTCAGTTTCATAACCCCATGGAGGGGGTTGTGCCCGACGAGGAGGAGCATGGTGAGTTCCCACCTTTCCAGGGAGAGACCGTCACCCAGTTTGATGAAGGGTCTTCCTCTGCTTGGAGCGCAGATCCTTCTTCGTGGGTGAAAGGATCGAGATAGACCTAGAGGGGGAGTGAATAGGTCTTATTACAAATTTTATCACTACTTAGCAATTATTAAGCAATAATGTGAAAACAAAGGTGTGCCTAATAATTGCAAGGTCTATTTAGCAAAGACAAGATAAACAATAAGCACAATAAACACAAGCAAGTGAGGGGGCAAATAATACGGTAGTACGAGTAGTAAGGGAAAAGAGTAGGGATAATCGAATGACGCGGAGACAATGATGTATCCCGATGTTCACTTCCTTGGAGGGAAGCTACTCACCGTTCGGAGAGAGTGGGTGAAACCATGAAGGCACACCAACTCCACGAAGGCTCACTCTATTCCCCTTGAGATATCACCACGAAGGCGATTCCCAACCACTACCGGTTGACCTTAAAGGTGGTCACCAAACCCTCACAAACTCAACGGGGGGTAATCACAATGGTCGATTCCTCTCCGAAGAACTCCTACCCGCCTAGGAGTCTCCAACCTCCAAGAGTAACAAGATCAATGGGAAAAGGTCAAGACTTTCTCAAATCACAATTTTCTTTGGTCGGAAGATGGGGAAGGGACGGATCTAACACGGGGTGAAAGATCCGACAAGAACTCTCACGAATATCTCCGGGATCTTGGTTTGAGTGTAGGAGATGAGAGAGGGAGCACTTTGTGTTCTTGAGTGAAATAAATGAAGTGGTCAACCCTCTCAAGTGGGTGAGAGGGAGTATTTATAGTCCAAAGGCTGAAATGGCCGTTGGAGCACTTGTGTTGTGCAGATGTCGTACGTCCGTTGGAGTTCGGACGTCCGAAGCCCAAATGTCGGACTTCCGAAATATATCGGACGTCCGAAATGTCTTCGATGAGCACAGTGGGCAATGCCAGGCAGTAGACAGTGATACAGGTACCGGACGTCCGGCGGGGTTCGGACGTCCGACATGTCGGACGTCCGAAGGCCGTCGGAAGTCCGTCCAACTTTGGAGAGGTCTACTGACCTTGTGAGGCATATGTGTAACATGAAGTTTCGGACGTCCGACAGGTTTCGGACGTCCGATGTGTCGGACGTCCGAAACACGTCGGAAGTCCGGACATGATTTGCAGGTCTCCTGACCTACCAAATATACTCCGCGAGAGGGATGTCGGACGTCCGAAACTTGACGGACGTCCGAACCGTGCAGTGTCGGACGTCCGAGATAAGTCGGACGTCCGAAAGTCAGGACAGAGTTAACTTTGAGATTTATACTAAGTTGTGTTGTTTTAAAGTGATTTGAGAAAATCTTAAACACAACCCCACAGATCCCCTCTTAATAGTGCGGGGATCCCTATACTCAAGATAAACCGGAAATGCTTACGCTTCAACTTTGTTGGTTCTATATCCCGAGATATAGACAATATCAATGGTCCATGATCCACCGCAACAATGATCCGAGGGCTAATACCTGAGATATACTTGACAAAATTATTAAAATATGATTAAGGGCATGATTGCACTTTCAATCTCCCCCTTTTTGGTAGTTGATGATAACATACATATAGCTCCCAAAGATATACACTTTTAGATTTAGTGGGAGCAAGTTTTATTACGAACTCCCCCTCAATGTGTGCATAAAAGATCCTTGACTTTAAGCAAGATGCACAAATTGAGAGAAGTCCAATCACCATGATTATGAGTCAAGATTACAATCATTAATCATATCATTTGAAGCTCGCAATATATGAAGATGACAATGTGAATTGCAAGAACAAGATAGCCCATATATGACCACAACATCATAAGCCAATAAGATTCATGCCAAGACACATAAACGATATCATGCATAACACCAAACACAAGGTTCACATAAACGACCTAACAAGGTAGAATGATCATCACACATAGTACCCATAAAGTTTTAACATACCAAACAATCTCACGGACTCGACTCATAATCATACGCCTAAACATTATAAATAAAACTGATAACATATGTCTCTCCCCCTTTGGAAACAAGTACCACAAAAGGGGCAAGACGAGCGAAGACCAACTAGTGAGTGCCACTGCCGCTAGCCCGGGTGCATCAGGGAAGAAGTCAGCCCACTCCGGGCCCGTGGTGAAGTCGAAGCCAAGATCAGCAGGAGGGTTATCGGGGAGAGGCTCATCATCACTGATATTGGCCTCACCAGTAGCGCGTAGACGGGCCTTCAGAGAGTTATTGGATTGAACAAGGCGAGTGACCACGGTGTGGTTGGAGTGGTAGTTGAACGAGATGACCCTCATCATAGCAGCTTGGGCCTTGCCAAAAAACGGTGAAATGCGGCGCATAGGAGCCTGCTCGGACAACTGACGGTGCATAGCACCACCAAAGTGGAGTGGACAGGGATAGGAAGAGACATCTGAACAGCCGGTGCGGTGAAGTACATATGCTCCGGAATGGTCCACATGGTGTGAGCGTGAGTGATCTCCAGTCGGGATGGCACCACAGACTCAATGAATGCCATGATGAAGGGAGCATGTGGGAAGTGTCGGCGAACCTGCAAACTGGCCTGGTGAATCTCATGCCAGAGGTAATGTGGAACATCCAGGCGAGGGCGAGGAGACGCCGCCATGAGGCACATCAGGGAGATGGCAGTGCTGCTGCAGTGAGTCTTATCTCCAGACTTTGGATACAAGGTCCGGAGCACACACTGATACAGAAAGTGATAGGGCTGCCGCCAAATGGAGACATCATTCGGCTTCCTCTTGCAGTCATCACCCTTGAGACCAGACTTGACAAAACAGAGGCATTCATCGATACCCTTCGGCTTCTCCTTGTCGCCGTGAATCCGGTGGCCAGATGAGCGAAGACCGAGAGCCTGCGCAAACTGAGTGAAAGTGGCAGTGTACTGATGCTCACCCGTCATCCAGGTGACCTCCTGGTTTTGGAAGAAGCACGTGGCATAGAACTGAAGGATAGCAGTTTGGTTCCAATCACGCCGAAAACCAAATACATGGCCGAGACCCATGGAATCAAGAATGTCTACCACACCCGAAAACTGTGACGAGTGAGACCGGATGAAGCCAACAGGAATGCAAGCATGGGAGTTGGCCAGACCTTGGCGAAGGGCCACGGAGGTGAAAATATCTGCCTGCACATTTGTCTGGAACCGGTTGTCCTCACAATCCCGAAGTTCCGCAAACTGGTTCACACGCCGAAGTCTCCGGTAGTCATCAAGCGGCATCTTGGAGTAGTCAATCATGATGCGACCAAATGAGACGACAGGGTCACAAGAGATGTGAACCCTGGCCTCAGGAGGTGCATTATCTTGGGTCGCATCATCATGAGCCCGAGATGCCGAGGAGGAGCCCCTAGGCTTGCGACGAACACCAAGCTTGACCTTGGAGGAGGGAGCATCCCGGCGAACCACAACCGCAGGAGGATCATCGGCAACAAACTCGTCATCAAACTCCTCATCAATCGCATCATCACTATCAGCAGCAACTTCATCATCAAAGTTTAGGTCATCCCCACTTGGGGTGCGGTCACTCTCAGACGAAGGCTCGGCATAGTGGGGCTGCTTCCTATGACGAGCCTGGCGACGAGGACGGGCAAGCTCATCGGAGTCCTCAGATCCACCACGAGATAAAGAGGCACCGGCATCCTTGTGAGCGGTCCATTTCGTCTGCACCATCACGAAACCCTAGACAGGGAGATATAAATGAGGCACAAATTCGGGCACTGATACGTCCAAAATGCATCACTATTTTATATAGTAATTCTTTCTTATTCATTGATATATTTCATGATATGATGCTATTCTTATGTTATTTGGGCTTATTTTACACAGTTTACAACTTTCCGGTGCCGAAGCAGCAGACGCAGGATTCAGCGGTAAAATGTGGACGCTGAGTTGCTGAAGAAGAACACCTCCAAATTACCTGAAAATCGACGGAGGCTGTTTCCTAGAAGGATAACGAAGGCACGCAAAAGAGCAACCAGAGGGGGGCCACAGGGTGCCCAGGCGGCCACCTGGCGCGGCCCCACCTCTGGCCGCGCCGGGAGGGCTCCTGGCCCCCCTGGAGCTCTCCCGGCTCCCCCTCTGGCCTATATACCCCTCGTCGCCCAAAAACCCTAAAAAGAGAGAGTTTCCGGAGTTTCGCCGCCGCTCCGTGGCGGAAACCTACAGAGAAGAAAAGCCATCTCTGGCGGGCAGATTCCGCCGGGGAGATCACCTCCCGGAAGGGGAGATCGTCGCCATCGTCATCACCATCGTCACAGGCATCATCGAGATCATCATCAACATCATCCCCACCATCAGCACCATCTCCATCTTCATCCAATCTTATCTCACAATTGCAACTCGCCTTGTAAGCCGTACTATCTATCCTCTCTACTCTATCGGCGTTGATTACTACCTTGTGGTGAATTCTATTGAGTTTTGTTGGAGAAATATTATTGTGTTCAGATTGTTTATCATCTATTTATCCCCACTGATCATGGTCTCTTTTATGTCTTGTGAGTAGTTACTTTAGTTCTTGAGGACATGGGAGAAGTCTAGTTGCTAGTAGTCATAAGATGTTGAAGTAATATGTGTTGGTTGATATTTAAGTTGTGTTGTTATTTTCCTAGTGCTGTTGTGTGAGTCGAACACTCAACACTTCGCCTTATCAAGGACCTAGGGGAATGCATTGTGTTTAAAGAATGCTTAAGGTGGGTTGCCGGAGTGACAGAAACCTGAACCCCAGTTTGCACGCTTTTGCACAAGGGAATAATGGATCACCGATCGTATTGCTATGGTTAGGCTTTTGCCTTAATTACTATCTTGTATTTGCGGATGCTTGCAAGGATTTTAATCATAAGAGTGCATTCATCTTAGTCTAGATGGTGCACTAGCATAGATCCACCCACCAAACACTTATCAACCCAGCACATAGTACCGATACGGAAAATGGCGAAAGCACATGATTACCTCTCCCGTGTGTCCTCAAGAACACTTTAGCTTTTATAAGTTCAGTTGCTAGGCCTCTCCTTTGCTCAGAAAGGATTGGGCCACTCGTTACTCTCCAGTATCTTTTACTTTTCTAGTCTTTACTATCCTGTTGCTTATACCAAGAAAATTCCTAAAAAGTTATCTTTCTGTGCTTGCCGTTATCTCCTTACCAAAGTCACTTGCTACTACCTTCCGCTCCTTGTTGGGTTCGACACTCTTACTTATCGAAAACACTTCAATAGATCCCATTACGTCGTGGGTCATCAAGCTACGTTTTCTGGCGCCGTTGCCGGGGAGTGTAGCGCTATTAGTAAGTGAAGCTGGTAAGGAAGTTTTTATGTTTCAGTTTTTAGTTTTGTCGTTGCTGTTTTTATCCTTATGGAGACCCCTACTATTGGATCGTTGTTCTCGGGGAGCCGCCCCACCGCTAAGGTATTTACTCCTACCCCTACTGAAATTGTACCTTATAAGATACCATCTGGTATTATCGATTATGTCCTATCTATCGCTATGCAGGAATAGACATCCAGGTGAACACTTGCTATATTTATCACAACTATGTTCATTATTCAAGCTTGCAGGTGTATCACTGGAGTTCGTTATGAAGAAATTATTCTCCGTATCGCTTACATACAAAGCTTCATATTGGTATAAGCTCCTCGATAACCCAAATTCTCTTAATTGGGAAGAGCTTAAGTCTCTCTTTTATACAAAGTTTTACCCTGTTCATGAAGTTTATCGAGACAGGAATTACATCTATAACTTTAGGTCTCACGAAGGAGAGAGCATCGCTCAAGCTTGGGGGAGGCTTAAGTCCCTAATGTTTAAATGTCCTATCCATAAGCTCCCCAAAGATATTATACTTACAAATTTTTATGCCATGCTTTCTCGTCAGGATAAGGAAAGGCTGGATGCCTCCTCTAGCGGGGTATTTCAGACAAAGAGCGTTGAAGAAAGGTGGGATCTCATCGAAAGGATCCTGAAGAATACTGAAGACTGGGAAATCGATAAAGGTATTGAACCTGCTATAAATTATGAGCATGATTATATTGAGAGTTATGTGAAGACTGATTATTTCAATACCTTTTGCTCTAAGATTGGTCTGGATTCCCATCTAATGATTGATTTTTGTAAGGACTTTGCCTCTCATGTTGATTCTTCTAAGAGGAAGAAGGATCAGTACCATAAGCCTTTCAAAGAAGTGCCTATTGATATTCACGTTGCTGATCCTATTTTGCCTGCAGTTATATATGAACAACCCCCTTTTCCTTCGAGAATAAGGGAGCACTCTTTTGTGACAGGCATCATAAATAAAAGTGAGAGAAGAACAGGTGAACCTGAGGACCAGATCAGAGTCCATCCTCAAGTTGCTATGGTTAAAAGATTTAGTTACTAATGATGTTTCAGATTCTATTATAATTTTTTGTGCTGTTTCAACTAACATTGTCACAGCCAAGAATAAAAGCCCAATTTCAGGTACACCAGTTGTCTCTGTTAAAATAGGAGATCACAATTATTACGGGCTATACGATCTGGGATCGAGCGCTAGCGCGATTCCTTATTCACTTTATCAAGAGATCATGACTGAGATTTCACCTTGTGAGCTCGAAGAGATTGATGTTACTATTCATCTTGCAAACAAAGCTACTATCTCTCCCATTGGGATTGTGAGAGATGTTGAAGTCCTATGCGGAAAGGTAAAGTATCCTACCGACTTTCTTGTACTTGGTTCAATACAAGATAGGTTTTGTCCTATTATTTTCGGTAGACCATTTCTCAGAACTTATGGAGCTATTATAGATTGCAAGAAAGGTAAAGTTTCTGTTGAATTCAATGGTGAGCAGTATGAATTTAATTTTTCCAAGATTTCCAAGCAGCCTCGTGGTACTGAATTACCTAGTGATGATAAAATTATTGAAAGTATTGCTTCTATTGCTATTCCCCCTAATGATCCTTTGCAGCAATACATGGAGGACCACGAGAATGATACTCGTATGCAGGAAAGAAATGAAATTGATGAAATCTTCTTGAGACAACCTGCTATCCTGAAGCACAACCTTCCGGTTGAAATTTTAGGAATTCTATCCAAACCAAAAGAAGACCCGGTGTTTGATCTCAAACCTCTTCCCGATACACTCAAGTATGCTTATTTAGATGAAAATAAAATATATCCTGTTATTATCAACTCTAACCTTTCAGGATATGAAGAGGAGAGACTATTGGAAGTACTTCGTAAACACCGTGGTGCAATTGGCTATACCCTTGATGGCCTTAAGGGAATTAGTCCATCTATCTGTCAACATACTATCAACCTCGAGCCCGATGCCAAACCTGTTGTTGACCATCAACGACGGTTGAACCCAAAGATGATGGATGTTGTGAGGACCGAAATCCTCAAGCTTCTAGCTGCATGTATTATCTACCCTATAGCCGATAGTAAGTGGGTAAGTCCAGTTCATTGTGTTCCTAAGAAAGGAGGGACAACTGTAGTCCCTAATGATAAGAATGAACTAATACCTCAAAGAATTATTATTGGATATAGAATGTGTATTGATTACAGAAAGTTGAACAAGGCAACCAGGAAGGACCACTACCCGCTGCCCTTTATTGATCAGATGCTTGAGAGGCTGTCCAAAAACACCCACTTCTGCTATCTTGACGGGTACTCTGGCTTCTCTCAAATTCATGTTAACACCGCCGATCAAGAGAAGACCACTTTCACTTGTCCTTATGGTACTTATGCTTATAGACGTATGCCTTTTGGTTTATGCAATGCCCCTGCTACTTTTCAGAGATGTATGTCTGCAATATTTCATGGTTTCTGTGAGGAGATTGTGGAAGTCTTCATGGACGATTTCTCCGTCTATGGAACTTCCTTTGACCACTGTCTCCACAATCTTAATAAAGTTTTGCAGAGATGCGAGGATACAAACTTAGTTCTAAACTGGGAAAAGTGCCACTTCATGGTTAACGAAGGGATCGTTCTTGGCCACAAGATTTCCGAGAGGGGAATTGAAGTGGACAAGGCGAAGATTGAAGCTATCGAAAGGATGCCCTATCCAAGGGACATTAAAGGTATTCGTAGTTTTCTCGGTCATGCCGGTTTCTATAGAAGATTTATTAAAGACTTTTCTAAGACCTCAAGACCCCTCACTAATCTTCTCCAGAAGGATGTTCCTTTTGTATTTGATGAAGATTGTAAGGAGGCTTTTGAAGTTCTTAAGAAAGCTTTAATAACCGCTCCTATAGTACAACCGCCTGACTGGAATTTGCCCTTTGAAATTATGTGTGATGCTAGTGATTTTGCTGTTGGAGCTGTTTTAGGACAAAGGGTTGATAAAAAGTTGAATGTTATATATTATGCTAGTAAGACCCTTGATAGTGCTCAAAAGAACTATGCTACTACTGAGAAGGAATTCTTAGCAGTAGTGTTTGCTTGTGATAAGTTTAGACAGTATATTGTTGATTCTAAAGTTATTATTCATACTGACCATGCTGCCATTAAGTATCTTATGACGAAGAAGATGCCAAACCAAGACTCATCAGATGGGTACTCCTTCTTCAAGAATTTAATTTGCAGATTGTTGATAGAAAAGGAGCAGACAACCCTGTAGAGGACAATCTTTCAAGGATGGAAGATATACCGCATGATCCCATCCCAGTCAACGACAGTTTTCCAGACGAACAACTTGCCGTTGTTATAGTACAATCTCTTTCCGATCCCTGGTTTGCAGATTATGCTAATTTTATCGTTGCAAAGTATTTGCCTCCAGGTTTAACATTTCAGCAAAGGAAGAAGTTCTTCCATGATTTGAGGCATTACTTTTGGGATGACCCACATCTTTTCAAAGAAGGTCCAGACGGGATCGTGAGAAGATGCGTACCGGAACACGAGCAGAAGGACATTCTCAGGCAATGTCACGACAGTCCCTACGGAGGACATCACGCTGGTGAGAGGACCGCACATAAGGTTCTCCAATCAGGTTTTTATTGGCCTACTCTCTTTAAAGATGCTAGAAGTTATGTTTTAGCTTGTGATAAATGTCAGAGAGTTGGTAATATTAGTAGGAGTAATGAGATGCCTATGAATTACTCACTAGTGATTGAGCCTTTTGATTTTATGGGTCCTTTTCCTTCTTCACACAAGTGCACTCATATATTAGTTGCTGTTGATTATGTAATCATGTGGGTTGAAGCAATCCCCACTGAAAGTGCTGATCACAAAACATCTTTGAAAATGCTCAAAGATGTAATTTTCCCTAGGTTTGGTGTACCTAGGTATCTCATGACTGATGGAGGATCACACTTCACGCATGGAGCTTTTAGAAAAGCTTTAGCCAAGTACGATGTCAATCATAGGATTGCGTCACCGTACCATCCTCAAACTAGTGGGCAAGTTGAGCTCACCAATAGAGAGATCAAGTTGATCTTGCAGAAGACAGTTAACAGAAATAGGAAGGACTGGTCAAATAAGTTAGGAGATGCTTTGTGGGCGTATAGAACTGCTTACAAAAACTCCATGGGCATGTCCCCCTATAAAATGGTCTATGGCAAGGCTTGCCATTTGCCATTAGAGTTATAGCACAAAGCTTTCTGGGCTGTTAGAGAGCTTAATGCTGACCCAAAGTTAGCTGGTGAAAAGTGTTGGATATGTGCCCTAGAGACAAATTAATAAAGATATTTGTCACATATATGTTTTGTTCATAATAAGTTTTATACTGTGCTATAACTGTATTACTTGGAAATACTAATACAGGTATAGTATAAAACATGGTCCGTAGTTTAACTCGGGTAAACTATCTCATTGGGCAATTGATTGATCAAGCTTTCCTGATCATGGCGACACTTAAGTCCATTGACAATGAGGTCATATCGTTAAGGGGAATGATGTGATCGACGTACACCCACCTAAAGTATTGCAATGTGATCGAGTCACATAGTTCAACGTTGCTATGACTTTGTAACATATGGCTTAGTCCTTAGACCGTAATGATCATACGTAATTGTCATCTATGAGGAGACTTTGATTTGTATCCCACCGCCTGACTGAAATATGCTGGCTATAACGGTGCACTTTGGGTATTCCGAAATAGATGGTTGATGAGTATGTTAATAGATCAGAGCGGGATTTGTCAGTCCTTGTGACAGGACAGGTACTCTGGGCCCACTCGGTGATATTGCATCAATAGCTTGCAAGCAAGTGACTAGGTCACAAGAGATGCAATGATCATGAACGAGTAAACTTGTTTGTTGTGAACGAGATGTGAATACGGTATGTAGGATACCGACGATCAAACCTTGGACAAACAAAGTACCGCATCACAAAGGGATTACGTCGTATCGTTAATGGTTTCCAAAAGCGATCGAAGTTCATTCGATGGAAGCGCAGGGGCTGTCAAGGATTGTAACCAGGTCCAACTGACTAGTCATTGGTCAATGAGAAGAGTCTCGACCATGTCTGCCGTTTCCCGGACCGTTAGGGTGTTACACTTAAGGGCAATCGATGCATAGGACAGTTACGGGATCAATCGGTGAAATAGGAGGAATCACCGGAATAGTTCCGGAGGAGGACGGAATGGTTTCCGGACATTTTCAATAGTTCAAAATAAAGTTTAATTGTTTTAATAATGTTTTATTATTTAATTATCTGAATTAAATATTTAAAACATATTAAAAAAATTAAAATAATGGGAAAAAGGCTAAATGGGCCCATGGGGCCCATTAAGGGAGGAAGGGGTCTCCCCCCTTGGGCTTGGCGCCAAGGGTGGGGCCCACCACCCCCATGGCCGGCGCACTCCCCCCCCCCCTTGGGAGTTTAGTACCACATGGGGGAGGGGAGGAGGATAGCACCCCCCTTGGCCTATATAAGGAGGGGTAGTCCCCCTTTTTTCCAACACACCAATATCTCCTTCTTCCTCCTTTTCCTTCCCGGAAGTGGAATCCCCTTGTTTGGAGTCTGCATCTGGTTGGAGTTCTCCACCATAAGGCAGGCCGTCGTTCTGCCGGAGTCGGGATCCGTAGCCGTCTTTCTTCCGCTGCTCGCCTGGTTCGGGGCCCGGGAGGAACATCGATGGTACTGTACGTGTATAATCTCTTCGAGGCACTACACCTGTGGTGCTACTTCGTCGCTGGAGGTTTACCGGGAGTCATCCTCGCCGGTGGTGGTCTTCTACATGACAGGGAGGTCGTAGTTCCGAGTCTACGCCAGCCACGTTCGCAAGAACGTTTCCCTCTTTCGGTCTTCAAAGGTATGAACACCGATTCCCTCCGTTACTTTACATCGCCATAGCATAGATCTTGGGTTCGGGTACCGTAGGTATGAAAAAATTGTGTTTTCTGCCCCGTATTCCAACAGTGGTATCATGAGATAGCTATGCGTAGATGTATTATACGGGTAGAACACATCTAGGATGTGGGCATCGAATCTTCATTCGTTACCCTCCCACGTGTACTCTTTTAGCGTTGCGGCAATGTTCGATGAAGCGGCCCCCGACTGACCTTACGCGTTTACGCGAGACTGGTTCCACGCTTGACATATGGCTTGAACCATATAAAGTGGTTGGGGGGTGTCTGTCTCTCTGCATTAGCGATGCGAAGATGTTTGCAACGGAGGGCTCCGATAGGGGTGTAATAGAGACGATTGGGGATCGGTGTTGTGGCATGTTTTCGCAGGATAGAAATCGGTTCTCTCTCTCGAAACCCCTAGCAGCCACGTAAAACTTGCACAAGCTAAAGTAGAAAGGCGTTTTAACTTTGCTTTGCATGAAGGGGGATCATAGGTTGTATGCTTTGCAGGATACAATTTTACTTCCTGTTTTATGCTAGTATGCTAGATATATCGAAGGTAGCATGAAACAGGACCATCTCTCGCTAAAACCAACATAGTGTCCTTACCCTAGTGAGTACCACCTGGAAAGTTCTACATTATGGAGGCATCACGTGTCACACGGATGTCAAACATTTTTTCGTTCACAAGAGGTGGGTGTAGCAAGCCTAGCATGCCCAGAAGCATGGCCTTGTATGACACAACAACAAATCACATAGGGTGTGGTGGCGAGCCTGGCATGTGCAGACATGACCTCGGGACACAAGAGACCGAAAGGTCGAGCATGAGTCACATGGATGATGTGATCGGCATGATGGCCTACCTTGAACAACATACTGATGGTCGTGTCACACGTGGGAGGTATGGTGTTCTAGGATCGTGTAATCACTTAGCAAAATGGAGAGATGTTTTTCCTAAGTGGGAGTTTTAGAATTAATTGTAATTGAACTCCACATTATGAACAAAAGTCTAAATATGTATCTTTGTGAATCAACCTTGTAGATGACAGCACCACGCCCCTCGTTAAACTTAGGATCATTCCTAGAAAAAGATAAACTGAAAACTAATGGGTCAAACTTCACCTCCTGGTTCCGCACCCTGAGGATTCTCCTCGTTCCCCTCAAAATGTCCTATGTACTTGAGACTGCATTAGGAGATGCACCAGCAACTACCGCTACTCCGGCTGAGAAGAAAGTCTATCTCATTAAGTCGGATGATTCCTCCCTTGTCAAGAAGGGTATGCTCCATGCCATGGAGGCTGAACTGCAGAAACGGTTCGAGAGCTTCAGTGCTTATGAGATAATCACTGACCTCAAGACCATCTTTGCACCTCAAGCCAAGGTTGAGAGAAATGAAGTTTGTGAAGCTTTCTTCTCTGCAAAGATGGAAGAGCACACCAGCATGACTGAGCATGTAGTCAAAATGTCTGACTACGTTCAACGCCTAAATGATCTAGAATTTAAGATTCCAAATGAAGTGGCGATTGATAGGGTGTTGCGGTCGCTACCCCCTAGCTATGAGAGTTTTGTGTTGAAGTACAACATGCAAGGAATGGTTGAGACCCTTTCTGAATTGTTCACAATACTCAAAATTGCTGAGATGGAAATCAAGAAGGAGCACAGCTACACCAAGTACCTAGAAGATAAGAAGGCCGGCAAGGTTGCCGAAAGAGAGATGGATATATGTGATATACATGTTATTGATGTTTTCCTGACAAGTGCTCGGAGCAACGTCTGGATATTTGATACCGGATCAGTTGCTCACATCTGTAACTCCCAGGAGGGGATGCAGAATAAACGACTCTTGCGGAAGGATGAAGTGACGATGTGCGTTGGGAACGGTGCCAAGGTTGAAGTAATGTAAATTGGCACGCTTCGTCTTAGTCTCCCTTTGGGATTGATTCTTGTCTTGAATAATTGCTATTATGTACCCGCGTTGAGTATGAACATTGTGAGTGGCTCTTGCTTGATGCGAGACCAGTATTCTTTTAAATCTGAAACAACTGGTTGTTCGTTTTATAAGAATAATGTCTTCTATGTTCATGCACCGGTGCGTAATGGTTTATTCTTAATGGATCTCGAATATCATGACTCCCACATCAATAACGTAGAGGCCAAAAGATTAAAGCCTAGTAACGAAGAACACATGACGATGTGGCATTGTCGACTTGGTCATATTGGTATAAAGCGCATGGAGGAACTCCATAAAAATGGACTTCTGGAGTCATTGGATTTTGGATCCCTTGACACATGTGAACCATTCCTAATGGGAAAAATGACAAGGACTCCATTCAATGGAACAATGGAGCGTGCGGTGGACTTATTAGGGATCATACATACTGATGTATGCGGACCAATGAATGTCACCGCACGCAATGGTTTTCGTTACTTCGTGACCTTCACGGATGACTTAAGTAGATACGGGTATATCTATTTAATGAAACAAAAGTCTGAAACCTTTGAAAAGTTCAAGGGATTTCAGAGTGAGGTCGAGAATCAACTCGGGAAGAAAATCAAGCACCTTCGATCTGATCGAGGAGGTGAGTATTTAAGTCACGAGTTTGGCGCTCATCTGAAGACTTTTGGTATTGTACCACAACTTATGCCAGCTGGAACACCTCAGCGAAACGGTTTGTTCGAGCGACGTAATCGAACACTATTGGATAGTGTACGGTCAATGATGTCTCATACCGACTTACCTACATCATTCTGGGGGTATGCATTAGAAACTGCCGCTTACGTTCTTAATAGGGTACCGTCCAAATCCGTGAAGACAACACCGTTTGAAGAATGGTTTGGCAAGAAACCAATGTTGTCTTACCTGAAGATTTGGGGTTGTGAGGCTTATGTTAGGAAACTTCAGCCTGAAAAACTCGAATCTAAGGCGGAAAAATGCATCTTTGTAGGATATCCAAAGGAAACTATTGGATACACCTTCTACAACCAATCTGAGGGCAAAACGTTTGTCGCTAAGACTGGACACTTTCTTGAGAAAGAGTTTCTCTCGAAATAATTGAGTGAGAGGAAAATAGACCTCGATGAAGTGACTGACCAATCACTCCAAATGGAAGAACCGACAACAGAAATTGTTCTGGAACCTTCTTCCACAGTGGGAGCTGAAGAGAATGGCCAGGAATACATTCATAACGATCATGACATACATGATGATCATGATGAGAATGAAGAGGAACCTATTTTGCCCCGTAGGTCATCAAGAGTCCGTCAACCTACCGAGTTTTACGGACAGCTTGTGAATGCAATCTCGGCTGATGATTCAGATGAACCTACGAGTTAGAAAGAAGCAATGGAGGGACCCGAGTCCGAGAAATGGCTAGAAGCCATGAAATCCGAAATAGACTCCATGTACACCAACACAGTTTGGACTTTGGTGGATATTCCCGAGGACCGCAAGGCCGTCGAGAATAAATGGATTTTCAAGAAAAAGACTGACGCAGACGGAAACGTATCTGTCTACAAAGCTCGACTTGTCGCGAAGGGGTTCCGACAAATTCAAGGAGTTGACTACGAGGAGACATTCTCTCCTGTAGCGATGATCAAGTCTCTTCGGATCCTACTAGCAATAGCTGCCTATCATGATTACGAGATATGGCAGATGGATGTGAAAACTGCGTTCCTTAATGGCAACATTGAGGAAGAGTTGTATATGATGCAACCAGAGGGGTTTATCGATCCAAGGAATACTGGTAAGGTGTGCAAGCTTCAACGGTCCATCTATGGGTTGAAGCAAGCATCTCGGAGCTGGAATCTTCGATTTGATGAGGTCATTAAAGCTTTTGGATTTGTCCAAAACGTCGAAGAGTTCTGCGTCTATAAGAAACTGAGTGGGAGCTCTGTAGCATTCCTTGTGTTATATGTAGATGACATATTACTGATAGGGAACGATAAGAAATTCTTAGAAGAAGTAAAAGAATATCTGAATGGACAATTTTCCATGAAGGACCTGGGTGAAGCTGCGTACATATTAGGGATTAAGATCTATAGAGATAGACCTAATCGACGGTTGGCCTTGAGTAAGAACACTTATATTGACAAGATATTGAAAAGGTTCAGTATGGGTAACTCCAAGAGAGGCCTCTTGCCAGTTATAAAAGGTGTCAAATTAAGCGTGACTCAGTGCCCAACCACAACAAAAGAGAAGGAGGAGATGTCCTCAAAGCCCTATGCCTCAACCATAGGTTCTCTCATGTATGCTATGTTATGTACCAGACCGGATTTAGCGCTGGCCATTAGTATGACTAATCGCTACCAGAGTAATCCGGGAATGGCTCACTGGACAGCAGTAAAGAACATCCTTAAGTACTTGAGAAGAACCAAGGATCTCTTTCTCATTTATGGAGGAGTTGATGAGGAGCTCACCGTAAAGGGTTACATTGACGCAAGCCTCGGCTCAGATCTAGATGACTCGAAATCCCAGACGGGATATGTTTTCATGTTGAACGGTGGCGCAATTAGCTGGAGGAGCGGCAAACAGTCAGTCGTCGCCCAATCTACAATGGAGTCGGAGTATATTGCCGCTTGCGAAGCGTCAAACGAGGCGTTGTGGCTGAAGAAGTTCGTGATCGAGCTTGGTGTCTTTCCCAGCTGCACTGACCCCGTGGTAATCTTCTGCGATAACACGGGTGCCATTGCTAACGCGAAGGAGCCAAGAACTCACTCTACAGCCAAGCACATCCTCAGAAAGTTCCATGTGACGCGAGACTACGTCAGGGATGGACACACTAGGATTCACAAGATACATACGGATCTGAACGCAGCAGACCCGATGACTAAACCTCTTCCACAGGGCAAGTTTGAAGAACACCGAGAGACCATTGGTGTTAGATACATACCTGATGTAAACTAGTGTAATTTGTACTCTAGTGCAAGTGGGAGACTGTTGGATATGTGCCCTAGAGACAAATTAATAAAGATATTTGTCACATATCCGTTTTGTTCATAATAAGTTTTATACTGTGCTATAACTGTATTACTTGGAAATACTAATACAGGTGTAGTATAAAACATGGTCCGTAGTTTAACTCGGGTAAACTATCTCATTGGGCAATTGATTGATCAAGCTTTCCTGATCATGGAGACACTTAAGTCCATTGACAATGAGGTCATATCGTTAAGGGGAATGATGTGATGGACGTACACCCACCTAAAGTATTGCAATGTGATCGAGTCACATAGTTCAACGTTGCTATGACTTTGTAACATATGGCTTAGTCCTTAGACCGTAATGATCATACGTAATTGTCATCTATGAGGAGACTTTGATTTGTATCCCACCGCCTGACTGAAATATGCTGGCTATAACGATGCACTTTGGGTATTCCGAAATAGATGGTTGATGAGTATGTTAATAGATCAGAGCGGGATTTGCCAGTCCTTGTGACAGGACAGGTACTCTGGGCCCACTCGATGATATTGCATCAATAGCTTGCAAGCAAGTGACTAGGTCACAAGAGATGCAATGATCATGGACGAGTAAACTTATTTGTTGTGAACAAGATGTGAACACGGTATGTAGGATACCGACGATCAAACCTCGGACAAACAAAGTACCGCAGCACAAAGGGATTACATCGTATCGTTAACGGTTTCCAAAAGTGATCGAAGTTCATTCGATGGAAGCGCAGGGGCTGTCAAGGATTGTAACCAGGTCCAACTGACGAGTTATTGGTCAATGAGAAGAGTCTCGACCATGTCTGCTGTTTCCCGGACCGTTAGGGTGTTACACTTAAGGGCAATCGATGCATAGGACAGTTACGGGATCAATCGGTGAAATAGGAGGAATCACCGGAATAGTTCCGGAGGAGGACGGAATGGTTTCCGGACATTTTCAATAGTTCAAAATAAAGTTTAATTGTTTTAATAATGTTTTATTATTTAATTATCTGAATTAAATATTTAAAACATATTAAAAAATTTAAAAAATGGGGAAAAGGCTAAATGGGCCCATGGGGCCCATTAAGGGAGGAAGGGGTCTCCCCCCTTGGGCTTGGCGCCAAGGGTGGGGCCCACCACCCCCTTGGCCGGCGCACTCCCCCCCTTGGGAGTTTAGTCCCACATGGGGGAGGGGAGGAGGATAGCACCCCCCTTGGCCTATATAAGGAGGGGTAGCCCCCCTTTTTTCCAACACACCAATATCTCCTTCTTCCTCCTTCTCTTTCCCGGAAGTGGACTCCCCTTGTTTGGAGTCTGCACTTGGTTGGAGTTCTCCACCATAAGGCAGGCCGTCGTTCTGCCGGAGTCGGGATCCGTAGCCGTCTTTGTTCCGCTGCTCGCCTAGTTCGGGGCCCGGGAGGAACATCGATTGTATCGTACGTGTATAATCTCTTCCAGGCACTACACCTGTGGTGCTACTTCGTCGCTGGAGGTTTACCGGGAGTCATCCTCGCCGGTGGTGGTCTTCTACACGACAGGGAGGTCGTAGTTCCGAGTCTACACCAACCACGTTCGCAAGAACGTTTCCCTCTTTCGGTCTTCAAAGGTATGAACACCGATTCCCTCTGTTACTTTACATCGCCATAGCATAGATCTTGGGTTCGGGTACCGTAGGTATGAAATTTTTTTGTTTTCTGCCCCGTATTCCAACAAAAAGCGTCTCATGAACTTGACTTCTCTAGATGAGTGGAGAAGTGAAGCTTACGAGAGCGCTAAAATGTTCAAGGAAAAGGTAAAGAAGTGGCATGACAGGAGGATTCTGAAACGTGAATTTAATGTTGGTGATAAAGTTTTATTGTTTAGATCCCATTTCAGGTTTCCTCCAGGTAAACTACTTTCCAGGTGGGAAGGGCCATTTCATATTGAATAAGTCTACCGGTCTGGTGCAATTAAGATTAACAGTTTTGAAGGCACCAAACCTCAAGTTGTGAATGGGCAAAGACTCAAGCATTACATAGCGGGAGACCCCGTCAATGTTGATGTAAATATAATTCGCACAACAACTCATGAAGAACATGTTGAAGCCCCGTTTCAGACACTGACGGAAGCAGAATAAGGAAAGGTATGTATTACGGTAAGGAAACATCGCAAACCGCCAAAAAAGTTCCATATTACGAGTTTTTGGAAAATTAGGAAAATTCGAGGCCTAAGTGGATCCGGAGACGAGCTCCAGGGGGCCCAGGCGCCCCCCTGGCGCGCCCTACCCCCTGGCCGCGCCGGGAGGCCGCCTGGGCACCCAGGACTCCGTCTCCGACCCCACTTTGGCTCGTTACCTTCCTTTTGTTGCAGAAAATTTTGCTATATATTCACCCGGATTGTTCCGGCAACATATCTCGCGATTTCGTGTGTTTTCTTTTCGATCTGTCTCTGCCAGGAAATCTTTTAGCTAGACCTAGGTGCCATGGCTTCCCCAAGTTCCCCCAAGGACAAGTTCGTCGTCAACGTCATCAACCCTTACCTCGCTGAGGTGAACAAGCACCCCCAGGTCCTTCGTGTGGAGGACAGTGTTCTCCACAAGGAAGATCTGAAAGGGCCAGTCATGGAGGGGAGCACCGAGGAGCGGCTGAAGGAGATGGAACATGAAGTCTTCAAGTTCAAGAAGTTGGTGGAGCGTGGTGTTGAAGCCAACTTCGACATCAGGAAAGAGATCGAGGCTTCCCATAGGAAAGGGATGAAGGAGATGTGGTCAAGCTTGTCCGCACTAGAAGAGAAATTTTATCAGCTCCAAGCACAAATCTATGATCTGCACAACCAGAACTGCGAGTATGAACTAAAGTTTCTGCGCATGGGTTTAGGTGCTGAGTGCAGGATCCTGGAGACGGGAATGTCCTTCGAGACTAGAGAGGAGCTGCCATGGAAGCGCTTCGCCAAGGAGTACCTTATTGAGAAGAACAAGGATGAGGAGTAAATCTCCTCGGGTAATGGCATTCCCTCATCTTGTTCCAAGCTTGGGGGAGTGCCCGGTATCTTTATCTTAATCTTAGTCTTTTAGAGTCAAGTAGAGTCATATCATGTCTAGGAAGTTTATTATATGAAATAGGTGTTTGCATCGAGGTCTGTCACTCCGTCTGTGGAGAGATTGTATCCGTGAGTGTGGAGTCGTCTTTAATGGAATATTAATGAGGAGTCTATTGGTTCCTTCGCTGCACTCGGTATTCTCTACACGCAATCGGCATCATATGACGATTCTTATGGGGAGTATTGACCTTATATCAGGTATGGCTTTGAAAACTTTATTTAATTTTGGCAAACATAGCTCTGGTCTTGACAACATTCATGTTTTATCAAGTAGCGACATAGCCAAAGCCTTTTTGTTATTATGCTTGAAGTGTTATGTTGACAAGGAAGACAACTTGATGTGTTATGCTTACCTTAATGTTTATGCCTTATATGTTTTGCATCTAAATCATCATCAACTGTCTCTTCTCTCAAAGCCTTTGCTAGCCAAACTCTTTGCCAAGTAGATTTCTGCTTGTGCATCCATACCCTGAAACCTTTACCTTCCTTGTGAGTCCACCATACCTTCCTATTCGTGGTATTCCCCTACCACTCCTATAAGTATAAAATTTATGTGTTATCCTTAAATGTTCAAAATCTTCTGTTTTGTGCCTCTTGTTTAGCTCATGAGGAAGTAGTAGGTAATTCATGATCTTCTCAAGTTGGACAAGTTTTATCCTGGGATTGCATGTTTAATATGCAAACCCATAATACGAGGAGGAACTGGCATGGGTGCGCCCAGCTCGAAAGATAATATAACAAACAAACCCTCCTTCACGCTGGTCTATGAGAAATCAGAAACTTTGGCAGTGATAAACAAAGGAGATTAAGGGGATGTGATCGTCCTCACTTGGGAGCCGTTCCTCGAAACTTGTCCATCTTGAGAAGTAATTGAGCTATCTATTAGCATTCGTTGACAAACTATGCACCGTCCCAAAATCTATTTTTATTCTGTTTGATTTAAGGATAGCACATGAGTTTTCCCTGCTTGCCTATAAACAAGGCTCTCTTTCACCTTCGTGTTGAGTCAGTTTTCCCACTTCCTTCTTTTCCCTAAGAGAACAGACATTTGATGTTAATGAGGATTCATCCATATAGATCTGCATTAATTTTTGCCATGCCATATCCTGGTTGACATTAATCATAAGAGTGCATTCATCCTAGTCTAGAGGGTGCACTAGCATAGATCCACCCACCAAACACTTATCAACCCAGCACATAGTACCGATACGGAATATGGCGAAAGCACATGATTACCTCTCCCGTGTGTCCTCAAGAACACTTTAGCTTTTATAAGTTCAGTTTCTAGGCCTCTCCTTTGCTCAGAAAGGATTGGGCCACTCGTTACTCTCCAGTATCTTTTACTTTGCTAGTCTTTACTATCCTGTTGCTTATACCAAGAAAATCCCTAAAATGTTATCTTTCAGTGCTTGCAGTTATCTCCTTACCAAATTCACTTGCTACTACCTTCTTCTCCTCGTTGGGTTCGACACTCTTACTTATCGAAAACACTGCAATAGATCCCATTACGTCGTGGGTCATCAGGCACCAACCGCAAAACGAATTGGGTAGAAAGATAGATTAGGCGGAGAAGTACCCGGGGCGCGCGGATCCGAAGGAAAGAAGGCCAGAGCAGGCCGGGGCGGCCGGCGGCGACGAAAGGCGAAGGAGGCGGCGGACAGGGTTGGGACGAGGGTGGCCGAGAGGGAGATAACTGCTCCCCTCGGCCGGACGGCCAGTTTATATAGGTCTGGGAATTTCAGACGCCCGTCGTGTTTCGGACATCCGGCGTGAAGGACGTCCGAACAGGATCGGATTTCCGATTTTGGCTGGGACGTTGGCTGTGACTGAAGACAGACAGACAGGAAGATTCATAAGTCCGATGTATCGGACATCCGAAAGCGGACGAACAGCTGATAACGGAAGTGAGGTCCACTGACTAGGACACCAAAGGAGATTCGGAAGTCCGAATTTTTTTTTCGGACGTACGAAGTTTGAAATAAAATTTTATTTTGGCAGGATATGACTATGATAGGGGCAACAATAGTGTATATCAGATATGCATAAATATATATTCATGAGAAGTATAGACACACAACGATGATCAAGCAAGCCTTTCATGAGAAGGGCAGTGATCGAAGTCACCATGTTTGAGTGTATTGTGCTTTGACACCACGAAGATGTACCTTGGGTCTCACCGTTAACCGCTACACATGGTCTCACCGTAGGGAGCATGTGGATTGTTGATGTGTGAATCCATTGATGCATCACGTAGAGAGTTGAGAACTCGTTGATTGAGTTTCTCCCCCTACATACATGCCTACATATAGACAAGTTATTTGCTATGTGTATGAATGAGAGAAAGATACCCCTAAGCCGTAAAGCTATAACGTTCCAAGATACCAAGTTCACCTCTTAGTTGGCAAAACCTCGCTTCATCCAATGGCTTGGTGAAGATATCGGCAAGTTTCTTGTCGGTGCCCACATGTGCAAGAACAATATCACCCTTTTGAATATGATCCCGTATGAAGTGATGACGAATGTCAATATGCTTGGTGCGAGGATGTTGACAAGGGTTGTTGGCAATCTTGATAGCACTTTCATTGTCACATAAGATGGGTACCTTCTTATAGATGAGTCCATAATCCTTCAAAGTTTGCCTCATCCATAGGATTTGAGTGGCACAACTTGCGACGGCAACATACTCGGCTTCGGCGGTGGAGAGGGAGACGAAATTTTGCTTCTTCGAGTGCCAACTTACCAATGAGCGCCCAAGAAATTGGCAAGAACCAGAGGTTGACTTCCGATCCACTGTGTCTCCGGCCCAATCCGCATCCGTGTACCCCAAGAGATCAAACTTAGCTTCCTTGGGGTACCAAAGGCCCAACAAAGGAGTATGAACAAGGTATCTAAGAATGCGCTTAACCGCCAAATGATGACTCTCCATAGGAGAGGCTTGATATCTTGCACACATTCCTACGCTAAGCATAATATCCGGTCTAGATGCACAAAGATAAAGCAACGACCCTATCATAGAACGGTAAAGAGTATCATCAAATGGAATACCGGAAAGGTCTTAATCTAGATAACCCTTGGTTGGCATGGGTGTCTTGCATGGCTTGGCATCCTTCATACCAAACTTCACGAGCATGTCTTGAATGTACTTCGTTTGGGAGATGAAGGTTCCTTCGGAAAATTGCTTGATTTGAAAGCCAAGGAAATACTTCAAGCTCCCCATCATTGACATCTCAAAATTCTTGGTCATAGTTTCCGAGAACCACTTGCACAAAGATGTATTAGGAGAACCAAATATTATGTCATCTACATAGATTTGGCATATGAGCAACTCACTATTTGTTCTCTTGGTAAAAAGAGTGGCATCAATGACGCCCCTCACAAATCCTTCCTCGAGTAGAAACTTCCTAAGATGGTCATACCAAGCCCTAGGGGCTTGCTTAAGACCATATAATGCCTTATGAAGTTTGTACACGTGGTCCTTGTGATGAGGGTCACAAAAGCCGGGTGGTTGAGCTACATATACATCCTCTTGTAGAGGACCATTAAGGAAAGCACTTTTTACATCCATTTGAAATCATGGAAATCCATTGAATGCGGCATAAGCAAGAAACATGCGTATAGATTCAAGGCGAGCCACAGGAGCAAAGGTCTCATCAAAATCCAAGCCCTCAACTTGGGAGTACCCTTGAGCCACTAGCCTTGCCTTGTTTCGAATGATATTACCATATTCATCTTGCTTGTTTTTGAAGATCCACTTGGTTCCAATGATGTTATGATCATGACCGGAAGGCCTCTCCACGAGAGACCAAACTTCATTCCGGGTGAAACTAGTGATCTCATCTTGCATTGCAATGAGCCAGTCCGCATCCACAAGTTCTTGTTCAACCCTAAGTGGTTCAATACAAGACACAAACGAGAAGTGAGCGCAAAAGTTCATAAGTTGACGACGAGTAACTATACCTTTCCCCAATCCCGTGAGGATCTTGTCAACATCAACACGTCTAGCCACCAATGGCATGATGGAAGTTGGAGTTTCAATAGGCTCTACCCATTCGGGATCATGGGCAACATTTGGTTCATCATCAAGGGCGGAGCCATCATCAATTTCATCATTTTCTCCAAAGCAAATTCGGTCAAGTCGTTCACGTGCATCAACCGCACCCTCAACTTGTGGTTTAGCAACAACCTCGGGTTGTGAAGGGTCTTGTTCTTGTTCTTGGATAGTTGGCTCATCTTGAGCAATCGGATCTTGAGTGGTAGGAGGAGGTGCTTGTGGAGGTGGAACACTTGGCCCATCACTCACTTCATCATCTCTAGGAACTTGAGCAATGGGCACAAGATCTCCAATTCCCATAGTCAAGATGTCTTGAGAAGAATCTTCACTATTTCCTACATCACTTGGATCAACTTGCTCCCCATGGGAGCCATTAAATTCATCAAACTCCACGTCACAATTTTCCACAACACATCCGGTGGATTTGTTGTAGACCCTATAGGCGTGAGAATTCGAAGCATACCCAACAAATATACCCTCAATTGTTTTGGATTGAAACTTAGCTAACCGATCTTTCTTATTGAGAAAGAAACACTTACAACCGAATACTCGGAAGTATTTAACGTTTGGCTTGTGACCGGTTAGAAGCTCATAAGGGGTCTTCATCAAGATCTTGCGAAGAAAGAGCCGGTTTGATGCATGACATGCGATGTTGATGGCTTCGGCCCAAAAGCTATATGGTGACTTGTACTCATCCAACATGGACCGGGCCATCTCCACAAGAGTACGGTTCTTCCTCTCGGCTACACCATTTTGTTGAGGGGTGTAAGGTGCGGAATATTGGTGCTCAATTCCCTCATCACTCAAGAATTCTTCCAAGGTGTAGTTCTTGAATTCAGAGCCATTGTCACTACGTATTGCCAAGATAGCCATGTTGTATTTTCTTTGTGATTGCTTGGAAAAATCAATGAAGTTGGCCTTCGTCTCGTCCTTGGACTTGAGAAAGAACACCCATGTGTATCTTGAATAATCATCAACAATGAAGAGACCATATTTCTTCCCACCAAGACTATCCCATGACGGAGGACCAAAGAGATCCACATGAAGGAGCTCTAAAGGCCTTGACGTTGACACGATATTCTTGGGGGTATGCTTTGCTTGATGTTGCTTCCCGGCTATGCATGCACTACACACACGATCTTTCTCAAAAGACACATTTGTTAGTCTGAGGATGTGTTCACCCTTTAGGAGATCTTTTAGATTTCTCATACCGACATGGGCTAGCCGGCGATGCCATAGCCACCCCTTGTCGGCCTTGGCCATTAGACAAGTTGCATGGTAAGTACTCTCTTTCGAGAAATCAACCGTATAAAGGTTGCCATCCAACTCTCCAACAAAGTCCACTTCAAGAGTATCTCTCCTAAAGACTTTCACACTTGTTAGACCAAATAGTGTATCATAACCAATGGAAGCTAATTGACGAACGGAAAGCAAATTGTATTGAAGGGATTGGACAAGCATGACATTTGAAAGAGACATGTCATTAGTAATAGCCACATTGCCAACCCAAGTACCTTTCCCTTGGAACCACCACCAAAGACAATGCTCATGTATGGTTGAATTGCATCCATGAAGTCTTTGAGCAAACGGCTTTCTCCGGTCATATGATTGGTGCCTCCACTATCAATCACCCATTTGACTCCACCGGAGATGGCATCCTACACATGGATTTAGGCTTTGGTTAGAGGTGCCCATTTTGCAATGGGAACTCTAAGGTTAGTAATAAGGGTCTTTGGAACCCAAATGGTATAGAAAAGAAAAGCATTACGGGGCCCAATGAATTTTGCAAACAGCTCTCCATCCTTTGCCTTACGGAGCACATAGGATGGAGGCATTTTTTCCTTATTCTTGGTAGGAGTGGGCTTGCCCCTAGTGGCCTTCCTATTCCCAACACCAACCTTATCAACAATTTTCTTACCTTTGTCCTTGTGCCCTTCACGAACAAAGATCACCTTTTGGGGAGTTGTTTCCTTGCTAAGGGTGACATCTTTTGTCACACTCGTACTTGGATCAAATCCAAGTCCTTCCTTAGCAAAGGATTCCTTGTGATGACTTAATACATCATTTAGGTTTTTCTCGCCTTGGGCACAAGTCAAGAGGCCCTTCTTTAGTTGAGCATGAAGAGCTATGTTCTCCTCAATGAGTGATGCTTGATCAATGGTAGAGTTAGTAGCACAAGCATCAATATGCACAATAGTTGGAGGAGACATCTTCGTAAGTGTTTTTATCTGAGCAAGTTTGTGGGCCTCGAGATTTTTCTTAAGGGTGGCGAGTTCCTCATATTTTGTCTTGAGGGACAGGGTGAGTACCTCAACATCCTTAGAAAGGGAGGTGTTTATCTCCACAAGTTTTCTCATATCATTCGCAAGCTCTTTACATATTTCATTAGCCTTTTTCAAGGAGGCAACATGCTTGTCATTTAAGTCGTTTGATGCGTGAACAACTTTGCATAAGTTTTCATTTCGAGCTTCCTCAAAATCAAGTTTTCGCTCAAGGAGAGTATAGTTCTCCTTTTCCTCGGTGAGGAGGATTTCAAGATCCTTAATGGTTGTGGAGTGCTTACCCACCACATCCATAAGTAATTGAAACATTTTGAGCTTGTTGCCTTTGAGAGAGCTCATCGTTTTGTTCACTTTGGCAAACAACAAATCTTCACATATAGCATGAGCATCATCACTTTCCGCATCATGAAATTCATCATGAGGTTCGGAAGAGAACATGAAGGACTCATCAATAGGAGTTACCTTGATCTTAGCCGAGGAGGAGGGAGTGTCATCGTCAACCAAATTGGCCATAAGACACTTGTGTGCATTGCCGGCGTAGTCACTCATGTAGTTGTAGTTCACAACTTCACCTTCCTTGTTGAGGAGCTTCAATGTTTTTTGTGTATCTTGAGCAACTCCGGACACACCACCAACATCCTCGGGATCGGACCCTTCAAGGGACAACAATGCTTTCTTCTTGAACTTGTTGTTGAGAGGGTTTGGGAGCTTCTTGGCGACATCCTTCCGAGGAAATCGAGGTTTGTCCTCTCTTTTCTCATATGGACACTCCTCCGCAAAATGTCCCGGTCTCTCACAGTTGTAGCAGTTTCTTGTCTTCTTCTTTTGGAATCTTCCCTTGAAGTCCCCTTTGGTGAACTTCTTCACAAAGAGAGCAATATCATCATATGAGGGAGTATCATCGGAGTTATCATCGTCTTCATACTCATCTTCTTCCTCATCATCATCAAACTCCTTGAGCCTAGCCTTGAGAGCAAGGTTTGAGGACGGACCACCGTATGGGGCAAGAAGCCTCTTTGACTCCTTTAGGTGCTCTTCATATTGCAAGAAGGTGGCAATCACATCATCCGGTGTCATCTTGAAGAAGCCGGGCATACGCCTCAATTCCCACACCATTTGATGAGAATACACCATGAGATCATTCAACATTTTGTCCACAAGGTAACGGTTGGTGATTTGATATCCATCCAAAGATTTTTCACATGTGAAGGACTGGACATGAGCAGAGAGAACCTTGAGACACATATGAAGTTGTTGGGGGCGTCTCATATTTCTTCATGTGAAGATTGTGCAATGCATTCTTTGCGGTCTCGCATCTTGTCATTTGAAGCGACCCGGTGCCGGATTTGGCAATGAGAAGAGTATCCCTCATTTCCTAGGCATTGGTGATATGAAGAAATGGTGCACGTGTCAACTCATCCATTCCTCTCTTCAAGAACCCAATAGCCGCAAGGTTGAGATGTCGATCAAACACTTCACTTGGAGTAAGGTTGTTCGGATCAACAGGATAATAGCCTTTTCCGGAGTCGATGAGGTTCCACATGGGTTCGCACACAAACCTAAGATAATCCGCCATAAGACTTTTCCAATCCAAAAAGTTAGTATTCTCGGTTAGTACCGGCGGATTGCCATTGAAATTATACTTAGGTTCCACAAGCTTAGGAGCAGGATAGTCCCATTGGTAGGGACCACCTCTTTGCAAGGGAGCCTCGGAGCCGGGGTGCACAAAGGTCGCTTGTGGGGACCTAGGGGCCGCACCACTTGACGTTTGTGACTCCGACGCTGAAGCCTTAAATCTAGCAAAGTAGGCTTCCATTTCCTTCCTTTGATTGTCCAAAGCCTTTTGCAAGGCTTTTTCCATATCTCCGGAGGTGAATAACTTGGGGTCCTCAATCTCATAACTAACATGCCTCGTGAAGGGAGGCAACGCAGCTTGTGCGGCGGCCCTTTGTTCGGTAGCCAATCTCTCGGCTTCCGAACTCGCGGCATCCGCAGCAATTGCAACCTCCTCCACATTGGCACCCGAGCTTTCAGGGATGCCGTTCTTGGTCATCTCGCTCTAGGGCGGTTAAGCCACAAGAATAGAGCACGAGGCTCTGATACCAATTGAAAGGATCGAGATAGACCTAGAGGGGGGGTGAATAGGTCTTATTACAAATTTTATCACTACTTAGCAATTTTTAAGCAATAATGCGAAAACAAAGGTGTGCCTAATAATTGCAAGGTCTATTTAGCAAAGACAAGATAAACAATAAGCACAATAAACACAAGCAAGTGAGGGGGCAAATAATACGGTAGTACGAGTAGTAAGGGAAAAGAGTAGGGATAACTGAATGACGCAGAGACAATGATGTATCCCGATGTTCACTTCCTTGGAGGGAAGCTACTCACCGTTCGGAGAGAGTGGGTGAAACCACGAAGGCACACCAACGCCACGAAGGCTCACTCTATTCCCCTTGAGATATCACCACGAAGGCGATTCCCAACCACTACCAGTTGACCTTAAAGGTGGTCTCCAAACCCTCACAAACTCAACGGGGGGTAATCACAATGGTCGATTCCTCTCCGAAGAACTCCTACCCTCCTAGGAGTCTCCAACCTCCAAGAGTAACAAGATCAATGGGAAAAGGTCAAGACTTGCTCAAATCACGATTTGCTTTGGTCGGAAGAAGGGGGAGGGACGGATCTAACACGGGGTGAAAGATCCGACAAGAACTCTCACGAATCTCTCCGGGATCTTGGTTTGAGTGTAGGAGATGAGAGAGGGAGCACTTTGTGTTCTTGAGTGAAATAAATGAAGTGGTCAACCCTCTCAAGTGGGTGAGAGGGAGTATTTATAGTCCAAAGGCTGAAATGGCCGTTGGAGCACTTGTGTTGTGCAGATGTCGGACGTCCGTTGGAGTTCGGACGTCCGAAGCCCAAATGTCGGACTTCCGAAATACATCGGACGTCCGAAATGTCTTCGAGGAGCACAGTGGGCAATGCAAGGAAGTAGACAGTCATACAGGTACCGGACGTCCGGCGGGGTTCGGACGTCCGAACATGTCGGACGTCCGAAGGCCGTCGGAAGTCCGTCCAACTTTGGAGAGGTCTACTGACCTTGTGAGGCATATGTGTAACACGAAGTTTCGGACGTCCGACAGGTTTCGGACGTCCGATGTGTCGGACGTCCGAAACACGTCGGAAGTCCGGACATGATTTGAAGGTCTCCTGACCTACCAAATATACTCCACGAGAGGGATGTCGGACGTCCGAACCGTGAAGTGTCGGACGTCCGAAAGTCAGGACAGAGTTAACTTTGAGATTTATACTGAGTTGTGTTGTTTTAAAGGTATTTGAGAAAATCTTAAGCACAACCCCGCTGATCCCCTCTTAATAGTGCGGGGATCCCTATACTCAAGATAAACTGGAAATGCTTACGCTTCAACTTTGTTGGTTCTATATCCCGATATATAGACAATATCAATGGTCCATGATCCACCGCAACAATGATCCGAGGGCTAATACCTGAGATATACTTGACAAATATTATTAGTCCCCTATATGTATATTGTCATCAACATCAAAATATGATTAAGGGCATGATTGCACTTTCAGTGGGAGGATCCGAGGACTTCGGTGTACGCACCGGAAGCCTCATACGACCCTTGGACTCACCCGTACTACCCTGGAGCAGGAGGCTCCTGGGGACATTAGCTACTACCAACTTAGGCCAAAAGCCTAAGCTTGGGGGAGTACGTGCCCTTCTCACTTTTCCATTGTATTATCCATTTTATTCGCTTTGATCTTTTCGAAGCTTTTGCCCGTTCTTCTTTCTTTCTTACTTTTCAAAAACAACAAAAAGATTTCCTTTCTCTCTTTAGTTTGCTTTGTTTTCAGAGTTCAGCTCAAGTCCGTGATGGCATTTGATTATATTTCCTACGTTCGATCGTGCAAATGACCAGGCAGTAATGACGAAGATCGACGGAAGGGAAGCAACAAGGAAAACCGGTATGAACTCTTCCTGTTTCTACTTTTGTACATATGCCTGTACTTATGATCTAAAGACCAGCTTGTAGAGACATAGTGCTATGTTTACAATGCTTTCCCAGTGTTCATGCTTTCCTTGTGTCTAGTCTCAAATAGCTAGAGTACATAATGTGTTTTTGAAATGATTTACATGCATTGCATTGTTCATGGTTTGGCATACTGAAGTGGTATTTCCCTCTGGAGAATTTTTGGATTGACTTGGCACATGTTCACACATGCTTATGACTATAAAGTCTACTTTTGCCTTGATGATCTTTTTGTTTCAGAATAGTTATATCACTTTCATGCCCGATTCAATGTTGCTTTGTCGCTCTGCATGATTATGACAGTTATTGCTCTCTAGTTGGTCGCTTCCCAGTCTTTTTCTAGCCTTCGCTCGCACTAAGCGGATTTCTGCTTGTGCTTCCAAACTCCTTTTCAAACCCAGTTGTTCCATTTGAGTCCACCATACCTACCTATATGTGGTATTTACCGGCCACTCCTAACTTAGACTTTCTTGTGCCATCTCGAAATTTATTCAAAAGTTTCCCTTTTGTAACCGTACAAGCTCATGCTGCGGTGAGGGGAAATCAGTATCTTTCATGCCAAAAATATTTTGACGGAAGTTTTAACTAGTCAAACAAAAATAATATGAGAGTTACACCTCCCCCATACTTGATGATGGAGTGAAATGGACCAAATGCTGCCTATGATAGGTGGAATGATACCCTCCTTCCATCCTTGAGGCAAAATAAAAGGTTCCGTAGACCATCAAAGGATTTATGGATAAGGGAATATGTGTAAGAAAAAGGCATTATATATGATTGGCATGGGAGATATTGAGAGACCTTTACCGTTCACCGTTGACTGGAAAGTTACTCCTCTCAAAAGAGTTTTATCTCTGCTTTCAAAACCAAGAGCTCTGGCACATGTTTAGTCTTTGCTTCCTTTCACGGGTTTTCAACCTTGCCATCAAAAGCCACGGTTCGAGAGTCTCCCCTTCTTTCTTCAAAGCACCAACTATGAGAGAATAATTGTCATTCTTAGTGTAACATGCATTGTCCCAAAGTATAACATTGTCTTCTGCATGCTTGTGTTATTGCTAGTCTGAAATACTGAGTTCTAGTCACCTTTAAAACTCGAGAGGAGTTTCTGCATTTATGTTTTGCTTCACTCATGGAGGCTAGCGAAATGCCACTCAAGTATGTTCAAGCTATGTGCATTGTGATCTTGTCTTGATTTTCAGTAGCTTATTATTTACTTTTAGTTGTTTGTGACTGATCACATGAAAGAAGAAAAATTGCTTCGTGCATTGTCCTTATAGCATTGTTTCAATACCTGCTACACTCTTTTCGTAGTACATGCTTATATACATCTAATGAAGCAAAAGAGTTTGTCAAAGTTTTCTTTGTCGCGTCCAGTTCGTTGAACTGAATTGCTTGAGGAAAAGCAATATGCTAAGCTTGGGGGAGTTGATACGTCGCAAATGTATCTACTTTTCCAAACACTTTTGCTATTGTTTTTCCCTCATTTTTGCATGATTTGGACGAAACTATCCCGGACTAACGATGTTTTCAGCAGAGCTGCCTGTATGGTTTATTTGTGCGCAGGAAAATGGATTTTTAGACGTCCCAGAAAATTGCCAAAAAATTCCCAGAAAATCCACGCACCCGAAGGAGCCAGGAGCCAGAAGTGGGACCAGAGGGGAGCTATGTGGGCCCCAAGCGCCCCCTGGCGCGGCCAGGGGTGGGGCCGCGCCCTCTTGCCGTCTGGGCAGCTCCCCCCTCCTCTGGTGCCCTACCGAGACTCCTATTTATCCCCGTGACGAGAAAACCCCAGAACAGAAGTTGTTATCCCAGTTTCCGTCGCGGAGCCGCCGCCACCCTCTGTTGTTCTTCGAGAGGGCTAATTTGGAGGCTGATTTGGCCTCCGGAGAGGGGAGAACGTCGCCATCGTCATCGCCATCACCACTCCATCCATCCTCCATGACTTCTCTTCATATGTGTGAGTAATTCCCTGTTGTAAGCAAAGGGGATGGTAGGGATTGGATGAGTTTAATCATGTAATAGTTCGTCAGATTGTTGGGGGCATGTTGCCTATCATCTAGATTGGTGTTTATATTCTTTTCTTCAACTTGTTGCTCTTAATGCTTGTCACTTTGGGCCCGAGTTCCATGTTTTCATATCTGAATCCTATGTGTTTTCATAAATATATTTGTGTTCTAGATCCTATCTATGAGTTGTATGCACCTATTATGGTCCGGAACCGGCGATCCCAAAGGTGACAGCTTGGGACACCAAAGGGGATGGTCCATGATTTGAGGATTCCTTGTATCCGTTGAGTTTATTGCTTTGTTCCGGTGCTCTTTGACAGGAGCACCTTAATCTCCATAAGTTACTTTTGGCCCCGTTCGTAGCGGGATGGTAGGACAAAAGATGTTGTGCAAGTTCTTATTGCAAGCACGCACAACTACCTACGGGATACATGCCTATTGTTTGATATTTGCCTAGATGATCATTGCTTTTCTGTGTGCCTTGCCCCGTGTTGGAATCTATTTTATGTTCACTCTCATCCATGAAGCGCCCAACCATCCATCTGTAGCAAATGGTTGAAAAGATATTATAAAACCAAGGACAAAGCCAACACAGTGCAATAATCTATAGATAAGCCCATGCTCATCTATCCCCTCCCTTCACCATAAACAATAAATTAAAAAGTAGCATACAAATTTAAAAAATTGGGTCTTCAAAATGCCCATTTCTCATTGCTTTTTCAAGAGATGTTTTTCTTTCTCTACAGTTACTCAAATGTCATTTGATTAAGAAATTTTGCACGCTCCTAACACACTTGAGCATCTTCAATGTCAGAAGAAGTAAGTTATGTATTTATTTTCCTGCTCCTTTTGAATTTACTGTTCATATTGGGTGTATATCAGCCCAAACACCAAAATTTCCTCCAACACTGCAACCCACACACAAAAAAGATTCATTCAATCACCGTAAGCCATTGAAATCAAATCCACCACAATAGATGTGATCTCATAAGACATTTTTTTTAGCGTCCTCTATTAAGTCGACAAAATTTTAAACTACTTAATAAAAAAAAGATGTGGTATTCAAGCAAGCTGAGGAAAATAATAATGACATCTTCAATGGTGACCCTTAAGACGGACACAATATTCGTCAGTGGGACACTGATACAGGAACCAGTCATCCAATTGTGTCGGCCAAATGTCCGATCACAATAAGAAACAGGTGGATTTGAAATGCATAGCAATATAAGAAATTTATTACTCAATTTTCCACCACTACTTCTATGATGTTTATCATCTCTATATGTGAGTAGTTTACTTAGTTTTCGGAGATATGGATGAAGTGTGGTACGTATTGAGCTAAAGATTAGTAAGGATACGAATTCTCTGTTAAATGTTTGGTTTAGTACTTTTCATGCATGTTGTGAAGCCCCCCCCACTCAATATTACCGTTGTAAGCCCATGAAGCATATTACTGTTATTGTCAAGGTTAGGATGTTTAGGTAATTAAAAGTGATCAAGAAATCTTCTCTACCTAGACTTTGCAATTGACAGGGGAATAATGGAGAACTCATAGTGACATTGCATCCACGGGGAAACACTTAATTATCATTGTGAGAACCGGAGCGGGGAAACCACGATAGCATGGCGTGCGTAGTACGAAGTCTACTTTAAGTAGAGCACATTATGTACCCAGGATCTAGCTATCTAGTCACAAACATGAATAGTGACTCAAGTATTCAACCCAGAACTATACAATAACATATATGTTACGTTAACCACATACCACTTAGAATTTTGGACACCCCGAGAACGCTTTTATCCTCTGCCAGTTTCAACGCTTTACTGTTTCGTTGTGTTCTGTTTAATCATTTTATGTATTTACTTTTGTTATCACTCGCTTTACGTATTTTCTTTGCTTCACGTCTATAATTAACTTGTAAGCACATTTTTATAATTCCCTATAAATGATAATTTCTTATTCATGTGCTTCCGCTCAGATCGATACTCTTAATTCAAAAGGGATACAAATACATCATGTGCACTTGTAGGCCATCAACTTGAATTTTCGTTGACCGGATTGGACTTTGTTGAATTGTCTTTGTCTTAACCATTTCTCCACATAGGACCGGGTGGAACCCCACCATCACCACCATACACAAAGCCATCATCATCCTCTCGTCCGACATCGTCTTCATTATCAAAATCCATTCGGCCACCACCACCACCATCATTTTGAAGAGATCGCATTTTGGTCAAGATCTCACCACGAGTGAGCTCCCAATATTTTCTCTCGGTTTCATCCATTGTGGTTGGGTTCATGAACATGATAGCACGTTATTCGTCTCTTTTGGCATCCCGAAGACTCGCTTTCTCAAGTGCAATCCTTCGCTCCTCAACCTTCAACTACCTTTCCTCAAGTGCCAACTTGGTTATCCACTTCTCGTCTTCCAACATCTTGAGCTCATTACACCTCACCGTATTCTCTTATCTGCGTTCGTTCACCAACACTACTTTGACCTCAACCAAAGCCATAAGTTATTCTTTTTATGTGCCACCGAATGCATTTCTCTTCTGTTATCTTTTGCATTTTTTACTTCCGGCCTTTTGTTGGCATCTTCATCTTCCTCATCACCGTCCTCAACAAAAATACTCAATCTTGACCTTTTTGGAGTTGTCTCCGATATTATACGAATCCATTTTGATTGGTACAAAGCACCTTGCAGCAATGGAATAATGTAAATGGTTTGTGGCCACACTTCTTTTTTTCCTTTTGAAGAGCTCATTAAGTATAGGACCATACTCCGTCACCGATACACTGCTTGGAGTTGCATGGTTGATACGTCCAAAACGTATCTATAATTTCTGCTTGCTCCATGCATCTTTTGGGTGATATTGCTATGATATTGATGCACTTCCATACACTTCTGCCGGAGGGAGGAACCACCTCCGGGAGCTTCTCCACCACCATGGATGCTTCCCGGATGAACCGTGAGTAGTCCACCTTGGACCATGGGTCCATGATCAGTAGCTATGTGATGTTCTCCTCCCCTCATTGTTCTTCATGGTTTAGACCTCGTGAGCTGCCCTACATGATTGAGGCACATATGTAATCTTTCTGCTATTGCTATGCTGAATTAGCTGGGATCTGATGGATTATGAGACTATGTTCAGATTGTGTTTGAGTAATATATTTGATTCTCTTCTTTTATATTTATGTTCTTGAGTAATTCTTGCATGTTCTCCGTTGTTGTTTATTTCTTTGGCTAAGTAGTAGGTAGTGACTCCAAGAGGGAGCGTTATGCATGATTGTGGGTTCATGCCCCCCTGATGACTAGCTTGAGTGATAGAAACATGAGTCTAGGGGATGTGATGTTGCCACAAGGGAGAAAACAACGGTTCTTGTACTTGCGGGTGCAAGGATTGTTTACTTTACGCAAAGTTCTTTAATGCAGTTGTCTGTTGCTTTGAGTTTACACATTGGGTGGGATTCACAACTTAATACCAGCGAGATGTTCTGGAAAGATATCTCAAGGTGTATGATTAGTAGGTAGATGCAGATGGATTTCGGTCTACTTGTCTTGGCGTACCGCCCATGCTTTTGATCCTCTTCCTTTCTTTATAGCATAGTTAGCATTGGTTTGCGCACATAATCCTGTCAATTGCCCAGCTGTAATTTGTTTACCTCGCATGGCTATTTTATCGTCTTTTGGGAGAGAGACATCACTAGTGAACATCATGGGACCCCGGTCCATATTTCCAACACTGTTTACACCAACTATTTATTTTCTGCTTAATTTCCTTTTCTATTGCTATTATTATTATCCCGTGCGTTTGATCCTTTGTAAACAACAAGGCCGGAGGGATTGACAACCTCTCTGAACTCGTTGGGAGCAAAGTTATCTGTTGTGTGTGCAGGTCCACGCCAACCGCCTAATTGCTGGCGACGTTGTCACCTTCCTGTCGTTGTCGGAGTCCTACTGGAGACAAACCTTGGTATCTTCACCGAGGGAAATTTTCTGTTGTCTACATCTCAACCTTCCACTTTGGGTAACCAACGAGGGGTGAGAAGCCATCAAAGCTAATTTCTGGCGCCGTTGCCGGGGACTCCACTCTTCAAGATAGGGGAGTTGCACACTATCTTTTATCTTTAACTTTCAGTTTTTCCTTGAGTGTCCTTTATCAAAAATTAAAAAAATAGTTACCTTGCTTGCTGCTGTTATGGGTTCCTCCGAGAACACCAAGTTGTGTGACTTCACTAGTCATAACAACAATGACTTTATCTGCACTCCTATTGCTCCACCTTCCACTTCAGCACATTCTTATGAGATTAAACCTGCTTTGCTGAACCTTGTTATGAAAGATCAATTCTCCGGTGCTGGAGATGCTGCTGCTTTGCACTTAAATAATTTTGTTGAGCTCTGTGATATGAAAAAGTACAAAGAACTAGATGGTGATATCGTTAAGCTTAAGCTTTTTCCTTTCTCCTTGAGAGGAGGAGCTAAAATCTGGTTTCAATCCTTGCCTAGGAATAGCATAGATTCTTGGGATAAGTGCTGATACGTCCCAAACGTATCTATATTTTCTGCTTGCTCCATGCATATTTTGTGTGACTTTGCCATGTTTTGCTTGAACTTTCATACACTTTTGAACCTATTTGGACTAACCTATTAACTCAGTGCATCCAGTTGCCAGTTTCTGTTTTCTGCTGTTTTTGTATTTCAGGTTTTCCGGCCATTAAAAGTGCTCCAAAAATTCCGGAAAAAATATAAAAAAAATCAGCGCAACAGAAGCTTCCGGAATCACCAAGAGAGGGAAGGGGGGCCACCACCAGGCATCCAGGAGGGCAGGTGGCGCGGCCCCACCCTGGACCGCGCCAGGGACCCTCCTGACTGCCTCGTGGGTCCCCTCGATGCCCCCTTCGCCTATATTTACCCCTCGGGGTGGAAACCCCTAATATCGATCTCTTTTTCGCGAACTCCCCTCTGTACCGCCGCCGCCGCCGTTTCAAGATCGGGGCTGCCTTGAGAAGCTGCCCCGGCACCCTGCCGGGAGGATGAACCCCCTCCGGGAGACCATCCATAGCCATGGACGCCTCCCGTATGTACCGTGAGTAGCCCCCCTTGGACCATGGGTCCGTGACCAGTAGCTATGTGATGAATCTCTCCCCCCTTTGTGCTTCCACTTTCGAGTCCTCGTGAGCTGCCCCACATGATCGAGGCATCTATGTAATTTCTGTTGTTGCTATGCTGAGTTTGTTGGGATCTGATGGATTTTGAGATTATGTTCAGATTGTGATGAGTAATATATTTGGTTCTTCTCTTTTATATTTTGTTCTTGAGTAAATTCTTGCATGTTCTCTGTTGCGGTATTTTCTTTGGCCGAGTATTTTATTTGCAACTCCAAGAGAGAGCGTTATGCTCGATTGTGGGTTCAACCCCTTGATGTCTAGCTTGAGTGACAGAAACATGAGACTAGGGGATGTGTTGTTGCCACCAGGGATAAAACAACGGTGCTTGTACCTGCGGGTGCAATGATTGTTTACTTTACGCAAAGTTCTTTTAATGCAGTTGTCTGTTGCTTTGAGTTTACACTTTGGGTGGGATTCGCAACTTAATACCAGGGAGATGTTCTGGATAGATATCTCAAGGTGGATGATTCGTAGTAGATGCAGATGGATTTCGGTCTACTTACCTTGGCGTACTGCCCATTGCTTCTGAGCCCTTCCTTCTTTGCAGCATAGTTAGCATTGCGGTGCCTTCATAATCCTGTCAATTGCCCAACTGTGATTTGTTTACCTCGCTAGCACTTTTATCGTCTTTTGGGAGAGAGACATCACTAGTGAAAATCACGGGACCTCGGTCCATATTCACATTTATTGTTCACACCCTCAATTTACTTTCAGCTTTTACTTTCCTTTGCACCTTTTATCTCTTGCGTTGATCCTTTGTAAACGACAAGGCCGGAGGAATTGACAACTCCTCTGTACTCGTTGGGAGCAAAGTTATTTGTTGCTGTGTGCAAGTCCACGACAACACCCTAGTCAGGAAGCAATTTCTGGCGACGTTGCCACCTACTTGTATCTCCTGAGTCCTACTGGTTCGATAACCTTGGTATCTTCACCGAGGGAAACTTGCTGCTGCACTGCATCTCAAACCTTCCACTTGGGGTAACCAACGAGGGGCGAGAAGCCATCAAGCAAATTTCTGGCGCCGTTGCCGGGGACTCAAGTCTACAAGATAGGGGAGTTGCACACTATCTTTTACCTTTGCTTTTTAGTCTTGTTAGTTTACCTTTCAGTTTTTACTTTTGTGTCCCTTATCAAAAATACAAAAAACACCTGTTACCTTGTCAGTAGTTACCACTATGGCTGGTCCTTTTGCCTTTGGTGAGGCAGAAGTGCTTACCTTTACTCAAAGAGGTGGTGAAAGTTTGAAATATGCTTGGTATAGAATTAATGATTCTCAAAAAAGAGCCACCAAGAAGCAATCCACTACTATCCTGCTTAGAAATTTTATGTTGGGATTACTTCTTGGAATAGGTTTCTTTTAGACACTGCTATCAATGGAAACTTCATAGAGGCCCCAGTTTGGGAAGCCCTTAATGTTATTGAAAATCTTGTTGGAAGTCTCCCCATTGTTAGTATTAAGGAGGAAATTACTTTAGCTCACATTATGAGAAAACTTGAAAAAATAGAGCTAGAGATGCCAAGTATCGATAGGGTGAATGAGTTGGATCGTAATATTCAAGGGAATTTGAATAGGCTAGATAATTCCATGCAGAAAATTGTCAAAACTTTGGAGGCTATCGAATCCCTTGATGAAAAGTCTTCTAGGATAGAAAAGATTGAGGAAGCTATTGAAACTTTAGGAACTACCTTTTCCTCAATCAAAACCAAAAAGGATGAAACTCCAGCAAATAAGGAACCTAAGTCCTTTTACGTACCCAAGGTTCCCCGAGCTAAAGCTAGCACACCCAGTGCCAAGAGAGTTGAAACGGTGAAAACTTTGGAGGAGACACCTATCTTTAACTTTAACGAAACTCCAATTGATTTCCCTCCTTTTGATTTTATTCCAAGAAGCATTTTCATTCGTCCTTTATTTGATAAACCCATTAAGACTAGTTGTACTATTGAAGAGCTTTTTGATGATCATGATGATGGTTCAATAGATGCAACTTGATCTTCTGCTTTAAGCCTAGCTAATGGCTCTAAAGAAGCGCTTTCGGGAGGCAGCCCGCAACGAATTTAGGTTTTTCTTTTTGGTTTTGTTCTGTTATTAGTGGTCTTGATGATTGTTACAACTGTAGCAACATCATTGTATCTTTACTTTTCAAGCTTTGTGCCAAGTTTAGCCTCATACGGCAAGGGAAGTAAAAGTTGTGACATGCTGTCCAGAAAACAGATTCTGTCCTCGTGACTAGAAAAATCAGAGAAAAATCCCAGTTCATCTTTTTGACCTGAAATTTTTACACAGCATGCTCTATACAATTACGAAACTTCCATATGTTCTGAGTTTTTTTATTTGAGTTTCAGAAGTATCCCTAAAAAATTCTTTACTACCTGCTGTTCTGTTTTTCACAGATTCTTCCGCATTTTGTCTCTCTTTACTTTTGCAAACCTTAAGCTTGCTTTTTCTTTGCAAAAACTTTTTGGAAATCTTGAGAAACAGTATATCTTCAAGAATATCTTTATTTCCAGTAAGTGAAAAATTATTTTATTAGGGTACTAACCTGTCTAATCAGCCTACAATGAGTTATGTATGAAGGGAGTTTTCAAGTGCGCGATAGAAGGTGATGAAAGAAGATTCAGGAGTGTCAAACGCTCAAGCTTGGGGATGCCCATGTGCACCCCCAATAAATATTCAAGAAGACTCAAGCGTCTAAGATTGGGGATGCCCCTGATGCATCCCCTTCTTCATCAACAATCATCAGTTTGTCCCTCGTTGCACTATATTTTTATCACTTCATGCGTTATGTGCTTTGCTTGGAGCGTCTCGCTCTTTACTTTTCTATGTTTGTTTTGCTTTCTTTGTTGTAGTAACAAGTTAGACCCCAACTTAATCTTTTGTGTGGGAGAGATCCACGCTCCGCTTGAACTAGAACTCCTCATAGGATTTGCATGCTTATTCTTTTAGCTGTGAGCTGTTCTTTTTCTTTTCTTAGCTGCTGTTCTGTTTAGTTGTAGTGCTTTAGTTTTTCTAGAGATTTACTTTTGTCTTAGGTTGAACTTTCTATAGGTTGCATGTTTTATCTTGTTAGAGAGTTTTCCTGTTGCACTGAGTTCTGTGTCTTGACTGAAAGTAGGTAGTTAAAGTTGATGTCTCTTTGTAGTAGTAACTTGCAATAGTTTTGAGGTATTGACTAGAGTAATGTTTGAACTTATCGTGTCAAGAGCTCTTTCCTATTAGTGATAGATGTCGTATTTTAGGAAATCCGTGTGTTTTTCGAAAACCAAAAACCCCTATTGAGAACTCTAGCTACTAGATGGATCACTAACCTCTGGAGGGTTCGAATATTAGAGTACACTCACGTACCATGAGTCGAGGATGCGCAAGGATAACCAAACCCCCATATACTCCTCCTCGGGGTACCTGTCTCTTTGTGAACCTCCTGATTAGATTGAGAGTTACCGATAATAAGTGCATGAGTTCTTCGGACTAATGTGAGTATTCGAAAGTTGTCACTTCCACCCACCTATACTTTTTCTAGCCTCTTCGGTACCGTGCATTGCCCTTTCTCACCTCGAGAGTTGGCGCATACTTTGCCGGTGCATCCAAACCCTTGGCATGATACGCTCTGTCATCATAAGCCTCCTTATATCTTTCCTCAAAACAGCCACCATACCTACCTACAAGGCATTTCCATAGCCTTTCCGAGACACATTGCCATGCAACATCCACCTTCTCATGACTTGATCTTCATGTCATACATGCTACTTGCTTGATCGATGAGCCGCATGCTAGTTGGGCCTTGCCCTAATCATTGCTACATGACGTGCTAGTATCATTGCATATCCTGCCACCCTGGCAGATGCATACATTTGCATCATGATAGTTACATTTTCTTTATGTGAGTACCTTTGTAAAGTGTGAAAAATCTCCTATATTCTTGTAAAATATAGAGTATTGCCCCTAAAGTGAGGAAAAGATCCCAAAGAGGACAAATGAGAGTTAAATAGAAAGAGCCATTGAGGCCACCAAAAAAATACAAAAAAATAGAAAAAGAGAAAAATAAAAATAAAAAGAGAGAAGGGGGCATACTACTATTCCTTTTGAGAGATACACACTAGTACTTCATCTTATATCCCTTGTACTCCATAGAGATCATCATCATGCATATAGCTATGTGGGGACCCTTCACACTATAGAACTTGGCTTGTATATTCCAATGATGAGCCTCCTCAAACGAGCTCTATGTCTTCTTGAGCAAGCAAGTTAGATGCACCCCCACTAGTTCCCTTGGAGAGCTTTTAGCTAACATGTGCATCCGTTGTATGGCAATCCCTACTCCTCACATCATATCTATCATATGGCCTTCTCTCGCCTATGATTGTCCTCATTGATGTGAGCCTTTCACACCTTTTTGTCTTCCTCCTCCACCTTCTTTTTGTTTCGCCTTTTAGGTGTCAACTTTCTTGCTCACGCTCATCCATTGCATGAGTGCTCAAAATATCGAAAGGGAGTGGATCAGTTTGACTTGTACCTGGCTAGTGGACTGGGGACGAGTCCAAATAAGAATCCAAAGGATACCAAGTGTGAAACTTTAGTAGATAGTTGTTCTCAACAACATTATTTTTTTTCTCCCGTATTTCCCTATCCCTTGCTTGCACGCAAACACCATTTGGAGACATTCGAGTCACGGACAGCAAGAGCTCTTGCACCCTTTGTTCTTTTGTTGCTTGTGTCAATGCTAATATAGACTCTTGCTTGTTAAGACTTGAATTGAATTGCATGCTTTGATTGCTTTACTTAAAATTCCTTTTATGGTTGTGTGGCATGTCACCACAGAAATTATGCTTGTTATCATTTACCTACACGAGGACGAGCAGGAATTAAGTTTGGGGATGTTGATACGTCCCAAACGTATCTATAATTTCTGCTTGCTCCATGCATATTTTGTGTGACTTTTCCATGTTTTGCTTGAACTTTCATACACTTTTGAACCTATTTGTACTAACCTATTAACTCAGTGCACCCAGTTGCCAGTTTCTGTTTTCTACTGTTTTTGTATTTCAGGTTTTCCGGCCATTAAAAGTGCTCCAAAAATTCCGGGAAAATATATAAAAAATCAGCACAACAGAAGCTTCCGGAATCACCAAGAGAGGGAAGGGGGGCCACCACCAGGCAGCCAGGAGGGCAGGTGGCGCGGCCCCACCCTGGGCCACGCCAGGGACCCTCCTGACTGCCTCGTGGGTCCCCTCGATGCCCCCCTTCGCCTATATTTACCCCTCGGGGTGGAAACCCCTAATATCGATCTCTTTTCCGCGAACTCCCCTCTGTACCGCCGCCGCCGCCGTTTCAAGATCGGGGCTTCCTGGAGAATCTGCCCCGGCACCCTGCCGGGAGGAGGAACCCCCTCCGGGAGACCATCCATAGCCATGGACGCCTCCCGTATGTACAGTGAGTAGTCCCCCTTGGACCATGGGACCGTGACCAATAGCTATGTGATGAATCTCTCCCCCGTTTGTGCTTCCACTTTCGAGTCCTCGTGAGCTGCCTCACATGATCGAGGCATCTATGTAATTTCTGCTATTGCTATGCTGAGTTTGTTGGGATCTGATGGATTATGAGACTATGTTCAGATTGTGATGAGTAATATATTTGGTTCTTCTCTTTTATATTTTTTTCTTGAGTAAATTCTTGCATGTTCTTCGTTGCGGTATTTGCTTTGGCCAAGTATTTTATTTGCAACTCCAAGAGAGAGCGTTATGCTCGATTCTGGGTTCAGCCCCTTGATGTCTAGCTTGAGTGACAGAAACATGAGACTAGGGGATGTGTTGTTGCCACCAGGGATAAAACAATGGTGCTTGTACCTGCGGGTGAAAGGATTGTTTACTTTACGCAAAGTTCTTTTAATGCAGTTGTCTGTTGCTTTGAGTTTACACTTTGGGTGGGATTCACAACTTAATACCAGCGAGATGTTCTGGATAGATATCTCAAGGTGGATGATTCGTAGTAGATGTAGATGGATTTCGGTCTACTTACCTTGGCGTACTGCCCATTGCTTCTGAGCCCTTCCTTTCTTTGCAGCATAGTTTTAATTGCGGTGCCTTCATAATCCTGTCAATTGCCCAACTGTGATTTGTTTACCTCGCTAGCACTTTTATCGTCTTTTGGGAGAGAGACATCACTAGTGAAAATCACGGGACCCCGTTCCATCTTCACATTTATTGTTCACACCCTCAATTTACTTTCAACTTTTACTTTCCTTCGCACAATTTATCTCTTGCGTTGATCCTTTGTAAAGGACAAGGCCGGAGGAATTGACAACTGATACGTCCAAAACGTATCTATAATTTCTGCTTGCTCCATGCATGTTTTGTGTGATATTGCTATGATGTTGATACACTTTCATACACTTTTGATCATATTTGGACTAACCTATTAACTCAGTGCACCACAGTGCCAGTTCATGTTTTCTGCTGTTTTTCTATTTCAGTTTTCCCCCATATAAAAAGTCAAAAATTCGGGAAAAATCAGATAAAAAATCAGCGCAGAAGAACCTTCCGGAAGAACCTGAGTGGGGCCAGAGGGCCACCACCAGGGGCCCAGGCGCCCTTGTGGCGCGCCCTAGGGGCTGGCCGCGCCAGGGGGCCGCCTGGACCCCTGGTGGCCCCCCTGGCTGCCCCCCTTCGCCTATATATTCTCCGTGACGAGAAACCCTCAGGAGAAGAACCCTTTTTCGCGATCTCGCCTCTGTTCCGCCGCCGCCGCGCTTCCGAGATCGGGAGCACCAGCATACCTCTTCGCGGCACCCTGCCGGAGGGAGGGCCGACCTCCGGGAGTCTCCTCTCCAGCATGGATGCTTCACGGATGTGCCGTGAGTAGTTTCCTTTGGACCATGGGTCCGTGATCAGTAGCTATGTGATGTTCTCCTCCCCTCTTTGTTCTTCATGGTTTAGACCTCGTGAGCTGCCCTACATGATCGAGGCACTTTTGTAATCTTTCTGCTGTTGCGATGCTGAGTTTGATGGGATCTGATGGATTATGAGATTATGTTCAGATTGTGATTGAGTAATATATTTGGTTCTTATCTCTTATATTTTTGTTCTTAAGTAATTCTTGCATGTTCTCCGTTGCTGTTTATTGCTTTGGCCAAGTAGTAGGTAGTAACCCCAAGAGGGAACGTTATGCTCGATTGTGGGTTCATGCCCCCTAATGACACACTTGAGTGACAGAAACATGAGTCTAGGGGATGTGTTGTTGCCACAAGGGGGAAAACAACGGTGCTTGTAACCGCGGTTGCAAGGATTATTTACTTTATGCAAAGTGCTTTTTAATGCAGTTGTCTGTTGCTTTGGGTTTACACTTTGGGTGGGGCTCGCAACTTAATACCAGCGAGATGTTGTGGATAGATATCTCAAGGTGGATGATTAGTAGTAGATGCAGTTGGATTTCGGTCTACTTATTTTGGCGTTCTGCCCATGCTTTTGAGCCTCTTCCTTTCTTTTGTAGCATAGTTAGCATTGCGGTGCGTTCATAATCCTGTTAATTGCCCTTCTGTAATTTGTTCACCTCGCATAGCAGTTTTATCGTCTTTTGGGAGAGAGACATCACTAGTGAACATCACGTATCCCGGTCCATATCTTCATCATTGTTTCCACACTCATTTACTTTTCTGTTTTTACTTTCAGTTGCTATCATTATCCCTTGTGTTTGATCCTTTGTGAACAACAAGACCGGAAAGATTGACAACCTCTCTGAACTTCGTTGGGAACAAAGTTATTTGCGTCTGTGTGCAGGTCCGCGTCAGTTGCGCCGCTGACACCTACTTATCATCTCCGGAGTCCTACTGGAGACAAACCTTGGTATCTTCACTGAGGGAAATTTTCTGTTGTGCTACATCATACCTTCCTCTTGGGGTTTACCAACGAAGGGAGAGAAATTACTATCATCACCTCGCACACCAAGCAACAACTCCTCTGTACTCGTTGGGAGCAAAGTTATTTGTTGCTGTGTGCAGGTCCACGACAACACCCTAGTCAGGAAGCAATTTCTGGCGACGTTGCCACCTACTTGTATCTCCTGAGTCCTACTGGTTCGATAACCTTGGTATCTTCACCGAGGTAAACTTGCTGCTGCACTGCATCTCAAACCTTCCACTTGGGGTAACCAACGAGGGGCGAAAAGCCATCAAGTGCAAGGATGCTTTTATTGGGAAGTACTACCCCCCAGCTAAGATTATCCAATTAAGGAGTAATATTATGAATTTTAAGCAATTGGATAATGAGCACGTTGCCCAAGCTTGGGAACGCATGAAATCTCTTGTTAAGAATTATCCTACGCATGGTTTGACTACTTGGATGGTTATCCAAACTTTTTATGCATGATTGAACTTTGCCTCGCAGAACTTGCTAGATTCGGCCGCGGGAGGAACCTTTATGTCAACAACGCTTGGTGCTCCCACGAAACTACTCGATGAGATGGTGACCAACTATTCCCAATGCCACACTGAAAGAGCTACAACAGGTAGGAAGGTAAACTCTGTCGAGGAGATTTCCTCCCTAAATGAAAAAGTTGACTTGATTATGTCTCTACTTACCAAACAATCTCCTATTGATCCTCATGATGTTCCTTTAAATTCTTTGAATTCTCAAGATCAAGTAGATGTGAACTTTATCTCTAGAAACAACTTCAATAACAATGCTTATAGGAGTAATTTTGGTAGCAATCCTAGACCGTTCCCCTCCAACAACTATGGGAACAACAACACTTATCCTAGCACCAAGAACTCCACTTCTGAACAAGAGAGTATGCTTAAAGACTTCATCACTACCCAAAAAGCCTTCAACAAGAGTGTAGAGGAAAAACTAGACAAATTAGATAATCTCTCGTCGAAGGTAGACAATTTAGCCCATGAAGTAGAATTGCTTAAAATTAGAACTTCTCCTCTTGAGGAGAGGAAGGTCACTCCTATGAACGTTATTCAAGTGCAAATTAATGAAAACATTAGTATGATGGCTAAATTTAAAGAGAGATGGGCTAGAGAAAAGGAGGAAAAAGATATAATTAAGAGCCCTCCTACACACCATACCGTTGCTACTATCCAAGTCGTTGAGGATATCCAAACTCTTAGCACCCAATGCACCCCTAGTCCCATAGGACCTATTAATGGTGATGCTATGACCTCAACCGTAGAAGAAGAAAATCATATGACTATAGAAGCTACCAAACAAGTGAGCCTAAAGGACACCACTACCACTTTACTTGATAGTAGTGCCCTTGATTTTCATAATTTCACCCTTTCTGAAGTTATTCGTTTCCTTCACAAGATGTCTAGAGATCCCCACACTAGCACACTTAATCTTGCCTTCACGGAGCATATCACTAATGCTCTCATTAAAGCTAGGGAGGAGAAGCTTAGGGTAGAACCCTCCATACCTAGAAAGCTAGAAGATGGTTGGGATCCTATGATTAAAATTAAGTTGAATAACTTCTCTTGCTATGCTTTATGTGATGTTGGAGCTAGTACCTCCGTTATTCCCAAAAGAATATATGATATATTTGAATTGAAACCTTTTGATCCTTGTTCTTTTGGTGTTCGTCTTGTCGATTCTTCCGTAAAGAAACCTTTGGGGAAGATCGATGATGTTCTTATCATTGTCAATGACAATTATGTTCCCGTTGATTTTACTATTATGGACATTGAATGTGAACCTTCTTGTCCAATTATTTTGGGACGTCCTTTTCTTCGCACCGTGGGTGTTGTCATTGATATGAAAGAAGGGATTATAAAATTCCAATTCCCTCTCAAGAAAGGGATGGAACATTTCCCTAGAAAGAAGATTAAGTTGCATTTTGAGTCCGTTTCACGGGTTAGTTATTTTCTTGATAAGACTTGATCTTTTGCAATAAGCCTAGCTAATGGCTTTAAAGAAGCGCTTTCGGGAGGCAGCCCTTAACTAATTTAGGTTTTCCTTTTTGTTTTTCTTCTGTTATTAGTGGTCTTGATGATTGTTACTACTGTAGCAACATCATTGTATCTTTCATTTTCAAGCTTTGTGCCAATTATAGCCTCATATGACAAGGGAAGTGAAAGTTGTGACATGCTGTCCAGAAAACAGATTCTGTCCTCGTGACGGGAAAAATCATAGAAAAATCTCAGTTCATCTTTTTGAGCTAAATTGTTTACACAGTGTGCTCTATACAATCACGGAACTTTCGTATGTTCTGAGTTTTTTTTATTTGAGTTGCAGAAGTATCCCTAAAAAATCTTTACTACCTGCTGGTCTGTTTTTCACAGAATCTGTCTTGTTTTGCCTTTTCTTTGTTCTGCAAACCTTAAGCTTGCTTTTTCTTTGCAAAAACTTTTTGGCGATCTTGAGAAACAGTAACTCTTCAAGAATAACTTTATTTCCAGTAGAGAAAAATTATTTTATTATGGGTACTAACCTCGTTAATCAGATTATGATGAGTTATGTATGAAGGGAGTTTTCAAGTGTGCGAGGGAAGATGATAAAAAAAGATTCAGGAGGGTCAAACGCTCAAGCTTGGGGATGCCCCCATGCATCCCCAATAAATATTCAAGGAGACTCAAGCGTCTAAGCTTGGGGATGCCCCCATGTATCCCCTTCTCCATCAACAATTATCAGTTCGTCTTTTCGTTCCACTATATTTTTATCACTTCATGCGTTATGTGCTATGCTTGGAGCGTCTTGTCTTTATTTACTTTTTAGTTTTATTTAGCTTTGCTTGCTGTTCATAACAAGTTAGAACCCATCTTTCTTTGTGTGGGAGAGAAACACGCTCCACTTCACCCTAGAACACAACACAGGATTTTCATGCTTATCTTTGTTGTGTGTGTTCTTTATCTTTTTCGTAGCTGCTGTCATGTTTAGCTCTTAGTTTTCATGCTTATCTTTTTAAGAGCTTTTGTTCAGTTTGTTGCTGGAACTCTCTTGAGTTTTCATGTTTATCTTGTTTAGAGAGTTTGCCTATTTCACTGAGTTTTGTGTCTTGACTTGAAGTAGGTAATTGAGGTTGCTATTCAATTGTAGTAGTAACATGCAATAGTTTTGAGGTATTGCTATGAGTAATGTTTGAACTTTTGGTGTCAAGAGCTTTAGACTATTAGTGATAGATGTCGTATTTTTGGCAATCCGTGTTTATTTTCTAAAAACCTACAAAATTAGTTGAGAACTTTAGCTACTAGATGGATCACTAATCTTTGGAGGGATCGAATATTAGAGTACACTCACGTACCATGAGTCGAGGATGCGCAAGGATAACCAAACCCCCATACACTCCTCCTCGGGGTACTTGTCTTTGAGAACCTCCTAATTAGATTGAGAGTTATTGATAATAAGTGCATGAGTTCTTCGGACTAATGTGAGTATTCGAAAGTTGACACTTCCACCCAGCCATATTTTTCTAGCCTCTTCGGTACCGTGCATTGCCCTTTCTCACCTCGAGAGTTGGCGCATACTTCGCCGGTGCATCCAAATCTTTGGCACGATACGCTCTGTCATCATAAGCCTCATTATATCCTTCCTCAAAACAGCCACCATACCTACCTATCAAGGCATTTCCATAGCCTTTCCGAGATACATTGCCATGCAACATCCACCTTCTCATGACTTGATCTCCATGTCATACATGCTTTTGCTTGATCGATGAGCCGCATGCTAGTTGGACCTTGCCCGAATCATTGCTACATGACGCACTAGTATCATTGCATATCCTGCTACACTAGCAGATGCATACATTTGCATACTTCATGATAGTTTCATTCTCTTTATGTTGAGTACTTTTGTAAAGTGTGAAAGATCTTCTATACTTCTTGTAATATATAGAGTGTTTCCCCTAAAGTGAGGAAAAGATCCCAAAGGGGACAAAATCAAAAGATCGCAAAGAGGAAAAATGAGAGTTAAATAGAAAGAGCCATTGAGGCCACCAAAAAAATAGAAAAAATAGAAAAAGGAATAAAAAGAGAGAAGGGGGCACACTACTATTCCTTTTGAGAGATCCACACTCGTACTCCTTCTTATATCTTGTACTCCATAGACATTATCATTCATGCATATAGCTATGTGGGGACCTTCACACTATAGAACTTGGCTTGTATATTCCAATGATGAGCCTCCTCAAATGAGCTCTAGGTCTTCTTGAGCAAGCAAGTTGGATGCACCCCCACTTGTTCCATTGGAGAGCTTACCTTAGCTCATATGTGCATCCGTTGCATGGCAATCCCTACTCCTCACATCATATCTATCATTTGGATTTCTCTCGCCTATGATTGTCCTCATTGATGTGAGCCTTTCACACCTTTTTTTGTCTTCCTCCCCCATCATTTTTCTCCTTTGCCATCCTAAGGTTCAACTTTCTTGCTTACGCTCATCCATTGCATGAGTGCTCAAAATATCAAAAGGGAGTGAATCATTTTGACTTGTACCTGGCTAGTGGTCTGGGGATGAGTCAAGATAAGTTTCCAAAGAAGACCAAGTGTGAAACTTTAGTAGATTAAGTTCTCAACAATAAAAACTACTCCCTCCGATCCATAATAAGTGTCGCACATTTTGTACTAAGCTAGTACAAATTTTGTACTAGATGAGCGACACTTATTATGGATCGGACGGAGTATGTTTTACTCTCTCGTATATCCCTATCCCCTTTCTTGCACGCAAACACCATTTGGAGACATTTGAGTCACGGACAGCGAGAGCTCTTGCACCTTTATGTTCTTTTGTTGCTTGTTTCAATGCTAAATATAGACTCTTGTCTGTTATGACTTGAATTTAATTACATGCCTTGATTGCTTTACTTAAAAGTTCTTATATGGTTGGTAGCATGTCACCACAGAAATTATGCTTGTTATCATTTACCTACTCGAGGACGAGCAGGAATTAAGCTTGGGGACGTTGATGTCCAAAACATATCTATAATTTCTGCTTGCTCCATGCATCTTTTGTGTGATATTGCTATGATATTGATGCACTTCCATACACTTTTGATCATATTTGGACTAACCTATTAGCTCAGTGCACCCCAGTGCCAGTTCCTGTTTTCTGCTGTTTTTGTATTTCAGGTTTTCCCATTACTTAAAGTGCCAGAAAAATTCCAGAAAACATATAGGAAAAATCAGCGTACATGAAGCTTCGGGAAGATCCCAAGTGGGGCCAGAGGGGAGCCAGGGGTGTCCCAGGCGGCCACCTGGCCGCTGGTCCACCTCTGGCTGCCCCCTTCGCCTATATATCCCTCTCGTCCCAAAACCCTCGAGGACAGACCTGGCCCCTGGTCCACCTCTGGCTTCCCCCTTCGCCTATATATCCCTCTCGTCCCAAAACCCTCGAGGACAGAACCCTTTTTCGCGATCTCTCCTCTGTTCCGCCGCCGCCGCACTTCCAAGATCGGGAACACCAGGAGCCCTCTTCCCGGCACCCTGCCGGAGGGAGGAACCACCTCCGGAAGCTTCTCCACCACCATGGATGCTTCCCGGATGAACCGTGAGTAGTCCATCTTGGACCATGGGTCCATGATCAGTACCTATGTGATGTTCTCCTCCCCTCTTTGTTCTTAATGGTTTCGACCTCATGAGCTGTCCTACATGATCGAGGCACATATGTAATCTTTCTGTTGTTGTTATGCTGAGTTTGCTGGGATCTGATGGATTATGAGACTATGTTCAGATTGTGTTTGAGTGATATATTTGATTCTCCTCTTTTATATTTATGTTCTTGAGTAATTCTTGCATGTTCTCCGTTGCTGTTTATTGCTTTGACCAAGTAGTAGGTAGTGACTCCAAGAGGGAGCGTTATGCATGATTGTGGGTTCATGCCCCCTGATGACTAGCTTGAGTGACAGAAACATGAGTCTAGGGGATGTGATGTTGCCACAAGGGAGAAAACAACGGTGCTTGTACTTGCGGGTGCAAGGATTGTTTACTTTACGCAAAATTCTTTAATGCAGTTGTCTGTTGCTTTGAGTTTACACTTTGGGTGGGATTCCAAACTTAATACCAGCGAGATGTTCTGGATAGATATCTCAAGGTGGATGATTAGTAGGTAGATGCAGCTGGATTTCGGTCTACTTGTCTTGGCGTACCGCCCATGCTTTTGAGCCTCTTCCTTTCTTTATAGCATAGTTAGCATTGGTTTGCGCACATAATCCTGTCAATTTCCCAACTGCAATTTGTTTACCTTGCATGGCTATTTTATCGTCTTTTGGAAGAGAGACATCACTAGTGAACATCATGGGACCCCGGTCCATATTTCCAACACTGTTTACACCAACTATTTATTTTCTGATTAATTTCTTTTTCTGTTGCTATTATTATTACCCCGTGCGTTTGATCCTTTGTAAACAACAAGGCCGGAGGGATTGACAACCTCTCTGAACTCATTGGGAGCAAATTTATCTGTTGTGTGTGCAGGTCCACGCCAACCGCCTAATTTTGGCGCCGTTGTCACCTTCCTGTCGTTGTAGGAGTCCTACTAGAGACAAACCTTGGTATCTTCACCGAGAGAAATTTGCTGCTGTCTACATCTCAACCTTCCACTTTGGGTAACCAACGAGGGGCGAGAAGCCATCAATGGTTCAATTGATCAATGCAACTGGACCATCGGTTTGCAACGATCTTGGATGGCGCTTCAACGATGACCAAGTGATCAGTTGAGTGTGGCTTGATGTCACCTCCATGGAGTTGCTATAGATCTCCAAAATTCTTCCCCAAAAATGGTTTTCGTATTGATCTGTTCCAATATGGTTGCATCCAAAGAGATGTTAATCCAAGCATTGCAAAGAGCTAGATATTTTGCTTCACTATAGGTACTAATTCTAGACCTCTTGATCGGTTGAGTCTCGGCCTCCTCTTGCACGATCACCTCCTCTTGCACAGTTACCTCCTCGTCGGTCATCTCATTTGTGACCACCTCTTATTCGACCTCATCCTCTCCGGTCTTCCTTTGAAGAAGTTGATGAAAAACCAAATCATAATTAAGCTCCTCAATACCAAGTTCCGGAGAAGCCTCCGAGGACTCCATGAATTCGGCCATGCTCCTCTCCATACTACGGAAAGAACACCGAAGAAATTCATCATCCATAGGACTTCAACAATGCAAATGGCCGAAATAAAAAAAATATGTTTTACCTTGTAGGCGTTACACCGAACACTTGGCGACTGCGATCTTTGTTGCCGGGTGCGGCGCCGAACGAGTCGGAACAATAGCCGTATGGGTGGCCGGAGAAGAGGAACGCGCCACCGGACGACCACAAGGAGTAGGTGCGACCATCTTCATATTATTCATCGATGCCGCTTCTGTGAGGGCAGTGGTGGCCTCCATCGGCTTTCGGGTGCGTTAGGCATCGCCAAGAGCCGTGGGAGGGAGACCGATCGATGTCGGTTGCACGGTTACCACGACGGTCTTCCTACCAATAGTGGCAGCTGGCGTGGAGGAGCGCTGGAGATTTTTGTAACCCGAACCTCTTATTTGGAACATGGGGCGGCGACGTGTTGACAAGGGTGGTCGGTGGGGTGGTCGGTGGGGTGGCGGAGGGGGTCTTGGAGTCCATCTCGGCCGCAGTTGAGGACGTCGGCAACGATGGTGACACGTGGGAGGCGGCGGCGTGGAGCACACCTCAGGGTGGGGGAGGAGAAGGAGGGAAGGAAAACGTTTACTCGATGGGCCTTGATGCGGTTGAGTATATTTAGGCATTGGACCTCTATTTTTTGGTGTTGGAGTAATTTTTTTACTCTGCTATAGAACTTTAGGGATCGGTTAGGTGCAAGTTAGTGGAGTATAACTAAAATTATACTTCACTATACCGAAAACAGGCTTTCGCCCCCCATTATAGATAAAGGACCGGAACAAGGTACACGGCCGATCGATACAAGATGGTGAGGTAGCCCCCTTACAAAGTTGATCCTAAGATATATGGCACATGCAGGCGCACGCGAACAGCAAGAAGCATCGTAAGAACTAACCACCCACGCCACACCCTAACACACCTAAGCTCCACAACAACGCCCTCAGGAGGGAATACGACGCAAAGCGTCGCCGCTACCGACTCCAGGCGGACAAAGGTCTTCACCCGGAGCCTTGACATGGAGAGAAGAACCTCGACGACGTCTTCAAGAAGATCACGACACCCATGAGTGTCGCCGCCGCCGGCGCCAAGGCACTGAGCTTTCGCTCGGCAACTGATACGTCCAAAATGCATCACTATTTTATATAGTAATTCTTTCTTATTCATTGATATATTTCATGATATGATGCTATTCTTATTTTGTTTTGGCTTATTTTACACAGTTTACAACTTTCCGGTGCCGAAGCAACAGACGCAGGATTCAGCGGTAAAAAGTGGATGCTGGGTTGTTGAAGAAGAACACCTCCAAATTACCTGAAAATCGACGGAGGCTGTTTTCCAGAAGGATAACGAAGGCACGCAAAAGAGAAACCATAGGGGGGCCACAGGGTGCCCAGGCGGCCACCTGGCGTGGCCCCACCTCTGGCCGCGCCGGGAGGGCGCCTGGGACCCCTGGAGCTCTCCCGGCTCCCCCCTCTGGCCTATATACCCCTCGTCGCCCAAAAACCCTAAAAAGGAGAGAGTTTCCGGAGTTCCGCCGCCGCTCCGTGGCGGAAACCTACAGAGAAGAAAAGCCATCTCTGGCGGGCAGATTCCGCCGGGGAGATCACCTCCCGGAAGGGGAGATCGTCGCCATCGTCATCACCATCGTCACGGGCATCATCAAGATCATCATCAACATCATCCCCACCATCAGCACCATCTCCATCTTCATCCAATCTTGTCTCACAATTGCAACTCGCGTTGTAATCCGTACTATCTATCCTCTCTACTCTATCGGTGTTGATTACTACCTTGTGGTGAATGCTATTGAGTTTTGTTGGAGAAATATTATTGTGTTCAGATTGTTTATCATCTATTTATCCCCACTGATCATGGTCTCTTTTATGTCTTGTGAGTAGTTACTTTAGTTCTTGAGGACATGGGAGAAGTCTAGTTGCTAGTAGTCATAAGATGTTGAAGTAATATGTGTTGGTTGATATTTAAGTTGTGTTGTTATTTTCCTAGTGCTGTTGTGTGAGTCGAACACTCAACACTTCGCCTTATCAAGGACCTAGGGGAATGCATTGTGTTTAAAGAATGCTTAAGATGTTTCAGATTCTATTATAATTTTTTGTGCTGTTTCAACTAACATTGTCACAGCCAAGAATAAAATCCCAATTTCAGGTACACCAGTTGTATCTGTTAAAATAGCAGATCACAATTATTACGGGCTATGCGATCTGGGATCGAGCGCTAGCGCGATTCCTTATTCACTTTATAAAGAGATCATGACTGAGATTTCACCTTGTGAGCTCGAAGAGATTGATGTTACTATTCATTTGCAAACAAAGCTACTATCTCTCCTATTGGGATTGTGAGAGATATTGAAGTCCTATGCGAAAAGGTAAAGTATCCTACCGACTTTCTTGTACTTGGTTCAGTACAAGATAGTTTTTTCCCTATTATTTTTGGTAGACCTTTTCTCAGAACTTGTGGAGCTATTATAGATTGCAAGAAAGGTAAAGTTTCTGTTGAATTCAATGGTGAGCAGTATGAATTTAATTTTTCCAAGATTTCCAAGCAGCCTCGTGGTACTGAATTACCTAGTGATGATAAAATTATTGAAAGTATTGCTTCTATTGCTATTCCCCCTAATGATCCTTTGCAGCAATACATGGAGGACCACGAGAATGATACTCGTATGCAGGAAAGAAATGAAATTGATGAAATCTTCTTGAGACAACCTGCTAGCCTGAAGCACAACCTTCCGGTTGAACCTTTAGGAATTCTATCCAAACCAAAAGAAGACCCTGTGTTTGATCTCAAACCTCTTCATGATACACTCCAGTATGCTTATTTAGATGAAAAGAAAATATATCCTGTTATTATCAACTCTAACCTTTCAGGATATGAAGAGGAGCGACTATTGGAAGTACTTCGTAAACACCGTGGTGAAATTGGCTATAGCCTTGATGACCTTAAGGGAATTAGTCCATCTATCTGTCAACATACTATCAACCTCGAGCCCGATGCCAAACCTGTTTTTGACCATCAACGACGGTTGAACCCAAAGATGATGGATGTTGTGAGGACCGAAATCCTCAAGCTTCTAGCTGCAGGTATTATCTACCCTATAGCCAATAGTAAGTGGGTAAGTCCACTTCATTGTGTTCCTAAGAAAGGAGGGACAATTGTAGTCCCTAATGATAAGAATGAACTAATACCTCAGAGAATTATTATTGGATATAGAATGTGTATTGATTACAGGAAGTTGAACAAGGCAACCAGGAAGGACCACTACCCGCTGCCCTTAATTGATCAGATGCTTGAGAGGCTGTCCGAAAACACCCACTTCTGCTATCTTGCCGGGTACTCTGGCTTCTCTCAAATTCATGTTAACACCGCCGATCAAGAGAAGACCACTTTCACTTGTCCTTATGGTACTTATGCTTATAGACGTATGCCTTTTGGTTTATGCAATGCCCCTGCTACTTTTCAGAGATGTATGTCTGCAATATTTCATGGTTTCTGTGAGGATATTGTGGAAGTCTTCATGGACGATTTCTCCGTCTATGGAACTTCCTTTGACCACTGCCTCCACAATCTTAATAAAGTTTTGCAGAGATGCGAGGATACAAACTTAGTTCTAAACTGGGAAAAGTGCCACTTCATGGTTAACGAAGGGATCGCTCTTGGCCACAAGATTTCCGAGAGGGGAATTGAAGTGGACAAGGCGAAGATTGAAGCTATCGAAAGGATGCCCTATCCAAGGGACATTAAAGGTATTCGTAGTTTTCTCGGTCATGCTGGTTTCTATAGAAGATTTATTAAAGACTTTTCTAAGACCTCAAGACCCCTCACTAATCTTCTCCAGAAGGATGTTCCTTTTGTATTTGATGAAGATTGTAAGGAGGCTTTTGAAGTTCTTAAGAAAGCTTTAATAACCGCTCCTATAGTACAACCGCCTGACTGGAATTTGCCCTTTGAAATTATGTGTGATGCTAGTGATTTTGCTGTTGGAGCTGTTTTAGGACAAAGGGTTGATAAAAAGTTGAATGTTATATATTATGCTAGTAAGACCCTTGATAGTGCTCAAAAGAACTATGCTACTACTGAGAAGGAATTCTTAGCAGTAGTGTTTGCTTGTGATAAGTTTAGACAATATATTGTTGATTCTAAAGTTATTATTCATACTGACCATGCTGCCATTAAGTATCTTATGACGAAGAAGGATGCCAAACCAAGACTCATCAGATGGGTACTCCTTCTTCAAGAATTTGATTTGCAGATTGTTGATAGAAAAGGAGCAGACAACCCTGTAGAGGACAATCTTTCAAGGATGGAAGATATACCGCATGATCCCATCCCAGTCAACGACAGTTTTCCAGACAAACAACTTGCCGTTGTTAAAGTACAATCTCTTTCCGATCACTGGTTTGCAGATTATGCTAATTTTATCGTTGCAAAGTATTTGCCTCCAGGTTTAACATTTCAGCAAAGGAAGAAGTTCTTCCATGATTTGAGGCATTACTTTTGGGATGACCCACATCTTTTCAAAGAAGGTCCAGACGGGATCGTGAGAACATGCATACCGGAACACAAGCTGAAGGACATTCTCAGGCAATGTCACGACATTCCCTACGGAGGACGTCACGCTGGTGAGAGGACCGCACATAAGGTTCTCCAATCAGGTTTTTATTGGCCTACTCTCTTTAAAGATGCTAGAAGTTATGTTTTAGCTTGTGATAAATGTCAGAGAGTTGGTAATATTAGTAGGAGGAATGAGATGCCTATGAATTACTCACTAGTGATTGAGCCTTTTGATTGCTGGGGTTTTGATTTTATGGGTCCTTTTCCTTCTTCACACAAGTACACTCATATATTAGTTGCTGTTGATTATGTAACCAAGTGGGTTGAAGCAATCCCCACTGAAAGTGTTGATCACAAAACATCTTTGAAAATGCTCAAAGATGTAATTTTCCCTAGGTTTGGTGTACCTAGGTATCTCATGACTGATGGAGGATCACACTTCACGCATGGAGCTTTTAGAAAAGCTTTAGCCAAGTACGATGTCAATCATAGGATTGCGTCACCGTACCATCCTCAAACTAGTGGGCAAGTGGATCTCACCAATAGAGAGATCAAGTTGATCTTGCAGAAGACAGTTAACAGAAATAGGAAGGACTGGTCAAATAAGTTAGGAGATGCTTTGTGGGCGTATAGAACTGCTTACAAAAACCCCATGGGCATGTCCCCCTATAAAATAGTCTATGGCAAGGCTTGCCATTTGCCATTAGAGTTAGAGCACAAAGCTTTCTGGGCTGTTAGAGAGCTTAATGCTGACCCAAAGTTAGCTGGTTAAAAGCGTCTCATGAACTTGACTTCTCTAGATGAGTGGAGAAGTGAAGCTTACGAGAGCGCTAAAATGTTCAAGGAAAAGGTAAAGAAGTGGCATGACAGGAGGATTCTGAAACGTGAATTTAATGTTGGTGATAAAGTTTTATTGTTTAGATCTCGTTTCAGGTTTTCTCCATGTAAACTACTTTCCAGGTGGGAAGGGCCATTTCATATTGAAGAAGTCTACCGGTCTGGTGCAATTAAGATTAACAATTTTGAAGGCACCAAACCTCAAGTTGTGAATGGGCAAAGACTCAAGCATTACATAGCGGGAGACCCCGTCAATGTTGATGTAAATATAATTCGCACAACAACTCATGAGGAACATGTTGAAGCCCTGTTTCAGACACTGACAGAAGCAGAATAAGGAAAGGTATGTATTACGGTAAGGAAACATCGCGAACCGCCAAAAAAGTTCCATATTACGAGTTTTTTTGGAAAATTAGGAAAATTCGAGGCCTAAGTGGAGCCGAAGACGAGCTCCAGGGGGCCCAGGCGCCCCCCCTGGCGCGCCCTACCCCCTGGCCGCACCGGGAGGCCGCCTGGGCACCTAGGACTCCGTCTCCGACCCCACTTTGGCTCGTTACCTTCCTTTTGTTGCAGAAATTTTTGCTATATATTCACCCGGATTTTTCCGGCAACGTATCTCGCGATTTCGTGTGTTTTGTTTTCGATCTGTTTCTGCCAGGAAATCTTTTAGCTAGACCTAGGTGCCATGGCTTCCCCAAGTTCCCCCAAGGACAAGTTCGTCGTCAACGTCATCAACCCTTACCTCGCTGAGGTGAACAAGCACCCCTAGGTCCTTCGTGTGGAGGACGGTGTTCTCCACAAGGAAGATCTGAAAGGGCCAGTCATGGAGGGGAGCACTGAGGAGCGGCTGAAGGAGATGGAACATGAAGTCTTCAAGATCAAGAAGATGGTGGAGCGTGGTGTTGAAGCCAACTTCGACATCAGGAACGAGATCGAGGCTTCCCATAGGAAAGGGATGAAGGAGATGTGGTCAAGCTTGTACGCACTAGAACAGAAAGTTTATCAACTCCAAGCACAAATCTATGATCTGCACAACCAGAACTGTGAGTATGAACTAAAGTTTCTGCGCATGGGTTTAGGTGCTGAGTGCAGGATCCTGGAGACGGGAATGTCCTTCGAGACTGGAGAGGAGCTTCCATGGAAGCGCTTCGCCAAGGAGTACCTTATTGAGAAGAACAAGGATGAGGAGTAAATCTCTTCGGGTAATGGCATTCCCTCAGCTTGTTCCAAGCTTGGGGGAGTGCCCGGTATCTTTATCTTTATCTTAGTCTTTTAGAGTCAAGTAGAGTCGTATCATGTCTAGGAAGTTTATTATATGAAATAGGTGTTTGCATCGAGGTCTGTCACTCCGTCTGTGGAGAGATTGTATCCGTGAGTGTGGAGTCGTCTTTAATGGAATATTAATGAGAAGTCTATTGGTTCCTTCGCTGCACTAGGTATTCTCTTCACGCAATCGGCATCATATGACGATTCTTATGGGGAGTATTGACCTTATATCAGGTATGGCTTTGAAAACTTTATTTAATTTTGGCAAACATAGCTCTGGTCATGACAACATGCATGTTTTCTCAAGTAGCGACATAGCCAAAACCTTTTTGTTATTATGCTTGAAGTGTTATGTTGACATGGAAGACAACTTGATGTGTTATGCTTACCTTAATGTTTATGCCTTATATGTTTTGCATCTAAATCAGCATCAACTGTCTGTTCTCTCAAAGCCTTTGCTAGCCAAACTCTTGGCCAAGTAGATTTCTTCTTGTGCATCCATACCCTGAAACCTTTACCTTCCTTGTGAGTCCATCATACCTTCCTATTCGTGGTATTCCCCTACCACTCCTATAAGTATAGAATTTATGTGTTATCCTTAAATGTTCAAAATCTTCTGTTTTGTGCCTCTTGTTTAGCTCATGAGGAAGTAGTAGGTAATTCATGATCTTCTCAAGTTGGACAAGTTTTATCCCGGGATTGCATGTTTAATCTGCAAACCCATAATACGAGGAGGAACTGGCATGGGTGCGCCCATCTCGAAAGATAATATAACAAACAAACCCTCCTTCACGCTGGTCTATGAGAAATTAGAAACTTTGGCAGTGATAAACAAAGGAGATTAAGGGGATGTGATCGTCCTCACTTGGGAGCCGTTCCTCGAAACTTGTCCATCTTGAGAAGTAATTGAGCTATCTATTAGCATTCGTTGACAAACTATGCACGGTCCCAAAATCTATTTTTATTCTGTTTGATTTAAGGATAGCACATGAGTTTTCCCTGCTTGCCTTTAAACAAGGCTCTCTTTCACCTTCGTGTTGAGTCAGTTTTCCCACTTCCTTCTTTTCCCTAAGAGAACAGACATTTGATGTTAATGAGGATTCATCCATATAGAGCTGCATTAAGTTTTGCCATGCCATATCCTGGTTGACATTATCTTTTGATAAGTAAGTTGTTTGCGAAAGCTTTTGCCTAGCAAGCATCTTCCTTTGTGTTAGCATTTGCACTTCATGACTATTAACATGTTCTTTCAAAAGCTTCAAATTGTTTTTAGTTGTCCTTTGACCAAGGTTATGTTTGCCATAATTTGATGAGTTTCCTCAGCCCTACTTCTGATTATAATTGTTATTACTTTCTCATGAAGGCCTTATGAGTTGAGGTTGCTGTTGAGGATGCTTGGGTTTGATGGAGAAACCTTGATGCTTCTTGTCCGTATTTTATTTATCGACACTTCACTCTCTAAACTTGTGGACAGGTTTACTGAGTTCAGTATTCGCTTGAGGACAAGCGAGGTCTAAGCTTGGGGGAGTTGATACGTCCAAAATGCATCACTATTTTATATAGTAATTCTTTCTTATTCATTGATATATTTCATGATATGATGATATTCTTATGTTGTTTTGGCTTATTTTACACAGTTTACAACTTTCCGGTGCAGAAGCAACAGACGCAGGATTCAGCGGTAAAAAGTGGATGCTGAGTTGTTGAAGAAGAACACCTCCAAATTACCTGAAAATTGACGGAGGCTGTTTTCCAGAAGGATAACGAAGGCACGCAAAAGAGCAACCATAGGGGGACCACAGGGTGCCCAGGCGGCCACCTGGCGTGGCCCCACCTCTGGCCGCGCCGGGAGGGCGCCTGGGACCCCTGGAGCTCTCTCGGCTCCCCCCTCTGGCCTATATACCCCTCGTCGCCCAAAAACCCTAAAAAGGAGAGAGTTTCCGGAGTTCCGCCGCCGCTCCGTGGCGGAAACCTACAGAGAAGAAAAGCCATCTCTGGCGGGCAGATTCCGCCGGGGAGATCACCTCCCGGAAGGGGAGATCGTCGCCATCGTCATCACCATCGTCACGGGCATCATCGAGATCATCATCAACATCATCCCCACCATCAGCACCATCTCCATCTTCATCCAATCTTGTCTCACAATTGCAACTCGCGTTGTAATCCGTACTATCTATCCTCTCTACTCTATCGGTGTTGATTACTACCTTGTGGTGAATGCTATTGAGTTTTGTTGGAGAAATATTATTGTGTTCAGATTGTTTATCATCTATTTATCCCCACTGATCATGGTCTCTTTTATGTCTTGTGAGTAGTTACTTTAGTTCTTGAGGACATGGGAGAAGTCTAGTTGCTAGTAGTCATATGATGTTGAAGTAATATGTGTTGGTTGATATTAAGTTGTGTTGTTATTTTCCTAGTGGTGTTGTGTGAGTCAAACACTCAAAACTTCGCCTTATCAAGGACCTATGGGAATGCATTGTGTTTAAAGAATGCTTACGGTGGGTTGCCGGAGTGACAGAAACCTGAACCCCAGTTTGCACGCTTTTGCACAAGGGAACAATGGATCACCGATCGTATTGCTATGGTTAGGCTTTTGCCTTAATTACTATCTTGTATTTGCGGATGCTTGCAAGGAGTTTAATCATAAGAGTGCATTCATCCTAGTCTAGAGGGTGCACTAGCATAGATCCACCCACCAAACACTTATCAACCCAGCACATAGTACCGATACGGAATATGGCGAAAGCACATGATTACCTCTCCCGTGTGTCCTCAAGAACACTTTAGCTTTTATAAGTTCAGTTGCTAGGCCTCTCCTTTGCTCAAAAAGGATTGGGCCACTCGTTACTCTCCAGTATCTTTTACTTTGCTAGTCTTTACTATCCTGTTGCTTATACCAAGAAAATCCTTAAAAAGTTATCTTTCAGTGCTTGCAGTTATCTCCTTACCAAAGTCACTTGCTACTACCTTCTGCTCCTCGTTGGGTTCGACACTCTTACTTATCGAAAACACTGCAATAGATCCCATTACGTCGTGGGTCATCAGCAACTCGCCCGTGCCACCGATTCCGCCAGAGGATTACGCGGAGGTCAATCCCAGATCCGGACCAGGACACCGCCCCTATGAAGGCTTGTCCGGGCTACCCATTGCTCCACCACCCGTTGCCCACACAACCCGGGGGAGAGCCACCACCACCACAATGGCGCCTGCCGGAAAGCAACCATGTGGACCACCTTCCAGGGTCGCCGCCCCGGCATCCATGTCGCCAGATAGCGTTCATCGATTGCGTCACTGCACCCTCGACCCTGGTGGGGAGAGCGACGACATGCCATCACCCCTCCGCCCGGCATCAACCCCTGATTCTGGGTAGTCGCCTCCATCGTCGGAAGCACCCACACCTGCATCCCCAGCCAGTACCGGTGAACTGGGGGGAACACGACTCCGAGACTGCCGACGGCCACCGGAGAGCCACCAAATCCACACGACCGAGCGGGCTTACACGACGCCAAGTCCAAGACCACCGGTGCCGATCTGCGACCCGACAAAAGCTACCACGACCACCACCTACTAGCACCACCCGGGCCATGCCGAGCCTTGCCTACCCGAAGCGCAAGCTCCGATCCGCCCCGGCCACCAACAGGGCCGACTGAGCATGAACCCTAGATCTGACCCAGCCCCAGGGCACGTGCGGCGGCATCTGCCCAGCCCCGCCCACCGTCGGGACAGATCCAGGAAAGGGCAAGCTTCCACCACCGCCCTGCGCCACCTGCGCACACCCCCGACCTGAGCCGCCGCAGCTCCCACCAGAGCTGCTCTCAGCCCGCATCGCCCCACAAGGCAGACCGGCAGGGCCGCCGCCAGCTGACGGCAGAGCCATAATCCGTCGTTGTCCTGTTGAGCACGCACCACCACCACCAGTAGGATCGCCACGAAGAACGCCGCACCGCTGAATGCAGCCCGCGGCCTCTGCCCGAGCCAGACGCCGGCCAAAGCCAAATCTGGCCGGAGGCCGGCAGGGCCGCCACCACCACCCGGAGGAGCCGCCGTGCCCAAGGCCGTCGCAGCCCTAGCCGCGCCGGATCTGAAGGGAACGTCGACAGGGTCCGCACGCTCCGCCGCCCGCCGGGCCGCTCCACGCAGTCGCCTGCAGCCACGCCTCCGCCGCCTGCCGCCGCTGCTGCGCCACTGCGCCCCTGGCCAGCGCCGCGCCGCCGCCCGCGCCCGTCAGCTCCGCCGCGGGGAGAGAGTGCCCCGCCGCCGCCCGTGCTGGCCGGGCTTTGCCCGCGAGCACCCCGGGGCGGCGGCGAGGGGAAGGACGACGGGGAGGGGGAGAGGGCTGGCCGGGGCGAGGGGTCCCTCCCGGCGGCGCCCGCAGGAGCGTCGCGGGAGGGGAGGAGAGTTAGGTCGCCCAATTATACTTCACTATAGGATTATAAGGGCATGTACAATGGTGTTATCTTAGTCTTATCATGTTGATGTGGAAGAGAGAGAAACTAAAAAAAGGCTTTGTCTTCCCTTAGCTAAGAGATCATCTCTTAGCAATAATTCTCTCACCACAAATTTAAGAATTTCTAGTTATTCTAGCTAAGCTAAGATAGAATCCATTGTATGTCATTTTTTTGTCATATCTAAATTATGCGGCGGCGCTAAGATAGAAAAGTCTTATCAACCATTGTACATGCCCTAAGGGATTAGTTAGAGATGCCTTAATGCATGGTAAATAGGGCATCCATCCAATGTAAACACCACGGTTACATGATAACGAACAAGTGCCCGTATGGGAGAAGATAGTGTACAATTGTAATATTCAGTATGTAGTCCTTTCGTATCTTAGTATGATAGTATCAAAAAATATTTTATATTATGTTACAAAAATAGTATTATTAGTTTCGATTCATATTAATGGACTCAACTTTATTTAGATTCATATGTATCTAGTTAAGTATTTAGACCAGATGCATATGTATCTATATAAACTTAAGTCCATTAATACAAATAGGAGGGAGTACTAAATTAACATGGTTTCGCGAAAAGAGAAACTTCTTGTGGCTGGATAGCTGGCAAAACTAGAAGTTCTCCTTGTGGAACTCAAATTCTGTCCCTGTCATTGAGAATTCCTTCGCAAGCTCACGCAACTCTTTTGTCAGTGTTGGCTGGCCGCAGTAGAACACTCCTGTAATATCAAATAAATACACAATTAGTGACAAACAGAAAAGCAATGCTATATATGTATGCACAAAACATGTCGCCGGTTGATAGATTTTTGTTGTTCTTAAGCAGTGGATTGAGGCGACAGGATCATCCTTGATTATTGATATGAGACTCGGCTAGCTAGGTAAGGGAGATTATGCTAAGAATCCTATATATGTGCATATACCTGGGCTCAAATAAATGATGGTGGAGATATATATCCCATGCATCAAAATATGTAAACTTTTTTAGGGTGATAGCATGAGTCGATTGATAATCTATATCTTAAATCTGCTCAAATTTCTGAAGTGTAAAATAGTACTACGTAGTAGCCAGTAGGGAAAGCTGTGGAAGAAAGGAGTGGTTGTTAGCACTGACCGACGCGTTTATCCTTGTTCTCCGAGGCGACACGCTGGTAGACTTGGCGCCACTTTGCCCGGGCGAATTCGGTCTTGACTCGACCGCCGGAGATGATGTCGGTGCCGTTGACGGCGTAGTTGAGGGCCTGGACTATGGTGATGGGCACGGACCGGGCGTCGCCCTCCTCGTGGACGCTGGTGCAGTGGGCGTGGAGCTCAATGGTTCCCTTCATGTCCGTCTCAGCAGCCACCTCGTCCATGATCCCACGGAACCACTCCAGGGAGCCTTGCTGCGGGGTGACCCAGTAGAAGTAGGCGCGGCGAGTCCGGAACGCTTCGCCGTCGCCGGGGTTGCCGGACTCGACGTCGCCGCCGCCGAGGCGGAGCCGCTTTATGTTGCTCATGATGTCCTTGACGATGGAGATCATGGGCGTGGCACCGATGCCGAGTCCCACCAGCAGCACGACCTCGTACTGCCTGTAGTCCTGCGCCGGCGCACCGTACGGCCCGTCGATCAGCACCGTCGGGTAGCTGCAGCACAATCACGTACAGTTTGCCCATGCATCAGTGTTGTTAATTATATCCAATCAATTTTTCATGCCGAAAAATTGCATACGATCATAGTAGAAAACAGAACATATTTTGAAAGCGAAAATGGGAAAATAAATAAATCACGAGTACGTGTAGTATGTGGGGAATAGCTAGCTACTTACGTAGCTCCATCCTTTGGGTTGGGCATGACGTCGTGGTGGTCGTATTCTACCCGCGGAATCTCGTTCTCTGCCCCCGACGACTGGCAAACCTGTGTGTGATCGGCGTTAGAAATGTTGATCGGCATACATAAGACGGGGAGGTTCATGAACAGACGTGGTTTTGGAGCTCCAGGGAGCGGTACCTGTAAGAAGGCGTCGCTGAGGCGTCGGGTCCAGTCGCCGAGCACCTTGATGTGGACGCTGATGTAGTCGTCCTCCGGCGCCGACGTGATGGAGAACGGGTGCCTGCACAGCACATCCGTTCGTCCATTAGATCGAGAGAGATGGCAAGTACGTAATCGAGATGTTTGGGAGGCAGTGGATCATCTCTACGCACCACTCGAATGAGGAGACGTTGGGGCACTTGACGAAGATGTACTGCCCGCTCTGGTACGTGAACCCCTCCGGCTTGGACAAGCGCAGCGACAGCAGCCCCGCCGGGTGCGGGTGCACCGCCGCCTTGACCTTCTTCACCGCCCGCACCCTCGACCGCAGCGTCCGCGTCAGCCGCTCGCACCCGTACACCATCATCGGCGCCGCCAGGTACATCCACGTCTTCATGCATGCATCACAAAGAATTCAAAATCTGAAATATTCTTCTAAAGATGTGTATGTAAAAATTGTAAACGCACCGTCTTCTTTTGCCATTTGTTGGTGAGGTAGAGGAAGTGCCCATGGACGAGGAGCAGCGCGTAGACGACGACGAAGAGGTGGTGCGTGTACAAGAAGGCGTTGTACCCAGTGAAGCGCTCGAGCGAGGCGTTGACGAATGCGACGAGGCGGTCGACGAGCGGACGGGGAAGGGTGTCCGGCTTCGTGGACTCGGGGAGCCTCTCGGGCTTCTTCTTCTTGGGCAAGGGGATGCGGAGCTTGCCGCCGCGGAGCCGACCGGTGGCGAGCGTGAAGGCGATCGCCATGAGCGCCGTCATCGCCAGCCCGGTCCACCCCTCCGTGCCCCTCAGGAACCACCAGTAGCTGGGCGGCTGGACGTCGCCGAAGAAGGGCTTCATGGGCTCGTACTCGTCGCCGGTCGCCCGCAGCAGCCGCGGGAAGTCGCACGCCAGGTGGGAGACGACGTGCAGCCCGGCGCCGACGGTGATCCCCGCCGCGATCGCCTTGTGGAAGTTGACGCTGTCGTCGAACGGCACGAACCGGCCCGCGGCGGTGCGGCTCCGGAGCCAGGTGACGGCGTTGCGGCACACGGGGAGCAGGGTGAGCGCCATGTTGAGCTTGAGCGTCTCGGCGCCGCCCTTGGCCACGCACACGCAGTAGCCCATCACCCCGAACACGGCTCGACGGCGGCGGTACTGCATGAACTTCCAGGCGAAAAGGCCTGCGCAGACGGAGAGCCACAGGAGCATCACCCAGCAGCGCCGCCAGTTTTCCTTGAGGAAGTATCTGGTCCCGCGGTACCACCGCTTGAGCAGATTGGGTTTCGTCGACGGCGGCCGGAGCTTGCTCGGGTCACCGCCGTTGGTCGTTGCCTCGCCCAGCTGCTCCTTCAGCAGCATCTTCAGGTTGTACAGCTGCGAATTAAGTCTCACCGTTAATTGTTTGCATCATCGTTAGCAACATGGACCAATCTTTGCTTGAATATTTTTTACGGCTTTGCTAAGTCACTTCTTCGTTAAGTCTCAGTCGATGCTATATCCATGAGATTTTACGTTGAGATCGGTGCAAAATTTTATTTTTAATTTTTCTTTTTTCTCTCGAGTTGTTTTTCGGTACACCCCCCCTAAATATATAAAGGGTATTATTATCTTTTCACTTTTCATCTAAGTTGATTTTTTTTAAGAAATCGAATCATATGTATCCTATTTCAGGGTGAAGCAAGGCTGAGATGGATTTTATTGCCTTTAGACATTTTATTCTAGGTTTCTAAGGTTTTTCAGGTGAAAAAACCTTAAAATATTGGTCAACGTGATACATTGTGTGAACGATGTTTGAATTCATTCGAATTTTGTGTGGAGTATCATGGACATGCTCAACTATTTATAAAGACTATCCTACCCTTTTTAATGAAGGGATACAGATAGATTTAGTCCATCTATTTGTTTAAGGGGGGATGTACCGAAGAAGAAGTGTTTTCTCTTTTGTATGCTATGTGACATGATTGAGACTTAGTTAAATCTTAATCGACTGAGACCTAGCCACTATTTTTTACTAGAGGATAAACTTCTCTGTCCCAGTCTTATAGTAATATTAAAATAGTTGAATGATAAAGTGGTGGTTGATGGTATGTACATTCTATCAAACAAGAGTTACATACAGCCCTTTGAGATATCTTATCGAAACAAACAAGTTACCCTGTTGAATTCCACATGGTAAAGTTTCAGAATTAATCACCAAAGTCTCAAAATTGATTACCTCGATGTAGCCGAGGCCGTCTGGGTCCAACTTCTCCATGACGAGCCGGGCAGACGCCTCAGACTGCTGCGTGTTCATCGTTAGCTTGTTTGCCGATGCGCTTAACGTGATAATCTGCGAAATGGTCAATATTTCGGCAATTTGCTCATGTTAAAACAATATCTAAAGCCATATGACATGATTATACGTGCGGTTTTACTTGGAAAAAACTGCTCAAAAGTACAGTGGTAATCGCGTTGAGCGAGTATTGTATTGTTCATCGTCAAAATCGAAAAACAACCTCCATTATTGCTGTTTTGGAGAGGGGTGCATGAGGTGCCCGAATGAACCAGTGAAAGAGCAGTTGCAAGTTTACCTTTGTGACCTCCTCCACGCTGATCCTCCCGTCATTGTTCTTGTCCATCCTGCGTTGGTTAGTTAAAGGCGTGATTCCTTCCCTCCCAAATATAAGTACTTCCTCTCATTGAAAATACTTGTCGATACATTCATTTGAAGACAAGTATTTCTGATCGTAGGGAGTAGTTAAAGTGTATTAGTTATAGTATATACTTCAGCTATCTATATATTTTGATACGAGAAAATATAAGATATTTTTGTAGTTTAAATTAAACTATAAAAACGTTTTACATTATGAATGTATAACTTGCTGGCTCGTTTGTCATCTGCTAAAAAATGCAATTCCCTCCATTCTTTCTACATAGCTCCTATATATATATATGTATATATATATTATCAATTTAATTGCTTGCTTCAAATAAAAATGTGTGCCTTATAAACGGAGGATGAAGTGCTGGCGTACAAGTCGAAAAAGAGCTGGAGGCGGCCGTCGATGCAGGGGTCGGAGATTTGATCCCAGAACTCGCGAAGCTCCGCCTCGTCGATGCTGTCCCCGGAGATTCCACGCCGCCTTGCCAGCACGTCGAACAGCTCGCCGGCGAACTCGGACTCTTTCATACCTGCAACAATAGTTGTTGTTTGGTTATTACGTACAGTCCGCAACCACTAACTGAGACAGGCAGGACGAAGCGAGGCGCGAGGTGGTGTTTTACCGATGCACTCGCCGAACATGGAGCGGGGGAGGAGGAGGCCGTTCTCGGCGTTCCGGCGGAAGAACGCCCTGGCGGCGTCCCACCCGGCGGAGGCGGCGGTGGTCCCGCTGATGAACCTGAGACCGTCGAGCGCGTGCGCGACGGCGCTCAAGGACATGTCGGCGCGCTTCAAGGACCCGGCCGGCCGGAGCTCCTGACTCGACCGCTCGATCCGTGTCCTGCTGCCCTTGAGCACGCCATGGGCGGCGCCGTACGAGGACGCCGGCTTCTCCAGCTCCGGAAGCATCACGCCCGGGTGCTCGCCGCGCGCCACCGGCCGCACGCTGCGCACGACCACCGTGTCGTGCACCGCGTCGAGGCAGATCTCCACTTCTTCGTCTCGGCCCCCGCACGGCGGGGACACGGACGCCGGCACGACTTTGTCGTGCACCCCGCCGCCCCCGAGCGGGGGCGGCGCGGACACGGATTCCGCGAACCGCGCGGCCTTCCGCGCCGCGGAACGTTTCCCCAAAGGCACGACTCTCTGGTGCAAGTGCACGCCGCCGTTGGCCTCCTCCACGATCTCCGCGGCTCCACCGCCGTCCCCCGGGGCGTCAGCGCTCACCCGGCTAGCCATGTCCGGCCACCGGTTCTATAGCTCGTACCCAAGAAGCACTAAGCTGGAAGAGGGATTTGATGCGTGTGATGAAAGCGCATGGGAGGGGGTGGGCGAGGGCTCTATTTATAGCCAAGGTGCAGCTTATATTCATGTATAAGGTTGGAACTGGACCTTTGACCCGTCGTTGTGGTCTGTTGCTTGCTGCATATGATTGGAACGGAATGTTGCACCGGCTTGAGTAAAATACTTATGATGGATGTGGAATAATCCGTGTGTTTAGTTCACATGTACCCCGCGCGCCAATAAATTACGTTTAGGCAACGACTTGGAGGTATCGCACCATCCCCACTTTTGCTCATTGCGTCGAGATGTTGCTAGTTGCTACACGCTTTGTGGGAAAACTAGCAATATCGAAATGAGCAATGCTAGATCTACGTAAGAATGCTATTCCCTGCGTAAAGAAATATAAGAGTGTTTAGATTACAAAAATAGTGATCTAGATACTCTTATATTACTTTACGGAGTGAGTACGTAACTAGAGTTACGTGCTGAGGATGTGGCCCAAATTAGTTACATAGATTTATCGTGGTGTAGCATTTTTGTATCGACGTAAGGATTATTCGTATATTTTTTAAGTTCATCATTTCAGAAAATTGAGTAAGAATTCTCAAATCGGTGTTCCTTCACTATGTTGCAAGAAAGTAACTGATTTTTTGTGTGATAAATATACGATTTTATTGAGATATTTAAATCTGAGCCCAGACTCATATGCTCCTGCACACGAAACTTTCAAAAGGACATATAAAAAAATCTTTAAAAATTCCAAATTTTATTATGGTAAAATATGCTTAGTTGCTAAATGTTCGTGTAAAATTTGAGTTTTTTTGAACATCTAGAGAGTTCACGTCAAAAAAGACAAATTCAGTCCAGAATAGTGGCATTTAAAGAAACTGCAAATTTGTCTTTTTTGCCGTGAGCTCTCCAGATGTTCGAACTTCTTCAAAAGTTGCATGCAGATGCACCCGGGCACCGAATCGACGCTCCCGATTTTATTTACTTAAAATGAAACATCATGAGGATACACACACAATAAACACACATAGACAACATCAGTGCACACACAAAGAACCACGATCGACAAAGAGCAAATTCAGATAAAATCAAAGCTAATCAAGAAGCACAATTAAATCAAAATCATCATGTGATATCAGCACTATTTTTCGTGATCCAATGTCTACATGCGTAGAACAGTCTTTACTTAGATGCCACACAAATGAAGACGTTGCCCGCATTCAAAGGTAACCAAAAGCCAAAACGAGTGTAAGTGGCCACCAAAGGGTTAAACTGACGAAGGTCATCGTTGCTCTCCTCTGACTATGAAGTCAATGTCCACGCGGCCTCATCTGGAGCTCCATGGTCCCCGTCAAGGTAAAGATCTTTGGCCAATTTCTGTCTCGAGTCAGGCTAAACACGAAGGAGAATTTACACCATAAGAACATCTTTATTGACTTTTCATGCCCCAAGTGCCTTAGCTTGGGGCATAGTGCAATTTTTCTTCGATGACTGTAGCACATTGTATCGTATTGTAGCTATGTAACTTGGTTGGGACATGGGATCATCCTGGCTCCTCTACTAACCATCACCCTCTCCATCCTCTGGAAACTCTGACTATCGCAATGCTAGATTTTACCGGGGTGAAGACCACTCTACATCAGACACTGTCAAGAACATCATCTTTAACTCTACAGTTTTGGTCTTTAGGCTCAAAGATCTTGTTAGTAGGAAGGTTGTCATGTCTTGGCACCTATACCAGATGTAACATCGGCCTTCGGGCCCTGTGAGTAATATATTCAGATGGGTACCCATTCCCTCGATGATTGTTCATTTTTTGTTGGCAGAATCCTTAACTAATAGTGTACTTTCTCGAAAAAAGCTAATAGTGGACTCATATGATTTTCTGCTGATAGGCTTACCGTTTTGGGGTCCCGAACCAATTTCCACGATTGATGAACCCCGGGATGTGCTTATGGGTCGATCATGAACACTCACAGATTTGGACAATTCCAGCCCTTTTCGTGGACTATTACTCACTGTTTTGGAGTCACTGAGTGATTTGCACGGTTGATGGACCCCGAGGTGTGCTTACGACTCGATCATCAACACTAGTAGTTTTTATCTATTTTGGTCCTTTTTGTGGAATATTGCTCAACACTTGCAGTTTTGGTCGATTCTGGCCCGTTTCGTTGGGCTATTGGTCACAGTTTTGTGGTTCGGAAGCAATTTCCACGATCGATGAACCCAGGGTGCGCTTATGGGACGATCATCAACACTCAGTTTTTTGTCGATTTTGGCCCGTTTCGTGGGCTATTGCTCACTATTTTGTGATTCCGAAGCAATTTCCACGATTGATGAACCCGGGGTGCGCTTATGGGACGATCAACAACACTTATTTTTTGTCGATTCTGAACCGTTTCGTGGGCTATATATTGCTCACTGTTTTGTGATTCCGAAGCAATTTCCTTGATTGATGAACTCGGGGTGCGCTTATGGGACGATCATCAACACTCACTTTTTTTGCCGATTCTAGCCCGTTTCGTGAGCTACAATCTTCATGTAAAATATGTGTTGAGAACCCACCTGTGGTGGTATGGTTAGGAGGACTATGGTATTCCCAGCCCACTAGGGATCAAAACTTAGGTTTGACGCTTTGGTGTGTCATTAAAAGACGAATATTTTTCAGTGGAAGGAAATGTTTTCATCAACAGTGAGGCGTCTATGGTGACTTTGTTAAATTTCAAGACTCGGCGAATCAAAACTTGTGTCTCGAAGGTGCTTATACGGTAGGATGTGCGTGTGTGCGTTTATATGGATGAGTGTATGTACGTATTTGTGGACGTCTCCGTACGTACTATGTTCCTTATTTTTTTTGTACAAACATGGGTTCTGTTATGCATTTATTCCAGACAGAAAAGATACAAACATTAGATTAATCAATATGACATTTTTGTATACAGTCATTTTAGGAGTTTTCCAGTATTCTACAAATCATTGATATTCTTCTGTACGTACTTCAAAGCTGGCACTGATTGTTTAGTGATCGCATAATGCTACTGGTGCCGTTCAAAGCTCTGAGTCAACCCATGCCTTCTTTTGTTATCGCAACGCGTCTTGTGATATACAACAACGTCGGAGCCTTTTGCCATGTACATCTGCGTTGTAGCACTTCCCAATTAGATGAAGTCAGAGAGGATAACTAAGAGTTTCTCAAATGTTTTGTTATTGTTTAGATAACAGTTAGCAGCTATACTATACTTGAAGACTTTGAGTGGTATGCGAAGTCCGAAAAATCGTGTTTGTGGACGAGCTTTAGGGAGCTCGTTTCAAAAATTCAAACTTTCACTTGGCCAAAAAATTTGAAATTTTGTGTGAATCAACATAAGCACATATAAAACACATGTGCAAAATTTGAAAACATCATCTTTTCACAGGCGACGTAAAAAAAAAGACAAATCTCATTTTTAAAATGGGCCAACTTTTTTTTATTGTTGGGCTGGAATTTTGTCTTTTTTTTCACAGCATTCAAATCATAATATTTTGAAGCAAAATTTCACACGCTTATGAGAAATACATATAGGTTCAAGTGGAATTTTTTAAACTTTTTTGAAACATTTAAATATGATTTTGAATTTTTCAAAATAAAATCCTCCCTGGAGCCCGGGAGCCAAAAGTCTGCACTCATGCGAAGTCTTCCTATTCAATTTAAAATGTTGCTTAGGACCCCATCCTACATATATATGGACTTGGGTAGTAGTAGTACCAACTACAGGCCGGTTAAGCTATATCATATTAATTCCGCAATGCAACAGCCAGGGGAAACCCGATGCGTGGAAGTCTACTACTACTTCGAAAGTTTGTTGAGCGTCGGCATCAAGAGCAGTCAAGTCAACTGCACTTCTGTCAAAATAAGCATCTTCTATGATCTTATCTGATAAGTGACTAAGCTTATTTTAATCCACCATGAATGCCTGTTCATCCGCCAGCGAGGTCTCAATGCATATCACGTCGTGTTCCCCGCGCGAAACTGCACCTTGTTATCTCGAGATTAAATTTTTAGTCGGGGACGCCATTTATCAGTCTTGTTCGTTTAGTCCTTAGCCGTGAAGCAAATCTTGTTCTGTCTTACAATATCTTGCAAAATCCTGTTCAATAGTAGGAGGAAGGTGCGTGATGCTTTCGAAAATAAAACAAAGGGGGCGTGCTACGCATCCGTCGGTCAATCTTTTAAAAAGATAGGCTGGATCGCTAGCCATCTGATGCATGTGATAAAACGCTTTCTGTTTAATTATCGTTGTAACATGACTCATGTTGCAAACTTCATCACAACTTGACCCTTGTTGCAAAGGTGATAATCGTTGGATGATGTCTCGTTGCAACAAGAGCTTTTTTGCGCTTGATCCTCTGCAATAGAAGCTTTGTTGCAAAAAAATTTACTTTGATTTCTACAACAGAAATCTTGTTGCGCTCGGACTTCTGCAACAAGGGCCTTGTCGCAATCTTTTCTAAACTATTTTTTCCTTCGATCTATGCAATAATAGGCTTGTTGCGCTTGACCTTCTGCAACAAGAGTCTTGTTGCAAGCTCTCCAGCATGCATGATTTCGATGGCCTAGCTTGCAGCAGCGTATGACGAGTGGCCGGAATACAAGCCTGCCTTACGGTTGTGGTGGCTGGCCTTGCAACAACATGTGTTGCCCCTTGATAATGGCTTGAGTGAGATCGTCGGTTGAAGGAGGGAGGGGACAAGAAGAAGGAGGGGAGCCTCGCCGGAGATGGATGACTTTCAGCGGCACTGCATCGGAGGTTACCCATTGGTAAGCACGGAGCATCGCTGCAACAGAGAAGGCTCGTGGAGATTGAGAGAGAAAGAAAATGACGCGAAGACCGTGGGCTGAGAAAATTGTGAATGGATAAGAAGCGTCAACAATAGATAAGGATAAGGCTTCATGAGCAGGATGGCTTTGTTGTAAATGGTCAGGAAAGAAAGGTGTGCAAGCTATTCAAATCTCTCAATGGCTTGAAACAAGCGCCTAAACAATGGCATGAGAAGTTTGACAAAACGTTAATATCTACTGACTTTGTTGTTAATGAAGTTGAAAAATGTGTATACTATCACTATGGTGGGGCGAAGGAGTAATACGGTGTCTGTATGTCGATGATATACTGATATTTTGGACCAACCTCAAAGTAACTGGGGAGGTCAACATCTTTCTATATCATAACTTTGAGACAAAAGACCTGTGTATGGCTGATGTTATCCTAAACATCAAGCTAGTAAGTTACAATGAGGGAGAAATTACAGTTTTACAATCCCACTATGTTGAGAAGATTTTGAGTCTCTTTGCATATGCTAACTACAAACCTTCTACAACACCATATGGTACCAGCTTGCGCATTCAAAAGTTTGATGGAACGACTGTGGATCAGTTGAGATGTTCTCAAGTGATTGGTTCACTCATGTACCTAGCTTGTGCTACTTGGACTGACATCTCATTTGATGTGTACAAACTGAGCCAGTTTGTTTCCAATCCGGAAGATGAGCATTGGCATGCGGTTGGGCGAGTAATGCACTATTTGCAAGGTACTGGGAACTATAAAATTCACTACACTAGGTACCTCCGGTACTTGAGGGGTATAGTGATTCTAATTGGATATCTGATGCTGACTAAATGAAATCCACAAGTGGGTATTTGTTCACACTTGGTGGTGGTGTTGTTTCCTGGAAGTCTTGCAAGCAGATGATCTTAACGACATCGACTATTGAAGCAAAACTCACAACATTAGATACATCATGCGTCAAAGCAGAATGGCTTCGAGAGCTTTTGATGGATTTGCCCCGTGGTTGATAAGCCTGTCCCAGTTATCCTTCTGAACTGTGATAATCAAACGGTGATTGTCAAGGCAAAGAGTTCAAAGGACAACATGCAATCCACAAAGCATATAAAAAGAAGATTAAAATATGTCAGGCATTCAAGAAACTCTGGAGTAATAGCATTTGATTATATCTAAACGGCTAAGAATCTGGCAGATCCCTTTACAAAGGGGCTATTACGGGTTGTGATAGACAATGCATCAAGGGGGATAGGCTTGAAACCCATGTGGGTTGCCATGGGGGTAACCCAACCTTTGTGATCGGAGATCCCGTGAATAAGGACATGGGAAAATAATCCAGCGGCCAACCGAGGAGAGTATCCTTACTGACCCACTCTGATGGAGATGCACTATACTCTCGTAAACTGTAGGACAGGTTGACATATGTCTTAATGTGTTTCAAAACTCGTGTAAGCAAGATGCTATCCAACATAGCATTATTTGGAGGTACACACCTATGTGAGCCTGACTTCTAATCACATTATATGAGATAGGGTAATCTCTAGGAAGCCCATGAAAAGACAAGAGTGTGACTAATACGCTCCACCCATGAGGTTTAACGTTCGGCAACAATGTATCAGCTGACAATTGGCGAAACTTCTACTTCTACTTTAATCTCGACCACTTCAATGCCGCCAAGACCGATGAGGTGCGATGGCGAGGGCGGACATGGCTAGCACAAATCCACATTTTGAGCATCACATGTACTGATGAGGACACGGGCTTTGCCGCTGCCCACACTACACACACACACATATCATCATCATCATCATCATCGTCATCATACTGCATGGAGAACATGAAGAAAAGACGAATAAGACGACCACGCGGCTTAGTTGAAGGTATCTCACGGTGCAACCCGCGTGAGTAATTTGAAGGGAATATGCCCGAGAGGCAATAATAAAATGGTTATTATCTTATTCCTTATTTATAATAGATGTTTATTTCTCATGCTATAATTGTATTAATCGGAAACATTAATACATGTGTGTTAATAAACAAGGTATAGGTTCCTAGTTATGCCTCTCAATATACTAGCTTGTTGATTAACGGATGATCAAGGTTTCCTGATCATGAACATTGGATGTTGTTAATAACAAGGTCGTATCATTAGAAGAATGATGTGATGAACATACACCCACAATAGGTATAACAATACGATCATGTCATCAAGTTTATATTGTTATATCAAACTCATACGAAGTAACTCTAATCCTTAGACCATGAGATCACGTAAATCACTAACATCGGAAGAGTACTTTGATTCCATCAAACATCACACCGTGACAGGGTGACTATAAAGGTGTAGTTGGGTACTCGGAAAGTGTTAGTTGAGGCTCGGGGATCAAGAGTGGGATTTGTCCATCCTGATGACGGAGAGATATACTCTGGGCCCAATCGGTGATATCGCATCGACATTGCTTGCAAGCACGTGACTGGCTCACGAGGATGTTATATCACGAAACGAGAAAAGAGTACTTGTTGGTAACGAGATCGAACTAAGGTATGGTTGATACCGATGATCGGATCTCGGACGAGTAAAAATATCGCGAGACAAAAGGAATTGGTTACGACGTTGAAGGTTCACACGATCACTAGTTCATCGTTGAATAGATGGGAGTCATTATGGATCTCCAGATCCCGCTGTTGATTATTGATCGGAGAAATGTCTCGGTCATGTCTATCTTGTTCACGAACCGTAGGGTGACACACTTAAGGTTTGTTGACGCTTTTTGAATGGATACGGAACGCCGGAGAAAATATTGGACAACACTGAAATTGTTTCAGGATATCTGAATAGTTCAGGGGGTTAAATGTTAATGTTTGTTGATTACAAGAATTAACAAATATTAAATCTCAAATAAAAGAATTAAAAATGTTTTATTCATTTATGGGAGATAAACTCTTGGGATTTATGAGTGGAAGTTTTCTACCAAATTAAGAGGAGGTATTAAATGAGTTTAAGAGGGAGTTACCTCTCCCATGAAGAGGGGAGTAATGGGGGCGCCATTCCTCCCTTGGGGCTGCCCCCTCTCCTATAAAAGGAGGAGGTGGAGACCTCCTCTCCACTAGCTCATTCCCTCTCCTTCTCGCATGTCCTTTGGTTGACATCTTCCTCTCCTTGCTTGTCCTCTACTCGAGCACGTGCTTAGGCGAAGCCCTGCTGAGTTTTTTCTCTCCACCTCCACCACCATGTCGTAGTGCTGTTGGAGTTCCCGAGGATCCACTACTTCCGCTGCCCAACTGGAGCAAGGGACGGAGGTCGTCATCAAGCTGTACGTGTGACCGACTACGGAAGCGTTGCCTCTTGCAACGTTCTTCATCACGATCTTGAGATCGGCAAGTGAACGTCTACATCACCCACGAGAATTATTCTCGTTGAACACTTCGGTCTTCGAGGGTGAGTCCTTCTCAAACCGTTACAAGTTATCTCCTAGATATGATCTTGGCAGTTTTGTTGCATTCCGTAGGAAAAATTTTATTTTTCCTTGTTGCGATCCCATCAGTGGTATCATGAGCCGTGTCTATGCGTAGATTTTTTGTACGGTTAGAACACATATGGATGTGGACGTTGACGATCATGTTATTGCAATTTTTTGTGTATTTTGGATCATGGTGGCATAGTGGAATTGAAGCGGCCCGGACCAACCTTACATGTCCGCGCACATGAGACTTGTTCCACGATTGACATGCAACTTGCTTTGCATAAGTGGCTAGCGGGTGTCAGTTTCTTTCACTATAGTTGTGATCTAATCTACAACGGTTTGCTAATAATATGTTTATCACCGTTGTGGTTTGTTGTTCGTAGGTAAGAACGGTTCTATCCTAGAAAGCCCAAAACCGCGTAAAATATGCAAAAATAAATTAGAGACGTATAACTTGTTTTTGCAGGGGCATGTGATGTGATATGGTTAATGTTACAAAATTGATGTATGAAATGATCTCTTTTGTAAATTATGACAACCGGCAGGAGCCATATGGTTGTTTTATTCTTTTCATGGCCTGCGTGCTATATATGTATATATCCATGTGATATATATATTGTAATGATGAGAGTCAACCAAGATGGAGGCGCCATGGACCTTGGAGCCACGCCGGTGGAATGATGGAGATCATGCCATGACGCACAAGATGGAGATCAAGTGCAAGAAGGACCATATCATATCACATTATCATGCATGTGATGTTAATCCTTTTATGCATCTTATTTTGCTTAGATATGATCATGACGGTAGCATTATAAGATGATCCCTTTTTTTTAATATCAAGATAATAATATGTTCTTCCTTAGTATGCACCGTTAATAAAGTTCGTCGTTTCGAAACACCACGTGATGATCGGGTGTGATAGACTCTACGTTCGCATACAACGGGTGTAAGACAGTTTTACACATGTGAATACTAAGGTTCTACTTGGCGAGCCTAGCATGTACAGACATGGCCTCGGAACATGGACCTAAAGGTTAAGCATGAATCATATAAATGATATGATGAACATATGATGTTCGCCATTGTAGTTGCACCACCTCACGTGATGATCGGTCGTGGTGTAATGAATTTGGTTCGTGTAATCACTAAAACCAACTAGAGGGATATTGTTTTTGAGTGGGAGTTATCATAGCAATTTTATGAATTAGCTTGAACTCAATCTATTATAAACTTAGTCTAAATAACTTTGCAAATATGTTGTAGATGGCACCCCCTGCTTTCAATTTCAATTTGTTCATGGAGAAAGAGAGACTAGCTACCAATGGTAGCAATTTCACCAACTGGGACCTCAACTTGAGGATTCTCCTTAAAGCTGCTCAAAAGACCTATGTGCTTGATGCGCCTCTAGGTGCCCCACCTGCTGATGACGCTCCCGACGAAGAGAAAAATGTTTTCTTGACTCGCCAGGAGGACCACAGTTTGGTTCATTGCGGCATATTGTATGGACTTGAGCCTGAACTCCGAAAGCGTTTCGAGAACAACACTGCCTATGATACAATGCGGGAATTGAAAATGATTTTCGATTGCCATGCTGCTGTAGAGAGTTATGAAGCTTCAGAAAAGTTCTTTAGCTGCATGATGGAGGAACACAGCTCCGTTAGCGAGCATGTACTCAGAATGTCTGGGTACGCCGAGAAGCTCATAGCTCTGGGAATATCGATCCCCATTGAGCTAGGAATTCATCGTGTTCTCCAGTCTCTGCCACCAAGCTACAAGAGTTTTGTGATGAACTATAACATGCAGGGCATGAAGAAGTCTCTCCCCGAGCTTCTGTCAATGCTAAAGACTGCAGAAGTGGAGATCAAGAAAGAACATCAAGTGTTGATAGTGAATAAGACCACCAGTTTCAAGAAGAAAGGCAAGAAAGGCAAGTCCAAGGGTAACTTCAAGAAGGACGGCAAGTCTGTTGCCAGTTCTGAGAAGAAGACCAAGGCTGGCCCTAAGCCCGATACTGAGTGTTTCTACTGCAAGGGAACTGGGCACTGGAAGCGCAATTGTCCGAAATATCTGGCGGATAAGAAGGACGGGAAGGTGAACAAAGGTATATATGATATACCTGTTATTGATGTGTACCTTACTAGTAGTCGCAGTAGTGCCTGGGTATTTGATACCGGTTCAGTTGCTAACATATGTAACTCGAAGCAGGGGCTAAGGAATAGTCGACCACTTGCAAGGGATGAGGTGACGATGCGCGTCGGCAATGGATCAAAGGTTGATGTTATCGCCGTCGGGACACTACCTCTCCATTTACCATCGGGATTAGTGATAAACCTAAATAAATGTTATTTGGTGGCTGCGTTGAGCATGAACATTATATCTGGATCTTGTTTATTGCAAGACGGTTATTCATTTATGTCTGAGAACAATGGTTGCTCCTTTTATATGAATAATATCTTTTATGGTCATGCACCTGAGAAGAATGGTTTATTCCTTTTGAATCTTGATAGTAGTAGTACACATATTCATAATGTGAATGCAAAAAGAATCAAGCTGAATGATGATATTGTTGCATACTTGTGGCATTGCCGTTTAGGTCATATTGGTGTAAAACGCATGAAGAAGCTCCATTCCGATGGACTACTTGAATCACTTGATTATGAATCATTTGAGACATGTGAACCATGCCTTATAGGCAAGATGACTAGGACCCCGTTTTCCGGTTCTATGGAGCGGGCGACCGACTTATTGGAAATAATACATACTGATGTATGCGGTCCAATGAGTGTGTCGGCACGCGGTGGATATCGTTATTTCGTGACTTTCACGGATGATTTGAGTAGATATGGATATATTTACTTGATGAAACATAAGTCTGATACATTTGAAAAGTTCAAAGAATTTCAGAGTGAAGTTGAAAATCATCGTAACAGAAAGATCAAATTTCTACGATCCGATCGTGGAGGAGAGTATCTTAGTTACGAGTTTGGCACACATATGAAACAATGTGGAATAGTTTCACAACTCACTCCCGCCGGAACACCACAACGTAATGGTGTTTCCGAACGTCGTAATCGAACTTTATTAGATATGGTACAATCTATGATGTCCCTTACCGATTTGCCACTATCATTTTGGGGTCATGCACTAGAGACAGCTGCATTCACTTTAAATAGGGCACCATCAAAATCCGTTGAAACGACACCGTATGAATTATGGTTTGGCAACAAACCTAAGCTGTCATTTCTAAAAGTTTTGGGATGTGATGTTTATGTGAAGAAACTTCAGCCTGATAAACTCGAACCCAAAGCGGAAAAATGCGTCTTCATAGGATACCCTAAAGAAACAATTGGGTATACCTTCTATCACAAATCCGAAGGCAAAGTTTTCGTTGCCAAGAATGGATCCTTTTTGGAGGAGTTTCTCTCAAAAGGGGTGAGTAGTAGGAAGGTAGAACTCGACGAGGTTATTGAACCTTCTCTTCATGAAACGGCGAGTGGCGCAGCACCGGAAGATGTTCCAGTGTTGACTTCACCGAGTGAAGAGGGAACTAATGATGAGGATCATGAAACTCCGAAAGAGGACACTACCGCACCTCGCAGGTCAACAAGAATACGTTCAGCTCCTGACTTTTATGGTCATTCTATGAATGTCATGGTAGTTGAGAGCGATGACCCTGTGACCTATGATGAAACGATGATGAGCCCAGATTCTGAAAAATGGCTTGAAGCCATGCAATCCGAAATGGGGTCCATGTACGAAAACCAAGTATGGACTTTGGTAGACTTACCCAATGACCGCAAGGCCGTTGAGAACAAGTGGATCTTCAAGAAAAAGACAGACGCTGATGGTAATGTGACCGTCTATAAAGCTCGACTTGTCGCGAAAGGGTTCCGACAAATTCAAGGAGTTGACTACGATGAGACTTTCTCACCGGTAGCGATGCTAAAGTCAGTTCGGATTATGTTAGCAATTGCTGCATTTTTCAATTATGAAATTTGGCAGATGGATGTCAAAACCGCATTCCTTAATGGTAACATTGAGGAAGAGTTGTATATGATACAACCCAAGGGTTTTGTTGATCCTAAAGATGTTAACAAGGTGTGCAAACTACAGCGATCCATTTATGGATTGAAGCAAGCATCACGAAGTTGGAATCTCCGTTTTGATGAGGTGATCAAAGGGTTTGGATTTGTCCAAACTTACGGAGAAGCTTGTATTTACAAGAAAGTGAGTGGGAGCTCTATAGCATTTCTGATATTATATGTGGACAACATATTATTGATTGGAAATGATGTAGAACTTTTGAAAAGTGTAAAGGATTACTTGAATAGTAAGTTTTCAATGAAGGACCTTGGTGAAGCTGCTTACATTTTAGGCATCAAGATCTATAGAGATAGATCGAGGCGTTTAATTGGGCTATCACAGAGTACATACCTTGACAAGATTCTGAAGAAGTTCAGAATGGATGAGAGTAAGAAAGGGTTCTTACCCATGTTACAAGGTACGAAGTTGAGTAAGACTCAAAGTCCAGCTACAGCAGAAGATAGAGAGGTGATGAATTTGAAACCCTATGCCTCAGCCATAGGCTCTATCATGTATGCTATGCTGTGTACAAGACCGGATGTGGCACATGCTATTAGTTTGACTAGCAGGTACCAATCTGATCCAGGTTTGGAACACTGGACAGCGGTTAAGAATATCTTTAAGTACTTAAGAAGAACTAAGGGTATGTTTCTCGTGTATGGTGGTGAAGAAGAGCTCGTCGCAAAGTGTTACGTCGATGCTAGCTTTGACACCGATACAGATGACTCTAAGTCACAATCTGGATACGTTTTCCTCATGAATGGAGCAGCGGTGAGTTGGAGGAGCTCCAAGCAACCCGTAGTGGCGGCATCTTCAACGGAGGCGGAATATGTTGCTGCTTCAGAAGCAGCACAGGAAGCGGTTTGGATGAAGGAGTTCATAACTGAACTAGGTGTGGTTGCAAGTGCTTTGGATCCAATGGTTATCTATTGTGACAACAATGGTGCCATTGCCAATGCTAGAGAACCAAGGTCTCACAAGAATTCCAAGCATATTAAGCGCCGGTTCAACTCCATCCGTGACTATGTCAAAGATGGCGATATAAAGATTTGCAAAGTACACACGGATCTGAATGTTGCAGATCCGTTGACTAAGGCTCTCCCAAGGGAAAAACATGATCAACACCAGAACTCTATGGGTGTTAGATTCATCACAATGTAATCTAGATTATTGACTCTAGTGCAAGTGGGAGACTGAAGGGAATATGCCCGAGAGGCAATAATAAAATGGTTATTATCTTATTCCTTATTTATAATAGATGTTTATTTCTCATGCTATAATTGTATTAATCAGAAACGTTAATACATGTGTGTTTAATAAACAAGGTATAGGTTCCTAGTTATGCCTCTCAATATACTAGCTTGTTGATTAACGGATGATCAAGGTTTCCTGATCATGAACATTGGATGTTGTTAATAACAAGGTCGTATCATTAGAAGAATGATGTGATGAACATACACCCACAATAGGTATAACAATACGATCATGTCATCAAGTTTATATTGTTATATCAAACTCATACGAAGTAACTCTAATCCTTAGACCATGAGATCACGTAAATCACTAACATCGGAAGAGTACTTTGATTCCATCAAACATCACACCGTGACAGGGTGACTATAAAGGTGTAGTTGGGTACTCGGAAAGTGTTAGTTGAGGCTCGGGGATCAAGAGTGGGATTTGTCCATCCTGATGACGGAGAGATATACTCTGGGCCCAATCGGTGATATCGCATCGACATTGCTTGCAAGCACGTGACTGGCTCACGAGGATGTTATATCACGAAACGAGAAAAGAGTACTTGTTGGTAACGAGATCGAACTAAGGTATGGTTGATACCGATGATCGGATCTCGGACGAGTAAAAATATCGCGAGACAAAAGGAATTGGTTACGACGTTGAAGGTTCACACGATCACTAGTTCATCGTTGAATAGATGGGAGTCATTATGGATCTCCAGATCCCGCTGTTGATTATTGATCGGAGAAATGTCTCGGTCATGTCTATCTTGTTCACGAACCGTAGGGTGACACACTTAAGGTTTGTTGACGCTTTTTGAATGGATACGGAACGCCGGAGAAAATATTGGACAACACTGAAATTGTTTCAGGATATCTGAATAGTTCAGGGGGTTAAATGTTAATGTTTGTTGATTACAAGAATTAACAAATATTAAATCTCAAATAAAAGAATTAAAAATGTTTTATTCATTTATGGGAGATAAACTCTTGGGATTTATGAGTGGAAGTTTTCTACCAAATTAAGAGGAGGTATTAAATGAGTTTAAGAGGGAGTTACCTCTCCCATGAAGAGGGGAGTAATGGGGGCGCCATTCCTCCCTTGGGGCTGCCCCCTCTCCTATAAAAGGAGGAGGTGGAGACCTCCTCTCCACTAGCTCATTCCCTCTCCTTCTCGCATGTCCTTTGGTTGACATCTTCCTCTCCTTGCTTGTCCTCTACTCGAGCACGTGCTTAGGCGAAGCCCTGCTGAGTTTTTTCTCTCCACCTCCACCACCATGTCGTAGTGCTGTTGGAGTTCCCGAGGATCCACTACTTCCGCTGCCCAACTGGAGCAAGGGACGGAGGTCGTCATCAAGCTGTACGTGTGACCGACTACGGAAGCGTTGCCTCTTGCAACGTTCTTCATCACGATCTTGAGATCGGCAAGTGAACGTCTACATCACCCACGAGAATTGTTCTCGTTGAACACTTTCGGTCTTCGAGGGTGAGTCCTTCTCAAACCGTTACAAGTTATCTCCTAGATATGATCTTGGCAGTTTTGTTGCATTCCGTAGGAAAATTTTTGTTTTTCCTTGTTGCGATCCCATCATAATTAACCGAGAGCTTTTCGAGGCCCCGGGAACTAGTAGACTGCACATCGCCAGAGTCAAGTTGGCTGCGCTAGTAGGCCACAGAGCGTATATCGGGAATAGTATTAGTTATCTTGTAGATTAATGAAATACTGTTCTCATCTCTTTGTTTTCTTTGTGTACTATGGTACAATGGCACATCCTCATTTTATTTTCTTCGGCGCATGAGAGAAATCTAGACTCCTTCTCTTCCTTTCTCACGAAGCCACGCATAATAGAATTTTTTTGTGTCAAACATACAGAAGTACATGACTGCATTGAGGGTGCTTGCATATGACTTAGTCGCAAATTCATGAGACGAGTACCTTCATATATCTAAAAGCACATGTCTCGAAGCCGTGGTCATGTTTGCTACTGTGATGGTCAAGCTGTTTGGGTTGAAGTACTTGAGAGAACCAACTATCAAAAACATCGTAAGGCTCATGACACTATCAGGAGTAAGAGGATGGACGAGTATGCTCGAATCCCTGATTTGCATGCAATGTAAATGAAAGAGCTACCATATACGCAACAAAGCCAATATCAAAGCCATTGTAAACATCCCACCATCATTTGCACCCTTTGTGATCAAGATACGGAGTGCCTGCAGTACCTACTCGTGGCTTCTCTTTCTCGCGTCAAGTATGGCATAAAATCCTCCCTCGGTGACGGCTTTAGGTTCCCAGTCCCACCCCCGATGTATTATTACTGGAGTGATGGGCTTCCAACTACATCCATACCCTACCACTATGCGCAAAGGCGCGAACTCCATCACCCTCCTCACTATGTGGTGGCCATGAAAGCAACACAATGGATGCGCCTTCGACAACATCAATCCTTCCATCAACGAGATCATAAAGACTATCAAAGATGAGACGCGTTTGTGGGCTCGGGCTAGAGCCACATGGATACTTTATATCATCCTAGAAACGTAGTTATGCGCATGTTCAAAGGCTAAGCACCCCCTTTTGATGTTTTGTTAGGTGTAGCCTTCCCATCGACATCCGTGGACGTGCCACGGTGCATCGCCTTACCTGTATAAACTCTTCCCTCTCTATTGATGAATAAAACATAGTTTTTTCGTATTCATGATTTTTTTTTGAAACAATTGCATCATAAGACTTTTTTGTCATGTTTGGTTTTCACAATGATATTAACATGTTGCAACGATCTACATTCTTTACAAGGTTGATCTTTATGGGCGATCTTCATCAAGATTGTCTTTGATCCAAGTGGTTAGAAAATATCTCACTTTGCTTAAAGAAAGAAGGGACAAAAATAATATTATAGGGCATATGGAGTGCTTCAACCCCATTTTGCAATTAATCAAGGACCTTTATAAATACGGGGTCCTCAAATATTATGGAAGGTGATAAAACTTTGTGTGATCATGCACAACATAATCATGGAAGATGAACATGAATTAGTTCTCCAATGATTGAAATTTGAATATAGTGATGATCAAATCCCGATGATGTTTTAGGATTTTCTCAAAGTGCATCAACATATTCAATATCAAGGAACTGATAAATAAATTTAGAATGATCTGGTCAAGCATATGTAAAACTTAAAGTGTAACACTGGAACATATGTCAAAATAAGTCGAATTTAAATTTGTTATTTTATTTCAACCCTTTATGTTTGAATTATAATATTAAAAATAACATTTGCACTTCATTATTGTGAAGGAATTGTATTTATTTTGTGCTTTAGATAATTTTTAAAAACAAACTGAACATTTTATGCATTGGGTGAAACGTATTTTTTAAGACGTGAAATATTTTTTCAGAACACAATATACGAGCATATACTCATCCCTATGAATTCACACACGCATACCCTACCTCTATGAGCATCTTCGCAATAATGAGTCGACACATTATTTTGAGATTAATGAAGTCACCACATCGTTTTCGATGAAAACGTCTTCTTCCATTGAAAGCATATCACAAAAAACTTAAAATATATTCAAGAAAATACGAACACAAATGTTAAATCTAACCCCGCTCTCCCGCTCTCGCTCCCCCGCTCCCTTGCCCCGCGCCGGTGGCCACTCCGGCCCCGGCGCCCACCAAAGCCCGCCGCCCTTCGCTCTGGAGCCGGCGTCCTCCATGGCCTCTCGTGTGTCCCTGTCGGCCACGGCTTCTTGCTCCACCTCCGCCCCGCCCTCGCCGGCTCCCCGGCCAGTCCTGCGGTCGCTCGTCGTCGTGTCGGATGTCGTCGGTACGGCTCGGGGTCCTATCGTCCAGGGAGGTGCGAGCCAAGCTGCGCTGCGGCCGGCGGCAGATCCTCAGGGGTGGCAGACCATGACGGGGAGGCGTATGGATCTATGCCTCGGATCTCCGCCTCGGGACCAGCGGCGCTCGCCTCGGGGAGGGAGGCCCAACATCCAGCCGACCTCCAGGCCGCCCAGGGGCAACATCCCGGTCGAGCTCATCGGATGCTGCTACAACTGCGGCAGCGAGCGTCACATCTCGGCCATGTGCACCGGCCCGCCACTGTGTGTTCGCTGTGGGGAGAGGGGGCACATCTCTCGTGGCTGCACCCGGTCTCGCCCCCGAAGCATTTCCCCGGATGAAGGTTGCGTGTCGCCGCCGCTCCGCCAGGCGCTGGCGCCTCCACCGACTCGGGGCCCTTCGACACCACCACCACCGCCGGACATGGATCCTCCGCTCGGCCTGCCGCCCCCACCGCCGGGGCCACCACCGGCGCATGCTGTCCGCGTCGCGGAGCCGTGGGCGCAGGTGGCGCGCGCGGCATCGGTGGAGAGCGTGATTGGTCCGGGCTTCTCGGTGCCTTTCGTGCCGGCGGCCCCGCTGGGAGGGGCGGAGGAGGTGGTGGATTGCTGCTTCTTGGAGACGGGGGGCCGACCTGCGTGCGTTGGAGGAGGAACTGGGTCGTGCCGTGGTTGTGTCTTACTTCGGGCGGCGACCGGCGGTGGATCTGAGTGTGGCGGCGGAGGCGATTCAGGTGGAGCTTGGACTCAGCCGGCTCGACTTCTCAATCCGGAGGTACTACCCGGAGGATTTCCTGATCCTCTGCAGGACGGTGGAGGTGAGGAACATGATGGTGAGGCGAGGCCGCGCGGGCACCCCCCTGTTTGACCTCGCTCTGCGGTCGTGGCTGCGGCAGGCCAATGCCACGGGCATCACCATGCCATTCATGGTGCCCCTGGCTCTGAGGGGTGTGTCGGCGAGTGCCTGGACTCGTAGGGCGGCGGAGGTGCGCCTCCATGGGCTGGGGGTGGTGATCAAGGTGGCCGCCGCCACGGAGTCTAAGAACGAGATGGACAGCTTCAGGGTATGGCTGCGCACAGACGACCCCGCCCGTATCCCTCCTCGGCGTATCCTCGTCGTGGAGGAGCCGAGGCGGCGCCGGGCGCCGACGCTGGGCATGGATGGTGGAGTGGATGCCCTTTGGTACCTGGTGGATATCTGTAAGGCCCGATATGCGGTACTGTTCCAGATCTAGGTGTTTCCACCCAGATCCGGGGACGAAGCACATATCGGTCCCACCGCGACATATGACATATCCATATGCCCCGGATTTCCAACATGATATCACAACATTACGGATACAAGGATACAACATCTCATACAATCGGCATACAACTGCCTCAAATACAATACAACAGCGGAAGATACATGTCTGAGTACAGACTACAATCAAATGCCTAGCGGCAAAGAGAAAAACATCGATCCCATAACCACACGGGTCCAGGCCCTCCGCCGGGATCCGCCTAACTAGTCGTCGTCGAGTCTCCACGTGAAACGTCGATCACCATACCTGTTGTCGATCAAGAGCCCTGAAAGTAGTTTGGGGGTAGTATCATGAGTACAGAAGTACTCAGCATCCAACTGTAGTGGTCAACTGACCCAGCAAGGACTTCATCACTCGTCATTCTAGGACAACTAGTAGTTTACGGTAAGGATGGGGTAAGTGGTGAGGTTGCTGCCGCGCTAGCATTTATGAAGTGGCTAACGATCTAGAGAGTAAGATAAGAAGCCAAGCATTCGATGAGGAATCGCCTCCAACAAGTCTTGCTATCAACTACTTACGCAATCATAACACCTATCCTATCCTTGTCCTCCTCTTCGCATCCCGACGAAGAAGAAGCAGTCAAGGCACACACACGTTGACCAAGTTATATTAAGATTATCTCAGTTGTTGTTGTCTACGAACAAGGAGTAGGTCTCAAGTCGTCCATAACCGTGGACACGGCTTCTCGAAAAGATTTAATCCTGCAGGGGTGTACCAACTACCCATTACAAGGCTACGCACGCACGCCCATCACTCTCAGTTGCTACCCATCACAGGCAACCATTTTATGATTTAGTTCCAAGAGATCCGAAACGACAGGTCCCTCTAACTAACAATGAAAAAATCCGGGTGGCCCCCGGGGAGTCGACACCCAATCCAAAAGCCGGCCACGCTCTCGGAGCGGACTCTTCCGTATGACGCAGGTCGGATTGCCGGTAATCACACATGGGAAACCGGGTCCTAGCTGATCGGGTGGACCAACAGAGAAACAAAGTCTCCACTGGCCCAAGTTGTTTAAAAATTGCGAGGGGATCCACCAAGCAGACACACGGGGTTTCAAATGGTAAATCAGCTCGGGCCACCACTAGAAATGTTTGAAGCTAGATAGGTAAGAAAAGGGGACCCCATAAAATCCCACACGCGGTTAGGCACGCTCAGTCTTAAAACCAATACCCGGAACTCGGATCCTAGGTGACTCAAATGGAACAAAGCGTCGGGGCGGGATAGCCTAGACCTTCCATCCTTCGTCGAATATAGTCAACATTTATAATAATCATATCATCAACAACAATAATAATAATGATAATGTGATATCCCAAACCAAGGAGTAACAGGGTAACATCGTAGCATCCTAAGCATGCATACTAAGCAGGGACTGAGCAACGAGCAATAGTAACATAGCATTACAAGGTTTGCTGGGAAGGGACATGGCTGTATCAGTTTGAAAGAGGTTGTAAACATGTGGTAGGATCAAACATCGAACCTAACCTAGACTAGCATGCAAACCGCTGGTTGAAATAGAATGGATCATAAGTAATGTATAGTCCTTGCCTGTTGATAAGTCGGGTTCCGAAGGTGTAGTTGATCGCAAGCTCGCATCGTCTCCGAGAGGTACCCCGCGGAAGCACACAAGGCGGTAAACACTGGAAAGCAATCAACGAGCAAGCATCTATTACTACGGGGCAAACACGAGCAAGCATCAACAAGAAGCAACACGAGACATCGCACCTACCGTGGAAAGCGGTTACTAACAATTTAAGTGGAGTACTCGTCACACACGACGATACCGCACATTTGGAAAGGTTCAAGTTGTTTAGCTACAGGTGATCAACAAAGTTTGTTAACATGGCAACTCAAGCAAGCATGGCATAGCACACAAACATGTCAAGAGGTGAAGCACAAAGTAAACTACCTAGGTTAGTCATTTTAAGTGGGGCAACCCCTGAACATGCATAGCACTACTTGCCCCACAACAATTAAAGGATTTGGTACTGATCTGACCTAAACCATATTTTAGGTTGGTCAACAGCAGCAAACAATAGCATAAACACAAAGTACACGAAAAACTAATCAAGTTACATATAAAGAACACTTCAAACGGAGTTACGGTTAAAAAGATACAAGCAAAACAAGTTACTGACACAATCTGCCAACATCACGAAGCACGCTTTAGAGCAATGCATAAACAGTATAATCAATGCAAACATCCTCACAAATGATATGGAACTAAAGTAGACATGACAGGGAAGGCATGGCAAAAAGAATCATGCAAATAGGCATCATAGATCAAAAGATATTAAGCAAACAACATGGCATCGGAACGTTACAGACTTAAGAGAAAAACAGAGGTGGCTGTCAAAACAGCAGCATAGCAACTTTGGAGCTCAATAACTATATGACCAGCAAGCATATCATGACAATGAAATACATGTAATGAAAGTAGACATGATGCTTAACAATATGCAATTGGAATCACTCAATTCCGATAAACGGTCGCGACACACTCGTCGACCGAAGTTGCAACAAAATATAAACAGCAGCACACTAACAATAGGGTAGCTACTTTGGAGCAAGATACAATCATGATGCAGCAGGAAATTTTGGCATGTGAATGCATGGAACTGAAGTAGAAACAATGCTTAATGCAACGCAAAAGGAATCACTCAATTCCGACGTACGGTTGCGAAGCAACCGTCGCCCGAAGTTTCAATCAAGCAACAGTTTTCAGACAGTTTAACAACAACAGTTGCAATTAACGATCTGATGCCCTGTTTAGCACACAATTATACAATCAAGATGACCTCAGATGCAAATGCTCACAAAAGATGAATTAAAATACACGCAATTCTGAGCAAAATTCGTTTTGGGGGCACGTTCATCGGAGCTACGGTTTACTCGCAATTCTAACCGCAAAAACAGATCAACAACAATTTATAAAAGACTTAGCAGAAATTACAGGGTGATAAGAAAAAAAACAGAGACAAAAAATAAAAAAAGGGGGCGGCCTGGCTCTCACCATGGGCCGAGGCCCATCTGGCCGGTGAAGCTGGGTTGGCTGCGGAGGCGCCTGGGCCGGGGGCGCCATGGGCCGCGGGAGAGGAGGCCGCCTGGTTGTCCCACTCGGCTGGATCAGGCAGGGGCTTCGTCCCCGTCGAGCTGGGGGCCGACGGCGGCCGTTGATGCCGGCGACGAGGGGCGGGCCGGTCGCAGGCGAGGAGGCCAGAGGAGGGGCGGATCGGGCGCGGCAGGCCGGATCCAGGCGGTTCCGGTCCAGGGCGTCGTCGGGGTGGCACGCCGCGAGCTCGGGCCGTCGTGGCTCGCCGGCCGGCCATGGAGGGTGTGGATGAGCTCGGTGGCGTCGTCGTCTGCAGGGGAGGCGAGGGAGGTGGTCAGGCAGAGGAGAGGGAGGAGCGCGGGAGGAGAAGAGAGGAGGGTGCGGCGGCTGCCGTGGTCGCCGGCGGCGGCTTCGGTCCGGCGGCGGCGTGGTGAGCCCGCGGCGTGGAGGCGGCTGCGCGAGGAGAGAGAGAGAAGGTGGGCTACGTGGAGCACCCGTAGCCCTCAGATCGCCCGATCGGACGGCCGGGAGCAGCTGGGCTAGGGTTTTCTCGGATTTGGGGGTTTATTGGGCAGTTCTGGGAAATTCTTAGGGGGTGGCTGCAATTTGTGGCCAGGGAAACCCTAGAAAAGGGGTGGGAGTGTGGTGGTATTTATATAGCTCCGGTGGCTGGCAGTTTGCAAAAATATCCCCGGTTTTTCTCTCGCGCGCGCGGTGCTCACGTTTCTGATCGCCGGGGGTCCGGAGTACCTCCGATTCGGGTAAAACTTCGAACTGCGCGATCAGCGCGTCGAGCCAACGGCGTTCACCTCGCGTTGGAACCATTCCGAGAACACTTTCCGGCGCGCTATAAAAATATCCCGTTTAACTATTAAACGGGGTTTTTCGTTCCGTTGGCTGCGGCTGGTCTCGTGCGGTTTTCGCGACGGTGATCGGGTGAAACCCGGTGTCGCAAAGGTCGAGTGTCAGGGTGGCAAGGGTCGGTCTCCGTCCGGTACGAGATAAGAGGGGGGGAATAATCGCCGATCGATAAATCGGGGATGCAGACACCGCAAATCAATCAGGCAATCAAACAATTCACACCGAAAACAAATTTTTTAATTTTTGTGAAAACTGGGTTGTTACAATATCATCCAGGAGGCGGACGCTATTCGCATTCTGGCACCGGAGGAGCAGGCAGCATCGCCCCCGCCACCACCACTGCCACCTTCGCCGCCATCCCCGCCGTCGGGCCAGGATGACGCTGGCAGTGGCTGGAGGGGCGGGTCCGACTTGGCGCTGTTACTCCGAAAATCCGGGGCTGCAGCTACTCCGACTGCCATGGCTCCTGTTTCGGGCGGTTCCAGGCTGGACGCGCTTTGCGGGGCGCTGCGGCAGGTGATCACACCAATCCTGCAAAGCCCTGGCACTCGTGTCCTACCGAGCAAGCAGAGACGCCCCCCGCAGAAGAGCGTGCCAGTATCGACACCTCGCCGTAGTGTGCGCATTGCTTGCAGAACGGGCGGCTCTACGGCATCGAGGCAGCAGGCCGTTCTGATCCGGAAGTTATGCCTGGAGAATGAGGGCGAGGAAATCAGCGATGAGACACTCCAGGCCTACTTGGCATTGTTCGAGAAGCCGCTCACGGACCGGCACATCCAGGCCATCGTAGCTTTGTTCGGCTGGGAGGCATCGGCACTGCCAATGCAGGGAGACCCTAGCATGGAGATGGGGAGCTAGAACCCACATGGGTGGGGTGGATGGTGGGCCTTGCGAATGTCTTCGCAACCCCCCAAAACCCTCGTGTGGAACTTGTGTGGGCTGAACTCACGTGCGCGGAGGAACGCTGTCTTTCAGGTGGTGGTGGCGGCAAATCCTAGTATAGTCTGCCTGCAAGAGACCAAGCTAGAGGTGGTAACCAATGAAGTTGTAAGACAATGTCTAGGGAATAGATTTGAGATTTTCTACTTTGTGCCGGCGATGGGCACTTGCGGTGGGGTGCTGGTCGCGAGGGATCCGCTCATCGTAACGCTATCCAGGCCCCATATCACGGCCAACACGGTTACGACCCTTGTCCAATAGGAAGGTGGACACACTTGGTGGCTCACTGGCGTCTACGGGCCTCAGGGCGACACAAAAAAAGTGGCTTTCATGGAGGAGATCAGTGACATCCGCGCCTTGCATGCGGGACCTTGGGCAATTTTGGGGGATTTTAACCTTCTGTTCAAAGAGGAGGATAAGAGCAACGCCCGCGTGAATAGACGGTTGATAGCCAGATTCCGATCGCTCCTCAATAGACTGGAGATGAAGGAACTCTATCTCAACGGGCGGCGCTATACCTGGTCGAATGAGAGACGGGAGACGACTATGGAAAGGATTGATCACATATTCGTAACGAACTCTAAGGAAGATCTATTCCCCAACAGCATGCTCACGGCTCTGGGGACAGGGATTTCAGACCACTGCCCCCTCCTAGTGGATCTTGACGCGGATTTCCGTATGGGCCGAAGATTCAGGTTTGAAAGCCACTGGCCCAAGGCGCCAGGATTTATGGAAACGATGCAGGATGCTTGGCGGTCGATCCCCGCGACCGGAAATCCCTTTATCGTGTTGGACGACAAGTTGCATGTGACGGCGAAAGCGCTGCAAGGGTGGAGTGATCGCCGGATCGGCAACATTCGGCTGCAACTGTCCATTGCGATGGAGGTTATCGCTCCCTGGACGTGGCAATGGAGAGGAGGTCTCTCTCGGATGGAGAGCATGATCTCAGGAGGCTCCTGAAGCGGAAATTGCTTAGCCTGGCTTCCCTCGAGCGCTCCCTCGCTAGGCAAAGGTCTAGGCTCCTATGCTTGCGGGAGGGAGACGCGAGTACGGAGTTCTTTCACCGGCACGCTCGGCATCGGCAAAGGAAGAACATCATCACGACTTTGCAACACAACGGTGAGATCTTCACGGGGCAGGGGAGCATTACAGACGTGGTGGATAGATACTACGAGGAGGTTCTGGGTAGGGCGCCTGAGAGGGAGAGCGCGCTAAACCTCGAAGCGCTAGACCTCCCGTCTTTCGATCTGTCCCACTTGGAGGCCCCCTTTTTGGCGGAGGAGGTGGAAAAGGCGATCAAGTCCATGCCGCTTGACAAGGCGCCGGGCCCAGATGGGTTCACGGGCAGATTCTATGCGGTGTGCTGGCCAACCATCCGAGTTGACTTTATGAGGGCGGTTGATCACTTCCATCGTGGGGATATGCGAGGGCTTGCAGCAATAAACAAAGCATTGGTAACCCTCCTCCCCAAGCGGGATGGCGCGATGGATATCAAGGATTTCCGCCCCGTGAGCCTCATCCACAGTGCCATCAAAATCTTCGACAAGGGGATGGCCACGCGACTCACGGAGGACTTGCCCCGGCTAGTTGGACATCACTAGAGCGCTTTCGTCCGGGGCCGGTCATTGCATGATAACTTCATTCTCGTCCAATGCACGTCCAGGCGGCTCCATGCGCTCAAAAGGCCTACGATCATGCTTAAGCTCGACTTAGCGAAGGCCTTCGACTCAATCCAATGGCCTTTTGTGCTGGAGGTTCTAAGGAGGAGGGGTTTTGGCGAGCGGTGGATCGGCTGGATCTGTGGTCTGATGGCTACCTCATCCACGCGGGTACTGGTGAACGGGGTGCCCGGAAAGCCTATCATGGACTGTCGAGGACTGCGGCAGGGCGACCCTCTCTCGCCCATGTTATTCATCATGTGTATGGAGCCGCTCCACCGCCTCTTTCAGGCTGCCACCGCAAGTGGTATCTTTGGCCCCCTGGCATCGAGAGGGCTGCTCCAGCGGGTCTCCATGTTCGCCGACGACGTGATGATGTTTTTCCGGCCTACTGTGGAGGAGGCGGAGGCCTGTGGCGCTTTGTTGCGGTTGTTCGGTCAGGCGTCGGGGCTAACAGCCAACATGACCAAAAGCGCCGCTATCCCGATTCGGTGCTCTCAGGAGGATATTGCTATGGTATGTACAACCCTTGGGTGCGTGGAGGCGGGCTTCCCTTGTAAGTACCTTGGGCTTCCTTTGGCACTGAGGAAGCAGTCGGCGACCCAGCTCCAGGGCCTGGTGGAGCAGCTAGTTGGCCGTCTACCGCACTGGAGGGCAGCGTTGCTGCCGAAGAGCGGACGCCTCATCCTCATCCAGTCCGTGCTTTGCGCCATCCCGATCCACTCGATGCTTGCGCTCAATTTACCAAGGAAGACGCTGGGAGCCATGGACAAGATTTTCCGCAGTTTCCTCTGGTGCGGGAGGAAGGAAGCTAGGGGCGGAAACTGCGCGGTGGCATGGGATATGGTTTGCCGCCCAAAATGGGCTGGTGGATTGGGATCCCCAACCTTCGGTGGCTAAACCTGGCACTTCAGGCCAGGTGGCCTTGGCTCCAGCGGACCGACAAGGATCGGCCTTGGGCGGAGTTCGACATCAAGGTGCCCGCTGACTCTAAGGCCCTATTTCTTGCGGCAGCTAGGGTCGACGTGGGCAATGGGGCGAGCACGCTATTTTGGGAGGATCGGTGGATTCAAGGATCTAGAGCAAGCGATATTGCTCCATCCGTATACGCGAAGTTCCCCGCACGGGTGAGGAAGGATTGTCATGTGGCGGAGGCTCTCAACACTGGCACCTGGGGCCAGGTAGTGGGACCTGATCTTACGGCCGTCGAAATCACAGAATACCTGGAGCTCTGGAGGAGAACAGCCTTGGTCCACCTTGTGGATGGAATGGAGGATGAGGTTCTGTGGGCTTGGGAAGCGAACGGCAGCTTCTCGGCGAGAACCGCCTACGCGGCAAAATTCTGGGGCCTTGAGGTGTCGCCCAGCGCGGCCTTCATTTGGAAGTCCCGGGCGCCCCTGCAATGCCGCTTCTTTGCATGGCTGGCGATCCAGAACCGCCGTTGGACTTCGGATAGATTGACCCGGCGAGGACTGCCGCACCAGGACGCATGCCCGCTCTGTGACCAACACGAGGAAACAATGCAGCACCTTATGCTACACTGTGTCTTCGCACGGCAAATCTGGCAATGGTTCAAGTCCGGGTCGGGTCGACGGGATTTCGAGCCTCGAGGAGAGGAAACACTCTTGGATTGGTGCTCAAGGCAGGGCTGCGACGGGGATCGACGACACTCGGTTCGGGCCCTGAGTCTACTTGGGCTTTGGACTCTCTGGAAGCATAGGAACGCGGTGGTGTTTGAGGGGGCCACGCCATCGGTACAGGGTTGCCTTCGGAAGATAGAGGAGGAGGGCAAGGCCTGGATGAAGGCGGACCTATTGAAAGAGAGTGGGATTATCCCGTGGGCCGGTAGGGAGTAGGAGGCATAGCGAGGTAGGCGGGTGGGTCTGGCAAAGTCCAGCCGTAAATTTCGTGTAAGTGCGGCGGACTCGGGAGTCTCCTCCCTTTCTTCTATAATGAATGATACGCATGCTTGTGTGTATTCGAGAAAAAAATGTTAAATCTAAGATTTGAACTCTTGTCGACCGAGAATATCACTGTCCACCTAACCATATCTTTATTCGTGACCGTGGATATTTGATGTCCGTTTTGATGCGCGGCGTTGAAGTTGTGCCCCAACAAATATCTGCCATCAATCCTGCATCGGACGAATATAATTGACTGAAGGCAAAATGACGCCCAGAGCAGTTTACAGTAGAGACGTTTTGCACGCCGCCGCTCGAGGGTTTGACGGGCGACCGCCACTGCGGAGAGAGAGTCGAGCCGCGCCGCCGTGAGAGAGAGTCTGGAGAGACACGCCGCCGCGGAGGAGAGGGAGGAGAGCCTCTTGCCGCATCCATTGGAGAGGGAGGATGGCCTCGCGCCGCCGCAGAGGCGAGGGATGAAAGTCGCACCGCACTGCAGAATGGCCAGCGCCTCCAGAGATAAAGCGCCCGCCTAATCTTCCACTCGATTCGCCGTGAAGCTACAGCCACCGTCCACCGGAGGTAATTCTGATTTGGGAAAGTTGTGAACTGCGTCCCTCCCAGCACCGACCAGGCCGGACACCAGCCACACCTGGCCCTGCTACGACCAAATGACCAATCCACACACCGGCAAGCTCAAAGTGGCCAATGATTTCACTGCAGATTTCACGCATTCAGATCACACACACCAGCGACTGCAGTTAAATACTCAGAAATTCAGATGGTCCGTTCAGATATGGCCTGTAGTAATTTGTTGTGCTTACACAATACAGTACAAGGTCGTGCAATACAATATACAGTATGAGTACATTACAAGCTTGTGCCTCATGTAGTAATTATTTCACTAGCACTACTTGCTACATTACATTTGAGTAGTAATTCTTTCAAATTTCATTCTTGTGAAAATTTTGAGGCTGGAGAGTGTCCAGTGAATCGCTACTGCTGTCAGTGTCACTGGAAATCTGGGCGTTTTTGCTTTGAGTCAATCATGTGCGTTGGATCTCGAATTGGTGACAGATATGGAATGCTAAGTCGCTCGGTGGCCTTGCTCTTCAAAGTCACTGAAGCTGAGTCCGCAAAGATGGGGTGGAGCAGCGCTTTGATGGAGAATCGACCGGTCTGGGAGTGAATGTATTCATACAGTTCGGAATAAGAAAAGAAGTCAGCTGCTGATAAGCTAGTCACTCTTCACCTTAGCTTCCTGGAACTACCGGAAGAAAGCTGAAAATGAGGGGGTCGTTGGAGCGCATGGCCATCCATGTACGCACCAACCCGGGCAACACACACAACTGGTATGGAACTCAAAGCTCTGAGCCTACCCATGTCTCTTGTTCTTGTTCCTGAATCCTAATTGTTTTTCTTTTGTGCACCTATTATGCGACTTGCTTTGTAGTGCTTCCCAATTAGATAGGCCAGTGAGGAGCACAAGCGAGAGTTTTTGGAAGCTTCTATTGTTCAGATGACAGCTAAGCAACTTGAACTCTCTAAGGCTTGAGTGTACACAAAGTCTTTCTATTCAATTAACAATGTCAGGACCCCATCCAATGGACTTTTGTACCATCTGCAGGCGGGGTGCTTACTGTGAATGTAATGTAGCAAGTCACATTAGTAACTTAGTATTGAGAAGCTATTGACAAAAACCTTAAGCTATCATATTTATTCGGCAATCAACATCGTAAAGGTAAGAGCCCTATTGTTCCTTTCCTCTTCATCCAGTCGATGCTTGCAACTAAACTATTTTAATTCACCATATCTGGACTTGGCCCTTGTTCGGTTGTTTGTTCCCGGTGCCAAGCAGCACATTATTATCACCGTCCAAAAAAGAAAATGAAAATCTTGGTGCGGCTTGCCATGTCGTAATCGCAGATCTGGTGCTGATCCTTCTTCCCCAGTTAAAGAGACAAGCTGCTCATTCTTATCCGCGTCTGCTCCTGCCAGTTTCTTCATCTGCACAACACAAACCATACCGCGGTGCTGCTGGTCTTTCTTCTCTTTATCTCCAGGGAAGTGTCCTTTACAACTGCTCAGGTGTGATGTAGCAGCTTCCTGCATATGTTTTACTGCATGTTTTTAATTAGCACAAATCTTGAACAGCTATTAGTAACTTCCTTCGATACTATACTGTATCTAGCATTAGCTCGCCAGATAGGAGTATTTCTATTGATGCCAATTTCTTTGTGCGCCTGTAGTTGAGAAAGCTCGAGAGGCTGAATGGCAGAGGACATGTAAGCTAATCATTGTTCCTAACTTATGTTTTGTGGCTTCTTATTTCAAGGCAAAAAAGAGAAGCATGCACTTGTTCTTATGCAAAGGTGTTTTGTTTTTAACCAGGGGAACTAGCATGGGAAACAAGGCAGATAATATAAGTGATCATCCACGTATGCTGTCGCACCAATTTCTAAAAACGATTACAAATAATTTCGATGAGACACTAATAGTTGGCAGTGGTGGATTCGGAACAGTTTACAAGGTATGACTGAAACAATTATCCGCTGTAATTCAGTCTTCACCGTGGGTCGAATTTAGTATTCGGTACATACCTACAATAGATATCATTTAGAATGTCTGATATTGACTTTACAGTTTTTTTGCCCGGAACTAGTATAGAAATATCATCAAAATAGTATAATACCTTATCATTATCTTTCTAACAACATTAGTATACCTTGTGTAAGAATTTGAATGGTACTAGACTGCTAGCTACCCTACCATGGTATGCAAGTACATTTAATCATCACTACTTGCACATAAAAACAGTGATGATACAGAGTATTAATGAGAGATGTTGAACAGGGTATTTGTGAAAACGGAGAAGAGATTGCTGTGAAGGTACTTAAAAACATGTCAGGATTTGATAGTCAAGAATTTCAAAAGGAGTTTGAGAACCTTAGGAGGCTCAAGCATCAAAATGTTGTTGAGCTAGTGGGTTTCTGCAACGAATCAGAGAAAGTTGTTGCAGAATATAATGGGAAACAGGTTATTGCTGACCAGATGCATACGGCCCTCTGCTTTGAGTATGTATGCAATGGTAGCCTTGCCAAGCATATTTGTGGTAATTGAACACATTTAACATGTTGCACATCATGCTTCATTACATTGCAATGGTTATCATATTAGTATTTTTTGGCTTTTATTGTAACAGCCGATGGATGCTCAGGGCTTAATTGGCATATGCTATACAAAATAATCAAAGGAATCTGTCAGGGTTTAGAATATCTTCGGCATGGATTGGAATTTTCAGTATGGCATTTGGACTTAAAACCTGCTAACGTATTGCTAGATAGAAATATGATTCCAAAGATCGCAGATTTTGGTTTATCAAGACTCCTAGGTGATGAAAACACAAGAAAGACATTAAATTCCGTTGGTACACGGTAAGCAACCTCACACCAAACATTTAAGCCTTTCAAGTCTAACTTCTGGTCTGAGTCAGATGTTTAATTCTTTATCTTGTTATGTGTTTCATATTTCAATTTCTAGAAGATATGACAGAATAGCAAATTATTTAGTACCTATACCCATATATTTATCAGAGTCAGAGATGAAATTTCCATGTTACATAAGAAAAAGGGGAAACAAACATCCATCCTGATTTCTACTAAAAAACCAAGTTTGTCTGATAAACAAAATTCAGTGATTATAATCTTTTTTTTTCCTACAAGTGACTAAGAAAAAATAATCACATTCTAATAATAATCTTTCAAAAGCGTGCCTCTAGGTTTTACCAATGTTTACGTGCATTGTATTCTACTATTATTTATTTTAGAGAAAAGGCATGAGCCCTACTTTATAGATAAAGCCGTATTCTACTATTATTGTGTTCCAGAATTGCTAGCGCCAATGTAAGATGACTAGTATACATAAATCGCATGCCATCTGGGGGCCACTCCTCAGCTTTGATTCATACATAAACATGTCTGTTTAACTATATTTTCATAATTCCTTGGACATATTATGTTTCTTTACCAGTCAATATAACATTTTTATATACGACGACACACAGTGGTTACTTGCCGCCAGAGTACATAGAGCATGGACTGATGACAAAAGAGTTTGACATATTTGGTTTGGGTGTTATAATTGCCAAGTTAATGGCTGGGCGTGAAGGCTATTCCAAAATTGATCATATGACAGAAAAAATGTTTATTAAGCATGTAAGAATACAAAATTCTTCATATCAGTATATACGGTCACTTTTGGGCACCTGTTTGTGTTCTGAAGTTATAGGTCATGTTCTGATATCAGGTACATAACAACTGGAGGAAAAAGTTACGCGAAACATTGGTGCCTAGAACACTCGAAGTATACTGTGAACAGGTTAGGGTATGCATTCAGATAGCACTAAAATGCATGAAGCGCAACCGACAAGAAAGGCCCACTATTCAGTTCATTGTCTCTAATTTGATAGAGACAGAAATAATGATAGGTAACCCACGGCTCCGCACACAAAAGGTGAGATCAGTTCGTCAATTAATTTGGATCGGAGGGAGTAGTATACTTTTGTAACAGTTCTGAGATATACCTTAACTTCAACGCTCACTCAAAAAATAGCAATGTTCACATATGACTCAGTCTGGCTGTATCAATACTGTTCACTCCATATACCCTGCTTCCTAAATTATGGCTGTGTGCATTGTATCGATGCAGAGGCCAAAAGAAATGTGATTATTCTGTTTCTGAAAAAAAGAGATACACAGGCGTTGCAGACTAGCCATTTTCTACTTTATGTAACATACAGATGAAACATTAGAATAGCCCAGCTCGTCATTGAGCGGACACACATTTGCCATCTCTTCATGTAAAAGGATTAACCCAAAAGTGCTATTGATGCCAAACTGACCATAAAGTACTAAAATCAAAGAATTGCATCATGCTCCTGAATCTTTAGAAGTTTGAAGGGTAATTAAGTCATTTTCTCTTTTACGGCTGAATTTACATTTTTTGAATAAAATTGATATTCAGCTTCTTGGGCATATATTGTAGTCTGATGAGTTCGGGAAAGAGGGGGGGGGGGGGGTCCTGGAATTATTTACCATGCTAGTTGCAACATGTATGATACATATACATACACACATGTGGGCCTATGGCCCACACACCCAACACATATATAGCCCAACAGATATGTAAGGGTGGCTAAGAGAAAGTAGCCATCCACATAGTAGAAGTGACATCTCAAGTTAGACCGGCCCACCGCAAAGGTGCTAGCTGATAAGACATTGGGTGTTTCTTTCTTCTTTAGGTATATGTCTAAGTTGAGAAGTGTCCACTTATAGAATTTATTGGCGGTGACAATTATATGGAACATTGGGTTAATCCTTGACTTATTGGCCCTAATTGCATTATGTTCTTGACAGTTCCAAGATGGAGAATCCATTCTTCCCAAGGGAGGTATCTGGGCTACACCTCCAGGTTTGTTCTGCCCTGATACTCCTATTCTTTTTTCAAATAAAGAAAGAGAAATTTTTTGTCCTAGCCTATGCACCCAAAGGTGTAGAGTCTGAAATATTATGTAGTCACTACAAAGTTTACGAAAAGGCGTCAAAGGAAATGACAAGCTTTTTTTTTGACCCGGATACATACCCCTTTCCATTGAAAACAACGGAAATACAAGAGTTTCAACAGTTCAGTAGAGAGGAAGAAAGGGGAGGAAGAGGTTACAATGCAGCCACCCTACTGGGAAACCCACAACCTAAAGACCCGTAAAGCGGATCCCAGTTATGGGGCAAAAACCCAATAGAGTTTGGCTCATTGTAACCTATTACGTCAAAGTCTTACATGAGCTAGGCCACATCCCAGCCAAGATCACCATCAGGCCTACTAAAGTTCTCCACACAAATACACTACCAAAAGACCAGACAACCCAAACTAGACTGGAAATACGTCGAAGACATCACGACAGTTACTTGTTGTCCACCACTGTGCCACAGATCCTCATCATCTGCGTCGCATTGACTCGGAGCATCTCCGCGCCTCTCTTCAAGTCCTCAGCGTCGCCCGCCTCCTTCTGCAGACCTGCCCAGTATAAAATATTGGCACAAGCTAAGAAGACAATCTCAAAAGGAGACTTCAGTTTTTTGGACTAAAAAATAATACAGTTCCGAACTGCCCACACAGCCCAGCAAATGGCAGCCAGGCCCACAGTATAAAACAATTCACCACCCGGAAAAACAGCAAAGCACCACACATAAAACTGCCAAACATTGTTAGGGCCATAGTCAATCCCAAACACAGAGGCCACAACTCTCCAAGACACCCTAGCTATAGGGCATTCAAACAGAAAATTAAGAGATTCATATCCAAAACAAAAAGAACATTTAGGATTCCCTTGCCAATTCCTTCTTTTCATCGCATCCCTAGTAAGGATGGCATCTTGATGAATTTGCCACAAAAAGATTTGAATCTTTAGAGGAATTTTAGCCCTCCAGATCCATCTATAGTCACATCCGTGTAAATGAGACTCCAACAAATCATACATTGATTTGGTACTAAATTTACTATTGCTGCCAAGACCCCAGGACACCACATCATGTGTCGAGTTATCGCACATAAGAGAAATCCTACGTTTGATGCCAACCCATTGGTTCATCAAATCAGGAGACAAACGTCTACGGGACAACACATTGACATCAGCAGTCAAACCTCGACTCACTGTGCAATGGGGAATAGAGCAAATGTCAAATAGGTTCTTATGTTTAACTTCCAAAGGAAGATCACCATCAAAGCAATCCATCCATAGACGAGTCACATCCCCAGAATTCAATTTGACCCGCCTTCCAAGCATATAATTTTTTTTGACCCTCATAATCGCTTTCCAGCAAGGAGAATCATTAAATCTCTCCTTAATAGAGGCAACAGAAGCATTACGGAAATACTTAGCTTTGACCACCTCTTGCCAGAAAAACATAAACATTAAACAACCTGTCAAACCACTACCATATAAGGACGTAAATCCACTAGTTGGCACTTGGAAACTTTTAACCTTCTGGCACCAACAAACTTCCTCTGCTGCTCCATCGATAGACATCACAACCAGTTGGCCAAGTTGCTAACAAGAATTATTGCATTTTTTTAACGAGAATGCTGTCTAGAGCAGCTTTTCATTGATTAAGTGGTTTTTAGGACAAGGATTTACACGATTGATGGTTTGAGCCATCGACACCCGCACACACACCTGCATTGAATCCTCTGTAGCCCCTAGTCTGGTTTCCTAGGTCTACTAATCAGAGAAGAGGCTAGCCCTCGACCCGCCGTACTCCAGGTTCCTGCCTCCTCGATTTTAATAAATTATTGCATTTAATAAATATCACAATCACAACCAAAGCAACTACAAAAACAACCAACATATTCTTGTTCACTTTGTTTATTTTACTCACAAAGTTGAGGACAATCAGATCACATGCAATAATTTATAGTCTTTTCTTAGTGGAAAACTGTAGGGGAGGCCCTGACAGCAAATTTTATTAAACTAAGATAATATGCACAAGTTAATATATAGTCTTAGTAACGAAGTGAAAAACAAACATTGGAGAAGATACCTTTTCACGTAAAGTTCATTGTTCTCTTGCCTTATATTAAGAGATGCTCCAGTAACAATGGTCCCATAACAATGTTAGATGGATAAAACAAGCGGCTACTACCGGCGTATAGAAGTTCCTAAGATTTTGAACAAATGTGTAGATGTACACTGCTATACAAGTGTGAAGCGGCAAATTGTGGAGGACAAAAAATGTGTGTATACATTAACACAAAGAGACATACTTCAAGAGAAACTCATCGGTTCACAATTTAAACCAACAGTGCACATGTGAAAATTCAGACTATTAGCTTGGACTGCGCAAAAGGTAAATATGTGCACCCATGCATATGGTACAACCAAGGAAGGTTATGCATATAATTAAGGAAATTGGTAATTTGGTGCTATGATTAAGACATAAAGCACGTGTATTTGTCTTAATCATCTTTAAAAGATTAAGACTATCACACTTGGGTCCTAAATGCATTATTTTACAACAGAGATGAGCATTGACATCTCTATTTCATTTTATAAATGAAGCATCATACTTTGCCCGGAGGGCGTGCTCCCGATTCAAAAAGTTCTAGTTTGACCAACTAAAAATGTATCTGCTCTTGAATACAAATCTAATGGCATCATTTTTGTGTCAACTAACACATATATTGTTGGTCCATCGGTTGGTCAGAATGATCTTTGAACACGTCCACCCTTCATATTTTGTGGCATAGAGAGTATTTTCAAAGTAAGGTGTTCATCCGTTTTTAGGGATACTGCGTGTGTTTGTCAGAGCAAGCAAGTGTACCTTACATTACCTTTGTGAAATTTTAGTCATGTTTGTCTCTTGCAATTTTAATAGCATGCTCAGGTGTGTAATCTGTTAATGACCGTTGGTTAATGCACATGTAGTCATACCCATCTAGTACCTCTCAGTTGTATAAAATGTTAAGATTAAAACATGTCACATCCATATACCTGAGTCAAATCTTCACTCCCTAAAAGAAAGTCAGATTCTCACATCAGTTATGTTCACTAATGATTTAACTGCTTCGATCATCAGATATTGCTGTTCACACTAGCAGATTTAAAATTGAAGAGGGTAAGGTGGACACGGCGAGCACGCAATGGAACAATGTACCATTACAGTTATTGAAAGAAATTACGAATGACTTCTCCAATGAACGACGACTTGGTCATGGAGCATTCGGAACAGTTTATAAGGTGCGAGCTTGCCTATCATTTTGTCCTGTCAATGGATGCTAAAAAAAGATGCTGATATATAGAATGTATGAGGTTGTTTACAGGGAATCATGGAAGACGGTGAAATGATTGTTGTGAAGAAACTTGGGAAAACTTCACCAGTGCAACAAGACAAATCATTTATTAATGACGTTCAAAATATTATGGCCCTCAAACATGACAATGCAGTACAGTTAGTTGGCTTCTCCTGTGAAACACATAAGAAAGTGGTGCTGAAAAGTGGAAAATATATTACTGGAGACATCACTGAACGTTTACTCTGCTATGAATATTTACCTAAAGGAACCCTGATGAAGAATCTTTTTGGTATGTATGTAATATGCACCATTGGTTATATTTGTGTTTCTATTTTAGTACTGTATAATATATACATAATGGCAAAAAGGTGATAATATTGCATAATTATCAAAAGGAGAAACCAAGTATAGTTACTTTGTTCAAATATATTGCCCACTTTCTCCAACATCTCAAGCTTTGGGATTATACTATTTAGGTGCACACACTTAGATATGATATCGAATTCAAGAGGTCTCGTGTTCAAGAACCCAGCAACACAGTATTAGTAAAGGTATTTATGGCCTACATCTACCCCCAAGGCCCCAAGCCTATGCCTTGGAGGGTCCTAGATGTGGGAGTGGGGGAGGGGGGAGGATATAATATTACCCATGTTTCTCCAGTACTGAAAGTTCTTTGGCTCTTATTGCCTTAGAGTGCATCCATAATTCAATGTTTTACTTCCTCAGAAGTACCCGGTAAAATGGATTGGGAGACACGCTTCAAGATAATTAAGGCGATTTGCCAAGGTTTACACTTTCTACATAGCTTTTCTATTGTCCATATGGATCTCAAGCCCGAAAACATACTGTTGGATAAGAACATGCGACCGAAAATTGCGGATTTCGGTCTCTCAAAACTCTTCGGTGAAGCACAAACACGGATAAACACACAACATCTTGTTGGATCACAGTAAGCAACCACAGACTGCGATAACATTTTGTTATCTTATTACAAGGAAAATTGCATTTTAGCTTCTCTAGTAATGCTGATTATGCTCTTAATTTTGATGATATTCAGTGCATACATAGCTCCGGAATATCTATATAGAAGTGAGGTCACCATGAAGTCAGACATCTACAGTTTGGGCCTGCTCATCCTGGAAACCAGCATAGGAGAGAAAATTCTTTCCATGGAGAACGAACCATCTGCGGCAAGATTTATTAAAAATGTAAGAAAAATATGACTAGTGATGTGAAGAATGTACTAATCTTATGTTACATTTGTATTATATTGGCTCTAAGGATCATAATCCCTATTTTGTATGTAGGTACATGAAAATTGGACAGAGGAGCACATAGTGTCGGAGTACCCATCATTAGATGCAGATTGCCTCAACCAAATAAAAACATGCATCAAAACTGGACTAGATTGTGTGGAGATTGACCAACGCAAGAGACCTTCCATGGAAAAAATTGTCAACACGCTCAATAGACTTTCGCAAATAGGCTCCAATAATCTTCTCAGCCTGCAACCCCGGCGGATAAACTTCCCTATCAAGCCAAATAGGTTGACCTCAAGCTCGCTTTACATAACAAACGTCACAGATGACCATGTTGCCTTCAGGCTTGCATCCAATTGCGAAATCCCAAGGAGGTACCATCCAAAGCTACCATTTTGCAGCATTGTGCCGCCAAAGTGCACCTACACTCTCATCGTGATAACGCGCGAACAGAGGAATTCAAACCTGCCACCATTGAGCAGCGACGATTTTCTGACACTACAAAGCAGTATTGCACACCACGGGGACCTTGACACTGATGACCCAGCTTCCCCTGATGTGTTCCTTGACACCGTAGGTGATGAGGTGCAAGAGGTGAAAGTTGCGGTTGCTTGCGAACCACTAGGTGAAACTATCTCTAACGATCAGGTGGGTTCAGTTGAGACCACAGTAAATATTTAATATTTACGTTGTCTTAGTTTCTCAGTGTGGATTCCATGGTATGATCTTTCTTTTCTGTTCCTTTCTACTTGACTGTCAGAAATTTCTCTTAACTTCGGTTAGTTTTTTATGGGTTAGATCATAGACGGTCCGAATTACCGAGAAGTGTTGTCTGTGGATGTCCATACAACAGAGCCATGGTGAGTTTTGCTAATACGTGAGGCCACAATGATTCCTCTCTGCGTTTTGATTTACCATCGTTAAATGCAGGTTCTTGACGAGCAACAAGAGGGGTTATGTTTGCATTGGGAACTACCAAACTCAGGTGGTTTTCCATCCTCCATGGTTCCTATAGTGCTCTACATCGTGCACAGAGCATTTGGAACTGACTGATCAAACAATCTTCTTGTGCAGGCAGAGGTGAATTCCATTGAAATCACTAGAGAACCAGGCATGCTTCTTAACACTATTCACTTTTTTTCAAAATAAACTTGCAAGACTTACAGAATATCAATAGTGATCACCTTCAAGAACATCATTCTGATTTTACTCTTCCAATTTTAGTATATTCGGCAAAATTTATTGAACGAGAGGGATGGTTTGTGGTCGGTAGTGGCGATGGGTGCATCTATGTGTACAATTATGACACCATGGAAGAAGTCTACATTATCGAAGAAGCTCATGGTAGTCATTGTATCATGTGTCTGGCTGTGAATCCAATTCATTCCTTTGTGCTGTCAGCATCTGATAACCACAAGATTAAGCTTTGGGACTGGACTAACGAATGGCAGTGTACCCGAACTTTTGCGGGGCACTATGACACAGTCACACAAGTAATGTTCGACCCGAGGAACAGTGAAAGCTTTGCGAGTGCTTCCTTGGATCACACAGTCAAGGTTATATTTCCCTCTCTTTTGAATTTGGTAAACTAAATTGTACACTGTTCTTGATTGAGAGGTACTCCCTCCGTCCCATAATGTAGTAACGTTTTTTGAGCTAGACTAGCTCAAAAAAACGTTACTATATTATGGGACGGAGGGAGTATGTCCTTTGGGCCACGGACTGTTCTCTCCATGCCTACAGTTTTTTTATACAGATACTTGCAATTCACAGATCTGGAATATTCACTCTGCAACTTGCATCATCACGTGGGACAGCCATCCGGATGGTCTACTTTGTGTTCATTATCACCCACGGTTTTTTCAGCAGTTTTTGATTTCTGGGTCTTCAGATGGTGCCGCAAAGGTATTACATATGGCTTCTTAACAGAACAATGCATTGTATTTATGTGGGAACAGAACACTAATGTGTTGTTTCACTTTCTTATTCAATAAGATCTGGGACCTAGAGACAGACAGTTGTGTCAATACGCTCCAAGAACATGCAAAAGGTGTCAGTGCTCTTTGTTGGCACCCAGAACTTCGGGTGCTACTCACCGGTTCGCTTGACGGGACCGTGCGACTCTGGAACTGGAATTCTACTAGCAGTATATACAGGTACTTACTTTCTACTTCCGTGCAGTCTGTCTTACAGGAGGATCATGCAGATGCGAGCTTAGTTACATGCTATATATTAACTTTTATTTGTCTTGTTTATCCATAAAACATTTCATCGAAGTGATTCTCTCTATAGATCAGTTTTTTTCTTTGTATCTTTTGAGAAAGAGGGTTTCCCCTCCAACTTCCATAATGAACCACTACAAAGTTTGGAGCGACAATAAAAAGCAACACATTCAGATATTTTTACACCAAACAAGATAAACAAAAGCCTTTGTCTGAAGCTAAATTGCCCCATGAGTCATGAAGCCTTTGTTAGTTGACCTCCAACCTGGGTTGTGCACCCGTTCCCCTTAAGCATGTATTTTTCTTGATTAAGTAGTACTAATCAGAGATCATTTACTTACTGATCATCAAAACTACAACCTAGTTCTCCTCAACAAACAATCAATGTTGGGTTCCCCTTATTTACTTATTTTAAACGCTTGTCCTCTTAATTTTGTATTAAGCTCCACTACTGGCCATCCGTGCGGTGCATTTAAAACTTGGATATTGCAGAAGTTGGATCACTGTCGAGCTGTCCCGTATATAAACTCAAGTGTTGTTTCTTGCTTTCCAAATGTCCACAATGCTGCTAGGCTGACCGATATCAACTTCTGCTTATCATGATCGAAGGAGCTATGTCGTGGGCCAAACATATGTTCAAACTTATCAGCAAAACTCTCTAGTCGAAAAGCGCATCACTCGGTTTGCGAAATAAAGTGTTCCATAGAGCACCCGAAATCAAATTCAAGTTACGGTTTATAACACTTTTTTCTTGAAGTTGACGTCTGTCGGCCTTCCGATATTGCAGGCTTGAGAACATAATTGGATTTAATCTTGGTGCTGTCAATGCTCTTGGATACCTAAAAGGATTAACAAGGTAATTTTTGTGTGTGTTATCTTTTATTTCAGTTAGTAGAACACTGGTCACCAACCTGTGGGTCTGCATGAGTTAGCAATTTCGTAAAACACAAATATATTTTAAATTCTAACATAAAATGTGTGGATGTGACTAGTTGTATAAACATAGGGACATGGTTTGAATAAGTTACCAATGAAGACTTGTAATGGTTTTAATTAGTCACTTGTATGAAAACATTATATTCATTCAAACTCTCTGATTAGTTGGTATATGCTTCCACTTATGTTATATAGTTGTACGTGTGAAACACAACTTGGTGGCTTCAATTTGTCAGAACAGTTTTACCAAGATAGTATTGCTATGTTTGAATCTTCTTTTGGATCTGTTCATAAATTGTTATTCCAAAAAGTATGTCTTTAATAACTGCACACGGTTGGAACCCATATGTTTCTGGCGAAAAAAATGGAACCCATATGTTCATGTGTTCTATTGTAAAAAATAGGACTTCTCATTTTAGTTGTGCTCATGCAAAGACTTAGTTTGGGTGATGCAAATTTATTTATTAGTGGATTGATATTATACGTATATCAGATCTCAATAATACATAATACTGTATGTATGAGATCCAACCCATGCATAGTTGTGATACATGTGATTGGATATTTTGCAACTTAGATATTCCCCATTATCTAAAAAATATTAATTAACACGATTAATATCTATTACATCAAGGAAATAAGTTGATGGCTCAGAGAGAAGGTCAATTTGTAGCTCTCCTATTTATTCCGATAGGTTGGGTGGGTACTGGGTAGTGCAGGTGGTTGTACCCCTGACCTACAACGACCAAATCTTAAGTCGAAACTGCTCCACACACACGATAGTTTCTGTCCGATCCTTGTACGACCAAGGAATCCAGTGGCCGCTGCCCTTTCAATCTTTTGCATGTGCGGCTGGATTTTAAGTGTGGTACAACAATTATATGAATTTCGTCGTACGGCTAGCAGTGCTCATCTTAAGTTTGGTGTCTTCTGTGTCACACTAAGACGCTGATTATTCTATCCATGGGAGGCGGCCTCCCATACATATGCAATCCCGGCGCACGATAATATTTACTTGTACTCTGTACAATAAAAGTTGTGTCCAGTGAAGCAATTAGGCATGTTGTTCCAGTACTATTTAATTTTCATTTAATTGTGAAGGAATCATACTATATTTTTCCAAAGTTAACTAGGGTGCTGCGGTTGACTACTTTCTAGACTTTCAAACTAAGAATATTTTCAACTTAGCGAATATTATTTCAGACGTTACGGTACGTTCCATTTCACCATGGATATTATGACCTTCATCAGCATTTTACTGAACTCTATAGTTTCTGATTAACATTGCAACAAACTAGAAAATAGAAATCACATCATGAGTCAAAAGAACAACTATTTTGGTGGTATCTTATAGTATAAATCATGTCCACCCGTAGTTTACGTGAGAAAAACACCGTATTATCATTTCTATTTATTTTCACCAACATGGAATTTGTAATGACAAGCATATTTTTTTACATAGGATTGTGGTCGGGTGTGATCAAGGAATAGCACTGATGGAAATTGATGTGATGGAAATCAAGACCCGGTCCCTAGCAAGCTAGGAGGAAGAACTCTAGAGAAAATTAAGTGGAAATGAAAATTATTGTAATCAACGCCTTAAGAATTTCCGTATATACATTTGTATGACGTATTATGGAGATTCTTTTGGACAGTACCGATTGTGTGCAGATTGGATATCATCCAATTATAGGATCTAAGACTGTTTGTTGCAACGGTTAGTGTGTGTGTGTCTTGCCATGTGATTCTTTTTACCTTTTTCAATATCATGGTATAGATTGATTTATTTTTTCTCGCTCTTTCTCGATATGCCGATGCCTTTTGGCCTAGCCTTGTTTTTCCATCTCTCTTGATATATGACATGTCCTCCTGCATGGTTTGAATCTTAGATAAAGCGTAAATAAAAATAAAAGCATCATTTTAAGGAGGCTTTGACATTTAACCAGGCTATCTTTGACATTTTGGAAGAAAAAAAACTGTAATGCACCATGGTTGGCGAATGGAGTAGCACAAGTTCCCGGTTCAATGGCTTTTACGAGTAATTTTGACTAACAAGGGGCACACATAATCACTGATGTGGCAAAGAAGAATCATGCTAGCAACACGGATATGGCATAGTCCGAGGCTCTGAACCTTAGAGCATCTCTCTCTAAATCCTTTAACTCCTTCAAATTTTATTTGACACAGAAGATGAAATTACAAAGGCCGAGATGTCCAATTTTCTTTGTGTGGAGGTAGAGAAGAAGTGTGCAATTCAGAGAAGAGCAAAGAACGTTTGCAATGAACATAAAGGAATGGAGAAAGTATTGATTGAAGTTGTAGGAGCAGTCAAGGAAGTTGTGTTTCTTTTTGAAAGATCAAGACCTAGAGGGAGGAATGAATAGGTACAATTACAAATTTTAATATTCACTTAGAAATTTTAGGCAATAATGTGAAATATGAAAGTGAGTCTAACATTACAAAGTTGATATTAGCTAGCAATATAGTGAGCAATAACAATATAGCGAAGCTAAATGCACGGTCTAGTGACCAAGGTAATGCCAGTAAGAGAAAAGGTTAGGGACAATCAAAGACACATGAACAACAATTTATCCCGATGTTCATTTCCTTGAAGGAAATCTAATCACCGTTGGAGGGATGGATGTTACCACGAAGGCACACCAACACCACGAAGGTTCATCCTGTTATCACCTATATAACCACGAAGGGGATTCCCAGCCACTAGCGGTAGGCCTTTAGGTGGCCTCTAAACCCTCACAAACTTCGGGGGTAATCACAACTTGATTTCTCATTGAAGACCTCCAAGAGTAACAATATCAAAGTGAAAAAGCTCAAGATTTACTCAAATCATAAATTGCTTTGGTCAAAAGATGGGGAAGAAGTAGATCTATCACTCGATGAAGTTTCACTCAAGAATACTCATGGATCTCTTGTAGATCTAAGATTTGGAGAGAGAGAGAGAGAGAGAACACTCTTTATGTGTTCTTGGCTTGCTTCGAATGAAGTGGTCAATACCCTATCCAAGTGGTAGAGGGGTATATATACTAAGCCAATAAATCTAGTTGTTTTAGACTTAAGTGATAGGAATGGCCCGAACATCCGGGGTGATCCCAAACATCCGACCACTTGATGTTTTCTCATGACAGAGCACTAGCCAGCAACAGCTAGTGCAATATAACAAGGCCCGAACATCCTGGGACATCCCGGACATCTTGTGGCGTGTGATAGCCCGGACGATATCCAGGGTCTCCTGGAAATCTGGCATTAGCCTGGAAGAAAGTGCGTACATATGTATTTTTCGAGCAGGGGTGTTTGAGAAAGGAGCAACCTTTTGTCAGGGGCTCGGATTCTTGGGAGGAACCCAGAAATCTGGCGTTGGCCCGGACATCTGGCCAGCCCGGATGAAAAAGACACATGGCTAGTTGTGTGGGATGGGTGTTCGGGTAGCTAGCATGATACTTATCTGTTTCTTAGATTTCTGGGTAGATCCCGGACATCCGGCCTATGAGGAGGGCCCGGACATCCTGCAAGTGCCCAGATGTACGATCTATGAGGAGGGCCCAAACATCTGGCAAGTATAAGAATAAAGTAGGAAGATTGCTAATAAATTTTTTAGTGAAGTAAGTTTCCTCAGCAGGTGCTATGATCATGAGTACGAACAACTACGTATGTATCAAAAGATGTTGTGAAACTCAAATTTCACCTACCCTCGATAAGGGGGCGATACGATCTAGGGTACAATCCCAAACGATCATACCACATGTCATTGCGTACCTTAATTTTTACCGAGCTTCAGGGCGGTACAATCCAAGGTACGATCGTCCCACGTTGTTACGTACCTCGACTTTTACCCAGTCTTGGTGATCGTACCCGAGGCCGTTATTTTTCCTCCAGAAAGTTCTAATTTATTTCTATTTGTTACGATTCTTTCCTAATACTTTAAATTAGATTGATCTTGCAAATATTAGGGTTTTTAGCCCCTCTTATTATCCAGTTGTTATTGCACCTTGGCTCATTATCAATCTAACCTTTTGGCACCATCATATACTCTCACCCTCCATCAAACCTTTTCCACAGGTCATCTACCACCATGACGAGCAACAACGCCAAGTATTCCTTCACACCTCCTAGGATCACCCCTCCCCGGTTGAGAGGAGGCCTATCCGAAGATTTAGGAGGCACTCGGGAAGATGAACATCAATGAAGAGGTGTCGCTGAAGATGAATCTGAAGGGGATCCCAAGAAGGAAGAAAAGATCAAAGAACGAGAAGAAATAGAAGGAGTGATGAATTCGACATAGAGTATCTCCCTAATCCCTACCACTTTGCAACTCACCAACCTATTATGTTCTTTCCTCTGGGGCATGTATTCGAACATGAGAAAGATGCATCTACCTCGGATGATATAAAGGAAAAGATTGCGGAGGTGGAAAAGTCTTCAAAGGCTTGTGTTGAGGTTCTTGATAAAGGACTCGACTCTTATTGGTTGATGAGAAAAGACCTCGAGTCGAGGGTTGATGGTCTCTTCCATAAGATTGTTCTTCTTGTTAAACCCACCAATAAGATTTCTGTAGAGAACAAAAACCTCGTGAACATGGTGACCGAGCAGCAAAAGATCCTACCAAGTGTTGGCGCTCGCTTCCAATGCATCAACACTACGTACCAGTGGGGAGATCAGGAGAAGAAGGAAGAGCCTAGCTACCACACCTGAGTATCCAACCGATTGAATTCAAGCTTGGGGATCTCATAAGTATCATGTATCCTTACTTTCATACATTTATTTCCAGCAAGTAATTATTAGCTCGACCTATCTTATAAAGTATTGTCATCAACTCTTCACAAACAAAGGAAGAATTACTTCGATGAGAAAAGCATATTATGATGAGTGATCCCATTACTTGACCGATGAATCCACATTAGATGAATTTCTAGGCTTGAGTGTTGATGAATATCCATGCTTGTTTGATTATGATCCTTCCACATCGTTGATACCTATTTTTTAGTTAAAAAATCAACTTTACTTTATGGGCTAGTTCGTCTAAATTTTCAATCTTCTCAAATAAAAATATGTTTATAAGGTTGGACAAGTAGTGTGTGTGTGGGGGGGGGGGGGGTTAAAAATAATTCTGTTAAAACTTGTAAAAGACCCAATATTAATAAAAATATAAGTATGCTTAGTCTTATGCCACACGTATAAATACTTGTGGCATGGGTAAAATGAGCCTACCGCCTAAGTAAGAAGAGGTCATGAAACTTGCTCAAAGAAAATATCTTTTAGAAAAAGAAGTACTTTGCACTACTTGTTTGATTGAAAGGAGGATGAATTGTCACATGAATGTGCATCAATTTTGTTAGAAACTTAAGTAGCAAAGGCGTGTAAGCCTTCATTATTTTTGAACTTGTTGATATGTGTTAATACCCGATAATGATTACACATCCCTCATGGATTCTAATACCTCGCAGTTGGACTCACGCATTTTGATTATCTGCACATCCTGAACACGATGACTTTATTCTTGCAAGTTGTGGAACTTACTCGAGGATGAGAAGGACTTAAACCTGGGGGAGTTTATGAGTCCATAATTTACGTTTATTTCACCTTATATTTAATTAGTAGCAGTAGTAGGAGGAGGATTTTTTGAATTTTACTTCATTTACGCACGTCTTTTGTCGGTTTTCTCCAGGGGTTCACTAATGAAAGGAATTTGGTGGACAAGGTGAAAATCAATCATTAAAGGAAAATATCATGTGATAAACGCCTACCATAATCATCGGGCAGAAGAAGGAAAGAATATGAACCAACCAAGGGCTCGGGAGCACCGTATGTACGCGCACGTGTGTGCCGCTGTTCGTATCAGACACCGCCACCTACAACCTCCAAAATGCATTCAGAGCATCATTATCAGTCTCCGAAGGTGATCTGGAGAGTAAATCGATGGGAAAACTTCGCCATCACCATCAACTCACGCAAGGAGATTCTAACATCATCATCCTCATCAACACCATTGTTATTTTTATCAACACCATAATCATCCTCATCTCGGTGTGATATCAAACTCTAATGGATTACTACGTGTATCACTTCTCCCTCGAATTTATGATTATCATCACTACTTGTATGATGTTTGTCGTCTCTATGTGTGAGTAGTCTCCTTTGTTCTCCAAAATATGAATGAAGCCTAGTATGTGAAGGATCTGAATGCTTATAAATGATATGAGGTTATCTACTTGTGTTTGATTTAATAGCTTGTTTGAGTATTGTGAAGGGGCCTCACTCAATATTTTCATCGATAAAGGTTGAGGAGCATATTATTATCGATGTAAAGGAAAGGTGGTAGAGGTAAAAAGGTGATAGTGATATTCCCTCTTCTCGGCCTTTACACGAGATGGGGTTATACGAGAGAACCTTGAGAGTGATTGTATCCATGGGGAAACCCTTAATTTCATAGTAGTAATCGGCGTGGAGAAGCTATGATAGTGGTGTGTGTGTAGACTATTATTATAGCGCGCATTTGCACCGGGCTCGGCCCAATTACAAACATGAAGAGTGTTATATGTGGCGGCATGCGGGACCAAACACATGTGTTGAATTAAATACGATCGTCACGTGGATCCATGTACACCGAGCAAACCCACATTAATATTTTTGCGTTTGAGCGTTACACCGTCGTTTTTTTACCACACGGCTCCAAACAAACAAAATGGATCGACAGGTCAAAGTTGGGCCAACTCCAGCGCCCCGATACAACCTTACGTGGATTTGGTTCACTTTTTGTTTGTTGGCCTGCTTGGCCTTAGGGCATGTTCTACCATAGTTTAAAAAACCGAATCAGACCGAGGGTCGGATTAGAAAAAACAGAAACCAGAGATTCCATTGGGTTTTAAGCTCGGCAGACCGTTCAAGCAATGGAACCATGTTTTTGTGAAAATCGACGAACCTGGCAGTTTACAAAAAAAACGAACGATCCAATGTTGATTCCGGAAAAGCCCCTGAATTAACTTGTTTTCTTGCATAGAAGCTAGGATAGAATTGGAAAATTCAAAGAATCCCTCGTAAGGTTTGGGCTGAATCAAGAGGTTTTCCCTTCATTTCGTGCGGAGGCCCACCCGCCGCCACTTCTCTAGCTCTGGCCTGGCGCCACCGGCCTGCCACACCTCTCCCCTCCATCGCCACCCTTGCTTAGGACTGGCACCATGGCGTGTCACCGACGCCTCTCCCTCTCAATTCTTCTCGTTGCGGCAGCAGCAACACCAACCACCAGCCCACGCCGCCACTTTCACTGTCCCGCGCTGCTACTCACGCCAATGTTGTATTGATGATCGAGGAGAGAGAACACCGTCACTACATGTTAATATCTAATTCGTATACATGACACTTTCTAACTCTAACATTGTACTATGCTAGAAAAATTCTTTTTCTATTGATTTATGTATTTATTAATAAAAATATATATTATTTTATTATTTTAAAAATTGACAATCGAACCGTTGAACCAGCGATCCGACCGGTAAAAACCCAGCCTTTCCGGTTTACTCTCCCAGCTTCTTCATCTTCTTCGGTCCTCCCTCCCGTCCACTTCAGTACCGACGAACGACGACGGCACAAACCTCAGCCACAGGAACCCCTCCCCCAATTCTGGTATCCTAGGACAAACCCTCTCTGCTGCAACACGAAGCGTCTAACCGCCTCGGGGGATTCGCCGGCCAGGCCGGCGGTGAGAACGAAGCGAGGCAGCCGCCATGGCTCGCCCCTCGCGGCTCTACCTCCTCGCCTACAACTCCCTCCAGGCCATCGGATGGTAACCAAACCACCCTCCCAGCAGCAGTGCTACCTTCAGTTACATTCCCTAATCACTTAATTCCGTCCCGCCTGTACTAACTAATTCGTCTCCCCGATCCCCTTCCTCGCCGAGCTTCAGGTCCATCGCCTTGCTCCGCCTCCTGGCCTGCCTCGCCCCTCCCGTCTCCGTCAACTCCGCCTACACCCTCGCCGGCGACCTCATATGTGCGTGCGCCCTCCCGCCTCCACCGACTTCTGCTCCCTGAATATTACCCTCATCTGGATTCTGAATTACTTGACGGCTGATACTTTTTTTTCACGCTTTTCTTGCTGGTTCTGTAGGCTTGCTGCAGACCTGCGCGGTTCTTGAGACCGTCCATGCCGCCGTCGGTGGGAGGATGAACTACTAGCTAGACTTAATTTCGTCTTCTCTTGAATTTCCCCCTTACTAGCGATGTGTGTGAATTGACTTGGGATTGGTTGTTTGGTTGTTCAGGATTGGTGCCCACCTCGCCATTTCTTGCTTTCTTGCAATGGGGAGGGAGGACTCACTTCGTTCTCGCCCTTCTCCGGCAAATTCCAGAGGTGAGTGAGATGAATGCAGGAAGCAACTGCCTTAACAAGTTTCTTCAATCTTCCTATACGTACTTCAGCTCTGTAGAGTTTGGCTGATAAGTTGCAAATGCAGGTTCAGGACAGTCCATCTGTGTTCATAACGTTTATGGCTTGGAGCATATCTGAGGTGTGGCAGGCTAACCTCTCATTTTCTCCCTTTTTAGTGTGATATTCTCACCAATTCACAAGGAACCACACCAACATAGAGCGAAACAGCTTTGTTACTCTCTTGTTTTTGTTATCCACTTGATGGCTATGTTAAGATTCAGTGCCCAATGGCTGCATGCATCGATTGATGCAGAGGCCGGGGGTTCTCCTCCTTTTCCAATAAAAAAAAGATTCAGTGCCCTGATATAATGAGTTGCTGCTCCAAAAGCATATTTTAATATACAACTTTGATTGTTCCCGTAACACATAGGAGTATATCTGTTGCTAGGCTAATTTGATTATGTACCATGCCTGTGGAACTAATTTATATGGTTACAATAATCTGAATATTAATGGTGTCATGATGAAGGGTTGTTCTGATCTTAAAGTTTTATTAACCTGTTTATGCTCAATTATTAAGAAAAGAAAATGTACGAGTGATCACTTTCTGGGGACCAGAGACGAGTAAAGATAGTAGTATGAAATATTGTGTAAAAATAATTAACACTAGAAACATGGACCTTATTCAGATACTTCCCAAGATATAAGTAGTTCGTAAGGTCCACCTTTTGGTCGAAGTTTTTTGAACCATGCTTAATACATTGTTGTCGTTGTGCAGGTCATTCGATACTTTCACTATGCTCTGACTACGTTAAAAGTTTGTCCAGCATGGATGACTTACCTCAGGTTCCATCCCCTAGCAGTGTCAATCTCCACATGTATATTTTGTTTTGATTACAAGTGCTGCCTTATCTTATGAGTCATTGCTCGACGCAAACACGTCAAAGTATACTCAAGAGTGTGAACTCAACTGATTAGCATACGACCTCTATTGTTTTCTGAAAGAGCTACATAGGACCTACCTTTTATTTACGAGCATAAAATGTAAGACCTGCTGTGATATAGTCATATCATCTGTGAATTACCTCCGATTCACAAATTTTTCTGCTCCCCTGTATTATTTCAGACTATTGCACCTTAGTTCTCAGATTATACAGCTTTGTCTGAAAACAACTTCCTACCTGCAGGTACACTGCCTTTATCCCGTTGTACCCAATTGGGGTAGGACCAGGAGAAAGTAAGCTCGCAAACTCTTTCGCACCATGCTCTGCCTATGAAAACAATCTTCCTTAATCTGATAATCCGCTGTTGTACTCCACTGTCCTTGCTATGTTTGCATGCAGTGTGGACTATGTACCAAGCTCTTCCATTTGTGAAGGAGAGGGGCCTCTACTCTGGCTTCTTTGCTAAGTTCTCCATAACCTACCACTCATTTCTTGTGGTACGTCAAAGTCGAATCATCGGAACTAAATACACCGCGTGCCACTTCAGTTTCTATTTGATCATAATGTTCGCTTGATCACTTGCCGATTGTCATGTGCTGACAGGGTGTGCTGCTGTGCTATCCGCTCTTGTGGCTGAAGCTGTACCTGCATGTGTTCAAGCAGCGCAAGTCCAAGCTGGGAAAGGGGAACAGGAAGAAACGGGCATGAAAGAAATGGATTCAGCACAGCTGCCATTTTCTGACTGAAATTCGGTAGGCGGGCATATTGCCGAGGGATCTTGCACTAATGCAGTTGTGGAGGCTTGGCTGAATTGAACAGAAACTTATCATACTACCACTGGCATATTGCTGGGGGTTGTGTACCTTTGGACAGCAACTTATTACATACTACTAGCAGACTACTGGTCTATCAGATGTACTGGATTTGAATGAAGATGCTGGCGCAACTCATGGTTATAATGTGTGAGCAAAATATGACAGATCGTTTAATGTATGAAAGAAAAAGCAATTGATCATTTGTGTGTCTAAAAGGAAAAATCAAACAACTTTTTTCTTGTTCCTCCACTTTGGTTGCTAGAAGCATACCACTACTTAAATGCCTCTGTTTTACATTTCTATAGTTGAAGCATTAATCAATATGATGATCCTTGGCTGCCTCTTCAGTTCAACTGCTTTTTTTTCTAGAGTAATTCAATTTGTACATTTGGAACGTGCGCCTGATGTGGATGTGGAGTGAGAAATTCTTTTTTTTTAGAATCTGGAGTGTAAACAAATGTTTTAGGGGTTGGGGTGAAAACAAATAGGTGTACATTTTTTTCCATAAAGCGGTTGTACAGTAGATTAGGCCTTGTTAGAATTTTGGGCCTGCTTCTAGCCTAGTTATGGGCCTGGAAGGCCCATAATTGCAGCACAAGTGCCAAACAAACGAAGCCTGCAGCCCCCGTCTGATCGCTGACCGCCGGCCACTCTCCGCTCCCGCCGCCGCCGCCGCCGCCATGGGGAAGTTCCGCAAGCTCGGCCGCCACGCCGCCCACCGCGTCTCCATGCTCAGGTATTCACCTCTCAGTCCCTGTCGCCCCACCCGTCTCCCTTTTTGTTTCCGTTCCACCCTCTCTCTCCGCCTGCCCTGACCCCACGGCCACGGGCCATGGCTACCTCTCTCCCGCCCCTTCCCGACCTCTCTCGGCAGGACGATGGTGTCTCAGCTGGTGAAGCACGAGCGGATCGAGACCACCGTCGCGAAGGTAGCTTTCTGTCTCTCCGCCTTCCGGGCATTTCGTCAAACAGATTGCAGGGGGGAAGAGTCCTACGCCATGGAATTCTGGCCTTTAAATTTGATTTGTTGCTTCTTGCCGTTTCAGGCCAAGGAGGTGCGGCGGAAGGCGGATCAGATGGTGCAGCTCGGCAAAGATGTACGCCCTTTACACGATTACTACTAGTATTCAGTATCACTTCACTAGCCGCCGCCACCTCCTACGGCACTACTGAATTTTGACAGTACACTGGACTGTTTAGTGGCGCCTATTTAGGTTAAGTTTACTTGAGTGGTGTCGTGAAACCAGCCATCTTGATTAGATGGATAGGGTGTCCTCGGCAGGGTTGGTATCTTTCGCCACATGCTGTGTAGGAGCCCATTCATGGCATGATCTGGACACATTGGCTTATGCGTGTAAAACCTTCCCCTAATAGTGTGGTGCAGTCATCTTATATAAGTTTCTTGTTTCCTGTTGTAGTCTCTCATTGAAGCTTATTAGATTCTTGAGGTTTTGACTACTTGAGTAGGTGTTCAGTGTTAGCATTCTTTTGTTTAAGCAAGTAAGAGTAAAGCTTCATGGAAAATCTTTTCATGAAGAATTTAGTATGAAATTCAAGGATATCCTGTTCGTCAGTCATGTTACAGCAGTGGTCATATGCAGTGGTCATACGAAATGAGTTACCACAAATCTGAATGGTACCCTGTAGCGATGAAGTTAACACCAAATAGGTTTCAGATACAGAGAATTTTGTTGTGTACTTTATATCATTCCACATTCCAGGAATGCCCCATGGATTGCATTATTTTTGTAGTTCTTTCTCTTGAAACTTCCGTTGCTGAAATTGCTGCTACATTGACACATGGATTCTGTTGTTTTATAGGGTACACTAGATGCAGCAAGACGTGCATCGGCATTTGTTCGGGGTGATGACGTTGTTCACAAGTTATTCACCGAGCTTGCCTACCGCTACAAGTAATTTTTACCTGTGTTATGGGTTGATTTCAAAATTAAATCTGGTTAGCATGCACAAAAAGAAATTTTCAATCTGTATCTTATGTATCTTTGTTATGTTCTACTTATATATAGGGATCGAGCAGGTGGGTATACAAGACTATTGCGAACAAGGATACGAATTGGTGATGCTGCACCAATGGCTTACATCGAGTATGTTTGTGCTTCCATATACCTTAACTGCACAAAGGCATAATTTGATTTTCAAACAATTTACATTTACTATTCATGTTGGCTATATTTTGGTTTTCGCATTCCAGTAGTATGTCTTCACTATGTTGTGCCAGTTAGTTCTATTTGTGTTTTTTGTTTACTGTCCTATAATAGGATTCTATTGAGATCTGAAATTGCCTACAAAAACATTATGTTACTAAGGCACAGTGATGTTATGACATAAAAGAAAAAAGTTAAGCAGGAATAGCTTCTAATTGCAGCAGAGAAACAACTATATACTGTGATGAGATTAAATTCAACATCTGTTGCCTATGGCCTACACAGGTTTGTCGACCGGGAGAATGAACTTCGAGAGGCCAAACCTGCTACTCCACAGCCACCCCAGCGTGCCCCTATGGATCCATGGACCAAGTCTCGTGCCAGCCAACAGTGGGCAGGCCCTAAAGTCAGCCAGAAGTCTGGAACCGAAGGGCTGTGAGAAACTGAGAATGGAAAACATTGTTTATCTTCATTGTGTTTCAAAGAGTGTTCTTTTTTATCTTTAGACAGCCTAATTAGGGGCTCCGTTCTGTAAGAGACTAAACACTTGTGTTTCCAGAGGATATGTAATTTTGTTGTCGAGTATCACTTTGACTAGCTCAAAGTTGTTAGCGGATGCAATCGTTTCATGCTTACTGGTCATTGGCAGGGTTGACTTTGTCATGTCAACATCATAGCTTCAATTTGGCCATGTTGGCAATGCACGACAGAGTTTTTTTGTTACCCTTGGGCATCCTGAAACTTTCCATCATCCTGCGATGTGAATGTGCATTGTGGCCATGTTGCCAATTTACTCTGCCGTGTCGAACTCTAATGGTTAGAGACTCGGAATTGATCCTGAATTGCCATGGGTTTTGGTGCTACTGTACATGCCAATGGTGTCTCACGATCTCCAGGAAGCTGAGCTCCCTCCCCCTGTCAGTTTAGCTTCTTTCTTCCTTCAGACACCCTCAAGTCGCAGACAGCCTACCAAATCCCTTACCTTCTTATCCAGTGTAAACAAATGCTGTGAGCCTATGATCTTATTGTACCTCATATTACGCCATAAGAAGTACGTCGACGAGTATTTTGCTTTTCTTGGACACATGAGCCTCTATTCCGTAGATGTAATACCTGACAGGCTATGGGATACAATTTGTCTGTCATTTTCAGGTGCAACATCTACTACATCTGACCCTTACTCTACACCCATAACGAAAGAGTGAAGGGAAAAAGGATGTGCTATCTTGGCATCACCTGAACCGTGTGGCTGCTTCTATCTTGCAGCTCAGAAACATGTGGCCAGCTTGGCTACACCTTTGCGTGGGGTTTCTTCTGTTATCCACATGACCAGATAAGTCCAAGCGATGGGCTGAGATTTGTCGCGACGAAGCAAGCGATAGAGGTATATAAACATATTTTTCCGAAGATCGGTTAGCGGGGATCGCCAAATGGACTGCATTCTCTTGAGCTCACACTTGTCATCCCATGCCACTGTGAACGCAAGGTATGGTTCTTCCCAATCCTTGGTCTCTTGAAAGATGTCACTGAAATTTTTCTGAGGCCGTAAGTTTTCTCCTTCATCCACCATCTGCCCTAAATTTTACTTTTCAGGTTTCAGCAATGCTCTGTTAGTCTCAACAGTATAGGATTTGCAGTTACCAGAAAGGGATGCTTAAGATTAAGGTGCTATGCAATTGGTGATGCAGGGCGTAGGAATGATCCTTTGAACGAGAACAAGAATGGGCCCATTTCGCAAGAACTAAACGGGTCCAGTGCTTCCTTCACAACTGTTGGGGCTGAAATCACTCAAGAAACAAGAGATTTCTTTGTCAGCGATGCCGAGGGTGATCCGGACAAACCAACGGAGGGTTTCTCCTCGATCGAGGATGCTATAAATTCGTTGCGTGCAGGAAAGGTAGGAGAAAACAAATTTCTAATTATCTGAGCAAGAATAGTTTCATTCATGTAACTCTAGAACATAAGCCCCTGCTTCATCATGCTCATATTGGATATACTTCAAAGATATGAATAACTGTATTACCTTCCAGCCTTCATTATTCACTCCATTTTGTAGATGACAAGGTGAATGCATACGCTTGCCTATTCTCCCAGGAAACCGTAGTTGCACACTTGTACTATTAGTAATTAATTACCTTCATGTAAAGCTTGTCTGAATGACTGCCTTTGGATTTTTAAGGTTGTCTGAATGACTGGGGAAGCTCCAAACGGAGCACGCGGGCATATGCACCCACTAATTCAAAAATTCAAAACAAAATGCAAAGCAATTTCAAAAAATCCGAAATTTTGTGGAACGCAACATAATCATGCAAGTGACATCCGTGTAAAATTTCAAGGTATTTCGACATTCGATTTGTGAAAACCAACGTAACACGAAATTCTTGATGAATAGTGCCGTTTTTCAAAAACCTTCACAGTCCCAAAATTTGTCATTTTTGAATTGGATTACTCGAATGTTCAAACTTCACGAAACTTGCCATGGACTTCGCACACATGACCATTTTGCATCATACAAAAAATTCGAATTTTTTGGTTTTGTTTACTTTTTGAAAAACTATTTTCAATAATAATAGGTGCATATGCCCGTGCTATCAAAAAAGCCACTCTAGAATGACTGCCTTTTTTCACATCCCTAGGGAGCAAGGTAATTTGTGTAATTCAAAATGGTCGGCTGTAGAATGTCTTTGTGATATTCAATGTACTGCATTTTCATGTAGCAAGTTTATTTGCTTGCTTCAAAATTCAGGGCATTTGATGCAAGAAGAAATTATAACTTTTTTCCAAATGAAGTCGACTTTAGCTACAAAGTTAACTATTCATTCTTCTCCAGTTTGTTATTGCTGTAGATGATGAAAAGGGTGACAACGAAGGGGATCTTATCATGGCAGCCGATCTAGCCAGCCCAGAATCAATTGCATTCATGATCAGAAATGGTTCAGGGATCATCTCGGTGGGCATGAAGGAAGAGGACCTAGAAAGGTTGATGATTCCTATGATGTCTCCCGTCACAGAAATCGGCGACATTTCAGCTGCTGCTTCCACAGTGACAGTGGTAACAATGCAATTATCGACGATCAACTTTACATATCTAGTCCTTAGTTATGACAATAACTTGAAGCATTGTATCCTATCTATAATACAGGACGCCAGAGTGGGGATATCCACTGGTGTATCAGCTGCAGACAGGGCAAAAACCATCCTTGCTCTTGCCTCTCCGGACTCCAAGCCCAGTGATCTCAGAAGGCCAGGCCACATATTCCCCCTCAAGTACCGGAACGGCGGCGTGCTGAAAAGATCCGGGCACACCGAGGCATCCGTGGATCTTGTCGCATTGGCCGGCTTGCACCCCGTATCTGTCCTGTCGACCATCATCGACCCGAAGGACGGCTCGATGGCATCAACACCAGCACTGAAACGGATGGCTTTGGAGCATGATGTCCCAATCGTTTCGATCGCTGATCTCATCCGGTTAGTATGCCTTAAGGTGAAGCCTTTGTGAACTTATTGCTCGTTCTATCCTGATTCGAATTGTACTGCTTGAATTGCTCTCGAAGATCAAACAGATAAATGAAATGAAATGTTATATGTTAGGATAATAAAATAAATGCTGCAGATGATATAACCCTTTTGAGATCTGAATTCAGTCTGTTGTTGTAAATTCAGGTACAGGAGGAAAAGGGAGAAACTGGTGGAACTGATCGCTGTATCTCGTTTGCCTACTAAATGGGGCCTCTTCCGCGCTTACTGCTACCAATCCAAGCTGGATGGGACTGAGCACATCGCTGTTGCCAAGGTAATGGAATCCCATTGTGTTTCTCTGACAGAACGAACACCACTGAGTTCCAGTTCATCAATCTCAGGCGATCTTTTAACGTTTGTGGCAAATGTGCAGGGCGATATCGGCGACGGGGAAGACGTGCTGGTGAGGGTGCATTCGGAGTGCCTGACCGGCGACATCCTCGGCTCCGCACGCTGCGACTGCGGCGAGCAGCTGGACCTGGCGATGCAGCTCATCGAGAAGGCCGGCCGCGGCGTCCTCGTATACCTGCGCGGCCATGAAGGCCGGGGCATTGGGCTCGGCCAGAAGCTGCGCGCCTACAACCTACAGGACCAAGGCAGCGACACGGTGGAGGCCAACGTCGAGCTCGGCCTCGCCATTGACTCCCGCGAGTACGGCATCGGCGCCCAGGTACACACTGGAGTTCTTCATGGTGCATTTACTAAGATTCTTTGGAAAGAATTGACGATGGTGATTTTTTCTGTCTATTTTTCAGATTCTTAGGGACATTGGCGTGCGCACGATGCGGCTGATGACGAACAATCCGGCCAAGTTCGTGGGGCTTAAAGGGTACGGGCTCGCCGTGGTGGGCCGGGTCCCGGTGATCTCGCCGATCACCAAGGAGAACCAGAAATACCTCGAGACCAAGAGGACCAAGATGGGGCACCTCTACGGATCCGACCTCCCCGGCGGCATGCTCAAGGAATTCCTCAATCCCACGGAAGACAACGCCAAGAACTAATTATACACCACACGATCCACGCATCATTTTAACTTCATTTCTTTCTTTCTGATACAAGGATGATCGAATAAAGATTGAGACGAAATATTGCAACCAATCGTAGCGATTCCATTTCATTCATTGATCATTTGTGACAAACGAAAACAATTACAGACTACGAGCCTGGATCCCCTGCTGTGGGCAAGACGACGATCATCAATGCGATCTATGAGGAGGTGAACTTGGTGACGGCCTTGGTGCCCTCGGAGACGGCGTGCTTGGCGAGCTCGCCGGGAAGGACGAGGCGAACGGAGGTCTGGATCTCGCGGGAGGTGATGGTGGGCTTCTTGTTGTACCTGGCGAGCTTGGCGGCCTCCTGCGCGAGCTTCTCGAAGATGTCGTTGATGAAGGAGTTCATGATGGACATGGCCTTGGAGGAGATGCCGATGTCCGGGTGCACCTGCTTCAGCACCTTGAAGATGTAGATCTTGTACGTCTCCACGCTCTTCTTGGCCTTCTTCTTCGACTTCTTGTCCGAGCCGCCGCCGCCGCCCTCCTTGGCCGCCGGCAGCCGCTTCTCCGCCTTGGGCTTCTTCTCCCCCTTGGACGGCGCCTTCTCCGCCTTCTCCTCCGCCGGCTTCTTCTCCGCGGGCTTCTTCTCCGCCTTGGGCGCCATCACGAACGGATCGGGAGCGGGAGGCGGTTGGTTGCGGTGACGGCGAGGAGGAAGATGATCGGAGGGGCTTCGTGATGGTTTGCGGTGTGATGAGGTGGGAATTCCATTTATAGAGGGGCGTGGGGGGCTGTGATTGGTGGAGGGGGGAGGGCGCGGATCGGTGACGTGGAAGGATGTGAGGCGTTCGATGGCGTTCGATGCGGTTTAGGCGGTAAGCGCGAATTTTGGGCGGCGATGGATTTTTTGCCCGTTCTCTGGTTTCGTTAGCCACGGATAGAGAATTTTATGCAAATGGATTCGTACATACTCTAATTGACCATTGATTCAAAAAGACATCATATAAATTCTGATGGATGAATGTCAAAAGAAAAAACTAAGAAATATGTCTCTGCATTGTAACAGAGAATAAATATATTTTTTTTTGTTAAGGTACATACCTTTAATAGACCATTCATAACGCTTTGAACAAGAAAAGGAATCAACATGTGATTGAAATGGTTAGTAGGATATTTGTATTTCCAACCCACTAGAGTTAAGTATTGCAAAGATGATCGTAGAAAAAAAATGTGCGTACGTGCGTTCATAGAGATGAGTGTATGCCCGTGTATGTGAACGTACGCATTTTATTATGTTTTAGTAAAAAAATGTTTGAACAAGAAAAGCATCCATATAAAAAGGCGCATAACTAGGGATTTTTTTCTGTGAAAATACACTTTGTATTCTTTAGTTGAGCTGGCCAACCACCTCAAGTGTGCGCTTCCTGTTAGGGTCCACATCATCTATCACTGTATTTTGGGCATTAGCAAACGCCCCAACAAAGACATTACCGAGACGGTCACTTCCTGAGCACGTTTCATATTTGGATCGAAGTCCTTAATCATATCGTATGTGGCCTCAAAACTTTGTTCTATGTTATCACCACGGCCAAAGCCGCCTCTTAGATCTGGATCAGAGATCAAATAGTGCCTAGTTTAATGAGTGAGGCTTGGTGGAACCATCGTAGGGAGCTAGAATTATTGTGTTTTCACGGAAATTCCATGGACCTTCCTCTGTCACCCTCTCCCAATCACCTAGATAGGAAAATTGTAGAGTGAAGAGGTTGTCCTCCAACGAATGGATCTGGACCTGTTGGTCAAGGTCCCATGCAATCCTCATGATCTTGAACACGCCAAATTGGCTAAAACTCGTATATGTGTGCACCTTCCTATAGCCATCCAACTACTGACATTGGCGTGCAACGGTTCCTTTTCTTCCACGATAACATCATCGAGATCTTCTTCAGTCAACCTAAGTTCTACTATCATCGCATTCACCTCTTACACCCCTTCTCTTTGAACCGAGGTGCCTTGCAGTATCTTCCCTTTCCCAAACAAATTGATTCTTGTTGGGCCCGAGACAAACCCTAAAAGTCTCCCAATAAAACTCCCATTGTCACCCCTGTAGAGCCCCTAGAGCGTTCAAGGATCGGTCTTGTCACATTCGATCGTGTCTAGATGGGGAGAGGGATGCAGGGGATCGAGGACTCAAGAAGTAGAGATTTCTTACCGCTAAAAGGAGAGGAAAACCCTAATGTGAGGGGAGATAGGAACATGCATCAAATTACGCATACTTCACACAGAGCATACACCTTTGTATTTGCATTTGTCTTCTAGGCTAGCAATTGAGCTTAGTTCATCGACGATACAAAACACCAGTCGAACAAGGATCCTCATACACTAGTCTAACTCTTTTGCCCAAGTAAAAAAAAGTGCAAATACCATGAAGTTCAAAATCTGATTGGCATGTCGTACGAAGTTCAAAATCCAATAGGAATGTTGGACCATAGAAAAATTCATATTCAAATTTCATTTTTCTTCCCGCATGATGGACAAAGCTATGGCTTTACTAAAACAAATGGTATACTCACAAACTCTTCCGACACACCAAGACACCTAGTTAAATTTCATGCATACAATTGTATAACACAATCTAATTGTGTGGTTCAAATATTTTTTGATAAAAAAGACAACAACATGTTTCTCTTTTGCGGGGAAAGACAACAAGTTTTCTTTTTGCGGGGAAAAGACAACAACATGTTTGTTTTTGCGGGAACTTGAAACTTTATTACTCAACCCTCACCAAAGGTTTCTCCCTATTACAACAATTACGGCGATTTAAAACGTCTTCCGGTCCAAAACCCAACCATACCATAGTTCTAGATTGAAGTCTTGCAAAAAGAGCTAAACTAAGTTCTAAGTCCAACCAGCGTGTCTGATCACAAAAACATCTCATATTCAAACTGAAAAAACATCTCCTATTAAAGATTAAAATATGAAATTACATATCTATCGTAAAAGTATCGTCATGTGTAAGGAGACATGTCCCGTGAGGTCTTAATTAAAGTAACTTCAATAAAAAATGCCGGTGAGGCCTGAATTGAAGTAACTAAAATAGAATAAAACTACTACTGTACTATATTTTTTACCCAAAAAAAACGTTAGATGAGTTAACACACAAAATACTTGCGTTTCAATCAAAAAAAATTATAATGGCTTCGCCCGGGTTTGAACCGGAGACCTTCAGTGTGTTAGACTGACGTGATAACCAACTACACCACGAAACCGTGGTGTAATTAAAAGTACAGACAATCTATATGTATATGTCGTATTGGTATAATGAACGATATCGCTAGTTCGCTACCATCGTCGTTCCTCTTGCCCAAAGCAACTACTGTATCAACAAACCATATATCCTCCGGCGAACTTGCATCAAAGAAGAGAAATGGCACACGACATGGAGTGTAATTGTGGATTACGAAAGCTTTAGCAGAGCTGTCAAACACCTCCGTACTATATTAACAACGGTCAAATAAAGAATATTGAGAAAATCTACCTGGCACCGCCGCACTGCTATCTTCCCGTGCGGCGGATACGTGTGCACTAAATTTCTGTTTGTGTCGCTATCTGGATACAGTACACTGCATTATAGTAGTTCATGTTACTTTAATATACCGTACTCCCTAGTCTGTCAATGCTAGGTGCTATAGTGCGCTCTCTAGTCTATCGGTGCATGCAGTGCTATTTTTGTCAGTGTCATGGTAATGAGTTGGTTCCACCCCATTTGTGCTCGTCCAAGGGAGGCAGTTCAGGAAGCATCGACAACCACTCTATAGTGCGACAACTATTGATGGCTAAGCTCCCTCGAAGTTGTCGACATGGAGCTCAACCACGACAACTGGCGGCCCCGTTGATGGTGCACCATCGACACGCTACCATAGCCGTGGGTCGTGCCCGTTCTTCATTGGGCGGGCTAGCTCGACTTCGCACGTCATCTTCTCCCTCGTCTCGTTGGAGACGCACACCAAGGAGGCACGAACACCGACGTCAGTCGCGAGGTTACCGATTGCATCGCTAACTCTTTCTCCAACCTCCCTGGATCGTTGTCCTCTACTCCTTGTCCTTGATAATTTGTTTCATGTATAATTTGTAGGAGAGAACCTTTTCGGCAAGCCCTTCCCTAAGCTTCGCCCCCAACACCTTAGGCCCAGTTCGGATGATAGGGATTCGAGGGGGCTGACAACGATTGAGGGGAATTAAATCCCCTACAAGTCAACGCCCCCCCCCCCCTTACCTTGGGAACTAGTGTAACCGAACAAAGCCTTAAGGAGCTCAATCAGGGAACAAAGGCATGCATAGGTTGCGGGGCTCCTTGCACCTCCTCCCCTTGGCCGCCTCCACCCTCGCCATCGTGGGCGGCAGGCGGCCGTGGTTCTGCTCAGCCACTTGCGCCTTCTCTCCGTTTGTCCGTTGTCTCCAGGTGACCAGGGCATGCTATGTGTGCACGCTTTAGGAGGGTGTACATGAAAATTAGTATCCTACTAACATGTGGGTTCCACAAGGGGGTTGGAATCCTCTGCTATAACAGCAGCCACCAGCGCATGGACCCTTGATCCCATGTGACAAGAGTGTTGTTACAATAGATGATCTCAACTCTTCATGAAGTAGAAGATATTTGGAGGTTATAATTTTGGAGCCTTTGATTTTGCACAATTGCTCTTCAATCTTCATAATTTTTTGGCTATCGTACTTCTATATATTTTTGCTGATAATATTTTTTAGGATAGATTAGAATTGCTCTTATAAGAACTGGTGTGTGAGAACATTTCATCAGTAACCCCTAAAGGTCAAGTAAGGTTTACCCTTTAGTAGTACTAGATGATATCACGCGCGTTGCTGCGGTGTTAACAAATAATTTAATGTTTTAATATATGAAACTTAGTGTATTTAATTATTAATTGTTTTTTGGAAAAAAATATTGTTTAGAGCAAAAAACTACAAAAAAATGATGAAAAAACTAAAAATAAGTGTGATTTTTATTTTATAATTTTATTACCTTGAGAATATCACCCTTAGCTAAATCTAAAACAATGGTAACAACTATATATGTGCATTCATAAAAACAACTATCGCATAGAAAAATAAAATGTGAGGTAACACATAATTTGTTTTTCTATATAAAAAGTAGCTTCTAAATCGTGAGTCTTAGAGCATAAAGAAGTCAATCTTTTTTTATAGGTCGCATGCACATGCAAATTTAATGAAAGCATATGCATGAAAGAGTTAGTGAAAAAGAGTTGGATCTATTCAATGATGTGGATAACTTGCATATCAAGATAAATAGGTTAGTGAAGATGCACTATTTAGGTATTATATATTTCAGCCCCTAAAACACTTCAAGCTATAGTAGTGACCCCTTTTTTTAGTCCCAAATTTTTATGATTTGCAGGACCCACTAGTCAACTCTTGTTTTCTCAAAAAGAAAATGATCTCCCCCTCTCCTTCCCATCAATCCCTCCCTCCATGGCAGCCAAGACACGCCTTGCACAACGGCTAATGGCGGTGTTGCGGTGTGCGATCGATGGAGGATGACCACAGTGGTGGATGAACATTCTTCACGGCGACTAATGATGGTGTTGCGATGTGCTACCGATGGAAGACGACCACGGATGGTGGGTCACGAAAGCTAGTGGAGACATGTTCGACCTTATCGAAGCATCGACAAAGGAAGGGAGGGGGTGTCAACTGGGAAAATAGGGCGCTGCGACGAAGGCGGTCGATTAGGGAAGGGAGTAGCATGGCGAGCATCGGCATGGCCAAGCCGCTAGGACCAGCAGATTTTGGCTCACAAAGGGGACCCTGGATGTGTGTGCGTGTGTGTATGTGTGTTTGCCTCCAGCCCCTAAAACCTAGTTAGGCAAAATACTTGCGACTTTTGGCTGCTTATTTTGGCAGGTGCCATGATTTGGATTTTCCTTTTTGGGACATAACCACATGCTAAATTAAGTACACACATCCGAAGCAACATTGAGAATAACCAATTTCATGGGGAAGGACTCATTTGACGAGCAGCAATTTCTTTGTTATGACTTATGAGGTTCACGGCGATGACTATGATTAAGTAGCAGCATACGAAGACACTTCTTGACATTGACCAACTCAGTGCCACACAATACAATCGAAAGTTCAGAATAGGCAGAGAGGCAAGACCAACATCACCATTCAAACGACAATGAGACGGAAAATAAACAGGGGAGAAGTAGTGCTGGCATCAGGTGCCCACATTCGGTGAAAGCAAGTGAATTGCAGACTTTGTCAACTCCCCCATATCAACCTCCTTCTTCAGAGGAATTCCTGAGATTTGCGAACGAGGCTCCTGACCTTCTTCTTGAACTCGTCCCTCTTTTCTCTCCAGTCCTTCTGCAGGCAAAAAAGCAATGCAGAACTTCAGAAACCAAAGCGGGTTGAACAGATGCACAAAATGAACATGTTATAATGATCCAAAAAATATCAGAATATCACACAAAACAATGGCTAACACTACCAGTAGAAAACAGTATGCCACCTGTGAAATAAATGCTTTGCTCCACAACTCAGCTAAAAAAGAAAAGGAGAGAAAAATGAAGATGCCCATCCAGAGGCAATGTGTGGATAAAGAAATTTTGAATGATAGTATATCTTCACCAATTAGCGAAACTGAAACAAGTTATTGCAGATCATATAAGTGGTCATTTTCAACATTGCAACGAAGGCACATTAGAGTGGAATAATAATGTTTACACCATTTCATGCATCCTGCACAAAGAGAACGAAAACAGCTATAATAAATGACGAGGACACTTACAGCAGCTTCAATATTTGCTGGAGACTCATCATTTGGACTAGAGAGCATTGAAATAATGCTCAGAACTATACTCTCAACCTGCATGTTATGAACACACAATAAATTAGGAAAAGACTACTTACAAGTTGGTGTTCAAATCAAATAATTTGACCCATATCCAATCAGTTTTTCTGTACAATGAAGGTAATTTTAGGATTATTTTGCAAGAGCGTTAACAATGGTAAAACAATTTCCTTTTACAATGATAATAAAATAAACATAACCTGGTTGAATTCAGAAGTTAACTATCTGATGTTGAGACTACTTATCAGCAAAATGTTTCAAAAGAGGCAAAGAGCTGGTCTGATGTTATGTTTAAACAGATTGGATGATCAGAACCCTAACAACTGTAAACAGATCTGCCACTAAACAAAAAGAAGGCTGGAGCCGCTTTTTTAATTAATGCAGACGACAGCCTTGGATATATTTATTAAAAAGCAGTGGTTCTTCTAAATTTCTGGTCTATACAGGTTCGTTTCGGGATGGAGGGTTCATAGATTTAAGACTTCATATAATTATATATTTGAAACAACAAAATACTTATGGGACTGAAATAAACCCTACAGTGTGCACTGGTGTCCACCGTTCACTTGCAAGCTCATAACCATTGGGATCGTCACCAGGTGGATGAAGAATAGAGATGCACACACGCCCGTCAGGATACACTAAGAATTCAACATCATAAACATTGTCAGAACATAGGCATGATAACATAGAATCAGAGACATAGAATCAGAGAGAGCTGACAAAGAGCTCACCATTTGGATGCCACATCTCAGAAGTAAATCTTACTGATGGCGGCCCGTTAGGATAATCCTGGGGAAAGGTCATTACTGCATTGAAATAGCCTCCATCACTGCATACAAAAATACCTTTAATTTCAAAATACATGAAAACAGAGAAATGTACAAGCTTAAATGTCTATTTCATTTGAATGTGAACTCTCTAGATCACCATAGCAAAACCCCTAAGTATTTTTACTAAGTTTCGTTCAAGGAAAAGTCAGCATCGTTCACACATCTGAAAAGTCAGTACTAGATTTGAGGATGAAATTTGCACCTTATCTTTTCGCAAAGTAGCAAGCACATAATTCTTAGGAATTACAATATTCTTTCCATATGTTAGTCATCTTAAAAACTACACCCTATGTTCCTAATTGTAAGACTTTTTGCAGTTCAATTTGAACTGCCAAAACGTCTTACATTTAGAAACAGAGGTGGTACATTTTAACAGAACACGAGATCACAGAAAACTTGTGGTTCCAGAGTTATCTATCAGTTGCCGCAGTCTTAGTTAAATATGCCATGTTCAAATGATCTAGCAAAGTCATAAGAATTACACAGAATTGTTATTCCGTATACTGGTTACCAATAATCTTTCGAGATAAACATCACCGGGTCCATACCTCCAAATTAATCTGTTTGAAACAGATTAGTGGTCCTCAATAGGGGCACATGTTTACAAGCTTCCCCACCCAGAGACTTTGTTGCCGAGCTTCACCAACCGACATAGCCTATTTGTTCTTAGACAAAGACGGACAATGCCGGTCTCGACTTACAAATCGTTTAGTAACACTGGTATAGCTTATGGGAACCCTCTGTTTATTCAATTGTAGCGCCACGAATACATAACGCCGGGAAGGCAACGACTACGCAATCCCACAGAGTGACACCGAGATAGATGTGTAACGCAATTGGGCATGCTGCACTACCAAAACAAATCCACTATGGCTAAATTTATCAGTGAGCGCCGCAGACCGACAACGAAACATGCAATTCCCACAATTCACACCGTGCAAACCAATCGGAGCAGAACACGACCATCACACACTCACGGATCAACACGAAGCATAACATGGGAGCAATCTCGCGGCAATTAGTAGAATTACAGCGTAAAAGATGGGGAGGGGCTCACTATAACGTTTCGGGCGGGCCGATGATGGTGACCTGCCACTCAAACACGTTGCCGTCGTCCACCAGCCCCGCCGAGAACCCGTCGACGGGGTTCTTCGCTAGATCTGCAACGGAAGCACAGACGCCGAGACGGTCAGAGGATCATCGGCGCGCGATCGCGGCGAATCGGGGGCGAAAAGTGGGGAGAGAGTGGGGGGCGGATCCGTACCTCGGAGCTGCTTCTGGAGCAGGAGGCTCGCCTGGCTCGGAGGGGCCGCCATGGGGAGCAGAGCTCGATCGGATCGGCGCTAGGGTTTTTGGCGATTGGGCCTCTGGCTCGCCGCCCTCGCTCCCTCTTTATTCGTGGACGCGTGCGTGCGCGTTTGGAGGTGGAGGAAAGGTGGAATCCGGCCGGGGGAAGGGAGGGGGAGGAGCGGAAGCCAAGCCAGGCCCGGATGATATATGCGGGATTGCGGGGCGGATACAGTAATTCGACAACGACCCCGGCTAATTTTAGATACGCTTCGTTATTGTTTCCAACTGCCTTTTGTGGATCTTATTACTCGAGTTACAATTATAATCTTCCTCTGCTATAAAGGAAAGAACCGACCGTGTTTTACATGTACCATCCAGTCCTTACCCTTGTACACGTGGTATGGTTTGATGAGACCTTAGGTTTCTTTGATTGCAATATATAGTATTTAAACTATTCCTTCCGGTTAACATTAATTGTTAATCTCAAAACAAAAAAAACATTAATTGTTGTTAAAACGGATGTACTTCGATTACCTTCGATTCATATTAATGGACTCAACTTTGTCTAGATTCATATGTATCTAGTTAAGTATTTAGACTATATGCATGTGTAACTAGACAAACTTAAGTCCATTAATATGGATCGGAGTGAGTACATATATTCTTTTCGTGGATCAAGGGAAATATTTACATAGATGATAGTAACCCGCAAGTTGATGCGAGAATTGGTCGCGATATATCCATTGTTTGGATTATAAATATATGCATTAATAATACAAACATCGAACTAATAAATGTATAAAAGTACATATGATTGATTCATTATATATATTTAATTATCGCCACATCCCATTCTTTGCTAATTTTTAAATGTTAGTACCGTTAAATTAGGGTAATTAAAAAACCTTGTTGCTTGTGATTGCCTGATTTTAGCTAGTTTTGACTATGAGTTGATTGCTTTGATTGTTATTTTTGACTGGAAATATTTTGGAATTATTCAAAACTTTTAAATCAATTTTAAAGACTATTTATAATTCAAAATTTGAGCTATAAATATGTGTGGCCCTAGAGCACCATTTTGGCACGATTCGCATGTCCAAAGCATCCCTGAAGCACGAATCTAAGACGACCTGAGCAGCACCACCGCCATGACATCAAAGCCAACGAGGTGAGTAATCTTAGTCCTCGACGATGTGTCTAACATCTTTCCCGTATTGATTGGAATCCCCTATCTTTTTTGGGGAAATGTCATATGGAAACCAACATTCGGTGTAAACCGATGAAAAACACTCGAAGATGATATTTTGATTTTTCAAAAAAGTTGAAACAAATGCGTGATGTTAAGAAGATAATGTTAGATTACCATGCAAAATTTCAAGTCGAAACACATTGTGAGATGTGAGCTCTGAAAAACACAAAATCAGCATTGAATAGTGTGAAGTGTCAAACTATAATATCATTATTCTTTATTGAAATTTGTTTTTTTTTCATAGCTCGCACTCCATAAAGTGTTGTGACTTGAAATTTTGCATGGTAGTAGAACACCACTGATGGCTTCTCGCCCTTCGTTGGTTACCCCAAGTGGAAGGTGGAGATGTAGCGCAGCAGCAAGTTTCCCTCAGTGAAGATACCAAGGTTTGTCTCCAGTAGGACTCCAGAGATGATAAGTAGGTGTCAGCGGCGCAACTGACGTGGACCTGCACACAGACACAGATAACTTTGTTCCCAACGAAGTTCAGAGAGGTTGTCAATCTCTCCGGTCTTGTTGTTCACAAAAGGTAAAACACAAAGGATAATGATAGCAACTAAAAAGTAAAAAGCAGGAAAGTAAATATAGCGTGGAAACAGTAATAAGGATATGGACCGGGATACGTGATGTTCGCTAGTGATGTCTCTCTCCCAAAAGACGATAAAACTGCTATGCGAGGTAAAAAAATTACAGAAGGGCAATTGACAGGATTATGAACGCACCGCAATGCTAACTATGCTACAAAAGAAAGGAAGAGGCTCAAAAGCACGAACAGTACGCCAAAATAAGTAGACCGTAATCCAACTGCATCTACTACTAATCATCCACCTTGAGATATCTATTCAGAACATCTCGCTGATATTAAGTTGCGAGCCCCACCCAAAGTGTAAACCCAAAGCAACACACAACTGCATTAAAAATAACTTTGCGTAAAGTAAACAATCCTTGCAACCGCGGTTACAAGCACAGTTGTTTTCCCCCTTGTGGCAACATCACATCCCCTAGACTCATGTTTCTGTCACTCAAGCGTGTCATCGGGGGGCATGAACCCACAATCGAGCATAACGTTCCCTCTTGGAGTCACTACCTACTACTTGGCCAAAGCAATAAACAACAACGGAGAACATGCAAGAATTACTTAGGAACAAAAATATAAGAGATAAAAACCAAATATATTACTCTATCACAATCTGAACATAATCTCATAATCCATCAGATCCCATCAAACTCAGCATAGCAATAGCAGAAAGATTACAAAAGTGCCTCGATCATGTAGGGCAGCTCACGAGGTCTAAACCATGAAGAACAAAGAGGGGAGGAGAACATCACATAGCTACTGATCACGGACCCATGGTCCAAGGAAAACTACTCACGAGACATCCGGGGAGCATCCATGGTGGAGAGGAGACTCCCGGAGGTCGGCCCTCCCTCCGACAGGGTGCCGGGAAGAGGTCTTCTGGTGCTCCCGATCTCGGAAGCGCGGCGGCGGCGGAACAGAGGAGAGATCGTGAAAAAGGGTTCTGTCTTCGGAGTTTCCCCGTGACGGAGAATAAATAGGCGAAGGGGGGCAGCCAGAGGTGGGCCAGGGGCCCAGGCGCCCCCCTGGCGCGGCCAGGGGTGGGGCCGCGCCGGGTGGCCGCCTGGGCCCCCTGGCTCCCCTCTGGCCCCACTCGGGCTCTTCGCGAAGCTTCCTGTACGCTGATTTTTCCTGTATTTTTCCCGGAATTTTTCTGGCACTTTTTATATGGGGAAAAACTGAAATAGAAAAACAGCAGAAAACATGAACTGACACTGGGGTGCATTGAGTTAATAGGTTAGTCCAAATATGATCAAAAGTGTATGAAAGTGTATCTAGATCATAGAAATATCACACAATACATGCATGGTGCAAGGAGAAATTATAGATACGTTTTGGACGTATCAACATCCCCAAGCTTAATTCCTGCTCGTCCTCGAGTAGGTAAATGATAACAGCATAATTTATGTGGTGACATGCTAGCAACCATAAAAGAACTTTGAAAAGCAAAGCAATCAAGGTTAGAGATTCAATTCAAGTCATAGCATGCAAGAGTCTATATTAGCATTGAAACAAGTAACAAAAGAACATTAGGCGCAAGAGCTCTCGCTGTCCATGACTCGAATGTCTCCAAATGGTGTTTGCGTGCAAGAAGGGGGATAGGGAATACGAGAAAAAATGATTTTTGTGTTGAGAACTCAATCTACTAAAGTTTCACACTTGGTCCTCTTTGGAATATTATCTTGACTCATCCCCAGACCACTAGCCAGGTACAAGTCAATTTGATCCACTCCTTTTCGATATTTTGAGCACTCATGCAATGGATGAGCGTAAGAACGAGAGTTGACACTTAGGATGGCAAAGAGAGAAGTGCGGAGGAGGAAGACAAAAAGGATGAAAGGCTCACATAAATGAGGACAATCATAGGCAAGAGATGCCAAATGATAGATATGATGTGAGGAGTAGGGATTGCCATGCAACGGATGCACATACGAGCTAGTAAGCTCTCCAACGGAACTAGTGGGGTGCATCTAACTTGCTCGCTCATGAAGACCTAGAGCTCGTTTGAGGAGGCTCATCCTTGGAATATGCAAGCCAAATTTTGAAAGTGGAGCGTGTTTCTCTCCCACACAAAGTAAGACGGGATCTAACTGGTTATGATAAGCAAGCAAAGCTAAAGAAAACTAAAAATAAAACCTAAGAGCGAGACTCTCCAAGCATAGCACATAACGCATGAAGTGATAAAAATATAGTGAGACGAAGGACGAACTGATGATTGTTGATGGAGAAGGGGATGCACGGGGGCATCCCCAAGCTTAGACGCTTGAGTCTCCTTGAATATTTGTTGGGGATGCATGGGCGCATCCCCAAGCTTGAGCGCTTGACACTCCTGGATCTTCTTTCATCATCTTCCATCGCACACTTGAAAACTCTCTTCATACATAACTCATCATAAGCTGATTAGAGAGGTTAGTACCCTTAATAAAATAATTTTCCCCACTGGATATAAAGATATTCTTGAAGAGCTACTGTTTCTCAAGAGTGCCAAAAAGTTTTTGCAAAGAAAAAGCAAGCTTAAGGTTTGCAAAAGTTAGGAGAGACAAAACGTGGCAGAATCTGTGAAAAACAGAACAACAGGTAGTGAAGAATTTTTTAGGGGCACTTCTGCAACTCAAATAAAAAAACTCAGAACATACGGAAGTTTCGTAATTGTATAGATCATGCTGTGTAAAAATTTCAGCTCAAAAATATGAACTGGGATTTTTCTGGAATTTTTCTGGTCACGAGGACAGAATCTGTTTTCTGGAGAGCATGTCACAACTTTTACTTCCCTTGCCGTAAGAGGCTATAACTTGGCACAAAGCTGAAAAATAAAGATACAATGATGTTGCTACAGTAGTAACAATCATCAAGACACAACAAAAGCAAAAAGAAAAACCTAAATTCGTTGCGGGCTGCCTCCCGAAAGAGCTTTCTTTTATGCCTTTAAGCTAGGCATGATGCAAAAGAAGAATCAAGTTTTATCAAGAGAAAGAGAATAACTAGCCCGTGTAATGAACTCAAAAGGTAACTTGATTTTCTTTCTAGGGAAGTGTTTCATCCCCTTTTTGAATGGGAATTGGAATTTTATATTCCCCTCTTTCATGTCAATAACCGCACCAACGGTGCGAAGAAAAGGACGTCCCAAAATAATCGGACACAAAGGTTCACACTCTATATCCATGACAATAAAATCAACGGGAACATAGTTGTCATTGACAATGATAAGAACATCGTCAATCTTCCCAAAAGTTTTCTTTACGGAAGAATCAACAAGACGAACACCAAAAGAACAAGGCTCAAAGGGCATCAATTCAAACATATCAAATATTCTTTTGGGCATAACGGAGGTACTAGCTCCAACATCACATAAAGCATAGCAAGAGAAGTTATTTAATTTAATTTTGATCATAGGGTCCCAACCATCATCTAGCTTCCTAGGTATGGAGGCTTCTACTCTAAGCTTCTCCTCCCTAGCTTTGATGAGAGCATTTGTGATATGCTCCGTGAAGGCAAGATTAAGTGTGCTAGTGTGGGGGTCTCTAGACATTTTGTGTAACAAGCTAATAACTTCTGAGAGGGTGCATCTATCAAAATCAATATCACTACTATCAAAGGTGGTAGTAGTGTCGTCTAGGCACACTTGTTTGAAACCCTCTATGTTCATAGGAGTTTCTTTATCTTCGATTGAGGTATTAGCATTGCCATTAATAGGTCCAACGGGACTAGGAGTGCATTGGGTGCTAGTAGTTTGGGTGTCCTCAACAATTTGGATAGTGGCAACTGTGTGGTGTGTAGGAAGGCTCTTAATTCTATCCTCTTCCTCTTTTTCTCTAGCCCACCTTTCTTTAAGTTTAGCCATCATCCTAATATTTTCATTAATTTGTAATTGGATAGCATTAATAGGAGTGGCCTTATTCTCCTCAAGAGGAGAGGTTCTAATTTTGAGCATCTCAATATCAAGGGCTAAGCTTTCTACCTTCAAAGAGAGATTATCTATTTTAGCTAATTTCTCCTCTACATTTTTGTTGAAGGCTTTTTGGGTAGTGATAAAGTCTCTAAGCATGCTTTCTAATTCAGAGGAGGGGTTTTTATTGCTAGGGTAGGTGTTGTTGTTCCCATAGTTGGATGGAAACGGTCTAGGATTTCTAGCAAAATTTCCCCTATAAGCATTGTTGTTGAAGTTGTTTCTAGCAATAAAGTTCACATCTACTTGTTCTTGAGCAACCAAAGAATTTAAAGGGACATCATGAGGATCAATAGAGGGTTGCTTGGTAAGTAGAGACATAATTAAATCAACTTTTTCATTGAGGGAGGTAATTTCCTCGACAGAATTTACCTTCCTACCTGTTGGAGCGTGTTCGGTGTGCCATTGGGAATAATTGGTCATCATCTCATCCAGAAGTTTCGTGGCAGCACCAAGTGTAGTTGACATAAAGGTTCCTCCCGCGGCTGAATCTAACAGGTTCCGCGAGGTAAAGTTCAAGCCTGCATAAAAAGTCTGGATAACCATCCAGATAGTCAACCCATGTGTAGGGCATTTCTTAACAAGAGATTTCATTCGTTCCCAAGCTTGGGCAACATGTTCATTATCCAATTTCTTAAAGTTCATAATGTTACTCCTCAATTGGATAATTTTAGCAGGTGGGTAGTACTTCCCTATAAAAGCATCTTTGCACTTATCCCAAGAATCTATGCTATTCCTAGGCAAAGATTGAAACCAGATTTTAGCATCTCCCCTTAAAGAGAAAGGAAAGAGCTTAAGCTTAACAACATCACCTTCTACTTCTTTATACTTTTGCATATCACATAACTCAACAAAATTGTTCAAGTGCAAAGCAGCATCATCTCCAGCACCAGAGAATTGATATCTCATAACAAGGTTTAGCAAAGCAGGTTTGATTTCATAAGAGGTAGCTGAAGTGGCAGGTGTGGCAATGGGAGTGCAGATAAAGTCTTGGTTGTTGTGACTAGTGAAGTCACACAACTTGGTGTTTTCAGTGGAACCCATAGTAGCAGCAAGTGTGGCAGATTTTTTTGTAATTTTTGATAAAAGACACAAAGATAAAAACTGAAAGGTAAATTAACAAGACTAAAAAACAAAGGTAAAGGGTAGTGTGCAACTCCCCTATCTTAGCACTCGGAGTCCCCGACAACGGTGCCAGAAATTCGCTTGATGGCTTCTCGCCCTTCGTTGATTACCCCTAGTGGAAGGTGGAGATGTAGCGCAGCAGCAAGTTTCCCTCAGTGAAGATACCAAGGTTTGTCTCCAGTAGGACTCCAAAGATGATAAGTAGGTGTCAGCGGCGCAACTGACGTGGACCTGCACACAGACACAGATAACTTTGTTCCCAACGAAGTTCAGAGAGGTTGTCACTCTCTCCGGTCTTGTTGTTCACAAAGGGTAAAACACAAAGGATAATGATAGCAACTAAAAAGTAAAAAGCAGGAAAGTAAATATAGCGTGGAAACAGTAATAAGGATATGGACCGGGATACGTGATGTTCGCTAGTGATGTCTCTCTCCCAAAAGACGATAAAACTGCTATGCGAGGTAAACAAATTACAGAAGGGCAATTGACAGGATTATGAACGCACCGCAATGCTAACTATGCTACAAAAGAAAGGAAGAGGCTCAAAAGCACGGGCAGTACGCCAAAATAAGTAGACCATAATCCAACTGCATCTACTACTAATCATCCACCTTGAGATATCTATCCAGAACATCTCGCTGGTATTAAGTTGCGAGCCCCACCCAAAGTGTAAACCCAAAGCAACACACAACTGCAATTAAAAAGAACTTTGCGTAAAGTAAACAATCCTTGCAACCACGGTTACAAGCACCGTTGTTTTCCTCCTTGTGGCAACATCACATCCCCTAGACTCATGTTTCTGTCACTCAAGCGTGTCATCGGGGGGCATGAACCCACAATCGAGCATAACGTTCCCTCTTGGAGTCACTACCTACTACTTGGCCAAAGCAATAAACAACAACGGAGAACATGCAAGAATTACTTAGGAACAAAAATATAAGAGATAAAAACCAAATATATTACTCTATCACAAACTGAACATAATCTCATAATCCATCAGATCCCATCAAACTCAGTATAGCAATAGCAAAATGATTACGAAAGTGCCTCGATCATGTAGGGCAGCTCACGAGGTCTAAACCATGAAGAACAAAGAGGGGAGGAGAACATCACATAGCTACTGATCACGGACCCATGGTCCAAGGAAAACTACTCACGAGACATCCGGGGAGCATCCATGGTGGAGAGGAGACTTCCGGAGGTCGGCCCTCCCTCCGGCAGGGTGCCGGGAAGAGGTCTTCTGGTGCTCCCGATCTCGGAAGCGCGGCGGCGGCGAAAAAGAGGTGAGATCACGAAAAAGGGTTCTGTCTTCGGAGTTTCCCCGTGACGGAGAATAAATAGGCGAAGGGGGGCAGCCACAGGTGGACTAGGGGCCCCAGGCGCCCCCCTGGCGCGACCAGGGGTGGGGCCGCGCCGGGTGGCCGCTTGGGCCCCCCTGGCTCCTCTCTGGCCCCACTCGGGCTCTTCGCGAAGCTTCCTGTACGCTGATTTTTCCTGTATTTTTCCCGGAATTTTTCTGGCACTTTTTATATGGGGGAAAACTGAAATAGAAAAACAGCAGAAAACAGGAACTGGCACTGGGGTGCACTGAGTTAATAGGTTAGTCCAAATATGATCAAAAGTGTATGAAAGTGTGTCTAGATCATAGCAATATCACACAAAACATGCATGGAGCAAGCAGAAATTATAGATACGTTTTGGAAGTATCAACCACCCTCTTAACAACCCACGTCTTTTTCAGATTTTTTCGAAACATTCAAACATGGTTTTCATGAAGTTCTATTTGAAAATTGGTTTCCATATGATATTCACCGATCTTTTTTTGCCTTGTCCAAGATCCTCGTATTAGAGTTGTGCAGATTTGTTTTTCCTTATATGATTCTTACAGTTTTGTTTTTAGTATCCCTTCTATTTATCGAAGAGTCACTCAACATAAGGAGTGGAGCTAGTATTAGAATTTTTAGGCGTGTCGATCTTACTGATATTCTTGGACTTACCCATTTTTTATACCTGCTCGTTATTTGACATTCAGGGTCTAGAAACATAAGACTTTATTAAAAATTTAAGATTTATATACTAAATTTCCTTGAACACGTTACCTCCGCCTAGATCAAAACTACAAGCTTGATTGTATTGCAAAAAAAAATTCACAACTAAAGTGGAATTAAAGTCATCCTAAGTTGTGCTAGGTTTGCCGATTAATAGACAAACGCATCATGAAAACATCATAATTTTTCAAACCTCTGAAAAGTCTATAATATTAAAAAGATAAAAAATACAATTAAAAGGAAAATAGCAAGAACATCCGAAAGTTAGATCTCATCTAATCACCCCACACATCACATGTGCAATATCCACATATCACATATGATCTACATCGAACCTACAACTATGCATAGTACCTCTCTGATACAACTGTAGGGGAATGTTATTTGTTTTGGGTTTAGTCCCACGTCGGTTGTGGAAGGAGATATAACACGACTCATAAGGTGGGGTCAACCCCTCCTATCAGGCTAGTCTTTTGGGAGGAGAGAGTCCAAGGCCTGTGATAAGCCGGTGTTGCTCTCCGGTTGTTCCGTTGACGCATGTGGGTCGAAGACGCTTGTGTAGCGGATCCTAGAATTGTGTAAAAGGTCGTATCAGAGCTTAGGTGCCCGGAATAAAATCTCGATAGACTCACGGATGGTCGGTCATGGTTAATGGGATGGAACCATTGGTGTTGGCGGTCTCATGGTGACTGATGTGTGAGGAGAATATTGTTTGGTTTAGTACCACATCGGTTGTGAAAAGAGACATAACACGACTTATAAGATGAGGGCTAACCCCTCCTATCAAGCTAGTCTTTTGGGAGGAGAGAGTCCAAGGCTTGTGATAAGTCGGTCTTGCTCTCTGGTTGGGCCAGAGACGCTTGTGTAGCGAACCCTGGAATTGCGTAACAATATGCAATAAAATAATTCCACACATGATTGAGTCTGACAATGGGTCTCCCTGCCTGATACCTTTGGTAGGTTTGAAATCATCAAATTTATTTCCATTAAATAGAAGTGAGAAGGATATTGACTTTACCATGCTCATAATTCTTATCACTCACGTCTCTCAGAAACCTAGCTTAAGCAGCGCAACCTCCAAATAATCCCATTTCACTTTATCATAAGCATTCACCATATTAACTTTGAGCGCACTATGACGATGCTTTAAAGCTTTATTTTTCTTCATAAAATGCAGACATTCATAAGCCATAATAATATTATCTATGAATCTATGATGAGACATCATGGGATAAAAGTAGATCTATAACTCTTATAAAACAAAACACCACTATAGGGTCATTCAAGTTGTCTATCTCAACATGCCAACTATCCGCATCACTCACTATTGTAGTCAATCAATTGTCTAAGTCATCCACTAACATTTATTAATAATAGTATATTCTTACATGCAACTCATCCACATCATCAATTTTCCATCCATGCTTAAAATAACAGAACAATTTTACACAATTAAATTGAATTTTTCTACTAACGTGATCGGTCAAATCTTGCATATTTTTGTAAAAAACTTCATATTTTATACGTCTTATACTATTTGGTTTAAACAACAATTTTAATATATACCCCCCCCCCCCCGCATTGCGCGGGATGTATCCACATCATTCCATAAATCTTGAGCACTATAAAAATTTAACTTTTACATTTTTAGACAATTTCCATTTTCATGCATCTTATACCCTTTCATTTACATAGTAGAGCTTATAGAGATTTCCGTTGCAACGCGCGGGGGATTCTTCTAGTTATTCTAGAGAAATACTACCAGGAAAGATTAACTTCGAGCGGTTAGAAATAACATTAAAATCAATTTTTGATTTCATAAAGCACATTGCATAAATTGATGTGGGGGGGGGGGGACTTGAGGGGAAGAGGGCACTCAAGATAGGGTCTACCACTGCCCAGTCAAGTCCAACTCGCGTGTGTGCTCCCCAACCACCTTTTAATCGAAGGTCCAAGGGGATCCATTAAATCATCCAATATCGAAAAGACCACAAATACTGAGGTGCACCATGGAATATGTCCAATTGATCTTGGCTATGTTGACCTATTCCACCATGCTTTGAATGGCATAAAACCTCGTTAAAATCAACATTACCCAACCAAGGATAACCAGATTGGACGGCTAGAGAGCCAAGAGAATATCGCGTCTTGTATCTTTCATTTACACGTGATTCAGACATTCAGCATAAATACAAGACAACCTCCAAGGGATTGATCCAAGCTCAAAAATTGTTGCCTCAGTAAAAAAAACTTAGAAGAACTGACTAGTTCAAGTTTTATTTCATTGTTCCACAACATAACAAGGGCTCCACTATGGCAAGAACTGCTAACCTCCTAAGAATTTGTATAACTAAAAGAAGAAGATAATATCTTAGCATGTGCTTTTTGTAATTGTGTCTCAACAAATCATAGCACGGTTGGAGCATGTGTTTTTGCTACCTCACGAAGCTCTCGAACTATCGCAGGGTTGCCCAGCCCGCAACAGTTCCACCATAGAAGACTCATTGCTCTCGGCGGTCTCCCTCAAAAGGAGACACTGATATATTATTTAAAGAGGTCATACCATCATCGTCAACCGGGACAACAAAGCCTTAGTTTATTTTTATTGATGTGCTTCTACTGGGTGATATAGGGGTTGCCCAGAATACTGTCACCATCAAACTGGTCATCTATCATAGCTAGTTTAAAAAAATGTCAACTCGAACTAGCACGATCATTACTCGTTAGGTCATCAAGTGTTGTATTGATGTCTACGCACGCTTCTATTCTTGTAGACTATGTTGGGCCTCCAAGCGCAGAGGTTTGTAGGACAACAACAATTTCCCTCAAGTGGATGACCTAAGGTTTATCGAACTCAGTGAAGTAGAGGTTGAAGATGGTCTCTCTCAAGCAACCCTGCAATTAAGATACAAGAAGTCTCTTGTGTCCCCAACACACCTAATACAACTAGGAGTTGTATAGGTGCACTAGTTCGGCGAAGAGATGGTAAAATATGGGTGATAGGTGTGGCAAAACAAAGTAATATAAATCTGTAATAAAAAGTGCAGCAAGCAAACATGTGAAAAAAGTGAGCACAAACGGTGTAACAATGGTGGAAACAAGGCCTAGGCTTCATACTTTCACTAGTGGCAACTCCCAACAACATTAACATAGTCTAATCACATGATATCTCCCATAAAACATGCAATGGAGACGTACTCGGAGGTCATTCCTTTGTGGTCAAGAGAGGACGAGAATTGTGTAGGGCTACAAAAGAACACCCCAGAGTTCGTAGTTGTCATCTATGGATTTCCCAATGTCACCGCGGCCATCCAAAGAGAGTACCACAATCACCACAACATATCTCAAGGATAGTCAAAGACAAGCACCAAGAGACTCTCAATCTTCAATCCACACACAAAAGAGGAAATCACTCATGATAATATTCTTCTAACCCATGTCCAATAGACCGCTGTCACCATGGTCTCGTGGATTATACTAGATAAGATCAATTGAGTACATCAATCCAATACATAGAGGAAGGGGAAATATCATGGGATCACCCTAGATTAACATAGCCTATGATCACAACGAAGATCACATCATGGGAGAGAGAGAAGAACACATAGCTACTGGTAGAAACCTCAGCCCCGAGGGAGAACTACTCCCGCTTCATGGAGGGAGGAAGCAACGTCGATGGAGATGAATCCGGGGGCACTTCCCCGTCCCGGCAGGGTGCCGGCACAGGAATTCTGGTCCCCCGAAGCTTGTCGGCGATGGCGGCGGAGATCGGAATTGCTTCTGGAGAAAAGGGGTCTGGAATCAGGGTTTCCGCGACGGGAGAATAAATAGGGGCCAAAGTAGGGCACCAGGGGGTGTGGGACCCACCCAGGAGGGCAGGTGGCGCGGTCAGGAGCTGGGCCGCGCCAGGCAGCCTCCTGGCTGCCCTGTGGCCCCCCTTTGGCCTGGTGGAAGCTTCCGGAATGCTGATTTTTTATATAATTTTTTCGGGATTTATTGGGCACTTTAATTATTGGAAAAATCAGAAATACAAAAACAGCAGAAAACAGGAACTGGCAACTGGGTGCACTGAGTTAATAGGTTAGTCCAAATATGATCAAAAGTGTATGAAAGTTCAAGCAAAACATGGCAAAGTCACACAAATCATGCATGGAGCAAGCAGAAATTATAGATACGTTTGGGACGTATCATGTATCCACTGACATTTTGGCTACCGATTCTTCGGGTTTTCATTTAACAAGAATCACCAGGTCCCGAGCTCGGACTCCTATGTAGAAGCATCATCAAATTGGCCCGAGAGATTACTTTTAGCGCTGTGTGTTGGCTCCTAGAACGTTACATTAAAACACCATCTACGAGGTCTCGTATCTCTCATTCTTCCACTTTCACGTCATATCCATCCCCATTGTCTCGCCCATGGCCGAAGCTCGTGGCAGCTTGACCAACTCAACCACCAACTCTTCTCCCACCAGGCTAGCCCTTGCCCTGGCTGGATGAAATTGTCCCACACAATCTCATCTTCATCATAAAATCAATCACCACACTCCTGGTGCCAATGACCCATTAATCCACAGACACCATAAAAGACCGGCAACCTCTCGTACTTCACTTGATACCATTATTTTTCTTGTCCTTTTTCATAGATCTTCGTGTTAACTCTCATGTTCACTCTCAGGCTGACAAAATCACCAACGAAACCCATAGGTAACTTCACTTGCACACCTAGAACCTCTCTAATAAGCATGCAGATGCCCTTGATGTTATATTCATGCAATAAATTATCATGAAACTTATAAAACCTAGGCCTAGATGACTATTTTATCTAGTATTACTAATCTTGGATTGCAAAAGCCATCGTACTCATCCATGAGCAGAGCTTGATTACAAACAAACCATGCCCCCTAGGGTCATTGCTCTATTCCAATATTCCAAACACACAAATTGAATTGTGAAGAGATTGTCATCAATCCGTCTCCATATGACGTATTTTGTTGTGTTCCATGCCGATCACATGTCAACAAAGAGCACACTAGAACTGAAACTTCGATCCATTTGTACCTTTACTATGGCCTGCCACTTGGCTATTGCAGACGACTCCTTCACCTCCTCCTCCCAAACAAATCCCTTGTCATCATCTTCGTGCAGGTTTAGTCAGCCCACTAGCTTTTTGACAAAATGAACAACGTCCCTTGACTTGCCTCCTTCCATCGATGAGGGACCTTGCGGGGAAAAGGCCTGACTGAGAGGCAGAGAGCAAGGTAACGAGAGATCGATGCGTGGGACCCTGCATCAAAGAAAATCACCCACGATGATCTAAGTCGACAAGGATAGGAGAAACCTAGATGAGGAGTAGGGGAAAAGCCATTATTGTACAATGTTCTAACTGGGTGCACGAGCAGCTGGAAGCACTATTTTTTATACAAATTAATCCTTCGTAGATATGAGAAAATTGAAGGTATCAGCAGAAAATGGACAACACGTGTTGATGGATTGATACTGACCTCAGCCGGATCGAAATATATGGAAAGTGTATTTTTTTATTAAAATAGTAATTCTTGGGATATTTAAATACTATACTATACCTACATTTATTAAAAAAAGTAAATTTACTCTATGTTAGTGCTTTTGGGGGGCTTTCGGGCCAGGCTTCAAACTGAAAACTGGAACCTGAGCTAGCCCAGATGTCGGGCTTCGGGCCGGGAACCTGAGCCCAGCCCAAACTGAAAAACTTATAACTACCACGACGCGAAGCCCACAATCCGTTGCCGACTCGAACGACCACTCAAGTTGCTGTCGCCGAGTCGGACGTACGTTTGCTAGGCGCCATATACGCGCTGCCTCGGAGGAAGAGGCATGCAGCAACTTCCCGATCGAGAGGCCATAGATCTATCGACAATGACCTCCTCCGCTTCCCCGATCGCCATGAAGCCTTACAGCGCCATGGACCAAACCAACGGCCGCCAAGCGCGGGGCGCCGCTCACATGATCAACGCCGGCGGCGGCCCGCCGGCCTTCGTCTCCGCGCTCGCCGTCCCCGACGACCCGCTCGACGGCATCATGCAGTGCCTCGCCGGCGACGGCGTGGAGGATGGCCTCGCCGGCGGCGCGTGGTTCGACGACTTCCGCGGCGGGAGCATGGACATGTCGACGCCCGCCGGGGTGGATGTCCTGGAAGAAATGCTGCTGGACCTCCCGGACCCGGAGCCTACGTCCCTCCTCAACCCCGACGGCGCCACGGCAACAACCCCAACGCCGATAGGAACCAAAGCCGCCACCGCCACCGCCGTTGTGCCGGACCGGCCAGCCGTTGTGACGACGAACCGCTGGCCGTCGTTGTCGTTCAGCGACCGCATGGACGAGGACGAGGACGACGACAATTACAGGATGTCCTCGTCGAGCGACTCCTCGTTCGAGGACGACGCCGCGGACGCCCACTGGCACCCGTCTGAGTCCAAGAAGAGCAGCGGCGCGAAACGCCGGCAGCAGAAGCACCACAGCGCCCCCGCGGCAGAGAGGAAGCAGCAAACGGAAGCCATCGTTCGGCCGGTTGTGCCGCGCGGCGTGTTGGTCACCGTGGAGGGCGGAGGCGGTGGCACTGACAGGCTCTGGTGCCGCAGCTGCGGCACCTTGCAGACCCCGCTGTGGCGCGCTGGCCCGGAGGGGCCCAAGACGCTGTGTAACGCGTGCGGGTTGCGGCATAAGAACAAGCTGGCGGCGACGACGACGACTGCTAAGCGCCTGCCGGCGGCGAAACCAAGCAGCGCCAAAAGCAAGAAGAACCAGCCCGGCATGCTGCTGGCGGGCGGTGGGTCGGTGGTGAGGAAGAAGCGCAGTGTCGCAATGCGCATAGACTTATTAAACCTGGAGCACGAAAATTAGGACACGAACCCTATTCAGATTTCAGACAGTCATCGTAGTACGTATGAATTATTGCTTGTTATTCCAGAAATATTTCAATATTACGTACTCTGTAATTCTCATGTACTAGAAAGCATGCTTGGAGAGACTAAAGATCGCGATAAGACACCTTCAACGGTGCTAATAACTAAGGTTCAAAAAAAAACGGTGCTAATAACTTATGACATGTGCACTACATGGACATCAACTCTTGTAGAGACTCCAAGGTGAAATGACACAACAAACTAATATATTTTCAAAATTTATTTGACGATTTAGATAAATTTTACTTAGCTAGTTAAATACCCGTATATTGCTACGGGCAATATGGAACAAATTTCGCAATTGCCAAGAAAAAAGAGAACACAACTTACAAATTAAAAAAAACTTAATCATGATCTTAAACTTAGTTCCCTAGCACATGCATGATTTTAGTTTTCATTCCCAAAGTACAGCATGAAAATAATTATCTTTCTAGCTTATCTTCTATATCTAAATAGCTAGCCCCCACTAACATATTTCTCTCAATATGCAAGCATGCCACATCATCATTCAACATGCATTAGAAAATGCCCACTCAACATGCCATTATGCAATAAAAACCCACCTAACATGCAACATGTATGCATTGGAATTTCCATTCTATTATGATATTTATATTAATCATTCAACATGCATAAGTAAAGGTCCACCTCAAAATGTCATTATGCAATAAAACCCACCCTACCATGCAATATGCATGCATGAGTATTTCCATTCTATTGTGATATTTAGTTGAAAACTTATTGTTACCAATATTCATATTTCATTTAACCAAACATTTCATCGAAATATATTGCGAAAAATTTCGCAACAACGTTGCGGGGTATCATCTATTACTCTTAAAGCGGAAGACAAAATCTAACCTATCCAGACATACTTTGCATGAATGGAGTATGCGGTTTGATTTTAACTAATAGACTATCTCAATACAAAAAAAATGTGTGCATTTGTAATGTGTGCGTTTGTAATGTGTGCATTTGTGTCATCAGCATAGTCCAACATACCATAAGAAGGAAGCACCATTGCTCATGTTAAAGAAATATCTCTTATAAACTACACCTTCACTTTGTCATATTGGAAAGTATTACAAAGAGTGAACTGCATCAAAATGAAAGATAATGATAACATACATATATTTTATAACTTATAATTTATAAGAGATACACTGCCCTAATACAAGAATGAAAGTTCATCATCTCTACAAAAAGAATGGCAAGTTGTTATCTAAATAAGGAATGGAAGCACATGGAAGTTGTAGTCAAATTTCCTTTTTCATCTCTTCATCCCAAAATAGGTAAGAGTATCTAGAAGAAAATTAAGGTTGATCTCTTTTAATGTTGCCTCCAACTTTTTTTTTAAGATCACTCTGGAGTTTGGACCAGGTTTCCTCAAAACAAAAGATAAATTGTGACCATTTCACACATATGTAGTGGTAAGAACATAACTGGCCGTTGCTAGTGACAATTAATATCACCCTGTTTTGCACTAACATTGTAGGGTAATGGATTATTTTTATCTTTCTCACAATATGGATCATAAATGGCTAAAATGGTACATTATATACTGGTATCCTATAAAATGTCATGTTTCCCCCTCCTAGTTGTTGAGTAATTTGAACGACTCTAAGAACAAACAATCGTTTACTAAATCTGATGACTCTTCCTATTTTATCCTGAATAAATTTATTACTTCGTACGAGACGAATGTTCTAACTTTTACAATGCTAAAAAAAATCAACGGTTGCATGTAAGAATGCAAATGTTGTAACTAGGAGAAATGGAAAATCAAGAAAGTATTGTCCTTCAAATGGGCAAATAGCAATATAGCATGCAAAAAAACATTTTGGGGTGACACTAAGATGTTACACTTACAACTACACACCGATATAATATGTGTTCCACCTCTATATTCCCAGATTCTTTGATTTTGTCTCAAACCAAATATATGATTCACTTATGTGCTATATTTTAAATCCTTAATGTCACCAGTGCACAAAGTACAAACATTACAGGTCAGTTCTGGTTTGAGGAAGCAGGGAAGGAGACCGGGGCAGATCGGACGTAGGGGAAGCAGAGGAAGGAGACCATGGAAAAATCAATCCCGGGCTGCCGCTTCGCCGTGCTTCTTCTTTTCTCCTTCTTCTTGGTTTCCTGGCGTGCACGAGAATGTAGAGTGGGTGGAGGTGATGATGACGATGAGTTGGATGTGGTGGTGTGTGACGCCCCCAAAATCAGACCGTGTACAGTAATCATACACGCAAGGTACACGGTCGATATTAGGGACTCACAGTGAGATATTCCAACACAACTCTACAAATAAAATAATACAAGTTGTTTAATACAAGCCAGGGGCCACGAGGGCTCGAATACAACAGCTCGAAAGCACAAAGTTAGCGGAAGCAATAGTATCTGAGTACAGACACAAAAATACAAAGATGCCTTAAGAAGGCTAGCACAAATAACAACAGATCGAAAAGGCGAGACCTCCTGCCTGGGAACCTCCAAACTACTCTTGGTCAACGGGGAACTCGACGTCGTAGAAGGCATCGGGGATCTTCATGTTGCGGTGGTCGGCATCGGGATCTCCTGCTCCTGGACTCCAAGGATCCAAAGTCGACTGCAGTGGCCGATCAGGCAAAACAAAAAGGGAAAAAGCAAAGGTGAGTATCTACCATACCCGCGAGTTTTACGTCCGCTACTAAGCATTATGCATTGTATCAAATGCAAGGGGGATGCTGTATATAGTGGACTGCAAGATAGAAATCAGAATAAGGATAAGAAGCTAGGCCTATCGAAGACTAGCATCTTCTGACGAGGTCTTGCAGCATGAGACGAGAATCAGCCAAAAGTTTATATAAAGCATAAAGTAACAATGAAGCAGAAGTTGTTGCAGCATCGTATAATATAAGTTGTAAAGATTAATAATAATAATGCCTCCAAGTTCCCCTCCTCGACATCCCAGCGAGGAAGAAAACCCGGAACCATACAGTTTAATAATAATAGTTTGTAGTGGTAAGATCCAGCTTCAGCATAAAGCGTCCTGTTACCGTGGACACGGCTATTCGAATAGATTAAACTCCCTGCAGGGGTGCACTAATGTTCAGCCTGCACACTCGGATCTCCAGGGAGGCGTGAACCTTGTTAGGGAACGCCCCACCGAGGCTATCCGACACGACGCAACCCATCCTAGGCTCAACAGAGAGGCCATCCGCCGGACTATATCCTATGCGCCAAGGGGTCTAGGTCCCTCACCCTTGCACGCTCCTGCACAGTGCGAGTCTGGCCGGTGAAGCAAAAGCAAATCCAAACACACCTGCTGCAGCAAATAAGACAACACGGCTTCCCGGCGATCAGGCCGCAGTACTGCTGACGTCTGAAGAGCTTTCGGACAAACTACGACGCAGGGGAGCCCATAACTCCTTATCCCACGTGAAGGTAGTGCGTACAGACCAACGGGTCTCTCAAGTCATCCGCCGAACCATTTAGCATTTTAATTAACCTGCGTGACAACCGTTATCGTTGCCTCGACTTAACCGACCCGCGGTCAACGACAGCAGTCAGGACCACCAGTACATCGGTGCCTGCCCTGTCGTCCCACCAAGTCACTGCGGTTACCAACAAGGTGAACCGTCTCCTTACCTTGTCTCGCGTGTGCTCTTGGTAGAGCTTGACTTTTCGTAGTTTGGTAACTCTCGCGAGATACGAGCAGGGGCCAAGCACGCCAGTAACGTCGGTCGTACCCTCCCTGTCGCTCCCGACAATATACCGCTCGCGGGCACCGTTGGGTCGCCCGACTCTTACCTTTAAGGACACCAGTTGGTTTGAGTGCCTACCATTAAGTGAAACCAGGAGGTATCACCCTCGATGGCACACTTAAAGAGGTTTGACAGAGACATCAACGGAATGAACTAAAGAGGTAAACCTCGTATCATCCCGGTGATGCTGCGCTACTGAGCCGACGAGAGTGAAATACGAGTCCATTCCACTCGTAAGTCAAACTTGAAGTGACTCGGCAGAGTCTCGCCGTTGTAGGTTCCCTAGGGCGTCTGCATTGATCCGTACCTGTTGCAGTTGTATATATTTTGTATCCGCGTCACTCCCTGAGTGGCCACGGCCCGCTATCTAATCCTAGCTAACAATGCGCAGGGCTCACTACTGAATATAATATATAGATATAGCAGGCAACATAGGATAAGGAAGGTACATCAAGGGGCGACAAAATCAGGCTATGCAATTAAATAGGATTGAAACGTGGCAGCAACAGTAACCATGCCTAGTGCAAGAAAAGTACGGAAAGGTAGGTGATATCTGGGGAAGGAAAATGGCTCTACTTGCCTGTAAGCTCGGTAGTAGGGGTACGGTCGTCGACGATGTAGTCGTACTCGGCAACGGTGTAGTCGACGGTAGCAGCGGGGTCTACCGGAGAATAAAGGGGGGGAGAAAAAGTAAATATAAAGCAGGCATAACAAACAGATGCATGACAAGACAGATGAAAAGTTAACGGTGGTCTAACGCAGTATGATGTATTATGCTCGGAGCGGAAAGTCATCCGGGGATGGACTGCCAGCTCCGGGTATTTATCGGACAGGGTGTCCGGAGGGGAGTGGGGTCATGCCGGAGGTGTCGTGGACATCCGACAAACGGGTGGATGGTGTAACTGTGTTAGTTGAACTATTCTGAAAAACCTTCGTGTTCTGAATAAATTCATCCGGACACTTTAACAGTACCGGACAAACCATCGGACAGACGGCCCGGAGGGGGGGATGTCGATGTTCGTTGTGTTAGAGGGGTGTGGTTTGTATACGGATAGCTTATCCGTATTCGTTATATTTTTCTGATCAATTTTCATGTATAAAGTTATTGAATCTGACTTACGGTTTAAAAGATATTCAAATTCAAAGTTTAAATCATTTTAAATCAATTTCTGGATTTTATTTTATTAATAAAACCAAACATTATTCACAGAGGGGTTGACTGGTCAAACCTGACCAGTGGGTCCCACTGGTCAGCCTCACATTTTAATAAATCAATTTTATTAATTTTATTAACAATGGGGTCCCACATGTCATACCCTGGACTTAATACTAATTCCTTTTAATTAACAACTGACAGGTGGGGTCCAGGTGTAAGCCACACAGTGTTAAATATCTCAGTTTTAATTTATTTAAAAAGGCCTAGGGCCCACCTGTAATACACTTAAGTTTTATTATCTATCTAATTAACTTCTAAGCCATGAGGGGCCCACTGGTCATTCACTCTGGGAGGGGTTGTGTTTTCTTTTAACAGGTGATTAGCACTAAACTACCGCGCATGCCCACATGTCAGTGGGTTTACCCACTGGGGGTAGCCCGTCTGTGCCCATGCCGACGACCGGAGCACGGCGGCGCTGGCCGGGAGGGCACTCCGGTGACTACTAGAGCGGCGGAGGGGAGGGGATCGAACAGGTCCAGTGCCGCGCCTTCAATGACGAACTCGTTGGGCTACGGGGACGGCCAAATCGGCGGCCACGACCTCAACCGGCGGCGGCCGGAGTACGCGCGGGGGGGGGGGGGCGGCCACCGAAGGGGCGAATCGGAGTGCAGGAAGGAGGGGAAGAAGCATGGGCTCACTGTGAGTGCAGTGGACGGCTCGGGGAGGCGTGAGATGGCCTGTAGATGCGGCAATCGACGACGGCGGCGGCGGCTGTGGCGGACGGCGGCGGTGCAATTCGCTCGATGTGGTGGCGAAGAGCTCGGCCTGGGTTGCGCGGACGACGTAGGGGAGGCAGACGAAGCCGGGAGACACGCCGGAAGGACCCGTAGACGTCGGTGGCCACGCGGGCGCGGCGGCGCGGCTATGGTTGCACACAGGCGAGCTCGTAGAGGGAAATGGGGGCGCAAGGGGAGAAAAGGGGAGGGGGCTAGGGTTTCCCGGAGGGTGCGGGATCTTTATCCCCGTCGGGGGGTTCGGCAGATGGCCGCCACGGCGGCACCTCGCGGCTCAGCCGTGGGATGCCCGCCACGCCATGGCTCGCGGCTCCTGTAGCGGGAGGTAGGGGAAAAGGGGATGGGGTGGGTTGGGCTTGGCCCAGTGAGGGGGCCTCGCCCGGGGCGTTAGATAGTTTTCTTTTTCTTTTTATATTTTTCTTTTCTGTGATTTCTTCTTTGTATTTAATTTAAATACTTAGACATTTTTGTTAAGCATGAAAGATGCTCCGAAATTATTGTTGCGCTATAAGCCATTGCCACAAAATGTCTTGGGCACAAATAAAATCCTTTAATATTTTAATTAAATATTAAATGATTAAAATGGAATAAACAAACTACTGTTTTAATTGTTTCAATTAATTTAGAGATTAATAAAATCCAAAAAATAGTGTAACATGGTCCACTGAATATTTGTGATTTTATAAAAGTAGTTTCACAAAAAAAATTGGAGAAAGTTTATTTTGCACTTTGGTTTTAATATTCCACCAAAGGCAATATGAGCATTTGATTTGAATTCAACTCAAAGGCAATTGACTTGAGCTTGGAATTGTTTTGATTCATGATGACCAAGATCCAAGATCACATTGCATTCAACAATATCAAAAGGAGAAATTGAATTTGAACTGAACGAAGTTGATCAAAACAAATTTTGATCCAGGCCATTTTGAGCAAGAGAGATTATCAACAATGATTAGCAACAGTAATCCTGATTACTGTAGGTGATTACTATAGCGTGACACCCGGGGTGTTACAAATCTCCACCACTACAAAGAATTCTCGTCCCGAGAATTTAAAGGTAGTGTAAGGGTTAAAGTCTTGGTTTCGTATTCAAACGAATCTTCCGGTTCTCGTTGTCCATCTCGAAGAAGTTAATCCTTCTCGTTGATGTCTTCATTTCTTTGCATTGTTGCATCTCGACGAGTTATCCTCCTTCATTCTGGGCTTCATCGTACTGACGAATAGGTTAGGGGAAACACTTGAGGGGGGTCGGATCAGTACAAGGTTAATCAGACCGTGATGGTCCAAGGGGATTGGGTACAAAGTAACTCACGAGTTAAACTCAGGGAGATACATCGAGAAAAACCAAAGAAGGCATGAGAAGTTTTTAAGCGGATATGCAAGCATTCGACAATGATAACAGAGATGAAATAGGGTCCAGAGCATCAGGCATAAGCACCGAGTCTGACATCGAACTGAATATCACAAGGTAGAGGACTCGTGAATTGCATACGAGGTCAAGCAATAGGAATAACCTCGAGAACAAAAAGGTACAAGAGAGTCAGGTTTCGATCCTGTGGAACTGTGGGTTATGGGCCCACGTTGAATAAGAAGGGTGGTGACAAACAATGCGATCAAGTTGCAAGGTAAGTCAGAGAACAACTTGTCAACTATGTCGGCAATAACATCAGTACCAAGGGCGAGGGACGAAGAGAACCATTTTCCTGCTCGTTAAGACGAGGCGGACCAGTAGGCAAAGTTCTCGTCCATCGGTGATCACCAAAAATTCATCAACAATAGTAACAGGTTGTACGAACCAAGTAGTACACCGAAGTGTTTTCATCAGCAGGGAATTATCACTTTTCAGATAAGACACATTTACAAGAAAGGTTAAACAGATCAATGAAAGGGTAGTTGTGATTATCTGATTAATTAGACCAATGGAAGGGAAAATGTAATGATACACAAGTTTCACATGTATATCTTTCCCAAGGAAAAGCAGAGCAAGATATATAACCAAGTTTGTATTGGCGGCGGCGGGGGTCAAAGAAGGTTGTCGATGATAACACAAATCATCGAGGGGCAAGGATGGCATTTCTCACCATGAATTCAATTAACACTTGGTAGAAGCCAAGACGTCGATGATGATCACGACACATCAGGTCAAAAGGTTTCGAGAAAATTGGAATCGAACCACGACGACTTCAAGCGAAAGGAATGGTGAAGCAAAAGGTATTCAGGGTTCCCGGTTGACGACAACCCAAAACCATGAAATTGCTATTACAGGAATAGGCATTGTTTTATCACAATTCATAAGATGTAGTGCAAAGGCATGATATCCTCGAGATACCAGAGGTAATACTCGAAGGTAGAATGGTTAAGCATAGGTGTAGAAGAATTTATACCAAGGGGATAATTATCTTTACAAGAAGCTTTCATGATAAGTTCTACATAGTATCCATGGGCATGAACACAAAGGTTCAGGGTCGACTCCCACTTCTTCAATGCATAACCTTTCAATCACTTCTCGCTTTCGATGAAGTTGTAAAGTAGGAAATTTATCTGGTGCAACACCAGTAGAGTATGACCCGCAAAAGTTTTCGGGGTTCGCACAGATGGTTGAAACATAGATACAACCCATAGGGACATCTTACAAATCTATACGATAAACAACAGGAACAAGAGATACAAGTTTGAAAGAAGAAAGTTGATGACACGGAGCACATGATACCGTTCGCCAAAGGTATTTAGTATCATGGGAAGCTCGTCAATGATTTAGGACACAAGGGCACGACAGGTAGTAATCCACCAAAAGGTTAGGCGGCATACAGAGAGTCTGGGGTGAGTATCGGTACTCAACCATAAGAAGAAAGAATACAAAGGCATCGGATGATAGAAGCCTCTGGATATTTTGATGCTTAAGTACAAAGGAAATATGATTTCCATAACGGTGTATCAGATTTAGATACATCGATCAAACATGGATAAGTTGAATATAAGCTTGACGGTCAATCAATTCAGGTTTGATTCACCGAGATCCAGCTCATGTCCGGAATGACGTCTGAGCCGGAAGAATGAATTCATAAGGATCAACAGATGATTGCGTGCACTCGCGCACACGATGATTCAAAAGATCAGAGTGGCAATGCCAAGAGAGGTCATCGAAGACCACAAGACAAACGGAATTAATCATAGTGAAAGTAGGTAAGAAGAGTCTCCAAAGCAGTAGGCTGCCGAGGATTGTCGCGAGATTGAATAGTATTTCAAAGTATTTTGGGAATCACAGGAACAACTTAGGATGAACGGATCCTCGATAAATGTGAGGGATTATCCGCAGGGTGAAGCTGCAAGGCAGTAGGCTCAAAGGATTTCCGAAACAATGGAAAGTATTTCGATGCACCTTGTGAGCACAAGAGCAACTGGGATTGAATGGATGAACGGCAGGGGTATGTGGTTATACATATAGACTTATCGGTGGCGGGGAATTGTCAAGGTAACGACACATATGGTCTCGGGAATTTTATCAGAGAGTAATCTTCGGAATCTTCTAGCGAATCAGGTCATCATCGGTGATGAGGGATCTCCGGGAGGAAGCAGTCACGAGAACTTAATGTCAGAGTTAGCAAAATCTTTAACCCGAAAGAGAAGAGAGATCAGAGTCCCAGAGTAAGGGTGCGAAGAAAAAGATTCTAATACCACCCAGTTTGCGACATGGGCCGATAAGCCACACGACACTGTTAGTAAAGTAGTTTTGCAAAGACTAGACTCGACTTCGACCAAGGAGTGGTTAGGGGCTTCCTACAGGAAGTCGGCTCTGATACCAACTTGTGATGCCCCCAAAATCAGACCGTGTACAGTAATCATACACGCAAGGTACACGATCGATATTAGGACTCACAGTGAGATATCACAACACAACTCTACAAATAAAATAATACAAGTTGTTTAATACAAGCCAGGGGCCACGAGGGCTCGAATACAACAGCTCGAAAGCACAAAGTTAGCGGAAGCAATAGTATCTGAGTACAGACACAAGAATACAAGGATGCCTTAAGAAGGCTAGCACAAATAACAACAGATCGGAAAGGCGAGGCCTCCTGCCTGGGAACCTCCAAACTACTCCTGGTCAACGGGGAACTCGACGTCGTAGAAGGCATCGGGGATCTTCATGTTGCGGTGGTCGGCATCGGGGATCTCCTGCTCCTGGACTCCAAGGATCCAAAGTCGACTGCAGTGGACGATCAGGCAAAACAAAAAGGGGAAAAAGCAAAGGTGAGTATCTAGCATACCCGCGAGTCTTACGTCCGCTACTAAGCATTATGCATTGTATCAAATGGAAGGGGGAGGCTGTATATAGTGGACTGCAAGATAGAAATCAGAATAAGGATAAGAAGCTAGGCCTATCGAAGACTAGAATCTTCTGACGAGGTCTTGCAGCATGAGACGAGAATCAACCAACAGTTTATATAAAGCATAAAGTAACAATGAAGCAGAAGTTGTTGCAGCATCGTATAATATAAGTTGTAAAGATTAATAATAATAATGCCTCCGAGTTCCCCTCCTCGACATCCCAGCGAGGAAGAAAACCCGGAACCATACAGTTTAATAATAATAGTTTGTAGTGGTAAGATCCAGCTTCAGCATAAAGCGTCCTGTTACCGTGGACACGGCTATTCGAATAGATTAAACTCTCTGCAGGGGTGCACTACTGTTCAGCCTGCACGCTCGGATCTCCAGGGTGGCGTGAACCTTGTTAGGGAATGCCCCACCGAGGCTATCCGACACGAAGCATCCCATCCTAGGCTCAACAGAGAGGCCATCCGCCGGACTATATCCTATGCGCCAAGGGGTCTAGGTGCCTCACCCCTGCACGCTCCTGCACGGTGCGAGTCTGGCCGGTGAAGCAAAAGCAAATCCAAACACACCTGCTGCAGCAAATAAGACAACACGGCTTCCCGGCGATCAGGCCGCAGTACTGCTGACGTCTGAAGAGCTTTCGGACAAACTACGACGCAGGGGAGCCCATAACTCCTTATCCCACATGAAGGTAGTGCGTACAGACCAACGGGTCTCTCAAGTCATCCGCCGAACCATTTAGCATTTTAATTAACCTGTGTGACAACCGTTATCGTTGCCTCGACTTAACCGACCCGCGGTCAACGACAGCAGTCAGGACCACCAGTACATCGGTGCCTGCCCTGTCGTCCCACCAAGTCACTGCGGTTACCAACAAGGTGAACCGTCTCCTTACCTTGTCTCGCGTGTGCTCTTGGTAGAGCTTGACTTCGTAGTTTGGTAACTCTCGCGAGATACGAGCAGGGGCCAAGCACGCCAGTAACGCCGGCCGTACCCTCCCTGTCGCTCCCGACAATATACCGCTCGCGGGCACCGTTGGGTCGCCCGACTCTTACCTTTAAGGACACCAGTTGGTTTGAGTGCCTACCATTAAGTGAAACCAGGAGGTATCACCCTCGATGGCACACTTAAAGAGGTTTGAATGAGACATCAGCGGAATGAACTAAAGAGGTAAACCTCATATCATCCCGGTGATGCTACGCTACTGAGCCGACGAGAGTGAAATACGAGTCCATTCCACTCGTAAGTCAAACTTGAAGTGACTCGGCAGAGTCTCGCCGTTGTAGGTTCCCTAGGGCGTCTGCATTGATCCGTACCTGTTGCAGTTGTATATATTTTGTATCCGCGTCACTCCCTGAGTGGCCACGACCCGCTATCTAATCCTAGCTAACAATACGCAGGGCTCACTGCTGAATATAATATATAGATATAGCAGGCAGCATAGGATAAGGAAGGTACATTAAGGGGCGACAAAATCAGTCTATGCAATTAAATAGGATTGAAACGTAGCAGCAACAGTAACCATGCCTAGTGCAAGAAAAGTACGGAAAGGTAGGTGATATCTGGGGAAGGAAAATGGCTCTGCTTGCCTGTAAGCTCGGTAGTAGGGGTACGGTCGTCGACGATGTAGTCGTACTCGGCAACGGTGTAGTCGACGGTAGCAGCGGGGTCTACCGGAGAATAAAGGAGGGGGAGAAACAGTAAATATAAAGCAGGCATAACAAACAGATGCATGACAAGACAGATGAAAAGTTAACGGTGGTCTAACGCAGTATGATGTATTATGCTCGGAGCGGAAAGTCATCCGGGGATGGACTGCCAGCTCCGGGTATTTATCGGACAGGGTGTCCGGAGGGGAGTGGGGTCATGCCGGAGGTGTCGTGGACATCCGACAAACGGGTGGATGGTGTAACTGTGTTAGTTGAACTATTCTGAAAAACCTTCGTGTTCTGAATAAATTCATCCGGACACTTTAATAGTACCGGACAAACCATCGGACAGACGGCCCGGAGGGGGGGATGTCGATGTTCGTTGTGTTAGAGGGGTGTGGTTTGTATACGGATAGCGTATCCGTATTCGTTATATTTTTCTGATCAATTTTCATGTATAAAGTTTTTGAATCTGACTTACGGTTTAAAAGATATTCAAATTCAAAGTTTAAATCATTTTAAATCAATTTCTGGATTTTCTTTTATTAATAAAACCAAACATTATCCACAGAGGGGTTGACCTCACATTTTAATAAATCAATTTTATTAATTTAATTAACAATGGGGTCCCACATGTCATACCCTGGACTTAATACTAATTCCTTTTAATTAACAACTGACAGGTGGGGTCCAGGTGTAAGCCACACAGTGTTAAATATCTCAGTTTTAATTTATTTAAAAAGGCCTAGGGCCCACCTGTAATACACTTAAGTTTTATTATCTATCTAATTAACTTCTAGGCCATGAGGGGCCCACTAATCATTCACTCTGGGAGGGGTTGTGTTTTCTTTTAACAGGTGATTAGCACTAAACTACCGCGCGGGCCCACATGTCAGTGGGTAAACCCACTGGGGGTAGCCCGTCCGTGCCCATGCCGACGACCGGAGCACGACGGCACTGGCCGGGAGGGCACTCCGGTGACTACTAGAGCGACGGAGGGAAGGGGATCGAACAGGTCCAGTGTCACGCCTTCAGTGACGAACTCGTTGGGCTACGGGGACGGCCAAATCGGCGGCCACGACCTCAACCGGCGGCGGCCGGAGTACGCGCGGGTGGGGGCGGCCACCGGAGGGGCGAATCGGAGTGCAGGAAGGAGGGGAAGAAGCATGGGCTCACTGTGAGTGCAGTGGACGGCTCGGGGAGGCGTGAGATGGCCTGTAGATGCGGCAATCGACGACGGCGGCGGCGGCTGTGGCGGATGGCGGCGGTGCAATTCGCTCGAGTTGGTGGCGCAGAGCTCGGCCTGGGTTGCGCAGACAACGTAGGGGAGGCAGACGAAGCCGGGAGACACGCCGGAAGGACCCGTAGACGTCGGTGGCCACGCAGGCGCTGCGGCGCGGCCATGGTTGCACACGGGCGAGCTCGAAGAGGGAAACGGGGGCGCAAGGGGAGAAAAGGGGAGGGGGATAGGGTTTCCCGGAGGGTGCGGGGTCTTTATCCCCGCCGGGGGGTTCGGCAGATGGCCGCCACGGCGACACCTCGCGGCTCAGCCGTGGGATGCCCGCCACGCCATGGCTCGCGGCTCCTGTAGCGGGAGGTAGGGGAAAAGGGGATGGGGTGGGCTGGGCTTGGCCCAGTGAGGGGGCCTCGCCCGGGGCGTTAGATAGTTTTATTTTTCTTTTTATATTTTTATTTTCTGTGATTTCTTCTTTGTATTTAATTTAAATACTTAGACATTTTTGGTAAGCATGAAAGATGCTCCAAAATTATTGTTGCACTATAAGCCATTGCCACAAAATGTCTTGGGCACAAATAAAATGCTTTAATATTTTAATTAAATATTAAGTGATTAAAATGGAATAAACAAGCTACTATTTTAATTGTTTCAATTAATTTAGAGATTAATAAAATCCGAAAATTTGTGTAACATGGTCCACTGAATATTTGTGATTTTATAAAAGTAGTTTCACAATTTTTTTTGGAGAAAGTTTATTTTGCGCTTTGGTTTTAATATTCCACCAAAGGCAATATGAGCATTTGATTTGAATTCAACTCAAAGGCAATTGACTTGAGCTTGGAATTGTTTTGATTCATGATGACCAAGATCCATGATCACATTGCATTCAACAATATCAAAAGGAGAAATTGAATTTGAACTGAACCAAGTTGATCAAAACAAAATTTTGATCCAGGCCATTTTGAGCAAGAGAGATTATCAACAGTGATTAGCAACAGTAATCCTGATTACTGTAGGTGATTACTGTAGCGTGACACCCGGGTGTTACATGGTGGTTGGAGTGTCCGGGCACGGCAGCGCCATTTGTGGGGCCTGTCGTGATCCTCCTTCTCTAATGCCTTGTCGAACTGCTCAAGATCTACAACTTCATCCTTTACTTCATGCAGCCAACTCAGCGTGCCTCACATGAATGCCTTATACTTCATGTTGCTCTAGCGCATCATGAAGTTGGCCTCCAACCCAAACATCGATTGATTGATTGATTGACATGCCAATTATCGTGACATAATGTAGCACCTTTGCCACAGTGAAGATTGTTTTTTTAGTCTCAACAAAAGAATTGTTGACTCGTCACACCAACTTAGTCTCCTAGATGATCATGGTTCATGTGAATTATAGAAAAAAAGATAAAACGAGATTCATATAGCATACATGAGTATCTATTATAAGATTATTCTCAAGTTTCTTTTAAAGTTCACATACATGATTAATCTAGATTTAGAGGTTACTCAATATTTATTAATGTGCATTTCATCATGAAAGGTAGCTTATATAATGCAATTTTGCACATTTATTATTGACTGATCAATCTTTGGTTACTATTGAATGCTTAGTTTACTTCAACCTAGTTTTTTTTATTGTGGTTCATACCATAGAAGTAATCCAAACTATAGTTTCACTCTGAATTCTATGTCGTACTTGTAGCATATGTCGCTCCACATCCCAGGGGATAATTGCATCTTTTGCAGATCCATGAAGCAAATGATCTATAACAGTCTCCTATATACTTACTTACACAAATATATTGGATGGGATGGCTATTTAAAGTGTCACTACCATATGAATATTGTAGTTCATGCTAACATGTAAAAATGCAGTGTGCTCCATGAGGAAGGTCTTTATTTTAGCTCTTTCATATTAGAAGACATTATCATCCAGTTACATATGCATGTTTTTAACAAAATGTTATTATGTTATTAATTAGTTAGGCTCAATTCTAAAAGTTATGCTAGTATACATCTAAGTTGATGTTGACTGACTTCCGTTTAGCCAAACTCACATATCATGCTACTACTCTATTTTAAGGGCTATCATTTGATGCCGCGTAGTCGCCAATTGGATTGCACATGCGCGACCCAAACTCGTCTTGGAACCCGTCCAACAACCAATCGCCCGGTACCTCCTCTGCTCTGATAAGGAACGGAGTTCCTCTTGAGTTTTGTCCCGATCTTTCACAGCGAGCAACCCGGATAGAATCCTTCCAATCACGCGACGGACGCAACCTGAAGAAGAGGAACGAATCCAGCAAGCAACGTGATGGAGATCACCACGCCTCAAACCAAGAACACGACAATCCTTGATGAACACAAGAACCTCCGCGGCAATCTATTGGATAAACGACATTGCCAACCCCGGAGGGAAGCTTCACCAAGAGATACAACTCAATGGTTCTCCAACTTTAATTCTGACCTAAGCTAACCCTAAAACTCGTAGGACGTTCTATTTTTATAAGCTAGGGGGTCTAAACGGGGGTACAAGGGCCGCAGCCCTGTTTCTGCGCGCAGGCAGCACGGTAGTACCGTGATTGGCGCGGTAGTACCGCGGCTACTACCGTATTCTCTACCGTAAACCTTTTGTTTCCCGCGGTAGTACATGCGATAGTAGGTCCGGTAGTACCGCGGCCAGAGCGGTAGTACCGCGGCCTGAAGCTTGGGAACTTCTTGGCCTTGTCTTCTCGCGGCTCCTCTTCCGATATGGCTTGCCCTTGTTCTACGGGTTGATTCGCCGTCTTGCCCATATCATCCTCCCCCCCTTCAAAAAGCGTTGTCCTCAACGCGTGAGGTTCTGCTCGAAAGGGTAGTGTGATATCAACAGCATCACACGTCGTCGCCGCTAGACTTGATACAACATGGAGCGCCTCCTTTCTTCTCCATATGAATTTGGGCTTTGGCGCCACCACCTTCTTCTTCTCAACTCTTGATGGAGCCCTTTGTTGCGGAACATGGACCTTCTTTGGACGACCCTGCAAAGTGGTAATGCCCGGGCCACACAACTGACGAACATGTCCATCCTTGCCTTTGTGCACACGCACGCTACTCCAACAAAACATCGCAGAGGTGTTCGAACAAAACTGCGGTCGTCGAACCTCAACGCCATATGCACCGAGTCACGAACATCACCACCATCGGTCTGAACACCTTTGTCAACACAAACTGAAGGTGTATCACATGCTGCAATTTCCTTATTTTCACCAATAAGAGGCTTTACTTCAACCGGCTTGTCACTAACAAGTACTGGCTTGTCATCTACAGGCATAGTTGAAGCAGTTTCAGTACTGACGCTCTTAGCATCATGCTCCTCAGGCCGCAACTTAGCTAAATTTGGTTGTGGTTTAGCTTTGTGCAACTTCTCCTTGCGAACCACCAGCACCACATCAGACTGAATAAGATCATCACCCATAGGCTTCAAAGTCCGGTGTTTCCCATCATGCATAAAAGAATATGTATTTGCACGGCCCGCATGTATTGCATTGCGATCATACTGCCATGGACGCCCAAGTAACAGTCCACACACCTCCAATGGCAACACATCGCACTCCACCTCATCAACATAATCACCAACTGTAAATGGCACACGCACCTTATGAGTAACCTTCAGCATACCGCAGCTATTCAACCACTCAAGATTCTTCGGTTCAGGAATACGCCATGTGGACAACCCCAATGCTGCCACCATCGTCTTACTAATGCCATTAGTACAACTACCACCATCAATCATCAACTTGCATGCTTTGCCTTTGATCATACACTGCGCCTGAAATAAATTCCAACGCTAGCTTCTATCCACTGGCACACAAGTATCATCACGTACTCTCTTGAGTTGCACATTCAGCCCACTCAATGGTACAACATCATCCACAACATCCTTGGCCACTTGCAATTCTGCCCGACGTGCTCGATCTAACAAATCTTTCATGTCACTACATGGATGAAACCGAACAATACTTTTGATGTTATCATTGAGACCGGCTATAAAACGTTGCATTGTTTGTTCTGGATCTTCACGCACCAAAGTACGCCTCAAAAGAAACGTCATCTCCCGAATATAATCATCCACAGACAAAATTCCTTGCTGCAAAATCTGCAATTTATCACGCAAAGATGTAAGATAATTGAGCGGAACGACACGAGAACGCATCGCATCCGACATAGCACGCCAAGTATCAATAGCTGGTTGTCCCATTGCTACTCTGGTACGCACAATATTTTCCCAACAAGCCAAAGCACCATCACATAATGCAGAAGATGATATCGTGATTTGTTCACCACCGGTAAACGCAGTATAGCGGAAAAATTTGTGCATGGCCAATTCCCAATTGAGATATACCTCCACATCAGTTATGCCCTCCAACTTGGGTATTGTCGATGAACCCAGACGAATGTCAGCCATCTTTATACCTTGTGCACTGTCGGGACCCGGGGTTAGCGTATGCAAGTACAGCTAAGACATAGTCATATGGAGAGCCGAGAACCGCACCCACTTGTCTAAGCAGACAAGGCCAAGCACTGAACATTCTCGGAAAGCATCGTACGTGAGGGGCATCCCATCCAGGCCGGATGATCAACTGAGATGGGTCCTCATCGTCCGCACACAAGTCTAATGATATGGGTGGTGAACTCCCATATTCAAAGACAAGTCGCCTCAACCATATTATCGACTATCTCAAAACTCTTACATAGACTTACTCCAGCCCGATCACTTAGTCGGGGTCTAGGGCGGGCTCGATCATACCACAAAGTGTGCACGAGACGGAGTCTCGAGCAATCGCATCACGATGCCCCAAGCTGCGCACATCTAAGGGCCACTTGGTGTATGAAAGACCGCCAGCCAGAACACAACTAAGGTCTCGAAAACCCATACAAAGACATGCATGTTATAAACATACACGCAGCACACATGCCTTGTATGAACAGCAGGTACCATTGCAATTCTCTACAAAGTGTACAATTTTATTGATAACTCTTATAGAGTACAAACAGAGATCACAAACATGTGATCCAACATTACAACACACACGGAAGCAAATTATGTCTGAGTACAGACAAGTTTAACAAATGGCTTAAGAAGCCTTATTTAAACACAAAGCCCTCCACGAGGGAACCAGTCGTCTGACTGGGACTAGACTAGTTGGTCTTCAGTCGTCCAGCTCGATGAAGAAGCCACCTTCGGGGTTAGTGGCATCATCTAAAACATAGATTAAGCAAACGTGAGTACAAAGTCGTACTCAGCAAGACTTACATAGGAGCTATACTACTCATGCACATGTATCAAGGTAAAGGGAGGTGGGGTTCAATTGCAGAAGTGCCAGCTTTGACTTGGCTAATCCTGAACTACGAATACCAGACTTTGAGGTAAGAAGCGTACACGAGTCCACTACTTTCTCCAACCAATACACCACTATGATGCCTTCCTCGACTTCCCCACGAGGAAGCACGCCATAGCACTCATCTTGGTGTGTTTTAGAAGTATCCGGTTCAAGTTATCTAATAATCAAGCTAAGCTTTCCAAGCAGTCCATAACCGCGGACGCGGCTATTCGAATAGTTTCATTAACCTTGCAAGGGTGTACCGCTACACACACATGACCATCATTTACCGCCTTTGATCTCGACACCATTCAAGGGGTGTCAGCGAGGATGCTCACCACAACTGTTACCTCATAGCCGATCTAGTCCGAGAAAGCCGCCTACTTGGGTTGGTTACCACAATCGTGAACCCGGCCGGTTTACCGAAGTGGACCCAAGTGATGTGTGCGTGGTGCATAATCCGGTCTCGGATGAGCCGTTCTCTCACTTAGCATCCAGACCACAGACCTACCAGAACTCCGAACTATTGCGACATCTGGACATCGAAAGGGATGAGTTAGTAAGTTGAGAGGGGTCAGTGAGCCCAATGTGTGGTTGTACTCTTCATCTTGGATCACCACACAAGAACTCGTACTAGGGCGGTGTTCAACGAGACAACCCACCGTGTACTCCTACACAGCCTCTCATCGTTCACCTTGTATTAGGGTAGATTCACCAACACTTTTCTACCATCATCAACATGATCATTCCCATCCCGACTCACATCACAGTAACAACATGGTATCATACTAAGCATGCAATAAGCAGTAACATTGCAGGGGCCACATGATATCAAACAACTCCTACATTTGCTAGGATTGTGGTTTGCTTACTACTGTGACAAAATGATAGGTCATGCAAAGGAATGGGTTCATCTATGCGGTAGAAACGAATCATGGTGATCATCCTAAACAATGCATAAGCGAGACATGAGAGGGAAGTGGGATTTTATCGACATGATCAATGGGGGTTTGCTTGCCTTGCTGACGAGGTTCGGGTTCGGGGTCTTCAACGTAGGGGGTGACCTCGGGTTCCGGCTCCACTTCTATCAGCAACATGACAATCGTAGGATCAACATAATGTACAATGCACAAACACATGAATAAGATTGAAAGGGTGATGTTCATGGTACTGATGTGTTGAGCATTCCATTTAAATGGAGTATATTGCAAAATGAATTGCAAATTCAAACTCCACATTTGAATTCAAATTAACCAAGTTGCATGTGACATAGTTTGATCATTTTGAACCTTTTGGAAATGTGTATGATATGCCTCTGATGTGTGATTGAAATGTAGCATGTTGCCATGGTTCAAGTTGCAAAAATATTTGATTTGAATTTGATTTAATTCCATTTAAATCAAATAGCAAATGCTACTGATCACATTTTAAAATCAACTCAAACAGAGTTGAAAGTTGCATATTTGGAAAGATAATTTTCTCCTGATCATTTTTCATATATTATTTGTCCAATTTGGAGTTGATATGAATTTTCTATGAATTTCCAAAGTTTGGGGTATTTTCTGGAATTTCTGGAATTCTTTTAATTCAAATATTCTCTGGAAATTCATTTAACTGATTTATTGCGCAAGTGCTGACGTCAGGGGGGGGCTGACATGTGGGGTCACCTTGTCAGTGACTGGGTTAAATAACCCGTGGGTTAAATTAATCCAGTGGCTTAATTAAGCCACTGGGCCCACTAGTCAGTGACCCAGGGGGTCATTAGCCAGGTGCTTAAGGGCTAATCCACCGGCGGCTAACCGCCGGCGACTGGAGCCGCGGCGGCGACTCGCCGGAATGGCCTAGGGGCCACGGGGAGGGCACCAACGGATGCAGCAGCTTCGTCCGCGTCTTCTGGAGGCAACAGGGGGTCACGGGGTGGTCGGGAGCGACGACGGCGACGACTCCGGCGGCAACAGAACGGCGGCGAGGTCGTAGATGACGTAGCAGTGCACGGATCGGGCTGATTTGTGGTGCGTTCGAGCGCTGGCACATGCGGGAGTCAAACGCGTGCACTGGGGGTTCACGACGGGCACTGGAGCGAGGAGGACGACGACCATGGCGGCGAGGTGCTCGGGTTCCCATGGCGGATCCGGCTAGAGGAAGCAATCGAGGGGGGAGAAAGAGGGGTTTCGCTTGCGAGCTCACCCTGAATCTAACTGGAGTGGTGGCTTGCTCGGGGAGGCGCTGGAGTTGCCGGAATTTGAAGTCGATCCACGGCGGCCGGCGATGAAGACGACGAAGTTAGCGAGCTCGGGGAGGCGTCCGGCTCCGATTCCTTCTGCAGGTCGATGAAGACGACGACGACGAAGAGCTTGGACACGGTCTTGGGGCTTCTAGTCGTCAATGGCTACGCGGGGGACCAACGGTGCTCCGGCGTCCTTCTCGGGCGGCGATGATACGGGCGAGAGAGGAGGGGAGGGAGCTCGTGGAGGGGGGGAATGGAGCGAGGCGGCTGCGAGGAGTCTCCAGACGCGAGAAGAGGCCACGGGGAGGCCTGGAAGCTCTCGACGGCGACGTGGCGTCCCCGGCTAACTCGGTGGCATTCCACCGAGCAGCTTGGAGGCGCGGGACGGGGAAGAAGACGCCGCTGCCCCTGTGGGCCGGCTGGGCTGGGGTGGGCCGGCTTCGCCTGGGCGTCTGGTAAGGTTTCTGCTTCCTTTCCTATTTTTCTTTTCTGTTTTCTCTTCTGACATTTGTTTTGTTTAGCTAAATAAAATAGCTAAACATTTTTTTAAATGCTAAAAACTTTTATGTGGACCCATAATAATATAGACTAGCCACTCATAAACTTTCAACATTTTTAAAATTCAAATAATTTGAATCTTAAATCAAATAGGGGTATTTCTTTAATTCCAAGGCACTGTTTGAATATTTGAAAAATCTATGAGCATGGGATGGGTCCCACATCACTTGTTATGTGATCACACTCATTTATAAGACTTTTCAAAAATCTAACATGAATTTTTGGAGAAGATTTTTATCTGGACTCTTGAATTAATTCATCTGGGGGGTGTTCCTTCTCCCATTTGGATTTTGAAGTTGAATTCCTTTGAAATTTTGACATGATGCAAGGTTACTTGATCCTAGCACATTACCTAACAGAGGGTTCTGACAACTCGCCCCCACTCAACAGAATCTCGTCCCGAGATTCAGAAGTCTGCGGGAGGAAAGTGGGGTACTCGTCACTGAGACGGTCTTCTCTCTCCCACGTAGCTTCTCTTTCGGAGTGGTGTGACCATTGCACTTTCAGAAACCTAATCTTCTGACGACGAGTGACACGCTCTGCGGAATCAAGAATACGAACGGGGTATTCTCGATAAGAAAGGTCATCTTGGAGATCAAGCGTTTCATGGTCGACTTCGCGGATGGGGTCCTTGAAGCAACGCCTGAGTTGGGACACATGGAATACATCATGTACTCGGGAGAGGTGCGGAGGTAGTTCAAGTTGGTAGGCAACTTCTCCACGTTTAGCAATAATGCGAAAAGGTCCGATGTAACGTGGGGCCAACTTGCCTTTGATACCGAAACGTTGGGTTCCCTTCAGAGGAGTAACCCGGAGGTAAGCCTTCTCATCCAGATTGCAGCTCTCTTGCCTATGATGACGATCATAGTAGCTTTTCTGACGAGACTGGGCTGCTTTCAATTGATCACGAACAATGCGAACTTGCTCTTCTGCTTCCTTGATCATGTCCGGTCCAAAGAATTGTCTTTCACCGGTTTCTGACCAGTTTAGTGGTGTTCGACATCGTCGTCCATATAGGAGTTCAAAAGGAGCCATGTTCAGACTAGATTGAAAACTATTGTTATAAGCAAATTCGGCAAATGGAAGAGATTTCTCCCAATTCTTTCCGAATGAGATAACACAAGCTCTGAGCATGTCTTCAAGAATTTGGTTAACCCTTTCGACTTGACCGCTAGACTGAGGATGGAAAGTTGTACTAAAGGAGAGATGAGTTCCCATAGCATTCTGAAAGCTTCCCCAAAATCTAGAGGTGAAAAGGCTACCGCGATCAGAATTGATTTCCAAAGGAACACCGTGAAGGGATACAATTCTAGAGATGTACAAGTCCGCTAACTGGCTAGCAGTTATAGACTCGCGAACCGGAAGGAAGTGAGCAACTTTGGAAAGCCTATCTATGACAACGAAGATGGCATTGTTTCCTTTCTGGGTTTTTGGAAAGCCGGTGATGAAGTCCATACCGACTTTGTCCCATTTCCACTCGGGAATAGACAAAGGTTGAAGTGTACCAGCAGGTCTTTGATGTTCTGCCTTAATGCGACGACAAACATCACATTCGGCAACAAATTGAGCAATGTCTCTCTTCATCCTAGTCCACCAAAATCTCTGGCGTAGATCTCGGTACATTTTTGTGCTACCGGGATGAATTGAGAGGGGTGTGTCATGGGCTTCCTTGAGGATGAGTTGCCTTAGTTCCCTATTCTTAGGTACTACCAAACGATTTTCAAAGAATACCGTTCCTTTGCTATCTGTGGAGAAACATTTAGCAACTCCGCTAGCAATGTTCTCCTTGATCCGGCGAACACCTCGTGCACGCCTTTGGGCAACTATGATTTGATCCTCAAGAGTTGGTTTCGCCACCAAGGTAGAAAGATAGCCATGAGGAACAATCTCAAGATTGAGCTTGCGAAAGTCCTCATGAAGAAGTGGTTGATACTATTGTAACATGAGGTTGTTACAATACGACTTACGACTTAGTGCATCAGCCATGACATTGGCTTTGCCTGGGGTGTAAGAAATTACTACGTCGTAGTCTTTTATCAACTCAATCCAGCGTCTTTGCTTGAGATTAAGATCTGGCTGGGTGAAAATATATTTGAGGCTTTGGTGGTCGGAATAGATCTCACAACGATTACCAAGGAGGTAATGTCGCCAAGTTGTTAGGGCATGAACTACGGCAGCGAGTTCAAGGTCATGGGTAGGATAGTTCTCTTCATGTGGCCGCAACTGGCGTGAAGCATAAGCTACCACATGTCGATCTTGCAGAAGTATGCATCCTAACCCTTGCCGTGATGCATCACAATAGATCTCGAAATCCTTTTTGGTGTCTGGAGGTGCAAGTACAGGTGCAGAAGTCAATCTTCTTTTTAGCTCTTTAAAGCTTTCCTCGCACTTGGGAGTCCATAAGAATTTCTTATCTTTCTTGAGGAGTTCAGTTAGAGGCTTTGCAACTTTAGAAAAGTTCTCGACGAAGCGACGGCAATAGCTGGCTAGGCCAAGAAAACTTCTAACTTGCTTAACCGATTCAGGTGGAGTCCAGTCAAGGACGGCCTGAACTCTCTCGGGATTCACAGCAATGCCTTTTGTAGAAATCACGTGGCCTAAGTAGGTCACTTCTGGTAGCCAGAATTCACACTTGGAGAATTTAGCATATAGGCGATGCTCTCTAAGTTTCATCAATACCAGCCTTAGGTGTTCGGCATGTTCTTATTCGTTCTTCGAGTATATAAGGATGTCATCGAGGTAAACCACGACGAACTGGTCCAAATACTCCATGAAGATCGAATTCATCATGCGTGAGAAAGTGGCGGGGGCATTGGTTAAACCAAAGGACATGACGGTGTACTCGTAAAGACCATAACGAGTAGTAAAAGCCGTTTTGGGAATGTCCTCGTTTCGGATCTTGATTTGATGATAACCTAATCTCAAATCCATCTTGGAGAAGACAGAGGATCCTGCAAGTTGATCATAAAGATCATTGATCTTGGGCAATGGGTACTTGTTCTTTATCGTCGCTAAATTTAGCGGGCGATAGTCTACGCACATCCTTTCTGTTCCATCTTTCTTCGTTACGAACAGAACGGGGCAACCCCATGGCGATGAGCTAGGGCGGATGAAGCCTTTCTCCAACAAAGCTTCCAGTTGGGTTTTAAGCTCAGCTAACTCACGTGGGGCCATTTTGTATGGGCGTCTAGAAATTGGTGCGGTTCCTGGGGCAAGATCCACTATAAACTCTACACATCTATCGGGTGGCATGCCCGGTAGCTCTTCAGGAAAGACATCCGGGAAGTCACGAACCACCGGAATATCTTCAAGTTCGGGAAGGGGAAGTACATTCAAAGAATGCACTTGGGTTCTTGTTCTGGGTGAGGTATAGTTGACTGTTTTGCCTGAAGGGTGGGTGAGTTTCACGGATTTGCCTTTGCAATCCAGGTAGGCATTCTGTCTTGATAGCCAATCCATGCCAAGGATGACATCAATGTCTGAAGACTTGAGGGCTATGAGTGAAGCAAGGAATACTAAACCCTCAATTGCAATATGATTACCATGGCTTACTCTATTAGTTTGCCATCTTGACCCTGGAGTTTGAATAATCATCGAGGTGGACAATTCAACAAAGGGTAACTCATGACGAAGTGCATAACTTTCCGACATGAAGGAATGAGATGCTCCTGGGTCGAAAAGAACGGAAGTAGGAACATAATTGACTGGGAGCGTACCAAGAATGACGTCAGTGGTGTCGTCAGTCTCTTCGGCGGCAATCTGGTTCACACGTCCACGAGTGGCGGGAGGAGCGGGTTTGGCGGTGTAGACCTTCTGGGGTGGCTTGCCACGACCATTGTTGTTGTTGTTGCCTCCGGCACGTGGTGGAGCATTCTGATGCTGGATCTGGTTCTGGGGACACTCGTGAGAGTAGTGGCCTGCCTGACCACACTTGTAACAGGCTCCGAAAACAGTGCGTGGAGCTGGGTTGTTTGGTGGAGCTGGGTGGAACTGGGTTGGTGGACGAGGCGCCACATAGGATGGCCTCGGTGGGTTGTTCTGGCGGAACATGCTGTTTGGGATCCAGATCTTGCGCTTCTGGGAGCCAGAACTGGATGAACCATCATCTCTGGGGTGTTTGCGAAAATCGTTGGGGGTGTTCATGTCCTCTGCTTTGATGGCCTTGTTGACAAGGACCTGGAATGTGGCAAAGTCATGAAGATTGAGCTCACGACGAAGTCCAGTGTTGAGGCCACGACGGAACCTCTCTTGTTTCTTGGAGTCGGTGGAGACTTCTTCGGTAGCATAACGAGCCAGTCGGTTGAACTCACGACTAAACTCATCAACGGTCCTTCTGCCTTGAGTGAGGTTACAGAACTCCTCACGCTTGCGGTCCATAAGACCTTTGGGAATGTGGTGCTCGCGGAAGGACGTGCAGAATTCCTCCCAAGATGCAGGTGGTCCATCGGGACGCATATTCAGAAAGTTCTCCCACCAAGAGCTAGCTGCACCTTCGAGGTGATAGGTGGCATAGCTGACCTTGTCACCAGTTGCAACACGGCCTGCTTGGAGCTTCCTCTCGATGCTGCGAAGCCAGTCATCGGCGTCAAGGGGCTCGGTGGAGTAACTAAAAACCGGGGGATGAAGTCGGATGAAGTCGTTCAGGGACACCAGCTCATTGCGCTGCTGAGTGGTGTTGCGTGCAATGACTTCCAGCAGGTGGTGAGAGTCTCGGCGGTTCCTCTCGACTCCCATCAGAACCTGTGCCATCGTGGGTGGGGGTGGAAGGTTGCCTTCCTCCTGATCATTCCCACGACCTTGGTTACGACCAACCTGGCCACGGGTTCCTTGAGACATCCTGAAGGTGAAAAACCAAAGTCAAACAGAGTTGATAGGGAGAGTCTAAACAAGGTATTGAAGTACTGGAAGGATTACAGAGCAAAGGAAGTAATCATCTTGACAACATGGTGATAAAAGCATACAAGCCATATATTCACAAGCTGTCATACAAACCATACATCGTTTTAGTACAAGCACCGAGCTAATACAAACGTGATGAAGATGATACATCCTTCAGAGGCACTCTGACTTCCTATACATTATTTATCTAAGCCTCTGGAATCTTAGACACCTTGCGTACAATATACTAAGATACTACTACATCATCACTAATTAAGACCACAGGCGGTCTCACTCATCTCCATAGTAGTCCTCGTAAAAGTTACCAGCGTATCCCGGTAGCTGGAGGTGACCATCGGAAAACACGGAGGCTTGTGGACCCTGATATCCATTTGGGCAAGGATGGGGCCTAGGTCCAGCGTAGGGTGGAAACAAAGGACCACGGGGTGGAAAATGCCTCCAATCTCGGGCCAAGCAACTCGAGAAGGCATCTGAGTCCTCACTGGGTAGATCGCATCAAACTCAACTGATCCAACGCTCACAAAGGGAGCCAAAAGTGTCAGTGCTCGATACAGACGAACACGGGTGGCGTGGAGCTCGAAACGGAGAGCGCGGGCATCACGATCTCTGTCACTAGCAAACCTAGCAGTCATCTGAAGTGCGGGATCCGCTGTAGAGTGATCTGAGTAGAGTCCGGTGTAATATCCCTCTTCTCCTGGAAGTGCAGCAGGGATATAGCGGAAAGAGGTCTCTCTCAGCAAAGTGTGCTCCTCTCTCAGCAGTGTCATACATGAGTATGCAGCATCCTGCACAGCCATGTTCTCGGTAACGCCAATGCCATGTCCAAAGTGGATAGGCTGAGTGACTCCAACGTGGTGCGGATAGATCCGAACAATGCAGTGGAACTGGGTCTGGTTGAAGTCGTGGAACTGCTCCTCGACGGTGTACTCAGGGTACCATCGATATCCCACATAGGACATCATCTCGATCAACGTGGCGAGATGGCCACGCACACCGAGGCACCTGGTCAAACGAACAATCTGCCGAGGGGGAAGATCTGCCATCTGAAACAGAAAGGAGTTTGCAAATGCATCAGATTATGAGATAAACCTGGAATGACTCGGACAGCATAACGGCTGTAATTGTAAGAAATGACAATTTCTTCCAATCATGAAAAACAGCACTTACATACGATGTAATGAAACAGGGAGCATAACCACTCTAACAAACCGAACACAACCTTCCTACGGCTACAAGGAAGCAAACAACGAGATGTTCTAATCAGACAGAGGAGAGCCTAGTCCTATCTTCCCGTAGAATAAGATGAGGGTGACTCAGAACTCAGAACGAAGGGGGTAAGGAGAAAAAAGAAGCCTTACGTTGTTCCCTTATATACCCAGAGTAACTATATAACTATAGCAAGCTAGACTCAACTTCGGCCAAGGCTACTAGTCCTACAGTCAGTCCTGCTCTGATACCAAGTCTGTTGGGACCCGGGGTTAGCGTATGCAAGTACAGCTAAGACATAGTCATATGGAGAGCCGAGAACCGCACCCACTTGTCTAAGCAGACAAGGCCAAGCACTGAACATTCTCGGAAAGCATCGTACGTGAGGGGCATCCCATCCAGGCCGGATGATCAACTGAGATGGGTCCTCATCGTCCGCACACAAGTCTAATGATATGGGTGGTGAACTCCCATATTCAAAGACAAGTCGCCTCAACCATATTATCAACTATCTCAAAACTCTTACATAGACTTACTCCAGCCCGATCACTTAGTCGGGGTCTAGGGCGGGCTCGATCATACCACAAAGTGTGCACGAGACGGAGTCTCGAGCAATCGCATCACGATGCCCCAAGCTGCGCACATCTAAGGTCCACCTGGTGTATGAAAGACCGCCAGCCAGAACACAACTAAGGTCTCGAAAACCCATACAAAGACATGCATGTTATAAACATACACGCAGCACACATGCCTTGTATGAACAGCAGGTACCATTGCAATTCTCTACAAAGTGTACAATTTTATTGATAACTCTTATAGAGTACAAACAGAGATCACAAACATGTGATCCAACATTACAACACACACGGAAGCAAATTATGTCTGAGTACAGACAAGTTTAACAAATGGCTTAAGAAGCCTTATTTAAACACAAAGCCCTCCACGAGGGAACCAGTCGTCTGACTGGGACTAGACTAGTTGGTCTTCAGACGTCCAGCTCGATGAAGAAGCCACCTTCGGGGTTAGTGGCATCATCTAAAACATAGATTAAGAAAACGTGAGTACAAAGTCGTACTCAGCAAGACTTACATAGGAGCTATACTACTCATGCACATGTATCAAGGTAAAGGGAGGTGGGGTTCAATTGCAGAAGTGCCAGCTTTGACTTGGCTAATCCTGAACTACGAATACCAGACTTTGAGGTAAGAAGCGTACACGAGTCCACTACTTTCTCCAACCAATACACCACTATGGTGCCTTCCTCGACTTCCCCACGAGGAAGCACGCCATAGCACTCATCTTGGTGTGTTTTAGAAGTATTCGGTTCAAGTTATCTAATAATCAAGCTAAGCTTTCCAAGCAGTCCATAACCGCGGACGCGGCTATTCGAATAGTTTCATTAACCTTGCAAGGGTGTACCGCTACACACACATGACCATCATTTACCGCCTTTGATCTTGACACCATTCAAGGGGTGTCAGCGAGGATGCTCACCACAACTGTTACCTCATAGCCGATCTAGTCCGAGAAAGCCGCCTACTTGGGTTGGTTACCACAATCGTGAACCCGGCCGGTTTACCGAAGTGGACCCAAGTGATGTGTGCGTGGTGCATAATCCGGTCTCGGATGAGCCGTTCTCTCACTTAGCATCCAGGCCACAGACCTACCAGAACTCCGAACTATTGCGACATCTGGACATCGAAAGGGATGAGTTAGTAAGTTGAGAGGGGTCAGTGAGCCTAATGTGTGGTTGTACTCTTCATCTTGGATCACCACACAAGAACTCGTACTAGGGCGGTGTTCAACGAGACAACCCACCGTGTACTCCTACACAGCCTCTCATCGTTCACCTTGTATTAGGGTAGATTCACCAACACTTTTCTACCATCATCAACATGATCATTCCCATCCTGACTCACATCACAGTAACAACATGGTATCATACTAAGCATGCAATAAGCAGTAACATTGCAGGGGCCACATGATATCAAACAACTCCTACATTTTCTAGGATTGTGGTTTGCTTACTACTGTGACAAAATGATAGGTCATGCAAAGGAATGGGTTCATCTATGCGGTAGAAACGAATCATGGTGATCATCCTAAACAATGCATAAGCGAGACATGAGAGGGAAGTGGGATTTTATCGACATGATCAATGGGGGTTTGCTTGCCTTGCTGACGAGGTTCGGGTTCGGGGTCTTCAACGTAGGGGGTGACCTCGGGTTCCGGCTCCACTTCTATCAGCAACATGACAATCGTAGGATCAACATAATGTACAATGCACAAACACATGAATAAGATTGAAAGGGTGATGTTCATGGTACTGATGTGTTGAGCATTCCATTTAAATGGAGTATATTGCAAAATGAATTGCAAATTCAAACTCCACATTTGAATTCAAATTAACCAAGTTGCATGTGACATAGTTTGATCATTTTGAACCTTTTGGAAATGTGTATGATATGCCTCTGATGTGTGATTGAAATGTAGCATGTTGCCATGGTTCAAGTTGCAAAAATATTTGATTTGAATTTGATTTAATTCAATTTAAATCAAATAGCAAATGCTACTGATCACATTTTAAAATCAACTCAAACAGAGTTGAAAGTTGCATATTTGGAAAGATAATTTTCTCCTGATCATTTTTCATATATTATTTGTCCAATTTGGAGTTGATATGAATTTTCTATGAATTTCCAAAGTTTGGGGTATTTTCTGGAATTTCTGGAATTCTTTTAATTCAAATATTCTCTGGAAATTCATTTAACTGATTTATTGCGCAAGTGCTGACGTCAGGGGGGGGCTGACATGTGGGGTCACCTTGTCAGTGACTGGGTTAAATAACCCGTGGGTTAAATTAATCCAGTGGCTTAATTAAGCCACTGGGCCCACTGGTCAGTGACCCAGGGGGTCATTAGCCAGGTGCTTAAGGGCTAATCCACCGGCGGCTAACCGCCGGCGACTGGAGCCGCGGCGGCGACTCGCCGGAATGGCCTAGGGGGCACGGGGAGGGCACCAACGGATGCAGCAGCTTCGTCCGCGTCTTCTGGAGGCAACAGGGGGTCACGGGGTGGTCGGGAGCGACGACGGCGACGACTCCGGCGGCAACAGAACGGCGGCGAGGTCGTAGATGACGTAGCAGTGCACGGATCGGGCTGATTTGTGGTGCGTTCGAGCGCTGGCACATGCAGGAGTCAAACGCGTGCACTGGGGGTTCACGACGGGCACTGGAGCGAGGAGGACGACGACCATGGCGGCGAGGTGCTCGGGTTCCCATGGCGGATCCGGCTAGAGGAAGCAATCGAGGGGGGAGAAAGAGGGTTTTCGCTTGCGAGCTCACCCTGAATCTAACTGGAGTGGTGGCTTGCTCGGGGAGGCGCTGGAGTTGCCGGAATTTGAAGTCGATCCACGGCGGCCGGCGATGAAGACGACGAAGTTAGCGAGCTCGGGGAGGCGTCCGGCTCCGATTCCTTCTGCAGGTCGATGAAGACGACGACGACGAAGAGCTTGGACACGGTCTTGGGGCTTCTAGTCGTCAATGGCTACGCGGGGGACCAACGGTGCTCCGGCGTCCTTCTCGGGCGGCGACGATACGGGCGAGAGAGGAGGGGAGGGAGCTCGTGGAGGGGGGGAATGGAGCGAGGTGGCTGCGAGGAGTCTCCAGACGCGAGAAGAGGCCACGGGGAGGCCTGGAAGCTCTCGGCGGCGACGTGGCGTCCCCGGCTAACTCGGTGGCATTCCACCGAGCAGCTTGGAGGCGCGGGACGGGGAAGAAGACGCCGCTTCCCCTGTGGGCCGGCTGGGCTGGGGTGGGCCGGCTTCGCCTGGGCGTCTGGTAAGGTTTCTGCTTCCTTTTCTATTTTTCTTTTCTGTTTTCTCTTCTGACATTTGTTCTGTTTAGCTAAATAAAATAGCTAAACATTTTATTAAATGCTGAAAACTTTTATGTGGCCCCATAATAATATATACTAGCCACTCATAAACTTTCAACATTTTTAAAATTCAAATAATTTGAATCTTAAATCAAATAGGGGCATTTCTTTAATTCCAAGGCACTGTTTGAATATTTGAAAAATCTATGAGCATGGGATGGGTCCCACATCACTTGATATGTGATCACACTCATTTATAAGGCTTTTCAAAAATCTAACATGAATTTTTGGAGAAGATTTTTATTTGGACTCTTGAATTAATTCATCTGCGGGGTGTTCCTTCTCCCATTTGGATTTTGAAGTTGAATTCCTTTGAAATTTTGACATGATGCAAGGTTACTTGATCCTAGCACATTACCTAACAGAGGGTTCTGACATGCACCAACACAATCTGCCCGAGATGCACTCATCTTTTCAATCTGGCCAAACTCAACTCACAGGAACCGCAGTATTGCTTGCAAGATTGCGGTTAAACCACAACGAATCGGGAGATGTGGGTATACAATCTGGAAAGCACACGGAAGATCCTTTCCAAATTGTGCTTGCACGCCTTGTTTGGAGCACGGATGCGGATTCTGCACCTATATCAATTTCGGGACTCCTGACAGCCAAATCCAATTACGGGATTCCTTTTCTTCAACCTCTAGCAATCCTCTCTCAAATCAATCTAGTGGAAACAAATCTGCATAAACACAACAGCAATCTGCAGCCTCTACGCACAATCTCCTCCAAACAAATCAATCTGAACGAGAAATCCTCCAAGCAAACTCCTCTGAACAAACCGATCTAGATGCGATCGATCAACACAAACTCGCCGTGATCAACCCAAAAATCTGATACCACATGATAAGGAACGGAGTTCCTCTTGAGTTTTGTCCCGATCTTTCACAGCGAGCAACCCGGATAGAATCCTTCCAATCATGCGACGAACGCAACCTGAAGAAGAGGAACGAATCCAGCAAGCAACGTGATGGAGATCACCACGCCTCAAACCAAGAACACGACAATCCTTGATGAACACAAGAACCGCCGCGGCAATCTATTGGATAAACGGCATTGCCAACCCCGGAGGGAAGCTTCACCAAGAGATACAACTCAATGGTTCTCCAACTTTAATTCTGACCTAAGCTAACCCTAAAACTCGTAGGACGTTCTATTTTTATAAGCTAGGGGGTCTAAACGGGGGTACAAGGGCCGCAGCCCTGTTTCTGCGCGCAGGCAGCACGGTAGTACCGTGATTGGCGCGGTAGTACCGCGGCTACTACCGTATTCGCTACCGTAAACCTTCTGTTTCCCGCAGTAGTACATGCGGTAATAGGTCCGGTAGTACCGTGGCGCGGTAGTACCGCGGCTAGAGCGGTAGTACCGCGGCCTGAAGCTTGGGAACTTCTTGGCCTTGTCTTCTCGCGGCTCCTCTTCCGATATGGCTTGCCCTTGTTCTACGGGTTGATTCGCCGTCTTGCCCATGTCATGCTCCCTCACATTTTTTTGCAACATTTTTTGTCAATATTTCCATGTATCCCTTAAACCATGCCATCAAGTTTGTCACGCCTCCAATTTTTCACACGACGAAAATGCCATGATGATAAGGAAAAACAAATAGTTTATTTTAAGTTTGCCATGTCTCAACACGTTTCTGGACATGGCAAATAGGCTATTGTGATTGCAAATTCACATTTGTGGTTCCCATTTTTTAGTGGAAAACAATTTATTAATCCGAAACATGTTTGTGCTGCCATGGTTTAGAAAAGTTTCATCATAATTATTAAGGTATTGTTTGTATTGACATATAATTAATCCGTGATAATTTTTGTCATGGCAAATTGTGTGCTACTATAGGCTTTCACCCCCTTGGCAAATTTTCCATCTTATTGCACATGATATTATATAGGCTGGCATGGTGCATAGCAAATGTTTTCATGTGCATATTCATAACATTGGAAAATTCATAACACTTTACCTTTTCAAAACCATGAAAACTTGTATAAATCTTCAGAATGTATGCACGGCAAATATATGAATTTATAAACTTGAGCAATGGCAAGCTCATTTAGTCTTGTGAAATTGTTTACGTATTGTTTTAATGTTTAATTTTTATAAGTATTATTCTTTGATTTTTTTAAAAAAATTGGTAGCCATAGGGTGACTTTTTAATTAGCATGATTACATGCTTTAAGTTTCCTTGGCAACAAAATGTTTTGTAAGTAACCTTATCAACATGTTTTTATGATCGTCATGACAAAACTTTGAAGTTGCTGCCACACAGTAGTAATAGATGTGATGTCTGAAACCAACAAAAAGAAAAAAGCAGGAATAAATAGATGTGTAGCAAGCAGTATGTTTTTATATGTTCACATGGCAAATGACCGACATTACTATATTGATTTTGACCATGGCAAAGACTTGTTTTAACATAGCACTTTTACTATAGATACTATGACAAATTGTAACTATCATGGCATATTGAACTGTAGGTAGCATGGCAATTAGTGAACATGTGACGAAATGCAGACTAAGGCATAGCCTAGTGTGGGAAAAGGCTGATGTCTTCTCACCCACCCAATTTCAAGGCATGATACTTGCAATTTGGGTTTGTCGCACCTATTAAAATGTGGAGATTCCCTTACCGTCTTTCTATCAGAAAAAAAAACATGTGACAAAGACTTTTTGCTCCCTTGACAAATAGTAACTGTTCCCATGTCCACAGTGCAAACGACAGACATTTCTATATTAATTTTGACCATGGCAAAGAAAATTTTATTTTTTTACCACGATATTTTTACTCTAGATACCATGGGAAATTGTATCCACCATGGCATTTTGCACTGTAGATAGCATGACAATTGGTAAACTTATGGAAAATTTATCTTGTTTTCACCCTTTGAAAATCCATACATTCGGCTTATGTTTTTAATAACATATTTCTTTTTTTTTGCCTTGCGCCCATATAAACTTTCTAAGTTTGTCATTTTTCAAGGAAAAAACGTTTTTGAGCCAGTATGTACTCTTACACTCTCTCACATGGAAAATTTACGGTCTTTTGCACCTCCTCTAACAAAATCACTTCACATACATTGTAAATTTACTATGGGAGCCATGGGAAAATTATTGTACTGGTCAGGGCAACCTTACTTTATGGAATATGGCAAATCAACTTTGTCCCATGCACAATTTATTTTCCTCTTGCCAGTACCATTCTTTTTAACCAAACCTAGGCAAAATACACCATTTTTTAATTAACAATTCATAGCATATTTGCCATGATAAGTATAGTTGCCCATATACACATACCTTTTGATCTACATTTTCCATGATCTACAAAAGGTAATTTACCCTTATTTTGCATAGATCATGGCAATTATTCGTTTTGTCCATGGCAAAACTATATTAGAAAATGCCAAATCTATTTATTTTCTACCATGGAAAAGTTTATATTTGAACCATGGCAAACTTATTTTGTTTGACCGTGGTTGGTATTTTTCCGAGCATGGAAAATTTTGATGAAAAAACCATGGTAATTGTTTTTCACACATTCGTTGAACAGACCATGGAAAAATCATTTTGCATACCGTGAAATTTTTATTAGTAGAATAATGACAATTTATATTTTTTGGACTAATGGCAAATTTATTTGTAAATACATGGATTTTTTACACTATCTTTGTGCATAGGTTTGCAATGTAGTATCTTAATCAAGGCAAGTGATTCAAATGTAATGACAAAAGAAAATATATAGTATGGAATTTTTATTATAAGATCATGACAAAATCAACGCACACCTTTTTATTACTTAATATGCAAATTTTACATGTAATTAGAAATTTAGATATTGTGACAAATTAAAAAATCATAGCTACGTTGATACTTTTTTCATTTTTTGAACTGCTAGCCAAGCAATGGTTTTGTTTGTAAAATGTATGGCAATTTTGTACGTAAATACTACCTCTGTTGCAAAAATATATAACATTTTGGTAGGGCAACAAAACAGGCTTCTAAATTGTTTTTAATATTTTGTTTTTCTTATGTACGATCCCCGGTCGCTCAATTTGAATATGATGGTAGTTTTATTACGTTCATCATGGCAATTTTAGGAAGGCAGCATCCATCGTCTCCGCCTGTGCGTGCGTGCATTGGCCCAAACCGTCAGAACTCCCCCAATCCGGGCATCTGGTGGTCCGACGAGGCTAGGCTTGGCCCAGTAGTTGCCCGTGCTGGGCAAAAAGGGAAGCTAGAAGCCTAGGTTTTCTTTTCTTCTTCGCTCGTGCACAGTGTAGAACCTACCAGCAAAAGCTCGCGGGCGTGGGCCACCACCACCCCTTCCTCCCTCCCTCCACCTGGCACCGCGCTCCCGCACACCCCCGAGCCTTCCAGAACCCCCTCGACCCCCGATCCGACGGCCAGGATCGCCCGCTCCAGAACACTCCAGAGACCGCCGCCTCCGCCATAAAACCCCGCCCCGTCCTCACCCTCTCTGCAATCGTTTCGAAATCAGAGAGTGCGAAATCAAATCGCAGCGAGCGAAACAGAGAGAGAGAGAGAGCTGTTCCCAATCCCAATCTTCCACCGCGAATCCAGAGCGAGCGAGCGAGCGCATCGGAGATGGCCAAGGGCGAGGGTCCGGCGATCGGCATCGACCTCGGGACGACCTACTCGTGCGTCGGCGTCTGGCAGCATGACCGGGTGGAGATCATCGCCAACGACCAGGGCAACCGCACCACGCCCTCCTACGTCGCCTTCACCGACACCGAGCGCCTCATCGGCGACGCCGCCAAGAACCAGGTCGCCATGAACCCCACCAACACCGTCTTCGGTACGTCCCCTACCCCTGTTTCTGATGAACTCGCTGTGATGGTGACCTGTTGGATTTCCATGGGGTGCTTCTGTCGTCAGAAACTGTCCTAGTGCGCGCAGTTGTTGTTCTGTTCCTATGTGCACGAGATTATATGATTAGAATGGACTGGATCTATGGTTGTTTGAAAAATAATAATTCAGATGTACTAGCATGCAGTCCCCTGTTTCTGATATTTAGTGCAGATTTATTATTGGTTCAGATCAGCATGCCATGCTCTATTTATGTACGAGGAAGCATTTGATTTCACTTGTTTGTTCTGTTGGTCGGCACGCTGTAGTAATATTTCGTCACGCGATTAGTTTAATTAGGCCGATGTGCCGGTGTGCTTATGTCTTCAGAATGGGTTGTCCTTGCTCTGTTCCTATAATAAACGATTGGGTGGGATTGGATTTATACCTGTCTGAAAACGAGATGTCCCATGCAGTACTCTTGAGATGTATTGTTAGTTCATATCTGTTCTTCAGAAAGCACTCACCTGGTTTCCTTCTGCATGGTGAAGTATTTTTGTCTTGGTCACATCAACATATATTTCAACTTGAACATGATATTTGTATTATGTTAGATCCTCATTAGACCCCTTAAAATGGACGGCTTGAGTTAAGTTTGGAGGCTTTCCTGTTTGCTGTATTATTTAGATTCTGTATTTCTGGTTACAAAATATGCTCTAGATTATAGTCTCGCTTCGAATTGAACATTAGTTTTACTCAAATTAGATCCTTCAGAGAAGAGCCCTTGAATTATGTTGAAGCTCTGAATTGGAATGAACAAGAGTTTTGCTGTATTGTTATTAGAAGATCCGTGAGTTAATTGGCTTGAATCGTGTGGGAAATTAGGATTGAAACTGTGCTACCAGTTAATTTTGTATATCTGTTATCTGTATCCATCTGCATCATGTCACTGTATTTCTGCAGTATCTGCTTACAGTAAGCTATGAAATTCATTGTTGACCATGCAACTGAATGTTCTGTTCCTCTGTTTCTGTTTGCAGATGCGAAGCGGCTGATCGGTAGGAGGTTCTCTGACCCCTCTGTCCAGAGTGACATGAAGCTGTGGCCCTTCAAGGTCATCCCTGGCCCGGCCGACAAGCCCATGATCGTCGTCAACTACAAGGGAGAGGAGAAGCAGTTCGCTGCAGAGGAGATCTCCTCCATGGTGCTGATCAAGATGAGGGAGATTGCTGAGGCCTTCCTTGGCAACTCTGTCAAGAACGCTGTGGTCACTGTCCCGGCCTACTTTAATGACTCTCAGCGTCAGGCCACCAAGGACGCCGGTGCCATCGCTGGCCTGAACGTGCTGCGCATCATCAACGAGCCCACTGCTGCTGCCATCGCCTATGGCCTTGACAAGAAGGCGACCAGCACTGGAGAGAAGAATGTGCTCATCTTCGACCTTGGTGGTGGCACCTTTGATGTGTCGCTCCTGACCATTGAGGAGGGCATCTTCGAGGTGAAGGCCACTGCTGGTGACACTCACCTTGGTGGAGAGGACTTCGACAACCGCATGGTGAACCACTTCGTCCAGGAGTTCAAGCGCAAGCACAAGAAGGACATCACCGGCAACCCCCGTGCTCTGCGTCGGCTCCGCACGGCCTGTGAGCGTGCCAAGCGCACGCTGTCGTCCACGGCCCAGACCACCATCGAGATCGACTCCCTGTACGAGGGCGTGGACTTCTACACCACCATCACCCGGGCTCGCTTTGAGGAGCTCAACATGGACCTCTTCCGCAAGTGCATGGAGCCGGTGGAGAAGTGCCTCCGGGACGCCAAGATGGACAAGAGCACAGTGCACGACGTGGTGCTGGTCGGCGGCTCCACCCGTATCCCCAAGGTGCAGCAGCTGCTCCAGGACTTCTTCAACGGCAAGGAGCTGTGCAAGAGCATCAACCCCGACGAGGCCGTGGCGTACGGCGCCTCTGTCCAGGCCGCCATCCTGAGCGGCGAGGGCAACGAGAAGGTGCAGGACCTGCTGCTGCTCGACGTGACGCCGCTGTCCCTGGGTCTGGAGACGGCCGGCGGCGTCATGACGACGCTCATTCCGAGGAACACCACCATCCCCACCAAGAAGGAGCAGGTCTTCTCCACCTACTCGGACAACCAGCCGGGCGTCCTGATCCAGGTGTACGAGGGCGAGCGTGCGAGGACCAAGGACAACAACCTCCTGGGCAAGTTCGAGCTCTCGGGCATCCCGCCGGCGCCCCGCGGCGTGCCCCAGATCACGGTGTGCTTCGACATCGACGCCAACGGCATCCTGAACGTGTCGGCGGAGGACAAGACGACGGGCCAGAAGAACAAGATCACCATCACCAACGACAAGGGGCGGCTGAGCAAGGAGGAGATCGAGAAGATGGTGCAGGAGGCGGAGAGGTACAAGGCGGAGGACGAGGAGCACAAGAAGAAGGTTGACGCCAAGAACGCACTGGAGAACTACGCCTACAACATGCGCAACACCATCAAGGACGAGAAGATCGGGTCCAAGCTTGGGGCTGATGACAAGAAGAAGGTGGAGGACGCGATCGAGGGCGCCATCCTCTGGCTCGACGGCAACCAGCTTGCCGAGGCTGAGGAGTTTGAGGACAAGATGAAGGAGCTGGAGGGCATCTGCAACCCCATCATCGCCAAGATGTACCAGGGCGCTGCGCCGGACATGGGCATGGACGAGGACGTGCCGTCCGGCGGCAGCGGTGCCGGCCCCAAGATCGAGGAGGTGGACTAAGCTGCTCGTTCCATGGTGGTCTCCTGTCTGCGGTGCTGTGGATGCCTCTCGGTGGAGTCAGTCGTCTCGTTTAGTTATCTGGCTGGAAGAAGTAGAAGTGTCGTCGTGTCATGAGTGGGAAGAGACCTGAATCATAATGTTTGCTTGTTGGTTTGGTTGGAACTCGGAAGCTTAGAGCTTCTCGTTTTAAGTTTTAATTTGGTGCTTCCCTTATTCGATCTTTTCTGCTTGAGTTTTACTCAGTATTTATGTTACTCGTGAGATGACGCAGCCTTGAGACAAAGGCAGCTGGTCGGCCGACCTTTGGGTAGAATTTGCAGATGAGCGTGGTTGAGTGGGAAAAGTTCAGTTGAGTGCCTCGTACTAGTTGATCTTTTCTGCTCCATTTTTTGTTGATCTTGTTGTGAATAAATCTCCACTTGTACAACCGTGTAGAAGGATTAGAGGGATTTGGCGGAATCGATGTATATTGCTTGAGCCTTGGAGGCATATATATAGGAGTACAATTGATCTACTTAGAGTACAAGTCAAGGTAGAATAGAATCCTACTCTATCTCATATTTCCTAATATTACAATATACTCAACATCCCTCCGTAGTCACAACGTAGCGACGCAGACGGTGAGACTGGAGAAGAATCCGAAGGCGGAGCCGACGGACATCCCCACCACAGTCGTAACGGTCGACGCATCGCGGAGTTTGTGGCTGGAGTGGAAGCCAACGAGGTTACCAAACAGGCGGTAGCCCTTTGTGTCGATGTCGAGGTAGCCGAGAGCGTAGGGTGGTGTAGCCGTGGTCGAGGTAGCCGTGCGATGGACGTCGTGGTCGATGTCGAGTCGGGATGGCCGGTGTCGAGGTAATCGCCGTGGACCGGGAAGAAGAGCGGCGGCGGCGGCCTGAGGAGGAGGCGGCGGCGGCTAGGTCAGAAGCGCGGCGACGGTGCTCGAAGTAGGCGAGGAAGAACCCGATAGTGTGACGAAGACCGACGCGGACTGTGGCGTTCCCGCGCTTAGAGAGACGGCGCGGCGCATACCACATAGAAGTCGACGCGCGGGGACGACGAAGTGGCCCGTGCGCCGCGACGCTACGACCCGAAGGGGCGACGCAGCGGCAACGCGCGGGTCGCGGCGACGGCGTTGAAGACCTCGGGGTGGTTGCAGGTACCGTGCGCCACGCTCGCTACGGCCCGAAAGGGCGACGCAGCGGCAGCGCGAGGGTCGGTGCAGCCTCGGGGACGGACCGAAGAGGATGGCCTCGGGACGGCGGCTGACAGCGGGCCGCGGCACTACGGCCCGAAGGGGCGACGCAGCGGCAGCGCGAGGGTCGGTGCGGCCTCGGGGATGGCCTGAAGCGGATGGCCTGAAGCGGATGGCCTCGGGGCGGCGGTTGACCGCGGGCCGCGGCACTACGGCCCGAAGGGGCGACGCAGCGGCAGCGCGCGGGTTGGTGCAGCCACGGGGAGAACCACAGGGCAGCAGCGCTGCGGCCCGATGGGGCGACGCAGCGGCAGCCCGTTGCTCGATCGGTGGAGTGGCACGCTGAACTCGGGGACAGGGCGGTGACGCCTAGTGTCGGAGTAGAGGCGTGTGTCGACGACGACGGTGGGCGACGCAAACCGATCTTAGATCGGAAAACCAAAAAAAGACGCCGATCAAGACGACCGACGAAAGAGAGAAAAACCCGGATCAAGAGATCGGGAAAAAGACTCTCTAGGGCAGCCGATCCACGGAACCGGCGGACGAACCCTAGGTACGGGCGGCGCAGCCCCCGGTGCCGGCTATCATGGATCGGCCCCGGGGGCGGCGCGGGCGGAAGCGACGGCGGCGACTAGGGTTTAGATCGTGTTTAGCCTGATACCATGTAGAAGGATTAGAGGGATTTGGCGGAATCGATGTATATTGCTTGAGCCTTGGAGGCATATATATAGGAGTACAATTGATCTACTTGGAGTACAAGTCAAGGTAGAATAGAATCCTACTCTATCTCATATTTCCTAATATTAAAATATACTCAACAAACCGCATAGCGGTTCTTCTCCTCCTGTGCAACCGCACAGGAGTTCTTCCTCCTCGTACCGACGCCTATGGATACGCCTCTCCCTACGGACATGGCATCCGTTGCAGAGTCGGTTATCTCATGTATATATTATGCCCTTTCACCGCAAGATGATGGCAAGGATTCATTTTCAATCTTTACACGTTATCAGCACCTAGATTCTACCAGAGAAGAGCAAAAAGAGGAGAAAAAGCCGCCGCCGTTCTCTACGGAAACAATCCGATGGAAGAGGAATTATGCCTTGTGGACAGTGGCACCACAAACTCCATACCGAGGGAGATAAAATATTTCCAAACTTTGAAAAAGACGAATGGAGATATTTTAACTATCGCTGGACGTGATACGGTGATCGTTGGCACTGGTCGTGCCATATTCACCCTCCCAAGCGGTACACAAGTGACAATTGAGGATGCTTTATTGTATCCCGATTCGTCCCGTACCCTAATCAGTTATTGAGATATCCGTAAAAATGGTTTTCACATTGAAACCCATGAGGACAACAACGAGGAGTATCTACTCTTCACCAAAAATCACGGATATGGCAAAGAGGTACATGAGAAAATTCCCTCTGTATCGTCTGGTTTGTACTATACGTACATCAAACCCGTAGAGCATGTTGCATACAAAGTAATTTTTTAGAATGTTAACGCATTCCAAACATGGCATGATCGCCTTGGCCATCCCGGTATCGGGATGATGAGAAAAATTACTAGCAATTCCATTGGTCACAATTTGCTTGAGTCAAAATTTCCTCAATCTTCTGATTTTGTGTGCACATCATGTGCCACGGGAAAGCTAATTTTGAGGCCTTCGCACCTCAAAATACAAGCTTAACCACTTCAGTTCCTTGAACGCATTCAAGGAAACATCTGTGGTCCCATTCAACCATTAACTGGACCTTTCAGGTATTTCATGGTTCTCATTGACGCATCTACACGATGGTTACATGTGTGTCTTCTATCCACACGAAACCATGCATTTGCCAAGATAATGAGGCAAGTCATTAAGTTGCAAGCCCATTATCCTGAAAGTCGAATTAAATCAATTCGAATGGACAATGCTGCAGAATTCTCCTCACGAGCTTTCAATGATTATTGCATGGCTTTGGGGATTGACGTTCAGCACTCTGTTCCATATGTCCATACACAAAATGGTTTGGCTGAATCACTGATTAAAAGGATCAAACTCATTGCAAGACCTTTGTTAATGAATTGCAACTTGCCAACCTCATGTTGGGGTCACGCCGTTTTACACGCCGCTGACTTGATACAACTGAGGTCAACTGCATATCACAGTACTTCCCCTCTGCAAATGGTACGTGGAAATCCTCCAAGCATTTCCCATCTGCGCAAGTTCGGATGTGCTACATACATCCCGATCTCACCACCACAGCGGACATCTATGGGCCCACACAGGAAACTGGGGATCTATGTGGGGTACAAATCGCCGTCGATTATCAAGTACCTGGAACCCCTTACTGGGGATCTATTCACAGCCCGTCACGCTGATTGCATATTTAATGAGGAACATTTTCCGGCATTAGGGGGAGATTTCAAGTACCAGAAAGAATGCCCGGAAATTGATTGGAATGCTCAAGCCATTACACACTCTGATCCACGTACTCATGAGACTGAACTCCAAGTTCGGAAAATCATAAATTTGCAACATCTTGCAAATAATCTGCCAGATTCATTTACTGATCTAAAAGGTGTTACAAAATCCTTGAATCCGGCCAGAAATGCGCCCGAAAGAGTGGAGGTACCAACAAAAACCACTCAACTCCCTGCTCCTAAAAAGAGGGGGAGTAGTACGGCCTCTGATTTGGATCCTGCTTCTAGCAAGCAGCACAGGAAATCGAGGAGAAGAACCTCGGACACAGTAAATGCAAGTCAACTCAACGTTGACAAACACCTGAAGGGTAGTATACACCCAGTGGATGGGTAACCTCCACAACCCAGCTCCAGAGTGCACATACTGGCTGGGACATCGGAACACCCAGACTCACACACATTGGGAAATCACGAAGAGTCATCAAGGGTGCAGGAGATATCCACCAATTATATCGATTCTCGAGAATCATTTGATCGTAAGTCTACAATTGTCGACACTTATTTTTCTGCTACAATTGCAAATACCCTTCTCAATGATCATGATCCTAGGACCATCGTCGAGTGTGAAAAACGCTCCGATTGGCCTAAATGGAAGGATGCAATACAAGCAGAATTAGCCTCGCTTAACAAAAGAAAGGTATTCACTGAAGCAATACCTATACCTCCAAATGTTTTCCCTGTGGGATTCAAATGGGTGTTCATCCGAAAACGGAATGAGAACAATGAGGTGGTGAGATACAAAGCAATGCTCGTAGCACAAGGTTTCACGCAGAGACCTGGCATTGATTTCAATGAAACATACTCTCCAGTTATGAGTGGCATCACATTCCGATATCTTATTTCTTTGGCAGTACAAAATCATCTATCTATGCAGTTGATGGATGTCGTGACCGCATATCTTTACGGGTCACTAGATTCGGACATTTACATGAAGGTTCCTGACGGAGTCTCTGTCCCGAATGCAAGTGCTAAACGCAACATGTATTGTGTTAAACTGAACAAGTCTCTTTACGGCTTGAAACATTCGGGGCGGATGTGGTACAACCGACTAAGTGAGTTCCTTCTTCAGAAATGCTACTCCAACAGTGATGATTGCCCATGTGTCTTCATCAAGAAGTCCTCTACGGGATTTTGCATCATTTCTGTGTATGTTGATGATCTCAACATCATTGGCAACGCACAAGACATTGATGAAGCACGCAATCACCTAATGATGGAATTTGAGATGAAGGATTTGGGTAAAACCAAATTTTGCTTAGGCATTGAGCACCTTCCATCAGGAATCATGGTACACCAAGCTGCCTATATCCAGAAAATATTGGAGAAATTCAATATGGACAAATCCTATCCATCTAAAACTCCTATGGTGGTTCGCTCTCTAGACGTAGAGAAAGATCCGTTCAGACCGAGGGATGATGGAGAAGAGATCTTGAAACCTGAAGTTCCATATCTCAGTGCTATTGGAGCGCTTATGTATCTTGCAAATTGCACGAGACCAGATCTCGCTTTTGCAGTGAATCTACTTGCTAGACATAGCGCAGCACCTACCAAACGTCATTGGTCAGGTGTCAAGAATGTCTTTCGATATCTCCAAGGCACTAAAGATCTTGGACTGTTTTTCCAGTTCCAGAGAAATCTGGACTCCAATATGATTGGATACACTGATGCTGGCTATCTATCTGATCCCCATAATGCCAGATCACAAACCGGCTTTGTGTTTTTACATGGTGGGACTGCTATATCATGGAAGTCTTCGAAAGAGAATTTGGTAGCAACGTCCACAAATCATTCTGAGATAATTGCATTATACGAAGCATCACGTGAATGTGTTTGGCTTCGCAGAATGATAAACCACATACAACGGTCATGTGGAATTGGTTCTATCGAATCACCGACTATTATCTATGAAGATAATACAGCTTGTGTTGCTCAAATGCAAACAGGATATATCAAGAGCAACATCACTAAACATATCGCTCCTAAGCTGTTTTTCCCCCATGAACTTCAGAAAAACGGGCAAATAAACATCTTGCAAGTTAAATCATGCGAGAATCTTGCTGATTTATTTACCAAGTCTCTACCAAATTCTACATTCCAGAAATATGTCCATGGAATTGGTATGCGACGACTTCGGGACTTGCAAGTATCAGGGGGAGTCTCATCTTGAGACACCTCTGCTCATAATATCACATTATCTTCTCTCTTGTGATTTTATATTTCAGGATCTCTTGAAAGATTTTAATAAAGAACTGTTGAGAGAGGATCCACTTGAGATGATGGCACTATTCGGATGATCGTGAGATGATTCTACATGGTCAAGCGTAGATTAGGGGGAGTGTTGTGAATAAATCTCCACTTGTACAACCGCATAGCGGTTCTTCTCCTCCTGTGCAACCGCACAGGAGTTCTTCCTCCTGGTACCGACGCCTTTCTCCTCGAACGGATACGCCTCTCCCTACGGACATGGCATCCGTTGCAGAGTCGGTTATCTCATGTATATATTGTGCCCTTTCACCGCAAGATGATGGCAAGGATTCATTTTCAATCTTTACAGTTGCCGGTCCTGGGGACGAAGGCAGCTGCTGGACCATGGTGGATTTGCCATCTTGGTGAACGCGCGCGCTTTGACAGATGGATACTTTCTCAAAGAAAGGGAAAATCATGCTGGTCACTTTGAGGACAAATTCACGCCGTATCCTTTCAGATCAGGCGCACGACGAAGCATGATTTTCACAGTGCCGTACACGAGATATGCAGCATCATCTTCAGAGTGGCCGCTTGTTTGTGGCCTCCTGGAAGGTACTTCCCCCTGAAAGTCAGGTTAACATCCATATGAAGAAAGGTGCTAACTACATATAATATTAATGTTAAGTGGTAATATAATGCAATAACACTAAGTGTGCATACTTGATTTTTTTTAAAGATGATTTATCTTTATTTCCAAGTTCCAACTGGTACAAGGTTATAATTTCTTTGCAGAATTCTAAATTAAAGCAAGTTCCTCTTCATGTGTGTGTCATTCTTGTTATGATTTCTTTTGACCTGCTTGTATGGGGATTTTTCTTCGCCAGCTTGTATCAATTTGAACATCTGAGGCGAAAAACTATTTTGAAAAGTGTGTGTTATTTTAGTTTCACAGTACACACTGGGAACTCGAACAGCCTCTCTTGGGCTCAAAGGGACAAATTTTGGCCGACCCTACTCTTTATAAAATAAATTGATGGACCTGGTTGATTGATGGAATAATAAGAACATGTGGCGGCATGAACTTGGTATACTTGCTGCATTGCTGTAGCATGTCCCTCAATGACAGATTACTGTTCCTTCATCTGAACTGTTCTTGAGGTCTGAAGATAATCTACAAGAAACTTCTTCGAAATGCAATGCATCACTGATTTCTCATTTATTCATCGTTTACTGAAGTTCAGTTTTTTAGTATTCAAGGATTCACATGTCATTGCTCTCTACTATTTTTAAACCTGCTAATACAGTTTTTTGCGGGCTCCTAGCTCTGTGTGCATTGGTGTAAGCACATCAAGTAGGGAGTAAAAATCTTCTAGTAGTAACTGATCTTCCGAGGTCTCAAGATGAATTATTAGTCTAGTGCATCATATCAGATTAGCAAAATGAATATGGAGACTTGTGATGATAAGCTAGTAAAAACTGAAGGATTAAGTTGTTGCTGCCACTGCCAAAATGTATAATGTAGCAGATGAATTATTACTTCAGTAACAAATAAAGAGCAGAAAGAGAGCAAGTGGCATTCCCCGGTTACTTATAAAAACTAATAAGAACCAATTCCTCTGAAGGATCAACCTGTTGCTGCAGCAAAAGAAGTGGGTTTCGTGTATGTGTATTGGCAATTCTGCAGATGGAATCACTGATCAGGTAATTAGAAGGTTTTTGTGGCATCTAGGAACCGACTGAAATGGAGCACAAATTAGTATTCTGGTTAACTTACAGTAGCAGTTAACAGTAAACACGTCATGAACTGGTAACTGTTGAAGAGTTTCAGACTAATTTGTACACCTAGAACTCTGGTCGAGCGTAGCAAATTAATCTAGAACTCAATGGATGAAATGCAGACTAATCCGATCTCAATTACACGCATTATTGCACCACAGAAGGAACATCAATGGTTCCCAGTACAAATGCATCAGATCAAATAGTAAGTAGCAGAAAATTGCATGATTCGCCCAACCAAAATTATTCGGCGAGCAAGTGCGCTTCAGTATGGCCTACTGGTAAGACGATGGCAAATCAATCTAGATCCCAAGCGCACACAAATTTCAACACAGATTAAACATAACCGAGATGGCAACAGATCAAACAGCAAGACAAAATCACAAGCACTGTATTTGCAAGAGGCAGGTTTCATTTTCAACTCCAGATGAGAATAACTTTGTTCCACGATTCACTTCGAACTACAGAGGAATTGACAAACTAAACAAGTCGCAGTTTCATCACACAATCTTTTGGAATCTGCAGGGGTGGGGAGAGGAAGAGCCTAGCCGCCGAATCCGTAGAGGGTGCGGCCCTGGCGCTTGAGGGCGTAGACGACGTCCATGGCGGTGACGGTCTTGCGGCGGGCGTGCTCGGTGTAGGTGACGGCGTCGCGGATGACGTTCTCGAGGAAGATCTTGAGCACGCCGCGGGTCTCCTCGTAGATGAGCCCCGAGATGCGCTTCACGCCGCCACGCCTCGCCAGGCGACGGATGGCCGGCTTGGTGATGCCCTGGATGTTGTCGCGGAGGACCTTCCGGTGGCGCTTGGCGCCGCCCTTGCCGAGCCCCTTGCCTCCCTTGCCGCGCCCAGACATGGCTGATGAACTCGAGCTGCGAGGGAAAGAGGGATTGGAGGAGTGGTCGTGGTTGGTGTTGTGATTTGCGGGACGGGGGAAGGGGATTTTAAAGGAGACGAGAGGTGGGAGGAGGGGTGTGCTTGCCGTTTGATGCGGATAGAGTGGACGGCCCAGATGGCGATCCGGGGAGAGATGCCGCGGATCCGTGACGGGGCGGGAGGCCCTGACCGCTGGAATGGCGGGGTGGGTCTCAAAATTTGTCCGGTGAAGCGCGAGCTCAAAAAAATTAGGTTGCTAGGCGACTAGGCGTTTGGTTCGAAATTTCTACCTCAAATAAAATTGCGAATTCGATTCTTTTTGTGATTTTCTTTTTGCACTTTCTTACATGAAGCTTTATACGATCGGTCTATTTAGTTGCATGTATTCACCTCAATGAAATTTATGAGATGCGTTTTGGTCTGTTTAATTGTATATCACACGAACTTAAAGCATTTTTCAATCAAGTCAACTAGAAAAGCTTGATTCAGCCATTTCCTCTCGCTTAGGCTCACTACATGTAGGGGAAGGGACGCGATACCGTAATCACACGATTAATGAGATGGCGCGAGCTCGCGCGCGTTTCAAAAAAGTGGCGAAAGAATTGGGTCGCCTCTCGGTGAATTGATAGTCATGCTTAGCCTCTTTCTTTCATCGCCCCCCTGCCATCATTTGTCCTTTTAGAGCTCTTCGTCTCATGCGGATTTCTTCACCGACAAACAAGTAAAAAGTGTGTCTTCGTCGATCGCTGATAGATGGTGGTGAATACTATACTAAATTGGGCTTTATGATTGCAGCAATCTATCAACAAACAGGTGGCATCGGGAGTGGATGGTAATGTCGGTGAAGTCGTATGACAATATTTGCGGATGTGCATGCGCATGTGGTACGATATTTGAGTCACTACCATAGAAATATTAGGGAGTGAGTATAATCAATGCCACTAATCCATTCTTTCTCAAAAAACTACATTATTTTATTTTTATTTCATTTTTTCTTCTTGAAGAGTAATATCGATGTCACCAGTTCATTAAAAAAACACCATTTTGTTTTTGCTTCATTTTCTTTCCTCCTTAAAGATAATGCAAACACCACTAATTAGAAAACTTTATTTTTTTTCTTTTACTTGGTTTTTGTTAAAAGGTAGTATCAATGGTACTAATTCTTTGTTCCTTATAAAACTTAATTTTTTAATTTTAAGGATAATACAAAAGTTACTAATTCAATTTTTATTTATAAACCTTAATTTCTTTTAAAAAAAATCAACATTAAATGTTTATTATTTCATATTATAAAAAAGCATATTTTTTGTGGTGAATATGTGCAAATTTTGTCTTTATTTGCTTATGTTTTTTAGTATGGATTTTGTACCAACACAAGCGGGTACATGAATTATCTATACCGTCCATTTTATTTTCGAGATATGTGCCTAACAGTAATACTAGCTATTCTCACATATTCACTTGATATTAGAGTTAAACACGGACTACCTTCTCCAGTCCGAATAGATTTAGCACATGGAATCCAATACGGTAGGAGCTAGCTAGGCTAATATATATACGTATGTATCGATCCCTTTGTAAACTTGTACCACCAAACCAACGAAAAAGCAATACAGACCTGTTGATAGCTAGGTACTATTCATCCATTACGCTACATGCTTAGCTAGTATTGCATGGACGTGGTGAGTAACGTTGCCCCTTTTGACCATATGGGCAAATGAAGAAAGTCCAAAGAAAAAAAATCTTGGCATACTTTTCACAAATCTCAAAGCAGTTTTATCCTAACGGATGGTGTAGATATGACATGTACACGCTTGTGCAGGTACATACACATTTCCATATGTTTTTATGTCATTTTATTTTTTTATTTAAGGGTAATATCAATGTCACTAATTCATTCATTCTTAGAATTTTTTTGGCACAAGTTCCAGTACTATGTGCTCATTCTTGAGTATTATAAAAACATTTTTTGTATAAATCATGTGCAAATTTTGTCGTTGTTTGTTTTACTTCTTCTTAAAGGATAATTCCAATGCACAAAATAATTATTTATATAAAACTTCATTAGTTTAATTTTTAAAATTGTCAATTCATTTTCCTTTTTAGGGGTAATACCAATGCCACTAATTAACTTCTTCTTAGGAGTTTTTTCTTGCAAAAAAATCACTATCATATGCTACTTGCTTATTATACAAAAGTGTTGTTTTTTCCAAAAAAAATATCTTAAAGTGCAATACCAGTGCCACTAATTCATCCTTATTTAGAAAAATACTATTTTGAATTTGTTTAAGTTTTGTTTTATGTTTACTTGTATAGAAAACTAGACACGTTGTAGGCTTGTTTGCGCTTTTGCTTAACATCCCCATACGAAGAATAATTGAACTCTCACTTTGTATATCGAAATAGATCTTGCATCATAATTAAGTTTCATTGGATGGATTGCAGAAAACGTGTAGGCATATGATAAGGGCAATTCCAGGTGGACGATTTAAATGGACACCAAATGTGTTCGTGTTTTGTCTATTTTGGGTCGCTCCAGCAGACCAAATGTCTCCCCATGTTCATTTGGGTCAACAGGCACCCAATGGAGAGGCAAACACCGTTTTTTTTCATTTATAATAGATCTAAAATACAATTAATTATGCACTAAAAAACTAAATAACGGTGGTGTCACAGTCGTCGTCAACGTCCTCTTTGCCCATGCTCCCGATGGCCCTACTCATCGTGGCCAGAGAGGTCGATGAACAGCGGCGCCGCCCACGACATATCGGGGAGGGGGATGGGGTGAATGGTTGTTGCGTGGGCGACCGATAGGGGGGGGGGGGGTTGTCGGATGTTGTGGGGGCAGTAGCTCCAAGTGTGAAGGCAAAAGTTGAACACCCACCTTGTGTCGACCATGCCCCGAATGGCCTCGCGACTCCGAATCGAGCTCGAGGCACTCGTACCACGTATGCTATGGTGGTGACAGCAGTGGTGGCCTGATCACTTTCGCGTTCATAGCGGTGGCGCGAAGGACGTCGAGCAGGCTCGACCAGTCCCAGACCTCCTAGAATTGGAGAGCTCAAGGACGGTTTGGAGGGCCACCTCCTCCTTGTTCTTTGGCGGTGGCGACAGTGCGAACTACACCGGCTTGCGTGCTCGCCGCGGTGGTGTGGGAGGTCGTTGACCCGTCTGTGACCGGGGGGTAGGGGCGTACACGTCCACCACCTCTTGTAGCGAAACCGGTACCCTGACGGGGCTCGGTCGCCATCCATATGTGACGTGCATGTCTGACCAGGGCACGGGGTGACATCCTGCCGATACCACATCGTCACACGCGACGATGCAGTTGTAACGGTCTCGGCAGTCCCTATAGTGGCCCAACGAGGAGGACGGCTCACGGATGTGCATGACAACAGTAGGGTTTTGGTCCTCAGGGAGCGAGTTAGGTGGGCGGAGGATGGGTGAGGATTGATAGTCGCCCAAGGGCCACATTAAAAAGGAAGTGGTCAAAGCCGCATGGGAGACCAGCAACAGTACATTGTGATTACCAAGCGAGCCCAAGGTGAACGCTGAACGGACACGCGCGGGCACGTTTATCGATCCTCCTCCTATCTGCGGAAACCCAAATTCGCTTCAAATTTATATTGAAAATGAATCGTGGTAGATCAAAAACAGATAAAGGTTCGTTTGTGTCCTAGCATAGGATCACATTTTTCTTGATCGTGCGGATTTAAACGGATCAAATCGTACAGTTTAGATCGCAACGTTTGAATTGCCCTAATGTCACATTCATAATGGTGAGCTAATAAAATTAATTAGGTGGAACGCTGTATTTAGTGCATGTTTCGGTGTTGTGTTCTTGCAATTTTTAGAATGTTCTGAGAGTTTTTTTGAAAGCACAGTACAACACAGACATTAACATACATTCATTTCTAGAGTATATAGCATAAAACTATCACAATTGGGTCGACTTTCCGAAAAACTACCGCTCTCAAAACTTTCGCTGATACGTACTGAATTTTTGGCAACCACTCGCAAAAAACTACCGAGTTTTCGTAATGACTGCCTTACCTAATTTCAATCGCGATTATGACAGATTGTGCCCACTTGTCAGGAATCGTTAGCATTGGCTGTTAGCTTTGACCGTTATATGACAGATGGAGCTCACGTGTCAGTCCCTTCCATTAAAAAAACATTTTTTCCAGATTTTTTTTTAAAATATTGAAAAAATCAATTTTCCCGAGGGAAAAATATTTTTTACACGTCAACACGGGAAAAATATTTTTTACTGAATTTTATTTCACGTCAACCCAGAAAAAATATTTTTTCCGGAAATAATTCAAAACAAATTGGGAAAATATTTTTAACCAAATTTCACCCGGGAAAAAATATTTTTTAACCGAATTTCCGGAAAAATAATTCCAGGCCAGAAGAAGGAAAAATGTTTTTGGGTGAAAAAAATAAACTTTCCCTCAAAAAAATAATGGATACCCGAAAAAATATTTCAGCCCAAATAACCAATTTTTTTTCCGGGAAATCATTTATTTTTTGATCGAAAAATAAATAAATTCCCCTTCAAAAACTGTATTTGTACCTGAAAAAAAATTCCAGCCCAGAAAACCCCGTTTTTTTACCGGACTTTTTTTTACCTGGTGGAAACTTGCTGCAGAAAATTATTTTCCCCAAAAAACAATTTTCACAATATAAAATTATTCTTCGACCAAAAAACAATTATTTTCCTCCAAAAAACTTCATTTTGCACCCAAAATTTATTTACAGATAATTAATTTTTTCTCAGGAATATATATTGGGGAAAAATCATTTACAGGAAGTTTTTATTATTTTCAAGAAAAAGTTATTTTTTTGGCTAAAAAAAGTCTGTTAACTTTTTCCGGAATAAATTTGATTTTTTTGGTCCAAAAAACATTTTTCCCCGAGAAAAATGTATTTTTTCGATATTGTTTTATTTTTTCTGGGAAAAAGTTTTTAAAAATGGAAGGGAGTGACATGTGGGCTCCATCTAAAAAAATTCCAGGAAAAAATTCTAGACAAAAATTCGTTTACTTTTTTCCCGGAATAAATTTAATTTTTTTGGTCAAAAAAACATTTTTTCCCCGAGATTTTTTTCCCGATATTGTTTTATTTTTTCTGGAGATTTTTTTTAAATGGAAGGAAGTGACATGTGGCCTCCATCTAAAAAAACTACAGAAAAAATTCCCAAAAAAAAAACTAGAAAAATATATAATTTGGGCCCACATGTAAGTTAACGGTTAATCTAACGGTCAAAGTTACTGTGGACCTGACATGCGGGCCTAGCTGTCATAATCATGATTAAAAACTAACCTCTCAGCGACTTGGGTTTTTTGAGAGTCGTTACAAAAAAGTGGTAGTTATCAGCAAAAGTTTTTAAAGCGGTAGTTTTCCGGAAAGACGACCCCAATTGTGATGGTTTTATGCTATGTGCACCCCTATGTGCATTTTCGCAATACTAAGCGACACATCATCTTAAACTTAATGAAGTTTTTGCTCTCGGGGAAGCGGGTTAGGTGGATGAAGGATGAGTGAGGATTGATAGCCGTTCAAGGGCCACATTGAAAAGGGATGTGGTCAAAGCCGCATGGGAGACTATCAACAGTCCATTGTGATTGCCAAGGAAGCCTAGGATAAACGATGAACGGACATGCGTGGGCACGTTGATCGATCCTCCTCCTATCCGCGAAAACCCAAATTTGCTTCAAATTTAGATTGAAAATGGATCCTAGTGGATAAAAAACAAATAAAGGTTCGCTTGTGTCCTAGCATAGGATCACAATGTTTTTTATGGTGAGGATTTAAACGGATCAATGCGTATAGTTTAGATCGCAACGTTTGAATTGCCCTAATGTCACATTCATAATGGTGAGCTATTAAAATTAATTAGTGCACGTTTCGGTGTTGTGTTTTGAGTTTTTTAAAATGTTCTGCCAATTTGTTTAGAACAGAGTACAAGTACAACGTAGACATTTGCATACACTCTCTTTTCTGGAACCTTACACTCACATACCCACGTTCACTTATCCTTATGAGCGTACACCATATCCTTATGAGCATATTCGCAATACCGAGTCGATTCATTATATTGTAATTAATAAAGTCATCATCTCATTTTCGACGAGAACGCCTCTTTTCACTCAAAGAATATCGCCGAAAAATCTGAAAAAAAAAGTAAACACCAATGTTAAATCTAAACTAGGGATCACTCTAACCAACTCAATCATAGTTGATTCGCGAACGTTCTCACAGTTAATCTGCCATGCATGCAACTGACTTTGCTTAACCATCACTTTATTTGGCTTTCAAAAGAAAAACATCCACTTTACTCTTAAGATCGTCACACCACTTCCATATATATTAATGCTTTTGCAAACAAGGGTACGGCTCACGCACGCGCGCAGTTACAACATCATCTGCGCTTATTCTACGGCTTATCGCAAGCCCAACTCTTTTATTGATATCTATATATATACCGTCCGTTTGGAGATCAATGGTTGGCGACGATCTCCTGCGCCCTGGTCTCATAGGTGAACTTGTAGGTGCTGTTCTTGGAGCTGTCCGCCGACCAGATGAAGAACCCCGGCAGCTTGTTCTGCCGCAGCAGCTCCCTGGCGGCGGCGATGCCCTGGTCCGGCGACAGCAGCCCGATCTCCACGGTGGCCTTGCCGGTCTGCAGGCTGGCGAGCACCTTGGCGCCGGGGTAGTTGGCCGTCTGCCGGTCGTAGAACATGACGTAGGTCGGCACGTCGGTGTTGGCGCCGTAGCCGTAGAACTGGAAGTTGACGTAGTCGATGACGCCGGAGTACCTCGCCCACAGCGCCTTGTAGTACCTCTGCACGGTGTCGTCCTCGAATGGCGCGATGGAGGTGGCGATGTTGGGGAACCTGGCCTTGAGCTGGGTGAGCAGCCGGCCGACGCACTCCACGAAGGTGTCCACGGAGACGCCGGCGGCGAAGCGCTCGTAGTCGATGTCCACGCCGTCGAGCCCGTACTGGTTGATGAGGCCCGAGAGCGACGCCACGGCGTTGGCCACCCACGAGTCGATGGAGGTCGGCGCGAAGGAGACCTTGACGATGTCCAGCACGCTGTCGCCGCCGAGCCCCATCATGACGCTCACGTTCGGGTGCGCCGCCTTGATGGCCGTGATGGCGGCACGGGAGAGGTTCGCCGTGTCCCAGAACGCGCTGAACGCGCCGTTGGTCGGCGTCGGCGTGGGCTTCTGCGCCACCGGCGTGTAGTCGATGGCGAAGGCCAGGATGTAGTGGAAGCTGACGCCCGGGTTGACCGGCACGTCGGAGAACCGGACGCCGGTGCCCTGCGCGCCGAGGTACTCCCGGAACAGGTACCCGTTCGTCATGGCGATGGATGGATGAATGGATGGATCGAGCTCGGGGTGGTGAGGATCAATGGCGCGCCAGTCGGCTCCTAAATATGCAGTGGAAACTTGATTAGCCTGGTCGATCCGCTGGTGGTTGGGCACAAGATATCCGATTGGTACGTGTAGGATACCTCAGGACTAAAAGTTGACGAATTCGCAGCTAGAAAACGCGACGTGGCGGCTAATCGTGTCAACTTGGATAAGCGCGTTATATGTATCAAATTATCAAGATATGGTGGATACCAGCAGCTTTCAGTGAGGAATGAGCAATCTGGGTAAGCAAGAAGGGCTCCACGCATGCGCCAGCTAACGAGTCCTAGCGTGGAAGCAGCTCTCCAGCTCTCCATGACTGGTCATCTTGGCTGGCTTAGCCGTCAATCATAGGGGGAGTTAATTGCGTCAAACCACGACAATTCAGGATAGAATTGCAGAAAACACATTTTTTCGTCTTTTTCTGCGAAAATCACTAATTTTTTTGCTAAAACCACAGATCGCGTGTTTAGCCCGTTTTAATTGCGTTTCTGACAATTGGGACCTACCTGTAAGGATACTATTTTGCAAAAAGATCCATAAAAAAATTGAAAAAACTCAATCAGGTCCTCTACCCTTTCTTCTTCATCTCCCGCCGGCGAGCACCACCACCAACGGCGCCTCACACCCCCTCCCCTCTCACCGGCGAGCAACACCAGGTACAACGCACCGCCCCCCGCCGCCCGTGTGCCGTCCGTCTGTGGCCGTGCGCGCCGCCACGCCCGCCCATGCGTCGGTCGGCCGCCCGCCGTGCTCGCAGTGGCCACACTCGTGGCTTGGCCGTGGCCGCCCGGGGCCGGGGCCGCCGCGCCCGCCCGTGGCCTGGCCGTGGCCGCCCGGGGCCGGGGCCGCCGCGCCCTCCCGTGGCCTGGCCGTGGCCGCCCGGGGACGGTGCCTCCGTGCCCGCCCGTGGCCTGGCCGTGGCCGACGTGAGGAAGGGGGCGGCTGTGTTCTGGATGGGAGATGGAGGGAGAGGGGAAGCCGGGGCACATTCGCTGCCCCGAGCCACGCCTGCGCCGCCCCATTCGCTGCCCCGACCGGCGCGTGCGCCGCCCCGAGCCACGCCTGCGCTGGCATGCTCCCCGCCAGCGCCACCCCGTTCGCCGCCCACTCTGGCCGATGCTCCGCTCGCGCCGCCCAGGGTTGCGTCCAAGAGGGAGGTCGCGGCGGTAGCCTGGCCGCGGTGTACGCGGATGCGAAGGCGGAGGCGGCTTGTGGCAGCGAGTGAGGAAGGAGGACCCGATTGCTTTTTTCCAAAATATTTAGGGATCATTCGTAAAACATTAGCCTTACAGGTAGGTCCCATCTGTCAGAAACGTGTTTAAAACGGGCTAAACACGCGATCTATGGTTTTTGCAAAAAATTAGCAAAAAAAATAGTGGTTTTCGCAGAAAAAACGAAAAACTGTGTTTTCTGCAATCCTATCTCGAATTGTCGTGGTTTTTTACAATTAACTCCATAGGGGAAGGAATTGTATTCTCCATGACGGCAAATCTCCAGATGGACAGGTACTGATGGTGACAACTGACGACAAATCTATCCAGGGAACAGCCCATTTGCAATTTTGCATACATAAACGATCGCGTGTACTAGTGGTAGTCATTATTTCTTCTCGCGCGGGGCCGTGCTACTTATTGATTATGCATACATACATTCTTGTCGGCACCCCTAGTCCCCAGATAGGTTAAAATGACGATTCTCTAGGTTTTAAAGTTTTTAGAACCGTTCGTACTCCCTCAGTTTTAAAATATAAGGTGTATTATTTTTTGTTCAAGATAAACTTATATATGTTTGGTCAAGATTATATGGTAAAATATCAACATCTACAATACGAAATAAAAAAGTATAAAAATAACTTTCGTCATGGATCTAATGATACCGATTTGATATTGTAGATATTTTTTTTATAAAAATTGTTTACACATGCACATGTTTAACTTTTGAAAAAACTAGCACCCATATATTTTGAAATGGAAGGAGCATCTCGGATCAAATTTTGCTTCGGTAAACGTTTCTAGAAAGTTTGCACGAATCTTAAAGCTACATAAGAAGAATATTCTCGTACATTCATAGTCAACAGATTCTAAATTTATTCTCCTAATGCATCAAACAAGAGATTAAAACAATTTAATCATTTGATTGAAGGAATAACAATTCTAATCTTTACGTTTAATTTGCATCGAAGTAAGTACTTTTTTTAGGGAGGTGTGCCAAAGCAAAATTCTCTCGAACCATATAATCAGTGAAGATCCTTTTTCATTCCGATTTTTTATTGACACGAGATCTTCAAAACTATAGATTCGGTGTTGTTGATACAATTTCGATAGATTTCTTCCTGTTAGTAATTGCCAGTCTGCCAGGTTAGTCACTTCTCAACCCTTTATAAGGGTATCTTCAATAGCGGGCCTCAAAATGGACAATTTGTTCACGAATTGATCCGAATCAGTTCATGGACGGTGATATGAAAGCCGGCCATTCAATAATTTCCGCTAATGTTTGCCTCAATACAAGAAATTTTTGACATAATTCATGTAAATATGATAGAATTCATTTAAATTTAGATACAACTTACATAAACTGAATACATTTCATGTAAAGAGAATGATTTTTATTTCAACCAGACCAACTACATGACTTTTTTGACATATTTCATTAGAAAAAGTGTAAAATAATGGCGGCGCTCGTACACAATGAGTCTTGAGCTCTCAAAATTAAAATTGCTTCGGTGCTAGCTTCGGGACTCTTCGCAAAGAAGTTGCATCAACACTGGCTCCTAGGATCCTGTAGTGAAGTTGTGTGAGGCCTACCGTCAATAGTGAAATTGTGGAAGGATAACCCACATGGGACACGAGTAGTAGTTGTGCACCGGAAGCCCTACTGCTTTCCATTAGAAGTTGTACTGCTGTCGGCACCCCGCTTTCGCGAAGAGACAAAATTATGAAAGAAGTATTTTGCGTATCTCTTTCATGAATATCTCTCGCATTTTACTCACATGAGTACGTCGGTTGCACGTCGTCCGTAGCGATGAGGTCCACGACTGACATGGATGTGGCCGTCTCGTGGTCGCCGACATGGGCAGCACACACTATGTGAAGCTTCCTACGCTATTGTCTGCAATCACTTGCACTGCATTCGTGTCCGCCTCCGCCATGACCGCGTTGAGTAGAAAGTTCATAGCTTTCGGGATACCATGAACACTCAGTAGGTGAATATTTGATAGTGCGGGTATGATGTCTTGCATAGAGACATGACGTCACAAACGTAATAGACCAGATGCCACTGTTTGTAGACCTTGTTGGGCTTGACGGTCCATCGTATTATGATGTTGACGACATGTGTGGTTGTGGGGATGTATAGGGGCATGGGAACAACCTCTTATGACGAGTCGGTAGCTTGAGCTCGGAGAGGGCGGCTTGCGCCTCGCTATCCCATGTGAAATTTGTGGCCTTTCGCAAAATTTTGTACAATGGAAGTGCCTTGTCACCTAGGCGAGAGATTAATTGGCTGAGGGTGGTGACACAACTCGCCAGTTTCTGCACCTTGTGTATTGTTTTCTGACGGGTTGAGATCGATGATCGCTTGATTTTTTAGGCTTTGCTTTGATGCGACGTTGTGATACAATGAAGCTAAGCAACTTGCCGACGGGGCTTCAAATATGCACTTCTATAGAGCGAGATCCATTTGAAATCAACCTAGGTTGAAGAACATCCGTGCGAGGTCGATAAGGAGATATGAGTTCCAGGTTTTAATGACCACATCATCGACTTAGACCTCGATGTTGATCCCAATTTGACCATGGAGGCATTTTTGCATTATACGTTGGTATGTTGCTTCTGCATTCTTTAATCCCGAACGACATCGTGATATAGCTCGAAAGATGTGATGAACAGGGTTTTCTCTTGGATGCAAGCCTTAATACGGGTTTGGTGGTACCATGAGTATGCGTCCAAAAAACATAGTAGTTCATAGCCCGCCGTAAGATCAACGGCCTCACCGATGTAGGATGGTGGAAACGGGTCTTTGGACATGCTTTGTTGAGGTCGATGTAGTCATTGCACATGCGTCGGTCCTTATTTTTCTTTTTGTCCGTCACTAGGTTAGCTGACCATTCTAGGTGTGCAACCTTTAATATGAAACTCATGACTAAGAACCGGGCTATCTTGTCTCTGATATCTCGTTTTTTCTCTATGGTGAACCACCATAGGGCTAATTTCGCTGGCCTTGAGCCGACTTTGACGCCTGACATGTCAGTGGACTTCCAGGCAAGTATGTCCCTGTTGTTTTCTCGTGAAATTACATATTTTTCTTTTCGTGGAGTCACAGATTTTCCATGAACAATTATTTATCATTGAGGCCCAAATTTGTTTCTCATTGAGACATATATTTTCTTCTCGTGCAAGGACAACTATTTTATAAGTGATGCCTATTCCTTTTTGGACGGTAAAGATTTACATCTCGTTGAACCACAAATTTGCTTTTTTTAAAACACATTTTTTTTACCAAATCTCACAAAAGCAAGAAAATCCAAAAAAAAAAAACATGTGAACACCATGGAATTTAATAGATGCGCCCAGTGCGCGACACATAACATCGACTGGACGTGTCACGCGGTGAACTCCCGTAACCCAAAAAGTCTTTTGTGAAAGCCTGCAAAGGAATGCCCTTTAGTTACTTCATAGAATGTTATGCGTGACTAACACAACTGCACATTAATAGGACGTGCTTTACTTGAAGGGGCGTCCTGCTGACGCTGCAAGGTCATCACATGTCTATTGTGTTTTTTGGCTTATTCGATTTGATATGTTTCTTTCTTTCTTTTCTAGAATCATTTTTTAAACTATTTTAATAACATCTACACAACATACGATGAACACTTTTCTAATATACAATGAACTTAAAAGAAACATGTTGAACTTTTCTAAAATATGTATTGAACTTCTTTATTATATATTTTGAATAAATTTTAATATATAATAAAATTTCATATTTATACGTTGAATTCTTTTTTAATACACACCAAACATTTTTTTCAATATAGAATAAATTTTAAATATATATTGATTTTTTTCATTTTTATACGATGAATTTATTTTTTAATACACACTAAACAATTTTACAATATAGAATGAACAAAGAAACAATATTTTCTAATAGAAACTAACCAAAAAATAGGAAAAAAACTACAAGTTCTGTAAATTGGTCGACCCATTGAGGCGTGCTCTTCAGCCAAAGCTCAACCTATTGACGCCCACAGGCGTCAAATAGGGCTTCTCGACATGTATTGCTCGTTGCGGGGCCCTCTCTCCAACATTGGGCCGAACCAAGGAATTCGTCGGCAGTATGAATTTGTGACAGGCCTAATAAAATTGGGGAGCTGTAATTTCTTCACAGAAAAACCTCAATCACTAGTTGAGGGGTACCCTTCTCGGAGGTCACTCGCACGCACTCCGAGCGCGCTAAGTATTGCACTCTGGCGCGATTCGGGATTTTCATTTACTCCCTTCCGTGTTCGAAACATGGCGATTTCCGGATAAACAACCGCAACCACAACCACATACGTAGCCACAGGCCATGTTGGGAAACGTAGTAGAAAACAAAAAAATTCGGCCTACGAATCAAGAACCCAAGATCATCCAAGAAGATTGCATACAAGGTTTTAGGTCATGGCTCACCAACCGATGTAGCAGAAGTAGAGTTGGTGTAGCTCGTTGAAGTAGATCTAGCGGATCGTCCCACAAACAGTCCCTCGATCAAGATCACCGAGGAAGAAGAAGCACCTCGATCCGTCCCACGCACAAGTCCCTCGAGCAAGTCCCTCGAACAAGATCTCCGAGGAAGAAGAAGCTCCTCGGAGAAGAACCAAAAATATGATCCCTCTACCGGTATCCACACATCCCGTAGCAGCAATCCAGCAGCGCTCCGCCGTCCAGAGAAGAACGCCACCGAGAAAACTAGAGGGAGAAAACCCTAACGGATTTCGATCTAGAATAGCGTCTAAACCGGGGTCTAATTGTGGAGCAACGGGGTTTAGAGGGAGGGAGGGTGGTGCATAGGCCTTGGGGACAAGTTGTGTTGCGCCCCCACCCCCTCCCCTCATTATATAGGTTGCCAGGAGGGCCCTTGGCCGAAATAAGGGGGGTGGAGTCCTTCCAGGACTCCTCCCTTGGTGGGAAAACTTTCCCCTAGGACTCCTTCCTTGTGAGGAGTCCTTCCCACTTTGGAAAGCCTAGTCCTAATAGGACTAGGGCCAAATTTCGGCCAGCCCCTATGGGGAGCCTTGCCCCCCAAGTCTAAGGGTGGTGGGGCGCATATGGTACTGTCCGGAACCTTGTGGAACCTTCCGGAACCTTCCAGAACCTTCCAGGACCCGCCGGGACCATTCTCGGCCATTCCGGGACCTTCCAAGATGGTTTCGGGACATTCCGGAACCTTCTGGAACACTTCCAAGACCTTTCGGGACCGTTTTCGGACGTTCCGGAACTATCTGGATAGGTTCAGGGACGATCCGGGTTACGGTCTAGCCTGCCCGATGCCTTGCGTCGGTTCGTCGGTCATTTTCGGGACGTCCACCGATTAACCGGAAACTATTCCGGTTGATCCAGGACTTTCCCAGTACCATTCTCATATGTTCCAGAACCACCTGGGACCATTCCAGAGTGATTCGGACATATCTTTAAATACCCAGAACTATTCCGTTTTGCTTCCACTAAACCTTCTACCATTCCAGTATTCTAACAGACTACTACTCGTTAAGTGTGTGACCCAATAGGTTCGGTATTATGCGGACATGACTTAGAACATCTTCCAGACATAGGTCAACAGCCTTTTGTCAATAGCCAATAATCAACAGCGGAGCCATGGACACCCATGTTGACTCCCGCACATACACGAAGAAACTTCGAGTGAACCATTATGTTTAGTCATGTACCATTCCCTTTGCTTCGCGATATATGACAAAGTTAGAGGAGAGAAGTTTGGCACCCATGTGTAACAACTTCTTGAACACAAGCCACTCGTTATCCTATTTGCTCGTTTGTCCCTTTTTCTCGTTATCGTATTCCGGTATCCCCGTGACTGAATCACAATGCGTCTGGCTAGACTATAATGGATACCGTCATACCGAGTGGGCCCAAAGTCAATATCTTCTTCATCGTGAAGGAGCAAATCCCAATCTTGAACTATCACAGTTACTAGACACACTATCCAATGTACCCAGAACTTATTTTACTACTTCCCAGTAACGGGAAGATTCATCTAAGAACCAAAGTACATCTTCCTGTGTGAAGCAACTTGATACTCTCATGGTCTAAGGAATTACGTATATGATAACATTTCATGATATGACTTATAACGTTGTTACGATGTGATCTCTAAGTATATCATTCAATACTGGGGTCGGTGCAACATCATTGTTCTGCTAACAATATGTTCCCATTGCTACTGACATCCTTGTTACAAGAACAATGTCCATGATTAAGAAAACGTAATCATCAGTTAGCACATGAGATGGTCTTAGAGGCTAAACCAGGAACTCTTGGTGTTTACATTTGCACACATGCAAATGAGTTTTCTTCTGAATCTCATTGTCAGGGTCATTGCAATTATAGCACATAAATATAAACATTAATTACGAACGTGGAAATATATATAACAACATTTTATTATTGCCTCTAGGGCATATTTCCAACAGCCCAGCCACAGCCACAGACGCAACCACATTCCGAGCCATAGCCCGAGCCACGACCATAGGTGCATCCATTGGTGCATCCACCGTTTCCGTGCAGCCACAGGTGCAACTACATGCGCATCCATAGGTACAACCACAGTTCGCGGGGGCACAGTTAGAATGCGACACGTGGTAGCTGCAGAGTGCAACAAAAGTGACCTCTACGGGGACGCACGAGAGGGTACCTTCTAACTAGTTATTTCCCAGTAAAATTGTTTTTATTTTTATTTATTTTACAAGAATAGGTCCATGCTTGGTTTAGGGCATTTTATAAGAGAGAAAAGAATACAACGTCCAAAGGCCTACATTATCACCCGATTTGCCGTTAAACACGGTAGCTTTTTGTGAGATAAACTTTGTAACTTTATTAACCCGTCACAATGTTTACACGGATGAAGATAATTTTATTGGGACGACCTAACCAAACATGACGGTCGTTGACCAACAATAATGCATGCTTCGTGTGTTTGTGAGCCTCCGAGCTCCTAAATTTATGGATAACATTACATATAATAACACAAGACTTCATATCTATGATCTTACAGCTGATAGCTCCGTAGGGGGCATCAATCTTCTTCTTGACATCTTCGACCACGACCTTGCAGTTTGAAGCAACTTGAATATTTATCGTGTGAAGATCATCAACCAAACCTATAGCTTCTTTCATCGCTAAAGCTTCCAAGTTTGCAGATTCAAAGATATTGGGTTTCACACAATGGCTGATGCTCCCATAAAATTGTCGTCCATATCCCTGCATAATGCTCCATCTGTTCCAAAACGCTCATGTTTGTCAACAGCCGCATCCACGATAATTTTCACCAAATTTTTAGGAGGCAGAATCCAGTTTCCCACTCTGGTTTGTATAGGTTGAGGATGTGGTGTCAGGTTATTAAGACATTTAATCTCTGATATATATGACTCAGTGAAACCATGGGTCAAGAAAGGGCTCTGAAAACATGGTAGCTTTAATCGAAGGGCAATGCAAATGGGCCGACCCATTCTACCACTAACTGACTTTTTATTTTTCTTGGTCTTGATTTTAACCCAAAACAATCGTCTGTTATTTTCTTTGAGATCTATATTTGAAAACTAAATCCAAAATAAAAATTATAAGTTTAAAATTTGTTGAATATATGTTTATAAAAAATTTCAATGTGAATTAAAAATAATCATATTTTTTACCATAAATACCAAAAATTTCATTAATGGAGCAATTAATATTTTTAAAAATAATGGTGTTCCTTTGCTTCCATATGGCCCAACAGAGGCGGCTCTAGGGGTATTCTTGGGTATTCAGTGGAATACCCAATTTTTAACAAACCATTGAAATTTCATATGAAACTGATGATTTTTATTTGTAAAATAATGATGATTTTGATAAAGTGAATACCCTCCTCCAGAATTAATGCCCACCCTTTAAATTCTGGCTTCACCACTTTGACCCAACATCCTGTAATGAATATCTCCATGAAAATTTTACTTCTGGATCTGTTCTGTGCATCAATGATCATGTTATAAAAATTATCACTTGTATCCCACTCCATGTTAATACTCCACCAGAATCCTTGAATAAAATCATCACATATCAAAAGGTGTTCGGTGTGTACCAAAAATAAAGTTTATCATACAATTAAAAACTTCCTCTTATATTAAAAGATTGTTCAATATGTGTTTATAAAAACAATTAATGCATATATACAAAATTCACGGTATATTATAAATGTTCATTGCTTATTATAAATTTCTTCACAGATAAATAAAATATTCATTATATAAAAACATATTTTTAATTTATATTAAAAAAATCCATTGTACATAAATAGTTCAGTGGGTATTTCCAAAAGTTCGATTTATACTTAAAAAAAATCCAGAGCGCTTTTGAAAAAAGTCTGAAAAGGAGAAAAGTCAAAATAAAATAAATAATAAAACGAATAAAAACTGAAATAAAAACCCTCTTTTTTTGAGGCACGAGTGCCTCTAGCAGAGGCACGATAGTGCCTTTTCATGGAGGCACGAGACACGACTCGTACGTCCTTTTTTGAGGCACGACTCGTGCCTCCTTTTTTGAGGTACGACTCATGCCTCCCGCACGGCAAGGTCGTCCCTCTTAAAAAAATGATTTTTTTCTTTCAATAAAACATATAGAAAAAACGTGCAAAAACCGGGAAAGTCGAATAAACCACCGAAAAACTAATTTTAAAACCAAAATACGTACACAAAAATAAAAAAAAAACGAAATCTCGAAGGATCGCTATGAACGCGACACGTGACGCTGTTCGCTGGACCGGACCGTGAACGAGTACTCTTGAACTAGTAGCTCTTGCATCTACTAGGGTTATTTTGAATCAACTGAGAGAACAAGAGAACTCTTTCGGAAGTATCCAGTAGGGTTATTTTGTATGGATTGCATGCACGTTACATGCCATGTACTGAGTTTTTTTTTCAAATTTTTTATTTTTACCTACGCGTTTTCGGTGTTTAGATAGTTTTTTGGTTTTTCATTTTCGCTCGATTTGTACTTACATTTTGGTGATTTAATAAATTACAATTATGGAAAAGTTGATTTTTTTTGAAGCACATGTTTGCTTTCGTGAGACATTTCACGTGCCTCTACAAAAATAAACAAACCCATTTTTCTTCGAGAGACACGATCTTGCTTTCTCATGGAGGTACATGTTTGCTTCCGTAAAAGACATGTCCGTGCCTTAATAAAAAAATGTTGTTTCTTTTTTCTTAAAAGGCATGATTGGGTATCTCGTGGAGGCACATGTTTAATTCCACAGAGGTACGATCGTGTATCCGCGTTGTGCCGGCATGTGGGCCTCTCCTCTCGTGGCTTATGCACATCACACATGGTAAATGGGAGATTATAAGTTAAGGGTTATTTATATAGATGCCATTTTTCGGAAAAGTGCCCTTGTAATCTCGATCTCGAATGCTCTTGCGTAAACAGTAAAATCAACAAACTAGAAAAAAGTTCACAAAATTTTGATTTTTTTGTGGCAAACTTTTAGAAAGGTTTGAAGTGCATCAAATATTCATCATGAAATAACATTGGTGGAAGTCGTAGAAAAAAAAAGCAAAACCAAAGGTCCAAAATGGATTTGAAAGTAATATTTTTAGAGCATCAATGTTGTTTTTTTACCACGTCTTCCACCAATGTGATTTCATGCTAAATTATTGCAAGCACTCCAAACATTCCTTAAAGTTTGCCACAAAAAATGGAAGTTTTGAAATAGTTTTCTATTCTTTTCGAATTTACTGTTCATTCACGAGCATTTGAACTTGAGGTTAAGAATCCATGTCCTCATTTTCGTTCTTATTTGTGATGACAAATGGTGCACACCTAAAGTCATTTGTCACTATTTGATTTTTGTTCATAGATGTATTTATTTAAAACGTTTTATCTCTTAAAATATGCTTAAAATCATGAATCATTTTTATCATTAAAATCTCCCGCGTCAAGGTCGTTGAAATTAGATCCCATGCTAATGAGTTTTTTCATGAAAAAACTATGGAAAACTAAAAACCCAGAAGCTTCAAAAATTGGAAACCACAGAAGCATGTATTCATTCCTGGCGAAGGCATTGATTTGCTTCTCGCGAAGGCACACATATTTTGCTTCTTTGTAGATGCGTATATTTTTGATAAATTGTGCTTTTCCATTATACAAAAAGCACATATCTTTTTCCTTAGTACGCACATATTTAATTCTAACGGGAGCACAATTTTTTATTAAATAGTGTTTCTTTTTTTCAAAAAACATATATTTATTGACATATATGCAGGAGCCCCAAAGAGATACCCGTTCATTAGTTGCATTTGGTAAATGGGTCGACCATTCAATTGTTTTTTAGCAATTTTTTGCCTTTGAAGCATTTTTCCAGAAATAATAGAAATACAATAAATAGTTTGTGCTTATTTTTGTGGACGAGTATGGCACATGATGTGTCATGAGTTAGGCATGACCTGCTTAATCATGTGGTGCGGGAGGCTCTTTATATCAAACACACGTTGATCAGTTATAAATTAAGGGATGCCTCATGGAGGAAACTTTTTACCTTTACTGATGGTAACAATTGGTCTAGAAGTTTTTTTTAGTTTTTTTATTCAAAACATTCTATCTCTTAAATCATGCATTAAGAACATGAATTGTTCTCATCATTGATTTTTACGTCGAAATATTTAAAACAAGATCGCATGTTAATAAATTTTATTAAATAAGTCATGAAAAACAGAAAATAGGAAATAAGAAAAAAAAGAAGAATCTAAATGACACATTTTCTCATGAAAGCATAGGTTCATTTGTCGTCGAAGTACCGTTTTGCTACTCGTGAAATCACAGAGTTTCCATAAATGGTGTTTTTTTAGAAACACTGTTTGCTTCTCACGAAAGTAGATATTTACTTCTTGTGGAGCATAATTTTTGGATAAACTGTTTTTTATTTTTTATAAGGCACACAAATTTACTTCTCATGGAGGCAGTGATTTGCTTCGCGTGGAGGCGTAGATTTTGCTTCTCGTGCAATTATTTTTCTTTCTTTTCGGAAATCACTTATTTTCTTCTCAATGAGACATATATTTGCTTTTCATCGAGGCACATATTTTTAACAAAGTATATTTTTCATTTTCGAGAAAGCACATATTTATTTCATAAAACCATAGCTTTCCAAGAATTTTTTAAGTAAAGTTAAAAAAAAGGACCAAAAATACAGAAACCACAAGACAAAAGAAAACATAAAATCCCACTGATGCGCCAAGTGCGTGAACTTGACAATGATTGGGTTCACCATTTGCCGGGCTCAGAAGGCCCACAGAAACCCTCTGCGAGAGTGATTTTTTCACCAACAACGCTTCTTACCCCTCAAAAAAAAAAACTAACAATGCTTCTTTCTTGATCGTCCAGACACAGATTTTCTAATCATAATATCCTTTTTTCCACGTATAATTCATTTTAGTTTGTTGTTTGATGGAGTCACAATTTCTTCTTCTCGTGGAGTCGCAGATGTTTCGTATGAACATTGTTTTCCTCTTTGTTGTTCAGTACTACCTCCGATCCATAATAAGTGTCGCTCATCTAGTACAAAGTTTGTACTATCTTAGTATAAAATCTGCGACACTTATTATGGATCGAAGGGAGTAATAAATTTGCTTGTAGTGGACCCGTGGATTTTTCATCTCGTGGAGCCGTGGAATTTTTACGAAGAGAGCTTTTCTTTTATCATTGAGGCACATATTTACTTTGGTGAAAGCATATTTATTTGATAAATAATATTTTTGCCTTTTCGAAAAGCATAGATTTGCCACTCGTTAAGTTAGAATTTTTCTTTTTTACAAATATATATATTTTCACCAAAACCAAGCAAAATTCAAACAAGAACAAAAACACGTGAGAAAAACAAAACAAAACAATCATGGATGCACTCAGCGCACGAAATGTGGTGATGGTTGTGCGCGCCACATGGCAAACTCCTAGGACCCAAAAATAACCTCCAGGATAGTCCGCTAAGACTCCCTTCGTAAAGTAATATAAGAGTGTTTAGATAACTAAAGTAGTGATCTCTCTTATATTTCTTTACGGATGGAGTACCCTTTAATTAGTTGCTCATGACCATTGTTTAAGAATTAGATTTTTTAGCACATTTTAAGAAATAGATTCTTTTGAGGGGGTTTTAAGAATTAGATAGAGACCTCCTAGTTCACGGCCTTCGTTAAAGCCCAAAATAATGGGCCGGTCCACTTTGCTTATGTGCTGTCTTTTATTTGTTCTTTGATTTTTTGGTCATTTTTTCATTAGAAAATAGACGTTTTTATTTGAAGTATTAACATTGAAAAGTACAATTTGTCAAAAATCTATGCCTCAACGAGAAGCAAAATATTTGTGCCTCCTCCACGAGAAGAAAATCAATGCCTTCACCAAGAAAATAAACACAAGCTTCCATGTTAAAAAATGGTTAATGCGTATTAAACAAATGTTCATTGTATAATTTTTAAAAACTTTCAATGTAGATAATATTTATTTTAGAAAATTCTTTTTGTGTATTTGAAAAATGTTCAAAAAACTTCAGTGTCTATTTACAAAATATTTATAGAATTCACTATATATCGTAGAACCTACACGAAAAGTGTGAAAATTTTAAAAACTAAAGAAACAAAGAAAGGAATTCAAGATCTGGAAAGAGAAAAAAGGAACAGAACAAAGAAAAACCGACATAGAACATCTGTCACATGGGCTGGCCCGTCTGAATCTAGTCTTCAGGGAAGCCTCAACTATTCGAAATCACTAATTTACGAATACTCGTAGCAACGAATCCGTCTATTTCCTTCACGCTTGACAGGTGGCGGCGCTTTGCGCGTGCGCCAAGTGGCGTGATGTGGTGGTTCCCTTTTTCCCGAGCATGCGGTGTTGCTTTCATGGAAATACATTTGTGCCTTCCGCAGAGGAACAATGGTAAATCTTTTTTAGAAGCACGACTCGTGTCTTTTTCTAAAGCACGATCGTGCCTCCTTTTAGAGGCACGCGTCGTGCCTCCCGCGTAAGCTAATTCGTGCCTCACAAGAAGGTATGGTCGTGCCTTTCTGGAGGCGCAACTCGTTCTTCTTTTTTAGAGGCACGAGTTGTGCCTACATTTGTAGAGGCACGAGTCGTGCCTACTTTTTTAGAGGCATGAGGCGTGCCTCCCGCGGAGACAAGGCCGTGCCTCTTTTTTTGATAAAGTTTTTTTAATCAAAACGTATGGAAAAAACATGCAAAAACCGAAAAAGCCAAAAATACCACCGAAAAATCAATTTTAAACACCAAAAATATGTACATATTTTTTTAAATAAAATCTCGAGGAAACATTGCGATGCGACATGTGGCGTGCTGTGAGCCTAATAAAGTGCTCGTTGGGCCGGGTCACAAACGAATACTCCATAACTAGTTGCTCATTTGTATACGTACATGGGCGTCATATAAGATTAGCACTAAATATAGTTGCGCTTGCAGGTTGGAGAGCGTCGATTCGGTGTCCGGGTGCATCTGCATCCAGGGAGACAAAAAATAAGAAAATAAAAATGAAAATAACTCAAAAAAATTCAAAATTTTATTTCGGTGAAAGATGCTAATGTCCAAGATGTTGGTGCAAAATTTGAAGAAGTTCATACATCTGGAGAGCTTGCGGCAAAAAAGAAAAATTTGCAGTTTCTTTAAACGCCACTATTCTGGAGTGAATTTGTCTTTTTGCTCATTTGTATACGTACATGGGCGTCATATAAGATTAGCACTAAATATAGTTGCACTTGCAGGTTGGAGAGCGTCGATTCGGTGCCCGGGTGCATCTGCATCCAGGGAGACAAAAAAAAAGAAAATAAAAATGAAAAAGCTTAATAAATTTCAAATTTTTATGTGGTGAAAGATGCTTATGTCCAAGATGTTGGTGCAAAATTTGAAGAAGTTCAGACATCTGGAGAGCTCGCGGCAAAAAAGAAAAATTTACAATTTCTTTAAACGCCACTATTCTGGAGTGAATTTGTCTTTTTGCTCATTTGTATACGTACATGGGCGTCATATAAGATTAGCACTAAATATAGTTGCGCTTGCAGGTTGGAGAGCGTCGATTCGGTGCCCGGGTGCATCTGCATCCAGGGAGACAAAAAATAAGAAAATAAAAATAAAAAAAGCTCAAAAAAATTCAAATTTTTATTGTGGTGAAAGATGCTTATGTCCAAGATGTTCGTGCAAAATTTGAAGAAGTTCAGACATCTGGAGAGCTCGCGGCAAAAAAGAAAATTTTGCAGTTTCTTTAAACGCCACTATTCTGGAGTGAATTTGTCTTTTTGCTCATTTGTATACGTACATGGGCGTCATATAAGATTAACACTAAATATAGTTGCGCTTGCAGGTTGGAGAGCGTCGATACGGTGCCCGGGTGCATCTGCATCCAGGGAGACAAAAAATAAGAAAATAAAAATTAAAAAAGCTCAAAAAAATTCAAATTTTCATTGTGGTGAAAGATGCTTATGTCCAAGATGTTGGTGCAAAATTTGAAGAAGTTCAGACATCTGAAGAGCTCGCGGCAATTTTTTTTTGCAGTTTCTTTAAACGCCACTATTTTGGAGTGAATTTGTCTTTTTGCTCATTTGTATACGTACATGGACGTCATATAAGATTAGCACTAAATATAGTTGCGCTTGCAGGTTGGAGAGCGTCGATTCGGTGCCCGGGTGCATCTGCATCCAGGGAGACAAAAAATAAGAAAATAAAAATGAAAAAAAGCTCATTTTTTTTTAATTTTTATTGTGGTAAAATATGCTTATGTCCAAGATGTTCGTGCAAAATTTGAAGAAGTTCAGACATCTGGAGAGCTCGTGGCAAAAAAGAAAAAATTGCAGTTTCTGTAAACGCCACTATTCTGGAATGAATTTGTCTTTTTTTGCCGTGAGCTTTCTAGATATCCAAAAAAGCTCAAATTTTACATGAACATCTAGCCCCTAAGCATGTTTCATCATAATAAAATTTGGATTTTTTAAAACTTTTTTCATATGTCTTTTCAAAAATTTCTTATGCAGGAGCATATGAGCCCGAGCTTAGATTTGAAATATCCCTTGCAGGTTGTCTATTTATTCACATGAAAAAAAACTAGGGTATCTCTCTATTGTTTTTTAATTATACTGCCTCCGTTTAGAAATACTTGATATAGTTTTAGTTAAATTTTAACCAAAACCACATCCAGATCTGACCACGTCAAGTATTTTCGAACGAAGGGAGTACATCTTAACAGAAAAACAAAGTTCAGATTATTAACACAAACCAAGGGTACTTCTAAAGACAATATAAATGCTTTTGCATCTGCAAATGATCGTTCAGGACTAATATAAGTGTGAAACCACGTGATCGTAGGCGTGGTTGAAGCATCTATCCACGACCCGATCGGTTAAGGCACGATGCCAAGTGCCAGTGCGAATAATGCAGGTGTAGTAGTGGCACGTTGCTGACGATGGACGTGCTTACGGCAAAGACCTGACGTCGCAAGCTGCATGAAAGCCTGCCAACAACCATATTTTATCTTCCCAGAGCTTAATTTTATAGAAAAAAAACAGAATACACCATGGAAGCCTGCCATCTAGTGCCTTAATTTTATCTTCCCTGACCTTAATTTTATGATTCTGTTGGTTTCCAGGTCAGGCTGCCATCGGATGAGCAGACAAAAGCAGGGTGCTCGCAGTTGACCATGTACTAGATCTATAGCAACCCTGCATCATGCATCATACTACTACTTAATTAGGGAGCACAGACAGACTACTCAATTAACAAGTGTGATGCTTCTTTACATACTATACATCCAGTGGGAGCAGGTTATATGGTGATCATTGTGATGTGAGGTACAGAGCCTTAATTACATTTTCAAAACACACAATTCTCTAGAGATAATTAGTACTCCCTCCGATGCATAACAAATGTCGTTTATTTTGTACTAAACTAATACAAACTTTGGCCCTGTTTGAATCCATGGGTTAGAGTTAGAGTTGGTTAGATTGTACCAAACTAACCCCAAAACATCCAAACATGAGGGTTAGAGTTGGTTAGATGCATCTAACCCATCCAAAAAATCTAACCCACCCAAGAGGTGCTTATTTGGGTTAGAGTTGGATGGGCCCACAAAAAGTTACTTTTTTCACTATCTTCACCATACAAAATTCTGAATAAAGTAGTCAAATGATTGGAATAGTACATTTATTGCCAATCTAACCCCACCATCCAAACACCTCTTTGGGTAGAGTTAGTTTTGGGTTAGACTAGAGTTAGAATCTAACTCTAACCTCTAACCGAGTTAGAGTATCCAAACAGGACCTTTATACTAGATGAGCGACACTTATTATGGATCGGAGGGAGTAAGAGAATACTTAGTACACTATCATTGTTGGTCACTCCATGTCTACGCACCTAAATTACGTCATAGACCCAGCGTCACTAATGTGGTCGTCATGTGCCTGTGTCATGAACGAGCTGATAAACTAATCTGCAGGGAGCGTAAGGACAGAGAGCGAATCACACGAAAGATGCGACCTGCCCTTCGTTAATTTCCCACTGGTGATCGTGATTAGTAGACCGGATCACATGGGGGTGGTTTAACCCACACGTCGGATGAAGATCTGAATCGAGCCTCCCATTCTGGGAAATCCAACAGCACCAACTTGTTTGCCCAGTTTAGCATGTCTCAGGACTCATGCCCATAGTATTTTAATTCACTGGCCGGCGCGTTTTTAGATTTTCTTGGAAGGCGACGCGGTTTACCAGAGGCGTATTTGGTTGTCATCCGACCTCAAGGCTACATTGTTTACACTGTTCAATTCAGTTTGGTTCAGCGCATACATGTAAAAAGAACAGACACCCCTTGTTTAGTTATCTACATACACTCCAGTTAGATTAAGAAGAAATGGAAGACACGATTATTTGCTTGCTTGCGTTATCTTTGCTCGTGCAAATATAGGGACGTTGGGATTTGGATCTCCGACAACATAAGAGCATCTCCAACATAAGCGCTATATTGCTGCGCGCGGGGGGTTAAATACAGCGCTCCAGCATGCGCTGTATAAATTCAGCGCGCTGTAAAAGTTGTTGAGCATGCGGGCAAACGTTGAACCGTGTGCTTTATATTTTGGACGCGGGTTGTGCGTGCTGTAAAATCTAGGCTGCTGCAGGTGGGACCGTCAGATTGGGCGCAGTATTGATATGCATCTGAAAAACTGATTTTGATCGCGGCGCGCTAAAACTGCTAAAGTGGCGCTGCAAAATTATTTCAGCGCGCCGCAACGAAGCGCGTCTTTTGGAGATGCTCTAATGGCCATAGCTAAAACCTTGCGTGCTCATGCTTTTTCAGTAACTAGTAAATTTGTACGTGGAACGGACGTGTAATCACACGAAAAAATGTTCCTACCAATAATATATTTAAACATGATGAGCAAAATTATTGAATGCGATTAACAAAAAATAAAAATGGGACAATATTATACTTCTAATTGAATACGATTAACAAAAAATAAAAAATGAGACAATATTATACTTCTATCTCTATTGTATATCTAAAACAATGTGAAGACTCATATTTTATCCATCGATGTTCCATTTACCACCTTCTGTTGATCTTCACTTCGTCCTCTCCTCCTCCCTCCGCTTCTTCATAAATTTTTTCTTATCATTTTTGGTTTTCCTGCAGATTATTATTGAAAACCACATAAATCTTATGGTTTATCAAATGAAAACATGTCTTCTTAGGTAAGTCGAAAAGTTTTAGTTTTTTAAGAACGTATTATTTAAAAAAATCTCAAATCAATTGACAGCTTGAATATATTTTTATTTAATCATGGTAATTGCATATAAAATATATGTGGCCCCCTTTGTAACGCATGTGCAATTATCTAATGCAATAATATATAAGAATCAATTGAGGGGTCTACTAATGTTGACAAAAAAATGTGCGGCTTGCACTCAAATTGTAGGTGAGCTTATTTATCAACCTGAGTACTCGTGTTGATATCATGTACTCGTGTTGATATAATTTCCTAGGTAGAAAAATATATATATATCAAAACTTGGTAATAAAGCAGTGTCTATGTCGGTCTAAGAATTTGAGGCCCCGATGCAGAAAAAAATTGTGCTAGAACTTGACTATTAATTCACACGATTGGCATATATCGGCCAGGATGACATCACTCTATGATCTTAAATTGTGTACGTTGCTGATTATAGTCGGTCACATGCCAATAATCTCATGCGCGAATTACTTCATCTTGCACATTTGCGCGATATGAACATTGAATTTAAAATGGGTCCCAAAATTTTAAAATTTCTTACACCATCTGTTTCATATTATAAGGTGCGTTAATTTTTCAGGAATTATAAAACATTAATTGTATTTGGTTGATTCTAAAATTTGATCCTTGATGTGTTCTTTCCATTTAAAATCTATTGTAAAAAGGCGTCATGAATGGAACGATCGCCATGGTTCAGTTCATCCTTAATCTTGACGCGTGCAATTACCATGACAACAATTTGAAAATAAATGTTGCATGTGTAGGGAGTTGGGCATGAAAAATATGAAAAGCAATGATATGCATGCAATAAAATATAATCAATGCAGGGAAAAAATTAGTGCATTCATGCCACATAATTAGCGCAAGATTAATGATATTATGGGCTTCATTATTGTAATGACAGTGGTGGGTAATTTGTAACAAGTTTTAAGGGTATTAAACGTGTTGTGCTGCGCTAAACATGGAAGCAATTCTAATCGTTAGATTTGATGAATGGAAGGTCAAGATGTTTTGGATCAGCCCCTCTCGTGCTTTTATATATTATATGCTTTTTCAGTAATATATTCAGGTGAGTGAGCTTCTTCAAGGTTCTAATAAAAACATGATATGCATCTATGGGATCTAAAGTCATATTTATTGAGCTAGGGGCAAATTTTTATTTCATTCTTTGCAATGCACAAACATTTTTTACTAGTAATCCAAAAATACTCTCATCAAGCTTCTACATTCCTAGCGATGCACAAAGATTCTTTCCTATGCTCATTGTTCGTCATATTTTGGTGACTGTGGCTACTTAGATATACTATGCCATCAGGTAAAGAAGACCTTAGGGCATCTTCAGCATGTTGTAGATATTTATATGAACAATAGTCTAAAAAAACTCTTTCATATACACAATTAGTTTTTCAACAGATTGTCTATATTCTCCCTTTTATATTTAAATTTACAAGTTTTAAATGGTTATGTGTACAAAATATAGACAATGTGAAGCGAAAAAAAATACTCTCCACTAGATTGTTAGAACAATCCAACTTAAAAAGATGCCCATTGATTATTCGTATTTAGAGTCCATGAAGTGAAGCTCTCTCCCAAATTTTAGGCACGCGACTCCGAAACCTAGCTCGTTCGATCCCTTCAGCGCCCCCACGATTGTCCTCTCTAGCCTCAGATCTCTCAGCCCTCCCTCTCCTCTCCACCCTCTCGTCGCCTCCCGAGGCAGCCCTGGGCTAATCCGCATGACCGTCAAGGACGGGAGCGGTGGGGAGGCCCTGACAGCGCACTACCACGACGCGATATGCGACCATTGGAGATGTAAGGTGTGGTGTGGACGTGCTCTAGCGGATAACGTCTCTGGTTGGTGGCGTCGATGGTCTAGCCTTTTCTCGCGTATGTCGATGTCGGTGCGGTACGTGATGCACGAAGGAGGATACCAGGATGGTGGTTTCAGGTAGAGGATCTGGTGACGGCCTGCTCGTCAGCACAAACGCAAGTCGGGCGCAACTGACCATGGGGCGACTCCAGAGGGATTCGGGACCTAGTGCTCGGATCTGACGGTCACGACAGTGGTTGTCATTGTATGGACGACAACACCGGTCGACGTGGTGGTGGGTGCTCGTTGTAGCACCTAAAATCGAAACAATGATCCCTCTTCTGTAACGAGGACAGATTCCATGGTCGCCTGGGCGACTCGGAGACTAGATCTTGAGGTGGTGATGGCCTTTCTGAGGCTAGCGGTGGTATGGGATGTCCCTTCCATGAACAAATCGGGTTCGATGGTGCTCGATAGATGACACATGCGTCTCTTTCAAAGACGTCGAGCAATGCTTGCCGCCTGCAAGGGAAGCCGCCGACGGATGCGCCGCTGGTTGATGCTACGCACGACGTCTCATGCGGGGGCGTCAAGTCAAGTCTACTACCGATAGGTGCTACGCGGTGGCTCAGATGGACGAGACATATTGAGCCTGTTACTACTAGATCGAAGGTCGTGTGACAGTGGCGGGAGACAGACGGTATGATACATCTTAGTCTTCCGGTGTCTTGTCCATAGGGATGATGTTAGAAATGACTTCAATGATGAGCTCAGATACTTCGGTGAAAACACTAGATCTTTAGCCGGGCTATGTCGACCCACGACAGCATCGTATCCTTGCTGAAGGTGATGAATGAAGCTTGGCTTTGAGGATGAGAACCTAGTGATCAATCTTAGGTTGGACTCATCATCATCGACGCACTTGTGACGATTCCTTCTTGACAGCGTAGCCTAGAAGTTATGCATTTTTTTCGTTTTAATTTTATTTTATATCATAGATTAATAGCTAACCGGTGGAGTTACTATCGCGAGGCTTGCAACCTCGATTTGCTTTATTTCCAAATCGATGTTAGTCAGTTGCTGAATTTTGCATTCTTAGTAATACATGGTTGTATGCATCGCTCGATGCAGATCGTCCTTTTCAAATAAAGACAATGTTTATCGATATTTAGACAATGTTCACCGACGAACTATCATATACAATCTGTGGAATAACTTCTTTTTTTATCTTATTGTCCAGTAGTATTTCACATAGACAATCATTAAGATAAACTATTGGAGTTGCTCTTAATCACCAGTTGACCACAGACAGCCTTGGTGGTGTACACGCGGTCCCAAACCGGCCGTGAAGCCAACGCGCGCCGCCCAGCAAGATCCGGCGAATCCGCCATAGATAGTGCAAGGAGAGGAGATTCAAACGAGCCAAGGATGCATGGCGCCGATCGCAATGCGGCCTCGCTCTCGTCTCCCTCCCCGCAGGTAGAACCAGTGGGAAACCATGTGGTGCCTTTAAGGTTGTCCACGACGATCTACTGCATGGTTTCCTGTGAGCTGCTGCTGCTGCTGCAAAGTGCAAAACACCCACCAACCTGATCAAAATGTCCCCTGAATAGAATAAACGCATCCCAAAAGCCAACTGACAAGCACGATTATTAGTCGACCCTTTCTCAACCCATCGGCGAGTATTATGTGATACAAATAATGCATACCAAATGCTTAGGTAACAACTGGGGCGTCACGAGGCTGACGTACGGGGCCTGACGTCGCTTGCATCGGACGCAGCATTGCAGGTCGTCGACAGCAACCTGAATGTGCATGCGAGGCCGGCTCCTTGAAGCAGCTGATGTTGGTTAGAACGTGGGTGGCAGACCACGACCCTGATTAGTGGCTAACCCCCCATTTATTTGACTAATGCGGATCTGGTTGACGGGCTGCTCATTGCATGCATGCGCTTGACTGGGAGAATTATCACGTGGGCTAGCTGTGAGTCTGTGACTGCCAACTGATCGAACTCCAAGATACTGCAACGGGGTGATTGATGATTGGGAGTGTGCCATACACCGTGACACCGTGTCGACCTCCAACTGGTTGTGAACGAACCAAGCACCGTGCCACCGTGTAAACAAGTTGTCTGATCATAACAATTCCACTAATCCATCGGTATCATGATGTAACCATACAACAATATATTTGTCATATTCATTATCTCTGACGTTAGTGGCACGTGCAGTATACAGCAAAGGAATCCCTCAAATAAATTATCGTGTGACAGCGCCAGATTACCTCAGCCCCCGGACGTCACATAGTATTGGCTACATCACGCTGAGGACTATTGCACCGGTCATCACATAATTCACGTGACGCAAAAGACCCACACACAGTGCCAGTATTGGTTTTGTGATACATCACCAACAGAATTCGACTTGACCCACAATTCATGTAAACGAAAATTAATGTGTACAATGATGTCCTCTATATTTCTCGGCCACACTGAATACTTCCTTCGTTCGAAATTAGATGACGCTAAAACGGATATATCTCGATGTATTTCAATGCTAATTACATTCATTTTAGTGACAACTACTCCTTCCGTTTCAAATTACTTGACTTGGCTTTAGTTTAAGGTTGGTTTAATTTTGAACTAAAACCAAGTCAAACAATTCGAAACAGAAAGAGTAATTTTGAACGAAGAAAATACTACAAGTGTTTTGTTTCTTTCTACTTTCAACCAAATCGTTATCGTTTTGCTTTAATTTTGATCGTTCCCTATGGACCCTGTACTCCGTCGAATTATGTGAAAATGATCTGAAACGTTAGCAAAAACCATGGGCCAGTTAAACTATAGCTAGGAAGATAAAGTCATTGGTTGTATAAAAAACATAAAGTCATTGTCCTGATCTGCTAAAAGCCACCAATTGGTTCCCCGGCAAAAAAAAGCCAACAATAAATTAATGTTCTGTGTTTTATTAACGTGACGTCCAGATGTTGATGAGCTAATATTATTTCTCTACAGTCACCCTCTGAATCTAGTGCTGGATCCACCAAATTGACATATAATATAGAATAAGCATCCTTACTTCCGTGTTGAAGATTTCTAATGACATTAGTTGAAGGCATCATTCCATTTCTATGAAGACCTCATAATTCGTACTACCATAGATCCCTTTCTTTTTTTGCACAATGATTCAGATCTATTATAAAGATTCATAAAAATACTATAAAACACTTTAAATATAATTAAAATTGCATCAAGGCCCCTAGACGACCAAGCATTGTCGCAACCAACACAAGCCGTCAACGCGCCAATTTCATAGTGGTGCCGGCCTTATTACCTTGTCGATAATAATCAAGAAGTCCTTTGCACGTGCCCCATATGGACTAGTGTCTGAGAGCCACAGTCATTATCTTTGAACCTCTGAATTGATTCGAATAACCCGACTCCAAATCTTGTTGTCGACATGCAAGATGAGAAACCATAATCTCGCCACCTTGAGGAGCCGACATGAACTTACGTTGGAGCTCGGCCGAAACCATCTCGACGGATGAACATGAGTAGGATCTAGACCCGGAAGACTGACTCGAGATGTAGCGCCGCCATCTGCCTAAGCGCTACCTAGTAGAGGAATAAAACCCCAACCTATCAACTAGATAGAGAAGAGGAACTAGGATTACCCATGCAAGGACTAATAACCTAACCTATATACTAGTCGGAGTCGAGGCACCATTATTCAATTCCCAGACACGGGTCGTCGAAGCGACAAGCAGAGGGGAGGAGAATCCACGGGCTCACCAACGAAGAGCAAAGGGTGGAAGGTTTTGCCCCAGTTGCCTTGCGATAGGGGGAAGAAAGAGTCGCGTCCAACCATCGATTTAGATACCTATTTGATCCCATGATTTCTTAAATTGAAGAATAGGAAAAAAATGGAATGTCATGTAATCTTAAATCCTACAAGGTGAAACAAAAGAGGTGTTTGATATACCACAAAAATACAAAGTAATTATAGCTAGAGATAAGAGTGGATGATTTTTTTCCTCCAACATATAGTGCAACAAAGTGTGTGTTGGGATGAATTCGTATATTTGTGATCCAAAAACATGAAAACAATAAAATGTCTATTGGGGCGGTGTGTGGGTGTGTGGGTGGGGTAGGAGGGTTGTTGGGTGGAGGAGGAGGTATTGATCGAAGAAACACTCTAACCAGTTAAGAAAATTATAATTACCAGCTTTAATACTTTATTTGTAATAAACCCACATCGGTTTTTGGTGGGTACAGACCACAACATACAAGGGTGAAAGAATGATGTCCTATAAGTGCACATGGCTAGTTGACAAGCACAATTCGTGAAAAGAATTGTAACATACTAACCTCCCAATTGATGCTTGGCAATGCAAATATATTTTCCTTTTCCCTTCACAGTTAAGGAAGATAACATGCTTATAAAAATTAGATCAAAGGCATTATGGACAATCGCACTTCCAAGATTAGGTGTTTTTCTCTTAAGATACCAAAGGTTCACTTCTAAGGTCTATCAATTTACACATAAACCTATTCGGGAGTTGGAAGTCTCTGGCCAGGGTGGTGTATTGGGTGTCTCCAATAGTTCACCAAGCAGGGAATAATAACACAAAGATACATATAAATAAACGAGATCCATCATCTAGCATGGCATACTAGATCACCACAACAATAACCAACAATTACTCCAGTAAAGAGTTATTACAAACCATCGTGGAGATCATGACGGGGAAGGAAGAAGGAGTAGTGGTGATGGCAGTGGAGATGGCACAATATGTGCTAGCACAATGATGGCAGCGGTAGTGTATGGTCAGCATCTTCTTCCATGTCTTCCTTCTCGGCCTTCCTTCAAGCTTGCAATGGACGAAGATGGATTATTTAAACATACCCCAATACATCTTCATGTGCCATGGTTCATGAGATTGATACTGCAACTGTTTCTGAGATGTTGACGAAGAGAGTCGACGCCTATGTCTGAAGGTGTATGTATAGCCGGCCTCCATGGGTTGGTATTCTCTGTGGATGTACCTCCTTTTATTTTATCCAAGGGCTTTCTGTGTTATTTTTAACAGTAAAAGATCTTATTCATTAAAACTCAGAGTAGTACATCTTACAACATAGCCCTAAAGAAACAGAGATACAGAAACTAGTCCCTGGACTTTTGCAAGAAGGACCCCACAGTAGAAATATAAAGCGATCGGGTCCAACATCTTCTCGCCGGAACCACCTCGCCGTCGCCGGGGAGCAGGCCACTTGGGGCGACGAGGGTGCCACAAATCAACTCCGTGGCTACCAACAAGAAGAAGAACTGCCTCCCATAAGACATCTTGGCCGGGAGGAAACTGATTGGGCTACCTTTCAGCCAGAAGATGCAGTGGCATGGAGATGTCAGTCGTCGCCTGAGATTCGCCGGCGCGAGCAGTGCCACCGCAAAGACCACCGCGATGAGCATGGACCCAGTTCACCGAGGCTCCATCAGTGTTGCAGAACAGAGACAAGGAGGAGGAAGATCCATTTGCACCCCAACTCCTCACCTCCACCACCGAGATGGCCAGCAAGAAGAGGAAGAACCAAAAGATCCATAGACATGAGCTTATTTTTGGGGTAGCTGTCGTGGTAATACTAAAGGCATACCCCTAGGCAAGGGAAACCAAGGGGTACCCTTAAGCCCTTGGTTCTCCAAATACTCCCAAACAAAATAAGACCAGTAAAAAACATGGAGCATCAACAATCTCCGAGTAACAAGTTACTCGGAGATCAGAAGCCACTTCTGAATACACGGCTACTCGGAAGTCCAGCAAGATCCGAGTAGATCGACACTCGGAAGCAATCGGCGAGTCCTCCCTTACTCGGAAGACGGGAACGCAACGGACAGGAAGCATTCAATACCACGGGCGTTTCTCCTCCTTTATTAGTAGTAATGGGCAGACCGTTTTTGTATTTAAGTACGCATTCAATCTTGTAATTAAGACCCATTTAAGCCGAGGCATTAAGAGGGCAGGGCGCACTCTATATAAGTCCCCCGTCCCCTCCGGTGTGGGCACGCGCAACATTCTTCCACTCTCAGTACTTCTGAAGAAAGAACACCCCAGTCAGTCTGGGACATGACTAAGGTTTTTATCTCTACGGAGAGGCCTAACCTGTATAATCCCCTTGCGTCAACCCTCTCTATGTACAGATTCATTTAGCTCCTTTCATACCCCTATATCTATTGTCAGGATTATATCCACGACAGTTGGCGCCCACCGTGGGGTTGAGTTGATCAGCAATCGTAGAGATGGCGTTTTTCTCATCCTCTTCTTCGGTTCACGGCCCCGAGATCATCGTCAGAGAGGTTTTCCATTTCGGATCGTTGGCTTTCATAGCTGATGATTCGGCCTGGTTGGTGGATTCTCCGCTCCAGGCACAACTGCTGCCTCCAAGAGGCAGCGTCCACTTCCGAGCTGACGAGTCGGGGGCCCTGCGCCTCCAACTGTCGGCCCATCGCCAAGCACCCACGCCGTTATCTGTCCGCCACAAGAAGAAGCGCTCAGGCCGCCCGCGCGTTCATCATCGTGGAAAATCGGTCAAGATTCATCAGGTGGCAGTCATTGACTCGGTGGAGTCAGCACAGAAGGCCCTGGATGAACTAACCGCAAAAGAAGGCTCCACATCATCTCTCTTGCCTCTGTTCGACTCGGTCGAAGAAGAAGGCATGGCGGCATCTGACCCCGAGTCAGGCGCCGAGCAAGAGGGCAGCAGCGACGCCCCAGTCGCAGTTGCAGAAGTGTGCATGGCCGAGACTCCGCCCTCTCAGCCATCGCCAGCTCGGGACAATCACGCCCGAGATGAAGCTAACATCCCATCCAGGGCTGGCGCTCGGGAGCCGACCCGACGTGTATCCGCTTTCCGAAGGTTAGAGCTCGGAGAGACGAGTCGACAACCCCGCCCCCTTACTCGGGAGGAGCGGGAAGAAGCAGAAACGGCCGAGCGGCTGCTGAACACCCCCATTGACACTAGCACTCCAGAAGGGCGAGGCCTAGAGGCAGGCAGATTAACTAATTTGGCTGATCGAGAGTGCCTGGCCGAGCTAGAAAACACTTTGGAGCGTCAAGCTCGAGAGGTAGCTCGGCTCAGGCAAAGCAGAACAAGTCGGCAACTGCGGGGCCCAGGCCGAGAGCCTTTCCGAGCTATGGGTACCCCAGTAGAAAACCTCATAGCGGCAACTCGGATTGCGAATTCTCTGCAGCCTAGTGGATCGGCAGAGGAAATCCAACACCTGGCGTTTTTGTTGCAAACCGCAGTCGATCAAAATGCTGCTGTCAGTCAATCACAACAGCGAATTCATTATCAAGTCCCCCCCGCAAGGACGTCCCTATCAGTACATACGCCCTATGGAGAAGCGCGGAGGAGCAAGAACAACTCGCCCCGGGGCAGAGATGAACCCCGAGGGGGTCGCCGTCAAGAGCAGTATCGACATGAAGATCACGGGACGGGTCGGCCCGCACCGCGGAGAGAGGAGTTCCCTCGGCACCGAGACGACCGTTATTTTGATGTTGAAGACGATGCCCAAAGCCACCTAGTACAGAGCCGAGTCGACCGCGCTAGATCACATCGCCAGGATCAGGCTCGGCCCTCAATGGCCACAGGGCCGGTTTGCTTCAGTGAAAGGATTCGTGCTACCCCTATTCCGCCCCACTTCAGGATAGCTTAAGGGGTGGACAAGTACCGAGGTGATGCTAAAACCCAGACATGGTTGGATGATTACTGAATAGCCGTGCAAATCGGAGGGTGTGGGGATGAGATAGCCATGATGCACCTACCGTTGATGCTAGAAGGCTCAGCTCGGGCATGGCTGAATCAGCTCCCCCCCGAGTAGTATTTGGGTTTGGGAAGACCTCGAGAAAGTGTTCATCAAGAATTTTGAAGGGACCTACAAGCACTGGTAGAAAAAGGCCCATTTTTCCCGGTTCTAGAGGGCCATTTGTCCCGGTTCCGGAACCGGGAATAAAGTGTCGTTAGTAATGCCCACAACCTTTAGTCCCAGTTTGCCCACGAACCGGGACAGATGGGGCTCCACGTGGCATCTGCGGCTTGCCCGGGCAGGAGGGCCTTTTTTCCCGGTTGGTAGCACCAACCGGGACCAAAATGCCTCCACGCGTCAGCAGTTCCGTGTCTGGGGTTTTGTTTTTTTTGAGAGGGGGGATGGGGGTTTTGTAGGGTTAATTTATGGGTTTCATATATTGTAGCTAATAGAGAGAGGTGTCCTCTCTTATCTCCGTGCTTGGTCGACGCTACGTACTATATGTATAGAGAGGACTCGACATGCTATTTAGTAAGCAAATGAAGGAATTAAACCATTAAGTACAGAAGATCGTCATGAACATATACAGAGAGAAGTGAGATTGTTCGAACAACAAGTTTTCGTATATCTATCCGACGCTACTGGCTACATATATACAATATAAGATCTCTTACAATACCCTAACATCTGAAATCAAGTTCCATATGGTATTCTCCCTCTTTCCTGATGACGTGTTCAAGAAAGAATCCCGCCAATTCCTCTTGAATTGCTATTATGCGATCTTGTGGTAGGAGTTCTTCCTGCAGCTCCCAAAGCTAATTCGAAGAAGGGGGTCAATACATATATATGAATGAAACTCAACACAAATGATGGTAATAAAATAAAATTGTGAATATTATTGCTTGCGCACATCAAAATCTTTTTTAGAGTAGCCGCCCTGCTTAGAGATCGTAGCATTGTAGATGAACTCGCATACGTAGTATCCACAAAGATTAGTCCCTTCTTGCTGCCACAACCACTTTACGAGAAATAGAGGTCAATCAAACTGATAATCAAGCATTATATAAATGGTATTGATGAAACTAGCTAGAATCAAATTAATGGGAGATGCGCGGAACTAGCTAGTAGTACTTACTTTCGGGCGTGTAAATTTTAGCTCCTTCGGCAGTCCCGGAGATTTTGTGGTGAACGGTATCCAAACCCTGCCAGACATAGAAAATAATTATTACCTAATATCAGGAAATGAACAAAGTTGCCGAAATGCTGCGATAATGATCGATTGCACTTACTTCTTAAGCATTTCAGTGATGATCGCATACGTCTTGGGATCTTTTCCTCTTGAGTCTAAGACGGTTACTAGTCCCTCCTCAAGCATAATCTCTAGGAGAATAAAGTGGAAGCTGCGCACGCATGCATAACTCATCAATTACATTACTATAACCTCGAGTAAATAAAGGAAAACCGAATATGCATAGTATAACACTCACTCGAAGTTGTAAGGAAAGATTATTTTTTGTTTGTTTTGATGTTGAAGCAACGATTGTAGCAAGTCGGCCTCGGCTTGTTTGGGATTCTTTTTCATCTCCCATTCATCAAAGAGATTTAGGTTAATGAACCCAATATTATAGATTTCTCTTTGCTTGCATTCGACGATCTTCAATCCGCATGATATAGTGAATTATATGTACATGCAATGAAATAGCTGAGCTATATATAGAGACTTAATTAAAGAAGTAGTACTTATAGACAGTAGCAAGTGACGATTACTTTATCGATGGCCTTTTGATTGAAAAGCTGGAATAACTCCTCAAATGGAACATACAACACGTCAATTCCAACGAGGTCGTGCTTGTCTTTAACCATAAGCAACACATTATCCAACCCAGAGTTCTTGCAGGTGTCCATGTACCACTCATGGAATCTTCGCATCATCGTTGGTAGTTGTTGATCAGGTGTAACGAGAGGATACCCGTGCCGGAATTTGAGTTCGTCCACCTGCAGTGGATCAAAGTGTATATCGTCTGGCAGGTAATCACCAGGATTGGTACCGGGCACCATCCCGGCCGGCAGATTTGCGACGACGATATCACTAGACACCTGCAGCGGGGGGCACGATTGTTTCGCCTGTTCGCCGAGCTGGGGATTTTTTCCCTCTTGCAATTTGTTGTTCTCTCCTTTGGTCTGTTCAGTGCTTCCGGACCGGCGCGCTTCTTGCACTTTCTTTTTAAGAGCGCGGACATGGTTGTCATCCAGCGGAGCCGGTGCTGGTCGCTTCAGGGCATCCAAAGTGCGCTTCAATTTCATCTCATCTATCTTCTCCTCCGGAGGTGGATTTTTCTTTTTAAAAAGGCATCCACTTCGCCTTTAGAGATCTTCGCGCTTTCCTCATCGCTCCTCTCGTATGGTAATGGCTCAAGAGGCTTGAGAGATGATGGATCGTATTGGTATTGCCTCCCACCACTGGTTGTACTGCTAGACGCCAGAGCGACGACTGCTATTTTCCTTTGTTGTTTAAGAGGCGCCGGAGCAGCCGGAGCGGCGGTGGCGGCTCTCTTCTGCTCTTGCTGACGAGGCGGAGGAGGAGACGGGCTGCTCGGACGCGCCGACGCAGGCGGAGAAGGAGGTGGAGGAGGAGGCGGAGGAGGAGGCGTGCACTGATCACTCGCCGTAGGAGGAGGCGGAGAAGGAGGCGTGCCTTGATCTCTCGCCGGCGGAGGAGGAGGCGGGCCCTTACTCACCGGAGGAGGAGGAGGAGGCGGAGGCGCCGTACAGTTCGCAAGCTTGATGAATTCCTTCGGCCATAGACATGAAGTCCCCAGAGCATTCTCCAGGAGATTTTCCCCTTCGCCGGTAGGGTAGTCAAGCTCGATCTCCTCATATCCCTCCATTATTTCATCGACCATCACAACAGCATAGCCTTGTGGAATCGGATGACAGTGAAAAGTTCTGTTGGGTCGAGGAGGTGCAACATGGCCAATAGCCACCGTGGGTTTGAATTGCATCAATTGCTTCTTGAGGTGGAGAACTTGAGACTCCGTGATTTCATCCACGGGGTACCTGGAAGCCGTCAAATCAGGCTGCGCAATGACCTCGGTGGAAGCCACGCTGCTTCTCCGCTGAGATGGCGGGGTAGCTTCTAGGGTAGCTTCGTCAGCTTGATGCCTCTCTAGCGCTTGTACTCTTGCATGCAGGTTCTTTATTTCGTTTTGCTCCTGTTTCCTCTTCCTCTCCCTGCTTTTGTAACCACCTGCGTCGGGAAACCCATGCTTCCACGGAAGGGAGCCTGCCGTGCCTCGTGTTCGTCCTGGGTGCTCAGGATTCCCGAGGGCCATTGTGAGCTCGTCGTTCTCTCTGTCGGGAACGAACGTCCCTTCCTCCATTTCGGCGGTTAACTTCTGAAGCTTGGTGATCGGTACTCTCAGTTGTTCGTTCGTCCAAAAGCACTTCCCTGTTTCAGGGTCCAAGGTTCCCCCAACCCCGAAGAACCAATTCCTTCCACGCTCTGGCCAGTTCAATGTCGCTGGTACGATCCCTTTGTCAGGAAGGTCCTTTTCAGCCTTGTCCCACAACAGTCGGGCTTTGTGTTAGCCACCTGACCCCGTGCGATGGTGATGCTTCTTCTTTGCAGCATTTAGTTTTATTTATCGCTGACATCTTCTTACTCTTCTCCGATGTCTTGTGGGCCACAAATGCGGGCCACTGTTCTCTTATCTTCTCAAATCGGCCGGTGAATGCTGGAGTCTTATCTTTGTCGACAAACGTTGTTTTTAACTCATTCTTCCACCTACTGAATAGCTCTTCCATCTTCTTAAGAGCATGAGTCTTGAACTTTTGCTCTATAACTGGCTTTTCCTGATGCTCCTCTTTCAGTAGGGTGAAATTTGCCTTCAGCACGGTCCAAAGATCATCTTTCTGTCTATCGGTGACAAAAGACACTTCAGGGTGTCCGGCCTTCGGCTTATTCCATTGGTGGATGGTGATCGGGATCATGTCCCTAACAAGAACCCCGCACTGAGCAGAAAATGCATCCTTGGTTCGGCTGGGTTCAATCGGTTGGCCATCTCTATTGATGCTGGTGATCGTGAACCTTTCATCCTGGCGCAACTTTTTCTTCGGGCCTCATCTCGTTACCGAAGTTTGGCTCGATCCGGATACGGAGGGCTAGAAAAGAAGAAAGAAGAGAGTTAATATGTGTACACAGTCCAAAACAATTAATGCATCAATTAGCTAGTCAGCACAGGCTTAATTATTATATATACCTCGCCGGACTTTCCAACAACTCCTTCCTCCGTTCGCTCACAGGAGCCATCATAAGCATGTCCTTCCACCTCCATTGTCCGATCACCGGAGCCTGCTTCACCCTCTTCTTCCAGACCATCGGTGTCGTTCAGAAACTGGAAGACATCGCCTCCTTCCCGGACGATGTCGCCCACCAACAATGGTCCTTCGCGGATGATTTCCCCCAACATCTCTTCTTTTTCTAAGTTTCTTTGACGATCGTCCATAGTTTCTGCAAAATATTAATTACAACATGACACTTCATATACAAACATGATATAGCCTCGACAATAAACCTATATAAGATGATCCTCGACCCCTCGACCCCCTCACGTCACGTTTGTCTAGCGTCAAAGGATTCAAACAAATAAAACCATGTCTTCATCATTAGGCGAAACTAACAGGCGCATGATGGTTAAGCTCTCCAAAGTTATTTTGGAACAGAGTCCCAGATAGGATAATTTGCTTTTTGATACAAAGTTCAGCAAGAGCCTTCCGAATATCGCTATTTGGAAGGCCTTTTCTGAAATTCGTACCAAAAAGCGAATTATCATATCCGGGACTCCGTTCCAAAACAACTTTGGAGAGAACTTCCTACCATCATGCCCCGGTTACTTCCGGATAATGATGAAGCCATGGATTTCTTCAATACTTTGACACAAGGCAACCTCTCGACACATCGGCGATCCACCTCTCGACGACCCTCGACCCCTCGACGACCATCGACCCTCGACGGCCCTCGACCGTCGACGACTCATGCAACCAATGTCTGATGGAAAGTGTGACGAATTCGGCATTTAAAAAGACCCCGAATCAAAAAAAGTTCAACATGAAAGTTCTTTATCTCCCCAAGGACTACAACTTTGATGTTATGTGTTTTTTCATCCTAGAAACATATGTGTCCTCTCAAAACTAAAACGCGACGCCATTATCATGCACATGTCAAACCGCTCAAATTTTTGTACTGTTCAATTGCAAATTTGCATACACCATTATTGCAACAATGAATACATAAATCTTTTATTTTTATTTTTTCAACATGTGTAAAATACATAAGTATTTTGAAAATTTGCATTTAACAGTGGCATCATCTAGCAACAAAATTTAACTTTGGCATCATCGATTCTAGCATCATCTAACAACAAAATTGCATTTAACAGTACATAGAGCAAAATTTTCTTTTCTCTGTTTTTTTCTTCTTATTTTCCTTTTTCCCTCTTCTTTTTTTTTCTTCTTCCTTCTTCCTTCTTCCTCTTTTATTCTCCCCGCAGGCCACACAGCAAGGCCCGGCCGTGGCCATGGCCGTGGCCGGCGGCGACCAGCGGCAAGCAGCATGGGGGCGGGGGCGGGCGCGGTGGGCAGGCGGCGACCAGCGGAGGCGCGCACGGGCCGGCGAGCACGGCTAGCTCCCGTCCATGGCCGTGGTCGTGGTGAGCACGGCTAGCTCTACGTACAAAACGGAGAGGGAAAAGGGGGGGAGGGGCTCACAGCGACGGCGGGTGCGACGGGGGCGGCGGGCGGGAACGACGTGGGGGAGCACGGCGCGCGACGACGGGGACGGCGGGCGGCGGTTGGGCAGCCTGACGGCGTCGGTTTCGTCTCCGGCGTCGTCGGGGGAAATGGCGAGATTAGAATTGAAAATTTATAAGTGCCATTTATATACCCAGAGTATTGGTACCGGTTCGTGCCAACAACCGGGACCAATGCCCCCTTTAGTCCCGGTTGATGACACCAACCGGGACCAAAGGTTTTTTTCAGCAGCCGAAAAGGCGGCAAACAGAGACCTTTGGTTCCGGTTGGTGGCACCAACCGGAACCAAACACCTTGAGCCGCGGAGCGGTGGGATGTTTAGTCCCACCTCGCTAGTCGAGGGAGCGCTCGAGCGGTTTATAAGCGCTGCTGCGCGTACCGTCTCGAGCTCCTCTCAACTACAGGCTTCCGGGCCTAATCTGGTACTACTTGCCTGTGGGCCTATTGCGGGCCTGAATCCTGGCCCATGGTTGGGTTTCTAGTCGTATTCAGGCCGTGGTGGCCCAATAGGTGGCATTTTTTTTTCTAGTTTTTTTGTTTTCTTTTTTGCTTTATTTAATTTTCCAGTTTCTAGCACTACAAATGAACTCCGAAAATGTTGAAACTTGGCATGGTATCATCATTTGACCCACATAACATGTGCTAAAAAGTTGAGAGGGTTACGGCAAAAACTGGATGCACTTCGTGTACAAAATGGACTCTTTCGAAGTATCAGGGTTTCAGACGAAAACTCATCTGTTACAAAGGGATTTCATTTTTTTGAACTTATTTGAACTCCAGACTTTTTGTGTGTTCAAAATGAACCATTCAAAGCCACATCATCAATTTTCAACCCTTTCTGACTTCATCTGTCTTCACTTTTTCTTCGCTTGTGTCCTTTGCTTATTGTGCCGTAACCATGGATATTCTTCATCGCTTAACAGGGTGCTTGGATCAGCCTTGACTTTGAAGGGAGGAATTTCATGAAACTTTTCATAATCTTCAGACATGTCTGTCTGGCCCTCCAATCCCACGATGTCTCTTTTGCCTGAAAAACTATGTGGCGCTTTGGCTCATCGTATGATGTATTCGCTTTCTTATCTTTTCTTTTTCTTGGTTTGGTAGACATGTCCTTCACATAGAAAACCTGCGCCGCATCATTGGCTAGGACGAATGGTTCGTCTATGTACCCAAGATTGTTCAGATCCATTGTTGTCATTCCGTACTGCGGGTCTACCTCTACCCCGCCTCCTGACAGATTGACCCATTTGCACTTAAACAAAGGGACGTTAAAATCATGTCCGTAGTCAAGTTCCCATATGTACACTATGTAACCATAATATGTGTCCTTTCCCCTCTTGGTTGCTGCATCAAAGCGGACACCGCTGTTTTGGTTGGTGCTCTTTTGATCTTGGGCGATCGTGTAAAATGTATTCCCATTTATCTCGTGAAAGGATCGGAATGTCGACTAGAGGGGGGGGGGGTGAATAGGCGACTAACAATTTTTATGACTCCTTAATAAGTTTAGGCTCAACAAGAAAAGTAAGTTGTCTAGATATGCAACTAGGTGAGATCCTATATGACAACTAGACAACTACAACAAGAAAACAAGCAAGATATAAGCAATGAGAAGTAACTTGCAAAGTAAAGGTAGAGAGAACACGGAGACAAGGATATGTTACCGGAGTTCCTTCTCTCTTGAGAAGTACGTGTCCGTTTGGAGAGGGTGTGGAGCACAATGCTCACACGAAGGCCAACGAGGGCCACCCTATTCTCCTCACGCTCTCACCAATGCCAGATGCCGTGAACCACTACGCGGTGGCCTTGAAGGTGGAAACCAAACCTTTACAATACAAGGTTGGGGAAATCTCCACAACTTAATTGGAGGCTCCCAACAAACCACGGAGCTTCACCACAATGGAATGTGGCTCCGAGGTGACCTCTTCCGTCTAGGGCACCAACGCACCCAAGAGTAACAAGATCCACAAGAGAATAATGGGGGGAATCAAATATCCTTTGGTGAAAGTGTAGATCGGGGCCTCCTCTTCCAAACCTTAGAGAATCAACAAGTTTTGATGGCTAGGGAGGGAGATCGGGCAAGAATAAGCTTTGGGAGTCAATGGAGGAGCAGCAATAAATGAGGTACTTCTCCATGGAGAAGAAGACCCCCTTTTATAGGGGGCGCATTAAACAGCCGTTGGACCCCCCACCAACCACGGTACTACCGTTCTTAAAACGGTACTACCGTGGCGTGGTACTACCGCAGTGGGTGGGGTACTACCGCGCTGCCGTAGTACCACAGCTTAGTGCCGTGCCCACTACCGCTCAGTTACAGTGAGTTTGCGGTAGTGGTTGCGGCACTAGCCTGCCGTACTGGTGCGGTACTACCGTGGTACCGTAGTACCGCACTCTAGTGCCGTGCCCACTACCGCTCAGTTACAGTGAGTTTGCGGTAGTGGTTGCGGCACTAGACTGCCGTACTACCGTACCGCGGTACTACCGCGATGGGTGCGGTACTACCGTGGTACCGTAGTACCGCACTCTAGTGCCGTGCCCACTACCTCTCAGTTACAGAGGGTTTGCGGTAGTGGTTGCGGCACTAGACTGCCGTACTACCGTACCGCGGTACTACCGCAGATGGTACGGTACTACCGCGAGAACGGTACTACCTTACACCAAGCGGTACTACCGCCCCAGCAGACCCAGGCTGGAGAGGCCTCCTATACTGACTCCTCCGAAGGCGCCAAGAAGATATGTGGGTGCAGAGAAAAGTGTAGTGTGATGATTCCACCCATCATATCACCAAGGATCCCCTCTTAATAGTACGGATTTCCTATCGACTCATCCACCAAAAAAGAATCCGAGAGGGAAACTTTGTCTTCACGTTCCATCAACCGAGGGGATGATAACCGTCCTGTGCCATGGCTTAAGTTATCTGAAATACTCAAGGCACACGGTTAAACCGCAAATGTGTTGTCATCAATCACTAAAACCAATCATGGGGAAATATGCCCTATCAATCTCCCCCTTTTTGGTGTATTGATGACAACAACCGATTTGCTCAAAAAGATAATAGGGAATGAAACATATGGCATGGAGCCACAAAATATAGGCTAGCTCCCCCTAGATGTGTGCACCCTTTGAGATAAACCTTTGGATGCATGGTGCACACATTATAATGGATACTCCCCCTATATTTTATTTACCATGCCACAAAAGCTATCAACAACCAATATATGAGCGAGAATTAGCACAAGCATAGCATAAGCAACATATAAAGTACTTTAAGCAAAGGGTAGCGTATGTCTCACACCATACTTCACGAAGATCTCACAAAGCAAACGAACAACGAAAGCAAACACACAGAGTTCACAAGTGGAGGCAAACGCAACACAGAAACACACTTGTGACTCGACAACCCGGAAAGAAGGCAAATCGAGGTCCTAAACTCTCTCCCCCTTTGGCATCGAGACGCCAAAAAGGCAGAGAGTGACGTAACGCCCCACGGTGGTGGACTCCTCCTCCGCCTGATACTCGTCATCATCATCATCAGACTCATCCGAAGATCCCGCCTCTGACTCCTCAGCAGGTTCCTCAGCAGTCTTATCAGCAGGTGGAGCAGAAGCAGACGTGCCGGCAGTGTCCTCGTCAATCTCCCATGAGCTGAACTGGTAGATCCATTGATCCTCTTCAGTGATCTTCCCTTCAGATCCGGACTGCACTTCCATGCCTTGGTGCCTGTAGAACAGCTTCTGACGCTGGCGGTTTTCCTTCTCCCTCTTGTGAGCTAGATACATCTTGTGCTGCATGTGAGACTGCATGCAGAACAGCTTCACCTTGCGAGTGAGCTTAGCCGCCCAACCCGGCTGCTCCAAGTCCTGGGAGGAAGACCTCCCACTGCCGCCAAAGCTCGTACCGGAGCGAGTGCGGTGGACGCTGCCACCACCAGCCGCACTAGCTCCACCCTCCTCATCAGCCATCTCCGCATCAGAAGCAACTGGGGACCCCTGAGCAGCAGCCTCACCACCAGCCCAGTTGGCCTTAATCCGCAGCTGCACCACCTCATGCCTGGTAAGATGCCCCACACAAAGAGGATCCTCATACGTGTCACTCCAAACCTTCTCAAACAACAGCTGAAGGTAAGGCCCATAGATAGGGACCTTGTTCTCCATAACTGCAGTGTAGAGCTCCTCATACATAATCAAGCAGATATCCAGAGTCATCGCTGTCCCCCTGTACTCCTGGCAGAGAAGAATCATGTTGACCAAGTAGCTATGGATCTTGTCCAGATCACCAACCCGAGGGAACAGAGAGGTCCGGAAAATCCGGTGCATAATATCCAGAAACGGGGTGAGCAACAACTTGTGCTTCTCGTTGCCCTTCGCATCATAGTAGACAACAGAAGTCTGATAGGGGCCCAACTCACTCTTCTTCTTAGCAGGGGCAGAGGTGTGAGGACGCAGCCCCACGGGCTCATCGGCAGTGGTGTAGGGGACCTGCAGAAGATCCATGAATACGTTCCACTTGCAAGTGAGAACATCATCATCACACATCCAGGTGATGTTCCTATCTTCATCATTGTGGAAGAAGACGGTGGCGAAGAACTGGGCCACGAGATCAGCGTCAAAAGGGTTGTTGAAGGAAATGATGTGGCGAAGTCCAAACTGATCCACCAGAGCAAGAGCATCAACAAAGTAGTCCATATGCTGCTCCATGTATGTCAGACTGACGGACTTCACATTGGGCACAAACTTGTTCTTCCTGTCAGATATGAGCAAGTAGAAGACATCACGCTGCTCCTTGTTCCAGAACTTGGACTTCATCAAGGAGGGATCACGAGTCTGCCTGTAGGGATTGACCCGACGGTAGTCCCGGTACTCTGGCAGAGGGAGCTCGACCACTGGCTTCTTCTTTGGCTTCTCTCGGTGAGCGGTCTTCTTCAATGAACTGTATGGTGCTTTGCCCTTGGCTGGAGCCTTGCGCTTCAAGTGCGAACGAGAGCCACCACCTGACCAAACCCAAAAACATACAGACACAAAGAGAGCAAGAGAATGAGATGCAAAAATCCAGGAGATGAAAGATAGAGCAGATAAGTTGATCCAGGTTGCAGGTTCTGGAGGTACGGTAGTACCGTGGTAAATGCGGTACTACCGCTCCACGGTAGTACCGTAGGATACTGTCGGAACCCGGGGTTAGCGTATGCAAGTACAGCTAAGACATAGTCATACGGAGAGCCGAGAACCGTACCCACTTGTCTAAGCAGACAAGGCCAAGCACAGAACGTTCTCGGAAAGCATCGTACATGAGGGGCATCCCATCCAGGCCGGATGATCAACTGAGATGGGTCCTTATCGTCCGCACACAAGTCTAATGATATGGGTGGTGAACTCCCATATTCAAAGACAAGTCGCCTCAACCATACTATCGACTATCTCATAACTCTTACATAGACTTACTCCAGCCCGATCACTTAGTCGGGGTCCATGGCGGGCTCGATCATACCACAAAGTGTGCAAGAGACGGAGTCTCGAACAATCGCATCGCGATGCCCCAAGCTGCGCACATCTAAGGGCCACTTGGTGTATGAAAGACCGCCAGCCAGATCACAACTAAGGTCTCGAAAACCCATACAAAGACATGCAAGTTATAAACATACACGCAGCACACATGCCTTGTATGAACAGCAGGTACCATTGCAATTCTCTACAAATTGTACATTTTTATTGATAACTCTTATAGAGTGCAAACAGAGATCACAAACATGTGATCCAACATTACAACACAGACGGAAGCAAATTATGTCTGAGTACAGACAAGTTTAACAAATGGCTTAAGAAGCCTTATTTAAACACAAGCCCTCCACGAGGGAACCAGTCGTCTGACTGGGACTAGACTAGTTGATCTTCAGTCGTCCAGCTCGATGAAGAAGCCACCTTCGGGGTCGGTGGTATCATCTAAAACATAGATTAAGCAAATGTGAGTACAAAGTCGTACTCAGCAAGACTTACATAGGAGCTATACTACTCATGCACATGTATCAAGGTAAAGTGAGGTGGGGTTCACTTGGAGAAATGCCAGCTTTGACTTGGCTAGTCCTGAACTACGAGTACCAGACTTGAGGTAAGAAGCGTACACGAGTCCACTACTTTCTCCAACCAATTACACCACTATGGTACCTTCCTCGACTTCCCCACGAGAAAGCACGCCATAGCACTCACACTTATCTTGGTGTGTTTTAGAAGTATCCAGTTCAAGTTGTCTAATAATCAAGCTAAGCTTTCCAAGCAGTCCATAACCGCGGACGCGGCTATTCGAATAGTTTTGTTAACCCTGCAGGGGTGTACCGCTACACACACATGATCATCATTTACCGCCTTTGATCTCGACACCATTCAAGGGGTGCCAGCGAGGATGCTCACCACAACTGTTACCTCATAGCCGATCTAGTCCGAGAAAGCCGCCTACTTGGGTTGGTTACCACTATCGTGAACCCGGCCGGTTTACCGAAGTGGACCCAAGTGATGTGTGCGTGGTGCATAAGCCGGTCTCGGGCGAGCCGTTCTCTCACTTAGCATCCAGGCCACAGACCTACCAGAACTCCGAACTATTGCGACATCTGGACATCGAAAGGGATGAGTTAGTAAGTTGAGAGGGGCCAGTGAGCCCAATGTGTGGTTGTACTCTTCATCTTGGATCACCACACAAGAACTCGGACTTAGGGCGGTGTTCAACGAGACAACCCACCGTGTACTCCTACACAGCCTCTCATCGTTCACCTTGTATTAGGGTCGATTCACCAACACTTTTCTAACATCATCAACATGATCACTACCATCCCGACTCACATCATAGTAACAACATGGTATCATTCTAAGCATGCAATAAGCAGTAACAATTGCAGGGGCCACATGATATCAAACAACTCCTACATTTGCTAGGATTGTGGTTTGCTTACTACTGTGACAAAATGATAGGTCATGCAAAGGAATGGGTTCATCTATGCGGTAGAAACGAATCATGGTGATCATCCTAAACAATGCATAAGCGAGACATGAGAGGGAAGTGGGATTTTATCGACATGATCAATGGGGGTTTGCTTGCCTTGCTGACGAGGTTCGGTTTCTGGGTCTTCAGCGAAGGGGTCTGCCTCCTGCTTCGGTTCCACCTCTACTCGACAAACAAAGCACGAAGTAGCAATCAATATGAATGTAATGCTCAAGCACATGATTGAATGTTGAAACTTGAAGTATAAGCTTTGATGTGTGAGGCAATTCCATTTAAGTGGAGTATATTGCATTTGAAATGCAAATTCAAACTCCACATTTGAATTCAACTTAGCCAAGTTGTATGTGACATTGTTTGATCATTTTGAACCTTTTGGAAATGTGTATGATATGCCTCTGAAGTGTAGTTGAATTGTAGCATAATTCCATGGTCCAAGTTGCAAGATCAATTGATTTGAATTTGAATTAAATTCAAATAAACCAAATGACATATGCTACTGGTCCCATTTTAAAATCAACTCAAACATAGTTGAAAGTTGCATATTTGGAAAGATAATTTTCTGCTGATCATTTTTCATATATTATTTTTCCAATTTGGAGTTAATATGAATTTTCTATGAATTTCCAAAGTTTGGGGTATTTTCTGGAATTTCTGGAATTCTTTAATTCAATTTGATTTTCTGGAAATTCATTTAAATGATTTATTGCGTCAGGCTGACGTCAAGCTGGCGTCAGGGGGGGGGCTGACATGTGGGTCCAGGGGGTCAGTGACTGGTTGAGTTAATCCGCTGGGTTAAATTAATCCAGTGGCTTAATTAAGCCATTGGGCCCACTGGTCAGTGACCCAGGGGGTCATTAGAGGGGTGATTAACGGGGGGGGGGGGGGGGGTTGGCTAACCCACCGGAGGCTAAACGCCGGTGGCCTGGCCACGGCGGCGCACTCGCCGGAATGGGCTAGGGGCCACGGGAGGCTACGGGGAGGACACCAACGGGTGCAGCAACGTTGTCTGCGTCGTCTGGAAGCAACAGGGGGTCACGGGGAGCTTGGAATCGACGGCGGCGATGTCGTTGGCGGCAACAGAACGGCGGCGAGGTCGCAGTTGACGCTGTAGTGCACGGCTTGAGTTGATTCGCGGCGCGTTCGAACTCTAGTACACGCAGGAGTCAAACGCGTGCACTGGAGCTTCACGACGGGCACTGGAGCGAGGAGGGCGACGACCATGGCGGCGAGGTGCTCGGGTCCCCATGGCAGATCCGGCTAGAGGAAGCAATCGAGGGGGATAATAGAGGGGTTTTGATCCCGAGCTCACCCTGATTCTAACTGAAGCGACGGCTTGCTCGGGGAGGCTCTGGTGCTGCCGGAATTCGAGGTCGATCCACGGTGGCCTGAGACGAAGACGAAGAAGCTAGCGAGCTCGTGGAGGTGTCTGGCTCTGATTCCTTCTGCACGGTGGGGTTGTAGACGACGGCGGAGCGGTTGGACTTGGCGTAGCGGCCTCTCGTCGACGGTGGCCGCGTGAAGACGACGGTGTGCTCCACGGATGCTTACGGGCGGCGATGAAATCGGGCGTAGGAGGAAGGGGAAGACGATGAGGAGGGGGGGGAATGGATCAGGACGGCTCCAGGACGCGTCCAGACGTGAAGATGTGGCACGGGGAAGTAGGAGGTGGCCAGGCACGTCGGCGGCCTCGGCATGCCGGGCACGCAGCTGCCTGGCTGCCTGAGGAAGACGACAGGGGAGGGGAAGGTGGGCTGGGCCGGTGGGGAACTAGTCGGGCCTCTTTGAGGTAAGCCCCTTTTTCTTTTCTTTCTGTTTTTCTTTCTGTCATCTGTTTTGCTGTGCTAAAATAAATAGCTAGGCATTTTATTAAATGCTGAAAACTTTTATATGGCCTCATAATAATATAGACTAGCCACTTATAAAGTTTCAACATTTTTAAAATTCAAATAATTTGAATCTTAACTCAAATAGGGGTTTTTCATTAAATCCAAGGCACTGTTTGAATATTTGAAAAATCTATGAGCATGGGGTGGGTCCCACATCACTTGATATGTGATCACACTCATTTATAAGACTTTTCAAAACTCTAACATGAATTTTTGGAGAAGATTTTTATCTGGCCTTTTGAATTAAATTCATCTGGGGGGGGGTTCCTTCTCCCATTTGCTTTTGATTTTTGATTTCAAAGATTTCTTTTGAAATTTTGACATGATGCAAAAGTACTAGCTAACCCTAGCACATTACCTAACAGAGGGTTCTGACAGATACTACGGTAGTACCGCTCGAGCGGTAGTACCGCAGTAATACTGCGGTAGTACCGTGCAGACAGCTGAGACCACGGATCTGAGATCCGGTACTACCGTGCCTCCACAAATCACAACCACACCAATAAATCTACTCTATGCCTATCTAGCAATCCTTCCATGTCCTCAAAATGCCTAGGAATAGCCAAAAACCTAGTGGATCTAAAGGCATTGCCCTAGACACAAAAGCTCAAGAACACGAGCCAAAACGAGGGAGAAACGGGGCAATACCGGGATCCATGGCACACGGGGGAGGTGGGGATCGATCCCACCGGAGGAGAACACGAAAGGGAAGCACGGATGCGGCACTCTGGGGTGGGCGCCGCGGGAGGGCCTTGCTGCTTCGAGAGAGGAGAGAAGAGGAACTGACTGGGTATGGGGACAACTTCCCGTACCCCTTCGGTTTTGACTCTCCCCGAGACTGCGGTAGTACCGCACTGGGCGCGGTACAACCGCTGGCGCGGTAGTACCGCTTCCCCGTGCGGTAGTACCGCAGGAAGCAGAAAGCACATCCAAGGTGACAAAGGAGGAGGACTTTTGCGCGACGGTTAAAAAGGGGGGAAAAGCTTGGGATGGAGACAAGACAAAAACACGACTGGGAAGGGTCACTTCATGATAAAAGAGCACACGAACACAAGAGCAATCTTGAAGTGACCAAAACGCAAAACAAAGAAAAACGGACGCAAGAACACAAACACTCTCCAACAAAGAGAGGCGGTGGCCGAAGCCACCATGTTTGAGCTTATTTGGTATGACACCACAAAGATGTATCTTGGGTTCATGGCCAATGCTCTTCTTTGAAGCACCGCTATCACCTTGGGTGACCTAGAAGGGCCGCCGAAAGTGACCATAGTGAAATAATAGTTTCTCTTTATGCATAATAGGTGGAGTGGTTGCTCATTAATTAAGCAACACTCCCCCTATGTCCATGCCTACATCCAAGCTAGATACTTTGTTGAGATGGGGTGTGTGTGTGCCAAGTCTTCAAACCGCATTACTCGAATCAATGATATTTAGCTCATGCCTTAACTCTCGGAACCTTGCTTCATCCAAAGGCTTGGTGAAAATATCTGCAAGTTGATCTCCGGTGCCCACATATGAAAGATCAATATCACCCCGCTTCACATGGTCTCGAATGAAATGATGACGAATTTCAATATGCTTCGTCTTGCTATGTTGAACGGGGTTGTAGGCGATCTTGATAGCACTTTCATTGTCACATAATAGAGGCACTTTGTCACAAGTGACACCGAAATCCTTTAAAGTTTGCCTCATCCACAATAATTGAGCACAACAACTTGCGGCAGCAATATACTCGGCTTCGGTAGTTGAGAGAGATACACAATTTTGCTTCTTGGATGACCAACTCACCAAAGACCTACCAAGGAATTGACATCCTCCGGAAGTAGACTTCCTCTCCACTTTGTCTCCCGCCCAATCCGAATCCGTGTAGCCAATGAGATCGAAGCTTGAGCCCTTAGGATACCACAAGCCAAAGTTTGGGGTATGAACCAAATATCGAAAGATTCTCTTGACAGCCACCACATGGATCTCTTTTGGTGCGGCTTGAAATCTTGCACACATACCCACACTCAACATGATATCCGTCCTAGATGCACAAAGGTAAAGCAAGGAACCGATCATGGAACGATACTCCCTTTGGTCTACCTCTTTGCCGCTCGGGTCGAGGTCAAGTTGACACTTGAGTGGCATGGGGGTCTTGGCTCCTTTAAGACCATCATACTTGAACCTCTTGAGCATGTCTTGAGTGTATTTGGCTTGGTTGATGAAGGTTCCCCTAGATAATTGCTTCACTTCAAAGCCGAGGAAGAACTCCAACTCTCCCATCATGGACATCTCAAACTTGTTGGTCATTAGCTTGGCAAATTCTTCATTAAAAGATTGGTTAACCGAACCAAAGATAATGTCATCAACATATAGTTGGCATATGAACAATTGCCCACCAACCCTCTTAGTAAAAAGAGTGGGATCGATTTGCCCAATTTGAAACCCATAATCGACTAAGAACTCGGTAAGGTGATCATACCAAGCTCTTGGGGCTTGTTTTAGGCCATAGAGCGCCTTGTCGAGTTTATAGACATGATTAGGGAAATTGGGGTCCTCGAAACCGGGGGGTTGCTTGACATATACCAACTCATTAATGGGACCATTAAGAAAAGCACTCTTCACATCCATTTTATATAGCTTGAAGTTATGATGAGAAGCATAAGCAAGAGCTATACGAATGGACTCAAGGCGAGCCACGGGGGCAAAAGTTTCACCGTAGTCAATACCTTCGACTTGGGAAAAACCTTGTGCCACCAACCTTGCCTTGTTCCTTATGACAACCCCATTAGCATCTTGCTTGTTCTTGAAGATCCACTTGGTACCAATAACATTATGATCACCTTTGGGTCTCTCCACTAATGACCACACCTTGTTGCGCTTGAAGTTGTTGAGCTCATCATGCATGGCCTCAAGTCAATCCGGGTCTTCAAGCGCCTCAAACACCTTTTGGGGTTCAACACAAGAAACAAACGCATTATGGGCACAAAAGTTTCTCAATTGACTACGAGTTGTTACCCCTTTCTTGATGCTTCCGAGCACTTGATCCACCGAGAGATCTTGAGACTTTAACCGGGATGCAATCTTGAGTGCTCGACGTGCTCTTTCTTCCTCCATGGCCTCTTGAGATGTCTCGAGAGGAACATCTTCGGAAGAGGGAGCATCAACAAGGACTTGCTCAACATCTCGAGCTTGTCCTTGAACTTGAACTTGATCTTGGTCATCATTGGGTGCGACACCATCAACATTGATGTGATCTCGACCTTGATCTTGTTCGGTAACGAGAGGGCCTTCATCTTGTTCTTGGTTGGCTTGTTGATCTTGAGTAGGTGATGGCTCCACTTGAGTAGAGCATTGTCCTTCTCCTTCCGCCACAAGGGGTTCCTCAATGGGTAGGAAAAATCCCACACCCATTCTTCTTATGGCTTCCGGAGGAATTTCATCACCTACATCATTAAGATCACTTTGCCCCACTTGGGAGCCATTATGTTCGTCAAACTCCACGTTGCTAGATTCTTCAACAAGCCCGGAAGACTTGTTGTAGACTCTATACGCGTGAGAGTTTGAAGCATACCCAACAAATATGCCCTCAATTGCCTTAGACTCAAACTTAGACAAACGGGCACCCTTTTTAAGAATGAAACACTTACACCCGAAGACCCGGAAATACTTGATGTTGGGCTTCTTCCCGGTAAGGATTTCATATGGAGTCTTGTTCAAGATCTTGCGGAGATAAATACGATTGGTAGAATGACAAGAGGTGTTGATGGCTTCCGCCCAAAAGTTGTAGGGACTTTTGAACTCCGCAATCATTGACCTTGCCGCATCAATTAAAGTGCGATTCTTTCTCTCCGCACCACCATTTTGTTGAGGGGTATAAGCAGCGGAATATTGATGTTTGATCCCCTCATCACCAAGAAATTCATCCAAGGTATAGTTCTTGAACTCGGTGCCGTTGTCACTTCTAATAGCCAATATCTTTGAGTTATGTTGACGTTGAGCTTCATTGGCAAACTCAATGACGGTTTTTTGAGTCTCACTCTTCCTCTTGAAGAAATAAACCCATGTGTATCTTGAATAGTCATCCACAATCACCAAACAATACTTCCTTCCGCCAAGACTATCATAGGATGGAGGCCCAAAGAGATCCAAGTGAAGGATCTCCAACGGCCTCTTGGTGGAAATGATATTCTTGACGAGATGTTTCTTCTCGTGAAGCTTTCCTTCAATACAAGCTCTACAAGCACGATCTTTGGCAAAACTAACATTTGTTAGTCCCACAACATGATCACCGTTGAGGAGTGTTTCCAAAGATCTCATATTGACATGGGCTAGTCGGCGATGCCAAAGCCATCCCATATCAACTTTAGCCATTAGACACATGGCGGTTTTGGTGGGAACTTTGGAGAAGTCCACCACATACATACCGTCCTCCACGTGTCCAACAAAGGCTACTTTAAGAGTTTTGCTCCACATCAAAGTGACCATGTCTTTATCAAAGAAGGTACAAAGACCCATCATAGCAAGTTGACGAACGGAGAGTAAATTAAAGGCACAAGTCTCAACGAGTAATACTTTCTCAATGGACGAGTCCGGAGAAATTATTACTTTACCGAGACCCAATACCTTAGACGTGTTTGCATCACCAAATTGGACACGGGTGGTACGAGATGGTCCATAGTCAATATCCACCAACGTGTCCTTGCTTCCGGTCATATGACTTGTAGCCCCGCTATCAAGTATCCATGAGCCACCACCGGAAGCCGCCACCTACATGGAATCAATGCTTGGTTTTAGGTACCCATTCACGAATGGGTCCTCTCGCGTTAGTAACAAGGGTCTTAGGGACCCAAATAGACCAAGCAATATATTCATCATAAGAACCAATAAATTTGGCATAGACATGCCCCTCGTTAGTGCAACAAAGAGCATAAGAAGGATTAGTTGGTCCGGCAAAGTCATTGGGGGTGACATCACCCCTTTTGGCAACACCACCCTCATTTACCTTTGCCACTTTCTCTTGAGGCTTCTCCCCTTCCTTCACGAAAGCTACATCTTTTGTGGGAGGGGGAGATTTTCCTTTCTTATTCTTGTTCTTCCTTTTCTTGTTCTTCTTTTTGGATGAACTAGCACCAAACCCAATTCCTTCCTTGCCAATCACCTCCTTATGGGAACTCAAGAGATCATTGAGATTCTTCTCTCCTTGGATGCAAGAAACAAGTCCCTTCTCTAGTTGTGCCTTCAACCTAGCGTTTTCCTCAATAAGAGGGATATGCTCACAACAAGGATTAGTGGAACTAGGTTTCTCTATCATAAGAATAGGAGAAAAAGTATTAATCTCTTTAGTGAGTTTAATGGAGGTTTCCTCATGTGCTTTCTTGAGAACCATGAGTTCGTGTTTTAAGGACTTGTGGTCCTTTTCAACTTTCTCATGATCCACAAGAAGTCTCTCATGAGCCTCCACAAGTTCATCATTTTTAGTCTTTAGGTCACAAGCAATGGCATTAGCATGTTTAAGATCAACTTTGAGCTTAGAAGTATCACTAGCATATGTCTCCTCGAGAGACAACTTAAGCTCACGCTCTTCTTCAAGAGATTGAGATAGCTCTCCTATCTCATCCGCATAGTCTCGACTATGACCTTGCAACTCGGTGATGGACTCCTCAAGTTCCTCAATGTGAGCATGAGCTCCACCTAATTGCTCCAAGAGAGCCACAAAGTGTCTCTTGGCCTCACCTTTGAGTTTGCTCATAAAAAGCTCAAACTCATTTCCTTCTTGAACCTTGGGTTCCTCATTATCCTCCACACAATCCAACAAAGATGGGTTAGTGGGAGTAAATCGTTTAAGGGGAGGAGTTACCGAAGTGGTCTTCGCCATGAGACACTTGTGGATGATGTGAGGATTTTCGTTGGGGGAGTTGAAGAGCGAAGACGATGAGGGAGACTCCATGGCGATGGCGACGGTGGCGGTTACCACAATCTCACCACCTTCTTCATCATCCTCATCATCGGAAAAGTATTCTTCATGAGCCACCAACACACGTTGTGGCTTCTTCTTCACAAAATTCTTGTTCAACGGTGACTTGGACTTGTCCTTCCGGATGAGCTTGCCACCATGATCTTCTCTCTTCTCATATGGACAGTCCGCAACGAAATGACTCACATTTCCACAATTGAAGCAAGTTCTTATTCTTTGTCCCTTGGGCTTGAAGCTACTAGTGTTGGACTTGAAGTTCTTCTTGTTGCTCCAAAATTGTCTTGATGCAAGAGCCATGTGCTCATTGTAAGCATACTTGGTGTCTTCCGGACTGACATCCTCTTCATCAACATCTTCCTCAAAATGAACTTCCTTTGCCTTCAAGGCGAGGGATTGCATCTTAGGACCTCCATGGCGTGTTATCTTCGTATTGGCCGTGTCATTCAAAATCTCCATGGCCACAAATTCATCCAAGACTTGGTTGGAAGTCAAGTCACGGAAGTCCGGTCTTTGACGAATGACTTGAGTGAGATGCTCCTTATAGAGAAGCATAGCCGAGATGAACTTCCTTTTGACCCAATCATCATCGGTGTCCTTGCTTCCATGATCCGTCATATCATTGGCAAGAGCAACCAACCTTCGATGAACATCCTCGGAAGACTCTCCTTCATTTCTGACAAAGTTATCGGCTTGGTCTTGGACCTTGTCAAATTTGGAGCTTCTAATACTAGCACTTCCCATGAGTGTCCTTTCAAGAAGATCCCAACACTCCTTGGCCGTTTCACACTTCCTGACAAGATTTTCTTTCTCGGGCTTCAAACCATTCCCAATGAAAACTATAGCATGACTGTTGATGAAGTTGTCACGGTGTTCTCTTGGAGTCATGTTGTGGCGATCATATGGATGAAAGCCTTCTTGGACAATTCGCCACAAATCCTCCGATGACCCCTTCAAGTGCCTCTTCATACGGTATGCCCATATAGGATACTCATCTTTGTTAAGGATAGGTATTGGTCCTGCATGTGCAAAATGAGGCTCGGGAAGAGGTAAAGGGTGATAGCTCGAGGGAGGGGCAACCGCGGAATTGACACCCGCTCCATTCCCATGAAGGGGAATGAAAGGGTTGCCATTCCTACCATTATCACGAGATTGAGAGACCGACTCTCCTCCTCCCAACGTTTGAGTGTTGTGTGTGATGACGGCGTTGCCCCCCTCGGGAGCCTTAGACATGAGAGCTCTAAGCAATTGGGTCATTTCATTCATTTGAGCTTTTATGGCGGACATGCCGTCATTATACTCATGTCTAGAGACGGTGGTTGTGTCATCCCTCAAGGACGGGTTCGTGAGTCCCGCGGTACTAGGACTTTCCCCCAAGGAGGGATTGGCCGAAGTACCAACCAACTCACCGTCTTTGTCTTTCCCCTCCGTCGCCATCCTCTTAAGGCGGTAAAGCCCTTAGTAAGAGACGAGGCTCTGATACCAATTGAAAGGATCGGAATGTCGACTAGAGGGGGGGGGGTGAATAGGCGACTAACAATTTTTATGACTCCTTAATAAGTTTAGGCTCAACAAGAAAAGTAAGTTGTCTAGATATGCAACTAGGTGAGATCCTATATGACAACTAGACAACTACAACAAGAAAACAAGCAAGATATAAGCAATGAGAAGTAACTTGCAAAGTAAAGGTAGACAGAACACGGAGACAAGGATATGTTACCGGAGTTCCTTCTCTCTCGAGAAGTACGTCTCCGTTTGGAGAGGGTGTGGAGCACAATGCTCACACGAAGGACAACGAGGGCCACCCTATTCTCCTCATGCTCTCACCAATGCAAGATGTCGTGAACCACTAGGCGGTGGCCTTGAAGGTGGCAACCAAACCTTTACAATACAAGGTTGGGGCAATCTCCACAACTTAATTGGAGGCTCCCAACAAACCACGGAGCTTCACCACAATGGAATGTGGCTCCGAGGTGACCTCTTCCGTCTAGGGCACCAACGCACCCAAGAGTAACAAGATCCACAAGAGAATAATGGGGGGAATCAAATATCCTTTGGTGAAAGTGTAGATCGGGGCCTCCTCTTCCAAACCCTAGAGAATCAACAAGTTTTGATGGCCAGGGAGGGAGATCGGGCAAGAATAAGCTTTGGGCGTCAATGGAGGAGCAGCAATAAATGAGGTACTTCTCCATGGAGAAAAAGACCCCCTTTTATAGGGGGCGCATTAAACAGCCGTTGGACCCCCCACCAACCACGGTACTACCGTTCTTTAAACGGTACTACCGTGGCGCGGTACTACCGCAGTGGGTGCGGTACTACCGCGCTGCCGTAGTACCGCAGCTTAGTGCCGTGCCCACTACCGCTCAGTTACAGTGAGTTTGCGGTAGTGGTTGCGGCACTAGCCTGCCGTACTACTGTAGCGCGGTACTACCGCGCTGGGTGCGGTACTACTGTGGTACCGTAGTACCGCACTCTAGTGCCGTGCCCACTACCGCTCAGTTACAGTGAGTTTGCGGTAGTGGTTGCGGCACTAGACTGCCGTACTACCGTACCGCGGTACTACCGCGATGGGTGCGGTACTACCGTGGTACCGTAGTACCGCACTCTAGTGCCGTGCCCACTACCGCTCAGTTACAGAGGGTTTGCGGTAGTGGTTGCGGCACTAGACTGCCGTACTACCGTACCGCGGTACTACCGCAGATGGTACGGTACTACCGCGAGAACGGTACTACCGCACACCAAGCGGTACTACCGCCCCAGCAGACCCAGGCTGGAGAGGCCTCCTATACTGACTCCTCCGAAGGCGCCAAGAAGATATGCGGGTGCAGAGAAAAGTGTAGTGTGATGATTCCACCCATCATATCACCGCAGATCCCCTCTTAATAGTACGGATTTCCTATCGACTCAGCCACCAAAAAAGAATCCGAGAGGGAAACTCCGTCTTCACGTTCCATCAACCGAGGGGATGATAACCGTCCTGTGCCATGGCATAAGTTATCTGAAATACTCAAGGCACACGGTTAAACCGCAAATGTGTTGTCATCAATCACTAAAACCAATCATGGGGAAATATGCCCTATCATCTCGTATCCTTTGTAAGTCAATACAGTTGAAGATGGTCCCCTGGACAACGAGAACAGCTCATCAGAAACAGTGTTGTCACCTCTGACACGTGTTTCCAACCAATCGCCGAAAGTCCTGATGTGTTCATGTGTAATCCAGTCGTCACAATCCTCCGGGTGTTTGGAGCGCAGACTGTTCTTGTGTTCATCGACATACGGGGCCACCAAGATAGAGTTCTGTAGAACTGTGTAGTGTGCTTGAGACCAAGATTGTCCGTCCCTGCATATTATTGAGTCCCTTCCAATCGTGCCTTTTCTAGTCAGTCTCCCCTCATACCGCGATTCAGGTAGACTAATCTTTTTAAGGCCAGGAATGAAGTCGACACAAAACCCAATGACATCCTCTGTTTGATGGCCCATGGAGATGCTTCCTTCTGGGCTAGCGCGGTTACGGACATATTTCTTTAGAACTCCCATGAACCTCTGAAAGGGGAACATATTGTGTAGAAATACGGGGCCCAGAATGAAAATCTCGTCGACTAGAAATACGGGGCCCAGAATGAAAATCTCGTCGACTAGATGAACTAGATGCCACCCTCCCCAGACTTCTTCGCCTTCTGAGGCTTGATGGCATATATGCTACGGAAAAGGTGCTAGTGGGGCTCTATGCCTAAGAATCCCTCACAAAGGGTGAAAAAACTAGAGAGAAGGGTAACAGCGTTGGGGACAATGTGATGAAGCTGAGCACCCGTGAAAGCAAGAAAATCCAAGAAGAAGGGATGTGGAGGAAGAGAAAATCCGCGGTGCACATGCGAAAGAAAAAGGACTCTCTCACCGTACCGTGGAGCAGGCTCGTCTTCCCCGGCCGCGGGAAGGCAACAACCCTCGCGGGGAACCAGACCGGCGTCCTGGTACCCCAACAACACGTCCTCCGTCACGATCGACGGAAGCCACTCCCCCGCAGACATGGTCTCGGCGGCGGCAGAAGGGCAACGCGAGTGACGGCCTCCCAGGGTGGAGCACGGGCGGCCGGCGGAGGCGTCTCGGCGGCGAGATCGAGCGGGCAAGGAAGAGGCGAAGCGAGAGGGAGAAGTGGGAACGGCTGCGCGGGGGGGGGGGGGGGGATGAGCGAATCTGCCCCAAACCGAAAGGTAGGGGCGGTTTTATAGCCTGAAGTGGCAACCGCCACGCGTCAGATCCGCGCCCCACTAATGGGCCTGCCGGTTGCCCTCCCCATAAAACCTCTCCACTTCCCCATAATCCCTCCCACTTCCCCACAGGCAGTTAATTATTACCCTATAAAACCGCCACGGGAATCGAGGAGACAGGCCAGAACAGTGCGCCCACTTGTCTGGGCAAGAAGATTCTCTGACAAGGCAAGATCCTTTGTAAAAGACCGAATCTGACTCCGATCCGAACCTCGAAACCACCCCAACTACTCAGAAGATACGAAGCGTAACGCACACCGACCAAACTCTCCGAGTACGCCATCACTCAGAAGAAATTACTAAGCTCCCGTAGCGTCCGAGTAAGCTATCACTCGGAAGTACCACGAAAAGAACCACTTGAGGGTTCCCCCCGAAACGAAAAATCTCGCACCCAGTTACTCGGGCAAAAATCCGAGTAACTAGCTCGCTGGTGGCTCGTCTCTGACGTAGAATGCCAGACCACCAGTAAGACCCGGCGCAGGGGGTAAAGAATCAATGTCCCACGTGGCATGGCCTAGTACTCGTCACGATGTCCTAGGGCATTGAACTTTACAAATTTGGTTCATATGGAGTTTAAGGCCTTTTACTCTGAGACACGCCTTCCGGGGCCTCAGTCCACCTCTTCAGAGAGACGTTTGAGTGTCGCCAAATTTTTCCGCTAGCCTGCCCAACTCATACTCGAGGGAAAAGTTCGAACATCAATAAAGCCCTTCCGGACCTCTTACTGAGTTTAATCTTCGCGTACCTCAGAAAAACTAACAAGTGTCAGCCACCTCAATCACGAGCACCCGAAAGCGCTTGGGGGCTACTGTCGTGGTAATACTAAAGGCATACCCCTAGGCAAAAGAAACCAAGGGGTACCCTTAAGCCCTTGGTTCTCCAAATACTCCCAAACAAAATAAGACCAGTAAAAAACATGGAGCATCAACAATCTCCGAGTAACAAGTTACTCGGAGATCAGAAGCCACTTCCGAATACACGGCTACTCGGAAGTCCAGCAAGATCCGAGTAGATCGACACTCGGAAGCAATCGGCGAGTCCTTCCTTACTCAGAAGACGGGAACGCAACGGACATGAAACATTCAATACCGCGGGCGTTTCTCCTCCTTTATTAGTAGTAATGGGCAGACCATTTCTGTATTTAAGTACGCATTCAATCTTGTAATTAAGACCCATTTAAGCCGAGGCATTAAGAGGGCAGGGGCGCACTCTATATAAGCCCCCCTCCCCTCCGGCGTGGGCACGCGCAACATTCTTCTTCTCTCAGTACTTCTGAAGAAAGAACACCCCAGTCAGTCTGGGACAGGACTAAGGTTTTTATCTCTACGGAGAGGCCTAACCTGTATAATCCCCTTGTGTCAACCCTCTCTACGTACAGATTCATTTAGCTCCTTTCATACTCATATATCTATTGTCAGGATTATATCCACGACAGTAGCCGATGTAGATCTCGAACGCAGCCGCGGGCTCCTCGCCACCGCAGACAAAAAGAAGAACACCGGCCGCCACCAGATACGGCCCCAACACATCAGCGACGAGATTCCCCTCCTACTATGAACTAGCGGCATAAAGCCAGACGGCACGCACCAAGAACCATCCCCTTTGCCTCTTCGACCAGCAGCGCCGGCGGTGAGGACCCAGGAGAGGGCTGGGCGGCAAGCTCCTCGATGGAAGACTCTCAACTTGAGCGGCTGGGGAAGGGAGGCAGAGAGGAAGAGAGACAAGGGCTTTCTGTGAGAACCATCCTTTCCCAATACCTTCATTGACGTCCAAATACACAAGGATGAAATCAATAAACCATTGCAAAAAGTTACAGTATATCATGTCTTCTGGTACGACTATGCGCGATATGTATTCTCTTCTGGAACATGCGCGGGGCGTTTCAAATTTTTGTTGCCATTTTCTCAGACAAAGTTTGATTGAGAGTTCTTGGGCTTCTTGGACTCTTATGGACGAGCCTGATAACCTCCCGGTGTTGGATTCTTATGATATTTTACACAATTATAATACATTTTCCCTTTAATTTGCATGTAATACAAGAAGAGAGAAATTCTCAAAAATTTATCGAACAACTCAAAAATAGGAGCAGAATTAGAATAAAAATGTTAATTTTCCCAAAACTCCAAAAATAACAAAAAAATCTAGAAATTATTTCAGAACAAAAGAAGTTCGGGCCAGAAGACGGGAACCACCAGGGGTCCACATGCCCCTGCCACGTGCCCCTAGACGTGTAGAGGCCCTCGTCATTGCGTCTCATCGCCTTTTTGCCTATGTTTTCATCTGGCCTAAACATCATGATAGAGATTTTTCAGGTTTTTTCTCCGTCACTACGAGGAGAAACACTATTTGGAGAAACGAGGTAAAGGACTTCGGCCTTGCTAGGTCTTAGTCGACTGAGACTTCGTTAAGTCTTAGTCGATGCTATATCCGTAAGATTTTACATTAAGATCGGTGCAAAACATTTTTTTTCTCTCTTGCATATTATGTGACATGGTTGAGACTTGGTTAAATCTTAGTCGACTGAGACCTAGCACATCAAAAGAACTTTTGCCCTATGGCAGGCTAATTATGAAGGCTGCAATTTTAGAGACTCCACTAGAGTTGCTCTAAACAGGCCTATGTGCCCATATACACCAAAGGAGTCATAAACAACACAATAAACCTCATTGATTGTATTTTAGTCGTCTCATTTGGTCATGGTCTTCCACGAGTCATATTCAGAACATGCATATAGACCCATAACCCACACATACGGTCAGTCACATCTCAAGGCGTAATACTTGAGGTGCGCACACATGCATCATCTCTTTTGCACCTAAACACGCTATGCTTAGATATAAATATACTCCTCAGTCGGCAGGCATTTCCATTACCACCGTCAAATAATTAAACCCATACGACCGCTTAATCATAACACGTCCCCGGCCAGCTGGTCACGGAGGCCATTATCCAAATAAGCATCCAGCAGGTTCAAACCCAGCCAGTTCAGGGTTCACATCGTCTCCACTCCACCTCCTGAAATATTCCCCCATGGCGATGCGCCCCAAGTCCGAGATGTCGCCGCCGCGGGCGCCTCCGTCCAGCTCCGACCAGAGGGACGCAGTCATCGAGGAGCTCCGGAAGGGCTCCCAGCTTGCGGAGTTCCTCCGGCAGCAGGTGGAGCTCATCCCGGAGGACAGCCGCCGCGACGCCGCGCTAGCCAACGTGAGCGACATCTCCTCGGCTCTCGCTTCGTCGCTCTCCGTGCTCCAGTCGGAGAGGGAGCAGCGCTACTGCTCCTCCGCCTCCTCCGACGCCGGCCATGCTTCCGGCGGCGCCTCCGATGCCGCCGGGGTGCGAAATGGCCCCGTCGCACGCTCCAGGAACAGGAAGGCGAAGCACCGGCGAGGCACCTACGGCGAGGAGCTTCCAATGTGAGTATCTTGAAGAGCTCCGTGCGTGTTTCCTACATCAAATATCACTGTTGCTTAGTACTGTGGCATGCACATCTGTGGGGATCTGCGCTTGAGAAGGATCCATCAGATCTATCTGGATTTGTATTTGGTTTTGCAGTGAGGATGAAGATGAAATAGGCACTCTTGTTTCCCGTTAAAAGAACTAATCACTCCCATCCCATGGCACCGTTACCAGCTAGCTACTCCAGTTGCTTTAGATTCTTGCTAGCAAAGCTGTTACTTTGTTGCTAGATCTTGCTTTATCCGGGTGCATTTGGTAAGGCATGATTAGTAGCATAATCTTGTTTTTCTCTGCGTACCACGATCTATATTTTATGGTTAGCTAGGAAAGTAGTATATATATGCAGTCAAGCTGATTTCTTCCCCATCTTGTTATTCAGCAAGGAGATACTAACCGAGGCACCAGAAAATGACCGATTTCACTGGAGGAAATATGGCGAGAAGAAGATCCTCCATGCTGATTTTCCAAGGTACTGTATAATTCTTTGATGAACTTTTATCCATCCCTGCCCAGCTTTCGGATTCATTTCTATACATGTGGCATTAGCTTATGGATATGTAGCACTTGTAATCTTGCATTTTTCTCCCGTGGATCAATAATGAAAGCCGTAACGACTTTCTGTAAGTAATAATTTGTACACCTTCTCTATTCATTCTTGTGTATCTTGTCTATGCATCGTTTGTTAGATGCAGATGCTGGGAGAGCTATTTCTATAACTGTGCATTCTCTTTTTCATAATTTAACCCAAAGTGATACAATTTTAAAGCACTGGAGCTGTGTGTGGTTGTTACAATAATGAAAACATCAAAGTACTCCTGGAACTTTGAATTAAACATCTGTGGCCTGGCATGGATCATGGACTCACATTAATTAGTTTCTCCAATATTCATGGTTGGTACAGGCCCCATATGGGACACATCGAATATTAGCTACCAGCCAGAGCTGTCTTTAATTTCTAATGACCTTTTTTAAGGTAATTTCTAATAACCTTATCAGTAACAGTTAGGATCTCCACATCAACAACATACCCTAAACTAGATGGATGTATACATTACCTTAATATAAGGCTTTGGAGTATATGACGGCAGGGAATTAAATTTATGCTTTAAGTGAGAAGATACAAGGGATTTGCTAATTCTCGTCTAGATGGTACAAAGTATTATCATCTAACTTAATTCTATGCCATTTGATTTTATGTGGAGATCCGTGCAGATTTTTTCTTTTCCTTTTTTTCATTTGATTGGTTTCATGCTTTGTTTTCTAGTTGTGTGTTACTTAATTCTCATATAGATTCCATTTTTTCTATATCTATAAAGCGGGGGAAACCCTTTTTAGTACAAATACCATTTTTTTTCTATATGAGAGAAAACCATTTTCCATAGATATGCATATATATTGTGCATCATCGATGTACGTATGTCTCAAGATGCTTTTGACAGTTATTGCTGATGCTGCTTTGTTTACCGATCACTCACCATAAGTTACCGTAGTGATTTTTTTTTTCGAGATTGATCATAGTGTTTGTTCATTGCAGCAAGTAATTTTACCGCAATAATCCACTAACTGTTTCCCCCCATAGTCCTAGCTCATGTTTGTTCGAGCAAAACTTAACCTAGAACATACAAGATCTCTATGTGTTCAACCGCTTGGTAAATCAACCTCTTGCAGGTTATACTACAGATGCGGATACAGCGACGAGCACAAGTGCCCGGCAAAGAAGTACGTGCAGCAGCAGGGCATCAGCGATCCTCCGATGTTCATGGTCACCCTGATCAACGACCATACATGCGATACTTTGTTCCCAGATGAAGACCAAGACCAACCACTACCCAGCAGCTCTAGCAGCGCCCACTCGCAGGTGCTCGACTTCACGAAAGCGTCGCTCTCTTCAGCTGTTGGTGTCTCGAGGTTGAAGAAAGAGGAAGACGAGGACATGTGTGTGACCGTGCCCAGCTACACGTATGACGAGCTGTCTTCTTCCTCGATGCCGTTTATGTCGCCCAAGGAGTGGGAGATGAACATGGACGTCAAGGCGCTTTTTCGTCGTCACTCTGGGGATGGTAGCTAGTTAGAGCATCACATTGTTGCACGTATGCAAACTGCTACCATGAACCTTAATAATTGCATGCATGATCGTGAGAGATAATTGTGAGATCGCTAGAGATCCATTTTGACATGTAAAACATAATTGCGCTTAGTTATACTTATGAATCTTTTTAAAGTTTCTATTTTTTGAGATATCGGTAGGGAAACTAGCTTTTCGTTAAGAAGAAAAAGGTGGTTCATGTACAAAGGTGATAAGTTTTTTAAGGAAACTCGACAAAACCATGAAGCGAACTAAAAGTGCGAGGATTTGATTAGCCTACCCCCTCGTTAAATTTAGGCCCAACAGTAGGGCATGTCCATTTTCTTGATGTCCTCGAAGGCGAAGGCAACATACCTCATAGTGAGTGAGGCGGCCCCGTAGAAAATACAACGGTTGTGTTATCTCAAAATGTTCCAAATCATGTAGAGGAATCATCCGCTCCGGTGATACTATGCCTCCTAAGGCAATGGGTAGATCATCACGTCCCGATCATTCCGAGAGGCCCATCGTGGGGGGAATGTGGGATTGACCACCAAGGCCTCACTCGCCCAAGCCTGAGATACTTGGTTCCAAAACAACCGAGAAGGAGAAGTATTTTCATAGATGTGTCAAAGTTTTCCATGCCCTAAGATAGAATGAGTAACATAGGTCATGCGATCAGTCCCCGATATGGCAAGCATGTCAGCAATTAAGGATTCTCCTGTGGAGCACCAACCAGGAAAAAACTTGCACTTTGGCTCCGTGTGTGTTGCCAAAATCTTGGCAAGTTAGTATACCTGGGTGGAATCCATGCAAATCATCTGCGATCGAACAATTAAAATAGTTGCCGTTGGGAGTACAATTACTCCCAACCGATGTTGTTCTCCTTCTCCAAAATCAAATGGGCCAGAGAATTCAATCGTGCCTCATAAATATTCCAATTTTCATCTCAAAACTCTTTCTTGGTCGTATGGTGTTTTCTTGGGGCGGTCATATATAGCTTGAGTGTGCAGTTCATGAGCGCTCCTGCTCGAGTTATTCTGCCAAAATGGGGTCTTTCCTCCATCCCCCACAGCGATGTCGCTAGACACCCGAAACAACTCCATGTTAATCTTGTCGCAAAGCAACATGAAGTCCACCCACAACCATTCTGGTTTAGTCCACTGAAAGTAAGACCAACTCAGCATCAGAGCACGATCGAAGTGCTCCAGGTCGGCAATCGCAAGGCCCTAGTAACCTTAGGGCGACAAAATGACTTCCAATTCTAGTTAAACGGGAGTTCCCTTCAGACTATGCGTCCAAACAAATTATCGGAGTCATCGCTATTTCAAATGATATTACATAAAATCTTATATCTTGTATTGTGGTTTAGTCATTTTACCGAAGAGAAAGTTGTTAGGTGGTAAGTTGCAATCACCGCTAACACAAATTTAGGTCCTGTTTGTTTGGGCTTATGCTTTCGGTTTTGCAGTTTTTCCATTTTTTCTTAAAAGCTAAAGCCTCTAAATAGGAGTTTTTTCTGTAAGCCAAAATAAAAAACCTGCAAGCTTAAGCAAAAGCCCAAACAGACAAGGCTTTAACTTGTGTTAGCCTTCCCCGCCTTGAGAGGTTCTTGCTTTTCATCCTGAAAATTTTACCTTCGATGGGCTGAAGGTCTATCTTCTTGAGATACATTAATAACTATGATATGAAAGAGCATTTTGCAAGTAGCAATACAAACAAACTAGAGCCAGCTAAGATATGGATTATCAATAGTAGCAATACAAATACTAGTACATGCTTATCATCAATCGATGCTGACGTCATGGAGGCTGTCGTCATCATTGCGTAGCTCCCACAGGAATAAAGTAAAGAATGAAGCGTGTCGATATGGCGGTGTGCCTTTCCTTGTATTCTTATCAACATCTAACCACAGGTCATGTGCGCCAGCTATGCCTACCAGCTGAATTCACATCTGCAAGTTGTTGATAGTCCACTCAAGGGCTCTGCAACGAGACAAAAAATTTAAGTGCTTTTAAAGTCACCGCAGAAGAGCACGTTCAGCCGATCTCATCATGCACGAATACCGCCGCTTGTTGTCTTGTTCAGATAGATACCTAGCTTGGCTGCCAATTTGTCAACTTTCATCGACGGCAAAACCAAGTTGATATTTTGATACTGTGGTTTAGAACGTTACAAAACAAATTGTTTGAGTTTATGGACGGATGAGGAGGTCAGAGATGAACCTCCATTACCCCAAAATAGTAACAACAGTAATGCACCAGAGAGAAGGAGAACAAACATCAGAGATATATTGGTATATAATGCCAAGTTGCCAACTGTGTTTAGCTTAATTGGGCAATGTCAACTCACCCGCAAAAAAAAAGGGCAATGTCAACTCATGTTCCGGAAGATGGGCATGGTTGATTAGCTTAAATCATACTCCTACTTGCCTGAAATGGCCAGCATTGGGCTTGCTGACAGTGCATACGGGTGGCGTCTCTGAAATTCTCATCGATCAGACCCGTCACAGTACAGTTTTTCAGCGGTCAAGTGTATGCTTGTAAAGGAGTGAGCCGTTTTGGCTCTCGGGCTCCATGAAGGCCATTTTTTTGAAAAAAATAAATTTCAAATTTTCTGATAGCAATTTTTTTTTACGCCAGTATGTATATGTGTGTAAAATTTCGTGATGAAATACCTTGAATTTTGGACTGTGTCAAGAAGACAAATTCATGGCCTGGAAAAATGAATAGTGTCATTTGTTAACAAACCACAAATTTTTTATTTTTGCACAACCCTCATTTCTATGTATTTTGTCCTGAAAATTTAAATACTGGTGAGTTATGGCTCCATGTATATCTATAATATTTTTCAGAGTTTTTTGAAATATATAAATACGAATTTTGATGAATTTTCAAGTTTAAAATTAGAGGCCTCCATGGAGCTCGGGATCCAAAGTGCATTTCCGCTTGTAAAGTCCTAATCTAGGCCTAGTAAGTACCAATACCATCGCAATTACTTCCTCCGTACTTCAACTACTATATTTCGGTACCTGATTAAGGCTACCTGATGAGCTTGATACAAGTTCACAGGACCTTTGTTTTGCGTGCTTCAACCACATATGTGTTGATGTAACTAGACTAGTTTAATGGTTTCAGTTTGATGTGAGGCCCTGTAAAAGACATTGATTTCTTTAAATGAAATCGGAGGAGGAGCCCTTTTTATCATTTATTTTGGTACGGAGCGAGTAAGAACTATCGTATAGTTAGTTTTTTCCTTAAAAAGTTTGTATAGTTATATAGAGCATCTAGAGTCGGATATGTCAAATTTAACCCTCTATATGAGTCTGCGAACGTGTTTCAAACACACCCACGGATAATGATCGGTCATCATCCATTTCTCTCCCCACTGCATCCAAGTACCTCACATGTGTTACATGAAATTCATACAAAACATGCAACATAAAATCTATGTAGATAACTTACACTATTCTTCATCAAAGATGTAAATGACCTCTGTGTCGATGATGCGGGACGACCCTGTCTTCGGGTGGATCGCTGCTTGCTGCACCTTCGACTCCTCGTCGAACTCCATCTCAGTGAAGATCTTGTCGATCTTCGCTCTTCACCGGCAGAGGAAATAGTGGTTGGCCTATGACTTCGATTCTAACTTGATGGGGTCGAGGATAGCCTACTGCTTCGCCACCTCCTTCACTTGGGTCACCACAAACTCCACCAGCACGTCCTACATGCATGGTGAAGCCCGCAACCAAAGGTGTAAGATCCATGTCGCTTGCATCCTTATCCGCCTCCTTCGACTTCGCGTCCACCATGCTTGCATCATTCTCCTGCTCTTCGTCCAGCATTTGGCCTCCCCCTTCTCCTTCACTTGCGAGTTCGGAGGTAGGCCGACTACGAATCAGGCTTTGCGCCTAGCCGGATCTCCTCAAGGAGCTCGAGTCGCCGCTTCGGCGGTAGCATGACATACATGATGATCAGGCGACGATCATGGCTAGCGATAAACGAATAGTGGATTATAATGGTGCCGACAACAGATGGAGGGGAAGGGAAATGAGAATGGCTAGGGTTTGGGTGCTATCGTCCGATATAAATAGTCGTATTATGGGCCCCGGGTGGCGCGCAAGAGCGGCATCACACATCGCCATCGAGAATAAGAGATGCTTACCGGATCTCAGGTTGTTTCCGTCTGGATTTCAGTGGTCAATCCAACGTGACGGATGCGCTCGGTCTTTTTATATCATCCCAAGACTTGAATTGGTATGAGAAATGTTGAATAACTCAAGCATATAAGATCGATATGAGAAGCCTGACTGGATCGAATTTATTTGATCGCTTAGTGATCAGGTTATACAACTCAGCATACATGAGGGGTTTGACGCGTTCGGGTGTAGATGCTCTTAGAACATCACCAATACCTGATGTATAATACCACCCTAAAAATGCTTGATGTAAATTATACATCACCAAAACTAGGTTTTTACATCACCGGGAATGTGCAACTCTAACTGCTGAAGTATTATAGCGCACGAGGTCCCAAACAAGTGATGTAAAATAGCGTCGCTTCGTGATAGCATTCACTCAAAAACAAAATCTACTCATGTATATCATACTATCATATTGCAAAATTTATAAAAGCCGAACATCTGCACGTTCAGAGAGCACTACCACTGAACATTGCACAGTAAAAGAGCACTACCACTGAATAACAATTGAATCTGCAGCATTATCTGAATCTTACACTGAAGATTCGATAGTGCCAACGCCATATAAAACTGAAGTCGAGCATCTGCATGCTCTATTGTAGAGAGATGGGGCACCAGAACTTGGGGGCATCACACACGTTTACGCCAGCGTACGCACGACCACGGAGGGAACACGACGAGGCCAGACGACTAACTACGACGGTGACATGGTGGCGATATAACATGAACCTCATGAGGATAACGACCTACGACTAACAGGGGGAGAAAGAGAGGATATTCAGGATATAGACGACTGCTCACAGGGGCAGTGGTGGAATCCACCTCGTTTATCGGCGCTTGTGATCGCGGGAGCAACGACAGGGGTGACGAGAGGGCTTGTGACGCGGGGCGAAAGAGAACAATTGGAAACTTCACATCGAAAGTATATTTACATCATATTGCGATGTAAAAAAAATAAACAAATATATTATAAAGTTGTTGTTGAAGTTTATTTTTACCTTTCTTTTACATCAAAAGCGATTAAGTTCATTAAATAAAAAGAAGATTGATCCAGTTTATGAGGGAAACCGGACCCGAAAACCATACAAGTGATGACAATCGATTTACAATGCACAATCACAAGAACACGCCTTGCCTAACCCCTGCCAAGATGGCGAAAGGTCGAGACACAAAGCCACAAGACCGCTTCACAACCGAAGCAAACAACTCAAAGCAGAACCCACACTACTAGGAAAATGCCTTATGGTGGCGTCCTTTTCAAATGCGTCACTAAGGACAAGCCACTAAAAATGCCTTAATAGTGGCGCATTTCAAATGCGCCACCCCTAAGACTCTTATGTGTGGCGCATTTCAAAATGAATCACCCATAAACCTTATTCGTGGCGCATTCTGTAAATGCGTCACCCATAAGAGTCTTAGGGGTGGCGCATTCTAAAAATGCGTCACTGTTAATTTTTTAAAATTTTGAATTTGGAATCTGAATTTGCATAACGATTTTTTTATTTTTTCTTAATCTCAGGTTAGTATGCTTAATGCCCGGTCACTATGCTTAATCTCAGGTGAAACTTTCCGAAGGGTCTCCCATTCTAGCACTACTCCAGTCCCAGCACGCTTAACTTCTCGGTTCTATTCAACTCCCACTCCAGCTCACTTAGCAGACACTTGTTGATATATCTATCATATAAATCCTATTAAATAATGTTGATGTTCATGGGTGTGCTAAATTTTTTAACATTTTTTTGAAACTTTCTCGATGGGTCCTCTAGCATATTTTGAACTTAAAAAAAATTGATTTTTTTTAATATTACTAGCTAAAATTTTCACATTTTTTGAAACTTCCCGATCGGTCCTCTAGCCTATTTTGAACTTTTAAAAAGAAATTAAAAATATTGTTTTTCTGTTACTAGTGGCGTATTTCATACAAAATGCGCCACTACTAAGTTCAATTTTTTGGTCTCCAGATCTTGAAATGCCCGTAATTTTTTCTGTTAGGTTTTTGAGGATTCTAAAAATGTTCAACGAGGTTCCCCCAGTTGAATTTGGATATAACTTTTTGAGTAGATGATTTTTCATATAAAAACCTTTTTCATCGGTGCAAAAGTTAAGCCCATTTTACAGATTCTCGAGAGATTTTTGCAAAAAAAGTCGAAATTCATGTTTCTAAATTTTCCTAATAACTAGACCACATATTACATGGGAATCTTATTTTATTTTATTTCTTTGACATTTCTATCGTTTATTTTTATTTTTTTACAAACTGAAAAGGTGGTCCACGGGAGGGAGGAGGGTGTATTTGTGTATTGAGAATTCCCCCTTACATTTTTAGGTTTTTTTTTAACCTACATTTTTTTAGGTTAGTAGTGGCGCATATGCAAGATGCGCCACCCCTAAGAGTTTATGGGTGGCACATTCTGAATGTGCCACTAATAATTCCTTAGGGGTGGCGCATTTCCAGAATGCGTCACCTATAAGGTTCTTAGGAGTGGCGCGTTTCTCCAAATGTGCCACATATAAGAGGATCCAGGGCTGGTCCACTCTTAGGGGTGGCGCATTTAAAAAAATGCGCCACTTATAAGAGCTTATAGGTGCCGCATTTTTAATCAGTGCGCCACCCCTTACAACATAGTGGCACATTACATATAACATGTGCCACTAATAAGAATTCCATGTATAGCCTTTTCTCTAGTAGTGCCAAACTCCAGGAAAGCACGAGTCAACGTACATCCACCTTTGATGCCGAGAGGAAGTGGCGAGTGGACAACAAGACCCGACCGAACCTGTGGAGAGCTTCGTCGTAGAGATGCCACATCAGTGTACATTGCGTCCTATGGGCCCAGCTCAAAGTGGAGGCCAGCCCTAGCACCCAGCACTGTAGTAGAACTCCTCGAGCAACCCGAACAATGCCTCCAAGGAGGTAACGACGCCATAGCGCCGCCACTGCCTGAACCAGCAAGTTGGATCTAAGGTTTCCTCCGTTGCACGGAAGAGGGATGATAAGGGCTTAGACGACGCCTTCAGAAAGGTAACGATGCTCGGGAGCGTCATCGTCGTCCGCAACGGCATGAGATTTCTCTCAGCCCAACATCGTCCCCACAGTTATACATTGGCTATTGAAGATGCTCTTAGCTGAGTGCCATTATGATTGTGCAGTGTGTGGAGGTGTGTGAACGCCCCGGATGGTCCCATGCAACGACTCGCGTTAATTTAGCTGAGCCACGACGCGCCATGCGACGCGGTACATGCATGATGCCACCCACAGCGCGTTTTCGAAACGGCACGCGGGTCAATTGATCCGGTTAATCATAGTCAATCAAGCTCACTCTCTCCATCGAGCTCACCACCACCAGCACCGTACGTACGTGCCATGTGCTCTTCCTCCCCGACCTGGCGCTGTCCAAAACTCAGCCGCGGGTATAAATGAGCGCCACCTTTCCACGGGGACCTCCCACCTCCCACACCCACCTCCTCGGACGAACAGCTTTGGATCCACAGAAGCTGCCAGGAAGAAGGAATCATCGGATCAGATCGGCATGGCGGCACTTGTCACTCCCGCTGGCTGTTCCTCCGTGTCCGACCTGGTCGTGCAGGGCCGGGACTCCGCCGCAGTCCTCGAGGCCCTGCTCCGGACCACGTCGTCCCCGGACCAGGCCGGCATCCGGGAGCTCGCCGCCGAGATCCTCCGCTGCTGCGACCGCGCCCTCGCCGCGCTCCACGCCGGCGACGGCGCCGTTGCCGACGGCCGGAAGCGCAAGTCCGGGCCCGGCGGCGCCGATGGCCAGACGAGGCCGCGAAGAAGGTAGGCTCGCTCGCTCGCTAACTGATGTTGCATGCACATGAGCTTTACACGATTAGAGAAGAACATTTGACTTACCGAGACTGTTTTCTTCCTCTTCTCAGGGCGCGCGCGAGCAGCGGCGAGACGACGGCGAGGGTGGAGAGGAGGCGGACGGCGGAGGACGGGTTCATATGGCGCAAGTACGGCCAGAAGGAGATCCACAACAGCACCCACCCCAGGCTCTACTTCAGGTGCACCTACAAGCACGACAGCGGCTGCCCGGCGACGCGGCAGGTCCAGCAGTCCGAGGACGACCCCTCCCTCTACGTCATCACCTACTTCGGCGACCACACCTGCTGCCAAGGCGCCGGCGCCGGCGCGGTCGCCGCCCTCGAGGCCGACGACGTCAAGATGCAGCCGTTCGTCATCAACTTCGGGGCGGCCAGCACGAGCGCCGCCGGCTCGCCGTGGCTCTCCTCGCCCAACGACACCGACGATGGCCGGCGGAGCCAGAGCGGGGTCTCACGGTCGTCGTCGCAGGCCGTGTGCTCGCCGGAGGAGTTCGGAGTGAAGGAGGCCAAAGTAGAGTCAACGTCGGACTCAGGCTCGCAGACGGCGGAGCTGAGTTCGTCGGCCGAGTTTTCCTGTGCTTCCCCGCCGGCGTGGGAGTCTTATTCCGGCTGCTTGGACTGGGACAACTTCGGCGAGAGCCCGTTCGACTGCGTTCGCGAGTTCATGGATTTTGACGCCATTTCTCCGTTCCAATAGCTTAGTTGTTGCTCTGGTTCTCTCCGCGCAGATGTAATAATCTTGTGAAGGATATGTGGCGCCAGCCATGAGAGCGAGTGTTTGTATAATCATCTGTTGTATAGTAGTTTTATCTGAGCTCCCTGATTGCTAATCTAGACTGTCCACAAAAATATCCGATCATTCAACGGCGATGCTGATGCGTTAGGTTTAGCAAACGATATGCATAGCGTATGATGTGAGGTTCATAAATACGTAATGTACTGTAGTCAAACCCTCTGCCTTGGGATGTGCAATCTCGATCTGTGTTGGCTGCACGTTTTGCAATAACATGTGTAGATGCTCCTGTCCATCCCCAGCTAAGCATCTACACCCTTCGTTTTTAAATATGGGATATTTAAAACATTTCAATGTAAAACACATACAAATCAAAATAAATGAATCTATACTCTAAAATACTCCCTCCGATCCATATTAAACCATATTAAAGGATTTAACTTTGTCTAGATACACATGTATCTAGTCTAAATACTTAACTACATACATACGAATCTAGACAAAGTTGAGTCCATTAATATGGATCAGAGGTAATATATCTACTTCCTCCGACCCATATTAATGGGCACAAAGTTGTACTAAGTGTGTGCCCATTAATATGGGTCGGAGGTAGTATATACATTCATAAATAGTATTTATTGAAAATTTGAAAATATTTTATATTTAGAAACGGAGAAAGTACATACACATAAGACACAACAGATACCTTGAACTTCTAATCATGCATGTCTGCGTGTGCACGACTCACAAGTGTATATGTAAACAATACCCTAGAAAAAAAAAGTGTATACATAAACAAATAATCGTTAGGTGGGAGGAGGGGCCAAGTCCACACCCTATCCGGTTATAGTCAAACTGTTGTAAACATCATCATGTTATTCTATATCTTTTTGTATTGTGAGATGTTAGCAATGAGAGTTTTCATTATGTATGGAGCGCAACGGGAGTAGGTGCGGGTATAAGTTAGAGAATACTGTAGTAGTGCTACTCATTAATTATGTCAAGTTAATAAACATTGGTATTATTTTCGAATAACAAACATTGGGCCAGACGGGATCATGGGAAGATAGGATAAAAAATAAGAATGACAATAATAGAAGAGGAATGGTACAAAACAAGAGAATATTTCATACCACTAACAACTTGCTCATAACACAACTGTGCTATGCACACGATATTACATCCCTTTTGTTGATACATTTTCAACCGTCGTCTTGATAAAATAAATGGCATGCTGAGTAGCGGGGCCAATGGCAAGCTACACAAGGCATCCCATGATCGTCATGAGGGAACGTGGTAAGGACACCATTAATGACCCCTCCCACTCTGCAATCAGCGTGCTCCCTTTCCCCTACTCAGTCTTCCTCGTCTCTTCGCATCTCTTGTTGGAGCGAGCAAATTTGAGCGATATTGTGTGCATCATCGACGCTTTGTGAGTTATGACGGCGAAGGAGTACAATAGGATTGAGAGGGTGGTCGGTCGAGATCTGATGAAGTTTGTGTGGATTTTTTTAGATCAATGTGTGGTTTCTGCATGCCTAAGCACTTGAAGATATGACGATGGAGGTTGAAAGGATCGATACGGTCAACTAGAGGGAGGGGGGGGTGAATAGATGACTAAAAAATTCAAGCTTTATTACCAATTTTTAAGGTTAGGCGGATTAATACAATTCTCTAGATGTGAACTAGATGAAACAACCCTAGGTGGCAAGCAAGCTTAAACAAGTATGCTAGGCAACAAATACAATAGCAAGCCAACAAGCATACAAGGTTAGAACAAGTAAAGTGCGGAAAGAATAAACCACAAGTGAAGGAGAGACGCGGTGATTTGTTTGACCGAAGTTCACACTCTTTTGAGGGAGTGCTAATCTCCGTTGGAGCGGTGCTCAAGATTTAGAACGCTACAACAACGTAGCTCACCGTATTCTCCCCTTTCGAGTCACCCCCAATGGATGAGCGTCGAATCCACTCGGGGTTGGTCTTGAAGGCGACCACCACACCTTTACATACTTCCCGGAGCACACCACAAGCAAGGAAGCTTCCGGGACGGACACCTAGCCGCCTAGGAGCCAAAGCTCCAAGAGTAATAAGTCAACGGTGAAGAAATCTTGCGGGGAACACAAATCGGTTTGGTGGAAGTGTAGATCGGGCCTTGCTCTCCCAAATCCCAAAGTATCAACAAGTTTGGTTGGAGGAGATGGGAGTATTGAGCAAAATGGAGTTCATGGAATGGAGGCTCAAGCAAGGGGGAAAAGGGTTAGGGCTGGAGGAAGAAGAAGGGGGGCTTATATAGTGGGGAGAGCTGTGAGGGGGCATCTAGCCGTTGGAGGCCCGTGCGCACGGGCTAAGCGAGCCCCGTGCGCACGGGCTACTCAGAGCCGAATGCCCTACCCCGTGCGCACGGGGGTCGGGGACCCCGTGCGCACGGGCTACTCAGAGAGGCTCGGGGTACCCCGTGCGCACGGGGGTCAGAGACCCCGTGCGCACGGGCTACTCAGTAAGCCTCTGGGTACCCCGTGCGCACGGGGGTCAGAGACCCCGTGCACACGGGGTGGTCAGAGACAAACTGGACCACCTCACAATGAGCCCATGCCATCGCACACTTTTCGGCACTTCTTCCAGATGGGTTTGTGGGATGAAATATTTGGACATGGAAATGTGTTCCCACACACACTCAATCTCGTTGACCCCTCTTAATAGTGCGGTGATCCTATGACTCAAATCAAACCGAAAAGAATCCTTCGAGTCATCAGATGAACACCACGCCTTTTATATTTTTGAATCGGGGCCAATCATCCTCCAAAAATAATAACCCACCACGGGACCTATGACCTGAGATAAATCTTTAATACCCGTCATTAGTCCCACTAACCACATTGTCATTACACCAAAACACCATTTAGGAGTAAATGCACTTTCAATCTCCCCCTTTTTGGTGAATTGATGACAATATGGTTAGAGCGTGGCAATAAGATACTCAAGAAAAACAGTGCCATGAGACAACTATTAACATAGAAGGCTCCCCCTAGATGTATGCATATGTTTATGTTTTGCGTTTGAATGCAATACACATACAACAGGGTCTCCCCCTATGTAAATAGTCACGTGCAATGATATGAGAGAAGCATATGAACTAAAATAATCATTGCACAAGAACCTTATGTGATCTCTTAGAGATAATATAAGACAAACATAGATCACATGAGGAAAGTGTGAATGTGAGCTAAATAAATATGCAAGACTATGAATGATAATGTCATGACATAAAAAACATGCAAGGCATATGAAACATCATGACAAGATGAAGCAAACTCACATAGTCTCACACATAAAGGATAAAGTGGCTCACATCCACACGAGTACTGGAAAGGAAATAAAACTCAAAGTACAAGCAAGCCAACATAAACACACGAACAAGGTCTCAAAGGCTTGCAACCTAACCAGACAATCGATATCCTTGATAAAACTCTTCTCCCCCTTTGGCATCAAGACGCCAAAAAGGGAAAAGGCGATGCTAACGTCACTAAACAACCGGCGGGTGGCTCGAGGCATCATCCTCATCATCAAAGCGCCAGTTGGCCATTGGAAAGGAGTACTCCGAGAGCTGACTGTCCTGATCCTCAGGGCCTGGCTGAGCTGCAACGCCGGACTTCTGGGCCTTGTGTGCCTTGAAGGCACGCTGCTCCGCCTTGATCCGGTTGCTATCCTTGAGCTGCTTCTTCTGGATGGACTGACACATCTTGAACATGTTGCTGATAGTCTTGAAGAGTGTCTTCTTCTCACGAACTGTGAAGGCAGCAGGAGCATCGGGACCAACAGGAGGACCCCTCTGACGAGGAGCCCTAGCAGAGGAGGAGGCACCGGGAGTGTAGGTAGCACGATCCTCAGGCCTCGGGTTGCGCCCAAGCTTGGGAGCAGAGTACGGAGCCGGAGCAGGGGGCTTGCAGTTGAGGTCACGCTTCAGAACACTGACAGGGTACACATGCTGAGGAATGTGACGAGTAGGGCACACAGACTCAATCAGAGCCTGAATGAAGGGAGCATAAATCAGGGACTTCCTCAGACGGATACACTCACGAATCTCCAGGAACATAGTATCCAGAACATCCACCTTCCTGCGGTCCTTAACCATCAGAAAGATATAAAGCATCGGCATAGTACGAGCATCGGCATAGTACGAGCATCGTCATTATAGAAGTAGACAGTGGCATAGAACTGCATGACAAGATCCTCATTGTACTTGTACGAGAACCGACAGAACGGTATAAGACCAAGCCTCCCAAGAGCATCATACACACCGGGATAAATATGAGCATTATCCCTCAAGTGCTCCACATTGATCTGCTTGTGGGGAGCAAACTTCTTGGCCTTAGCCATCATCAACTCATTGAATATCCTGGCCTGAAACACATTGCGGAACCGGGGATCTGCTCCAAGCTCAGTAGCAGCAACATAAGGATTCTGATCACGGAATGCCCAATACTCCGGCTGAGTCCACTCATTGACCGGAATGTTAGACACATCCCGGCCACCTGGAAGGGGACGCTCACCAGGGCTTGAGCTCTCCTCTTCATCATCTTCATCTTCCTCAACAAACCCAGTCTCTTGTGATGCTTCAGCAGTCTCATGAGCAGCCGGCTGATATGCGCCCTCAGAATCAGACTCATCATAACTGGAATCAGTCTCAATGACGGATGCCTTGGCAGTGGCAAGGCGGCGAGGACGGCCACCACCATGAGCACCCTCTTCCTGTCCCTGACCAGCGGACGGCTGAACAACATCATCCCCTGGCTTCTGACGCTTGCGACGAATGAACACCTGCCGATTCGGGGACTCTACAGACGATAGACAAGACAATGTGCAAATGCTCAGCGAAAATGAAACGAGGACGATGAATATGATGTAGATCGGGGTGGTCTCTGCCTGGGAGGCCCGTGCCCACGGGGTCGAGGCCCCGTGCGCACGGGGGTCCCGTGCGCACGGTACAACACGTGGGCACGGGGGCCCGTGCGCACGGGGTCTTGATCCCGTGGGCACGGGGGCCCGTGCGCACGGGGTCTTGATCCCGTGGGCACGGGGTCCTCCCAGCCGTCGCTCAAACCTCGCGAGGAGGGGAGGGACGGGCTTGGGAGGCTCCCCTAGGCCGAGACTACAACAGATCTACACCAAATCCACACACAAAAGATCCTCTCTACATGGAACCACACATATGCACTTCTCCCTAGGGTTTGGAGTACCAAATCGAAGGGGAGGTGAAGCATAACCGTACCAGGGTCGTCCATGGCGTCCACGAGGAGAAGGATCCGCGCCTTTGGCCGGAGGGATGGCTGGGGGCGGCCGGATGGCGACGGCGGCGGTTGGGAGAGGGCTAGGGCGTGGGGGGAACAATGAGGGAGGATAACTCCCTCTCCACCCCGCACCCTAGTCTTAACCTGTGCCAACCGCATAACCCCGTGCGCACGGGGGCCCCGTGCGCATGGTACACCCCGTGCACACGGGGTCCTCAGTGAATTTTGTCAGGTTTGACAGGGAGGGAAGGGGCTGGGTGTGCACCACTTACCTCTTCCCTAGATGCCAATCTGAACCAATTCTCAGAGGAACATCGCACAAGGAAACTATGCTACGGGAGAGTGTGTGTGGAGAGCATTTGCACGGATCGATAAGAAAGAATGTTTTATGGGATAAGAGTGGAATAGGATAGGACAACTATGGTCAAGGGAAACTATTCCTATCCGGGGGTAGACAACAAGAGTCTAAACGACTCGAAAAACAAACAACGCTATAAAGCGGAAAAAGGCGGTGACCCGAGGGTCACCATGTTTGAGCAATTGTGGTACGGAACCGCGAAGATTTTAACCTTGGGCCCGTCTCCACTACTCATCTTTGAAGCACAAGTGCCATCTTAACATGGCGAATGTGAAAGATTTTGATCAATTTATGCACAAGTAGGGTTATGTCGGAATCATTGAGAGAATTCTACTCCTCCTACTTATGTGCCTACATCTAAGCAAGACATAGTAAAGCTAGTGTGTGTATGCAAGATCATCAACCCATGTTACTAAGATCAACGATATTTAGCTCATGCCTTAACTCACGGAACCTTGATTCATCAAGTGGCTTCGTGAAAATATCCGCAAGTTGCTTCTCGGTGTCCACATGAAAGAGCTCAATGTCTTCTCGTGCCACATGATCCTGAAGAAAATGATGATGAATATCAATATGCTTGGTTCGGCTATATTGCACGGGATTATCTGCAATCTTGATAGCACTTTCATTGTCACATAATAGAGGCACTTTGTCAAATTTGACACCATAATCCATCAAATTTTGCCTCATCCATAATAATTGGGCACAACAACTTCCCGCGGCAATGTACTCGGCTTCGGCGGTTGATAAAGAAACACAATTTTGCTTCTTGGAGGACCAACTCACTAAGGACCTCCCGAGGAATTGACATGAGCCGGATGTGGACTTACGATCCACTTTGTCACCGGCCCAATCCGAATCTGAATATCCTACTAACTTGAAGGAAGATCCTTTGGGGTACCAAGGTCCTAAGTTTGGGGTATGAATCAAATATCGAAGGATCCGTTTCACTGCCATATAATGGCTCTCTTTGGGGGCGGATTGAAATCTTGCACACATACACACACTTAACATAATATCTGGCCTAGATGCACAGAGGTAAAGCAAAGAACCGATCATAGAGCGGTATACCTTTTGATCCACATCTTTACCATTGGGATCTAGATCAAGTTGGCCATTGGTAGGCATTGGAGTCTTCATAGGCTTGGCATTCACCATATCAAAACGCTTGAGCATGTCTTGAATATATTGTGCTTGGTTAATGAAAGTTCCTCCCCTCAATTGCTTGACTTGAAATCCAAGGAAGAACTTCAACTCACCCATCATAGACATAGCAAACTCCTTGGTCATAAGATTTTTAAACTCAACATTGCAAGCATGATTAGTAGACCCAAAGATAATGTCATCAACATATATTTGGCATACAAATAAATCTCCTTTTACCCTCTTGGTAAAGAGAGTGGTATCTATCAACCCCATCTCGAACCCTTTCTCGTTTAGAAACGTCGTAAGGTGATCATACCAAGCACGAGGTGCTTGCTTAAGACCATACAAAGCCTTATGAAGTTGATAAACGTGATTGGGGCGTTCGGGGTCTTCGAAACCGGGAGGTTGCTTAACATACACCAATTCACTTAAAGGACCATTTAGAAATGCACTCTTAACATCCATTTGATATAATTTAAAATCATGATGAGCAGCATAAGCAAGTAAGATACGAATGGACTCAAGACGGGCAACGGGGGCAAAGGTTTCACCAAAATCCAAACCTTCGATTTGGGTGAACCCTTGTGCCACTAACCTTGCCTTGTTACGAGTGACTTGTCCATGCTCATATTGCTTGTTCTTGAAAACCCATTTGGTCCCAATGACATTATGATTTTCCTTGGGCCTTGCAACAAGTGACCACACCTTGTTGCGGGAGAAATTGTTGAGTTCCTCATGCATAGCTTCTACCCAATCCGGATCATCAAGCGCTTCTTCTACCTTAAGGGGCTCAATGCAAGAGAAAAACGAGTGATGTTCACAAAAGTTTGCCAAACGTTTACGAGTAGTTACCCCTTTTGAGATGCTTCCAAGGATGTTGTCGGTGGAGTGTTGAAGCATTTGAAGTCTCAAAGCCGCTTTTTGTCTCTTCTTTTCAAGTTCTTCTTCACTAGGTTGAATCCTTCGTGGAGAAACTCGAACTTGCTTTTTCTTTGCTTGTGGAGAGACAACTTCTTGAACTTGATCTTGATCACTTGTTTGAGCTTGATCTTGGGCCTCAATTATAGGTTCATCACTATTTGATTGAGCTTGCCCTTGATCTTGCTCGGTAGCTTGAGGGACCTCTTCTTGCTCTTGGATAGGTGCTTGTGCTCCCGAAACGTCTTGCTCTTGTGGTGGAGGAGATGACTTCCCTTGAGGAGAATCCTCAAGAGGGGCTCTTACCCCTTCTTCCATTACTTGGACTTGGGGTGATTCTTGTGGAAGAATGTGGCCTATCCCCATGGTCCTTATAACTTGAGAAGGAGCCTCATCACCTACAACACTTGGAACAATAGGTTTGGCTTGGGAGCCGTTATCCTCATCAAACTCCACATTCGATGTCTCCTCAATACATCCGGTGGATTTATTGAGAACACGATACGCATGGGAGTTTGAGGCATATCCAACAAATATTCCCTCATATGTTTTGGCTTCGAATTTAGCTAATCGGGTTTTCTTGTTGATAATGAAACACTTACAACCGAATACACGGAAGTACTTGACATTTGGCTTCTTCCCGATTAGGAGTTCATATGGTGTCTTGTTCTTGAGCTTGCGGAGATATAGCCTATTAGAGGCATGACACGCGGTGTTGATGGCTTCGGCCCAAAGCTTGTATGGAGACTTGTACTCATCAAGCATTGTCCTTGCCATCTCAATAAGAGTCTTATTCTTCCTCTCCGCAACACCATTTTGTTGAGGAGTATAGGCCGCGGAATATTGATGTTTGATCCCCTCATCACTCAAGAACTCATCCATTGTATAATTCTTGAACTCGGTACCATTGTCACTTCGGATAGCCATAATCTCACATTGGTGTTGACGTTGAGCTTCTTTGGCAAATGATATAAAGGTATCTTGAGTCTCATCTTTGGTCTTGAGAAAGAAAACCCATGTATATCCTGTATAGTCGTCGACAATGACAAGGCAATACCTCCTCCCACCCAAGCTATCATAGGATGGAGGCCCAAAGAGATCCAAATGAAGGAGCTCAAGAGGCCTCGTCGATGTGATGATAATCTTCATCTTGTGTTGCTTCTCATGTTGCTTTCCGGCAATGCAAGCACTACAAACACGATCTTTGGCAAAGGAAACATCGCTTAGTCCAACAATGTGCTCCCCCTTTATAAGGGATTGTAAATTTCTCATACCGACGTGGGCTAGCCTACGGTGCCATAACCACCCCACGTCGGCCTTGGCCATTAGGCATGTTTTTAGGTGAGTGCTCTCTTTCGAGAAATCAACCACGTAAATGTTGCCTTCAACATGCCCAACAAAGACCACTTTGAGAGTATCCCTTTTAAAGACGGTCACATGAAATTCACTAAAAAGCGAGTCATATCCGGCACGAGCCAATTGGATAGTGGAAAGTAGATTGTAGTGAAGGGATTCGACAAACATGACATTCTTGAGTGAAGAATCACTCGAGATGACAAACTTCCCTAATCCCAATACCTTGCCCTTGCTATTGTCGCCAAAGGAGATGTCCGAGGATGACTTGAGCGAATCAACGAAATCCACGAGCATATCCTTGCCTCCGGTCATATGATTGGTGCAACCACTATCAATCACCCATTGTGTCCCACCGGAGGCATAGTCCTGCAACAATCAAGCTTTGTTTTTAGGTCCCCATTTTTCAATGGGTCCTAGAGAGTTAGCAACAAGGGTCTTAGGAACCCAAATAGTCCATGCATAATCATCATAATTAGTGCCGACAAATTTAGCAAAAGTATATCCATCATTCCTTCTCATAAGGACATAAGATGGGTTGTTCATGCCGGCATAATTAGAAGAGGGAGCCACTTCCTTTGAAATGACTTCCTCTCCAACCTTCACCTTCCATTTCTCCTTCTCCTTGTGCCCTTCTTGCACAAAAGTGATTTGTTGTTGAGGAGGAGTTGCTTGGTGCTTCTTCTTCTTGTTCTTCTTCTTCTTGTGCTTGTTCTTCTTCTTCTTTTGAGAGGGATCAAAACCAATTCCCTCTTTGGCCACACATTCCTTTTGATTGCTCAAAAGTTCATTCAAGTTCTTTTCCCCTTGGATACAAGACACAAGACCTTTCTCAAGTTGCTCTTTCAACTTTTTGTTCTCAACAAGTAGTGATGCATAATCAATGGAGTTAGAAGCACATGCATCATTAGGAGAGAAAGTAGCAAGAGTTTTAAGAGTAGAAGCCTTAAGTTGGTTGTAAGACTCGGTGAGAGTTATAAGCTCCCCTTTTATGAGCTTGTGGCTCTTTTCAAGGAGTTTATACTCCTCACCGAGTTCACCATGAGCAACTTTAAGCTTAGCCATTTTATCCATGAGATCATGCTTAATTTCAAGAGAGAGTTCTAGAGCATCATTGACTTTAACAAAATCTATCTCATTTGAAGTGATGGTTTCCTCAAGTGAGGCTTTCATGTTTTCTACTTCAAGGAGATTTTGCTCAAGGAGATCATTTCTTTCCTTTTCCTCCATTAAGAGGGTTTCCACATTTCCGATGTAGTCATCACGTTCGGTGAGTGACCTCATCATGTTGAGGAACCAAGCAAGGGATTCTCCCTTAAGTGTCTTCATGAAAGCCAATGAGGCTTCCTCACTATAATCGTCACCATCATCATCACACTCGTTATCCGACTCTTCTTGCAAAGGGTTGGTAGTGTTAGATGATGGCGTAGAGTTGATAGACTTTGATATTACCTCTTTTGCCATGAGGCATCGGTGGACGATGGTCTTGTTCTCGTTGGGGGAGTCGAAGAGGCTTGATGAGGTGGAGGAGGACTTGGAGTGCATGGCAATTGCGGCCATGCCCTTGTGCTCATCATCATCACCATCTTCTTCATCCTCGGAGATGTACTCTTCATGAACAAGAGCCTTGTCGCCACGCCTCTTGGCAAACTTGTTGAATCTCTTCTTCTTGAGAATAAGCTTCTCGGATTTCTCTTCTCTTCTTTCATATGGACAGTCCGCAACAAAATGCTTTGGACTATCGCAATTGTAGCACTTTCTTCTTCCAAAGGTTTTGCCCTTGAGATGGTTACTTCCTTTGTTTCCCGGTGTCCCCATGGTGCCCACATATTTTCTGACAAGGAGGGCCACATCCTCTTCAAAGTATTCGGCCGGGCACGAGGGACCATCTTCTTCTTCACAATATTCTTCCACTTCTTCCACCCCCACCATCTTGGAGGGGGAAGCCACCTTCTTGGCCTTCAAGGCGAGGTTGTTGGAGCTATTGATCCCATAGACAAGGTCATGGGTTTGCTTGGACTTGGTCTTCAACAAAGACTTGGTGGTGAAGGATGACACAATTTGATTTGGAGTCAATTGGTCAAAATCCATGCGTTGGTAAATCATGGTGACCATGGTTTCATCCGTGAGAATCATGGCGCACAAGAATCTGTCCTTGATGAAATTGTTATCGGCCCATGTGCAACCATAGTTCCTTAGATCCAACACAATGGATTTGAGCCTACGGAAAGCTTGATCCGCAGTCTCACCTTCCTTCCTTACGAACATGTTAACCTCCGTCTTGAGAAGGGCCAGACGAGATCTCTGCACACTTGCGTCTCCTTCAAAGATTTCTCCGAGAGTATTCCAAATTTCCTTGGCCGACTTCAATAGAGCAATGGAGTCACGGTAGTCATCCGGCACGGCCTTTCGGAGCATGTGACAGGCAGTGTCATTGAGTTGTTCATCAACCTCTTCTCTTGGAGATAAGCTTGATGGATCCTCGGGACGATAGCCTCTCAAGATGATCCACCACAATTGAGTGGAGGCACTCCGGACGTGGGACTCCATAGCTAGCTTCCATTTACCAAACGAGTCAGGATTCAAGAGGGGGGTCCCCAGTATGATTAATATGCGGCATAGGAATATGAGGACAAGCATATGAAGGAGCAGCAGCATTGTATGACGGTGCAATAGGACGTGGTGGTGGTGGTGGTGTCTCCCTCACTCCATCAACATCCAAAGTGGTGTTTGGACAAAATGTTGATGAGGTGGAGGGAGCTTGTGAAATAGATGCAAGTTTCTTATCGACTTCTTCACGAACCAAGGCCTTCATCGAATTTTCCATGGAGCTTTTGAATGACTCCATGAAAGAGGCGAATTCGGTCATGGTTAGTGAAGTGGCGGAGCTAGGTCCACCACTCTCTTGGTGTGTTGTTTGTGGGCCGGGTGGGTTAGTAATGGGTGCACCATGTGCACCCGGTACTCCCCCATCCGTGGGAAGGTTATCACCTTGATCCCCTAGATTGACCATATTCTCTTAGGCGGTTAAGCCCTTAATAAGAGACCAATTGAAAGGATCGATACGGTCAACTAGAGGGGGGGGTGAATAGGTGACTAACAAATTCAAGCTTTATTACCAATTTTTAGGGTTAGGCGGATTAAAACAATTCTCTAGATGTGAACTAGATGAAACAACCCTAGGTGGCAAGCAAGCTTAAACAAGTATGCTAGGCAACAAATACAATAGCAAGCCAACAAGCATACAAGGTTAGAACAAGTAAAGTGCGGAAAGGATAAACCACAAGTGAAGGGGAGACGCGGTGATTTGTTTAACCGAAGTTCACACTCTTTTGAGGGAGTGCTAATCTCCGTTGGAGCGGTGCTCAAGATTGAGAGCGCTACAACAACGTAGCTCACCGTATTCTCCCCTTTCGAGTCACCCCCAATGGATGAGCGTCGAATCCACTCGGGGTTGGTCTTGAAGGCGACCACCACACCTTTACAGACTTCCTGGAGCACACCACAAGCAAGGAAGCTTCCGGGACAGACACCTAGCCGCCTAGGAGCCAAAGCTCCAAGAGTAATAAGTCAACGGTGAAGAAATCTTGTGGGGAACACAAATCGGTTTGGTGGAAATGTAGATCGGGCCTTGCTCTCCCAAATCCCAAAGTATCAACAAGTTTGGTTGGAGGAGATGGGAGTATTGAGCAAAATGGAGTTCATGGAATGGAGGCTCAAGCAAGGGGGAAAAGGGTTAGGGCTGGAGGAAGAAGAAGGGGGGCTTATATAGTGGGGAGAGCTGTGAGGGGGCATCTAGCCGTTGGAGGCTCGTGCGCACGGGCTACTCAGAGCCGAATGCCCTACCTCGTGCGCACGGGGGTCAGGGACCCCGTGCGCACGGGCTACTCAGAGAGGCTCGGGGTACCCCGTGCGCACGGGGGTCAGAGACCCCGTGCGCACGGGCTACTCAGTAAGCCTCTGGGTACCCCGTGCGCACGGGGGTCAGAGACCCCGTGCACACGGGGTGGTCAGAGACAAACTGGACCACCTCACAATGAGCCCATGCCATCGCACACTTTTCGGCACTTCTTCCAGATGGGTTTGTGGGATGAAATATTTGGACATGGAAATGTGTTCCCACACATACTCAATCTCGTTGACCCCTCTTAATAGTGCGGTGATCCTATGACTCAAATCAAACCGAAAAGAATCCTTCGAGTCATCAGATGAACACCACGCCTTTTATCTTTTTGAATCGGGGCCAATCATCCTCCAAAAATAATAACCCACTACGGGACCTCTGACCTGAGATAAATCTTTAACACCCGTCATTAGTCCCACTAACCACATTGTCATTACACCAAAACACCATTTAGGAGTAAATGCACTTTCAGAGGTTACCTGGAGGATTAGAGAAGACGATCATGTTCGGGTGTTTACAGGAAGGGTGATTGATGGGTGTAGATAACATCTCATCGTTGGTTACCCCAAGTGGAAGGTTACGATGTAGTAGCAGCAAACTTCCCTTACAAGAGGACCGTAAGGTTTATCGAAACAGGAGGATTTCTAGGTTTACACGAGGATTTCTAGGAGCCTGAGGGGTGCACCCCCTGGCCCAGGCGGCCAGAGGGCGCGGCCACCCCCTGGTCGCGCCAGCAGGGCGCCTGGTCCGGGGGTGGCCCCTTAGGGCTTCTGGAGTCTTCCTTCGTGGTTATTTTTTGGTATTTTTTTCTAGAATTTTTCGAGCACTTTTATATTTGTCCTTTTTCTGCAATCCACGGACAATAACAGACTGAAACTGGCACTGGGCGCTGTATTAGTAGGTTAGTCCGAAATATGTTGGTAAATGATATGAAAGTGCATCAAAACATATAGCAATATCACCAAAAGAAGCATTGAGCAAGCAGAAACTATAGATACGTTTGGAACGTATCAGTGATGGATTCGATTGAGGTTTTGTTTAGGGCCATGAAGACACATGCGGGGGATATAACATGTAGTAAGCGTTCGTGGGGATGTAGGTTCGGGATCATGCACCTCGCACTGTTTGATTAAGCGGGGGGGGGGGGGGGGGCTCCCAGCACCGAGGATCGACACATGTGTGCCGCTGAACATGAGTGATCCATCAAATCCAATAGTGGGGGTGCATGTTCCCGAGGATCATGCCGACGATGGCGGGTTCTCTCCCTAGGGAAGACTCCTCATTTCCCTCTCCACTTGTCGCATCTTCATGCGATGGAGCACTAAAAGGAGGATGCATAGGATCCTCCTTGTCCGACAATCCCTTTTGGCAACTAGAAGCGGTGGATTTTGAGGAGGCAGTTGACACTTCTCTTTCCTCGCAAGAAAGTTTTGTTACCTATTGAGATATTTAGCTTTCTATACTCACACTAATTCGGTGAATTCTGGGATATATTTATATTCTAGGATGAGTGGTAGGAAATATCAAAATAGAAATAAGGTTTTACTCGATTCTTTCGGTTAGGAGAAACATAGCAACCAAATTGTAGTTATTGAAGGTAATCCGTTGGGGTATTGTGGTATTTCCCTCTAATTGGAATAAAATTTTGGGTTAATGAGGTTTAAAATTATTTGGTTTAGGATGTTATGCTTGGTACTAACGAACTCGCTGTCATTGAGCATATGAGGGAAGGGAACTGCCGTGCTATTCCTATATTCTAGGTAGAAAGTATGTTGGTTGTTGGTGAGATAGTCATATATACTGTTAGAGGTGAGACTGGGGATTTTTTGGGAGAAAAAGTTTGTTTGTAGTGAGTCTCCTATGAATAAAATTGGAAGGTTCATGGCGTTGATGGGACTATGGGATCTCCACTTTTTGACCCACATGATTGGTGGGTGAATGAAAGATACACTTTCAGAGACTACGCTTTCCAATCCTTTCCTATTTCTAGGCGACATGCCCTCTTCTCCTATTTTTAGTGCTAGAGTAGGTGAGGCTTGGTTAGGGTTTTCCTCCCCACCATCATATTGTGATTTTGGAGAGATGCCTGCAAATTTTGGAGGGAGTAGAGGTTTTTTCAGATTCAATCAAGGAAGTAGAGATGATTATCAGTATAGGAGGAGAATTCAAGAGGAGTTTTTTTGACAAGGAGATGGGTACAATGGTGTTGGTGATAGATAGGTAATTTCAATCACAGGGGCTGGTGATTCTGATGGTTCTCTGGGTAGATCTGATAGGATGGCGATTCTAATGAGTTGCCAGCCGAATATCTTGATCTTAAGCATCAATGTGCCTTCCACAAATATATAAGATAGCCGAGGTAGGGTCGGTGACCAATAACGGCTTCGGTAATTAAGGTGATATTAAAGAGAAGATTCCCATAGTGGGATGAGTGCAACATTCATTCATCGAGTATTGAGAACGCCAACCCCCCCCCCCCCCCCAGTTATCAGGTTTGCAAATAATCGACCCTTCACACCGTGGTATTTCGGTGGCCATTGGTTCCCTGGCAGTAGAAACGCGAGAGCACGGTAGAGTTCCATACACTAACTTTCAAATAAAAGTCATAAATAGGAAACATAGGAATAATCTATACTACTACTCACGGTAGTACTCCCTTCGTACCGGTGCATTAGTCATCTTAGGATGTGCATTGCGACCAAGGTAAAAAGGAAAACAAGAAAACTTAATGTTTATTTGCTAATTAATATCATCGCATGCAATGTATTGATCACTGCATATGCCGTTTTAGGTTATTTAAAGTCATTGAAAACATACACGCCTCATATTTTTTATTGGTTGATTCTTTTATTTATGTCAAAAAACAAAGAACGAGATAAAAAATTAATGCTCCACGTCTAAGGGTTTTATGATTATTTAGTTTTCATAATGTGCCTAATGCACTGATATGGACAAAGTACTTATTTTCGCCAACGGCACAAACGTTTGGACAAGAAGAACCTTTCTCACGGCTGCTGCTTGGGCACAACTGACGCTGCTCCATTCGCCGCCCAGCATGATCCGACGAATCCGCGCCGGCAGCTCGTGTCTAATATGCCTTTGTAGACAGAGTGAGGGAGGAGGAGGTGGAAAGAATCCAACGATGGCACCCATGCACGCGGCCTTGCTGTCTCCAAAGTCCAGTCCAGGAGACTTCGGGGTGTGGGCAGTGTGAAACCATGTGTACCTTTACGTGCATGTCAAAGACCCAAAATCCCACTCGCACCATATCGTCTCCCTCCCGTGAGAGTTAATTGCAAAAGAGTATCATAATTGGACGGTATTCACCATTTGATGTTACTTTATAAATTTTTTGTAAATACATATCAAGATATAGGCAGGTTGTTGCAAAAACTTGTATTTTATGTGATACATATTTGCAAAAAAATTGTAAAACGGCACCAAATAGTGAATACGGCTCCAATTGTGATACTCTTTTGCAATTAACTCCTCCCGTGATAAACTGCTGCAGATTACACGGCCACGGAGAACCGATATATTCGTCGCCCAAAGGCCAAAGCCGACCCAACACAATTATTTGCCCCCTTTATTCTGGCTTTCTCAAGACACGGCAAACGTGCAATCATGTACTCCATCCAAAAAAACTTATGCCAAGTGCGTGCCGACGTAGCAATTGTGGCGTCACGGCGGTGACGCACGGGTCCTGACGTACGTACGTCGCTTGCAAGCCTGCAACCGGCCAGCAGGTGGATGCATGCACCAGGCCACACACGATACGATAGATGCACGCGATGCAAGTTGCAAGCAGCAGCAGGTAGTGTAGATGCATGCACCTGCAGGCAGACCACGTCTTGATTGCTGCATGCACCCATTTACTGTACTTATAAGCTTATTTTTGAACGTCACTGATTGATCCTATTTTCAGATCGTCGTCGACATACCCAAATGTAGCAATTCAACGAATCTTATATACTCCATGGATCACCGCGTACTGGTTAGTAGTACAAGTGGCCGACCAACACGTGCTGTGATCAGCCTAATACGTGCGCAGTAGTACTCGAAACGATTCGTGACAGAGGCCAGCTGATTAGCTCAGACATCGTATGTCACACAGGCCACGTCAGGCTGAGAACCCTTCCATTGATCGATCAGCGCAATAGCACGTGAAGCGAAAGCCACCCACTGATATTTGATTCGACCTCATAAACCGGCATGGTTGCATCACACGTTTTCTCTTTATTACGGCCAGTAAACTTAAAAAACGCATAGAGCTATATACTCACTCGGATAAGTACTTGGAAGTTTTATGTTTGTGCTAAACCAAACATTTTAGCTTTTGTTCTTTCCTGAACATCCGATATTTGAGTTTGATCAAATCTACAAAACCATATTAGTTTTTTTAGGAACCATATTAGTTTTATTAGATTCACCATAAAATATGTGTTTATAATCTCGTTGTTCATCTTTAGTTTGCGGAGTAACTTTTACTCATTTCCCCCCTTTTAGTCTGTGTATTACTAGCAAATACTTTTTCCTTTCCAATTCAGATTGAGACGGAGGGCCAAGGACCCATATAGTATTCCACTAATAGACAACAATTAACGATATGTCTTTATTAACCTGGTCAAGATGTGGATGTTGATGGGCTAATTTTACTATTCTCTAGAGACACATCTAAATCTAGAGTTGGATCTATTGTATAGACACATATTCTAAGAAAACACATTTTTCTCCATGTTGATGATTTTTATTGTCGTTGAAAAGCTCGTTCTATTCTGTGGGGGAATGAAGTTTTACGATTTAGTATAATATTTTGTTTTTTAGTATAATATTCCATTGCTTTGAAAGTGTTCTCTTTTGCCTTTCATGTAATCATTCGCATCATAGACAAGGACTCTAATTGATCTTCTTTTTTGTGGAAAGCCCTAATTAATCATTCTGCACATACACAATTATTTACACATTAAGGTAGGCACTACTCTTGAAACTTAAGGTGAAAGATTGGATAGATTTAAACATACTCACCTAAGCACAGTCCCAAATGCTTCACCTAAGCAAAAACATTGGCATGTGACCATATAGAGCAAGAGTTACCATATCTTAATTTTATGGTCTTATATCAAAACTAAGACAACTCATACATTTTTTTCTCTCACCCAACACATCAAATGAAAGCTCTTTTTTTTTCGGAGTACAATGCTCCTGAGGTGCTATATCTAAGTGCATATTTAATGCATATTATACAGGGTAGATACTACCTTTTTCAAGGATTAATTACTAACCCCCTCATATTTTTACTGTGACTTTAATAGTAAAATATAAGTTATATGTAGTAAAAACAATATCATTCAAAACTACAAATACGAATCCAAAAACATAATTTATCATCACATGTATTAACATTTTTCTCGTTAAATATATGATTAAATTTGACCCAAAATACGATGGAGACTAATAAACCTGGATGAAGATAGTATTTGAGAGTGTCCTGAAAACAGGCAATAGTGAGAAACTCTTTAATTGGCTCACGCCTTCAGCTAACCCATTATGGAATTAGCAATCCAACATCTGGACCAAACCCACAGTACACAGAGTTCACATCGTCTCTCCACTCTGGAGACTAGCTAGAGAGACTAGAGCAATATTCCGTCATGGCGATGCGACCCAAGTCCGAGATCTCGCCACCGCCCTCTGACGAAATGGATGCTGTCATCGAGGAGCTGAGAAAGGGCGCCCAGCTAGCTGAGATCCTCCGGCAGCAGGTTGAGCTCATCCCGGAGCTCGGCCGCCGCGACGCTGCGCTGGCCAGCGTGAGCAGCATCTCCACGGCACTGACGTCGTCGGTCTCGAAGCTGCAGTCCGAGAGAGAGCAGTACGGCAGCTCCTCCAACGACTGGGCAGCCGCCGGCTATGCGACTGGTGCATCCGGCAGCGGCGTCGGGGCACGAAATGGATCCATTGCTCGCACCAGGAAGGTGAGGCCGAAGCACTGGCGAGGCAACCATGGCGAGGAGATTCCAATGTGAGTGATAAATTAAGAATTTGTGTTTGCTTCAAGTAATACGCATTACTGTAGCATCTGCGCATCTGTGGGTATTTGTGCTAGGGAAGAACAGTAACTGGCAGATCTCTTACGTTTGGGTTTCCATGAAGATCTAACGCCATTATCCCATGCCACTGTTTTTGTAGGGGATTATCCCATGCCACTGTTACTAGTCCAGTTATTCTTTAACTTCTTTCTTCCTTTCTTCGCTTTAACCCTAGGCCAAAATGGGAACATGTATGATTGGTTTATGTGGAAGGTCTTCTAGATCTACCTTTCGAAAGCATGTGAAGGAAAGAAATGTTAATTTGTCGGTAGTTCTTTGTTTTATTCCGGTTCATCTGGTGAGGCATGGTCCAATATAACATATATGCTTTGTTTCTTTGTTTTATATTTCATGGTTAGCTAGGAAAGTATGCCATAAATTGGAGTTCCATTAATTTTATTTCTTCCACCTTGTTATTCAGCAAGGAGATACTAACTGAAACACCAGAAAACGATGGGTTCCACTGGAGAAAATATGGAGAGAAGAAGATCCTGAATGCTGATTTCCCAAGGTAGGATTCTTTAATTTGAAGGAGTTTCATCACTGCCTTACTGGAGGCCTAAGGGCTCTCCCAATGCATTGCTTCTTAGCACAATATCATAGGAGCAATAAAAACTTAGATACAATCCCCACAATGCATTGTTTCTTAAAGGTTGTGTCTTATTTAATGATTTTGGCTTCATGCATAAATGTGATTGGTCTAATCATACTTTTTGCATATGGCCACATGCAAGGGTTGTACTCCCTCCGTTTCTTTTTACTTCGCATATAAGGTTTGGTCAAAGTCAATCTTTATAAAGTTTGACCAACTATATAGAAAAATCTATCAACATCCACAATATAAAACAATTACCATTAGATTTATCATGAAATTAATTTTCATATCATATAACTTTGATATTGTAAATGTTGATTCTTTTTAATATAAACTTAGTCAAACTTTATAAAAATTGACTTTGACCAAACCTTATATGCGGAGTAAAAAGAAACGGAGGGAGTATCTTAGCTAAGATACAACCTCCCTCTCTTTCTTCATTAAATACTATGCCACATAAGCAAAATACCTATGATTTCGTGATAAGAACCTCAAGAACCTCTCTATAATTAATTACGCCTGATTGTTCAAAAATAATACTTCCTCCGATTCATAATAAGTGTCGCTCATCTAGTACAAATGAGCGACACTTATTATGGATCGGAGGGAGTAATTAATTACACGCCTAGATTTGACATTAGCTTAAGGATATGTAGTGCTTGCATTTCCTGCTATATATATGGATTACATAGTAGAAGAAAAACGTAAACAATGCCTTTTTCATTAGTACTACACCTTTCTTGCCTGTGTGTCTCATTTGGAGCTTGTCACCCCTTTTTCAGCTTTTATTTTAGCTGACTCACTGGACAAGTAGTTTTGGGTTATTTGCATCCTCAAATGCAGAGTCCAGATGAGTTCTATCTTTAATTGTCTAAAAAAGATTTACATAAAGCAAGAAACAAAGTACTTCATGAACTGGTTGATCAACTGTCACTATTGAACTATGGTTATTTGAAATGAAAACATCAAAATAATTTGAAGATAAATTAATCATATATGTGGCCTGGCATGGATCACCACCTCACATTTATTAGTTGCTTGACAAATAATATGGTTGGTATAGGGCCCATTTGGATATCACATACACACCTTAAGATTAGTACATACACTTAAGTTAGTCCTCAATATCCGAAGGAAAGCCAGAGAAGACACACATCTTTGGAGGAGTAGCTTAGGGTTTCAACCAATCCTCTCCAATCAACACTTTTTTTTTTGTTCTAGCCAAAACACCAAAACTTAGCAAGAAGTGTTATATATGATCATACGGTTGGTTAATTATTTCCAGGTCCTACTACAGATGTGGATACAGCGACGAGCACAAGTGCCCGGCAAAGAAACAAGTGCAGCAGAAAGACGGCAGTGATCCTCCCGTGTTCATTGTTACCCTGATCAACGACCATACATGCGGTGCTTTGTTCCCAGCTGATGATCAACCACCCAGCAGCTCAAGCAGGGCTACTGCTAACACGCAAGTGCTTGACTTCACCAAAGCATCCCTCTCTTCAGCTGTTGGTGTCTCGAGGTTGAAGAAAGAGGAAGACTCAGGCATGTCGGTGACCGTTCCTCGCTACACGTATGATGATCTGTCTACTTTTTCCTCGCTGCCGTTGCTCTCGCCGAAGGAGTGGGAGATGGAGATGGAAATCAAGTCACTTTTTCGACATCACTGGGGAGGCGGTAACTAGCTAGTTGGTCTGTGAAACTTTGTGTTTTAGCTAGCTAGATCAAGTTGTTGCGTCCAAATAGCTACCTGAACTTTAATTTTTGATAAAGAACTTTATTACTTAAAATATTTTAAGCATTACACCCGTTCTCTGCATTGCATAATTGCGTGAGTGGTTTACGTACTCTATTGTTATAATGTTAGTAGCTAGTATAACAGCACAAATACAAGAGATATTTTCTGCTTAGGTGTATAACAGTCTTCGGCTATTCATATGCAGTGGAAGAGGGTCTCCTGACATATGCGTAATTAGTTGCCTGTCGAGATGTGTTTTAACAAAATCGCAAAAAAAAAGAGATGTGTTTTAACAGATCAGATCATAAATCCATAGAAGTACACTCGTATGGACGCTATTCGGGGAGGTTGGACTCATGTGCATGAGCACAGACGATGCATGGCCACAGTCGGAGGTACTCATATTGTGTTGTTGCCTTGTCCATTGGGTGATCAGGAGGAATGGAATGGATTGCAAAAACTAATCACATTGTGGCATAGGTTTTTTTCAATTTTTTTTGCAGAAAGCACTAATTTTGAGGCTTAACGTTTGCAAAAAAAAAACACTGATCATTCAATTTGGTCCATTAATACGATTATGGCATATGGGGCCCACCTATAAGATCGACATTTTGCAGAACAACCCCTAACAAGATAAATGACAATCGGGTAATAAAAAATCAACCCACTCTCCCCACAGCCCCGGACACGCCTGAGAAGAGAGGAGGCGGTCGGCGACCCTCCCCCCTCCCCACTCGCCGGACCTGCCCCGCCACCACCTCCTTCCTCCTCCTGCTCCCCACCTCATAATCCTTATCCTCATATCTTCCTCCCCTCCTCACCGCTCCTCCTCTCCCCGCCCCGATCCTTTTAGAAGTGCTCGGAGGCGGACAAGAGGAGGCCGGCGACACTCGACGCCCTACTCCCGTGGTCATCGGCGGCTTCCGGTGCCCGGTGGAGCAGTGCTCTATCCGTGCACCTTCGAGACTAGAGATTCCCACGGAGACAATTTGGTCATCGGCGACCATTCACTACTACACAGGCGGCCGTGCCACTGGCCTTACATCCACTTGTCGCTGACGCACGAGCATAGGGGCTCGGGAGGCACGCGGAAGGACGGGCACGAGGGCTCGGGAGGCGAGGTGCGGCTACTGGGAAAGGGGCGCGCATGCGTGACCTTCATTCCTACCGAGAGATCTCAGGGAGAGAGATAGAGTACCTTATTGCTTTTGTTGTAGGGGTGTTTCTGCAAAACATCACCCTTACATGTAGGTCTCATCTGTCATAAACGTGGTCAAAGACGGCTAAGAGGCGATCGGTGTTTTTTGCAAACGAAATAAGACTCAAAATTAGTGGTTTCTGCAAATTAAAAGAAAGTGTATTTCATGCAATCCTATCCTACAATGTGGTAGGTTTTTGCAATTCACTCGGCCGAGTGAGACACTTACCTCAAGTGAATGGATGTGTGATGCTTTCCATGCCTTGTACAAAAGCATTTTGCCACTACCTGAAGTGTTGAGTTATTTCGTCGAATTCTACATTGCTAGCAAATGCATGCAGAAGTCCTTCTCAACATCGCCGCCAACTGGACTGTCGTTGATACGTAACGCCAGATGCCATGGGATGGCTAAAGTGAGGGGGAAGACTCGAGGGAGAGGATGTCGATGGTGCCGTAATCGGGTTGGGCACAAGCACGGTGAAGACACCACGATGTACCCAGGTCCGGGGCTCTCCGGAGAGATAACACCCCTACTCCTGCTTGTCTCTTGTATATCAATGATCTGGCTACAATAACTGCTTCTCTATCTTCTCAGGGGAAGGTGAGCTCCGCCGTCGTGGGCAAGGTTCTCACCTGCTTCCCTGAGGAGTAACTACAAGCAGTGAATGAACTGGGGGGAAATGAGTTATGGTGCTCTAGTGCGGATCGTCCCTCACGCAGGAGGGGTACCCTGGCTCTTATAGCGTGAGCCCAGGGTACTTCGGTAACTTCATTGCCGAATGGGCCCAGATGTCATCCTCTAATCGGCCTGGGCCCACCGACTGCTCCTCTCCGGGTGATCCGGAGCCTACGAGCGGCGGCCCATGCTGTAGGCTTGTAGGATGTAGGGATGAATAGTGGAGCTAGGGAGTATGGTCTTGTCGGCCTGTCCGCGGAATCGGCGGGGAGGTCGACACCGTATCTCCAGCAAATCCTCGACGTGACTTGGCCTTCCTGCCACCCAGATATCTCGGGATATGGCATTTATGACCTCGTAATCATACCCCCGACTGGGTGGTAGGTAGTTCCGATTGCGCCTGGTCCGACTGGTGGTTCCTGGCGAGGTCGATTGCTCTGGGCAATCGGCTTGCTAGGTATCAACCCCGGACCAGCTGCCGACCAATCGGATGATTGTCTTGGTGAATGAAAGGGTGGGCCGATTGCGCCTGGGCCGACTGCTGGCATTTGATACGGCTGATTGCCTTGGAGCAATTGGTCGTACATCTGCCCAGCTCGGCCCAGCTGCGTTCTAATCGGCCCATCCTTGTCTTGAAAGGTTACTTCCGCTTGGGTTAGCCTACCCGGGTACCAATCCCCCGACAGTAGCCCCTAAAGCTGTAAAGGTCCCACGGTCACTCGACCGCGGGGCCTTTGCAGTTTTTAATCTCTCTCTTGACATCCTCCGTTTGCTATGGCCTCATCGGGTGTGTTGTTCCGAGCCCGTCGGCCGACTCGGAGATCACACTCGGCTGACCAAGCTTCTCGTCCGATTGGGTTTGTTTTGTTCCCAGCTTGTGTCTTCTCTTTTCTGGCGGAACATCCTTCGCCGATTTCATTCCAACGGTTACCTCCGATTCTTCCTGGATGTGATCAATGAGCTAGGACCCACGACCCACGCGCGACTTGACATAACTGCAGGGCCTAACCCCCACGAAGCACGCCTCGCCTCTTGCGCCCGGATCCTCTGCGCTGGTTTGCCGGTTGCCCTTCCTGTGCCCTAGGCCACACCGAGCCACACAGCCGCAGACGCATCCCACTTCCCCCCCCCCCCCCCGCCGCCCATATAAGCCGCAGGGGGGTGCCTTCGCCTCTTCCTTCTCCTCAGACGCCGTCTTCAACCTCGAGCTCCCTCTCCTCTGCTCCATTGCTACTCCACGCAAAACTCTCTGCCGCGAACCTCTGTGCCCTGGACCTGCTCCGGCCACGGACTCGTGCTCTTTAGCGCCTCCGCCGGCTCACGCCTGTGACTCTCCACCGCCGCTTTCGCGCTCCACCTCCCTCTGTTTCTCTCCTTCTCTTCTCGTCTGTGAAAACCATGGCGCCCCGGCGAGATGTGTCACAGGCGAGCCGCGGGTGCTGGAGGGGTTCTCAGGCCACCGCCGACGCCGTCCAGGCCCTGATCCGCGCCCGTCAGATGCCCGCGGAGGTCGAGTGGCGCATCCCTGGCCAGGCCGAGGTCGTGCCCAGCGCACGCGCTGGCGAGAGGGTCGTGTTCCTTGCTCACTTCGAGCGTGGATTCGGCCTCCCCGCCAGCTCATTTCTCCGTGGATTTCTTGACTTCCACCGACTGCAACCCCATCATCTCGCGGCCAACTTCATCATGATCCTCTCGGGGTTCGTGACACTCTGCGAGGGGTACCTCGGCTGCCGTCCGAGCATCGTCCTCTGGAAACGCTTCTTCAACCTCCGAGCTCATAACGCCCGGACAGGAACTGTGGTGCCCTCCACCATCGAAGGCGGCGAGTCATCGTACCCGACTGACATGACCGATTGCGGTAGTTGTCTCGTCGCAGCCGGCAAGCAGAGGTATAAAAGTCCCGAGATTGTCCAGTCCTGCAAGAACTGGCAAACCTCGTTCTTCTACGTCAAGTCGCCCGACCAAGGCCCCGATCTTCTCAATCTGCCTGAGTTCTCCCTTGCCCGGCCGGTTGAGAAGCATCAGTGGTCACTGAAGTACGGCGTCGGAGACCTCGATGTCGATGATCAGGTTGCTAGGGTCACCCAGCTGGAGCAAGAAGGGCTCCTCCCAACCGACCTGGTAGCCGCTTGGCTTCAAGCTCGGATTCTCCCCCTGCAGCGCCGAGTGCACCGCCTCTGCGACATGTCAGGTCTCCGAGATCCCACTCGGCTCTGCACGTGGCGAGTGAAGACTGAAGATCTCTGCGCCCGGGTGAAAGATATTACCTCTAGCCCATTGCCAGACCCCTTCCGCTTCGGGCTTGATTACCTCACCCGCCAGCAGAAGTCGCCTGTGGTATGCTCCGAATGCTTTTTCCTCCGATTGCTCTTTCTTCCGATTGCTCTGATCACTTCCATTTTCTTTCCAGCATTTTATCCAGTCCAACCTAATGGAGGATGGCCAGGAAGCTGGCGTATACGCCCCCGACCGCGCGGAGGAAGACCCCGCCGACTTTGAATATAACAGCAAGATACCCTCCGCCGAGTCCGGTGACGATGACGAAGATGATGGCGAGTCTTCCGGAGGATCCTCCGACTCCATGGACGCCGAGGGCGATGATGCCGAGACCGCCAATCCTCCAAGGACCGACACCCGGCTGCCGGCTCAAGGGGGTACGCCTGACCCTTCCCTTGAGCAATTTTTGGCCGAATGGAGTGATGATGAAAGTGTCTCAAAGGCTGATGATTCTGATGCAGCTCCTCGTGCCAAACCCCCAAAGGTGCCGGTAAAGCGCACCTCGACCACTAGCTCCTCCGCTGGTATGGCTCCCAGCAAGGTTGCCAAGGTCGCGCCGATAGCTGGCAAAGGCAAATAAGCCCAGGAGGTGACCACTCGGAGGCCGATTGCTCAGGCGCCGCTGAACGTCGCTCCGCTAAGATGCCGAATGCCCACTGGCGCGCCAAGAACAATCGGGTATGCCCTTGTCTTCTTGCTTAGCACTTCACTGTCTTTGCTTATACTGACTCTCCTCCTCTTTCTTCCTTCAGGGAGCCGATTGGGCTTGACGATGTCGACACTGGCATTCCGGTTCGTGCCGGCGCTATCATCTCGCCTGCCGCTTCTGCCGCCGCTGTTCATAAACGGCCGACTGCTTCTCATCGCTCCTCGAAGGACGCCGAGCGCGCTGCCAAGAAGGCCCGCCTCGCGACTACTCCTAAAGCCTCCTCTTCCACCCTTGCTTCCAAGACCTCCAAGAATGCCGCTGACCGGGTGGCTCCTGGTGACAGAGGAACGCAATCGGTTGATCCGATTGCCCCGTCTCCGCCACGCCGCTCCAACCCGGTCTCTCCTGCCGCAGCTACATCTGCCCCAACTACCACGTCCGAGCCACCGATGGTGACGACACCGTCGCCGATCGTGGTATCGGCTCCACCGATTACCACGACTGTGCCGCCAGTTGTCGTTGTCACCCCTGCTCCAACTCGCCCGGTTGCGCCGCCGCCACAATCGGGTTCCTCTGGCCCTCAGGTGACGCCGACGCCCCCGGCCCTTATTGCCGCTGCTCCCACCGCTACTCAGACTGCAGTGCCAACGCCGACCTCTTCTGCCTCGGAAATTCTTATGCGCTCGGTGGATCAATTCCGGGCCGAGTACTCTCGAGCCCGTCACGTCGGCACCGAGCCTGACGCCTCGCATCGTCCTCAAGACCCTGTGACGACTGCTCTGAGCCGGGTGAATAATTTTGCCGCCGCCCTTGCCCGGGACCTCCAACAGCTCACCTCTCATCAAACGGTAACCCTTGGCTTTCTCTTTATGTCTTTCTTTTGCTCGTGAGGCTTTTCTTGCGCGCACCCACTGGGTGTAGTCCCCGAGATTCGGGCCGATTGGTTGCAATCGGTTCGAATCTTTAACTGATTTTGCTTTATCGCTTGCCTTCCTCAATCGGGAAACTTTCCTTCCGGTGGGTGCGCGCAAGCGCACCCACTGGGTGTAGTCCCCGAGATTCGGGCCGATTGGTTGCAATCGGTTCGGATCTTTAACTGATTTTGCTTTATCGCTTGCCTTCCTCAATCGGGAAACTTTCCTTCCGGTGGGTGCGCGCAAGCGCACCCACTGGGTGTAGTCCCCGAGATTCGGGCCGATTGGTTGCAATCGGTTCGGATCTTTAACTGATTTTGCTGACTGCCGTGTCTCTAATCCCATCTTGCTGTTCCTCTCAGGCTGTTATGGAAGAAAAACGTGAGTCTTCGAGAAGCTCCTTGATGCATACACTGCCAGCCTCCGAACTCTTGCCCAGGCCCAGCTGCAGGTCAACAACCAGTCGGCTGAGATTGCTAAACTGAAAGGTAACTTCTCTACCCTCTCCGCCTTCCCTCCGATTAAACATTTGCTTTTGTTCTCATATTTTCATGCTCTCTACTAGCTTCTTCTCCCATGGTAGATGATCTTCAGGGCCGAATTGCTGAATTGACTGCAGAACTTGACCAGTATGGTCCAGCACTCGCCAAAGCCAAGGAAGAAGCGACCCGACTGCAGGGAGTAGAAAACGATCTCAATCGGACTATCCAGGGTCTTCGCTCGGAAATGGCCGCCCTTGAGAGAAAACATTTGGCCGACATCGCTGCCGTGACGGCTGTCGGTGATGGCCTCATTGCCGAGAGAGATGCTGCTGTTGCTGCCCGAGAGGCCTTGCAAGCTGAAAGGGATGAAGCAGTCGCCGCCCGTGACTCCATTCGGCGAGATCGCGATGAACATGTTGCCAAGTTTGAAGAATTGGAGAAACGCAGCTATGAGGAGACCACCCGGCAGCGCCGCCGAGCCAAGGGCTTCTGTGATACAATGATCGAAATGGACGTCCTTCTTAGCGGTGAGTGTTTCTTGCACCTTATGCGCTTTCCGATTGCTCTCCTCTCTTATCTTATTGCTCATACTTCCTTTTCGTGACACAGAAGCTTGGCCCGAGTCCGAAGCAGCTGCCTATGCAGCCGTCGCCAAGTCCCGAGAGGACACCATTGCCGCCGGAGGGACCTGCGACCGTGAAGATAACTTCTGGACCCGGCATGAATATCTGATTGGCACTGAAGCCCGCATTCCTGTTATCAAGGGCATTGCCCTGTCCTTCAAGCTCGGCATCCTGAAGATTGCTGAATCATTGTGGTCGCCGACTGAGCTTAAGGTCGGACTTCAGAAGATGAAGAATGCTGCTGACTCCTCTGCCGAGATCAACGAGGGGGAAATACAAGATGAAGAAGATTCTGACCAGGGGGAAGCTCCGAATGCTACCACTGAGCAGACTCGGACCCTCCTGAAGGCCATCCCACGGCGAGTCGATGTGCTGCTGAACTCTGTCGGTCGGACTGGCGCAGAAACCGCCCTTCAGACCGTGCTGAGCTGGTACCCTCAGGTGAAAACCTCCCAACTTTACAGCCTCCGAGAAAGCGCCTCCGATCTGCTTGAGAAGACCTATGCCGAAGTCAACCGGCTAGCCAGCACTATGGTAAATTGGTTCTCTCCATACGAGTATACTCCGTATCTCGACGAGGGAGGGAACCCGCTCCCCGCTCCTACAATCTCTGGCCTGGCCGAAGAGCTCTCCGACAGCGGCTCATCTCAAACATCTCCACGATCCAAGCAGACTGGTGCCACAACTTCTGAAGCGCAATCGGATCCGACTGCTCCGTCTTCTAGCTCAGTGCCTCCAACTGCCTGAGTCATGCTATCAACTGTGTTACTTGTTGTAGCTTGCCGATACTAGATCGGTTTTATCTTATTTTGTAAGACACAATTTTAATTCTGTCGATACCCACTGGGTGTTACTTCGATGTAATGCACTTATTCGGCCTTGGGCCTGCTATTTCTTATTCGATCCGATTGCTTGGCTTTTTCTTTTACTTGTGCGATCAACTTTGCGTCTTTGTTGGTTTCCTTTATCGGCTACACTTGGGGATGTCTACCGTGTCGACCCTGCTGTTGTCATGCGGTCTGCAATCGGATCAACGGTAGACTACCAGCCAAGGTTCGATAAGTTTTTATTTTTTACACAACAGGATTTTAACGCAAAGGATTCTGCAATAGTAGGCGCCGATTGCGCGCTACCAGGCTCGATGTCCTGGTTCGCAGCGCAATCGGTAGCTTTGTCTCATCGAACGTGCCCTTGGTGGCCTGTTTCGGATTGTTTCCCGAGGATTTGCACTGCCGACTGCCCCAATCGCGACCCTTCTCAATGTCACAAAGCTTTTAGTGATTTGTGCTCAAGCTAGGTGTCCGATTGAGTGTCAGCCTGCAGTCCCCGTGCCGCAATGGCTTATTTTCTTGACCTCGTGGTCGGCCAGTCCCCCGGTGTGTTATACACATCTCGGGTATGACTGAGCGTCGCCGATCGTGGCTAGCTTTTTGAATGAAATTATACAAAGACACTCGAGTGCTCATTTTCAGAGGCATGATAACTTTTACTGATTGTTTGCCGAATGGCTTACATAAACTTCTGCCGCTCAACTATAGAACGGACATAACAACTTGGCGTTCCACGGCCGCTCCATCTCTGCTCCTGACGTGTCCTTGTGCCGAGTGCCCTTGGTGCAGTCGATCAGATAATAGGAATTGTTCTTGAGCGCTCTGCTGATAACGAATGGCCCTTCCCAAGGTGAGGATAGCTTGTACTGCCCATCTGACTTCTGGATTCGGCGTAGCACCATGTCTCCTTCTCGGAAAGCGAGAGGACGAATCTTCTTGCTATGGTAGTGCCGCAACTTCTGCTGATAGACTGCTGACCTCGACAAGGCCAACAGGCAAGCTTCTTCTTTGAGGTCGATGTCGTCTTCTCGTGCCACTCTGGCTTCTTCTTCGGTGTACAGGGCATGCCGAGGTGAGTCGAACTCGATGTCGGACGGGATGACTGCCTCTGAACCATACACTAGGAAGAAAGGAGTGAATCCAGTCGACCTGTTTGGTGTGGTCCTTAAGCTGAACAGTACTGCGGGAAGCTCTTCAATCCATGCTCCGGGTGCCCTCTCGAGTGGCTCTACCAATCTGGGCCTGATACCCGACAGGATTAGTCCATTTGCTCTTTCGACTTGACCGTTTGATTGCGGGTGCGCCACCGACGCGAGATCAAGCCGAATGCCCTGCTGAGATGCATATCGGGCCAGTGCACCCTTCGCAAAGTTTGTGTCGTTGTCGGTGATGATGCTGTTGGGCACACCATATCTGCATACAATGTCGGCCACAAACCTAACTGCAGTCGGCCCATCCAGCTTCTTGATCGGTCTAGCTTCAATCCACTTGGTAAATTTGTCCACTGCAACCAGAAGATGTGTCATGCCACTTCGAGCTCTCTTGAACGGTCCGACCATGTCCAAACCCCACACTGCAAATGGCCATGCTATTGGGATTGTCTTCAGTGCCGATGCTGGCTGATGACTTTTTGCCTTGAAACGCTGACAACCCTTGCAGTACTTCACCAGATTTTCAGCCGCTGTAAGGGCAGTCGGCCAGTAGAAACCATGTCGAAATGCTTTGTTGGCAATGGCCTTTGCAGACGCATGATGACCGCATTCACCTTGATGAATGTCTCTGAGCAGTTCCAAGCCTCTGTCCTCTTCCACACATCTCTGGAGGATACCAGTCGCACTCTTGCGCATCAACTCATTGTTGATTATTGTGTATGCCCAAGATCGGCGGCTGATTTGCCTTGACTCTGCCAAATCTTCTGTGAGGACTCCGTCTGCTAGGAAATCTCTAATCGGCTGTGCCCATGATGGCGCACTGACCTCTGCCATTACTACTGCATGCTGGGGTGGGACTTCTTCTTGGACCTCAGTTTCTTGACCACTGGCCTCCATGATCTCGGCCTCTTGTACTTCTGCCATCTCTATCTCCGCTTCTGAACTGCCGACTGCGGCGCCTGGCACGCATTCGGCAGCCCCTGGAGTCGGAGCTTCATCATTGCAATCGGCCATTTCTGATGTCATTGGTTCTTCGGAGGTTGTTCCTTCGGACGCAGCCTCTACTCGCTTCCCTCTGGCTTTGCTCTTCTCTTGTTCCTCTGCAGCCCCTGGCCCGCAGTCGGCAGCCCCTGGTGCTGTTGCTGAGACACCCTGAGCGCCTGACTGCTTCTTCATGGTTGCTGGCTTGGTCGGTTGAACCTCTTTTGCCTTTCTTAATGCTTCAAGATCGGTCTCCGAGATAAAGATGGACTCCGACTCTGGAGATGGTATGATGGACGGCTTCTTGATGTGTTCCAACGATACGCCTGGTGGAATTGCTTGTCTTGTTGAGCCGAGCTTGGACAATCCATCTGCTGCTTCGTTGTTTGCTCTTGGCACATGATGGAACTCACAACCTTCAAAATACCCGCTGATTTGTTGCACCAGGAAGCGATAGCTTGCCATGTTAGCATCCTTTGCATCCCAAGTGCCCGAGCACTGCTGTACCACCAGGTCGGAATACCGATTTCCTTGGCGAGCTTGATGCCATGCACAAGGGCTTCGTATTCGGCGACGTTGTTTGATGCTGCGAAGTGAATCTGGAGCACATATTGCAGTTGATCTCCTCTTGGTGAAGTGAGCACCACCCCAGCCCCTAGGCCATTCTTCATCTTGGAGCCGTCGAAATGCATTCGCCAGGAATCCGACATTGGGAGTTGTGGCATGTACTGAGTCTCAGCCCAGTCCACTAGGAAATCGGCCAATGCTTGTGACTTGATTGCCGTTCTCGGCTCATATTGGATGTCATGACTAGCGACTTCGATTGCCCACTTCGCCACCCTTCCGGTTGCATCTCTGCTTCCCATGATGTCGGCCAAAGGAGCCGAACTGACGACGGTGATCAAGTGAGCTTGAAAGTATGGCTTCAACCTCTTGGCTGCCATGTATACTCCATAGCACATCTTCTGATAGTGAGGGTAGTTCTGCTTGGATGCTGAGAGCACTTCGCTGATGTAGTATACTGGACGCTGAATTGGTTGTGCCTTGTCCTTCTCGGGCCGCTTCACCACCATAACTGCACTAATCACCCGATTGGTTGCCGCGATGTATAACATCATTGGTTCCTTTTCAATCGGGGCAGCCAGAATCGGTGCCGTGGAAAGCATGCGCTTGAGCTCTCGGAATGCTTCATTTGCTTGAGGGGTCCAAGTGAACTTCTCCATTTTCTTCATCAATTGGTACAACGGGATTGCTTTTTCACCCAGCCGACTGAGGAATCGGCTGAGGGATGCGAGACAACCGGTGAACTTCTGCACTTGCTTCAGGGTTTTGGGCTGCTCCATGCGCTCTATTGCGGCTATCTTCTCAGGGTTGCATTCGATTCCTCTCTCGGAAACGAGAAACCCCAAGAGTTTGCCGGCTTGAACTCCAAATACGCACTTCTCCGGGTTGAGCTTGATCTGATAAGTTCTCAGGTTTGCAAATGTTTCCCTCAGATCATCCAACAGTGTGATTCCCTTTGCCGACTTCACCACTAAATCGTCCACGTAAACATGGAGATTTCTGCCGAGCTGAGAGTGTGTGCATCTCTGAATCGTGCGCTGATAAGTGGCACCTCCATTCTTCAGACCAAACGGCATGGTGATATAGCAATAGGCTCCGAAGGGGGTTATGAATGTCGTTTTTATCTGATCTTCCACAGCCAATTTGATCTGGTGATACCCAGCAGTAGCATCCAGAAAGGATAACAGCTCGCAGCCGGCCGTAGAATCAATCACTTGATCAATACGGGGCAGAGCAAACGGATCTTTTGGGCATGCCTTGTTCAGGCAAGTGTAATCTATACACATGCGCCAAGTCTTGTTCTTCTTCATGACGAGGACTGGATTCGCCAGCCACTCGGGGTAAAATACCTCCATGATGAAACCTGCAGCCTGCAGCTTCGCCACTTCTTCGCCGATTGCCCTTCTCTTGTCCTCAGAAAAAACGTCTCAAGGGTTGCTTGACCGGCTTCGAGCCAGGCCGGATGTGCAACTTGTGCTCGGCGAGTTCTCTCGGCACACCAGGCATGTCCTGTGGAGACCATGCAAAGATGTCCCGATTCTCACGGAGAAACTCGACGAGCGCGCTTTCCTATTTATCGCTGAGTCCTGCTCCGACTACAACAAACTTGGTTGAGTCGGAGGGATCTAGAGCGATCTTCTTGCTGTCCTTGGCCGACTGAAACACCGATTTCTCATCTACTCTCTTTGCCGGGCCGACTGGGAGTGGATTCTTGTTCTGTGCTTGCGCCATTGCGATAACTTTGCTGAGCTGACGCTTCTCCGTCTCGACCACTAATGAGTCAGCCAAACTGCTGCCAGCGGATGTGCACTCGAGGGACTTCCTGAAGTCCCCGGTGACCGTGATGACACCGTTTGGCCCTGGGATCTTCATCTTCAGGTATGTCTGTTGTGCATTGATCATGAACTTGGCGAAGGCCGGCAACCCCAGCAGAGCATGGTAAGGACTGCTGAGGTCGGCGACCTCAAACCAAATCGGCTCCCTTCTGAAATTCTCCTCCGTGCCGAATATGACGTCCAGCCGAATGCGGCCCATGGGGGTGCAAGACAATCCCCGGACAATCCCGTGGAAATTTGTCCGACTGCGCTCTAGATCTCTCTCTGTAAGCCCTAGCTTGACCATTGTATCTCTATACAGAATGTTGATTGTGCTTCCTCCATCAACAAGCACCCGGGAAAATTTTCATGAAAACCTTGGTCCTGCGAACAGAGCGTCCACCACCAGCGGATAGTTGCCCGGATTCGGAAAAATGGTGGGATGATCTGCCCTGTCCCAGGATATAGGACATTCAGACCAATGCACAAACTGGGGAGTTGGTGGCATGGTGGCATTAACTTCCGCTGCTCGAGCTCTCCGACTGCCCTTGTCCACGGACTCGCTGGTGAAAATCATGTAGGCGGCATCTTGCTGCGGGAATTGGTTCTGCTGCTGAGGTGGTCCTCTGTTCTGGGGTGGTGGTGGTGGTGGAGGTGGTAAAGCTTCTCCCTTCGCAATTCTTCTCACAAAGTCACACTGCCGAGTAGTGTGCGCAGACGGCCTGCCCGGCGTGCTGTGCAACTTACATGGCGCGTCCAGCATGTCCTCGAACGTGTACTTGGGTTTCATCTGTCCCGGGGGTCTCACGTTTGGTCTCATCTTCCGACTGCCTCCTGCAGCTGCTGGATCTTCCTCATTCTGGACAGCAGCCACCTGCCGACTGCCATACTGAGTATCGGGCTGCTCATCCTTGCGCTTACCACTGTTCTGCTGGTTGTGGTTGTTGTTGTTGCGGTTGTTCTCCCTCCTTTCCTTCCGAATGAGGCCTTGGTTCACTGTGTTCGACTGCGGAGCCCCTGGTGACTGGATCACCCCTCCAACTCCGAGTTGGATAGGACGCATCGCAGAATCGGACATAGCGAACGCATTTGCCACCTTCATGAGCTCGGCGAGCGATGTGAAGTCTTTGCGGAGCAGCTTGTGCTTCAGCATTGAATCAGCTAGGCATCCATCAGTAAAATACTGAATGGCCTGAATCTCGTGGACTCCTTCGCATGAATTCTTCAGCTTGATCCACCGAGATAAGTAATCTCGGAGGGGTTCGTCCTTGCCTTGCACACACAGAGCTAACTGCCGCGGGAGATTTGGCCTCTCGTATGTGCTCGTGAAGTTGTGGATGAATGCGGTCGTGAAATCCTCCCAGCAATTCACACTGTCCTTGGGAAAACTGTTCAACCATGTCCGAGCTGACCCCTACAGCATCAAAGGTGCATAGCGGACTGCTACACGCCGATTGCCTTCTGCGATGCGAACTGCTGTCAGGTAATCAGATAGCCAGTCTTCAGGCTTCATAGAACCATTGTACTTGGGAGTGTCTCTCGGCAGCGTGAAGCCTTTGGGGAATATTTCCGTCCGAATGCGATGACCGAAACATGGCGGGCCAGCTTCTCCTTCTTCGTCTTCCTGAGCCTCCTTCTCCAGGAGCTCAATGCGATGCCTTGCATCATTTTGGCCGATTTGGTGAGGGCCAAGTCGAGCACTAATTGCCGGTCTTGGCGCCGATTGTTGTGGCATTTCATTGCGCCTGCTGTTGACAGCTGGCTCTTCCATTCTTCTGCTTGCTGCTGGGGGTGGCCGATTGCTTCTAACCTTACTCTCGTGCCGAGATGGCGCGGGTTGATGCCTGTTCTGGCGCGATGCATTCGGTCGCTGACTAGCTCCCGCATTCGGCCTCACAGTTCCTCTTGACGCCTCGGGTTCTGCATTTTGATTGCCCATTGCTACGAGCCTCTGCTCCTTTGCGGCTGCTATCAGCTCACGCATTCGGCGCGACTGCTCACGCCGCTCATCTCCTTCCAGGTCCTCTAGCTCAAGCGCTATCTGCTCGGCTGCTCTCAAGTTCTTGTCTGGTGTGCTGTAAGCTGGCCTTTGGATGAATGCCGATTGCGCCGGTTTCTCCGGTTGCACCGGCCTTCTCGGACGCTCCGGTTGCTCGGCTCCCGACAGCTGCTGGTTGACTACCCTGCCTCGGCTTCTCAGATCTTCCAGGACCGTGGGCTCAATCGGCCGACGTGGTCCTGCATGCGCTGCATTGTACTCCCTTGTGATGGCTCCCAACCTGCGCTCTTCTGCTAACACTTGCTCAGCTCTGCGAGCCAGGGCGAGCCGTGCTGTTTCCAGCTCCGTGTGCACCTGCTCCGGATCACCATTCCTGTTCACGGGTGTGTATAACACATCCCGCAACGCACTGGTGCCGATTCGCTCTGCGGCATCAGCTACTTCCTTGGCCTTTCTAGCCGCACTCGCTGGATCTCGGTTAGTGGATGAAGATGCTCCCGCCATCATGACGGCAGCGTGCACTCGGCCTCTCTCTCGGCCAGGCGCTGCGCTGCAGCCCCTGGCCGGGAGCGGATCCGTGGCACACGAGAAGATGCGAATATCTCTAGGATACGCTTCGGGGAAGCTGCCGATGAAGAGGCGATGACTGCCAACTTGCAGCAACACGCCGGGCGGCAGGGGTGCTCCAGCCCCGTACCGCGCCGAGTAGTCCACCACATAGTCGATTGCCCCACGCCTTAGAATCAGGCCAGAGGCGTGGCTCCCGCCCGATGCAGAGGAAAATCCCGTCCGGATCTTTACTCCAGTCGACGCCTCGGTCTGCCCCACGGTGGGCGCCAACTGTCATTGATACGTAACGCTAGATGCCATGGGATGGCTAAAGTGAGGGGGAAGACTCGAGGGAGAGGATGTCGATGGTGCCGTAATCGGGTTGGGCACAAGCACGGTGAAGACACCACGATGTACCCAGGTTCGGGGCTCTCCGGAGAGATAACACCCCTACTCCTGCTTGTCTCTTGTATATCAATGATCTGGCTACAATAACTGCTTCTCTATCTTCTCAGGGGAAGGTGAGCTCCGCCGCCGTGGGCAAGGTTCTCACCTGCTTCCCTGAGGAGTAACTACAAGCAGTGAATGAACTGGGGGGAAATGAGTTATGGTGCTCTAGTGCGGATCGTCCCTCACGCAGGAGGGGTACCCTGGCTCTTATAGCGTGAGCCCAGGGTACTTCGGTAACTTCATTGCCGAATGGGCCCAGATGTCATCCTCTAATCGGCCTGGGCCCACCGACTGCTCCTCTCCGGGTGATCCGGAGCCTACGAGCGGCGGCCCATGCTGTAGGCTTGTAGGATGTAGGGATGAATAGTGGAGCTAGGGAGTATGGTCTTGTCGGCCTGTCCGCGGAATCGGCGGGGAGGTCGACACTGTATCTCCAGCAAATCCTCGACGTGACTTGGCCTTCCTGCCACCCAGATATCTCGGGATATGGCATTTATGACCTCGTAATCATACCCCCGACTGGGTGGTAGGTAGTTCCGATTGCGCCTGGTCCGACTGGTGGTTCCTGGCGAGGTCGATTGCTCTGGGCAATCGGCTCGCTAGGTATCAACCCCGGACCAGCTGCCGACCAATCGGATGATTGTCTTGGTGAATGAAAGGGTGGGCCGATTGCGCCTGGGCCGACTGCTGGCATTTGATACGGCTGATTGCCTTGGAGCAATCGGTCGTACATCTGCCCAGCTCGGCCCAGCTGCGGTCTAATCGGCCCATCCTTGTCTTGAAAGGTTACTTCCGCTTGGGTTAGCCTACCCGGGTACCAATCCCCCGACATGGACCTTGTCCTATTGTTGAGGTTTCTCATGTCCCATCAATTGGCTCTGCTTCAAGGACGGGGTCTACCTTGAGGTGTTCTTGGCTCCATCCCTTGAAGATCGCTCGGCCCTCCTCCTGATTGTTGTTTCCATGTCCCAACCTTTGAGTAGGTCTAGCCTGTTGTCATTTGTCTTGGGGGTAGCTCTGCTTTGTGTGATGAGGAGTGCTTGATGCATGTTGTTACATTGGTGGGAGCGAGGAGTTTGCCGAGACCTAATGTACTCGGAGGCTAAGACATGTTATTCGCCCATATAGCGCCTCCCAAGCTATTGATGTGCATTCCTCCCACATTCAATTATCGGTTCGAAGGAGACGCTTGGTGATGGTGTCTCCTATAAAGGGACCCCTATGACGACAAATCCGACTGTGTGAGCCGGACCATGGGCCTCTTAGAAGATTTCATTAACATGAAATCTGATGAAGCCCATGGTGAATAAAGAAATGTCTGCAGACTTGTCATAGAAGATAGATGATAGCATCATAGAATATGCGGTCTCCTTGACCATATCCGGGTAGAAATCATGTAAACCCTAGGGACCTCAACGTAGTATATAAATCGAGGCTACGGGGCTCGCGTAGAGGAGAGAACAACTATCTCTCGGTCATTGTACTTTACCATACACCCCATTATAGTAAAAAAAACAAGCAGATGTAGGGTCTTATATCTTTAGAGAGTTTGAACCTGGGTAACTTTGCATCTCCTCTTACCATCAACTCTAGATCATCTAGCTCGGGATACCCTACCGAGAGATCTGCCGAAATCATCTCTGACACTTAGTTTCAACACGGACCGCGTGATGGGTACTTCGGCACGCCTAGCATTTAGGTTGAATCTACTTTTGAGGTGAGCAGTATTGCTTTTGAGGTGACACAAGTTGCTTCTCCTCCATCATATGTGTGGAGCAATTTTTTAGGAAGCTTAATAGTGTGGTCCGCTTTCTTTGCTTGGAACCCAACGTCGTTTCATGGGGAGAAGGACGTGGCCTCTCGCTCTGGGTGACACGGTGGGCATTTGGAAAAGAAGAACATTGTGTGCAAGATTCTAACAACCAAGTGTGTCGAGCATAAGTTTTGAAGATATTTGATGAGTTGCCAGAGGTGATGCATCCATGCATAGGCGGTGGTGAGGCTCGGTATGGATATGTTGTGCGAGTGGCAATCAGTTCGGTTGCACTTGGGCTATGCCTAACAGGTTTGGGCATTGGTGATGTTATGTCTAACTCAGATGATGTCCCTTGATATGGTGGGTGTCTTGTCTCTATTCCCAAGTTCTAGTGTATTTTTTGTGTTCTTTTTATACTTTTGTTGGGTTTTCACTCTGTTTTCCTCAATTAATCTGAAAATGTTGGTCTGCCTTTCCTTATAAATTGAACTATTTCTTTTATTTTTAATGAAGTGCAGGAACCCTTGCCCTCGTGATAAGGTTCTTTGAAAAGAGTGTACAAAGAAGTGGATAGACACAAGCGGTTGCAATCAACTTGATTTGAGAAAACGCAACAGACCTGTTTATTGGCAAATGATCTAACTTAGATTAGTTAGAAGGGAAGATCATCTGCAAGTAGCAACAATAGAAGTAAACTAGAGTAAGCCGTACTAATTCACATGGGCACTGATTAGCGAAAACATGTGCCTATCCGGCCCCGCCAGTTAATGCTGATGTCATAAACGGTATTGTGAGCATTGTGCGGCATGACGTAATAGCTTCTACACAGAATAAACAAAATGAAGTGTCAATGGTGCATGGTGCTCTCCTTGGGAGAGTCTTACCAACATCTAGTCACAAGGCATCTAGTCGTACAAGGGGCATGTGCACACACTAGCCAGCCAGCTATGTCATTGCCACCAGCTGAATTCATTCGTTCACATCTGCGAGTTCTTGATAGTCCACTCAAGCTAGGATGCAGCTGCACTGAGACAAAACTCGGCGGTTTTAAAATCGCCGGAAATGAGCAGAACACGTTTAGGTTTAGACGATCGATCGAGTCTTGCACATGAGATGAGATGAGATAAGATGCTACTTGGGGTTCCTGAAGGGGTGCGGTAGCTAGCTAGGCTGTCAAGTTGTCACCGTTTCATCACGAAGAATGATCAAGTTGATCGTTCGATTGTTCAAATCATAAACAACAAACAAATATCTGGTCAGAGAGACGTCCTTTTCTAAAATAGTGATAACAAGTTGGGAGATCTAAATCAAGATTGTTTCCATGAAATAAAACTGTTATTGCTCCTGCATCACGCCAAAAAATGTTATTAGAACCCTTAAACTAAGCAAATGAATACCATATAGTAGTGCACTTGGATAAAATGGGAATGTACGTTAGATTTAGCTAATGGCAAGTTGCCAACTGCGCTACAGATTAGTGGGGCAGGGTCAACTCCTGTGCCGGGCCTTCCGGCCAACGGGCAATGTTAATTGGCCGCTTATTGACAGAATGTAATGTTTTTAGTATTACCTCTGTATCAAAATATAAGTTTTTTTTGTAGGTTGGTTTAGCCCAAGAAATGTTTAATATTTTGATACAGAAGGAAGTATATGATAAACACAGTATAGTCTAACCTCTGGCCGCTTCAATTCGGTTGCATGAAATGTCCACCGTAAGGTATTCTGAAAGAAACACATCACCTGATGCCGATGGGTTAGGGTAGGGGGTGGGTGCCATAGATATTCATGTAGCTCGCCTTGTCTCTCCTGAGCTTCTTGGTTGACCAGTCAAGATTTGCACACACCAACACTTTGTTTAGTCCGCTTGTAAAACATGTAATCCAGTCACGGTAAGCGCCAAGTGAAATTTTGTAGCGTTGCGAGTGTGAGTGTGAACTCTCGTCTGATCGTCTCGTCTTGGTCCCCAAGACCGTCGTTAATTTAGCTCAGCAACGCGCCATGCAACGCGGCGCATGATGGAAGCCATGGCGCTTACCATTTCAGAGGCAACGCACGTGGGGGCCTCACTTCGCCATCGATCGAGCTCGAGCTCCATCACCTTGTCGTGCGATCGATTCAACCGAGCTCGGCCCCGCGTATAAAATCCACCACCTTCCCATCGGGTTCCTCCACTGTCCACTCCACTCCTCTCTTCGGGCAAACCAATTTACTTAGATCGCAGAGCCAGAGTGGCGTAGTACGTAGAGACAGAAGCAGAAATCCGTTTGTAGCTGCCAAGGGGGAGTGGTCTGGTCTAGGTCTAGGTTCGAGAGGACATGGCGGCGCTTGTCACTCCGGCTGCTTCTGTGGCGTCCGAGCTTCTGGTTCGGGGCCGTCAGTCCGCCGCCGTCCTCGAGGTCCTACTCCAGGACGCGTCAGCGCAGGAGCACGGCGGGATCCGGGAGCTCGCCGCCGAGGTCCTTCTCTGCTGCGACCGTGCCCTCGCCGCGCTGCACGGCCGCGTCGACGGGGACAGCCGGAAGCGCAAGTCGTGGCCTGACGTCGACGCCGCTCAGACACGGCCCAAAAGAAGGTAAGAATAAGATAGCTCCTGTGGTGATGATTTCACTGTCAACTCAGGCGAGCAACGACTTAACAATAAGATCGCTTCGTTTTCTGCAGGGCGCGCGTGACCAGCGGATTGCCGGCGACGAGGGTCGAGAAGCGGGGGGCGGCGGAGGACGGGTTCGAGTGGAGGAAGTACGGGCAGAAGGAGATCGTGCACAGCAAGCACCCCAGGCTCTACTTCAGGTGCTCCTACAAGCACGACAGCGGCTGCCCGGCGACGAGGCAGGTCCAGCAGTCGGACGACGACCTCTCCCTCTACGTCATCACCTACTTCGGCGACCACACCTGCTGCCACCGGGGCGCCGGCACCGGCGCCACCGCAAAGGAAGAGGACGTCGAGATGCACCCGTTCGTGATCAACTTCGGGGCGGCCACAGCGACCTTCACCAGCGGCTCCCCTTTGGTAACGTGCGACGACGGCGATTGCCGGAGCGATATGATCCCACGCTCGCCGCACGCCGTATGCTTGCCGGAGGGAGGGGAAGCAGACGGCCTACGACCAAAGGTGACCAAAGTCGAGACAACTTCGTTAGACTGGGGGACGGCGGCGGCAGAGCTGAGTTCGTCGCCCGACGTTTCTTGTGCTTCCCCAGCATGGGATCCTTTATCCAGCTCCGTTGAGTGGGATCAATTCGTCGAGAACTCGTTCGATTTCGTTAGTGATTTCATCAATTTTGATGGCATTGCTTTGTACCAATAGCATGATAAATTTTCTCCAATGATCAATTGTGATGCACCATATATATATAGTTGCCCGTCTTAATTTTGTAAGGGGTGTATTTCTTCTACTGTGATGTTTGCTGCGCTTGCAGCTGGTGATGAATATGAGCATGAAAGCAAATGTGGTTGCATATTCTATGAGCTATGTATGTTCACCTTTAATTGTTCAGATGCTTGAAACTTTCTACAGCTCCCCTCAACTTGGTTGCCACTGTGCTCCACTTTGCCACCTTCCATTTCAGCTCACTGGAGCCATAGTCAAATTCTTGGCACAGAGAAGAACCCGTGTCTCTTTGCGGATCAACGAGTAGGATGGGGTAGACCATGAAGATTGAAGAGCCTTGTGAGTGTGATAATTTAGGGTCGTTGTGGTTCTGATTGCAACTGTAGCTATTGGTCACAGGGGAGAACATTGGAGGTAACATAAGAGGAGGTCAATAATAGTGGTGGCAGCGGTATAGCCCGAACGCGCTGCCGCGCTGCACCGAACAAAGTCAAAAGGGAGGAGGAGAGGGCTGGGTTTAGAAAACTGGTGTTGGATGCAACAGATCCAATGATAACTACTTCCTCCGATTCATAATTTTTGTCGTTTTTCTTTACCTCAAATTTAAACTACCATGACAAAAAATAATGAAACAGAGTAAGTACAAACTTTAATTATAGCTAAAATCCCATTCCATTTGAGGCACCAACTAAAATAGTGGAATTCTGCACAGTCGAGGGAACATCCAATAATAATTCTACCCTGATGGGATCAAGCGATCCGAAGGCCATTCATATCCACTTTGGTCAAACCCATTTGTCTCGAGATTTGTATAATCCAGATCATGCATAAGACAAGATGCTACTGCTACATTATGATTTGCTATTTTTTAGGGGTATTAAGTATGATGGTTGTCCTGGAGCTTTGGAACCAGCCGCACCCAGTGAAGCCCTGGATATACAGCCTTGCAGAAGAAATAATGCTTGCTACCTCACGGCACAGAAGGAAGCACTAGTAAATTCATGGTGATTATGTTATTCTGATGGGGGGATAGACGAAGCCACAATGGATATAAGTATGCATGTTTACGTGCAAGTGTTGACATCAACACCCTCCGTGCAGGCCATGAGGTGACGGCATGCATACGACTATGGGGATCGAAGTGCTGAAGTTGAACAATGCATGTTAATGCTTGCATGAGGGGCATGCCTGCAAATGTACGACTAAGCAAAACAGCGTTCGGTGGGGAGGAGGAGATGAAGGGTATTACATGATGGAGTATTGGATAGGTTATTGCTGGAGTGGGATTAAACCGAAAGGAGTACAGTACTACAATTCTGAGTCCTACAATCAATCAGGCTGCCAAGATTTTCGATCTGGTTTTTTTTATAAACCTGTTTAGTTTTTTTTAATAGAGATCAATATTCAGGTGGAGACGGTTCCTCCCGAGGTTTCCATGAGACCTATAATCAATCAATCAGGTTGTCCTTGCTCCCCATGTCGCACGCGCACATTCAGAGAACAAAGAAGAAGAGCACTGGCCTTTTGGACCTGGCCCTTCTGGCGTCAGCAGCATCAGTGAGTAGTTAGTTTGGCCAAAGCCCAAACAATACTAGGCCCATGGAGCAACTGATGGTAAGGATTATTGTAACAGACCAAATGGTTTGCAGGGAATCCTCTTCTTGCCAGATGGCACACATATCTGATCCAGCTACTTTTGAAGCAATGGCTTGCAGGGAAGGTTTGTGGCTTGCAAAAGATTTGATGCTAGAAAACATAATCTTCTCATCTGATTGTACTTCGGTGGTTCAAGAAATCAACGGAAGGGGTGAAGGAAGATATGAGGCTATAATTAGGGAGATTAAAGAAACTATGTGTGATTTCAAAAGCTGTAAGTTTATTTTCGAAAGTAGGAGAATTTTTTTGAGGTGGATGGCCTGGCCAAGTTCTCCACATCTTTGGAGAGTGGCAGACACATGTGGTTAGTTCAACCACATGATCTTGTAACAATTCTGATATGAATAGAATTGTTACACCTCAAAAAAAAAAAACAGACCAAATTCGTGCACCGCTACACCTCAACAAAAAAATAGGTCGTGCACAGCTGCACATGTGAAGATTTGGGGATTTTGTGATTTTTCATAAATAAATGAATTAGGTCGTGAAACTCCAACCATATCTTAGCTTCCCCTTTGGCACCTCACTCAACCACGCTGAGGGTTTGCAACTCAGTGCCACTGACCCTTGACAACGGCGTGAGCGACCGACCGACCACCAAAGGGCCAATACCCATGGACAATGGAGTCGACAATTCACATGCTCACACCCAGCGCCGCAGTAAATATACATGCTCAAAATCATCAAAGAACTCATGTGAAGAGCCCATCCCTGTCCCTCTTTTAACAGATATGATACAGAGCTTAGTCAAAATAAAATGAATTGAATACAGGAGAAGCACAACTGCAGGAGGAAGGGGAAGAGGCACTATGCCGATGGAAAAAAACACTGGAAAGGGGGAAAGTGGTAGGCAATGCATGTGCTAGGAGTGATGACTCGGGAGGTCTATCAAACAATTGAATACCTCACTTGAAGCCATTTCCATCACAAAAGGTCTATCAAGCATACATGAAGCACATTATGGATTTATTATGGCAGCAATCAAGAGTTTCAGCTTCCAAGCTGCCCAAACATTACACACTACACTGCACAGAATCAGTGGGTGATGGAACACATAACGCGCTATGGTTTAGAATTCAGGACCCATGAATGTAGTGGTATTCAACATGAAAAACAGCTACGGGAAAAAGAATGGTGTACCTTCTCAAAAGAATAGCAGCGGCGTGTTTGGTCATGTAATGTAACTAGTGCTATGGTATTACAGCCAAAAAAGCATAATGTGCACCACTAGTTTGCGTATAAAAGCTCGTAAACAAAAGTACTAGTGGAACACTATTGTACAAACCGTATGTAATACAAACGAGCCTACGGATAAGGGTCACCTTGTCAAGGCATGGATCCATTGAGTTTCAGGTTAAGGTTGGATACTGTATTTGCTGCGAGCCATTCAGATGAACTTATCTTCTCTCGTTTCACAAGAAAGGACAGGTCCTTCAAACATTCCAATCAAGTTGTAGCTTAGTCATCCCAATCTACATCCCATCCGTCCTTGCTATTGCTTTGAGATCTCAAAGTAAGGCCATTTGCGGAGATGCTTCCAGCAGATCCTGTTTCTGAAGGTTTTGCAGGTGCTTCTTCGTCATCCCAGTCATCATCCCAGCCATCTTCCCAACCATCTCCTGTGCTTGTAGTGTTGTTTGCGCCTGATGAGTCAGGAGCATGAGATCCCATCTCAAGCTGCTGATATGGGACTCCACCATCGTGCTTTCTCCCTGCAAACTTGCAACAAACCCACACGGCCCCAACCAAGACAAGCGTAAAAACACCAAAATAGGCTCCATAGATTGGCTTCACGGTCGTTGCGTAAGATGTAATCTGCTGAAATTGTTGTTGCCAATCATAAACTGGCTTCCTGATGCGCAAGACACAATGCTGAGTCCCGACATTTAGTGTAATCTCTCCCCCATTTGGACTGTTATAGGTTATCTTAACCTGGCAATATGAATAGATAATAAGTTCAGCAAGGCCATACAAAATAAAGAATAACTGTTAAACTGACTGAAGCACCAGCGTGCCAAGGAGAACCATATATTGCTTGTTAAAACAAATTAAAGTTGCCTACCCTTTTAGATTCACCCTTGCTGAGAGGTGGCAATGTCTGCTCGACACTTATATCTGATGTTGCTTTGACATCAACAGTTACGGTATTCTGCCCTGTATTCCGGACTACAAAAAATTGTCCTGCAAAAACAAACAAACATAAAGCTTTCTCAGACTTATGGCATTGAAGGTTGTACCATAGTCCATAGTATGATGCTTACCAACCTTATAACTGTGAGAGGAAACAATCAAACAAAAATACGCTTCTTCGGATTCATTATTAAAGTGAAAGCCAAGCTAGATACCATACTCCTATAATTCTAACTAGGAGAAATGCTACCACGTGCAAACCAAATTGTTTGTCCAATTACCAGCATGTTATTCTCTGAGGATTCTTAAACTGTAGATATTGGATTCACTAAAAGTAACCAGTATGCCCTGAAGCGACTGTGAACTAAGGCACTAAGCCACAAACCGTTAAATAATTACTTGGTATTAAATGAAGCCTGTAATGTTTTTCGGCAGCAAAAGAAAAAGTTCCTTCCAAGCACAGCGTACCACCCACATCAGTACGCCACCATCTCACTATATCCCCAACTGGATCATAAATTCATAATTACGGAATCATGACAAGGCCATACTTCTTAAGATTCAAATTGAACAATGCACATAAAAGATTAAAAAAATGTACCACAACAAATGCATTTACAACAAAATAATATTGTTGACCTTGCTTGATGATGGGTTGAACCATTCTTTATCTACAACAGACACTTCCAACTTAAGATATCTAGTTCTGAAGACAAGCTTATGGCTGGTCTCAAGTTTCTTGATTGAGATACTCTTGACAGGATTTAGTCTGAAGATGTATCAGTATTACTTCAGCTGCACATACAGATTCTATAGATTGCAGTGCCCAAACATTTATTTGTTCTAAATAAAAATGAGTTTCAACAACTTTCTATGTTCACCCAAAGGCCAATGTCCAGGGTTAATCTTTCGCACTAGCTATGGCTTAAGCCAACGCTGGTAAGAATGACTGAAGCATCAAAGTTACAAGAAACATTTATGCATCATCACACTAGGTGACACGGAGATTGGAGCCGAAAATAACTCTAGCATGGATATGTATTTAAGAATAAGTAACTCAGTGACTTGAAGCTTGAGGTTTGAAGACGACTAGGAACATTACCTTTCTTAGAAACCTGAAGGCAAGCATGCAATTCCCCTTCAATTGAACATGTGGCTACTTCATCCTCACACTTCTCGGCCGCCTCTTTTGATTCCTTCGTGGGCTTCTTGTTTCCTGAACTTGCTCCTCCTTCCTCGCCCGTCCCGCCAGTTGATTTAGGACTTCCGGGAGGGGGGCTCTTGTTGTGCCCATTCTTTGGTGGCACCGGCTGAGCAGAGACCTGTGCTCCACCCCCTTCCGGCCCCTTATTCTCTGGCACACCTGATGGCGGCGGCGGAGAATCCTTCGGTGTTTGTGTCTTTTCCGGCGGTGGTGGTGTTTGCTTTGTTGTTTCTGGCGGTGGCGGTGTTTGCGTCGTTTCCCCAGGTGGTGTTTTCTGGTGCTCTTTATCGGTCTCAGGTTTCTGCACAGCAGTTGATGATTGATCAATTTGTTTGGGGATGCCACTCTTCTCAGATCCACCAGTAGGTGCAGGAGCTCCCTGAAGAAGAGAGATCAAAACAGCCACTGAATCCGAAGCTCGTCCATATAATATTCTCGGAAGAACAACGCTAATCCATTCCACAAAATAACCTAATATGCTAGCGAACGCGAACAAGAGCTATCCTCACCTCGCCGGAGCCGGGCTTGCTGCCCTGCAAAACCCTAGCCGCCGCGGGGTCCGGGAGCAGGGCGAAAGCGAGGAGGAGGAGCACCGCGAGCGCGGCAACGAATCCGAAGGAGCCCATGGGATCCGGCGCGAAATTCGGGCGCGGCGCGGCGCGGGAGCGGAAGGCGGGCGTCAGCCGGTCCGCTGCCGAGTCCGGCGGTGCGGGGGCGGCGCGAATCGCATCGGCCGCGGCGGGGATCTGGAGGGGATCGGGCCGCCGCGCGCCGACGTCTTTGGATCGAGATCTCTGTGGGGAGTTCGGGCGCTTCGATCGATGCGCGCGGCCGGCGGAGGAGGAGGTGGTGGCCTATGGGGGACGACGAAGAGGCCGAGGAAGAGGAGGAGGAGGAGGAATTGGAAGTTTCGCAGGTCGGAACGGAACCTGCCAACCTGGCTGGAGCCTGGAGGGCAGCCGCGCACTCGCTCGCGCGCAAGTGCTATGGCCGCGGACCGCGGTTGACTCGAGAGAGAGATTTGGTGGTGAATTTGGACCGGAAATTTCGCCAAGATTTCGTCAAAATAGGACCAACCCATTTATTGCATGCAAAATTGGACAACTTGTTGAAACTTTGCTTCCAATTTCCCCTTGTTGGAACTTGAAAGTGAAACGATCCGTCCGATCGATGGTATCGGTCGCGATCGCACGTGCGACGTTCGATCATAATGATATATTTTTGTTTCAGGTTGCTTGTTACGTCGTGTACAAACCCCACCTTACCACGGTGTGTTTTGCTTATCCTTTCGGGGCTGCTCTTTTTTCTTCCTTTCTAATTGCTTCTCGCGCATCTTCTTCTTTCTCCTAAAGTCACGCCATCTAGCTCCTCTCCTCTTTCTTCTTCGACGACGCTCACATGCCCTACCACGTTGTCCTCGTGCTCGTCTCCACCCTGCTCCATCATACCTCACGCATTGAAGTTATGTTTATCTTCATTCTTCTAATAATAGCTGCCTAATTAGAGTTACTTTGGAAACTCATTTGTGTGATCCCCTCTTTATTTTTCATTTTCTCATAATCTTTCTTTTTTTTCCTTTTTCTTTGTATTTGCATTTTTTTAGGGGTACTTGGTACTTTTGGAACAACATAGATTTGTTAGCCAACAACAATTATAGGACGAATAGAAAACTACTCATTCACTTTCATCAAAACCTTAAATAACAAAACATGAGTGCATATGACGGTTCACTTGGATTAACTCATGATAGTTACAGCGGGTAGATATAGTGAACTTTCAAGATATAAGGATTTGAATGCAAATAGTAAAACCGCTTAGTATAGACGAAGGCTAGCAAGAGATTAAGAAACGACAAACTAAAGAGCAAAACTATCTTGAATAGGCAAACGTTAATACGTAGCATGTATATGATGTGATATTCTAAATTACTGGCATATTCAAGGGTTGATGTCTCATCAGCCTCGACAGAGGTTACCAGTGAACTGCAGGGGCTCGGTCTAACATCGGACCCGAGTGGGTCGACTTTGAGACCCAACATGAAGTTGATCTCGAAGGAGTTTTACGACGCCTGCTCTTGATCTAATTTTACATCTGATTCGAGGAAAGTGTTTTCACGATCTGATCTCACATCAAACCTGAATAAGGTTTCTCACGCTTTCCCTAGGGCCGATCTATCATCCAACCCAAATGTAGCGGTTTGCGCTGCTCATGGGTCTGGTGCAAAGCTGGGCTCGTGTATTAACTTGTCGTGGTGTGATCTGTGACATACTCCTTGTCTCCGAATCCTATGATCCATCTTGGAGCGAGAGGTTCGACCTAGCCAAATTGTTGAATCTAGTTGACGATGAACGTGACGCTACCTAGACAATGGATTGCGGTCACTTTCATGCGGCAGGGATTGTAGCACTTTGTCGTGAAACCAAACATACAAAATTTGCCAGAATGCCGCACCCCTTTTGACGGGGATCAGCCCCGGCAAATCCCATGGTCAGGGACCCTGTGTTAGTCATAGAGAAGGCATAGGTTGGACGATACTCGTCGGCTAACAGGAGAAGCTCTTCCTACTGGATATTATTGCGTGAGGGGCGATTACAGGGGAGGCCAAGGCGAGTTCTCGCAAGACCAAGAGAGTAGATGTGTGTTGGATTGATCTGGACGTCTCCCCTCCCAGCCTTTATATACTAGGCTAGGTCTCGGGGAGTCCGTACTAGGTTACAAAGATAGTTTCCTAGTTCTAGTCTTGCCTTGTACGCCAAGTCGTGCCTTCCATACTAGTCGCGGACTCCTACGTCGGTGCTTGGTTGGGCCAGTCGTGGCTTCCCAGCGGGCCCTCTGTCTTCATATGCACCGGGTATCCTCATACGCAGGAGTCATGGGATCATCCCCTCGTCAGTAGCCCCCGAGTGCCTGGGGAACTCGAAGAGTCGCGCGGGGACTCGAATTCGTCAGTGCTTTATTGTTCGTAGGCGCGGCATCACCGCGGGTCGCTGGCAGTTTTGAGCCATGACAATACCTGTTTCGAGGGATTGCTAAGCTGAAAGGGCCCAAGGAGTCGACTGGTCGAGCCTTTGTGAATTGCGCTAGTGGAAAATACCGCAGTAGCCCAATCAAGCTCACGTCCCTCGACATGAACTTGGAATGACCGGTATGAAGCAAAGTCATGCCGCTGCAGGTCTTATAGGATCAATTGCTGTCAGTCTAAGCAAATAGCCTGAGCGCGTCCGCTCGGCTCTTTCTATCATGCGAGCGCATGGAAAAGGCCGGGAGTGAAATCGCTCTGCGGCAAGTCCAGGCCTGGCCGTTCTGCTCAGCGGGGTCTTACCTACTCGCTAAGCTTGCGTGGCATCTGGGTACAGTGTGTCGTAGCCCAGGCATAATTGTTTTTTTGTAGAGGCACGGAGCCTGGTTAGCGATGCACCCACTTGGAATAAACAATCAAGTGAGCTATTAGCAGTCACTCGCGGAGTTTGTAATGAACTCAGGCGAGGAAAATAAGAAGGCGTCCACTCGGAAAGTCGTCGAGTGCGCGAGTAGATCATATTTGTTGAATTGTTGAGTCTTTTTTGCTAGTAGTCACTCGAATGTTGTACTGACTTTAGGGTGAGGGAGCACCCGAACTCTGAGAGTACGTTGTTTTTGCTGGTGTGAGTGATCACTCGAGCACGTCTTTGCCTTCTGGTTGAGGGAGCACCCGAACTCGAATAAAGGTACTCCCGATGGGAGTAAGAGATTTTTAGAATCAAAAACTTTTGACATCAAGAAATAGCTGGCTTTTGGAATATTTTGGTTTTTCCCAATTGCTTTTATCTTGATCCGTCCCTCTCGAGATGTCACGCTGATATGCATTGGCATGCTGTTTGATGACCTATGATGATGCTTGTTGATACGTCCAAAACGTATCTATAATTTCTGCTTGCTCCATGCATGTTTTGTGTGATATTGCTATGTTCTAGATACACTTTCATACACTTTTGATCATATTTGGACTAACCTATTAACTCAGTGCACACCAGTGCCAGTTTCTGTTTTCTGTTGTTTTTGTATTTCAGGTTTTCCCATTATTAAAAGTGCTCAGAAAATTCCGGGAAAAATATATAAAAAATCAGCGTTCCAGAAGCTTCCTTACGCCCGAAGGGGGGCCAGAGGGGCCCCACCTGGTGCCTAGGCGGCCAGTGGGCGCGGCCCAGGGCTTGGCCGCGCCGGGAGGCCGCCTAGGCGACTGGTGGCCCCCCTGGTGCCCCCCTTTGGCTCCTATTTATTCTCCCGTCGCGAAAACCCTGATTCCGGACCCCTTTTCTCCAGAAGCAATTTCGATCTCCGCCGCCATCGCCAACAAGCTTCGGGGGACCAGAATTCCTGTGCCGGCACCCTGCCGGGACGGGGAAGTGCCCCCGGATTCATGTCCATCGGCGTTGCTTCCTCCTTCCATGATGCGGGAGTAGTTCCTCCCCGGGGCTAATGTTTCTACCAGTAGCTATGTGGTCTTCTCTCTCTCCCTTGATGTGATCTTGATTGTGATCATAGGCTATGTTAATCTAGGATGATCCCATGATGTTTCCCCTTCTTCTATGTATTGGATAGATGTACTCACTTGATCTTATCTAGTATAATCCCCGATACCATGGTGACAGCGGTCTATTGGACATGGGTTAGAAGAATATTTTCATGAATGATTTCCTCTTTTGTGTGTGGATTGAAGATTGAGAGTCTCTTGGTGCTTGTCTTTGACTATCCTTTAGATATGTTGTGGTGATTGTGGTACTCTCTTTGGATGGCCGCGGTGACATTGGGAAATCCATAGATGAGAACTACGAACTCTGAGGTGTGTTTTTGTAGCCCTACACAATTCTCGTCCTCTCTTGACCACAAAGGAATGACCTCCGAGTACGTCTCCATTGCATGTTTTATGGGGAATATCATGTGATTAGACTACGTTAATGTTGTTGGGAGTTGCCACTAGTGAAAGTATGAAGCCTAGGCCTTGTTTCCACCATTGCAATACCGTTTGCGCTCACGTTTACTACTTGTTTGCTTGCTGCACTTTTTATTACAGATTTATATTACCTTGCTTTGTTACACCTATCACCCATATTTTACCATCTCTTCGCCGAACTAGTGCACCTATACCACTCCTGGTTGTATTAGGTGTGTTGGGTACACAAGAGACTTCTTGTATCTTAATTGCAGGGTTGCTTGAGAGAGACCATCTTCAACCTCTACTTCATTGAGTTCGATAAACCTTAGGTCATCCACTTGAGGGAAATTGCTGCTATCCTACAAACCTCTGCGCTTGGAGGCCCAACATAATCTACAATAATAGAAGTGTGCGTAGACATCAAGCTATTTCTGGCGCCGTTGCCGGGGAAGTAAGTGTTTGAAGCTATATCTTTAGATCTTGCAATTAAATCTTTTTGTTTCTTGTTTTTATTTTCACTAGTTAGGCTTTATGGTAAACAACAACAAAATTATGAGAGAGATTTATGAGCTCTATCTTGAGTTAGGACATGAAGTGTTTGAGGAGAAAATCAAAAAGCCTATGGAGCTTTATTATTTGCAAAACACTCATGATAGTAGTAATGTTATTAGCATGTCTTCTTTGAATACTTTTGATACTAATGATATGCAAAGCCATAAGCTTGGGGATGCTACGTTTTATGAAGATGATCTTTTTAGCCCCCCAAGTTTTGATGAGGAAATTTATTTTGATGATACTTTGCCTTCTATCTATGATGATTATTGTGATGACACTTATCCTATAAAGAAATACTATTTTTCAAGTGGATCATGATAAGAAGGATTCATGTGATAGTTATTTTCTTGAGTTTGCTCCCACTATTACTAATGAGAAGGATTTTGCTGATGTGGGGAGTAATAAATTTTCTATGTTTGTGGATCATGATAAGAATTTTTTTATGTGATACTTATATTGTTGAGTTTATTCATGATCCCACTGAAAATTATTATGAGAAGGGAACACATGCTTATAGATATTTCAATAATATCAAGTTCCCTCTCTTTATGTTGAAGGTTTTGAAGCTGCACTTATTTTGCCTTCCTATGCTTATTGCTTTGTGCTTCAATGGATTATTCTATTGCAATATTCCTATGCATAGGAAGCACGTTAGGCTTAAATATGTTTCGTATTTGCTTCTTGATGCTCTCTTTTGTTCTTCAACTCTTATTCTTGCGGGAGCATCATTAAAATCTTAAGCCTAGCTAATGGCTTTAAAGAAGCGCTTTCGGGAGGCAGCCCGCAACGAATTTAGGTTTTCCTTTTTGTTTTTCTTCTGTTTTTAGTGGTCTTGATGATTGTTACTACTGTAGAAACATCATTGTATCTTTACTTTTCAAGCTTTGTGCCAATTATAGCCTCTTATGACAAGGGAAGTGAAAGTTGTGACATGCTGTCCAGAAAACAGATTCTGTCCTCATGACGGGAAAAATCAGATCAAATCACCAGTTCATCATTTTGAGCTGAATTTTTTACACAACATGCTCTATACAATCACGGAACTTTCGTATGTTTTGACTTTTTGATTTGAGTTGCAGAAGTAGCCCTAAAAAATTCTTTACTACCTGCTGGTCTGTTTATCACAGATTTTGTCCTGTTTTTCCTTTTCTTAGTTTTGCAAACCTCAAGCTTGCTTTTTCTTTGCAAAAACCTTTTGGAAATATTGAGAAACATTATCTCTTCAAAAATATCCTTATTTCCAGTAGAGAAAAAATTATTTTATTATGGGTACTAACCTCGCTAATTAGATTATGATGAGTTATGTATGAAGGGAGTTTTCAAGTGTGCGAGGGAAGATGATGAAAGAAGATTCAGGAGTGTCAAGCGCTCAAGCTTGGGGATGCCCCCATGCATCCCCAAGAAATATTCAAGGAGACTCAAGCGTCTAAGCTTGGGGATGCCCCCGTGCATCCCATTCTCCATCAACAATCATCAGTTCGTCCTTCGTCTCACTATATTTTTATCACTTCATGCGTTATGTGCTATGCTTGGAGCGTCTCGCTCTTAGGTTTTTTTAGTTTTCTTTAGCTTTGCTTGCTGTTCATAACAAGTTAGAACCCAGCTTTCTTTGTGTGGGAGAGAAACACGCTCCACTTTCAAAATCTAGAACACAACATAGGATTCTTCATGCTTATCTTTGCTGTGTGTGTTCTTTATCTTTTTCATAGCTAGTGCCATGTTTAGCTCTTAGTTTCCATGCTTATCTTTTTAAGAGCTTTTGTTTAGTTTGTTGCTGGAACTTGATACGTCCCAAACGTATCTATAATTTCTGCTTGTTCCATGCATGTTTTGTGTGACTTTGCCATGTTTTGCTTGAACTTTCATACACTTTTGAACCTATTTGGACTAACCTATTAACTCAATGCACCCAGTTGCCAGTTTCTGTTTTCTGCTGTTTTTGTATTTCAGGTTTTCCGGCCATTAAAGTGCTCCAAAACTTCCGGGAAAATATATAAAAAATCAGCGCAACAGAAGCTTCCGGAATCACCAAGAGAGGGAAGGGGGGCCACCACCAGGCAGCCAGGAGGGGCCCCACCCTGGGCCGCGCCAGGGACCCTCCTGACTGCCTCGTGGGTCCTCTCGACGCCCCCTTCGCCTATATTTACCCCTCGGGGTGGAAACCCCTAATACGGACTCCTCTTTCGCGATCTCGCCTCTGTTCCGCCGCCGCCGCCGTTTCAAGATCGGGGCTGCCTGGAGAAGCTGCTCCGGCACCCTGCCGGGAGAAGCTACCCCCTCCGGGAGACCCTCCATAGCCATGGACGCCTCCCGTATGTACCGTGAGTAGTTTCCCTTGGACCATGGGTCCGTGACCAGTAGCTATGTGATCTATCTCTCCCCCTTTTGTGCTTCCACTTTCGAGTCCTCGTGAGCTGCCTCACATGATTGAGGCATCTATGTAATTTCTGCTGTTGCTATGCTGAGTTTGTTGGGATCTGATGGATTATGAGACTATGTTCAGATTGTGATGAGTAAAATATTTAGTTCTTCTCTTTTATATTTTGTTCTTGAGTAAATTATTGCATGTTCTCCGTTGCGGTATTTGCTTTGGCCAAGTATTTTATTTGCAACTCCAAGAGAGAGCGTTATGCTCGATTGTGGGTTCAGCCCCTTGATGTCTAGCTTGAGTGACAGAAACATGAGACTAGGGGATGTGTTGTTGCCACGAGGGATAAAACAACGGTGCTTGTACCTGCGGGTGCAAGGATTGTTTACTTTACACAAAGTTCTTTTAATGCAGTTGTCTGTTGCTTTGAGTTTACACTTTGGGTGGGATTCGCAACTTAATACCAGCGAGATGTTCTGGATAGATATCTCAAGGTGGATGATTCGTAGTAGATGCAGATGGATTTCGGTCTACTTACCTTGGCGTACTGCCCATTGCTTTTGAGCCCTTCCTTTCTTTGCAACATAGTTAGCATTGCGGTGCCTTCATAATCCTGTCAATTGCCCAACTGTGATTTGTTTACCTCGCTAGCACTTTTATCGTCTTTTGGGAGGGAGACATCACTAGTGAAAATCACGGGACCCTGGTCCATCTTCACATTATTGTTCACACCCTCAATTTACTTTCAGCTTTTACTTTCCTTTGCACCTTTTATCTCTTGCGTTGATCCTTTGTAAACGACAAGGCCGGAGAAATTGACAACTCCTCTGTACTCGTTGGGAGCAAAGTTATTTGTTGTTGTGTGCAGGTCCACGACAACACCCTAGTCAGGAAGCAATTTCTGGCGATGTTGCCACCTACTTGTATCTCCTGAGTCCTACTGGTTCGATAACCTTGGTATCTTTCACCGAGGAAAAATTGCTGCTGCACAGCATCTCAAACCTTCCACTTGGGGTAACCAACGAGGGGCGAGAAGCCATCAAGCAAATTTCTGGCGCCGTTGCCGGGGATTCAAGGAGCTACAAAAGACTGGTCCCGTCAACCGCCAAATTTCTGGCGCTGTTGCCGGGGACTCAAGTCTACAAGATAGGGGAGTTGCACACTATCTTTTACCTTTGCTTTTTAGTCTTGTCAGTTTACCTTTCAGTTTTTACTTTTGTGTCCTTAATAAAAAATACCAAAAATACCTGCTGCTACTATGGGTTCCAATGAAAACACTAAGTTGTGTGACTTCACTAGTCACAACAACAGTGACTTTATCTGCACTCCTATTGCTCCACCTGCCACTTCAGCACCTTCTTATGAGATTAAACCTGCTCTGCTTAACCTTGTCATGAAAGATCAATTCTCAGGAGCAGGAGAAGATGCTGCCTTGCACCTAAACAACTTTATCGAGTTCTGCGACATGCAGAAGTACAAGGAAGTGGATGGAGACATCGTCAAGCTGAAGCTTTTTCCTTTCTCTTTGAGAGGAAGAGCCAAGGAGTGGCTACAATCTTTGTGTCGGGGGATTGGTACCCGGGTAGGCTCACCCAAGCGAAAGCAACCTTTCAAGACAAGGATGGACCGATTGGTCTGCAGCTGGGCCGAGCTGGGCAGGCGTATGGCCGATTGCTCCAAGGCAATCAGCCGTACCGAATGCCAGCAGTCGGCCCAGGCGCAACCGGTCCACCCCTTTTCATCACCAAGACGATCAACCGATTGGCCTGCAGCTGGGCCGAGATGAGTCTCGACGTGGCCGATTGCCTAGAGCAATCGACCCTGCCGAGGGCCACAAGTCGGCCCAGGCGCAATCGGTACAACATACCACCCCTGGAGAAGTTGACCCCGAGACCAGTCGAAGGTCCAAGTACGAGGTCATAAATGCGCAATCCCGAGAGATCGGGATGGCAGAGAAGCCAAGTCACATCAAAGATCTGGCAGAGATGCGTTGTCGACCTCTTCGCCGATTCCGCGGACAGGACGACAAGACCGCACCTCCTAGCTCCACTTTCACCATCATGCCCTACGAGTCTACAGCATGGGCCGCCGCTCGTCGGGTCCGGATCACCCGGAGAGGAGCAGTCGGTGGGGCCCAGCCGATTAGAGGATGACAGCTGGGCCCAATCGGCAGTGAAGTTACCGATTTACCCCGGGCTCACACTATAAGATCCCGGGGTACCCCTCCTGCGTGAGGGACGATCCACAACATTCACACCATTACTCACATCTCGCCCAGTTCATTTACTGCTTGTAGTTCCTCCTCAGGGAAGCAGGAGAGAGCCTTGCCCACGGCAGCTCTCACCTTCCCCTGAGTAGATAGAGAAGAAGTTATTGTAGTTCATATCCATTGATATAGAAGAGACAAGCAGGAGTAGGGGTGTTATCTCTCCGGAGAGCCCCGAACCTGGGTACATCGTGGTGTCCGTCATCGTGTTTGTGCCCAACCCGATTCCGGCACCATCGACATCTTCTTCCTCGCGTCTTCCCCTCACTTTAGCCATCCCCATGGAATATGCCGTCACATATCGAGCTGACGCTTCTCTGTTCTCGAGTGGAGCCTTGTTCTGCGCTTGCACCATTGCTATCACTTTGCCGAGCTGACGCTTCTCTGTTTCAACCACTTGAGAGTCAACCAAACTGCCGCCAGCCGACGTGCACTCGAGGGACTTCCTGAAGTCCCCGGTGACGGTGATGACGCCGTTTGGGCTTGGGATATTCATCTTTAGGTAAGTCTGCTATGCATTGAACATGAACTTGGCGAATGCAGGCAGTCCCAACAGAGCATGATAAGGACTACTGAGGTCGGCGACCTCGAACCAGATTGGCTCCCTCCTGAAATTTTCCTCTATGCCGAATATGACATCCATCCGAATGCGACCCGTGGGGGTGCAAGATAACCCAGGGACAATCCCATGGAATGTCGTCCGACTGCGCTCCAGATCCTTCTCGGTGAGCCCTAGCTTGATCAAGGTGTCTCTGTACAGAATGTTGATTGTGCTTCCTCCATCGACGAGCACTCGGGAGAACTTGCATGAAAATCTCGGTCCTGCGAACAGAGAATCCACCACAAGCGGATAGTTTCCTGGATTCGACAAGATGGTCGGGTGATCTGCTCTGTCCCAGGATATGGCACACTCGGACCAATGCATGTACTGAGGAATCAGTGGCATGGTGGCATTGACTTCTTGAGCTCGGGCTCTCTGACTGCCCTTGTCGGTGGACTCGCTGGTGAAAATCATATAAGCGGCGTCTTGCCGCGGGAACCGGTTCTGCTGCTGAGGTGGTCCTCTGTTCTGGGGTGGTGGTGGGGGTGGAGGTGGTAAAGCTTCTCCCTTTGCAATCCTTCTCACAAAATCACACTGCCGAGTGGTGTGCGCAGACGGCCTGCCAGGAGTGATGTGCAACTTGCACGGTGCATCCAACATATCATCAAACGTGTACTTGGGCTTCATCTGTCCCTGTGGCCTCACATTCGGTCTCATCTTCCGACTGCCTCTTGCAGCCCCTGGATCTTCTTCATTCTGGACAGCGGCCACCTGCCGAATGCCATACTGAGTATCTGGCTGCTCATCCTTGCGCTTGCCATTGTTCTGCTGGCTGTTGCTGTTGTTGCGGTTGTTCTCTCTTCTTTCCTTCCGACTGAGGCCTTGGTTCCTTGCGTCCAACTGCGGAGCCCCTGGTGACTGAATGACACCTCCAACTCCGAGCTGGATAGGGCGCATCGCAGAATCGGACACGGCGAACGAGTTGGCCACCTTCATGAGCTCGGCAAGCGATGTGAAATCCTTGCGGAGCAACTTGTGCTTCAACACTGAATCGGCCAGGCATCCATCCGTGAAGTACTGAATGGCCTGGATCTCATGGACTCCTTCGTATGAATTCTTCAGCTTGATCCACCGAGATAGGTAATCTCGGAGGGGTTCATCCTTGCCTTGCACACAAAGAGCCAACTGCCGCGGGAGGTTGGGCTGCTTATATGTGCTCGTGAAGTTGTGAATGAATGCACTTGTGAAATCTTCCCAACAATTCACACTGTCCTTGGGCAGACTATTCAACCACGTCCGAGCTGAACCCTACAGCATCAAAGGTGCATAGCGGACTGCCACGCGCCGATTGCCCCCTGCAATGCGAACTGCGGTCAGGTAGTCGGACAACCAATCTTCTGGCTTCACAGAACCATTGTACTTGGGCGTGTCTCTCGGCAGCGTGAAGCCTTTGGGAAACTTCTCGGTCCGAATGCGATGACCGAAACACGACGGGCCAGCCTCTCCTTCTTCATCTTCTTGAGCCTCCTTCTCCAGGAGCTCAATGCGATGTCTGGCATCATTCTGACCGATTTGGCGAGGGCCAAGTCGGGCGCTGATCGCTGGTCTTGCTGCCGACTGCTGAGGCATGTCATTGAGCCTGCTGTTAACAGTTGGCTCCTCTATTCTTCTGCTTGCCGCTGGGGGTGGCCGATTGCTCCTGACCCTACTCTCATGCCGAGATGGGGCCGGTTGCTGCCTGTTCTGGCGCGATACATTCAGTCGCTGGCTAGCTTCCGAAACCGGCCTCACAGTTCCTCTTGACGCCCCAGGTCCTGCATTCGGATTCTCCATTTCCACCAGCTGCTGCTCCTTTGCAGCTGCCAGCAACTCGCGCATTCGGCGCGTCTTCTCACGCCGTTCATCTCCTTCTAGCTCTTCTAACTCAATTGCTATCTGCTCGGCGGCTCTCAGGTTCTTGTCAGGCGTGCTGTACGTCGGCCTCTGGACGAATGCCGACTGCGCTGGCTGCGCCTGCTGCACCAGTCTCGCCGGTTGCTCGGCTCCCGACAGCTGCTGATGGACTGCCCGACCTCGGCTTCTCAAATCTTCTAAGACTGCGGGCTCAATCGGCCGACGCGGTCCAGCATGCGCTGCGTTGTACTCTCTTGTGATAGCTCCCAGCCTACGCTCTTCTGCCAGCACATGCTCGGCCCTGCGAGCGAGGGCGAGCTGTGCTATCTCCAGATCGGTGTGAACTTGATCGGGATCACCATTCCTGTTCATGGGTGTGTACAACACATCCTGCAACGCACTGGTGCCGACTCTTTCCGCGGCGTCCGCCGCCTCCTTGGCCCTCCTAGCCGCACTCGCTGCGCCGCGGTTGCTCGATGAAGATGCCCCCGCCATCATGACGGCTGCGTGCACACGGCTAACGGGGATCAGCCCCAGCAAATCCCATGGTCAGGGACCCTGGGTTAGTCATGAGAGGCACAGGTTGGACAATAGCTCGTCGGCAAACAAGGAGGTTCGCTCCTGCTCGATATTATTGATTGGGAAGATGCGATTATAGTGGAGGCCAAGGCTGGAGCGCTCAAGGCTAGGGTTACAAGTAAGATTCGATCTCTTTGGCGTCACCCCTCCTAGCCCTTATATACCAGGCTAGGTCTCGGGGAGTCCCTCTACGTGTACAAGTATGCTTTCCTAACCCTAGCTTGCTCCGCACGACAGGTCTTCGCACCTTCCTTGCGAGTTGCAGACTCCTACGTCGGTACCAACTAGTGGGCTGAGGCCGTATCTTCATGGGCCTTCTGCCTTCATGGACACCAGGTAGGCTCATCCGTAGGATTCGTGGGGTCACCCCCTCGTCAGTAGCCCCCGAGTGCCTGGGGGACTCGAAGAGTCGCACAGGGACTCGAGTACATTCATTTGTCGTTTATTGATATGCACGGTTCATCCGTGGGTCGCTGGTAGTCTGGTGGCCATGACAAAACCTGTTTTGAGGGATGCTAAGCTGAAAGGGCCCAAGGAGTCGACGGGTCGAGCCTTGGTGAATTGCACTAGGGAAAATACCACAGTAGCCCAATCAAACCCACGTCCCTCGACGTGAGCTTGGAACACTGGTGTCGAGCAAAAGTCCGGCCGCTTCAGGTCTTACGGTGTTCATTTGCCGCCAGTAATGTGTGTAGCCTAAGGCGCGTCCGCCCGGCTTACCTATCATGCTCTGCGCATGGGAAAGGTTGGGAGTGAAATCGCTCTTCGGCAAGTCCCAGCCCGGCCGTACTTCGTAGCGGGGTCTTACCTACACGCTAATCTTGCGTGGTTTCTGGGCACAGTGTATCGTGTTCCAGGAATTTGTGTTTTTGAGGCGCGGAGCCTTTTAGCATTGCACCCGCTTGGAACAGAACATCAAGTGAGTTGTTCACTCATTCACCCGAGGAGTTTTGTTTCGAGTGCTCAGTCGGGGAGTTTTCGCGAGTAATCACTCGAATGCCGTTTTTCGGCTCCTGAGGTGAGGGAGCACCTGGGACTCGTAGCGCCGTATGGTCCTGGCGAGTGTTTTGTTTGTCTTTGCGTCGGGTTGAGGGAGCACCCGAGACTCTCATTGGTGCGAGTGTTCACTCGAGCACATGGTTGGCCTTTAGGTGAGGGAGCACCCGGGACTCTTATGATGTACGCTCCCGATGGGAGTGAGATGTTTTTTCTTCCTTGGGGAAAAGATCTGAAAAGATGGAATCTCTGGGCCTTGATGGCGTACTAAGTGCGCCTTGCTATTTGGTTTTCTTTGCCATTTCTCAGGGATAGTGATGCCTCTGTTTTGATGGCTGTCAGTGATGCGCTGCCAGTGAACCGTCACATCTCATGGACCGGTCATAATTATGGCCGTTTGTGGCGTGCGGCGGGCGCCGGTTGGGTTTCCCATGCGTGCGTTGGAAACGCGCGCGAATTGACGCGCCCTGCGTACATTGCTTCCCGTGGGAAAGCATCTTAGTCTTGGAGTTCGAGACGGCTGGGTCGTTTGGCCTTTGAATTAATTGCCGCTGTCGTCTTGGCTTCTCTGTGCTTCGAGGATTTTTGTTCTATAAATAGGCCTTTCTCTTGTATGCTTCTATCCAACTCGCTGCTTCACCTCTTTCTTCATCTCTCCTTCCGCTTATGGTTCCTAGGCGAGGCGTTGGTCGTGGCCGCGGTCGTCGTGGCCGTGGTGGCCGCACACCACGCTCATGTCGTGGAGGTCGTCATGGTGCGGTGCCAGTGCCTTCCTCCTCTCCCTTGGAGGAGGGGTTCTGGCGCTATGATTTTATTTTGCGCGTTCGTGGCCAAAGTGCCAATCGCATCCTTCTTCCTTCTGCTTTTTCTGCCATTGTCTCTGAACGTGGCTTGGATGGCCTGCTTCTGCACCTTCAGGGGAGCTGTCGATCTCCTTCTTATGTTGAGTTGGAGGTTGATAGCTCTTGCTTGATTTTTCTTGGCTCTGGTTGGGGTTTGTTTGCTCGGCGTTTGAATTTGAGAGATGTTGATATGCTCAGCTGTCGCTTTGACGGTGAGAGCACTGTCATTGTCCGCGCGTTCGATTCGAGTGGCAATAGCATGGACCCGCATGGGCAGGAGTCGAGCAGCAACAGCTCCATGAAGTCGAGGAGTCCTTTACCTGCGTCTTCGACTGCTTCTTCCTCCAGGGACTCTTCTGGTGGTGGTGAGCCGTCTTCAACTGCTTCCTTTTCTGCCTCTGAAGACCTCGACGTCAAGCCACTGGTTAAACGAGCGCGGCAGGAAACCCTGTAGAACTGGAGGCGGCAGCGTCATCTTCGCCGGCAGTTGAGGCGGAGCTGGAGAAGAAGCTAGTGGAGCAGCTTCCCCACTGGCTCCCCCAAATAAGTCGAGCTTCACCTTTTGTTATGTCATTGACATCATGAACCCGCTGCTTCCATCCCTACTTTGTCTGTGATGATGCTCTTGTACTAGGGTTGATTACCCCTCATGGGCACACATGTAGAAGTCATAGTTCCTTGGGTGATTTCCTCTTGTAATAGGAGCTGCCTTCTATCCAAATGTAGTTGAGTCCTTTTTTTATCTATGATGTAAACCATGCTTTATCCTTTGTGTATATTTGAGCTTTTATGCCACCGAGAACTGTGTCTTCACCATCAGGAGTTGTCATTGAATCCTTTTTGGGACTGAGAGTTACGTTCGAGTCTTTCGCGGCTGGGAGCTGCCTTCGGGTCCATCTTGTACTTGGTGTTGTAGGTTTTTATCGGGTGCGCGACAGCGCTCCCGATGGGAGTAGCCCCCAAGGCTACGCTTGATCCGAAGGGTCAGGCGTAGGCTAGAGTTTTGTTTCCTTTGTTGTTTTTTTTGTCGGGTGCGCAGAAGCGCTCCCGATGGGAGTAGCCCCCGAGTCTTTAGGTGATCGTTGGCGATCGGGTGAAGACTAAAAGAACTTGTGCTTCCTTCAAAGTCTTTTCAAAAGTGTTTGGATGCCATTGGAGTGTTGATAGTTGTCTCTCGGGTGTGGTTTGTACTCAAGGCCTTGAGTGCTTCATGAAGAATATCGCGTAGGCGGTAGTGTTGCTTGGGGGGGGGGGAATTTTTCTCTTAAGCCCCCGAGTGCTTCGATTAAGATCGCGCAGGCGATAAAGTTGCTCAGGGGGGAGTTTCCTCTTCAGCCCCCGAGTTTTTGATTAAGATCGCGAGTGCGATAGCAGTTGCTCGGGGGGGGGGGGGGGGAGTTTCCTCTTCAGCCCCCGAGTTTTTTGATTAAGATCGCGAGTGCGATAGCAGTTGCTCGGGGGGGGGGGGGGGAGTTTCCTCTTCAACCTCCGAGTGCTTTGATTAAGATCGCGAGTGCGATAGCAGTTGCTCGGGGGGGGGGGGGAGTTTCCTCTTCAGCCCCCGAGTGCTTTGATTAGGATCGCGAGTGCGATAGCAGTTGCTCGGGGGCAGTTTCCTCTTCAGCCCCCAAGTGCTTTGATTAGGATCGCGAGTGCGATAGCAGTTGCTCGGGGGCAGTTTCCTCTTCAGCCCCCAAGTGCTTTGAGGTGACAGTATTTGGGCAACACTTATTTTATTGCTGTCGAGCGATTTACATGAGTTGCCATTCATGTCCGACCGATAGGGGCTATGGATAGAATAGTCGCAAGTTTGCTACGTTCCATGGGTTGCCCACGTCCTCGTCTGTCTTTGGGTTCTTCAGTCTGTAGGCATCGCCTCCGATGACTTCTGAGATTATGAATGGTCCTTCCCATTGAGGGGCAAGTTTGTGGACCTTCTCTTGTATTAGTCGTAGGACTAGGTCACCTTTGTTGAATGTTCTGGTGCGCAGCCGACTGCTTTGGTAGGTACGCAATTTGTCTTGGTACCCTTCTGATTTTGCCAGGGCTATGTCTCTTGCTTCGTCAGCCGTATATTTGTCGTCTTGTAATGCTTCTTCTGCTTCTTCTTCCTCGTATCCGGTGACCCGGGGTGCTCCGAACTTGAGGTCATGCGGTAGGACTGCCTCTGCCCCGTACACCATGAAGAAGGGTGTGTACTGGGTCGCAGTGTTTGGCGTGGTTCGTAAGCTCCATAGCACCGCGGGGAGTTCTTCTATCCAGTTACCGGCGGCTTGCTCGAGTGGTGCGAGGAGTTGTTTCTTGATTCCTCCACAGACAAGGCCGTTTGCTTTTTCCACCTGGCCGTTGGACTGCGGGTGCGCGACTGATGCATAATTGATTTTGATGCCTAGTTCTTCGCAGAAGTTCTGAAATTCTGCAGCTGTGAAGTTCGTGCCGTTGTCCGTTATGATGTTGTGTGGCACTCCGAATCTGAAGATGATCGATTTGATGAAGTTGACAGCCGTGAGAGCTGTAGAGCTGGTGATGGGCACTGCTTCGATCCACTTAGTGAACTTGTCGACTGCGACGAGCAGGTGTGTTCTTCCGCCCTTTGATGATTTCTTTAGTGGGCCCACCATGTCGAGTCCCCAGGTGGCGAATGGCCAGGATAGCGGTATGGTCTTGAGCTCTGATGCGGGAGCGTGTGACCTGTTGGCGAATTTTTGACAGGCGACGCAGCATCGCACGATTTCCTCTGCGTTTTTCATGGCTGTGGGCCAGTAGAATCCAGCTCGGAATGCTTTGGACACGAGCACTCGACTGCTTGCGTGGTACCCGCAGTTGCCTTCATGGATTTCTAGCAATAGGGCTTTGCCGTCCTCTTCGTCAATGCATCTTTGGAGTATCTGGGTGGTACTGCGCTTGTATAGTTGTCTGTTGATCACAGTGAATGCCTTGGATCGTCGGCTGATGCGTCGTGCTTCGGCCACGTCTTGTGGTAGCGTGCCTTCGATTAGGAATCGGAGGAACGGTTTAGTCCAGACAGGTCCTTCGAATTCCGTCGGGGCTGTGCTGTTGGATGCACTGGTGCTTGTTTCTTCTGATGATGTTGCTGCTGCCACCTGTGTTATTTCTGGTGCGTCTTCGCCGTCCACTACCGCTTCGGGTGTTGCTGCCTGCGCCTTGATGGATCTTCGGTTGATGCTTTCGAGAAAAACGCCAGGTGGGACAGGCGCCCGGGTCGAACCGATGTTCGCGAGCTCGTCAGCTTCTGTGTTGTTGTCCCTGGTGATGTAATTGAGCTCGCAACCGTCGAAATTTCCTTCGAGTTCGTTGTAGAGCTTTTGGTAGGCTGCCATGTTGTCGGCTATTGCGTTGCAGTTTCTCATCGTCTGCTGGACGACGAGATTGGAGTCCCCGTAAATTATGAGGCGAGTGGCTCCGCATGTTTTGGCCATGTGCATGCCATGTAGGAGTGCTTCGTATTCTGCTTCGTTGTTGGAGGCGTGACTGAAATTAATCTGGAGGACGTATTTCAGTTTTGTTCCTTTGGGGGAAATGAGTACAACTCCTGCTCTAGCTCCTTGCTGTCTCTTGGACCCATCGAAGAACATTGACCATGAGCTTGATAGGTCTGGGGGGCCTGGTGTTTGAACCTCCGTCCTCTCAACCAGAAAATCTGGGAGTACTTGGGCTTTGATGGCTGTTGGGTGCTTGTACTGCAGGTCTCCTGGGCTGAGCTCGATGTTCCACTCGGCGACTCGCCCGGTTGCTCCAGGGTTGTTTAGTATGTCAGCGAGTGGTGCGCTGCTCACGATTGTTATGGGGTGCTCGTCGAAGTATTGGGACACCTTTCTTGAAGTTATGACGATGGCTAGTAGTAGCTTCTGATAGTGCGCATACCGCTGCTGGGATTTAGTCAGGAGCATGTTGAGGTAGTAGATTGGTCTCTGAATGCTCTGGACCTTGCCTTCTTCTACGCGTTCGACAACGAGTGCCGTGCTTACTACACTGCTGCGTGCTGCCACGTAGAGGTATAGCTTCTCTTGTTCCTTGGGTACCGCCAGGATTGGTGGAGTTGAGAGTGTCTTTTTCAGGTCCGCGAATGCTTGGCGGGCTTCCTCTGTCCACTCGAATTTCTTTCCTTTCCTGAGCAGTTGATAGAAAGGCAGCGTGCGTTCTCCAAGCCTGCTGATGAAGCGGCTGAGGGCTGCGAGTTTTCCAGTGAGCTGCTGCACTCCTTTGACGTCGGTTGGTTCTTGCATGCGGGTGATGGCTTGGACTTTCTCGGGATTTGCCTCGATTCCGCGGGCAAAGACCATGTAGCCCAGCAGTTTTCCCGCTGGTACGCCGAATGCGCACTTCTTTGGGTTGAGTTTGATTCTGTATTTGTTGAGCGCTGCGAAGGTTTCGCGTAGGTCGTCGAGTAGTGTGGCTGCTTTGTATGTCTTGATGACGATGTCGTCCACGTATACTTGTATGTTTCTTCATATTTGCTCCTTTAGGCAGGCCTGCATCATTCGTTGATAAGTGGCGCCTGCGTTTTTGAGCCCGAAGGGCATGGTCCTGTAGCAAAATACTCCATAGGGGGTGATAAATGATGTGTGGTCTTCGTCTTCTTCCTTCATCCTGATCTGGTTGTATCCTGAGTAAGCGTTCAGAAAGGAGAGTAGGTCGCACCCTGCTGTTGAGTCGATTATCTGATCGATTCTAGGCAGGGGGAAGTGGTCCTTCGGGCAATGTTTGTTGACTGGTTCGTAGTCGACGCACATGCGCATCACGGTCGTGTCTTTCTTTGTCACCAACACTGGGTTTGCTATCTAGGTTGCCTTCTTCGTTTCTCGGATGAACTGAGCGTCGAGTAACCGGTTGACTTCCTCTCCGATTGCTCTGCGCTTGGGCTCCGAGAATCGTCTCAGCGCTTGCTTCACTGGCCTCGTGTTTGTCTTGATGCGTAGGGCGTGTTCCGCAAATTCGCGTGGTATCCCGGGCATGTCGGCTGGGCACCAGGCGAATATTTCCCACTCGTCTCGGAGGAAGGCGACGAGAGCTGCTGCCTGCTCCTCTGGGAGGTGGGCGTACACGCGGACTATTTTGTCCGGGTCCGTCGGGTGCACTTGGTAAGTGACCGTGTCTCTGTCGATGCTGAAGTCGCGTCCGTACTCCCTGGATTCGCTTCGGTTCACCAATGGGAAGGTACTCTTGTCCGTCACCATGGCTATTTCTCTGAGTTCTTGTTTGGATCCGAATGTGTCGGAGATCCTGTGGAAGTCACGATCACATTGATCTGATTTGATGAAGCTTCCGTTGATCGTGAGGACTCCTAATGATCCTGGCATTTTGAGCTTGAGGTAGGCGTAGTGTGGGACCGCCATGAATTGCGCGAATGCTGGCCGTCCCAGTATGGTGTGATACTGTGATTGCCAGCCGAGTACCTCGAACTCGAGGACGTGCTTTGCGAAGTTACGACGGTTGCCAAAGGCGACTTCGAGTTCGATGACTCCGAGCGAAGTGGCTGCTTCTCCTGGGACTACCCCGTGCAACTCGGTGCTTGATTTTCTCCATACTGATCGTGGGATCAACATCTTTTGCAGGGTGTGGGCGAAGATGATGTTCATGCTGCTAGCTCCGTCCATGAAGATCCGGTCCATGTCGTATCCTCCGATTTGTGCGTCTAGCACTAAGGGTGCATGCCCCGGTCTTGGGACTGCGGGTGGATGGTCGTCCTGTGAGAACGTGATGCTGGTCTCCGTTCCATGTAGCAGGTAGACGTCGACTGTGTTTATGCTCTCAGCTGCTCTGGCCTGCAGGGTTTGGGCGTCGCGTTGTGTTTCCGGTATCCTTCCTTCTTGGATCATGAGCACCTGTGCTCGTGATGGGCTGTGACGTTCTCCCGGGCTTGAGGTCGGCGCTTGCTCAGGTCGTTGGTTTTGTCTGTCTTCTTTCTGTTTCTCCTTCTTGAGGTCGTCGGCTAGCTCGTTGAACAGACGGAAGTCTCTTAAAGGTGACTTGACCTGACGCGTCCCAAGTCATCCTCGAAGCTGTGGATCGTGCAGGGTCCTGCTAGTTGTTCTCTGGCCATGAGTTTGCTAGATCCGGCGTGCCTCTTCCTTCTTGAGATTCTGAAGATCTGCTCGTGATCCTCCGGGTGCTCGTGGAAACGAGGATCGGTTTCGATTCCTCGACTCATGTATTGGTTCTTGATGAGGTTGGCAAATTTATCCGGCCTTCGATCTGGGTCGTAGTATTCGCCAACAGGTGTCTCGGAGTCGCTGTCTTGGTTGGAGGCGGGTGCCCGAGCGCGCCTTTTGGGTCGTCGATTCCTTCTGCCTTGGCGGTGGTTCTGCTGATCGTTAGATTCAATCTCGTAGTCGTCGTCTTGATATGCGGCGGGTGCCCGGGCGGTGGAGGGTTGTCGAAAGATTTGCGAGTCCTCCGCTGCGCATCGTAGTTCGTCGAGTGGGACTCCTTCGTAAAGGTCCCTCGCCTTTCTTCTGGGTTGTCAACTCCTCGGTGCTGGCGCTGTGCTTGGCCGTTACCGTAGTATCGGTCCTGGCGTGACTGCGGCTCGAGTGGTCTTTAAGGGGTGGCGAAGATGTCCGCCGTGATCTTGAATCCCTCGAGTGGGCTAGGTCGGGTTCTTGCCCTCGAGTTGTGGCTTGCTGAAGACGGGACCGCCGAGATCGTGATCCCAACCTACGTAGTCCCCACGGTCGGCGCCAATTGACGGGGATCAGTCCCGGCAAATCCCATGGTCAGGGACCCTGGGTTAGTCATGAGAGGCACAGGTTGGACGATAGCTCGTCGGCAAACAAGGAGGTTCTCTCCTGCTCGATATTATTGATTGGGAAGATGCGATTACAGTGGAGGCCAAGGCTGGAGCGCTCAAGGCTAGGGTTACAAGTAAGATTCAATCTCTTTGGCGTCACCCCTCCTAGCCCTTATATACCAGGCTAGGTCTCTGGGAGTCCCTCTACGTGTACAAGTATGCTTTCCTAACCCTAGCTTGCTCCGCACGACAGGTCTTCGCACCTTCCTTGCAAGTTGCAGACTCCTACGTCGGTACCAACTAGTGGGCTGAGCCCGTATCTTCATGGGCCTTCTGCCTTCATGGACACCAGGTAGGCTCATCCGTAGGAGTCGTGGGGTCACCCCCTTGTCAACGGCCATCCTCTCCGCCGGGTGTTGCAGTGCAGCCCCTGGTCGAGAGTGGATCCGTGATGCACGAAAAGACGCGTATCTCCTTGGGATATGCCTCGGGGAAGCTGCCGATGAAGAGGCGATGGCTGCCAACTTGCAGCGACACACCGGGCGGCAGGGGTGCGTCGGCCCCTACCGCGCCGAGTAATCCACCACGTAGTCGATTGCCCCACGCCTAAGAATCAGGCCAGAGGCGTGGCTTCCGCCCGATGCAGAGGAAAATCCCGTCCGGATCTTTACTCCAGTCGACGCCTCGGTCTGCCCCACGGTGGGCGCCAACTGTCGTCGATATGTGACGGCAGATGCCATGGGGATGGCTAAAGTGAGGGGAAGACGCGAGGAAGAAGATGTCGATGGTGCCGGAATCGGGTTGGGCACAAACACGGTGACGGACACCACGATGTACCCAGGTTCGGGGCTCTCCGGAGAGATAACACCCCTACTCCTGCTTGTCTCTTCTATATCAATGGAACTGAACTACAATAACTGCTTCTCTATCTACTCAGGGGAAGGTGAGAGCTGCCGTGGGCAAGGCTCTCTCCTGCTTCCCTGAGGAGGAACTACAAGCAGTAAATGAACTGAGCGAGATGTGAGTAATGGTGTGAATGTTGTGGATCGTCCCTCACACAGGAGGGGTACCCCGGGCTCTTATAGTGTGAGCCCGGGGTAAATCGGTAACTTCACCGCCGATTGGGCCCAGCTGTCATCCTCTAATCGACTGGGCCCCACCGACTGCTCCTCTCCGGGTGATCCGGACCCGACGAGCGGCGGCCCATGCTGTAGACTCGTAGGGCATGATGGTGAAGTGGATCTAGGAGGTGCGGTCTTGTCGTCCTGTCCGCGGAATCAGCGGAGAGCCGACAACGCATCTCTGCCAGATCTTTGATGTGACTTGGCTTCTCTGCCACCCCGATCTCTCGGGATTGCGCATTTATGACCTCGTACTTGGACCTTCGACTGGTCTCGGGGTCAACTTCTCCAGGGGTGGTAAGTTGTACCGATTGCGCCTGGGCCGACTTCTGGCCCTCAGCAGGGTCGATTTCTCTAGGCAATCGGCCACATCGAGGCTCATCTCAGCCCAGCTGCAGGCCAATCGGTTGATCGTCTTGGTGATGAAAAGGGGTGGAACGGTTGCGCCTGGGCCGACTGCTGGCATTCAGTACGGCTGATTGCCTTGGAGCAATCGGCCGTACGCCTGCCCAGCTCGGCCCAGCTGCAGATCAATTGGTCCATCCTTCTCTTGAAAGGTTGCTTTCGCTTGGGTGAGCCTACCCGGGTACCAATCCCCCGACACTTTGCCCAAGAACAGTATCGATTCTTGGAGTAAATGCAAAGATGCTTTTATAGGGAAGTACTATCCCCCTGCTAAAATTATTCAATTGCGGAGTAACATTATGAATTTCAGGCAATTGGATAATGAACACGTTGCCCAGGCTTTGGAACGTATGAAGACGCTTGTCAAGAACTGCCCCACACATGGACTGACTACCTGGATGGTTATCCAGACTTTTTATGCAGGCTTGAACTTCACCTCGCGGAACCTGTTAGATTCGGCCGCGGGAGGAACTTTTATGTCAACCACGCTTGGTGCTTCCACAAAGCTACTTGATGAGATGATGCTGAACTACTCGCAATGGCACACCGAGAGATCTCCAACCGGTAAGAAGGTAAACTCTGTCGAGGAGATCTCCTCTTTAAATGAAAAGGTTGACCTTATCATGTCTCTACTTACCAAGCAACCTTCTATTGATCCTCAAGATGTTCCTTTAAATTCTTTGGTTGCTCAGGAGCAAGTAGATGTTAATTTTGTCTCTAGAAACAACTTCAACAATAATGCTTATAGGAGTAACTTTGGTAGCAACAATCCTAGACCGTTTCCATCCACTTATGGGAACAACAACACTTATCCTACCACCAGAAACTCCACTTTAGAACTAGAGACCTTGCTCAAAGACTTTATCATTACCCAGAAAGCCTTCAACAAGAGTGTGGAGGAGAAATTAGATAAATTAGATAATCTTTGTTTGAAGGTAGATAACTTAGCCCTTGATGTTGAGATGTTAAAAATTAGAACCTCTCCCCTTGAGGAGAGTAAGGTCACTCCTATTAATGCTATCCAGTTACATATCAATGAAAATATTAGGATGATGGCTAAACTCAAAGAGAGATGGGCTAGAGAAAAGGAGGAAGAAGAGATAATTAAGAGCCTTCCTACCTACCACACAGTAGCCACTATCCAATTAGTTGAGGATGTCCAAACTGTTAGCACCCATCACACCCCTAGTCCCACTGGACCTATCAATGGTGATGCTACCACCTCAACCATAGATGAAGAAACCTCTATGAACATAGAGGCTTTCAAACAAGTGAACCTAAATGATATCACTACCTCTTTGATAGATAGTAGTGACCTAGACTTTGAAAACTGCACTTTACCTGAAGTTATTGGTTTCCTACACAAGATGTCTAGAGACCCCCACACTAGCACACTCAATCTTGCCTTCACAGAGCATATCACCAATGCTCTAATCAAAGTTAGGGAGGAGAATCTTAGACTAGAAGCCTCCATACCTAGGAAGCTAGAAGATGGTTGGGATCCTATGATAAAAATTAAATTGAATAACTTCTCTTGTTATGCTCTTTGTGATATTGGAGCAAGTACCTCTGTTATGCCCAAAAGAATGTATGATATGCTTGAATTGAAACCTTTTGATCCTTGTTCTTTTGGTGTTCATCTTGTTGATTCTTCCGTAAAGAAACCTTTGGGGAAGATCGACGATGTTCTTATCATTGTCAATGACAATTATGTTCCCGTTGATTTTACTATTATGGACATTGAATGTGAACCTTCTTGTCCAATTATTTTGGGACGTCCTTTTCTTCGCACAGTTGGTGCTATCATTGACATGAAAGAGGGAACTATCAAATTCCAATTCCCTCTCAAGAAAGGGATGGAACATTTCCCTAGGAAAAATATTAAGTTACCTTTTGAGTCCGTCACACGGGCTAGTTATTCTTTTGAAAATACTTGATCTTCTGCTTTAAGCCTAGCTAATGGCTCTAAAGAATCGCTTTCCGGAGGCAGCCCGCAACGAATTTAGGTTTTTCTTTTTTTGCTTTTGTTCTGTTCTTAATGGTCTTGATGATTGTTACTACTGTAGCAACATCATTGTATCTTTACTTTTCAAGCTTTGTGCCAAGTTTAGCCTCATACGGCAAGGGAAGTAAAAGTTGTGACATGCTGTCCAGAAAACAGATTCTGTCCTCGTGACTAGAAAAATCAGAGAAAAATCCCAGTTCATCTTTTTGAGCTGATTTTTTTACACAGCGTGCTCTATACAATTACGAAACTTCCGTATGTTCTGAGTTTTTTGATTTGAGTTGCAGAAGTACCCCTAAAAAATTCGTTATATCTGCTGTTCTATTTTTCACAGATTCTGCCACGTTTTTACTCTCTTCACTTTTGCAAACCTTAAGCTTTCTTTTTCTTTGAAAAAATCTTTTGGAAATCTTGGTAAACAGTAGCTCTTCCTGGAAATCTTTATTTGCAGTAGAGGAAAATTATTTTATTAGGGTACTAACCTCTCTAATCAGTCTACAATGAGTTATGTATGAAGGGAGTTTTCAAGTGCGCGATGGAGGATGATGAAAGAAGATTCAGGAGGGTCAAACGCTCAAGCTTGGGGATGCCCATGTGCACCCCCAATAAATATTCAAGGAGACTCAAGAGTCTAAGCTTGGGTATGCCCCCGTGCATCCCCTTCTTCATCAACAATTATCAGTTCGTCTCTCGTTGCACTATATTTTTATGACTTCATGCATTATGTGCTATTCTTGGAGCGTCTCGCTCTTAGGTTTTGTTTTTAGTTTTCTTTTGCTTTGTTTACTGTAGTAACAAGTTAGACGCCAACTTACTCTTTTGTGTGGGAGAGATTCACGCTCCGCTTGAACTAGAACTCCTCATAGGATTTTCATGCTTATTCTTTTAGCTGTGAGCTGTTCTTTTTCTTTTCTTAGCTGTTGTTCTATTTAGTTGTAGTGCTTTCGTTTTTCTATAGCTTTTATTTTTGTCTTAGGTTGAACTTTCTATAGGTTGCATGTTTTATCTTGTTAGAGAGTTTGCCTGCTGCACTGAGTTCTGTGTCTTGACTGAAAGTAGGTAGTTAAAGTTGCTGTTCTCTTTGTAGTAGTTACTTGCAATAGTTTTGAGGTATTGAATAGAGTAATGTTTGAACTTATGGTGTCAAGAGCTCTTGCCTATTAGTGATAGATGACTTATTTTGGGCAATCCGTGTGTTTTTCGAAAACCAAAAACCCTGTTGAGAACTCTAGCTACTAGATGGATCACTAACCTCTGGAGGGTTCGAATATTAGAGTACACTCATGTACCATGAGTCGAGGATGCACAAGGATAACCAAACCCCCATACACTCCTCCTCGGGGTACCTGTCTCTTTGTGAACCTCCTGATTAGATTGAGAGTTACCGATAATAAGTGCATGAGTTCTTCGGACTAATGTGAGTATTCGAAAGTTGACACTTCCACCCACCTATACTTTTTCTAGCCTCTTCAGTACCGTGCATTGCCCTTTCTCACCTCGAGAGTTGGTGCATACTTCGCCGGTGCATCCAAACCCTTGGCACGATACGCTCTGTCATCATAAGCCTCCTTATATCTTCCCTCAAAAGAACCACCATACCTACCTACAAGGCATTTCCATAGCCTTTCCGAGATACATTGCCACGCAACATCCACCTTCTCATGACTTGATCTTCATGTCATACATGCTACTTGCTTGATCGATGAGCCGCATGCTAGTTGGGCCTTGCCCTAATCATTGCTACATGACGCCCTACTATCATTGCATATCCTGCTATCTTGGCAGAAGCATACATTTGCATCATGATAGTTACATTTTCTTTATGTGAGTACCTTTGTAAAGTGTGAAAGATCTCCTATATTCTTGTAAAATATAGAGTATTGCCCCTAAAGTGAGGAAAAGATCCCAAAGAGGACAAAATCAAAAGATCCCAAAGAGGACAAATGAGAGTTAAATAGAAAGAGCCATTGAGGCCACCAAAAAAAATAAAAAAGAGAGAAAAAGAGAAAAAAATAAAAAGAGAGAAGGGGGCATACTACTATTCCTTTTGAGAGATCCACACTAGTACTTCATCTCCTATCCCTTGTACTCCATAGAGATCATCATCATGCATATAGCTATGTGGGGACCCTTCACACTATAGAACTTGGCTTGTATATTCCAATGATGAGCCTCCTCAAACGAGCTCTAGGTCTTCTTGAGCAAGCAAGTTAGATGCACCCCCACCAGTTCCCTTGGAGAGCTTTTAGCTCACATGTGCATCCGTTGTATGGCAATCCCTACTCCTCACATCATATCTATCATATGGCCTTCTCTCGCCTATGATTGTTGATGGCTTCTCGCCCCTCGTTGGTTACCCCAAGTGGAAGGTTGAGATGCAGTGCAGCAGCAAGTTTCCCTCGGTGAAGATACCAAGGTTATCGAACCAGTAGGACTCACGAGATACAAGTAGGTGGCAACGTCGCCAGGAATTGCTTCCTGACTAGGGTGTTGTCGTGGACCTGCACACAGCAACAAATAACTTTGCTCCCAACGAGTACAAAGGAGTTGTCAATTCCTTCGGCCTTGTCGTTTACAAAGGATCAACGCAAGAGATAAAAGGTGCAAAGGAAAGTAAAAGCTGAAAGTAAATTGAGGGTGTGAACAATAATGTGAAGATGGACCGGGGTCCCGTGATTTTCACTAGTGATGTCTCTCTCCAAAAAGACGATAAAAGTGCCAGCGAGGTAAACAAATCACAGTTGGGCAATTGACATGATTATGAAGGCACCGCAATGCTAACTATGCTGCAAAGAAAGGAAGGGCTCAAAAGCAATGGGAAGTACGCCAAGGTAAGTAGACCGAAATCCATCTGCATCTACTACGAATCATACACCTTGAGATATCTATCCAGAACATCTCGCTGGTATTCAGTTGCGAATCCCACCCAAAGTGTAAACTCAAAGCAACAGACAACTGCATTAAAAGAACTTTGCGTAAAGTAAACAATCCTTGCACCCGAAGGTACAAGCACCGTTGTTTTATCCCCGGTGGCAACATCACATCCCCTAGTCTCATGTTTCTGTCACTCAAGCTAGACATCAAGGGCTGAACCCACAAACGAGCATAACGCTCTCTCTTGGAGTTGCAAATAAAATACTTGGCCAAAGCAAATACCGCAACGGAGAACATGCAAGAATTTACTCAAGAACAAAATATAAAAGAGAAGAACCAAATATATTACTCATCACAATCTGAACATAGTCTAATAATCCATCAGATCCCAACAAACTCAGCATAGCAACAGCAGAAATTACATAGATGCCTCGATCATGTGAGGCAGCTCACGAGGACTCGAAAGTGGAAGCACAAAGAGGAGGGGGAGAGATTCATCACATAGCTACTGGTCACGGACCCATGGTACAAGGGGGACTACTCACGGTACATACGGGAGGCGTCCATGGCTGTGGATGGTCTCCCGGAGGGGGTTCCTCCTCCCGGCAGGGTGCCGGGGCAGCTTCTCCAGGCAGCCCCGATCTAGAAACGGCGGTGGCGGCGGTACAGAGGGGAGTTCGCGGAAAAGAGATCGATCTTAGGGGTTTCCGTCACGAGGGGTAAATATAGGCGAAGGGGGGTACCAAGAGGGGCCACGAGGCAGTCAGGAGGGTGCCTGGCGCGGCCCAGGGTGGGGCCGCGCCACCTGCCCTCCTGGCTGCCTGGTGGTGGCCCCCTTCCCTCTTTTGGTGATTCCGGAAGCTTCTGTTGCGCTGATTTTTTATATATTTTTCCCGAAATTTTTGGAGCACTTTTAATTGCCGGAAAACCTGAAATACAAAAACAGCAGAAAACAGAAACTAGCAACTGGGTGCACTGAGTTAATAGGTTAGTCCAAATAGGTTCCAAAGTGTATGAAAGTTCAAGCAAAACATGGCAAAGTCACACAAAACATGCATGGAGCAAGCAGAAATTATAGATACGTTTGGGACGTATCAACATCCCCAAGCTTAATTCCTGCTCGTCATCGAGTAGGTAAATGATAACAAGCATAATTTATGTGGTGACATGCCACACAACCATAAAAGGAGTTTTAAGTAAAGCAATCAAAGTATGCAATTCAATTCAAGTCTTAACAAGCAAGAGTCTATAATAGCATTGACACAAGCAACAAAAGAACAAAAGGTGCAAGAGGTCTTGCTGTCCGTGACTCGAATGTCTCCAAATGGTGTTTGCGTGCAAGCGAAGGGATAGGGAAATACGAGAAAAAAAATGTTGTTGAGAACAACTATCTACTAAAGTTTCACACTTGGTCTCCTTTGGATTCTTATCTGGACTCGTCCCCAGACTACTAGCCAGGTACAAGTCAAACTGATCCACTCCCTTTCGATATTTTGAGCACTCATGCAATGGATGAGCGTGATCAAGAAAGTTGACACCTAAAAGGCGAAACAGAAAGAAGGTGGAGGAGGAAGAGAAAAAGGTGTGAAAGGCTCACATCATTGAGGACAATCATAGGCGAGAGAAGGCCATATGATAGATATGATGTGAGAAGTAGGGATTGCCATACAACGGATGCACATGTGAGCTAAAAAACTCTCCAAGGGAACTAGTGGGGGTGCATCTAACTTGCTTGCTCAAGAAGACCTAGAGCTCGTTTGAGGAGGCTCATCATTGGAATATACAAGCCAAGTTCTATAGTGTGAAGGGTACCCACATAGCTATATGCATGATGATGATCTCTATGGAGTACAAGGGATAGGAGATGAAGTACTAGTGTGGATCTCTCAAAAGGAATAGTAGTATGCCCCATTCTCTTTTTTTTCTCTTTTTTGTATTTTTTTGGTGGCCTCAATGGCTCTTTCTATTTAACTCTCATTTGTCCTCTTTGGGATCTTTTGACTTTGTCCTCTTTGGGATCTTTTCCTCACTTTAGGGGCAATACTCTATATTTTACAAGAATATTGTTGGATATATGCTCGTGAGGCAAATAATATATGATTATTCCAATATATCTAAGCAAGTTCATAACCAGTTTCATACCGTGCTAGAACTGCGTCAGTGAAACAATGATGCAGGTGTGGTACAAAAACCCCCAGAGTTCCTAGTTAGCCTCTACATCGATAACTAGTTCATGGTCAACATGATGGTCGTGGTTTCGCGATCATGGACAATTAAGTCTCTTGACTATGAGGTAACCTCACTGTTTAAGTGACGTGATGAACATTATCCAAAGTAAGCATTACAACATGATCAAATCTTATGAAGGTTCAGTGTTGTAATTACAGAATGTGGTAGACCGTTCCTTTGACCGTGAGTACGTGCATAATTACTATCTTCCCGGATGCTTTGACTTACATCCCACCACCTGAATGAAATATGCGGGTCATAACGGTTGTATCTTGGGTATTCCGTGGATATATGTTGAGGAGTATTGTTATAAGAGCGGGATTTGTCAATCCATATAATGGATAGATACTCGGGGCCCACTCGGTGAGATTCCATCCATAAAGCTGCAGCGTGTGACTAGGTCACGGGGATGAATATCACGGGAACGAGTGAATGAGGATTAGTTCAGAACGAGGTTGAACCAGACATAGGATGTTATTGATCGAATCTCGGAACAATCCAGTATCGCTGACAAAGGGAATGCTATACGGCGTAAGGTCCAATCGGTGTTTGATATCCGGAATGTACAGGGGTCATTATGGGCATCCAGGTCCCGCTGATGATCATTGACCGTAGCCTCATCTCGGTCATGACTGGAGTGTTCTCGGACCGTAGGGTAACACACTTAAGGGCTCGATGAAATCGGAGACCTTTTCGGAACTATCGGAGTTACCGGAGAATAAGATAGAACTCCGAAATCGGTTCGGAGGGGAGACGGAAAAGTTCCGTGGTTCCGAATTGTTCGGAAATTTATTTAGATATGTTTTATTATTTAATTAATGAATTAAATATTAAAATATAATTTAAATAATTAATGGAATAATATTCTTTTTTGGTTTTTTTGTTTTTTCTTTGAGAAAGAAGAAAGAAAAAAAAGAATAAAAAAAAAGAGGGGAGCATGGCGCCATGGGCTTTGGCCCATATGGCCACTTGGCCATGTGTGGCCGCCGGCCACTTGCGGCCAAGGCAAGGCCACGGCCATGCACATGGTGTTGGCGCATGTGGTACTTTTTTAGTACCACATTGCTAAGCCAGGTGCCTGCACACCCATTTTTCCCCTATATATAAATATGGTGGGTGCCTCTTTTTCAACACAGAAAAATCCAGAAAAATTACAGATAAATTATGTAGATCTCTCTCTCTCCCTATTTCTCCCTCCTATGAGCGGACTCCCCTTGTTTGGAGTTTGCACTGGGTTGGGGATGTCTCCACTATACGCACGCCGTCGTGCTGCTGAAACTCTGGTTCCGGAGGTCTGCTTCCGTCACCTTCGCTGGATCGGAGAACGGAGGTCGTCATCGAGTCTCGTATGTGTGCGAGTACTACGAGGTGCTACACGTGTGGCACTACACCCATCCGGGTGCTCAACACAGCCAGGGGGCTGTGAAACTTGATCGGCTACATCAACCACGTTTGCGGGAACGTTTCCCGCGCAACGGACTACACCCCGAGGTATGTTATTTCCGCAATCCTTTCCGTTACGGTAATACGGCTAGCTAGATCTTGGCTTATGGGAACGCTAGTTAGAAAAAATGTGTTTTCTGCTGCGAACCCCAACAGTGGTATCATGAGCTAGGTCTATGCTTAGTATTACTGTACGGATAGAACACATCGGGGATGTGGGCGTTGATTATATGATTGTTACCCTCCCACGTGTACTTGTTCACATCTGCGGCATTGTTTGATGAAGCGGCCCCCGACTGACCTTACGCGTACGCTTACGCGAGACTGGTTCCACGCTTGACATGCGGCTTGTACCGTATAAAGTGGCTAGGGGGGTGTCTGTCTCTCTACTTTAGCGGATGTGGCATTTGCAACGGAGGGCCCCGTGCGGGGTGTAATAGAGACAATCGTATGGTTGGCGTTGTGGTTGACTCGTAGGTTAAAACCTGTTTAACTATGAAAGCCCTAGCAGCCACGTAAAACTTGCAATATACAACTAGATCGTCTAAACCTTGTATTGCTAAGTGGGGGCTATCGTTTGTTTGATTGTGATGTAGTGATAGCTTTGTTATGTGTTACTAGTAAGTAGTAATCGTCATCATAAAACAAACTAAAATGGAGACACTGTAGACTTAGTGTTGCCATAGCTCAGACATCTTAAAACTTGCTAGTATAGAATACACGACGGTAGCATGTGATAAGATGATCCCTTAACAAAGCCAAACACAAGTATTCTACCGAAGTGTGCACCGCCTGGAAGGTTCTCCCATATGGCTTGATGCTCCGTACATACCGGAGTTGTCCTACATATTAAATGGAGTTCGCATGAGGTTGGGTTCGGCAAGCCTGGCATATGCAGATATGCCTTGCTGAGAAGCATATAACATGGAGGTTAATTTGGCGAGCCTAGCATATGCAGATATGGCCTCGGAATACTAGAGATCGAAAGATCGAGCATGAGTCACAGTACATATAAGATAATGTGATCGCACAAGTTGTTCTCTACCTTTGAAACTGACCCGTCGGCCGTGTGATATTCGAGGTCGGGCAGTGAATTTGGATCATGTAATCACTAAAACTTCCTAGGGATGAATTGTTTTAGTGCGAGCTCATCTATAATATGATTATATGAACTCATTGTTGTGAACTAGTCTTAATTGTGTTCCTTGCAATTATGTTTGTAGAAAATGGATAACACCCAGTACCTTGAAATGGTTTCCTTCTTACATGGTGAAAGACTTAAAGAAAATGAGTCAAACTTCGTTAGTTGGTACTTACGCCTTAGAGCCGTGCTCAATAGAATCAACCTTTCATTCTTAACTAAAAAGCATGTGGGAAACCCTCCAGCAAACGACATGGATGCACAAGCGGCGATTGATTACCAGTATCGTCAAAGGACATATGCCATAGCTAAGGGTATCATAGAAACCAGCATTCCGCAACCTTTGCGTGAGGAGTATGCTGATTTGGATACATATGATATGATCGATGAGCTGAAGTCATCAAACTTGCATCAGTTTAGAGTTGCCAGATTTGAGTTAGAAAGTGAGTTTCTCTCTACAAAGATGGAAGAAGGCTCTTGCCTGAAGGCACACTTGGCCAAGATGCATGAGATACATCTGAGCCTCGTAGAAGATTTTGAATATGAGACCACACATGAGTCTGCGATATACACGGTGTTACACTCGCTTCCACCGAGCTATACAGACCATGTCCATGGCTATGTCGGCAGAGGTGAAAGCCTCGAGTTCTCTGACTTCATGGATAGACTTCAGTACCTGGAGGTTGAACCCATTGAAGGAGAAGTTGTTGATGGAGAAGGTATATACTTGATATACTTTATAAATGTTTATTCCCTTATAAAACATTTGCAGTAAATGAGTATCTGATACTTATTCTGTTTTATGAAAACAGGACCTGCCGTTGCATGGACGGGAAGAGGTGAAATCGAGGATTGATGGATATCAAGTCAGTTGATGGCCAGCATGGATTCCGCCGAGACATCTATCATAGGAGATACTTAGAGTATTAGATAAATCTTATGTAATCATTATAGTATTAACACTTAGTTGTGTGTCTTGCATCTCGCGAGACAAAGTTATTCATGTAATGAGACAAGTCAGTTGTTCCATCTTTATGAATAAAAGAGTGATTATACTTTGATTACGTCTTGATTTATGATATGATAGAAAGCATTTATAATATTGCTATTATTGTCAAGAAATATTCAATGTTTAATGATAAAGTTGTCTTGATTATAACTAGTCAAAGATTTGATTGCATGAGGTGACTTCATAACTGATGAATTCATTAAATGTATGATCTATTAACTTGTGGGTTTCATTATCGAATGCAAATCAGAACTTAATTGCATGAGATGGATTAGATACACGATCTATGAACCTCTGCAATAAATATAACCATGACAAGGTTCTAGCAAGTAGAACTTGTGCCAATCATTATACATAAATGATGTACTAAATGGGCACGTGAGTTATCATTAAAGACTTCATATGATTAATTGAAAGTTGTATTCAATTGAGATCATAAAACTGAGATTCAGGAATCACAGTGAGAAGTGAGAATAAAAGGATACATATCACTACGCTACGATCCGAAGTGATAAGTATTGATATTGACATAATGGGAGACTTGTGGAAGTTGTACCACAAACTACGATGGAAGTTGAAAGTACTAGACTACTTAAACCACTCGTAGTCATACTAAACCGTAGTATGGTCTAAACGTTCTTTCCCCTAGCACTATAGTTATTGTCGAATAAGGTTGTTTAATTCATTAAGTTAAAACACCAACTTCATGAATAGGAAACCATCATGAATCTAACCAGACATGACAGCTCCATAATTGATGGTGTTATAAGGTTTCTTAAAAGAAATAATTTCTTTGTAATAAAACTATAAGCAATTGAAATTACATATTCTCCCCGAATAGCAAAATTGTGTGTTGCTTGATTGGTAATGCGAGAAGAAGTCTCTCGACACGGATCCAATGGGAGATAATGGAAACTTTGACCGGGGTATTGGACCTTGCCTTCAGAATATCAGATTATTGCAACGGAAGCGTGTTCCGCTGTAATGACGCTATATAAGGAAGGATATGCCAAAGATGATTGATCTTGGTATATGAGTTGAAGCCATTGTTGAATTTAGAAGGTTGTCATGAATACGTTCTGTACAGAACAATAATCATGAGTCTTCTTAATAAAACAATAGGGAATAACATTGCTTGAAACACAAAGAAATGATGGTAGCCTAAAACACGAGGAGAAATGAAATAATATTGAGTTACATATAGGATGGCTCACGACCTGTGAAATAAATCGGTTATTTCAAATTCTCGACAAACTGGAGAGTTATTGAGAATAATGTAATGGGCATAAGGCATTATTTTGTTATGACCAAAGTTCAATGGTGATTGACTACGGAAACGTAGGAATGCTTTAATCAATAAAATATTTTCATTTACACTACAATGTACCATAACCTGAAATTGCATCTCAACCAAATTTGGGATTTGAAAGAGAATAGCTATGGTCATGACGAAGGTTATTTCGTTAAAAGGATGGACTATAGTACCTCAAGACAGGAACCCTCAACCTTGATTTGATCAAGTGATTTTGTGATGACCAAAATATTGAGTGGGCCTACAGTTTCATGAAACTGAGTGGGAGCTTTGAAGACTTCCCGGAAACTTGGAATGCAGAGGGCATTTTCTGAGTGGGAGCTTTGGAAGCATTGTCATTATGTGAGACATAGGGAACAATAAAATGACTTGATGAGAGCTGAACCACAAATATATGTATATGATGGATATATTTGAGTGGGAGCATGATCATTGTCTCAAACATATATGCATTGATATATGCATTGATCTCATATGTATATATATGGATATGCATTGATTGTGTATATAGAGAATCGTCTGATATACATATGTGCATTATGATATATATAAAGCATAAGGCAAATAAAATACAAGATTGCAAGAATCTTCTTTTATGTGAAATACCAACACATTACACGTTGAAATCTATATGAGTAGATTAAGATACGGATAATGAAACGAAGTGAAGGTTGGAATAATCTTCTAAGACAAGAAACAGGTTCTTGCGGCTAGAAATTATATAATGGATGAAATTGTAATATCACAAGCAATGTCTTGATGGAAGAATAGAGATGCACCATGTACTTGACATGTGATCTTATATGTTCTTGACATATGATTCTACCATATAACATGCATTGTGAATCCAACAACAGAATGACTCAAAAGTTCTTGGAAGAAGAACAGATTCCGATGTGCTTTAGGAGTAAAACACAGAATCTGAATAAAGTCCATGCATTCAGTATATGAGGAATACTGAGGACTATTCTCTAAAATATAGAAAGGTATAATAGACTTGAATGTAATGCAAGATTACAATTGCAAGCCATATTATGGGTCTATATGGAATTAGAGAAATCACCAAAGACATGAAAGAAATGTGAGAAAAATTCACGGCACTACAAACATAATACTACTTAAGAAAGTAGACGTATGGATAAAAGTTTAGCGTTAGAAGTATTGGACTTCTGGTTGAGTGTATTTCCCGGTATATATGACTAAGGATGAGTCTTCCAAAGACTGAACCAAGAGATCATTGGAGGATACTGTGAAATAATAGTCTCACTCTCCCGCGAAACTTATATCCAACCATTATATGATAATGAGTGGTATGTCAAAAGAGTTTTTGACCTATACCAGTTGCAAAGGAAACATACGAATCTGAATTGGTGCAGTTCATTGACGAACCCTCTTCCATGAGCATGCATGATCAATGAAACACTTATGTGATAAGATGATTATGATCGGAAAAAAATGCGGCTAGATTATTAGCACTCTAGTGCAAGTGGGAGACTGTTGGATATATGATCTAGAGGCAAATAATATATGATTATTCCAATATATCTAAGCAAGTTCATAACCAGTTTCATACCGTGCTAGAACTGCGTCAGTGAAACAATGATGCAGGTGTGGTATAGAAACCCCCAGAGTTCCTAGTTAGCCTCTACATCGATAACTAGTTCATGGTCAACATGATGGTCGTGGTTTCGCGATCATGGACAATTAAGTCTCTTGACTATGAGGTCACCTCACTGTTTAAGTGACGTGATGAACATTACCCAAAGTAAGCATTACAACATGATCAAATCTTATGAAGGTTCAGTGTTGTAATTATAGAACGTGGTAGACCGTTCCTTTGACCGTGAGTACGTGCATAATTACTATCTTCCCGGATGCTTTGACTTACATCCCACCACCTGACTGAAATATGCGGGTCATAACGGTTGTATCTTGGGTATTCCGTGGATATATGTTGAGGAGTATTGTTACAAGAGCGGGATTTGTCAATCCATATAATGGATAGATACTCGGGGCCCACTCGGTGAGATTCCATCCATAAAGCTGCAGCGTGTGACTAGGTCACGGGGATGAATATCACGGGAACGAGTGAATGAGGATTAGTTCAGAACGAGGTTGAACCAGACATAGGATGTCATTGATCGAATCTCGGAACAATCCAGTATCGCTGACAAAGGGAATGCTATACGGCGTAAGGTCCAATCGGTGTTTGATATCCGGAATGTACAGGGGTCATTATGGGCATCCAGGTCCCGCTGATGATCATTGACCGTAGCCTCATCTCGGTCATGACTGGAGTGTTCTCGGACCGTAGGGTAACACACTTAAGGGCTCGATGAAATCGGAGACCTTTTCGGAACTATCGGAGTTACCGGAGAATAAGAGAGAACTCCAAAATCGGTTCGGAGGGGAGACGAAAAAGTTCCGTGGTTCCGAATTGTTCGGAAAGTTATTTAGATATGTTTTATTATTTAATTAATGAATTAAATATTAAAATATAATTTAAATAATTAATGGAATAATATTCTTTTTTGGTTTTTTTGTTTTTTCTTTGAGAAAGAAGAAAGAAAAAAAAAGAATAAAAAAAAAGAGGGGAGCATGGCGCCATGGGCTTTGGCCCATATGGCCACTTGGCCATGTGTGGCCGCCGGCCACTTGCGGCCAAGGCAAGGCCACGGCCATGCACATGGTGTTGGCGCATGTGGTACTTTTTTAGTACCACATTGCTAAGCCAGGTGCCTGCACACCCATTTTTCCCCTATATATAGATATGGTGGGTGCCTTTTTTTCAACACAGAAAAATCCAGAAAAATTACAGATAAATTCTGTAGATCTCTCTCCCTATTTCTCCCTCCTATGAGCGGACTCTCCTTATTTGGAGTTTGCACTGGGTTGGGGATGTCTCCACTATACGCATGCCGTCGTGCTGCTGAAACTCTGGTTCCGGAGGTCTGCTTCCGCCACCTTCGCTGGATCGGAGAACGGAGGTCGTAATCGAGTCTCGTATGTGTGCGAGTACTACAAGGTGCTACACGTGTGGCACTACACCCATCCGGGTGCTCAACACAGCCAGGGGGCTATGAAACTTGATCGGCTACATCTACCACGTTTGTGGGAACGTTTCCCGCGCAACGGACTACACCACGAGGTATGTTATTTCCGCAATCCTTTCCGTTACGGTAATACGGCTAGCTAGATCTTGGGTTATGGGAACGCTAGTTAGAAAAATTTGTGTTTTCTGCTGCGAACCCCAACAAATATAGGAGATCTTTCACACTTTACAAAAGTACTCACATAAAGAAAATGTAACTATCATGATGCAAATGTATGCTTCTGCCAGGATAGCAGGATATGCAATGATACTAGCGCGTCATGTAGAAATGATTAGGGCAAGGCCCAACTAGCATGCGACTCATCGATCAAGCAAGTAGCATGTATGACATGAAGATCAGGTCATGAGAAGGTGGATGTTGCATGGCAATGTATCTCGGAAAGGCTATGGAAATGCCTTGTAGGTAGGTATAGTGGCTGTTTTGAGGAAAGATATAAGGAGGCTTAGGATGACAGAGCGTATCGTGCCAAGGGTTTGGATGCACCGGCGAAGTATGCGCCAACTCTCGAGGTGAGAAAGGGCAATGAACGGTACTGAAGAGGCTAGAAAAAGTATAGGTGGGTCGAAATGTCAACTTTCGAATACTCACATTAGTCTGAAGAACTCATGCACTTATTATCGGTAACTCTCAATCTAATCAGGAGGTTCACAAAGAGACAGGTACCCCGAGGAGGAGTGTATGGTGGTTTGGTTATGCTTGCGCATCCTCGACTCATGGTACGTGAGTGTACTCTAATATTCGATCCCTCTAGAGGTTAGTGATCCATCTAGTAGCTAGAGTTCTCAACAGGGGTTTTTCGTTTTTCAAAAAACACATGGATTGTCCAAAATACGAAATCTATCACTAATAGGAAGAGCTCTTGACACCATAAGTTCAAACATTACTCTAGTCAATACCTCAAAACTATTGCAAGTTACTACTACAAAGAGAACAACAACTTTAACTACCTACTTTCAGTCAAGACACAGAACTCAGTGCAACAGGCAAACTATCTAACAAGATAAAACATGCAACCTATAGAAAGTTCAACCTAAGACAAAATAAAAGCTCTAGAAAAACTAAAGCACTATAACTAAACAGAACAACAGCGAAGAAAATAAAAAGAACAGCTCACAGCTAAAAGAATAAGCATGCAAATCCTATGAGGAGTTCTAGTTCAAGCGGAGCGTGAATCTCTCCCACACAAAAGAGTAAGTTGGGGTCTAACTTGTTACTACAGCAAAGAAAGCTAAACAAACCTAGAAAAGTAAAGAGTGAGACGCTCCAAGCAAAGCACATAACGCATGAAGTGATAAAAATATAGTGCAACGAGAGACGAACTGATAATTGTTGATGAAGAAGGGGATGCACGAGGGCACCCCCAAGCTTAGACGCTTGAGTCTCCTTGAATATTTATTGGGGGTGCACATGGGCATCCCCAAGCTTGAGCGTTTGACACTCCTGAATTTTCTTTCATCATCCTCCATCGCGCACTTGAAAACTCCCTTCATACATAACTCATTGTAGGCTGATTAGAGAGGTTAGTACCCTAATATAATAATTTTTCCTCTACTGGAAATAAAGATAAACTTGAAGAGATACTGTTTCCCAAGATTGCCAAAAAGTTTTTGCAAAGAAAAAGCAAGCTTAAGGTTTGCAAAAGTAGAGAGAGAAAAAACGTGGCAGAATCTGTGAAAAACGGAACAGCAGATCGAAACGAATTTTTTAGGGGTACTTTTGCAACTCAAATCAAAAAACTCAGAACATACAGAAGTTTCGTAATTGTATAGAGCACGCTGTGTAAAAATTTAAGCTCAAAAAGATGAACTGGGATTTTTCTCTGATTTTTCTAGTCACGAGGACATAATCTATTTTCTGGACAGCATGTCACAACTTTCACTTCCCTTGCCGTATGAGGCTAAACTTGGCACAAAGCTTGAAAAGTAAA